>JAFJYJ010000014.1:9226640-11991210 GCA_019022615.1 Acacia melanoxylon
TTAAGTTTCCCTGTGGACAATAACTTACTGATTAAGTTTTCCTGTGGGTAGTAACTTATTGATTAAGTTTCCCTTTGGACAGTAACTATTAAGTTCCCTATAGACAGTAACTTACTGACTACGTTTCCCTGAGGGGATGGTACTTAGCATTTCTGGGGAAGCCAGATATGTTGTACTTGGATTAGTACATATATGGGTGGCTGGTACCTAGTGATATGTGGACGTGTGCCGGGATTAGTACTCTAGATCCGACAGACGCTTTGAAGTTAAGCATGCTTAGGCGAGAGAAATCTTGGGAGGATGATCCCTGGGAAATAGCTTAGGGATTTGAGATCCTTTGAGTCAAGGCTTGAATACCTTGTGGTATGAAACATGGTGATGCTTTAGGATACTATGAGAATAGATATAGCAATGATAGGCTTAAATCTGATCTAAGCAAAAAAAGTTCTTAGGTCAAGGTAAGATTAAGTATTGCCTAGGTTTCAGTACTTGAGAGTAGGAACCCTGAGGAAGTATGATTGAGGTTACCTTAGGTTCCAATACCTAAGACTTAGTTCCTCAATGGAACCATACGATAGCTAGAACCTCGTAGCCACAGGTTATAGTCTCATGATTGGGATAGATAACCGTAGTAATGCTAGTGACTAATAAATTCCCTAAGAAGAGGGTGATTACCCGATAAGGGAAGTTGGATTTGTGTTTGTGTTTATTCTTGGAGCTGGACTAATATTGGAAGTCCATATATAGAATGACCCCAAATGAGATGGCAAAATTAAAGACAGCAGATTACAAAACCACTAAGGGGTAGGAACCTGTTAAGATCTGAGTTCTCATTATAACGATACTTTAATTCAGAAACTGTCAACTAAAGATATAGCTACTTATGGAAAGTTTTTTTATCGGAGAGGGCTACCTACGGGGGTTCAATCAAGAAGGTCTACCTATAGAGGATGCTGACTGTAATACCCCAAATTCCATGCTTTGAAATCGTGTCGGTTGACACTTAGTTTTAGGAAAATCAATAGAGTTTGAGGTGCTACAGCTTAGAGTAATGCGGAAACGGAGAGCATGCACTTTACGTTTGGACAATGAGTATCTGATATAAAATGCCCAGACATAAGCTGGTATATTAAAAATTTCTGGAAGGAATATTCATGTGATACAATTACAGAGCTTTGTATAATTACAATTCTTACATGGTAACTATACAATCTTCAACCAAGCCGTAGCTAGACTTGGGGCAATGAATCTAACTCAGTTAATCAAAAAATTTGGCCAGGTAGGTGTCTATCGTGGAAGTCTCACCGAGTTCACGGCGACTTATTGACTGATCCACATAGACTAGCCCTGCCTTCGGCACCAAACTGTTTGAGGTCACCTTATCATATTCGTGCCAGAATGAATGCTCTGATGACGCTCTTTCGACATTTGCTTTGTCCGGTGCCTCTTCTCGGCTCCGTCCATCGGTGTCTCTCTTCGGCTCCATCCTTCAGTGCCTTCTTTGATCCTGGTTCCTTTTCCTGAACCTTTAGTCAATGTTGAGATTCAATCGAATTGAATCTCAGGTAACAGTTAACCTCATATGAAAAGTATGAACAGTATAGGTATGACAGATATTCATAACATTATAGCATTAACCAATACATAGCATACAACATATGTAATGTTATAACATCTCAACAGTACATAGCACACAGCACATGTAAAGTTATCCACGTCTGCACAAACCAGTGCCACGATGACCCTCGTGTCCTCAGCGCTAGGAAAACTCAATGGTATTATCAAGACTATAACCCGTATAAAGCTGAACGTATAAACAGTGACCTAAGACAAAGCCTTAGCCACGGTACATGATCCAAGACATAGTCCTGTCCATGACACTATGAATCATACTACCACATACATGCATACAAGACACATCAGAGTTAAAGTTACTGTACGTGAACGTACCTTTCCCGGATATCCTATAATGTTACCGTCGGATTATTTCCTTTTCCATGATATTATAATTAATATCATATTTCCTAGAAAAATATCAAAAAGGATATTTTCACCTATTTTGACATTTCTACCCTTGGTGAATTTGTTATTACAATTTTGCCCATACATATTCTTAAAAACGTAATGCTGGATTTTCTGGGCAGATTTTGCAGCAACTTTGGCAAATCATAATTAATTCTAGAAAACTCATTTTTGAGTTCTGCAAAATTCCTCATGACCCTTGACATGTCTAGTTTCAAGGAACAATATTCCCAGAAGCCAGAAAGTCACGGATCATTCCCAGTTTAATATTTCTCAATGCTGCCCAGATTTTCATCCAGAAAACGTAGCTCAACTTTAGGAATTTTTATCTCCTTGTAAAAAATTCAAAATGCTACACTCTGAGTATATTTAGAAAGCCCTATGTGTCTACTTTAACCATGAAAATGTTCAGAATTTAATGACTTCATATTGTACATAAAATCATAGCCTTTTTGTTGTTGACTCTAGCAAACTTCCAACCGTAAATTTTACCAGAATTTCGCTACTTTGATCTCTAGCTTCCAAAAATTTTGCTTCATCATATTTTCCATCAAATTTTCTAAATAAATCCATTTTTAATCATAAAAACATGAAATCAAAACTATATTGGAAGATTCAAGATCAAACTAACATTTATGCTAAGAACTACAAAAACTTAAGACTATAACTTAAGAACTAAAGAACTTACCTCTTGAATAACCTTGCTACTCTTTATTCCTTCTTGCTCCACTCTTCTCTTAAACTCACCTATTTGGTTTGAGTTTGGTGTGAAGAATTCAAGAGGAGAAGCCTCCTATTTATAGGAGAAGCTCATGGCAACAATGGTAATTCTCAAACTCTCATCTCTAATCCTACCCATTGGATGATCTTTTCTAATCAATGGCTCATGGAACTTGGTCTTCTTTGAAGACCCAACTTGTGAAGAAAAAGGTTCTCATTGGTTGATTTAATTACATAAGGATTTAGGCTTAATTTCCTTTGATTTTTCTCATTGGTTGATTTAAATTAATATTGAATTTAATCAAATAATCTCTCATACACACACACACACAAACCGTCCCCCTCCCCTTTCTTTCTCCTTATCTTCCAAAATTCTATCCTCTTCCACTTCATAAATGCTCCCATGTGATTGCTTATCCTCTTCCAAGTTGCATTAATGATCTCATGTGCCTTTATCCCATGTGTTTGATTAGATAATTTTTAGATTATAATATCATAACTCCTTCTTCTTCTTCAAGCTAAGAAACCGTCCCCCTTCCTCTTTATTGACTCAAAATTTGTGTTTCTTTAAGTCTAATAGATAGTGTTTAAAGCTTCCTCATTGGTCCATAAATTATCACTTGGATTTAGCTTATTTAGGAGATTTATTAAGACCATTGGATTTATTTGTGTTTGTTCAAGATTAATCCTTACCATTTATCCATAGCTTAATTCTCCCATTGGTCCAATTAATTTACTAGGGATTTAGATCATTTCTTTGAATTCTTATTGGCCAATTCAATTACAAGAGGATTAAGGTTATTTATTAATTAGGGCCATTGGATTCAATTGTGTTTGTTTAAATCCAATCTTCACACTTATTTGCATTTGTTATTAGCTAATTGATTTATTAACTAATCATGAAAATTAGTGCTTAATTAGGCAAGTATTATTTCACCCTCATTGGCTTAATTATGTTCAAGTACAATTAGCCCTCTTTTGATGATCCTAATTTGCCTTTAATCACCTTAAAGAATTATGCAACTAATCTCAATTAGTGCAAGTTAAATTGTTCATTCATCAAGTTGAAGACATAAGCTACTAATCTTTATTTAGTGCAAGCTTAATTTCCAATTAGCATTCGCTAATTTGTTCTAATTTAATTAAGTGTCTCCATAACCTCTTTTTATTTCTTTTGATTATGAATTAACCATTATTCAATGTGTTAATTATGTCACATTTTATTGTCCTAAATATGTAGTCTCAAATCCAACCATTTGTCTACTAATTCCCTAGTGAAATTTGGATAAAATTATAATCAATAGATTATAATTCTTTGAGACACATATTCACCTTTGTATTTTAGTAATTATTTTCCAAAATACAATGTTTATAAGAGTTATGAAAATTAGGGTATTACACTGACCGAAGAGGCTAACCAATCAGAGAAGACTAAGTGAAGCTTTGAGTAAAGTACCGTAGAGTGGAGCCACCGTGACGTCGAATCATAGAGCAGAGCCGTGACGTCGAACCATAAAGTAGAGCTACCAGTGTATCGGCTCTCAAGGTAAGTACATTGTAACAAGTCCCACATCTAATGGGTTTCCTAGAGAAAAGGTTTACGTGATCCAGTATATCACTGTGGGGTACTCTAGTGTTGTATGGCATATTTTTGTTATGACTATACAATAGGCAATAGGACCTTTGGGACTGGTGTGTCCATAGGTCGTGAGACTAATGTGTTTATAGGCTAACAGAAGCCCACAGTTGTGGATTTTCGGGAATCACCAGACTCATGCAACTCCTGTAATTCCAGTGTTTCTGGTTGTTGATGTTGCAGTAAGGTCACACAAGATGCACAAAAGACATTTTGTAGATTCCAAAACATGCAAGATTTATGAAAAAGTATCATCATGTTCCACTGACTGCCAATAATGTGGTCATTTTTCCTTCAAGGAATGTAGCAACTGAAAATGCTCTTCGCTTGTGCTCACCTCGTCTTGCAATTGTTAATGAAAATCTAACTCAACACCTGCCCAGGCAATGGTTAACACCTTTAGCGATTGAGAAGAAGGCGGACCCCATTAAAACTTAATACATTTAAAATAAGAGTTCCGTGTAAATCACAGTTAAATCCGTAATCCTAAGGTGATTGGAGGTCAGTCCACATATAACATGTGTTTCCTTCGAGCCATTGGTGCCTTTCCGTCACTGGGCTCAAGGGTGCTATATTTAACTCGATGTATGGTGAAAGAGATGAAGTTCCTGATGGAGCATCTAAACACGGAACCCGATTAAACTGACGGTATTCTAGTTAAAATATGGTCTCTGATTGAACCATATTTTTATATGATTTTTAATAATTAAATTGGGATTTTTAATGTATCTTCTTCGACATTATTGCATGATTAAACACTAATTTGAGTTAGAGACCTTTGTATTGAATTAAGTGAAATTAAGGGCAAAATAGTCATAATTTAGTAATTATTCATGCAAATGATTTCTTGAACTTTTGATGTTACATTGTGTTTAGTCTTGTGTTGTAGGTATTTTGAAAGAAAATTGAAGAATTTGGAAAAAAATGTCAATTGGGTCAAAATTAATATTTTTAGGACTGGGGAAAATTACAAGAAAGGGCCCCAACAATTTCTGGGAATTGCAAATCAAGGAAGAAAAGAGTTAGAAATCAATTACAAAAAAAAAAGACCTAGTGTTTTGGAAATTTTAGTTCGCCCCACAAATATTTTGAAAGTTCTCACTTTGGTCCCTTTGCAATACTTTTGAAAGTTTCGCTTAGGTCCCTCGTGAAGCTATGCGTTTTGATCAATTAGGTTTTATTCATTGTGCAGATTTTCAAACCCGAGAAGCAACCCAACAGATTTAATGGATTATTAAATATTGAGTTGCAGCGCCGCAGAACGGATTCGGACCTTCACGCTGGACTTTCGACTTTGACCTCATCCTACTCCACTTACACTCCATCGTCGCCGACGGCAAACACCATCATCCCCATCGTCGCCGGCGACCATCCTCCCTGCACCACTTCCGGCAACTAACCTCATCCTTCGTCAACCACCACCACAGACCCAACGCCGAGAACCCAGAAACAAGGACTGAGCTTCGACGACATCTTCGGACCTGATACACTTTCAACCACCCACTCTTCCACCTTCAACCAGCAACCTCCACAATCCAGAAACCAGCCCCGCGACTACCTGATCTTGAATTCACGAACTTGGACATTCGGCCATTCCTTTTTCTCCAGAAGCTCAACCGGAATTACTCCTCTGTTTTTACTCATGACCTTCCACCATTTAACTCTATAGCTACCACGTCATTTCACCATCATAGACCAAACACCACACCTCCAATCTCCTCTGTTCAATATCCCTTTGGCACCAACACTCTGCCAACTTAATCATTAAATCTCCTCTCTATTCATTGTTTCCATTGTCGTTGGGGTAAAGGTAGTTGGAGTAGAATCAAGTTCATGGGTGGCTGATTCATTTTGATTCTTGGGGATGGAAGTAGCTTGAGTTCCAAAGCTTCAAAGGGGAGTTTATTTTGTTCAATCTATTTTCTCTATTTGGATTTGGATTTCCTAGTTTTAGGAATATTGTTTTGTATTATTGAGACTTAGTTTACCCGGTTGGATAACTTTGTGGATTGAACCTTGTGATTGGATTGAATTTTAGTAGCTTGTTGGATTTATAAATTTGTATTTCCTTTTTGATTCAATAATTTTGTGCTTTCTACGTGGTATTGTTAGATAGCATGATTTAATTGGATTAATTGAGTGGCGTGGTATCGCATTCATATCAAGAGGAAGCAAGTTGCATTAATTTAATCCTAATCACACACTAAGTGGTTTTAAACAATATCTCAAGAGGTAGTAGTTAGCTACGGTAGTAGGAGCTACTATTAATTGGGAATATTGGACTCAAGTGGTATCTTGGGGTTTTTCATCTAGATTTAGTGAAAATTTACTCATATATTTAATTGAACTGTGATTGTCACTATTCCATTTCCAAGAGCAATCATTCATACATTTCATACTCCAGTCCATTTTATTTAAAATACCAAAAACATTAGTTAGCATTTAATTTAAATTGCATTCTTATTTTAGTTTATTAATTTGAAAAGCCAAAAACCTATTTTCCCCTTGTTTTAATTGCATTTGCATGACATTTAGATTACTTAGGATTCAATAAAAGGCTCCTCGAGAGAGAGAGAACGATCCTAGGTTTGCCTATACGCAATCCTTGGTTTATTTTTGTTTGTGGACCCCAAGGCTAAAGATAGAAAAATCCATTCAATCAGTCTCCGTGTTAAATTTTGCGGTACCTCTTATTTTCCTCTCACTTTTTGGTTGCCAAGAAAGAATAATTTACTGCTATGGCATATCTAACTTGTTCATCGGAGTACCTATTGAGTTTGGAACCCTGATAAAGTGACTTTATTGGAGTTGAAATCCGAGTTCCGCGTGGAGCTCGTCCCTACGAAAGGGAACGAAGGCGGAACCCGGTTAAACTGATCACAGTTAGATCCGAGTTCCGCGTAAAAACAAATCAAGGGTTACGACAATAAAGCAAGCCATTAAGCCATTAATAGACTATGAATACTGGGAAGTGTTGCGAAGAGTTTGTGTAGCCTGAGAATAGTAGGCAATATCTGGAATGGCCATAAGACTAAAATAGGATGGACCGAATTTTTCGTATAGCAAGAGCTAGAGCCTCAGTAGCCACAGGTTATGGTCTCATGATTGGGACAAATAACCGTAGAGATATTAGTGGCTGATGGATTCCCTAAGGTGTAGGAGAATACTGGATAGGAAAAAGCTGAGTACATTCATGTTGAGAATGTATGGTGGGTAAAGAAAACTAGTAGACAAGTATATCCTTAGGTTGTCAAGTTTGATATGTGAAGCCCTAAGTCCTGTGTGAAGCCCTAAGTCCTGTGACACTAAGGTGTTCATAGATTGGCAGAAGCCCACAATTAATAGACGATAGATTACAGACATTGTCTTGAAAATGGTCGAAAAGCTAAGATATAATGAGTTTAATTGTGTTGACCATCTAAGATTAATTGTCTAGTTCCTGGATAAGTTTTGAAAAAATAAATTTTAAACTTGCCAATGCACTTGTTGTGTTTGTCAAAAAATTTCGAAATCAATTTTCGAATGAAGTGTTTTCAACATAAAATTTAAGACCAGTTCGAATGGTCGGTTTGTGAAACATGTTTTCTCATGGTAGGGTTTCACGAGGTACCCAAGTTTGAAAGTAAGTTTTCAACTATGTTGTGGTAAAGGAAGTATGGAACTGGGAGGCCAAAAATTGAAGTAGATATACTCAGTTTGCTGGGTCTTACCAGATGTTTTAAAATATTTGTAATCGCTAGCCATTGATAAAAGCTCTTTTGAACAAGAGTTTTGAAAATTAAGGGGATTTGTTTTGAGAAGTTGAAACTCGCACCAGTAGTGAATGCACCCAATCCCAAACATTTCGCCTCATAGGGGTGCATATTTTTCCCTAGTAAGGGGCCAGACACCATGCTTGCAACTGGGCGAAGCTTCAAGGATGGGGATCTTTGACTGAGTCCTTAACGATGGTGGGTCGTTATATTAGCTAACGGCACTACTGATGCCTGGTGACTCGGCTCTGGTATAATAGACCAAGAAGTCCTTGAGGTCAGAGGGATGCGGTGGCCAGATGTAGGATTGGGATATATCGCTGTACCAAGTGGTTGAAGTGGTGACATGTGATCAAAATTGTTAAAATTTTTGTGAAATAAATTATCCGACTCATAAACACGTGCCAGTAGTAAATGTTTTCTGAAACTGATCCGGTAGTGGATTGTTTGAGTTGGCAGTGATAACATTTTTTTTTTGAAAAAGTGAAAGCACTACTACTTTTGTATAGTGAGGATTGCAAAAAGTACTGTGACCACAGAAAATTTTCAAAAAGTGTCAAAATTTGAAAATGAGACAACATAATAATATTGGGTAGTGATGACATGATTGTTGATGCTATTGTGTTGAAAAGAAAAGCGGTGTAGTTGGAGATTATAATATAGGAACAAGAACTATTAGAAAGGTCTAGAACACTGAACTAGTTAAGCCAGATAGTGTTTGTCTTCTACAGTGCTTTGAGAGGTTAAAATTGAGGAAGCTCAAACGAAATAGACGAGCAAAAACTCGAGGCGGTAAGACCCAGTGTGCAAGTTTGCACGGAGCAGTGTCCCTGGGCTATAAGACCTGTGATGCTTAGCACTGTGTGCAATGCTGATTGGCATGGTGACTTTAGACAAGTGTGTCAAGAGTACATCTTGAGGCTGGCAATTTGTTGTACTAGGTGATAGATCAGATGCCTAAGGCTTAAGGATGATTATCTTGGCTGTAAGGCTAGAAAATCCAGCATTGTGGTAATAGAATGCCCTGGAAGGCCAATACGTGATAAGCCGAGGGGTAGAATAAGTCAGCCAGTGAGGCCTGTGTAACCAAGCGTTGTGAGGATGGATTAGTAGGTCCTGTATTTGAATACTATACCTGGGTACAAGATGAATGAGACTGTTATGGAGCGAGCTAGGTAAGCATGCATAGGAAAGGAATAGACTAGATGTCCAGAATAGTTCCCCAAGGTTATACGTTTAAATTTCGAGAACGAAATTTAAATTAATAGGGGGAGAAATGTAATACCTAATTTTCACTTTATTGAAAATCTCATGTTATATGAATATGTGACCATATGAATTGGCTTTTAATGTGACATAAAATCACATTAAGTAATTGCTATTCCTAATCTAAAGGAGTCAAGAAAGGGAATAGATGACACTTAGCCAAATTGGTACATCTTAACAACAAGTTCTTGGCGCATGAACTTGTCCCATTAGAGATTGAAGGCTAACACTTTTAAAGCCCTAATGATGTAACATCCCAAATTTTGGGATTTGAAATTTGACATGTTGAGTGGAAAATTATTGTGAAATTTGGCCTAAAATAATTATAAAATTAATTATTTGAAATTAAGGCCTATTTTTCCCTAGAAATTTACAATAAAATAATAAATTCAAGGAATATTCGTAAAGGATAATTTTAGGCCTAAAAATTATATAATTAATATTTTATGGCCTAGGAAAAATTAATAGGGAAAGAAAAATGCTTACATGGAATTAAGGATTTATTTCTAGTATTTATCCAATATTGCAATTAAATGAACAAAAGGACTTAATTGCAAATAAGAGTCTTGAAGAAAATCAAGTAGGTTAATTTTTAGTGGTTCCACAATACATACACTTAATTGCAAATAAGAGTCTTGAAGAAAATCAAGTAGGTTAATTTTTTGTGAACACACACACACACACACATATTCTCAAGCAATCCCAATTCTCTTATTCAATATTAGGTCAGAAGCAACAAAACAAGCCCATTGAAACAATCCTCTCTAGCCCATGATCCATTAACCAACTCAACCCACCTCTCATATCTTGGCCCCAACAAGCATCAAATGAGAAAAGGAAAAAAAAAGGGAAAGCAGCAACACGAAACGCAGAAATTAGTGTTAGAGAAGGAACACGCGATCTTGGTAGCAGAGAGCCATACTCCACGTGCTTCTTGAGCTCCACACCCCCTCCCCATTCCTCCTTATATCATCAGACCAGACAGCAACCAAGAAAAAGAAAGGAAAACGTGGGATAGAAAGCATAAGTCAGAAACGTGAGAGAGTGAGGAAGGACAACCATGGCTGAAGTGAACAAGGGGGACCAAATGCATGTAAACTTGAGGAATCAACCTAGGTAGGTTCCTTAAGCTTTTTCCTTCTTATTATCATGGTTTAGTCTACTGCTAGCAGTCTGATTAGAAGGAAAACGTTGAAACTTCTGCATATTAAGCTATGTTTTTCAATAGAAAAAGAGAGTATCTTTTGCTGGTATTTTTATGAGGTAATAGTCTGAGTTTTTCCATGAAATTTGGGTAGTAAATAGTAGACATTTTAATCTTTAAAAATATCTAAAGAACACCTAAATCGAAAGTGTTAAATGAGAGTTATGATTTTTTAAAGTTGGAAGTTGAAAACTGGAAAACCTTAGTTTCTAAAAATTAGCAGATCAGTTTCGGGCTCGATTTTGAAATGGTAAACGTTTGAATTTTTCCATGATATTTTCTTAGTAAATAGTAGACTCAATAGTCTTTAAATGAGCCCAAGAACTGTAATACCCGGATAATTATTTATTTTAAGTATTGTATTTAAATAAATAATATACCTTAAATATTATTTTTGAATAAATATTACCTATTTAAAATATGTGAATATGTGGTCTCAATTTTTCTTATTATTCTTATTATATTTCTAGGTAATTTCTTTCTAGAATTAAGATAGTTGAAGATTTAATTTTCTAAATCTTATTAGGGATCATAAAAGATTGTCATAATTAAGTATATGTTATAAAACTAACAGAAACTTGAAGAAAATATAAGATAAAAGGTAGAAGAGTAGAGAAGAAGAAATCAAGAGGAAGGAGGAGAGAATTCTTATTAATCTCTATGTCCATCAAATTTAGGTTCATATGGGGGGTATTTATAGTAGAAGTTAATACATAGAAAATTGACATAGTGACAATTAGGTCACCACTAAATATATAATACTATATCTACACAAGATTAGTGGTATGTGTAGACATCCATATATCAATTATGCATAACACTCCCCCTTGGATGTCTATAATGAATGTGCCTCATTAAAAACTTTAACTAGGAAAAACCCAGTGGGATAAAACCTAGCCAAAGAAAAGAGTACAACATTCATTGATACATTTTGATCTTTGTCGCCTCATTAAAAACCTTTCTAGGAAAACCAAAGTGGGAAAAAACCTAGATAAGAGAAAAAGAGTACAGCATGTATCAACTCCCCCTTTTGACAACATCAGTATTACTCCCCTTGATAATAACATCATTTAAGATCTTTGAGTCTTCGAAGACCAATACCATGAACAAGCTCTTCAACGATTACTCCTGGAAGCGACTTAGTGAATAAATCTGCTAGATTTTCACTTGAACTAATTTGCTGGATATCTATTTCACCATCCTTTTGAAGATCACGAGTAAAGAAGAATTTTGGTGAAATATACTTTGTTCTATCACCCTTGATATAGCCTTCTTTAAGTTGAGCAACACATGCAGCATTATCCTCATATAGAACTGTTGGGACCATCCTTCCTAAAGATAAATAACAAGTTGTTTGAATATGATGTATAACTGATCTCAACCATACACATTCTCGACTTGCTTCATGCATTGCTAAAATTTCTGCATGGTTTGATGATGTGGCTGATATAGTCTATTTCATAGACCGCCATGAGATAGCTGCACCTCCACATATAAACAAATAACCATTTTGAGATTTACCATCATGTGGGTCAGATAGAAAACCAAAGATTCGCATAACCAATCAATTCATGCTTGGATTTATTTGAGTAGTATATCCCCATATCAATAGTGCCTCTGAGATATTGAAAAATGTGTTTTACTCCATTCCAATGTCTCTGTGTTGGTGCAGAACTATATCTTGCTAATAAATTAACAGCAAATGATATATCGGGACGTGTGTGATTAGCAAGATACATTAGTGCTCCGATAGCACTAAGATATGGTACTTTTGGACCAAGTAGTTCTTCTTCACCTTCTTCGTTAATTATTTGAGGTCGGAATGGATCTTTATCCACATTTAGAGATCTCACTATCATCGGAGTACATAATGGATGTGATTTATCCATATAAAATCTCTCCAGGACTTTCTTTGCATAAGTTTGTTGAAATACAAAAATCCTATTCTTTAGATACTCGATCTGTAGTCCAAGACAGAATTTCGTTCGGCCCAAATCTTTCATCTCAAATTCTTTCTTCAAACAAATAATTGCCTTTTGGAGCTCTTCAGGAGTTCCAATGATGTTGATATCATCAACATAGACCGCAATAATAACGAATTCTTTTTTAGATCTTCTCATAAAAATACATGGGCATATCGGGTCGTTTATGTATCCTTCTTTCAACAAATATTCACTGAGACGATTATACCACATGCGTCCTGATTGGTTCAAGCCATACAGGGACTTATTTAATTTAATCTAGTATTGATCTCGAATATTTGAACTAGATGCTTCTGGCATCTTTAATCCTTCTGGGACTTTCATATAAATATCACTATCAAGTGATCCATACAAATATGCAGTTACAACATCCATCAGATGTAGATCAAGCCCTTCTTTTACTGCTAGGCTAACCAAATAACGAAAAGTAGTTCCATCAACTACATGTGAATATGTTTCTTCAAAATCAATACCAGGTCTTTGTGTAAAACCTTGGGCTACAAGACGTGCCTTATATCTTGTAATTTCACCCTTTTCATCTCTTTTTCGTACAAAAACCCATTTATATCCAACTGGCTTTACATCTTCAGGTGTATGGACTACAGGTCCAAATACTTTTCGTTTTGCCAGTGATTTTAATTCTGCATTAATAGCATCTTTCCATAGAGGCCAATCCATTCGCTGTTGGCACTCGTTAATAGATTTTGGCTCATGATCCTCATTATCATTTATTACATCTTTTGCTATATGATAAGCAAAAATGTCGTCAACGTTGACTTCGTTTCGGTCCCATCGGATACCGTTCATAACATAATTTATTGAGATCTCATTATTTTCATATATATCAGGTACCTTGGTCTCTTCTGGGACTACAATATTCTCTTCTGGAGATAACATCTCTTCGGGGAGATGACTCTTCCGGAGTTATCAACTTTTCTTGTTTATCCTCTACTTGACCATCTATACTTTTAGCTCCTTTCCTTTTTTGAGGATTTTTATCTTTGGAACCGATTGGTCTACCACGCTTCAGGCGTACTTTAGATTCATTCATAATGGGTTGTCCTTCAGAGACATCAATTCGAATAGGAGCATTAATGGTACATGTGACTTTGTCACCTTCTTTGGATCAAGAATGCTTCGGCATTCGATTAGCTAAATTCTGTAAATGAATTATCTTTTGAACTTCTAGTTCACATTGTTTTGTACGAGGATCAAAATGAGTCAATGATAATTCATTCCAGCCTAATCTCTTTACCTAATCGCTTATTTTCTCCCCTAATGTTGGGAAAAATGATTCATCAAAATGACAATCAGCAAATTGTGCAGTAAACAAATCTCCTGTAGATGGTTCTAAATATTTTAAAATCGAAGGAGATTCATACCCGACATATATTCCCAACCTTCTTTGAGGACCCATTTTAGTGCGTTGTGGTGGAGCTACTGGTACATATACTACACATCCAAAAATTCTTATATGGGAAATATTAGGTTCTTGACCAAAAACCATCTGTAAGGGGGAAACCTTTAAGTAACTTGTTGGTCTGATGCGAACTAACATTGCTGCATGCAAAATGGCATGACCCCAAGCAGAAATTGGAAGATTAGATCTCATTAGTAAAGATCTTGCAATAAGTTGCAATCGTTTAATCAATGATTCTGCAAGTCCATTTTGTGTGTGAACATGAGCTACAAGGATGTTCAATATCAATTCCAAGGGACATACAATATTCATTAAAAGATTGTGAGCTAAATTCACCAAAGCATTATCAAGACGTATTTTCTTGATAGGATAGTCGGGGTAATGTGCTCTTAATCGATCAATTGAGCAAGTAATCTTGCAAACGCTAGGTTGCGTGTAGATAATAAAAGACATGCGACCATTTAGTTGATGCATCAATTAATATCATATAGTACCACGAATGGTCCGCATGGTGGATGTATTGGCCCACAAATATCTCCCCAGATCCGTTCTAGAAATGTGAGAGATTCACTTTCTACTTTGCTTGGTGAAGGCCGAATAATTAACTTTCCCTTGGAACATGCCGCACATGAGAATTTATTGGATTGTGGTATTTGCTTACACTTCGGGGTATGTCCACATGAATTCTCAATTATTTGTCGCATCATAATTGACCCGGATGGCCTAACCGGTCATGCCAAACATTAAATTCATTAGTAAACTTCGGTTTATATTGACAAACTTCTGGTTTGTGTTGGTAAACTTCGGTTTACAATGGCATGCATTTCAATTGTACTTATATATGTATAATATAAACCGAGAAGAGAAGGTAGGAAAACATTCTAATATGCTTTTTCTACCGTAGAAACAATATTTGTAATAGCAAGACATTCGATCATTATTTGTTATTGTTTCTATATGATATCCATTTTGCGAATATCTTTGAAACTTAACAAATTTCTTTTAGACTTGGTAGAATAAAATGCATTATCAATGCATAATTTTGTTCCTTCGTGTAACAAAATATTAGCTCTTCCGGAGCCTTCAATCAAATTTATATTACTAGATATAGTTTGAATATTGGCTTCTTGCATTACCAAGGAAGAGAAATATTTATCTTGTCTTAATATGGTGTGGGTAGTAGCACTATCAACGAGACATAAATCTTCAGAATTGATGCCAATGAAAATCATTCTTCATAAAAGATACATGAAAAACAAAAAGAAATACATAAGATAGAAAACAAGCTTAAATCATAGAAATATTAAAAGATAGAAGTAATTTATTCTAGGAAATCGAGCTTCCATATAATTTACATCATTGTCATTATACTCAGAATTTTTCTCGCCATATCAACATGATTTGCCTCGGTTATTAGCCCTTTACCATTATTTTTCAGTGATTCTTGGTAAAGGTCAACCAAGTGTCTTGGTGTATGCAGTACGAGACCAATGACCTTTTCCACCACATCGATAACATGCATTTTCGAATGCTTGTTATTTCCACTAGTTTCTCTTCTCGAGTTCTTTTCAATTCTTCCCCCTTTGGGCGAGAATTTGATCCACCACGATTTGGACCATGCCAATTTGATCCACCACGATTTGGACCATGATTACGGCCACGGCCACGACCATGGTTGTAACCACCTTTGCGTCTACGTCCTCGGCCCTTAAAATTTTCATATCTTACTTCATTCACTTCAGGGAATGGATTTAAACCTGTTGGACGAGATTCATGATTTTTCAACAAAAGTTCATTATTCTGTTCAGCCACGAGGAGACAAGAAATTAATTCAGAATATTTCTCGAAACCTTGTCCACGATATTGTCGCTGCAGGAGCATATTGGATGCATGAAATGTGGTGAATGTTTTTTCTAACATATCATAATCGGTAATATTTTCTCCACATAATTTTAAGCGTGAAGTAATTCGAACACGGCTGAGTTATATTCACTAACAGATTTAAAATCTTGCGATTGAGATGCAACCACTCATAACAAGCTTTTGGAAGGACGATCATCTTCTCGGTGATTATACCTTTCTTTTAGGTTTGTTCCAAAGAACTAGTGGGTCTTTCACTTTGTCAAATACTCAACTTTTAAATCATCATGTAAATGATGACGAAGGAAAATCATGGATCTGGCTTTGTTTTGATTAGATGTTTCATTTTGTTCTTTAATTGTATCTTCCAGACCATGTGCATTCAGATGAATTTCCGCATCTAGCATCCAAGATAAATAATTCTTTTAGGTAATATCAAGAGCCATAAATTCGAAGTTTTGCATAGTTCGCAAGGTTTTTGCTTGTCATGATTCAAACTATTTAAAAAGAAAAATAAGCAAGAGTTATTAAAATAGAAATATTAATGATAATAATAGGAAATTCAAAAAGACAATAAAGAAGAATTAAAATCTTATGACTTTCGGTCATAATATTAGTAGATTATGACTTCGGGTCATAATAATAAAATAGAAAAACAAAGATGTATGGCTTCCGGCCATAATAATAACATAAAATAGTTTGTAAAATTAACATATAATTAAAAGTTAACAATAATAAAGTATTATGTTAGCAAACAAAAATAAATGTTATGTTAGCAACATAAAAGTAAATTATTTGAATCATAAAAGCAAATATTTAAATATAAATAACTAGACTTTAGGTTGGAGGTTTAACCCCAAGTAGGTGTCGTATACAAAATATAAATTAATACATAATTAAATGTTGAATCATAAATAACATAAAAGTAAATAGCTGAATAATAAATATGTTAGTAACATAAAAGTAAATTCTTGAATCATAAATATGTTAGTAACATAAAATAAATGTTATGTTAGTAACATAAAATTAAATTGCTGAATTATAAATATGTTAGTAACATAAAAGTAAATTGTTTGAATCATAAATATGTTAGTAACATAAAATAAATGTTATGTTAGTAACATAAAATAAATGAATCATAAATATGTTAGTAACATAAAATAAATTATTTGAATCATAAATATGTTAGTAACATAAAATAATACTTAAACATAAATATGTTAGCAACAATAAATAAAGTTTAAGAGAAATATTGTGGAGAAAATAAACAATTTACAAAATTAAACTTTTATGTAAAAGGTAGAACCATCCATGTAGGAGGTAAATATATATTGTGCATAAAAATAAAGCATCGTGTAACAATATGAAAATAATTAAATCAAGGATGAATAGTAAAATAGGTAGAACCATCCATGTAGGAGGTAAATATATATTGTGCATAAAAATAAAGCATCATGTAACAATATGAAAATAATTAAATCAAGGATGAATAGTAAAATACTATTCAAATAAATAATCTCCAATCTTATACATGGAACCCGATGTTTAAAACATTCGGTAAAAATATATGTTTTTAATTCCATGTTGCTAAGATTATCACAGATCAATATAATGAACATATAAAGAAATCATTAAAAGATAATACAAAAATAATACCTTCTTTAGAGCACTTTCGTCGATAACGTGTTATAAAACTAACGAAACTTGAAAAAAATATAAGATAAAAGGTAGAAAGTAGAGAAGAAGAAATCAAGAGGAAGGAGGAGAGAATTCTTATTAATCTCTATGTCCATCAAATTTAGGTTCATATGGGGGTATTTATAGTAGAAGTTAATACATAGAAAATTGACATAGTGACAATTAGGTCACCACTAAATATATACTACTATATCTACACAAGATTAGTGGTACGTGTAGACATCCATATATCAATTATTCATAACAAGATAATCTTAATTAAATCATTTTAGCAATAAAAATCATCAAAGGATGCTTAAATCAACTAGAGGAAATTAGCAACAATTACTTTGGGCAATTAAATTTGCAATAATTGAGATATTTTTCTAATTTTCGAAATTAATTATTAATTAATTTAAAAAGGTCATAATTAAGAATATATCAACTTAATTAATATCCAAAAGATATTTAAAGGCCAAGATTAATATACAAGGAGCTTTTAATCATCAAGATTAATTTAAAAACTTGTCAATTTTTGGTAATTAAGTCTAATAACCCCTAAAACACTATATTAGCAATATTTAACCAAAGATTAATTAATTCCCCCTTAATTAATTAAAGTGGCGAAAATTAGTAATTAAAAGGGTTAAGAAATTGTATTAATCTGTAATCCTAAATCATTAACAAATATCAACAATAGTGTTTAGATATTTCCAACCCAAATTAAAGGCTTGGATTAAATCTAATAAAGCTAAATCCTAAGGTTTAAAATTAAGCTTAAATCTTGTGAAATCAACCAATGAGAGAATTTTACTATGGTTTTGGTAAGACAAATGAAACACAATTCCAAGAGTAAAAGGGAGGAATGAATTCGGTTCATACATACAAAAGGAAAGGAAAATTAGATTATCACAATCAAACATTTATGTAAGAAGACTTTAGAGGCTAATTGAAAATGACATATTAATGAAATTAACATGTAATGAAATTCAAATTCAAGAGGAATTAAGGGGAGGGGTCGGTTTGTGCATGAAGAAAAGATGAAGCAAAATATCATGATATTTTGCTATACACATGTCCTAATCACCTAATTAATTCAAGAAGACTTTTTAGGTAAATTAGGATCAAATGAAATGCAAATTAAAGTGGTAAATTGAGATGCTAATGAAACTCAAATTTAAGTCAAATTAAGGGGAGGGGAGCGGCATTTTGTGGATGAAAGAAGAGCCAAAATGAATATCTACATATTATGTGTAAACATGTCTTAATCACTCATAAATTGCAAGAGGACTTTTGGGGTAATTGTGACATAAGCCTATGTAATTAAGGGTGATTAATGGTTAATTAATTAATGGTAAGATGAAAACCATTAGGATAAATTCAAGACATAAGTGAATGAGAACCAATAGAAAATAAATCATATCTTGACACTACAAAAAAACAGACCATTAGTCGCGGTTCGTCTGTAGCGGTCATACAAAACCGCCACAAAATCACTATGAAACGTGTTTTTGTTGCGGTTTTTTAATGAACTGCAACAAATTAGCAGCGGAATCATTAAGAGGACGTTTGCTGAGACATTTGTAGCGGTTCCTATAGTGTAAACCGCTACAAATTTTGGCGCCAGCTTGGCGCGCCATAGCGCGAATCTCTGTGGCGCAACCTTTGTTGCGGTTTATTAGTAAAACCGCTACAAATTTGGCGCCAGTGATTAGCGCGTAATGGCGCAAACTTAGTCGCAGTAATTCTGTAGCGGTTATATGAAAGTAATCGCAACAGAAAGGCGAAACGACAGCATTTTGTCGCGGTTGTATTGAAGCGAAGCTGAAACCACATCAGATAATATGATTTTGTAGCGTTTTTTAGTAAGACCGCTACAAATAGTGAAGCTATAAATAGTTAATCTGTCCGTACACCTGATTATAAATTTTCAGAAATTACCAAATATGCATTGTCACTGAATGAACATTCTCGAATGAGTAGTCGAAGGCATGCATATATCTGCAGCACTGATATGTCGAGAGATGAGAGCTGCAGATATTTACCTCTCTCTTCCTTGTAGTCGAGACTGTTCATTCAGTGACAATCCACATTTGGATTTATCTCTGACGTGAAGACTTCTACTCTTCTGAAGATAGTCTAACGTGCACCGAAGATTGGTTTTCATTATAGCCACCAATCTCTCTGTAAAATATCTCTGATCAAAATGAGTCAGTGAGTGTTTCCAGAGAGTTGGTGGCTATACTGAATGCAAATATTCACGGACATGTTAGACTATTTTCAGTAAACTCATTATTCCTAATTTATTAAACTCGAGTGTTTTGAGAAAATCGAAGAAAATAATTAAATTAATTGAAAGTTCTTTTTTTAATTATTTTCACCAAACTAATTGGTTGGACTCGTAAACCAATAAGTTTGGATTTTTTTTGTCAAAAAAGTATTTTTGTAGCGGTTAATATGATACCGCTACAGATAAGACAGGGACTTCATGTTGTAGCGGTTCATTAACCGCTACAAATTTTACTTTGTAGTGGTTGTAGGTTAACACCGATACAGAATCGCAACGGTCTCTATATTTGTAGTGGTTATAGCTTAACACCGCTACAGAATCGCAATGGTTTCTATATTTGTAGCGGTTTTAAAACCGCTACAGATGTTCACCAAGAACGAGGCAATTTTGTTGCGGTTGTCAGCAAAAACCGCTACAGAATCACAACGGTCTTACACTTTGTAGCGGTTTAGATTTCGGTTTTATGAAACCGCTACAAATTGTAGCGGTTTTTAAACTGTACGTCTCATTTTCATTTTCCCCGCGCAAAGGTTTTTGATTTTTCACCTTTTAACCTTTCAACTTGTACCTTTCGACGTGATGGCTGATAAGGGAAAAGGAAAAGCTGTTGAACAAGGAAAAATGCCTATAAGGGGCGGTAGTAGTAGAGGGGGCCGTACGAGAGGGCGTCGACATGTAAATATCCCCCCTCCGCCCCCTAATATGGAGGGGAGGGAGTTTGATGCCCTCTTTGAAGATGAAGAAATCCCAATCCTAGAGACCGTAGGGGGAGACAAAGACGCAAGTCTGTCCTTCAGCGACATAGACGAAAATCCGGAGATCCATATTGAGATTCCCTTGAGTGAGGCGGAGCGGTTTCTCGATAAGGAGAACCAGCGGGACCAGGGGAACCTTCGACCGTCGTCTTCGCGTTCCACCGGATTTTTGGTGGATGTCGAAGGTAAATATAATTAGTTTTCAGTCAATAAATTAAATTTAAAATTCTTACGTGTAATCTTAATTTATTTAAACGCAATACAACAATGTGTTTATAATTGTGCGAGATAAACATGGGAACATCGGTAGAGAGGGCTGGATGTTGCCACGGTCACTTTGATGGACGAGGGGACGGCGTCATAGTCCCCCGGAACTCGGACACGGACCGGCCGATCGGAAATGGTGGTCATCTGATGAACCATTCCTATCAGAATTTGGCGGAAATTGGGCATGGTTCCCGATCTATATCCACGATTGGAGAAAGATTCCCTCGGAGAACAAGAACAAAGCGTTTAATTACGTGGTGCAGGTAACTTATGTTGTGTAATTAAATTCAAATATTAATAGTAATAAATTAGGGTTTAATTATTTATTTATTTATTACTTAATTACTAACTACATAACTACATTATGTAATGAAAAAGTTTAAATTGCGAGAGCCACAAAAGAGGTATGTCGATGAAATGGCGGGGCAAGGGTGGAAGAGTCGGAGGCTTCGTCTCTACACCCAGCAGAATGGAGATTCGACTATGACTCTGCAGCAGCTGATGGAGAACGTCCCAGGACGGCGTGGACCCAAATCACTGGGCGGGTTATGTCCAATATCGAAGGAGTGCAGATGCACAGGTAGGTTGTTTAATTAATCATAGTTTACGTTTTGTTTAAATATGAGTTAATTTATTGTTTAACATTTCTTTAAATTAATTTTGTTTGAGTGTAGTTAAAAAATATATATATAGATTAAATTAATTTATTGTTTACATTTGGTTTAAATTATTTAATAGTTTAACTTAATTTATAGTTTAAACCTATAATTAATTTCAATAAACATTTTGTTTGCTCCTCCTTGCAGGCCCTGTCACATAGGAACACCAGAAGTCGGTCACATCAGTAGGTCCATCACACGGCAGGAACCAAGACGTTTGCCGTGACCTACAGTGAGATGGTATGTTCAAAGATCAATTAATTTTAGTTTTAAATGACGAATGTTTTGTTTTTGAAATAATAAAGTTTATATTCGTTTACCTCTGTCAGCAAGAGAAGGCTCGGGAGGAGAACCGTGAGATGAACTATGGGCAGTTGTTCACACACACCCATAGACACTGTGATGAGACGCCAACTTCTGAGGCTGCAGAGGACATCATACTAACTTACAAAAAAATTTATTTATATAGTTAATGTTGTATATTTAAATTGACTAAAATTGTTTGATTAATGTTTTCCGAAATCTTTGCGTCAGGCCCGGATTGAGCGAGCCAGCCGAGCCGCGAGCGTCGCAACCCCCCGAGTCACGGGGTCGTGGATCCTACAGCCCCTTTGAAAGCCGCTGTGGACCCAAAAGAGCATCCCGGCCCACGTGAAGGGTATGGGGTTAGGCGCCAGGCCTAGCATGGTGTACGGCAAGGCCTCCAGCTCTTATGCTGGCACCTCTGGTTCGAGAAGGCCACCACTGGAGGAGGTTGATGTCATCATTGCCGCGAAGGTTCCTACGCAGGTTGCCGAACAGGTTGCCGAGTAGGTTGCTGCACAGAAGGCCGCGCAAGATGCCAAGAACAAACGCATGCAAGAGCAGTACGACCGTTGGGCTGCGAGTCAGAGGGAGATTGTGTGTGCTATGGCCGGGGCCTTCACTGCGTTGATGCCTGACAGACGGTTTCCATCTCCCGAGCCTCCCCCTCCGTTCTTGTACGAGGATTCCCCCTCCGTCTGTTGAAGACGAGCACGAGATTACCTCTGGTCGTGCCACAAGACCTGATCATCAGGCTCCTGATAGTTAGTTTTTATTTTGAACCGTTGGATCTTTGTTATCTTTTTTATGTTATTGCGGCGGGTTGACATTTTTTTTTGGGTTAAATATTTGTTATCTTTGACTATGGTATGTTTTTAATATATTCGAGGACTATTTTAATACTTATATTTCATTTATATTAGGTTAATAATGTTACTTATAATATATATTGTACAAATGTAAAATTTATTATAGCTAATTGAAATAGGAGTTGTAAAATAATTAACTTTGTTGCGGTTATAAGGAAAAACCGCCACAAAGTTGAATTTCTTGTGAATAGATGCGGTTATTGTAGCGGTTATGAAAACCGCGACAAATATCTGGCGGGATTTTCAATTCGCATTCGCTCATTTGTAGCGGTTAGTGGAGCGTTTGTGGAACCGCAACTACTTGTTTTGCAATTTGTGGCGGTTGATGTAGCGGTTTGTAACTGCTACAAATTGTTTCCATGTTGCATTTAAACATCAGGTGTTGTTATGAAGGTAATTAAACATTCTCTCTACATTTATATTGTGTATCCTAGCTTTGTTTACTATAGATGGATAAGTCATGGATCAAGATACCGCGCAGTTCTCCTGTATATTTAGCGGGGTTGAAAAATTTCTTAGATTTCGCCTTCTCTCACGCTAGCATTAATGGCAAGATTGTGTGTCCTTGTTGTAGATGCAAGTTCAAGAAGTGGCAAACGCGAGAAGGCGCTATGGAACATCTTCTTATCAAACCTTTCCTAGAAGGATATACATTCTGGCAAGTTCATGGTGAAGAACGTGGTATGAGATATGAGGCTCAACTTCCTCAAACCTCACAAGTAGCAAATCAAGTACTTGAACATGATCCGGTTAATGAAGTTGTTCATGATGCTTTCGGTGTTCAAGACGACAACTTCACTGCAGAAGTTCAAGGTCCAGAACCAGTTTTCTTCAGGAATGATGCAGCTTGGAAATTTTTCACCCTAATGGATGAGAGTGATCGTCCTTTGTATCAAGGTTGTCAGAAATATTCAAAATTATCTTTTCTGATCAAATTGTACCATATCAAGTGCTTGTGTGGGGTCACTAATAAGGCAATGTCGATGTTCTTTGGAATTACTACGAGATGCTTTCCCCGACGCGGACATTCCCACAACCTTCTATGAGGCCAAGAAGATCATCAACGATTAGGCACGAACTACGAAAAAAATTGATGCATGTCCCAACGATTTCGTATGCTTTATTGGGGAGAGGATGCTCGGAGGGAGACTTGTAAGAAGTGTCATAGTTCGAGGTTCGGGACGAGTTCGGAAGGAAAGAAGCGAGCGGAAGAAGAAACCCGCAAAGATTTTAAGGTACTTTCCTTTGAAACCTCGCTTACAAAACCGTTGTTTATGTCGTCTAAGACAGTGAGCATATGAGGTGGCATGAAGGCGATAAGAACGAAGATGGTAGACTCGAGACATCCACGGGATCTTTGAAGCACGGAAAGCATTCGACTCGAGACTTTCCTGATTTTGCGGCGGACCCTAGGAATGTTCGTCTTGCTTTGGCGACCGACGGTTTTAATCCTTTTGGGAATCTTAGGACAAGCTATAGTATATGGCCAGTTATTTTGATACCTTACAACTTGCCGCCTTGGATATGTATGAAACAGAGCTCCTTCATTATGTCCATGATCATTCCAGGAAAAAAGGCACCCGGAAATGACATCGATGTGTATCTCCAACCGCTTATCAAGGAGTTGGCGGAATTGTGGAATGTTGGCGTCGAGACGTATGACGCGCACGACAAGACACTGTTCAACTTGCGTGCGGCGTTAATGTGGACTATCGTGACTTCCCGGACCGGGAACATTATCGGGGTGGAATGTTCATACCGGCCTTGCGTGTCCGGCTTGCAATTTTGACGCTGACTCAGTGCGCCTTCCCCACAGTCGCAAGTGGTGCTTCATGGGTCATCGGTGGTTTCTCGATGGTACGCATAGGTTTAGGTTGCAACGAAATCGTTTCAATGGGCAACAAGAGAAAAGAGGACCTCCTAGGCATTTATCCGGTGCAGAAATCATAGAGCAGCTTGTGGATGTTGAAGTTGAGTATGGGAAAAAGACGATCCAAAGCAAAGGCCGGGACAAAGACAACTGGGCTTCGGGTTCGCGCCCCCAAATAATGGCGGAAGTTAAGCGTCTTCTTCACTCTTCCGTATTGGAAAGATAATTTGCTCCGACACACGAGTCTGGATGTCATGCACATTGAAAAGAATGTGTGCGACAATGTGTTGTACACGATTCTAAACGAACCAGGCAAGTCAAAAGATCATCTTCAAGGGAGGAAAGATTTATGGGACATGGGGGTTCGTGTAGACGCGTGGCCGGATGAGCATGACAGATTTCAACCGGAAAAATTCACACTGACAAAACCGAATAAGGAAATCTTCCTCGCAACGTTGAAGAAGATAAAAGTTCTTGACGGGTATTCAAGCAACATTTCACGATGTGTTGACGTGCAGGCTCGAAAGGTTACTGGCCTGAAGAGTCATGACTCACATGTGCTTATGCAACGGATTACTTCACGGCCATCAAAAATACGCGCCACTTTGGATGTGTCGATCGTTTTGGTGGAGATTTGTACTTTCTTTCGGAAGTTGTGTTCCAAGGTTTTGATCGTGGAGGAGCTTGACCAACGCAACGAGAAAATCATTCTTATTTGTGTCATTTGGAGATGATCTTTCCTCCTCATTTTTCACGGTCATGGTTCACTCCGACAAGACACCTTGTTCACGAAACAAAGCTTCCGGCCCGGTTCACTACCGATGGATGTATCCTATTGAGAGGTACTCATTTAAAATTATTTACTTTAGCATTACTCCCTAGTCCCACGTCTAACCATTGATGTATCGAAATTTTCCCTTCATTACTTTATAGGTTTCTTGGGAAAGCGAAGTCTTACGTGAGGAATAAGGCGTGGCGGAAGGTTCAATAGCGAAGGCTATATTGGGGATGAGGTCTTGTATTTTTGTTCCAGGTACTTTGATGACATTGAGATGTCATTCAACCGACCGCCTCGTGTTGACGATTGTCCTGAGCTAGAGCCATCAGGAACAGAGTTGTTAGTCTCTCGTGTTGGTAAACCAGTTGGCGGAAGTGAGAACTTCAAACTCACGGCACTTGAGAAGATTCAAGCACATAGATATGTCTTGATCAATTGCACTAAAGTTGAACCGTACCTTCAGTAAGGATTCCACACAGATATATATATATACATATATGTTATCCTAAATATTTCCTTTCAGTTTATACTAACATTTAATGCTCGTCATCGCACGTTTAATTGCAGGGAATTCAGGAGTTATGTGAAGCGTCAGCTGAGGATCCGTACACAGACATCATCTGAAATTGATAGAAAGGTCCACAGAGAATTCGCCGGTTGGTTTAGGAGGAGAATAATGAATGACCACAACCCGCACTCACCAGAATTTAGAGCTCTCGCACTCGGCCCGCTTGACCACGCCCAAAGATTTACGGCATACAATGTCAATGGTTTCAAGTTTTGCACCGTTTCACGCGATCAGGGATTGCTGACCCAAAACTCGGGTGTATATGGCACGTTTGGGACGAGGAGTTATGCGAGCAGTAGTGACGGGAACATTCAGTTCGGTGACTTCCCGTATTATGGAAAGCTGCTTGATGTGGTCAGGATAACTTACCAAGGCATTTTTCCCGTGACGCTGTTCAAGTGTTCGTGGGCGAATACGACAACGCCCAGGGGACTCACGACTGACGACTTAGGCATCACATCGGTGAATTTCTCCCGGCCTATTCACACTGGTCTGTCTGAAGATGACGAGCCGTATATTCTTACCTCCGAGGCCCAACAGGTTTATTATGTCACCGATGAGAGGCACGTGGATTGGAATATGGTGGTTCACTTAAAGCCTCGGGACCTTTACGATATGGGCGATGGTGATAATGTCGCCTACGATTGTGAGTGTTCCGGCCCGGCCCGGTTTTGAAAACTTCTTCCCGACGGCGATGACAATTTACCTATAGTTCGGTATGTTTTTAAATATACGTTTTATGAAATAATAACATTTAACCAAAGTTTTATTTGTGTTTAAACATATTCAACTCACAGGTAACATTTTATCCAAACTTTCTTTGTAGGGATGGTGACGAAGAATGAGAGAACAGATTATGCCATATATAGTTAATCTGTAATCTTGTTTTCTTTTTTAAAAAAAGACAATAATTTTTGTAGCGGTTTTATAACTGCTACAAAACCTAAAATACTGCTACAGAATAAAACCGCTACAAAATACATGTCACAAACCGCTACAAATTACTTCCGCTACAAAAAATTGGAAAATAAACCGCTTCAAAATGATTCGCACCTATCGTAATAAATACCCCCACCCAACCCCATTTAATTTGCTTCACTCCTACTTACCTTGTCTCTTAGTATTTACTCACGTTTTCGAAATAGCTTAAGTGTTTGAAGGGGTAAGTCTTTGTTGAACCGCATCAAATCTAATGATTATTTTCTACCATATACTTATACTAACTTTTGTTATTTTGCAGATGAATTTCGTATTTTTTGACACTTTGTTTCGATTTTCTATTCGATTCACATTCACACACATATTTTATAGAAGTAATTATATTTTATTTAACACATTCTTTCTACCTCATTCTCATTCTCATTCTCATTCTTTTCTATTATATATTAACCTTATATAATGAAATATGATATTTTAATATAATTTATTTTTATCCAAAATATAAATTATTATTGCCTAAACAATATTTAACTAATTTAATTACTAAATATTTTTAAAAAAATTTCATCGATTTGTAGCGGTTAATGAACCACTACAAATAATGGAAATAAAGCATACGGACAAAAAAACAAAAAATGAGGGAATATTTTGTGGCGGTTCTGAACCGCTACAAATTTCAAAAAGAAATTGCCGCCAAAAATTTCCTCAAAAAGGCGGGAGTTATTTATAGCGGTTACCAACCGCTACAAATATTTGCCGCAAAATTTTTCCCAAAATTACGCGGGAATATTTGTCACGGTCATATAACCGCTACAAAATATTTTCAAATTATTGGCGCTACTTTTGAATATTTTTAGTTGCGGTTTAATAACCGCTACAAACGTGATCGTTCTCAATTTGTAGCGGTTCAGAGACCGACACTAATGTTCCAACAAGGTGAACGTCTGGCGTCAAATAGTTGCGGTCATTCGTAACCGCTACAGATATAGTAGCGGTCTTGGTGGATGTAGTAGCGGTTTTTTTAACCGCTACAAATGGCTTTGCCACGGTTGATTTTGTGGCGGTTTGACTAACCGCTACAAATGTCATCAGTGGCGGCTAAAACCGCTACAAATATGTCATTTTAACCGCTACTAAGCGTGTGTTTTTTTGTAGTGTGAAATCCATGAACCCTAGAACAAATATAAGTAGATATTGTGAATAAGTATAATTTAAGCTTGAACATAGTTGTTTCAAAAGTGATTTTCATAAACTTTCGAGATTCATACTATTGTGATTTAGAAGTTTAAAAATACCATAAATCAAGTCATAAAATGGTGATTCCAAAAGTGAAAATGGATCTTGAAGAAAAACACCAACTTACACCTAACTAATTAAGAATTTGGGAATGGAAAAAAAAAAGAGTGTTGAGAGAGGGAAGAAGTCGGTTGAGAGGGAGAGAGAGAATTATAAGTTTGATTTAAGTGATATTTGAAATCCACCAATTTGATGAACCCATGAAATGCTATAAATAGGAGGCATTAGCCTTCACAATTTCTCACACCAAATCAGCCTAAAGTGTTCTGATTTTAGAAGCTAGAGAGTGAGTAGAGAGAGTTCTTGAAGCAAGAAGGAAGGAGGAGCAAAGTTCTAGGTAAGTTCTTATGCTCTAGCTTTGTGTTTTATAGCTTAAATGTTGTTTTGATTCATAATCTTCCAATTATAGTGTTATTTTCATGTTTTTATGGTTACAGTTGGCTTTATTTCGAAAATATGATGAAGAAGAAGTTATAGCAAAATTTTTGGAAGATTATGGTCAAAGTAGCGAAGCTCTGGCAAAACTTTGTCGGTTAGCGATTTCTGAAAGCTATTTCAAAACCGATGGTATCTTATGTTGAGGATGCTATGTCAAAATTCGGAGAAAATTCATGTTGAAAGTAGACATATAGAGATTTCCAAATATACATATAGCATGTCATTTTGAGTTTTGTGCTAGGAGATAAAAATTCTACAAAATGGGCTACGAAATTCTGGAAAATTCTGAGCAGAGGATGAAAATACGAAAACTGGGAATTGTTCATAAACTCTGGGCAATAACCAATATTGTTTCTTAAAATTAGACATCTTAAGGATTCCGAGGAATTTTACGGATCCTCGTTTCGAGTTCTGTAGAATTAGTTATGCTTTTTCAAAGTTAGGCGAAAAATCGGCCCACTTGCTGTACAACAGCGTTTTTACGAAAATAAAAGGGATTTAAGTTGAAAATAATTAATCCAGGGGTAAAATGGTCATTTGAGACTAAGATATTTATTAGAATATTAATTGTTAATTAATAGAGGCGATATTACCTTATAGGATATCCGGGATCACTGTTTGATCATCCAAACGTACCGTGAACAACAACGAAGGTACGTTCGCGACGTACTATAACGCTGACTCTGATGCTTGTGATATGCTTATATATGATTGTTGTGTTTCTATACTGAGACTCTGTCTTAGTTGTTTTTGATACAATCATGAGTATACGGGTTATGGTTTTGATAACACGTTGAGAGTTTTCCTAGCGAGGACACGACCAAAAATCGTGGCACTGGATTTGATAGTGCAGACTGGGATAACAAACATACTGCAGGGGCTGTGTATTGTTATTGCCTTACATACATTATTATGTATTTCCTACATTTGTTATGGGCTTTTGTAGTGATTATTGCGAAAATGTCATGAATACCTGTCATACATATATTGTTTACATAAGCATGAGGTTAACTGTTACCTGAGGTCCGATGGGCATTGGACCTCAGTCTTAATTAATAGTCAGGGAAGGATCATGGATTAGAGAAGACACCGATAGATGAAACCGTAGAAAGACGCCAAGGGACGGAGCCATGAGGAGGCACCGGTCAAAGTAAAAGTAGAAAGAAGATTAACAGAACCTACCTTATGGCATGAATCTAATAAGGTTACTTCATATCATTTGGTGCTTAAACTAGAAAGGGTCGTCTATGTGGTTCAGTCAATCAGTCGCCGTAAATACTCGGGGAGATTTCCACTAGACTTTACCCAGCCTGGCCAAATGAGATGATTTAACTGAGTTAGGTTCTATGCCCCAAGTCTACCTAAGGCTTGGTTGAAGAGAGTATAGTTACATGGAAGAGTTGTAATTATAAAGTTTTGTATTATTGTATCACATGAATATTTCTTCGGGAAATTTTTAATATACCAGTATACATCAGGCATCATCATATGTCTGAGTATTTTATATCAGTTACTCGTTGTTAAACCCGTTGTTCAAATTTTTAGTACATGCTCTCCGTTTCCGCAAAACGTTGAGTTGTAGCACCTCAAACTCTGATAACTTTTTATAAAACTACGTGCCACCAGCACGATTTATGCTACAAAATTTGGGGTGTTACAAGAACACCCAAAATGGACGTGTATGATGGGAGTTATAATTTTTAAAATCAGACACTAATATTTGTAAAACATTAGTTTCCAGAAATGAATAGTAATTTTTGGGCTCAATTTTGAAATGGTAAACGCTCAAGTTTTTCCATAAATTATGTCAAAATATAGTAGACATCTTACTCTTTGAAATGAGCCAAAGAACACCTAAATTGGACGTGTATAAAGGGAGTTATGATTTTTCCAAGTTGACCTATATGCAATGGAAATCGTCAGACTTTAGAAATGAATGATCATTTTTGGGCTCCAGTTTGGAATGGGAAACCTTTAAGTTTTCCATGAAATTTGGTGTGAGAATAGTAAACATAATAAGCTTTAACACAAGCCAAAGAACAGATAAAATGAATGTGTATAATGAGAGTTATGATTTTTCAAAGTTAAGCTATGAACACTATAACATTTCTGTTTCCAGAAATGAATGATCTTTTTTGGGGCTGATTTTGAAATGGGAAACTTTTGATTATTATTTTTTCATGAAATTTGGCCAGAATGTAGTACCCATGTTAAGCTTTAAAACGAGTCCAAGATCGGATCAAATGGATGTGTATTCAGAGAGATATGAATTTTTGAATCTAACTTGTGAATCTGGAACAAATTCTGGACATTATGTGATTATTGTTTGTTTTGGATTTGTATGCATGAGAATAACTCCTGCATGTATTTTTTTCTTGAAATTTTACTCAACAATTATCACATAGGCTTTGGAACCAACCCATTTAGACATTTAGACACTTATAATGGGACGTTATTCATGTTAGCTCCCAATGTTTTGATAATAACAAAAATTTTAGTTTTGAAAGTCTTGAATCAGGTGTAACAATTTTAAAATTGATTCTCGAGAATGTATCAATGATTCTCGAGTATTATCAGTATACTAACCAGTTTGGGTTAAGGATTCAAGAAGCAATTCTCGAGAATGGTATTCAAGTTCGCCATTGCAAGCTCTCTGTGCAAATGATTCTCGAGAACTGATAATGAATTCTCGAGAATGTCTTAGTCAGAATCTCATAACAGAAGAGTTCTCTGATGTGATTCTCGAGAATTGGAAATCAATTCTCAAGAATGGCTCCTAAGAATCAGTAAGGAGATTCTCGAGAATGCCTAGTCGGAATAACATCAGTAGAAGAGTCCTGTGATGAGATTCTCGAGAATTAGAAATCAATTCTTGAGAATGGCTCTTGAGAATCAGTAAGGAGATTCTCAAGAATGGACGATAAGTGTTCTAAATACTTCTCTTCTGCTTGAAGGTTAAAACGCAATTCACGAGTATGAGTATAGAGATTCTCGAGAATGCTCTATCTACTGGTATTTGCGAAAAGATCTTAACACATCATTCACGAGTATCTAGATTGTAATTCTCAAGTATCATTGAAACACACTTTTTGGAAAAGACACTTTCCTCTGTAATTCTTGAGAACGAGATGAACAATTCTCGAGAATACATATTGGCTTTTTAATCTTCGCTCTCATAAATTGCAGATCATTGATTATAGCTTGGGTATTTCATGTTATTGAATTATACTTCTTCTAACCAGGTTTAACAAGTTTGCTAGTGATTTTTAGAGATGATTAACATGTTTTAATCATCAAATTTACAAAAAGAAAATATGTGTCAGACACATTAATTGACGACGCAGAGACGAAGCATGAAAGTGGAAACTAAGCTTCTGAACAACCGTAAAGCACTCCGGCTATTTCCAGTCAATATTCTACCTGAGTCTCAACGGACAAATCGAACAAAGAATGTCAATGGAGTACATTGACTAACATCAGAAGATTACGAAGAGACAGAGCAACAAATATATTTATTACTCTCAACGGCTCATTAATCTCTCTTCAACGGTCATTAATTGCAATCATCTATAAAAGCCAGATGCATTCAATTCTACACCTACCGAAACGTTGTGCATTCAATTCGAACTTATTGCAATTTGCTGTTTCATCTGTTTTCAATAATATCTTCGGATATTTTGTACTTCAGTGTTTATCAAATATATACTCGTGAGGAGTTTAAACATCATTTGATTATCTGTTTAGTTGTCAAATCTTAAGGTTGTGGAACCTTAAGTGTGAGTGTATTATTACAACTTGTAAGGGAGAATGAGTCCTAGTGAATTAGGATCATCTCGAGTACAGAGTGTGTAATTGGAACCATTTGTGATTAGTGAAATACCCAAAGGATTTGGGTATTGGACATAGGTTGAAGTGTTAGACCGAACCAATATAAATTGTCTTATGTCTATCTTTCTTCTCTGTTTCTGTCTTACCTACGCTTGTGTGCAATCCGCAAAAAGTTGTTGAGATCACCTATTCAACCCCCCTCTAGGTGATATTCCTACCTTTCAATTCACTCACCTGTAAGGTTTATGCTACGCCTCTTTCTCCAAATTATTCACTCCTTCTCCTCCTAACACCCAAATAAATCCATCAATTATCACTACAAAAAATCATCGTATTAGAGACGAAAATTCCGTTGGTAATTTAATTTGTGACGGAATTCCGTCGGTAATACATTTTTTATGAAACAAAGTCCGTCTTAGAAAATACCATGGCAAAGGCATTTCTCGACGGAATTTCCGTAGGAAAATTACCCACGGAATTTTGAGACAGAATTCCATAGGTAATTTCCCATGGAATTTCCAGAAATGTGGGTAATTTCCTTCGGTTTTTTAAGCTTTTTTTGATAATGTGATATGCTTAAATGAGAAAATTAACATGATCGTTGAATTAGAAAATGTAATACGTTCAAAGTCACTAAAAGACTCCCTCCGGTCCTAAATATAGGACAAAATTTATAGTACAAATTGTACTACAAACTTTGTCCTATATTAAGGATCAAAGGTAGTACTAAACAAGACAAAATGTCATAAGTTCAAAGTCACTAAAACACCAATATTTTATTATAAATCACCATGGCTGTTAAGGAAAATTTAATTATTACAAATATTAGATACTAGTTGTACAGGCTTAGAGAACCTCCTCTAAACATTGGAGTCTAGATATTGATTACAATTTTTACTGTTGAACTGAACAAGCTTTCATAAGTATGATTAGCTATCCCAACAAACACAGCCTCTGTGTCAGGATAGAGCTCCAAATTACAGTGCTTGCCTCCTTTGAGCCACAGCGGCTCATACTTCTCTTTACTCAGTTCCCATAACTGCTTATCATGGGAGCAATCTACAACTTCATCTGAAGTTCCCTACAATATATGAATGGGGGTAATCATAATCACAAAATTTCTGATTCATCACTTTATAAATATTTGTGAGTATATCATTTTGAGACAGATAAAACTTGTTTATATTTTAACCGTATGGTATGGGAAAAAAAACACTGATAGCTAACAACATAGTGTCAACTAAAAGATCACTTTAAATATTCCTACCAGCTAATTAGTGGATTGTTATTTTTTATTTTTTTATTTGCTAAACATAGTAGACTAGTGCTATAATAAAGAGAGGCTTAAAGAGTTTGAAGGATTGTTGATGATTTATTCGCAATGTTTTCCAGTTTGGCAGATAGTATAAGCAGGATATATCATATAAAACAGAAGGTTCCCTGAAAGGTATTTATCACATAGCCTGTAAGGCAAGCATACAAACTAGGTCTCACTAATCTCAGCATGAAGCACCATTTCAGACTATTACAAAAGGATGGGAAGCACTTAATCTCAAGCTAAGCTTATTAAGACTCAATTACAGGCGCAGAGAAATAGGATAGATCGTGCACCTACATGAATTATGAGAACTGGACAATTAACGTATGGAATTTTGTCGGTGTTCTGCCCAATAACACAAAGTAGTGTTAGAAACAGAATGCGGATATAATCATAACTACACAAAAATTGGAAACAGAATGCGGATATTGCGAGTAATTGAGTTTAAAATATTTGCAACTAGGATTAAAGAGAAACTTGCACGTTAAAATTATGTTTATTTTCACCTCAACAACTTCTGTTCCGCCGTTTTGTATGCGATCAGTCAAGTAGTCAGTTTCTTTTTGGGTGAAAGAGCTAGCATGTTTCACTTGAAAGTCACGTAAACCTGTTAGGTAATACTAGTAATATATATAGTTTGCTATACTAGAGTGTTGAGTTAATAACAAAATGAGCGTTTTAAGCTCATAACACATCACAAGCATTTCTTGAGATCTATTATTGCATTTTCTCACTTTAAGCATTTCTTTCTTTAATTGGTCTCTTTTTCTAATTAGCGCCATCGCAAGAATTTTTTATTATATAGATAGAAAAGGCTACAATACAAGTCAAAAAGCATTACCATGTTATTGTTGTATTCTCTATAAATGCAAAACTTCATTGCATTGGCAGAGATCTTATCAGAAAATAACAAGCACTCACAGAAACATATAAAGCATAAAAACTATGGAATCAATGAGTTGAGGAAGAGTACAAAAAAGCCTTGGATAACAGAGTTGTTACTGTCGTAGTCTTGGATAACAGTAAAAAATGCCCAGCACATATTTTATTTATGACAGTTGTAGGCAAGGTCATGAACTTGTCGTAACGAAGACGAAGAAAAGCTGTATACGTATAAGTACGTAATCAACTTGTCGTAACAGAGTTGTTACTATCGTAGTCTTGGATAACAGTAAAAATTGCCCAGCACATATTTTATTTATGACAGTTGTAGGCAAGGTCATGAACTTGTCGTAACGAAGACGAAGAAAAGCTGTATACGTATAAGTACGTAATCAACTTTGCCAATTCACACGGTGTCTCTTTACTGTTTTCATCAATCATCATCGTCCATTTGCCCGTCCAAATCCCATAAATTTCGGTAACATATAATCAAATCTATAGCTATTAATTTCAAAGAGAGTAATAATTTTTACTAAAAATAGTATACCTTTCTCTAACATGTGCCAGCTTCTAGTCGTCCTCGCTACCACCACCCGCTCTGGCACCGTGAACCCCGCCGCCTCAAGCACTGCCAGCGACACCACTTCAATGGCCCCTTCTTCTCATTCCGCCTCCTTTTCTCCTTCTTCGTCCCTCTTGTCTTCATCGTCGTATCCCAGACCCAAATCCTCAAACAATACTCATAATTCAACGAATAACTCTCATCTCTCTCCCTGCAACCACTCCCCTTCTGCGACTGTCATTTTCTCCGGTGCTTTCCTTCTTTCTTCTTATTTCTCCTACATCTTCAATTCCCTCTCCATCCGTCTCACACGATCGGCGCCACAGATTTATCAATACCCTCGGATCCCTTATGTTCTCTGGTTTTTGGCCCTCTTCAATGTTTCGGCTCTAGTGACGCAACATTGCTGCGGTCTTATATGTGAAAGTGCATATCGGTAATTTTTTATAACATAACTTTACCAACGGAATTCCGTCGGAAATTATTGACGGAGTAAGTCCGTTGGAGAATTACGTCCGAAATTTACAACGCCAACGGAATTACTGACGGAAAAATTCCATCGGAAATTTCCGATGGCACAGAATTTCTGTCACCATTTGGTCGGAAATAACCGATGGATCTTATTCCGTCAGTAATTCCGTAGGTAATCCATTGTTTTTTTGTAGTGTATAGCTTTGCATAAAATTTTCTATTTCCACGTTCAATTCAAATTCTTCATATCCACCCCATCGTAGCTTATACAACAATTAACATACTTTCCAATATACAATAGATAACAGAGTTCCCTAAATTACATTTCGTAACACTGAACTTATGACTACCAGACATCATAATCTTCCTTATCTCATTCTGAAATTTCAGTTTTGAAAACAATGCTTAAACCTTCACTTTCATTCAATAACTTAGGACCTTATTGCTTCTCCTTAATACATATAGCAACAGCACATGAGCCCCTACCTAATAAGCTTATAAAGATTTACATAATTTTCCCATCTAAATATCTGTGCATTTCTCTGCAAATAATCTATATTTCATAGCCAAGAATAATCAAACTTCAGCTTTAAAGTGTTGTTCATCCAGACAACTCTTCACGCATACATACATATATTTATATACCACATACATTCAGCAATTCAGTCCCCTCCCACAACGCATGACATCCAACCCCAAGAATCAACATGCACTAATTAATATATATATATATATATACACACACTTCTTTAACCAACCAGCAACAAGGAAAAAAACGAAATTTTTCTTCAATCTCTTGCCAAACAATCTCCAAACACCAATATATTTATCTACTATGATTTCCATACTCCAACATTCACTGGAAATCAAATTAAACCCATGAACATCAAATCTGAAACTTTTCTTTGTAACTTGGCAACCAAAACTGCTAATGAAAACTTACCTAAGAATATGAAATTTGCTTCAGCGGGATTATAATTGAAGAAAACAAAACTTAAGCTCCCCCAAGCCACCTAAATGTTTCGGCAAAAACAGGGCAAGAAGGGTTTAATTTCTGTGGACCTATGGATTGCCGCACACAACACCAATGACAGCCACACAAGCAACGGAGAACGAAAGAGCAACTAAGGCTGGGATTTGGATCTTCAATCGAGAAGCTTCTTCTCCATTCCCTCTCTCGCCAAAGCCATGGACAGAACCAACCAGAAATAGATATAACAGTGGAAAAATTTCAATCGGAGGAGTAGGATGCTGACGGCAAACGGACGAGCTACGGTGGCGGCAAGTGGATGGGAAGGACGAAGGAATAGGGTCGCACTATGGGCTGGGGTTTTTGAGTCTCTGATAAATCTTGAAGGTTCTCTCTGCCACTGATGAAGTCATGCTGAACAATGATGTTCTGACGTTTTTTTACAATAAGGGTATTTGTTAGATATATATGTAGTTAGTCTATTAGTTAGAGAGTTAGTTAGAACCTTCATCTATAAATAGGGGATCTTAGCTAATATGAGTAGTTAGTGAGTGTTGGGCATTAAGCCCTCACTATTACTCCTTGTTTGTATGAGCCTCATTGCTCTATTCTTTATTGACAATAATACAATTGATTCTTCATCTTAATTCTTTCTCCTTATTGTCTTTTGTAATTATACAATACTTTACATGGTATCAGAACCACTCAGTCCTTGGCATGCTCCGGTGCAATTCTGATCAATCTTGAATCAAGCCTGAACCTTATTTTCCTCCATGTTCTGCTGTGCTTGTTTATCTGGTGATTTGAATCTAGAAATGCAAGGGAACAATTTCTTATCTCCATTGCTCGGTTCTGTTTGGGTTTGCATTTGACCAAGATTTGTCTTCTTTCTTGCATCCGATTTCTTCACGTCCGACCCCTGACCTCTGTTCAAGAAACCACCAAGGAAGTTGGAGATTTTGAAATTCAAGAACCAGATAAACTATCATTATCAGACGAAGTCTGCATCTTTTCACTCCCCTTCCAGGTCGACTTCCGCTGCGATTCTTTTCAAGTTTGATTGTTAAATCGAGAGAAGCAGAAATCGGCTCAAAATTGATTGGTGATTACTTCTGAATTCTACACAGTCATCTATTCCTTCTTCTTGGGCTTTATTCTTCACTGTATTTTTTTTTCTGGTATTGTTTTTTGTTCTGGTGTTGTTTTTATTCCGTGGAGGAAGGACTGATTTAGAGCTTGCATTGGCTTATACGTGTTCGAAGTTTGAAGTTCTCCATGAGTTATGGGAGCATCCATGTGTGCTATGAATTGCCATTCTTGATCTATTTTGGTATTCGACCTTCTGTTATGGGAAGAAGAAGTAATGGTGCTATGAATTGAGTCTTAGATGCAAGAAGCTAAAGCCAAGGATTGATGAGGATGCTTTTAGAATTGATGATCTTGAAGGATCTGAATATGATTATCTCATGGTTCTTGTCCAAATTCCTATGTGTAACGAGAGGGAGGTGTATGAACAGTTTATTTCAGCAGCCTGCCAAATTAATTGGCCGAGGGACCGTTTACTGATTGAAGTTCTTGATGATTCTGCTCATGAGAGCATACAGTGGTTAATCATTGAGGGTTGTATTTTGTCTCGGTGACATTATTCCATCGAGGGGTTGTATTCTCGGTGACGCTATTCCATCGAGGGTTTATATTCCGGTCACATTCGAGCCTTTATATGTTCTGTTGAGTGTCGGTTTGTCGCCTCCAGACATATCCCTTTGTGATTTTACTTGTCTCTTGTGATTCCGGTCACATTCGGGCCTTTATATGTTTTGTTGAGTGTTGGTTTGTCGCCTCCAGACATATCCCGTTTGTGATCTTACTTGTCTGTTGAGTGTTGTTATTTGGGCTTTGATATGTTCTGTTAAGTGTTGGTTTGTCGCCTCCAGACATACCCCAGGATGCTCAAGGCAAACATTTGGGTAAAACCCTATTAAGATTGTAAGACAATTCATAGTTGGTGTTGTAAATGTGTACAATGAAATGAGGTTGGAGGAAGTTGCAGAGATGGGCCATAATCCTTTGGAAGTCCTTCATGTGGTGGAATATGTGAGAGGCAAATCAGTTTTTTGTGGGTTGCTACCGGAGAAGATTTTCAGAAGAAGTGAATGGGAGAATATTGTTTTGAAGAGATCATTGTATCATTGTATTCTTTTTTGTTTTGTTTTGAGGAGATCATTGTTAATTACCCCTTATTTTTGTGTTGTTCAAGTTGAGCATTTTTTAGATAAATAGTGTTCAACTTGAGGGGGGTGTTAGATATATAGGTAGTTAGTCTATTAGTTAGAGAGTTAGTTAGGACCCTCATCTATAAATAGGGGATCTTAGCTAATATGAGTAGTTAGTGAGTGTTGGGCATTAAGCCCTCACTATTACTCATTGTTTGTATGAGCCTCATTGCTCTATTCTCTATTGACAATAATACAATTGATTCTTCATCTTAATTCTTTCTCCTTATTGTCTTTTGTAATTATACAATACTTTACAGTATTTTTATAATTTTTGCTCAGCTGAGGTAAAAATAAAAAACGGCTTAATGAGGATGTGAACCTAGACTTACAAGCTTCATTTTAACATTCAACTACAATAAATAGTAAATATATAATTAGTTTATAATCATATGATTTAATTAATTTATTTTTATTTCTTGAGCCATTACACTTTGAATGTCAACTTTAAATTGATTGTGCATATTTTCGTGCATGGATTTGTCATGTAGACTCATATGCTTGGGGGAGTTCATAAAGGCAGTTCATGACATCATTACTGCATCATTTGTGATGTTGCTTTTGATAAAAAATCATTATTTAATAATGATAACGATAGTTCCTAATTAATCTTAATTTCTAGAATGATACATATCATTGTGGCCATTGATTATATTTTACCAAGCTGTATTAATTAATCCATAATTCTTTGTTAAGAATGAGTTACATTAGATGTTGTATAGAAGATATAAACATATATAATCTTACAATTTTATGAAATGTAAAACTATCCTAATCTTTAAAAAATAAACAGAAAAGAGGATGAGATTAGAAGAAAAAGATATTAGTTGTCCAAGCTTTAACACATGATTGATGTTTCACATTACATCTCCAAAAGGAAAAAATATGTAATGATACGATTTTTATTTTATTTTATTTTTGGGGAGTTTTTCTTATTTGCCGTTAGGAAATCCATTGATTTTTTATTTTTTTTGGGTAAATGTGGCGCTAACTTTAATATCAACACTTTTACGTTATCTTTTTCTCAGCCTATCTAAACATTAAATGTATGCCCCTTGATCAAGTTTGAAGTCTTCATGGGTTTTATCTTTATTCTCTGAAATAATTAAAACAATTGTGATCAATTATGGAAGTTCTTCAATCTCAACCCAAATTGCACTATGCTTGAAAATGGTATAGTATTAAATGAATTCTTGATCTCGTTTCGAAGACACAAGACACAATAAGTTATTAAATGCGTACGTTGTGAACACTTAATTCCACCTTGTTTTAGTTAAAAGATTTTGTAACATTTTGTTTTGAATCTCATGAAGGCCATTTAAAGTCATTCTTTGTTCTATTATTATTTAATATGTCTGTATGGAAACGTTTTAGTTTGAAAGTGACTATGAACTTTAAGTATCGTTTGAGCGGAATTTAACTAATTTGATGCACATTCAATGTTACTCTTCTACTAGTATTAAACTTAATTGAGTTTTAAGGAAATTCAAACTTGTTGGAATCAATATGGAATTGACTATTTTTCTTAGGATGCATCTCTTGCAAGTTTCCATTCATGGGAGCAACAATAGTTCTATGGTTGGAATTTTGAATTTGCACATTGGAAATTTTTGTTACTATTGTAAGGGAAAAATAATATATAATAAAGAGTTTCCCATTTCTCTCTAATCAGTTACTACTATTCTGGCCTTGTTATTACATACTTCTTTAGCCTCAAACTTGTCTTGAAGTGCATTCATTCAACTAATAAAAGCTCATTCTTCTTATGCTATACATATGGGTTCTTGCATACTCTTCACTCTAGCCAATTGTTTGAGGTTTGAGTAACTTAACTGTCATACTAACTGAAGTTGATGTTAGTCTTGCTGATATACTACTTTTAATTTGTTGGAATCTTTGGCTGAATGGGGTTTCTGGATTTTTCTCTATACTGAAGTTGTTGGGAAAAAATTGCTTTAATCCCACTTATTAGGAAAATGGAGGTATAAACAGATGAAGAACAATAATTTTATTATAAGAGAAAACTCAAATAAAAATACACAAATGTATTTCTCTCACACACTATTTTTCTATCTCACAAAATATCTTATATTTTTCTCACAAAATAATTCTCTCACTTTTCTCTAACATAGTGCTACAGCACACTATCACAAATCTCTCTATTTCTCTTTATCTCATTCTATTTCATTTCTCTCTCGGATACATCTAATACATAGAAATATAACACACCTAATCACCTATATATAGAATAACTACACCGCCTAACATATATTAAAATATTTTCTATGCCGCCTTTTGTGCTTCTTCGTAGTCTCTGGAAACTGCTCACAATGTGTAGCTTCTTCTTTCTTAATGTATGCCTCCTTTGTTGACTTTCTTGTGACTTTGCTTCTTTATAGAAATTGCCCAGCATCTTCTTTCAGTTGCCTTTCTTGACTTTTTCTCATTTGTATATTTTAATATACAATTCACCATTCCTTGTAGTCTTATTCTGCGTAATCATTTCCTGATGCTTCTTTTCTTCTAGTCACCTTTTTTTGACTTTTCAACTAATTGCATTGTACTCATTATTTTATTATTATTTGCTTTCTTTATCCATTTTGGTTGACAGCTAATTAGCACCTTCCATACCTCTCCTGCATCTTCTGTTTTTTCACGTGATTGAAAATACTTCACCAGAAGCTTCAACAATATTCTCATTTCATCTAGTCTGGCAGTGAATGAAATCAAGTTTGAATTTCTAACAGAAGTTGGGTTTTAGGTTTGACTGACCATTGTGTATTGAGTCCATTGCTTTAAATTGGAACAGTTTTTCAGTTCTGCATCAAATATGCTTTTGAACTTCCGAGAGTAATATGATTTGTCATTGAGTTGTTGAGTATATTTTCATTTCTTTTGATTTGATTTAAGTTGATGAATTGATCTCTTTGACTTTTGGTGGAGTCCTCCCTTGAGTTTGAACTGATGAAGTTGCTAAAATTTTCATCTCTCATCAGTATCTCATCAGTATGGTGCAATACTGATTTCTTGTCAACTCTTGATTGCTGGTTGTGATTAAACATGATCTTGAATCTCTGAATTGAGGCATACATCACTGGGATTCGGCTTGTATACTTGAGTGGTGGTGCTCTTAACTAGTTTTTGATAAATTTTTAACTTGTTGAACCTTGTTGCATCATTCATTGCTATCCCTGACCAACTCTGTAATTTGCCGAAAATTGGAACATCCACATAACTGGATAAATGAGTGCATGAAATGCTATCACTGATGCATTAGCTTGAAACTGTTGCATTTCTGTTGTTATTCTGTTCATGCAATTTTCCTAGGCATTGGGTTTGTTAATCTGGTACTTGTGACTTGCACTAAATTAATTGGCGTTCAAATTATAGAACTTTGTTGCTAATTATATCACAAACTTTTAGAACCAGAATCTTGGATTTTGAAACAAAGGATACAGATTTCTGAGTAGCATTTTGAGCGATATTTCACTAATTTTTGGTCTCTTACGGATACACACTTTTGCGCCAAATCTCCTTGCACATAACTAGATCAACCTAGCTTATGCAAATATAATTTGCGCATGCTCGTAGTCAGGGAAATCAACTACGAAATTTTAATATTTCTAAGTTGAGCATTGTTCATATCCAGCATTCACTGTTGTCTTGCATCATTTATACATGTCTCATCTAGATCAATATTCCACTGGGAATAGTCATGGAATTGTTCAGATTTAATTAAAAACCAGTTTTAGAGATTTTTCATCATCTTTGGACAGAACACGCATACATACAAGTTCATACCTTCGTACTGGATATATACAATGGTTTTGTGAAGAGAAATCATTTTGCTAAAGGCCTAGACACTGTGGCAAAATTTTGATACTTGATTCCACACTTTTTAGGACATATGTATGGTTGAAATACTGCCACACTCATTGATTCACTGAATCTAATATTTTTACTTAGCATAATTATTGCTGAATCTTCAAATTTCATCCACCTTCATGCTTTCATGAATTCTTGAAATTGCATTTGCTATTTTGTTGTGTTCTTGATTGTGTGATATATGTATGATCTTCTGCACCTGAAAATTTTTCCCATTCAACAAAGGTATTAAAAAAAACAGAGAGACTCTTAGAGAGCTTAGGAAAGCTAAGGAAAAAGGGGGGGAACAAGCATTGGACCAACTGAAAATTCTCTTAATTCTTGTGATTTCATTGATCGCCCTACATCTGATTCTGAATCTGTTGGCTGTGATTTGATTGATCGGCATGCACTTAACTTAGATTTGGATGGCACTTTATTTGGATGGAAATAATGTGAAATGGGGATTGAAATAACGTAAACAAGACCAACATGCTAAAAATAATTCCAACCTTATGCATGCTTGTCAAGAAGTGTTATAAAAAAAAATGTGTAGAAAAAAAAACTATTGGATAATAGTTTTTATATAACTAAGAATGAAAGTGATCATATGAACATGATTTGTCATGAATGAATTCTTCTCTTGATGGTTGCACATGTATGTTGTTATTTCATCTAGGAGAAATCACAGGGATGTGTTTCAGTCTCTTAAAACTTGTGTTAAAGTTATAATATGAGTGCTTCACTCTTGTTTAGAATTTTAAGAAAAACAGCAACTACATGTTTTTGTTCAAGATTTGTGTCAAGACTTGTGATCTTGGTCATTTTGGTAATAGCTTAAGAAAAACTCTGGTCATGTGAATTATATATTTAGAAAATGTTTACATATGGGATTATTGTGCATAATTATGTTGGTTGTTTTTGTTTGAAATGAATGCATATGTTCAAGCACTTGGGCAAAGACCTTACATTTAGTATCTCCATTCAACATTCATTTGTTTTGGTTTGGGTTTCAATTTAAAAGATGTAACGCACCTAATTCTTATTATGATGTCCATTTATGTCCTAAATTCCTTATTAGACTAATTGGTGTGAAGTTATCAGAGTGAAAGCGTTAACAAATCAGAGTAAGTTACAACAGAGAGTATGCTTAACGTTTGGACGAATAAGTGACTGATAACATATGCTGGTTGATTAAAATTCCCGGAGGAATATGGAGTGATACAACTTAAATTCTTTGCGGTGTATCCGGTCAGCACGTTAGTGGTACAATTATCCGACTATTCAAAAATTATACATAATACTATCCCAAAATAGGACTCCGGCTGAGTCCTCATGTAATACCCTAAAATTCTTATTTATCATAAATATTATATTTTTGATAAATAATACATACTAAATAAAGGTGAATATTGTATCTCAAAATTTTGTAATTTTTTAATTATAATTTTGGGCAATTTTCCCTTGATAAATTAATTAAACAAAAGACCAATTTTAAGACTCCTTAGTCCTTATAAGGAACATAAAATATGATAAAATTATCATATTAAATCATGGTTCTTGTGTAACCAAAATAAGCAAGAAAGTGTTATGAAAACACTTAAATCAATTAAAGGAAATTAACAACAATTGATGAGCAATTAAGCTTACACTAATTAAAGTGTTTAAGTAATTCTTCATAATTAATCAAGAGGCAAATTAAAAAGCATCAATTAGTGATTTTCTTAAATAGAAATCAAAGACTAATTAAAAGACAAGATTAGCCTTAAATAAAGCACTAATGATCATAATCAATTAAGGAACCAATCATATAATGACAATTATACCTAATAACATCTAAACTACCATATTAGTGGTGCTAATTAAGATTAAACTATCATTCCCTAGAGTCAATTGTGGGGGGCGAAATTCCACAAGTGAGAGAAAGGGAAGATTAAACAAAAATATAAGATAAAATCACATGTGATATAAGATAAAAATCCTCAATAGTAAGTAGGATTTTTCTACATAAAAGAAGGGCCAAGATTAAAACCAATAAAGCTAAATCCAATGGTTCTATTTAAACCTATAATTAACCTTAATCCTTGTATAATTGAATTGGCCAATGATAAATCAAGAAAATGATCTTAATCCTCTTGTAATTAAATGGACCAATGGGAGAATTAAACCATAGATTAATGGTAAGGATTTATTTTGAACAAACACAAATAAATCCAATGGTCTTAATAAATCTCATAATTAAACTAAATCCATGAGAAATTGGATGGACCAATGGGAGGCTTTGAACATTAGATATTAGAGACAAATAAAACACAAATCATGAGCCAAAGTGAAAGGAAGGCACGGTTCTAACTTATTGAAGAAGAAGGAGAACAATTGTTTATTAGTTAAATAAAACACACATGGGATAATTAGCACATGGGCTCATTAATGAATTTGGAAGAGGATAAGAGAGAGAGAGAGAGAGAGAGAGAGAGAGAGAGAGAGAGAGAGAGAGGATGGATGGAGGAGATTAAAACTTCTTGATTAAGTTTAGATCTAATGGTTGATGATGTGTTAGACAAAGCACATGGGTTGAGGGACAAATTGGAAGAGATAGGATAAGGCAATTAATGCAAATAGAAGAGGATAGAAGAGAGAGGGAGTCCACGGTTTTGAAGAGGGAAAGAGTGAGGAAAAGAAGACTTATTGAAGAAGCAAAGGTCATTTTGGGAAATCACAAGCAAGGGCAATTGTGGTCTTTGTGCATGTGAGACTTTTCCTATAAATAGAGAGCTTTGCCCTCTTCATTCTTCACACCAAAAACCAACTCAAATCAAATGGATTGAGTATAAAGAGAGGGGCGAAAATCATAGAGCAATGGGAAGGAGGAAGAGCTTCAAGGGTAAGTTCTCTAGTTCTTGAGTTTTAGTTTTTAAATTCATAGTTAGATTGTGCTTTGATCTTTAATCTTCCAAAGTAGTTTTGTTTTCATGTTTTTATGGTTAAAAATGTCTTTATTTTGAAAATTTAATGGAAAATATGGTGGAGCAAAATTCTTGGAAGTTGAAGATCAAAGTAGCGAAATTCTGGAGAAATTTACGGGTAGAAGTTTTCTGAAGTCAGCCACAAATAGGCTATTATTTTATGTTTAAGATGAAGTCATTAAATCATGAAATTTTTCATGGTTATAGTAGACACCTAGAGCTTTCCAAATATACCTAGAGTGTGTCATTTTGAATTTTTTGCAAAGAGATAAAAATTCTTGAAAAGGGGCTACGTTTTCTGGAATTTTTCTGGGCAGGGACTGAAAACGCTAAAACTGGGAATGATTCAATAATTCTGGGTAAAAACCAGTATTTTTCCTCAAAACTAGACTTCCTAAGGATTCCGGGGAATTTTACGGATCCTTGTTTCGATATTTCTAGAGTTAATTATGATTTTCCAAAGTTGCTGCAAAATTTGCCCAGAAAATCCAGCACTTCGTTTTTTAATAAAATGTAATGGTAAAATAGTAATAACAAATCCACCGAGGGTAGAAAGGTAAATTAAACCTTTAGGATATTATTCTAAGCAATATGATATTTATCAAATATCATATGATAATCCGACGATAATGTATAGGATATCCGGGAAGTCCGAAGTCGGGTTCAAAGGTCCGGCGTTTGACAATTACCCGGTGAAAGGTACGTTCGCGTACTAGTAACTTTAACTCTGATATGTCTTGTATGCATGTATGTGGTAGTATGATTTATAGGGTCATGGACATGACTATGTCTTGGATCATGTACTGTGGCTAAAACTCTATCTTAAGTCACTGTTTATATACATTCAGCTTTATACGGGTTATAGTCTTGATAATACCGTTGAGTTTTCCTAGCACTGAGGACACGAGGGCCATCGTGGCACTGGTTTGTGCAGACGTAGATAACTTTACATGAGATGTGTGCTATGTACTATTATTGTGACAAATCTTATATCTGCTGTGTGCTTATGTATTGATTATTGCTGTAATGTAATGAATATCTGTCATACATATACTATTATACTTTTCATATGAGGTTAACTGTTACCTGAGATTCAATTCGATTGAATCTCAGCATTGACTAAAGGTTCAGGAAAAGGAACCAGGATCAGAGAAGGCACCAAAGGATGGAGCCGAAGAGAGGCACCGATAGACGAAGCCGGGAAGAGGCACCTGACAAAGCAAATGCCGGAAGAGCGTCATCAGAGCATTCATTCTGGCACGGATTTAACGAGGTTACTTCAAACAGTTTGGTGCCAAAGGCAGGGCTAGTCAATGTGGATCAGTCAATAAGTCGCCGTGAACTCGGTGAGACTTCCACGATAGACACCTACCTGGCCAAATTGTTTGATTAACTGAGTTAGGTTCATTGCCTCAAGTCTATCTACGGCTTGGTTGAAGATTGTATAGTTACCATGTAAGAATTGTAATTATACAAAGCTCTGTAATTGTATCACATGAATATTCCTTCGGGAAATTTTTAATATACCAGCTTATGTCGGGGCATCAGCATATGTCTAGGCATTTTATATCAGATATTCACTGTCCAAATATTAGTGCATGCTCTCCGTTTCTGCATTACTCTGAGTGGTAGCACCTCAAACTCTGTCAGTTTTCCTAAAACTAAGTGTCAACCGACACACTTTGAAAACTATGTGTCTCCGGGCACAGTAAGTAGCATGGAATTTGGGGTGTTACACCTCATGCGTGCTGCTTACCCTTTTCTCCGGCTCCCGATCCTGAAGCTAGGGTAAATTATGAGATTCAATACCCATTGAATCTCAGGTAACAGTTAACCTCATGCTCAAGTATAAACAATATATGTATGACAGATATTCATTACATTTCAGCATTAACTGTACATAGCACACAGCCAATGTAAAGTTTGTAACACCCCAATTTTCTAAAGCGTTTTCAAGAAATTTTAATCGAGAGTAGAGCATCGGAACAATTTAAAAGAGCGAGTATTTGATAAACATTCACTGTTGGTGTATCTGGTTGCTTATACAAATGGTACAATTATCCAAATATTTAAGAGTACGATAATACATATCCAAAAAGAAATTCTCCGGCCGAGTTCTCACTGGTGCTGCTTACCCTTGTCCTCGATCCTGATTCCTCCGGATCCTGAGGCTATAGTAAGAGCTAAGGTCCAATGCCCATCGGACCTCAGGTAACGGTTAACCTAATGCTTAAATATGACAGTATATGTATGACAGATATTCATGGCATTTCAGCAACAATCAATACATAAGCACACAGCAGATGTATCTCAATAGTACATAAGCACACAGCAGATGTATCCCAATAGTACGTAAGCACACAGCAAATGTAAAGTTATTGTCTATCATATATAAGCATACAATAAGCATCAGAGTTAGTGTTACATACGTGTCGTACCTAAGTCGGTGATGACGGTACGTTCGTCGGTCGGTATGCGTTCACGGATAGCCTATAATAGTAATATCGCTTTATTAATTCATAAATAATATCCTAAGAGACATTTTGACCACTAATGACTATTTTACCCCTGGTGAATTTATTTCTCAATTTATTTCCCCAAAATTTCGTAAAAACGCTGGTTACAGTATTTAGGGTAGATTTTTCGTCTAACTTTGAAACATCATAACTAATTCTAGAAATATCGAAATGAGGATCCGTAAAATTCCTCGGAATCCTTAGGATGTCTAGTTTTAAGGAAAAATACTGGTTCTTGCGCAGAGTTTAAGAATAATTCCCATTTTTCACGTGTTCATCCTCTGCTTAGAAAATTTCCAGAAAACGTAGCCCAACTTTGGACATTTGTATCTCCTAGCACAGAACTCGAAATAATTCACTCTAGGTATATTTGAAAAGCTATATATTTCTAATTTAACCATGAATTTTTTCATATTTTAAGAACCTCATCTTCAACATAAAATACTAGCGTTTTTACCCCTGACTTCAGGAATCGCTAACCGATACAATTTCGCCAGAGCTTCGCTACTTTGATCATAATCTTCCAAAAAATTTGTTATATCATTTCCTTCATCAATTTTTTTAAATAAAACCATTTTTAACCATAAAAACATGATAACAAGAATACATTGGAAGATTAAAGATCAAACTAACATTTCTACTAAAAACTACAAGAACTTAAAACTTAAAACTCAAAAACTAGAAAGCTTACCCTTGAAGAACTCCCTTCTTCTTGCTTCCCACTAGCTCTCACTTCTCTATACTCTCTTTAGAAAATCACCTCTTGGGTTGATTTTGGTGTGAAAATGAAGTGATCCCAAGCCTCCTATTTATAGGAGAAAATTGGGGACACAAATGGAAATTAATTGTGATCAAGATTCACCTCAACTCTTGGATTAAATTTCACTTTATGAAGCTTCATCCTTGCCTTCCATTTGATGCCGACATGCCTCTTCCCTTACATCCATTTAATGTGTTTTTGTTTTGCAAATTATCCCATGTTTTAAGCCTCCTCGTTGGCTACTTAATAACTTTGACTTTTCAAAGCTTTAATGCATCATCCCATCTGATTATGCTTTTTGTGTACCGACATGCTTTCCATCCATTTCATTTTGCTTTTTAATTAACTAATTGGTTTGATTGTTTTATTGAAAGAGAAATAACAACAATAACAAAAATTATCCATGTGCTATGCGCCTCTTATGTTGACTTTAGGGGCTGAATTTTAATCTTTGATTAGCATCCTAATGATGTGTTTATATTCCCTTTAATTATAATTGTCATTGTAGGATTGGTTCATTAATTAATCATGGTCATTAGTGTTTTAATAAGCAAGCTTTAATCCTTCATCTTTGGCCCTTAGTTTCTTATTTAAATCAGCCCTTCTTTGATGCTTCATCATTGATTTTAATTAATTTGAAGAATTATGCTAATCATCTTAATTGATTCTAGCTAATATTGAACCCTCATTGGTTCTTGATTTCTAATTAAGTTAAAATATCCCTAATTGATGACTTTTACTATGTCTTTTAATTAATTATGAAAGTTTATTCAATTATTTTAATTAATGTAAATTTGATTGTCCATTAATTGTTGTTGATTTTCTTTAATTGGTTTAGGTATTTCCATAACATTTTATGGCTCCTTATGATTAAATATACACTATGTTGTAATATGGAAATTATAAGGTATTTTACGATCCCTAAATGAAAATTAGGAAATTTAACTTTGATTTATTAAATTTCAAAGAAAAATTGCCCAAGAATGATAATAAATAAATTACACAATTTAGAGACAACATACTCTCCTATTTTTAATAGCTATTATTTATCAAAATATTATATTTAATTCTAGGAGAAAATTCCCTAAATTAAATTAAATAAGCTACTTAATTTTGAGACCACATATTCACCTTTTTTTTAATAGGTATTGTCTATCAAAATGTAGTGGTTATGCTAAATAGGAATTTTAGGATATTACAAAGTTCACAACACAACAATACATAGCACACAGCAAATGTAATATTCACAACGTTTGCACTCGCCAATGTCATGCCTCCACGTGTCCTCAGCACTAGGAAAACATACATACGGCATTATCATGACTATAACCCGCACAAAGCTGAATGTATGTAAATTAGTGACCTAAGACCGAGTCTTAGCCACAGTATATGACCCAAGACCTAGTCTTGTCATGACTTATGAATCATCTAATCACATATAAGCATACAAGAAAACATAAGAGTTGGAGTTACAGTACGCGTTCGTATTTTAATCTGTGTAGCTAGTGGTACTTTCACTTTTTGGTACTGATTCCTGACTTCCCCGGATATCCTATGATAGTATCACCGCATTATTTCCTTTATAAATAATATCCTAAGGGATGTCATTGCCACTATTGACCTTTCTACTCCTGGTGGATTTGTCATTCCATTTATACCCTTTTTAATTATTATTAATTAATAATCACACTCTTTTATTTATTATTAATAAATAACTTCCTTTATTATTTATTCCTTTTCTACTAGTAATAATAATAATACTAATTATTTATTTATTCTTCTTTTAATAATAATAGTATTATTATTTATTACTATTTATTTTTATTTTATTATTTATTTATTTTTTCTACAATTATTATTATTATTATTTAAACTTAGAGGTTATTCTAACCATTTAATTAGGAGTTTATAACCACGAATCATTATATAAACAATAAAATCATTTATACTCTTTGGATATTCATAATATAGTATCTTATTATTTCAAATGCATATAATTATATATATCTCTTCATAACAACATAATTTCCTTTTGTTTGCAAATCATATATATATATATATAAATATATATATATATATATATATATTTATATTTAACAACAACCAGGTCCAACCAGCGTCATACATATATATTTATATATTTTCAATTAGAAAAGTGTTTCCCGTAGGCAGCCATGACGTGTATATATTAACCACACAACACAATGAAGTTTCTCTTATTTTCATATGTGTACCGCGTCATATACCATTCAAAAAGTTTTTCTTCTATTTCACCCAAATGTGCAGCAGGTATATTTATAAACAGATATATCAAAGGTTTGGTTCTTTATACTCAGCGACATTACATGCAACCAACTATATATCTATGCTTATATATAATATATTTCTATTCATATAGCAACGTCCCCTTTTATTATTTCCCACAAGTAGAGATGTATATCAACAAAGTCAGGTATTTCCTTTCTCTGTTTCATAAATGAGTAGCAATATTTATATAACACTTTGGTTCTAAAAAAATGTCATTTAAGTTCATATTAGTTTCCAAAGCCTCCATATGTGACAGCCACGTTTGAGAGCAATTTCCTATTATTTTCATATGTAGCTACAAATATATTTCAGCAAGGTTTCATGCAGTTTTATATATATATATATATATATAACAGCAGCTTTTCTTCCCTTTCCATGCGCAGTAACATGTATATTTAAACACATGACAGCAACTTTTCAGGTTTTTAGCTGAACTTTGGAAAATTATTTCTCTCATTCTACACATCCGTTTTGCGTGTTCTTTAGCTCGTTTTAAACATTAGTATGTCTACTATTTTCTACCCAAATTTCAGGAAAAAAACTCAGACGTTTGCCTATGAAACAGACCAGCGAAAGACACTCTGTTTTTCAACCAAATAACAGAGCACGTTTTGTTTTCCTTCTAACCAGACAGATACCCAGCTGACTAAAACCCTGAGAATAAAAAGGAAAAGGCTTAAGGAACTCACCTTGGTTGATTCCTCAAGCTTGAACAATGAGCTCCTTTGTTTCCTCCGCCTTGCTCTCCCTACAACTATCGTCTCTCCCTCTCTACGTTTTTTTTTTTCTATTTTCTTTCTCTATTCTATGGGGGTGCTGTTGCTTATAATGAGTAAATGGGGGAGTGAACTGGACTCAAGAGGCATGGTAGAGGGGTTGTGTTGCTCGAGAAGCATGGAGCTGTGCTGCTGTGACGTGAGGAGATATGGCACTGTGATATATTGTTTGCGTGTGCAGCTGATATTATTCATATAAAAGATGTTGGGTTTTGGCTATTAGCTGAATGGATGATTTTTATTTATTTTTTTATAATAAAAAATTTTAGAGGGGTTCAATATCAGCACCACAGCCTTGGTTCTTTGAGAAGGAGTATGGCTTTTCACGTGTTGGGCTGATGAGGGGGAAATGGAAAAAAAGAAAAGAAAAGATGGGCTTAATGCATGAATATGGATACATATACATATATCCAGCTGTGCGTTTCGGGTGAGGCTGGGAGTAAATGGGTTGTTGTGTGTGTTATAGTTTGGGCTTGCTCAATGAATATATGGGCCAAAATGTGTACATGGATTTTAGGTAGTTGGGCTAGTTTAAAATTTATCTCACTTGATCCTCTTCAAAACTCATATTGGCAAGTATTGGATAATTATTAAAATTTAATCCTTAATTTCATTTAAAGATTTTTTGTTTTCAATTAAATTTCTTTTGGCCTTAAAATATTATCTCTAAAATATTTATGCCAAAAATCATTCCCTAATTATTTGTCCTTAATTTATAGGAAAATATGCTTTAAATTCCAATAATTAATTTCATAGTTATTTTAGGGCAAATTTCATAATTCAATTTCCCATATAATATCCTAATTTCAAATCTTAAATTTTGGGATGTTACAAAAGCACTGTTGTTTTAGTACTAAATCTGGAGTTCAACTTATATTTCAAGTGGAAAGTAATTTATTTTCTTCCCTTCGTAAAGTCATATTGCTTCTAAATTGTATGATGATTTTACTGATGTGGTCTTGGCATACCAACAAAACATTTAATTTTTTTTTTTTTGAGAATTCTTAAGAATAAATTAATTGACGAAATAAGTTATTAAAAAAAAATAATAAGAAGGAAGGGGAAAAAAAAAAAGAACAGACAATGGGTATAGTTGATAGGGGTGTGCATGGGAGGGCAAGGTCTTTGGCTGATACCCAGTCCAAAGGATTATTGGGTAGTAAAAAGTAGTCTGGCGTTCGGCTCTATCTGATAGAAGCCTTGCCATTTTTGTGCAAGGCAATAATGGATTGGATTGGGCATGGTGGGCTTCCTTACCCAAATGGTGATACCCTACCACACCTTTTGTGGGAAAAAAATAGCTTCAATTATACTTAATAAGCAATATTATGAGCTATAAATGTAATCTATAATTCTACACTTTGAAATATTTTAAAATAAGTTTACAACTTGAGTCTTGACATTAAAATGACTACCATATATCCTAATAAATAGTCAAATACACATACGTAAAAAATTAATAACATTCATAATCCATTAAATTACAATACATCAAAAAATTGTAATTAAAACCTTCTAATCATCCAAAACTCCATGTGGTTACATCAAGGCCCTAAATTGTCAAAATGATGAAGCATATGGAATTGCTTACAAGAAAGCAAAAAAGAAAACGTATGGTTACATATATAAGTAACAAGTAATTGTAGGCTCTTAATAATATAAATATATAAACTATTAGGGAAAATCATATGTCCAGTCACAGCACCTAAGACATTTTCCTGTGAGCCATAAGCTACGCCGTTTTGTTAAATGAGGGCGCGCCAAAGCCAAAGAAAAAAAAAAAAAAACAATCTTCTTCGACCCTGTCGCGCCAAAGATTAAAGGAAAAAAACATGAACCATCTGCCTTCCGATGATCGGAAAAGCGCGCGACACTGCTTTTCTGCAATCGATTGCGCGCGACACTCCCCCCTCTCTCTTTCTTCTTCGCTTGTGTGTTAGTGACCAGCCACTCTCTCTTTCTCCTTCTGTGACGTCTCCATCTTCACTCCATGGCGATCTTTCGAAGTGCCGAGTGATCACCAAAAGGGGGAACGATTCGCCGGCCAGGGACTTGCAACTCAATTCCTTTGTTCCTCTGTGTTTGTTTGAGCTTTCTCAAGTATGTATTTCTCTCGATTTGGTTCTCTCTGGCCAAATCTGTTCGTTTTTTTTTTGTTGGAGCTTCCTGCTTGTTTTGTTTGGTCTGATTCCTGAATTCCTAAATCAATGTTGTTTGTGCTTTATTTTGGGACCATCGAATATGTGTCTTGTTCTTCTGTTTTGTATGGTTTCGGATACCTTGAATTATAGATTCTTTGAAGTTGCTGCTGATGCACCGAAACAGAAGCATTAATATCAGTATTTTAGATTGTCAAAATATGCCTAAACGTTATCAATTGGATGGCTGAGATAATATCACTGAAGTTGGGAAATTTTCAGGATTATACGAAACCCTATTATGCTGGCATAAAAGGGAAGAATAAATGAACTAAGCCTTGAAACAATGTTTAAATGTTGAATAATTGGTGATATAGTGTATTTTAGAGTTTTCATGTTGGATGTGGCTTAGGGAAGTGGTGACCTTCGAATCTGAAAATAATTTCAGTGAGGCTGATTTTTGAAGCTAGAAACTGATTTGAGAGTTCCTATTTGGTCAAGTGCATATTCTCATTTAGTCATGCTGAAGAGCTGAAATGAGAGTTCCTATTTCCTTAGTTGAAAAATCCTTACCAAAGGAGAACCCTCTCAAAATTAAATATGTTCAGTTTGTCTTACTTGCCTTAGCCGCCCATGCTTCGATCCAACCGATCATTCGAAGCCGAACGATTAAGATATCTTGCCTCACCACATTTGGAAAGGTTGTAATGATTTATATCTTGGAAATTCTAACATGATTTTTGTGCTTAACTTTCTAATTTGACTGCTATTTTGATCTTTGCTTATACGGGATGAATATGCGAGTGGGTTATTGCGATCGAGAAGTCTCCTTGAGGTCATGGCTGAATTTCCATCGGTCAAACCTCCACTTGGTGTCTTTTTTACGCAGTTGCTCCTAGATTGCAGCCCAGATTTTATTCAATCTCCTCATCTCCAAGGTTACTTCTTGTCTTTTATTCCTGCATTGATATGAGGATCATGTAGTAAATTTCTGTGGTGAATGAAGAGCGAGTTGGAGAAGCCTAGTAGTTCATTTTATTTTCTTACCTTTTACCATACATAATGCAAAAGAATTACTTCCTGTCTTTTACTCCTGCATCGATATTTAGCCCTTTTACATTGGGAAGATCCTTGAGTCCAAGCTAGTCATTGGATGAAGGGTGACAAAACAATTTGCTTATTCTGGAGCTATATTTTATGCATTTTGTTGCATGTTAATGAAAAAAAGAATCGATATATTTAATCAAGTGCATATTCTCATTTAGTCATGTTGAAGAGCTGAAATGAGAGTTCCTATTTCCTTAGTTGAAAAATCCTTACCAAAAGGAGAAGTTATTTTTTCCTCATTATATTTCGGATAAGTTGATGAAGTAAAATAAAATATGATTCATTCTAGCTGCCAAAAGGGGCTTTAGCTGGACAAATTTTGTACTGTTTCATTAACTCATTTTACTTGGTTTTTGATCAAATTGCTTCCATAGTTACATTTTTCAAACAAGCCCGTGATGCCTCACTGAAATTTATTTGTTTATACTGTCATTAGGAGCAAAATAGATAATACAATAATTCCTTTTTCTTAATTAACACAAATAATTAAAACTATTCTATATATTGTCATTTGGAGCCAAAACTAGCGAACCACTAAAATTAGAAAATGAATCAAGAATGACATGAGATGACCGATCAACTCAATAATTTTATGATTCAACTATGTGTAGCATGTGCCAAGGAGAAGCTGATCTCTGATCTCTTGAGCCTTTGAGTCCAGTACCCAAGTTCAATACTCCTTTTGCTTATCTCTTGCAATATCCATCTGCAAATAAAACTTTCAAATTTTTCATCAAGTTTAAAGAGTCAAACATAAAAGAAAAAAACTTCACACATACATTTTGCTTCTGACAACCAGTTCTATAATGACTCTTTCCTTGACAATAACTGCAAGTCCTTTGTTGTTTTGTCGACATTTCTATGCTTGATTTGATATGTGAAGCAACCCTTGGACGCCCTTTACTTCTGATTAGTTGGGTGGGATCGCGCACATCATTAATGAGTGAAACTTGAGAAACAGTACTAAGAATGGGTGATGGAACAATTTGGGGAGTTGTTTCGTCTTCAACTAACTTTCTCTTTCTTTCTAGTTGTTGTTGCAAAAAAATCAGTAATCATAGAGTCAATCCTTCTAATCTCAAAAATAGAATCTGAGGCTTCAAAAACAGCAATGTTGATTTTGGAGTGAACCGACCACAAAGATGATGCACTAACTTCATTAGTACTTGTTTCTGCATGAACACCTACAAGATTATTAGCCTTATAGCTTGCATTCATTGTCCATCTAGACAGTATATATTTTTCAAGTAAGGTCATGATTTGTTTCTTCTTCATGATGTATAAAATATGTTTGCACAAAATCCCCATAGTCTCAAATTTTCCACAAGAACAATGAGCTATGAATATTTCAGTCAAATGGTAGTCGACAATTGCCCACCACTTTTTATCAACTTCAGGAGACCCCACCCGATACTTGATCACATTTTTGTCTATTGAAATCTTTTCATGAAAGTAATCATGTATGGCAGCCTTCCACTCTCTTTTAAAGATCTCAAATAATTTTCTTGTGTAACGCTCTCTAGCTATTGCTTCAATTGGATGATTAGTCTCCAAAATTGCTTTTGTATTTCTAGTTTTGAAATCCTCATTTTCTTCTGCATCCCTCCTGGACTTGATTGCTTTGTCATACTGGGTCACAAAGTCATTTAACATCGTGTTAGAGTTGACGTATCCATCAAAAAATGAATTGATGCTCTCACTTCGGCCACTTGTGGTCATTCCAGCAAAAAAGGTGTTTTTCAAGTATACCTTTGCCCAATGATGACGTGAATTATACATGTTGGACAACCAACTACCTACTTTAATATCATATTTAGTCCTCAATTCTGCCCACTTGTCTTCGAACTCATCAATGTCTCGACTTTTATACCACTCACGGAAGTCAATATCAAAACTATCTTTAAATTGTGTGCGCAAAGCTTGACTATGCTCCATAACATGTTTTTTGATATGCCATGCACAAAAACGGTGTCGTGCTTTTGGAAATATATTGGCAATTGTTTTTCCCATCGCTTTGTCTTGATCTGTGATAATAGCAATATGAGACTTGTCAAACATACATGCCTGAAACTGTTCAAACAACCATGTAAATGTTGCCTCTATTTCATCTTCTAACAAAGCGGCTGCAAATAAAAGTGATTGCCCATGGTGATTAACCCCCACAAAAGGGGCAAAAGGAAACCTAAACTTGTTTGTTTTATATGTCACGTCAAACACAAGGACTTCGCCAAAATGCGCATATGCAGCTCTCGACCTACCATCCGCCCAAAAAACGCTTCTTAGTGTACCATCTTCTGCCAGATGCATATCAAAATAAAAAGCTCCATCAAGAGCGGACTTCCTTTGAAAGTGTTTGATGACGCCTTGACATTCTCGCCCTACATTATTCTTTCTTTGTCCTGATAGAATAGTGCTGACTTGAATAGGAGTAATATTAACTTCTTTGTTCATAGCATTCACCACCTTTGAAATTTTTGAAGACGTTAAACCCTCCTCGAAAAGCTTAGTAACAAGTGATTTAGTGAAATTTGAGTGTCGTAAATCACCGTGAGAAGGAAACTTCTTCACCTTTGAAGGAGTCATAATCAATGGATGATTATGTGCATCATTAAACTTCTCTACGATCCATAATCCATCCACTAACTTTACTTGTAACATCATTTGAACAATTTGTCCTTGAATCCCTATGCCTTTTGACACCTTGTGATCACCAACTGTTTTATCATTATGTTTCTTGACACCTTGCTTTGAGCACACATAATTCCACCTATATATTTGCGCGTTTTCATATTCTCGCTAGTATATTGCTTACGTGTTCCAAATCCTTTACCTTGTGCATAGTCATTATAGAAACCATAAACTTCTTCCATTGTCTTAAACACTCTCCCTAAAATAGGTGCCTCACTGAATCCACTATCATCATCTCCCACAATTTCTTGTACACTATCATCACCATCTTCATCTTCCATGATTTGACACTGATCATGTTCTCGCCATTCATCATCGTCCTTCTCCAAATCAACAATGTCATCTACATTTACTAAACTTCCACTTATGTCAATGTCTTCAATAGTTGTTATTTGGGAGTGATCCATTAGAAAGATGTGAAAAATTTGACCATTAGCCTGTACAATATTTACACCATAAACCAAAATAAGCATGATTAAATTTGCTGAAGATATCCAAATCTTAATAAATATGAAAGAAAACCAAGATAAAAACATATGTGCAGGTTCCTATTGTGTTATATCCTATATTAAGCGATTTTGTTTTTTGTTCCTATTTAGTGCTTAAATTGTTGACATATGATGCTTTAGATAGATAAGTATTCATGTAAAAGTAGTACTTGAATTAAATTAAGAACAAGGGTACCCTTATAATTCCATGTTAAATTTGCATATTTGGTTATTCCTTGCCCTTTTACAATAGATGAACTCGGATCTTGTCTCACAAATTCTGGTAATATTCTGTGCTACATACGACAAATTCTGGTACTATTGATGATTCCACTGTGGCACAATTTGTCGAGATTTATTCATTCAAATTATTCACTATTGACAGATAAATAGAAGTGAGGTATGCAATGTGATCCGGGAATGTGACAGGTAAATAGAGAAGAATCTGACCGTAAGGCTTCAAACCCAAATTGTAGCAACCTTGAACTGCTCCAACAAAACACTTGTCCAGTACCCAATCGCTGAACTGTTTGTGAATCTCTCCAGGTGATAGCGATTTGATTTCATAATTACACTGTCTGTGATTTGATTTCAAAATAGGAACTGTCTGTGATTTTATTTCATTCTGTGACATCAATATTTCCTGATTCTGTTAGGAATATCATTTTTTACTTGGTCAAGCAATGCTTCTTCGATATGCCTTTATTCCTCGCAAGTGGAATTTTGCTTGATGTGTGAAAGTTCATTTTGTATATATTGAGATATGGCTATGTTTCACGATTTGATTTCTAAATTAAGAAATAAGATTTTAATTCAGTCGCTGGAGGTTCTCGACAGATCCACAATTTGGTATTTTCTTTCGATGTATCGATTTGATTTCAGTAGCGATCACAGATCCACAATTTGGTATTTTATCAGGAATTTGATTTCAGTAGCATATTTCAGTATTCCTATTTTTTCTTGATTTGAGCTCACGTGCTATTCCCTTTCGATTCACCATAATCGGATTTACGGCAATTTCTGTCATGGGTGTATATAAGGATTTTTTTTTTCAATTTAGCCATGGAATCCCCATACTAATCCAAACAGTGTCGTTTTTACCCCTCACAGGACAGAAGCTTAGGTGCTGTGACTGGACATATGATTTTCCCAAACTATTATATTAAAAACTAATGTAGATTATTAGTAAATATATAATATAAGTATATAAACTATTAGATAAAAATTATTTATATCATATATAATAATATATACACTTATCGGGCAGCGCCAAATGGGCAAGGCGGTATACCCTACCTGATGCTTGGCCCTGCCCGCAAAAATGTCTAACCCAATTGTGTCCAAATTTTTTCGGGCTTCTTCTTTTTGGGCTGGGCTAGGCGATTTTTCACCGGGCGCACTGGGCTCCTGGGCTTCATGAACACCCTTAGTTGATAGTAGTAGCAGTAGTAATAATAATATAATTAGAAGTGCAAATCTCATATTTATATTTAAAATTTTGGATTGATTGTTGTTGAGAATAGATATTAATTAATTAATATTATTATTAGAGTTGATTATTTAGTATATATTAGGATTGAATATGAAAATTTTATCATTATGATTTGATTTGATTAGTTTCTTGAGTAATGGTTAGATTATTAGTTTGCCTATTAAAATGCATCTTTGTTTTCCCTTTTATTATAAGGGATCAATAATATTAGTATTTTCCATGTGTTTCAATATGATCCTTCAATCTTAACAATTATAAAAGAGAAGTTAGTTATATTTTAGGGATAGGATATTGTAATTACTAAGTCACTATCAATTTTTCACCGTTAGATCAGAATCTCAATAGGAGATAGAAATGATAAAGGTAGATGAGATTCTAATCTAACGGTAAAAAAATGGTAGTAACTTGGTAGTGACATAAAACTGGTAGTGACAATACTCTATCCCTATAAATTAGTTGTAGTATAAATATATATAAAAAATTAAAAAATAAATAAATAAATTTGAAGTTCAAGTGTGTGTGGTTTCAAGGCGGGCCTGCGTGCAGTAATTAGCATTAATATCTAAGTATAGCTGAAACGTGTTAAATACTTAAATGTGAATTTTTAGGTCCTAAGGATAAATCCCAAAAAATTCCCTAAGAAAAGTCAGCTGTCAAAAAGGTCTAAGGGACTTTTGTGTCATAGAATTCAAAGACAAAATTACGACAACACCCTTCGGTGATTGTGAGAAAACGGAGACAGATTCTCAAATACCATTCTTGACGGCATAAACCTCGGAGACAGCATTGCCGTCAACGGAAGTCGCCTCACGGTAACCCATTTTGATCCCAATCTTTTAGATGCCACCGTTGGGTTATCTTCTGGAGAAATAAACATCTTAACGTTCTGATCTGTTGATCAATTTGCTCCTGCAGCCGACAATGCCTACTGAGGGTAAACCACTGCCCAGGATTGGAAGTATTGGGCACTTAACCCGTATATCCAACAAACTTATGAGATTCAGGCACATCTGCAGATACGTTACTATTCCTTTCTCTTTTTTTGTTTTTTTGTGGGAAAATTTCTGATCAATTCAACTTGTAATGCTCTACTATTTAGTATCTTGTGATTTGCTGCCTCTTCTCTCCAGCTAGTGATTACCTCCTGTTTCTGTGGCGGTTGAGCCCAAATTCAATGTCAAAGGCTGCAACATAGTCATTTAATTTATTTTCAAATGTTTGGTTTTTACAGGAAAATAGTGAGTCGACAGATTGGTATATGAATGTTCTAACAAAGCGAAATGCTATAGAAAATGTCTACCAATGGGCGTGTGGGTATGTTTTCTTTATCTAATTAGTTTCTCAAATATTTTGAGTTTCAATTATTAGGATTTTAATTTAATCTGTATGTTTATATTTTGCCTAGTCTATGGCATTCTCTTTTCTTTGTGCTTTTATTTGCTTCCTATCTTTGTGACACTAATAATTATGCTAATTGATTGTTACTGGAGACCAACATCATTGCATGACAAGACTAGGGATAGTGATGAGGATGGCTATCAGGATTGGGATTTTGATGTTGGAGCATTGGCAAATAACTTAAGCCAGGCTTTCCGCTATGGCTTTTATAATAATGAAGACACTGAAGAGGTATTTTAAAGGACTCTATTCAGGCAGACCTATGAAAGAAGACCAAAGACATAGGCAAGGGCGGACGTAGAAAAATACTGAAGGGGGCACCAGTGGCGAGGGGATTCAGGGGCAGCACCCCCGATTTTTTTTTTAAGGAAAGTTTTAAACGCATTAAAAAATAAAAGAACATAAACAAGAAAAGGAAAAAATATCAAAAAAATATTCATGAAATTAAGTGAATACTAATGATATAATAAGAGAGGTGATTATTTTATAAATTTACCTGTCATTTAAAAAAGTAAGGCTAAATGCGGTTAGAAATGCAGCTACATAAATTACAATGAAGGGTGGACACTCAATAAGTTCAAGTATATATATTTTAATAACGAAAGTATATTACAATAAAAATAATTAAAATGTTATCCTTCTAGGCCTTATTTTTTGGAATTCCATCATAATTGCCTTATTATCAATGCTATCAAATACATCTTTTTTAATATAAGGCATTAAATAATCATTCAACCATTCATCCTCCATCCGATTACGAAATGTAGTCTTGATGTATTAAGGGTGAACACTTAATTTAAAGATGGGCAATCATTCAAACATGTATTAAATTTTTTTTTTATATTTAAAAAAAATCTCCAAATTCAAGGGGGCACGTGCCCCCCTTGTCTAACACGTGGGTCCGCCTATGGGCATAGGAAGAAAAAACTAGCACAACAAAGGGATAAGATGCTTTTTTAAGGTTGCAGGTTTGACTTTCTATAGTAAAGTAATAGTAGGATACTAGCTGTATTGTAGGGTGGCTTTTTAGGTGCTGTGTACGATGTTTGTTTCTCCTATATTAGTTGTTAGGAGTCTTTTTGAAAGGCAAGCATTATTTTGTAAGAGAGTTGAGATAGGAGAGGGCATCAGGTCTGTATAAGCCTAAAACTCGTCTTGGCTGAGGTGGTGGTTTCACTCTTTTCAGATTGTGTAACCTTTTGGCTATCAGTATATCAACTGATTTATCATCATTTCCTGAGTTTTTTAGCTGATTCCTAATAGTATTGCTTTTTTTTTCAGGAAGCACATGTCAATTTGCTACCGTCTCTGCATTTATTTTCTAGTACTTATTGACTAGTTACGATACAGAAGTATACAGGAGGTAGAATTAGCCTGTAGACGTCATTATTCAGTAGTAAAAATTTCAAAACATTCATTGAAGCTGAAGTTCATATATAATCAAAAGCTTATTCAATCTTTGCCCGACATCAATGTACGTATACAATGCTCTTTTTTCAGCCAGATATATCCCATTAGATCAAAGAAAAACATATATAGATATTTTCCCGAAGAAACACAGACCCAGCGGCGATCAGCAATTTCGCACCACCAAGATCTGAGAGAATTTATGGACGGAGACACAAGAAGAAGATGTGGATATCTGAGCCGCAAAACAATTTACACGGCGGCGTTCCGTCATTCCCTCTGAGATACGTCCACCAGCTCCTCAGCTTCATCTGAAAAACCATCTCTGATCACCTTCCACTGGTGGGTCCTCTAAAAATTCCCCCTCAAAATAGTATTGCACGAACTGATCATTATCTCTCTCGCTGCTTTCAACAACCTGTATCGTAGTTGAGTTGCCTTGGCTTGAAGTGATTGCATGAAATCATTCTCCAGATGAGTCGAATGTATGCAGAGAATTGGCTACTGCAATACCCAAACAAAAGGTAAGGTAAAACCGATACTGTTCATCAATTGAATCTTGAAGAATAAATATTTAGGGAAAAATGCAATGATTAATTGTTCAGGTCTACCATTGTTGGTTTCATGATCAATAGGCAAAGGCAGAGCAGCGTCTTCAGGTGTTAGGGCGGGGATCTTCAGAACCCTAACTTTGTTCAGGACCGTAGCTTAATATCTTCGTGGTAGACTGCGATAACAGGGGACATTCAAATTTGAAAATCGAAAGCAGTGGGCAGGGATAAAACCTGAACGATGTTTCCCAGCTATTTGGCTCCTGGAGCATACGATTTCTTAGTTTCAGGTAAATGATTTAAGCTGATATGGAAGCAAAAAGTCATCAGAGGGGCATAATCAGACAAAGGAATGGTTTTGCAATTTGGGCTACACTTTGTGTTTGGGAAAAAACGAAGAATTGAAGAGCGAGAAGAAATCGTAATCCATAAAATTTACCTTGCATAGCCAGATGTGTGGTAAGGTTTGGATGGTTTGTTTCTCTGAAAAAATTTGAAATTTGAATAGAGGAGGGATTTGAAATTTGAAACTCGAAAGCTGTTCAGCATTCAGAATCTGCAACACACATCTTCATTTCTGCACGAAGCCCAAGACTGAGGGGAAATGTCGAGCCGATACTGTTCTTAGCAACAGTTTTTTGTGAGGAGTGCTACAGAGAACGGCTTAAAGTGCTATTACTCTTAAGTATATATTGATCTCATAGCTGACTTCTCTTCTGAATCTACTAAGCGAAGAACTTTAACAAGAGGGGCAGCACCTTTAATGCATGTCACAATATTCTTCCACAAATTATTGTCCATAACACTTTTTGCTACTTCTTTTCCATCTTTGGTAGATGAAAATTTGTTATCTTTCCAATGTTGAGAATTAAACAAATTTACTAGGGGTTCTCTATGCTCATTAAGACAAGACAAAGTCATATATGAAGTGGCAAATCGAGTTGCAGCAGGCCTAATTAAATCTCTTCCATTTGTGTATTTTCTCAAAAGGCTAATGAGCATTGATCTTGCATAAATATATGTTGTGATTTTTCTACCCTTGCTAATAGTTTCCTTGTGCAATATAATTTTTTTGTCAAAGTCCTCTAACATTAAGTCAATACAATGGGCAGCACATGGAGTCCAATACAAATGTTTTCTTTTCTCTATTAATTTTTGCCCAGCTGCTTTATAATTTGCAGTATTGTCAGTTACTATCTGCACCACATTTTTTTCACCTACTTTCTCCACAACCTCATCATGCATCTCAAATACTTTATCAGCAGTCTTAGAAATCTCAGAAGTATCTAATGAATACAAAAATACTGTCCCTTTGGGACTATTCACTAGAAAATTGCAAATTGAACGCCTTTTTCTATCAGTCCACCCATCAGACATTATGGAACAACCTGTTGTTGTCCATTCATTCCTAAAGTTCTCAAACAAAGCCGGTGTGTTTTTTAATTCCAAGTTTAAATATTTTTCTCTAATCTCATGATAAGAAGGAGGCTTAAATCCTTGACCAAATCTTTGTAACTTCACACTTGATTGTGTGTTACCTACCCCTTTGCTGTTATTTTTTGTATTTTTCAAGAAATTCGTCAACCCTTTCTCTGAATTTTGAGACTCAACTTGTGCATGTGCACCTTGATCATCTTCATCACCGATATCAACCCATATTTTTTTTCCTGTTAGATGAAGCACATTTTGCATCATAAACAAGCTGCAATATTGTGGTCTTTACTTCTTTAGGAACATTGACACAAGCTTCAACATCTATTTTAGTGCATGCTAGATGTTGTTTGAATCTATAAATACCCCCATTAACAATTTTCCCGCAATAATTACACTTCACTTTTTTGCCATTCACATCAACATCCATCCCATGTTTCCATCCTATATCAGATCTATTACCCGGATAGTTTCTTCTTGCAGCAATAACTTTTTTTCTAGTATTTTCCTTTGCGCTTGAAGACATCTTCAATTTAATATACTACCTAATTAATATACAATAAGAAGAAATTCTCAAATTGAGAAAAAAGAGATAGTTAAAGAAGACATCTAATATCTCAAGGTAAAAAAAAAGTTTCACCTTAATTTATCAGCTCTCAAGAACATAGTTTGTTTAATATAGGATTGTGTTTAATAAATAAAATACTATGATAGGGATCATATTAGACAATAATAAAACAAAGTTCTACTATCTCAAAAAAAAAAAGGGAAAAGAATTCACAAGGAAGCTCCCAACTTTCTCATGATCTTCGTATAAGTAATTAATATAATATTCAATGATTAAAAACAATGAAAAGAGGTGAATGAAGTAGCTTACTCCTGCACGTCTCCAGTGGTCTGCTCCTGGAATCAATACTCCACATTTAAGTCCCTACACCCAAACCGAGAAGAAATTTTATAATAAAAAAAGTTGAACAGAAAGAAGCAAAAAGGAGCATATAGATTAATAAGCCTAAAGACTAAATCATGTGAAGCCCCATCAGGGCATCAAGCTCTTCAGTCCTCACATACACGATTTACGAGAAATAAAGGCAGTAAGGCGTATGTCAGTAACTCAGTATATCACACTGCTCTGTGCCCACAGACACTTTACATCTTGCAAATTTCAAAATCAAACACTCACTTTTCTAAATGGTTTCTCTTTCTTCTACCTCTGTTCCCTCTGGTTCTTCGTCTTCTCTCAACTTCTCAAAAACCAGCAAGAACAAACAATGGCAGTGAAGATTGAAGAATGAAAACCAGAAGCTGCAAACTTGGGAAAGAAGGACAGTGGGCGGCGGCACAAGGTCTACAAGTTTAAAATAGGGCAAGTTGTATGAGTTATGTATTTTTCTTTTTTACTTTATACTAGCTTTTTTCTTTTTGGAAGGTTTTTAGTCCGTTATGATCCAAATCTCTGATTTCTACTCCCTATATCTCTGACTCGTTCAACTCGGTTTTGGAACGGCGAGTTCACCGAGTTTGACCGAGTTTATGTGTAGAACGATTCTATAAGCGAGTTAACTCGATTTCATTAGCTAAAAACGTGAACTCGTTAAACTCGGCGAGTTGACTTGCGATTTTGACAACCATGGTTATAATGCTTATGTGATCACAATAATTCATGCATAAAGGTGGTGAAAAGTTTTTTAATATAAATTATGGCAGATTGTGTTGAAAAGAAATGACTTTTAGATGACATAAGCTCCATGCATGCTTGAAAATGATTTTGAAAGGACTGAACTCAGAATGCTGGTTACTAGCAACAACAATATTGTTAATCCTTAGAGCGTCATGGTTAACTCAAGCTCGCTTGATATTCATGGGATTTCTCACGCTTTATACTCGTGGGATTAGTTCTCACACTTGTTATTCATGGGTTTTGTACCTGCACTTGTTTCATGGCCCGTGCTGAACTTGCTTTGGTTACTTACCCTTATGAACTGTGTGTCTGCACTTGTATTTGTGGCCTTCAACTACGCTTAGTTAGGTGCCTTCATGGATTGTGTGTCCACACTTGTTATCCGTTTTAATAAAGTCCTATGCAAGAATGAGGTTTTATACTTACTATTTCTTTTTAGAACTGATTCAATTGGATAAACTATTTTATTACACAATTGGTTTTATTTGCTTGATGAACCAAATAATTTTTTTTAGCTGTTTTGCAACATTGAAGTTGGAAGCCAAACTTAATCTTCTTGCAATTATGGTATATGTGATTTGATGTCGTCAAGGAATTATTTGAATCATGATATGAAGTAGGTATTTCTTATTATTTTAGTTAAATTTTGTAACTGTAGTACTATTATTCCTCTCCCTTGTCCTTTAAATTCGTTTCGAGACGTTATTCAAAGGAAAATATTTTGGTATCAGATGGTGTAGCTGAACCTGTTTCTCTAGCTCATCATTAAGGGGCTTTTATGCTGAATTAGAGTTGAAGCATTGTCCTGAACAATCCTTCATTCGATGTAAAATTTAGACATGTGTATTACATTTTTGTACATCTTGTTCTAGGAACTCCACGTAAACTATAGTTAGGATCATTGCCTTCATCATATATTCGCATCATTGTTAGTATGTCATAGAGCCCTTTTGTTGAAACTATTGTTGAAAATGCTATTATAAAACTTTTGGAAGGTCAAAAATTTTAAAGGAGGTATTGCCAAAATCTTTATAGATATCTAAAGACTCTTGTTTATATAAAATATATCAAAACTCTGTATTATGGATTGTAAGCTTATCCATAAAAATAAATGAAGGATTTTATACATAGGTAAGACTTAAAGGATGAGTTTTCTCATATTCTGTGTCAATCACCCTATTAGCAAATAATCTGAATATCTTGTCTATTCATGTCCATATGATGTGTATTTATACAATAGTAGAGAGCCTTAGTATTGATGGCTCTTAATGATAATTTATGATGATTTCGTCTAATCCCTTATTGTTAGGAATACTGATTGACTATGTAATAATTACAATATATTCCCTAATCATGTATTTCCTGACACTCCCGTTCAAGTTGGAACATAGATGTTAATCATGCCCAAATTGTTACAAAGATAATCATAATATAAATAAATCTAAACAAAATAATTTTCTTCTTCATGAGATTATTGAATCCACCAGCAAGTTCGGCCACATCCAAAAATAGTTCAACCAAATGTCACACCGGGGACATTCAAAAGAAACGATCCAACAACTTCACCAAGAGTTCAAATAATAAAGAGTACCAAACCAAAGTAGAAGCTGCAGCTAATGGTCTCACAAAGGACCAAACAATACTTCAAACGTCTCACCAGAGACCAAATGCCTCACCGAAGGCAAAACAACGAACGGGTCACACAAAGACCACCACACTGTCTCACCTGAGACAAACACCTCACCGAAGGCAAAGCAACGAACGGTCCAATGAAATTACCCAACCACAAATATGGCATTCAAGACAAAAGAGCACTTCACAAATGTGCTGGAAAACAAAACAAAGAACCCAGCCACTAGAGACAAGTGAACATGCACGAAACAAAATGCCGACCATGCTGAAATAGTAGAAACCTAGTGACCAAAAGTAACAGTCATCCCAGTGACCAAATAACACACTTCCTAGGAAGCAAATAACCACCGAACCAGAAGCAGATTGATGAAATGACACTGGAAACGAAGATGAACATTACGTATGAACAATACTAAATAGTGACTATGAACATTAACGTAAATCATGGTGCCACAAGATTGTCATTATTCAAATGACATCACTACACACTTTAACACTTTCTCTCTCCCCTGTGAACAGTGACATAATGGTCACTGTTCGCGAAACAACAGACGATACAGTACCAAAAAACAGCAAAAAAAATCAACACAAACGGACTAGAAGGAACACCACCAAAGGATAACCAAAGAATCGACAGAAACTTAAATGACACGAACACACGCCAGAGACCAGAGACTGGCCACTGTCACTGTACAGTGACAGCGGCCACCGGAAAACTCAAATTGGACAAGAACTAACCAAGCTTTGATACCATGTTAGCAAATAATCTGAATATCTTGTCTATTCATGTCCATATGATGTGTATTTATACAATAGGAGAGAGCCTTAGTATTGATGGCTCTTAATGATAATTTATGATAATTTCCTCTAATCCCTTATTGTTAGAGATACTGATTGACTATGTACTAATTACAATATATTCCCTAATCATGTATTTCCTGACACCTTTAATTTTTAGCGAGTGACAACTATTAGCAAAAACTACCTATACCTGTAGTCTTTATTATTAGAGCTAGATAACTAATGTGTGAATATTAAGGAAACTAGTTAAATTAACTATTACCATATTTAATCATGTGAATTGGAACTATCCCTCAATTAAGAGCCCCCTAATATGTGCAATCAATAGGCGTTTTTGGTTTTCTTGATTTTCTACACTACTTTTGGCATATGTTTTAGTGAAAAGAACACCAAAAAGGTGTTTTTGGCTTCCATTTTGAGATAATGGACACCAAAACTCCTTTTGGCATCCGTTTCAGTGAAATGGATGCCTAAAGTATCCTTAAGAAGCCCCAAATCCAACGCTGTCACGAATCATCCTCTCTATCTCTGCCTTCCTTACGCGTTCGCTCCTTCCTTTGTCGTTACTCCTCCCTTCTCACGACTCACCCTCTCTGTCTCCTCTCCCTTGTTTGCTACAGTCCTCCTCTGTCTCTTCCCTCCATCGCGGCGCACCGTCTCTGTCACCTCTCCCTCGTTTGAGTAACACTCCTCCATGTTCTCCCCCCGTCGTGCCACTTCTACTCCTTTCTCGTTCCCCTCGAGTTCAATGGCCATTGCAAGCCTTTTCATTCTCGGGTTCCCACTTTGATTCGCTGTCGAGGCTTCCTTATCAAGGCTATGGTGAGTGTTTATTCCAACCCCACTTACTGATTGCTGCTTGGTTCTTCATATTCTTTCATTGTTGTAGTGGGTCCAAATTTGATTGTTTGGTTTTGTTGAAAAATGCTTATTTACTCTCATTAAAGTTCCAATACTGTGACACTTTTTCTCTTGTGGAGATTCCCCCTTTTTGTGATTGCATAATCAAGAAGAAATGTTTAAAGAATTACTTGAAAAGAGTTCAACTTTGTGCTTTTTGTAAAATGTTAAAAATAAACAAAAAAGATTATGGTTCTAGGAAGGTAATTACGTTACTTGATGTAAGTTTCTTAAGCATAGAATTTAATGTTGTTATTGTTGGTTATGTTAGGGTTGTTATAAAATAAATTGGAAGCTTCCAAATTTAAATTTGAGGTAATTAGACAATAAACTTGTATGAATGTGGATTCTTGGAAGTATATGATTTCTAGTTTATGAATTAGACAAGTTAGCTATGTTTTTTTATCCTTTTTTGTTAGTTTTGGTTGAATTAAGTTGAATTGGGTTGTTTTTTAAATTTTGAGATGCCTTACTTTTAAAGGGAAATGCTATACCGATTTTTTTAGAAAAATGAGTAAAAGCCAACCCCTTCCTTGACCCACATTCACATGTCATTGCCAAACAATTGTTCTAAACTTGAATGTTGTTGAAAATGGCTTAGGTAATAAAATGGATCATAGATGAATGAATGCTTTGAGAACTAGTGAAAAATATGATAATGGGGTGGAATAGTTTATTGAATTTGCTAAAAGGAATGTACCTAATAAAAATGAGATGTATCTTTGTCTTTGTGTGAATTGTTTAAATAAGAGTCGTTAGGATATAGATTATATAAGAAATCTCCTACTTTGTGGCATTCTCTCCTAGACTAAAGAGTTTCATTGATGCCATAAAGGGAGCTTTCCTCAAATGATTGGAAATATAGTATCCTCTTTGGTACACATGGTGGATATGGCATCTTGAGGAAGTAACTCCCTGGCATCACACAAGAAGGAAGTTGTGGATATCATAAATGATTATAGAAAGGAGAAAATAATTCATGATGTTGAGGCAGAATTTGTTTAGGATCTAAAAAACCAGATCTTCGGTTATAGTTCCCATTTTTATTTTCTGTTAATGAATTATAATGCCAATTTGGACCACAAGTATCATCAATAAGAGAATTTTTATTTTTTTTTTCCTCGTTAATAATGATTGCCAATTTGGACCCAATCATCATCAATGAGAGGATTTTCATTCATTTTTTAATTTTCCTCTTCAATAAATGACGATTGTCAATTTGGATCCCAATCATCATCAAGGAGAGGATTTTCTTATTTTCTCTTTTTATTTTTTTATTTTCTTCCTTAATGTTGATTGCCAATTGTGATTATCACAATCAAGAGGATTTTTTTAAAAAAAAAAACAAAAAAAAATCGTTTTTTATTTTTGACTGCAGCGGGAACAAAATAGGGTGTTCACAATAAACCTATTGCTTCCATAGTAGGAAGTTGTTGTCATCCAACTTTACCATAATCTTCTTGGAGAAGCCTCAGTTGTGAACCAGCGACGAACATAACAACTTCGCCGATAGTTCTCTACTGGAACCAGACAAAGATGACATTTTTTGTAAGCGATCAATCCGAGATGATCGGAGATCGACCTACGACAATGGCTTGATTTGGCTCTAACAATGGCGATCGGAGTTTAGATAATAGTGTTGCTCTGATACCATGCTAGAAGATATGAAATATACGATGGTAAAATAGCTCTAGATTTTATTCAAGTAGTAAGAGTAATACACTATTTATGGCTAGAGGCTTAGACTTTGATACTGACATGTGTACACCAGAGTTCATAACTGATTCATTACGGACTGATAACCAACTAACTACTATAAGTTCTTTTTAACTAAATCATACATACTAAAGAGAGGTAATTAGCACAATGATTATAGGGTAAATTTTCAACTTTGCCCTTATTTATGAATGGGTATTTTTCAACTTTTTCTTCTCTCTTTATTTTCATTAGTACAATTAGTATGGGCAAAATTGTCACAATTTCATTTATTATCCTGAAAGGGGACTTGTAAATAGGATCAAATTTTTTAGTCAAAAGGGACTTATAAATAGGACCAAAGTAATATTAGTTACTCTAACCTCCTGGATATGCGTGTAGATGACAAATGGATCTTTGATAAAACTCTCTCTTATTCACAATACAAGTCATTTCTAAAACAATGTCTTAGTCCAAAATATAAGTCATTTGAAGGATAATTAATGCTTATAGGTTAATTTTGCTCAGGTAATTAATACTAAAATGTGACTTTTTATATTTTTTTTCCTCCTTTAAAACCTAATTTAATATGGGTAAAGTTAGAAAAACTTTTCAATTTAAAACATATTTAATGAGTTAAGTTACTATCATTTTTTGTTAAATTTAGCAACAACAATTCTAGGTCACCCTCTTTAGACCTAGAATCATTGTTAATAGCATCGTTAATAGCTTACTTTAACGTAGGTTTATTTCATTTATATTTTCTACTTTAATATAATTAGTTGTACTACACAAATTAAGCGAAAGTATGATAATTAATATATTTTTTGCACATAAGTTTAGGTGAGTTGGGTCTTTGGAATTTATCAAGATCATGGCATGTTTGCATAGGATTTGAACTCATAGCCTTGTCCTTACTAGCTAAACCAACATTTGTTGGTGTGATAATTAATACTACCTCTAGTCTTTTTTGTAGTTGAACATGTCTTGGAACCAAATTTTCATGGAAACAATATTCAATTCACTCTATATTTTACTGTCACGGCATTGTGCACTTTGATGATATATATGTCCATCTAAATTTAAATTAACCATGTTCGCATAGGCAATTGAAGGTAAAACTAAATTAAGGGAAAAAACACAACATACTAGGATATACATTGTCCCTCACAGATTAATTCAAGCCAATAAATTAAAAGCTATATCTATGCTTGTCCTTTGTCGAGATTCTTCTTCTTCAAGGTATCAATGAACCTTATTTTCTGTTTATGATCACTACTTGACAAGAAATCAAGAAAGTCCTTGAAGCTACACTCTTCATAGAAGCTTGAACGTTCTTCATTTACCAGAAACAGAGCTGGCCTGACTTTTTCCTCTAATGCAAAGCTGTTAATACTTGCAATAGAAACTCGATTCTGATCTCAACTAACTGCTTGGTGAATAACACTCTTATATATCCCATTGCTTAGTACTTCCATTTGATCTCCCAAAAGTACTGAAAATGCTCCTTCCAAGAATGGTACTTTGACCCATTTGTCGTCACTGTTCTTAATTTGTAGCCCTGGATAGCTCTGAAATAAGATAGTAACAAAGCCATGATCTGTGTGAAGTGCTATCCCTGAAGCGAGGTTTGGTTCAGAGCAGAATGGATAAGAGTTCACGGCCACTATGTTCATTCCTTCTACGATTTGTTTTTGTAAGGAATTAGGGTTGATCCCCAAGCTCTCAAGAACTAGATCAGTTAGTGTCTTTTGAAGCTCTTGGACTGCCTTCACATATTGTCCCAGTTTTTCCCTGTGAATGCCGGCTTTCAATATTTTGGAAACTGAAAATAAGTTTTAGGAATGGTCCATGACTGTTTAGATTCACCAAATTTGATTTATTTGTAATTAAATTTGTTAATATAGATGAAACAAAAGGCTTAAATTGAGCAAGATGCAAAAGGAAAAGAGCTATATACTTAGCATTATTGTACATTATACTTTACGGTGCTTGCTTCCATTCAAATCAAGACATGAATTTGTTTATACATTATATATTGTTATTAATATTATTAACACTTTAAAATCTATCCGTCGCGAGGAAATAAGGAGGAGCGAGGATGGAAGAGTGGGGATGGTTAATTGTTAGTATTATTGTGTATTAAACATTTTCGTTGTTATTTTTGTGATTATTTAATTATTGAAATTATTATAATATTATTAGAATGGTCCATGACTGTTTAGATTCACCAAATTTGATTTATTTGTAATTAAATTTGTTAATATAGATGAAACAAAAGGCTTAAATTGAGCAAGATGCAAAAGGAAAAGAGCTATATACTTAGCATTATTGTACATTATACTTTACGGTGCTTGCTTCCATTCAAATCAAGACATGAATTTGTTTATACATTATATCTTGTTATTAATATTATTAACACTTTAAAATCTAATCGTTCTGATTCAATTGAATAAAAGTTTATTAATTTGTATGATAGAGAAACTTTTGGGTGAGTTAGGCTATTGATCCGAATTTGTCTACCCATGCGATGGGTATAGGCGTGATTGTGGGTATGGATTGGTTGACAACCAATAATGTATAATTACAATGTGAGGAAAGGGTTGTGCAATTTGCGTTTGAAGCAATCAAAGGATTTTTTCCCCGGTGGATAATGTTGTCGTTATTGCTCAAGTTGATGAAAGTGTAAGGGAAGGATGGCTAAGCCTTCGTGGTATTTTCTATGTTGAATTCGGAAAATAATGTGGATATTAATGGCGGGAATGTTGAAGCGGAGATCGAGGTAGTTAAAGTTTCCCGTCGATGTGTTCCGTTACGAAGAGTTGGCGGGACTACCCCTGGGAGCGAGAAGTTGAGTTCGCTATTGAATTAGCGCCGGGGCGAGCCAATCTCGAGGCTCGCTAGAATGTCACCGTATTATTGTGTATTAAACATTTTACCCGTTTGAGTTGAAGAAGCAAATTTAGGAATTTTTGGAGAAAGGCTTCAATAGGCCAAGTGTATCATAGAGGTAGGCCAAGGGAAAGTACGTGAAGAAGAAAGATGGATTATCATATTGCCTTAAGGCTTTGCTATGTTTGATTATCGTAGTGGTTAAACAAAGTCACCTTATTTTAAAAATACTCGATGACTTTGGTGGATCCAGTATTATGTTTTGTGTTGAATAGATGATTTACTAGATATTGTGAAACTCGTGGGTTCGTATTAATCGGTGTGCTCAGAAAGAATTTTCTGATGCGAATCGAGTTAAGGGTGGGCGAAGTGCGAGAAGACATAAAAGAAAAGTTTGCTTTTATTAAAGGGATATGGCCATTATGAGAGGAAAGGTGTCCTTTTGGTGTAACTAGGTTCCAGATTTTTGCCCCGTTGTGTTCATTTAGAATATGGATTATATGAATCGGATTTTCAGTGTTGTGTTTTGGATCTTACCATTTATGGTGGGTTTTCTAGGGTGGGGAGAGGATGGTGAATACCAGGAATATGAGTTTATTCAAAGCCAACGATCCAATGGACCACAAGATCGCGAATCGATACCTTCAAGGGAATCGTGAGCGGACTCTTACAAATTTAGGCTTCAAGCTAAAGCCAACGATGGACCGAATGGGGAGGTGTCATCATGGAAGAGAATAAAAGGAGCGAATTTTTGGCTAAAAGATATGTTTACAAGTTTTTAGATCGTATGGTCTTTTCCGGAGGACCGAGTTGAGAAAATTTGGTTGATGCGGGCGTGTATTGGGAACCGCTTCGTGATCGAGATAGTGCGTACGGTTTGTGGGAGGAATTCAAGATGATGTTCTTCAACTTCCCCATTTTATTATGAGAATACATTTATATCAAAATTTAAGAATGTAACCGTGTGGGAATGCAAAGTTGCAAGAATGGGGATCTATGACATCACTACTCTTGAAAGGCCGATCATATGAGATCGGATTTTCGAAGGCCGTATTTGGATCAATTTGTGGTGGTGTTCATGACGGATTCCTTATTTATTTGAAAGGTCATGGGATGTGTGCTCGTAAGGCAAATTTTAAACTTTAGTTTATGGAGGATTTTGGCTCAAGGAGCCTCAAGTTTTAGGTCTCCGGAGCAAACCACAAGGGTAGATCCCGAGCAAGGTTGAGGCTTTGTTGTTTTTGAACCACCTAGAGTGCCAAGTTTGTGGGAGGCATTACGATTTTATTGTACTAATTTGGAAGAGCTCACCAAATTGACTGAAGTACTTGTTTGGGATGGGGAAGTGTCGGCTTTTCGGGAGTTGAAGAATGCTTCGTTGAAGGCTTGGGATGTGTGCTCCGAGGCAAAGGCAAATATGCCTTAGGTTGAGGCCTTGCTATTTAGAGGCACGATATGCTTAGCGTATGGATAAATCTTTAGAAAGAGCTTGAAGTATCTTATTTGAAGGAGTTGAATAATCGACGGAAGATGGATGGAATTCTTGAAGGATTATGATTTTGAGTTGAAAGAATGATCCGGAATTTGGCAAATGTAGTTGCGGGGATGCCTTGAGTCGGAATGGATCACGTGTTTCACATGTGTGTATCCCCGGAATGACCTCCGATTACGATTATGAACCAAAAATGGCCCGTGATTTTAGGTTGGATACAAGGGAGTTTTGACTTTATGATGACTTAAGAATGGAAGATGGAAGAGATCAAGATGGGAGACAAGTTAGAGAATGATGAATGATCGATTAGTCATATTGGAGATGCGGGTATGTTGAGATACTAGGAAAGAAGAGGATTTGTGTCCGAATAATGAAGAGATCAATCCTTGAAGAGGCACGCTTTGCATTGATTAGCATAAACAAAGTATACCATTCGTCACGAGGAATCGCATTAGATAAAATGTATCAAAATCGAAGCAAGGCTATTGGTGGCCTAAGATGAAGCGTGATGTGACAAACTTTGTAATGAAGTGCTTGACGTGTCGAAGGTGAAGATCGAGCATCAAAAACCTCGAATCAGTTAAGAAAGCATCTATGCAACCTTTAGAGATTCCTCGGTGGAAGTGGGACCGGAGTATCTCCATGGATTTCATTGTGGGACTACCGCCGCTTTATAGAAGGACTACAACACGCCACGATGCCATATGGGTCATCGTGGATAGGTTGACGTTTAACCATCGCTCTTATTTCCCCACACAAACCGTATCGGATATAGCTTAGAAAGGCTAGCGCAACTGTATGTGGATTGGATTGTCGGGTTGCATGGGGTACCCGTAGATCTCGGAGCTTGTGTCGTTTTTGCTTGAAAATTTGGAGGCATTACCTGTATGGTTCACAATTTGAGATCTTTAGCGGAACTTTTGGAAGGCCTTGCTTGAAGGGGGGGCTATGGGGACTAAGTTGAAGTACACGTGTTTCTGTGCTTATCATCCACAAAATCGACGTGATTTTGGCCGGACGAGGAGAGCGGGACGTAACCTGAAGACAGCTTGAGGATATGTTGAGGGCTTGTGCCATTCCCGAATTACACAGTAGTTGGGATCATCACTAAAATGTATCTTTAGCGAGTTTGCATACAATAATAGTTATCGCTCAACCGAGCATTCGGATAGCTCTGATTTCATTGCTGACTACCGTGAGAGGCATTGTCATCGGTGAAAATGTAGATCTTCCTCTTTCTTCGTTAACCGACGGAGTTGAGCGACCCAGAGAATAGTGATTGGACCCAGGGGGCTATGGGGACTTGGTGGACAAGACTACAAAGAAAATTGAGATGATTCGCCATTGAATTACCCGGTGCTTGGGATCATCATTGTTGCATACCGCTGGCTCCTTTGAGGCATTGTACGGTAGAAAAGAGCTATGCGGATAGAGCGGCGTGACCATGTGTTCCTTAAGGTTTCACCTTGGTGGCGGTATTGGTAGATCTATTAAAGCCAAAAAGTTGACTCCCAGATTTATTGGACCATACGAGATTTTGGAGAGAATTGGACCAGTTGCTTATCGAATTGCCTTACCATGCACTTGTCGAGTGTACACAATGTGTTCACGTGTCGCAACTTAAGAAGTATCATTCAGATCTTCTTCCCATGTGATTGAACCGAGAAGATGTCGAATTGAGGGAAAATTTGACTTACATGGCCGAGCCGAGTAAAGAATTACGGATGAGAGAGACAAACGATTCGAAATAAAACAATTCGTCTCCTTAAAGTTTTACGGAAGGGTATGTCTCCCGGTGATGCTACATGGGAAAGCAGAAGAAGCGGATCGGCGTGATTTTCCTGATTTGTTTAGTTAGGTACGATTGTGTGTATTAGTATTGATAATTATGGTTGTGTTGCTTTATGACCGAACTTGTGTGATGTTATAATTTTTGTGTTAGTGGTCTTTATTATGTTGTACAACGTGTCACTTGTGTTAGTAGTGTTACTTTGACCTTCTTTGTTCTTGTGTTGTGGAATTTATTCTCGGTGACATGTTAGGAATTTTGGGGACAAAATTCTATTTAGGTGGGGAGAGTTGTAACATCCCAATTTTTATTAAGGTAATTAAATGTTTTAGGAAAATATTATAGGTTTATTTGTTAAATATTGGAATTTTATCTAGACTATAATAATAATAATAATAATAGGTAAATGTCTATTGATGCTTGTATATTTTTGAAACCCTTGATTTTGCATGGAATGAGTTTGGACGTGCATGTATATGTAGGTGTTTTATTAAACCACCAATTAAATAATAGACTTTATGTACAATGGATTGGAATTGGTAATATATAAATATATATATATATATATATTAAAAGAAGTGTGGGACGGAGGGTTATGTGTGTGAAGTGTTGCTCAGATTTATGTGTGTGAATTCATGTGTGTGAAAAGAATAAAAAAAAATGCACCCCTCAAAAGTGGTCAAGCACGTAATGTAACTAAAATAATAAAGTAATGGAATGCATGGCCATGGACCACGGTAATTGCATTGTGTGTGTGAATATGTATGTATATATTTTAATATTGTAAGGGAGTTCATGTCGAGTTGGTTGCATGCGTGGGGCCAAGGGATTTGAAATAGATAAATAATATATATAATCTATGTATGCACTCTAGACGAGGAAAGATATAGGGAAGGAATATTATTATTACTTTTCATCATTAGCAAAGCATGCGCACAGAAGGGGAATTTTAAGATAAAATTATATGGGTACATATTGAATGAACGTATGGGCTACTATATCGTTTTCAAAATCTGTGTGGGCATGAAAAGCATAAACCCACGCTCACTTAAAAACAAAGTCTAGAGGCGTAGAGATAGTGGGTCATGCGAGAAAACAAAATAACAAAATACACAAACCCACATCGGCCCGATGGTAATGCGAGTCAGGGGGTATTATATACCCCACTATCAGTCCATTTTAGTTGTTGGCTCGTTTGCAAATTTCTGCTCTCTACGTTTTGGAGCTGTGTAGGCAATCTTCAACAGTTTTATTACTACTCCAGATATAAAGCAAGTTTATCAGATAATTTAGGTAACCAAACTGACTTCTTCTCAATTAAATTTCTTCACGAAAATTGTTCTTCATATTTTTCTTATTCTAATGGGGGTGTTATTTCACTGATTAGTAAAAAAATTTGGGTTTGACTTTTAGAATATTTCTGAGTTTTAACAATAGATGACCATATTTATATAAAGGGTGATCAATAGCTAATTTTAACCGATTTAAAATTATTATTTGGTTATTGTAAGAATTTAAAATAAACCTTCCATCTAATAAGTTTAGTATTTATATTCTACAGGATGTTTTTACCAATTAAATTTGATATAAATAATTTATTTGAATCAACAGAAATGTTATTGGAATTTTAATAGATTAAGTTGTCATTTCAAAAAATTTTAGTACTAACTATCATTTCGAAATTTGGAATATTAAAATGTTCTTTTCAGCTTTTATTATTAAAAATACTTTCTTGTTGAATTTATACATTCTGAGTCCCATAAAATTATAAGTAATGGTTTTAATTATGTCTAGGCTTAAAGAATTATTAGTTTGTGTTCACATAAGACAGAAGGTATATTTATTTGGGTTAGGATGTTGAGGAGAGCAAGTGTAGAGGAAATTAGACTTTTGGGAATTTAATGCATTTGTTATTATTTGAGGTTGATTGTTATCTACATTTATAATGTAGAGTTTCTTGATCGGTGATTGTTCGTACCTTTATCCGTCGAATTAAGTTTGAGCTTGGAGTTGAGGTAGCAAGGGGTTAATTTATTCTATATGCTTGTTTGGACTGTAAGGTTTTCTAAACCTTACTTTTATAATTACTATTTGTGTGAGCTTTGAAATTTATATGTATGTTGAATATGAAATTATCTCAGTGAAGCAGTGTATTTTTCAACCAGTATACGTATGTGGATATTTATGTTGAGTCTGTTATTGTTGTGATGGTTATAGTATGTGTTGTGAAATAATGTATATGGGCTAATTAATTGTGAAAGTGTTTTTGTGATGAAATTAGTTGATATGTTGAATTTGGAAAAATAATGATTTTGAAGCTCATATTAATGTTATCTTGTGGAGGACATGTTGGGATGTGTGGAAGAGATGTGAGGGTGAAATTGTGCCCATTGACTCTCTCATATTCTGGCCGGATTTGAGTCGAGTGTTTTGGGCGGACACCTCCCTGTTACGGTATATTGGTGGAGGGTTTGTGGGAAATATTTTGTACCCTGGACCCCTAAGTGGTAGCATGGGAGGGGACAGTATCCTTGAAGTGATAGCTAACCTTGGCCGGGTTTACTAGCAACGATGGATTGATCCACGTCCACGAGGAAATAAGGAGGAGCAGGATGGAAGAGTGGGGATGGTTAATTGTTAGTATTATTGTGTATTAAACATTTTACCCGTTGTTATTTTTTGTGATTATTTAATTATTGAAATTATTATAATATTATTAGTAAACATAACCTCGACTTGCAATCCTTTCCCGCATATTTTATAAATTAATTTAGGTTACGGGGACTTTATGTCTCACCCCGTTGTTGTTAATATTTTTCGGGCGAGACCTCTAATTTCACTAGAGGCCAAGGGAAATAACTATTTTCGTAGTGAATCACCGAGGCCCAACTAATGACTTTGGTGGATCCACAATTATGTTTTGTGTTGAAATTAATTTCGGTTATGTTATAATGTGGAGTTTAATATTGTGAAACTCGTGGGCTTCGTATTAATCCAAGTTAGCCCTTTAAGTGAAAGGTTGGCCTTATGATTTGTGTGGGTTTTCTCCCTAACACTTATTAAAGGGATTTTGTAAAACAATCATGATTAATTGTAATTCGGTCTTTTCAATAATCAGACCAACTAAAAGGGCCAAGCTAGCCCTTTAAGTGAAAGGTTGGCCTTATGATTTGGGGGGAACGGAGCTTAAAAAGGCTAGTCTGTTTAAGACCACCATTTTTTTAAATTTTTATGGGAAAATTATAATAAAGGACTTAGAGGAAAAGATATTTATGAAGAATGACCATACAAATTATAATTATTTAGAAGGACCAAATATAACGATATAAAATTAAAAGTACTAAAATGCCCCTAACAAAATCTTCTACCTTCCCTCCTACATTCTCTTCCCCATTCTATTTTTAAAACTAATACAAAATTCTAAGTTTCATTAAATTAAATAATAGTTTTCTCAATTTTCACTTTTCACAATTTGAATATATATCTATGAAAAAAAATTATGCATTCTTCAATTTGTAAAAATTATAATTATTTTAAAATCAACAAATTTTTTAATTAAAAATGGAATTATATAATTTTAATAAAAGTCATTGTCTTTTATAATTTATCATATATGTTAAACCAAGAAAGTTTGTATGATTTATTTTTGTTTTAGACGCAATTTAAGTGGCTTAAAAAATTCATGTAATGTTAATAAAATTAAAAAATCTAATTAACCTATTATATCTTGAAAAATATGAAATCAGTTTAGTTTTTATTTATATAAAAAGAGCTTATTTGATATCAATGTTAATAATATAAATCGGGCAATTTGATAATACAAATTGGTGAAAAAAAATTAAGAAACATATGAGAATAAAAGCTATTAATTGAATAATATATTGAGAAAAAAAAGATATGATTATATCATGATGGGCATTTTTAATTTTAGTTATTTTTTAATTATAAATATAAGAGATAATACATGAGATTTCATTAGGGGAAATTTAGTAACTTAAATTTATATTATAATGTTCAATCCTTTTAAGTAATTATAATTTTTATGATTCTTTATAATAAATATTATTTTCTCTAGGTCCTTTATTTTAATTTTCCCAATTTTTATTAAATGACTATAAGTTGACTTTTGCTTTGAGGCTAATGATTTATTACAATTGAAAATGGTTTTCAAATCATGTAGTATTGCTATTTGAACATTTTTAAAGGAAAAAATTGACTATGTTCTTATTAAAAAGCTAAGAAAAGCTTGCTGATAACATTATAGTTAGTTAAAAGTCTTCTAAATTGATTTTTTTTTTTAAAAAAAAAGTACTCAATTTGTTAGAACATTTCATTTGGTTCTTAATATTTCAACAAAGAAATTTTTTCCTTATGAAATATTGAAAGAATCATTTTTGTATTGATGTAAGATAAATAAAGAGAACAATTTTTAAATTGTATTTAAAGATGGCCGAATATTAGAAACTAATAACACATTGAAAAATGATAAAGTAGAATCTCTATCTCATGAAGAACTTTGTTTTAAGGTAAATAGTTACTTATTCTATTTATAAAAAAAGATACAAGATTTAATACTTTAAAAATATTTGTCTTAAATTAATTTTTTTTAATTTTTTAATTTAATTTATTTAAGAAAAAAAAATGTTTTGTTAAAGGGCTTGAAGCCCTCAGCCAGCCCGAGCCTACTAGTAAACAAGTCGGGCATCAAAATAGGGGTTTTTATGAGAGTCGGGCTTCAAAATAGCCCATTTATGCCCCAAGCCTGTAAAGGCCGATCTATTTTCCCACCTCTACCACCAACAAAGTAGTAGAATTTGAACTTACAACTTTATAGCTATAAATTAACATTTTTATCAACTAGACCAATAAAAAGCGGAAAAATATATTAAACATACAAGGTTAAGTGCTCAAGTCCCCCCCCCCCCCAAGGATATGAGAGTTAATATGCCAACAAGAATGTGATATCTTTAATTTTACAAATCAGTTTACAATAAATGAGAATAATTCCAACAAATATGATCGGTGAAGTTAAACAAGGAAATCTAAACCAACTGTAATTATACAAAATTTTATGTATATCATTTTTTTACTATGATGGCCTAGTCTTCTTGTTTTCTTTTTCTCAAGAAATGGTCAGCAGGTCAGTCTAAACAAATATGGGTTAGTTGAAAACTCATGACTAATGTTACTAATATGCAATATTTTAAGGGCTGCACTTGGTTTGCACCAGGCATTTAATTAAGTAGGAAAAAGAGACATTCACGATTTAATTGTCTATTACAATTTAATTAATATACATTAAACAAATATTTAAAATTAAAACATAAATAAATTGTTTTCCGTATAACAATAATTCTGTCTCAGATACTACTACAAGATATCATGAAACTTTACATGCAAGAAAACGTCAAAACTCTTTTAAAACAATATTCCAGATCCAGATTTACAAAAGTGATTAACAGAAATGTCGCATAATCTAAAATAAACAAAATATTGCATCATCTAAATAAATTATATTTTTATTTTAAATCTTGCATAATTTAAATTAAACAAAATATTGAAATTATAAAATAAAATAGCATTAAATCTGGACCATCCAATTTTAATTTGAACAGTAAGGATTGGTCAATGATGAGGAGTGACACTCAACTAGACTCAGAAACATCATATAACTTACTTGTAATTTGGAGGGTTTGAAGGCCAGAGATGAATCCAATTTGAGATTGGATGAGAGTAAAGCTTGAGGAAACTTCTCTGAAGGCAACTTTCTTGCTTCACATCATCATTTCTGATATTGGTTCCATATCTCACAGGCTTATAAATATCATCTGAAGCCAGACACATCTTCTCCTCCTCTGGCAATTCAAAGAACTTCATCGCTGTGTCTATGGCATCTTCCATAACAAACTCAGAAATTCCATGGTTTATAACCTTAAAACCCCAGAAAACGGGGGGAAAAGAAAACACTTAATAAACTCCATTGTTACTCGTGAAAAAATGTCGAGTGTATGTAGATATAGATATAGATATACCTGAAAGAAACCGATTTGTTTGCATGCACTGTGAATTCTTTGGATCGTCTGAGACCTCAAAGAAGGATCCTTCAAAGACGAAAGATCAATCAATGGAAGGGCGGTTGACGCTCTCATTTTCTTAATCTCACAAAGAAGCAGAAGATAATATGTTGATTGATCAGAAAACAGAATTCAATTAACAAGTATAAGGGTATGAAGCGTGACTCATAAATCAATGGATTCAATAATGGAAACAGACAAAACAAGTTACGAAAAGGAGCAATGAATGATGTATTGTGAAGAATTCAATATGTTGAAGACACGTATGTACAGGAATATTGTGACAGACAGCCTTCACGGACTCGAAACACTTGACAATGACCTATAAAGAAATGTATGGATATGTGTGCTATGACAAGAACCATTCAATATGTTGAAGACACGTACGTACAGGCATGCATATTGTCTCAGACATCCTTCACGGACTCGAAACACTTTACAATGACCTATAAAGAAATGTATGGATATGTGTGCTGATGACAAGTGGATCTTTGATTAATCTTAGGATGTCTCTTCTTTCTTTCTTTTTTTTTGACAAAGGATACTTATATTAATACTCCATAAAGTTTACAAACCAATATCAGATAAGAGAAACAACATAAAAGGAACAGACAAGTCTGTGGAATACAAACAAAACAGAATACACACAAATAAAACAAACTACAAACAATCACCACTCAATGAGTGATTAGGGAAAGGGGCATCATAAGAAAGGCATCCGCCTTCTGGAAGTCCAAGGCTAGAAGTGACAGCAAAGAAGGTGTTGGTTATGAGACCCACCCAATCGGGCACATTCCTTTATAAGCATCTGCTGCAATAAGGTCAGCAGCACGATTACCCCCTTGGGGTAAAGGACAGAGAGAACCTAACCTTGGTCACCAAAAGACGAATGATATCGAAAATAATGCTCCTACTCCTCCAATCAATCATGTCCGGCAATTTAGCATCAACACATTCAAAAAGAGAAAGACAGTCGGTTTCAAAAACAACATTATCATGACCGAGATCAACAGCGAGCATCAGTGCCCTCTTCAAAGCTAAAGCTTCAGTCATAAATGCAGAGATGAATTTCACCTTATCAACAAAACCCCATTTGAAATCACCAAAATGATCCCTACAGATAACTCCGATAGAAGCGCCAGTCTTATTTGCCGAAAAGGCCTCATCACAGTTATATTTAAACTTGCTAGCAGAGGGAGGGGACCAGACAGCTTGATAAGTAGGAACGACCTTTTGGCCCTCCGAGTTTCTCTGCCTTTTATCGCAATTCACCCAGAAGTCAAAATTGTTTTTCCTCGCACATTCAATGACATCAATAGGGTTAGGATCGATCTATATGATTAAAAACCAAATTATTTCTTTGTTTCCAAATAAACCATAAGATCCAACAAATTAATGAAAGGTTTTGCTTACTCCAGGAAGCCATACCTGAGAGTTGAATCCACCAAGCATTGAAGTTCGAAATACTAACAACATCAAGCTTTGCACCAAGAGAACACCCGAACCAGGAACACCTCGTCCAAGAGCAGTGGAAAAACAAGTGCTCCACCGTCTCCACAGCATCAGAACAAACTGGGCAAATGCTACTCTGTGATCTCTTTCTTCAATAAAGGGCACCATTGGTAGCAACAACATTATTTAAGATCCGCCAGATAAATTACTGAACTCTCGGGATAATCTGAATCTTCCAAATCGACTTCCAGCAAGATGAGGTGATAACTATTGAAGACCCAGCCTTGTTGCCCTCAGAGAGCATGCTCTCTTTACTGTTATGGTACCCCTCCTTTCACCGAATACACACCGTTCTTGGCACTAGTCCACACTAATTTATCGACCAAACCATTAGATGGGATGTCGATATCATATATAGCCCTTTTGACTTTTGGTGATACATACTGGTCAATAGGAGTAAGATTCCACTTTCTATTGACAATAAGATCACAGACTCTGCCCTTTGCTATAAAAGGATCATTTTGGTTACTGGGTTTCTTCGGGAAAACAACATGCGAGACCCATTTATCATCCCAGATTCTGATAGCAGCGCCATCACCAACATCCCAACGCAAGTCCTTCATGAGAAACTCTCTACCATCCAAAATGCTAGACCAGCACCATGATGCTTTATGACCTTTACCTGCCTTTATGAAATCATCTTTAGGAAAGTACACACTCTTCAAAACCCTAACCCACAGGTCGTTGGGACACATCAGCAATCTCCAAGCAGTGTTAGCCAAAAGAGCATCATTCATTACAGATAAATCTCAAAAACCCATCCCACCAGTACTCTTAGCTGTAGTTAAAGACCCCCATGCTTTCCAATGTGTTGTTCCACCAGTAATAGTACCACTCCACCAAAAATTAGCAATAAGGCTGCTAATCAATACTACAAAAAAGGGTAGCTACTTCCCTAAGAGACGTCCTTATTTTAAAAAAGGAAGTTAAAAGTGAACGTAGTGGCATTCTTGTAAAATAAATACTGATATTCTCAAATTTGGCGTCCTAAAATAAGTTTTAGAACGTCTAAAATAAATTAAGGCGTCCTAAAATAATTTCAGGACGCCTAATTTAAACATTTTTGCGCCAAAAATTAATGTTTTAGCACCTTGGCGCCATTTCGCGAATTAATTTATTTTTTATTGGCGTCCTGATACGAGTTCAAGACGCCTTAATTAAATTATTGGCGTCCTGATTTAATGTCAGGACGCCCTAATTGAATTATAAGGCGTCCTAACATTAAATCAGGACGCCCTAATTACCTTGTAAGGCATCCTGATATAACTTCAGGACGCCTTAATAGAATTAAAGGTGTCCTGAATTAATATCAGGACGCCCTAATTTACTTTTTGGTGCCCTGAGTCACTTATCAGGACGCCGATATTGCCAAACAACGCATTTTAATTCCACACCCGCGTCTTGCCCACTCTTAATTTCTCTCAACCCTAGCTATCTCCGTCTCACACCGTATTCACGCCCTCACCGTCTCCTCCCTCAACCTCTCTTCGTGGCTTCTGTTATTCTCATTCTTCTTTTCCGGCGACGCCCCCACCGTCTCCTCCGTCTCCGACGCCCCCACCTCTCACATTGTGCTCCGTCGATCTCCTCCGTCTTGTTCTCATTCTCTCTTTCGCGAAGCTCTGATTTTTTTGGGAGAAGCTCCTTCACCGTTTTTCCTTCTTGCATCGCTGAGTTCCGCTCCTCATCTTTTGGGTGTTGATTCTTCTTTCTCCTCGTCGCTGTTCGTCCACTGCCACTCTGAGAGTGATGCACTAAAAATTGTTCTCTTCTCCTCCTTCGCTGCTATGCGTGAATTGGTATGGGGTATGTTTAAAATTGTTCTCTTCTCCTCCTTCCCTGCTTTTTGCTTTAGCTTGTGTGGTGATTAGATGAAATTCAAATTTCAGTTTAAATGGAACAGCTTAAAAAAGCCAGTTGGGGCTTGGGGCTTCAAGAGCAATTTTTTTGCCTTTAATACATCACTAACAAAGTCTTTGATTTTTTTTCTTTTTGTTGTCTGTTTCAATGGCTCAAGTTAGGTTGAAATTCTTATGAGTGTTTTGAGTTATTTTTGGTTTCTTGATGTGGTTGCAAGGTTTAAACCTTACAATTGCACTCTTCAGTTCTTCTTACTGCTATTGTTTTTACTGTAGGGTTCTTTTGTAATTAAAATTAATGGACCTAAAGCACGTCATGGGATCCAGGAAAGGTTAGTTTATAGTTATTATGTTGTTATTGATATTATTTATAGCTATTAAGTTTTTATGCCATGGTCATGATCTGCGTATCTGCTTATCTGAAAAGGAATTCCTATAAAACCTTACATTTGAGTGCACTCTTCAGTTCTTCTTAATGAATATGGTGAAAGTGGAATATCACCTAGAGGGGGGTGAATAGGTGATCCCAAAAATTCTTTCGTCGGATAAACGATGAAAGCAGTAAAAGAAGTAAAGAGAAATGACACAGAGGAATTATACTGGTTCGGTCCAACTCCTTGACCTACGTCCAGTCCCCAGACACTCTGGGATTTTCACTAACTCATAATACAATTACACACTCTGTAACTCAGGATGATCCTTTCTCCCTAGGACTCACTCCCCCTTACAAGTTGTAATCGTACACCCACACTCAAGATACCTCTATCTTGAGATTTGAACAAATATAAAAGAAATGATAAATCTCTCTCACAGAGTATATGAATAATAAACACTGAAGCTCAATGATATTTGAAGATATAAACGAATAGAATTTGATCACTTTGAATACTCATCTGTGTTGTTCGTTGTTAAATCTTGATGAATTCAAATTTCATCGCCTATTTATACCAGTTGAAGCTTGATGACCGTTTGAGTCGAATTAATTGCACAAAGCTTCGGTAGATGGGTAGTTGGCATATTTGAATGTGATAGCCGTTGAGAGACTTCGACCGTTGCTTCATTAAATGTCTTCGCCTACTTGTGCAAAATAACAGCTGGAATATCTTCGAATGCTACACGCTTTAATTTCGTTTGCGTGTTCTGTTTTTTCAGCGCAATAAATACTTTTGACATGTTGAAATGCTTTTGGCTAATCTCACATTAAACAAAGGTTAATCAACTGAAATCTACTCAAAAAGATGTTTAGATATAAGTTTGAGAGTGATTAAGAGTAGTTAAAAGATTACCCATAATGATTAGAGCAAAGTTTAAGTACATACCGATGGTTTCTGGAATTTGCAAGAACTTACTTAGGTAGCTTAAAGGATTTACTTGAGTAATATCCAGTTGTTCAAGAAACAGAGGCGTTAGAATCATTTTCATGAAATTACTTGCAAAGCTTACTCAAGTAATTTCGAAAGTAATATCAAAGATAATAAGACTCGAGAGAAGAACAACATTACTTGTGAAGTTTGAAAGTATCACTCAAGTAGCTTTCGAAAGTAATATTGTGAGGCTTTGAAAAGAGGCGTCTATTACTTGATTACTTGCAGAACAGATGTGTCTTACTCAAGTAAGGTCATAGAGTAATGAGATTACTTGCGGAAAGGAAATAGCTTACTTGAGTAATTTGGAAAGTAATTTTTGAGCAAAACATGATTAAGTCTATGTTACTTGCAAATCAAAAGGTATTACTCGAGTAACTTCGTAAAGTAATGTTGAATAAAATAATTACTTGCAAAACTAAAGAACCTTACTCAAGTAACCATAGAAAGTAATTAAATTACTTGCAAAAGGAGTGCTCATTACTTGAGTAACGTCCAAAGTAATACCGGATAGTTTTTCAACAAACTTTCGAAAGGTGTCAATTTATACAAGACAATTACTTGAATAACCAAGAACACCGAGTAATTAACTTAACATTTACTGATTCAAAAACACAAATCCCTTTTAACAAAAGGTTTAAATAATGAAGTCTTGTTATCATCAAAACTCCGTGAGCCAACATATGGGATTTATTATATTTGATTGATTGGTATTGAGTCTGTGCTTTGCAAGATTGTTACTTGAACCAGTGGATATTGTTGAAATTAACTATGTTATATATTGAAGGGTTTGGAAGATACAAATAATTTGCAGACAGTTGGAAGAAATGATTCAACAATATAAAATATGATATATTAGTTGTTTTGGAAAAGGGTTAATTGGTAACACTCTGTGAGAACAATTGATCATTTACTAAATTGACTCTCTTTTCAGGATTTATGTTTATAACCAAGAAAATGGAAAGTGTTAGTTTGAAATTTGCATCTAGGATATCCGACCAAGGAGTCCATGTTATGTCTTTGTTTTTTTTAATCTCAATTCTGAAGTAATGCTTTCTCATTGTGTGGTCCATCATTGAGATGAGAGTGGAACCTTAATCTAACCTTTGCCAGCCAATCATCCACCCAAAAGTCAATGGAAAATCAAACCAAAAGATAGCTAGCAATATATATGAAACATCATGAATATGATAGCTAAAATGCAAGATATTTTAAACGAAAAGGATCAAATTAAGATAAATAATCTACAATGTATATATGTATGAATAGGTTGGTCCAAGTTGGGGATTGTCCTAGTTTGAGGACTCTAACCCTAAGTTAGTTAATTAGTAGTGCAATACCAGGCATTGGTTCCCTTGCCAAAAAAAAATCTTCTTTATCATCATCTCCTTTTACTCTCTGTTCAGTCGTGTGTTTGGATTGGGAAATTGTGGTTTCTGTTTTAATTGGTGCTTATTTTTGCTTTAGCTTGTCTGGTGATTAGATGAAATTCGAATTTCAGTTTAAATGGATGAAGTCTGGAATTTTTCAAAGACAGAGCGCACGAATGTGTTTACAAGCGAAATTGTTATGTTTACATATGTTATGTGAAGGTTTTTTTGTTTATATGTTTAACTTTGGTTTCCTTTGTTCTTCTACAAGTGAATGTGAGTTTGTATGTACTTCTTTTTTTACTGGAACCTTTCCTTCTACTCTTAATTTTTCAATTATTTTCTTTGATAGGTTAATACAATCACTTTTTCCCCAAGATCCAGAATTTAAAGGTAGACGAGTAGTTACTTTCCACAACTAGAGAGACTTTATATTCTTAAGCATCATCGGTATGTATCCACAAGACTTGAATAATTAATCCACATTTATATGTTTATGCATTTTCTTTCTTTCAATATTGTTGTGCTCGGCTCTACTTTCCTGATGTTCTGTTGGTTTCTGATCTGTACTCGCAATTTTAATTTTTACTATTTCCCCATATTGGTAGGGTTGTTTGTATGTTATTTTGATTAGCATAATGCCAAAAGAGCATAGTCTATCAATTTCAGCCCTTTTTTGCATTTTATAGTGTAGTTACTCAACCCTCTATCAATTCTATTTTGTAATGATGAAATTGATGCATTTAATAGATGATATTGTTCTGAATCACCTTAGTTAGTAAGTTTTGTTGAAGAGCATAGTCTATCAATTTCAGCCCTATCATATTGTTGAGTGTTGTTGGAAATGTCTTGGGTGGTATTAAAATGGGGCATATTTGGATGAATGCTTTGAGAACTAGTAAAGAATATGAGAATGGGGTAGAAGAGTTTATTGAATTTTCTAGAAGGAATGTGGCTACAAAAAATGGGATGTATTATTGTCCATGTGTTATTTGTTTAAATGGGGTTCGACGGGATATTGCTGATATAAGGGATCACCTAATTTGTGATGGAATAAACCTTCGATACACAACGTGGATATGGCATGGTGAGGAGGTAACTACCAGTGCGTCCCATGAAAATGACGTTGAGGTAGATGACGATGGAATGAAGAGAATGATTCATGATGTTGAGGTCGAATCTTTTGCACAATCACATGAATATGATAGCGTGCGGAGTGATGCAGAGACACCTTTGTTCCCTGGGTGTACTAAGTATACACGGTTATTTGGGACCTTACATTTGGTCAACTTAAAGGCAACTTGTGGGTGGACCGATAGTAGTTTCACGTCGCTGCTTGAATTGTTGTGTGATATGTTGCCAGACGACAATGTACTTCCAAAACGTATGTATGAGGCCAAGAAAATCTTGTCTACGATGGGTATGGAGTATAAAAAGATACACAGTTGCCCTAATGACTGCATATTGTACAGAAATGAGTATGAAGGCCTCAGTAATTGTCCGAAGTGTAAAACTTCACGATACAAAGTGAAGAAAGGTGGTGGTTCTGGAGATCAGACAACAAAAAGGTAACCTTTGAAGGCATTGTGGTATCTTCCAATAATACCGCGGTTTAAGCATCTCTTTACTAGTGAAGCAACGGCAAAGAAGTTAAGATGGCATTCGGATGAGAGAATATCTTATGGAAAATATCTTCGGCACCCGGCTGACTCTCCGCAATGGAAGAAAATAGACGAAATGTTCCCTCAATTTGGCAGTGAGCCAAGAAACCTTCGGCTGGGGCTTTGTACAGATGGCTTCAATCCGTATCGAACTCTTAGTAGCACCCATAGTGCATGGCCGGTTCTCCTTGTAATATACAACTTACCTCCCGGCTATGTATGAAACGCAAGTATGTGATGCTTTCTATGATGATTTACGGACCAAAACAACCCGGGAACAATATCGATGTGTACTTGGTGCCTCTGGTTGAGGATTTGAAGAAGTTGTGGGAGGAAGGCGTAGATGTGTTTGATGCATATAAGAAGGAGTCCTTCAATTTGTGTGCAATGATTTTTACCACGATAAATGACTTTCCTGCATACGGAAATTTGTTAGGGTACAGTGTCAAGGGGCATAAAGCATGTCCAATATGTGAAGCGGACACAAACTTCCATCAACTAAAGCACGAAAAAAAAACGGTCTACCTCGGTCACAAGAGGTTTTTTCATCAGTTCCACCCATATCGTAAGTTAAAAGAGTGTTTTAACGGCTTACCGGAGCATAGAATGGCTCCAAAGGCATTAACCGAAGAGGATGTTTATAGTTGGGTGAAACATATCAATGTCATATTGGGTAGGCAGCAAAGGATTACGGGTGAGAAGAATATATGGAAGAAGAGATCAATTTTCTTTGATCTTCCATATTGGCGTAGTCTTGATGTGAGACACAGTCTTGATGTGATGCATGTGGAGAAAAACGTCTGCGATAGCCTTGTCAGTACTCTTTTGCACATACCAGGGAAGACTAAGGATGGAATTAGTGCGAGACTAGACCTGGTTGATATGGGAATAAGAGAACGGTTACATCCACAAGTAAGAGAAGATGGTAAGAGGGCATACTTGGAGCCAGCAGCTCATACACTATCAAAAGCAGAGAAAAAAAAGTTTGAGTGGGTGTCTATATGACATTAAGGTTCCACAAGGATATTCTTCTAATTTGAGGAAGTTAGTTTCAATGGACGATTTGAGGTTAGTTGGGATGAAGTCCCATGATTATCATGTGTTGATGTAACAACTATTACCAGTAGCTATTAGAGGCATTATGAAAGATGAAGTGCGAACCACTATAACAAAAGTGAGTATTTTCTTTAATGTTATCTGTAACAAAGTCATTGACATTGAAAAGTTGGATGAATTGGAAAATGAGGGTTATATTATTTTGTCCCAACTAGAGATGCATTTTCCTCCTATATTTTTTGATATAATGGTGCACCTGAAAGTGCACTTGGTAAGGGAGGTTAGGCTTTGCGGTCCGTTTACCTAAGGTGGATGTACCCTTTCGAGCGATACATGAAGATCTTAAAAGGGTATTCTAAAACTCCTTATCGATAGGAAGCCTCAATTGTTGAAAGATATGTAGTTGAAGAGGCTATGGACTTTTGCAAAGATTATCTATCAAGGACAACGATACAATATTAGCATGACGAGGGGATAAGCGAGGGAACTCGAGGAATCAAACTGAAGAATAAGCCTCGTGAAGAGTGTTAGTTCTCAATGTGTTTTGATGATTAATAACAATTGTAAACATGAGAGAATGTTTTTGTTAAAGATTGGTAAAGCATGTTGATTTCAATTCAAAAACATTCTGTCAGCACTAAACTCGAGCTTGGGTCTCCAAACTCGAGCTTGCCCCCTACAGAAAGCAAACCAAGCTATTTTGTATTTTTCTAAACTTGAGCTTGGTCCATAAACTTGAGCTTGAAGGTTTTCAAAGTTTACTCATATTCTGAGTAAGCTCGAGCTTACACCTGGAAGCTTGAGCTTATGAAGGTTTGAGGATTTTATCAAGTTACTTAAATTGCAAACTCAAGCTTATTAGTTTTAAGCTCAAGCTTGCCTCTTCCAGAGACTTTTCTCACTAAGTTTACAATTATGTAAACTCGAGCTTGCGATTACAAGCTCGAGCTTACCTCTGGCGTAATCCTTTAAACTTGAGCTTATCATTTTTTGTAGAGTTTGTGAGTTTACAAAAGTTGTAAACTCGAGCTTGGCATACCAAGCTCGAGCTTGCACTGTGCAAAAAGTTTTCAAATTTTCCTTCAAAGAGTAAACTCAAGTTTGGAGTTGTAAACTCAAGCTTGCGTCCCGACGTAAACTTTTCAAAGATGTTAACATTTGTGACAAACTCGAGCTTGTCCTTGCAAGCTCAAGCTTGGGTCGACGAGAGAGCAATGTCATATTTTGAGCTTAGCAAACTCAAGTTTACACCTCTAAGCTCAAGCTTGCATTTTGTGAACTAAAATTATTTTTGACATGAATAGTGCCAAACTCGAGCTTACTCACTAATAAGCTCAAGCTTGCGTTTTTTTCCATTTTGGCTCTCAAAATGATTTCAAACATGTTTCCCCGAAAAATGCTAAACTCGAGCTTACTCACTTACAAGCTCGAGCTTGAGACTTCCAGAGGCAAAACTCAAGGTTTAAATGAAGACCAAACTCGAGCTTGGTACAAGAACTCGAGCTTGGAACTTGATTAAGAACGCATCCGAGTGTATTTTGTTCGGTTTGATTTATGCTTTAGCTTGATTCTGGGAATTGGTTGTATATAATTTATAAGATTCATATCAATATTTCCTAACCAGATTTAACCAGTTTGCTTATGAGATTACAGAAGATCTAGGTTTGTTTTAAAGAAGACTTTAAGACAAACAACTTGACAACTTGCAATATTATATTATATCTTCTTCTCCAAAAGCAATGGGTTACAACCTGGATAGCAGCACAACCATTCTCCAAGATAGAAAGCTAGCATCCACCATCCTAAAGCAACTGAACAATATTATCTTCAGGCCTCCACTCAACATACAAGCATGGGAGACTTTCTTGAGGAGCCAAATTTCAAATATTCAAATCTGCAATAGCCATATTCAAACAGATTTGTTCACAACAGCTAGATTCATGGAGACACACTCACAACAGCTATATTTTCAAATTAGATCAAGTCTCAACGGATCTACAACGTTCACAAGCTTCAATCCAGTATAAATACATGAAGATTTGAAGCCTGAAAGTAGAGAAGATACACACAGAAAACGCATACAAAGTTCTGAGTCTTTTACTGCTGTATTATTCTTATTTGTATCTTTGATACATTGTGCTTGATGATTATCTTTATTCACTCTTTGAGAGAGTTCATTTCGTAAATCATTCTTTGTAAGAATTTCAAAGTTGTGGGACTTTGAGGTTGGGTTATCGATTACAACTTGTAAGGGGAGTGTATCCTAGAGAGAGGATAACTTTCGAGTACGAGTGTGTATCCGATTTGAGTGATAGTGGAAAACCCCGGAGAGTCCGGGATTTGGACATAGGTCAAGAGTTAAGACCGAACAAGTATAAATCTTCTGTGTCAAGCTCTTCTTCTCTAACTCTTTTTACCTTGGTTAAGCATCTGTTGTGTGGGTGATCTGAAAAGAATTTTTAAAATCCCCAATTCACCCCCCCTCTTGGTGATTTCCTTCACTTTCAAAGAGGTATTGCAAGCTCACATGTACATCTTGAATAATATGGAAGAAGTTCAACCATACATTGATGAACACAGAAAGAGTTTGAAGAATATGAATCCAAGGAAGAGTGACATGTAGATAGCGAATGAGCAAAAGAAGACGTTCATAAAGTGGTTCAGTGAGAAGGTATTGCACGAGACCGGAGTGTCGGATACAATTGAGTGGTTTGCCTGGGGGCCTTCTTTTCAGATCATCACTTGGAGCGGTTATGATATAAACGGGTATACTTTCTACACAAAGGACCAAGATGACAGAAGTTCTGTGCAAAATAGTGGGGTGATGTTTGAAGCTGAATCCATGCACTTTTCGAGTTCGAAAGACAAAAACCCGGTATTAGCATCAATGGCCTATTATGGAGTTATTGAAGAAATATGGGAGATGAGCCACACTAAGTTCAAAATTGCCTTATTGAAATGTAAGTGGGTTAGCAATAATGCTGTTGTGATATATCCACAATTTGGGTTTGTCTCAGTTGATCTTCAAAGAGTTGGTCATAGAGATGAGCCATTCATTCTAGCAAGCCGGGCGAAACAAGTGTTTTATGTTACGAGACCACTCGCAAATAAAAAATGTCCATTGTACTTCAAAGTAAAAAACAAAAGTATGGTGAAGAATCGTTCGATCTTGATGATACACCCCCTTTCACAACAAATCCCCCTACAACACGTGAAGTAGAATTGGTAGATGATGAACAATATGCTGCAAGAAACGATCATTGTGAAGGAATATGGGAAGCCATATAAAGTAAGATCTTAAGTTATGAAATAGTACTATCTTATTTTTGTGGTGGTTTAGGGTTTTAGTTCATTTTATTAATTTGTTTACTATTTAATAACCTATCTAACATTGATTTGTCCTTGATGAACAGGAACATGTCTAGCTCCGACAAGTCAGGAGGTGATAGAGTTGACGAGCCCGTTGTGAGAAAGGGTAGAGGTAGCACACAGATGAGTGCGCTAGTGGCCCGTCATCAGCATAAAAAAGAGAGGCTGCATGTGGACTTTGATGAGAATATGAATCCAACTAGTGCAGAGGAAGACAATTTCATTAGCTATTTAGGCTATCTGGCTCGAAGCAAAGTTTGCATTGTCTACTCTGCTTGGAAGTTCATTCCTGAGAAAAGGAAGCAGTTGATTTGGGCACAAATTTTTGGTACGTCACCTTCGATATATCTGCATTTGTATCATTTGTCTTATTGCTTGAAATGTAATTACCTTTCCTTTTACCTTGCAGCAAACGTACGACGTCCCTCCCACTACGGCAATGCACAAGCATTGGATGGGGGAAGTCGTCTATGTTGGAAAGACTTTAAGAACAAGCTGACTAGAAAGTGGGTTCGAGGGGAAAAGAGGAACGAGGATCCATGTCAGATATATCCTTATATTTCTCCTGAGGACTGAAGGGAGTTTGTGGCATCACGGCAAAATCCAGAATTTGAACCTACTTGACAACTTAGATGCAGTTTTATTTGTTTTCGTGTCACAGGAAAAAAGTCAAACCAATAAAGAGAGGCAAGCGGCAAATAAGTATCTGCATTGCATGTCCCGTGGTGGGTATAGGAAGCTTGAACGGAGAATGATGGAAGAGCAGTTAGAGAGAATGAGGGAAGCCGCCCAATCGATCCTTCCACCGTTGTCCAGCCCCCTGAACGTCCTCCTCGTCACAAAAAATGGAAAGCTGCGAGGAAGAAGGGCGACAACTACATAAATGCAAATGTTGCTGAGGTTGCCTCAAAGATTGTAAGTAGTTAAATTAGATGTTTTAAATAGCCTCAGTTGTTTCATATTATAAGGTTTAGTTGTTATTTATGAAACATCTTATGATACATGATGCACTTGAGGAGAAGAGTTCCCAAGGTTCATTTACGCCGGGTGTACGGATGGACATTTTGTCAACGACGATTGGGAAGCCAGATTACCTTGATCACATTCGAGGGGAGCCTAGGGGAGTGACTGCTGCAAAATATTTTGGACGGCGTTCACGGGTATATGACGAGAAGAACCCTAGTCCTACGCTTGTAGCCTCAATTCGAGCAAATCTATTTGACGAAATCATGCAACAAGTACGATTTGAAATGAAAACAATGCTAGATTCGAGGGACAATACGGAACATACAGCCCGTGAATCCCCGGCCTTCCCCAGCAGTAAAGATAGTTTTTACCCTCTGGATGTTGATCTCGACGAACCTTCTCACATTCCACAGGGAGGACAACCTTGCACTCTCTATTTGGATGTCCCACACCGGCGTATTGTTGCCGATGCCCTTATTTACACAGATCACACCACCCACCATAATATTGAAATTCCACAAGACATACGTAGGGTGACTGTGAAATGTGTTCGAGAGGGAGAAGGAAAAACAAACATCCCGATTGATGATGACGAGGTTCCCGATTTAGGCCGGGCAATAGGATCGTTCATCCTTTGGCCGAGTCATCTTATTCAGATGGCGGGGACGACACCTCCAATGGTAAGAATACATTACTAGAACTTGCTTTTCATTGGTAACTCACTCATACAAATATGTTTGTTTATGTTTTCATAGAATGAAGATGAGGTGGGCAAATTTCCCTACCTAGCACAGCTGCAAGGCATGTACAAGGACATCACCTATATCTCCTTCAAGATGCGTGCGGGCATAGTCGGCGGAGAAAAGACATATGACTTTACCGTTGACAAAAAAGATTTGGACGAATTTCTGCATATGAAGGATTTAGACTTAGTCGTTCTTGAAGTTGGGATAATGTAAGTTTTTGTTTCCCTTTAATTATTGCATTGATCTTTTTTGTTTTCTATACTCAACAACGCAGTTGATTTTATTTAATTTCGATCATAGTGTACGCAATGACATATGCGTCAAAGATGACCGAACGAGTTTGTATGGATTCTTAAGTCCAATAAACACAACGTCGACTCACAATACGTTAACCAAAAGGACGCTTTATGTTGGTTATACAATTGCCGAGGACGACTTTCCTGTTTATCTAGCCACAATACTTGAAGGGTACATAGTGTTAGTTTTGTCTATTTAAGACTTTTCATAATAAATTCCTTTCTTATCTTAATTTAATATTAAAATGTATATGTTGTAGTGGTCATCGGACCCTGTGTGTCGTTTGTCCCTCCAAGAATGCATGTTATTGGTTCGATTCCTTAGGTGGCAAACCAAACAAACAAATCAAATCCATGTTTACCAAGTAAGTAAATTTTCTTTAAAATCATTGATTCTTCATTTATATGATTTGTTTTCATGTCTGTTACTTTCCATTTTAATGATAGTGCATTCAATTCAGCTAGATCGGTTACTGGAGCACCAGAGCAGGGTGGGCCGAAATGGTTTTATCCAAGAGTAAGTAGTTTCAATTCAAGTTATTACATTGACACAGTAGCTTTCGATATGCCTTTATTCGTTTTAACCATTTGCTTTTGATTTATAGTGCCCTCGACAACGAGGGAACACTGAGTGTGGATACTACGTTATCTATTATATGCATACCATCGTTGAGGGCGGACGTACGAAAGGTTTTCAAAATGTACGTAATCGCTCCGTGATTCTCAAATGATAATATTTTTGTTTTACTTGAGTTGTTAATTACTTCATTCACTTCATTGGTTTAACTTATACTTTGTTTTCCAATTTATAGCTTTTTGATAGTGTGGATCCGTGCTCGGACGAAGACATCGATACAGTTCGAAACGCTTTGGCTGCACATTTTCTTCAAAACATATAGATATGTACGTCATGTGTTAACTTTTCCATATAATTGATAGACATGGATGATGTTTGGAATTCGTTGTTGTTATAATCTTTGTTATTACAAAAGTTTAGAAGGTGAAATTCAGAAGTTGATGATACACCCCCTTTACTTGTATGTTTCATTTTCAAAGTAATTAAGTGATTGTCATTTGCATAGGAGATGCCTTTTTCACTGAACTTCTGATCTTGCATTGTGAAATACTTTGCTGCACAAATCCTACAAAGTAAATATGTTCTGTCACTTCACTTTGCTGCACAAATTGTAGTTGCTAGCATTCTTAATGTCTAGCATTCTTAATCGTCTATTTTTCGCTGCCTCTGTTTGATGCTCTAAATGGTAGATTTGTCATTTTTGTTTGCTGGTTAGTCAAGGAAGTAAAGAGATATATATATATAAATTGTTGCAAATTGATTCTTGAGGTATTTAGGTAATGCGCTATACAAGGGACCAATTTGATGAATGTTGAGTAATATAAATGTATGTATGTACGCTGGAAAATTGGCTGGACGAATAGCACTTTAAAATTGTAGTTCATTATTCTTGGACCCAGTAAGAAATATAGCAAGTGGTATTTTAAAAAAAAAATTACACCTAAGGCGTCCTTAATTTCTATTCAGGACGCCTTATATACCATATTTGATGTCCTGCTTACTCATATAGGACGCACAATATAAGGCGTCCTAATATAGGCCCAGAACGCCTTATATGGCCAAAAATCACAAAAATAAGGCGTCTTGTTTTTGGTTTAGTGTAACATCCCATTTTCAAAAGCAGTATATTTTTTTTTCATCAGAGTAGAGCATCGGAGCGATTGAGTAACTGATACATATATTTATAAATGCCGTAAGTCTGGCTGATTTACAAAAAATGGTACAATGACCGAGAGTTTTTAAAGTGAATAACAACAAAAGTGTCTCCCCGGCAACAGCCATGCCGTGTCAACAGAAGAGATCTTCAGCCGGATCTCTATGCGGCCTGCTTGCCTTTCTCCTCGGTCCTCGGTCCTCCCGAACCGACTCTATGTTAAGAGCCGAGGTCCAATGCATACGGACCCCGTGTAACGGTTAACCTCATATTTACATATACAGTATATCAGCATAACAAATGAATCATTCCTACATGTATCGCTCCCAGCGAATGCAGACATACCGCTCCCAGCGAAGACACACCGCTCCCAGCGAATACAGATATATCACTCCCAGCGCATACAGACATATCGCTCCCAGCGCATGCAAATGTTCAGTTATCCTCTAACATCACCATGCACTCAAATAACATACCACCAACACATATACAACACATATCACATATACGAATACAATAAATATCAGAGTTAGTGTTACAGTACGCGAACGTACATACCACATACAATACACATAGCACATATACGCATATCATAAATATTTGAGTTAGTGTTACAGTACGCGAACGTACATAACCTCACATTAGCATACCATACACATATCACATACATGCATAACATAAATATCAGCGTTAGTGTTACAGTACGCGAACGTACCTTTTTGGTACAACAGAACTTTTACGGAAAAACGTGAAATTCGACAGCAGGAAAAACAGCGGTTTGACGGCGGCACAACAGCGGCTCGATTAGCTCAGATATCCTATAAGGACAACTTTTATCAACATTTGGCATCATAACAGGCCATTTGGGCGAAAATTACTATTTTGCCCCTAGTACCCCTATTTGGCGGAATTTCGCCGGAGCCATTGTTTTCGCTCTATCTCTCCGAATTTTGACAGATCTTTTCCCTCATTATATTTTCGAAATATATATCATATTTACCCCTAAATATGATATCTAGACTATCTTGAAAAATTAAAGATAAATCTAGCATTCCTACTATATCTACCGAAAGAACTACCGAAACTAAAGACCGGGGACCGAAGAACTTACCCGAGACTTTGCTCGAGACTTTCTCCGAGCTTCTCTCTCTAACTTCTCTCTAAGGGGCAGATTTTTGGTGTGAAAAATGAAGAAGGTGCTCATGCCCTTATATAGGGAAAAATTGTGCCACTTTGGTAATTTCCATATTCCAAATCTTGTAATTTTCTCTTACCTTATAACCAAGTAAAATCAAAGCATAATGGTGTTTAATTCCTAGCCATGCAGCATGTTGGTCGACATTCAAGGCTGATTTGGCAGCAAACAATTGGTCCAAAAATGGTGAGTCAACTTGCTTTATGGCCGGTTAAATGATTTTCCCTGTTCGTCTCCGTTTCACGTCTCTTCGGAGAAATCTCAAAATTCTGAATTCATAACTTTGAAGATCTTCTCTTCCTCATCAAGAATATCTAATTTAACTTAGATTTCGGTCCCTTACGTGGTTCCAACAAAGTCAGTTGAAGTTTTCTCGAAAAACGTGTCCGAACACGTCCGGTGTCGGAAATCGCTTTCGGAATCATCAATCTCGGATAATAATTCACGATTCCAAATATGTCCAGATAATTATAAACTCATCTCTAGATGTTGAGTTATAATTATTTTCTTCAAATCCAAAATGTGAATATCGCATTTTTCTCTATTTCGTCTTATTAGGCAAATGCGCTACCGCCTCGGAATTAACTTAGGAAGAGGTCACTTGAAGGTAAAAACTCAGCGATCAATATTTTACCTTGACTTTGGAATTCCTATTCCTGGTTCTCTAGATAGGATCCGTTTCCTATTTATTCCATTACTATTCACTATATTATATAATAATACAATTTTACAAAAATATCATGATATTTATTTATTTTTATTTTATTTTTTATTTATTTTTCTAAGCATAAAATATTTTATTAATATTTTTTTATATTTATTTAATAATTTCGAATTTCTCCAATTAAAAATAATTATTTAAATTATTTTTAATTCATTTACTTTATATCTTAATTATCCCATTAATTACCAGATTAGCCACTTACTAATTTTTGATAATTTTTTTAATTAGGATAAATCATTATCTCACAACTATTTTACTTACATTGGTATTTTATATCCCATGTAAAATATTAAAAATCATGGGGTCAATTATGATCCCCAAAATAATATTAAATCTTGCCTCAATATTTTCCAAGGAAATTAATCCCATAAATTCCTAAAATTAGAGACAACATACTTTCTAATTTTTAATAAATATTTTATTGCCTCTTGGGATTTATCATAATATTTTTAGGTCATTTAATGCCCTAAAAATACATTTTAGCTCTTTATCTCTCCTAATTTCCATCGTAATTACCTTAGAAAATAAGATAATTATTACTTATTATTTGAAACCACATATTCACCTATTTTCAATAGGTATTATTTACCAAAATATAATATTCCAGATAAATAATTATCCGGGTATTACATTTAGGATGCCTTAAAAAAGGCGTCCTTTATTAAACATAGGACGCCTTTTGTAAGGCGTCCTTAATTAAACATAGGACGCCTTTTTAAGGCGTCCTTATTAAACACGGGGGACGCTTTTGTTAAGGCGTCATGTTTTAATCATAGGACGCCGAAAGACTTCAAATACTACTTCCCCTTGTTAGACGTCCTTTGGAAAAGGGGCGTTAATTGCCTCTAATTCAGGACGTTTTTCCACTTTTTTGTAGTAGTGAATCTCTCTACAGGTCTTGACCGAGAACTTAAAAACGTTCATAGGATAGATAGGGATTGCCTGAAGGACTGCTTTAATCATTACATCACACCCAGCAAAGGAAAGAAGAGAATGTCTCCATCCTTGGATCTTATTAGCAATGCGTTCTCAAACATACGCCAGCGCCTGATGCTTAGTCTTACCCTAAATACTCGGAATACCAATGTATCTACCTGGGTCCTCTGTCACCGGAATGCCCAAGATTCCACCCACCATATTTTTAACATCATCAGGGGTATGAGAAGAGAAAAGGATACTCGACTTATCAAGATTGATAACTTGACTAGAGGCAGTGCAATACATATTCAAGATATCAGCGAGATGGTTGCAATTGTGTTGAGTTGCACGCATATACAGAAGAGCATCGTCAGCAAAGAAACTATGAGTAAGCTCAAGACAGATGTGGCTCAATTTGACGCCCTTAATAAAATTATCAGCCTGACTCCTTCTAATCATAATGGAGAGAACTTCAGCAATAATGATGAAAAGATATGGAGAGAGGGGACCACCCTGACGAATGCCTCGACTTGGAGTAAAAGAACTCACTTTTTCACCTGATAAACAAATATTCAAACTAACAGAGCAAACACATTTCATCAGAAGGGAAACCCACTCTACACAAAAACCAAATCTTAACAACACATTTTCCAGAAAATTCCACTCCACCCTATCATAGGCTTTGCTCATATCCATTTTCAGAGCAAATTCATACTTACCCCCAGTTTTCTTTCGACGAAGATAATGATATACCTCATTGGCAATAATAATATTATCATGAATACACCAACCTGGAACAAAGGCACTCTGGTTCTGTGAAATACAAGTATCAAGTAAAGGCCGCATCCTATTGGCCATTATTTTAGAAATGATCTTATAAGAGAAATTACACAAACCTATGGGGCGAAAATGGGAAACATGCTTAGGTTTTTGAAGTTTAGGAATAAGAGTGATGTTAGTTGAATTTAAATCATTAAGCACTAAATTACCTGCAAAAAACTCTTTAACCAAACTACAAACAGACTCACCAATTTCGAACCATGAGGAATGATAAAATTTACCCGAAAAGCCATCAGGACCTGGCTCTTTTGTACTCCCAAGACTAAAGGCTGTTGCTTTAATCTCCTCCATGGAAATTGGTAACAAGAGACTGCGATTCATATCAGATGAGATAGTAGGCTCAATGAAACCCAAGACTGTATCCATTGGTCGTGCACCAGAAGTGGTAAACAGCTCCTGAAAAAAGCTAGCAATATTATCTGAGATAGCATCCTTCTCATACAACCAAATGCCCTCATCATTTCGAATACACGAGATTCTGTTCTGCTGCCTCCTCTTAATAGTAGAGATGTGAAAGAAACGTGAGTTCTTATCACCCGCACTTAACCAATTAATCTGATATCGTTGCCACCAATATTGTTCTTCGTGCTCCAATAATCTTTCCAACTCTCCTTTTACCTCCGTGATCCCTCTAACGATATCAGGAGTTCAAACGTCCTGAGTCAGCTCAGCCAATTGGGTCTTCAATAGCTCAATAAGCTTACCACTATTAGGGAACTCCTTCTTGCTTCAAGTAATTAGCCTCTGCGTACAACTCTTCAGATTGCTCACAAAAGTTTCAAGTACCGAGTGCTCATGCTCACTAAAATTCCACCAACACCCCTTAATGACGTCAAGAAAATTCTCATGAGATGCCCAGGCAGATTTGAAACGAAAGGTCCGACTTAACTGACGATTTTAATACTGAAATCGGATGAACAGAAGATGATGATCAAATCCAGCCGGGGTCAACATTAAAAACCTGGAGACACGAGAACTGCTCTCGCAACCGCAAATTACCCAAGGCTCTATCGATGCGCTCCCAAATTGTATCCGGGTAATGATTTGACAAAAACCTTAGTCGCCTCAGGGTCAAATCACAATTTACCACAAATTAAAATGCAATATAGTGCAAACAACTCGGGATCATTCTCTTATCAAGGAGCCTTTTATTTTGAATTCCCTAGGTTAAACTAAGTGCTAAAAACATGGTTAGAAAAAGGGTTTTGAAATTGATTTTCTTTAAACTAAAATTCATAAAAATAATAAGAAACTAATTCTATTCTTTTTGGTATTTTTGGAAAATAGTGAAGAATGCTTTGAATTAAAAGGGATTAATGATGGATGCTCTTGGTAATGAAGAAGATGGCTATCATTGCTAAAAAAAAAATATGGGAGTTAAACTTTCATTAAGTCTAAAGAACAACCTCATGATAACAATTGAGTCCAATAATCTCAATTAATATTAGCTCCTACAAACATAGCAAACTACTACCTCTTGAGATATTGTTAAAATCCACTTAATGTGTAATTTAAATTGGGATGATACAAATTGTTCTTCTCAATTAGAATGTTCTAACGAACCATTCAAAAACTAAAATCAACTATGTTTACCATTCATAAACATGACACAGCAAGCATAATTTCATCAAGCATTTAAAGAAATATGGAAATTTGAATATCAAAATAATCATCCAATTAAAACTACAATAATCAATCCACATGAACACATAACAACAATCCAAGTCTCACAACTAAATAATGATAAACCTAAATAAGGATATCAAATAAATAGTCTAAGCAAAAGATTGAATTAAATAACTCCCCTATTGAAGAACAATTAAGCCACGGGTCTCTATCACCAAGAAGCAAAGATTTTAGCCACACATAGCCATGGGATAAACTCTATTACAATCTGGAATCAAACAAGCCATGAAAACAACCTCGCTGGGTTTTGGAATTAGCTCGCCGGAATATGGAATTATGTCGCTGGAAATAATGGAAGATGAGATGAGGACGATGGTTGGGATGAAGTAAAGGTCGCTCGTTCTCAAGTTCATGTCGCTGGTTCTGTTTTCTGGTTCAGTCCGGTGAGGGTGGAGGAATGAATGGAAGTCGGTGATGATGTTCGAAGGTGTCGTCCAAGCGTGAAGGTCCAAGGTTCTGATTCGCGGTGTTCTCCTATTCTTCTCGTTCGCGGAACATTTATACTCTCGGGTCTGCCCTACATAAAGGAGAAGATCACACCTAATTAATTGGTTCCTGCAGAGTTTTGACCAAGGACCAATCTGAGCTTTTTTAAAACCTTTATGGCGGGACTAAAGTGAAACTTTTTAAACTATTAATGGGGCATAACTGATATATATATTGCCTCTCCCATGTTGCGTTTTTAGGTCTAATACATATTGATTGAATGAAAAGGTAAACTGCCCATAGTTTGGTCAAAACACTAAGTTTTAATGCAGGGACCTAGGTGAAACTTTTAAAAAGTTTTGTAAAGGGACTAAACTGAAAAGTTTATAACTTGAGCTCAAACTTCCATTTTCAAATTTGACCTAATTTTTTTTAGCCATCTACAATTAAAATAATTAATCTAACATCAATATTCTCATAAAAATCAATGATTAAGAGAAATTACAATTTCTCTGACAATTTTACCCTTTTTAGCCCTAATTAAATGTATTTACTCTTAATCTCAATTTATCACAAGAAAGACATTTTAAGCTCAATAACTATAAAAAAAATGCATTAAAAATCCCAATTTTATCATAAAATCATATAAAAATATGGTACGATCAGGTAATCACGATTATTGCACCAGGTAAAAATAGGTCCATTGTAGCCTATATCTTCAAGTTCGCAATCAGCCACAAAACACTTGAAATTCAGAATCTTCCTCCAAGCTCTAGGACGGCCACCACTCTTCTTCTGTTGAGATAGGATATCATTAAAATCCCCAACACACATCCATGGGTCCCTGATATTGTTGCTAATTCGACGAACCTCTTGCCAGCACAACATTTTATCCTCTTCATCAGTGGGACCATAGATAAAAGTTATATAAGATGGAGTCGATAAGGTCTCAGACATCACACTGGTATGAATAATATTAGAAGACGAGAAAAGAATATTAACTGTAAGCACATCAGACCACCATAATGCTAGGCCGCCACTTCTTCCAACAGGGTTAACAATCCATTCCTAATTAAAACCACATCTTCGCCTCACTTTTCTCACAACCCTCGCCTTCTGCTTAGTCTCCATTAGGAAGACTAAGTGGGGTTTTTTCCGGGAACACTCATCCCTCAAGTTTCTAACTATCAAGGCAACCCCCAAACCTTGACAGTTCCAAGCTAATAGATTCATGGCGAACCGGTGGCTGGTTTCATCCAACCACCGGCGTTATCAGACAGAGCAGAGTCATGATCCATGTCCTGATCCCTATCAACCTTTAACCAGCTCTCAGGAAAATCAATCTCACCAGATGAAGCCATATTACTAGACATACCCAGATTCTCTTCCTTTCCATACCGACGAAGATACTTCTTAACTGATCGAAAATTCCGCTTACGTTCTTTCTGTAATTTCCTCGCTACACTTTTACCCAGAATTGGTTCTTCAATTGAATCAAAATCCAGCTTTCTGCATTTATTTCCCTCCACCAATGCAGAATCGTCCTCAAAAGGTCACTTAAGGTGAATACCCTTCAAGCAAAAAGACACGGCCGAGATTGGAGAGAGCCCACTGGGAGGAACAATAGGATTAGATTTAATCTCATCATCACTAGGAAACTCAATATATGGTTGGGAAAAAACTTGGTTGGCTGAATCCTCTCCCTTAGAATTAATTAACCCTTCCATTGCTGATTGTGTCTTGTCTAAAGAGATGTTCGGATTCACGGTGACTGTATTCTCCTTCAGGGTTGATATGTTGGTTGACCTATCAGACAAAAGGCAAGAATCCACCTTTAAAGAAGCCCCTGGCCCACACACACGGATTAACTCCCCAAGTTCATAATTATCCACCATTCGACTCTCATCTTCACGGACTACCCCATTTCCATAGCCAAACTCACGGACATCCACCATTCGGCCCACATCCTCATTAAAAGCCATTTGACAGCCCACTCTAGATAGCCCAACACCCTCCACAGCTCTCTCTAAAGTTGACTCAGTCAAAAGCAAAGGGTTCTCTCTCTCCTTGCTCACGTCACAGGTCTGCAAATCCGACATACTCTCGTGACTAGCTATCAGCGCAACCTGCTGCACCATATTCTGCGACCTCTGCACTAACCCAGACTGACCAACCTGCTCTGCTGACTCAGTGATACATTCGACCGTTGCAAATGACGATCGCCGAAGTAAGGTCACCTCCGGCTGACCTTTTTCGTCCGCCACCGAGGAGCTTCGACGCACTGTCTCGTCTGCCACTGAGGAGAGAAAAGCATCCCGGGACCCCCTATTAAGAACCAGGGCCGAATTCTCCACCCTCCTATCGAGGTTCTCCGGCGTCCTCTCCAGCGGCCTGCTCCCATGAATGTTCACCGAGGCTTTCTTGGTGAGGAAAGGAACTTCATTCCACTCCTCCTTGCACACCACCAAATCCTCTTCCAAAGTTCGCACAGCTAGCGCACTAAGCCAACCCCCAAACTCATGATCATCGCCTTCCCCTTTCCTTCTATTTGTTAGCTCCATACATGATCGAACATCATGCCCAATCCGTCCACAACCAAAGCAAAAGATTTGGAGTCTTTCGTATTTAACCGTGACCCAAGCTGGATCCTTTTCTTTTCTTGGCACCCAAAATCCAGACACCAAAGGTTCATTCAGATGCACAAGTGATCGCACTCTGATGAAGCTTCGACCTATTTTACCCTCAATCATTGGTTGCTCGAACATGGCAGCCTCCCCTACAGCATCTCCAAGTGTCCTTGCATTATTGTTGTCAAAAGCAGCTACCGGAAGGCCATGAAATTGCACCCAGAAAGGTGCCTTCTCAAAGCAAACATCCTTCAGAATCATTGAATCCTCCCACAACTGGAGATTTAGAAGAAAGCCTAGAATCGTCCATGCATGGCCTACCCTTTAAAATACGACTATAATCCTTAACATCCCTAAAACGAAAGAGGAAAATAAGCTTGCTACGGTCAAGATCAAGGACCTCCATTTCATCTTTTAGATGCAACCCCTTTCTTATCATAGAGATGAATGTGGGAATATTCAAGTTTTTGCTGGAATGAAGTTTCCCAACTAATGAACCACCATGTAGTTCTCCTTTCCTCTCCAAGTTTAAAATCACCTGATTCCTCCTACTAACACCACTGCTATCCCCCACCTCCATACCACAGCTGCTAGAAACAAAGAGGTTGAGAGGCTGCTAAAGAGAAAAAAGGCACCCAGGTTCACCAGGAACCAACACAACTCTCACAGAGAGGAGAGAGCTCACACGCGGGGAGAAGTATATAATTTAATTAACTTTTAGGATGTCTCTTTTCACTCTCTGTTATATAATTTATTTGTCAATCAGCTGGGCTCACATGGCGCACTATTTTGGGGAGAGGTCACATGTTAGTGTGCGTGAATGTGTTTGTGTGTAATAGTATGTGTCCTCCTCATTTTACGCCTATAAAAAGACATGAATAATATATTTAAAAGTAAAATACAATGATCTCCCTTTAAATTTGTCAAAATTACCTATATCTCTTTTCAGTTTTCAAAACCTACACTATAATCAAATTTTTAACGCCGTTTTAAGAATATTCACTATTATAAAACAATTTATGGTATTAATTATCAACAAGTTAAAATATTTAAACTTACAGATTTACCCTTATAATGTAATTATGCATATACCCTCTCGCCAATATAAACAGTTTTAGAAAACACAGATAATATCTTAATACATGAATATTATAAAACCTTCTTACGTAAGTGAATATTATAATACAGATATTTAATTTTTCACTTAAGATAATATATTAAAACTAAAATAAAAAAAATAAGGAAAGTCAAAAACATAAATATCTATGTTTATAACAATTTATGTTTATTTGACTTTCATTTTTTTAGTTTTAATATATTATCTTAAGTGAAAAATTAAATATCTGTATTATAATATTCACTTACGTAAGAGGACGCGTAATTTTTCACTTACGTAAGAAATTTTTATAATATTCATGTATTAAAATATTATCTATGTTTTTATATTGGCGAGAGGGTATATGCATAATTACATTATAAGGGTAAGTGAGTAAGTTTAATATTTTAACTTGTTGATAATTAATACCATAAATTATTTTATAATAGTGAATAGGGAAAAGAAACATTCTAAGATTAATCAAAGATCCACTTGTCATCAGCACACATATCCATACATTTCTTTATAGGTCATTGTAAAGTGTTTCGAGTCCGTGAAGGATGTCTGGGACAATATGCCTGTACGTACGTGTCTTCAACATATTAAATTCTTTTTTCTGAGTAAGTGCATTACCAAATCCACACAATACATCATTCATTTCAACTTTTTGTAACTATTTTTGTCTGTTTCCATTATTGAATCCATTGATTTATGAGTCATGCTTCATACCCTTACACTTGTTAATTGTTAATTGAATTCTGTTTTCTGATCAATTAACATATTATCTTCTGCTTCTTTGTGAGATTGAGTAAGAAAATGAGTGCGTCAACCGCCCTTCCATTGATTGATCTTTTGTCTTTGAAGGATCCTTCTTTGAGGTCTCAGACGATCCAAAGAATTCACAGTGCATGCAAACAAATCGGTTTCTTTCAGGTATATCTATATCTATATCTACATACACTCGACATTTTTTCATGAGTAACAATGGAGTTTATTAAGTGTTTTCTTTTTCCCCCGTTTTCTGGGGTTTTAAGGTTATAAACCATGGAATTTCTGAGTTTGTTATAGAAGATGCCATAGACACAGCGATGAAGTTCTTTGAATTGCCAGAGGAGGAGAAGATGTGTCTGGCTTCAGATGATATTTATAAGCCTGTGAGATATGGAACCAATATCAGAAATGATGATGTGAAGCAAGAAAGTTGCCTTCAGAGAAGTTTCCTCAAGCTTTACTCTCATCCAATCTCAAATTGGATTCATCTCTGGCCTTCAAACCCTCCAAATTACAAGTAAGTTATATGATATTTCTGAGTCTATAATTGAATTTCATTCCTCGTCATTGACCAATCCTTACTGTTCAAATTAAAATTGGATGGTCCAGATTTAATGCTATTTTATTTTATAATTTCAATATTTTGTTTAATTTAAACTATGCAAGATTTAAAATAAAAATATAATTTATTTAGATGATACAATATTTTTTATTTATTTTAGATGATGCCACATTTCTATTAATCACTTTTGTAAATCTGGATCTGGAATATTGTTTTAAAAGAGTTTTGACGTTTTCTAGCATGTATAGTTTCATGATATTTTGTAGTAGTATCTGAGACAGAATTTGTAGTTATACGGAAAACAATTTATTTATGTTTTAATTTAAAATATTTCTATATTTAAAATATTGTTTTGTAATGTATATTAATTAAATTATAAATTTATAATAGACAATTAAATCGTGAATATCTCTTTTTCCTACTTAATTAGATGCCTGGTGCAAATCAAGTGCAGCCCTTAAAATATTGCATATTTGTTTAGACTGACATGCAGACCATTTCTTGAGAAAAAGAAAACAACAAGACTTAGGCTATCATAGTAAAAAAAAAAAAAATGATACACATAAAATTTTGTTTGTGTGAATTTAATTACGATTGATATAATTACAGTTGGTTTAGATTTCTTTGTTTAACTTCACCTATCATATTTGTTGGAATTATTCTCATTTATTGTAAACTGATTTGTTTAATCTATTTTTCTGCCAATAAAGATGGTCTCGTTGGTAAAAATGTTGATTTATAGCCATAAAGTTGTAAGTTTAAATTCTACTAGTGTGAGTACTTTGTTGGTGGTTAAGGTGGGAACATAGACCAGCCTTCATGGGCTTGGGGCATAAATGGTCTATTTTTATTTTTTTTTTGATAAGAAAAAGTTTAGGAGGGGTTCGACATCGATCCACACCACAGAAAACGACGGCTCTATGAGTTTTCTTGCGGGACTTACGAGATCACCTACCAAAGGAGTCCCAATGTGCAGCGAGAGGATCGAACCACGCGGCCGAGGCTAATCCGGATCCTTACCATAAATGGTCTATTTTGAAACCTGACTCTCATAAAAAAAAACCCCTATTTTGAAGCCCGATCTGTTTACTAATAGGTTTGGGCCAATCTGAGGGCTTCAAGCCCTTTAACAAAACATTTATATATTTTTTTAATTTTCTTAAATAAATTAAATTAACACATTAAAAAAATTAATTTAAGACAAATATTTTTAAAGTATTAAATATTTTATCTTTTTTTTTTTTTATAAATATAAGAAGTGACCATTTGCCTTAAAACAAAGTTCTTCATGAGACACTCTACTTTATCATTTTCAATGTGTGCTATTAGTTTCTCTTTTTGATTTAGTTTGCATAATATTTGTACATCTTTAAATAAATTAAAAAATTGTTCTCTTTAGTTGCCTTACATCAATAAAAAAAAATGGTTTTTTCAATATTTTATAAGGAAAAATTTCTTTGCAGAAATATTAAGAACTAAATGAAAGATTCTTAAAAATTGAGTAATTTTTTTAAGAAAATCAATTAGAAGACTTTTAACTAACTATAATGTCATTAGCAAGCTTTTCTTAGCTTTTTTTTAAAAATAAGAATATAGGTAATTTTTTCCTTTAAAAATGTTCAAATAGCAATACTACATGATTTGAAAACCATGTTTACTTGTAAAAAATCATTATTTCATATTTTTCATGATATAATAGGTTTTTTTTAATTTAATTAACATAACATGAATTTCTTAACCCACATAAATTGCGTTTAAAACAAAAATTAATTATACAAACTTTCTTGGTTTAACATATATGATAAATTATAAAAGACCTTGACTTTTATTAAAATTATATAATTCCAATTTTTAATTAAAATTTTTGTTTATTTTAAAATAATTATAATTTTTACAAATTGAAGAATGCCTAATTTTTTTCATATATATATATAGTCATGTTGTGAAAAATGAAAATTGAGAAAACTATTGTTTAATTTAATGAAACTTAGAATGTTGTATTAGTTTTAAAAATAGAATGTGGAAGAGAATGTAGAAGGGAATGTAGAAGATTTTGTTACAGGCATTTTAGTACTTTTAATTTTATATTATTATATTTTGTCCTTCTAAATAATTACAGTTTTTATGGTCCTTCTCCATAAATATCTTTTCCTCTAGTTCCTTTATTATAATTTTCCCATAAAATTTTTGAAAAAATGGTGGGCTTAAACAGGCCGGCACGTTTAAGGCCGCGGTCCTACAGGGTTGGCCCTTTTAGGTTCGACTCCTTCTGGAGGCCCCAAATCATAAGGCCGGCCTTTCACTTAAATGAGCTGGATTGACAGGCTCAGTCTGATTTCCCAACTTTAGTTGGTCGGTGATTGTAATCTTATAAGCGCAGAGGTATCCCCGATTCTAGTAGTCTTTGGCAACCTAACTCACCCAAACTTTTCTTTATCATACAAATTAATATACTTTTATTCAATTGAATCAGAACAATTAGATTTTGAAGTGTTAATAATATTAATGACAAGATATATAGTATATAAACAAATTCATGTCTTGATTTGAATGGAAACAAACACCGTAAAGTATAATGTACGATAATGCCAAGTATATAACTCTTTTCCTTTTACATCTTGCTCAATTTAAGCCTTTTGTTTCATCTATATTAACAAATTTAATTACGAATAAATCAAATTTGGTGAATCTAAACAGTCATGGACCATTCCTGAAACTTTTTTTTTTTAATACAATCCTGAAACTTATTTTCAGTTTCCAAAATATTGAAAGCAACGCTTTCACAGGGAAAAACTGGGACAATATGTGAAGGCAGTGCAAGAGCTTCAAAAGACACTAACTGATCTAGTTCTTGAGAGCTTGGGGAACAACCCTAATTCCTTACAAAAACAAATCGTAGAAGGAATGAACATAGTGGCCGTGAACTCTTATCCATTCTGCTCTGAACCAAACCTCGCTTCAGGGATAGCGTGTCACACAGATCATGGCTTAGTTACTATCTTACTTCAGAGCTATCCAGGGCTACAAATTAAGAACAGTGACGACAAATGGGTCAAAGTACCATTCTTGGAAGGAGCATTTTCAGTACTTTTGGGAGATCAAATGGAAGTATTAAGCAATGGGATATATAAGAGTGTTATTCACCAAGCAGTTAGTTCAGATCAGAATCGAGTTTCTATTGCAAGTATTAACAGCTTTGCATTAGAGGAAAAAGTCAGGCCAGCTCCGTTTCTGGTAAATGAAGAACGTGCAAGCTTGTATGAAGAGTGTAGCTTCAAGGACTTTCTTGATTTCTTGTCAAGTAGTGATCATAAACAGAAAATAAGGTTCATTGATACCTTGAAGAAGAAGAATCGTCAAAGGACAAGCATAGATATAGCTTTTAATTTATTTGCTTGAATTAATCTATGAGGGACACTGTATATCCTAGTATGTTGTGTTTTTTCCCCTTAATTTAGTTTTACTTTCGATTGGCTATGCGGACATGGTTAATTTAAATTTAGATGGACATATATATCATCAAAAGTGCACATGCTATGACAGTTAATATAATAGAGTGTTTAGAATATTGTTTCCATGAAAATTTGGTTCCAAGACAGGTTCAACTACAAACCAGATCCTTTTTTTAATAAACAATTAGATCTTATACTAAAGACTGGAGGTAGTATTAATTGTCACACCAACAAATGTTGGTTTAGCTGGTAAGGACTCAAACCGATAAGGCTGGGAATTCAAATCCTAATACGAACATGCCATGGTCTCGATGAACTCCAAAGACCTAATTCACCTAAACTTATGTGCAGAAAAATATTCATTATCACACTTTTGCTTAATTTGAGTGGGACAAATAATTATATTAAAGTGGAAAATATAAATGAAATAAACCTATGTTAAAGTAACGCTATTAACGATGATTCTAGGTCTAAAGAGGGTGACTTAGAATTATTGTTGCTAAATTTAACCAAAAATGGTAGTTATATAACTCATTAAATGTCTTCAATTGAAAAGTTTTTTTTTTTAACTTTACCCATATTAAATTATGTTTTAAAGGAGGAAAAAATAGAAAAAGTCACATTTAATCATTAATTACCTGAGCAAAATTAACATATAACCATTAATTATCCACCAAATGACTTATATTTTGGACTATGATATTCACTACAAAAAAAAATCAATTTTTGCTATGGAAAAATTCCGTAGCAAAAAAAGCCTTTTTCCGTAGCAAAATAGATTTGCGACGGATTTTGTCCATGGCAAAAAACCGCGTCGCAATTGCAACAGAAAAGGGAAAATCCGTCGCAAATTCGTAAATTTGCGACGGAAATTCCTGTCCGTCGCAATTTGCTACGGAAAATATTTTCCGTCGCAATTTGCGACGGAAATGTATCCGTCACAAATCCCCAAGTTTGCGACGGATTTCATTCCGTCGCAAATTTGAGAATTTGCTACGGAATCGGAAATATTTTCCGTAGCAAATTTGCAACGGAATTAATTTCCATAGCAAAACTAATAATGTTTTTAAAAAAATATTTTTTTTGATTTTTTTTTTTTAGAAAATTGAATACAAAAAGTAGTGTGCCATGGATATAATAACAATTATAAATAGTTTACATAGAGAAAGAAAAATATATATAATAATGTTGCAAAGAGCAAATACTAAAAAGTAGTCTAAACAGAAGCATTGTGATCATCATCATCACCAGCATGGTCATCATCACCAGGAGCCGACCCCGAACCCTTGTCTTTCATTAGGGACATGAGTTGAAGTTGCATCTGCCTAATCATCTCCGCTTTTTGAGTAATGCGCCGCATCATCTCTCGTTCTGAATCATCTTTGCTTCATCATCTCTTGTTCTGAATCATCTCGCTTTGCCTCATCATCTCGTTTCCCGAGTCATCACCGCCGTGTGTCTCGGTAAGCTCATTTGTTGTCTGACAAAAAAGGTCCTTTGTCTGGGTTAACTCAGCTGCTTGCTGACTCATCTGTGTTGCTTGCTCCTGCACCAACGCCTTCATCTTCTTCAGCTCATCTGCAAAAACATTATGAATTACATTTATTATTTGTACTTCATTTGAATGGACAAGAGAATGGAAATTATCAATATCAAATGTATTACGTTTACCTGAAGAAACACCTTCAGTGCCGGATGAGGAGCGCTTTGTTTGCTTCAGTCGGCTTGCAGAGGCACCGTATCCAAAGACTCTCCCTTTCTTGTTAAATCCGCTGTTAGCCTCAAAGAACAGACTCTCGTTATCGGACTGAGAGGATGTAGGGTCAGTCCCACGCTGCGAGTCTCTCTCCTGCGACAGCTTCTGAAAGGTTTCCTACAAGCACAAAAATACATAACAAATAAGACATGTAAAATGAAATAAATATGGTGGTGCATAAAACAAGTAATAAAGGCAATAAATGTCTAACCGCTACTTGCTGCGCCCTTGGGTTAATCCATTGCCTCTCACTCCCTTCAGACTGCCGGGAATGGGTCCGCTCAAAGGTAGCCCACTCAATCGATCTTGTAGGAACTTCCCCAGACTCTACCTGCAAACGCAAATGATGACCTTAATTAATTATTTCAAAGTACAAAATATTGAATACCTAAATAGAAAATAACATGTACTTACAACTTTTCGTCGATGCTCACTAATTGGAATGGAGCCGCCAGCATATGACTGTCCTTCCATTTTGGCCTTATTTTTCGTACTTGTGTTATGAAACTTCTCATTGTTGGCCCAATTGTCAAATAATTCCTCTGCAGTCTCCTGTGAAATCCAATCTTTCTTGCCTCTTGACTTTCTCAATGAATAAAGTTTTTGAGACAACCACCGGCCTGCCTTGTGGTTATAAGTTTTTTTTTCAGATCTTCACGATGTTCAGGCAACGTCATATGCTTATCCTGAAAATCAATAACGAACAATTAGTGCTCCAAATTTTAAAAGTACTTAATTAATAACCATAAAACAAATAACTTACCAAGAACTCATTGAACCAAACATCTCGATTGTTCTTAGGAATCTCTGTCCGGCCACTTGGCCCAAGGTTGATTGTAATTATGGAATAATTGGGCCGAGATGAAATCCCCCACCTGATTATGAGGCACAAATCTGAAGACAGAGGACATCATGCAAATATTAACATACAAACCAATTAGAGAAGAAAATTGTAACATTACTGGTAACTTGGCATGACTTACTCATTGCCGTTAGGACGGATCCAAAGCTTCCCTGTCGAAGGATCTGTTGAGCCCTAGATTGGTGTATCAGAGGAACTACCTTCTTCCCCGACGTGGCTCTGAGGCGACACAGTGTGCTAAGGAAGGAATGTGAAATATTGAAGATGTTTGTACATAGATGGTTTCAGGAAACTAAACATATGTAAATCAATCAGAAATGGTAAAGTAAACATGTTGTCCCCCTTGCTGTGGATCAGTGGGGGTAGACGGTGACGACGACATATAAAGCGACGGTGAAGATGACAAATAACCCAACGATGAAGATGACATATCAAATGATGGCACCTCTGGGGAAGCGTTGAGCCCTCTGCCTCCATAGGGAGTAGATGGCGTCGCCCTACCCCCTCTTAAAGGACAGGGTCGGGCTCAACCACTACCACGTCCACTACCTGAACGTCCTCCTGGATGCTCCATCTCTAAACACTTATAAACATAATGTCAAAAAAAATATTTTAAAAAAAGATATTTAGTTAATATGACAGTAGCGAAGTAACAAAGTATGTAGTATAACATATCGTCATAAACAAAGAACTAACACAAATTAACCGGATGATTCCTGTTCATCGACATCTGCTTGCACGTCTTCCTCTGAAGTCTCATAGTCGTCAAAGTCGGATTCACTATCAGAGTAAATCACTTCTGCCTCATCGTCTGATTCCTCATCGTCAATTTGTATAGGAATCAATTCTAACTCCGCAGCAGAATCAAAGAGATTGTTTGGTACTTCGTCGTCGAAGATGTTTATGGGCAGTATATGTTCCACATCAGCTTGGAACGGTTCAGCCATACCGTCATTTGATTCCGGCTCTTTCGACTTTGGTATAATATTTCGTGCTTTGGTTTTAATAACTCCCCTCCACCCTTGGCGGGATGTGGGGTATGATGTATAGTAAACTTGTTCTGCCGGTTGAGCAAGGATGAATGGGTCATAACCAACCGTATATATCCTTGTCCAGTGGATCTTAATATTTCCATGTTTGTCCATTTTTGTCCCACGCGGACTGTTATCAAACCACTCACATTTAAAAAGGGTCACCACCTTGTCCCACGGGTAACTCAGCTGAATTATGTCAAGTAACTTCCCGTAGTAGTCAGTCTCCACCCCGTCAACTTGGTCACCTCGACAACATACACCGTAATTGCAATATAGTGTACCTGCGTTCGCGTCAACAGTTGAAAACCGATACCCATTGATTATATATTTGTTGCATCGAGTAACACTAATTGCAGCTCCATAAGATAAACTCCACGCAACTTCATTGGGATCTGATGGATTTTCCACGAAATAGGATCGAAACCATTTTGGAAACTCAGAGTTCGTGAATTGATCAACTTGGGACACCGACATTGAAGGATTTTCCTATCGGACCCAATTAGAGAAGTAACTGTAACAAAAAACTGAAGTTAATACTTTAATACTTACCGTAATAGTAAAAAGAAAAAAAATCTTACTTTAAGTACTGGGCGACCTCTTCACAGTTGTTTAGAATGTACCACTCTGCTACTCGTTTATCTCTTCTATCAAGAGTTGACCTCCAACGTTTTCCCACGACTCGCCCTGGAAAATTAAATATTGATTTTTGATCCCTCGTATCACCGACATCATCGTTGCGAGGTACCCCTCTCTATCTTGACATCATTTTAGGGGGATAATAGTATGACGCAAATTTTGCGGCCTCTTCGACTAGATATGCTTCAGCGATAGATCCTTCAACGTACCTTGGATTTTTTTATCTTGTGCTTAAGTGTGCGTAAAAACCTACAATGGAATATCAGAGGGTATTTATAAACTAAAGTACCATGTCGGTCAATTATTAATAGCGCGAAAGAAATATATATATTACCTCTCAAATGGATACATCCATTTATATTGTTGCTGGCCTCCTACCTTTGCTTCGTAGGCTAAGTGAACATGCAAATGTTCCATTGAGTCAAACAAGCTAGGAGGAAACATCATCTCTAACTTGCATAGCGTTATGGGCATGCTCGCCTCCAGGTGCCGTAACTTTTCAACATTAAGCTCAGAAGCACAAATTTCTATAAAGAACATTGAAAAGTCCGTTAGAATAGACCATATATGCTTCGGTAGTGCTTTGAAGGCCCACGGCAACAATCTCTGGAAAAAAACATGAGAATCATGACTCTTCATCTTGCTCAACTTCCCCTCGTGCATGTCGACACATCTTTTCAAGTTTGACTTGATAGATCCTTCAACGTACCTTGGATTTTTTTATCTTGTGCTTAAGTGTGCGTAAAAACCTACAATAGAATATCAGAGGGTATTTATAAACTAAAGTACCATGTCGGTCAATTATTAATAGCGCGAAAGAAATATATATATTACCTCTCAAACGGATACATCCATCTATATTGTTGCGGGCCTCCTACCTTTGCTTCGTAGGCCAAGTGAACAGGCAAATGTTCCATTAAGTCAAACAAGCTAGGAGGAAACACCATCTCTAACTTGCATAGCGTTATGGGCATGCTCGCCTCCAGGTGCCGTAACTTTTCAACATTAAGCTCAGAAGCACAAATTTCTATAAAGAACATTGAAAAGTCCGTTAGAATAGACCGTATATGCTTCGGTAGTGCTTTGAAGGCCCACGGCAACAATCTCTGGAAAAAAACATGACAATCATGACTCTTCATCTTGCTCAACTTCCCCTCGTGCATGTCGACACATCTTTTCAAGTTTGATGCATAACCGTCCGGGAGTTTCAGATCTTTAACCCATTGCAACAATTCTAAATTCTGCTCTTTGTTGAATGTGTACGGCGCTCTAGGTTTGGAAATCCGTCCTGCGCTATTCTCCACCAAATGCAAAGCAGGCCTTCTGCAAATCGCTTCTATGTCCCGTCTTGCGTTGACTGTGTCCTTCGTCTTGCCCTTGGTGTCCATCACGGTGTACAGAATATTGCAAAACACATTCCTCTCAATATGCATGACATTGAGGTTGTGTCTTAACAATTGATCTTTCCAATATGGTAGTTCCCAGAAGATGCTGCGTTTGTTCCAATGATGATCAACGCCATATCCCTCAAGTTCGCTAGAAGCAGCCCCCTCTTCGACACTTTGAATGTACTTGACCCTGTCCCATATTTCTTGGCCACTTAAATGACGAGGTTGATCTGCTCGTTTGACAACATTCCGCGTGAAGTCTTTTCTATTTCTCCTAAACGGATGATCGGGGGTAGGAATCGCCGGTGCCTGTCAAACCAACAGACCTTGCGACTGTGTTCCAAGCTAAAACTCATGTTCTGTTCAAGACATACCGGGCATGCAAGCTTTCCCGACGTTTGCCAGCCACTCAACATCCCATATGCAGGGAAATCATTTATCGTCCACATTAAGGCAGCCCACATGGTGAAATTCTGACTTAATGATATATCATACGTAAGAACCCCTTCAACTCGTCTATCAAAGGCCTAAGGTACACATCTATCTTCTTTTTTGGGTTGGATGGCCCATGGATTAACGCCTTAAGGAAGAAAAACTCTCTTCTCATGCACATAGAAGGTGGGAGATTTTACGGAGTCAAAATGACAGGCCAACAGGAATAATTCTTGCCCGTATTGTTGAAAGGAGCGAACCCATCCGAACATAGACCAAGACGAACATTACGGGGATCCATAGCAAAGAAAGGATTCGCCTCGTCAAATTTACGCCAAGCTTCGGCATCGGATGGATGCGTCACAAAGTTTTCATCCCTACGATGCTCCCGGTGCCATCTCATGTGAGCATCTGTTTGTTCTGATGCATACAATCTCGTAAGTCTGGGCACCAGAGGAAAGTACCACATCTTGCTCAATGCATGATGGGTCATTTTCCTTCCTTTCCCCACAACTTTATATCTGTCATGTCCACAGAATTTACAATTGGTCAGCTCAACATCATCCTTGTAATACAACATGCATCCTCTGGGGTAGCAATGGATTTTTTCACATCCAAGCCCAAGCTCTTTCACCTTTTTTTTTTCTTGGTAAAAATCCTTCGGCAAATTATTGTCTTTGGGAACAAGCTTACTCATGATCTGCATCATTTTGTTGTAATTCCTCTCACTCATATGGTGATCAGTCTTCAAGCTTAGTGTTGCTAGGGTAGCCGATAGCGATGAATATTCACTATTTTCAAAGTGTTCGCAACCTTCCCATAATGGACGTTGGGCTTCTTGAAGCATTTTATAGAACCTATCGGCTTCCGGATGAGGATCCTCACCCATGTATGATGGTTGAGTATGTGTACCGGTCTCCTCTCCTATGTATGACGGTTCAACATGAGTAACGAGATCAAAATATTGGCCGATCGATGGTCCCGCAGCATCCATAACCAACTGCTCATATTGATTAAGGTTTTCTCGATGACTACTGTCCCCGTAATAACCACGCGGTGTTTGTCGGACTTCCCCATGACATTCCCAACATTCATAATCTTTCATGAATCCCTTTTGACACAAATGAATTTTGACCGTGCCCGTATCTTTAAATCTTAAACACCTACATTTGGCGCGCGGACACCTGATCGTCCTACTTGAATTATTTGAATTCACCACAACAAATTGGATGAACTCTTCCAAACCCGCCAAAAATGCTTGAGTTAGTTGTCTTCTATCAGTTAGATGATTGTACATCCAACTTCTATCATGGTTGCCTTCCATACTTCCTGGCTAGTTCAGTTACTAACCTAATTAACATCTCAACATGCCACAAATATATAAAAGTGGCCAATACACACATCTTTTTTCCACTTTACGTTAAAGATAGGTTCAAATAAAAAATGTAAATGAGATATTTTAAAAAAAATATTAATAGTAATTTTTATAAGACATTAACTCAACTAGCTAATTTTTGTAATAAATATAAAAATCATTATTCCCTAAACTCACATCTTCTTTTTACTTTACGTTAAAGATAGGTTCAAATAAAAAATGTAAATGAAATATTTTTTTAAAAAAATTAATAGTAATTTTTATAACTCAACTAGCTAATTTTTGTAATAAATAGAAATTTCATTATTCCCTAAACTCACATCTTCTTTCTACTTTACATTAAAGATAGGTTCAAATAAAAAATGTAAATGAGATCTTTTTTAAAAAAAAATTAATAGTAATTTTTATAAGACATTAACTCAACTAGCTAATTTAACTAATTTTTGTAATAAATGCAAATTTCATTATTCACTAAATAGTTTACATGAACTAGTTAAATGAGATACTTTTAAAAAAAAAAATTAACAGTAATTTTTATAATAGTTTACATGAACTAGTTAATTTCATTAATTTTTCTAATACATAAAAATTTCATTATTCCTTAAACTCACACCTTCCTCCTATTTTACATTAATTAATTAATTCTCTTATCCCTAAATATCACTTCTTAACACTTCACTTTTCTCATTTCAACACCATCTTATTTATAGACTTATATATCATTATCCACTAATACAAAATCATAATTTTAACACAGAATTTTTTCATTATACAAAATAGACTATAAAAAAAATAATGAAACATGAAAATTCTCACTAATAGTCACAAATCAACATGAAGAACCAATAATAAATAATTTAATCAACATTAAAGAAATAACACAAAATATTAAATGAAGCTATGTTATGTAGAAATTTCACTCAGAAGAACCAATACTATATCTATGCATAATTTAAATTCTATATAAATTCACGTTTATGCGCAACACTCATAAATTAACTTGAAAGTTAAATATTTGTATGTGGAAGAAATGATTATTTTGAAAGAAATTATATGTATAATTGAAATGTATATATATGTATAGTAGTTGTATATATAATGGATAGATTAGTCACCTTAATGTGGGACTGCACAAAGCACAGAAAAAGAAGGAGCCAAAAAAATGATAAACAAGCTTTAAAAAAAATATTCACACTTACCTGGCAGGTGACGGTGGAGGCAAACACCGGTTGGGGCGGAGAGGGGGCACGGCCGGGATGGTAGGGGAGACTGGGGACGGCGGTGGCTCGGCGGAGGCGGGGAGGAGCGTTGGCGAAGGGGGAAGAGCTGTGCGAGGGAGGCACGTCGTGGGTGGATGAAGAAGAAAGGAGCTGGGGATTTTTAAACTAAATTTGCGACGGAACACAATGTTCCGTCGCAAACTTAAATGATTTTGCGACGGAACATGGAGTTCCGTCGCAAAAATGGAGTTCCGATTCGCAAAAAGGGATTTTGCGACGGATCGGGATCCGTCGCAAAAGGGGAAGTAGCGACGGATCCTGGGATCCGTCGCTCCTTGGCGGACCATTTTGGTCCGCCATGTTGCGACGGACCTACGGTCCGTCACAACGGCGGACCCCTTGGCGGACCCTTTGTTTCGCCAAGTTGCGACAGACCTGAGGTCCGTCACAATGGCGGACCCTGGGTCCGCCATCTAGCGACGGACCCAGTGTCCGTCGCAATTTGGCGGACCATTTTGGTCCGCCAAGTAATTTGCGACGGACCGCCATTTTGCAACGGATGCACTAATCCGTCGCAAAATCGGCGTTTTTGCGACGGATTAGTGGATCCGTCGCTAATTTTTTTATTTTTGCGATGGATTTTGAAATCCATCACTTTTTTTTTTTGCTATGGATTTTTAAATCCGTCGCAAATTCTACCAAATTTGCTATGGAAAATTTTCCGTAGCAAAATCCATCGCAGATTAAGTATTTTCTAGTAGTGATTTTTTTAGAAACAATATATTGTGAATAAGAGGGAGTATTATCAAAGATCCACTTGTCATCTACACACATATCCAGGATATTAGAGTAACTAATATGTAACTAGTTGCAGCTACTAGTCAGTTGGTTATCAGTCTGTTATGAATTAGTTATGAACTTTGGTGTAAACGTGTCATCAGTATCACAGTCTAAGCCTCTGCCTATGAATTGTGTATTACTCTTACTACTTGAATAAGATCTGGAGCTATTTTACCATCATATATTTCATATCTTCTAGCATGGTATCAGATCGCCATTGTTAGAGCTAAATCAGTCCGTGGCGGAGCCACACTGGTGCCAGTGTGGACAGTATAAATTTTGATAATCTATATATAGTTTGAAGGAATCCTAGGTCAATTTGCCTAGGTGGTTTAGTTGGTCATAAGTATACCCATTTGACTAGTTAAAGGTCCTCAGTTCTCCTCGTCTCTCTGTTTTTTTTTTTTTTTTTTTTTTTTTTTTCATTTTGATTGTTCTCTTCCTTTTTTTTATCACTCCAAACCCTCATTCCAGATCCTTTTTTTCACCGTTGAGTACGGCTTGTTCCAGATCAACAGCTTCGTCTGCTCTCCGTTCACCGTCACCCTCAACCCTTGTTCCAGATCCACAGCTTCGTCTGCTCTGTCTTCCACTGTTGAGTCCGGCAGCTAAGGCTCTCTGTCGTCTGCTCTGTCTTCGATACGTGGTGGTTGTTGGAGGACTTGCAACGGTGAAGGCGTGATTGGATCATCAGTAGGTTGTGGAGTGGTGTGGTGAACTCCATTTTGCCTCGATTTTCTTCTCTCCCTCAACTAAACTCTCATTTGTTCCTCTCCCTCATTAAATCAGAAACCTCCGAAAATTCATTATCGAAGACGTAGAGCCTTCGTTATCACTGTGGTGAGTTCCTAATTTTGTTTACCGCTTAAAATAGTTTTTAGTTGAAATTTAATCAGCATATAATGGATTTGGACCTTGTTCTCTGGTTACGCATACGATTAAGATTTTCCATTTTGGTAACTTCATTCATGCACATTGAAGGCCATATTATACGGGTGAATACGTGTGAAAAGTAATGGATTGGGCTTGACGGGCAGATGTTCGATGAAATGCTTGAAAGAGATTTTTTCTTATATTGTTATCGTCTTAGTTGCCCATACTTTATAATAGTTTTTATTTCTGTGAAAGCCGTAATTTATCGCAGTTCACACTCTGAACTTGTAGCTTTGTTGATTCGTCCATTGAAGGAGATAACAATGACTTTCACTGATATATATTATATAAAAAATTTGTTAGCTATAGATTGTACTTATTGGAAACTTTTATGTAAGAGTATGCAATTGGTTGGATTACTTGTATATGCTGTTGAATTGGAAACTTTTATCTGATCTACTTATTGGAAACTTTTATCTATTTAAGAGTATGCAATTGGTTGGATTACTTGTATATGTTGTTGAATTGGATTACTTATTGAGCTCTTATCTGATCTACTTAAAGAGGGAGAAGAACGAAAACTTTTAATTTCATGGCATTGTATATTACTTGTATATGCTGTTGAATTGGTTGGAGGATTGCAATTATGTTGTATATTAGATTTAGACAGGCCGTATGGCTATTGATTCTGAAAGTAGGCAAAGTCTTGTGATTTGGGTAAGACTTAACAACTTGAAATTCAAACAAAATCGCACTTAACTTCCTAGCTGAAATAAATTTAGATTTGATAAGACTGAGATTGACGTTAATTAGATTGTATTAAACTTGTGAATTGTTGGTGTGTTGAAGGCAAAGACTCTATTGTACAAAAAAAAAATGAAAGAATTAGCAGACCCTAGATTAGAACTCGGTCAATTGCTGAAACTGATGTTTTGGAAGTCTCATCTAACCTTATTGAAGCTTTCATCCTGGTTGGGAAAAGATGTATACATTGTGGAGCTTATTTTATAATATGTTTGAGTGTACAGTGCTAAATGCTTGAAAGTTATAGAACTATGATCCAATTTGGTACATGGTTGCTGCATCAATTTGTTAATTTTTTTCCTGTTGTCTCTTAATATTAACATTTGTTAGGATCTAGTTGACATATTTGAGCCATAAATACGTTTTTCCAATTGAACTACCCGACTGTTGGTTGCAGCTGATGGTTATAGTTTCTTCCAAGTTTTTAATTTGGAAAATGAATCTAATATGTTTCCAAATGGTAAGGTCTAGTATTTACAGACATTTGCATTTGTCAATCTAACTTTAAGCTTTTTAATCCCAGCACATGACAGCCTCAATCAAAAGCATGTAAGTTCTAGAGTATGTTGTAGTGACTGTAAAAGCTTTATTACAGCAGCATATGGAAATATAATTAAAAATTGATGTTCATGTTTTCTCTTCATGCAGGACAATTTCTTGTCAAATTTGAGAGTTTGCAACCAAACTAATGCATTACTGCAGCATATGGGAATATACTGCTCATCACGTTTCTAAACATACCACCATTGGGTAACTATTATAATCATCATGCCTCATAAAATATCATGTTTCTATATTGCAGTTGGTGGAGTTACTAGATGGTTCATTGCATAACTATTTCAAGCAGAACGACTGTTTGAATTACTTCTTTTGTTTCCGCTGGATTTTGATTCAATTTAAAAGGTCAGATTATATTGATTTCTACATTATTGTTCTTCCAGGGAAATATCTGGTTTTTATTGTGGTCTGATTTTTCTTTCTTTCATGCATCATTTCAAAATTGTTTGACCATTCTAGTGCAAAAGAACAGTTTGACTGTCATTTATCTTCAAGTTTCCTACAATCTCTGCTGGTTTCTTTCAAATCTTCTGTTTTTGGGGGTGCTTCCTTTGGGAGCTCCATCTTGAGATATTGTTTCTTCGTGATGGCTGTCTCTTCCATTTCTTGCTTGGTGATTCTATTTGAATTAATTGTGTTGTTTGACATTTTGGCTTAATGGTGAGACCAATTTAGTCTCAGCAATCAAGTCACTGATTCAGGTTATGTTTGACATTTTGGCTTAATGCATTTAAAACTTCCTTTAAAAAATAAAAAAAATTGCCCCCAAACCCCCGAATCTCCCCATAATTGTGCACCTACAAACATTGAATCTTGGCTCCACCACTGAATCAACGCATTGTCGTAGGTCGATCACCGATCATCTCAGATCGATCACTTACAAAAAATGTCGTCTCTATCTAGTTCCAGTAGAGAACCATTGGCGAAGTTGCTAGATCTTCATCGCTAGTTCATAACCGTGCTTCTCCAACAAGAAGATTATGGTGAAGTTGGATGACAACAACTTACTACTGTGGAATATTGTGAACACCCTATTTTGTCTCGGGCCCTTGTAAAAAAATAAAAAATAATAATAATAGAAAATCCTTTCATTGATGATGATTGAAATCTAAATTGGCAATCAACATTAAAGAAGATTTTTTTTTTTTAAAAAAAAAAAAAAAAAAAATCTCTTATTGATGATGATTGGGGTCCAAATTGGTAATCATCATTCATTGAAGAAGAAAATAAATAAATAAAAAATGAATGAAAATCCTCTTGTTGATGATGATTTAGGTCAAAATTGGCAATCATCATTAAAGAGGAAAATAACAAAATAGAAAGAAAAAATCTTACTGATGATGACTGTGGTTCAAATTGGCATTATCTTCATTAAAAGAAGATAAAAGAATACAAAATGAAAATACAAAAAATATCTGTCATTTTGATTGGTTTAAATTAGGAATTTAGTTGTGGGGAAAATGTAAATAAAAAAGGGGAAAAAAAATCTCTCATTGATGGTGATTAAGTCAAGTCCTAAGGTTTTATCAATAGAAAGAAAAAAAAAAAAAAAAAAAAGAAGAAGAAGTAAAAACATGCATTAATGAGGCAAAATCCTTCGTGATACCTATTTAGAGGGGAGAAAAAGAGAGAGCAAGACGCACAAAAATTTTGAGAGAAAAAGAAGGCAAGAGAGGAGGTAGAGAATTTCCTTTTATTTCATTTCTTCTCATGACAACAAGGGTTCAAGAATGAGAGGAGGTGCTTGAGATAGGGTGATAACCATTAGTATGTCTTCTTCATGTCCCCAAGTAAAAACTATGTTTGATTGTTGTCACATACGTGAATCTCGACAGCGACACTAATTAATGTCTGTTTTAATTAGGAACTTACAACGACAGCTTATAAACATACATCTATTTTAAAACTTTCAACAACACTCACATACACTATCCCCTTAAAACAATCATGTAAGGGTTCTAAACATGGACGTTAAAAGTGCCTTCTAAACTTTCAAAGGTGATGAATATGCACTCGAGTGTCACTTAGGATCACTCGAGTGATACCTTGTCCCTCAAGTTATTGGGCTGACACTCGATGCCCAGATGAACTTCATGACTGGTAATGAAGTTTTGTAAAACACTTATCAGTCAAGTGCTTGAACTATCACTTGAGTGATCTTCTATTGTTTCCAAAATGCTTCGACACTACTAGGTGACTTGAGTGATTTTATGGATCACTTGCAAGAGTTTGCAAGAGATCTCATATCACTCGAGTGATTCTCCATATTACCCAAGTGATCTTCTGTTAAAATCACATCACTTTTTCACTTACGAGTGCATCGCTGAGACTCACCATGATTGCCATCACTCGAGTAATCTTAAGCATATCACTCGAGTGCACCAAAACATCACTTGAGTGATCTGCTCCAACTTGTAAAAACTTTGTGAGTCACTTGCAAATGCTTGCAAGTGATGTCGAATCACTCGAGTGCCTAGCTCATCACTCGAGTGATCTTGCATAACTTCATAATTTTATCGAGTAACTTGCATAATTTTTGAAAGTGAGGATACATCACTCATCACTCAAGTGCATTCACTTCCACTTGAGCGATCCTCTTTGATCACTTGAAGTGAGAAATATTATTCACTTAAGTGACTTGTTGATTCAAGTTTTCTTTAAATACAGTTCTATCACTCGAATGACTTGAATCATCAAGTCAGCTTTCTCTTATACTTTGTATATCAAAATTTGTTATCATCAAAACACAATAATATGAGTTAACAAACATAACAAGTCTTTATTACCTACACATTTTGAATATTAAACCTACATAATATATATACTTATATAACTTAATTTAATGATTCTTCTCAAATATTAACTACTATCATTTAAATTTTCACTTAAATAATAAAACATTCAACATAGTAGTGTAACAATGGATTCAAATTATGGCCTTGCTTCTTTTTCTTTTTCTTTTTGCAACATTTTGTAGTGGTTTTAAAACCGCTACAAATTTAAATTCAAATTAAATATTTGTCACAACTTTTGAAATTTCATCCAATATTAGTAGCAATTACATAACCACTACAAATATTTTGGCGTCAATTTTTTCAAATTTCTGGATGTAATTAGTAGCGGTTCTTGGCGCTACATTTTTTATTCTCATTTCCCGCCACACCAAATTCTACCAAAATTTTTCGCCTTCATTTTTAGCGGTTTAAGAACAACTACAAGATTCTTAGATAATGTGTCATCGACATACGCATCTTGTAACGGTCACACAAAACAGCTACCAATATAGTAGCGGTTTTGTTACGTGAGTAGTGGTTCTCAAAAACCACTACAAAATCTTTTGCAATAGTGTGTTTTGTAGCGATTTTTGAAACTGCTACTATTGTCGTTTGTAGTTGTTAAAACCAATACAAAGACACAATTTTAACCGCTATAAAATGATAGTTTTTTTTTTTTTCTTTTGTAGTCAATGGTGATGAAGTATCAATATGGGATTTGAATGTTCGGAGCAAATGACCAAAGTACTCCACATTGAAACTTCACCATGTTCTTTGCCTCTCCTCCCCCACTCCTCTTCCTCCCTCTTTCCGTCACTCCTCTCCCTCTATTCCTGCTATCATGGGTCGTTGATGCCCAATCCAGTTCCCAACTGGCGGCTTCTCTAAATGCTCCAATTCCCACTTGGGATGTATCTTTCACCCCCATTGCACCTTCTTCTTCATCGTCTATTTCGCCATATACCTCCACTGCTGCTTCGACATGGAACTCACTGCCAAAGGCCCAACTGGCACCTCAGCCAATTGTTCTTCAAGCGGTCATCAAGGTATTGACCCAAAATTACTCTGCACCTTCCCCATCCTCGTGTATTCCGCTGTGAAAAAACCTCAAATTTGGGAAATCCGCCTCGCTGGAGGCCATATTCCGTTGCCATAATGATACTCTTCGATTGCTTCTGAAATGTAGTTTCACCCTAAGTGCATCAATGCCTGGTTCACCTCCCACGAAACTTACCCTGTTTGTCGCGCTAGACTGAAGCTTGGCAGAGGAACAGAACGAAATTTGCACCAGGTGTTTGATGAAAAGTCTTAGATCAAAACAGGAGACTGGAGAAGTTTGAGAAGGTGTCATTCAAGCGTCACTCTTTGGGTGTGGGAGAAATCAAAGGGAAGGAAACTGAAGGATGTCAACAAAATGAGGAGAGGAAGAGAAGTTCATTGAGGAGACTGAACAAGTATGGACTTAACACAATGATTCGTTAAACGACCCATCGGGAAAAGGAAGAGAGGGAGAGGAGTGACGGAAAGAGGGAGAAAGAGGAGTGGGAGGAGGGAGAAATAACATGGTGAAGTTTTAGCATGAATCACTTTAGTCATTTGCTCCAAACATTCAAATCCCATATTGATTCTCCATCACCATTGTGTCCTTTATCAAATTGGAGTCATCTTTCAAGATTTTAGAAGTTTAAAGGGTATTTTATTGTCTTTCTCCCTTAAAACTAACAATACGGGAGTTATAGAAAAGTTATAGGAGATTTATTGTAAAGTTTCAAATCAAAGGTTGGTGGGGCTATTTAGCTAGCTATGACAAAGTTTAAATGGTTTTGTACAAGTTAACCAATAAAAAAAATGATAAATGCATGAAACAGAACTTGAGATCTATACTTTAGGTTTAGGATATGGATTAGTTAATTTTTACTGGCTGAATGATATCACAAGTGGCCGGGTTCTACTTTTCTCTTTATCAGTTGTGATTGTGGGGCGGCACATGTACTGGTATATTATAAAAGAGATGTATAAACAACCAACCAAATTTTTTCTTTTTGTTTAGTGACAGGCCAGTAGAATCCTTTTTAAACTACTCCATAATGCCTATATTGTTGTTTTTTTGGCACCATCTGATGAAGTTTTTTTATATAAGAGAGGGCAAAGCCCAAATTAATCACAGACTACATGAATTGGGATGAAAATCCCAACAAGTGATGCATTAGGGTCCTCAAAGAATCTGGGACCGTATCAATAAAACTGAAGTTGTCACTCTTACTAAGGCCATCTTTTGCAAGCTTATATGCTACCATATTGGTCTCCTGGGTACAAACTGAAACTTTATAACTCAGTTTCTTTTGCTCGTGCTGACAATCATATTCCAAATCGAGGAGTAAGTTTCTATGTTAACAATAGGAGAGTTAATTCTGTCAATAAGCTCCTCTGAATCAGATTCAAAGATGACTTTGCGAAACCCAAGGTCCCATACCGTACTCATACCTATTATTTTCCAAGGAATTTAATTAGCATATGCCAAGGAATTTAGAAAACCCAGCAAGCCATTCTCCATGGTTGTTCCTCATAACCCCTCCAGGCCTCCACATGCTGCTAAGCAAGTGGTTTTAGTTACCACTCTATATCTTATTATAAGTCACTTGTATCTCATTCTCACAAACCAAGAAAAATATTTATGAAATTATGTACATTTTCTCTCATATCCATTTTATCTCTTATTTACACATCTCTCTTTGTTTCTCTCTTTTTCATGTGCCTAACCAATAGTGAATAGGGATAAAATTGACAAAACTTCATTTATTACCCTACAAATGGCTTATATTTTAAACACAACTTTTTGAGTACAAGTGACTTTATAATAAGGTACGAAGTGGTACAACACCATCTACATTACATTTAATCCGATCCATTCCTTAATTAGGAGGTCTCATCCATCTTGCATTGTTAATGATTGGGATGAAGTTATTTCTAACACAGTTACAAGATTCAAATATATAATTCTTGTAAGAAGTAAGAATTACTCTTGCTTAGGTCTTCAGGCATGGTGAATCCTGCTTGAAAAATTCTCAAATTGCGTCAGTTCCACAACTTCAAAGTTATGACTCCCCATAATTGTATCCAAAGAATTTCAGTATTAAACCCAATGTCCTTCTTGAGGTTGAAATAAACCCAATCAGATAGGTTCTTACAGATAAAATGAGGTTGCCATGACGAATGTACAAGTTTCTTTCATAATAGACTTGCATTCTTAAAATCACGCATGATGTGTATAATATTTTCAACATCATCATTACACCATGGGCAGTTAGGGCTAGCAATACTCCATCTACTGCGTCTCTCATTAGTAGCGAATCTATCCAGAACCATATGCTAAAAAAAAACTCTAATTCTTTCCACGCCTTCCATTTCCAAATCGGATTAAAGATTGGTGATATGGGAGAGTTCCCTCTATTTTCAGTCATTAAAGATTGGTGATATTGAACATGATGCAGCTTCAGAAAGGCAGAGAAAAACAAATTATCCATTAGAAAACAATTTTGGGCCCAATTCAATCCTTCATTTTCTTTGCTTCATTTGACACGGCTATCATTTTATTAGAGGGAATCATGTTTAAGGCACCCTCAAATATTAAATGTAAGTATTCTCCCAACAAGAATTCAAGCCTTGATTCACCATATTATGAAGAACCAACTACTTCTACTAGACAGAACTCTCATTGTTTAATTCAACTGCATCTACTTCATGGATAATATTAATGGTGCCACTTTTACCAAAACAAACAGGGAAATTAATCTATGGTCCTTTTAGTTTTAACTCAATTATAACTCAATTCATAAACTTTGACTCAAGGCAACTTCGGTCTTTTATTTATATAAATTGGTCATTAAACTTTGACTCACTGCAACTCAATTCTATAATTTTAACAACTTTATATTTGAGTCCTTGTATTTACAAAAATAAAATCATATATATAATAAAGATTGAGAATTGAATTATAAAATAGTTGAAACTATAATAATTGAATGCATTGTTGGTACTGGATAAAAAAAATAGTAACTCCAACAAATTTCTTTGTTCTCAGCACCGCTTAATTTCCTGGGATTAGTCACTTCAACAATCTTTGATGGCCAAAGCTCACTACCCCAAAAAAAAGACTATTTGTAGCGGTTAAAATGATGTATTTGTAGCGGTTTTTAGTGCTACAAACGATGTAAAACTGTTATAAAACACCGTTGCAAGCTATTTTGTAGCAGTTATATCACACCGCTACTACATATAAATTAACCGCTACTGTAGCAGTAGTCGTTTCACCCCACCGCGACTATATGAGGCTGGGATGATGTCATGTACGAAGCATTTATAACAGTTTCTCAACCGCTATAATATGAAATTAACCAAATTAGTAGCGGTTAGGTAACTGCTATTAAATATATCACCAAAAATTTTGAAAATGGCAAAACAATTATTTGTAGTGGTTGTCGACCACTACAAAATTGGATGAAATTTCATAAAAGGCACCCAAAGTTTCAAATTATATTGTAGTGGTTAGGTAAACACTACAAAAGTTTCCAGCCATTTTTTTGGGAAAAAAAATTGCCGACTTTTTAAAATTTTATCCAACTTTGTAACGGTTGTAGAACTGCTACAAACAGACGCATAAATTTTTATGTCAGAATATGGAGCAGTTTGGGAACCGCTACAATTGAATAAACTTTTTAAAAAAATATATTAAAAGAGTCGTTTTAGATATTGTATTAATTAACTAATAATTGTAATGTAAATGGTTTATATTATTGATAAAAATAATTGATATTACAATATGATATTTGATTATATATGGTTATTATATAGGTGTATACAAATGAGAATGTGTACATATAATAATGACTAATTATGATTTCATTTAAATAATCTTTAATTCTAAAAATAATGTATGTGAAAGTAGAAAGAATGTTGAAAAATGTCCCTAAAAATAAAATTGTGAATTAAAAAAATGTTAGTATCACAAAGTTAGAAGAAAAAAGAAATATTTGTAAACAGATGATCATCATATTTGATCCACTTGAACAACACTTAACCTCTTCAAATACTTAACCTCTTCAGAAAATGTAGACAGATGAGGAAAACCGAGAGAAAACATGTATAGAAAGAGATGATGAATCATAATAAATAAGGTGTGGTGGGGGTATTTATATGGATATCTGCATAACAATTATAGCGGTTTACATGATGTTATTGGTAGCGGTTTGTGTTAGTAGCGGTTTATGCATTTGTAGCGGTTGGGTTTACTTTGTAGCGGTTATAGAACCGCTACAAATGATATTATGGTTTTTTTTTCTAAAAAAAAACAGAGGATTACAGATTAAATATGTTATCGTAAGCATATTTTTTATATCAATCTTCGTCGTCATCCTTACAAAAAAGTGTGAAGAAAATGTTACTTTGTGAGTTTAATATGTTTAAACACAAATTAAACTTAAATTAGATGTTATGAAATAAAGTGTATCTTAAAAGCGGCACTGAACTATAGGTAAATTGTCATCGCTATCTGGGAAGAAGTTTTCGAAATTGGCGGGCAGGAACGGCTCACTTTTGTAGGCGACGCTATCACTATCGCCCATGTCGTAAAGGTCCCGAGGCTTTAAGTGAACCACCGCATTTCAATTCATGTGCCTCTCGTCCGCGACGTAATAAACCTGACGTGCCTCTAAGGCAAGAATAATGTCTCATCATCTTCAGATTGACCCATGTGAATAAACTGGGAGAAATTCACTGATGGTATGCCTAAGTCGTCAATTGTGAGTCCTCGGGAAGTTGTCGTATTTTCCTACAAACACTTGAACAACGTCACAGAGAAACGGCCTTGGTAATTTATTTTGACCACATCAAGCAGATTTCCATAATAAGAACGTCACCGAACTGCATGTTCTTGTCACTACTGCTCGCATAACTCCTTGTCCCAAAAGTGCCATAAACACCCGAGTTTTGGGTTAGCAATCCTTGATCTCGTGAAACTGTGCAAAACTTGAAACCATTGACATTGTATGCCATAAATCTTTGGACGTGGTCAAGTAGGCCGAGTGCGAGAGCTCTAAATTCTGCTGAGTGCGGGTTGTGGTCATTTAGTATTCTCCGTGTAAACCAACCCGGGAATTCTCTATGGACCTTTCTATCAATTTCAGAGGATGTCGGTGAACGGATCCTCAGTTGACTCTTCACATGACTTCTAAATTCCCTGCAATTAAGCATGTGATGACGATCATGAAATGTAAGTATAAAATGTAAGGAAATATATAAGATAACATATATTTGTGTGCAATCCTTACTGAAAGAAGGGTTCAACTTTAGTGCAATTAATCAAGACATGTCTGTGTGCTTGAAACTTCTCAGCTTCTGTCAGTTTGAAGTTCCCACTTCCTCCAACTGGTTTACCAACACGAGAGATTAACAACTCTATTGATGATGGCTCAGGCACCGAACAATCGTCTACACAAGACGGTCGGTTGAAAGACGTCTCAATGTCATCAAAGTACCTTAAACAAGAATACAAAACCTCATCCCCTATATAACCTTCTGCTATTGAAACTTTAGGCCACGCCTTATTCCTCACTTAAGATTTCAATTTCCCAAGAAAACTATAAAGTAAAGAAGGAAAAATGTCGATATATCAATGCTGAAATATGCGTCTAGCAAGTAATGCTGAAGTAATTAATTTTAAATGAGTACCGCTCAATAGGATACATCCATCAGTATGAATTGGGCCAGCAAGCTTTGTTTCGTGAATGAGGTGTACTGTCAGGTAAGCCATCACCGTGAAAAAGGATGGAGGAAAGATTATCTCCAAATGACACGGCGTAAGAATGATTTTCTGTCGCAGCTGGTTGAGCTCCTCCACGATCAAAACCTTGGAACACAACTTCCGGAAGAAAGAACACAGCTTCACCAAAACGATTACCACATTGAGAGGCAACGTATTTTTTATGGCCAGCAGAAGTAACTGTTGCATAAGCACGTGTGAGTCGTGACTCTTCAACCCAGCAACCTTTCAAGCCTACACATCAACAAATCGTGAAATGTTGCTTGAATACCCATCAGGAACTTTTATTTTCTTCAACGTTGCGAGGAAGGTTTCCTTTTTCGGTTTTGTTAGGGTGAATTTTGCCGGTTGAAATCTGTTATGCTCATCCGGCCACGCGTCTCCACGAACTCCCATGTCCCGTAAATCTTTCCTCGCTTGAAGGTGATCTTTTGACTTGCCTGGCTCGTTAAGAATCGTGTACAACACATTGTCGCACACATTTTTTTTCAATGTGCATGACATCCAAACTGTGTCAGAGCAAATTATCTTTCCAATACGGAAGAGTAAAAAAGATGCTTATCTTCCGCCATTGCTGAGGTACAGAAGCAGAAGCCCTGGCAGTCTTTCTCCTGGCTTTAGCTACATCGTCTTTTTTGTCCATACTCAAATTCAACATCTTGAAGCTGCTCTATGATTTATGCACCGGATAAAGTTTGAGGAGGTCCTCTTTTTTCTTGTTGCCCATCGAAACGACTACGTTGCAACCAAAACTTTTGCATACCATCGAGAAACCTTCGATGACCCATGAAGCACCACTTACGACTGTGGGGAAGGCGCACTGAGTCAGAGTCAAAATTGCAAGCTGGACACGCAAGGTCGGTATGCATATTCCACCCAAATAATGTTCCCATGCCAAGTCACTTATCGTCCACATCAAGGCTGCATGCAAGTTGAACAGTGTCTTCTTGTGCGCGTTGAACCACCCCCAATTCTCGCCCAGGTCCATCAGGAAGCGGTTGAACAGGTGACCACCGTTGCCGATCAGCTGGTCTATGTAGTCATTCCAGTCAACTACGATGCGAGGCGCCTGCAACAGATTAACACCAGGAACATCCAGCTTCCTCCTGTTGATGTTCCCCTGGGGATCTGCACAATTATAAGAACATTTTTGTATTACATTTAAATACAATTTAAGTAATCGTAAGGAATTTAAATTTAAATTTTGTCACAAAAATAATTAAATTTACCTTCGACATCCACCTCAAATCGGTGGAGCGCGAAGACGACGATCGAGGTTCCCTTGGTCCCGCTCCTCCTCCCAATCAATAAACCACTCATCCTCGCCTATGGGAAAGTCGATGTCTATCTCAGCATTCTCATCAATGTCGTTGATGGATAGATGTACATCCTCTCCTCCCTCTAGGGTCTCCACCTGTGGGATTGGCTCATTTGAGAAGAGTTCATCTATATCCATTCCCACCTGCGGTGGAAGAGGGATATTTCTACCCTTAAGCCTTAAGCCCCTCCCTACGGCCCCTATTACAGCCCCCCTACCCTCGCCCCCTTAAAGGCGCTCTATCGCGTACTGCCTCTTTCTCTTTCCCTACATTTCTCCTAGAATCCATAACTCCTAAATCTTGTAAATGTTGCAGCTAAACATAAGAGAATGTGAGAGAAGGAAAGTTGAGAGGCGATGATTCAAGCCTTGCATGGTTTGCTTTGTGGTGGCGGCGTTGGTTAAAAAGCCCCTCCCCACCGCTACAAATACTAAACATTTGTGAAAATGCTTCATAAATATCATGACCCTTGACATTTTGTAGGGTTTTGGAGAAATGACCGCTACAAATTACTGCCAGCCATTTGCATTTTGTAGCAATTTCAAGGAAAACCGCTACAAGCTTTCGTCATTATTGAAGATAGTGCAGCATGCCACATAAAGATTGGATTTACAAAACAGATGCCAACCTCAGATGAAAAAGTCACCGACCAATTTTCATTAGAGGGTGGCAGCTCTATTGCAACCCAATCTTCCGTTGTGTGCTGAACTATGTTCTGAAAATGATCTAACACTAGGGATATTTATAGGTTGAAATATTGTAGCGGTTTTGACATAACCGCGACAAATGATGAATATTTGTGGCGGTTTCAGCCTCTATTTTTTCAAACCACGGCAAATGTTGTGTCTCTTAACATTTTGTAGCGGTTATTGAGATATAACCGCTATAAATGTATGTGTCATTACTTTCTATAGCGGTTTCAAAGCAAAACCGCTACAAAAAAACGCTACAAACGTTCGTCATTACTCAAGATAGTACATGTCATGAGATGACTGGATTTCTAAGATAGACGCCACTCTCCGACGAAAAAGTCGCTGACTTATTTTCATCAGATAGGGGCAGCTATCTTGCAACCCAATCCTCCGTTGCATGTTGTACTATCTTGTGAAAACCATTTAAGGGGTGGGGGTATATATAGGTTAAATATTTGTAGCTGTTTTCATATAACTGCTACTAATTATGAATATTTATGGCAGTTTCAGCTTCTGTTTTCTCTAACCGCGACAAGTGTGGTGTCCCTTGACATTCTGTAACGGTTATTATCCAATAACCGCGAAAAATATAACCGCCACAACCTTCGAGCTATCATGCGCCAAGCTGATGCCAACTTTATAGCGATTCATTACTTATAACCACTACAAAGTACCCGCCACAAACCTTCACACCATTACACACCAAGCTGACACCAATTTTGTAGCGGTTTATTTCTTATCACCGCTACAAAATTCGTCACAAACAAGCCCGCGTTTTGGCAGGATTGTTGCCGTTGCAAATATGTAGCGATTTCAGTATAAACCGCTACAAAATCTCATATTGTTTGCGGTTTTTTTTCAACCGCTACAAAGTATCGTTTTTTTGTAGTGGCTCATGGGGGGTATCCGTATTTGGGGGAGTAGGTGAACATACTCGTGAAGGAAATGATCTTTACACATGAAAATGAAAGAATCTAGAGTAATTGAGTTAAAGTCTATGGACTGAATTACAACCAAATCAAACTATAAGGATCGAGTTGCACCGAGTCAAAAGTATAGGAACATAGTTACAGTAGAATCAAAATTATAAGGACTAAAAGATTAACTTTCCAAAACAAAATGTCAATGGTGCACAAGTCTGGGAAATTTCCCGCAAAATAAGACCATGATGTATTGGCTCAATACAAATAAGACATTGATGTGAAAGAAAGAAAACCTAAGTCCATGAGAATATTATAAAATTAATCATTTTTATTTTCTCCCCATATTCTTTGAGAAATCACTCAAGAAACACCTTTCCCTCATAATTCTGACTCTCCTCTCAAGAAACTTGTTCGCAAAAAGTGCCTTCTTTTCTTGCAGTGATAATTTGTAAATAATAGATTATTGAAATGTTCTCAAATAATAGGGGAAAGACAAGAAAAAAATCATCAAAATTGGTAAAAGATAAATAAATATATTGAATTTTAATAATTACAAATGAACTTATTTGAAAATTTTGAGAAATTACATAACTACCCTTAGTTTTGTCTTAAATAAAAAATCCTCAACTCTATTTTGACCACTTGATTGCCAGTAAGCATTGTATAGTCACTAGATCTCGGTGAATATTATTAACAACTCAAATATCTATAATAATAAATTTAGTATAATAACTCAAATATCTATATTAACAACTTTAGTATGAAAAATTCCAAAAAAAGAGCAACAGGAGCTCCGGTAAAAAGTTATTAATAAATATTAAACAAATACCTGGTTTATAATTTTACTATTACTATTAACAACTTAAGTATTTGTATCAACAACTTTAGCATGAGAATTTAAAATAAATAAATAAATAGCCATTGGAGCTCTAGTTGAGGAATATTTTTTTTGAATTTCTCAAGTAAAAGTTGTCGATATAGATCTTGAATCATTAATAGCGATAATAAAGTTGTAAACGGGCACTGGACACACACAGAAGTTTTTTGGGGATTATTTTTGCCCTAAAAGTTTGTAAAATGTAGGTAGCATTTGCCTTAAAAGTTTGTAAAACATAACATATTTTCCCTAACCTCTCACGATAGTACCAACAGATGTTTGCCCCGGAAAGAAATGTCAGGCAAGCTTCCACATTTTATACATGGGTTGTCTATTGCCACATTAAAACGGTTCGGTCAGAGGGGAGGTTTTGAAATCCTGTGGCCAAAAATCATTCATCATGAACAACCATTAGAAAACCCAGAAAAGGGGGAAAATATGGAAAAAGCAAGCATCTTCCCTTCATCATCATCAAGTATCAAACCAAAAATTCAAATGGAGAAATCAAAGAATCAACAAAAGCCAAACAATCCATAGATCAAAGCCCATATATATGATCTATGTTGCACCGACACAAGACACGAGATACGACTCGACACTCCGACACTTAATCCTTAAAAAATCTAAATTTTGACACGTTAGGACACGTTTTGATACTAAATATATATATTATAATTTTTATTCAAATTCAATATTCCGTAAAATCCTGGCCTCCAGCTTTGGCTCATTGTAGATTCGGCCTCATCATAAAAAGTCGTGCCTCCTTTTTAAAAAAATATGCAAAAGAGAAATTCATCATCAATTCAGTAATATTCAAAGCCACAGATATTCTTAAAAAATAGGAGTGTGGTGTCGGAGTGTCTAACACGCATATTTTTAAAAAATAGGAGTATCCGGGATATATATGAATATGATATATGAGCACCCAAAAATCGACAAGCATTTCATATACCTTCAAAGCTGGCAAAGTAAATGTGGGGGAAGAGTGGAAGAAGAGAAGACGGAAGGAAGGGCGAGTAATTTGTGATGAAACAAAATCCCAAAAATATTCATCATATTGAACCCCAAACACATCGAAATATGAGTAAAAATTCCCGACTAATCAATACACGAATATGGAAGAAAAGAAAACCTAAAGATTCGCTCAACCCGGCCAATTGATTCAAATCCTTTGTGTAAAACAATGAATCAATATACCCAAAGTTTAATCAAACCCACAAATCAACAATAGACGGGCTCGATGACTTTGAGTGAGAACGGAGGGCTAAGGGGAGAGGGAATAGAGGGCACCGACCGGGGCGACGGAGGAGATACAAAGCTAGCTAGACATGGAGACGGGCTCAACGGCTTTGTAGACACGGACGAGGAAGAAGGTGAAGGATGTCTGAGTCTGAGGCGAGCTCCAGTGCTCCTAAAATAAAACTTTTCCGGGTAAAAATGATACTTAATCTTTTTTTTTTTAATTTTTCAAACAAAAGTCGTCAATATTGATACTTAAGTTATTAATAAGCCATATTAAAGTTGTAAACGGAATATTTGTTGAATATTTCTTAATAACTTTTACTAGAGCTCTGATGGTTTTTTTTTTAAAAAAAAAAAAATCTCAAGCTAAAGTTATTAAAATGAATACTTAAATTGTTAATAGCGATATTAAAGTTATACACGCAGTATTTGTTGAATATTTCCTAATGACTTTCACCAGAACTCCGTCAACTAATATCTTTTTTTGAATTTCTTGAACTAAAATTGTTAATATAAATACTTGAATTGCTACTAGCAATACTAAAGTTATTAATATAGTATATTGAGTTGTTAATAACCTTTACAGGAACTCGTCGATCGATCCTTTGGCAAGGTCACCAAATCTCCGTGACATTGCCGGTCACCAATGGTCAACAGTCGGAAAAGGATTTGATGATTTTTTTATTAAAAAAACTAAAGGTAGTTAGGTAATTTCTCAAATTTTGTAACATTTTAAAATTCCCAAATCAATCATTTTGAAATTATTGAACATACTTATTTGTATTTTATCAATTTTGATGGTATTTTTCTATCTTCGTTCCCAAATAATATCATTTTTTTTTTTCTAAAAGATACATCAACATCAATTGTACTTCTCCGATTCTTAATATAAGACATATTTGGAGAGTTAATCTTGATCCTAAATATAACAGTTTTTATTTATGTCAATATTTTCTTAGTTTACCCCCATTGATAAGGAAAAGAGGGAATGGGGGGATTAAGGGAGATGAGTAGAGTGTTCTTGACAATAGATGTCATATTAACTAACAATTCATGACCAATACTCATGAGAAATCACAAGATTCAAATTACGAACAGAACAATGTAAAACCATCTTTAGATTCTTATCACCAATACACATGCTTCAATAATCAACTGTTAATAAGTAAAGAAAAGATCAGGAGCCATAGCAAGATTTAGCAGAAAGGCTTCAACAGATTGGGAGCCAAAACAATATCCTCGTTCATAAAGGAAGAAGAATGAATACTACAATGCAAGGGAGAGATTAATATTTATAAGATTCAACATTATACATACATTGCATGAAAAAGAGGGGGCTATGTGAAACAAAATCTAGACTTACACAGAGCAGCATGCTATACTTACACAGCCTGCAGAATAACATGAATGATAGCGGCGTAACGGCACAGATCCTAAAGGTAACCTGGGTTTGGACCCCTCAGTAATGGAGATGAAAACAAACATATAAATACTACAAACAATACTCTAGATCCTTAATCCACCACATCAGAACTTTCCTCCTCTCCCTCGGTTCCTGCGTATCAAATCGAGACCGAGTTCAGTAACATATCATTGATTTATGTGCATAGTTGATATCACATGATACAGAAAGGGGGGTAGAATGTCTAACAAGAAATCATGAATGAGACAATGCAGAAGAGTGCAGAAAATTTTATTAGAGGCTATGATAACTGTTGGGAACATAGTCTGAAATGATAAGTTACAGAAATCAAGAGCTCAGTTACGAGGCAAAGCGACTCATGCCATCTATGTGAATAGACGCAAGATTCATGTCATTGGGATAAACCAAAAGCAGAAGCAGATAACAGGGCATTAGTTCCATCCAATCCACTCTCTTCCTTTCCTTCGTATCCTACCCTTCTTTTGGATTCCAGGTCCCAACATAGAACCAAGTTTAGAAGTTAGATATAAGTAACCATGAACAACTTCAATGTTCAGCACGGAATCGAGAATAGTTCTATAGAAAGATCAACCTCTCAAGTGGTTAAACTTTCCAGTTTTCACCATTAGATGAACTTTTAGACTATACCTTTTAGTTAAAAACTCTTGAGATTTGATAGAGAAAGTGATCAAACTCTCAAGAATGGAGCTTTCCATAGAATTCCCTCAGAATCTATATGGTGTACTGTCCACATAACTAAGTCTAATTGATGAGTGATGGCCTATTTGTTTGGTGATCAGGATTAAATTGAAGAACTCATGTATAATTTGTCTGAGCTGTTTTAATACAACATTTGGATTGGAGAAAACTTTATCAACTAGATGGCATTTCTATTCTGAACTAGATGGTACGCATGGCGTGTCAGAGTAACTCTTTAAACATAGTAAACAAATCAATGGTGATATTTTTCATATTTCAGACCTCAAATTTTTCAGAACGACGGACTTTTATAGTACTATATATTTTCCAATGGCATTTTGCAGAACAATCAATATTTCCAGTATCCTCCCCATAGAAATGCAGGGGGTCAATCTCTCAGCTCTCACAGACATGTGATTCTGAATTCTGATCCAAGGCTCATTTAGCGCAACAGCAAAATCATCATGCATAAGCAAACACAATCAATTTACAAGGCATGTTAAAAGAAATCAAATCTAAGAAACCATTGCATTAAATTGTACCATATTGCAGATAAGATAGCAGAATTCAACACTAAAGAGTGCCTCTAAGAGTGAAAATTTACAATGTACCATAGATAAATCATGGAATTGCAGCAATTACACATCCATACTTAAAAAAATGGAGTTATGTTGCTTCTGATATACTATTATACCAAAACCCAAATTCCATTTACATCTTTTTGTGTCACATTGTAACCAAATAAATATCAATGTATCAAAATAGACGCTTCTTAGAATTGCAGTCATACTAAACCACAATGAATGATACTAAGATCACAACTTTATTACTATTTATACTCAAAGCTTACCTTCATCACCTTCACCTCCATCTTCACCATCTACTGCATCTTCATCCTCATACTCATCCTCATCCTCATCCTCGGTGTCTCCTACGTAATCAATCCCATATCTCGCATTCAAATAATCCACAGCAGAAGGCGTTAGCACCAACTTATCCGCATTCAATATATCGTATAAATTAAGCGTTCTAGGCGTCAACATCTTCAGAGACCCAATGTTCCTACTCGAAAGCCTTAAATTATCCGAAACCTCAGTCAGCAAGAACATAGACTTCTCCTTCGGGTCAAGCCCCCACCTCTTCATTGCCGCAATGAACTCCTTCGTCTTAGGCTTCTCAAACTTATCCCCAAATTCTTCCACAACGATCGTGTTCCCCGCCGCGCTAGATAACGCCGTTGAAATCGCCAATCTCTTCTCCTTCCGATTAATCTTGATGCTCCAGTCCCTAGGCTTAGGCCCGAATATTACACCTCCACCGGGTCGGAGCGGGGTCCGAGTCGACCCACGACGAGCACGGCCGGTTTTCTTCTGAGGGTAAGGCTTCCTGCCACCGCCACGGACCTCGGCGCGAGTGAGGGTTGAGGCAGTGCCTCGGCGCTTGTTCTGGAGGTCAGTGACAACAGCACGATGCACAACGGCGCGTGCAGTGTCGGGTGGCGCGGTTTTGAGGTCGAGGGCAGTTTCACTGACCTTTTCGCCGTTGAAGGAGAGGACTGGGAGTGTGGCAAGCTGGGAAGTGATGGAAAAGGATTTGGGGGAAGTGGGGGTGAAAGAATTGGGTCTGAATGTGAATGAAGAGAATTTGTTGTGGGGTTGAGAGAAAGACGAAGAGAAGATAGAGGATGAGAAGAAGGAGAAGGATGGTATGGTCGCAGAGGAAGCCATTCTCGTTGGATAGAGTAGAGAAGAGTAAAGGACCGGAGGCAGGAGGTAGGGGATGAGTTCGTCGATTCTATCCGTTTAATTTTTTTTATTTTTTTTTTTATTTTCTCTTTTTACCAAAAGATGAAATGAGGTTGTCCGTTTTTATTCCCAGGCCCGAGGTTGGGAAAATTAATAATAATGGACCAAAACATAGTTTTTTTTTTATATATATAATACAGGGAAGCCAAAACTTGAAAAAGAATAATAAGAACTAGATTATAGAAATCTAGCACTTAATATATCAAAATAGAAAATTAAGAAAAACATGATAGTTGGTCATTCAAAACACAAAATATAATTTTTTGGTACAAGGACAAAACATAGTTAAAAATAGGGTTAAAGTATAAAAATACCATGACTTTTTATCTAAAGTGCATCTAATATCCTATATTTTTTAGAGGTGTAAAATTACCCGTGAACTTTTAAAATATGAGCAAAATTACCATCTGCATTAACTTCTATTGTTGTCCGTTAGTTTGACTAAAAAATGCTAACCTTGATTATCACTCATCTAATTTGGATTTTAACTGGAAGTTAGAGTTGAGAATCAGAGCCGGCTGTTGAAAGGTCATGACTTAAAAGAGCTGACCTTTTAAGACCCGAGGTAAGAATATCATCTGTTTTTCAATGGCCGACCTATAAGCGTACGGGCTAGAGGCTTTGCATGGTAGGAATCCATTTCTATAAATTTTAACAATTTTTCCTATTTTTTTAAAAAATATAATTAATAAATTACAATAATTAAATTTCTAATTTAATAAATAAATGTTGTCAACATTAAGGTCTAAATAAAGCACATCATGCAACAAATAAATACAGTCACTAAGTTATAATCAAAGGTAAATTATTATCACATATCATAATTACAAATAATTAATGAGTAGACTTAACAAAATTTAAAATATTTCTTATAAATAAGTCTTGAAAAGTGTAACTAGTTGTAACTAGTTAACAATAATATAACATATGAACAAAACAATCATTGAAAATAAAAAAAATACAAAATTAGTGAAAATACTTATGAAATAAGAAATATTTTTTATAAATTTATATTTTTAGGATTCTAAGATGTTCTTAAGAAACTTAATTCTTAAAAAAAAAATAACAACTAGATATTTGTAATATCATTAACAAAGTATAAAAAATCAATAATATTATTATTATATAAACATTTTTTTTAAAAGGGTTAATGAGCAATTTGGCCAACAAACTATTGGTTAGGGAGCGCCCAACACAATAAACTTTTAACTGGGACCAAAAATACCAACAAACTTTTCAAATTGTAAAGTTGGCACAATCCGTTAGAAAAGCAATTAACGTCCGTTAGCAAATTATCCAGGAACAATCCTGGTTTTCCCATTAATCATTGCGAGAATTAGCTCTCTATGTCATTTCCGGTTCCGCCCATCTATCTCATTCCGGACGGTGCCCGAGTTCCTACGTCTTCGAATTTTTTGTCGAACTCAAGCTACACCCGCGCCTATGGAAGTTGAACGAGCTGAGAACAGTGGTTCATCCCCACCCATGAAACTTCTATTCGTGGAGATGCGTCGGCTATGATCAACACGCGTGTTGTATTCCCTTTTTTTTTGTTACAAAAGATAAAACTAGAAACATAAACTACAACAAATCACACGCGGGAATTTAATCCCAGGTTGTCATGGTGAATCAATTCTTGGAAAGATTCAAGGCACGCATCAAGGAAAGAAGAGGTAGAGATTCCTCTTTTGGCCAAACGATCAGATTCCTCCACCTATCACCCGACGGAAACCCAGCTCCCAAGATAACTGGAGACCCTTCAATATTGCCCATTCCTCCGCCTCAAAGACCGAACAATTCCCAATTCTGACGCAAAGAGTCTTTGAGAATAGCGCGGCTGCCATCTGCGTTTATTTGCCAAAAAACGGTTAACGTATAGAGAGAGAGAGAGAGAGAGAGAGAGAGAGAGAGAGAGAGAAGTTGAATGCATAGATACCCAAATGATCAAAGAGGAGATTGATACCCAAATGATCAAAGAGGAGATTGATCAATCGCGATTTGCGGGATGGACGGATGAAGAAGAAACCGGGAAGAATCTACTTTGAACGGGAGATGGCAACAAGAATGGATGATTTTCCATTGTCTGGATTATTGAAACTTTATTGCAGAATTTTACAATTTTTTGAGGCAACCGGAGCAAGAGATTTGTTGAGGTCTTCTTTTAATATTATTGTATTTATATTCTTTTTCTTGGAAATCAAAGGAACTACCAAAACGAACTAAGCAAGTGATAATGATCTAGAAGGTGCTCACAATGCTCTGCTTTCGTCCAGAGAGATAAGAGAAAGTGTTGAGCAGTGAAGATGAGTCAAGAACAGAAAAAATGGAAGAAGGAAGCCAATAACAAGACCAACCCCCCCAAACCAAACAAGCCCTAAGAGAAATAAGGAAAAGGATTTACATGGATGAAGTTTAGGCAAGAAGAAGAAGGAAAGTAAAAGCTAAGAAGATTAAAAAGTCATTTCTCACGAGTTGAAGTCGGAACGAGAGGAAATAAAATGATGATTTAAGGTGTTGGAACGAGAAGAGAAGACTCGGAAATAAAAGAAGATTAAAAAGCTGCTTTTGCTTAGTTGAAGTCGAAAGAGGAAATAAAATGATGATTTAAGGTGTTGGAACAGAAGAGAAGACTCGGAAATAAAATGAAGGTGATGTGGCAAAACATGTACCAACGAGGCAAGGACGTCGGTCAAAATTGGATCTTGTTCCGGATAATTTGCTAACGGACGTTAATTGCTTTTCTAATGGATTGTGTCAACTTTACAATTTTAAAAGTTTATTGGTATTTTCGGTCCAGTTAAAAGTTTATTGTGTTGGGCGCTCCTGAACCAATAGTTTGTTGGTCAAATTGCTCCTTAACCCAAAAAAAAAAAAACATACTAGCCTGAAAGAGTTGGCCTTTGACCCTATAGGGATGACATTTTTAAACGCTTGGCCCTACAAGACTAGTCTTTTTAAGCCGGTTTTTACTTTTAAGATAAAAATCTTAAACCCAACCCTTATTAATTGAGGACCTAAACAGCCTAGGTTATCTTCCACCACATAAATCCCTCCCAACATAAGCCTTCTTGGTTACTAGAAAAATCAAAACTTATGTCGTTCTAAGAACACATCATAAGTCCAACAAACTTATAAATCAAAATGCAAAATGAAAAAGATGATACTCGTTTTTTTTTTTGTAGGAAATGATATTCATAGCTCCAAAGGAAGCAGAAAGAAAACAACACAATTACCACCAACTTTCCTTATCAATCTCCTCTTGATAAAGAGGTGAAAGTTGACCAATGATACAAAAATTGTCCTCCATGATAGCTAAATAATTTCCCAATCTATATGGTTAACAATAACTTGTCAATCCTATGAAAAACTAATCTAGTAACATTAATTAATAACATTAATAAAGGGATGAGACTCATCACATCCCTTAGAATTAAATTAATGGCCTCAATGCAATCCGAGAAGATGGCTATGTTCTTGTAACCCAACACAACTGTAAGCCTTAGAGAATTCCAAAATTTCTGCAATAGTTGGGGGGACGTTTCGGAGTTTGCATCTGTTACGGACCTGTATAAGGCCCATATTTAATATATGGCTCAACAGGGAATATTCTGTAGATCAGGATCTATCTATAATGAAAGAGGATCCTATCTTATCTATAATCCCGGAAGATCTTTATCTAGATTTGACAATTACAATACTTGGGCCATGGATCACATAGGGCCTATATCAACCTAAGGTACACTCTATAAATACAGAGGTCAAACCTAAGGTATATAGATTCTACTCTCTCTGGCTATTTACAATTCAGCTTACACAGAGCACACACCCCACCCCCTTTGGCTAAACGTCTATATGTGTCTCGAACTACGTGGACTTTGATCCTTCTACAGGGTATGTAGGCCCTAGGCATTGTTCCTAGGTCAAGTCCGATTCAATCAATATCATACATGCTAGTTCATTAGGGCTAGCCACATCCTGTTCTTGAACAGAACATTGGCGCTGACCGTGGGGAACCGTAAATTTCGATTCCCGCGAACAAAGATGGTCAATACGTAGGAAGCGATGATCGAGATGCCTTTGCATGGGTAATTTCTAAAAATCCGCAACAGCAAAATCAAGAACTGTAGCAGACTGTGAAGGGATTCAGAGAAACAACGGTTGTTTGAGCAACGACTTTGGTTTTGATCTGCTTTACATAGGTTTCTTTTTAACTCTCCATGTGTCTACATGACAAGAAGATAGTTGGAAGGATCACCAGGAAGAACTCAGAGAAGTCTTTAATGGCCTTAATAAAAAACTAGCAGACCTAGAGGATCTTGGTTTTGAGCTGCTTTACATGGGTTTCCTTTTAACTCTCCATGTTTTTAACTCTCCATGTGTCCACAGGACAAGAAGATAGTTGGAAGGATCATCGGGAAGAACTCAGAGAAGTCTTTGATGGCCTTAATAAAAAAACTAGCAGACCTAGAGGATCTTGGTTTTGAGCCGCTTTACATGGGTTTCCTTTTAACTCTCCATGTGTCCACATGACGAGAAGATAGTTGGAAGGATCACCAGGAAGAACTCAGAGAAGTCTTTGATAACCTTAATAAAAAAAACTAGCAGACCTAGAGGATCTTGGTTTTGAGCTGCTTTACATGGGTTTCCTTTTAACTCTCAATGTTTTTAACTCTCCATGTGTCCACATGACGAGAAGATAGTTGGAAGGATCACCGGAAGACTCGAGAGAAGTCTTTGATGGCCTTAATAAAAAAAACTAGCGGACCAGAGGATCTTGGTTTTGAGCGGCTTTACATGGGTTTCCTTTTAACTCTCCATGTGTCCACATGACGAGAAGATAGTTGGAAGGATCACCAGGAAGAACTCAGAGAAGTCTTTGATGACCTTAATAAAAAAAAACTAGCAGACCTAGAGGATCTTGGTTTTGAGCCGCTTTACATGAGTTTCCTTTTAACTTTCAATGTTTTTAACTCTCCATGTGTCCACATGACAAGAAGATAGTTGGAAGGATCACCGGGAACAACTCGAGAGAAGTCTTTAATGGCCTTAATAAAAAACTAGCAGACCTAGAGGATCTTGGTTTTGAGCTGCTTTACATGGGTTTCCTTTTAACTCTCCATGTGTCCACATGACGAGAAGATAGTTGGAAAGATCACCAGGAAGAACTCAGAGAAGTCTTTGATGACCTTAATAAAAAAAGCTAGCAGACCTAGAGGATCTTTGTTTTGAGCTACTTTACATGGGTTTCCTTTTAACTCTCCATGTGTTCACATGACGAGAAGATAGTTGGAAGGATCGCTAGGAAGAACTCTCCGTATGAATTTTTGAAGGCCGTGTAGAGATCTCGATTTTAAACTGAATCTAGTTAAAATCCGGGATCGCGTAAAGTTTTGAAGTCGGGCCCAGTTAATTGAATCTAGTTAACGTTCGGGATCCGCGTAAATTTTTGAAGTCGGACCCGGTTACACTGAATCTAGTTAACGTTCGGGATCCGCGAAAAGTTTTGAAGTTGGACCCGGTTACATTGAATCTAGTTAACGTTCGGGATCCGCGAAAAGTTTTGAAGTTGGACCCGGTTACATTGAATCTAGTTAACGTTCGGGATCCGCGTAAAGTTTTGAAGGTGGACCTGGTTACACTGAATCTAGTTAAAATCCGAGTTCCGTGGAAATAACGGTTAAAATGTGTCTCCTTGGGAACAAATGCGTTTCCTCGAGAGCACGGTAAAACCGAGATAAAGGTTAAAACATATGAATATTATGCGCAATATTTTTTTGACTTGGCTCAGTCATCAAATGGAACCTGGTTACACCGCATCTCTGTCAAGCCAATTTCTCTCACCGGTTTGTGGCTAGTATGAACGTTTTGCGGGAAGCGAAAAGAAGGCGGACCCCAGTTACACTTAATACAGTTAAAATCTGGGCTCCGTGTTAAGCTTTGCTGGTTGAAAACCGAGTTCCGCGTGGAGTCCGTCCCTACGAAAGGGAACGAAGGCGGAACCCGGTTATACTGTATTCCAATTAGATCCGAGTTCCGCGTATAAACAAATCAAGGGTTACGACACCCATAATGGAATCTTGGGTTACAACACCCATTCCGGATAAACAAATTCTGGATTATACTTCAGGTACTTTTTTTCTCTCAGGTTTTGTTCCATTATATATAATTGTTCATTGCATATTTCTTCAAGTCCACATATCACTTATGTTTCCTTTGAGCTATTGTACCCTACCGAAATAGACGAGGACGGAACCCGGTTAAACTGGATAAACAGTTAAAATCGAGTTCCACGTAAAATAAGATTCAAAAGAACAGTTAAATCCACGTTTCCATGATCATTTTGGAACCCGGATAATGGAGCAGTGAATCCAGGGTTACGACACCCGATTTCAAACAAAGCATGGAGCAATGAACCTAGGGTTACAACACCCGTTTTCAAATAAAGCATGGAGCAGTAAATTCTGGGTTACGACACCCATCTCGGATAAACAAATTCTGGGTTACGACACCCATCTCGGATAAATAAATTCTGAGTTACAACACCCATCATAGATAAACAAATTGAGGAAAAATTTTGCGGAGGAGTCCACCTCCAAAAGAAAAAGAAGAAGGACCCCGGTTACACTTAATATAGTTAAAATCTGGGCTCCGTGCAAAGTTGTGCGAGAGGCGAAAAAAAAGGCAGACCCCGGTTACACTTAATACAGTTAAAATCCGGGCTCCGTGTAAAGAATGGTTAAATCCGCATTTCCATGATCAGTTTGGAACCTAGTAACACCGAAAGAATGGTTAGATCCGTGTTTCCATGATCAGTTTGGAACCCGGTAACACCGAAAGAATAGTTAAGTCCGCGCTCCTTAATTGGACCCAGGATACACTGAAAATTATACAGTTAAATCCGTGCTCCTTGATTGGACCCCGGATTAACTGAAGATTATCACCAGGACCCTTAAGCCCGGGTTATTCGTCAAGCAAAGCCACTACAGCCGGCCTTTGCAATGTTGACCTCATACACCAACGAGTAGACGTTGGAAACGAGAACGCCAGGGATGGCAAGCAAGCGGCAAACTGGGAAGGCTCTTACCGGGTTAGGGAAAAGCTCGACAAAGGAGCTTACGTACTGGAAACCTTGGGAAGGAAGCCAATCAAAAGAACATGGAACGCTGATAAGCTGCGAGTCTACTATAGCTAGACCTAGCTACCGCATGCACAATACGCCGGACAAACCGGACTATCTAACGTCGCACCTAACACTTGCTAAGCGGTAGATGAAGACTCGGGTCACTAAACCCAGTCACACCCTAAGCACGGTTAAGAGATGGACACCGGGGCTGATGAGCCCGGGTTTCAAATACGCGAGGCCGCTATTACAAGCCCTTGAAAAAAAATTTGATGCATCAAATATTTGCTCCTAGATAAGAAGGTGAATTGTCATCCCGACCTTGATCAAGTCAAAATGTTTAAGCATGCGTTTCCTACACCATGGCTGGACATGTGGCATTTTGCCCTTATCCTGGTTAAGATCCCGGACAACGGAACCGGAACTTGGTAGCGCGGTTAAATTGACAAACCTACCCCGATACCCAGTCTTCAATACTGGAAGAACATAAGCGGATCCTGCATAATACATTTTTGACCTTGGCCAGGTAGCTCATTAGAACTATAAACATATGTTCATAGTCAATGCACCCCGACAGCCCAGAGTCCCTGACTGCCAGGCTGGGGGGCAACAAGTGTGGCACTGTAAAGCTGTCAGCGACACCCGAAAACGCGGTCCATTCCTCTTTAGGATAGTTCAAATTGGGAGAACCCGATGCTACAACAAACAAACCCGAGAGCCTGGTTTGTTCCTCTTCAGGATAATTCGGATTAGGGGAATTCAGTGTTGCAGCAAACAAACTCGGAAACCCGGATGATTGAGGAAGAAGAGATCCCGACGATCATGAAAAGAAACAGACGAAGTTTCAAAGAAAATTAACCCGGACTACATGTCTGGGGGTAATTCAATCAGAATACAAGTAAATCCGGGGTTCGTTGAAACTTAGATAGAAACTTTATCAAAATCAAACAAGTTGTAGCAACTCGGATACGATATCCGGGTTCAATAACATATCCACCTCGGCAGCCCAGAGCCCTTGACTGCCAGGCTGGGGGCAACTACTATACAGTTGTCGATGGTGTAAGAAGAACTAACGGAAGCCCTCACGAGGTTATTCTAACGGAAGCCATCACAGGGTTATTCAAATTTTCAAATGCTATCCCGGTCGCTTGAACGTTGCTAGTGAAAAAGCATGTTCACCATTAACCGAGATCGAGGCAAGTGAAAACAAAGAATGAGGGAAAGACAAATAGATTCCGCCTTGGGAAAAACCTATCACCTAAACAGGCAAATATGGGAAACACTTATCGCCTAAACAGGCAAATCGGTAGCAGAATACGAATGAATCCAAATTAGTCAAAATGATGGCAATCGCAGCGGGAACCCCGGTCTAGAAACCAAGCAAATTCTCGGATATTACCTCAGATCTTTGAGACACTACCTTAGATCTTTGAGACACTACCTCGGATCTTTGAGCAACAGACTACTACCTCGGATCTGTGAGTAAATGACTTCGGTCGCCAAGGCCAGAATGACCCAACCCGGCAATGCGCGATAGACATATGAGAGGGTAAGGTTAGCGAAAGTTTGGCCCGGATAACCTGCTTGGGGGTAAAATACATCCCAGCAACTCGAGAGCTCGAACTACCGGGCTGGGGGGCAACTGTTACGGACCTGTATAAGGCCCATATTCAATATATGGCCCAAAAGGGAATATCTTTTAGATCAGGATTTATCTATAATGAAGGAGGATCCTATCTTATCTATAATCCAGGAAGATCTTCATCTAGATCTGTCAATTACGATACTTGGGCCATGGATCACATAAGGCCCATATCAACCTAAGGTACACTCTATAAATACAGAGGTCAAACCCTAAGGTATATAGATTCTACTCTCTCTGGCTATTTACAATTCAGCCTACACAAAGCACACACCCCACCCCCTTTGGCTAAACATCTATGTGTGTCTCGAACTACGTGGACTTTGATCCCTCTACAAGGTACGTAGGCCCTAGACATTGTTCTTAGGTCAAGTCCGATTCAATCAATATTATACATGCTAGTTCATTAGGGCTAGCCACATCCTATTCTTGAACAGAACAGCATCTAAAACCACAACAAACCCACCTAAACTTTCTGCAATTAATGATAAGTTCACTATAGCCACTGTACCATTAGTCAGTACAAGCCCATCCACCTCATCTATGATGGCATCACCTTCATAGTTCCTATAATTTGTCTCCAATTTTGGTTTGAGTTATTGTTATAGAAACACGTTCACATAAGTTGAGATAAAACTCCTTTCATACTTATTTTATATACCATAAATCATGTTAAAAAATAGCTTCTATGGCCCTAATTCAAATAGACATTTAGATCTACTAGAGGAAAAAAAAATCACATTTTCCTACCAAGTCTATATCTCCACCTGCACATAAGAAATTATCATTAGCATTTAACCCTAAATGGTAAAATCTAATTGGAAAATCTTCAATTTTTTAAAAATATATTCTCAACAAAAATGAATATTCTTCTCATTAATGATAATTTGGTCAATATACTCTCTAGGGTCTATTCCCCTCCCCTCCACTCAAACCAAATACATAATAATTGATGATTACCCTTAAACCACACAATCCAATAATCAGAGTCCCTTTACTTGAACTTCTCCATAAGAGAAGGTGTGAGTGCTGCTGGATGAAAAAAAAAAAATCGATATATTATACTTATTTAAAATTTTATTAATTACGACTTCTATAATTTCTGAAATATAATTTATTGTATTAAATATGGGTAAATTTAAAAATTGATATTAATTTTTAGATAAAGTTAATAATGTAACTGTTAGAAAAATGAAATTGTGAGATCAAGTAAATCTGCATATACCCCACTTTCACCTCTGTTTTCCCCTATTATAACAAGTCACATTTCAATAAAAATGAAAAACTAAAGTATACTTTTAATTTTTAAGTTTTATATAAGACATATTTTAGGTTCTCTTAACTTTATAAAATATCTTTTGGTCCTAAAATTCTAACATTGTTAATGTTCTTAAAGAAAAAAAATCTGACGCGATTAATTCAATGATTCTACTAACATTTAATTACACAAATTTTATATATTCTTCAATTTACCCTTCTTTTAAATTTAAATTTAATAAAGATTTAATTACTTAAGTTTATACCAATATCATTTGAGTTTACATTTTATTAGCAACATTAACAATATTTATATCAATATCATTTGAGTTCCAATATCATTTGAGTTTACAAAATAAAATTTTCTTTTTAAAATTTTATTAATTGCAACATTAACGATGTTAGAAGTTTTTTTATACTTTTGATCCCTTATCTTTAAAAGATCTTTTATAAAGTTAACCATTAAAAGAAAATGTCTTATGTAAAACATTTAATTACACAAATTTTATATATTCTTCAAAATATTTTAAATTTAAGTTTAATAGCCAAAATAAAATTTTCTTATTTAAAATTTTATTAATTGCAACTTTTATAATTATTTAATATAATTCATAGTGTTAGATATATGGATCAATTTATAGTTTACTTTATTTTTAAATAAAATTAATGATTTAGCCCTCACTCCTTATTTTTTTTATAAAACATTTAGAAATAAAAATATCATATGAGTAAAATACTTTAAATAACATCCCTTTTATTTTGAAAATTCATATAGACTTCGTTTAAAATTAAAATGTTAATTTTCCGAAAAGTGATAACATGAATTTTGTAATTAAATGCTATTCTTAAATTTAAAATATAATAAAAAAGAATATATAAAATTTGTGTAATTTTATATATTTTGATATTATATTTTCATCCATCAAAACCACACCATTAAATTTGACAGTTTGGACTTTTATTTTACCAAAATGCCCCTCTTTAATATTAGAATTATTGAAAACATATGTACGTGTGGGGGCAAAAAAAATTTTAAACCACCAAATATTAATTCTAATAGATTTTTTAACTTTCTAACATATTAAAAATTTATTAATTTTGAGATTATAACTTGGTCTTATCGTCTGGTTCGTAGAAAAAGAAATTTTCGTTATAACTTGACGCCTCAATAAAGTTATTTAAGCACAAGACTTTACAAATCGAGTCTTCATTTATATCAAGCATAAGCATCAGACGAAGAGGTTCTCTCCTGTTCCTGCCCTCCTCTTCTGGTGCGATTCTTCTAACAAACATTTGTAGATCCTATTCGCTTAACCGACATGAATCCTGAGTAGTACGTCTCTCTATCCATATATGTTTTGATCTTCAATTTCATTTCGTTATCGATGCTTTTGCGGACCCGAAGATTCGTTTTTAACTTTCTGGGAGATTTATTTTTGTTTCCGATCGTTTGTTCTTTTCCTTGAGGGTAAGTGCGGTTGTTGATTGTTGCTGCTTCTGGGTTTGCTGTTATGACCGAAGATTTTTGTGTGTAACCCTAGATTGATCAACTTTCTGAAATCAGATACGATTAATAGGGTTGCAATTCTACTAATAGTCAATCGTGGGTTCTTTCCGAATTCCTGTTTTCTGATTTTTAATAACGATTTCAAATCTTCATCAATTTTGCCCCCTTTATTTCGGAAGAAAAATTATCATTTTTGTTGGTAATCTTGCGCTGCTAAAAATTTTGATTAGATTGAAAATAAAGCTTCTTTGGAATCCTTGCTTCGAAGCGCTTGATCATTGTTTGAAATGAGACCCAGTTGACTTAATTGAATTATGGTATTATTCGATCTTGGGAATCAATAGATAGCTGCACCGACAGAGTCTTTTGTTATATAATTACTATCTCTGGGCTCTGAATTTCGGTAAAGTTGTCTCTTTATTTTAACGAACTCCTCAGGAAGATGTATTTGCTATTTAGTTGACTTTATCACGAACAGGTCCTTCCTAAATCTGAAAATTAGGGGAAACCTGTGGAATTATCTACCCATCTTTAGATTACAATTGTTGTTAACTGTAACGGTTTCTGGTGTGGTACGAAACATGTTGAGGGCTTGAGGTTCTATGTTCAATTTTGCCTTTGTATTCATGATCTCCTTATACCCCTTTACCAATAACACGGTAATGTCCCCTTAGGTAATGACTTGACGAAAAAATGACTGGGTAAAGCTTTGTGGATGAATTGCATTAATTATGCAAATACTTCAGTATCTAAGCATTTATATCCTGTTAATCAATTATCTATACGTTTTTTATATTTGATGAGAGACTTCTTTTTAATTTTTAAAAAAATAAGTGAGTACTGACATTTTATGTTTACTCTTCGTTGTGAATTTGGGTAGCCAATTGCATTTTCTTTAATTGAGAAAGTTAATCAACATTTGGATTCATTGCAGCGATTATTTGTTCAAGCTCCTTCTTATCGGAGACTCTGGTGTTGGCAAGTCATGTCTTCTTCTGAGATTTGCTGTAAGCTATTTATTATTCTAATTTTTGTGATCCTAATTAGTATCTTTTACTACTACCTGGTTTTGTCACATAGTATCTTGTTCTTTTTGCCCCTCTCCTTTACTGGCTTACAATGTGTTTCTTCTCTTCTACAAAAATGTGGCTTTTCATTTTTCAGAACTTCCTTAGAGCATATTAGCATGATATATTATTGCAGCAACATTTTACCAATAAATGTTACATGTTTTGTTATTTGTTTCATTTTGTCTTACAATTTTGTTACCCCAAGAGATTAAAGAATGAATTTGTGAACTGACCTTGAATCTTTTTTTGGAACATGTCACCTCTCTTCCTTCATTGTATTTAAATGCATGTCCAGCTATGTAGTGGATTCATGAAATCATTTATTTTGTTACCTGCTGATGCTTTTATTAATTGGGGAAAAAGAAAGAGGATTTAGTGCTTGATAAATTGTTTAACAACGTTGCCCTGGTTGAAGGTGACTATGACTCTTCCCCTCTAAAGAAACAGACAACAGGCCCAAAAAAAAAAATCCAGCTTTTCTACTGTACATGAGACCTTTTTTTTTTTTTTTTTTTTTTTTGATGTAAATAAATTTTATTGGAGTCTAAATGATGGACTAGAAACTGCATTGAACCTCCATTTACTTTGGCTAGATTAAGTTTATTTGTCTTTTTGTTTAAATCAGTGTCAATGGTTCTGATTTTCCGTTCATTGTACTGGATCAGTTTATATCTGTTTATAGTTCAGGCCTCTGATTGAACCAGACTAGTTGTCTAACTAACATGTATGGGCCTGGGCTTTAAGCCCATTAAAATGTCAGAGCATGTTTGGTTTTTGAAGGGACCTTTGGTTACAAAAGTTAGTTTACCAAAAGTAAAAGTCACTTTGGAGAAGCAAGAAACTTTTACTTCTTCAAATGTACTTTCCAAATGTGCTTTGCTTTCAAAAGCATGATAACCAAATATGTTCAAATGCAGAAGGATTTTGAGTTTTTGACATCTTGAAAGTTGTATACAAACAAGCACTCATACTGTATACTATTAATAGGGGGCTTAGACTATTGATTCTCTTTGTATTATTTTTGTCAATTATATTCCCATTTTCTTGATAAGTCCTTTAACAACGGTAAGGGTGAAAAGCGCCTTTAGAATTTTGAAGTTTCCTCTATGGTGAAGTCATTTATTCCTTCGGAACTATTCAATAGGTTAATATTAATAATATGTTGCAATTTGGTGGACTGAACAAGGGCTTCCTAAGGTGTTGGAATGGCAACACCTCTATTTCACATTGCCTAGTTGTTTAATATCCTTGTGAATAGGCGGACATGTGGAGGGACTGGCAAGTTCTTTTACGTTGATGTCTGTGTTTGTTGCATGTTTTTGTAGCCTTCTGTCAGCAGGATGTGTTTTTTTAAGCTTTTATTTTTCTTTGTTCTAGTTTTTTTTCCTAATAAAAAATTCTTATATCCAAACATGGTTGACTTCACGGAAGGTTCTTACCCTGTACTGTCACTCTGCATGTTTGGTTGATCATAGTGATGGTACATGGGTCTAAATGCTGTAATTTGCACTGTTAAGTTGATAAATTTTTTTTTTTTTTTGACTACAGGATGATTCATATATTGACAGTTACATAAGCACCATTGGAGTAGATTTTGTGAGTACAACTTATTCTAGCTCTAGCTTGAATTGATTTGGAATGTTTCTGTAAGCTGACATTATTTCTTTTTCATGTAGAAAATACGAACTGTTGAGCAGGATGGGAAGACCATTAAACTTCAGATTGTACGTATCTGAATGGATTATCTGGTGTTATTTTATTTTTAAGAGAATGCAGCTATATATTTTAAGATTTATGCAATTATTCTCCCATACAAAATGAGATGTTTCCTGTTTAAGGAATTCAGTTTCAGAAATTCATTTTTCTAGATAATTTGCATAACTGAAACACCAGATTATAATTTCAGATTGCTTATTGCCTGGTTTCAATCTGCTTTGTATGTAGTGGGACACTGCAGGACAAGAACGATTCCGGACAATCACCAGTAGCTACTATCGTGGGGCACATGGGATCATTGTGAGTGATGTTTTTCTTGGCTTACATTTTCTGGAATACAAGATATTTCTCCTCTATGGATTCTCCTTTGTGTGTTAGCTGATTGGTTTCTCTCTGGCACAGATTGTTTATGATGTGACAGACCAAGAGAGCTTCAATAACGTGAAGCAGTGGCTCAGTGAAATTGACCGCTATGCCAGTGATAATGTTAACAAGCTTTTGGTTGGAAACAAGTGTGATCTTAAGGAAAATAGAGCTGTCTCATATGAAACCGCTAAAGTATAGTATTGGCATAAGTCTGTTAACTTTTGCTCTTTTTCAGCCAAGGAATTAGTTTCAACTGTGTTAATGTATACAGCTGTTGGCAGATATTGCTGCCTTGTTCCTGCTGAAGTTCACCCTCATGTTACCCTTTTTATTTTGCTATTCTTCTGTAGGCTTTTGCTGATGAAATTGGCATACCTTTCCTGGAAACAAGTGCAAAAGATGCTACCAATGTGGAACAGGCATTCATGGCCATGGCTGCTGCAATCAAGGATAGGTACTTTTTGAATATATAGAAAAGAAAATGAAGTTTTTATTGAATCAATCACATAGGAAATTCAATTTGTTTGTTGTGGGCAAAACAGCAATTAGTTACTGCCTGCGCGAATGGAAAAATTGAGGGAGAATATTTTCTTATAAGCTCAACCATCCTCCTATTAGTGGCAATCATATTCGAGGCACTAGAGCACTAAATGTGGGCACCTCTTCCAGTAGGGGATGCATGAGGGAGAATATTTTAGGCACAGATTATAATTGATTGATATGAAAATATTGATAGTGATTAGCACAGCAAGCCTTTTCTAAACATCAGGCTCTGTGCTTTATACCCTTTGATTATTAATAGTATGTTTGGAAGATGGCGTACATTTATTGAAAAAATGGTTTGAGATACTAATGGGAATGCTTAAATAAAACATGCCATTATCTTCCTATTTTGGACTTTCTCCTCAATCCAGACATATAGATGGGACGCTAATGTGGATTAGTTGTTTCAAATTTTTTTATGTAAAATTACCAATATCTACCAAGAGAGCAAGTTGATGGTAACTTCATCCTTTGTGTGCAGAATGGCAAGCCAACCAGCTAGTAATAATGCAAGGCCTCCAACAGTGCAGATCAGAGGACAGCCTGTTGCCCAGAAAAGTGGGTGCTGTTCTTAGTCCCCAAGTGTTATTATTTAGTCCCATTTCATTTGGTCTCTGATGCATGTAATGTAAGATTTGTTTGTTATTTCACTAAATAGTGGATCAATGTCATGGAATTCCTCGTGGTTTGGGAACTGACCTATAGATGATCCCATTCTTTAGTATATACTTTCTGATGTTATTATGGTTTGTGCAAAATATATTTCTCAGGGATGATAATATACTGTGATGGTAAAATATTCTCTTCCTTTGAATTGCAAGTTTATAGACCTTTTATCTTTTTTATGTGGTGGATAATGGACCTGTTCGAAGCATGATGATTTCTCTCATATTAGAACCCTCTTTTATATAGACGACATTAAAGCAAAGTCATTATCAATCCCTTGTAAACAGTACAGTGGAGTGCCTCAACTTTCTGTTGTTAACAAGCAAATCTTTAACCAAATAAAGTATTACTACACTGTAGTCACAACCTCCTTCCACTGTTCTCCAATATGTATTACTACTTTTTCCTCTTAATATAAAAACTAGTTGACAATTTGTGTGGATTAAGAAAATTAGTTATGATAATTATATGTAGCAAATATGGATTGGTTTTCTTAAAATACTATATTTCATTATGACATTTTATTTAGAAACTTATGTGATAAATAGAGATATTTTGGGGGAAAATTATGAATTTAGGAGATAGTGGATTGAGGTTCTATATTAATGACTGGTTTAACTCCTAATTAGCTCTATTAAGTATGGTAGTAGTAGCATTTAAGATAAAGAGAGCTCATCAAGCAGTATTGCTACTATTTTAAGTGAGTTGTGCTAAATGAACCTTGGAAACTTGGTGCAATGAGCTGTCAAATTGTTAGACAAGAAATAGGTCAGTTATGCTTATAACTTTGTGGCATATAAGGTTGCAATCTTGCAATAGCATATAAAGAATTATCCATAAAGAACCCGATATGTTGTTGATTGAAAAATGGTAACGAGTAAATATGTTGAAACATGTTTCTTTTTGGTTGATCATTCATTTGGATTAGGAAGAAAATAATACTTCAAAAATCGCCCCCTCCACTGAACACTACCGGATGTTTGGATGTAAAGAAAATTAGTGAGAAATAGAATACCCTGAGGAAAAACTCCCCAAAATAATAAATTTATACAATTTTGGGAAGTTTTCCTTCTTAGTGTTTATTCCCCTTATTTTTCTCTTATTTTCATTTTCCCCTTCATCCAAATATGTTAAGAAACCACTAATTCCCACACTGCCACCGCTCACATCAATCCTCATTTTCACCATCCACCATCACCAACCACCACCGTTATCCATCACCAGTATTGTCGCTCGCCACAGCCAGCCACCATCAATGACCGGTTGTTGTCTCCATCGGCCTCCATCACTTACCGGCCATTATCGTCATTGGCAGGCCACCAGCACCATCAACCAAAGACAATTATCAGACTTTGGTTGCCACCATTGGCTAATTGAGTAATTGGCCATCGCCGATGAACCTTGCCAGTTTCCACCTTTTATTGGTCGCTATCACTAGGTGGCCTCCACCACCGCTAGATGAAGATCACCACAAGTTAGATGCAGATCAACATCCAAATGACCACAACCATCAACCGCCGTCAACAAACGACTAACCACCAATGGCCTACTATCATCATTGGATAGAAACCGTCACCAGCCGGTTAGTCTTCACGATTGACCGCCACCACTAAGCCATCACCACTGGCCACTATCGCTGCCCACAGGAATATTGATATTTTTATGATCTTTATTTAATCAAGCTATGAGGGTATTGTGATTGTGAAATAAGCATATTTTCTTTCCTCCTTATTATCTCCCCCACCAAATTTTCTATCCTCATCCAGAAAAACCACAAGAGGTTAACACATAATTTGTGGGAAGCTTTTATTAGAGAAAGGGAAAGGTAGAGTTATACACCTTTAGTCCTTAATGTGAATCTAATTTGAGAGTTAATATTAGTCCTAAATATGAGACATTTATTACATTTGTCTTTTTTTTAATTTACCATATTCATATTTTCTCAACAATAATCAAGTAAGAAAAGATGAAGGGAATTAAGGAATATTATAAGGGTGTTTTAGAAAATGCTTGCAATATTAACTAACTTCATTAATCTAATCAAGTTGGGTAATCAAATCTTACATTAACAACTGAAAAAAGTATCATGTTTAGTATGAATAAGAAAGAAAGGAGGGGGAAAAAAAATACCAATGAACTATTTAAAATGTGGCAAATACAATTTCGTTAACTTCAACCTAATGACCGTTTTATCTCTCATCCCACAAATAATTTTAAAAGGGACAAAATTTTAACCAATCAATAATTTGAAAATGGTAAACAAAAATACCAATGAACAGTTTAAAATGTGGCAAATACAATTTCGTTAACTTCAACTTAATGAATTTGAATCTTATCTCTCATTGAAAGGGACACTCCCAAACATTGGACAATACCTAAATCTTATTAGATTGATTTTAACATCATTGTGCTAGTTATCCATTTTTAATTAAACCAAGCTGTGTGCATGGAAAAGGCTTGTGAGGAGAGGCAAAACCTACTTTGATGATCTCTATGCCTGGAGGATTAGTCTCTAGTTGTTGGGAGAGGTAAAATCTACTTCAATGATCTTTATGCCTCGAGGAATAGTCTCTAGCTGTCGGCGGGGGATACCGCATGGATTCTACCAAAATAAAAAGGCTGGATTTTTCCACTTTCCAATTAAAATTCATATTCACTTCCTCTGTTAACTTTTACAAGGTATGTTTTATAAGAATTTAGTGTTTCGTGTTATAAGTCATTTTGCAAAATGTGACCAATAATTAATGTTAATGTTGATATTTTTTTCTAATTGCCACTCAAAAGCGGGAAAAAAAAAATTGGTTGAGTAATTTATAGTGGATTAAGTCATTAGTATAGCATATGTATTTATTGAAGGGCATATTTTGAAACATTGGGATGGTTTTAAGATAGTGAAACTAGCTTTTTGAGCTTATGTGCAATTGTTAAAAGTGACTTAATCTTTGACCAGCCGTGCTCATTTTTCCAACAAAACCTCAACTCAGATTAAACTCATACAAGAATTTACACGTCAATAGCTTTGACGAGCCGTGACACCCTAGCAGGTCCATCCCCTCTTATTCCAAGCACATGAAAAGCCACTCCTCCACCTCGAATTTAGGTTTTGCACTGCAAGGCACAGGGATAAGAAAAGAAGAGGGCCTTCTCAAAATGGCTATGGCAAAAGGAAGATGTTGGTGCAGTGTCCTTGTCCATAGTTTATTTTCAAAAGACAAAATCCATCATATACAAGCATAGGGCCCATTCTGGTATCCCTAACAGCAAAAGGGAAGAGTGAGAAAGGAAAAGCTCCAAAGACTTTCTTCCAAACAAAGCCACCTTACCACATACAGAACGTAATAAATAACCTTTCCGTCACTTTTCCCATTTCAAGCAACTTCACAACGTACCAAACATGCCCTTTTAAGGCCTTAATGGCAGTCATTTTCAAAGAAAATGCTTTGGTCAGAAACAATGGGGGATCAAAAAAATAAAAAATAACGGCCGGTTAATGCATCGTTTCATTTTAAGATGCCAAATTCTTTGAACCAGAAAAGTTTCACCAGTTAAGATTCAAAGTCATAAATGAACATGACTTTTCCAAGACTTTTAATGGATTAGTAAGTTAAATGTCATGAAACTTCCCTGACTCGTACATAGCAGATAAGTCAACGTGGGGGAACCAGATTATGAAAGCAAAACTGAGTGATCAATCTTATAAATAAAAGCAGACTCTGCAACATTTATGTTTTATCCGCCATGACTTACCCCAAATTTTTGACACGGCCAAGCGAAACATAACCATTGGGGGGAAAGGCTACAAGTGATCAACGGACCGTATGATGAACCTAAATTTACATTCTAACGATAAAATTAAATGACCCTTCTGACGCATGAAATCCAATTACCATGGTAATTTCCGACTTAGTTTAAAGCAGATGACGACCCAAAATCGAAAAAAGGACAGGACAAGGAAATGCCAGCAATGTTGCAGTCTTGCAGACAACCTCACTTGCCACCCAACGTTGGGAACTGCCCAGGATCTTCAATTGCTGGAGCTCGTACATTGCTGGCAGTGTTTCCACCATAACCTCTTTGTCCACGACCACGGCCCCTGCCACGTCCGCCTGAGTAGTACCTTTCCCCTTCAGCAGGCTTCAGAAACTCATTGATACTGACAGACTGAATACATGAAATGAAACAAAAATTAAGAAAAACACACACAAGATTGACAGGTTACTAAGACTTGAGAAAGCAGAAGGATATCAAGAAAAACTCAGTCTACTTACAAAGATTAAACTAACAAGCAAACTCAATTGTTAGAACATTGTGTGTAGACAATGTGTTCTATGACAACTTTGACTTAATATCAGCTTTGAACAATGATTCTCTTAGATCAGTTGACTGTTAGAAAATGGATAGGAAGCCTTACAGAGGCAAATACCCAAGTATATGAACAGAAAAGCATAAAAGAAACCCTACCTAATCTTTTCTTCAAAGATAAATCCTCATGATTTGTACTTGACTCTAGCCAACAACCAACACTATGACTGCTAAAACCATGCACAAGACATGTGCCAGTTAAACATAAAATGGTGAGGGCAGATTGAAGCAATAAAGTCAGGGGATTGTATCCGCTTTCCATACTATTCTCACACATCAAATAGTGCTGACAAGCAACAGAATTCATTATACCCCCTCACAAACAACACTATGACTGCTAAAACCATGCACAAGACATGTTCCAGTTAAACATAAAATGGTAAGGGTAGATTGAAGCAAAAAAGTCAGGGGATTGTATCTGCTTTCCATACTATTCTCACACATCAAGTAGTGTTCACAAACAACAGAATTCATTATACACCCCCCCCCCAAAAAAAAAAAAAAACCACACAAATCCTCTCCAACGCATTCTCAGCATAGGAAAATTAGGTTAGAAGAATTGGCATGACTACAAACTCACTTAGTCACAGAAAAAGGAGAACTAGATACAACACCAATCCCCCAAGAGAAGGATATTCACAGATATCAACAGGCATGAATAAAGAGAAAACAGAATATTAATGGTTGCAAAAGCTAACATATTTATGCAGTATGTTAAGCAACCACATCTGTCGATCATTTTGTCAACTATGTTACACTGAAAACATTTGTGGAATCTTCTGAAAAAAGCAAATAACAAAATATAGGGGGAAGACTTTCAAAATTTCGATCTGTGGGAATTGACTGCAAGAGTATAGTAAAAGAATTGGAGTTAACTAGTTCAGCCACCCAAATGGGATATTAACTTGGACTCTGAAGATGTAAACAATCAATATTAATAATTAATGACTTGAATAAAAGATTGGCCGCAAATACTTTCCATAATTGAGCACAAAATTACAATTACAAATATTTAATAAAATCAGAAGCGTATTCAAAAACAGGAAAAAGCAACAAAGTCACACCTTCTTGGATTTCTCTTCCTTCTCCTCTTTGCGCTTGTCCTTATCAGATCCCTAATAATAAGATTAGTGTAAGTGCCAAAAGCATTGATAACCAATTTAATTATAACTGGAACAAGAGGTAAAAGTCTGACCAGTTTAATGAAGATGTCATCATTGCCTTTCTTGTTTGACAGCTGCTGCATGGACTCAAACTCCTTAACATCTACTTTTCTCTCCTCAGTCTTGAGTGCTTGCAAGGCCTTCCGTTTCTCTTCTAGCACTTTCTCATATTCTTCCAGAGTCATTTCCTGACACAGGAAAATCACTTTTAAACACTATAAATTAATAGAAAATCAAAACACATGCAAAAGATCATACAGCTATATACATGCACTCTAAATGTAAGGGGGAAAAATGCTCATCAGATGAAGTCATCAAATATAAATTGAACACGAGAAAGCTACAAAAAATATTTTATGAAGATGAAGCTGATACAGGTTTAATATAAAAGACTTCAAATAAATGTAGAAATTCACTTTATCCTCAGGCTCTTTCTCTTCAGCTTCATTAGTAGGATTATCTTTGTTGGCATCTGCTGCTTCTTCCTCAACTGCAGGCTTCTCATCAACCACATTCTTATCAGTTTCAGTCACAACTTCCTCAGCCACCCTAAACCAAATAAATATTAAAAAAAAATATTACTTCAGAATCAGAGCATTCCAAAAAAAATATGTGCCAATAATTCAATAAGAAGCACGAAAGAGGATAATAAACAAGTACTCACTGGGAGAGTTCATCAGTTGCCATTCCCCAGTTACCCCGCCCAGCACCATCGCGTTTGATCTCACTTCTGCAAATAGAACAAATAAGCTCAATTTTGGCAAAACAAAAATGATGAACATCATGTAATAACACACACCCGCGTCCAGTCCCACTGCGGCGTTCAAACACTCTTCGTGGGCGTCCATCTTCACCCACTTCTCCATTACTGAAGCCACCTCGGCGACCACCACGATAAGGACCACGAGGTCCACGCCTTTCTGCAGACTTACCACCATCTCCTTCTTCAAGAGATCCCTGGCCAGCAGGAGCTCCAGTGCCTGGGAATGAATTCTCATCATTTGAGAAGTCACGGTTAAAGCCACGACCATATCCACGTCCACCTCCTCGTCCACCTCCACGGCCTCCCCGATAAGTGTCATTTCTTGACTCCCTCACTGTTAGATGAAAAGTAACATTAAAATTAAAAGAGAACCATGAATCTAGCCCAGCCAATTCGAAGAGCATTGAGGTATCAGGGCCCCAAAGAACAAACTGTATCAATATACAATTGACAGAAAAATGGTAATAAATATACAAATGATCTTCCAATTGACAAGATCAGAGGAGAATTTAAAGGATTCTAAATACAAGTTAAGAAAAAGTATATTTGTGATCTGCATCATCCCTCCATGTACACTACTTCACAGACTACCAAGGAAAAGTCAAGGCATTCTACAAGGTACATTTGGAAAACTAAAAAGTAGCTAAGGACTAAAGCTGTTGCAAAACAATGCATCTAAATAATGTTATGAATGACACCATTCAGCAAGGAAATTTACTTAAAAAGTGGCTAAATTTAAAAACATCTTCAAAATATCACAATATCAAAGAAACCAGCCAAAAAAGAGATAAGATTAAGCATTTTCGCTTATGTAATAAAAACAGGTGACAAAACACTTGCCCAAACACATAACTCCCAAATCACTATTCCTTCTAAATTTGAGAGAAACAAAAGAAGACATCAAAGAAAAAGAAAACCAGAAACAAGTAATAAAGCTAACAATCCACCAAATCAGAAACCATATGCTCAAAATACGGCGGAACATACCAACGCCTCATCATGCAGCAAAACTTCGTTACATTCACTATCAAACAGAAGAACATATACTTTTTCAAATAACCAACAGGTGGGTATTGCTTCTATGCATCAGAACACATTCACTCAAATTCACTCAATAACAAAGAGAATCAGAAGCTTACCAGCCTGGGCTGGAGGCGGTGGTTTAGTAGGCATCTGAGCCGCCTTGCTCTGTTGCTGCGACTGAGAACGAGCTCCCGGCTTGCCTTGGTCCTGAGGCCCGGCTTTCTTCGGCGCAGCCACCGCAACCTTTTCCTGTTCGGCCGCGATAAACTGCGACGGGTCCTCAGCATCGTCACCCAACAAATCAAAAGGGTTCATGGTCGCCATTTGAGAAAGCCTTAATATAAAACCCCAACACCACTCAGCAGATACTTATATACCAACGAGAAGGCGAACACTGGATCCTATATAAGCAACAACTCCATCGCAAGCAATACACAGAGAGACTCACAGGTAGAACAGAACGAGAGAAGAACAAAATCAAGAGGGCATATGAGAGAGAAAAACCCTAGCCGCAATAGAGCGCCGTGCAGGTAGAGAGAACAAGAGAGTGAGCGAAAATAGGCGCAACCTAATCTCAAACTCTGAATTTATCCTTGAAGTGATTACTCTTGCGTTTCGGAGTGTTCTTGTAATACGGAAAACTAAAATTATTATTTTTTCCAAAAAAAACATATTGTCATGGGCCTCTGAAAAATTTAATATGACCCATCGTTTTTACCCATTATTTGACCCAAATTGGTAGCCTCTCGTGGATTTTTTTTAAAGAAACAAAATTGGAGTATTTTCACTAAAAAAAAATAAGGGGAAATTCTAAATAAATACCATTTGAATTTGCAAAACCTCCAAAAGTCCGTCGAATTTGTAAAAAGACTAAGAAGTACTAATGACCAATGAGAGATATGCAAATTCGGGTGAAATTACCCTTTTGCCCTTAGTTTTAAATAAATTTTAAAAATAAAAATACCCTCGCCGGCGCCGGCCATTGGAGGGCCACCGGCCGCCACAGGGCCGCCGACGAGGGGGTGGGGTTTTTTTTTTTTTTTTTGGAGTGGGTTGGGTTTTTTTTTTGAAAAAAATTATATTAATTGAAGTGTTGGGGGTGAGGTTGAACCCCCACCCCAACACCATGGGACCAAGTGGTCCACGGTTAGGTCGCGTTTAGTTCCTTTAATATATATATATACACACGTTAATATATATATATATATTCTTCTTAACATTTTTTCAATGATATTTACCATTCCACAAATGAGAATTACCATTCCACAAAAATTGTTAGTTCTACATGTGTTTTGATGATAACCGACAATTGTAAACAAAATAGGAAGTTTTCTTTTAGTAAGTTGAAAAACTTACTATCAAAGGAAAACTCGAGTTTTGGTTCAAAACTCGAGTTTTGATCTTAATGAGAAAAATCGAACAAAGCTAAACCGTAGGTTTTTTCGAGAAAACTCCGAGTTTTCACCATACGGAGACTTCTCAATGTTTTTTACGGAAAAGACAAAACTCCGTTTTCGTTGAAAACTCGAGTTTTGGTCATACAAAAAGTCTCCAAAACTCTAAGATTTGTGAAAACTCCAGTTTTGGTACAAAACCGCCGATTTTCGGTTTTGCACGAGTTTTCCAAGTTTTTACGAAGATTTGTGAAAACTCGAGTTTTGATTCAAAACTCGAGTTTTGACTTGCGAGAAATCTCAAAGTTTACATAGTTTTGAAAATCGCCGGTTTTTGGTGAAAACCTCCAGTTTTTGACTTAACACAGTTTTTTATCAAAGTTTTCATGATTAAATGAAAACTCGAGTTTTGAATGAAAACTCGAGTTTTGAATGAAAACTTGAGTTTTGTCATGGAAGAGCATTCATATTTTACCGGTTTTTAAACCGCCAGTTTTCATGAAAACCTCCAGTTTTGAGTTTGGCAAGGTTTTCTCAAAGTTTTCACAAAGTAAAGTGAAAACTCGAGTTTTGATTACAAAACTCGAGTTTTGCTCGAGCGAAAAGCCTTCTTGTTTTCTCGGTTTTTGAGAAGCGCAAGTTTTCTCCAAAACCTCCAGTTTTCACTTGGCGCAATTTCCTCAAGTTTTCATACTTAAATGAAAACTCGAGTTTTGATATGAAATCTCAAGTTTTGGCCAAGCCGAGAGTTTAATGTTTTTCAATGTTTTGAAAACCTCCAGTTTTGGAAGAAAACCTCCAGTTATGATGTTTTGGACTTAAATCGATTTTACACACCAAAGTCCAAAACTCGAGTTTTGAGAAACAAAACTCGAGTTTCCATCGCAGAGTTTGAAATTCGAATCTGACGAATTTGTGAAACCTTCTTATTTGATCTTAATACTTGTCATTATTATTCTCTAATATTCCTAGCTATGTTTAACCACTTTGTTAGTGAGTTTCAGATGAATTAGAGAATATTTATTGAAGGTTTAAAGCAAAAGCAAGTCAGAACATTAAATGCTAAACCAAGAAAGTTGCATACTTTTGGGTAATTCGCCTGCACACGCTTAACAAAGAATTAAAGAATGTTTCTACATCCAGCAGCTACCACTCCAACGGATTTATTTTCAAGAAGTCAACTCTGAGCTTCTGCACAGCTGGATTAAGAGAAGATTAGTGAGAGAAGAAGACCTAAGCTTAAGCTAATCCTTGTCTAATGAAGGCAACGGTTATATTGGAGATTACAACGGTCATCTAATGCACTCTTAGCATAAATAGAACTGCATTCAAGCCTTCTCAACTAACACAACTACTGAAAACGAATTGCATTCAAAGTTCTTCAACTACTTTCAGTTTTCATCCGTATAGTATCTTTTGATACATTGAGCTTCAGTGTTTATTCTTATCTACTCTTAGAGAGAGTTTCTTAAGAGTGAATCATTTATTGTAAGGAATCACAAGTCTGGGGACTTGGTGATTGGGTTCATTGATTGCAACTTGTAAGGGGGAGTAAGTTCTAGTGAGAGAATTACTCTTGAGTACAGAGTGCGTAATCAATTGAGTTAGTGAAAATCCCAGAGAGTCTGGGGACTGGACGTAGGTCAAGAGATTGGACCGAACCAGTATAAATCCCTGTGTCTTGCTCTTCTACCCTCTACTTAGTTCATCTATGTTTTTAGTGCATAAAAACAGAGTAAGCTGAAAAGTTTTTAAAATCCCCAATTCACCCCCTCTTGGTGATTTAGCTCCACCTTTCATTTGGTATCAGAGCTAGTTAACCATGATCGGGGGTTCTCACAGTGTGATCTGTGGCGAAGCATTGGCTCTTACCCCGACATGGCCAGTGGACTGTGGTGACCGTTGCTAGTTGCACAGGCCGTAAGACGGTGCGTAAAATTAGTGTCTGAGATACCATGAAATGCCACAGCGGAGGTACCGCTACGGAATTTCATTTGGTATCAGAGCCAAGTCTTCTCTAAAGAGCTTAACATCTCGAGAAGGATCACTATGGAAGGAATTCTACTTGATGGAGCTTCGATCAACTGCCTACCAGAAAGTTCTGACTATACCAATCCACCTCTTTTAGAAGATATTGATTTTTGGTTTTGGAAAATTAGAATGACCACTTTTATCAAAGCAACTGATTTTTATATGTGGAAGGTTTTTATTAATGATTTTTATTTCAAACCAAGAAAGGATTGGTCAGAAATGCAAAAGAAAACGTTTTCTATGAACATTAGAGCAATGAAAATCCTTCACTATGCTTTAACCGAAACTGATGTTGAGAAAATCAAGTTTTGCACTAGCGCTAAAGAAATTTGGTGTACTCTTGATTCCATATATGCTTCTAACAAATATGTGGAAACTAAGAATGTTGATAGTTCTTCTGAAACTACAAGCTGTGTATCCACAATTGATGAACAATTGGAAGCTGAGAATGAAGAAGGAGAAATCATTGAATATTTTCATGATCCAGCCAACACAAAAGATCAAGAGGAAGAGAATTTCCAGGAAGAGCTCAGGGATGATTATGATCAACTATCATCTGGAGCTCAAGATACACATTTTAAGTGTGTACTAAAATTTATATCTAGTACTCCATGTGTGCAGGATGACTTGGATGTTGATGCACATCAAGGTACAGAAAAGAGGAATAAAAAGCCAAGAGTTTTCCATGCACCATTTAAGAAGATCATGGCTTTTATATCAAGCAAGAAAACTCTCAGGGTCTTCACCTCCGGAACTACACGGTCAAATCACAAGAAGCAATTGATACAAGCAAAAATGGTATCATCTACTTCAAGAATTAATTATCACAGAATACCATTCCACTATCCTAACAAGAACAAGAAGAGGAGAATCTCTCAAGCTACAAACAAAAGACTCTGGAAGTCTATACTTTCTAAGAAAACCCTGCTGGCACCCATAGGAAAATGTATCAAGACTCTGTGGATAAGCAAAGTCAATCCTCCAAACACCTAACCTAAAGGTATACAATGGTAAAACCTCCCACTTTATCATTTGGAATATTCATTAAGGTTTTATGTGTTGTAGCATTAGGAATGAACATTGCAAACTATTTAATTTTTTTTTCTCACATCCTGATCTGTTAGAAATTGCAATATTCAATAGGCTTAACACTTTATGAATACATAATGATTTGAAAAGAAAATATTTCTTTTATGCATAAAGTCATTCACTATGCTCAGTTGCTCTAAGTTTATCATATTCATAAGAGCATGTGAGTTTTGGTTTCTACAAGCTAACAATGATTGGATCCAAGCAAGGTTGGATACCAAGAGAGAAAAAGAGTTATATGATTTTGTAGGATCCAAAAAAGCTTTTCAAGAGAGCAACTACATAGTGAAATAATTTGACTCTTGAGGAAGCTGAAGAAGCAATGCTTGATGTTGATGTTGAATATCGAAGAAGGAGACATCTACATCAATCTACCTTAATCAAGCAAGCCTCTCAACAAGGACAAGCAGAATTATGGTGATATTTAACCTTACCCTATAGTGTGGAATGGTAATTTTCATTTGTGGAATGGTAATAGTGCAATTTTTTTTTTTTTACAAAACATGCATCAAAGAGTAAAAAAAGGGAACACTGTAGAAAAAGTGGTAATTCTCATTTGTGGAATGGTAACTTTCATTTGTGGAATGGTAATAGTGCAATTTTGTTGGTTTTACAAAACATGCATCAAAGAGTAAAAAAAGGGAACCCTGTAAAAAAAGTGGTAATTCTCATTTATGGAATGGTAATTTTCATTTGTGGAATGGTAAATACCATTGAAAAAATGTTAAGAAGAATATATATATTTATTAACGTGTGTATATATATATATATTAAAGGAACAAAGTGGCCCTAATGGTGGTGGACCACTTGGTCCCATGGTGTTGGGGTGGGGAACCCCACCCCCAACACTTCAATTAATATAATTATTTTCAACAAAAAAAACCCAACCCACTCAAAAAAAAAAACCCCCTACCCTCGCGAGGGTATTTTTATTAAATTTATTTAAAGTTAAAACTAAGGGCAAAAGGGTAATTTCACCCGAATTTGCATATCCCTCATAGGTCCTTAGTACTTCTTAGTCTTTTTACAAATTCGACGGACTTCTGGGGGTTTTACAAATTCAAATGGTATTTATTTGGAATTTTCCCAAAAAAAAAAAAAAAAAAGTTGGAGTGATTTTTTACTTCATTTTTAGGCAATTTGGAACTTGTTTGTTTATAATAAATTCATTTAATAGAAAGGAATGAAAATAATTTGGAAATAATTGATAGAAAGAGTAATACATTAATTTTGTTTAGTAGTAGATATTGGATAGAATTTTTTTAGAGCTGTCAATAAGAGTTTCCCCGGCCCTTTCTTGACATGCTAGGGCCTAAAAGGGCCACATGTCATAAAACTCTTAGCCTTTAGACATGTAGGCCCAGAGTCAAGATTTTGTTAAATTTTCACTTTTTCAACTATTTTGAAATATCAAAAAGTAAAATAATTAATATCCTAAAATTCCTTATTTAAATCATAAGTATTTTTAAGATAAAGGGTAAAATTACTATTGAAACTCCAAACAAATTCTGGGTATAAAAAAACCATAAAACACTAATTTCATATTAAATAGTTCTTCTATGATAGTGCACTATTAACAAGTCTAATTAGTGATAGTAAATAATAGGGGATTAGTAATAGGCTATTATTGTAGGAAAAAAGTGATAGGTGAGAAAATACCTCAAAAATACCATCTCAATTCTAAAATCCCAAAAAGGTCATGTCAATATATGAAACGACGTATAAGGAATAAGGTAGGAATTTGGAATATTTAATTTAAGGCAAAAGACATAGTTGTTCTTTCTCTCATTCCCTTTGTCTTCTCTCTCCTCCTCCTTCGTCAAAAATATTGCAGACAACCTCTCCAACCCCATTACCGGTGGCCTCTCCACATCATCTACAAAGCATGCTATTCAGAGATCCCTCCTCCTCACACCTTTCTCCTCGCCCTCTTTTTCCTCTTGAACTTCACTCACTCACTCTCTCTCTCTCGGTCTCCACCCCAAATATTGCTTAGTTCATCTTTTTGGGAAATGAATGGTGTGGCTTTGTTTTTAATTCTTCTTCATGAATTTGGAATTTCAATAAGTGATTGGCGGGTTTATACAAGTGCAACATTGTTATTTTTGGTATGGGTTTCAAAGGATCTTTGATTATTTTAGTGTTTATCTGAAATATGCTTATTTGAATTAAATCGAAGCTCTATATTGTTATTGCACTTTTAAAACAAACTATCGTAGTTGAACCTATGATAAGTAGAGGTTGTGCATCCATAAGAAAAAGATAGAGGTTGTCGCACAAATGGCTACGTGGTACCTTTGCTTTGTTCGAAACATAGCCATGAGGTCATTACCTTATCACCTTCGCCGTTTAGAATGCACAGTTCAAAGCATTTAATAGCTTTCTCATTGGAAAAAAAAAACCAAAAGAAAATACTACTTAACTAAGTTTAAAATGAGTTTGACAAAAATTGTAATGAGATTAACAAGTTCATGAATGGTTTTCACAAATTTTGTAATGGGTTTAACAAGTTCATTCGTCACGTGAAAAACATGACACTATGGTGAAACCAACATATGAGCAGTATCAACAAAACTTGTAATAAGATTAACAAGTTAATGAATGGGTTTTACAAATCTTTTAATGGGTTTAACAAGTTCATGCATCAAAGTGACATGTTTTCACCTGACAAAAGAACTTGTTAAACCCATTAAAGAGTTGTAAAATCCATTCATGAACCTGTTAATCCCATTACAAGTTTTGTTGATACTTTTTATATGTTGGTTTCACTAGAGTGTCATATTTTTCACTTGACGAATGAACTTGTTAAACTCATTACAAGACTTGTGAAACCCATTCATGAACTTATTAATCCCATTACCAATTTTGCCAAACTTGTTTGCATATATGATCATTACAAATCTTATCTTTTCTTGTATAACCACACATACATCTTAGCATTCTCTATAAGAAGTGACTCATGGGCCTGTGATAAATGCATATGATTTAATAATTAATGAGAGGGTTAAATGACCAGTGGCAAATGACTTTCAGGAAGAGGTTTATTAACAGCTTGATGGGAATAGTTCTATCCATAGGATGTAAATAGTTATGTCTTTGGATACAGAATTTGTATAAATGTTCGAAACTTGTCCATTCACTTTCTAACCGTTAGAGACGTCTCAAGTTTTCCATCAAGAAGAGAGAGCGTATCAAGAAGGGTAAAGACATTGATAAAGGTTTCAATTATCATACCGAAAGTCACACATTGTAAAGTATCAATCATTATCATGGACAATGGTCAGTGCATTTTGACATAACATATAACATGTGAATTTAATAAAGTTCGTTTGGGTTTAGCACGTTTTTTTGGGCCGAATTTGTTTGGGTTGTACTTTTTTTTTGGTCGAATTTAATAAAAAAGGAACAAATTATTTTTGTTAAAGCCTCTATATGTTGATCCAAAAAAATAAATTACTTAGATGTTATGAATAGAAATTGTAAAAATGTTAAACATTTATGTTTTGGAATTAAGTGTAGTGAATTTGTTAGTCACCAAAATTGCCAAATCGTTATAAATTATTTTCATTCCAAATATTACGCTTATATTTCAATCACCCATAACCTTTATGCTATAAAATTATGTTTGTGTTGTGGGTGAATTGAATTTCGTTATTATAGAGTGGTTATGAATCAACCCAAAGGTTGATTATTTGTCTTTATAATAATTGAACATGAATGTTCATATTGTCCATATACTTATAGTTTTATTTAGACATTCAAAGATGATAAATATTTCTAGTTGGAGTATGCATCACTGCTAAATTATGTGAAATATTTATAGCATTATTATGGTTGAATGTTGTGTATTAGCGGGTCCTCAAAGATGAACATTGATATGTATTGAATGAATTTTGTCTAAATTTGTGAAGCATGTTAGTATGTGATATGTATGACTCAAAGCATTAATGTTTTAAAATATATATATATTTTATTACTTGCAGTACCTATTGCCACACATTCGCTGTTCTCAACTATTACAGTTTTTAATGGATTGAACTTCTTTGACTGGAAGGAGCAAATTGAATTATACCTTGTGGTAATCGATTTGGATTTAGCTCTTAGAGAAGGGAAACCCAATGCTATTACTGATGAAAGTACTGAGGATGAAAAAAACCGTTTTAAGAACAAGGAAAGATCCAATAGGTTGAGTTTAATGTACATGCGAATGAGCATTGCCAGCAACATTAAGTCAACTCTTCCACAAACTGAAAGTGCTAAGAAATGATAAAACTTGTGGAAGAGTGCTCCCAAACTCCTGACAAGTCTCTTGCTGGGACACTTATGATTAAACTGACCATCATGAAATTTGATAGTTCACATATTATGCATGAGCATATTGTTGAAATGACAAACATTGCAGCAAGACTGAAGTCATTAGGAGTGGAAGTGGATAAAAATTTCCTGGTGCAGTTCATATTGAACTCATTACTGTCTAAGTATGGTTCTTTTCAAATGAACTATAATAATATAAAAGACTAATGGAGTGTGCATGAATTGCATAGTATGCTAGTTCAGGAGAAAACTAGAATTAAGAACTAGGGAATTCATTCCATCAATTATGTGAAACATCAAGGAGTTGTAAAGAAAAGTAGTAAGAAGCATGAGAAGAAGGGAAGGGGACCATTAAAGATTAATGAGGCCTCCTCTTCTCAAATCCACAAGAAGGAACAATATGGAAACAAATGTCACTTCTGTAAAAAGGCTGGAAATTTCCAAAAGAATTGTTCGAAACATAAGGCTTGGTTTGAAAAGAAAGGTAAGCCTAGTGCTTATATATGTTTTGAATCAAATCTAGCTGAAGTTCCTTATAATACTTGGTGGATTGATTCTGGATGTACTACTCATGTGTCTAATACATTGCAGGGATTCCTTTCAACCCAAACCACAAGGCCAAATGAAAAGTTTGTCTTTATGGGGAATAGAGTGAAAGTTCCAGTAGAAGCTGTTGGGAGTACCGTTTAATTCTTGACATTGGATATCATTTGAACTTATTTGAACTCTTTATGTACCTAGTATATTTAGGAATTTAGTTTCTATATCCAAACTCGATAAAGTTGGATACCCTTTTAAATTTGGTAATGGTAGTTTTAGTTTGTACAAGCACAATAATTTGATTGGTAATGGTAAATTATGTGATGGATTATATAAGTTGAATCTTGATAATCTTCATGCTAAAACGCTTATGACCCTATATCATAATGTTGGCACAAAACATGTTTTAATTAATGAATGTTCTACTTACTTGTGGTATAAATGTCTGGAACATATTTCCAAAGAAAGAATGGTAAGATTGGTAAAGAATGAAATCCTTACAGATTTAGATTTTACTGATCTGAACATTTGTGTGGATTGTTTTAAAGGTAAACAAACAAAACACACAAAGAAAGGATCCATAAGGAGCACTCAGGTTCTTGAAATTATACAAACCGATGTGTGTGGACCTTTTGATGTTAATGCTTTCAATAAAGAAAAGTATTTTATCACTTTTATTGATGATTATTCACGTTATGTTTATGTCTATTTGCTGCATGATAAGTCTCAAGTTGTAAATGTCTTAGAGACTTATATTGAAGAAGTAAAAAGACAATTAGATAGAAAGGTGAAAATTATCAGGTCTGATAGAGGTGGTGAGTATTATGGAAAGTATGATGAAAGCGGACAACATCCAGGGCCATTTGCTAAATTCCTTGAGAAGCGTGGCATATGCGCTCAATACACAATGTCAAGTACACCATAACAAAATGGTATAGCAAAAAGGTGTAACAGAATCTTACTAGATATGGTTAGCAGTATGTTAAGTAATTCATCTTTGCCAATTTCATTTTGGACTTATACTCATAAACTTCTATGTATTTGTTCAATAGGGTTCCTAGTAAGGTAGTTCTAAAGATTCTTTTTGAGTTATGGACTTGGAGAAAACCTAGTCTAAGGCACCTGCATGTTGTCCCAACCATATTGCAATGATTATTGAAATTGGGAATGCTAGGTTCATTAATGATGGTGGAGTTAGTGGGAGTGAAACACCACATATAATGTGTTGGGATCTGTACATGCAGCGGAAGGATTTCATCCATAAAACTTACTATTCCCATTGAAGAGGATCTATCAACGACATTTAAATTGGGTAGTAAAGAACTCGTAAGCGTCTCGTTCAATTCGATCTCGTGTGCGTCCTACTTGATCAACGGGAGAGCCAACTCTGCGAATCCACTCCCTTTACAGGTATCCACACGAACAGTCTCCAACACCGATGGCAGCGTGCTAGCGTCTTCAATATTTTCGCGTCTTTTTTTTTTTCCTCTAGGGTTTCTTACGGCTTTTCTAATACGTCTTGCAAAATGTCCTGTAGGTTTTTCAAAACCCGATAGACGTATTATATATTCAAAATTAATCCTTATTAACCTTGAAATTTGAATTTGGTTTAAAATAATATATTAATTAAATCTATTCAATAGATCTAATCTAATCTATTTATTTAATTTGAATTAAAAGCCCGATGATTTAATTTATCTCTATAAATTAAATCAAATATGATATCTATCTATTTAATTAAATCGAGATACTATATCTCAATTCAAATTAAATTAGATATATGATATCTTTATTCGAAAATTAAATCGAGATACAATATCTCTATTTGTTTTTAATTTATCAAATAAATTAAATACAAAACAAATATTATATAATAATATTATAATCTCTATTAAATAATAATATTATATTATTTTTGAATTTAATTATATATATATATATCCATCCTAGATTAAATACAGTATTCATTAAATCTTAAACATATCTAAGATTCAATGAATCTGGACACTATTGCTTATGTTGAGCTATTCTTGTGTGTGATCCTGCAGGCCCACATGAAATTGGTAGCAGGCCAATACTATACTAGCCCACAAGTTGCAAGCGGCCTCTAGCAAGACATTGCAAATACCCAATTCATATGGGGATCGATGATACAATACAACCTATCATACAACCATGTCACGTCCCTTTTGTCACGCGATAATTTGGTCAAGGATGAGGCATGGATAATGTCAACTTCCGTTCTTGACCATTACTTTCGATTCTTGAGTAGTCTAACAATTGAAATGGAAACTCCTTTCCATCGTAGTATGGCCATACATTTCTTATACTCACTTATCGAGGGGCCCAGTATTATCTCTCTACAAATGTGAGGGATTAATTTCATCTTGACTATTCACATTCCTCTACATGAAAACTACTGATCCCGATCCAAGCCTTTATCATCACCCAGTCAAATGTGACTTTTGACTAGGTCAAAGATCAGCGACTCATCATGTAGGAATCCATGATGATCTCAGGTCAAAGGGCATTGTGACGCGGTTATACATGAGAAAAGCTTATGACTCAATCCATGCAGCTTTCTCATAGTGGGTCGATCCAGCACCTTGTACTCTTACAAGTGCCTATAACTTTGATTCGTATCTCCATACTCATCAAAGTCATAGTGGTTTTATTTCATCTTTGCTCCCGCGTAGATGACCGACTAGGGACATTTAGGATAATCGATAAGATACATCCAAGGATACAGTTATCATTATAAACATGCAAATGATATGATAACTAAACGGAGAAATACTTTAAATAACATAAACATTTAAAGTACAATGACTTGACCCTAGGGCATAATTTCCAACATAGTGGAGATTCAAGAATTGAGAGTGCAAGTTCCTTTGACTTGTACCTCTAATGAAGTTGTTGTTCCTTATGTTGTTGAACCAATTATTAATAATGAAGAACAACAAATTGTTAGATCTGGCTATCACCCAAGAGGGGGTGAATTAGGTGTCTGATAAAACTTTAGGAACTTTGAAAATCTTTTCGCAACTTCTAAATTAACAGTTAGATATTCGAATAAGCATATACTGGAAATATAAGAGTTTGGAGGAAGAGAATATGCAAACTGTGATTTATACTGGTTCAGCCCAATCCTTGACCTACGTCCAGTCCCCAAGCTCCACTTGAGATTTTCAATCCACTATCTTCTATCAACTTGATTACACGTTCTGTACTCAAAGTAATCCTCTCACTAGGATTCACTCCCCCTTACAAACTGTAATCATTACACCCGCTTGATTACACACTCTGTACTTGAAGTAATCCTCTCACTAGGATTCACTCCCCTTACAAGCTGTAATCAACACAATGTGTTTCCCACTCAAGATCACCCAATCTTGAGTAACTCTCAGATAGAATGTTTACAGATAAATCTTCTCTCTCAGAAGTGAATGAATAAACACTGAAGTACATAAACTATCATCTCATTCTCTACGGTATACTATGTAAGCATTGAGAACAGAGAGTAAGTGAATATCATAGTATTAGCATTTTGACGTTGTAAGCTCGTGTCTCTATTCTCTGTTTTTAATGTGTCTCTACTTATAGACAATTGATATTAATTCGTTGAAGCATTCGTCCATTGTAGAATATCACGGTTGTTGATAATAGCCGCTACATATTTGAATATCGGTCCGTTGGAGAAATAGCCATTGTGAGCTAATTTGAATATCGATCCGTTGAGAGATATTACCGTTGGGATATTCAAGTCGTAACATTTGAAGCTGATGATCACGTTGAGCATTGAAGAACAATATAATGAGCATTCAATTTCATTTCTTCAAGTTCCTCGTTGCATTCTGTCTTCTCTGCCATTTATGAATGTCTTCATCAAATTCTTCAACATTAAAAAATGCTTCGGCCAGATTTTGGCTTCTATCAAGTTTGATGTTAATTCAAACATTAATCACCTGAAACTTGCTCACAAATATGATTAATAACATTGGTAAGTATAACAAGTAGTAATTAACTGATAACAAAGATTTTTGAATTCTCGGAGACGTTGTGGAACCGTGCTTTGGTGAAAAACTGACGAACCATACTCGGGTAGCCCAATTCTCATACTCGAGTACCATACTTATCTGCTCGAGTATGATAGACTTCTGATATATAGACGTTTGCTTTAGGCTCGACATTACTCGAGTATAGATTTGAAGATACTCGAGTATTGTTATGCTGATTAACTTAGCATTGTCTCTGACTTGCTGCTACTCGAGTATTACTTGAGGCATACTCGAGTATCATCATTTTGATTCCTCAGTGTTGGCTCTGCCTCGACATTACTCGAGTATGTATCATCCTTTACTCGAGTAATCATCTTCGAACGTCAAACTTTTGGCTTCCATATACCATGTTCTTGTGCACATATCAGATTTTCAAGAAGTAATTTCATTGACAGTACAAGAAGCAATTTCCAATGAGCATAACGTCTTCGATATAGATCCAAATTTGGCAAATCACCCCATCTCAGAAAACTCTTCAAATCCTCTTTCCAGTTCAATAAGAATCAGCTCCAAACTAGTTGTATTTCGTCTATTAACATTAGATGAATGGAGGTTGTTCTTATCCAGCGTTTTTGCAGCATCCATAACCGATGTCAACTTCAAAACATCATATCTCCTTCAATTTATCTTCTTTTTCTGTGTTCTTGATGTTTTTGAAACGGTATTTGAGTCTAGTTTCTAATGGCACCGGTTTCAGCTCATTTGGATTTTTAGTTTGTGATATACACTAAAATTACCGAAGCTTGGTATTGATTGTGATGTTGATTTTTGTGGCAACTTGTAAAAATCATAGATCTCTCATCTAGACTCTTTTGGACTTGAATCTTTGTCACAAGTACGGATTGGGAGTCTAGTTTTATACAAAATTGGTTTCACCTCAATCAGACTTTTGGTTGGAGAGATATCATTGAATTACCAGATGTCGCCTGAAACAGAATTGAGCAGAGTAGCTGAAAACACGCTATTACTCGAGTATTGATGTTCTCTACTCGAGAATCAGTACCATACTCGAGTATTGATATGTAATATGTAATACCCTAAAATTCCTATTTATCATAAATACTATATTTTGATAAATAAGGCATAATAAATAAAGGTGATTATGTGTCTCAAAATTTTGTAATTTGTTAATTATAATTTTTGGGCAATATTTCCCTTGAAATTAAATTGATCAAGGGCCAATTTTAAGATTATATTTAGGGATCATAAAACACCACAAAATTATCATATTGAAGCCTAGTCCTAATATAATCCTAAAGAGCAATAAAATGTTATGGAAATAATTAATTTAAATAATGGGAATTAACAACAATTAATGGGCATTTAAGTCTTCATTAATTAAAAAATGTTTAAAGTAATTCTTAAAAATTAATTAAGAGGAAAAAAAGAAGAAAAAAAGAATGTTTGGTGTAAGAGTGTTTGGTGAGAGTGTTTGGTGTAAGAGTGTTTGGTTTGAGTGTTTGGTGTAAGAGTGTTTGGTTTGAGTTTTTGGTATGAGTGTTTGGTGTGAATGTTTGGTTAAGGAAGAAATGTAGTTGAAATAGTCTTGAATTTTTGCTATAAATGAAGGCTCTTCTCTTCATATTCTTCACACCAAAATCAGCTCAAAGCATCTGATTTTAAGATTAGAGAGTGAGTAGAGTGAAGTTCTTGGAGCAAGGAAGAAGTAGTAGCAAAGTTCTTCAAGGGTAAGTTCTCTAGTTCTTGAGTTCTAGTTTTAAATTCATAGATAAGTAGTGTTTTGATCTTTAATCTTCCAATATAGTTTTTTTATCATGTTTTTATGGTTAAAAATGGTTTTATTTCGAAAAATTGATGAAGAAGAAGTTATAGCAAAATTTTTGGAAGATTAGGATCAAAGTAGCGAAACTCTGGCGAAATTTTGTCGGTTAGCGATTCCTGAAGTCAGGGGTAAAAACGCCAGTATTATATATTGAAGATGAGGTTCTAAAATTCTGCGACAATTCATGGTTAAAGTAGACATATAGAGCTTTTCAAATATACCCAGAATGTATCATTTTGAGTTTTGTACAGAGAGATAAAAATTCCCAAAGTTGGGCTACATTTTCTGGGAAAATTCTGGGCGAGTTTGGAAACGTAAAAACTAGGAATGACGCAATAAATCTGGGTAACAACCAGTATTTTTCCTCAAAACTAGACATCCTAAGGATTCCGGAGAATTTTACGGATCCTCGTTTCGATTTTGCTAGAATGAATTATGAATTTTCAAAGTTAGAGGAAAATCTGGCCATAATGCTGAAAGTAGCGTTTTTATTAAATAAAATGTAATGGCAAAATGGTAATAACAAATTCACCAAGGGTAGAAAGGTAAATTAAACCTTTAGGATATTATTCTAAGTGATGTGGTGATTTGTTAGGATATCCGAGGATTCCGGAGACAGATTTGAAGGACGGACATGTTACTATTCATAATAGTGTCGTATTTATGAATAGATCGTATATATGAATAGTAAAATACTATTCACGTGTAAGGAAGGTACGTTCGCGACGTCGTAACACCGACTACGATGCTTGTGTTATGCTTATATATGATTCTTTGTATTCTGTCACCGAGACTCTGTCTCAATTGTTTTTGATGCAATCATGAATATACACGGGTTATGGTATTGTTAACGCCGTTGAGAGTTTTCCTAGCGCTGAGGACACGACTGTACATCGTGGCACTGGTGAATAGTGCAGACCAGGGTAACAAACATGCGCAGGGGCTGTGTATTGTTATTTCCATACATACATATATGTATTTCCTACATCTGTTATGTGCTTTTGTAGTGATTTTTGTGAAAATGTTATGAATACCTGTGATACATATATTGTTTACATAAGCATGAGGTTAACCGTTACCTGAGGTCCGATGGGCATTGGACCTCGGCCCGAATGGATAGACGGGGAAAGGGGTCATGAGCCAGAGGAGGCACCAGGGGATGGAGCCGTAGATAAACACCAGTAAATGGAGCCGTGAGAAGGCACCGGTCAAAGGAAATGCAGGAAGAAAGTCAACAGAACCTACCATATGGCATGAATCTAATAAAGTTACTTCACATCATTTGGTGCTTAAACTAGAAGGGTCGTCTATGTGGTTCGGTCAATCGGTCACCCTAGCACGATGAGACTTCCACTAGACCTACCCGGCTGGCCAAATGAGATGATTTAAGCGAGTTAGGTTCTATGTCCCAAGTCTACCTAAGGCTTGGCGGAAAAGGGTATAGTTACATAGAAGAAATGTAATTATAGAGTTTTGTATTACCGTATCACATGAATAATTCCTTCGGGAGATTTTGTAATATATATATCGGTATACGTCGGCGCATCATCATATGTCGAGTATTTCATATCGATTACTCGTGTTATACATGTTGTTCAAATTTTTAGTACATGCTCCTCATTTCCGCAAAACGCTAAGCTGTAGCACCTCAAACTCTGATGAATTTTTATAAAACCACGTGTCACCGGCACGATTTATGCTACGAAAATTGGGGTGTTACATAATACTCGAGTATTGATGGGATTTTTGCCTGAATTGGAGCTATTTATGTATCATACTCGAGAATTAAGTTGGTATACTCGAGTATTACTTTAGTAATGCACTTGTAAATCGTTTTAACTCCGAATTGAGCCGTTCCAACTTCTGTTTGATCATGGAGACTTGAATATTGATGTTCTCATAATATTTAACAAGTTTTTCTTTCTTCAATCTCCAATCTTAATCATTCTTCATTATTTAACCTTCACTTCTACATTAAATATAAGAATTAGTCAAGGTATAAGATAAATGTAGTATGCAAACTTTTTGCTCTGGATAATGACATCTATATAAGACATCATCAAAACTAATCATAACTAACACAAATGAATGATCCCATTACTCATAATGAAGTTATAGCCAATGAACCTATAGTAGATGAACCACAACAAATAACATCAAGAAGATCTCAAAGAGAAATAAGGTATGTTATTTCTCATGATTATGTGGTATAGTTACAAGAGTCTGAATTTGACATAGGAATGGAAAATGATCCAGTCACGTTTTCACAAGCTATGAATAGTGATAATGTTGACAAATGGTTAGATGCCATGAAAGATAAGTTGAAATCTATGGAACATAATTAGGTTTGGGACCTCGTTAAGTTACCACAAGGTTGCAAGAGAGTTGGTTGCAAATGGGTCTTTAAAACCAAACATGACTCTCATTGGAACTTAGAATGTTACAAGGCAAGACTAGTTGCAAAACGATTCACTTAGAAAGATGACATTGACTATAAGGAAACATTTTCACCAGTTTCTAAGAAAGATTCTCTAAGAACCATTATGGCATTAGTGGCTCATTATGATCTAGAGTTACATCAAATAGATGTGAAAACTACTTTTCTGAATAGGAATTTTAGAGGAAAATATGTACATGGATCAACCAATGGGGTTCATAGAAAAGGAAAAAGAACACATGGTGTGTAAACTTAAGAAGTCAATATACAAACTTAAACAAGCATCCTGACAATGGTATCTTAAGTTTAATGATACTACTGTTTCCTTTGGATTTAAAGAAAACATTGTTGATCGGTGCATATATTTGAAGGTTAGTGGGAGCAAGTTTATCTTTATGATTTTGTATGTTGATGATATCTTGCTTGCAACTAATGATCTTGTTGTTTTAAATGAGACTAAGAAGTTTCTCTGTTGTAACTTTGCAATGAAATATATAGGTAAGGCAACTTATATGATTGGGATAGAAATATTCTGTTATAGATAAAAAGGATTGTTGAGCTTGTTTCATAAAGCATATATTAATAAAGTTTTAGAGAGATTCAGAATGGAAAACTGCTCATAATCTCCAGCTCCAATTCAGAAAGGAGACAAGTTTAGTCTCATGCAATGTCTTAAAAATGAATTGGAACAAAAAGAAATGGAAGCAATTTCGTATGCATCACTCGTTGGGAGCTTAATATATTCTCAGACTTGTACGAGACTAGATATTAGCTTTGCAGTTGGAATGTTAGGAGATACAAGAGTAATCCTGGTATGGATCATTTGAAAGTTGCAAAGAAAGTCTTAAGATATCTACAAGGTACTAAGGATCACATGCTTACCTATAGGAGATCTGATAACCTTGAGGTGATTAGATATTCAGATTCAGATTTTGCTGGTTGTGTGGACACAAGAAAATATACTTTTGGATATTTGTATCTTTTAGCTAGAGGAGCTATATCATGGAAGAGTGCAAAACAATTAGTAATTGCTACATCCACTATGGAAGCTGAATTTGTGGCATGCTTTGAGGCCATGGTTCAAACTTAATGGCTACGAAATTTTATTTTATGATTTGGAATAGTTGATAGTATTTCCAAGCCGCTGAAAATCTATTGTGATAATTCCACAACAATTTTCTTTTCTAAAAATGACAAGTATTGTAAAGGTGCTAAGCATATAGAGTTGAAATACTTTGTCATTAAGGAAGATGTTCAAAAATATAGAGTGTCAGTAGAACATGTTAGCACCAATCTTATGATAACTAATCCCTTGACAAAGGGATTACTGCCCAAGACATTCATTGGTCATGTGTATAGCATGAATATTATGTCTACTAGTGAATGTTAAAATTAATGTTATGTATTGGTCATTGACACTTTGAGCTCATTAGTATATATGTGTTTCTGAGATTCTCCTATTTTCAAATTTATGTATGTATGCATGTATGAATGATTTGTTGAAAAATAGGATTTGTATTTAATGAAGATTTTATTGCTGGACATTAAATTTACTTCCCATTAAAGTGTCATGCCAGTGAGAAAGACTAATAAAGTAGTAAATGGAAAGGACTACATCGATATAGTGATGTACAATCGCTATTACTTGTATTAGTCTTATCCTTAACCATGACTTATGATGGAACCAATATATATGAAATCTTTTAGCTAAGATTATGCGCGCCCGTTATTATTGATATTTTGTTAAATCATGAAATGACATATATCAAATGAGCCAAGTGGGAGAATGTAAGAAATGTCTCATGTGTCTATGATAAATGCATATGATTTAATAATTAATGAAGGGGCTAAATGATCATTGACAAATAACTTTTGGGAAGAAGTTTCTTAACTGCTTGATGGGAGTAGTTATATCCATAGGATGTAAAGTGTTACATCTTTGGATACAAAATTTGTATAAAGGATAAAAACTTATCCATTCACTCTCTGACCATTAGAGACGCCTCAAGTTTTTCATCTTGAAGAGAGAGCGCATCACGAAGGACAAAGAGATCGATAAAGGTTTCAATTATCGTACTGCAAGTCGCACATTGTAAAGTATCGATCCGTATCATGGACAAAGGTCAGTGCATCTTGACATAAATATATAACATGTGAAAATCATTAATTCTTATGATCCTTATTTGTGTTCTTATTATTTGATGTTTGAACATGAAATTATAGAAAATTTACATCCTCATTTTAGTTACCCCACTTTATATTCAAATTTTCCCTTTATTGTTTTTGGGTCTTATTTACATAACTTTGCATTTACATCTAACTACGACATGTGGGTAGTTAATTTTTTTTTTGCGTTGCAAGCTATCTATAAATTCTTCTATTCTTTTTTATCCATTGTCCATTGTTCTTCTTCTCATCATTCCTTCTCACTTTTGCACTCTAATGAAGAACTTATCGCATCATATGCCAAAACATGTACAAGTAGTCAATCATATTACATTCTCTAAATTTCAACCCAGATCACATCCGAGTCCACCAACTCTCTTATGACTTTGTGGTTCACCAGACTGAACCTGATTCACACCTCCTTTTAGAACCAAGACGTATTATTAGGAGTCTAAATAAAAAATTGAAGGTTTCTTTCCAACTGGAGATTTTTTTATAGTTTTGTTTAAAAGCTAGTGGCCGTGTTTGGGTCCACGTTATATTCAGCGTTGCAGGCCAAATATAGAGGTTTTACTGAAAAAAAAAGCTCAGCAGCATTTTAGTTAACAAAAACGCCCATAAAGTGTGTTTGGGTTGGCATTTTCGTTACTGGGCTATTTGCATAAACGCCCATTTTAAAAAAAAGCTCCTCCTTCTAGCTTTTGGGCCAATGAAATGCAGCATTTTGTGGGGCCCATATGTTTTCCGATGCGGGCGAGGAAGAGAAGGAAGGAGCAGTTTTCTTTATTTTTGTGGGCCCATGTTTTGAGCCAAATGGGAGAAAGGGAGAGAGAAGGGAAGGAAAAAAGGGAGAGAGAAGGCGGGAATTTATAGTGAGTTGGAATTTTCTTTTGTTAATTAAGAACTTTATTTTTTTAATTGATGACAAAAAATTTAATAAATCATGATTTATTGGATTATATATTAGTTTATTAGTCAAACTAATTAATTTGAAGAAAAAACCAGAATAAAAATACTCTTGAGTAATTTAATTAGCTTCCTGAATCTCTAAAAAAATGTCAATTTTTTCTTATATTTAGGTTCAGGGGGAGTATTCAATAAAATTCATACCCTTTTTAGTCATTTTTCATCTCAACCGACTTTTCAAATAATAATCTAAACACTCATCGTTTAGAAAAAAGCTACCCTCGCAAAAAGCCAAACAGCTATCCAAACACAAATCATATTTATAACCCGACTTTTTTCCTACCGAGCTTTTATAAAAGTCAGATAGGCTTTTTGCCCATGCAGATTCTACCGTCAACCCAAACAGGCCCAGTGAAGGCTTGAAAATCCAGGGTTTAGTAAACGGACAAACACATATTCAACAATCCAAGAAGTAGTTACATCCCATATAAAAAAAACGTATTTCTAATGAAGGTTGAAATAGTTATATAAAGTTAGGAGTCTTGATTGAGTAGGTGTAGGAATAACCTAGAAAGAAAAGGCTCGGAACAACGTGCCAAAATTTGAGTTAGAGAATTTTAGTGAATGTGAGGCAATTTTGAGAATCTCTAATAATATATTAAATTTTGTTTTGAAGTGGTTTGATTGGGGTATGGTGGTGAAAAGTGTAATACCCTAATTTTCATTCTTCTTAGAAACATTGAATTTTGGGAAATAATCATGAAAATACAAAGGTGAATATGTGTCTCAAATGATTATAATCTATTGATTATAATTGTATCCAAATTTCACTAGGAAATTAGTGGACAAATGGTTGAATTTGAGACTACATATTTAGGACAATAAAATGTGACATAATTAACACATTAAGTAATGGTTAATTTATAACTAAAAGAGATAAGGAAAGGTTATGAAGACACTTAAATAAATTAGAACACATTAGCAAATGCTAGTTGACAATTAAATTTGTATAATAAAGTGCTAATAACTATGATTAGCAAACAAACCAATTGTACAATAAATGAAAGGAATTTAAGCATTGAATTAAGAGTTAATTAAACTGTGTTAATCAACTTTGAAAAGTCAACAATAGCAACTAGGCAATGAGAAATAGAGAAAATAAGCTAAATCCTCTTGTAAATTTATTAGCCAATGGAAGAATTAAAGACTTAAGATTATGAAATATAAAAAAAACAATCCAAAGGCTCACAAAGGGATGTCGATGTCGACCATGATATGTATGGAAGGGATTGGAGTTGAAATTCATGCGAGAGGATGCTATTTTGTTAATTAAAAAGAAAGAAAAAACGCATGGAATGGCTGATTGAGGGGATTGATGTTGGCATGTCCAAGGGGAGGTGAAGATTGAATTTCATAAAGTGCTTTTCATCCAATGATTGTGAAGAAAGAAGAAAAATTGAATCACCTTGTGAAAGACAGTTTTAGCCTTGATATTTTCTCTATAAATAGCAAGGTTTCCCTTCACAATTCTTCACACCAAAAATCACAAAGCAATCTGATTGTAGAGTAGTGAGAGTGAGAGGCAAAAATTGAGGAGCAAGAAGGAAGAAGGAGTTGAGCTTCAAGGGTAAGTTCTTGAGTTTAGTCTTTGAAATTGTAGTTAGATTATGCTTTGATCTTTAATCTTCCAAAGTAGTTTTGCTGTCATGTTTTTATGGTTAAAAATGTTATTATTTCAAAAATTAGATGAAAAATATGGTATAACAAAATTCTTGGAAGTTGAAGATCAAAAGTAGTGAAATTCTGGAAAAAAATTTGGTTAGGAATCAGCAGCAAAAAGGCTATGATTTTATGTAGAAGATGAAGTTATAAAATTCTGAAATTTTTCATGGTTAAATTAGACACCTAGAGCTTTCCAAATATACCTAGAGTGTGTCATTTTGAATTATTTGCAAAGAGATAAAAATCCTTGAAGTTAGGCTACGTTTTCTGGAATAAAATCTGGGCAGAGCGTTGAGAAAATGAAAACTGGGAATGATTATTGGTGTTCTAAGTTCTGGGAATATTTTTCCTTGAAAACAGACATGTCAAGGGTCATGAGGAATTTTACGGATCCTCATTTCGATTTTTGTAGAATTAATTATGATTTTTCAAAGTTGTTGAAAAATCTGCCCAGAAATGCTGAAATGACGTTTTTAAGAATATGTAAGGGCAGAATTGTAATAACAAATTCACCAAGGGTAGAAATGTCAAAATAGGTGAAAATATCTTTTTTGATATTTTTCTAGGAAATATGATATCAATTATAATATCATGGAAAAAGAAATAATCTGACGGTAACATTATAGGATATCCAGGGAAGTCGAGTCGGGTTCAAAGGTCGGGCAAGTTGGCCATTACACGGTGAAAGGTACGTTCGCGTACGGTAACTTTAACTCGATGTGTCTTGTATGCATGTATGTGGTAGTATGATTCATAGGGTCATGGACGGGACTATGTCTTGGATCATGTATCGTGGCTAAGGCTTTGTCTTAGGTCACTGTTTATACATTCAGCTTTATACGGGTTATAGTCTTGATAATACCGTTGAGTTTTCCTAGCGCTGAGAACATGAGGGCCATCGTGGCGCTAGTTTGTGCAGACATAGATAACCTTACATGTGATGTGTGCTATGTACTGTTATTGTGACTAATCTTACATATGATGTGTGCTTATGTATTACTGTAATGTAATGAACATCTGTCATACATATACTGTTATACTTTTCATATGAGGTTAACTGTTACCTGAGATTCAATTTGATTGAATCTCAGCATTGACTAAAGGTTCAGGATTAGAGAAGGCACTAAAGGATGGAGCCGAAACGGAACACTGATGGGTGGAGCTGGGAAGAGGCACCGGACAAAGCAAATGCCGGAAGAGCGTCATCAGAGCATTCATTCTGGCACGGATTTAACGAGGTTACTTCAAACAGTTTAGTGCCGAAGGCAGGGCTAGTCTATGTGGATCAGTCAATAAGTCACCGTGAACTCGGTGAGACTTCCACGATAGACACCTACTTGGCCAAATTGTTTGATTAACTGAGTTAGGTTCATTGCCCCAAGTCTAGCTATGGCTTGGTTGAATATTGTATAGTTACCATAAAGATTTGTAATTATACAAAGCTCTGTACTAATGTATCACATGAATATTCCTTCGGGAAATTTTTAATATATCAGCTTATGTTAGGACATCAGCATATGTCTGGGCATTTTATATCAATTACTCATTGTTCAAACGTTAGTGCATGCTCTCCGTTTCCGCATTACTCTAAGCTGTAGCACCTCAAACTCTGTCGATTTTTCTAAAACTGAGTGTCACTCGACACGATTTCAAGTATGGATTTTGGGGTGTTACAAAAAGCCTTGATTTAACGTTTTACCAATGAAGTTTGAGCAACTTTGAAAATTAGCATGATTAAGGGATCCAAATTTTTAATCAAGTTTAAGTTTCTTAAAGTTGATGATGAAGGATTAATCAAGAAGACTCTTAAATTGTAAGTTTAAGAAATTAGAAAGGAAAAATATTTTAATAAAAAATTATTTAATTAGAATGCATTGATCCACAATACAAGTCACTTGGAGAATAATTAATCCTCATTTGTCAATTTGCCATATGTAATTGCTGTTTGAATTTGACATTTTTTGTGTTTTTCACTCTCCTTCAAAATCTAATTTAATATGGATAAGGTTGGAAAGAATTCAATTTAAGACATATTTAATGAGTTAACTTTTTTCCCAACATATTTAATGACATAACTATTATTTTTTGATTGCGATAAACTAGTTGAAATGACTTATATTATGGATCGAATAAAGTACTCGATTAAGAATTTCAAGACCTAATTTTTTGAACATTCACTATTAGAGATTCAGACATATATAATGCTTAATAAATAACAATTAAAACCAATAAACATTATCCAATAATCATCATGAATGTAAAGATAAATAGCGGTTTTCCTTTTTTCCCCCCCCCCTAAACAACAGTAATGTAACTCATGATACGGAAAAAAGAGCATAATTGTGCGCGGACTGATCACTTTTGAATTTTGATCATCTTCAACTTCCAATGTAGGTGCCACTTCACAAAGAGCATAATTGGCTCTAGAGCTTTTCTTATGATTTTGGTAATCTAACCGTTTCTTTTGAGTTATTGCTAGGATTTAGTGATTTCTTGTTGATATAAATTTAACATAACCTCTACAAAAGGAAAAATTTATAGTGATTTGTTTAGGAAAAAATTATAGTGATTTTGGGAACTTTAGGAAAAATTTAACATAGCTTAGAGAATCTATGGGTTCAGATTTAATTTATAGTTATTTGTTTTCATTCAGTCCAAATATGCAATTTGTTATGCATCTTATCACACAGACTATTGTATTGATATATTGATTACTACCCCTAACTCTAAATACAGGAACTAATTGTATACTGCAAACCAAGTCCTACTTTGAGTATTATTTTTCATTGTTTCATGGGACTTATTACATTTTTTTTTTAATGGAGGATTTGTTACATTTTCTTCCCATTTTTCAATCATCAGTCTATGAAAATGATATGCAGATCAATGCACCAATCCTACTTGTGTAAGACTTCTTTGTACTGTTCGCTGTTGAGTAAAAATTTAATCACATGATCAACTGTAATTAAATTCTATGAGATATAATTAACACTTTAAAATAAAAAAGTAACATTATAATATATTGGCAACTGATTTGTTTTAGCAAATAATATTACTGGTAATCAAATTGTTTTTAAGAAATTGAACACAATATAATAACAAATTTATTGACATTGTCCATGTCAGTTTTTTAATTTGTTCATTGAAAATAGTAACTTTCCACCACTAACACTCAACATAATATTAAAATAACTGATGCGTTCTACATCAATAACACTTTACAGTTATTTTGTAAAACCAAAAAAATTAAAGAGACCCATCAATTATGACACAATTGTAAGAAGATACAAAGAGGATGCATTAAAAATTACACTAGACGTTATGTTCTATATAATGCACAGAAATCAGTTCACTTGCTTTGGTTGTGCAGACTTCTCTTAAATTTTCTGTATGTGATTTGGACAATTATCTTTATTTTTTATTTTGATTTTTATTTAAAAAGAAGTAAACTGTTAATAAAATATAATTTTTAATATGAATATATGATTCTTAAGTTTCCACTTTAAAAATATGATTTTAAGTAAACCTAAAATAGTAAAATATAATATAACCTATTCAAATTAAATTCAGACAATAATTAGGAGAGAATGCGAGGCCAGATATCCCTTAAAAAGGCAAATGACGCCATGATGCATAAAAAAGAAATAAAAATACATATAAAATATTCCCAAAAGTAAAAGTGAAAATTCTCTAATCACACTTGTTTGAAAGGAAGAATCAAATCCAATCTTTCTCGCTGCCCAATCTATCATAAAAAGAATGTTGCAAAAGCATATAAAGATTCAGACCCAAAAGAATGAGCTGGAAATTGACTTGGATGTCATTTTTTAATATCAATAATCACTTAATAATTAATTATACCTGCTATTTGCACAAATAATACTTCCACATATATATAACGGTGTTATGCCAAATTTAATGGTGTTTCCATTTTTGTTTTCATTTTAAATATTTATAGGTATTTTTGCACTTCAAAATGTATATGTACAGAACACACTTTTAGTAAAAATTCATAGATATTTTTGCTTCTTAGCCCGAAAATAAATACTTGCATATATATTATCAATTATTATGGTACAGGGTAACAAATAATTGTAGGATATAATATTTATGATATGCTATAATATTCATAAATTATAAATATTACCATTCATTTATCATACTTCATGTAGGCTTACCATTTCAGGTCCTAAGATTTGAATCACTTCCATCCCTTATCGAGAGAGTCATCTTGAAATTTGAGAGCATTGAAAATATCTATTAAGATGTATTGGAATTTTTTTTTTTTTAAAGGTTTCATTCGAAGCCTAGAGTGCATCATACATCAGTACAAAGAGTTTTTGTCTCTCCCAAAAAGTATATTTCTTAATTGCCTGGGATATTAGATACTCCTAAAAAGTATTTTAAGGCTTTTTTTTTTTTTTTTCATATGTTTAGTTTTTTAAGGAACAGAAAATTAAAAGAAATCTGAAAAAAAAAAGTCAGGATACGACCAACATGGCCCAATAAAAACAAACAACACCAAGCATATTATTGGGCCTCTGGGCTTCTGGGGATCCATGTTTTCTTAACAAAATACCTTATGGGGCAGAAGTCAGTTATAAATGAATGGGAAATTCAACATTGTATTTTACCCCTCATGGGTTCAACTGGCATGGGGTCGGTCTTCCTTACCTTATGGGAGGGGGTTCGATCCCTGCGTTGATCAAAGTCACTTTGAGGAAAGTGCCATGAAGCAGCCACACGGCCAAAAAGTTAGCGTAGTTGGATTGACGTTTTCCAGCCTGCTTTGGGTATGATTGGCAACCCCTGTCCTAAAATTTCTTATATCAAAAAATAAAATAAAATTCAACATTGTATTTTGGGTAAAATTGCAATGAGTACCCTTAAATATTTTTTAAAGTGTAAATCACCACCTTAAAATATTTAACGGTGCATTTTTGCCCCTGCAGTATTAAAAACGGACTAACAGAACCATTAACGCTATCATCACACAACCACGTCACTCCCTCCTCTGGCCCATCCTGCTTCTGTAAATGTAAAAGCAACAATGGCGGCATCGTACTGCTCATGAAGCCAGTCTGCACTCTCTTTCCTCTTCTTCTGATTTCGATTATCTGCTTTATGCCTACTTTTGAATACAATGGCTTCGTTGCTTCCCTCGAACCTTTTGCACACTTCACACCACTGGAACCCCAGAGTTGTTGGGTCTCGAAACCCAATATGTTTCATGGCAAGGTCTCAACACTCTGGCACTCGTAACACAAGTACAGTCGCAGAGTACCTCTTATCTCTACTCATAGAAAATCGAAATTCTTATGAATGAGTTGCAAAAGTCAATTCTAGAGGCATGAGACACAGACTCAGTAACATGGATACTGGAGTTTCAAGATGTGAGCTTGTTGTGGATATTAAGAGCTGCTTTGAACGCCATGAGAGCTTTTAAATTCCGATTTATGGATGCTTCGGCAGGAAGAAGCAAATGAGAAACTAAGAAGAAGAAGAAAACAAGTTGAAAGAGGCTATATGTCACGCCATTGTTGCAGTTACAAAATCAGTGATAAGGGAATGAGGACCAGAGGGGCGAGAGTGAGAGGAAAGAAATAGAGATGACGGCGTTATTGGGTCTGGTAGCCATGGACAAGATTGACCCATTTTTAATATGTTAAGGGTAAAATTCCACAGCTAAATATTTCAGGATGCTCACCTTAACCTTTATATTTTTGAGCAAATTACTTATACATCTCCAGCAAGAAAACTAAATACAGAGACGTCCCCAAATTATTTTTGTCTTGAGATTAATTCTTCTTTAGGAATTTATTGGAGAATTTGCTTAAATTACTTTTCTTATTGAAACCTTAATTTTAGATTTTTTAATAACAACTAATTTCTTTCTTCTTTTGTTGTTGTTGTTGCCACCAATAACAACTAATTTCTATAAGTCACATTATGCCCAACTAATTTAGATAGTAGAGGCTTGAATCACATGACCATAAACTTTTATCGTCGCATTTTTTTCATATAAAAGACTCGAACTCAATATTTATTTTAGGAAAATATGAGACAAAATGTTTGAACATATTGTTGTAACTAACTTCCTGTCCCAAAAAAAAAAAGATTGTTGTCACTTTAATTTTATAATTTTAATTTCGTAGATGAGTCAACACAATCTTGAGGTAGATATCATTATATCAACTATAATAAATCAATCTTTAACCCTTCAGTTTGTCACGGCATAAAACGAGATGTAATTAATACTCAGCTGTGGAAATATTTTGATGGGCATGGGGAATATTGGATTGGACAAAGGAAAATTTAAGGAAAAAGCAGAGATAGAGCGGAAGGAGAAATCTTGCTTGAACTGGGTGCACTACGTCATCTACTCACTACCACTACTACAAAATCTTACATATATAACAAAAGGAATAAGAAACAAAAGGAATTCTTGCGAGAACATGATGAAGGAGAGAAAGACGAGGACGGTGAAGAAAAGTAATGAGAAATAAAAATAATATGTTAGTTTAGATAGAGAATTAAAGTGTACTTCACATGAAGTTATGAAGGGTTTTAATTTAGGAGAACTAGTACTTGGTGTCGGATGATCGAGCACGAGAGGGTTATGAAAAGTACTCTAGAGTTTTAAGTTGGGGATGGTAGATCATTTGAAAGTATTATATGACTATTGTTTCTTAAGAAACATCATTATAACCGTTATGTTTATGTTTTTGCTATTATAAAATTGGAAGACAAATCGTTTAGAAGTATTACATGATGATTGTTTTGTAAGAACAACCACTTTCATCAATAAATATATGACGGTTAATAATTACTATTGTTATATTTTAAATTTCGTGATTCCACCTCTCAATATAAGACGATACATATATTTAACCATTAATTATTAGCATTATATATTTTTACGTAAACTCCACATTGATATATATGACGCTTATTCATTGTAACTGTTATTTATTAAGTGTTATATGTGCAAAATTTTGTAGTAGTGGCAGTGCATAGATGATGTGGTGCACCCAGATCACACAAGAATTTCTCAGATAGGAAGTTGTTTATAAGAGTCAAATGTTATTATAGGCAGGAAGATTAACTCTTATCAAATCTTCCCTAACCTCACTTTTAATAGGGAAAAAAGTCCCATATCTAGTAATTAGTAGGCATATTAGGAATACACAAAGTTTGAGGTGTGTTTAATCAAGTCGCTTAAGCCATGTTTGTGAAGTAGACAACCATCAAGGATAAAAATAGTCTTTTACAAGAATGGTTGGGTTTGTATGTAGCACTGCACATGCCTACGATGTTGGCTTTGTCACTACCTTTCCATTTTATAGGCCAAATAGCTTATGTTAGATTTGTATATGGCACAAGTATTGGGCCACTTATCTCTCTCGGAATAACAAAAAAAATCTCTCTTGGGCCTAACAACAAAGCTTAGCCATTTTAGCGGAGAAAAAGAGCTTAAATCAATGAAGATTGAGTCTAACAGAATGAGTTAGTCTCTTATAACACGACAAATCAATGTTATTTAAATTCAATACGAGGATACCAACGCTTAGCCAAAAAAAGAGCTTAGAAGCATGTGATTTTTATGATAAATTAAATCACACATTTGTGGTGTTTCATACCAAGGTTATTAAAATCGGACCGGTCACTAAACCGATCGAGGTACGAGCCTACTGGGTTAAGGGTTAGTGGGTTAGACCGGAGAGCTAACTAGGGCCAAACCGGTAAGAAAATGGAGATTTCGGGGTTATTAATATGAAATTATAAAGAAAAAAAATCATTTTTAAAATTAAATTGGGTTAATGCCCAGATCGGCCGGTTCTGCGATCGATTCGCCGATTTCAGTCTAAACCACCGGTCCGATCTAAGTTTAATAACCTTGGTTCTTACACAAATTATATGATTTGCATATAATTTGTAGCTTAAAGAAAGAAGAAAATCAATAGTGCAAAAATCGCTTTTTAGACGAGGTCAAAATCGCTTTTTAAACCAATTTTGAATCAGATCTTGATATAGCTGGTCTAAAAAAATACTTTACTGTTGTTTTTAATGCAACAGTTAGTTAAATCAGATCTTTACTGTTGTTTTTAATGCAACAGTTAGTTAAATCATTAGGCTCAATAAATGGCTTAACATAAGACTGTTGGGTGAAGGAGAGTCAAATGCTCACCCAAAGGAGAGTTAGTTCTAAAAAGAAAGAATTCATTATATTCATTAATAATCTTTGTAAATGAAATTAGCTCATCTTCATTGTTATTTACCAAGTCAATAGAAACATAAGACCGACATTATTATAAAGTCAATCACTTTTCTTACTTTCTGTATTTTCTTTTATTCTTCCAAGTATAAGGAGAGAAAATTTCCTTCATCATTTTTCTCTACCATTTTCTTTAATTTTCTCTCATTTTTCTCTCCCATCAAAACAAAGTATAACTACGGTGGTTTTCTTTTTCAATATATTTTTTATTTCAATAAAACTACTTAAGATCCAAATTAAACAAGTAATTAAACTATTCACCATCCGTGAATCTTACTATATTCCTCTCTATTTTTTCCAACCATTTTATTCCTCATACTTTATTGTCTAATGGATGAGGAAACATCCATGTCTAGTTCATAATTGTGTAATATATGGTGGCTCCATTTATATTATATCTCACATTTTTAAATTTTCGCATTAGAAAATATAGGATATTAATCCAAAAAACATGACATTATTGAAAATATTCACACACAAAAAGTTCACCTTAACCACCAAAATTGTCCTATATATGAATGATATAATAATGTTTTGAAATGATGTTATGTACAAACTTGTCTATGATAAAAGAAACAACAAAATTCCACCCAAACCATCACATGCCCACTTGCTCGCTTCGAGGTATCTAAATTGTTTCAATAAAGGAAAAACGAAAGAGAACGCGGGGGCCTGCTCCTACGTCACACATTTTAAGAAAACCTTCCAACAAAAGCAAAATAATGATACAACAATACATAAAATCCAATAATGTACCAAAACAAAAATACATAAAATCCTATACAAACCAAACATCTCAAATAAAATAAAATACTTTCATTTATTTATAAGCCAAATACATTGAATTGGCTTCCTGTATATTTTATTTATATGTATGCATGTGTTTCTTGATTTGGGTAAATAATATAATTGCCTCTAATAGAAAGATACTTGTACCTAGAAAAAATAATATACAAAGTCATAATGACATAATGTCATATAATTAAATTGGGAAGAAATAATTATAAAAGAAAAGACGATGTAATCTCCCCATATGGATAAACAAAAGGTGAAGGCTCCTCCACAATTGTTTATGACGGTTCGTGCGTGGCTTGACAAGACATTCCTGTTTTTATTTTTTATTTAGAGTAAATACTCTTTTGAGTCCCGACAAAAAACAAGGACCCCATTTTAATGAGACTTTTTTATGGGTAAAAAAAAGCTTTTGGAAATTTTGAGGACCAAAATGATCATCAATCGACCCTTATTCGTCATTTTCAAGGGCTAAAATGGCATTTCTTTATGTGAGGGACTAAAATAGGGTCCGTTTTTTTTTTCTGGGTACCCAAAAGGATATTTACTCTTTTATTTATTTACGTATTTGTTTGTTTTTTGGCCCGCCGGGCTTCGACAATGACGCATGTTATCATCTCAATGTTATAATTAAGCATTTAGTATTCTAAATTTACATTTAGTTTCAGCTTTTGAATTATAAGATGTACTTTTAGGAGTAGTATAGATTTACCTTGTGGATAGGGTGAGTGGCCTAGATCAATTTAAACAAAAATAAATACCATCACTATTGATTTGTCTTACTGAACCAATTTTTGGGACAATTTATTTCTCGTTTTGCATTTCATTTGCTTAGATCATAAGCGATGCTTCTTCTGGGTCTTGCGACAGACCTTTCAATCCCTTTGACCAGTTTGGTTTCACAAATTCGACCGCCTTGAGCTTAACGTCTCAAGGATCTTCCTCTCTCGACTCCAAGTTCGACCTTTTCAAGCGTGACATGTGTGTTTTTTTGACTGATTTAATAGTCAAATTTAATATTGGGGGACGAGGAGGGCAAAATTGCTACATTTTGTAAACTTAAGGCAAAATTGCTCCTTAGTGAAAACTTCCGAGACAAAAATGATACTTGTAATACCCTAAAAATCGTATTTATGATAAGTATCATATTTCGGTAAATAATACCTATTGAAAATAGGTGAATATGTGGTTTCAAATAATAAGTAATAATTATCTTATTTTCTAAGGTAATTACTATGGGAATTAGGAGAGATAAAGAGCTAAAATCCTTGAAAAATGTATTTTATAAGGCGAGAAAATGGCCGAAAATATTATGATAAATCCCATATGACTGCAAATATTGACAAAAATTTGGGAAGTGTGTCATCTCTAAATTTAGGAATTTTTGGGATTATTTCCTTGGAAAATAATAGAGCATAAATATAATATTATTAAAAGCACTTTTTGGCCCCATGATTTTTAATATTTTACATGGGATATAAAATATCAATGTCAATGCAAAAGTTGTGAGATAATAATTAATCCTAATTATGAAAATTATCAACAATTAGTAAGTGGCTAATTAAATAATTAGTGGCTAATTGTTTAGATTAAGACATAAGTAAATTAATTAGTAAATAATTAATTTAAGGGAGAAATTCGAAATTAATAATTAAATAAATAATAAATAAATAATAAAATATTTTATGCTTAGAAAAATAAATAAAAAATATCTAGATATTTTGAATAAAATAATAATATATATGGTAAAGAGCCAACGGGACATTTGAGAATGGATAGAAATAAAATCCTACACTGAGAATATAGGGATATAGTCTAAGTCATCTGAACTTTTTATAAACCAGTGAAATTCTACCTTGGAGTGGACTATCTCCGAATTCATTTCTGAAACCAAATGAGTCATTAGGATAGAGGGTTTTAAGGGAAAAGGTCAGATAGTCAAAAAGAGAACCTATACCAAATGAAATAGTTGTGACAAACCAGGGGATAAGGTTTCTTAGGTCGAAAATATTACGAACAATTTACGTCGTAAGCCGACACTTCCGGAAGTGATTTCCGTAATAGTTGGTGTCTGTCCCAAAATGTTCAGCAGCAACGGAATGCCCTTAATGGGATCATAAATTTCATTAACCCGAGATATTCCTACGAGAGGAAGAATGGAACTTCAAAACGTTGCTTTGATTTTTGAGTTTCGTCAAGATTACGCGATTAGGACACGATCGGGGAACTTTATCGGTAAGTCGGCAAGATGACATCATCTTCTTCTAGAAGGGATGATGTCATCCAACACATGGAGGGCCAAGATGGAGCCACGTGGCGAAGTGCGATCCGACGGTTGAAATCCGATCCGAAAACAATTGAAGTAATTCACACCTTGTCCCTTCCTTTTCCTATAAATAGGAGCTCTCCCTCTTCATTCTTCTTCACCCCAAATTCGAAAACTAGAGAGAAGTTAGAGAGAAGGAAGAGCCGGAGAAAATACGGCGGAGCCTGGGTAAGTTTTTTGGTCCTTAGTCTTAAGTTTCAGTAGTTCTTTCAGTAGAGATAGTAGGAATGCTAGAATTGTCTTTAAATTTTCAAGATAGTCTAGATATCATATTTAGGGGTAAATATGATATATATTTCGAAAATATGATGAGGGAAAAGATCTGTCAAAATTCGGAGAGATAGAGCGAAACAAATGAAGCTCGGCGAAATTCCGCCGATTAGGGGTTCGGGGGCAAAATGGTAATTTGTACCTAAAATGCACGTTATCTTGCTAGAAGTTGATAAAATTTATCCTTATAGGATATCGAGATAATCGCATCGATGTCAAATCTTTTGTCGTCCCATTGTTGTCTGCGTACCGCCGTTAGGCCCCTTTGTCGGTCATTGTCAAAAATTACCGTTTTAAAGTAAACGTCACCGTAGTGATCGACAACGAAGGTACGTTCGCGTCTTGTAACACTAACTCGATGGTTATTGTATGATTATATATGTTTGTTGTGTTCTGTTTGTTGTTGTAGCATACGTGGTTATGTTATATATACGGTTATGTCACATACGTTATTATTATTGCTGTATCATACATGGTTATGTTACATATGTTATTATTATTGCTGTATCATACGTGGTTATGTTACATACGTGGTTATTATCTTACATACGTGGTTATGTATTTTTAATCATACATCTTGTGGACATTTGTATTGATTCTTTGTTGTCGTGTATATATTGTCATATTTAAGCATGAGGTTAACCGTTACGAGGTTCAATGTGCATTGAACCTCGGCTCTTATCATAGCGTCGGGTTCGGGAGAACCGAGAACCAGGAGAAAGGCGAGCGGGCCGCACGGAGACCGGTATTTGAAGACTTTCTTACGTTGTTATTCATTTTGAAAACTCTCGGTCAATGTACCGCACGTAAATTAGCCGGACTTACGGCAATTTGAATAAATGTATCAGTTACCCAATTGCTCCGATGCTCTACTCTGATGATATATGAAAAAAAATATACTGCTTTTGAAAATGGGATGTTACAATACTTAACTCTATTTTGATTGATGAGGTGGCATGCTACGTGTGTACATCAGTTAAACTTAACGGTCAAAATTAACGGAGGGTAAAATTGCTACATTTTATTAACTTCCGTGACAATTTTGCTCTAAAAAAACTTTCATCTATCCAGTGCTTCTCAGCCAAAGTTTCTGGAGCAAAAAAGATACTTATTCCATCTATTGTCAATAGACTAACGTTGATAGTTTTTTCAGTTAAAATGTTCTTGATATTATCAAGTTTTGAATTTGATTTTGATATCCTTGTACTAATATTCTATACCAAATTGATATCACGTGAGCAAAATCATGTAGTGAAGACACAACTAGCTTGGTGGCAATTATATTGTCAAATGTAGACTGTTGTATGAAAGAACTAGGAAGAGGGAAGAACAAGAGAAGAGAGAGAGGAGACGAGAGAAGGGTAAGATAGAGGACCGAAACAAAGTCTTATTATTCATATCCATAAGCCATCAGTCTTATTGTTCATACTCATAAGCCATCTTCACAACTATCCCAATCCATTATTTATAGACTAAGGGCACTGACAACCCCTAACACAGACACTTTTATTTTCTTTATCATATTTGGATACCAAAGACACTTTTATTATAAAGGGGATACTTTATTACAGACATCAAACACTCAAGACTTCTGAGTAAGATGGTATATAAAGATTCAGAAACAAGTGTTTTCATGCAGTTGTCTATGGTCTTGTGAATGAACACTCGGCTGGAGCGTCCAACCAGTTAGGGGGAAAATCATATAACTCTGATTTTCTTTGTATATAATATAAAAAACAAAAGATATATTGGTAATTGGAACATGCGAAATTGATGATGACTTACAGGTGACGGAGGTTACTTATTAAGGAGCTGCAAATTTGTAAACTTCGTCACAACTCATGAGTTTAACCCCATCGTTTTGGACACACAGTTTAATCTCAAGAATCAGATGATCACCTGAACCATTTAATACTATATTTAGTATTGGATAATAATTGCCCGTGAACTTCATAACAATTTTTCGCATGTCTTCGAGCTGACGCACCGTAGTTCCATCTGGTTTGATTCCTGAAATTAAAAAAATTAAAAGAAACCCAATTACTTGCTGATAAATAATCATTTAACTATGAGGGTAAGCCTCGAAGCAATAGTAAAGTTGCTGCTATATGATCTAGAGGTTGCATGTTTAAATCCTAGAAATAGCCTTTCCATTTGTCAGGATGATAAAACTGCGTACATCTATTCTTCTAGACTTCATTTGATGGGAGTCTTGGACATTATGCCATCCTTTTAAATAATCATTTAATTTCATGCATATGTTGTATGTACATTTAATACTGAACCAATTTCCTCTTACCTTGTTTTTGAAGTTCATCAAAGATGGGTTTAGCATACTTTTTTGCAAGATCAAGAGTTATTTTGAGATACTGTGGTGGAATGAAATTGTTTGAAGAGCATGCTCCGTGCTTGTCCCACTCATGTTTCCAAAAACTCTTGCTGGTTTGGAAGTTTTGAGCAGAAAACAAATTCGGCCAGTACTCAAGCAGATCATTCTGGAATGCCGTGAGCTGCATTGACGCACATATATACATACATGTGTATGAATAGGGAACACAGGAAAGTAATATATGAAATATTTAATAAATATATCAATAATATGAGTGTGTGTGTGTGTGTATAAGAGTGGTTTCCGTACATAAGTATCTAGCATAGATAGATTTGTTGTACAATACAATGGAGACTGGGCACTATTCAACTGAGGCCAAAGGCCATGAATGGTGAACTTATTTCGGTGTTTGGGCAGTACAGGATCTGGATTGCACTTTCTCTGCTTACTTCGTTGAATATTGCAGAAAGCGGCCGGCCATTGCAAGACAAACACAAAATAATCGAATCCAGGATTGAGTTGGAGGGCACTAGTAGGAGTAGTAAGCTGGTCTGTGTTATTAGTGTTGTACTGTGGGACAACACTAGCAAGATAGTTTGTATTTTGGGCGTTGAACTTGTACAAACCTAAGGCAGCACCAAATATCAACACTAGTTTTAAGCTACTCATCATCGTCATCATGGTTGATTGATTGCCTTCCTCTCTTGCTCATCATCCTTCGTGCTACCTTGGGGATATATAGCCATCTTCAGCATCACGTGCTGGCTTCTTTTTTTAATGCACAAAACTTTGATTAAGTTTCTACTCATCCGATCCTAAATATAAGATAAAGTTAAATTTTTTAGAGATATTAAACAAGCTAATTAAATTACTTTAAATAGTTATGTTTGTCATTTTTTCTCCAAACTATTTTGCATAACTTATAAAATGATATATAATCTAAAGATACAAAATATTTAATATAATAAGTAACTTATTTAGTTTCCTTATATGCTTGTTATTTTATTATTATTAGTTGTTAAAATGTGTATATACATATGTGAATTCACCCATGAACTTTACCTAGTGGATATAAGTAACTTGACATAACTTTTTTTTTTCTTTAAAAAGAAAGTATGGCTAGGCTATCTAACTGGGTCACATTCGAGCATTGTCAGTCCATTTGGAAGTAGCTATATGAAAGACGTTTTTGTACTCATATAGACTCAAACTCAAGACCTCATATATAAATGGCTGAAGCCCCTTCTACTTGGACTAACTGCTGTTGTTGGTATATTTACAAGATTTAATAAGTAGTTGGGAGTGTTATGAATATAGTTATTCTGCGCACATCTAAGTACTTGGGAGTGTTGTCTCCGCGCACATCTAAGTGTGGGGTCCAACTTCGATCTGGGAGATAAATTGTTAAAAAGAGGTAGGTTCGGGATCTGGAAGCATATGCAAAAAAAAAGTACTTGGGAGTGTTGAGATACTACCTCCCATCTTTGTTATAGGAGCAAGTTGACTGATTTAGGGAAAGTAAAAATGCTAAATGAATTCCCTAATTATAATATTTGTTAAGCCAGAAAAATTAGTTTGAAGAAAAATAATAAATATAAGAGAAAAAATGAAAAAATAATAATAGATAATATAAGATATAAATATTTAGGATAAAAATTCACTTCTAAATTAACTCTTATATTTAAGATAGAACATAGTATAAGAATAATTAGCCGATAAGATATGTTTTCCCTCTATTCTTATCCTCTTTTGTGCTTTGTATTAATCCTGTGCATACACACGCATGTATTTTCTCTTCTCAAAATACGAACAGGTGACACATCAATAATAAAATAAGCTAAACATTTCGAACATTAGGTGACGCGCCAATAATAAAATAAGCCAAACATTTGGATCATTCTTGCATCATTAGAATAACCTATACGTTAATCATACAATATAGTTTGATTTCTTGTATGGAAGAAACCAATTTAAAATTACCTACACGTTAATCAAACAATATAGTGATTTCTTGTATGGAAGAAACAAACTTAAAATAACCTACACGTAAACATACAATATAGTTTGAGAAAGTTTAGTCTCTATTACTCTTAAAATCAAGTCAGGAAAAATATTAGGGCTACGGTTTATCTAGCACCATAAAATATTTTTCAGGTGCGTTCAATACCTTAAAATATTTTGTGACTCATTACACATGATGAAGTGTTTTTCTAGATGCATTCAACACTTTAAAGTATTTTGTGGTTCATTCAACACTTTGATGTATTTTTCTAAGTGCGTTTTACATCCTAAAGTATTTTAATTTGTAGTGCAAAAATGGAAGATGAGTGATACTTTTGGCCTCGAATATGAGTAATAAAAATATGGAAGATGTGTGATAAAACAATTAACTCGATCAGAACAATAATTTAAGGGCACAATTGTACCAAGAAATTATTAACTAGGATGTTGAATGATAGCGAAAAAATACTTTAGGCCCACATGTACATAACAGACTTTTTGCTGGTTAATAGTAATGTTAAAACTGCTCTTAAAACAAATACTTTAAGGGCAATATTATCCTTAAAAATTTAATTCTTAAAGTGAATAATTGTTCTATAAAATATTTCAATTAAACTGTTGAATAAATAACTAAATATTTTAAGGCTCTGAATGCATTTAGAAAAATACTTTAAGTGCTAAATAAATTATTATAATATATGTATGATCATAATAGCTCGTGTGGCTCGTGTATTTTTTTTCCCCGGTTACTGAGATTCATGTATTGCGTTGCACATAACCTTAAAAAAAGGATTTTGAGTCTTGTGCATTGTACAACCCTCAAATACGTCAAAATAACATCATTTGCAACTCTATAAAAGGCAATACAACTTCTAACACACACACATATATATATGTATGTATATACACGCACTAGTAACAAAGACTAGCTTTTTCTCAAAATACTAAAAGTACATGTGAATCAATAAGTTTATTTCATATACAACGATTTAGAAATGGAACTCCGAATTAATTGCTTATTAAGCTTTAAAAATACAGAAATCTTTAATGTTTTTTCACCTCAAATTAATAATTTATATAATACATATTATAAGTTTAAATAAACTATATCTGATTAATAAAATCGGAAACAACATGGATATTTATTCAAAATATTTTAATTAATGATGCAAAATAAATCTAGAACATCCAATTATTAAAAATAATCAAAAACTTTAGTATTCTTTACTTTTTTGGGTATGATTGATTGATATCCAATATTATTGAGTCAGATTTGTACATTGACAAGTTCAAATAGGATACATCTCTCAATTAAGGATACTTTTTCTCCTATTGCAAAGTTTAAACTTACAACCTTATTTAAGAAGTATTGGTTCTCTTTGTGTTTAAAGAGTATTTAATCCCTTTAATTCAGTCCAATCGCCAGTTTTTGGCGTGTTGCCAGGGTGGCATTTGAATTTGCATATTGAATTAGGAAGTTAAATATTTGTTTCGTTTAGGGCTGTTTGGTATGAGGGAAGACGAGGGAAAGGTAAGGGATGGAAAAAAAAATTGAGTTGGATTTTTAAAAAATTAGAGAAGCAGAGTTAATGTTTTTAATTAATTTTCCATACTCCTTTATCTTACATATTTTCTTTATTAAAATTGCATAAGCCCACCTCTCCAATTACATTAAATCCAGCTCATAAATTTTTTTCTCTTTCCTCTGCTGTTCAGTTCAACGACGGCAGCTGCTCCTCCCCTCTCTCAAGGACGAAGGTCCCTCCTGCTCCAATTGGGTGTTTTGCTCTTCAAAGGAAGATGAATCGTGACCCAATCGTGCTTCTTTTTTTAGGTCTCAGCATCTTTCCCCTCTTCAAAAATGGTGTCACTCTGATTTGTCAATAAAAGGAACGATTCGTAAAAGAAAAGAAAACGCAATAGTAGTAGTAATAATAATAATAATTAAAACCTGAACCGTTTTTTTTTCGTACTTTATATGATTATAATTTATTTATTGTTATATATAAACCTAAATATTTCTAATTAATTTAAAACTGAGATATTTGCAATAAAATCCCCTAAATAATGTGCCAAATTGATATCTTATCAAAATCTCCAAGTTCATATGTATCTAGCTTCCTCTCTTCTAGGTCTAGTATGGAGAATCAAATTGATGGGCTGACCTGCTTTCTCAAGTAAATGACTATTAGACAGGAACAACTACAACAGTTTTACATTAAAAAAATGTTAAAATAATTACTTATGATTATATTTAGAGTAGAATACTCTAACATCTCTTATGTTTTGCATTAATTACAAGGATATTTCCTCTATTTTAAAAACATAATTAAGTTCAAACAGTTAACTCCGTCAAGGATTTTTATTTTTTATTTTTATGTTAAAATTTATTTACTAATTTACCCTTCATCATTACTAATTCCCTAATTTTGACTAAAATTCTTTAAGTAATTTGAGATTTTTTTCTCTTAATTTATTTTTTTACTTTATCAAATAGCTATCAGTTAATCTTTTTTTCATATTGAGATAAAGACTTAATTAGTTTAATTAACGCAGACATATAAAAGTTTATTAAAAATATGATTAATTATTTTAATTGTTACATACTTAAATAAACATGTTTATAAATGTTTGTGAAAAAAATGTATTTAAAAATTTAAACTAAAATTAACATAAGTTATATAATATCTCAAATTTACATTAATAACATATGATGAATAAAAATATTCCTTTCAAATATGTTTTCAATCATGGCGTTGTGGCAAAAAAGAGAGAGTAAGAAAAAAATTTAGTCATTTAAAAGAATACTAAATAAATAATTTTCAATAAATATGATAAAAATTTTAAAGTTTACAATTTAAAATATAATAAAAATTAATAAACTTTATAATATATTAGAAATTTTGAACATATATGTATTAGAATTATTTGTTAGTATAAAAAAATATTTTTAGGAAAATATAAATGTTTATTCATTTGTTGAAAGATGGGTATTTTGGTTAAAGCAATTATTAACTTAATGATAACTAATGGTTGAGTGTATGAAAATGGAATCTCACATATGAAAATGAGGTTTCTATAATATGCATTTTAATTTTAAGGGAGGTCTATATATATTTTTCAAAATAGAAGGTAGATTTGTATAATTTAGGTAAAATATAGGGATAGTCAATGTATTTTATTCTTATATTTATGGCAATGCATTTAATATGTTTAATTTATTTTTTTCAATTAAATTCTTTAAGTCAATTTTTTTAATTTTACTTATAAAAACAAACTTTTTGTCATAAGGGCAGCCAACACATTTAGAAGCATACCACTGCAATTGCAATTTGCAAGCCCTGCTTCTGTAACATCTCATTTTCAAAAGCAGTATATTTTTTTTTCATCAGAGTAGAGCATCGGAGCGATTGAGTAACTGATACATATATTTAGAATGCCGTAAGTCTGGCTGATTACAAAAGCGGTACAATGACCGAGAGTTTTCAAAAGTAAATAAAGTAGGGAAAAGTCTTGACCAAGTCCCTATGCATCGGTGCTTGCCTTTCTCCTCGGTCCTCGTTCCTCCGTAACCCGACACTATATTAAGAGCCGAGGTCCAATGCATACGGACCCCGGTGTAACGGTTAACCTCATATTTACATATATAGTATATAAACATACCAACAAGCATATCCCAACATCATATAAGCCCCCGGCGGATATGTCACACTTAGCAAACGTTTCACACCTAGCAAATCGTTTCACACCAAGCATTTTACACCTAGCAACCGTATCCGACACCAAAGCCAAGCATCATAACAGTACAATGAGCATACCACAGAGCTATCAACTACTTCACATAAACATAGCACATATACGCATACAATAAATATCAGAGTTAGTGTTACCGTACGCGAACATACCTTTGTTGACGAAAAACGACACGTTTGACAGAAAACGGTACTTCTGACATAAAACAACAGTTTGACAGCGGTACGATAGCGGTTTGTGATTACAGATATCCTATAAGGATAATATCGCATTTATAAAGATTTGGCATCATAACAGGCATTTTGGGTACAAATTATCATTTTGCCCCTAAACCCCTAATCGGCGGAATTTCGCCAGAGCTTCGCTATTTTAACTCTATCTCTCCAGAATTTTGACATATCTCTTCCCCCAACAATATTTTCGAAAATAATACCATATTTACCCCTAAATATGATATCTAGACTATCTTGAAAAATTAAAGATAAATCTAGCATTTCTACTATATCTCGAAAGAACTACCGAAACTAAAGACTAGGGACCGAAGAACTTACCCAAAGCACTTCGCTACTCCTTCTTGCTCTGACTTCTCTCTAACTTCTCTCTCTAGAAAGCTCTAGGAATTGTGAAGAATAAAAGGAATGGAGGGTGGTATTTATAGGAAAAGCTTATGGCATTTCGGTAAATAACTCGAACTTCAGTCATCTCGAATCTCGACCGTTGGATCGCACTTTGACAAGTGGCTTCATCCTTGCCATCCATGTGTCTCCCCCTTATGTCATGCATGATGTCACACATGTGCTTTATGTGACTGTACCGATAAAGTTTCTGTTCGGTGTTCTTATCGCGTAATCTCGGAGAATCTTAAAAATCCGGCAACGTAGTTTTGTAGGTCTAATCTCACTCTTTCAAGATACTTGGGTTAACTAAATTTTTGATCTCATTAAGGGTATTCCATTGTCTGCCGAAGATTTTCGGACAAACGCTGTCGGTTATGGAAATAACTTCCGAAAACACCAACTTCTGGACAAAAATTCACTGATTCATAATATGTCCAGTTGTTTTCTACTTAGTTGAAGGATTTCAAGTTATGATTTATTTTCTATTGGTTCACACTTTTCTTATCTGCCTTTTCACAAAATATCTTTTCATCTGATTCCTTTACTTTAACGAAATCCATTTCTGGTTGCTAGACTAGTCACTAACACTTTTAAATTTTGAGTATACTTTTTGGTTGGTAGTAAAATACCAAGATTTATGGTCTAATTAGACTCTCCTGATTGGACTGAACTTATTCTTTAGTGTTTGCAAAAATAACTCTCACTGGTCGTACATTCGAGGTTAAATTATGTGGGTTCCAGATTAGTCCTTATATTTTCTCCAGGATTACCACATCCTCATAACTATTCAATTTTGTATAAATTCTCACTTTATTAAGTTTTTTTTGTGTACAATTTGGATTTCAAATCATTATTCATTTTACCTTTGGATTCTAAATTTTTATCCAATTTACTTTTTTTTCCTTCTTCTTCTTCTTTTTTTCTCCCTCTTTTTTTTTTTTTTTTTTTCTTTCTCTTTTTTTTTTTGTAAAAACCGTCCCCCCCTTTTTTTTTTAAATTTTAATTAATTAATTAATTATTTCTTAATTAATTTACTTATATCCTAATCCAAGTAATTAGCCATTAATTACTTAATTAGCCATTTACTAATTGTTGATAATTTTATTATTTAGGATAAACTATTATCTCACAACTATTTTACTTACATTGGTCTTTTATATCCCATGTAAAATATTAAAAATTATGGGGCCAAAAAGTGTATTTTTAATAATATTATATTTATGCTTCTCTATTTTTCAAGGAAATAATCCCACAAATTCCTAAAATTAGAGACAACATACTTTCTAATTTTTAGAAAATATTTTATTGCCTCATCGGATTTATCATAATATTTTCAGGCCATTTTCTACCTTATAAAATACATTTTTCATGGATTTTAGCTCTTTTTCTTATCTAATTTTCATAGTAATTACCTTAGAAAATAAGATAGATAAAATTTATTATTTGACACCTATATCCAATTTACTAATTTATGATACTTATCATAAATATAATTTTTAGGGTATTACAGCTTCTAAATTTAAAAGTCAATTTTTAGTGCTTTTACTTTTCCCCATTTAAATTTAAATGGGGGAAATAATGTATCGGTGGAAAGCTCTATAAATCTAGTTTTTAATACAACAAAATTCATTCAAGAAATCTTTTAACTTTTAGAGATATGATCAAAACAGTGAGAAAAGATTAGAAACCTAAAATAAAGATGTGAACATGTAAAAGATCTTTAAAAGTAAGAATGAACGAATATAAATTAAGGAAAAATTAATCATTTGATTCTTAAAGTTTCATGGAGTTTGTAATTCAGTCATTATATATATATATTGGTACAAAAAGTGGGATTCAACTCTAGGACTTCTCAAAAGTTCTCAGTTATTATACTTTAACTATTAACAAATATATTTTTATTAGATAAGTACTTCTCTGGATGGCTATATATTAATCAATTAGACACCACTTATATTATTAGATCCATAGATTAGATGGCAAAATAAAAATTAAAAAAAAATCCGTATATTAATAGTGCCTAAGTGGTCACGGTAGTGAGAAACGTTGGATTTATTTGCCCGTGAGGATAAATCGGTCCTAAATCCAAAATGAATATATTAATTTTAGAGTTAAGATAATTGGAATGAGTTATTTTGGATGCGGGGACGATGTGGCAGTCAGCTAAGCAAATTTAACACTGGTAAATTGGTAATAATCATCACTCATCAAAAATATATTTGCATCAGTCATTATATTTTAACTTGTTGCAAATATATTTATTAAAATGCCAATAATATGGCAACATATGTAACCCCATAATTATTTAAAATGCCACATGAATAGCATTTCTGCAACTGATTCATCCATAAGTGGCTGAAAGAGTGAAGAATCCTCTTTTCACTTTTGAGACTCTTTTAATATCCCTAGACGACGAATTCTTTCTTCATAAAGAATTTGAGCCACCCTACAAAGGGAAAAATTAAACATAAAATCGTTGTTGTAAACATAGTGTACTGGAGTCCAATGTAAAGGAAAACCAAAGATAACACTTAATAAAACTATGGAACATGGGCCTTTTAATTGATAATTTATTTAAATATTTGGTTATTGATAGAGCATATTGAAGCCAACCAATCTAGATTAAAAGAAAATATAACAATTCAAATCATTTTAATCATAGTTAGTTGACGACTTATCATAAAATATTCAAATTTTATCTTATTCTTAAGAATAATATTGGTTGATCATTTTGTTTTTTTCCCCTCAAATTAAAATGTTTTTCTCCCCTTAAAAACAAGATAAAATTTGAATTTTTCCAAATAAGTCATCAACCAACTAAAATTAAAATGATCTAAGTTATTATATTGTTAATGAAAAAAAAAATGACGTGGCACTCTTAGAGTATATAAATATTTCTTCTTATAAATACCATGCATTGAGAGTTTGAGCCGACAGACATTAATGTAGTTACCGGATTATTTGCTATATAACCCCGCCATCAATCAAATGGAACTGTCGGTTATCTTTTTTTCAAAATAATGTGGAGGAAGATACGTTGGTGCCGCTGTAGTTCAAATGCATATGTCTGACAGCTCCACATCGGCATCTGCACCATTTGTTCTTCTCACCTTACATCGTCAAAAATACCATAATCAGATATTAGAATGTAATTTAAACAGAGATTTTAATAATTATCTTTCGCTAACAAACACACACGGTATGTGACATACCCTAAAGCTTGAGAAAATATGAGGTCGGATTTGCTTCACGTCGAAGGTTAGAATTACAACGTTGGTCACTGTCTCACTCAGCTATGTTCCGTCCAACTTCTTTCTTATGATTTTACGTAATTCTTTACCATCGTACTTGGGTCTCTTGAAATAATCTAGGAAAGTTCGTTTCCAGCTGCGACATATATAAACAGACGACTTGTTATGAGTGTTTAGCTAGGAAAATAAGTTGACCAGACAAAAAACGAAAGTTTTCAAACAAAATAACTTTTTTTTTTTTGATACAAAAAAGCAAACCAAAAAGAAAACTAAGTCTTGTCTTTATCCAGAAGCCTCATTAGCTCCGTGTCTGCAAGTGGAAGAATCTGAATCCCAGGCATGGCGGAGAGGCTCATCTTGGCTAATCTGTCAGCAGCTTTGTTCAGCCAACGGCTGATGAGGTGGACTTCAAATGCCCAATCCCGGATCATAATACTTTTAATCTCCTCAATAATCCGCCGATCTTCATGAGTATCACTCGTCGGGTTCCTTAACAGTGCAACTGCATCTGCTGAGTCAATCTCCAGAATCACGTTACGGAAGCCTAGATCCCATGCGAGCTTGATTCCATGGAGACAACCCCAAAGTTCCGCTGTCAGACAGTCTCCCTCTCCTCCTTTGAACATGAACGCTTTTATGAAGTCACCATGCTCATTCCTCGGTACGCCGCCGCTGGTCACGCCTGGAGACAAAGCTGAGTAGGCTCCATCAGTATATATCTTCACCCAACCAGTAGGTGGTGGTCGCCATTTCCCTTCATAATTGTTGGGTATAACTCTCCTGTCAGCAGCTCTACAGCTCCTACTCTGAGCTTCATTCATGCTGCCAACCATGGCAGAGACACTGGATATTATGGTATTATTTGAAGTCTTCTTACCTTCAAATACGAAGGTGTTGCGTCTCCTCCATAGCCACCAACAGGTAGACACGAACAGCTGCCGCCACACCTACTCGTCTTGGTTGTCAACTCTAGGATTGAAGTTCCAACACAGCCAGGTGTCAAACGATAGTGAGAGGAATTTGCGTCGAAGCTTTGGGGGAACACATTGCTGCCACAAAGCATGAGTTTCTGGACAGTCTCTTAATATATGTTGCAGACTCTCCAAAGCCGCACCACATATCTGACAACTGGCATCATCACTCAAGCCACGCTTGACCCTAGCAGCATTTGTTAGAAGACGATTATGGAGGACCAACCAAAGGAACATCTTACACCTCTCTGGAGCCTTTAATTTCCAAATCTTTCCCCATATGGGATTCGGAGGTGTCGTGTCATGGGTGCTAGCATCATATGCAGATTTCACAGTGAACGAGCCACTCTTACTCCATCTCCACCTTGAATTCCCATTAGGCATAACCTCAATTCCCTCCTGAACCTTGTTCCACGTGCGTTTAATTCCACTCCACAAATTTGACCCCAGTCTTGTCATCTCAATCTTCGGTAGCACGTCCGAACCACACTTATATTTGTTCCGCATAACTTTCACCCAAAACTCATCTCGCCTAGCAGCTAGATTCCACCCAATCTTCATAAGGTAGGCGTGATTGTAGTGGCTCGTGTGCCGGATGTAACATCCTATTTCCAAAAGCAGTATATTTTTTTTTCATCAGAGTAGAGCGTCGGAACAATTGATTAACTGATACATTTATTCAAATTGCCGTAAGTCTGGCTGATTTCTGTGCGGTACATTGACCGAGAGTTTTCAAAATGAATAACAACGAGAAGAAAGTCTTCAGCCGGGTCTCGTGCGGCCGCTCGCTTTTCTCCTCGGTTCTCGGTTCTCCTGAACCTGACGTTATGATAAGAGCTGAGGTTCAATGCACATTGAACCTCAGGTAACGGTTAACCTCATGCTTAAATATGACAATATATACACGACAACAACAATCAATACAACAGTCCACAATAGATGTATGATTAAAAATACATAACCACGTATGTAAGATAATAACCACGTATGATACAGCAATAATAACCTCGTATGTGACATAACCACGTATGTAAGATAATAACCACGTATGATACAGCAATAATAACCTCGTATGTGACATAACCACGTATGCTACAACAACAAACAGAACACAACAAACATATATAATCATACAATAACCATCAGAGTTAGTGTTACAGTACGCGAACGTACCTTCGTTGATGGAAAACGGTACATTTTACGGAAAACTGTATTTTTTGACAGCGGCCCGATAGCGGCCCAACAACGGTACAACAATGTACGACAAATGGTACGATTATCTCGAGATATCCTATAAGGATAATATTTATCAATATCTAGCAGCATAACAGGCATTTTAGGTACAAATTACCATTTTGCCCCTAGTTTGACTAATCGGCGGAATTTCGCCGAGCTATTTAATTTTCGATCTATCTCTCCAAAATTTTGACAGATCTTTTCCCTCATCATATTTTTGAAATATATATCATATTTACCCCTAAATATGATATCTAGACTATCTTGAAAAATTAAAGATAAATCTAGCATTCCTACTATTTCTACCGAAAGAACTAGAAACTTAAGACTAGGGACCGAAGAACTTACCCGGGGCCCGGCTAGAACTTCCTCGAGCTCTTCCTTCTCTCTAACCTCTCTCTCTAGGATTGGTTGTGGTGTGAAGAAATGAGAGAAGGGAGCTTGCTATTTATAGAGATTTTCGAGTTACTATTCATGCTTTATCATATTGATTATCGGCGTCGGATCGCACTTCGCCACGTGGCTCCATCTTGGCCTTACACATGTCTTGCCTATGTCATCCTTCTAGAAGAAGATGATGTCATCTTGCTGACTTACCGATAAAGTTCCCTGATCGGTGTCCTAATCGCGTAATCTTGACGAAACTCAAAAATCCGGGATCAAGGCACTGAAACTCTATTCTTTCTCTTTAAGAATACCTGGGTTAACTAAATTTTTGATCCCATTAAGGGTATTCCATTGTTGGCTGAACATTTCGGGCCGGAGGCCAGTTTTGTCGGTCACGGAAACTTGACTTTCCGACGGTCCCAACTTCTGGATAATAATCCACTAGTTCATAAAATGTTCTGACCTAAGAATCCTTATTCTTGGTTTGTCACACCACTGTGTTTCCCTCTGGGTCTCTGTTTTACTATCTGCCTATTCTCCCATATACCCGTCTCTTATTTACTCTGTTGGTTTCAGAAATGACTTCGGAGATAGTCCACTCCGAGGTAAAATTTCACTGGTTTATAAAATGTCCAGATGACTTAGACTATATCCCTATATTTTGGTGTAGGATTTTATTTCTATCTATTCTCAAATGTCTTGTTGGCTCTTTACCGGATATATTATTATTTTAATCAAAATATCAAGATATTTATTTTTATTTATTTTTTTCTAAGCATTTTATATTTTTATATTTTTATTTATTTATTAATTTCGAATTTCTCCCTTAAATTAATTATTTACTAATTAATTTACTTATATCTTAATCTAAACAATTAGCCACTAATTACTTAATTAGCCACTTACTAATTTTTGATAATTTTCATAATTAGGATAAATTATTATCTCACAACTATTTGACTTACATTGGTATTTTATATCCCATGAAAAATATTAAAAATCTTGGGGCCATAAAGTGCTTTTAATATTATTATATTTATGCTCTATATATTTTCGGGAAATAATCCCAAAAATTCCTAAAATTAAAGATAACATACTTCCTAAGTTTTTGTCAATATTTGCAGTCATATGAGATTTATCATAATATTTGTAGGCCATTTTTCATTTTTATAAAATACCTTTTTCAAGGATTTTAGCTCTTTATCTCTCCTAATTCCCATAGTAATTACCTTAGAAAATAAGATAATTATTACTTATTATTTGAAACCACATATTCACCTATTTTCAATAGGTATTATTTACCGAAATATGATACTTATCATAAATAAGATTTTTAGGGTATTACATTTCTCCCCCCGTTAAACAAAATTTCGCCCTCAAAATTTGCTCTATAACAATTTAGACTCAGTACAAACTAACCTTCGGACTATTCGCTCCGGAACTTTTCTCTATATGTCGGCCGCTCCGCTCGATGATCGAGAATTCGCTCAGGTCTGACCACAAGGATCTTGTCATGTCATACTTTGATATATAGTGTTTCCCGTGGCACCCATATACCTCGGTCAGTACCAGATATCAAAATGTCTCTATGGCGCCCATACACCATGAGAACACAAGATACCTCCTACTCAATGACACGATCGCGGTCCGGTTGTAGTAACTAGGAAAACATGGAACACATCACATAGTCATATGTTTCAATCGAATGGCTAACACCATCTCCGAAAGTTCTCATCGGTCATTGTATCACAAGTCTATGGTTACTCCGTGGAGGTAATGCCTCCATATACTCAAGAAAAATATGATACTTACTAACTCCAAGTCATGTGTAGATTAGTTCAACTTGAGAGGCTTCAATAGATGAGAGGTGTAAGTCGTCACGCTGTTGTAACATCCCATTTTCAAAAGCAATATAAATTTTTTTCCCATCATATATCCTCAGAGTAAAGCATCGGAGCGATTGAGTAACTGATATATTTAATCAAATTGCCGTAAGTCTGGCTGATTTACAGAAGCGGTACATTGACCGAGAGTTTTCAAAATGAATAACAACAGAAGAGAGTCTTGATCGGGACTCGTACGGCTGCTCGCCCTTCTCCTCGGTCCTCGGTTCTTTCGAACCTGACGCTATGATAAGAGCTGAGATCCAATTGCAATTTGGATCTCAGGTAACGGTTAACCTCATGCTTAAATATGACTACATATACACGACAGCAACAATTAATACAACAGTCCACAACAGATGTATGATTAAAAACACATAACCACGTATACAAGATAATAACCACGTATGTAACATAACCTCGTATGATACAACATTAATAACCTCGTATGTGACATAACCTCGTATGTAACATACCGTGTATATAGCATAACCTCGTACACTACTACACAACAATCACATACAATCATATAATAAACATTAGAGCTAGTGTTACGACGCGAACGTACCTTTTTGGCGGTACAAACGGAACTTTTACGGAAAAACGTGAAATTTGCAATGGGAAAAAAGCGGTATGACGGCACAACAAAGCGGTTCGATTAGCTCGAGATATCCTATAAGGACAACGTTTATCAAAATTTGGCATCATAACAGGCCATTTGGGCGAAAATTACTATTTTGCCCCTAATACCCCTATTTGGCGGAATTTCGCCAGAACTTCGTTACTTTGACCTTATTCCATTTCAAAATTATCCCCACTATGTTTTTACCTCGTCAGGCATCTTTCAATGCAATGAGGCTTAAAAACAAGTATAGGAATATATTGAAACTTCCTAGATCAAAACAAACGGTTCTACTATAACTACCAGAAAGAACTACGGAAACTAAAAACTAAGGACGGAAGAACTTACTCGGAGCTAAGGCGAGAATTTTTCGAGCTTCTCTCTCTAGAACCTCTCTAGGATTCGAATTTGGTGTGAAGAATGAGAGCAAGAGAGCTTGCTATTTATAGGGAAAAATAGGGACAAGGTGGGAATTTCCACAAAAGTCTTCAGATCGGATTCGGCCGTTGGATCGCATTTTGAGGACAAAACACTCTTGGCCATCCATGGTCAAGATCGAAATCTAAGAGCCCTAAAGTCAATGGATGAGTTGTCATCCATGATGGCTCTTGCTTTATGACCTCCGCCCGATAAAGCTACCCGATCGGTGTCGTTTCGCGCGATTTCGCGAAACTCAAAAATCCGGGCGTGTAACTTTGAAGATCTTTTCATCCTCTTTCATATTATCTATTTGGATCCTCTTTTTGATCATATCCAGGTATTCTCGGTGCGTCGGAAGAACCAACTTCGGACAACAATTCACCAGATAATCGTAAAACGTCCAGTTGTTGCCTAACTTAATCTCGTGTTTAAAAAGACACAATTGTTTCTATAGGTTCTCACTTTGCCTATCGACTCTACTCTATCGATCAACTTTTCGTCTTATTTGAAATTAGGGTTTTCGGTTGCGGAATCGACGTCGGTAAATTCTTTCTTCGTGTAGAATTTCACTTGTACTTAATTTGATCAGTCTGAAAAGACTTTTACCTCTGGTTTACTGTAGAATTTATTTCTAACTTTTCCCCGTATGCCTATAAGGCCGACTCACCGCATTATATTATTATTTTATTCTAATTACCATTTTAATTATTTAAACAATTCTTTTTAATTAAAAATACTTAGAATTTCGGCCCCCTCTTTTAAAAATTTAGATTTATTTATTTTTCTATAATTTTTTCCATTTTTTAAAAATATAATATTTTTTACCAAAAATTCTCGTTTTACCCCGCCCGTTAGGGTTTAATCAAACCTAATTTCTTTGTTTAGTGATCTTTTTAGGATCAGGTTTCTTCATATATTTATCTTTACTAATTTTACAGTATATTGTTATCTTACAACCTTCTATCTTGATATTGTCATTTTATATCATATGTAAAATGTTAAAAATGTTTACCCCATCGAGTTTCTTTATGGTTACGAAATGCTTTTTAAACTTTTCTTCATGTTATTCCCTCTGAAATAATTTATTAAATTCTCATAATTAGGGATAACACTTCCATATTTTCCTCATAATTTTTCACGATCTTTCAAGTATTTATCATAATATTTTTAGCATTTGTTTTTATCACCATTATATCATTTTTAGTCATTCTGTTCATCATATTTTCCGTAACTTTTTTGACAATTTACTCTATAATTATAACAATTTTCTATACAGTTTTAAACTCATGATTTTGCTTTATCAAAATATTCGTTAATTTCCTTTATCTCAAAACTTCCAGTTACTAAAATCCGGTATTACATTTTATCCCGTTGCAGCAAGACATATCCCGATCCAGCCCTATTGGTACCATTACAGACTATATAACATCTACTTGGATCCGGGGTAACCAACTCTTGGTGCTGTGACCAACTTCGTTCTCAGTCTACGTAAAACTTGTCTCACAGTCTTTGTTCTACGCAATGATTTCATTTTCACTCGTAAGTTATGAGAAAATTTGACATGAATCTGCGGTACTATCCCGCTAGATCCAGAAACTAAATATCTATGTTACTATCTTCGGCTCTTTCTAGTCCAAAACTGCTTTCACTTTGCTGAAATTAACGACTTTACCGTCATATGACAGAACATGAATTTTGGTTCAAGTATTTCATGAACAAAATGGATGTATATTGTCAGTTTGAAAGACATCTCAAGGAATTCAAGATGCCCGTATGAAGTTCTGAAAGCTATCTTCAGAATATTGCTATTTTTGATGTACAGCTGAATGGTGTTTCGAGCATACGTCAACTCCTGACAACACGTAGGAATTAAATAACTGAGTAAATCATAGCTCATGGGAAGTGGGTATGTGTTCATGATAGCCATTATGTCCATCCTGTGATGGTTGATACAAAGTCACAAACTCTTGTGCTTTGTTCGGTATCATTTGATACGGTGTTTTTAGATGTTGATCCTATACTAGGTATCAATTTCATAGTGAATTTTGAGAATGTCGTCGATGTTTGTGAAACGAAATTTCGAACGAGATATATATTTAACTTGGAATTCAGACGTGCTTAATAAACAACATAGTTCACACCCAAGGGTGTAGCTACTACTAGATTGTAAGGTAATACATATATATATGCATCCCAAAATGATTCGCATATTCCTCAGACATAATGAGTGATCAACACCCGTGCTGTACAATATCTAAAGTAGTCTCCTAACGAGAGATAGTTATGTGGGTCCTTTATGGAGGTTATTCGGCCGGTTATCCGTCAAAGCAAAAACCCGGCCGGGTTTTGTGGCCTTATCCCCGCAGTCCCCGAGGACGGTTTGTGTATAAGTGCCCGGCTTCCGACATTTGTAGCATATCCGCTCCCCGCGCAGTTAGTCCCCGGGTGGTTCGTTCGCATTTTGGGCATGGTCGGGATCCGGCATTCTCGGGTTGTTTTGTTGCCCGGGACCGGAATGGCATCTTGCTTCCACTTTGGGAGTTGTCCCATGGTGCCTCCCTCTTCTACGAGGAATTTCTGCGGCTCAACCCGCCACGACTTGCACTGCTGCTGTTGGAGTTTCTTGATGTGCGTAGTTCCTTTAGGTTACGTTCGATCAATCTGCATGACTCCACCGCTTGAATTAATTCTGGGAACTGTTGAGATACCAGCTTTTTCCTTATCTCGTACTTTAGCCCGTCTACCATCCTGCTAGCCTTTCAGCTCTCGTCAACGTTACGCTTCAAATATGATGAATATCTTGACAGATTGGTAAACCGGGCGAAGTAGTCATCGAATGACTCCTCGTGACTTTGCCGAATGTAGAGGAATTCTGACTCCTTGATCACTTGTACCGAAGGAGGAAAATATTGTTCGTTGAATTTCTCCAGAAATTTCTCCCAAGTCACGGGACAATAACGGGTCCGCAATGTTCCGTAATGCTTTTCCACCATCTCGTCGCATCCCCTTCTAGCTTATAGACTGCAAGTTGGGCTTTTCAGTTTTCCGGACAATCCATCACTTCGAAGATCTTGTCCAGCCTTATTAGCTAGTCTTCAGCTGAATCAAGCTTACCACAAAAACTGGAGGTTTTAGCTTGTAGAATTGGGTGACCCATTGTTGCGTGGTCTCAACCACTCTGTTGGGTCGAGGTAGCACTACCATTGCCCTATTACGTCGAGGGGGTGTCTGAGATCTATCGGACTCCTCGGTTTCACGTTCATCATCATGATCGGTTTCATCTCCTTCCTCGCGTCTCGTCGTTCCTCATCGGTTCGGCCACCTTCCTCTTCTCTCTCCCCGCCTTTCGGCAAGGAGTTCCTCAATAAGAGCCCTTTGTTCTTGCAGCATCCCCTGCATTTCTTGCAACTCATTTCGCTCTGGTTGCTGCGGTCCTCGTTGTTCGGGTTCGTGTACTGGTATCGGTATTATTCGTGGCTGTTTGCCCCTACCTCTACCTCTGCCTCGGCCTCTGGGAGCTCTGGCTTCTCTCAAATTTGCCATGTCTCGTTCTTTTTCCTTCATTAGGGAAAACGTTTAGATATACAAGGAAAACAATGATTAGTCTATCGCAGACTTTATCACACTAGTACTACAAACGTACGGACACTAGTACTATTTCCCCTCGTTCAGGATTTCGTTGATTCGGTCTACTCGAAACGGTACGGAATTTCGTATCGGGAGTTCCTCTACATGAGTCAAATCTGCATGTACTTATCCTTGTTGGTCTCGGAGTTTCATATGGCGTGGCCCGGCTCCACATATAAGCTCTGCGCTAGGCGAGAATAGTCGTCCAAGTACAAACCGACGATTATCGAATTATCGAGACTCGATTTCGAGTTATCGAATTATCGAATGATCGTGGTCGATATCAAATATGAATATGGACGATGGATTTATCGATTCTCGGGTTAGAATGATGCACCGACAGAGGGTGGTACACCGGTTCAGAATGGTATACCAGTCCAGACTGGTACACCGACTTAGGGATATATCAGTACTCATTTTCAAAACATGCTCTTTAAAAATGCGTAGAGCCTAACTCCGTTACTCAACCAATTTAGCCAGGTAGGTGTCTATCATGGGAGCCTCACCGTGCTAGGGTGACTGATTGGCTGATCCACATAGACTAGCCCTGCCTTCGGCACCAAAAGGTTTTGGAATAACTTAGTCAGGTATATGGAGGCATTACCTCCACGGAGTAACCATAGACTTGTGATACAGTGGACAGAGAACTTTCGGAGATGGTGTTAGCCATTCGATTGAAACATATGAATATATGATGTGTTCCATGTTTTCCTAGTTACTACAACCGGACCGCGATCGTGTCATTGAGTAGGAGGTATCTTGTGTTCTCATGGTGTATGGGCGCCATGGAAACATGTAAGATATCTTGTGTTACCAAGGTGTATGGGCGCCATGGAGACATTTTGATATCGGTAGTGACCGAGGGTATATGGGTGCCACGGGAACACTATATATCAAAGTATGACATGACAAGATCCTTGTGGTCAGACCTGAGCGAATTCTTGATCATCGAGCGGAGCGGCTGACATATACAGAAAAGTTCCGGAAAGAATAGTCCGAATGTTAGTTTGTACAGAGTCTAAATTGTTATAGAGCAAATTTCGAGGGCGAAATTTTGTTTAACGGGGGGAGAAATGTAATACCCTAAAAATCGTATTTATGATAAGTATCATATTTCGGTAAATAATACCTATTGAAATTAGGTGAATATGTGGTTTCAAATAATAAGTAATAATTATCTTATTTTCTAAGGTAATTACTATGGGAAATATGAGAGATAAAGAGCTAAAATCCTTGAAAAAGGTATTTTATAAGGCGAGAAAATGGCCTGAAAATATTATGATAAATCCCATATGACTGCAAATATTGACAAAAACTTAGGAAGTATGTTATCTTTAATTTTAGAAATTTTTGGGATTATTTCCCTGAAAATATATAGAGCATAAATATAATAATATTAAAAGCACTTTATGGCCCCAAAGTATTTTTAATATTTTTCATGGGATATAAAATACCAATGTAAGTTAAATAGTTGTGAGATAATAATTTATCTTAATTATGAAAATTATCAACAATTAGTAAGTGGCTAATTAAGTAATTAGTGGCTAATTGTTTAGATTAAGATATAAGTAAGTTAATTAGTAAATAATTAATTTAAGGGAGAAATTCAAATTAATAAATTAATAAATAAATAAAAATATAAAATGCTTAGAAAAATAAATAAATAAAAAATAAAAAATATCTTGATATTTTGATTAAAATAATAATATATCTGGTAAAGAGCCAACAAGACATTTGAGAATAGATAGAAATAAAATCCTACACCAAAATATAGGGATATAGTCTAAGTCATCTGGACTTTTTATAAACCAGTGAAATTCTACCTCGGAGTGGACTATCTCCGAAGTCATTTCTGAAACAAACAGAGTAAATAAGAGACGGGTATATGGGAGAATAGGCAGATAGTAAAACTGAGACCCAGAGGGAAACACAGTGTTGTGACAAACCAAGAATAAGGATTCTTAGGTCAGAACATTTTATGAACTAGTGGATTATTATCCAGAAGTTGGGACTGTCGGAAGCTGTTTCCGTGACCGACAGCGTCTGGCCTGAAATGTTCAGCCAACAACGGAATACCCTTAATGGGATCAAAAATTTAGTTAACCCAGGTATTCTTAAAGAGAAAGAATAGAGTTTCAGTGCCTTGATCCGGATTTTTGAGTTTCGTCTAAGATTACGCGATTAGGACACCGATCAGGGAACTTTATCGGTAAGTCAGCAAGATGACATCATCTTCTTCTAGAAGGATGACATAGGCAAGACATGTGTAAGGCCAAGATGGAGCCACGTGGCGAAGTGCGATCCGACGGCCGATAATCAATATGATAAAGCATGAATAGTAACCTGAAAATCTCTATAAATAGCAAGCTCCATTCTCTCATTTCTTCACACCACAACCAATCCTAGAGAGAGAGGTTAGAGAGAAGGAAGAGCTCTGAGGAAGTTCTAGCCGGGCCCTGGGTAAGTTCTTCGGTCCCTAGTCTTAAGTTTCGGTAGTTCTTTCGGTAGAAATAGTAGGAATGCTAGATTTATCTTTAATTTTTCAAGATAGTCTAGATATCATATTTAGGGTTAAATATGATATATATTTCAAAAATATGATGAGGGAAAAGATCTGTCAAAATTTTGGAGAGATAGAGCGAAAACAGCGAAGCTCTGGCGAAATTCCGCCGATTAGTCAAACTAGGGGCAAAATGGTAATTTGTACCTAAAATGCCTGTTATGCTGCTAGATATTGATAAATATTATCCTTATAGGATATCTGAGATAATCGTACCGCTGTCGTACCGCTGTTGTACCGCCATTGGGCCGCTGTCAAAAAATAATGTTTTCCGTAAAATGTACCGTTTTCCATCAACGAAGGTACGTTCGCGTACTGTAACACTAACTCTGATGGTTATTGTATGATTATATATGTTTGTTGTGTTCTGTTTGTTGTTGTAGCATACGTGGTTATGTTATATACACGGTTATGTCACATACGTGGTTATGTCACATACGAGGTTATTATTGCTGTATCATACGTGGTTATTATCTTACATACGTGGTTATGTATTTTTAATCATACATCTATTGTGGACTGTTGTATTGATTGTTGTTGTCGTGTATATATTGTCATATTTAAGCATGAGGTTAACCGTTACCTGAGGTTCAATGTGCATTGAACCTCGCCTCTTATCATAACGTCAGTTCGGAGAACCGAGAACCGAGAACCGAGGAGAAAAGCGAGCGTGCCGCACGAGACCGGGTCGAAGAATTTCTTCCGTTGTTATTCATTTTGAAAACTCTCGGTCAATGTACCGCTTCTGTAAATCAGCCAGACTTACGGCAATTTGAATAAATGTATCAGTTACTCAATTGCTCCGACGCTCTACTCTGATGAAAAAAAATATACTGCTTTTGGAAATGGGATGTTACATTTTTGGTATCAAAGCCAGGTTTCGATCCTGGGACCTGTGGGTTATGGGAGACCCAAGCCACCTTTAGCTTTAGTTTACAGATCACGTCCCAAGCAACCAAAGGTATTTTCCTTTGCTCCTCCGTGCTTCCCCATAAGAACTTCTGATTGCATTGGTCTAAAGACTCACACGTACTTAGGCAAGAGGGAGGTTTGCATGACATACCCCGGAATAGCCGTGGTCACTGACAAAATGAGTGTAGAACTCCCTGCAGAAGATAGGGATTTAGCTTTCCAGTTCGATAACCTTGTCTTCACCTTATCAACCACGTAGTGAAAGGATTCCTTTGTTACACGTTTATGATGGAGAGGAACACCCAGATATTTACCCAAATCACTTGTAATTGAGAAGCCAAGCGACACACACATCTCACTTCTTCGAACATGATGCACATTCTTTGAGAAAAAAACCCTAGTTTTTTGTTGATTTATCTTCAACCCCGAACAATCACAGAAAGTCCTTAGGCACTCATTAATAGTATATACTTGCTCCATTGAGGCTTCTGCAAATAAGATGATGTCATCTGCAAAGAACAGGTGGGAGATAGGAGGGCCAGAACGAGTGAGGCGAATTGGCTTCCAGTCCCCTACATGTATAGAAGATTGGATAATATGTGCTAGTTTTTCCATGCATAGGAAAAATAGGTAGGGCGATAGTGGATCCCCTTGCCTTACCCCCCTGGATGGTTGGAAACACTCAGCCTTGTCCCCATTCCACAGGAGTTGCATACTTGAACTAGAGACACACTTCTCAATAACTGTAGTAAGCCAACTGGGTAGATTAATTTCCTGGAGACAATGCATTAAAAATTTCCAGTTGACTCGATCATAGGCCTTCTCCAAATCAATTTTAATTGCCAGAAAGCCCTTCTTTTGCGTCATGCCGCGCATCGTGTGGATAACCTCCTGGGCCACAATGATATTGTCGCTGCTATGTCTGCCAAGCACGAAGCTGCACTGGTTGGGAGCTACCACCTGGGGAAGGATAGGTTTTAATATGTTCATAATGACCGTTGAAAGGGTTTTGTAGATAACATTACAAAGGCTGATCGGCCTCAAGTCCCCCATGGTTTCTGGGTGATCCTTCTTTGGGATAAGGACCACCAATGTTCCATTGATCTCGGTAATAGCATGTGGGTTTGCAAAGAGATACTTCACATACTTCACAACAGATGTTCCTACCATGCTCCATTGATTTTGGTAGAAAAGGGCATTGAATCCGTCAGGACCCAGGGATTTAAGGGCACCCATACTGAACATAGCTTCCCTTATCTCACTATCTGAAACTTCTCTATTACACCAACGGACTAAGTCCTCCTCAACATAGGGATAGGTCATAGGATATGCAAGAGCTGGCCGGGCACTAATGTCCTCTGTAAGAAGATTGGAGAAGAAATTTTTAGCCATACCTTTGATGATTGAGATGTCATATACCCATGTCCCCTCACTATTCTTGATTGCCTCGATCCGTTGCTATTTCCGTCGACGGTTAGCTCGGGCATGAAAGTATCTGGTGTTCCGATCCCCATAAATTGACCATTCCACTCTGTCTTTTTGTGCCCAAATAAGAGATTCTTGGAGCAGAACGTCCTCGAGCTGCCTCCAAATAGCTAATTGGAGGTCTTCATATTTAGGCAAGAAACCAAACCGAGAGACAGCCTTATTGATTCCATCCAGACAACGCATTAGCTTCTTTTTTCTTCCCTTAGTATATTTGAAGACATCTTTATTCCACTTAGAGCAAGCATCAGAGAACTGAGAAATATTCTGCACACAAGGAGCATCATGGAACCAAGATTGTCGAACAAACTCATCAAACCCCTCATGAAGCACTCGGCCGCAACAAAACGAAACAGTCAATTAGGCTTTGTGACATTTACATTCGAATCGAGATGGAGGAGCAAAGGCCTATGATCTGATTTGAAGAAAGGCAGATGGGTCACCGAGGCATTAGGGAACATATTAACCCAATGATCATTAGCCAAGATTCTATCAAGTCTTGCCTCCGTATTACCTCGTTTCCATGTAAATTTTGGGCCAACAAATCCTATATCCCTAATCTCAATAGTCTCAATCCAAGAGAGGAAGTCACGGTCGGTAGAGCATTGAAACATGGCTGAGGAGCGCCTCTCACTAGATAACAGTGTACCATTGAAGTCCCCGCCTAGTAACCAAGGCCCCTGATATGATGAAGCTAGACGGGAAATATTCTCTGATAGGGCAAAACTTTAAGCCTAAAACTCCGCAAGTATACGGGCCGTATCAAGTAATAAAGAGTAAGTAAGAAAGTTATCGTTCCCACGAGGACTCAATCAAACTAGTGATTAGATATAAGTTCCCTTATTCCGTTTAAGTTAAGCGAGTCAGAATTGTTTTCAATAATAAAAGAAATTAGAAATAATAGTAGCAAAGACTTTTCAGAAAAGAGGAAATTCCAATATCAAGAAATACAACCTAGAGTCGCTAATCCCTTGTTGGTTTCTTAGATTAATCCCCACTAAATTAATTTTGAATTAACCTAATCAGCTAACCTAGAGTATTAATGTCTAAAAATGCCTTCCGGTCCATTTATAAACCTATCTTAATTAACTATGTAATGTCTCACACAATTAACTAAAATGCATTTTAGATCGAACTCACCCTAATTTGACTATGCGGAGCTTCTAGGTATATTCCTATCCTAGACGCAAATTAGATTAAAACCTAATTCCTTATTAAATTTAAACCTAATTCCACATTATTTAATCTCAAGGTCAATTTAGGATTCCTCTTCCAAGTTCAACCCTAAATCCCCAAAACATGCTCACTAGTGGCCAATTAATAAGCAATAGCAAGAAAAGCAAGAATAAATAAACTGAATAAAATTAATCAAAACTAATAGTAGGAAATAATACCTAGAACCAAACAAGTTCATAGGTTCTCTAGGTTGAAAAAAAAAATTAGCCACACATGGCTAAAATCAAATCCATGAAATAAATAAAATCCAGATTTAGGTAAGACAGGAAAAAGAAAAGAGAAATAAAGACTCTTAAAGAATCCCTCGGTGCTCCTTGCTATCTCTTCCTCTTTAATCGTTTCTCCTGCGTTGATCTTGTGCTCTCCGTCTTGCGTCTTCAATTCTTCTCTCGCTTCTTGAATTGGTCCGTGCGTCTCTCGCTTTTCCGAATTGCGTCGTCCCCCCGCGATGGCTCCGTGCGTGGTATATATATATAGGATTTAGGTTTCTTCCTTTCAATGAATAATTCCAGCTTGGGCCCACGTTTGTGTGTGTTGGACTACGTATGTTGGGTTTTTTTCTTTTTCTTTTTCATTCAAATCCCAACTGATTTATCCATCTGATGCCTTTTCATCAAATACTCATCAAATATAATATATTATAGATATTATATTATATTATACTTAGATGCTAGCTGCGCCTATGCTTGCCTGAGACTTTATTATTTGATTCTTTTTTATCTCTTTCTTCACATAATATCTCCGCACAATAAAATAGGATATCAATTGATTTTTGTTATAATATTCTTTTATCCTATATTTAATTAAAAGATAGTTAAATATATAAAAGATAATTAAATAAGTATAAATTATTAATAAATCCAATCCAATATATATCGAATTCATACTTATTTAATTATAAAATATATACTTATCAAATTCCCCCACACTTAAACATTTGCTTGTCCTCAAGCAAAAGAAAGAAAATTCATTATCTGAAAAGAACATTGCTCATGAAATTCCTAAATAGAGAGCAATAAACCACCACACTTAGATCATATCATCAAATCTTATTTAATAAGTTAATGTTTTATAAGAATAGATCACTAAGCCAATAGCCTTAAACAATTGTAATAATCTTTTAATATCTCATGATCAAAAGATCGGCAAGCCATAAGTTCAACCATAAGATTAGTAAAAGAATATTAAGCTACTCAATTTCCCCAGAAAAATTCAAATGCCCCCTATAAACCAAGCTTTTCATTTAATTTAATAAGGATCCTCAGGTAGAAAATAACTTAATTCTTTTTTTTCTTAATAATTTTTTTTGGCTTCTTCTTTTTTCTTGTTTTTTTTTAATCTTGAGCCGTTGTAGGTCCCCTTTTGACGCGACCCTGCACATGGGTGATGCAGCACCGGTTACTTAGTTACTCCAACAGGTACCTCAAGAGGCTTTTAGCCCAACTCATAAGCCTCTTGGACTTTACCGTTTGACGCGACCCTGCACATGGGTGATGCAGCACCGGTTACTAAGTCAAGTCTAGAGATATCAGCGGAGTTGTTTGCTTTTTTTTTTTTTTTTTTGAGTCATTTCCCGACACAAAAGGTTTACTTAGCGGCAAAGGTCATCATCTAATTTTCTAAAGAAATCATGTAGCAAAATATTCATAAACTAATAATCTGTTGACCATACTACAAACTAATCTCTATTCTCATAGTCAATCTCAAGATTGCCACAAAAATTCAAGCCTTAGAGGCTTAATTGAAACATTCTTTTTATTTTAATTTTTGACTTGATAATATTCTTTAAGATGGGGAAAGCTCAAAATTAAGGTCAATCCTAAACAATGCAAACATCTCAAATAATAAAAAAAATCTTTTCAATTTCATAAGAACAAGCATAACCAAAAGAATTATATCCCTCCCCCACACTTAAATCAAACATTATCCTCAACGTTGCACAAATATAAAGAGGGAAAGAAACTAGTACTCCCTTGGTTTAGGCTTCTAATTCTGATGTAGAGTGCTTCTTCTGGTATCATCCATATGTTTCAAATTTTGAGAGATAAAAGAGTGCACAAGCAAGACTTTGCAGCCACAAGAAGAGTGATCATCTTCAAACCTGAATAAAACTGAAAGAAAAAAAAAAAAAAAACAAAAAAATAATAAATAATGCAAGCAAAACCCTTGGGTTGCCTCCCAAGAAGCGCTTGGTTTATAGTCTTCAGCCCGACTATGTTAGATTGTCAAGGAGGTTGAGACAAGCAGTGCCAATGCTTCCCAGCAGAGGATGCAGAAGTCTTCGAAATTTGTTTAGTGCGCCTGCAAGTATTCTCCATACTCTTTTGCTCAATGAAGATCGTTTTAAGGGGCTCTTTATTGGCAGATGAATCCAATTTAGCTTGATTGAGGTCATTTATCATAGCAACCCTTGCAATCTGTTTGAATTCATTTTGAGACTCCATTGCTTTGTCCCTCTTAAACTTGACTTGCTCATCACCAAGTCGTAAAATTATCTTTCCTTGCTCGACATCTACCAATGCTCTTGCAGTGGCCAGGAATGGTCTCCCAACAATTAGCGGAATCTCTTGATCTTCATCCATGTCAAGAACAATGAAGTCAGCTGGATAGATAAAAGAGCCAACTTTCACTAGTACATCCTTAATGATACCATATGGATAAGAGAGACTTTGATCAGCTAGCTTGAGTGTAACAGTTGTAGGACTAGCCTCCCCTAGTTGCAGCTTCTTAAAGAGAGATAGAGGCATAAGATTTATAGCAGACCCCAAATCACACAGTGCACCACCTTCAAATTTGTCACCGATCACACATGGAATAGTAAAGGAACCGGGATCTTTACACTTTAAAGGAACATTAGGTTTAATGACACTAGTGATCTCCTTAGTCAATGCTACAGTTGCAAACTCAGTAAAATGCTTCTTCTTACTCAACATCTCCTTCAAGTACTTAGCATACTTAGGCATTTGCTCCAAAGCTTCTATGAATGGGATGTTAATGTGTAATTGCTTGAAAATATCCAAGAATTTCTTGTATTGTTCATCCAATGCCTTCTTTTGGAATCTTTGAGGAAATGGTAGAGGCGGTCTCCATTTAGGAATCTCAGTACTTGCTTCCCTTTTGTTTACCTCCTTCTTTTGGGATTCACTGTCCTCATCTATTCCCTTCGCCTTTTGTGTAGACTCTTTATCATTTCCCACAAGGCCCGCAGGATTTTCTTCGCTATTAGAACATGAAGGCTTCATTGCTGGCTGCTGTATCTTAGGCAATTCTTCACCACTTCTAAGGGAAATGGCTTTACACTCCGCTCTTTCATCTCTACGAGGATTAGGGATAGTATTACTTGGCAATTCTCTTTGTTGTAAAACATTCACAACAGTTGCAATTTGTCCCACTTGTACCTCAAGATTCTTGATAGATGAGTTTACTTCTACAATAGATGAGTCTACTCTTGCATTAATAGCAGCTTGCTCCTGAGTATTCTTTAATTGAAAACTTGCAAGCTGAGATATCACTGCCTCTAGATTAGATTTAGGTTCTTGGGTAGGAATGACTTCCTTTTCAAATTGATGGAACCCAGTAGGTGGCAATTGTTTTGTACTAGAGGTTGATGCTTCATTAAGAGTCGCTCCATATTTCCATGAGAGGTTAGGATTTTTACGCCACCCAGAATTGTAGGTGTTCGAGTAAGGATTGTTCTAATTGTTGCCATGGTAGTTTCCAGCATAGTTCACTGGCTCTATCTGTTGAGATATGAGGCATTGTCCATTTTCATGATCGTTTCCACAGTAATCACAAGGGATATGAATAGCATTGACTCCCATGTGTCTACCATTAGATCGAGTTACTTGAGCTTCTAAGTGATCAAACCTCTTGTTGATTGTATTTAACATTGCCATCAAGCGTGAAGAAGGGTCCTCAATAATTTTATCAAGCGACTTCACCGGCCGTCTGTCATTGTTGTTCGTAGAAAGGCAATGGATAGGTCATCTAAGCATTTCCAAACATGATTCACCTAGGTTGCTTTGTAATCCCCCCATTAGTGATGACATTTAATTTCGATTTAGATTCGGGAGTCAACCGGCATCGAAGATTTGAGGTAAAACCCACTTCTCTAGATTGTGACCAGGGCTCGCTAACAAGCAACTTGAACCTCTCCCAAGCTTCATACAGATGTTCCCCAAATTGTTGATGTAAATTAGTAAGAGCGGCTCTTGCATCCACCATCTTGTTATGTGGAAAAAATCTTGATCGAACTTTTCTTCCAATGTCTCCCAAGAGGTTATCTGCCCTCTTCTAAGTTGTTGAGCCATTCTTTGGCTTTCCTTTGTAGAGAGTAAGGAAAAAGCCGAAGGCGAATTACACCATTAGGAACTCCATTAATCTTGAATGAGTTGCAAACATCAAGAAATTGTATCGGATGCCGATTTGGATCTTCTGAATTGTTCCCTGCATACTAACCCTGTAGTTCAAGCATCTTAAGCATAGTCTGCTTGATTTCGAAATTGTTGGCTTGAAACTCATGTACTCTGATTCCTGACTGATTCCCTCAAGATTGTCTTCCCAGAAAATCATTAATACACAAACGATCATTTTCATCCGCAGCCATTTCTTCAGTGTCAGTCTGAATCAATTCCTCCTCTTGGATCTGAGATGTTGTGGCTTCTAAAAGCTCTTGTGTATTCCTTGTTTTCTGTGGTGTTTTAGTAGATTTGGTTCTACGAGACATGTACCGGAGTACCTACAAAACCGAATAAATATCAAAGTATCAAACTAATACCAAAAGCTAAAAAGAAAAAAAAAATACTCAAACTAAAACTACTAAAGGATTTCTAATACTAGTCACCAATTGCCTTGAGTCCCCGACAACGGCGCCAAAAACTTGATAGGGCAAAACTTTAAGCCTAAAACTCCGCAAGTATACGGGCCGTATCAAGTAATAAAGAGTAAGTAAGAAAGTTATCGTTCCCACGAGGACTCAATCAAACTAGTGATTAGATATAAATTCCCTTATTCCGTTTAAGTTAAGCGAGTCGAATTGTTTTCAATAATAAAAGAAATTAGAAATAATAGTAGCAAAGAAAAAAGAGGAAATTCCAATATCAAGAAATACAACCTAGAGTCGCTAATCCCTTGTTGGTTTCTTAGATTAATCCCCACTAAATTAATTTTGAATTAACCTAATCAGCTAACCTAGAGTATTAATGTCTAAAAATGCCTTCCGGTCCACTTATAAACCTATCTTAATTAACTATGTAATGCCTCACACAATTAACTAAAATGCATTTTAGATCGAACTCACCTTAATTTGACTATGCGGAGCTTCTAGGTATATTCCTATCCTAGACGCAAATTAGATTAAAACCTAATTCCTTATTAAATTTAAACCTAATTCCACATTATTTAATCTCAAGGTCAATTTAGGATTCCCTCTTCCAAGTTCAACCCTAAATCCCCAAAACATGCTCACTAGTGGCCAATTAATAAGCAATAGCAAGAAAAGCAAGAATAAATAAACTGAATAAAATTAATCAAAACTAATAGTAGGAAATAATACCTAGAACCCAAACAAGTTCATAGGTTCTCTAGGTTGAAAAGAAAACTTAGCCACACATGGCTATAATAAAATCCATGAAATAAGTAAAATTCATATTTAAACAAGACAGGAAAGGAAAAGAGAAAGAGAAATAAAGACTCTTAAAGAATCCCTCAGTGCTCCTTGCTATCTCTTCCTCTTTAATCGTTTCTCCCTGCGTTGATCTTGTGCTCTCCGTCTTGCGTCTTCAATTCTTCTCTCGCTTCTTGAATTGGTCCGTGCGTCTCCTGCTCTGAATTGCGTCGTCCCCCTGCTGATGGCCTGTGCGTGGTATATATATATAGGATTTAGGTTTCTTCCTTTCAATGAATAATTCCAGCTTGGGCCCACGTTTGTGTGTGTTGGACTACGTATGTTGGGTTTTTTTCTTTTTCTTTTTCATTCAAATCCCAACCGATTTATCCATCTCGATGCCTTTTCATCAAATATTCATCAAATATAATATATTATAGATATTATATTATATTATACTTAGATGCTAAATGCGCCTATGCTTGCACGAGACTTTATTATTTGATTCTTTTTTTATCTCTTTCTTCACATAATATCTCCGCACAATAAAATAGGATATCAATTGATTTTCTGTTATAATATTCTTTTATCCTATATTTAATTAAAAGATAGTTAAATATATAAAAGATAATTAAATAAGTATAAATTATTAATAAATCCAATCCAATATATATCAGAATTCATACTTATTTAATTATAAAATATATACTTATCATTCTCCTATAGGGTCCACCGAGCAACACTAGAAGGGCTAGCATATACCACAGTAATCCACCATGTGCTACCCGCTGATCCTGTAATCTGCAGATGAACAAACTGATGGCGACGTTCAATCAAAGAAATGGAATTAATACTATGGTCCCAAAGGCACCAAATGCCACCACTATATCCCTCACAATCCACTGGCTCTATATTGGGGAATCCCAGTTGGCGAGCTCTTCCTTCAGACATTTCCTTAGAACACCTAGGCTCCAAAATTGCCATGAAATTTAGATGGTAGTGTGATTTAAGGTCACGAACGAGAGCAGGAAAGTTTCGTGCTCCGGTACCCCGAGAATTTCATATTAGGAAATTCATTGGGAAACTGTAGTGGTGGGTTGGGGTATTGCATCCTCCCCCTCAATCTTATCTTGCTCTCCTGCCACGGATTCTGCCAAAATATTGAAGGGATGAGTTCATCAATTAATCGAATGTTGGTGCTCAACACCCTGTTGATAAGTCTGCATCCCTGCCTCCAAGCCATCCGACGTTAAACTCGTTGGAATTATCACTTGCCCAGTCAAATGTGTCACGGTACTAGAGTTGGAGTCTATTGATCCCAAAACGTCACCATTCGTGGACTTCACAATAGGGTCAGGCCCTATATTTTCTCCCGATAGGCTTGCCTTATATACGGAGTATTGTCAAAAGCAAATGGACGAGCTCATCAAACTCTAACACGAGACCCCTGATGGTGTGGGTATATGATCGATTCCGCAAAATATTGAAGGGATTAACATACACGTCCACTCATTCCAATTAAGATATGGGCCCATTAACACAATCAACCTGAATATGCCGCTGGACCCGATCACGTGCGGGTTCTTGTTTTCCTTGCCTTTGATTTTACCCTTAGATGCAGTCTTTCTTTTTGAGCCAATTGGGACCCACTCAGATTTTGGTGGCCCTTGATTATTGGTCACAACTCCATGAACCTCGGTCATAACTGCCATATCCTTTTTCTTCTCACTTACTCGCCGTGAATCACTCCTTCCCTTCTCTTTCCCTTGATCGACGCCCTGTGACAAAGCCCCATTAATCCCTTTCCTGATATCTGTCGTGCGTAAACTCCCCCTGAAATCCCGCCTTAATATCCGAAGCTTCCCAAATGGGCTTACCTCCACCCCACTACCGTCGGCGACACTGACAGGGCCATTACCGTCGATAGCGGTAGCTCCGATCTCCAACTCCTTCTGTTTCTCCAGGTTCTCGCCGTCGCTATTCCCTCCTGCGCCCACATCCACGGTATTAGGAGCACTTACTTGAGTAGTAACCTGAGGCTGCTTCATTGGACATCCATCCTTCTTATGTCCATATTTGCCACATTCGAAGCACACTAGATGGAGTCCCTCGTAAATAATAGGCCGTTCTTCCCCAAAAACCATGTATGTAGGTAATAGAGGTTTCTTCAGATCAATTTCCACGCAAATCCGTGTAAAACCCCCATTATCATAAACCGACATGGATCTATCTACCTTTATCATTTTTCCGATCATGTTGCCAATTCTGCGTAAAGACTCAACATTATAGAACTCAAAAGGAACATCTGGGAGTCTGATCCAGGCCGCAATGTTGCACTGTAAATCCGCCTTCCAAGTCGACCTTCATCACCAGCCTCATCATCTTCAACATTCTAGACCCCATTAACTTCATTTTCCATCATCTCTATTTCGCAAGTTTTTTTTACACTACCACAGACTCTATTCTCCCAAATTCCAGATTTAATATGCTGTTTGTGTGGGGTTCTCTAGTGAATATGACCAGCTGATCTCTTGCTTTTTGGATGTGGATTATGTGGCTTGAGTTCAAAGCTCAAAATCAGGGGAGTTTATTTGTTTCAATCTATTTTCTCTAATTACATTTTAATTTCCTAGTTTTAGGATTATTATTTTGTAATGTTGAGACTTAGTTTATCCGTTTGGAAAACTTTGTGGATTGAACCTATGTGATTGGATTGAATTTTGTGGTTTGTTGAATTTATAAATTTGTATTTCCCTATTGATTTAGTGAAATTGTGTTTTCTACGTGGTATTGTTAGATAGCATGATTTAATTGGATTAATTGAGTGGCGTGGTATCGCATTCATATCAAGAGGAACCAAATTGCATTAATTTAATCCTAATCACACACTAAGTGGTTTTAAACAATATCTCAAGAGGTAGTAGTTAGCTACGGTAGTAGGAGCTACTATTAATTGGGAATATTGGACCCAAGTGGTATCTTGGGGTTTTTCATCTAGACTTAGTGAAAATTTACTCCTATATTTAATTGAACTGTGATTGTCACTGTTCCATTTCCAAGAGCATCCATACTCATTTTCATACTCCATTCCATTTTATTAAAAATACCAAAAATATTAGTTTAGCATTTAATTTATTTGCATTCTTATTTTAGTTAATTAATTTGAAAAGCAAAAACCTATTTTCCCTTGTTTTAATTGCATTTGCATGGCATTTAGATTACTTAGGATTCAATAAAAGGCTCCTCGAGAGAGAGAACGATCCTAGGGTTGACTATACGCAATCTTTGGTTTATTTTTGATTGTGGACCCCAAGGCTAAAGAGATTAAAAATCCACTAATCAAATATTACCATTCATTTATCATACTTCATGTAGGCTTACCATTTCAGGTCCTAGATTTGAATCACTTCCGTGCTTTATCGAGAGAGTCATTTTGAAATTTGAGAGCATGGAAAATATCTATTAAGGTGTATTAGATTTTGTTTTGTTTTTTTCGTTTTTTAAATTTGATTAAGGTTTCTTTCGAAGCCTAGAGTGCATCAGTACAAAGAGTTTTTGTCTCCCAAAAACTATATTTCTTAATTGCCTGGGATATTAGATACTCCCAAAAAGTATTGTAAGGCTTTTTTTTTTTTTTTTTCCTCTTTCATACGTTTAGTTTTTTTAAGGAACAGAAAATTAAAAGAAATCTGAAAAAAAAAAAATCAGAATACGACCAGCATGGCCCAATAAAAACAAACAACACCAACGACATTATTGGGCCTCTGGGCTTCTGGGGATCTATGTTTTCTTAACAAAATTCCTTATGGAGCAGAAGTCAGTTATAAGTGAATGGGAAATTCAACATTGTATTTTGTGTGAAATTGCAATGAGTACCCTAAAATATTTTTTTAAAGTGCAAATCACCACCTTAAAATATTTAACGGTGCATTTTGCCCCTGCTGTATTAAAAATGGACTAACAGAACCATTAACGCTATCATCACACAACCACGTCACTCCCTCCTCTGGCCCATCCTGCTTCTGTAAATGTAAAAGCAACAATGGCGGCATCGTACTGCTCATGAAGCCAGCCTGCACTCTCTTTCCTCTTCTTCTGATTTCGATTATCTGCTTTATGCCTACTTTTGCATACAATGGCTTTGTTGCTTCCCTCGAACCTTTTGCACACTTCACACCACTGGAACCCCAGAGTTGTTGGGTCTCGAAACCCAATATGTTTCATGGCAAGGTCTCAACACTCTGGCACCCGTAACACAAGTACAGTCGCAGAGTACCTCTTATCTCTACTCATAGAAAATCGAAATTCTCAAGAATGAGTTGCAAAAGTCGATTCTAGAGGCATGAGACACAGACTCAGTAACATGGATAGTGGAGTTTCAAGATGTGAGCTTGTTGTGGATATTTAAAGCTGCTTTGAACGCCATGAGATCTTTTAAATTCCGATTTATGGATGCTTCGGCAGGAAGAAGCAAATGAGAAACTAAGAAAAAGAAGAAGAAGAAAACAAGTTGAAAGAGGCTATATGTCACGCCATTGTTGCAGTTACAAAATCAGTAATAAGGGAATGAGGACCAGAGGGGGCGAGAGTGAGAGGAAAGAAACAGAGATGACGGCGTTATTGGGTCTGGTAGCCATGGACAAGATTGACCCATTTTTAATATGTTAAGGGTAAAATTCCACAGCTAAATATTTCAGGATGCTCACCTTAACCTTTATATTTTTGAGCAAATTACTTATACATCTCCAGCAAGAAAACTAAATACAGAGACGTCCCCAAATTATTTTTGTCTTGAGATTAATTCTTCTTTAGGAATTTATTGTAGAATTTGCTTGAATTACTTTTCTTATTGAAACCTTAATTTTAGATGTAAACACAGAAAACCTTAATTTTAGATTTTTTAATAACAACTTATTTCTTTCTTCTTTTGTTGTTGTTGCTGCTGCCAACAATAACAACTAATTTCTAGAAGTCACATTATGCCCAACTAATTTAGATAGTAGAGGCTTGAATCACATGACCATAAACTTTTACTGTCGCATTTTTTTCATATAAAAGACTCGAACTCAATATTTATTTTAGGAAAATATGAGACAAAATGTTTGAACATATTGTTGTAACTAACTTCCTGTCCCAAAAAAAAAAAAAAAGATTGTTGTCACTTTAATTTTATAATTTTTATTTCATAGATGAGTCAACACAATCTTGAGGTAGATATCATTATATCAACTATAATAAATCCAATACAATCTTTAACCCTTCAGTTTGTCACGGCATAAAACGAGATTTATCCAAGTCCTCTAAGTCAAATTTAAAGTTAATACTCAGCTGTGGAAATATTTTTATGGGTACGGGGAATATTGGATTGGACAAAGGAAAATTTAAGGAAAAATCGGAGATAAAGAGGAAGGAGAAATCTTGCTTGAACTGGGTGCACCATGTCGTCTACACACTACCACTACTACAGAATCTTACATATATAACAAAAGGAATTCTTGCTTGAACATGATGAAGGAGAGAAGGATGAGGACGGTGAAGAAAAGTAATGAGAAACAAAAAGAATAGGTTAGTTTCGATAGAGAATTAAAGTGTACTTCAAACAAAGTAATAAAGGGTTTTGACTTTAGGAGAACTAGTACTTGGTGTTGGATGATCAAGTGTGAGGGTTATGAAAAGTACTCTAGAATTTTAAGTTGGGGATGATAGATCATTTGAAAATATTACATGACAATTGTTTCTTAAGAAACATCATTATAACCGTTATGTTTCTGTTTTTGCTGTTATAAAATTGGAAGATAAATCGTTTTAGAAGTATTACATGATGATTGTTTTGAAAGAACCATCACTTTTATCAATAAATATATGACGGTTAATAATTAGAATTGTTATGCTTTAATTTTCACGATTCTGCCTCTCAATATAAGATGATACATATATTTAACCATGAATTATTAGCATTATATATTCTTATGTGAACTTCACATTGACATATATGATGCTTATTCGCTGTAATTGTTATTTATTAAGTGCTTATGTGTAAAATTTTGTAGTAGTAGTAGTGCACAGATGATGTGGTGCACCCGGTTCATACAAGAATTTCTTAGATAAGAAGTTGTTTATAAGAGTCAAACGTTATTATAGGCAGGAAGATTAATTCTTATAAAATCTTCCCTAACCTCACTTTTAATAGGGAAAAAGGTCCCATATCTAGTAATTAGTAGGCATATTAGGAATACGCAAAGTTTGAGATGTGTCTAATCAAGTGGCTTAAGCCATGTCTGTGAAGTAGACAACCATCAAGGATAAAAATGATCTTCTCCAAGAATGGTTGGGTTTGTATGTATTATGCCCACCCACGATGTTGTCTTTGTCACTACCTTTCCATTTTATAGGCCTAATAGCATATGTTAGATTTGTATATGACATAAGTATTGGGCCACTTATTATCTCTCTAGGAATAACCCAAAAAAAAAAACATTCTTGGGCCTAACCACAAAGCTTAGTCATTTTGGTGCAGAAAAAGAGCTTAAACCAATGAAAATTGAGTCTAACAGAATGAGTTAGTCCCTTATAACGCGACAAATCAATGTCACTTAAATTCAATAGGAGGATACCAATACTTAGCCAAAAAAAGAGCTTACAAGCATGTGATTTTTATGATAAGTTAAATTACACATTTGTGGTGTTTCTTATCGAGGTTATTAAAACCAGACCGATCACTGAATTGGTCGGGGTACTGGCTTACTAGGTCAAGGGTCAGTTGGGTCAGATAGAAGCTAACCCAAGGTCAAACCGGTGAAAAAGTGAAGATTTCAATGTTATTAATATGAAATTATAAAGAAATAAAAAAATCATTTTTAAATTAAATTGGGTTAATGCCTAGATTGGACCGGTTTATCGACTGATTCGCCGGTTTCTGGTCTGAACCATTCGGTCTAGTCTAACCTTGGTTCTTACACAAATTATATGCTTTGCATATTCTAATCAAATGCTCCTATGGTCTTATTTATAGTGTAAAGAAAGAAGAAAATCATTAATGCAAAAATCACTTTTTAGCTAAGTGAAAAGCGTTCTTTAGACCAATTTTGGATTAGATCTTGATATAGCCGGTCTAAAAAAGACTTTTTATGCCAGTTAAGCAACCGATATTAAAAATCACATTTTAGAATAGTAAGTCAAATACCATGTATAAAATGTGTTACTTTTTATACTGGTTGCAAAAAAGATCAGGTCTAAAAAGTCATACTTTTTAGACCAGTTGCCAAAAAGATCAGGTCTAAAAAAGCTAGACTTTTTAGACCTGTCTTGGCTTATATCACGTATAAAAAATGTTACTTTTTAGACCGGTTATTTCGAAAACATGTCTTAAAAATAGTTCTAGACATGATATTTGTAAAATGTGTATTAAAAGTTAAACTTTTTAGACCTCATATTTTATACATTACTTCTTAATACTTTTTAAATATGATATTTATAGCATCCTATCAAAATTTTTTTTGGGTGTTTTTTCACATAACAAACCCATTTCTTCCTTTTACCCACCATTTAATCTAGCACCTCAAAGACAGTTTAAACTACAAGCTCTAAACAACTCAATATGAGTTACAAATTGAATTATTGAAAATGAATTTAATTCCAAAAATATTCAAATTCAAGTGGAAACAAAATCTAAAAACTATTATTCATCAAAAACCACAAACCACAACAATATTTTCGTAGCCAAAGAATCATCGCAGACCACAACATTTCACTGCCTTCAAATGATGAATACATACATGATGGAATATACAAGACCTAAACTCACTATTGTTCTAAGAGCTCATAAATGAATTCAATACAACATTTGCAGATGAAGCCAATATCTTCATCAGGAAAGGGATAAAAAAGATCAAAACTTCGTAAAATCAAAGCCACACAAATCATTAACTTGCTAACTTGAAAAAATAAAAGTAGTACAAAATTGTTGAAATAGATATTTACCTCTTGAGTAAATTATGTCATGCCTATGGTGATAATGTTAAATGTGCGTCTCAACATATAAATTCCGCATAAGTTGGACCCTGATGGTTGCCTGTGAGTCTTAAAAAGAACATCTTATAATTTAAACTATATAGAGGATCACTTATTGAACAAGTTCATAAAGCAAACAAATATGTACTAACCTTTGATGTGATCCATTTGAGATCTTTTACCTCATGCACATGCTTACCACCAGTAGTGTGTCGGTATGTCCTCATTGCCCTATCATCAAAATTACAAAGCTTACTTATTTCCACAAATTCCATATTTTCCAACAATATATAGGTAATGCAAGAAAAGCGATGATTTTCTCTTATTTATTCAAATGATATTTCTAGTTCACTACTTTATTTAGTAAATAGAAAACTTACGAGTTCATTGTCTTCTTCAATTCATTCCCTAGTTTGTAGTGAAGGGAGCACAAGACGATGACAATATAACTCTTCTTGTATAAAAGAACCAATGGCTAATGAAATTGAAAACAACAGAATTGACTATGAATCCAATTTTTCAAGCAATATATATATATTATGAAATAAAAATTTGCTTCTTACCCATCCACATATGGTGCCAAGAAACACTATGTTTGATAGAAGCATTGGTCCCTTTCTCTTGGGTTTGAACTGGGCAAATAAATCCAAAATTATTACATTTTCTTGAGGAAACCAACCTACAATTCATGTACCTATAATAATGCAAGCACACAAATTAGAAAAAAGGTGTTTTGGTTTGATATCACTTTCTTCTTCTTCTTCTTTTGTTTCAAGTTTTTTGAATGGGTTGAATTAGTAATTGATTAAAGGTGCTTGTGGGTTCCACAGATTAAGCATGAGTGATTTCTTCCTTTCATTTCCTATTATTCCTTGAATTTTACTGTTGATAATGAATATTTAGTTCTTAAGAATATATTTACACCTGAGACCTACCCAATTGACCAACATAGTGATTTTTAGGGTTACTTTTCATGTCTGCAAAATATGTATACATGCACTTATGCTGTTAACTTCAAGTCAAGCTTCTAGTGTTAAAAGTAAAGGAAAGAAAACATAATCATACATCATGTTAGTGCTACCCTTAAAAGTAAGATAGGAAGGTCATGTACACTTAGAAAATTAGCAAAGAAATAACTTAATAAGAATAAAAGCATTAACTAGTTTGACGCTCTTTTAAATTTATTGTGGACTTGTGGAAAAGTACACATTTGTTAGCTAGAGCTTAGGCATGTCTTGATGAGAGTTCCCAATTATATGATCATAGAACCTAAGCGTCGAAAGAACCCGAATAAGTGCTTTTTTTATTTGCTTTATTCCTGCCGTCTATAGACTGACCTAGTCGGCCGAGGGTTGGCACAAGCAAAATATTGGACCTAGGTTTGTTGATGGATCTGGTCTTGTCGAACAGGTCAGGATTCGAGGTTAGAACACAAAAGCCCACCAGCCGAGCTGAACTGGTTAGTGATGGAAGCAATTCCCACGAACTGAGAACAAAAGGATTTGCCCCTGAATTCGAATATGGATCACATTTGGATAAAAGCTAAGCAGACGAGTGTTGAATATGATAATGAGATGAGGGAATTTTTAGAATTTTCTAAAAGAAATACCGATAATGATAGTGAGATGTTTTATTGCCTTTGTGTAGAATGTTTGAATGAGAAGCGACTAAGTGCTGCAGATATATATACATTTAATTTATGAAGGATTTTGTAAGAGTTATACAATATGGGTATGGCATGGTGAAGAAATAGAAATGTCAAGTGCATCTCAATAGGGGGAATGGCCTTTGATGATAATGACACGAATATGGATGATCAGATAGAGGAAATTATTCGTAATGTAGGAGAAGAGGCTTTTGAGAAATCACATGCATATGTAATATGTGCAGTGGTGTAGAAAAGTCGATGCACCTGAGGTAAAAAACACCAATTGTTGAAACCAGTATTGAAATGGTAAGCTTGAAAGCACGACATGGATGGAGTGACAAGAGTTTTTCAAAAACGTTTTAGGCTTTTAAGGATATGTTTCTGGATGATAATGTATTGCCGGGTCGATACTATGATGCTAAGCAAATACTATTCACTCCGGATAAAGTACAAAAAGATCCATGCATGTCCTAATGATTGCATATTGTATAGAAAAGAGATTGAAGAGAAGAAGCAGTATCCGATATGTGAAACCCCAAGGTACAAATTAAATAAGGTTTTTATTGGCTGGTCTTAATGTAACAGCTACTCCTAGTAGCTATTTGAGGCATTATTGAATATGATCACAACACATTTTGACTAGACTTTGTTTCTTCTTCAATGCTATATGTAGTAAAGTCATTGAGATTGAAAAATTAGATGAATTGGAAATAAAGGATATCTTATCTTGTGTCAGCTTGAGGAGCTTTTTCCTCCTACATTTTTTGACATCATGTACATCTAATTGTTCATCTAGTGAGGGAGATAAAATTGTGTGGCAATGTCCATTTATGATGGATATACCCAATTAAAAGAACTATGAAATTCCTAAAAAGGTATGTGAAGAACGCAAACCGGCCTGGAGCATCTATTGTTCAGAAAAATGTTTCTGAAGAAGCCATGAAATTTTGTCAACATTATTTGTCTAAAGTAAGAAATATTGGGCTTCCTAAACGTCATCATGAAGAACAGGGTAGACGCGGGGCTTCAATAAAGAGTTTGAATCTTGATGAATTGTTACAAGTCCACTTATACATCTTGAATAATGTTGATCAAGTTCAAGACAAAATAAATGTACGTAAAGAAGTTGTACAAAAAGAAATAGTCGAATGACTAAACAAAGGTTAATTAGAGAGCATAACAGAACTTTTGCATATTCGTTCAAACAAAAGGTTGAGGGAGATGAATATGTTTATGATACAATAAAATGGTTAGCACGTGGTCTTGAGGTTGATGTCTTATTTTGGAATTCGTATGTGATCAATGGTTATACCTTTTAAACAAAGTCCTTAAATGATAGGAGCACCGTCAAGAATAGTGGTGTTATATTAGTGGCTGAATCTATGTACTTCTCCTATTTGAAAGATAAGACGCCTATATTGACAATCATGCCTTATTATAGTGTAATACCCGGATAATCATTTATCCAGAGTCTTATTAGAATAAGTAAAAATTTTATTTTCTAATGGATGAATATGGAGTATCAAACAATATAGTTTTTAAGTATCTTATTTTCTAAGGAAATTACTGTGAAAATTTGAAAGGAAAATAAGCTAAAAATCCAGGAGAAACGAATTTTATAAAGGAAAATGGCCTAAAAACATTATGATAAATACCATATGATATGAGATCTTGATAAAAACTTAGAAAGTATGTTATCTTGAATTTTAGAAATTTTTGGGATTATTTCCCTGGAAAAATATTGAGCATAAATAAAATAATATTAAAAAGCACTTTATGCTCTTTGATTTTTAATATTTAATATAGGATATAAAATATCAATGTCAGTCAAAGTTTGTGAGATAATAATTAATCCTAATTATGAAAATTATCAACAATTAGTAAGTGGCTAATTGGGTAATTATTGGCTAATTGTTTTGATTAAGATATAAGTAAATTAATTAGTAAAATAATTAAATAAAGGCTGAAATTCGAAATTAATAAAAAAATAAAAAAAAATATTAATAAAATATTTTATGCTTAGAAAAATAAATGAAAAATAAAAGAAAAAAAAATAAATATCTAGATATTTTGAATAAAATAATAATATAATCGGTAAAGAGCCAAACAGGACATTCGAGAATGGATAGAAATAAAATCCTACACCAAAACATAGGGATATAGCCTAAGTCATTTGGACTTTTTATAAACCAGTGAAATTTTATCCCGGAGTGACCTGTCTCCGAGGTCAGTTCTGAAACCAACGGGGTATTTAAGACACCGGGTAGGAGAGAGAAAATGCAGATAGAGGATTTAGAGTCAATACTGAAACAAGTAGTTGCCGTGAATTAGGAATCTAGTGACTTTGGTCGATCATATTACAAACCAGTGGATTTTTGCCTAGACGCTGACGCTTCCGGAATTCAATTCCGTAACAGAGGGCGTCTGTCCTAAAATCTTCAGCCGATCACGGAATGCCCTTAATGAGATCAAAAATTTAGTAAACCCAAGTAGTTTTAATAAGAAAGTATAGTACTTCGAAAATCTGCTCCCAGAATTTTGAGATTCTCCGAGATTGCGCGTTTCGGACACCGAACTAGAAACTTTATCGCACGGCTCATAAAGTAAGAGGCATGATGTCATGCATGACATCAATTTGCCTTGGGAAGTGTGCAAGGAGGTCGGCACACAAAAGGGAAGGCCAAGATCAAGCCACTTGGCAAAATGCGATCCGACGGCTCAGAATCGATCTGATAAAGTTTGAGTTATTTACCAAACTGCCATTCCCTTCTTCTATAAATAGGAGACACTTCTCCTCTCATTTCCCACACAAAAATTTCGTGCCTTAGAGAGAGGTTAGAGAGAAGGAAGAGCCCGGGGAAATTCTAGCCGAGTTCTGGGTAAGTTTTTCAGTCCCTGATCTTTAGTTTCGGTAGTTCTTTCAGTAGATATAGTAGGAATGCTAGATTTATCTTTAAATTTTAAAGATAGTCAAGATATCATATTTAGGGGTAAATATGATATATATTTCGAAAATATGATGAGGGAAAAGATCTGTCAAAAATCTGGAGAGATAGGGTCAAAGTAGCGAAGCTCTGGCGAAATTCCACCGATTAGGGGGTCGGGGGCAAAATGGTAATTTTTACCTAAAATGCCGTTATAATGCTAAAAACTGATAGATACTATCCTTATAGGATATCTGAGATTATTGAACCGCTGTCGTACCGCTGTCGAACCGCTGTTTGTACCGCCGTTGGGCCTCTATCAAAAAGTACAGTTTTTCGTAAAACGTACCGAAAGTACCGTCAACGAAGATACGTTCGCGACGTACTGTAACACTGACTCTGATGCTTGCTGTATGCTTATATATGATTGTTGTGTTCTTGTACCGAGATGTTGTCTCAATTATTTTTAAATGCAATCATGAATACACGGGTTATAGTCTTGATAACACCGTTTAGAGTTTTCCTAGCGCTGAGGACACGATAGGCCATCGTGGCACTTGGATTTGATAGTGCGATCGGGGTAACATACATCTGCGGGGGCTGTGTATTGTTATTGCCTTATATACATCATTATGTATTTCCTACATCTGTTATGGGCTTTTGTAGTGATTTTTCTAAAAATGTCATGAATACCTGTCATACATATATTGCTTGCATAAGCATGAGGTTAACCGTTACCTGAGGTCCGATGGGCATTGGACCTCAGTCTGAATTGATAGACAAGAAAGGGTCATAAACAAGAGGAGGCACCAGGAGATGGAGCCATAGATAGACGTCAGTAGACGGAGCCGTGAGAAGGCACCGGTCAAAGAAAATACGTGAAGGAAGTCAACCAAACCTGTCTTATAGCATGAATCTAATAAAGTTACTTCATATCATTTGTGCTTAAAACGAAAGGGTCGTCTTGTGGATCGGCCAATCAGTCACCCTAGCACGGTGAGGCTCCCACTAGACCTACCCTACCGGCCAAATGGGATGATTTAAGCGAGTTAGGTTCTATGCCCCAAGTCTACTCAAGGCTTGGATAAAGAGGGTATATAGTTACACGAAGAAATGTAATTATAAGTTTTGTATTCTTTGTATCACATAAACATTCCTTCGGGAAATTTTTAATACATCAGTGTACGTCAGGCATCATCATATGTCTGAGTACTTTTACATCAGTTACTCAGTGTTGTACATGTTGTTCAAATTTTTAGTACATGCTCTTCGTTTCCGCAAAACGCTAAGTTGTAGCACCTCAAACTCTGATGAATTTTTATAAAACCACGTGTCACCGACACGATTTATGTTACGGAATTTGGGGTGTTACATATAGGATTATTGAAGAGATTTGGTTGGTGGACAATGTTAAAAGTAAATTTCTCATTTTCAATTGCAAGTGACTTGATATCAATATGGTGTTCAAATTGATCAGTTAGGATTTACATTAGTAGATATGAATAGATGAAGTTTTAGAGATGAACCTTTTTATTATGGCAGATTAGGCGAAACAAGTGTTCTATATCATCGATCAGGAAAACAAAAATGTTGTATGTAGCTCTTTAAGGAAAAAGGGTCATTGCTATTAATACGGAAAGTCATTCAAATTATGATCTTTCTGAGTTTCCTTCTTTTTCAAGGGCTATACCTGAATTAAACGAAGAAGATGAAGCGGATAATGAACACGTCATAAGAAATGATCATCATGAAGGGATATGGGAGGATATCCCTTTATAAAATAGAGAAAATTACATTTGCAGACTTTTCACCTAGATCAAGAGGTCTACAAGTTGAGCACCATAAGAACTCATCTTCAACAAATCAACAAGCCCCCCATTAAGATAATTCAAGTAATATTCATCTGCAAAATTATTTGAAAATTTTAAGGTTTTAACATTCTTCCTCTATTCTTAAACAATGTTGTTAATTATGTTCTTTTATTACAAAGTTCTGATAGTGATATCATAGATTGTGTTGTGTCTCGTCAACAACCAACTTTCGATGATCCCATGTTAAGAGGACATAAACATGAAATTAGATATCTTGGGCTGTGGTCTATGATGAATAATAGTTGTTAATTAGATATCAATTTTGTTCCCACTTGAATTGGAATATTATTGGCATTACATTCATTTACTTTGTATATTCATTTCCAATAATTCAATTTATAACTCATATTGAATTGTTTAGAGCTTGTAGCTTAAACTGTGTTTTAGGTGCTGAATTGGATAGTGGGTAAGGGGAAGAAATAGAGTGGACATGTGAAAAACATGAAATAATTTGGTTAGGATGCTACAAATATCATGTCTAAAAAGAATTAAGATGAGACTTTTAAGAGCGGTTTAAAAAATATAAGGTCTAAATACTAGTTTAAAGATGTGCTTTCGAAACAACTGATATAAAAAGTGAGACGTTTAAGACCAGATATTGTACATAACTAGTCTTAAAAGTGAGACTTTTAAGACTAGATGTTTTACAAAACTGGTCTAAAAAGTCAAACTTTTGAGACTTAATAAAAGCCAAGCCAGGTTTAAAATGTCAGACTTTTTAGACTTGATATTTGAGTAACCGGTGTAAAACTAATTCTTAAGGTCGGTTGCTCAACTAGATTAAGAAATAACAGACTTTTTAGACTAGCTATATCAAGACCTGATCCAGAACCAATCTAAAAAGTGATTTTTACCTGATCAAAAAGCAATTTTTGCACTAGTGACCCTCGCTTTACTTCAAAGTTTTGGAAATATTGCATGAGGCTCTGGGTATTAAATTAAAGTTCATGACGGCTTACGATCCTCAAACTTATGGACAAACAGAGAGAACTATACAAATGCTAGAAGGATGTTGAGAACGTGTGTATTGGATCTTAAGAAAGGTTGGGATCATTTCCTTCCACTCATTGAGTTTGGTTATAACAAGAATTATCACACGACCATTCAGATGGCTCCGTATGAAGCATTTTATGGAAGGAAATGTCATTCACTACTTTGTTGGACTAAATTAGCTGAAAGTAGATTGTATGGGTTAGAATTGTTGACTAGATGATGGAGCTGATACATGTTACAAGAAAAAGACTCATTGTGGCATAGAGTAGATAGAAAAGCTATGCTGTAATACCCGGATTTTAGCAAATCTGAAATTCTTGAGATGAGAGAAATTAATGAATATTTTGATGAAGCAAATTCATGAGTTTAAAACTATTATAGAAAATTGTTATAATTGTCGAGTAAATTGTCGAAAAAGTTACGTAAAAATCAGATGAATAGAATGACTAAAAATGCAATAATGGTGATAAAAAGGTCTAAAAACATTATGATAAATATGCGAAAGATCATGAAAGATTATGAGAATATTATGGGAGTGTTATCTTTAATTATAAGAATTTAATAAATTATTTCATAGGAAATAACATGAAGAAATGTTTAAAAAGCATTCCGAGAACCATAAAGTAACTTTATCTTGTAAACATTTTTAATATTTTACATAGGATATAAAATGACAATGTCAAGTATAAAGTTAGTAAGATAATAATATACTGTAAATTATAAAATTATCAACCATTGGTAAGAGAATGATTAGATAATTACTAGCTAATTGATTCAGTAAAACAAGAGAAATATAGAAAGTTAAATTTATGGTAAAATCCTTAATTAAGAGATTAAGGCTAGTAATTAGCATAAAATATACTTACCGATTATGATAAAAAGATTAAGAAAAATTGGTAAAGATAAATGTATGAAGAAATCTAATCCTAAAAAGATCACTAAACGAAGAATTTAAGCTCGATTAAGCCTTAATGAAGGCGGGGTAAAACAAGAATTTGTGGTAAAAAATATTATATTTTTAAAAATGGAAAAAATTATGAAAAAAATAATTAAAACTGAATTTTAAAATGAAGGGGCCGAAATTATTGGTATTTTTAATTAAAAAGAATTGTTTAAATAATTAAAATGATAATTAGAATAAAATAATAATATAATGCGGTGAGTCGCCTTATAAGGCCGAGGGGAAAAGTTAGAAATAAATTCTACGGGTAAACCAGAGGTAAAAGTCTTTTCAGACTGGTCAAATTAAGAACAAGTAAATTTTTACACGAAGAAAGAATTTACCAGACATTGATTTCCGCAACCGAAAACCCTAATTCCTAATAAGACGGAAAGCTGATCAGATAGAGTAGGGTCAGATAGGCAAAGTGAGAACCTATAGAAACAATTGCGTGTTTTCAAACACTGGATTAAGTTAGGCAACAACTGGACGTTTTACGATTCAGCGAATTGTTGTCTAGAAGTTGGTTCTATTGGAAGCGAATTCCGTAACCGGACACGTTTGTCCGAATATCTTCCGACGCACCGGAGAATACCTGGATATGATCAAAAAGAGGATCAAAATAGATAATATGAAAGAGGATGGAAAGATCTTCAAAGTTACATGCCCAGATTTTTGAGTTTCTGCGAAATCGCGCGAAACGGACACCGTCGGGTAGCTTTATCGGGTAGGAGGACATAAAGCAAGAGACATCATTGGATGACAACTCATCCTTTGACTTTTTGGGACCCCTTGATGTCGGCCTTGACCATGGATGGCCAAGATTGCTTTGTCCTCAAAAATGCGATCCAACTACGGAATCCGATCTCGAAGACTATTGTGTTAATTCCCACCTTGTCCTCCCTTCTTCTATAAATAGCAAGCACATCTCCTCTCATTCTTCACACCAAAATTCGAAACCTAGAGAGAGGTTCTAGAGAGAGAAGCTCTGGAAAAATTCTGCCTTGCTCCGAGTAAGTTCTTTTGTCCTTAGCTTTTAGTTTCCGTAGTTCTTTCGGTAGTTATAGTAGAAGCGTTGTTTTGATCTAGGAAGTTTGAGAATATATTCCTATACTTGTTTTTAAGCCTCATTGCATTGAAAGATGCCGACGAGGTAAAAACCTAGTGGGGATAATTTTGAAATGGAATAAGGTCAAAGTAACGAAGTTCGCGAAATTCCGCCAAATAGGGGTAGTAGGGGCAAAATGGTCTTTTTCACCTAAAATGCCTGTTATGCTGCCAAATATTCATAAGTGTGTTATTATTCTGATTAGAATACTTTTGACGTCGAACCACTGTCGAAATTCCATCGTTCCGCTGTTGAGCCGCTGTTTCGCTGTTTTATGTACGACCGTAAAAAAGTACCGTTTTTAGCCGGAAGAGCCGGATATCTGCAACTAAGGTACGGACGCGTACTATAACCCTAACTCTATGCTGCTTATATACTTTTGCGTTATAGATACGTTCATAGACTGAGGTTCTGTTGAGAATCGTCAGAGATACTTACAGCTTTACCCACGGATTATAGTATTGGTAATGCCGTTTGAGTTATTCCTAGCGGCGAGGACACGTTAGTGGCGTGGCACCGGATATGTGCGAACTAGTCGAGAGAGACTTTACATACGCTTTGTGCTTATGTTCTGTCCATGTTATTGATCATACATCTCGTTGTTTGCTTTTGTGATGATATGTTGTATTGAAATGAATATCTCGTTGTACGTATCTTGTTTTATTTGAGCATGAGGTTAACCGTTACTCCGAGATCCATATGTGGAATGGATCTCATTTGTAGCATCGTCGGTCGGAGGACCGATGTTTGGCGATCGAAGCAAGCGGTGGAGTAGGCCAAGACGTGTCTACATTATCTATCGTTTTCTTTAGTTTCTTTAACTTTTGAGAATTCTGGATCACTATAATCCGATACATTTACACTATGGTCCATATTTTGAATGTAATGTAAATTACTTACTCGCTCCAATGCTCTACTCTGATTACTCTGCTTGAAATATTTGGAAACGTTTTTAAAAAAAAATCCGCCGTTTTCAAATGGGATGTTACATATGCTGACAAGAAGAGGAGACCTTTGGAATTTGAGGTTGGTGAACACTTATTCTTGAAGATTTCACCAGTCATAGGTATTGGTAGGGCGATGAAAATGAAGAAACTGAGTCCTAGGTATATTGGTCCTTTTGAAATTTTTACGAGAATTGAACCAGTGGCATACTTAATAACTTTACCTCCAAACCTAAGTAGGCTTTATAATGTCTTCCACATATCACAACTAAAGAAATATCAGCCAGACCCATAACATATCATTGAGCACAAAGATATTGGTGTTTAGGATAATCTAACTTATGAAGTTAAGCCAAAAAGAATCATTGGCTGTCAGGAGAGATGCCTCAGACATAGAAGCATACCATTTGTGAAACTAAATTGGAAGGGATTATCTCCTAGGGAAGCAACCTGGGAAGTATAAGAAGATTTGAAGAAGCAATATCCAGATTTCATGCCTTAAGGTATGTGTCAAATTTTGAGGACAAAATTTATTTTTACAGGGGGAGAATTATAATATCCCAAATTTTGGGACTAGAAGTTTATGAATAAGATTGGGATAAGTAGGCTGCTAAGCCAGTATGAGTCAAAAATGTTAAGCTTATCGTGAGGAAACAATTAAGATAATTATTAATGATTATTTTTGGACCTTGAAAATTTAGAGGAAATTATGAAATATTATTTTGAGAATCTAGAAATTCTGTGAAGGGATTAAATACAAAAAAATTGGCATAAATAGTTTTAAAGCCATTTTCTAAAATTTAGGACCTATTTTACTGAAAATTCAAGGAAAAAAAGTGAGAATAATTTTTGGCCTTGAAATTTTGGAGTTAATATATTAAGGCCTAGAGAAGCTAATTAAGGAAGAAAATCCTTATATGGTATTAAGGATTAATTTTCAACACCTATCTAATGTTTGCAATTAAATGAGCAAATAACCAAGTTGCAAACAAAAACCTTGTAAGCGAACAAAGAGGCTTAAATAGGTTATTTTGTGAGTGACCCTGCAACACTCTCCCACTATCCCAAACACACGAAACATATTAGCAAACACCCACTCCCTTATTGTTAGTTCTCATTCGGTCAACACACACACACACTCACTTCACCCACTCTCATAAACTCTCAGCCACTCTCCACTCACTCCCTATCTTATACGCCCTATATATACACACCCATACACCTTCCAATTTTTCATTCTATTCAGCTAACAAAGAGAGATAAAGAGTAGAGAGCTGAAACAGAATAGAAAATGTGAGAGACCACAAGAGCATGAGAGAACAATAGAAAGTGAGAGTGTTCGGTAAAGGAAAGAAGAGTATTCAAAACCCACATGATAATTGGTTTTTGGGCTTAGGTGAGTCTCGTAATCCCTCTTCCATCTTCATTTCATCTGATTAATATTGTTTTTGAGGTTAAAAAGCTTGTTGGAAGTTGAGTGTTGTTCGGTGAGAGGTTTTTTGTCGGAAAAACTAAGGGTCACATGCATGTTGATTTCAAAAGCTAAAGTTTGAGTTTTATGGTTAAATTTGTTAAGGATAAAGTACACATCATAATATCTAAAATGAGTTGTAAAGCCTGTTAATCAGAGGTCTAGAGAGAAAGTTATGAATTTTCCAAGTTAGACAGGAAAAATTTGGCGAATCTTGTTTTCCAGATTTGGGTGGTAACCATTTCTGTGAAATCATGTGAGGTTACAAATCATAATTTGGTATAGTGATTACTTTTCCTTTAAAGTAAGCTTATAGAGCTTTAAATAGGAACTAAAATAAACTCATTTAAAGTTTCCTGGACTAAGTTATGATTTTTTCAATTTCCTTAAGAAATTATAGGCATAATTTTTGTTAAGTCTGAAAATGACAACTTTTTGTTTTTGGAACTAGCTAGGAGTTGAGAGCTTTGGGTAGGATAATAGGCATTTAAACATGTCATAGTTGGTGTAATATCCTAAATTTTGGGCTGAGGAATTTAGGGATAAGCCTACATCAGGCAGACGACTAAGCCCAGTTGAGGAAGTGTGATATTAAATTTCGTAAATATTGTATGGGACTAATATTTCATTGACAAAAATTGGTGTTATAATTTTGGCAAAAAGAGGAATAATTATCATATTGGATTTTGGATAATAAATGGCAAAAGAAGACACATATGCTCCATTTATGAGGACACATATGCTCTATTATGGCCATATATTCCACCAACCAAGGGATTCATGTGCATATATTGAAGATGGAAAAAGATAATTCATGGCTTCTTGGATAAGCCATTATTTTAAAGGCTATAGTTTAGCCAACAATGCAAGTATGGAAGGAAGCATCAATACCACAAAAGGAAAATAGAGGATACTTAAAAATGAAAATGAAAGACTTAAAAGAGGACACGTAAGCTCTTGTAAAAAGGCCACCTAGCTCCATTTATGGCCATAAAATTTACCTACCAAGAGAGCAAAGGTTGAAGAATCAAAGAAAAAATATATATTTGTAAGTAACTAAATTCACTTAAATTGAGGTATTAAACTTATATGATATAATAAAGCTCATGGGAGAAAATAATTTATGGTCACACAAGGGGCCAAGTGGCGTGATCTCTTGGAGGAAAGGATGAAGAGCTTTTCACCGTATGATAAATTTGGAGGCAATTAAATATTATTATCTTAAGGAGGTGGGATTGCTTTCCAATGGAATTAAGACTTAGATAAGACCATCTAAAGCTCTCTAAACACCTCATTAGTTTTGGTTGAAGCAAAAGACACAGAGAGGGTCTAAAAAGGTGAAAATGAAGAAGAGAAAGAAATTAAGAGGAAGAGGAGGTTGAAAGCTTGAGGAGCTCAAGGAAGAAGTAAGATTTCAAGAAGTGTGAGTTAATAAGTATCATCTCTTACACTTATTTGTGATATTGGTTGACTTTGGATTAATTTCCTCATGTTTTTTGTAGATCTGAAGATCATAAACTTCAAATGAATTTCTGCCCAAAGACTTATAATATGGATTTAAAAGTGTATTAAGCCTCAAAATGGAATTAGAAGGCCAAATAACACATAAAACCATAAGGTTTATAAAGAAGAATTTGGATGATATTTGCATCATACTTTTGGTCAGATCCAAAGTAGTGGGATGTTGTCCATTTTGACAATTCCAAAGTGTTTAAAATGGAAAATAGTGTAGGATAGAAGTTAGACAATAATTTTTGGAAGCCTAATGATTAAACAATGAAAATCTCAAACTGTCCAGTGAAGAATCTTGTCAGGTCAGATGGTTTGCAACGTGTTTTTGAATAAGCAAATGGGGTCTAATGATTATGAAATTTTTCATAATTGAAGTAGACATAATAATCTTTATTTTGATAGTAATTCATAATTGTTGGAGTTATATACAAAATGATATGAACTTTTGAAGTTGACATATGATTCTGGAATTGGAATTTGGATAGTAAGGACATTTAAGCTAATATGGAACAATACGAATTTTATGGCTGATGGTGATATATTTATTTGAAAATAGACTTATCAAGGGTCATTTATCCTTTGGAATCACTCAAATTGGATACTTGAATAATTAGTTATGATTTTTCAAAGTTCAATGAAAATTTTGTAATTTTTGAAGTAAATCCAAAAATTAAGATAGAAAAGTCAAGATTGATAATTTTGACATTTTTGCAATTAATAAATTAAGGACTTTTAGCCAAAGGATGGGTTAAATGATATTTAATTCAAGTATCCTTTGAATTGTAGAGAGTTTGCAAAAGTGATGAGTATTATTTATAATTTTATGAAATATCACCGCTGAAAGCGTTAAGGAGATGGAAATAAATTGTCGAACTAAAAATCAATCAAGTAGTAACTTTAATCTCAAGCACTCTGTATATCTATGTATGCCTGTTTGTACCATGAATTGTGATTCATGTCACACGTTTATTGCATTCAGTAATGTATGGGTTCAAAGCCCAGTTGTTATGATTATTTTCCCAGCGCTGTGGATTTGGGACTTGCTGTATCTTACGTTTCGCAGTCAACATTGCTTGGATTGATGTGTTGCATTATGTGACTGCGTGTGATATATACTGAATGTCGTATTGGTTATTTTCATGACTATGGTTATTTGTCATACACGGTTTATACATTGTGCATGAGACTAACTGTTACTCTGGGATTCAATTTTGAATCCTAGACTGCTTGAAAGATTCAGGTAAGATTAAAGGTAGTGATTCTGAAGTATAAGGCAAGGTAGTAATTATTGAGCATTGATGTGAGCTGCTGGGGTAATGGATGTTGAGAGTAGCTTTTGTAATAGTTTAGTTATATTTATTTAATGATTTGTGAGAGGGTTAGTTTATATTTTGGATAACTGTATCATTAATTACCTTATAGGGCTTTTGTAATGGATGTTGAGAGTAGCTTTTGTAACACCCCATTTTGAAAAGCGGAATTTTTTTTTTCATCAGAGTGGGGCAACGGAGTAATAGAGTAACTGATAAAACATTGATTACATTATGTCTGCAAAAGATATTAATAGTAATATGGTTATCCGAGGTTTGTCATAACAACGGTACATAATCAAAAAGAAAATCTTCGGCCGAAACGTTACGCGTGCTGCTTGCCTTTATCTTCGGCTCTCGGTGCACCTGACCCTAAAGCTATGTTAAGAGCTGAGGTCCAATGCCCATTGGACCTCAGGTAACGGTTAACCTTATGCTCAAATATGACAGTACATGTATGACAGATATTCATAACATTACAGCAGTAATCAACACATAAGCACATAGCAGATGCAAGATTAACACAACAACAGTACATAAGCACACAACAGATGTAAAGTCACACACACGTCTGCACTCTCCGGTGCACACGGCATTTGCTTCGTGTCCTCAGCGCTAGGAAAACATCTTTTCGACGTTATCAAGACTATAACCCGTGTATAGAGCCGAATGTACAAATAGTGATCTAAGACAGAGTCTCAGTCTATGAATTCATCTATCACATGTAAGCATATAATAAGCATTAGAGTCAGTGTTACAGTACGCGTCCGTACCTTCGTTGGTGATTGCGGTACGTACGTCGGTTGGTATGCGTTCTCGGATGGCCTATAATAGTAATATCGCTTTATTAATCCATGAACAGTATCCTAAGAGATATTCTGACCACTAATGACCATTTTGCCCTTGATGGATTTATTTTACAATTTATTGCCCAAAATTTCGTAAAACCACGTTGGTTACAGCTTGCAGATTTTCGTCTAACTTTGAAAAATCATAACTAATTCTAGAAAACTTGAAACGAGGATCCGTAAAATTCCCCGGACTCCTTAGGATGTCTATTTTTGAGAAAAATATCAAAGTTTTCCCAGAACTTAATAAAAATTCCCAGTTTCCACGTTTTCATATGCTGCCCAGAATTTTCCAGAATTTCGTAGCTTATTTTCAAGAATTTTTAAATTCTTACACAAAACTCTAAATGACAAGCTATAGGTATATTTGGAAATCTCTATATGTCTAATTTCTTCATGAAAAATTTCAGAATTAAGTAATCTCATCTTCAATATAAAATTATGGCGTTTTTACTACTAACTTCAGAAATCGCCTAACCGAAAAATTTCGCCAGAACTTCGTTACTTTGATGTTTGTCTTCCAAAAATTTTGCTCTATCATTTTCTTCATCATTTTTTCGAAATAAAGCTATTTCTAACCATAAAAACATGAAAATAAAATTACTCAGATCAAAGCTACTTCTATCTATGAATTTAAGAACTAGAACTTAAAGAACTACTTACCAATGCTTCAACTCCTTTAAGATCAAAGCTACTTCTATCTATGAATTTAAGAACTAGAACTTAAAGAACTACTTACCAATGCTTCAACTCCTTCAAGAACTCCTCTCTCACTTCCTCTCCTCTCTATATTCAGATTGCTATTGATTTTTGGTGTGAAGAATAATGAAACCCAATGCCCCTATTTATAGTAATTTACTATGGCATTTATGGTAATTTTTCTAACCTAATACATCTAGTTTTTAAACCATTGGATTAAGGTAATTTTTCAAACTCTCATCTTCACCTTTAAATCCCACATGTGCCGTGCCTCCCCCCCCCCTCTCTCTCTCCCATTTTGTTCTCTTGATCACCAAGTCTTGAAAGCTTCCTACTTGGCCTCCAAATCTTGCTTTCTTGACTTTGAGTTTTAACATGTGTTTGAATCATTTTACTTCCTCCCCAAGATGTGTAATCCGTCCCCCCCCTTCATCTTTTCTTTTAATTTGTTTTGTGTTTTATTTAATTAATTTGGATAATATTAAGAGCTCCCTTATTGGTTCTTTTAATTCCATAAATATTTTAATCTTTGCAAATTTAATTGCCCATTAGTTATTGATAATTTTCTTTAATTGGAATAAGCATTTCCATGTCATTTTATTGTCTCTTATGATTAAATTAAGATTATACTTAATTATGATATTTTGTAATATTTTATGATACTTTATGATATTTTATAATATTTCATGATATTTTATGATCCCTAACTGAATTTAGAGTATTAGATTTTGCCTTATTAAATCCTAAAGAAAATCTTGCCCAAGAAATAAAATTAATACACTACAAAATTTAGAGACAACATATTCTCCTAATTTAATAGGTATTACTTGCCAAAATATGATATCTAGAAGAAGTACAAATTTTAGGGTATTACATCAAGAATTTCACCCCTTTCCATAAAATGACATAAAACAAAGGCAAGCAGCTTGAAAGGCAAAGACGTGGTCATCGCCAATAATTGAGAAGGTGGAGAAGCTGGTTAGCTTAGTTTGTTTTTTTTTTTTTTTAATTAACCTAGAGGGGTTAATGTAATGTATTTATATACATAGATATCTACGAACACAGTAGTGAAAACCCATGTTAATATCATGCTTGGATATTTCTGCAAAGATGAGCAAGTATGATTCGAGCCCTTAACGTGATGAATGATTAAATGTAGAGCAGAGAACTAGATTAAATTTAATATTAGGGAAGTACTATGAACTATTAATCTTGGTTTAAGGAATGATGAAATTTTCAATAAAGAATTTCAACCATTGATAAATTGTTTTCAAAAGTTTTCAATTTTTCAAAAAAGGCCATTCGATTTACAAGATTGGATTAAGTTTCCAACTCATTAATGAAAGTTTTTTACTTCCCAGGACCAAACTTGGCTTAGTAGTTCAAAATTCTTATTAAATAACACATCTAAATTGTGTAAAGGCAAGGCTTGACACTAGTATAGTGTCAGAGCTTAAGGTAAGGCTTCACACGGAGTGGTATCAGATCCTGAGGCTTTACATGGTTTAAGTAAGGTGTCACTCTATTACAAACTTAGAGCAGGGTGTCACATCATGTCTTCAGTCTAGTGCCCAGGATTTATAATATGGTCATATACAATAGACAGAAACCTATAGAACCAAAAAGCCTCTTTCTTGTGTTGTATGAATTTTGGCTATGAGCTTGGCCTTGAAGCTAAGAGACTACACTTAGGTGCTATGGTTCTATAATTTAGAACTCTAGCAGAACTAACAAAACCCACACTTAGGAGGTTCTTTCCGAGCAAATCCAACCCTATAAAACCTAACTTATTCAGGTTTTCTTTACTTAAGAGCATAGGATTTTTAGCTCTACTGAGCATTATTGAAGCCATATGTGGTTCTAAAAGGAGAGGATGAAAAAGAAAATAAAATTTCACTAAATTGAGTTCACAGATAGGAAAATGGCGTGTGTGGAGCGTGAAAGGGAATTATTGTACCAAAAATTGAAGAAGAAAAACTTAGGCAAAAAGTGAGCTACTAGAACTAGATTTTGAGAGAGAAACACAAAACAACAACGAGGGCATAAAACAAAGGAATGCCCACGAGAAAATAGTAGCGATGAGGGCACACACTAGCGGTGGTGGTAATGACGGAGGAGTGACGTGCGAAAGAGGATCGGGGAGTGAGGGAGGATTTCAAAAAGTGATAGAGTTCACACAACAAGTATGAAAAGAAGAGAGGTCCAGATTGAAAAATTCAATTTACGCGTGACAAAGAGAGGATTCAAGGAGCTAGTTTTAATTTGGGGCCCATTTTTTAGATCAGTCGTGCTTAAAATCAGGTATAAAAAGTTCATCTTTTAGACTGGTTATTAGAAACAACACGTCTTAAAAGTAATAAATATATTATTTTTTAATAATACATCTTTTAAACTGGTTATAAGAAACATTAGGTCTGTAACACCCCAAGTTCCGTAGCATAAATCGTGCCGGTTGACACTTGGTTTTAGAAAGATTGTCAGAGTTTGAGGTGCTACAACTCAGCGTGTTGCGGAAACAGAGAGCATGTACTAAAAATTTGAACAACGAGTAACTGATATAAAAATACTCAGACATATGCTGATGCCTAACGTAAACTGATATATTACAAATTTCCCGAAGGAATATTCGTGTGATACATTAATACAAAACTTTGTATAATTACAACTCTTACATGTAACTATACCATCTTCAACCAAGCCTTGAGTAGACTTGGGGCATAGAACCTAACACAGTTAAATCAACCCATTTGGCCAGGCTGGGCAAAGTCTAGTGGGAGTCTCCCCGAATTCACGGCGACTGATTGACTGAACCACATAGACGACCCTTTCTTAGTTTAAGCACCAAATGGTTTGAAGTAACCCTATTAGATTCATGCCAGAAGGTAGGCTCTGTTAACCTTCTTCCTGCTTTTGCTTTGACCGGTGCCTCCTCACGGCTCTGTCCATCAATGTCTTTCTACGGCTCCATCTACCGGTGCCTTCTCTTATCCTTGATCCTTTCCTGAACTATTAGTTTAAGACTGAGGTCCAATGCCCATTAGACCTCATGTAACGGTTAACCTCATGCTTATGTAAACAATTATGTATGACAGATATTCATGGCATTTCAGCAACAATCAATACATAAGCACACAACGGATGTATCCCAACAGTACATAAGTACACAACAGATGTATCCCAACAACGTAAGCACACAGCAGATGTATCCCAAGAGTACGTAAGCACACAGCAGATGTATCTCAATAGTATGTAAGCACACATCAGATGTAAAGTTATCGTCTATCACATATAAGCATACAATAAGCATAAGAGTTAGTGTTACAGTACGCGAACGTACCTTAGTCGGTGAAAGCGGTACGTACGTCAATCAGTATGCGTTCTCGGATAGCCTATAATATTAAAATCGGTTTATTAATCCATGAATAGTATGCTAAGAGATATTTTGACCACTAAAGACCTTTTTACCCTTGGTGGATTTATTTTTCACTTAATTTCCCCCAAAATTTCGTAAAAGACGCTGGTTTCAGCATTTAGGGTAGATTTTCGCCTAACTTTGAAAAATCATAATTAATTCTAGAAAAATCGAAACGAGGATTCGTAAAATTCCCCGGACTCCTTAGGATGTCTATTTTTGAGAAACAATACTAAGGTTTTCCCAGAACTTAAGACAAAACTCTTACAAGTTAACGATTCGAATTCATGATATGAGTTTACTCATTATCACGAGTTTTCTTAAACTCACAAGTTTGATAACTTTGGGTAAATGTATATTAAATAAAGATAAAATTGAAAAGTTGTTGAATTTTATGGCAGAACTAATGAAGTTTAAGACTTTTTTGTGATGTATATAAAACATGTTGGAAGTGATTTATAGATAGATTTTGAGAAGTAATGTGGGTCAATAATGTTATCAATGTCTTTTCGGTCCTTTGGAGCGAAAAAACATATAGCTTCTCTCCACGAAATTGTGTTCTGGAGCATTTAGAGATGCCCCAGTTTGTCTCTCAAATGGTGGACATTTGTCTAGTTTTTTCTGACTCGCCTATAATGAGTTACGTTGATTTTATAATTATTATAACGAATTTTAATGGTTTTATTAACTGAATTTTATTTAAAGCTAATTTGAGGAGAATCGCATTATTATAATCTGGAAATCCAAATTTAACTTGGGCAATTTATATTTGAACCATATGTAAAATTAAAGTGCTGAATGTAACTCAAAAAAAAAAAAAAAAAAAAAAATAACTAGGGCTGTTGTATGCACCCTGAAAATAACATTAAGATGCTGGATACATCATACATAAAATTATATATGCTACTGAAAGGTATAGAGAAATAACATCAAGGTGTTGGGAGGATATTTTACCCTTATTTTTTTTTTCTTTTTTACCCGACAAAGCCAACACATATATATCAAATAAAATAATGGTCAGCTGTAACCATGTGCATTAATCTAAGTTATTTCTATGTCTAATTCTCTTCATTATTAGATCAATAAAAAATAAAATAAAATAAAAGTAGAGGAAGCATGAAGTAGGGAAGAGAAGCTTATTTTTGGGAGAACGACATATAGGTCCAAACCAAGGGAAATAATTCATTGACAAGTCCCATAAGTTATTAATGGTAACTGATTCACTTGTTAATTCCCTCTATTTACTAGTTAATGATGACTTTTCTTATATTATTTTCTTTAGTTGAGACCTAAAGGTCATTCTTCCAATTTTTAACCATAAATATATATAGTTAAAGGAGATAAAAGAATTTGGGCAAATTGCACATAGGTCCCGAGCAAAGGAAAATATGACAAAATAGTCTCTTGAAAGCTCAAAATTGTGGTGAAGTCCCGTGAGACTTTTTTGCAATATTTTCATAAGTGAAAAGATACAAATGCTTCCATGGAGGCTCATGGACTTTTTTGCAATATTTTCCATAGGTGAGAACATTATACTCCCTATAGTCTTTAATATAAGACATATTAAAGAAGTTGATTAAGTTAGTTAATATGACATGTATTTTTTTAAAACACTCTAATCATCTTTCTTAATTCTCTTATTTACTCTCCTCCTTGATTATTGTTGGGAAACATCAATAGAGGTAAATTAGGAAAAGAATGATAAATATGAAACTATGTCTTATATTTAGGATCAAAATTGTAACATCCCAATTTTTACAATGGAATTTTTTTTTTTTCAATCAGAGTAGAGCATTGGAGCGAATGAGTAATTGAACCATAGCAAAATCATTAACCATAGTGCAATAGTATAGATACAGTCATCCTAGTGTTCAAAAGTAAAGTAAATACATTGACGGTAATTAAATCTCCGTCTTGAATCCTACTCTCCGCTTGCCCCCTGTCTCCAACCCTTGGTCCTCCAGACCCTGAAGCTACAGCTGAGATCCAATTCCAATTTTGGATCTCAGGTAACGGTTAACCTTATGCTCAAATAAAACAGTATATCGACAATAGACATTCATAACAATACAGCAGCATATCAACACATAAGCACAGAGCAGATGTATGATCAATACAATGACAAAACATAAGTACAAAGCAGTATGTAAAGTCCCACAACATGTCTGAACATACCCTGTGCCACGATCACAACATGTGTCCTCAGCGCTAGGAAAACTCAAACGGTATTACCAATACTATAACCCGTGTAAACTGTAAGTATGATTAATTGACAACCCTAAACAGAGCCTCAGTCTATGAACGTATCTATCGCATATATGTATATGAGCAGCATAGAGTTAGGGTTACAGTACGCGTCCGTACCTTTGTTGACGGTACTCGGTGACGTTTGACGGAAAAACGCACTTTTGTCGAAAACGGCACGTTTGGATGACGACGGCGCGCAACAAGCGGTTCGTGGTCAAAGATATCCTATAAGGATAATATCACATTTATCAATATTTAGCATCATAACAGGCATTTTAGGTACAAATTACCATTTTGCCCCTAGTTTGATTACTTGGCGAATTTTCGCCAGAGCTTCGCTACTTTCACTCTAATTTTTTCCAAAATTTTGCCATATCTCTTCCTCCAATATATTTTTGAAATAAATATCATATTTATCCCTAAAACATGATATCTAAACTATCTTGGAAAATTAAAGATATGCATAGTATTTCTACTATAGCTACTGAAAGAACTACTAAAGATTAAGACTAGGGACCGAAGAAATTACCCAGGGCTTCGCTACAATATTCTCCGGACTCCTTCTTCTCTCTAAAACTTCTCTCTATTCTGAATTTTGGTGTGAAAATATGAAGAGTGTAAGGTGCTATTTATAGGCAAATTCTGTGCACTATTCACACCTTTTAAGATCAGTTTTCGGCCGTCGGATCTAGGATTTTTGAGAGAATCAATCTTGGCCATCCCCTTGTGTGTGCCGACCTCCCCATCCCCAAAAGTCAAAAAAATGATGTCTTGAATGATGTCATCTTGTTGCTTTATGCGACTGTACCGATAAAGTTCCATGTTCGGTGTTCCAATCGCGTAATCTTAGCGAATCTCAAAAATATAGCAGCACAACGCTGAAGGTCTACTCTTCCTCTTTCAAAATACTTGGGTTAACTAAATTTTTGATCCCGTTACGGGTATTCCGTAGTCTGCTGAAGATTTTTGGATAAAACGCATCGATTCTACGAAAATGACTTCTGGTTACGCCAACTTCTGGGTAAAAATTCACTGGTTTATAATATGTCCTGACCTAAGAAACCTAGTTCATGGTTTGTCACAACGGTCTTGTTTTCTATAGGTTCTCGTTTCTACTATCTACCCTTTTTCTTATTTATCCTGTCTCTTAATCACTCTTCCGGTTTCGGAAATGACTTCGGAGACAGCTCGCTCCGGGATAAAATTTCACTCGTTTATAATAAGTCCAGACGTTAGCTACTTATTTCACCTATTTTGGGATAGGATTTTATTTCTACCGGTTCTCAATTAGCCAACTGGTCTTTCTACCGAATATATTATTATTTAATTACTTAAATATTATAATATATTTTTGAAATAGCTCAAACCCTTTTCACACTTAGCAAATTTCGCCCCCCCTTATTTTCTTTTTTAATTAATTTTTAATTTCATTAATAATATATTTAATTTAATTAGAAAGCTTAATTAAGCCCTAATCCTACGATTAGCAGTATTTTAAGACTTAGGGGTTTTCGTGTACTTAATCTCATACATCTTTCTTAATCTTTAGCAATTAATTAGTAAGTTCACTTTAGGCTAATCTTAGCCATAAACACCTAATTAAAGGGTTTTACATAATTTGTCTTAAATATTCTCTCGTTTAAGTTTAAACAATTAGTCACTAACTACTTAATTAGCCACTTACTAATTGTTGATAATTTTCTTAATTAGGATTAATCATTATCTCACAACTATTTAATTGACATCGGTATTTTATGCTCCATGTAAAATATTAAAAATCATGGAGCCATTTAGGGTTCCCAAAAATAATATTAAATTTTCCCTTTAATAATTTCAAGAAAATAATTTATTAAATTTCCAAAATTAGAGACAATATTCTCCCTATTTTTAATAAATATTTTATTGCCTCTAAAGATTTATCACAATTTTCTCAAGATGTTTTATGGCCCAAAAACGCATTTTTGACTTTTTGGCTCTTTATCTCTTCTAATTCCATAAACATTACCCTAGAAGACAAGATAATTATAACTTATTATTTAAAACCACCTATTCATCTTCTTGAATTAGTCATATATTTATCCCAATATAAAATTCCAGATAAATCAATATCCGGGTATTACAAAAATCAATTCTTAAAATATGTCTTATATTAAGGACTGAAAAGAATAATTTATTCCTTAAGAATTTTCTCCATTTACAAGATTGGAACCTTACCCACTCAACCATTGCTTGTCAAACAAAATTGAAAACAATTTTTCTAATGTGATTTTTATATATTTGTGTTGGGTTACATTGTTCTTATTTCACCGAATTAGGCCCAATACCGATGGAATAAATGGGTTGGGAAGTTATTCATTGATCATTAAAGATTTTTTCTTTTTACCCATAGGGTTGGGTATAATAGAAGGGGCTAGTATCTTATAATATGGTGAATTAAGATTTGAATCTTCGTTGGGAGAGATGTCCACATTTAATGTTCGATAGTGACTCAAATATGATTGCTTTTAATAAAGGGATACCTATACTTAGCAAAAAAGATTATTATTATTATTATTATTAGGGTTAAGGTGAAAAAATAGACATGTGATTTTTTCCGAGGAGCACCTAGTAGCAAATGCTTTTTTTAGGTGCAAAAGTGACTATGTGGTTACAAATTAGGTGCAAAAATAGCGTTTGATCGTTAAGTTTGACTTTTGACCGTTAAGTTTGACTTTTTTTGCTGATTGGACGATGACGTGGCATTTCAAAGGTGCAAAAATAATTTTATGATCTTAAAAAAATATTTCAGGTATTGACCGGTACTAAAATGATACTGAAAAAAATATTTCAGGGTACTGACTGGTACTTAAAAAGTATTTTCAGGATATTGATTGGTACAAAAAAAATATTTCATAATTTTGAAAAATTATTTTAGGATCTTGAAAAAATATTTCAGGTATTGACCGGTACTAAAAAGGATCTTGAAAAACATATTTGAAATGCCACGTCATCGTCTAGTCAGCAAAAAAAAGTCAAACTTAACGGTCAAAGTCAAACTTAATGGTCAAACGCTATTTTTGCATCTAATTTGTAACCATATAGTCACTTTTGCACCTGAAAAAAGCATTTGCTACTGGGCGCTCATTGGAGATAAACACATGTCTATTTTTGCACCTCAACCCTTATTATTATTATTATTATTATTATTAATTTCTAAAACTCTAGCAACCGTCGGGGAAGTTATGGGGACATAGGTTGAAACATGGGAGTCAATTTACAGGAGACGCGTAATACTCCTACTGAACTCTCTCCCTCCTCCTCTAAACCTTCGTTCTTCTAGTTTTGTGTTATATATTGTACTACCTCCCATCCTATATAGGACATAGTTTGTAATGTAATTTGCATTATAAATTATGTCCTATATTTAAAATTGGATGAGTATTACCTAATGCAAGTCCATATTGGTATTTTGATTTCATGTGGGTGATTTAACCATGCAACCGGATTCCAGTATGCCCCAAAAACCTTCAATTTACAAGGAGAATCAAAACATTCTCACTAAAAACCAACTTAGAGTTGGTTGAGATGAGAAGTTACTCAATAATATTGGGGTGGATATCTCTAGCTAGCAATGGTCCCACTCTTGGTCTGAAAAATATTAAAAGTGAGTGCTTGAATTCGTACTTCTCCCTCCAAGTAGATATTTTTCATATCTATAAATTTGTTCACGTGTAGTCAAGGCACCAAATCAAGGCCAAGCTGAGGGACACATTGTGCTGTCAATTTTCATATCTAAACATAATTGATTTATCACAGAGTTCATCGATATGCATACCTAAGAATAGAAACTAATTATTATATCATGATGACCTACCAGCTTCAATAATTTCCAAGTAATTATTATTTCACGATGACCTACCAGCTTCAATAATTTCCAAGTTGTGTAACATACGGTTTCAAATTTTGCCCGAAAGAAGTTCTCAAGTAATAGAGAATGGGAAAATGAAGTGAGCTAGCTGGAAGACGTACATTTATTCCACTTCTTGTATCCAATGAAATTCTTGATATTAGAGATGCGAAGAATTGAAATGAGGAAAAAGTTAGATTTCACTTGAAACAAAGGATACAAGGCAACGAACCCGAAAATGGTTTCAGATTTTGGTAATAAATAGTGGTTTATTTACTCTTTTTCTTTTTATTTCTTTACTGAGAAGTTGCACTATATAGTGTAATAAAATCGAAAAGTTGGATGCTTAGTTATAATTAAATATACATTCTTACATGCATTCCCATTTTAATTGTCTCTCTGCATAAAAATAAGAGTAGAATTACTTATTTTACACGTTGTCAAATCAAATAAGGTACAAAAACGAGAATTGTGTATTGTTCTATAGTGCCATTTTCTCCAAGGACTTTAGCGTTTGAGCACAAATTATGACCTATATTATTGAGTATATTTTCCATTATTTTTATGATACCTCACAACTTTTATCTTCTTTTCTAGTTGATTTTCAGCTTCAGGTATGAATAATTTGATCATTTCAAAGGAATAGACTTTTCTTTTAAATGTGACAATAAGAAGTTATCAAAAGAGAATTTATGAAAAAGGGGCTCAAGCCAGTATTATTCACCTCCTATACAAGGTGGAAATGGTTCACATAGATTACTTCCTCTAATCTTATTCATACGTCACATTATGAAAACTTTTTATTTTCCCATGTATAACTCATTTTGCTAAGTATATGAAACAATTAATATTTTTTCAATATAAAATATCCTTCGTATGTATATTGTTGAATAATGATGGTGGATAGGGATTGAGAGGTCTAAGCAGGATTGACTTAAAATTCATTGCATTTAATTAAAGTTTTTTTTTTTAAGGATGGAATTTTTAAGAATTTCAACTAATTTTGAATAATCTTCTCAATTTGTGTGAATTAGTTAAATATATTTTATAAATAAAAAATGGAGAGAGTATAACGATATATAATATACGAGATAAAACTCTTCAAACATTGGAGAATCTAGATGAAAAGAGAAAAGATATACAATTTTTTAAAAAGTCACTCAGTTTGCCCTCAAATCAAACACACTCTAAGGAAAGAATGGAATTATTAAAGAGTCTCGATAAAAAGTGAGCAGTATGGAACATGCTATCATTTCTCGCACTAGAATGCTCACTTGTTTTGATACTCTCTGAATTGCACATAACTTCCTTAACTGAAATCTTATAGCTATTTTCTCAAATTTTTTGGTGGGCCCCACACACCTCTCTGTTTCCATCCCTCTCCCCTTGAACTGCTATAGGTCAACTTGGGGAGAATCCAGACTCTATATATGTCATTCCAAGTGACATAGAACTTGTGGTATTTTTATTTGATACATTTTGTTTGTTTTCCATCATGACAATCAAAATATAACCAACAGCATTTGAAAAAAATGAAAACTTTTCTTTGGCACCGTCTTTAACTAATTCCTTCAGTCTTTTCTATAAAGGTGGAAGGATTTGAAGATAAATTAATAAATAAAAGACGCCATTTGGAAAGATTATAGGAAAACTGATAATCTGATTCTGTTTTTTTTATAGGATGATAATATGATTATGATATATTTCCTTTTTTTATACAACAAAAAAATATTAAAAAGGGAGAAAGACAATAAAATTCCTTTTAAACTTCCAAAACCTTAAATGATAACTCCAATTTGACAAAGCACATTATTGCGATAGAGGACCAATTTAAAATTTGAATATTTGGACCAAATCAGTAAAGTGTCCACACTAAAACTTTGCCATATTCTATCCCCTTCCTCACCTCTCTTCCTCTTTCTTTTTCTGTCGTCACCTCTGCGTCTCTTTGTAACATCCCATTTCCAAAAGCAGTATAATTTTTTTTCATCAGAGTAGAGCATCGGAGCGTAAGAGTAACTGATACATATATTCAAAATGCCGTAAGTCCGGCGGATTACGAAACGGTACGGTGACCGAGAGCTTTCCAAAAGTAAATAGTAGAGGAAAGTGTCTCTTCGGCAATACTCATGCCGTAGCGACAAGGGATAGTCTTCAGCTGAGTCTCTGTGCGGTCTGCTTGCCTTTCACCTCGGTCCTCGGTTCTCCGAACCCGACGCTATGTTAAGAGCCGAGATCCAATTGCAATTTGGATCTCGGGTAACTGAATAACTTCATGCTTAAATACGACTACATATACACCGGCGGCAATCAATACAACGGTCCATAACGAGATGTATGATTAAAAACACATAACCACGTATGATACAACAATAATAACCTCGTATGTGACATAACCACGTATGTGACATAACCGTGTATATAACATAACCACGTATGCTACAACAACAAACAGAACACAACAAACATATATAATCGTACAATAACCATCAGAGTTAGTGTTACAGTACGCGAACATACATACCTAACAACACATATACGCATATAATAAGCATCAGAGTTAGTGTTACAGTACGCGAACGTACCTTTTGGCGGTACAACGGAACTTTTACGGAAAAACGTGAAATTCGACGGCGGGAAAACGGTATGACGGCGGCACAACAGCGGCTCGATTAGCTCAGATATCCTATAAGGACAACCTTTATCAACATTTGGCAGCATTACAGGCATTTTAGGTGAAAAAGACCATTTTGCCCTTACTACCCCTAATTGGCAGAATTTCGCCAGAACTTCGTTACTTTGACCGTATTCCATTTTAAAATTTTCCCCACTATGTTTTTACCTCGTCAGGCATCTTTTAATGCAATGAGGCATAAAAACAAGTATAGGAATATATTCTGAAACTTCCTAGATCAAAACAACAGTTCTACTATAACTACCGAAAGAACTACGGAAACTAAAAACTAAGAGCAGAAGAACTTACTCGGAGCAAGGCAGAATTTTTTTTTGCGAGCTTCTCTTTCTAGAACCTCTCTCTAGGTTTCGAATTTGGTGTGAAGAATGAGAGCAAGAGAGCTTGCTATTTATAGGGAAAAATAGGGACAAGGTGGGAATTTCCACAAAAGTCTTGAGATCGGATTCGCCGTTGGATCGCATTTTTGAGGACAAAACACTCGTGGCCATCCATGGTCAAGATCGAAATCTAAGAGCCCAAAAGTCAATGGATGAGTTGTCATCCATGATGGCTCTTGCTTTATGGCCTCCGGTCCGATAAAGCTACCCGATCGGTGTCCGTTTCGCGCGATTTTGCAGAAACTCAAAAATGCGAGCGTGTAACTTTGAAGGTCTTTTCATCCTCTTTCATATTATATATTTTGATCCTCTTTTTGATCATATCCAGGTATTCTCCGGTGCGTCGGAAGATATTCGGACAAACGCGTCGATTCGGAAATCGCTTCCGATAGAACCAACGGACGGACAATAATTCGCCGAATCGTAAAACGTCCGGTTGTTGCCTAACTTAATCTCGTGTTTAAAAAGACAATTGTTTCTATAGGTTCTCACTTTGCCTATCGACTCTACTCTATCCGATCAACTTTTCGTCTTATTTGAAATTAGGGTTTTCGGTTGCGGAAACAACGCTCGGTAAATTATTTCTTCGTGTAAAATCTCACTTGTTCTTAATTTGATCGTCGAAAATACTTTTACCTCTCGGTTTACCCGTAGAATTTATTTCTAACTTTTCCCCTCGCCTATAAGTTCGACTCACCGCATTATATTATTATTTTATTCTAATTACCTTCACATTTATTTTTTTCTTTTATTTTTTATTTATTTTTCTAAGCATAAAATATTTTATTAATTTTTTTTTTATTTTTTTAATAATTTCGAATTTCTCCAATTAAAAATAATTATTTAAATTATTTTTAATTCATTTTACTTTACACCTTAATTATCCCATTAATTACCAGATTAGCCACTTACTAATTTTTGATAATTTTCTTAATTAGGATAAATCATTATCTCACAAGTATTTTACTTACATTGGTATTTTATATCCCATGTAAAATATTAAAAATCATGGGGTCACTTATGATCCCAAAATAATACTTAATTTTGCCTCATTATTTTTCAAGGAAATTAATCCCAAAAATTACCTAAATTAGAGACAACATATTTTCCAATTTTTTATAAATATTTCATTGCCTCGTAGGATTTATCATAATATTTTCGGCCATTTAATGCCCTACAAATACATTTTAGCTCTTTATCTCTCCTAATTTCCATAGTAATTACCTTAGAAAATAAGATAATTATTACTTATCATTTGAAACTACATATTCACCTATTTTCAATAGGTATTATTTATCGAAATATAATATTCCAGATAAATAATTATCCGGGTATTACACTCTTCCTATTCCACTTTTTCCTCCCGTGCTCCCATTGCGATGATGAAATTATCAAAACTCAAGATGATAAATAATTCCATTTGTTTAAAATAAGTCAAATTCTTTAAAAGTATTATCTATAGTATAGATTATTGTTTGGGAAAGTTCATTCGCTCTACTTTTTTTTAGTTGTGAGGGAAATATACAAGGTTTTACTGCCAATAAAGCTATACGGTACTCCTCCGGTCCTTAATAAAGGATATGTTCACCCAATTTAATACATTTTGGTATCAGAGCAGTTGTCCTGGCATAGATCTGACTTAGTTATTCCAAAAACCTTTTGGTGCCGAAGGCAGGGCTAGTCTATGTGGATCAGCCAATCGTCACCTTAGCACGGTGAGGCTCCCATGATAGACACCTACCGGCCAAATTGGTTGAGTAACGAGTTAGGCTCTACGCCTTTTTAAAGAGCATGTTTTGAAAATGAGTGCGATATAGCCCTAAGTCGGTGTACGATCGGGGTGGTATACCATTCCGAACCGTGTACCACTCTCTGTCGGCATCATTCTAACCCAATCGATAAATCCATCTTCCATATTCATATTTGATATCGACCCGATCATTTCGATAACTCGATATCAATCTCTAATAACTCGATAATTCGATATTTTCGATAATCGTCGGTTTGTCGGACGGTAATTCCATCCTAACCCAGAGCTTATATGTGGAGCTAGGCCACGCCAGATGAAACTCTGAGATCAACAAGGATAAATACATGTAATACTTGACTCATGTAGAGGAACTCCCAATACGAAATTCCGTACCAGAGTAGACCGGATCAACGAAATTCTGAACGATGGAAATATTGAGGGTGCCTGTTCGTTTGTAGTGTGAATGCTAAGTGCGATAAAGTATATGTGCAGTGTAGATACGAGAGTGATAAAATCTGCAATATACTAATTATTGTCTTCCTAAATCTAACGTTTTCCCTAATGAAGGAAAAAGAACGAAAACATGGCAAATTTAAGAGAAGCGGAACCCCCAGGCGGGCGGGGGCCGTGGTGGAGGACGGGGTAGACAACCTCGGGTGGATCCAATACCAAACCAACCGAACGAATGAGATACGGGAGATGAGAGGAAGGCGTACACGAACCGAGGGCTCTTGTTGAGGAACCGTTGGAAGAAAGGCGGGAAAGACAAGCCGAGAGACAAAGAGAGGATCGAAATGCGAGGAAGAGGAAGAAAGTGAGCAAAGTGACGAGCACAGCGAGGAATCGACAGTCACAATCACCTCCTCGACGAGGAAGAGTAGGGAGACCACACAACACCGGGTCACGCGGTTTTGCAAGCTCAAACCAACCGCTTTTCATGGGAAGAACGATTTGGCGAGGATTGGCTGATGAGTCTAGACAAAATATATGAAGTTATGGAATGCCCGGAAAATCGAAAAGCCCAACTTGCCATTTATAAACTCGAGGGAGATACGCATAGATGGTGGAAAAGCGTAGCTACAACGTTGAGAACACGTTATTGCCCTGTCACTTGGGAGAAGTTCCTAGAAAAATTCAACGAACAGTATTTGCCTCCCTCAACTCAAGTAATCAAGGAGGAGGAGTTTCTCCATATCAAACAAGGCCATGAGGAATCCTTTTACAATTACTTTGCCCGGTTCACCAATGTCGCGATATTCGTCATACCTAAGGAGACCGACAACGAAAGGCTGGAAGGCGAATAGGTTGATTTACGGGTTAAAGTTCGACATAAGGGAGAAGCGGTATCTCGCGGTATCCGAAATGGCTCAAGCGTGGAGTCTTGCCGGCGATTGAGCGGAACTTGAAGGAATTACGGAGGGCTAGACCTTCCAACAAGAGCGTACGGGTCGTAGCGAGGTCAATCATGAAAATTCCTCGCGGAAGAGAGGAGCACCATGGAGTGACTACCAAAGAGAAAGTAAGAGGCCACTTCAGACTGGGCAGCAGTACAACCCTGGAATGTTGGGACCCCGATCATGTCCAAAATGTGCGAGGTATCATCCTCAAAGTACTAACTGCGATGGGAAGCTGATATGCTTTAAGTGTCAAAAGCCTGGACACATTAGTACGCCTTTGTCCGGAGAAAAGCTGCGGTGTCAAGATCACGAACCCGGCCGAGTGTACACACTAACATGTACCGAGGGACGGGGGGACTTCCGGAGATGGTCCAAGGTACTATCTCTTTTCAAAGGAATCTTCTCTAGACGGTATATGACGTAGGTAATAGCCGTACGATTACGTGAATTACCCGTGACGTGTTCTATGTTTCTTAATTGTTACTTTCCGATTGCGATTGTGTCATTGAGTAGGAGGTATCTTGTGTTGTCATGGTGTATGGGCGCCATGGAAACATTTAAGGTATCTTGTGTTACCATGGTGTATGGGCGCCATGGAGACATTTTGATATCTGGTGTCAACCACGGTATATGGGTGCCACGGGAAACACTATATATCAAAGTACAAAATGACAAGATCTTGACGGTCAAACCTGAGCGAATTCTCGATCATAGAGCGAAGCGGCCAACATATAGAGAAAAATTTCGGAGCGATTAGTCCGAAGGTTAGTCGTACAAAGTCTAAATTATTATAGAGCAAATTTCGAGGGCGAAATTTTGTTTAATGAGGGGGAAAATGTAATACCGGATAATTATTTATCGAAATATTATATTTCGATAAATAATACCTATTGAAAATAGGTGAATATGTAGTTTCAAATGATAAGTAATAATTATCTTATTTTCTAAGGTAATTACTATGGAAATTAGGAGAGATAAAGAGCTAAAATGTATTTTAGGGCATTAAATGGCCTGAAAATATTATGATAAATCCTAAGAGGCAATGAAATATTTATAAAAAATTGGAGAATATGTTGTCTCTAATTTAGGTAATTTTGGGATTAATTTCCTTGAAAAATAATGAGGCAAAATTAAGTATTATTTTGGGATCATAAGTGACCCCATGATTTTTAATATTTTACATGGGATATAAAATACCAATGTAAGTAAAATAGTTGTGAGATAATGATTTATCCTAATTAAGAAAATTATCAAAAATTAGTAAGTGGCTAATCTGGTAATTAATGGGATAATTAAGGTATAAAGTAAAAATTATTTTTAATTCATTTTACTTTATACCTTAATTATCCCATTAATTACCAGATTAGCCACTTACTAATTTTTGATAATTTTCTTAATTAGGATAAATCATTATCTCACAACTATTTTACTTACATTGGTATTTTATATCCCATGTAAAATATTAAAAATCATGGGGTCACTTATGATCCCAAAATAATACTTAATTTTGCCTCATTATTTTTCAAGGAAATTAATCCCAAAAAATTACCTAAATTAGAGACAACATATTCTCCAATTTTTTATAAATATTTCATTGCCTCGTAGGATTTATCATAATATTTTCAGGCCATTTAATGCCCTAAAAATACATTTTAGCTCTTTATCTCTCCTAATTTCCATAGTAATTACCTTAGAAAATAAGATAATTATTACTTATCATTTGAAACTACATATTCACCTATTTTCAATAGGTATTATTTATCGAAATATAATATTCCAGATAAATAATTATCCAGGTATTACACTCTTCCTATTCCACTTTTTCCTCCCGTGCTCCCACTGCGATGATGAAATTATCAAAACTCAAGATGATAAATAATTCCATTTGTTTAAAATAAGTCAAATTCTTTAAAAGTATTATCTATAGTATAGATTATTGTTTGGGAAAGTTCATTCGCTCTACTTTTTTTTAGTTGTGAGGGAAATATACAAGGTTTTACTGCCAATAAAGCTATACGGTACTCCTCCGGTCCTTAATAAAGGATATGTTCACCCAATTTAATTAGATTAAGAAGTTAGTTAAATTAGTTTATATGACATCTATTATCTATAACACCCTACTTATCTCACTTAATTCCCTCATTTCCTCTTTTCCCTAATTATAATTGAGAGGGCATCAATGTGGTAAATTAAAAAAAGATTGACTTGAAACTATGTCTTATATTTAGGTTTAAGATCAACTATTCGATTATGCCTTATATTATGGACCAAAGGAATAACTTTTAATGAATTGTGTCAAAAAAAAAAAAAATCTCTTTCTTAGAAGTTTAACTTCTCCTTTCTGCTCACTGTCAAACCAATAAGGCAATAACAATCATGTCATCACTCAAGTCCAACCAAGTCATACTTAAACAAGAACTGCCTGTCTGTATATATATAGTTACCAAAATCACATGTCACCAAGGGAATTAATAAAGTTATGCTATATTTAATATTTCCTTAATTCATGAATAATAAATAACATGGTCTTACAGCTTAAGAAAAGTAATAGCAGAAGATAACGTGCTATTCAACATCGAAAAGAAGTTGGGACTAATAACACCAAACACGTTCCTAAAATATTCGTTTGAACTTTGAAGTCATAATATTCTATGAAATTATAATATTAATGAATTACTGATCTTCTATGATGTAGCGTGATCCTACTAAATGTAAGAAATGGGTAGTTAGGATACTCTCTTACTTTGTGTCTCCAATACATTTTTAGAAAGAGTGAGAAGTATATCGGTCTAGGTTGGCCATGGTGCCAGACTATATATAACAAAGCTTTATATATAGGGAATATTGAAACTTGTGAGAGTTGGCTTCCTAAAGAGTAATGACTATATCCGGCTAAGATACTAATTCTTGTCCTTAATATAAGAACTAGTTGAGGGTTGAATTTGGTTCTAAATATAAAATTTCAATAAGCTTTATCTTCTAAATTTATAATTTTTCCCAAAATATCTCTATTAATGAAAGATGATATTTTAAGAAAAACAACATTTATTTTTTACATACCACTAATATAACTAACTATCTAAATCTACTGAAATTAGGGAACGCTCTTATATTAAGGACTGGATTGGAGGTAGTATCTAAGGGATTGTTTGGATTAACATTTAAAAAAAGGAAAGAAAAAGAAAAGGTTTTTATCCAAAATGATTTTTGTAAAATGAAGTTTAGATAAAAGTCAATTGATTTATGTTTGGATATTCTTTTATAAAAAACTTTTTGGCATGATCCGTTGAGAAGCTAGTGTCAAAATGTTCAAACATGAGGAAAAGCTAGCCAATATAATATTATAAATAGAACCTTTTTCCTTTTTAATTTTCCAAATTATGTAAGAACTTCACAATTAGTCATTAACTCTAGAAGAATGTAAACTCGCACACTCTCATCAGCCTATATATAAGAATCTTTCAGCTTATCAAACTCTCACATCCTCATGTATCCTTTGTTCATCTTAAGCTATATCCCAAAACCATGACGATCATGAAACTTCCACCTAACCTGCCCTCATTCACTTCCTCCCCCGCCACAACCCTTTCCCGATAACAAATGGAACCCCACAACTTGTCCTTCTCCTTCTCCCATGATTCAGCAGATTCATCATCATCTATCATGTCATCGTCGTCTTTGTCTTCGTCGTTGTCGTCGACACGGTTCAATAAACTTGGAAAGAAATGGATGGAGTACCAAGGTCTGAGCGACTGGGACAGTTTGCTTGATCCATTGGACGATAATCTACGCTCCGAGATTCTCAGGTACGGCAATTTCGTCGAGGATGCTTATAAATCCTTTAACTCGAACCTTCTTCTTCACCTTCCTACGCCACCGCCGCAGCATGTAACTTTCCCAAGAACAAACTCTCGGACTGTTGTGGTTGTTGGACTTTCTGGATCAACTGGGCATTGGTAAACATGAATTTGAGAGAAAATAACCTCTATTACTCACAAGAATAGATTACAAGACTCATATAAAAAAAAACTCTCAAACAAGGATCACTCTCTAGGATCACTCTTGTTCTCACTCTTCTTGGTGATGAACACTGATTTTCAGATGCTTTACAAATGAGGTATCCACCTCTATTTATAGTATGAGTTTTGGGGTAGGTGAGGTGTGAACAAGGGTGGTTGGTGGAGGCTGCTTCAACAATGGTGGCTGGTTGGTGGAGGCTGCTTCAACAATGGTGGCTGGTTGGTGGAGGCTGCTTCAACAATGGTGGCTGGAATATTCAAAAACCTTACCCGGAGGGTGGTGGAAGTCTTCAATTCTCCCCTCCAGCCATATCCGAAGAAAAACATTCCAGCTATGTTTACGCATAACTCTAGCTTCTCTCGAGTCACCACCTTCGTCATCATGTATGCAGGATTCTCCTTCGTATGGATCTTTACTAGTCTCGCAGTTGTCGATCTATTACCTCGCGTATCCAATGATAGCGAATATCAATATGTTTTGTACGGGAATGGTACATAGAGTTCTTGCTCAAATCTAGAGCACTCGATCGTCACAATGTACCTTATACTCCTTTTGCTTGATTCCAAACTCTTGGAGATAACGCTTTAGCCACAACATCTCTTTTCCAGCTTCAGCGGCAGCAATGTATTCAGCTTCTGTTGTGGACAAAGCAACGCACTTCTGTAGTCGTGACTGCCATGAAACAGACTCCCCCGCAAAAGTATAAATGAATCCCGAAGTAGATTTTCTACTATCAAGATCTCCGGCCATATCTCGCATCCGTATAGCCTTCCAAGATTGGATCGGCTCCCGTAACAAAGACATAATTTCAATGTACCCTTAAGGTATCGAGAATCCACTTTACTACCTCCCAATGCTCTTTCCGGGGTTGGAGAGAAAAAGACTCACCTTTCCCCTTTGCGTGAGCAATATCGGGCCTCGTACACACCATAGCATACATCAAACTTCCGACCTGAAGAATATGGTACGTACGACATCTCCCCAATCTCTTCCTTGGATGAGGGACACGATCTCTTGCTCAACTTGAAATGGTTGGCCAATGGAATGCTAAGCTGGTTTGGCATTGTTCATATTGAACCGTTCAAGTACTCGTTCAATATACTTCTCCCGAGATAGCCATAACCTCCGTTTTTCCCTGTCTCGGGTGATTTGCATTCCCAATATCTGTTGAGCTGGTCCTAAGTCTTTCATTTTAAAAGACTTAGAAAGTTCCTTCTTCAGCTGGCTGATCTTCGTTGCGTCTTTCCCCACGATCAGAATATCGTCTACATATAGTAGAAGAGCAACGAAATTTCCATCGAGAAAACTTCGAATGTAGACACACTCATCTCTTTGCAGTTTTCTTGTACCCTTGACTCACCATGCACGAGTCAAATTTCTTGTACCTTTGTCTAGGTGCTCGCTCCGACCGTACAAGCTTTTCTTGACTTACAAACGAGGTTATCCCACGAAACCTCAAAACCTTTCGGCTGCTCCATGTAGATTTCTTCTTCTAAATCTCCATGAAGAAAAGGCTGTCTTCACATCCATTTGTTCAAGCTCTAAGTTTATACTTGCGACCAATCCAAGTATGACTCTAATTGAAGTCATCTTGACTGCGGTGAAAAAATCTCATCAAAGTCGATCCCCTTCTTCTCGCTGGAATCCTTTGACTACCAACCGTGCTTTGTATTTCACCACTTTTCCACTTTGCCATCTTTCTTGACTTGAACACCCATTTATTTTTCGGTGCCTTCTTCCCTCGTGGAAGTTCTACGATCTCATAAGTTTGATTTTTCTGCGAGATTCCATCTCGTCTTGCATTGCGAGCAACCACTTTGTTCTTTGTCCTTATGAGATCTTTGCTTCATGGAAACTCTGCGGTTCTCCATCCTCGTAAGTAGAAGGTATTCGGATTCTGGATATCTTCTCGACGGAATCGACCTCGTTCGGATCTACGAACTTCACGGAGCAATTTGAGGAAATCCACCATCATCTTGGCCTTGTGATGGTTCCGGAACGTCTGGCGGTGGGGGGGTGGCTCCCCCGCTCGCACCGTCATCTTCCTCATTGTCTTCTACTACGGCATTTCTTCGGCACTATATCATCATTTCTCACGAATGATTCGATGTTGCCTCCGGCACTGAAGAGCAACATTTGTCTTCGAGATATTGTGGGCTTTTCAATATCTTCTATTGTCGGCTTTCATGGAACACCACGTCCCTACTTGATTACCCTTTTTTCCTTAGGATCCCATAATCTGTATCCAAACTCTTCATTTCCATAGCCTATGAATATGCATGGAGTGGTCCTTGCATCCAGCCTTCTTGACTGAGCTCTTTGGATACATGTGCGTACGCTAAACACCCAAATACTCTCAAGTGGGAGTATGATGGATCCTTTCGGACCAAAGTTTCTCGGGAACTTCAAAATCCAATGGTACCGATGGAGATCGGTTGATCAAGTAACAAGCGGCTCGACCGCTTCTCCCGAATGGCTTTGGCGGCTTAGCCATACCGAGCATGCTCCGAACACGTTCCATAATTGTTCGGTTCATTCTTTCAGCTATACCGTTGTGTTGAGGGGTGCGTGGGACCGTCTTCTCATGTCGAATGCCATATGATCGCAATAGGCATTGAAGCGCCCGGAGGAGTATTCACCTCCATTGTCGGATCGAAGACACTTCAACTTCTCTCCGTCTCACGTTCTACCATGACATGGAACAGTTTGAAGTAATCAAATACCTGGTCCTTCGTCCGCAAAAAATACACCCACACCTTTCGAGAAGCATCATCGATGAACGTCAGAAAGTATCGGTTGCCGCCGAGTGATTCAACCTCCAAGGGACCGCAAACATCAGAGTGTACCCGGATCGAGCAACTCGATCTTCTCGTTGAAGAGGAATTAAACGAGACTCTATCTTTGCTTACCAAACAAACAATGATTGCAAGGATCTAGTGCGGCGTCCTTGTCTACATTGATAAGCTCCTTCTTTACTAGGGTAGACAACCCTTTCTCACTCATGTGGCCGAGTCTACGGTGCCCACCCATTTTGTGACGCCTCCTTTTCGCAACGTTGAGGTCGTCGGTGCATATCTTCACATGAGTCTTGTATAGCGTGCCACAAATATGTCCTCGAGCGACTATCATAGCGCCTTTTGACAACTTCCATGTGCTTTACCGAAGTGACTATCATAGCCCCGTTTGTCAAGAACTATTCACGACAATAGATTCAGCCGAAGGTCCGGCACATGGCGGACATCCTTCAAAGTGATTGTGCTCCGGAACTTGTCTTTATCGAACATCACCAATTCCGACAATCCTGCGAAACTGGAATTTCCCATTTTCACGGCTCCAAAGTCACCGGCTTTGTATGTTGTGAAGTATTCCTTGTATGGAGTCACGTGGTAGGACGCTGCAAGTATCTACCACCCATTCCGTGTCTTCTCGTGAGACGTGAAGGCATGTCTCATCTTGGGTTGAACAATAAGCTACATCACCAGAGATAGTAACTAATGTTTCTCCACCCTTGTTCTTCGGGAACCGAACTGCTTCGGGTCTTGCTCCTTTTTCCATTTGTAGCAGTTCTTCTTCATATGTCCTTCTAATCCACAATGATGGCGGTTATAAGATGGTTTTCTACCATCAATGGACCTGCCCCCGCTCTTGCTTCGCCTCTCGATTTGTTATTACTCTTCTTTTGTTGCCTCCCCATTCTCGTGACAAGGGCATGGGTCCGATCTCGTGCCCATGTCCTTTCTCCTTGCTTCTTCCTTTGAATAGGGCATCCTTGACCATTGACATGGTAAGTTTGCCATTTGGGGCTGAGTTCTTTGAGTGACACGACCAGCGTTTCCCAACTATCGGGAAGGAACGAGTAGTAGCAACGCCTGAACTTCATCGCCAAGTGGCATCTCTACGACGACAACCTGGTTGACCAAGCTCGGAACTCACCGGTATGCTCGGAAGCGAAGTTCCACTTTTAAGCTTCATGTTGACTAAACGCCTCATCAACGAGCTTTATTCCGAGCGGTCTTGGCCTGGTACATATCCTCCAACTTTTTCCGAGAGGGCATATGCGTCTGTTTCTTGTGCAACATGGTGGAAGACACTATGATCAATCCATTGTGATTTGACCAATAGTTTTTCGATTTGATTTCTTCCACTCTAACTCCTTGGCGGGATCAGGATTTTTACCCATCAATTCTATGGGATCAAACAAATCTTTACAGCTTAGGAGATCTTCCATCCGAGGTCTCCACAGCGTGTAATTTGTGGCAGTAAGCGTAATCATTGCTCCGAAAGATGATGTTGACTCTTCGTGGACATTATCACCTTACAAATAATTTTTCAACACGATCGGGTTGAATCTTTAAAAATGGAGCTCACCGTTACGTCGGAACGGTCAAAAAAGATGGAATTGACACTACGGGGTCAAAATTCCACTCTAGGGGCAAAACAACAATTTCGAAAACTTTGAGGACCAAAGCGCAATTTTCGGAAAGATCGGGGTCAAACTGGAATTTCAGAAAGATTTGGGGACCAAACTGAAATTTTAAAAATTGAGGGGTCTTTCTTCAATTTCCGAAAAACTGCAAATTCCGGTGAGGAACAGTATTCCCGGTCGTCTTCTCCGGCGGAACTCCGGTGAACAGTGTCGTCTTCTCCGCGAACTCCTAAAGGTTGACCAAACTTTGACCGTGATTTCGGGCTCGTTTGAACTCCGATTAGGTCGCCGTTTGGTGCGTTGGACTCGTGTCGATGAGACGAATCCAATGGTGCACTCAGAATTGGATTTTGAGTAAAACTCAGAAAACCCAAATTCGTCCGGTGAACCAAAAAACTCAACCAACACCTCTAACCAAGCTCTGATACCACTTGTTGGACTTTCTGGATCAACTGGGCATTGGTAAACATGAATTTGAGAGAAAATAACCTCTATTACTCACAAGAATAGATTACAAGACTCATATAAAAAAAACTCTCAAACAAGGATCACTCTCAGGATCACTCTTGTTCTCACTCTTCTTGGTGATGAACACCGATTTTCAGATCTTTACAAATGAGGTATCCACCTCTATTTATAGTATGAGTTTTGGGGTAGGTGAGGTGTGAACAAGGGTGGTTGGTGGAGCCGCTCAACAAATGGTGGCTGGTTGGTGGAGGTCGTTCAACAATGTGATAGTGTGGAATATTCAAAAACCTTCTGGAGGGTGGCTGGAAGTCTTCAGTGGTTACAAAGTACAAAGCACCTACACGCAACCTCTGGGATTGAGCTACCTCGTTGGGTCGAAAAGGCACCGAGCTGGATCGCCACCAGATCCAGCAACATAGGCTACATAGCTGTCTGTGACAATGAACAGGAGCTCAAACGCCTCGGACGTCGAGATGTCGTCATTGCTTATCGAGGAACAAAAACTTGCTTGGAATGGCTTGAAAATTTACGTTCCAACCTCACCCATGTAATTCCTCCGAAATATCAGAACAAAGATCATAGAGCTTTGGTGCAAAGTGGGTTCCTGAGTCTATATACATCAGCAGTTTGTGATTCTTTGAGCCTTCAACAAATGGTTCGTGAAGAAATTCATCGGATTCTCGAAGCCTACAGTGGTGAATCCCTCAGCTTCACACTTACCGGCCACAGTCTAGGGGCGGCGCTGGCGACTCTCACGTCGTATGACATCAAAACGGCCTTTGGGCTCAAGGAACAGACGCCGATGGTCAGCGTGATATAGTTCGGCGGGCCCCGCGTGGGCAATTGGAGTTTCAGGCAGGAGGTAGAGAAGCAAGGGACGGAAGTTTTACGTATAGTGAATTCCGATGATTTGGTTACGAAAGTGCCAGGGTTCGTCTTTGAAGGTGATGATGACGTGGCAGATGGAAGGGGTGTCCACGTGGCGAGCTGGGTCAAAAAGAGGTTGGAGGATGCTCAGTGGAGTTACGCGGAGGTGGGAATGGAGCTTCGATTGTGTAGCAGGGATTCTCCGTACCTCAGAAGGACGAATGTGGCCACGTGTCACGATCTGAACACGTATCTCCACTTAATTGATGGCTTCGTCAGCTCCACGTGTCCTTTCAAGGCCACCGAAAAGAGGTTCCTCCGCCTGTGACGCAAGAATGTTATCTGCGGTCTTCATTGTTTACAAAGTTTCTACCAACACGGTCTATTGTTTTTTCATAAAAAAATTATCAAATATATATGTATGTATGTAAATTATTGTTATGAGTTTCAAAAAAGTGTGGTTAATTACAGGTTAAATGAGATCTTCTTTTAAACTTGTGCTCATAACAATTTTCTCTCATTTTATTGCAAGTAACGGAGAGGAGGGTAAAGGGAAAAAAAAGAAGAGAAGAGAGATGATTTTTCTAATTAACACTTGTTCGACAACCTATTATTATAGCAGGAGCTGCATTATATATTTCCACCACTACTAAAAAAAATTACCGGTTAAAAATGACCTTTTAGACCTGTTCTAGAACCGGTCTCGATACAGCCGGTTTTAAAAGTCTGTTACTTTTAAGACCGGTTGTGCAACCGGTCTTAAATTTTTTTTTAAAGACCGGTTAATAGAATATTAGATCTAAGAAATCAAACTTTTTAGACCTGACATAACTTATATTAGGTCTAAAAAGTCTGAATTTGAAGACCAGTTATAACAGATATTCCATCTCCTCCCTGTAACCACACTTGAGGAATGGTGTTTGGATGATCCGAAGTAATCCCTTAGGCTTACCCCTCCTCCAATTCCCCTGACACAGCCGGGGTGATTGTGTAGTTTTCCTGTAGCAATAGTTAAAATATCATTCCTCCTATATGACAAAAAAGATCCCGCTGCTTGTTCTTTTTTAAGTTCCTCTTGTAAGATACAGATAACACGAAGCTTAGTAATGAAATTTGTTTAGTAACAAAAAATAACAATAACAATACTTAATATTTTTCAGGAACTATATGGGTTTGTTCACTTGTATAAGACCCGCTACTCTTTTGGCGAGTATACAACCATTTTTCTTTGCGACATATTGGAGATGGTGGAGAAATAATGACAAAAGGATTGGATTGAGCTTCTTCTAATCTCTTTCGCTTGGCCGCCATCAACTCTTTTTCAGTCTTTTCATCTGCCATGAGACACTGAGGACAATCATTCTTTCTATAACACTCTTGTACTTTTTCCCTTTTTGTTGTAAATGAATTTAAAACAACTCAAGTTTATGGATATTGTAGATTTAAAAATTGATTCATAAAACAGTTTTATTGAAGGAGTATCAAAATATAAACAGAAGGAGTATCAAAATGATTGCAGAAGTTAAACAGACATTTTCTAGAACTATCATATGCCAAAAAAAATAACAAACTTAATATGAGCTAAGTCACTGAAATTCTCATGCCTAGACATGAACGCAATATGTAACATAAAATTTTCCAAAAGCAGTATAATTTTTTTTTTCATCAGAGTAGAGCATCGGAGCGTAAGAGTAACTGATACATATATTCAAAATGCCGTAAGTCTGGCTAATTACAGAAGCGGTACAATAACCGAGAGTTTTTAAAGTAAATAACAACGAAGTGTCTCCCGGCAATACCCATGCCGTGGCAACAAAATATAGTCTTCGGCCGAGTCCCTAAGCGTCCGCTTGCCTTTCGCCTCGATCCTCGGTCCTCCCGACCCGAGGCTATATTAAGAGCCGAGGTCCAACGTGCACCGGACCTCGGGTAGCGGTTAACCTCATGTTTATATATACAACATAGACAGTATATGAGCATACAAACAAGCATATCCCAACAACACATAAGCCCCCTGGCAGATATGTCACACCTAGCATACGTTTCACACCTAGCAATCGTTCCACACCAAGCATTTCACACCTAGCAAACGTATCCCGACACCCAGCAAGCATAATAATAGTACAATGAGCATACCACAGAGCTATCAACTATCTCACATAAGCATACCATACACATAGCACATATACGCATACAATAAAATCAGAGGTAGTGTTACAGTACGCGAACGTACCTTCGTTGATGGTAAACGGTACGTCTGTCGGTCGGTACGTGATCACAGATATCCTATTAGGATAATAACGTTTCTAATCAATGATCAACATTATAACAGACATTCTAGTCCCAAATTACCATTTTACCCCTGACTCCCTAATCGGCAGAATTTTTCCAGAACTTCGTTACTTTGACTCTAATCTTCCAAACTTTTGCCATAACTCTTTCTCCAACATAATTTTCGAAATATATATCATATTTAACTCTAAAACATGATTTCTACAATATATTGGAAGATTAAAGATCAAAACAACATTCCTACTATAACTACCGAACAAAACTAGAACTTAAAACTAAGAACCGAAGAAATTACCCAGAACTTCGCTACACTTTCTCCAGACTCCTCCTTCTCTCTAAAATCTCTCTCTATTTCGAAATGGCTCAAGGAATTGGTGAGGAAATGAAGTGAATGGAAAGGCCTATTTATAGGCAAAGCTTAAGGACCCAAATGGTATAACAAATTTGCTCTTCTTTAATCTTGGCCATTATATTAGGAAACACTTTTTGAAAACAATTCCTCATCTTCCAAGCATGTTGGCCGACCTCCATGCCTCCAATTTCAACAAAAAGATGTCATCAAAGTGATGTCATGCATCCACTTTATGAGCTTCTACCGATAAGTCTTCATGTTCGATGTTCTAATCGCGTAATCTTAACAAATCTCAAAAATCCAACAACGTAGTCTTGAAGGTCTAATCTTCCTCTTTAGAAATATTTGGGTTAACTAAATTTTTGATCCCATTGAGGGTATTTCCTAGTCTCATTTGAAGATTTTCGGACAAACGCCTTAGTCGATCGGTTACGGAAATGACTTAGGTAACACCAACACGGATAAAAATTTACTTGTTTATAATATGTCCTGATCTTAGAAACTTAGTTCATGGTTTTCTAGATAGGATTTAATTTCTATCGGTTCTCATTTATCCTACTGGTTCTCTTTACAAAATATCCTATTTTACATTTTTATTATAATACACAAAATTATCCTATTGGCCCATTCTTAATTACATGGATTTAGGCATTTAAATTTGTTAGAAATTTTTTTAGCCTTTGATCTTGTTTTATTAGATTACATCCTAACCATTGACCATTGTTTTAATTTGCCTAATTTAATTAGAATGCTTAATTAGGGCCTTAATCCTATGATTAGTAATCTTTTAGGATTTAGGGTTTTCATGAACTTAATATCACCAATTTTTTCTTAATATTTTCTAATTAATTAGCAAGTATATTTTATGCTAATCTTAGCCATAAACATCTAATTAAAGGGTTTTACAAAATTTACCTTGGATATTCTCTTGTTCAAGCATAAACAATTAGCCATTAATTACTTAATTAATCACTTACTAATTGTTGATAATTTTCTTAATTAGGATTAATCATTTCCTCACAACTATTGGACTGACATTGGTAATTTATGCTCCATATATAATATTAAAAAATCACGGTGCAACTTATGTCCCTCAAAATAATATTAATTTTTGCCTCACTATTTTCCAAAGGAAATAATCCCAAAAATTCTTAAAGTTAGAGACAACATACTTTCTAATTTTTGATAATTATTTAATTGCCATTTAGGATTTATCATAATATTTTTAGGGCATTTTATGACCCACAAATTCATTTAGGGATTTTTAGCTCTTTATTCACCCTAATTTCAATAGAAATTACCTTAGAAAATAAAGTAATTATTACACTAGTTTTGAGACCACATATTCACCTATTTCCAATAAGTATTATTTATCGAAATATAATATTCCAGATAAATAATTATCCGGGTATTACACAATACATGATGCATTTATATATAAACCATTCAAAACTCTTTTATAAATTCACTTAAACAAAGACTTCCTTTATTCTTTACCCTTGAAATTAAATTTTCACTCTTTTGTTCCTAATCTTGCTTTTAACTTGATTCCACATGCTATTTCCTCATAAATTTTGCATGAAGAACTAAGCCGACTCAAGAAGATCCAACCATGACATACTCACTTCATTAAGCCAAAACAGGGAGAAAATGAAAAAATATGTGGACTTTACTTCCCTTCAAATCATCAAATTTCTCAAGGGTTCAAACTTTCAAATTATCAAATCATGATTATAATTATGTTTTGGAAATGTGGTTCAAACTTTCAAAGATTTCAAAAGTAACAGCATTGTAAATATCAACAATATCCATATGTCACTAAGACCTTACTTCTTATTAATTGAGGAGCTTGTTTCTTTCGATTTAATAAAATAGAAACACAAGTATAAATTTGAAAGTAGAAAGAATTCAAGTAAACAACTCTGCAAAAGTTATTAACCACAACAAAAAGGCAAAAAACTAAATATGAACTCACCAAAGCTTCTGGAGTATTCCGAATCCGACAAAATTGTTAAAATCTCTTCATCAATATATGTATACTCTCTGCAAGGATTAGGATGAGGCTCACCATCTTTAACCTCAATATGTATAATTTATTATATAGGTTTGTCTTAAACTTCCTCCAGTGTTTAGCACAATATGGCAATGTCTTCTTTTTCAAGTTCTCACTTTTAGGAATATCGTTTGTGAGCCGAATAGTGTTCCAAATATGATCCTTTACCTCTTCATTGACATTTTTCCACTAATCTATCAAAATGTCAGACTTGTTGGGTGCTAGGAGGGCGACATAACTCCTATATCGGCTTGCATTAGAGCCGATAGGTTTCCAATATTTATCAAATTGAATTGTGGTCTTTTGCCCGGAACTCCGACTTAGGGTAATCTGTCTCAATCATGTACCTCTTCTACCAGCTGGTAAAGATATATTATTAGGCTTACTTTGAGATGCACAAGGCTCGCTTTGATTAACACTAGTAGTTGGTATGCCTTGAAAAGGACTAGATTCGCTTTGACCCTTCATTTTCATGACAGGAAGAGAGGTTAAGATAAGAGGCGTATGCTTAAGGAAAAGAGAGCGTAATAGAGGATGGCGGTAGTGGGTGAGGAAGAGAGGCTTCGCGATAGGAAGAGAAGTTCTAGAGAGAGCAATTTTAGTTTTCGGTGCGAAGAAGATTTGATACAATGAGCGAGTTGTAATTTGGGGATAATCTTTTAGACCAGTTATTATTAAAAGAATTGAAAACTGGTTATACCGATTATTATTAACAAGTCTTAAAAGTTCACCTTTTATACTGATTATTATTAACAACCAGTCTTAAAACTATTTTTTTTTATTTCCTTGTATTTTAGACTGGTTATAATTAACTACCGGTTTCAAAAGTTTCATCTTTTAGACCGGTTAAACATAAAAAATTGTCTAAAAGTTGTAATCAACATTTTTTTATTGTTAGCTTTTTAGACCATTGTTTTTACTATTAGCTTTTCCTTTAAATTAATTTGTTTAACTTATAAACTGATATATAACTAATGATACACAATATATGCTACGATAGGAAGCGCACTTGTTAGGAGATGTAAGTACCCTTTGCCTTCTAAGCCTCGAGGGGCAAACCCTTGATTAAATAAATAAATAAATAACTTAATTCAACTTCCTAATTGATCTCTTCAAAAAAACAAATTTAACTACCTTTTATATATATTAAGGATCGAAGATAGTGTGTGTGTGTTTGTAGTTCATAACCAGCAACAATAATTCTTTCCACTCATCACCAGATTTAGTAGCACAACGTAGTCTTGAAACACAATCAAATTCATCAAGGGAACATTAGATAGCTAGTATAACACTGTTGTTAGTTATCTATGTTTGTTTTGATGATAACAGACAATTGTAAATGAAATGAAGTTAATGATTCAAGTGAAAATGCTAATCTTGATCAAACTTAAATCAGTATCTGTCAAAGAATAACTCGAGTTAAGGTTGAAAGACTCGAGTCAAGTATTTTTGAAACTTCAGTCAAAATGAGTTTTAGCTTTGATTGACTCGAGTTACTTCTCCGTAACTCAAGTTAAAGACTTTGTGAAATGCTTTTATGAAAAGAATCAACTCGAGTTAATATTGTTAGACTCGAGTTGACTTTTGTGGACTAAAATTTGTCTTTTGAAAATCCTAAGTTCCGCGTTCAAACATTTTCTAACAGTCAAAATGTTGCCTCGAGTTGAACTTAGGTGACTCGAGTGTCACTTTAAAGCATACCTTCAAAACATATTTTGGCAACTCGAGTTAAGTGATTGATGACTCGAGTTATCCGTTAAAGTCATCACTTAATGACTCGAGTATGCTCTGTGATCAAAACATTTTCAAACTTAACTCGAAGACATTTGTGAAAATGAAATTAACTTGAGTGCACAACTTGAAGTGAACATATTAGACTCGAGTTAAGTTCATGAAGAGACATCTTCTCAATTGCTTTCAAACATATTTTCAGATAAGATGAAATTGTGACACAAGTTATAATTGCTCAACTCGAATCAGCAACTCGAGTGAGTTTGCAATTAACTTGAGTTAGCTTTTCTAATTCTGTAAATCACTGTGTTTGTAAAGCTTAAATCTTTCCTTATGATTTGATTATTTCTTATCATCACTCATTACTACTTCTAACATTGTTTATCTAGTTAACTAATGAGTTTCAGATGATTAGATGAGAGATTAACTACAATAAAAAAGCATTGATTATGTCAGAAGCATTTAATGCAGTCGTAGGAAAACCAAGCACAAATTGGGTAACCATTCCCTGACCAATCCAGAAGGCATTCATGTTCTCTTTCCTTAATTAAATGCTACAACATACAACGGGTAGAACAGAAAGAATGTTAAGCGGCAGAATGACGGTGATCATTTAGAAATCGAAGCATGTGAGTAACGGAAGAGCTTCAACGTCTAACGACTATATTTATTACTCTCAACAGTTATTAATTTCCTTCACCAAATATAAGCAAAAGCATTCAATTTGATTCAACCACCGGAAACACTTACGCTCAAACAAACTTATTGCATTTATTGTTTCATGAGTAAATACCCTTTTGGGTCCCTGGAAAAAAACATAGACCCCATTTTGGTTTTTCACACAAAGAAATGCCCTTTTAGTCCCTGAAAAGGACGAATAAGGGTCGATTGGTGAACATTTTGGTTCCTCAAAAATTTCCAAAAAACCCTTTTTAGTCCATAAAAAAGTCTCATTTTAGTTCCTAGGGATGAAAATGGTCCGTGTTTTTTGTCGGGGACCCAAAAGGGTATTTACTCTTGTTTCATTCTTTACTGTGTAATATCTTCAGATATTTGATCTGTAGTGATATCAATCTAGTATGTAAGAGAGTTAATTTCTAAACATCTTTTCTATAAAGAAAATCAAGGTAGAGGGACCTTGAGTGTGGGTGTATTGATTACAACTTGTAAGGGGGAGTGAATCCTAGAGAGAGGATTACTCGAGAGTTACAAAGTGTGTAATCAATTAAGTGAATTATGAAATACCCAGAGCGTTTGGGGACTGGACATAGGTCAAGGATTTAGACCAAATGGACATAGGTCAAGGATTTAGACCAAACTAGTATAAATCTCTTATGTCGTTTATCCTTTTTCTCTTGCTATATTCTTAGTGTGAGTTTCATGGGTCAATCAAAAAAGTTTTTTAAATCACCTAATTCATCCCCCTCTTGGTGATATTCCATCCTTTAACTGCGATCGATGAAATAATTCCCTAAAAATAATGATGAGATGATTTTTCTAGCTTTGATATGTGTGTGTTTGGGCACGTTCAAACAAAGCCATTGGATGCTGGTGAGAATGGTAGATCAAGCAGTACACTGGTGTCCTTTAAAAAGAGGTAGAAGAATATCAAAGACAACACTTAATGAAGTTTTTGAACAAGATTGTTTAGTTAACAATCTATCCAAACATTTGGTTGTGAATAGACCACACTGATGTCGTACGATCTATGTAGTTGATCCTACCTACAATGATCAAACTTGTGTACACTAGCTAGCCCTTTGGACTATTTGTGTTTAGTAGAGCTTGTTAGAATCGGCTGACACCCAAGAAGGGTGTGAATTGGGTGTATGATTAAAACTTAAGAAATTTGAAAATCTTTTCGCATCTTAGTAAAATCAGTATGTATGGCAGTAATGAGTAATAAACCAATAGTCAGTTATTCAAACATATATGCTGGAAATATATGAGTTTAAGGAAGAGAATATGAAAATTGTTATTTATCCTAGTTCAGTCCAATCCGCGATGACCTATATCCAGTCCCTAGCTCCTTCTAAGATTTTGAATCCACTATGTTCCTTAATCTTTAACTGGGTACTTGAAAACCACTACAATCTCACAAGTTTAGTTTGGCATTTGTGCAGCCTTTCACAAGTCTCTCACCAAGATACTCCCTTTTTACACACCGTAAGGATAAAACCTTTATGATGAATGATTACAACCAATCTTTTCTCTTAAAAGTGAATAGGATGAACATTGAAGTACATTACAAATCATCTTACTAACTACGATAAGCTATATAAACATTGAGAAAACAAAGAGCATATGAGATAAGCATTGGAGTTAGAATATTGGGATTTTGACGGTGAAGTTGTAAGCTATCACCATGGGCTTTATCAATCCGCTCTATCTTGAATGCTTCCTTATTTATAGTTGATAAAGATTATGACCGTTGAGGACATTCTTCCATTAAGTATCTTATAATAGGGATGTCCAAGGATCGGCCAGACCAGGTTGGAGGTCAACCCGAGGTCTGGCCCGATAGGACCTCAAGCTAGAAAAGTCAGCTCGAGGTCCGGTCTGGTCTAGTACCAAGCTGAGGTCGGGCTGGACCGAACTGGACCGAACAGGCAGACTGCCTACACTAGTTTTCTTTTTTAGTTCTTTTTTCAGTTTTTTTCCCCTTTTTTTTGCCTTCTTGGGAAACAATATTTTAGCTCTGGTTTCACCTAACTTCCATAAATAATAAAAAGTGACTGAGTGAAAAGTGATTTCTATAAGTTAAAAAGCACATTAGGATGTCCAGACTCTAGTGAGTGGCTGAGTGTAGTGGTGATTTACAAAAGAAATAAAAAATTTAAAATTAAAATCAGGTCAGACCGGATTAGTCCAAGGGGTCTAAGCCCCTAGACCGAAGTTCGGTAGAACTCGAGCAGTCTGGTTTGGTCCGGTCCATGAAATTGTCTTGGATCACTTTTTTTTTTACCCGGACTGAGTCGTGTCGGACCGGGTCAAACCAAACCAACTAGGCCACCGGGTCTTTTGGACAACTCTATCTTAGAATATGACCGTTGGAAGTAGCCGTTGAAGCTTATGTCATTTCCCTCGCTTTGTGTAACATCCCAAATCTTGAGATTTGGAATTAAAAATATTGTATGGAAATTTATGATGAAAATTTAGCCTAAAATAATTATTAGAATTTAATGACCTATTTTCTTGAGAAATTCAAAGAAAATAGTTTAGAGGTTGAATTATAGCCCTAGATTTTTAGATAAATTACTTTAAGGGCTAATGAAGTTGATAATTGTAAATTTAGGCTAATTTTTTCCTAATTTATTTTGGGAAAGGAATAATTCAAATAAGGAATTAAGCATGCCTAAAATTTTAGAAATCATTTATTAGAGTCAAACAGTGGAATTTGGCTAAGCAATTAAATTAACCATTTGGAAGATTAGGAAATTATTTTTCCTTGTAATAAAATAAAAATAAATAACAAGATCCAAGTGACCCATATATACATGTTCATTTAACAAATCCAACCTACATTATCTGTGTCAGCATCGGCCCAACGTATAAGAGCATAAGGGAAAAAAAGAAGAAGATGATAATAATATAACATCACAACTCCTACACGATCTCATATCAGTGAAACATATTAGGAAAAAATCAGATCTCTACGGCAGTCTCCTCCATGCTTCTCCAGACCCTCTTCCATTCTTTTTGAGTCAAACGCCACACTTCCCTTCATTATAAATTGGGCGTTCCCTTCTCGGACCAACGTGTTTTGCATCGGACTGTTCTCATGCACCTCGGACCCGATCATTGGTCCATTATATATTAGTATATATCCACATTGTTCCAAATGGAACTGAAAGCAGAGAAGGAGAAAGCAGCGTGTGAGTATGAGAGACTGAGAGTTAGAGCGTGGGAGAGGGAGAGGGAGAAAGCCAAGCCTTAAATCATTTGCTTGCTCTGTTTTTAACTCACCAAAACAGAGGTGAAAGTGTCAGTGAGTTCCTTCTTCACATACGGGACTTATGGTTTTTGGTTGGGTAACATATCTAACACTTTATCCATTTGCATGTTTCATATACTGAATCTTCTGCATTTGTTGTCTGAGTAGCAGTTTTCCATTGATGGACCTCATAAATGCTAGGACGTTTGTATGGCTGAGTAAAGGAAATAGGACCTATATATATATACACACACCATCGTTGCTGCATAAGGAAGAAAGAAGGGAAACTCATAGTTCTAGATATATATGCGTTGCTTTATGTGGGAAAGAAAGAAGAAAAATCTGCTAATAACTTGTAAAACTTTATCCAATTGGATAGAGTATTAATTACGCTTTTGTCAAATGCAAGATCTTATTTATATATGAGATCAAGTATCTAGAGTATCTTATTTATATATGAGATCAAGTATCTAGAGTAAGGCCAAAACATTGTTGGATAAGTCAGCGAATTAGTTTAAAAAGTGTTAGGAAAACTTAGCTTACTGCATGTGATTGAGTACACACACATTAACGTTACATTTTTTTTAAATATATATATATATATATATATATATATTGGTACTGTATATATATAAAGAAAAGAAAGGAAAACGCTTTTGAAGCATTTAGAGACTACTTTATTGTCAAAGTACTCCCTCCGGTTCTAATTATAGGAACTATTTACCAGAATTTGGAGGGATTAAGGAAAGAAGTTAAATTAGTTAATTATGTGTATTTTCCTAAAATACCATTACCCAAGTTTATTTAATACAAATACATCCCTCAAAGATAGAACTAATACTCATTGAACAGGTTAATCCTTTTGCATAATATTTTATTTTCTACTTTTCTGTTCGCTTCCCCAATGCGATTCTCTTTGATACGGTTCTATATGTTTGATTAAGCTTCTCATGCCAACGGTCGATATTAATTCCAAATGGTCCCGTCAACAACGTTATATATATATATATATATATATATATATATTCTTAAAGGAATATTAAAATTATTTTATTTAAAAAAAAAAATAAAGTAGAATATCTCACTTGATAGAATATAAGCGTGTTGTTAAATTAATTATTGTGGAAGAAGTATTAGTAGGGGTGATATGGGAAAAATATGACAAAAATTGCTCAAAATGATTTTATAAAAAAAGTACTCCCTCCGGTCCTAATTATAGGACATATTTAACCGATTTTGGGGAGATTAAGGAGAGGAGTTAAATTAGTTAATTTTACTCATTTTCCTAAAATGCCCTCATATAAATTTAAAATGACATAAATAAAAGTAAATCAATAACTCCTACCACATACTTTTCCAATCTAAAATTTTTCTTTCTACATGCTTTCTAATTGAAACAATGGTTTTGCTCTATATACATATATGTGCGTATATATATGTATATTATACACACATATGTGTGTGTACATATATTTACACACATATAAACACACACACACACACATATATATATATATATCTGTATACACACACACACACATATTGACAAACACACAAAGATATACATATATGTACACACACATAGATACACAAATATACATATATGTATAAACACACACAACATATATATATACATACATATATATATATATATGTACACACACATATATTGACAAACACACACAAAAATATACATATATGTACACACACATAGATACACAAATATACATATATATATATATATATCTATAAACACACACACACACATTTATATATATCTGTACACACACACACATTGACAAACACACACAAAGATATATATATATATATATATGTACACACACATAGATACACAAATGTACATATATGTATAAACACACACACATATATGTGTGTGTGTAAATGTGTGTCTATATATATATATTGAAAAATTAATATCAGCTGATTGATAAATAAATTAGAATCCAACAATTTAAAAGTTTTATTTACTGTAAAAGTCTACGCATCAACATACATACACTCACCAAAAACTAAATACATTTGAGAGAATAAAATAGGGGTATTTTAGGAAGAAATTGACAAAAATTAAAATGTTGTCTTATAATTAGGACCAAAACCAACTCTCAAATGTTGTCTTATAATTAGGACCAGAGGGAGTATAATTTAGGTGTATATGATATTAATGAGTTGCAAACATTATTTACTTTATAAAATATATAGGTGTATTATTAAATTATTATTGTCTTTAATTATTATTGAGAAAGTATAAATAGGGGTATTATAGGAAAAAATTGCCAAAAGTTAAAACTTGCTCTTATAATTAGGACCAAAACCAACTCTAAAATTTGCTCCTATAATTAGGACCGGAGGGAGTATATACATAGATAATATGTGGGTTTGGAAACAAATAATCATGGGTATCCTGTACAGTCTATCCATGCGTTTTAACCTTTGTGGAGCACTAACACATGATTGATAAAATTAGGTTATCTTACTTTAATTAGTTGAATGTTTCTTTTTTGGTACAGAAACTTGGCCATAATAAATCAAAATCATTTTAAAGAACCAATTCTTGGCTGTACTAAAGCATAAAATTTAAGAATGGACATTCATACTAGCATGAGTGGGGATACTAACTATTATTGGAATATATTATGTCTAAGACTTAAAAATAATATATACATGTCAATAATATATATAAGCTATATATATACATACGTTACTTCATGGTCTGAGAGTTTAAAATAATAGCGTATAAATAGTAAAATAATAATAATAATCAACAGTATTATTAATAAATAATAAAGGGGGTTAATGATTTGTAATAAATAAATAATAAATAGATATTGTTATTATTATTAGTAAAAAGGGGAATAAATAATAAAGGTAATTATTAATAGAAAGGGGTATTATTAATAAATAATCATTAGAAAGGGGAAATTAATAGTTACAATGATTTTACTTTAGGACATTGAAGAAGTTCGAGTTTCTAACATCCGGGGATTTTATTTATTCACGAAGTTGAGGTTGGTAACTTAATCTCAAATTCCTTGTGTTTTACATATATGCCTTCTATGTTCATGTATTGTGGATTCTTGGTAGGGTTTGTATGCTTGAGTCTATGCATTTTATTCAAATTTGGATGTGGATTATTGTTTTATATGATAATCGCATGCCTATTTTTTTCCTAGCGCTGAGGATTCGTGTCTGGGACACGTAGCACTTGCGAGTGCTTTCACCGTTAACGATGAATGAGCCGTGAGCTATGTAGTCGGTAGCGGTGTGTTTGCTGAATGCTTTCTTTTATTTCGTAATATATGAAATATCTGTCATGTATGATTTACACTTTGAATGTGAGATTAACCGTTACCTAGGATTCACCTGATCAATGAATCTCAGTCACACTTAAAGATCTAGGGAGATGCTCTAGATCAGGAAGCAAGGTTATCCAGCTGGAGTAGCTGGGGAAGACTCCGAAGGAGGGGTTCTAATTAAGTTTGAATTTCATACTTTAATGTTTTGGATCATATTCGCTAACTATTCGACTGACAATTTGGATCATTGTATAACTGAAATCCTCCAACGGGATTAACCCTGACTATTATCGAATTTTAAGTTGTATCACGTTTATATTCCTCTGAGAATTTAAATTAACCAGCATATGTCTGGGCATATGTTATCAGTCACTCATTCGTCCAAACGTTAAGCATGCTCTCTGTTGTGACTCACTCTGATCTGTTAATGCCATCACTATGATAAATGCACACCAATTAGTCTAATAAGGGATTTAGGACATAAATGGATATCATAATGGACGTAGGAATTAGGGGCATTGCACTTTGTCTTCCATTTAACTCAGTTAAATGATCATTGTGATATTCCACTTTGTCTGTTTGAAATAGATTGGAGCTATTAAAGGATTTTAATGATAAGTCACTTTCATCTTCGCTTCAACAAATGCTTTAGATGCAATCTCTTTGGTCTGCTCTGCAATTCCTTTCGTTTGCTCTGTTTTCTGTAGTGCATTTAATGCTCTGATACACAGGAATGAATTTTGTGTTTCTGGAGCTAATTCATGATCTTAACATCTGAAACTCATACATAAATAAGATTAGTAGCATTGAGAAGTATGATGGGTAGTAATCAAGTGTAATCAGATGATAACAGTAATTTCTAAATTCTCAGACATTTTGGAATTGAAGCATCTGATGTAATACCCCGGATTTTAGTAAACGGAAGTTTTGAGATAAAGGAAATTAACGAATATTTTGATAAAGTAAAATCATGAGTTTAAAACTATTATAGAAAATTTTTATAATTATAGAGTAAATTGTCAAAAAAGTTACGGGGAAAATATGATGAACGGAGAATGACTAAAAATGATATAATGGTGATAAAAAAGTCTAAAAATATTATGATAAATACCGAAAGATTGTGAAAAATTATGAGAAAAATATGGAAGTGTTATCCCTAATTATGAGAATTTAATAAATTATTTCAGAGGGAATAACATGAAGAAAAGTTTAAAAAGCATTTCAGAACCATAAAGTAACATGATGGGGTAAACATTTTTAACATTTTACATAGGATATAAAATGACAATATCAGTATAGAAGGTTGTAAGATAACAATATACTGTAAAATTAGTAAAGATAAATATATGAAGAAACCGATCCTAAAAAGATCACTAAGCGAAGAAATTAGGTCCGATTAAGCCCTAATGAAGGCGGGGGTAAAACGGGAATTTTGGTAAAAAATATTATATTTTTTAAAAATGGAAAAAATTATAGAAAAATAAATAAATCTGAATTTTTAAAAAGGGGGCCGAAATTCTAAGTATTTTTAATTAAAAAGAATTGTTTAAATAATTAAAATGGTAATTAGAATAAAATAATAATATAATGCGGTGAGTCGGCTTATAGGGAATAGGGGGAAAAGTTAGAAATAAATTCTACAGGTAAACCAGAGGTAAAAGTCTTTTCGACTGATCAAATTAAGTACAAGTGAAATTCTACACGAAGAAAGAATTTACCAGACGTCGATTCCGCAACCGAAAACCCTAATTTCAAATAAGACAAAAAGTTGATCAGATAGAGTAGAGTCGGATAGGCAAAGTGAGAACCTATAGAAACAACTGTGTCTTTTTAAACACGAGATTAAGTTAGGCAACAACTGGACGTTTTACGATTCGGTGAATTGTTGTCCGAAGTTGGTTCTATCGGGAAGCGATTTCCGTAACCGGATGCGTTTGTCCGAATATCTTCCGACGCACCGGAGAATACCCGGATATGATCAAAAAGAGGATCCAAATAGATAATATGAAAGAGGATGAAAAGATCTTCAAAGTTACACGCCCGGATTTTTGAGTTTCGCGAAATCGCGTAAACGGACACCGTCGGGTAGCTTTATCGGATAGGAGGCCATAAAGCAAGAGCCATCATGGATGACAACTCATCCATTGACTTTAGGGCTCTTAGATTTCGATCTTGACCACGGATGGCCAAGAGTGTTTTGTCCTCAAAAATGTGATCCAACGTAGGAATCCGATCTGAAGACTTTTGTGGAAATTCCCACTTGTCCCTATTTTTCCCTATAAATAGCAAGCTCTCTTGCTCTCATTCTTCACACCAAATCCGAATCCTAGAGAGAGGTTCTAGAGAGAGAAGCTCTGGAAAAATTTCTGTCTTAGCTCGAGTAAGTTCTTACGTCCTTAGTTTTTAGTTCCGTAGTTCTTTCGGTAGTTATAGTAGAACTGTTGTTTTGATCTAGGAAGTTTCAGAATATATTCCTATACTTGTTTTTAAGCCTCATTGCATTGAAAGATGCCTAACGAGGTAAAAACATAGTGGAGATAATTTTGAAATGGAATAAGGTCAAAGTAACGAAGTTCTGGCGAAATTCCGCCAAATAGGGGTACTAGGGGCAAAATAGTAATTTTCGCCCAAATGGCCTGTTATGATGCCAAATGTTGATAAACGTTGTCCTTATAGGATATCCGAGCTAATCGAGCATTTGTTGTGCCGCCCGTCATACCTTTTTTTCCATTGTCGAATTTCACGTTTTTCCGTAAAAGTTCCGTTGTACGCCAAAAAGGTACGTTCGCGTCGTAACACTAGCTCTAATGTTTATTATATGATTGTTGTGTAGTAGTGTACGAGGTTATGCTATATACACGGTATGTTACATATGAGGTTATGTCACATACGAGGTTATTATTGTTGTATCATACGAGGTTATGTTACATACGTGGTTATTATCTTGTATACGTGGTTACGTGTTTTTAATCATACATACGTTATGGATTGTTGTATTGATTTGTCTTTGTCTTGTATATGTAGTCGTATTTAAGCATGAGGTTAAGTTACACGAGATCCAAATTGTAATTGGATCTCAGCTCTTATCATAGCGTCGGGTTCGGGAGGCGAGAAGGCAGGAGAAAGGCGACCGAGCCGCGAGAGACCTTGAAGACTTTCTTCGGGTGTTATTCATTTTGAAAACTCTCGGTCAATGTACCGTTTACGTAAATCAGCCAGACTTACGGCATTTATAAATATATGTATCAGTTACTCAATCGCTCCAATGCTCTACCCTGATATATGAGGAGAAAAAAAATATACTGCTTTTGAAAATGAGTTGTTACACTGACTAACACTCGAGTGCTGCTGGGGAGCTATCAAGGATTAACAAATCATTTTTCAAAAACAATAAAATCAATTTTTTAAAGGATTGAAATAAATTTGTTTGGTTATTAGATTCACCCTTCTTGTCCAATGTGTTAGTGGCTCTTAATTGATGAAAATGCCACTGTTTTTAAGTAGTGGAGGACAGCGGATATAAAGAGAAAAGGAGACAAGATGCTCCTGATTGCGGTCAGAACATTTCTCCGAGTGTAGACGCATATTTGGATTGATCTGAACTCATTTTACTGTCGGGACTCGGGATCATTTTACGTTTGTTTTTAATTTTATGTAAAATCAACGTAGAGCTGAATTAAGAGCCACATATAAGCAATTTTTTTTTTCTATATAGGATGACTCAATGCTGACTCATGATGAGTTGTAAATGATACGAACAAAATTATAGATGATAGAACAATTAGGGATAGAGTTCAAGCCAAATGAGTTTTATCAAGACAATTTTATTAATAAATCATAAGTGATAAATGAATTAAAGTTTCAAGAACTAAAATATTAATTTTTCCTTTTATTTAATTTAGATAGGTCCGAATGAATTTAATATTCCCTTCGCCCTAAATATAAAAGTTGAACAAAAGGTTTACTTTGATCTTCAATATAATAATTTTTTTCCCAAAAATATTCTTACTGATGTCACATATTGAGAGGTTTAAAGTAAGAGGTAGTGCTAATGCATAATTGCACATGATTAAAATTTAGAGTAAATACCCTTTTGGGTCCCTGGAAAAAAACATAGACCCTATTTTGGTCCCTCACACAAAAAATCTTGCTTTTAGTTTTTGAAAACGGCGAATAAAGGTCGATTGGTGAACATTTTGGTCCTCGAAAATTTCCAAAAAGACATTTTTAGTCCATAAAAAAGTCTCATTTTAGTCCCTAGGAACAAAAATGGAGTCCGTGTTTTTTGTCGGAGACTCAAAAGGGTATTTACTCTAAAATTTAAAATGGTATTTTAGGAAAATAAATGCACATTTACTATACATAATTAATTTAACAAATTTTTAATACTTACAAATTAATTATCTAATTAGTTATTTAACTCTTACATTAAAAGCAAGTGTAAAATACTCTAGTCACCCTTTTATTTTGCCTTAATTATACAAATATCCTATCTATTTTGAAAATATACACTTAAATCTAAACCATAAACCTTGTTAAGAATATTCTAAAAATATATTTATTAATTAAAATTTATTTATTAATTTACCCTTAATACTGAATCCCAAATTTTAATTGACATCTTGTAAATATCACAAATTTTAAAATATTTGTAAAAAAAATGAAATTATAAATTTAAATGACTTATACAATCTTTAAAACCTATATGGTTTATTATGTTTGATAAGAAATGTGTTTGATATATATTTTTAGTCATTTAAGAAACTAAAAATAAATAAATTTCAATAAATATGGAGAAAAATTAAAATTAAAATTTGTCTACTATCAAAATTAATAAATTTTTAACATATTAGAAAGTTAAAAATATATCCGAATTCATTATAGAAAAATCTATGAGAATTGAAATTTTGTGGTATAAATTTTTTTGGCCCATATATATATATATATATATATATATATATGTTAAGCAAGGGAATTTTGGTAAAAAAGAAAAGTCCAAAAGTCAAAGTTAATGGTCATTTAAGGGTTTGAGTATATGGAAATAGAATCTCAAAATATAGATGGAGTTTGTGTAACATACATTTTAATTTTAAGAGAGGTCAATATGAGTTTTCAAAATAGAGGGAATGTCTGGTGCAGATTTTTCTCTGGCTTGCTTTTCACAACAGACTACTAACAGGTGTGCGTAGGAGTCAAATTTTGGGAAGTAATGCAGATTGTCATTGTTGCAATAACGTGGAGACGGCGATGCATGTACTCCGTGACTGTCATAGAGCCTGGGGTTTGTGTTAGGAGGTATTAGCAGGTTATGTTGTTCCTGATTTCTGGAGTTTGCAGGATAGCGTATGGCTGAACAGGAATTTATCTCATCCTGATGTAAATTGGAGGCTCATTTTTGGGTTTACTTGTTGGCTGTTGTGGGCGTGGCGAAATAAAAACTGTTTCCGGGGAAGGTTTTGAGGCACCAACAGGCCGTGCCGAAAGTGGTGATCGGTATGTTCAGGAATTTAAGCGAGCTTGCAGTGAGTTTAGCGGATGCTGTGGGATCAGAAAAGAGGTACAAATCACATGGAAAGCACCTACAGGGGACTGGCTAAAGCTGAACGTGGATGGTGCCTCAAAGGGAGGAAGCAAGGGTGTAGGGTGTGGTGGTGTTATTAGAAATTCTCATGGAAAATGGCAATGCGGTTTTAGCAGGAAACTGGGGGTATGCTCTGCTCTACGTGCAGAAGTTTGGGCGGTGCTGACAGGGCTTGAATTAGCTCTCCAATACCAGTTTAATAGGGTAATGGTGGAATCTGACTCTATAACTGTGATTAAAATGTTGAATGATATACAGGTGGATGCTGACGCAGATATGAAGCTAATAGGTCTGATTAGGAAACTTGTATTAAAATTTACTGATGTAATCTTTGTACATGTGTTTAGAGAAGGGAATTTTTGTGCTGATTCCCTTGCTAGTTATAGTTTTACTGTGGAAGAGGCTTGTGTCTTTTTTGATAAGCCTCCGTTATTTGTAAAAAGTGCTCTGGATAACGATTGTAGGGGTGTTATATACCCAAGACTTGTGATGGTGCAGGAATAAGATAGGGCGATGGCCCCGTATTTTTACCAAAAAAAAAAAAAAAAACCAGATATGTGGTTAGAATATTTTTTTCTAAAAATAAGAGGTAGTAAATGATATAACTTAATTAATATGAAAATTTGCGTGTAAAAAATTAAATTTGACTGATGAATAGTACAACTTAAATAGTACATATGAAAGTTTACCTACTAAATATCAAACCCCTTAAACTTATTATTAAATAAAATTCAGAATATCTATCGTATTTGATTTTTTTTACATGGGACCTATATATTAATTTTCTTATATTTTTTAGTTGGGGGGATTTAGTAAGTATTTCATAGATTTTATTGTATAATCTTCATGAATTACGTTTCTTAAACTTACTTTTATATATGAGAATAGAAAACGTTTAATTTTAGAATTTTTATTGACAGTTAATTTCAAGATGTCGCATGATGCGCCAACTAGTTAATTTGGAAAGTAATGGGCCACACGTATCGCGAGAAACAATCCCCCCGAAATTATTGACTTCGGCCTATAAGCCAAGCTTAAGGGCATTCAGGGTTTTTTACTTTTTTAAAAAAAATACTCCTTCCGGTCTTAATTATAGTAACACTTTTGTTATGCAATTTACACTATAAAAGTGTTCCTATAATTAGAACCGGAGGTAGTAGCTTTAACTTATGAGCATGTGAATTTTTATATTAAGTTGAATTACAAATTTGCTACGTTATTGGAAAAATTATATTCATTATTGCATATGATTATTCTAATTCTAATAGAATAACTTCCAAAATAATAATAAAAAAAAGCTTGGCTATTATTCAAGCAATTTTGTCCAACAATATATGAGATCGGCATTCCCGCACACACCCACAAACGAACAAGAATAAAGTACAAAGTACAATCGAACGAAAAATCTTAACAAAGGTTTTTAGAACTATGTTGTCTATATGGTCTTGTTGGAACCCCGATTTGAAACTGGGTTTTGAATCATGGTTGTGGTGGATGCAGTACAGAACTGGAAGAAATTGGAAATTGTTGTAGAAATACTCAGTTTGTTGAATCTTGCCAGAGGTGTTTAGAATGTTTCTTGAATAGTTTGCCATTGATAAAAGCTCGTTTGAACTGAAAATTGTTTTGATGGGATATGAGAGGTTGATACTCGCATCAATAGTAAATACTCTCAATCTGAGTAGTTTCGCCTTGTAAGGGCACGTATTTTGCCTAGTATGGCTGGTACCCACGCAGTCGTTCGGAGCAGTGACTCTGTGGACAATGGTCCTTTTCTCGGTATGGGAATCCGGTGGGTAGGCTATTACAGTATATGCCAGTGCAGACACTAGGTCCGTTATGGGGGGAACGAAACTCTCCCACATAGGCCGACATGCACGATATTACTTCGGTGGTAAATGGATGAAAGGATTGAGATATGTCCTAGTGAGGCAAGGCGAAGTGGTAGCGTGTGAAAGTGGAGCTAAATCACCAAGAGGGGGTGAATTGGGGATTTTAAAAATCTTTTTCGAATACCTCTGTTTTCGAACACTAAAACAGAAATGAACTAGGATGAGAGTAGAAGAGCAAGACATAAGGATTTATACTGGTTCGATCCAATCTCTTGACCTACGTCCAGTCCCCAGACTCTAGGATTTTCACTATCTCAATTGATTACACACTCTGTACTCAAGAGTAATTCTCTCACTAGAACTTACTCCCCCTTACTAGTTGCAATCAATGAACCCAATCACCAAGTCCCCTGACTTGTGATTCCTTACAATAAATGATTTACATAAAAGAAACTCTCTCTAAGAGTGGATATTGATAAACACTGAAGCTTTAAGTATCAAAAGACACAATACAAGTGAAAATAGAAAGGTAGTTGAAGAACTTTGAATGCTATGCGTTTTCAGCAGGTGTGTGTTTTTCAGAAGACTTGAATGCTGTTTTATTTATACCAAGAGAGCATTAAGTGACCGTTGTAATCTTCAATATAACCGTTGCCTTCATTAGACAAGGTTCTGGTTCAGTTTTGGTCTTCTTCTCTCTTTAATCTTCACTTAATCCAGCTGTGCAGAAGTTCAGAGTTGACTTCTCTGCGAATTAATCCGTTGGAATAGCAGCTACTAGATGTGGTAGGTAGACATTAATCCTTTGTAAGCGTGTGCAGAAGGATTACCCAAAAGTATGCAACTTTCTGGGTTCTGCATTTAATGTTCTGACATGCTTTTTGCTTTTGCTTTAAACCTTTAATAAGTATTCTCTAATTTATCTGAAACTCACTAAACAAGTGGTTAAACATATCTAGGATCATTGTAGAATAATCATAGAAAGTATTAAGATCAAACAAGAAGGTTTTACAAAATTATAGAATTTGAAATTCCAAAGACGCGTTGAAACCTTGAGGTTTGTTCTTCAAACCTCGAGTTTTGGACTATAGCATGTAAAGTTGATTTAAGTCCAAAACATCAAACTGGAGGTTTCAACCCAAACCGGAGGTTCTCAAAATTGCAAAAAGCGTCGGCCTGACAAAACCTTGAGGTTTTGACAAAACCTCGAGGTTTTATCGAAACCTCGAGGTTTCATTTGAATATGAAACCTTTGAAAAATCGCGCCAAGGCAAACCGGAGGTTTTTCGGGAACCGGAGGTTTTCTAAATCGAGGAAAGGTGCATGCTCTCTGCGGATGCCAAAACCTCGAGGTTTCTCACCAAAACTCGAGGTTTCACTCAAATGTGGAAATTCTGAGTTTTTGTGCCAAAACAGAAAACTGGAGGTTTTGAAGTAAAACTGGAGGTTTCCAAAACTTGGAAAGCGCAGATGCTCTATGCCTAGACAAACCTCGAGGTTTATCCTCAAACCTCGAGTTTTCACAATTTTGAGAAAACTGGACTAGACTCAAACCGGAGGTTTTTCACAAAACCGGAGGTTCGAAAAACCGACCAAAACATGAGCTTTCTACGGCGGTGTCAAAACCTCGAGGTTTCTTACCAAACCTCCGGGTTTCACAAAACTTGTGAAACCTGGAATTTTCATGTTAAAACAGAACCTTAAGGTTTTAGACAAAACCGGAGGTTTTCAAGTGGTCAAAACTTAGGAGACTCTCTGTAAGTCCAAACCTTGAGGTTTAAACAGTAACCTCGAGTTTTTCATTTTCCAGAAAATGCTGAGGAGTCTCTGTGTGATGAAACCTTGAGGTTTATCTGAAAACCTCAAGTTTTGCTTAGTCTAGAAACCTTGAGTTCTTCTCTGTAAGGCCAAACCTCGAGGTTTCTATGCAAACCTTGAGTTTTGCTCTTACAATGAGTTTTACAAGATTTGTGAGCAAAACTTCCTACTTTGTTTACAATTATTGGAGATCATCAAAACCTTTAGAGAACTAACAGCGTGTGCCTCCCAACCATTAAATTTTATGAAATGAATTATCCCATTTGTGAATTAAGTCTGCAGAAATATGTTTTCTCGAATTTGAGTCGGTAGTGAATATGTTTTCTTGAAATTGAGTTGGTAGCGATTATAGTTTATCGAAAATGTGGAAATACTGTTTTGTGTGATTATAAAATGTATTGCGACCACAGAAATTTTGAATATTTGAAAATTAGAGGTTGAATATGAGATAACATAGAGGAATGAAAGGTAATTGCGTGATTGCCATTGCTAATGTGTTGAATTCGAAAAGCGGTGCAGTTGGTGATTATGATGATACAGGAACGAAAACTGATAGAATGGTCTAGAAATTTGAACCGATTAGGTCAGATAGTATTTGTCAGCTACAGTGCTAAGAAAAAGGAAAATAGTCTAAGAGCTTGAATTGAAGAAGCTCAGACATGAAACAGACGAGCAGAGACTCAAGGCAGTAAGACCTGGTATGTGAGATTGCATGGGGCTATGTCCCTGGGTCGTAAGACCTATATGCCTAGCACTGTGCTTGTTGCCTAGCATGGTAACTTGGGACCAAAGTGTCCAGAGTATGTCATGAGGCTGGCAGAGTATACATACCGTATTAGGTTGAAGTTGAGATGGTTATAGCCTGAGGATGATTTCCAAATGATAGGGTCAAAATATCCAGCACTGTGATAATATATATAATTAGCCGGAAGGCTAGAATGAATTAAACCAAAAGGCCTAATGTACTGGGCAGTAAAGCCTATCTAACCAAGCGCTATGAAGATAGTCTTTTGTAAAAAATTACACTTAGGTACAGAGTGAAGAAGAATGTTGTATGATGATTATGTTGCGTGCCTAGTGAGTATGCACAAAGAAGGAATAAACTGAGTGGTTAGAATGATTCCCCGAGATATTAATGTTCAAATTTTGAGGACGAAATTTATTAAACGGGGAGAGAATTGTAATATCCTGAATTTTGGGCCTAGAAACTTGAGGATAAGCCAGTAAGCAGTTAGAGGACTAGACCCAATTGAGGAAGTGTGACAATATTATGAAGGAAATTTTTCTTGATGTTTTATTGGAATGAAATAGTGGAATTTAGCCGAACATTTGGTTTCTCCGAAATTTTAAATTTCGGGATATAATGTACAAATATTTTTCATGGGATTAATATTTCAATGACCAATTGAGGTCATAATTTTGGTACAAAGAAAGTTATGTGAATTTTTCCTTAATAACTATGCTTGAGAAATTAAAATGATAATAATGGCTTTTATTTGCCTAAGTTGGAAATCACTTGTTGATTTTGGTAACAAGTGAAATTTTAATAAGCATGTGACCAAAGGCAATATGACACAATATTGGAACCCAATTTTCTAGGGGCGTTTCATTGGACAAGAAGTGTGAGGGATATGAAATGTTAAATATAAAGTAACATGTGAAAAGTCAAAAGGTGTAAGGACAACTTATTATTTATTAACTTGATTAAACCATTTATTAAAATGTTTTATGCACACAATTAAGCTTAGGGTTTTACTAGGCCCATACTTTTAAACTGAATATTGCTTTAGAATTTTCCAGAATATCCAAAATAAACTAGAGTATGCCAAGTGAACCCTAATGTGACAATATACAATAATTCAACATGTACCAAAAAGTTGGAAGCACTATCGTTAGCAAAAGTCGCTTAAGCTTCCGAAGCCTTCCCTAATAAACCAACGTGAGAACTATCACCTGAAAAATGTTTGTAACCATCAATCCAGCTCATTATAAATGTTAATATGTGCTCATGAGGTGCCAAGTGAAACATTTTATATAACAAAGTACTCGATATATAATTTACAAATTTATTAAATCACAATTTCTAAATCAAATTTCATATCATGAATCACATATATAACATGCCAAGCAACATATTGATACCCTGACAATCCTTTTCACCCCCATCATTATTTCCGCTGACAAAACCCATAGGCTATAACGTAATAGGTTTAGTCTCTATGACAAGACTATACCAAGCTCTCCAATAATGAGATATAGCCGGCCAAAGGCTATAGAACTCATATTAGACCATGGGTTCCCTTTCCTTCGAATATAGAAATGTGTCATTGTCCCAAGGGCTGACCCTTAACCTGGCCAAAGGAAAATGGTGATACCAAGGACTCTGAAAATATCAAAGCCATCCACTGTGCATCGAGTGGTGGCATACCACGTGGTATTATATACACAATAATCTCTCATCATCACTCCACAACCATCACCACTCCATATCATCATAATCTTGGCATGTATATATAAGATTCCAAACATGATTTATAAAATAATACACCGTCTCAATAATCATTAAGATAACAATACTATTTCAACTCACAAAATCATAACAGAACTGCATTATCTTAAACATATATAACCATTTCAAAGTACTCATTGATATATTAAATCTATAATACAATCTCACCAATCACATTTAAAATAAAATCTCACAAGGCAACTTCATCAAAACATAGTTTTCATAGATTAAAAATCACTCACAAACATCATACAAACAAGTACAATGACTGGAAAGTGGTTACTTCCAGTTCTTGACACAAAAACTAAACTTGGGAGAGAGATCAAGTCCACTCTAAAAATAAATATATAATTATACGTTAATAGCATTAACAAAAACACCAACTAATACAATAATAATTAATTAATTAAACTATAATTGTCTCATTTTAGTTTTCTTAGAAGAAGTGATAATTTTATTTATTCTTTAAATTATCGTTGCAAATCTCATTTTCTTCCTTCATAAATTATTTCTCACTAATTATAATTATTAAAATATCACGATATTCTCAATTTAACCAAAATACCCAATTTCCTACAATGAAAGCTTCACCTATAAATTCAAACATTTCCATTCATTTATAAACCTCAAATCTAATATACCTAATCCTCAATATAACCTCCAATAAATTATCAATTTAGATACAAAAGATCTAATATTACAAATCTCAATTTCTCAACCTAATACTAACTTTTATAAGTATAACCCGATTTATTAAATAATCTCCAAACCTCCACATAATCAAAATCATATCAACTCTAATTTAAAATCCCAAATCCTAATTCATAATTTCATATAGTTCAAGATTTAACAAAACTAACCGATTAAACCCTTAATAATACCTCTAGTAATCCAACTAAATGCTTAAATCCTCATTTAATCGGTAAAAATATATTATATGACATCAATCCTAAATCCTTTTAAACATAAAATAACTTTAAATTCCCACAATAACCAACTATCAAATCTAAACCGATTAAAGTTATTTATTAATCATGCTTAATATATATACAGTCTTCTATTATCAAAACTTAAAACTTTGCCAATATTCTAATCCCAAAATTTTGAATAATCAATACTATATTACCCTCATTAGAAAGAGAAAAATGCATAGAACAACTTTCATGAAGAAAGTTTATAGAAAAGAAGTTAATTTAACTACCTAAATGATCTTATAAAATAAATAACATACCTTGAAATATCTTCTAAACTCTTCTTTTTTTCTCCCTCCTTCTCACCTTGCTCTCACCGTCTCTCAGTTTCTGGAAAATACACCCACACCACACACACATATATATATTAAGGGAAACGGCACTATTTTATTCACATTTAACGTCTTTTTTCCACGGGACGTCTATTAAGGGGGCGTAATAGGAAAAACTTTCGGCGTCTAATTTTTAAAATTAGACGCCGTAAGTTAAGACTTAAGGCGTCCTATTTTCAAAATTAGACGTCTTAAGTATGACACAAATGTCTATTTAAGGCATAACTTACGACGTCTAATTCTAATAATTAGACTCCGTAAGCTGAACTTAAGGCGTCTAATTACCAGAATTAGACGCCGTAAGTTGAACTTACGGTGTCTAATTATCAAAATTAGACGCCGTAAGTGTGTTTTTTTTTTTAAAAAAAAAATTTGCTCCGTATATTCACTACCCACAATCCTTCACAAAAACTTTCTTACATATCAACAAGCAACAATCACCACAATGTGATAAAATAAACAACACCTATGTGCTAAAAGATTAGCTCAGCTAACCTTATATTTTTGGCTCGAAAGTGTAACAACAAAGTGTAAGACATAAACAGAGTTGAACATAACTAAAGTACCACATGCATGTATATATAACAAGAGATAGCAAAGTAGTAACAACAAAGTATAAGTGGCTAAGTTCAAATCATCTTAACCAATTTGCTCTAACTAATTCAAGTGGTAACTACTACAACTTCTATGTACAACAATTACCACAAAGTTTCAAAAAGTTGTCTAGCTACCTCCTACTAATTAAGCAATATAAAGACTAACTTCATTCATCTATGTGTTGAAGAAGATGTCCAGCCAACAGGTTTCAAATCAAATCGATATCTTCCTTCGAGTAGGCATCCTCAATACCAAAAATCTGTAAAATGGAAAACAAGGTATAAGATAAATCAATCAAGTGAATGCATTAATTAAACATAACAAAGTTGAGAGGGTACAATTTAAAACTCAAGTTATGCATTCTTCCAAATTGAGCTTTCATCTAGAATTAGGAAACATAACAAAGCTGAGAGGGTACAATTTAAAACCTTATTTTTTTCATTACCAAAAGAGAAGATTTAGCACCAAATCTATCGGAGTAAAGTGGATTTAAAGCCAATGAACTATGCAAAAATAGAAAAATCATTCTTCAAATTGCATCTTTGTGCATAGGGTTAGGGATGCATGCTTGTAAGGGCTTCTAGTCTAGAATCAGTAATTTGGCGAGCATCCAAATTAAGTGACTTCAGAGATGAGAGTCCAGACAATTTCTTTAAACCACCATCACTGATCATGGTGAATGACAAGTTTATCTTCTCCAAACTAGACAATCTTATAAGAAATCAAATACCAAAAATATCAGCATGGCAAGACTCTTGATGGAAAGATGGTAAGACAAGTTCAAATTATAATCAAAATTGCATATACAGGAAACATGCAGAGTCTATTCCCAAAGAATTTGTCATTGACAAGGTTCCAGATTCATCAGTCAATTATTTCAATAAATATTACAGCAAAAAAAAAGGCAATTTAAGTAAAGTCGTGAATAAAAGGATTCCATGTCAGTAGCCCTGGAAGATACATCAACAAGAAGGCATACAATTCAAAACACGCACCGACAATCACTCTCTCTTAAGGAAATAGGAACTATACCCTCAAGCAATTTAATTTAAGTAGCCTTGGAAATCCAAAACCAATGAAATATGAATAATGACCATATAGAATTGTAACATTCAAGATATCTCAAAATGACATTGATAATCCAGACTGCACTTCACATCAAAAGCCCAAGAATAAGTCATTGGCTCAGGCTTAAGATTTTAAGTAAAGGCCTATGAAAGGTTTCATCAAAAACTCTACCAGGTTTTGTCAAACCAACATCCCTTGGGTTTGCAAGTATTAACATCACAAAGACTTACCAAACCTTGAGCTCACATCTCATATCTTTTTAATCAACAGAATTGGAAATGGAAAAGAACTTTGATGCAAAGAAAAGAGGAACATGTGTATATTTAGTTCACTAATCATCACGTACTGGTACAGTTGGGGGGGTAATTTATAATTGAGCCCCCCTCTAACTACTTGACTGTTATCCAATATACGTGGTTACTACCACTTGTATTATTACTAACTAACAACTTATCAGACTAATAAGTCTCCCTAATATACAAGTACAGTTTACAATTCAAATTAACACGTAACAAACTTACTAACAACCATATGGTTATGAGGCTTTGATACCATGCCAAAATCATTTCAACTCCAAGGCTTTAGCTCGAGTAAGGGCCCTTGGATAGTTTTATTACTATTACTATTACAAACAAATTGAACCTACCAGTATCAATAACCTTCAAGTTTCTCAACTTGCCTTTCTTAGTCCCAAAAAAAAAGTGTTTCCAGGACAGTGATTTTCAAAAACCAAAATAAAGGATAATTTACGAGGCCATTCCAATTTTAGTCAACTTGTCAGTCATTAACTGAAAGCATAAATTATTGGGGAAAACAAGTTATTTGTCATTTACCAAGTATATGAATTTCTTTTAAGAGCTTTCACTAATGCATGGAAGCCTGATTCTGGAAAGAACGACTAGCAGCAACTAAAACAATTAATACCAACTTGATATTTAATAAAACCAAATGCATGAGGGGAGCATCTCACCTGATATATGGTGGAGCCCATTGCTACCAACTTTCGTATAAGACAATTCCAAGCATTTCAATTGCTGAAGGCCTAAAATCAAAGACAAGCAAATGTAAGTTACACCTGACCTTAAGGAGGGAATGTGCAAATTATAAACGATAAATCATATGAAATAATTCTTCTTCAATTGAATAATTTGCAACCAATTATTTAAAGAACATGGAGCTATACTACATATTGCAGGTATATTTCAGCATATTCTTTTCTAACATGTTCTGAAAAATACTATCATATAGGACATCATCACAAAAGGATTGGGAAATTGAAGATAAACAACCACTTACCTGACAGACTGATCAAGCCTTCATCACCAATCCTACATGAATCAAGATTCAAGCTCTCTAATTTTATCAATTCTGATTTAAGAAATATATCAAACAGTTAGATAGAACTGTCATTTTTTTGAGTATTCTGCTTCTTTTCATTCGGCCCCAGCAAATCATCATAACTTTATTATGTGAAATATGTTAACTAGAAGGAAAATGTCAACTGAAAATGAATGTCAATGAGAAGTGCAAGATTAAAATCTTGCAACTCAAAATTGGAATCATGGTTGCGCCAAAGCATAATTTCTCTTTTATACATGTGGATTCAAAAAAAAAAACCTGCTTCTACGGAATCCAGGTAATGTGGCGGGCATTCAAAAACAATGCAAGTATCATAAGCAGAATCATGGGCCTCTTGAGAGAACCAATTGGCTCCACAAATAGCCTGATGAAATCAATGCTGCCAATCAATACCCATCAGTCATGAGCCAGTAGTGCCTTGGTATTGTCAATCATCATCTGTGTATGGAGGGTTATGCTACGGTGAGACTCTAGCTTATAGGTTTATAGCTCTTGAAGCGTCACTGTGAAGAGAGATGTGTTTGTATCCTCTTTATCCAGCAAAGGGAGAGACCAGGTTAATGTTTCTAAAGCATAATAACAATTTCCAGAAAATCGAAGGAACTGGAGAAGCAAATCGAAACATCAAAAAATCAAAACAAAAAATCCAGAAAAGCAAATCGAAACACCAAAAAATTAAAGATAGCCACAGATTCGAAGGATCCGGATAAACAAATGGAAAAACATAAATCTGGAAAAGCAGAGAAAGCTGGTGCAGCAGATTTTGAGAAGCAAATGGAAACAAAAAAAAAATCAAAGAACCCATAAATCAAAGACAGAGAACGTTGCAAGCGTAAATCGAAACATGAAATCGGGAAAAGTAAATCCTTCAAAAATTAAAGAACCCATAAATCAAACACCAAAAAATCAAAACAAATATCGTAATAGCGTATACCTGCGAGGTTTGAGTTTTGGCACCGCACGAGCTTCAGCAACGCTGGTCTGGAGGACGCCATCGTGGGGTGAGTGGAGTACCTTTTTGCCGACTTGACTATGGAACACAGAAGACGCTAGAGAGCACCCCGACGGTGGGAGAGGGGAGGTCCGACGGAGTGGCGGCTAGAGGCGGAAGAAGGAGGGCACGCGACTTGGAGGTAAAGACGATGGAGAAGACGCTCTGCTCTCTATTCTGATTGTTCGCTCACTCTGGCCCTAGAAAAAATTAACCCGATAAAATATTATCTTTTTGGCGTCTGACTATCTTACTTAGACGCTAAAAAGCCCAATAACTCATCCATTTCCCGCCAACCTTTTCGTTTGCCACCACATTTCCTTTTCTTTGGGTCACATTTGGCGTCCTAATATATTTTTAGGACGTTTTAAGTACACTTTCCGCGTCCTAGATAATATTAGGACGACTAGTATATCAAATTTTCTCTAAATAATTACAAAAATGCCACCGCGTTATTTTTTACCTCCTTTTTTTAAAATAGGACGCTAATTAGGGAAGTAAAAACTATTTTTTGTAGTAGTGCGGCAGTGGATGAGGAAATCATCCATGCCATACACTTGCCCCTTTAATTAAATAATAGGTGGCATGCTGCCACCATTTTATAGTTTTTTTTTAAAAAAATATTAATTTATTCATTAATTTTTCTATTGTTACTTTTACTTCTTCTTTTTTTCCCTATTTTGTTAACAATAATAAAATATTATTACTTTCACATCTTCATTCCACTAATTTCTTTTACTATCATAAATGATATTTTATATGAAAACCTTTATTTTGACAATTACAAAATAAATTCATCTATCATGATTAATTATTTTTTTCTTGTTTGTAATTAAGTCCTAATATAAAAATTAAGATATTACATTTAGGAGTGTGCCAAGTGTTCCAAAAGGGAAGTCAAGATACTTGTGGCATATGGTAAGACACATTCAAGAGGCCCCAATCACTCTTCTATTTCCTATAAGAGAAGGACCAAGGAAGAAGCAAAAACATGTCATGCAATATCCAAAGGTTATTGGAGAAAGGATGATCAAAGAAGTGTAAGGGATAATCCATTATTTTAAAGGCTATAATTTAGCCAACCATGCAAGATTAAGAGTCATTATGTGTAAGACCCTTAATTGTGCCAAATGTAAGGTTAGGGAAATGACAATTTTTAGGCATAAACAACAAGATTTAGGAGGTGATGTGTTCAATTAAGGGTGGAGGAGAAAGGAATTATGGAATTTTCACAAGTAGGCATGAAAGTGAAGATTAATAAGAAGCCACATATGCTTATTGTTAGCCACACATTCTACCAACCAAAGTGATTCAACTTGACACTTGTTTACATGAGAAATGAACACATAAGCATGGAAATTAAGTATTAATATGAGGACACATATGCTCCCTTAATAGCCACACAATTCACCAAACCAAAATGAATTTCAACTTGCCACATGTCTTGTTGGTAAATAGACACCAAAGCAAGAATAAATGAGATCAAAGTTGAAGGTGGAAATATCACCTAGAGGGGGGGTGAATAGGTGATTATGAAATTCTTTCGCTAATTGCTCAAGAACACTTAAAACAGAGATAGAGAGAAGAGCAATGAACACAAGAGATTATACTGGTTCGATCCAACTCTTGACCTACGTCAGTCCCGTAAAACACACGGGATTTCACTATCTCCAAACTTGATTACGAGACTCGTAACTCTCGAGTAATCCTCTCACTAGGACTTACTCCCCTTTACAAGTTGTAACCAAATAACCGTGGACATAATTACACACTCTATAAATGGAGGATGATCCTTTCACTCTCAGACTCACTCCCCCTTACAAGTTGTAATTAATACACCCACACTCAAGATACCTCTATCTTGAGATTTGAACGAATTGTAATACAAATGATAAGACTCTCTCACAGAGTAGATAAATGATAAGCACTAAAGCTCAGTAGTATCCTAAGATATATACATAGTAGAAATTGAACACTTTGAATGCTTTGTCTGTGTATGCGTCTGTCTCACTCGAGAAATTCAAACCTTTGGATATTTATACTATTTGAAGATTGAGGACCGTTGAAGGATTTTGAATCTATCCGTTTGAATATGTCCGTTGAAGGTGTTTAAACTTCTGTGCCTTCAGTTCCGACATTCATTTCAATCCTTTTGATTCTTCCCGTTGTGAGATAGCATTAAGTACGTAGTTGGAAAGTCAGAGAAGCTTTACTTCGATCAGAATATTTTAGCTCTGGTTTAGGTAACTTCATTTAATGCTTCTGACAGATGAAAATGCTTTATACAAATCCGTTGGTAATTTGTGTCTAAATAAGCTGAAACTCATCAACACACTGGTTAAAAGCATTTATTAATCTCAATAAGTAGTAATCACAAGTGATAAGCTCAGAGTAAGGATTTGAAGAATTACGCAGACGGTGTTTTCAAAACAGAGATAACTTTGCTCGAGCAATATTCCAAGCTTGCTCGGGCAAGCTTCTTAAGATTCAGTTATAAAGGACTTATGCTCGATGATGCTCGAGCATGATAAATTTCCTTGCTTGGGCATGGTGCTCGAGCATGATAAATTTCATGCTTGGACAAGCTTTTTAATGAGTAGGAGAAATGGTTCTTAATCGATGTTGCTCGAGCAAGCTTATTTCCTTGCTCGGGCAAGCTATGGGCAGAGGCGAAATCAATAGATTGATAGATGTTGCTCGGGTAATCTTTTGGTCTTTGCTTGGGCATCTTGCTCGGGCAAGCCTTCTTCTTTGCTTGGGCAAGACTATCTGACTTGTGGATTTTTGTTTCTGTCTCGATGTTGCTCGGGCATGCTTCATAAGTTTACTCAGGCAAGGTTTAGTTTCTGGGATAGCGGACATGATGCTCGGGCAAACAATTGTGTTTGCTTGGGCATGGTGCTTGAGCAAGCAATTTATCTTGCTCGGGTAAGACATATTTGAAGTTCTTACTTTTGCCTTTTGCATGATGTTGCTCGGGCAAGATTGTTACCTTGCTCGGGCAAGGTCATGCTTCTTGACGCTTTCAAAGGTTGCTTGGGCATGATTACTTTGACTTCCTCCGGAGGACCCGATGTTGCTCGAGCATGGTTATTACCTTGCTCGGGCAAGGTCATGCTTCTTGACGCTTTCGAAGGTTGCTTGGGCATGATCACTTGTACATCACTTTGACTTCCTCCAGAGGACCTGATGATGCTCGAGAATCACAAATTCTTTACTCAAGCAAGCTTTCTGCTTCTTCTTGACTCGATGCAATAATTCAATTCAACATGAATTGTTCTCTGCCTTTCAGGAAGCAAGCATATCATCAACACAAGGATCAATTTCCAGTGATAACGTATTCAATACAGCTTCAATTTTGGCAAACCACCTATCCCCATATAGCTCTTCAAGTATTCTTTCCAATCCAAGAAGAATCAGCTCCAAACTCATTGTAGTTCATCCATTATCATCAGATGAATGAAGGTTGTTCTTAATCAGCATTTTTTGCAATCTCTTGAACAGACTGTTAGCTTCAAAACATCATAACTCCTTAAATTGATCTTCGTTTTCTGTGATATTGATGTTTTGGAAAAGGTATTTGAGTCTAGTTTCCAATGGCACCAATTTTAGCTCAATCGGATGTGTCGTTTGTGAGATATCCTCAAAATACCGAAGCTGGTTCTGATTGTGACGGTGATTTCTGTTGCATCTTCCAAAAATCATAGCTCTCTCATCCGAACTCCTTTGGGGATTAATGTTATATCCAAATGACTTATTGGGAGTCTAGTTTTATATGCCACTGATTTCATGTCAATCTGATTCCTGGTTTGGGAGATATCGTCGATTTACCGAAGGTCGCCAGAAACAGAGCTGAATAGAGGAAGCTGAACCACGACCTTGCTCGAGCAGGAATTTTTCTCTGCTCGAACAGCATGCTCGAGCAAGCATTGTTTTATGCTCGAGAAAGAGTGGGATTTGAGCAAAAATACACCATGCTCGAGCATGAATTCTTTTGTGCTCGAGCAAGACACTGTGTAGGCGGAAAAGCATCCTGAAATTACATAAATGCCCTCCAACAAACTAGTATTCATCCGGAAGCTTGAACTTGCTTGTTTTAACTCCGAATTGAGCCGTTCCAACTTCTATTTGATCACGGAGACTTGAATATTGATATTCAAGAGCTGAAACTACATAAATGCCCTCCAACAAACCAGTATTCATCCGGAAGCTTGAACTTGTGTGTTTTAATTCTGAATTGAGCCGTTCCAACTTATTTTTATCACAGAGACTTGAATATTGATATTCTCATAATATTTAACTTTTTATTATTTCTTCAAACTCCATTCTTGATCATTCTTAATTATATTAAACTTCACATCTACATTAAACATAAGAATTAGTCAAAGTATAAGATAAATGTAGTATGCAAACTTTTTGCTCTTAAGAATGACATGTATATAAGACATCATCAAAACTAATCATAACCAACAAAAGTGATGACATAAAATCCTTGCCCAACAAGCCATGCCATTTGGTTGAATAAGAGTACAAGTAGACCCAAAATTTACCACACATTCAAAGTAAAATTGAGGAGAAAAATAGGGCCAAGTTTTGGCCAAGCATAGAGAGAAGAAGAAATCAAGAGAGAAGCCACAATAAGTTAAACAAAGTAAGGGTAATTTTGGAAAATTACCAAGAAGGATTCTTAGGTAATTCTTCATCAATTATAAAGACACTTCCTATTCCTCTTATCATGGTAAATTTCGTTCAAGCTCTCAAGAGAACACCAAGTCTATAGCTTGGCTGAAACTAGGAAGAAGGAAGGAAGAAGAAAGGGAACAACAAGGAACCAAGGTGAGTTATTATGATTTAGGTTCCCATTTCTCTTCAATTGTTATGAAGTTTCATATATTGAAAACCCAATGTGAATGGTATTTTTCTAAGGGAGGCCAAAAGCTAGGAAGGGTTAAGGAGGAGGAAAACCTTCAACAAGTGCTAAGCTAAGCTAAGTAACTGATTTATATAGCCTCTTGCACTTGTTTGTGTTATTGATTTTAGATTAATCTTCTCATGTTTCCTTGTAAATTTGAAGGTTGTAACTTGAGAGGAGATTCTGTAACACCCCAAGTTTCGTAGCATAAATCGTGTCGGTTGACACTTGGTTTTAGAAAAAATCATCAAAGTTTGAGGTGCTACAACTTAGCGTGTTGCGGAAACGGAGAGCATGTACTAAAAATTTGAACAATTGAGTGACTGATATAAAATACTCAGGCATATGCTGATGCCCAACGTATACTGGTATATTAAAATTTCTCGAAGGAATATTCATGTGATACAAGACCTTATATAATTACAGGATCTACATTGTAACTATACAACTTCAGACCAAGCCATTTCTTGACTTGGGGCATAGAACCTAACACAGTTACATCAGCCCATTTGGCCAGGCTGGGTAAAGTCTAGTGGAAGTCTCTCCGAATTCACGGTGACTGATTGACTGAACCACATAGACCGACCCTTTCTAGTTTAAGCACCAAATGGTTTGAAGTAACCCTATCAGATTCATGCCAGAAGGTAGGCTCTATTAACCATCTTCCTGCATTTGCTTTGACCGGCCTTTCTTTCCGACTTTGTCCTTTGATGTCCCGTTACAGCCCTATCTGCATGTCTACTTGTGCCTTCTCTTGGCCCCATCTACTGGTACCTTCTCTGATTCATGATCCTTTCCTGACTATTAGTTAAGACTGAAGTCCAATGCCCATTGGACCTCAGGTAACAGTTAACCTCATGCTTATGTATAACAATATATGTATGACAGATATTCATGACATTACAGCAGTAATCAACACATAAGCACACAGCAGATGTAAGATTTGTAACATCCCAAATTTTGGGATTCAGCAATTAGAAATATTGAATGGAAATTAATGGTGAAAATTTGGCCTAATATGATTATGAAAATAATTATTAGAATGTGAGGCCTATTTTCCTTGAATTTTCGGGAAAAGAATAAATTCAAAGAATATTGTAAGGGATAAGTTTCGGCCAGAAATGAAAACGCAGAGGGTGAGAAAGGGAGCGACACCGAAAATAGGAGAGTTGGAGAAAACACAAAGAAAATCTGAACGAAGTGCTGCATATAGAAAAGAAACGCTTAGTGAGAGAGGAAGGAGGTTCAGCCTATCCTCATCCCATTCCATTCTTTCGGCCTCCACGTAAATAGAAACGGCGAAGGTGAGCATGGAAGCCGTGTGGTTGAGAGCCGAGAGCTTTCGAGAGAGAGAATAGAGGATCGCGAGACGGAACACGTAAACGAGCCGAGAACTTGCGAGAAAGTGAGAGGGATAGCTCAGCGTTCATGCACAACCCATACTCCTCTATTTCCTGCGTTTCAAAGATAACGTTGAGATAGAGCATGAAGCCGAGTCGAAAATACTGGCGGCGAGGAAAGAAGCACCAAAGTACACATGCAAGCTAGGATCCAACTAAAGTGAAGGAAAAGAAAGAAAGAGAGTTCGAAAGCATGAAAGACGAGACTCGAGATAGAGAACGAAGCGAGAGGTGTCGGATCTGTTGCGAGGCAATCCGAAGCTAACCAAGGTGAGCCTTGAGTTTCTTTCCTTCTAGCTTCTCGCATATCGCACATTCGGATCTGCATGTTACTCGTTGTTGGGTGCTGAAAGCAGAGATGGTTTTGGTATGTTCCTTACGTATGAAATGTCTAGGTAGCTACCCTAACCATTAAAGAATGAAAGAGGAAGCTTAAACGAGGTGTATGCATGTGTTAGAATGAGTCATATGCATGAAATCATAAAGCGACGTGAATCTGGAAATTGAGTTTGCAGCAGAAAAAATTAAGCTTTGGGTAAAGCAAAACTAAAGTAAACGAACTCTTTTGACCCTGAAATTTTGTGGACAATTATTACACACCGTGATCTTTATAATGAGCTTTGGATCACCCAAAAATGAGGTCTAAAACTCCAGTTATGAATTTTGGAAGATGAGCTAAAACTTCTGGAAAGTTTTGGTATGGTTCCAGAGCAACAAAATGACGTTGCCTTTCGGACCAAGTAAACATTTGAGTTTTTCCTTGAAATCTTTACAGTAAATATTATAGATCTCAAGGTTTCCAAAAAGCTAAAGAACACCTAAATCGGAGTTGTATCCAGAGAGATACAAATATTTGAATTTGACCTATTAACCTGAAACATATTTCTGGACAGCGAAGGATAAATGAAAAACTGGGAATGATACAGCAAGAAATAAGTCTAGTGATTATTTTACTATGAAACTAGACTTAATTAGGGGCAAATATAAATTTGAACCACCCCGATCGGAGTTCTATACAATTAATTATGATTTTTCAAAGTTTGGCCAAAATTAGTTACCTTGCGAATTTAAGAAAGAAATGACCTAAGTAATAAGAATGAACTCCAAGGGTGTGAGAAAGCCTATGAGGATAAAATAACCAATTAGGTATTCATTTTCCATGGCTCTAATAATATGAACATGTGTTTAGGCCATGAGAAGTCAAGAAAGAAGAAGAATCGGATGTGCTTCAAGCAACTCCGTAGTTGGAAGAAAAGATACAAGCGGAAGACAAAGGCTAAAGTGGTGGGTAACTGTTATCTTGTTAGCCTGTATGTGTGTATTTCTTGTATGACTGATCATGTTTGCTAGATGATTTACATGTTTATTTTCCTAGCTATGGAATTGAGGTCGGTCTCATAGGAGCTGCGGTCTTTGGCCGTTAACTGCGGTTACGGTGCGACTTGTTTATTGTGAATTATTCTATGCTTATACATGTGTTATACTGTTATTTACATTTCATACCTGCATATGAGATTAACTGTTACCCCTGGGGTTCATTCATTTGAACTCCAGATCACATGAAATAGACAGGTAAGCACATGTTAGTAGTTTTGCACCAGACTCCAGACTAGAGTGTTGCTTGAAGGCGGCACACTGAAGGTAGTGCTTGAAGTTACTGTAGAATGAATAAGCAGAAAGAAGGCCCTCAAGAACGTTGATGCTTCCGTACGAATAGCATAGGGCTGGGTGTCAAAGATTTAAATGGGTATTGGCGATGAATACCACCGTTATGTAATCAAAGTTTAAGTTTGTATCAGTATGTGTTTAAGAACGCTTCCGCATATGCCAAATAAAGAATTATGAAGGACGGGTGTTAGAATCACACTACCCGCCACCCGAAAGGGTGAGGCCGGTAGGGGTGCTACAAGATTAATATATCAACAATACATATCACATGTAAAGTTATCTATCACATATAAGTATACAATAAGCATCAGAGTTAGTGTTACAGTACGCGTACGTACCTTTCACCGTGTATTGGCCAACTTGCCTGACTTTTTGATCTGACTCCGGACTTCCCGGATATCCTCTTGAAGAACTTCCTCCCACTTCTCCATGGCTCTCACTTGCTCTTACTACTCTCTACTCTTGCTTTCTAAAACTCATTTGAGTTTTGGTGTGAGGATTTATGAAGAGGCAACCCCTCTCTTTTATAGCAAAATGCAATGGAGCTCTTGCAATTATTTCAAACCTAACTCTTCTTCAATTGGAGCCATAGGATCTAAACTTAGTTAAGAAGTTTCAATCTTAACCATTGGATCCATACTTAATGAAGAAGTTTTAATTTAATTAAAAGCATTTATCTTGATTTTTCTCATTGGATGTTCAAAAGTTGTGGGCCCCACATGTGCAATCACCACTTTGCCCTTTTCTTCTTCACTAAGTCTTCTTTCTTTCCTCATTCTTTCCCTCTCTCAACCATCCCCATCTCTCCCTCTTATCCTCTTCCACTTTTTGAAAAGCAAATCCTATCCTAAAGCACATTGCATTGTTGGCCAATATTCTCACCATGTGTGTTTGGAAGAATATCTAGATTTTTATCAAGTTACTTAGCTCCTAATTATTCTTTGGGACTAGATGCAAATGGATGGTTGGTTACCAACTAAACAAGAATAATTTAGGTGTTAATTATAAATTTTATCTAAGTCTCCCATTTAGCTCTTGACTTTCAAAAATCCTAGCCTTCATTAGATATCTCTAATTGCTCTTTATCATCTTGAAATTAAATACATAAGTATGGATAAAAATCAATGTGATATTTAACCCAAGCTTGATATGTATGTTTGTTCAAGATTAATTCTCATCATTAATCTATTGTTTAAATTTCTCAATGATCTAAATTAATTAACTAGGGACTTATAATATTTACTTCTTGATTTTGGCCAATTCAATTACAAGAATTAAGGTTAATTGATTTATGAACTAATTATGAGAATTAGTGTGTAATTATGCTAATATTGTTTCAACTTTATTGCCTTAATTACTTGAGATATTATGTTTAGAATGCTTGACTCTCATTGCTCCAACAAGGCTACTAGAATGTAAGATCACAATTCCTTTTTTTTTGGACTTTAATCACAACATGTGCTCTTATAGCTTAATATCTTTATTATTATATAATATATTTTCTTTCCTTTCTCCATGTCCATTCGTCACTTCTTGTGGACCATAGGAGCTGAATATTTAATCATAATTTAGCATTCATAATGTAGAGTTGTATGCCCCAATATTGTAATTGTAATTGTAATTGTAGGATTTGTTCCTTAATTGATTAGTGCTTCATTTAAGGCTAATTTTGTCTCCTAATTAGTCCTTGATTTTTATTTAAGACAATCACTAATTGATGCTTTTAAATTTTCCTCTTGATTAATTTTGAACAATTTCATAATCACTTTAATTAATGTAAGCTTAATTGCCCATTAATTGTTGTTAATTCCCTTTAATTAATTTAAGTGTTTTCATAACCCTTTCTTTCTTATTTTGGTTACATAAGAACCATGTTTTCATATGACAATTTTATCATATTTTATGTTCCCTATATGTAGTCTTAAAATTGGTCTTTGATTAATTTAATTTCAACGGAAAAATTGCCCAAAAATTATAATTAACAAATTACGAAATTTTGAGACACATTCACCTTTATTTAATATGTATTATTTATCAAAATATAGTATTTATGATAAATAGGAATTTTGGGGTATTACTGATTCTACTCAAAGACTTATAATATGGATTTAAAAATGTATTAGACTTAAAAATGGAATTAGAAGGCCAAATAGAACATAAAATCATAATATTGGCCAACCACTTCAAAACTGTTTTGGTGGTTCGTGCGAGACAACAAATTTGTGGATAGTTTCTGAATAAGTAAATGATGTTCAATGGCTTTGAAATTTTTTTGGTTTAAAGAAGACACATAGAGCTTTAATTTTTGGAGTTGTATACGAAGAGATATGAATTTTTTAAAATGACCCTTAAATCTGGAAAATAAATTTGGACAAAGGTGCTATTTAATTGAAACCGAACTAGTAGGTATGTAACTGGCTGCCTATACTATTTTTATATGAAAATAGACTTATCAAATGTCACATAGCTTTCAGAATCACCTCAATTGGATATTTGTACAATTAGTTATAAATTTTCAAAGTTGTTGAAAATTATGGACAATTTTGAGAAGAATCCGAAAATGGAAGTCTTAAAGGTCAAGGTTTATTAATTTGTGTCCTTGCAATTAATAAAGGACCTTTAATCAAAACTTGGACCATATAATAATTAATTAAAGTATTATTTGAATTATGGAGAGTTTGCATAAGTGATTAATATTATTTATAATTATAGGAAGTGACATCATTGGGAACTTTTATAAGAATTTGGGAGTGATTGTTAGTCTAAAATATGTCAGGTAGTAACTCTAATCTTAGACACTTTGTATTTCTTTGTATGCATGTTCGTACTATGATTGTGAATCCGTGTCTAGGACATGCATGTATCGCATTTAGTTGTTTTGGGTTCAAGGCCTAGTTACAGTTGTTATTTTTCCTAGCACTAAGGATCCAGGACTTACTATGTACTCTGCAGTTAACGCGTGTGCATTATGTGACTGCGTGTTCCAAGACATGCTATGTGGATTATGTGACTGCATGTAATATGCACCAAATGCCATATTGTTTATTTTTATTATTGTGGTTACTGTCATACACTGTTTATACATTGTGCATGAGATTAATCTGTTACTCCGGGATCCTTCGGGATTCCAGCCCCTGTTGCTACCTATGAATTGTACAACATATTGGACTAGCTTCCAGGACAAAGTAGCAAATGTTAGCAAATGGAGGTGTTGGACTGGTTCCAGATTATTCAAGGGATATTTGTAGAAAATTTTATGTAATTATGTTTAGAATTTATAACCAAGATTTATAATATATCATTAGTATACTACGCCCAAACCGTCTTGCCATTGTGTTGCACTATAATGCTCTGTTGTATGATGTATTGATGGAAGGATGTGACCATTTTCATTTTCTTATTATGAAATTTTAGTTGCTTAATTTATTCTTTTTGTATTTTTTTTACTTATTTTAATGGGACGTTATTACGGGAAAATACTTTTGGCCTTAGATAGTGCATCTGATTATGTCCCTCTTGCTAATCATTGAAGGTCTATATGGCTAGGTAGAAGTTGGTGATCATTTGAATTAAGCCTTGCTTCAATGTAAGACCTTAAACTCTTTTGTATATGTTAGTAAATTTTGTCTAGGTGCTCCACATCATCTTTATGCAAGATTTCCACCTTCTTTGTTTGTTTAAGTTGTATGTATCTATATATATTGTTGCTATAATATTATGAACTCGTATGTTATGGTAGAAATTTCAGAAAGCTAGGAGAGACTCTACCGAAATCTCTACAAATTACTTAATATTTTAATTGAAAGAAATATGTTATAAATGAGTTAGAAGTATTGTATCCCTATTCGATATTATTGTAATTAATAAGTGAAATATTTGCTTATGTGTCTCTTAAAACTTTAGGAATGTAAGCCCTCTCACATTTCGTGCCAGTCATCCCATGATTTCCAGGGCGTCCTTATACTAGAGGTAATCCTATTTTGAAATACCGTAAAAATCGTATTTATGATAAGTATCATAATTTAGTAAATAATACCTATTGGAAATAGGTGAATATGTGGTTTCAAATAATAAGTAATAATTATCTTATTTTCTAGGGTAATTTCTATTAAAATTAGAAGAGATAAAGAGCTAAAACTCCCTAAAATGCATTTATGAGGCATAAAATGACCTGAAAATATTATGATAAATCCCATGAGGCAATAAAATATTTGCTAAAAATTAGAAAGTATGTTGTCTCTAATTTTAGGAATTTTTGGGATTATTTTCCTTGAAAAATAATGAGGCAAAATTAAATATAATTTTGGGGAGCATAAGTGACCCCATGATTTTTAATATTTTCATGGGATATAAAATACTAATGTCAGTGAAATAGTTGTGAGATAATAATTAATCCTAATTAATAAAATTATCAACAATTAGTAAGTGACTAATTAAGTAATTAGTGGCTAATTGTTTAGCATAGGATAATTGCTTAATTAAGATAATTAAGGCATAAATTAAGTAATTAAAAAATATAAAAAAAAAAAAACAAAAACAAGAACAAATAAAAAAGGGGGAGCCAAAATTCCTAGTGTGAAAAGGGTTTGGGATTTTTCAAATAATATCTAGATATTTAAGTAATTAAATAATAATATATTCGGTAGAAAGACCGGTTGGCTAAATGAGAACCGATAGAAATAAAATCCTATCTCAAAATAGGTAAACTAAGTCGAACATCCGGACTTAATATAAACAAGTGAAATTTTATCTCGGAGTGAGCTATCTCGAAGTCATTTCTGAAACCAATAGAGTAATTAAATAAGAGACAGGGTAAATAAGAAAAAGGGCCGATAGTATAAACAAGAATCCATAGAAAACAAGACCGTTGTGACAAACCATGAATTAGGTTTCTTAGGTCAGGACATATTATAAACTAGTGAATTTTTATCCAGAAGTTGGTGTTACCGGAAGTCATTTCCGTAACCGACAGCGTTTATCCGAAAATGTTCAGCAGACTACGGAATACCCTTAATGGGATCAAAAATCTTGTTAACCCAGATATTTCCAAAGGGGAAGAGTAGACCTTCAATTATTTGTCTGCCATTTGTATTTTGAGATTCGCTAAGATTACGCGATTGGAACACCGAACAGGGAACTTTATCGGTACAGTCACATAAAGCAACAGGATGACATCATGCATGACATCATCTTGTTGACTTTTGGGGCAAGGGGAGACACATGGATGGCCAAGATGAAGCCATGTGTAAAAACAAGATCTAACGGATGAGATTCGATTTGAAAAAGGTGTGAATAGTATCACAGAAATCTCTATAAATAGCCAACACCTCTTTTTCTCATTTCACACAAAAATTTCAAATCCTAGAGAGATTTTAGAGAGAAGGAGGAGTCCGGAGAAAGTGTAGCGAAGCCCTAGGTAAGTTCTTCGGTCCATAGTCTTAAGCTTCGGTGTTTTGTTCGGTAGTTATAGTAGGAAAGTTGTTTTGATCTTTAATCTTCCAATATATTGTAGATATTATGTTTTTGGGTTAAATATGATATATATTTCGAAAAATATGTTGGGGAAAGAGTTATGGCAAAATTTTGGAAGATTAGAGTCACAATAGCGAAGCTCTGGTGAAATTCCGCCGATTAGGGGAATCAGGGGCAAAATGGTAATTTGTACCTAAAATGCATGTTATGCTGCTAAATGTTGATAAATATTATCCTTATAGGATATCTGTGATAATCATATCGTTTGTCATTTGTTACCGCTGTTGTACCGCCGTTATACCGTCGGCCGTTGTCAAAAATGCGTTTTTCAAAAAAGTACCGAATACCGTCAACGAAGGTACGTTCGCGTACAGTAACACTAGCTCTAATGCTTATTGTATGATCATATATGATTGTTGTGTTCATCGACTAAGACTTACATACGTGGTTATGTCACATACGAGGTTATGTTCTAATTATTGCTGTAGCATACGTGGTTGTTATCTTACATACGTGGTTATGTATTTCTAATCATACATCGTTGTTATGGCCGTTGTATTGATTGCTACGTCATGAATATATGTCATGTATATATTGTCATATTTAAGCATGAGGTTAACCGTTACCTGAGGTTCAGTGGGCATTGAACCTCAGCTCTTAACATAGCGTCAGGTTCAGGAGAACCGAGGACCGAGGAGAAAGGCAAGCAGGCCGCACAGAGACCCGGCTGAAGACTTTTTCTGTTGTTATTTACTTTGAAAACTCTCGATCCACTGGACCGCTTCGTAATCAGCCAGACTTACGGCATTTTGAATAAAAGTATCAGTTACTCAATCGCTCCGATGCTCTACTCTGATGATATATGAAAAAAATATACTGCTTTTGAAAGCTGCTTTTGAAAATGGGATGTTACATTTTTGGTATCAGAGCCGTTGTCCTGGCATAATCTGACTAGGTTATTCCAAACCTTTTGGTGTCGAAGGCAGGGCTAGTCTATGTGGATTAGCCAATCAGTCACCCTAGCACGGTGAGGCTCCCATGATAGACACCTACCTGGCCAAATTGGTTTGAGTAACGGAGTTAGGCTCTACGCCTTTTTAAAAGAGCATGTTTTGAAAATGAGTACTGATATAAGCCTAAGTCGGTGTACCACCTTATTTGAGTATACCAGTCTGAACCGGTATACCATTCTAACCAGATGTACCACCCTCTGTTGGTGCATTACTCTGATCCACAGCCGATAAATCCATCATCGGTACCTATATCGACATTAGTCTCTGATAAATCTGATAATCTCCCGTTTGTACTGGATGGTAGTTCCACTCTAACCCAGAGTCAACAAATCCATCGTCTGTACTTATAGGGATTGAAACTTTGGTTCCCATCTTGCTCCTTCTAACCACCCTAATTTTATTTTCACGGGCCCAGAGTATCCACCTCTGGTAGTGGTAACTAATTCTCTCGCACCGTAGCATTTCTAAAGGGGCTTTAGTGTTAGCCACGAGACTGTGTATGAACTGTATTAGGCCTTATGATTTCTAACGAGTCTGTGTGCAAATCTTGCCTATACACGCGTCTAGGGATCAAATTCCTGACTAGATATGTAAGGAATCTAGCTAGGTGCGAACTGTGCTAGCAATACTACATAAATGCGATATTACTACCCTAAAAAACGTCCTAAATAAGAAATAGGTAGTAAAAAATGATAAATATAAGAAAAATGAGTATTCAACGTCCTGAATTATTGTTTAGGACTTCTAAAATTGATTTTTGGCGTTCTAATATTATTTCAAGACGTCTAAAATCTGCCAAATAACTTGGCACCAGAGGGAAATATTGGAGAAATTTTTGTTGGCGCCATGATATAAATTTGGCGTGAAAACTTAGCGACCTGAAGACAAATCAGGTTGTTAATATTCGACTATCGGCGACCTGATGAGAAATCAAGTCGTCAATTTTCAAAAATTGGCGACCTGATTACAAAAAGGTCGTCCATTATCCACAATTGGCGACCTTATCTCTAATTAGGTCGCCAATTTTTGAACATTGACGACCTGATTTTTAAATCAGGTCGCCAATTTTCATTTAAAGCAGGAACCCTTCGTTGGTCATTATGTTGAAAATTGGTGACCTGATTTTAAAATAAGGTTGCCAATTATCAAAAGTGGCGACTCGATTTAAAATCGGTCGCCAATTAAACAAAATTGGTGACGATTTTAAATCGTCGCTAATTAAACAACATTGACGACCGATTTGTAAATTAGGTCGCCAATGTTCATTTAAAAACCTAAAAGCCGCGATAAACCCTTCTTTTTTATTCTTTTGTTAAAACAAAAACACTTCATTCGTATTTCCCTCTGGCGGCCACCCTGTTATATTGCCCCTTTTCGCAGTCGTCTCCTCCGTCGCCACCACCGGGTCTCCTCCGTCTTCCCTCTGTTTCCGGCGCCTCCCCCTCCTTCTCCGACGATCTCTAAAGGTACGAGCCCTTGCTTTCATTGTTCTTTAGTGTTCGTTAGTGTAATAAAAACCTCTATTTCCCCTTTTCGCAGTCGTCTCCTCCGTCGCCACCACCGCGTCTCCTCCGTCTTCCCTCTTCGCGGCGTCTGTCGGCTCTCCTTCTCTCGTTTTCCGGCGCGTTCCCCACCTTCTCCGACGATCTCTCTAAAGGTAAGAGCTTTGCTTTCCGGCTTGAACATGATGAAGTTGTAGTCACTGATGAGTCTGAAGCTAATCCTAAAAATTCTTTTCTTGTTTCTAATCTCTAAATAACACTAAATGATGACATTTGTTTAATAAATAAACTTAATCAATTGATTGAATTTATCTTTCCATTCAATAAGCAATTCTTTCTGCAAAGCACATTTAGATAGATGGGCTTTTTCACTTGAAAAGAAGATGAAGTAGGTGTTGGTAACTTTGAAGGGATTAGGAACTACTCTGCCACTTTCTTTCTCTGTTTCTTTAGAATTCTGAATTACAGCAAGAGAAAGAACTAAGTATTTCACCTAATAAAACTTCATTAATTTGTTCATGGATATTTTACTTTGTTCAGTATTTCACCTTAAGTTTCAAATGAACTTGCTATCATCTTAAAAATAGACAATCAATCAATAAACTTACATGTAGAGATGTGCTTCTCAAATGTGGTTTAGTTGTTGAATCTTTCAGTGTTTGTTTCTCTAATAATGCTGGAGAAGGATCCTTAGCTTCAATTTCCTTCTTACTGTAATGATGAAGTTGATGCATTTAATAGATGATATTGTTATGAATTGCCTTAGTTAGTAAGTTTTGTTGAATTTTGAAATTGTTTGTTGTTGAAATTTTGGGATGTCTTCCTTTTAAGGGGAAGTCTTTGCCGAATTTTTTAAAAAAATATAGAGAAAAAAGCATCTCGTTTATGTTTTTTGTTATAAACTTGAGTCTTTGTTGGAAATGCCATAGGTGGTAATAAAATGGGTCATAGTTGGATGAATGCGTTGAGAACTAGTGAAGAATATGAGAATGGGGTGGAAGAGTTTATTGAATTTGCTAGAAGGAATGTGGCTACAAAAAATGGGATGTATTACTATCCATGTGTTAATTGTTTAAATGGGAGTCGAAGGGATATTGCTGATATAAGGGACCACCTACTTTGTGATGGAATACACGTTCGATACACAACGTGGATATGGCATGGTGAGGAAGTAAGTACCGGTGCATCCAACGAAGATGAAGTTGAGGTAGATGATGATGGAATGGAGAAAATGATTCATGATGTTGAGGCAGAATATTTTGCACAATCGGGTGAATATGAAAGCGTGCGAAGTGATGCAGAGACACCTTTGTTCCCTGGGTGTACTAAGTATACACGGTTGACTGGGACATTACATTTGGTCAACTTAAAGGCAACTTGTGGGTGGACCGATAGCGCGATTTCATGTCGCCGCTTGAATTGTTGTGTGATATGTTGCCAGATGATAATGTACTTCCAAATCGTATGTATGAGGCCAAGACATTATTGTCTACGATGGGTATGGAGTATAAAAAGATACACGGTTGCCCTAATGACTGCATATTGTACAGAAACGAGTACGAAGGCCTCAGTAATTGTCCGAAGTGTAAAACTTCATGATACAAAGTGAAGAAAGTTAGTGTTTCTGGAGAGCAGACAACAAAAAGGCAACCTTTGAAGGCATTGTGGTATCTTCCAATAATTCCACGGTTTAGGCGTCTGTTTACTAGTGAAGCAACGGTAAAGAAGTTGAGATGGCATTCTGATGAGAGAATATTCGATGGAAAATATCTTCGGCACCCGGCTGACTCTCCGCAATGGAACAAAATAGATGAAATGTTCCCTCAATTTGGCAGTGAGCCAAGAAACCTTCGGTGGGGCTTTATACAGATGGCTTCAACCCGTATCGAACTCTTAGCAGCACCCATAGTGCATGGCCGGTTCTCCTTGTAATATACAACTTACCTCCTTGGCTATGTATGAAACGCGAGTATGTGATGCTTTCTATGATGATTTCGGACCAAAACAACCCGGAACAATATCGATGTGTACTTGGCGCCTTTGGTTGAGGATTTGAAGAAGTTGTGGGAGGAAGGCGTAGATGTGTTTGATGCATATAAGAAGGAATCCTTCAAGTTGAGTGCAATGATTTTTACCACGATAAACGACTTTCCTGCATACGGAAATTTGTCAGAGTACAGTGTGAAGGGGCATAAAGCAAGTCCAATATGTGAAGCAGACACAAACTTCCATCAACTAAAGCACGGAAAAAAAACGGTCTACCTCGGTCACAGGAGGTTTCTTCATCGGTTCCACCCATATCGTAAGTTAAGAAAGCATTTTAACGACTTACCGGAGCAGAGCACGGCTCCAAAGGCATTAACCGGAGAGGACGTTTATAGTCGGGTGAAACATATCAATGTCATATTGGGTAAGCAAAGCAAAGGAAGGCGAGTGAGAAGAATATATGGAAGAAGAGATCAATTTTCTTTGATCTTCCATATTGGCGTAGTCTTGATGTGAGACACGGTCTTGATGTGATGCATGTGGAGAAAAACGTTTGTGATAGCCTTGTCAGTACTTTTTTGCACATACCAGGGAAGACTAAGGATGGATTTATTGCGAGACTAGATCTGGTTGATATGGGAATAAGAGAACGGTTACATCCACGAGTAATGGAAGATGGTAAGAGGGCATACATGGAGCCAAAGAACTCATACACTCTCAAAAGCGGAGAAGAAAAGTTTGTGTGGATATCTATATGACATTAAGGTGCCACAAGGATATTCTTCTAATTTGAGAAGTCGTGTCTCAATGAACGATTTGAAGTTAGTGGGAATGAAGTCCCATGATTATCATGTGTTAATGCAACAACTACTACCAATAGCTATTAGAGGCATTATGAAAGATGAAGTTCGATCCACTATAACAAGATTGAGTATTTTCTTCAATGCTATCTGCAACAAAGTCATTGACATTGAAAAGTTGGATGACTTGGAGAATGAGGGTTATATTATTTTGTCCCAACTAGAGATGCATTTCCCTCCCGCTTTTTGATATCATGGTGCACTTGATAGTGCACTTGGTAAGGAGGTAAGACTTTGCGGTCCAGTTTACCTAAGGTAGATGCCCTTTCGAGCGATACATGAAGATCTTAAAAGGGTATTCTAAAAACCCTTATCGGTAGGAAGCCTCAATAGTTGAGAGATATGTAGTTGAAGAGGCTATGGAGTTACGCAAAGAATATCTATCGGGGGCAACGATACAATCTCAAAGCATGACGAGGGGATAAGCGAGGAACTCGAGGAATCAAACGAAGAATAAGTCTCGTGAAGAGGTGTTGCAAGCACACATGTACATCTTGAATAATACGGAAGAAGTTCAACCATACATTGATGAATACAAAAAGAGTTTGAAGGATATGAATCCAAGGAAGAATGACATGCGGATAGCTAATGAGCAAAAGAAGACATTCATAAAGTGGTTCCAGGAGACGGTATTGCACGAGACGGGTGTGTCGGATACAATCGAGTGGTTAGCACGGGGGCCTTCTTTTCGTGTCATCACTTGGAGCGGTTACGATGTAAACGGATATTCTTTCTACACAAAAGACCAAGATGACGAAGTTCCGTGCAAAATAGTGGGGTGATGGTTGAAGCCGAATCCATGCATTTTTCGAGTTCGAAAGACAAAAACCTGGTGTTAGCATCAATGGTCTATTATGGAGTGATTGAAGAAATATGGGAGATCAGCTACAAAGACAAGTTCAAAGTTGCTTTATTGAAATGTAAGTGGGTTAGAAATAATGCTATTGTAATAGATCCTAAATTTGGATTTGTCTCAGTTGATCTTCAAAGACTTGGTCATAGAGATGAGCCATTCATTTTAGCAAGTCAGGCCAAACAATTGTTTTATGTTATAGACCCTGCAAATAATAAAATGTCCATTGTACTTCAAAGTAAAAACAGAAGTATGGTGAAGAATCCTTAAACCTTGATGATACACTCCCTTTCACAACAAATCCACCTACAACACGTGAAGTAGAATTGGTAGATGATGAAGAATATCTTTTAAGAAAGGATCATTGTGAAGGAATACGGGAAACCATGTAAAGTAAGATCTTCGATTCGAAATAGAACTATGTTCTTTTTGTGGTCATTTAACATGTTGGTTCATTTTATTAATTTGTTTATTATTTAATAACCTATCTAACATAAATGATTTGTCTTTGATGAACAGGAATATGTCTAGCTTAGACGAGTCATCGAGTGATAGGGTTGATGTGCCCGTTGTGAGAAAGGGGGGAGGAAGCACACACATGGGTGTTCTCATTGCTCGACGTGACAGTCAGAAAAAGAGGCTGCATATGGAGTTCGATGAACAAATGAATCCAATCGGTATGGAGAAGGATAGCTTCATTAGCTATTTAGGCTATTTGGCTCGAAGCAAAGTGCGCATTGTTTACTCTGCTTGGAAGTTCATTCCTGATAAAACGAAGGATCTGATTTGGTCACAGATTTTGGTATCTCACTTTCGATATATCTGCATTTGAATCTTTAGTCTTATTACTTGATTTCTTTCATATCTTCTCTTTCACTTTGCAGCAAACATTTGATGTCCCCAACACTAAGGCGATGAACAAGCATTGGATGGGCGAAGTTCGTCTCCGTTGGAAAGATTTTAAAAACAAGCTAACAAAAAAATATATTCGAGGGCCAAAGAGTAACAAGGATCCATGTATGACCTATGATTTCATTGCTAACCCACTCATAATATGTTTTTTATGTTTTCATAGCATGAACAAGCTGCAAGCTTATTTCCCTACTTAGCACAGCTGCTAGAGTTGTACAAGGACATCAACCTTATAAGCTTGCAAATGCCTCCGGGCATTGTCGGTGCAAAAAAGACATATCCGATAACATTTGACAAGAAAGAGGGAGTTTTTGTCTATGGATTGTTTAGATATACAGTTTCTTCAACTTGCAATCTTGTAAGTTTTTTTAACCCTTTAATTATGTTAGTACTCTTTTTTTTATTTAATATTTTCAATAACATTTATCATTTTATTTCATTTCATAGTGTCTACCGCGAACTATGCGCCAACACAAAGCGAGGGGATTCATATGGATACTTATGTCCTGGATGCACGGCTTCGGCTCGCAATAAGTTACCCAGAAGGTCAATTTATGTTGGTTTAACAATGGGCGACGGAGGCAAGTCTTGTTATCTAGCGCCAATACATGAAAGGTGCGTACTTTTGTTTTGTCTATATAAGATTTTTGTGAATAAATTGCTTTCTTATCTTAATTTAATATTAATACGTATATGTTGTAGTGGTCATTGATGTTGTGTGTTGTTTGTCTGGCAAGAACTCTTGTTATTGGTTCAATTCAGTAGATGGCAATCCAACCGAGGATATCAAAAACATGTTTGCCGAGTAAGTAAATTTTTGTCTGAATCATCGATTCTTCTTTTAAATGAATGGTTTAACATGTCTGTTAATTTCCATTTTAATGATAGGGGCCTCAAGACGTATAGACAGCTTATCGGTGCAAAAGAGCAGGGTGGACCGAAGTGGTTTAAACCGACGGTGAGTAGTTTCAATTCAAGTTATTTCATTGACACAGTAGTTTTCGATATGCCTTTATTCGTTTTTAACAATTTGCCTTTGATTTATACTAGTGCCATCAACAACCAGGGAGCACCGAGTGCGGATATTACGTTATGAATTGGATGCAATCCATCGTTACCAGCGGATGTATTCAAAATTTTCAAAAAGTACGTAATAGCTCTGTGATTCTCAAATGATGATATTTTTGTTGTTGTACTTGAGTTGTTAATTATTTCCTTCACTTAATTGGTTTATCTTATACCTTATTTTCCAATTTACAGTTTTTGGGTACTGTGGATCCGTACTCACAGGATGAGATCGATTCGGTTCGAGACATGATAGCTAGACATCTTCTTCAACACATAGCTTAGTTAGTAGTGAGCATGATTAGTATGTTATTGTGTTAGTGATTCTTTGCTACTGTTGTTCATTTGTATCTGTTTGGTGTTTTGTCTGTTCAAAATATGCAAGTTTGGTGTTATTGTGTTTATGTATTGTGTTAGTGATTATTGTGTTGCTTGGTGGGTTAGTTTCTGGCTGATGCAAAACTTGGTAGATATCTCATTGCATGTTGTAATCTTATTGATAGTTTGTGTCTTTCCAAGTTTGGTGTTATTGTCTAGCTGATCCAAAACTTGGTAGATATCTCATATCTCATTGTTACAAGTCTTTGCACGTTTGGTGTTATTGTGTGTAATGCGTTTGTCTTCTGTTTTTCTTTTCAGGGAAAAATTAAATGTAGCGTATATTTTTTTTTTAAAAAAAAAAACTCAACAAAGGCAACCTGATTTTAAATCAGGATGCCTTTGTTCTCACTAAGGCAACCTGATTCTAACTCAGGTCGCCTTATGAACTCATTGAGGCGACCTAAACTTACATTAAGGTCGCCTTAATATTGTAATAAGACGACCTGATTGTAAATCAGTCGCCGCGAACTTATTAATATTAAAGGCGTGCTTAATAACTTGATTTACAATTAGCTACCTCCTCCAAATCGGTAAAAGGATGCAACATTTTCCGCTACCTTATGATTTCTAACTACCCGAATTACTTGTGCCAAATCAGTCCACTCCTCACAAGCCTAGTTATCATCAGCCCACTAATCTTAAACTCAAAGTCCAAGCCCATTTTATGCAAGTGGGCTACAAAGGCAACATTTGATGTTGATGGGGCTTGGTCAACCCATAGCGACGTTGCAGCAAGCTGAATCACAAAGGTGATTGGGGGTTTTCTTTTTCAATTGTGGGGGGTGATTGCTACAAAGCAGATAGGCTTGGCCCAATTAACAACTTGCAAACTCATTCAACCCCTTAAAATATTCAGTCTTTGCTACTTCAATAACTAGTGTATTAGGTAAAAAGAGAATAAGCATATCATTATTTGTTTCCTTTTTTCTAACTCTTTACTGTTGTTTTTAATGCAACAGTTAGTTAAATCATTAGGCTCAATAAATGGCTTAACATGAGACTGTTGGGTGAAGGAGAGTCAAATGCTCACCCAAAGGAGAGTTAGTTCTAAAAAGAAAGAATTCATTATATTCATTAATAATCTTTGTAAATGAAATTAGCTCATATTCATTGTTATTTAGCAAGTCAATAGAAACATAAGACCGACATTATTATAAAGTCAATCACTTTTCTTACTTTCTGTATTTTCTTTTATTCTTCCAAGTATAAGGAGAGAAAATTTCCTTCATCCTTTTTCTCTACCATTTTCTTTAATTTTCTCTCATTTTTCTCTCCCATCAAAACAAAGTATAACTACGGTGGGTTTTTTTTTTTCAATATATTTTTCTTTCAATAAAACTACTTAAGATCCAAATTAAACAAGTAATTAAACTATTCACCAGTGGTGAATCTTATTATATTCCTCTCTCTTTTTTCCAACCATTTTATTCCTCATACTTTGTTGTCTAATGGATGAGGAAACATCCATGTGACCATGTCTAGTTCTTAATTGTGTAATATACACACCAAACACACACATATATATATATATGGAGGCTCCATTTCTATTATATCTCACATTTTCAAACTTTCGCATTACAAAATATAGGATATTAATCCAAAAAAACATGACATTATTGAAAATTTTCAAACAATAAAAGTTCACCTTAACCACCAAAATTGTCCTATATAGGAATGATATAATAATGTTTTGAAATGATGTTACGTACAAACTTGTCTATGATAAAAGAAACAACAAAATTCCACCCAAACCATCACATGCCCACTTGCTCGCTTCGAGGTATCTAAATTGTTTCAATAAACAAAGAAAATAATTCAATGTTTACAGAAAGAAAAGTTCCCCATATATTTTCTACGACGTTTCCAAAAAGAAAAAACGAAAGAGAACGCGTGGGCCTGCTCCTACGTCACACATTTTAAGAAAACCTTCAAACAAAAGCAAAATAATGATACAACAATACATAAAATCCAATAATGTACCAAAACAAAAATACATAAAATCCTATACAAACCAAACATCTCAAATAAAATAAAATACTTTCATTTATTTATAAGCCAAATACATTGAATTCGCTTCCTATATATTTTATTTATATGTATGCATGTGTTTCTTGATTTGGGTAAATAATTTAATTACCTCTAATAGAAAGATACTTGTACCTAGAAAAAATAATATACAAAGTCATAATGACATAAAGTCATATAATTAAATTGGGAAGAAATAATTATAAAAGAAAGGACGATGTAATCTCCCCATATGGATAAACAAAAGGTGAAGGCTCCTCCACAATTGTTTATGACGGTTCGTGTGTGGCTTGACAAGACATTCCTGTTTTTATTTTTTATTTATTTACGTATTTATTTGTTTTTTTGGCCCGCCGGGCTTCGAGAATGACGCATGTTATCATCTCAATGTTATAATTAAGCATTTAGTATTCTATATTTACATTTAGTTTCAGCTTTTGAATTATAAGATGTACTTTTAGGAACAATATAGATTTACTTTGTAGACAGGTTGAGTGGCCTAGATCAATCTATACAAAGATAAATACTATCACTATCGATTTGTCTTACTGAACCAATTTTTAGGACAATTTATTTCTCGTTTTGCATTTCATTTACTTAGATCGTAAGCGATGCTTCTTCTCGGTCTTGCGACAGACCTTTAATTTCAATTCCTTTGATCAGTTTGGTTTCACAAATTCCAACCGCCTTGAGCTTAACGTCTCAAGGATCTTCCTCTCTCACACCAAGTTCGACCTTTTCAAGGCATAACATGTGTGTTTTTGACTGATTTAATAGTCAAATTTAATATTGGCAGATAGGAGGGCAAAATTGTTACGTTTTATAAACTTCCGGGGCAAAATTACTCCTTAGTGAAAACTTTCGGGGCAAAAATGATACTTAACTCTATTTTGATTGATGAGGTGGCATGCTACGTGTGCACATCAGTTAAACTTAACGATCAAAATTAACGGAGAGGCAAAATTGCTACGTTTTGTTAACTTCCATGACAATTTTGCTCTAAAAAAACTTCTATCTATCCAGTGCCTCTCAGCCAAAACTTCTGGAGCAAAAAAGATATTTATCCCATCTATTGTCAATAGACTAACGTTGATAGTTTTTTCAGTTAAAAAGTTTTTGATATTATCAAGTTTTGAATTTGATTTTGATATCCTTGTACTAATATTCTATACCAAATTGATATCACGTGAGCAAAATCATGAAGTGAAGACACAGCTAGCTTGATGGCAATTATATTGTCAAATGTAGACTGTTGTATGAAAGAACTAGGAAGAGGGAAGAACAAGAAAAGAGAGAGGAGACGAGATAATGGTAAAATAGAGGACCGAAACAAAATCTTATTATTCATATCCATAAGCCATCAGTCTTATTGTTCATACTCATAAGCCATCTTCACAACTATCCCAATCCATTATTTATAGACTAAGAGCACTGACAACCCCTAACACAGACACTTTTATTTTATTTATCATATTTAGATACCATAGACACTTTTAATATAAAGGGGATACTTTATTACAGACATCAAACACTCAAGACTTCTGAGTAAGATGGTATATAAAGATTCAGAAACAAGTGTTTTCATGCAGTTGTCTATGGTCTTGTGAATGAACACTCGGCTGGAGCGTCCAACCAGTTAGGGAAAAATCATATAACTCTGATTTTCTTTGTATATAATATAAAAAACAAAAGATATATTGGTAATTGGAACATGCGAAATTGATGATGACTTACAGGTGACAGAGGTTACTTATTAAGGAGCTGCAAATTTGTAAACTTCGTCACAACTCATGAGTTTAACCCCATCGTTTTGGACACACAGTTTAATCTCAAGAATCAGATGATCACCTGAACCATTTAATACTATATTTAGTATTGGATAATAATTGCCCGTGAACTTCATAACAATTTTTCGCATGTCTTCGAGCCGACACACCGTAGTTCCATCTGGTTTGATTCCTGCAATTAAAAAAATTTAAAGAAACCCAATTACTTTCTGATAAATAATCATTTAATTATGAGGGTGAGCCTCGGAGGAGCAATAGTAAAACTACTGCCATGTGACCTGGAGGTCATAGATTTAAATCCTAGAAATAGCCTCCCCATTTGTTGGGATGATAAGACTGCATACATCTATTCTTTTTTAGACTTCATCTGATGGAATCTTGTACATTGTGCCATCCTTTTAAATAATGATTTAATTTCATGCATATGTTGTAAGTACATTAAATACTGAACCAATTTCCTCTTACCTTGTTTTTGAAGTTCATCAAAGATGGGTTTAGCATACTTTTTTGCAAGATCAAGAGTTATTTTGAGATACTGTCGTGGATTGAACTTGTTTGATGTAATACCCTAAAATTTCTATTTATCATAAATACTATATTTTGATAAATAATACATATTAAATACAAAGGTGAATATTTGTCTCAAGAAATTATAATCTATTGATTATATTTTCATCCAAATTCCACTTTGGAATTAATTAACGAATGGTTAATTATGAGACATTATTTTGGAGCTATTTAATATGATATAAATAGCACATAAAAAAGTAATTAATTTATAACCAAAAGGAGGAATGTAATATCCCACATCTTTGGATTTGGAAATAAGAAATATTTTATGGGAATTTATTATGAAAATTTGGCCTAAATAGTTTTAAAGCTTTTTTTACGGATTTTGAGGCCTATTTTCCCAATAATTCAAGGAAAAATAGTTAGAGGATACTTTTTGGTCTAGAAATTTTAGAACCAATATTTTATGACCTAGAGAGTTAATTATGGAAGAAAATTCTTATATGGAATTAAGGATTTTATTTTCCAATACTTATTTAATATTTGCAAATAAATATTAAATGGTAGTTGGATATTGGTAGATATGTATAAGTTGGTATGAATGTTTGGTGTAAGAGTGTTTGGTGTGAGTGTTTGGTGTAAGAGTGTTTGGTTTGAGTGTTTGGTTTGAGGGTTTGGTTTGAGTGTTTGGTTAAGGAAGAAATGTAGTTGAAATAGTCTTGAATTTTTGCTATAAATAGAAGGCTCTTCTCTTCATATTCTTCACACCAAAATCAGCTCAAAGTATCTGATTTTAAGATTAGAGAGTGAGTAGAGTGAAGTTCTTGGAGCAAGGAAGAAGTAGTAGCAAGGTTCTTCAAGGGTAAGTTCTCTAGTTCTTGAGTTCTAGTTTTAAATTCATAGATAGAAGTTGTTTTGATCTTAAATATGCTAGAGTAATTTTATTTTCATGTTTTTATGGTTAGAAATGGTTTTATTTCGAAAAAATGATGGAAAAGGTTATATAGCAGAATTTTTGGAAGCTAATCATAAAGTAGCGAAACTCTGGCGAAATTTTATCGGTAAGCAATTTTTGAAGTCAGGGGTAAAAACGTCAGTATTTTATATTGAAGATGAATTTATAAAATGCTGAGAAAATTCATGGTTAGAGTAGACATATAGACCTTTTCAAATATACCAAGAGTGAATTAGTTCGAGTTCTGTGCTAAAAGATAAAAATGTCCAATGTTGGGCTACGTTTTCTGAAAAGTTTCTGGGCAGATGATGAACACGTGAAAACTGGGAACTGTTCATAAAATCTGGGAAAGAACCAGTATTTTTCCACAAAATTAGACATCCTAAGGATTCCGGAGAATTTTACGGATCCTCGTTTCGAGTTTTCTAGAATTACTTATGAATTTTCAAAGTTAGAAGTAAATCTGGCCATAATGCTGAAAGTAACGTTTTTATTAAATAAAATGTAATGGCAAAATGGTAATAACAAATCCACCAAGGGTAGAAAGGTAAATTAACCTTTTGGATATTATTCTAAGCAATATGGTAATATGTTAGGATATCCGAGGATTCCGGAGTCAGATTTGAAGGACGGACATATTACTATTCATAAATACCATGTATTTATGAATAGTACTGTATACATAAATAGTAAATTACTATTCACACGGAAGGAAGGTACGTTCGCGTACAGTAACTTTAACTCTTATATGACTTGTATGCATGTATGAGATGAAATGATTTCATAGAGTCATGAACAAGACTTGGTCTTGGGTCATGCACCGTGGTTAAGACTGTCTTGAATCACCGTTTATATACATTCGAACTTGATACGGGTTATAGTCTTGATAATGCCGTGAGATTGTTTTCCTAGCGAGGACACGAGTGTACATCGTGGCACGGTGGTGCAGACTATACAACTATACATGGATTTGTATAGATAACTTTACATGTCTTTGTGTGCTATGTGCATTGTTGTGTTGACATTACATCTCATTGTGTGCTATGTATTGGTTAATCTTTGAAATGTAATGAATATCGTCATACATATCTTTGTTATACTTTTCATATGAGGTTAACTGTTACCTAAGATTCAATTTGTTTTGAATCTTAGACTTGACTAGAGGTTCAGGAAAGGAACCAGGATTTATGAAGACAATGTGAATGGAGCCATGAGAAGGAGCATTAATGGACGGAGCCGTGAGGAGGCACGGTAAAAGGAAATGCGGGAAGAAAGTCAACGAACCTACCTTATGGCATGAATCTAATAAAGTTACTTCACATCATTTGGTGCTTAAACTAGAAGGGTCGTCTATGTGGTTGATCAATCGGTCGCCCTAGCACGGTGAGACTTCCACTAGACCTACCCGGCTGGCCAAATGAGATGATTTAAGCGAGTTAGGTTCTATGCCCCAAGTCTACTCAAGGCTTGGTTGAAGAGGGTATAGTTACATGTAAGAATTGTAATTATAAAGTTTTGTATTCTTTGTATCACATGAACAATCCTTCGGTATAATATATCGTATACGTCGGGCATCGATATGTCCGAGTATTTTTATATCGATTACTCAATTGTTCAAATTTTTAGTACATGCTCTCCGTTTCCGCATTACGCTAAGCCGTAGCACCTCAAAACTCGATGAATATTTATAAAACCACGTGTCACCGCACGATTTATGCTACGGAATTTGGGGTGTTACAATTTTGGTATCGAGCTAGCTTCACGGCCTAGTCTCAAGAGCATTGTATGAACAACAAAAACAAAATGCGATATAATACTGGTTTTGTGATACAATAAAACAAATACCCTAAGGAATGGTTAGAGTTTCGAAAAACTCTAAGACTTCACGATATGGAAATCGGAGTACGAATGAAATTCCCGAAACAAAAGCGATAGTTGTACTTAGAAGACAATACTACCTAGGTCTTCCAATAAACAAGTAACTTATTGTTTAGGTTTGTCTATAAAAACTTGATGGCTTTTCGGATAAAAGTCTTAGGTAAGAATAGTAACTTACTACTTAAGTTTCCTTGTAGGAAAGAAAACCTACTAAGTACTAAATTAAAAAGTCCGCCTAGTAAAGGCCGGACACCATGCATGCAACAGAGTGTAATTCCGAGGACGGATGTCTTTGACTGAGTCCTTGACGGTGGTGGTCCATTACATAAAAAGGGTGTAAGCGATAGGAAAGGAAAGTACCCAATATTTACGGGGAGGCACATATGTCGTACTAGTACCTATGAGAGTTGTCGGTATGTAGTGGTATGTGTATCGGTATTAGTACCTTAGATCGACGGACGTTATGAAGTTAAGCTTGCTTAGGCGAGAGAAATCTCGGGATTTTTAACCCACAGGATGTAGCATAAGGATGAGATCCTTTGAGCTAAAGCACGAATACCGTGAGGTATGAAACATAGTAATCCTTTGGGATACCGTGAGAATATATGATAGACTTAAAGCGAGAGATAGTGCTTAGGTCAAGATATGATGAGCATTTCTTATGTTCCAAAGTACACGAGAGTTGGAATCCGAGAAAGTATGAGTGAGATTACCTTAGGTTCAACGCACGAGAGTAAGTCCCTTAACAAAGTGCAAACTCCTCGAAAAGTTGAGTTGTTGGGACGTTATATCAAAATCATGTCAAAAAGGTGTTTAACATTTTAAACATTGGGCATCCAAATTTCTCTCGTTCACGAGACATCTCATCAAAGTGCATTTAGAAGAGTACATGTACCGAGTTGTGAATGATTTCGTGACTTGATCGAGAACACTTTGAGAAGGACCTTGACTTCAAAAGGAAAGTGACCATCATTCAAGATTTGCGTGAGATGACAAGTCAAGTACTTCATTACTACAAAGGAGATAGAACCTTAGTAGCCATGGGTTATAGTTTCAAGGTGGGACCAATAACCGTAGAGATATTAGTGGTAAATAAATTCCCTAAGAAGTGGGTGGTTACCTGATAGAGAAAGTTAAGCTAGGGATTATGCCTGGAGCTAAATGGATAGTGAAATCCATGAACAAAATGACCCTGGATAAGATGGCAAAATTAAAACAGCGGATTACGAAACCACTAAAGGGTAGGAACTTGATAAGATCCGAGTTCTCATTATAATGATTCAGAGACGATCAACTGACGCTACTTATGGAAAGTTCTGATCGAATAGGGCTACCTACGGGGAGTTCGATCGAGGAGGTTTTACCTACAAAGGATGCGGAGAAGGCTGCCGGTCATAAAATCTTTGCGTAAAGCACCGAGTAAAGTGCCGTAGAGCAGAGCCACCGTGATGACAAGCCGTAAGGTGCAGCCGCCATGACAACGAACCATAAAGTAGAACTATCAGTATATCGATTCTCAAGGTAAGTACATTGTAGCAAGTCCCATATCTAATCGGTTCCCTAAAGGGAAGGTTTTCGTAATCCAGTATATCGCCATAGAGTCCTCTAGTCTTTGTATAGCATATATTGTGCTATGATATCCAAGCAAGAACTGAACTCGCACTAGAAGATATTCTAGTTGTGAATAGATTCCCTGAGATGTTTCTAGAAGCTCTCAGCGGATTACCATGAGAGGGGAAGTTGAATTCACGGTTGGTTGATGCACGAAAATGAACCAATATCAAAGGTGAAGTATCGGATGGCTATAAATGAATAAGTTTTATGTAACGAAATCGCACACCAAAACGAATAGCCCGAGACTAAAGAAGAATAGGCGAGCATTCTACGAATGGCTTGAATAGCCAAGGAGGAGAGGTCCGAATGCGTTAGTTAGTAATGACCTTCTAAGGTTAGTTATGCAGTTCTTGAATAGTTTTAAAAATTGAATTTTTGACTTACCAATACACCTGCTATATTTGAAATTTTCGGAATGGATTTTTCGAACTTATGAATTTTCGAAATTGAGTTTTCGAGAGAAATATTTTCAACAGAATTTGAGACCACGGTGATGGTTTTTTTGAAACGATGCTGTCTTAAAAAAAGGTGGTTTTGTTAAAACCCAAAGTTTGAAACTGAGTTTTCAAATGTGTTGTGGTAAAGTCAGTACAGAACTGGGAGGCCATAAGCTGTTGTAAATGTACGCAGTTTGCTAGGTCTTGCCAGATGTTTTAAAGTGTTTGAAATCGCTGGACAGTTATAAAGCTCATTTGAATTGAATTTTTTTTTGATGGGATATGAGAGGTTGACACTCGCACCAATGGTTAATATTCCCAATCTGAGTAGTTCCGCCTTAAAGGGGCGCATATTTCGTTGTGTTGCGCGAGGCACTAACTCCGATTACGAACTGGTCGGTTGGGAAAGCGGTGCACGGTGGTGACCGTGACTACGGACTAACTTTTGGGAAAGTGATGCACAATGGTAGCCGTGATTACGAACTAATCGACTAGGAAAGCGGTGCACAGTAGTGGCCGTGACTACGAACTAGGTTTGATTGGGAAACGGTGGAGAGCCTTTATTATATATGCTAGTGTGGACACGGGGCCCTTGTGGGGGATGGAAATTCTCCACATCGGTCGGCAGATGCGTTGTCACTGTGATGGTTTGTATGAAAGGATTGGGATATGTCCTGGTAAGCCAGGGCAAAGTGGTGGTGTGTGCCTCTTAGTTGAATTTTGTGAAATGAGTTATCCCTCTTAAAGGTATATACCGGTAGTAAAAGTTTTTGAAACCGCTCCGGTAGTGAATGTATCTTCATGAATTTATTATGGCAGCGATTAAGTTTGAAAATGATAGCACTATTACTTTTTGGTATAGTGCGCAGATTATGAAATGTCTTTGAGACACGGAAAATTTTCAATGTTTGAAAATTTGAAAATGAGACAACATAATGGTTTTGGGTAGCGACGATTTGTCAATGCTATTGTGTTGAAAAGCGGTGTAGTTGGAAAATTTGGAGCAGAAACTATTAGAAAGGTCTAGAACACGAACTAGTTAAGCCGGATAGTAGTTGTCGGCTATAGTGCTAAGTGAAAGTAGTGCGAGAGCTTGAATGAGAAAGACTCGAGATGAAATAGACGAAAGCGGATGCTCGAGGCAATAAGACCTGGTGTGCAAGTGTGCACGGGCGGTGTCCCTAGGCCATAAGACCGTGAATGGATAAGCACCTTTGTGTGAAATGCAGATTGCCATGGTGACTTTAGACTATTATGTCTACGTGCCTTTAAAGTCTAGTAAAACATTCATTGTACCAGGTAAAGGTTGAAATGCTTAAGGCCTAAGGATGATTTCCTAGGTAATAAAGCTAGAATCTCCGATCTTTGTGGTAATTGATTGAGCGGAAGGCCAATGTGTGTTAAGGCGAGAGGCTAAAAGAGTCGAGCGAGAGAGTAGGCACTGCATAACCAAGCACTTGAGAGAATGGATCGGTGGATTACTTTTTTGATACTATACCTGGGTGCAATACGAATGAAATTAGAGTGCATGCTAATAAACATGTATAGAAAGGAATAGACTAGAAGTCTAAATAATCTTTCAAGATTTTACGGTCAAATTTCGAGGCGAAATTTAATTTAACGGGGAGAAATGTAATACCCTAAAATTTCTATTTATCATAAATACTATATTTTGATAAATAATACATATTAAATACAAAGGTGAATATTTGTCTCAAGAAATTATAATCTATTGATTATATTTTCATCCAAATTCCACTTTGGAATTAATTAACGAATGGTTAATTATGAGACATTATTTTGGAGCTATTTAATATGATATAAATAGCACATAAAAAGGTAATTAATTTATAACCAAAAGGAGGAATGTAATATCCCACATCTTTGGATTTGGAAATAAGAAATATTTTATGGGAATTTATTATGAAAATTTGGCCTAAATAGTTTTAAAGCTTTTTTCTCGGATTTTGAGGCCTATTTTCCCAATAATTCAAGGAAAAATAGTTAGAGGATACTTTTTGGTCTAGAAATTTTAGAACCAATATTTTATGACCTAGAGAGTTAATTATGGAAGAAAATTCTTATATGGAATTAAGGATTTTATTTTCCAATACTTATTTAATATTTGCAAATAAATATTAAATGGTAGTTGGATATTGGTAGATATGTATAAGTTGGTATGAATGTTTGGTGTAAGAGTGTTTGGTGTGAGTGTTTGGTGTAAGAGTGTTTGGTTTGAGTGTTTGGTTTGAGGGTTTGGTTTGAGTGTTTGGTTAAGGAAGAAATGTAGTTGAAATAGTCTTGAATTTTTTGCTATAAATAGAAGGCTCTTCTCTTCATATTCTTCACACCAAAATCAGCTCAAAGTATCTGATTTTAAGATTAGAGAGTGAGTAGAGTGAAGTTCTTGGAGCAAGGAAGAAGTAGTAGCAAGGTTCTTAAAGGGTAAGCAAATTCTCTAGTTCTTGAGTTCTAGTTTTAAATTCATAGATAGAAGTTGTTTTGATCTTAAATATGCTAGAGTAATTTTATTTTCATGTTTTTATGGTTAGAAATGGTTTTATTTGAAAAAATGATGGAAAAGGTTATATAGCAGAATTTTTGGAAGCTAATCATAAAGTAGCGAAACTACGCAAAATTTTATCGGTAAGCAATTTTTGAAGTCGGGGTAAAAACGTCAGTATTTTATATTGAAGATGAATTTATAAAATGCTGAGAAAATTCATGGTTAGAGTAGACATATAGACCTTTTCAAATATACCAAGAGTGAATTAGTTCGAGTTCTGTGCTAAAAGATAAAAATGTCCAATGTTGGGCTACGTTTTCTGAAAAGTTTCTGGGCAGATGATGAACACGTGAAAACTGGGAACTGTTCATAAAATCTGGGAAAGAACCAGTATTTTTCCACAAAATTAGACATCCTAAGGATTCCGGAGAATTTTACGGATCCTCGTTTGAGTTTTCTAGAATTACTTATGAATTTTCAAAGTTAGAAGTAAATCTGGCCATAATGCTGAAAGTAACGTTTTTATTAAATAAAATGTAATGGCAAAATGGTAATAACAAATCCACCAAGGGTAGAAAGGTAAATTAACCTTTTGGATATTATTCTAAGCAATATGGTAATATGTTAGGATATCCGAGGATTCGAGTCAGATTTGAAGGACGGACATATTACTATTCATAAATATTGTATTTATGAATAGTACCGTATACATAAATAGTAAATTACTATTCACACGGAAGGAAGGTACGTTCGCGTACAGTAACTTTAACTCTTATATGACTTGTATGCATGTATGAGATGAAATGATTTCATAGAGTCATGAACAAGACTTGGTCTTGGGTCATGCACCGTGGTTAAGACTCTGTCTTGAATCACTTTGTTTATATACATTCGACTTGATACGGGTTATAGTCTTGATAATGCCGTGAGATTGTTTTCCTAGCGCGAGGACACGAGTGTACATCGTGGCACGGGTGGTGCGAACTATACAACTATACATGGATTTGTATAGATAACTTTACATGTCGTGTGCTATGTCTTTGTTGTTGTGTTGACATTACATCTGCTGTGTGCTATGTATTGGTTAATCTTTGAAATGTAATGAATATACTGTCATACATATACTTGTTATACTTTTCATATGAGGTTAAGCTGTTACCTAAGATTCAATTTGTTTTGAATCTTAGACTTGACTAGAGGTTCGGGAAAGGAACCGGGATTTATGAAGACAATGTGAATGGAGCCATGAGAAGGAGCATTAATGGACGGAGCCGTGAGGAGGCATCGGTAAAAGGAAATGCGGGGAAGAAAGTCAACAGAACCTACCTTATGGCATGAATCTAATAAAGTTACTTCACATCATTTGGTGCTTAAACTAGAAGGTCGTCTATGTGGTTCGATCAATCGATCACCCTAGCACGGTGAGACTTCCACTAGACCTACCCAAAGCTGGCCAAATGAGATGATTTAACCGAGTTAGGTTCTATGCCCCAAGTCTACTCAAGGCTTGGTTGAAGAGGGTATAGTTACATGTAAGAATTGTAATTATAAAGTTTTGTATTCGTATCACATGAACAATCCTTCGGTATAATATATCGGTATACGTCGGCATCGGCATATGTCGAGTATTTTTATATCGATTACTCAATTGTTCAAATTTTAGTACATGCTCTCCGTTTCCGCATTACGCTAAGCTGTAGCACCTCAAAACTCTGATGAATATTTATAAAACCACGTGTCACCGGCACGATTTATGCTACGGAATTTGGGGTGTTACATTTGAAGAGCATGTTCCGTGCTTGTTCCATTCATATTTCCAAAAACTCTTGCTGGTTTGGAAGTTTTGAGCAGAAAACAAATTCGGCCAGTACTCGAGCAGATCATTCTGGAATGCAATGAGCTGCATTGACGCACATATATACATACATGTGTATTAATTGGGAACACATGAAAGTAATATATGAAATATTTAATAAATATATCAGTAGTACGAGTGTGTCTATATATATGAGAGGTTTACGTACATCACTATCTTGCATAGATTGAGTTGTTGTACAAGACAATGGAGACTGGGCTCTAATCAACTGAGGCCAAAGTCCATGAACGGTGAACTTATTTCGGTGTTTAGGTAGTACAGGATCTGGATTGCACTTTCTCTGCTTACTTCGTTGAATATTGCAGAAAGCGGCTGGCCATTGCAAGACAAACACAAAATAATCGAATCCAGGATTGAGTTGGAGGTCACTAGCAGGAGTAGTAAGCTGGTCTGTGTTATTAGTGTTGTACTGTGGGACGACACTAGCAAGATAGTTTGTATTTTGGGCGTTGAACTTGTGCAAACCTAAGGCAGCACCAAATATCAACACTAGTTTTAAGCTACTCATCATCGTCATCATGGTAGATTGATTGCCCTCCTCTCTTGCTCATCAACCTTCGTGCTACCTTGGGGATATATAGCCATCTTCAACATCATGTGCTGGCTTCTTTTTTTAATGGACAAAACTTTGATTAAGTTTCTACTCATCCGGTCCTAAATATAAGATAAAGTTGAATTTTTTAGAGATATTAAGAAAGCTAATTAAATCAAATTACTTTAAATATTTATGTTTGTCATTTTTTATCCAAACTATTTTGCCTAACTTATAAACTGATATATAATCTAAGGATACAAAATATTTAATATAATTAAGTAACTTATTTAGCTTCTTTAATCTACAAAATATAATATATATATATATATATATATATATATATCAATTATGTCTTATATTTAGGATTGAAGGGAGTACTATCCATTCTATTATATGCTTGTTATTTTATTATTAATAGTTGTTAAAATGCATATATACATATGTGAATTCACCCGTGAACTTTACCTAGTGGATATATGTAGCTTGACATAAGTTTTTTTTTTTTTTTTTTTTTTTTTTTTTTTTTTTTTTTTTTTTTTTTTTTTTTTTTTTTTAAAAAAAAAAGAGTACGGCTAGGCTATCTAACTGGGTCATATTCTAGCATTGTCGGTCCAATTAGAAGTGGCTATATGAAAGGCGTTTTTGTATTTATATAGACTCGAACTCAAGACCTCGTATTTAAATGGCTAAAGCCCCTTCTACTTGGACTAATGGCTGTTGTTAGTATATTTACAAGATTTAATAAGTACTTGGGAGTGTTAAGAATATAGTTATTCCGCGCACATCTAAGTAGTTGGGAGTGTTAAGATACTACCTCCTCCCATCTTTGTTATAGGAGCAAGTTGACTAATTTAGGGAAAGTAAAAAATGCTAAATGAATTACCTAATTATAATATTTGTTAAGTCAGACAAATTAATTTTTTTTAAAATAATATAATAGAGAATATAAGATATAAATATTAAGGATTAAAATTCATTTCTAAATTAACTTATATTTAAGACAGAATGTAGTATTAGAATAATTAGCCGATGAGATATGTTTTCCCGCTATTCTAATCCCTCTTTTGTGCTTTGTATTAATCCTGTGCATACACACGCATGTATTTTCTATTCTCAAAATACGTATAGGTGACACATCAATAATAAAATAAGCCAAACATTTGGTTCATTAGGTGACGCGCCAATAATAAAATAAGCCAAACATTTGGATCATTCTCGCATCATTAGAATAACCTACACGTTAATCATACAATATAGTTTGATTTCTTGTATGGAAGAAACAAACTTAAAATTAAATAACCTACACGTTAATCATACAATATACTTTGATTTCTTGTATGGAAGAAACAAATTTAAAATAACCTACACGTAATCATACAATATAGTTTGATTTCTTGTATCGAAGAAACAAATTTAAAATAACCTACAAGTTAATCATAAAATATAGTTTGAGAAAATTTAGTCTCTATTACTCTTACGATCAAGTCAGGGAAAATATCAGGGTTACCGTCTAGCACCCTAAAATATTTTTCAGGTGCATTCAATACCTTAAAATATTTTGTGACTCATTCCACACGATGAAGTGTTTTTCCGGATGCATTTAACACTTTAAAGTATTTTGTAGTTTATTCAACATTTTGAAGTATTTTTCTAAGTACGTTTTACATCCTAAAGTATTTTAATTTGTAGTGAAAAAATGGAAGAGAGTGATAAAAACAAAAATTTAATGAGTGATAATTTTGGTTTCAAATATGAGTAATAAAAATATAGAAGATGTGTGATAAAACAATTAACTCGATCAGAACAATAATTTAGAGCACAATTGTACCAATAAATTATCAACTAGGATTTTGGCTTTTTGCTGGTTAATAGTAATGTTAAAACTGCTCTTAAAAAAAAAACAAAAAAACTTTAAGGGCAATATTATCCTTAAAAATTTAATTCTTAAAGTGAATAATTGTTCTATAAAATATTTTAATTAGACTGTTGAAAAAATAAAAATTATTTTAAGGTTCTGAATGCATATAGAAAAATATTTTAAGGTGCTAAACAAATTATCATAATATATGTATTATCATAATACCTCGTGTGGCTCGTGTGTTTTTGCCCCCGGTTACTGAGATTCATGTATTGCGTTGCACATAACCTTACGAAAAGGATTTTGAGTCTTGTGCATTGTACAACCCTCAAATACGTCAAAATTTGTACATTGACAAGTTCAAATAGGATACATCGCTCAATTAAGGATATTTTTTCTCCTATTGCAAAGCTTAAACTTACATCCTTATTTAAGAAGTATTGATTCCCTTTGTGTTTTATAAGTATTTAATCCCTTTGATTCAGTCCAATCGCCGTTGTTGATACGTCTTTTAACCAAGTTTGTGACATCAATTGTGATGAGTTTGTTTGGCGTGTTGCCGGGGAGGCATTTGAATTTGCTTGTTGAATTAGGAAGTTAAATATGTGTTTCGTTTAGGGGCTGTTTGGTATGAGGGAAGAAGAGAGAAAGGTAACGGATGAAAAAAAAAAATTGAGTTGGATTTTAAAAAATTAGAGTAGTGGAGTTAAAATTTTTAATTAATTATTCATACTTATTTATCTTACATATTTTCTTTATTAAAATTGCATAGCCCCACCTCTCCAACTACAACAAATCCAGCTCATAAATTTTTTTCTCTTTTCTGTTCAGTTCCACGACGGCAGCTGCTCCTCCCCTCTCTCAAAGACGAAGGTTCCAGCTACTCCTGGGTGTTTTGCTCTTCAAAGATGAATTGTGACTCAATCGTGCTTCTTTTTTTAGGTCTCAGCATATTCCCCCTCTTCAAAAACGATTCGTCAATAAAAGGAACGATTCATAAAAGAAAATAAAACGCAGTAGTAGTAGTAGTAATAATTAAAACCTGAACCTTTTTATTTTTACTGTATATCATTATAATTTATTTATTTTTATATATAAACCTAAATATTTATATTTAATTTAAAATTGAGATATTTGCAATAAAATCCCCTAAATAATGTGCCAAATAGACATCTTATCAAAATCTCCAAGTTCATATATATATATCTAGTTTCCTCTCTTCTAGGTCTAGTATGGAGAATCAAATTGATGAGCTGACCTGCTTTCTCAAGTAAATGACCATTAGACAGGAACAACTACAACAGTTTTACATATAAAAAAAAAAAAGTAAAAATTATTATTTATGAAAATTTTAACATTTTAAAAATACTCAAGTAAAATACTCTAACATCCCTTGTGTTTTGCATTAATTACATTGATATTTCCTCTATTTTAAAAACATAACTCCGTCAAGGATTTTTATTTTTAATTAAAATTTATTTTATTTACTAATTCCCCCTTCATCATTACTAATTCCCTAATTTTGACTAAAATTGTTTAATTAATTTGAAATTTTTTTCTCTTAATTTATTTTTTAGTTTATCAAATAGTTATTAGTTAATTTTTTTTTTCAATATTGAGGTAAATACTTAATTAATTTAATTAATGCAGACATATAAATTTAATTAAAAATATGATTAATTATTTTAATAGTTACATCCTTAAATAAACATGTTTATAAATTTTTGTGCAAAAAATGTATTTAAAAAATTAAAATTAAAAAATAATATAAGTTATATAATATCTCAAATTTACATTATTAATAACATATTATTCATAAAAATATTTCTTTCAAATATGTTTTCAATCATGGTGTTGTTGTAACACCCCATTTTCGTAAATGTTTTCATAGCGTTTTGATCAGAGTGGCGCGTCGGAATTTTTTTTTTCAAAATAAAGATTAACTGAATAACATTGTTTGCAGTGTATCTGCTTGTTCATAGTACAGTCATCCGAGTATTTAGTAAAGTACATAACAAAATAATAGCGTCTCTCGTCGATTCTTATCTTTGGCTCCTTACCCCGTCCTCGATCCCGATTCCCCGGATCCCGAAGCTAAGTAAGAGCGAGGTCCAATGTCCATCGGACTCAGTAATCTGTTAACCTCATGCTCATGTAAACAATATATGAATGACAGTTTATTCATGACATGTCAACAGTACATAATCAGATATGTAAAACAATAACCACACATAGCCATCGCACATGCATGTTATCACTTGTCTGCACTCTTCACCAAAGTGCCACGATGTACAGTCGTGTCCTCAGCGCTAGGAAAATTTAACGGTATTTCATAATCATAACCCATATATAGCTGATTGTATAATGGATCATTTAAGATAGAATCTTAGTCTATGAATACAACTATCATATATAAACATACAACAAGTATAAATGTTAAGGTTACAATACGTCCGTACCTTCGTTGATGATTTACAAGACGTTTGACGGTCGGAATGCGATCACGAGATATCCTATAAGGGTAACATCGCATTTATTAATTCATAAATAATATTCTAGTAGATATCTTAGTCACAACTGACCATTTTACCCCTGGTGTATTTATTTTTCAATTTCTTTCTACAAATTTCGTAAAAAAACGCTGTTTGACAGCATATGGGCTGATTTTTTCGCCTAACTTTGAAAAATCATAACTAATTCTACAAAAATCAAAACGAGGATCTGTAAAATTCCTCGGAATCCTTAGGATGTCTAGTTTTAATTAAAAATACTCATTTTTTTTCCAGATTGCGTAAGTCATTCCCAGGTTTTGTGTTTCTAACCTCTGCCCAGAAACTCTCCAGAAAACATAGCCCAACTTTGGGAATTTTTATCTCCTAGCACAGAACTCGAAATAATACATTCTAGGTATATTTGAAAAGCCCTATATGTATACTTCAACCATGAATTTTCTCAGAATTTAAGAACATCATCTTTAACATAATATCCCAGCGTTTTTACCACTGATTCTAGAAGTCGTTAACCGACAAAATTTCGTCAGCGCTTCGCTACTTTGACTCTCAACTCCCAAAATTTTTGCTCCAACCCTTCCTCCATCATTTTTTCGAAACAAACTCATTTTTAAACTCAGAAAACCCGAAAACTAACTAATTTTGGAAGATTTAAGATTAAAACAACAATTAACTAAAAAACTCAAAAGCTAAAACTCTAAGAACTTACCTTGCTATTGCTTGAACTCCTTCAAGATACTCCTCACTCACTCTCACTTCTCTCTATATTCAGATTGTTACTTGATTTTGGTGTGAAAATGAAGTGATCCCAAGCCTACTATTTATAGGAGAATATTGGGGACACAAATGGAATTTAATTGTAATCAAGATTCAACCTAACCATTGGATGGAATTGCACTTTTTGAAAGTTAATCTCCACCGCACCAAGGCTTGGTCGACATCCCCACCGAATATGCTATTTATTATGTTTTTGTTTTAATTGCAATTAATTAATTAGCTCAATTTTCTAATTGGAGAGTCATACTTTATGCTCTATGCTTTTTGAGACTTCAATTCCTTCTAACATGTGTGTGTGCCGACATGCATCTTCATTCCTTTAATTGCTTTATCTCATCTCTTCCAATTTGTCCCCTCTCATTTGGCTCATGAATTTGTGCTTCTAATATATAATATCTAAAGCCTCCCATTGGTCCCACCAATTTCACAAGGATTAAGTTTAATTATGAAATTAATTAGAACCCTTATTGCCCTTGATTTTTAATCAAGTTAGAATATCCCTAATTGATGCTTTTTAATTGCCTTTTAATTAATTATGAGAAATTAATTAATTATTTTAACTAATGTAAATTTAATTGTCCATTAATTGTTGTTAATTTTCTTTAATTGGTTTAGGAATTTTGATGACATTTAATTGCCTTTTATGACATAATTAAGATTATACTTAATTATGATATTCTTAGGCTATTTTATGATCCCTAATAAGATTTAGAAAATTTAGTCTTTGGTCATTCTAATTCTAGGGAAGAATTGCCTAGAAAATAAAACAAATACAATACAAAAAATTTGAGACCACATATCCACCTATTTTAAATAGGTATTATTTATCAAAATATAATATTTAAGATAAATAATTATTTGGGTATTACAGTTGTGACAAAAAAGATAGAGAAAGAAATATGTTTTTAGTCATTTAAAAGAATAGTAAATTAATAATAATTTTCAATAAATATGATAAAAAATTTAAATTTGAAAATATAGTAAAAATTAATAAATTTTATAATGTATTGGAAATTTTGAACATATATATTAGAATTTTTTTGTTAGTATATAAAATTATTTTTAGGCCAATATAAACGTTTGTTCATTTGTTGAAAAATGGATATTTTGGTTATAGCAAATATTTAAAAGTTTAACTTAACAGTCAAATAATAGTTGGGTGTGTGGATAAATAATCTCACATATAAAAATAATGTTTCTGTAATATGCATTTGAATTTTAAGGGATGTATATATATATATATATATATATATATATATATATATATATAAATATTAAAAAGGCAGGTTTGTGTAATTTAGGTAAAATATAGGGGTGGTCAATGTATTTTATTCTTATATTTATGTCAATTCCTTTAATATGTTTAATTTATTTTTTTCAATTAAATTTTTTAAGTCAATTTTTAAATTTTACTTATAAAAACAAACATTTTGTCAGAAGGGCAGCCATCAACACATTTAGAAGCACCACTGCAATTGCAATTTGCAAGCCTTTCTAAATTTAAAAGTCATTTTTTAGTGGTTATACTTTTCTCCAGTTAAATTTAAATTGGGCAAATAATCTATCGGTGGAAGGCTCTATAAATCTAGCTTCTCTATTACAACAAAATTCATTCAAGAAATCTTTGTACTTTTAGAGATATGATCAAAACAGTGAGAAAAAAAGTTAGAAACATAAAATAAAGGTGTGAACATGTAAAAGATCTTTAAAAGATAAGAATGAACAAATATAAATTAAGAAAAAATTAATCATTTGATTCTTAAAGTTTCATGGAGTTTGTAAATCAGTCATTATATTGTTTTTTTGGGTATAAAAAGTGGGTTCAACACTAGGACTTCTCAAAAGTTCTCAGTTATTTTACTTTAACTCTTCACAAATATATTTTTATTAGATAAGTACTTCTTTGGATGGCTAAATATTAATCAATTAGACACCACTATTAGATCCATAGATTAGCCGGCAAAACAAACAAAAAATCCGTATATTAATAGTGCCTAAGTGGTCACGGTGGTGAGAAACGTTGGATTTATTAGCCCGTGAGGATAAATCGGTCCTAAATCCAAAATGAATATATTAATTTTAGAGTTAAGATAATTGGAATTAATTATTTTGGATGCGGGGCCGATGTGGCAGTCAGCTAAGCAAATTTAACACTGATAATAATCATCACTCATCAAAAATATATTTGCATCAGTCATTATACTTTAACTTGTGGCAAATATATTTATTAAAGTGCCAATAATATGGCAACATATGCAACCCCATAATTATTTAAAATGCCACAAGAATAGCATATCTGCAACAGATTCATCCATAAGTTGCTGAAAGAGTGAAAATCCTCTCTTCACTTTTGAGTTTTGAGACTCTTTTAATATCCCTAGACGACACTACAAAAATATTGACTTTCAGCGGCGACAAAATTTGCCGCTGAAAGTCCAAATATCGCCACCAAAGTGTTTCAGTGGCGACAAATGTCGCCACCAAAAGTCGTCGTTGAAACCGTGGGTTGGTCACCTGACATTAAAATGTTGCCACCAAAAGTAGACAATCAGTGGCGACAATCAGTCGCCGCTGAAAGTTCATTAGAAGCCACGAAACCCAATGTCGCCGCTAAAGGTAGGGTTTCGGCGGCGACGCCATAGAGACTATTTTCAGTGGCGAGAAAATTGTCGCCGCAGATACTCGTTTCAGCGGCGACAATAAGTCGTCGCTGATACACGTTTTTGCGGCGACAAACTATTGTCGCGGATATAGTTTTCAGCGGCGACACTGATAGTCGCGGCGACTATGTATCAGCAGCGACAAAGGTCGCCGCCAAAAGTCACAATTTTTTTTATAAAAAAATATACATTAGCGGCAACAAAAGTCGCCTCTGAAAGTCACATTTTAAAAAAATAATAATAATAAATGGTAAAAATTCCAATGGCAATTGTATCAAAGTGACAACTGTTTGGAATTTATAATATAAATCCCATGGGTTATGAATAAGAAGAAGGTTGGAAAAGAAGAGGGAAAAAGGAAGAAGGAATGTGTGAGGATAGAAGTCCCATATTGGTTTGGTGGAGGAAAGTTTGAGAGTATATAAGCCTCAACTTTGCTCCTACTAATTGGGCCCTTGGGCCAACCCACTTTTGTGGAGGGGTAAGGACTTAGGTGACCCTTGGTCCACCACACGCGCGCCGCCGGCTCGGTTCGGTCGCGCGCCGCCCGGTCTGGTCTGGTCTGGTCCACGCCTGGGAAATAAAATATTAATTTTTTATTAAATTATTTTTTGAATTTCCGAACGTTTAAATAATTCCGTTGTACTTCTCCGAGTTTTGCAACCAGCAGCTATGTTTTGCAATCCGTTCGGATCTTTCGCTCTGTTCTGGTGCGTCTGTTCGTACAATACACCAATTCACCGGCAACAGACGCAGGTCGCCTCTGTTCGTTTCGTTCTGGTGCGTCTATCTGTACAATGCACCAGTTTGCAGCAACATACGAGTCCATCTGATCGTGTTTTTTCAGAGTCTATAAATAGGGCGCCCTAGTCACATATTAGATTACATTTTTTCTGCATACTCTCTCTCTGCGTTCTGCATATACATTATGTGCGTTCCGAAAGCAGACTTGTTGGATTCGCTTGGGCTTCAGACAGACAGAGCCATCTTTCTGGAGACGAATAGTCTGCTCTATCCTGGGAGGCAATTGCTCAGAAACCTTTAGCATCCGTATTGAGGGAGCAATATTGTCTTAAGGACACAACTAAAGTTGGGCCCGGATTTCTACATTATTCATATCATATTCGGAAATCTTGTGAGTTCGTTTATAGCTTTTTATAGCTTTTTCATATTATACAGACTTGTTGTATGCTCTTTGTATGTGCTATTTATTTAATACAGATTCTTCTTATACTATTCTGTTTACTGTATATTCAATCTCTACCTACTCAATACATTAGAAACAACAACAACAAATGCAGTCCATAATAGGTAGTGTTTCAGGTTGCCTCACAAACTAAATCATTTACTTCAACCCTCAATAACTAGCAATATACAAAGCTAAACATAACAACTAGCAGATCAAAACGGAAGCCCCACCATATAGACAATTCACATTCAGTTCAAAGATTCAAGTTCCCTCAATGAAATTCCAAAAATCACTTACTTAGTTTTATAACTCAATTCACAAATTTACTTTACAGGAAAAACCACTAGAAACTTCAAAATAAATCAGAATGTATGCAAATAATCTCTCCCAGACATACAATTGCAAGTGAATTTTCAGCAAGATATCACAAATAAAAGTATTTTTAAAACCCAAATTTCAAGGAATAGAAGAGAATTCCAGAACAAGTGTGAGATTTAAAATTTAGATTCAGTTATAGTAGCAAGACATCAAGGTCCTTACTTCCAACCAAGTTCTTTCTTAGCCTTCTCTGTCGATGCATAAACAACGGTAGCATCTCCAAGACTTCTAGGACACATTTCAGTGGAATTTTCTACAAGAGAGAATCAAATAAAATATGAACTTCGAACAATAAACTTTTGGGATGAGTTGCATGAATTAAAGTTTAGGGACCGAGTTAGAACTAAGTGAAAATTATTGGGATTGAGTTTCATGAAGTTGAAATTTATAAATGTTGGAAAATATGCTCTTTGGTCACTTAAGCCCAATTGGGCTTAAGTGAGACTACAGCCCAAGAGCCCTATGGCCCTTAGGGTTTAGGGTTAGGTCTTTGTGTAGTAGTATATAAACCTACTTTCACCCATTGAGAAACCTAAGTCACAAGGAGGCTCTCATCGTAAGAAACAAACCCTAGAGGCGAGACGTTCATCATCGAACGGTTGCCCACACAACCATCCTATCCCCTCGAGAGATAGTCTGGAAGATCGATCATAGAGCGGACTTGGATTGTTCGTGGAGAGGCTTTCAGATCGCTGAATCTTTCCTTTTAGATCGCTGCATCTTTCCAGGTAATCAAAACGATGAAGGTTCATCTTTTTCTACATCATCTCGGTTCGATACGCTTCCGCGCTTCTGGTGAGATTCCTACAATTGGTATCAGAGCCGGTTCGCGATGAGGAAAAGAACCAGTTTTGATTTAGTTTATGCGATCAAATTTTAGATTTTTCAAAATATTATTTTTTGAAAAATATGGCATCTATTTCTGTATTTGTTATTTATTTCATGAATATTATTCGTTTATAATTCAAATTTGATATTAGTTCTAATTTTAATCGGTTAATCGCTTTAATCCATGGTTAGATTTTCTCGTGTAATTCTCGATTTGTAACAAGGAGGCTAATCCCGTATGATTAGGTTTCCTCCTTGCTTGATCTTATGTTTTTTCAAAATTTCTATGTAATTTTTCAAATTTCTGTAAAAGTTGAAGATCGAGAAACTACGAAGAAAAAGAAGAAAAATTGCCCATCGTGCTGAGATGACTTTGGTTGACGGCGCGCGATCTTGCGGCGAAAGACGTGGCTATCACCCAAGAGGGGTGAATTGGGTGTATGATAAAACTTTCATTAGTTTGAAAATCTTTTCGCAATTTGCGAAAGTAGTTTGTATGATGTAATAATTTATAAAGCGATAATCGGTCATTCAAACTTATATCTTTGGAAATGTAAGAGTTAAGGGAAGAGAATATGCAAACTGTGATTTATCTTGGTTCGGCCCAATCTTGACCTACGTCCGGTCCCAAGCTCCGCTTGAGATTTTCAATCCACTATCTTCTTGTAACTTGATTACACGATCTGTACTTGAAGTAATCCTCTCACTAGATTCACTCCCCTTACAAACCGTAATCAATACACTTGCTTGATCACACACTCTGTACTCGAAGTAATCCTCTTCCTAGGATTTACTCCCCTTACAAGCTGTAATCAACATAATGTGTTTCCCACTCAAGATCACCCAATCTTGAGTATCTCACAGATAGAATGATAGGATGTGTACAATAACTCTTCTCTCTCACAGAAGTAGATGGATAAGCACTGAAGCACAATTACAAGTCATCTCACTCTCTATGATAAGCTATGTAAACATTAAGAACAGAGAGTAAATGATATGAGAATCGAGTATTAGCATATTGAAGATGCCGGCTTGTGTCTGCGTTTTTACGCTCCGTGTACTCGTATTTCATGTGTTCTGTCTCGGAGTCTTCAAATCTTCGGGTATTTATGATATTTGAAGCTTATGACCGTTATAGATCCGTTCGAATTGAACCCATTCGAAAATATAGCTGTTGTGTGCATTTACGTAGAATATAGTTTGTTGAGAAATGGCTTTTGAGATATAGTTGTTGGGAACATTTGCAGACTTGAATATTTGAATATTGGCTCTTCAAGAATGTCTCCCATGATGTTCGGCTTTTGTTGGTGGGAGCCTTCTTTGTCGCCTTGGTGAATGGTAGTGCTACTTTTCGATGAAACCATTGTCTTGGGAGAAGAAGATATAATAAAATAATACAAGTGGCTCGTGGAGTTGCTTTATTTGACTTTAAAGCAAATTCAAATCTTCTCAAATCAGAGTGCGGGATATTGAACATTTGAATACATTGAACAATATTACCGTTGAGCTTTCAACTTTGTTTCTTCAAGTTTGTTGTTCAATTCGCCTTCTTTGTTGTTTACGAAAATCGCAACAACCTTCATCTTCAAGCTTATGATGATTTTGGTTTTTCGCCAAGTTTGATGTAATCTCAAACTTTAATCATCTGAAATTTATACACAAATGATATAAATGATGTTAAGAAGTAGTATAAATCATTTGGGTAATCATCGGATGTTTATCGGAAGAATCGGGATTTTCGAAACTCGATTTTACGAAGGCGAGATGAAAACTCGAGGTTTCATTTGCAAAACTCGAGTTTTGAGGTTGCAATACTCAGTTGCTTTACGTCGACCAAAACTCGAGGTTTTGGTTCCAAACCTCGAGGTTTGAAGATACTCGAAGTTCGTTGCTCTTTTCGATGAAAACTCGAGGTTTCCATTGAACACTCGAGGTTTTGACTTTGTTCGGCTTTCTTGAAATAACTGTCAACTTTCGGGGACCATATCTCCCTGTTCAGAACTCTGTTTTGGTCCGTTCAACTTCTTGATGGAAAGATATGTGAGTCGACTTTCATATGCCACCAATTTCAGCTCAATTGGATTTGTAGTTTGTGAGATATACTCAAAACATTGAAGCTTGGTTTTACGTGTGGCGTGGATGTTTTGTCAACTTCCACAATTCATAACTCCTTGATCTGAACTCCTTTGGGCTTGAATTTTATATCAAAATGACGTATTGGTAGTCTAGTTTCATATGCCACTGGTTTCACCTCAATCCGATCTCGGTTTAGGAGATATCATCAAATTACCGGACGTCGCCCATGCTGAACGTGAAACAAGTGTGGAGTTGAAGAGGCGATAGGCCGGAAACTCGAGGTTTTGACGAAACCTCGAGGTTTGCTAGTCCGAGACGCCGGAGATGCTGAAGGCACTTGAAAACTCGAGTTTGGATGGAAACCTCGAGGTTTCTCGATCCGATTCATCTAAACTTGAGTTTTGAGTTCCAAACCTTGAGGTTTGTGTTCTAAACTCGAGGTTTCTCATCGAACCTCACATTTGCTTGATTTAACACTTTGAATTGAGCCATTCCAACTTCCATATGATCTTGGAGACTTCTAGCATCAATATACGAACTTGAATAATGATATCTTCATTCCATTCAGCAAGTTCTTCCTTCTTTCATCTCCCAACTTGATCATTCTTCATCATTTGACTTGGACTTACATTCTTTACAGCTTCTACCTTCTTCAATATCCATAAGGTGATGAAGCTTCATTCCAACTTCTGCTATCATAGAGACTTCCAAGTATCACAAGAACTTGAATGTTGATATTCCTATTATATTGTGCAAGTTCTTTTGATAACATCTTTCTCTAGTCTCTTCTCTTCTTCTTGTTTATTCCCAAAGTTATTTGATAACTTCTTGCTTCCTTGACATTCTGATATTCCAATTATATTGCAAGTGCTTCTTTCTTTCATCTCTTATCTCCTTCTTGATTATTCTCCTTAATTTAACTTGGAATAATCTACATTAAATATAGCAGTTAGTCAATGTAGGAGATAAATATATTACTCAATATACTACTCAATCTTTTTGCTTTTAACAATGGCATCTATATAAGACATCATCAAAACTAATCATAACCAACATTCTCCCCTTTTTGATGATGGCAAATACTTTAAGAAAAATATGTATGAATATGAAATTCCATTAAACCCAACATATTTTTCTTGCCATTTCTCTCCCCCTTATTTGTTATTAGCAAAAAGTTGAAGCAAAGAAGAAATGCTTAGAGAGACAAATATGAAAACAGATTAGAAATGAGTCAAAGAACTGATTTTCTCTCATCAATTTGAAATTGTTTTCTTTCTAAATATGATGCAATTTGGAATGTTTTTATGAAAACAAATTTGAAAGAATTTGGAAAGGTTTTCAAGAAATTTTTCACACTTAAAACATATAGATACCAAACATGTGCAACATTTCTCTTGAATATAAAAAGATAGAGATTAGAAATGCTCATGTTGGGTTTTGCAAATTGATGATCGATCTGTGAAGTCCATTTGCTAGCTTTGTTGTATGAGATCATCTGAAGTGTGCTCAATAGAAAGATCATGAATATCCTTTGAGATGTGAAGATGAAAGTTCTAGCTTCTTGAGGGTTATCTCATCTGAATGATTATGGCAGTACTCAACTCCCATCCTTTTCTTCATAGATAATCTATTTAGAGCATATCTCAACTTCAATGATTGATCACCAAAGCATCTTTCCTTAATTGAATAGTTTCTCCTTGTAGTACATTAAGGAAGGTTGTAACACATAACAAAAGTTTCGCACAAGATTGAAAAACTTTCTTTGCAAAAGAGATTTGTTAGTGCAACAAAAGATCAAAGTATTCCTTTCCAAATGATATTTAAAAGATAATGAAAGGAAAATATGATATTAACTCATCATCAAAACTAATAAAAGATAGTGAATGCAGATGAGTATGCTTAAAAGGTTTTCTTCAAATAAAGGAGATGAGCTTTTAAAAATATAAAACACATATGAATGTGAAGCTCCCCCTTAATGAATGCATGATTAAAACAGTTGTAGCTCCCTTTAATGATACCAAATAATGATGTGACACCAAGTGTTATGAGGTCTGGAATTCATCTAACTCCAATGGACATAACATGGTATCTCAGAATTAAGAACTTTCAAGTACACATGGGTGGACTTGAAATTGGTATGAAGGAAAACACTTATACTTTTTATGATGATAAAAATGTTTAAAGCATAAGGATCTTTTTAGAATCAAATTTGTGATGAATAAAATGAAATCAATGAAATCAAGTTAGCCTAGCATGTTTATGATATATGCATATTATTTCAAAATACAATACCTCACTCAAGTAATATAGTAATTACTTGAGTCATAATCATTTGTAATCCATAGATTCCTCACTGGCTAGCCAATTTCTGATGATGTGATCAATATTGAGGCTCTCCCAGATATTGATGAGCTTCGGGCGGATGAGTCTTTACACCCACCAATTGCTTTGAATTCATCTTAGAATTAGAAATCCCAAATGAGCTTTGAATAAGAACTCAAAATTAGTTTTACGCTCATAGCTTCTCATCAAGCTAATATGCTCCTTATCATCTTGGCCTAAGCCTATTGCTTGTGATGGAATGTCAATCAAGTGATGTCACAGAACTTGCAGACATAGCCACTTTGAAATGGTCTATTTTGTTTGCCTATGTTCTTTGTATTCAACAACAGAACATTTTGATCAACTCCGCAACAATATATGTTCTTTGGTACCCAATGATTCTTGAGTCCATACAAGATTAGACATAACAACTCTTAAGCTCTTATATAATTTAACAATTGGAGCAAAGAGTATAACAATCAAAGAACAAAAACATAGTTTTACCCAATCAAGTAAGTTCAAGTCAATGAATCAAAAAGGGTAATAACTAAATGATACAAAAAATGTTATTTCTCAATGACAATTTGTAAATATACTTTATGCAGAAAAGATGTCATTGATAAAATGCATGTAAGTTTGATCAAAGAGCATAGAAAACCTTATCCATAAAGATAAGCATTTATCAATTCACGGTTTATGAATCGGCTCAGATTTTTCAAGAATGTTAATGAAATATGCAAAGTGTTTCAAATCTTGAATGTTCTTTCAAAATATGATAATCAAAATTTTCATGAATGAAAGATTCATTTTTGAAACATGCTTGAAAACAATGTTCATTTTAAACATATTGGAAGTCAATAGGTTTAATGAATATATCAAGTATGCTTCAGATTTTAGAAAACATGTTGAACATTGAAGTTTACATGTAGAAGAATTTTCCCAAGAGCAAAAGTCATAAAGGTAAAGCATTTTGAAACATGCTTTGCACAACAAAAATATATGAGCACAATGACTTTGCTATTGTCTTAGAGATGATCTTGCCTTTTAGAATAGAATCTTGAAGTATATGAATATTCAAGGCAAGAATATAAATATAGTTACTCGAGAAATGGATGAAGATAAAAGTATATTTGAGTAACTTGACCAATAAGAGTTTATCCAATAAGCATAAGACTTTCACAAATTGAATTCTTTTCCGGAGATAAGCTTGAAACTCATATAGATAATCAACTTGTTAGATATAAGATCTAACTTGATTGAGAATGAAGAATGAGGAGTTCAAGCATCATATTGAATACCAAAGGTCAATATGTGAATGATAGGAAAAACTCAACTTGACAAATTTGAAGCATATTCAACATTCAATATACAATATTAACTTCCAATTTGAAAACATTATTTGAATGCAATCAAAGTATGGATATGTTTTCAAAGCATTTGTATGCATTTTCTCAAAACAATGTGAGTTGAAATCCAACAGATTTTACACTTGTGCATTTCAAAATTATAAAATCAACAAAGTTATGCACAAGTTCACTTGTTTGATTATAAAAAATTCACTAACAAATTGATTAAACATAGTTAGGAATATTAGTGAATGATGATAGGAAGTATTAAGATCAAACAAGAAGGTTTTAGGAATTCGCGAGAATTTGAAATTCCGAGTATGTTCGAAACCTTGAGGTTTTATCGAAACCTTGAGGTTTTATCAAAAACCGGAGGTTTTATCGAAACCTTGAGGTTTCACTCAAATGTGGAAATTCGAGTTTTTGCACCAAAACGAAACCCGGAGGTTTGAGAGTAAACCGGAGGTTTTGTAAACTAGGAAAGCACAGATCCTCTGCTGGACAAACCTCGAGGTTTGTCCCAAAACCTCGAGTTTTCTCATAAAAAAAAAAACTTTGAGAAAACTTCATTTAGCTCAAACCGGAGGTTTTTCACAAAACTGGAGGTTTTCAAGTGTTCAAAACTAAGAGACTTTACGTAAGTCCAAACCTCGAGGTTTTAACGAAACCTTGAGTTTTCCATTTTCGAGAAAATATTGAAAAGTCTCCCGAATGACGAAACCCGGAGGTTTCTCTCGGAAACTGGAGTTTTGCTTTGATGTAAAGTTGTTGATTGAAGTTGAATAAGTTTCAAAACCTTTTAACTTAACCAAAGGCAAAACAAAAAATAAATTTCATATAATCATAGTATGAGGTAAGAATTAGATATCACCGTAATTTCTCTTGTCCTCATAGAAACTTGCTTGGTTGAAATGGATTGATGTAGATAACTCCTTTTCCAACAATCACCATCAATATTAAGCATAGCTTGTTCAAACTTTCTCAAGACTTGGATCATTTCTTTATGTTACATTCTTGAGAAGCTCTCTCGATCCTACAAAACCTTATAAAACTTTTTCTTTCTTGGTATCCAACCTTACTTGGATCCAATCATCGTTAGCTTGTAGGAACCAAAATCAAATTCACATGCTCTTATGAATATAGTCAATTCGGAAACGGACCAAAGCATAGTGAATTAAACATGACTTTATGCATAAAGAAATACTTTCTTTTCAAATCATCATGTATGCATAAAGAGTTCAACCTATTGAACATTACAATCTGTTTAAATATATATATCAGGTTGTGAAAACCCAATTTAAAACAAATAGTTTGCAATGCTCATTCCTAATGTCACAAAATATAAAACCTCAATGAATATTTCACATGATAGAGTAGGAGGTTTTACCATTGTATACCTTTACCTTAGGTACTTGGAGGATTGGTTTTGCTTACCCACTTTGATTATTCATATGTTTTCTTATGGGTGTCGACCAAAGCTCTCTCAAAAGATAAAGACTTCGAGTCTTGTTTGAAACTTGAGAGATTCTCCTTTTCTTGTTCTCCTCAAGATAGTTGAATGGTACTTCATGATAGTTTGTTCTTGAGGTGGAACATACTCTTCTTGCTTGTATCCATTGCCTCTTTTGATGGTTAGACCTTATAGTTCTAACAATGGCTTCTCCACGAGTTCTCCTAACTGTTGTGAATCTCCTTTTAGACTCATGAGAAACTCTTGGATTCTTCTTCATCTTCTCGCACCCTTATGTCCATTCTTTATGGAATCAATCTGCACACACAAGGCACTTGATGGACATTTTGGTACCCACTTATACTTGGGTCCTTGATGTTAGTATTGGACCTTGATTGTCCTTTAAGAACCCAAACAAGTTTATTTCTCACATTAGAATTTCTCCTAATATAGCATGTGTAAGAAATATGACCAGATTTACCACAATAATTGCAAATAATAGAATGATGCATATTATGAGCAGTTTTGCAAGAATTGTATTGGTCAAGGGATGCAATATCAAATGACCCATATTTGTAAATACTTTCTTCCCATATGATTTTCAGCATGATTGAAAACATTTTTGTTTTTCAAAATAGAATCGATAAATGGTTGAAAAACAATTTTATGTAAACTTTCAAAATCGCGTTTTTCGAATCTACAGAGGAAGGGTTGGAGTTGTTTACCCATGTGCATTTTGAAATCCAGAAAATGATTTACCATATTCGTGCATGATGAACTCTTCCGGAATCCTCATTCTCTTGTTCTTTCGTGTATACTGAATCATGGAAGTGTTCTAAGATTTCTCCATCTTCATCCTCAACTTCCAATTGTTCATCAATCGTGGATATACAACTTATAGTTTCAGATGAACTTCCAACACTATCAACTTCAACATATTTGTTAGAAGCATACATAGAATCAAGAGTATCCCAAATATCTTTAGCACAAGAGCAAAATTTTATTTTCTCGTAATCACTTTCTGTCAATGCACTGTAAAGAAATTTCATTGCTCTAATGTTCAATGAAAACATTTTCTTTTCCTTTTTTCTGTCCAATCCTTTCTTTGTTTGAAATCAAAAGCATTTGTAAAAACATTCCACATATAAAAATCAGTTGCTTTGATAAAACTAGTCATTCTAGCTTTCCAAAACCAAAAATCAATATCTTTGAAAACCGGCGGAATGGTAAAATCGAAACCTTCAGAAAATAGGGAACACCCAAAATCAGCCATTGAAACTCTTGAGACGGTTAAGTCCTTTAAACAAGAGCCTAGCTCTGATACCAAATGAAATTCCGTAGCGGTACCTCCGCTGTGGCATTTCATGGTATCTCAGACACTAATTTTACGCACCGCCTCACGGCCCGGTCTGCAACCGAACGGTGACAGCATGACCACCGTCCACCGGCCATGTCGGGGTAAGAGCCAATGCTTAGTTGTGAGAACCCCGATCATGGTTACCGTTAACTAGCTCGATACCAAATGAAAGACGTGGCTATCACCCAAGAGGGGGTGAATTGGGTGTATGATAAAACTTTCATTAGTTTGAAAATCTTTTCGCAATTTTGCGAAAGTAGTTTGTATGACAGTAATAATTTATAAAGCGATAATCAGTCATTCAAACTTATATCTTTGGAAATGTAAGAGTTAAGGGAAGAGAATATGCAACCTGTGATTTATCTTGGTTCGGCCCAATCTTGACCTACGTCCGGTCCCCAAGCTCCGCTTGAGATTTTCAATCCACTATCTTCTTGTAACTTGATTACACGATCTGTACTTGAAGTAATCCTCTCACTAGGATTCACTCCCCCCTTACAAACCGTAATCAATACACTTGCTTGATCACACACTGTACTCGAAGTAATCCTCTTCCTAGGATTTACTCCCCTTACAATTTGTAATCAACATAATGTGTTTCCCACTCAAGATCACCCAATCTTGAGTATCTCACGAATAGAATGATAGGATGTGTACAATAACTCTTCTCTCTCACGAAGTAGATGGATAAGCACTTTGAAGCACAATTACAAGTCATCTCACTCTCTATGATAAGCTATGTAAACATTAAGAACAGAGAGTAAATGATATGAGAATCAGAGTATTAGCATATTGAAGATGCCAGCTTGTGTCTCTGCGTTTTTCTGCTCTGTGTACTCTGTATTTCATGTGTTCTGTCTGGAGTCTTCAAATCTTCAGGTATTTATGATATTTGAAGCTTATGACCGTTATAGATCCGTTCTGAATTGAACCCATTCGAAAATATAGCTGTTGTGTGCATTTCTGTAGAATATAGCTGTTGAGAAATGGCTTTTGAGATATAGTTGTTGGGAACATTTGCAGACTTGAATATTTGAATATTGGCTCTTCAAGAATGTCTCCCATGATGTTCGGCTTTTGTTGGTGGGAGCCTTGCACATCGCCTTGGTGAATGGTAGTGCTACTTTTCAGATGAAACCATTGTCTTGGGAGAAGAAGATATAATAAAATAATACAAGTGGCTCATGGAGTTGCTTTATTTGACTTTAAAGCAAATTCAAATCTTCTCAAATCTGTAGTGCAGGATATTGAACATTTGAATACATTGAACAATATTACCGTTGAGCTTTCAACTTTGTTTCTTCAAGTTTGTTGTTCAATTCGCCTTCTTTGTTGTTTTCGAAAATCGCAACAACCTTCATCTTCAAGCTTATAATGATTTTGGTTTTTGTCAAGTTTGATGTAATCTCAAACTTTAATCATCTGAAATTTATACACAAATGATATAAATGATGTTAAGAAGTAGTATAAATCATTTGGGTAATCATCTGGATGTTTATCGAAGAATCGGGATTTTCGAAACTCGATTTTCGAAATTTCGAGATGAAAACTCGAGGTTTCATTTGCAAAACTCGAGTTTTGAGGTTGCAATACTCCATTGCTTTCGTCGACCAAAACTCGAGGTTTTGGTTCCAAACCTCGAGGTTTGAAGATACTCGAAGTTCGTTGCTCTCTGTCGATGAAAACTCGAGGTTTCCATTGAACACTCGAGGTTTTGACTTTGTTCGGCTTTCTTGAAATAAGCGTCAACTTTCGGGGACCATATCTCCCTGTTCAGAACTCTGTTTTGGTCCGTTCAACTTCTTGATGGAAAGATATGTGAGTCGACTTTCATATGCCACCAATTTCAGCTCAATTGGATTTGTAGTTTGTGAGATATACTCAAAACATTGAAGCTTGGTTTTACGTGTGGCGTGGATGTTTTGTCAACTTCCACAATTCATAACTCCTTGATCTGAACTCCTTTGGGCTTGAATTTTATATCAAAATGACGTATTGGTAGTCTAGTTTCATATGCCACTGGTTTCACCTCAATCCGATCTCTGGTTTAGGAGATATCATCAAATTACCGACGTCGCCCATGCTGAACGTGAAACAGTGTGGGAGTGAAAGAGCGATAGCCGGAAACTCGAGGTTTTGACCGAAACCTCGAGGTTTGCTAGTCCGAGAGACGCGGAGATGCTGAAGGCACTTGAAAACTCGAGTTTGGATGGAAACCTCGAGGTTTCTCAGTCCAGTTCATCTAAACTTGAGTTTTGAGTTCCAAACCTTGAGGTTTGTGTTCTAAACTCGAGGTTTCTCATCCTGAACCTCACATTTGCTTGATTTAACACTGAATTGAGCCATTCCAACTTCCATATGATCTTGGAGACTTCTAGCATCAATATAAGAACTTGAATAATGATATCTTCATTCCATTCAGCAAGTTCTTCCTTCTTTCATCTCCCAACTTGATCATTCTTCATCATTTGACTTGGACTTACATTCTTTACAGCTTCTACCTTCTTCAATATCCATAAGGTGATGAAGCTTCATTCCAACTTCTGCTATCATAGAGACTTCCAGTATCACAAGAACTTGAATGTTGATATTCCTATTATATTGTGCAAGTTCTTTTGATAACATCTTTCTCTAGTCTTTCTTCTTCTTGTTTATTCCCAAAGTTATTTGATAACTTCTTGCTTCCTTGACATTCGATATTCCAATTATATTGCAAGTGCTTCTTTCTTTCATCTCTTATCTCCTTCTTTGATTATTCTCCTTAATTTAACTTGGAATAATCTACATTAAATATAGCTTGAGTTAGTCAATGTAGGAGATAAATATATTACTCAATATACTACTCAATCTTTTTGCTTTTAACAATGGCATCTATATAAGACATCATCAAAACTAATCATAACCAACACTGACGGCTAGGGTTCCTATTTTGCATCTTAGGGTTTCTCGCCAAGGAGTGGGTCTTTGGGCTTTTGGGCCCATGAATACCCTAAAGGGGCTTGAGACAGATACTATGAGATGGACGAAAGAGGAATTCCAAAGTTGTAATTTTTATTTTTATTTTTATTTTTAAATAGAAAAGCCAAGGATTAAAGTTATTTGTTTAATTTAATGCTTTTATTAAATTGTATGAATTATATGTGCGATTAACATGATTTTAGAAATAACATGCCATATAGAATAGGAAGATGCCATATTGTTGCATAATCACATGTCATAAATGCATAGTAGCTATTATGTCTTGAATCGACTAGTATGATAGTTATTATGTGAGATTATTTAGGTTATCCACTAAACTAATTATAAATTATTATGATTTTAAATTAAAATCTAGAATTATAATTGGATTAATTAATTGTGGAATTAAAATCTAGACAAATAATCCAGGAAATTTCCTAAGAGAATTGTATTTTTTGAGATTGAGAGTAATTTGTGGGTTATTTAAAATGGTCATGTGGAGCACACTATGCCAATCATGACTGGATTTTAAATACCTAATGATTTCAATTAACAATTGCTTAGATCTCATACAAAGAATACTCAAAATTGAACAATTTTTGAGAATTGTATTTTTGAGAGTAATTTATGGGTTATTTAAAATGGTCATGTGGAGCACACCCTGCCAATCATGACTGGATTTTAGATATCTAATGATTTCAATTAACAATTGCTCGGATCTCGAGACAAAGAATAGTCTAAATTGAACAATTCTTGGAAATTGAAAATTCTAAATTTAAAATATTGAATGGGTGAAGGTTTTAAATTAAGCATTTAATTTTAAAACCTACGGGCCCCAATTGTGGGTTTATTAGTGAAATGGTTATCGCTAAAGCCCCATCGGATAAGGATAATCGGATTTCTCTAGATTAAACCCTAATATTTTCAAAATTTTAGTGAAGTTTTGTACGACCCATCGTCGGCAAAACTTAGACACTAAAGATATTTTTGAAAGTAAACAATGGTTAAATACATTCAACTTTGGTAAAATTGTTAACCCTCCTATCGAGGCTCGCAATGGAACCGAAGGCCCAAAATAACAATATTAGTTTTACAAGTATCTTGCCCATCGTAAGCCTTGTAAAGATGACTAATGGATTGTTAAACAATAAACGAATAGTAGTTATTAGAATCTACTAGCGCAATATCTATTTGTTGTTAATTATAGTTTGTAATTAGTGTGATTTTTCCTTATGTTCAGAAAAATGTCTTCATTCAATCCTTTAGCTACAATCTTGAGCCAAAAACCTATGGATGGTACAAACTACAAACAATGGAAAAAAATTTGGATATTGTTCTTCAATATGAAAAGCTCAACTTTGTTCTAACTACCCCTATGCCCTGAACTGCTTTGAAGATGCGTACGTGGCAATCCGAGACAAAATTTCAGCAAGAGAAGGAAAAATGGGAGAAGGCGAATATGACAGTTATTTGCTATATTTTAGCCAGTCTCGCTAGTCACCTTCAGGAGCAAGTGAGCATGATTGAGAGTGGAGCAACAATGCTCCAGACTCTTGATGGCATGTTTGCTACGTCTAGCAGCTCTGCTAGGCAAAATGCGCTAAATTTAGTCACCAAGACAGTGATGTCTGGAGGAAGTGTGCGGGATCATTGTCTAACAATGATAGCAAACTTCAAGAAGGCTGAAGACCATGGTGTCAAATTTGAACAAGAAGTAAAAGTTGACCTTCTCTTACAATCACCGCCTTTGAATACTTCAATCATTTCAAGATGAACTATAATATGAATAAGATGAATCTTGATCTCACTCAACCGATGCACGAGCTTGAGAGTTTGAACAGATCTCTAGTCAAGCGGGGCGGTGCATTATTTGTTAGTGAAAGTTCTGTGAAACCTAAGGGGAAACCCAAAGGAAAGAACAAGAACAAGAAAAAGAAGAAATCAGGTATTCCAGTTGCCAAAACAGTTACAATAAAGCAGCCAAAAGGAAAGTGCTTCAAGTGCGGACAAAAGAGGCATTGGAAGAAACATTGCCCACGTATGAATCAACCAGTGGTTCAAACATAGCTTGCCTGTAAGTGAAGGACAACGAGTTTTGAAGCTAGGAACTGGGGAGCTTGTGTCTGCACTAGCAGTGGGACAAGTTATTTTATCTTTTGATAATTGCAGAACTTTGGTTTTAGAAGACTGTTTATTTATTCCAAATTTTAAGAGGAATTTAATTTCTGTTAGTTGTTTGGAAAAACATGGTTTGACAGTTCAGTTTAATTCCTCAGTTTCAATAAGAAGTAAATCTTCTTTTATTTGTTCTGGTGTAATGATTAATGGTCTTTATTTCCTTAATCTTGTTCCCTGTGAAGTTAATCATGTTGAATTAAGAGATGTTGAACATATAAATTCATCAAATAAAAGAAAAGTTTCCAATGAAACTTATCTTTGGCATTTGAGATTAGGTCATATTAACTCTAACAAGATACAAGGTTTGGTCAAAAGTGGATTTTAAAATCCCTGAACTTTGAACCGATACCAGTATGTGAATCTTGTTTAAAGGGTAAAATGACCAAGAGATCCTTCAAGGCCAAGGGAAAACGTGCCACACTTCTGCTGGAATTGGTACATACTGATGTATGTGGACCAATAAATGTCCAAGCCAGAGGAGGGTATCGAGTATTTCATCACATTTACCGATGATTACTCTAGATTTGGACATGTGTACCGATGCATCACAAGTCCGAAGCTTTTGGAAAATTCCAAGAGTTCAAGGTGCCGAGGCGAGAAAAACATCTTGGTGTTCAAATTAAGACCCTTTGATCGATCGAGGGGTGAATACCTATCGGAGAGTTCAGGTCTTACCGATCAAAGAGGGGATAGTTTCACAATTATCTTATCCAAGGACACCCCAGCAGAATGGAGTTGCTGAAAGGAGAAATAGCTTTAGAAATGACAAGATCTATGCTCAGTTATTCATCTCTTTCTGATTCATTTTGGGGATATGCCTTAGAAACTGCTATGTATCTATTGAACTTAGCACAGTCCAAGTCGGTTTCAAAGACACCAATATAATTGTGGAAAGGGTGCAAGCCTACCATGAAACATATTCGGATTTGGGGTGCTCCGACATATATCTTACAACAGAAACCAGATAAGATGGACTCGCGTACTGAAGTATGCATGTTTATAGGCTATCCTAAAGGAACCAGAGGTTGGTTGTTTTATAGTCCAAAAGAAAATAAGGTCATAGTAAGCACACACGCGACTTTCTTAGAGGAGGACTATATGGCAAATTATAAGCCAAGGAGTAAGGTTATTCTTTATGAGCTAGTCTCGATCAAGTTTCACCGCCACCTCCTCAAAGCGGTTCAAAGCATTTATTCTGTGGTTGTTCAAAGAGAGGAAAATATACCTAAACATACACAGGAACCAGAGACAGAACCAGAAATTCAGCATGATGATGAAGTTCTGGAAGAACAAAATCATGAATTGGTTAATCCACTTAATGAGGGTCCTCATCAAGAAATTGTTAACCCACACAATATGGACCCCCTGTAGATGCACAACATCAAGTGCGATAAAGTCGTAGTGGGAGATTGATTCGTAAACCTGCAAGATTTCTCTTGTTGGGTGAGTCACATCAAGATGTCATCATTGATGAAGATAATGATCCCACGAGTTATGACATGGCACTAGGAGATGTTGATGCTCATGAATGGCTTGAGGCTATGAATCGTCAAATGGATTCTATGTATTCCAACTCAGTTTGGTCTCTTGTAGATGCACCTAAAGAGGTAAAACCCATTGGGTGTAAGTGGATTTACAAGAGAAAGAGAGGATCGGACGGGAAGGTTGAAACCTTCAAAGCTAGATTGGTAGCGAAAGGGTACTCCCAAATAGAACATGTGGATTATGAAGAAACTTTTTTTGCCGGTTGCCATGCTTAAGTCCATCCGGATTCTCTTAGCAATTGCGACAAATCTTGATTATGAGATTTGGCAAATGGATGTCAAAGCTGCTTTTCTAAATGGAAATTTGGAAGAGGAAATCTATATGCAGCAACCAAAAGGGTTTATAGCCAAAGGGCAAGAAGAGATGGTATGCAAGTTGCAAAGGTCCATTTATGGACTTAAGCAAGCGTCCAGATCATGGAACATCAAATTTGATCAAGCCATTAAGTTTTATGGTTTTGAGAAACATCCTGATGAGCCGTGTGTGTATAAAAGGATCCAAGGTAATGCAGTGTTTTTTCTGGTACTTTATGTGGATGATATACTCCATATCGGAAATGATACAGAGGTATTGTTAGGCATAAAGACCTGGCTGAACAAACATTTGGATATGAAGGACCTGGGGGAAGCCAATTATATTCTTGGTATTAAACTCTTAAGAGACCGGAAGAATAGGGTTTTGGCATTATCCCAGGCTAAATACATCGACAAAATACTTGTCAGGTTTAGCATGGAAAATTCCAAGAGGGGAATGATACCCTTCAGGCATGGGATTCATCTCTCTAAGGAGCAATCTCCTAAAACTCCTGAGCAGAGAGAACGCATGAGTAGGATACCTTATGCTTCAGCTGTAGGTAGTCTCATGTATGCTATGCTTTGTACCGGACCGGATATACTTATGTATGCGTGGGAGTAGTAAGCCGGTACCAATCGATCCGGAGAGGAACACTGGTAGCGGTTAAACATATACTCAAGTACCTACGGAGAACAGAGATTATATGTTGGTCTATTCTAGTGGGAGTATTGAAACCATTGGTTATACGGACTCAGATTTCCAAGGAGATATTGACTCAAGTAAATCCACCTCGGGATATGTGTACACCCTTAATGGCGGTGCCATTTGTTGGAGAAGTGTAAAACAATCATGTGTGGCTGACTCTGCCATAGAGGCTGAGTATGTAGGCGCTACTTCTGAGGCTACAAAGGAAGCTGCATGGTTAAAGAAGTTCCTAACGGACCTTCGGGTGATACCAGGTGTTAATTGTCCTATCACACTTTTGTGACAACGGTGGGGCGAGTACAGTCCAAGGAACCAAGGTTTCACAAGAGACAAAAACACATACGGAGGAAGTACCACTTGATCGAGAAATAGTTGAAAGAGGAGATACATTGGTAGCAAAGATAGCATCGAAGAGAACCTTGTCGACCCTTTTACTAAGAGTTTGCACGAACGTGTGTTCGAGAGGCATGTTACATCTATGGGTCTTAGGAAGATTCCAGATTTGCTATAGCTTTAGGTAGTTGAAATTTCATTTTGTTATTTTGAGCTTTTTGAGCAAGACATTATGCCATTGCATTTTTTCTGAATAGTATAAATGAGGTGTTTTTCCATTTATTTTCGCACACTATTTACAGACTCTAAGGTCCGGATCAATTGTGGAGTATATGATCATATGGATACGTTCATAGAGGACATGGTCATAAGTTCTCACAATTGATGAATAGGTTCATGACTATTAAATTAAGTTGGGCACTTTATTTAGGCTGCAATATTTTATGAAATGGTTTTGTCCGAATCATTATAAAATATTGGTGTGAGTAAATACTTACATTGAATGGATCAATGAGAGATTTGATTAAGGTTGCTCTTTCGTCATAAGGAATCAAATCTCCGGATAACTATAGTCATGTAGTTGCTCTTAATCCGAGTTTATTTTAAATAGGTAGTCGAATAGTTTTCATTTTTGATTTACCAACGGGTGAGGTTTGATCTATATGACGGCCAATAACTTGGTATTTTGGGATTGAGACTTTTTGGTTATCGGTGTTTATGAGATAAACAACATGGAATTTATAGGAAATGTCCACTTGATATGTTTCGGTACTTGGATATTGAAGACACCTTTGGTCGGTGCATGTAATCCATTAGAGAAACTATCACGGTCAAGGAATAAATAATTGATTGAGTTACAGAAAACTGGTCAATCAAATTATAGACATTCTATAAAGGGGTAATGCATATTCGTGTTATAACTGTCATTAATCTTGGAGTTCACATTCGGGCTTTTAGTGGAGTAGCACCGAACTAGATAATCTTCAGCAGATTATCATGAGCCTTGATAAATGACAAATGATAGATCCCCAGGCTAGCTCGAATCAAGGGATGGGGTAAATTATCAGATGATGATGGCTTATGGGCTACATGGTCTTGGGTTTACGAACTCAAGTTTGTATCTCAAAGAGCAAGTGGGAGATTGTTGGAAAATATGCTCTTTGGTCACTTAAGCCCAATTGGGCTTAAGTGAGACTACAGCCCAAGAGCCCTATGGCCCTTAGGGTTTAGGGTTAGGTCTTGGTGTAGTAGTATATAAACCTACTTTCACCCATTGAGAAACCTAAGTCACAAGGAGGCTCTCATCAGAAACAAACCCTAGAGACAGACGTTCATCATCTGAACGGTTGCCCACACAACCATCCTATCCCCCTCGAGAGATAGTCTGGAAGATCGATCATAGAGCGGACTTGGATTGTTCGTGGAGAGGCTTTCGGATCGCTGAATCTTTCCTTTCGATCATTTGCATCTTTCCAAGTAATCAAAACGATGAAGGTTCATCTTTTCCTACATCGTCTCGGTTCGATACGCTTCCACGCTTCTGATGAGATTCCTACAATAAATTGTATCACAATCGAATCAAAATTAAAGTATAGTGACTAAAATATTACTTCTTTAATAAATTATATAAACACATGTTAAAAGTTAAAATTGACTCCTTCTAAATAAAATTTTTCAAAGATAAATTTATAATATAGTACCCTTTTAGGGGGAAAATATCTTTGGATTTCATTTATTAGAATTCCACAATTTGCTCAGCAGTAAATTTAGGACGGTTGTTAGCTTTATTTGGTGCAGTAAGCATGGCTGTGATAAGTACAGTGCTGATCCCCGCGATCACATCAAAATAAACTTCGATTATGCTGCTCAGAACAATGAGGGCAAAACTAGCTTGTACCCAATTGTTTATATTCATTACTGCCGATTTATCAATCAAATCTCAACATTTAAATTTTTATTATTATCCAAACCTCCATCAATAATAGAAAAAGAATATTCAAACAATAATGAAATTAACCAAATCTGAAGCTTTTTCTCAAGGAATTCTTGAATAATTGCGGGGAATGGGGATGATCCCCCTAACACCACCTCCATCAATACTGAGAATAGTAACAATTTTCTCATGATGTTTCCTTTTTCTATTGTTACTTTTTCCATTAGCTTGGTGATCTTCCATTTAAGGTAAAAGGAGATCTAATTGTTGAATATCCAGCTAGACTAGGAATAATTTATGACGCCAAGACTTTATTTTCAATAACACCTAGACAAAGAATCCCAAATATATAAATGGCCAAGATGGGATCTCTTGACTTCTAATTAATTTATGGAATGAATAAAAAGAAAAAGATTAAAACTTATATCCATTTTGTCCTGTTCGACAATCAAACCAAGACGTGGATTACTTTTACATTACTCGTTGCAGCTCATTGATTCCCTTTAACGCCGTCAATTGACGTTTGTGTAAAACAAGAGCTTGTTGGTTGCAAATGTTTTGGCCTTTTCCGTTTATCTCGGTTTATATATATATTTTCTTCTTCTTCTAGGTCAAGAACGAAAAATTTGCCAAAGTGACAAAAAAAAACCAATGAACTATATATAGTGAAAGGCCGATGCTAACTTTTTTAGGGCATCTATAGTAGGGGGGAAAAACAGAGAGATCCGTTACGGTGTTAAATGAACAACTGAGACGGAAGATAAGGTGTAAACGTAATCCAGTTGCCTTAAGAGTGAGGACTTTTCTTTAGCTTATTCTCAAGCGAGGAAAGGGGTGCAAATTCAAAAGTTTAAACAAAAGACTAAAGTATACTTTTAGTCCTTTAAATTTTATATGAGATATACTTTTGGTCCTTTAACTTTATAAAGTATATTTTTGGTCCTATATTTCTAACATTGTTAATGTTGCTAATGGAAAATGTTGACACAACAAACTCAAGTGATAACTGTGCAGATGACAAAACACATTTAAGTTTTAATTTTAATATAATATATTTAGATTATTAAATTAAAATAATCCGACAAATCCTTGCAAATGAAATTGAGGTTTTGCTATTTATATTATTAAAATAATTTTTTAATAAACTAATATATTTAGATTATTATACTAGAATTTTTAAAGGGTTAAGGGGTAAAATAATACATGTGTTTTTTTTGGAGGAGCACCCAACACCAAATGCTTTTTTTAGGTGTGAAAGTAACTACGTGGTTACAAATAGTACCATGACATTGCTTTTAATGTGTAAAAATACACATGTGGTTTGTCTAAAAGAGCATCCAACACCAAATGCTTTTTTCATGTGAAAAATATCATTTTACCGTTAAGTTTAAATTTTTTGTGTGGAACAAATAGTATCAGTCAGTACCTTAAAATATAGGATATTGGAAAAAATATTTCAAGATCATGACTGACACTAAAACAAATATTTCAAGATGTTGACTATTACTAAAAAAATACTTCATAATCTTCAAAAATTATTTTACAATCTTGAAAAAATATTTCACTGTACTGACTGGTACTAAAAAAACACTTCAAGATACTGACAGCTACTAAAAAGATACTTCAGGATACTAACTGGTACGGAAAACAATACTTCATGATTTTAAAAAATTATTTTAGGATCTTGAAAAGATATTTCAGGGTACTGACTGGTACTAAAAAATACTTCAAGATACTGACCAATATTAAAAAGATACTTCAGGGTACTGACTAGTACTAAAAAATACTTCATGATACTGACTGGTACTAAAAAGATACTTCAGGATACTGACTGGTACTAAAAAAATACTTTCTGATTTTGAAAAAATATTTCAGGGTACTGAATGATACTAAAAAAATACTTGAGGTTACTGATTGGTGTTGAAAAAATATCTCATGATATTGAAAAATTATTTTAAGATCTTGAAAAATTATTTCATGGTACTTACTGGTACTAAAAGTATTTCAAGATATTGACTGATACTACAAAGATAAGAAAAGTCAAACTAACGGTCAAACAATATTTTTGCACTCAAGAAAAAACACTTAGTGTTGGGCGCTCTTTTGGCCAAACCGCATGTATATTTTTGCACATTGAAAGCCACATCATCTTCCATTTTTGCACCTTGAAAGCCACGTCATTGTCTAGTCAACAACAAAAGTCAAACTTAACGGTCAAACGATATTTTTACACAAAATTTGTAACCACGTAGTTACTTTTGCACCTAAAAAACCACTTGTTTTTGGGCGATCGTCTGGAAAAAGTACATGTGTATTTTTGCATCTTAACCCATTTTTAAATTGGATCGAAGTTTTGATATTGACTGTTTCATCAGGCTTTTAAATATTTTTCAATTACACATATTTTAAATTTAAGATTAATAGCATTTAATTACACAACAACCGCTTAAATTTACGTAGTCATCACTTGAATTTGTTGCATTAACGTTTTCCACTAGCAACATTAACGGTGTTAAAATTATATGACCAAAAGTATATTTTATATAATTAAGGGACTAAAAGTATACTTTAACTTACTTTAATTTATTTATAAGCCAATCACATTAATTGGCTTTCTATATATGTTACTTAATATATATACATCCATACAATATAGTAGCCAATAGTTTGGTGACACAATAGCATTAGTAAGAACTTCCTTTAAATATTTTGGGAAAATTATTATGAGGTCCCAATAAAAGATTTAATAATAAAAAAGTCTTAATAATAAGTGAGCAATATAAACTTTTTATTTTATGTATTATACCTTGTCCTTTTTTTCTTTTTTGCTGAAAATATTAGTCCTAGTTATAGCAAGCTTTTCATTTGTTATCATGGTTTAGGAACCTGGACCGACTGGCCAGTTTAGACCAGAAACCGGCGAACCGATCCGAGTTAGGAAAAACCCGGGTTGACTCGGTGACTCCGGGCGAACTCGGCGAACTCGGCCTAAATCGGCCGAGTTGAGGAGTGACCGAGTCAATGGAAAAAATAAATAAAAAATCAAGAAGCAAAAGAAGATCGGGTTGCGACGGTGATGTGGGAGCAACTTTGAATGCAGACGGCAGCGGAGACAAAGGCTAAAAGGAGGTTGTGTGCGAAAAATCAAGTAAGGAGAAGAAGAAGGTGAAGAGGTAGGATGTTCGGTGATCTTCCTCTCGCCTGATCTGATCGCCTCCTCTGTTCTCAATAAGATGAATGAGGAAGACGATCTCTCTCCCCCTTCATTCTAATCGTTCACCTGAGAATAGAAGATTTGTGATGTTTATTTTTCCTGATATGCAACCCTCTTTTCTCTCTTCCCTGTCGTCCTCTATGCCTTCTTTAATTGTCGCCGTCCATTAGGTTTTCAAAATCTCTTGATTCAAGGTACTATGTGCTGCCATTTATCTGTGCGTTCTTTTAATTGTCGCCGCCTATTTAGCTTTTAGGTTCCCGAAATCTCTTGAATCAAGATATTGCGCGCTGCTATTAAGATAAGGAAATATAAATCAATAGATAGGTGGAAATCATAATAACAAATAATAATATTATTATTCTGAAATGTTTTTATTTCATTTTATTTTATTTTCAGAATCTCACATTATTATTATTATTATTATTATTATTATTATTGTTATTATTATTTATTATTATCAATATCGTTATTATATCCTGATCTGATCTTTGATATTTATAATGAAATTGATCTAAACCCATATCTTATTACAATCTCACTTAAATCCTTATAATTTATCAAAAATGACTTCCAAATATATTAAAATAAGTCTTTAAATCATCTAAAATTAGGGAGTCATCAAGGCTGTGTGGTGGAACTAGTTCCTTTTTTTTCTTTAAAAAAAATGATTTTTTCAATTTCTCACCGGTTTGATCCGGTTTAACTCCGTCGACCTCATCGACCCTTAACCTAATTCCCCGACCGGTTCACCGATCGGTCCGGGCTTAAAAACCTTAGTTGTTATTGAACTTGATTAAATCCTTTCACTGAAACCGCATAATAATTCTCCAAATAGTTTTTAAAAGTGATATGACAGGTTTGATTCTCCCAATATTTATATGTATCATGTATGCACTGTGTTTCTTGCATTTGGGTGGATAATTTGATTAATTCCAATAGAAGTACCTAACAAAATTATGGCAAAGTTATAATGATATAATGTCATATAATTGAATTGAGAAGAAATAATAATAATAATAATAATAATAATAATAATAAAAGACGATGTCATCTCCCCATATGGATAAACAAAAGAAACAGGCTCCTCCACAATTGTTTATGACGGTTCGTGCGTGGCGTGATCAGACATTTCTGTTATTATTATTATTTTTTATTTACCTATTTATTTGTTTATTTGACCCACCGGCCTTCGCAATGACACTTGTTATCTCTCAAATGTGATAATTAAACATTTACTTCTTTTTAATCTTTAAATGACATTTTTGCTTTCATTAGCAAACGTTTTTGTCAAAACCATTACAGTTCTTGTCAAAAATATTACTAAACTTGCCAATCTTATGACGAATTTTGGTGAAATACCACAAATATTGCATGTTTTCATCAAAGCAAACGCTTTTTTTCAAAACTATTACAATTCTTGTCAAAACCATTATTAAACAAGTTAATCTCATTACGAATTTTGGTGAAATGCCACAAATGTTGCATCTTTTTATCAGCAAACGCTTTGATCAAAACCATTATAATTCTTGTCAAAATCATTACGAAACTTGTCAATCTAATTACAATTTTTGTGAAATGTCACATTCTTGTTCATTTTCTTCTTTCTCAGCCTCATTTTTATTGTTCACCTTCTTCTTCCACACCTCCTTTTTCATCCCCTTCCTTCATTTCACTTTTCTGAGTTCCCTTCCTTAGCCTTCTACGTTGTGACTCTCTCTAGTGGAAAGCAAGATGATGGCGATGAGGAAGAAGGTGGTGATAGTGGTTTTTTTCTTCCTCTCTCGCCGTTCGATTCGAGCTCCGTGGTCTTTGTTTCTCCAAATCGCTCTCTCCCATCCCCAAGCTTTTAGTCGTGACGCTTCTCTCAATTTTTGGAGGACGGTGGATGAAACATCCCGTTTTCAAAAGCAGTATAATTTTTTTTTCATCAGAGTAGAGCATCGGAGCGATTGAGTAACTGATACTTATATTCAAAATGCCGTAAGTCTGGCTGATTACAAAAGCGGTACAACGACCGAGAGTTTTCAAAAGTAGATAGCAATAGAAGAAAGTCTTGGTGAGTCCCTATGCGCGTCGCTTGCCTTTCTCCTCGATTCTCGGTCCTCCGAACCCGACGCTATATTAAGAGCCGAGGTCCAATGCATACGGACCCCGGTGTAACGGCTAACCTCATATTTACATATACAAGTATATCAACATACAAACAAGCATATCCCAACATCATATAAGCCCCCGGCGAGATATGTCACACTTAGCAAACGTTTCACACCAAGCATTTCACACCTAGCAACCAACCGTATCCCGACACCCAAAGCAAGCATCATAACAAAGTACAATGAGCATACCACAGAGCTATCAACTACTTCACATAAAGATAACATACACCTAGCACATATACGCATACAATAAATATCAGAGTTAGTGTTACCGTACGCAAACGTACATACCTAACAACACATATACGCATATAATAAACATCAGAGTTAGTGTTACAGTACGCGAATGTACATACAAACAGCGTAGAGCTATCAGCTACCACATACAATACACATAGTACATACATGCATAACATAAACATCAGCGTTAGTGTTACAGTACGCGAACGTACCTTCGTTGAAGAAAAACGTTACTTTTACGGAAAACGGTATTTTTTGACAGCGGGTGAAACAACGGTACTACGGCGGTACAACATCGGTCCGATTATCTCAGATATCCTATAAGGATAACATTTATCAACTTCTAGCAAGTATAACGGGCATTTTAGGTACAAATTACCATTTTGCCCCCGAACCCCTAATCGGCGGAATTTCGCGAGCTTCGTTGTTTTCGCTCTATCTCTCCGTAATTTTGAGATCTTTTCCTCATCATATTTTCGAAATATATATCATATTTACCCCTAAATATGATATCTAGACTATCTTGAAAAATTAAAGATATATCTAGCATTCCTACTATATCTACCGAAAGAACTACCGAAGCTTAAGACTCGGGACCGAAGAACTTACCCTGACTTTAACCTCTCTCTAGGATGCATTTTTTGGGATGAAGAAATGAAGAGGAGAAGGCTTCTATTTATAGAAGAAAGGAGGGACAAGGTGAGAATTACATTAAAGTTCTTCAGATCGGATTTCGACCGTCGGATCGCACTTCGCCACGTGGCTTCATCTTGGCCTTACACCTCTTGTGCTGACATCATCCTTCCAGAAGATGTCATGCATGATGTCATGCATGCTGACTTACCGATAGCGTTTCCCCGATCGGTGTCCGAATCGCGTAATCTTGCCGAATCTCAAAAGTCTGGGAACTAGGTTTTGTAGTTCCATTCTTTCTCTTTAAAACTACTGGGTTTCATTATATTTTTTATCCCATTAAGGGTATTCCGTTATCTGCTGAAGATTTTGGTCGACACCAACTGATTACGGAAATCACTTCCGATAGAACCGAACCTTCTGCGAGAAAATCACCTGGTTCGCAATATGATCTTATCTAAGTAACCATATCCCTGGTTTGAAAAACACGGTGCGTTTTCTATAAGTCACTTTTAGCACTATCTGCCTTATCTTAATTATCTGGTACTCCTAATTACGCTGTTGGTTTCAGAAACGACTTCTGAGATAGTCCACTCCGAGGTAGAAATTCACTGGTTTATAAAAAGTCCAGATGACTTAGACTTTATCCCTATATTTTGGTGTAGGATTTAATTTCTATCCGTTCTCATTTCTCATGTTGGCTCTTTACCGATTATATTATTATTTTAATCAAAATATCTAGATATTTATTTTTTTTTTTTATTTTTATTTATTTTTCTAAGCATAAAATATTTTTTTTTTTTTTATCATTTATTTAATTAATAATATTTGAATTTCTCCCCTTAAATTAATTATTTACTAATTAATTTACTTATATCATAATCTAAACAATTAGCCACTAATTACTTAATTAGCCACTAACTAATTGTTGATAATTTTCATAATTAGGATTAATTATTATCTCACAACTTTTACACTGACATTGGTATTTTATGTCCCATGTAAAATATTAAAAATCATGGGGCCATAAAGGGCTTTTAATATTATTATATCTATGCTTCTCTATTTTTCAAGGAAGTAATCCCAAAAATTCCTAAAATTAGAGACAACTTACTTCCTAAGTTTTTGTCGATATTTGTTGCCATATGATATTTATCATAATATTTTTAGGCCATTTTATGCCTCATAAATGCATTTTAGGGATTTTAGCTTTTTATTCACCCTAATTTCAATAGAAATTACCTTAGAAAATAAGGTAATTATAACTTATTATTTAAAACCACATATTCACCTATTTCCAATAGGTAATATGTACTAAAATATAATATTCCAGATAAATAATTATCCGGGTATTACAGTGGAGACATAAGTGTGGATGGAATGGTAGTTTGGTCTCCAAATCGTTCTCTCTCATCCCCAAGTTAAGGGACTAAAAATATACTCATATAAAACTTAAAGAACTGAAAGTATATTTTAACCTAATTATTTTAAAATGTAATTATGAATACACACAAACAATCTAGTTTTTATAATGTACTAGATTAGGATGTCATCTCTTGTTTACCATGTTGTTGTTGTTGTTTTTTTTTTTTTTTTTTTTTTTTTGCTTTAATAATGTGAATGTGAGACTTACACCCCACCTTACCCTAGCTGAAAATGACTTTTTATAATCTCAAATATGGACAAATAAAAAGTCTACACCAAAAGTTTGTTGAGAGAGCTTCTCCAATTAAAATATAATCAAGCTCAAATTCAGAGTAGTAGACAATAATATCGATCAATAAAAGTAGAAATAGAGTGATTTATTTATTATTTGTTGTCCAGTATCATTCATTTTCCTTTTTCCCTTGTATTATTTTGGCCCCTATTTTTTTGTTTTACAATATGTTAATTATTGTGCATATATAAAAACTCAATTTAACTAAGTCCATGAAAATGAAATATGATACTCGTACATATATGTAGTTTGACTAACCCACACAATATGCTATGCGGTTAATGACTCCTAATATTTTGTAGGTCTGTATTGAATATCATTATGTTCAACTGGGGTCATGATGAGGTCATCCAAATGATATATAGAGCTAATTTGAGTGTTAACTAAAACTTCTTTCAATCTTAAATGTATGAGCTAAAAACCTAAATCACAGATTTTTTTTTTTAAAAAAAAATAGTTAATTAGTTGTAAAAAAAAATGTGTTGGTTTAATTTTTTTAAAAAAAATTACATTAAAAAGTGCGCCTATTTATTGCACACATAATAGGAGTAATTTGGAAAAATAATAATAAATATCATTGATAAATGAGCTTGAAGTCTTATATATATTTAAAAATAAAACTACTTAACAACTAATTCTTATATTTAGAACAGAGAAAGTAAAATATTTCATTTGGATCAGAGAGCTAGAAAGGCGTGGTTTAGACTATTTTGGTTAATTGGAAGGATTTTTGGGCTAGCTAAATGTTACATTAATATAATTGACCTTTATTATGGGTATGATAGCTCAGCATGTGGGCCCAAAGAACAACTTGCAAACAAACTCATTCAATCCCTATAAAATTTATGTAGTCTTTGCTACTTGAATAATAATTGTTGTATTAGATATATAAAAATAGAATAAGCATCATTATTTGTCTTATTTTCTCACTCTTTCGTGTTCTTTTTTATTATATGGGCGATTTTGAAAATTAAATGCATCTAACGGCTGAAAAGTGGGTTTTGGATGAAAACATCTGTTAGCTCCCAATATTTTGATGATAACAAGTCTTAAAAATTCTTAGAGTTTTGAATCAGGATTAATTAATTACATCAATGAGTACTCAAGTATAATGTTATAATACTCGAATATATTTGATCTAATCTTTATGCTTAAGTGTTTCAGGTAACATTACTCGAGTATGGGTAAGGTATACTTGAGTATGCTTTGACATATCCGCTATTTCAGTGCATTTTCTGATATGATACTCGAGTATGGGTTCTTTGATACTCAAGTATATGATTTCATCACTGACAATAGTCTTCTCATATCAGAACAATACTTGAGTATAAGGTAAGTTGTACTCGAGTACTGGTAAGATGATACTCGAGTATATTTAGTTTCATATGTTAAATGCTCTCGGGTTGTGGCATACTCGAGTATTGGTAGTTTGGTACTCGAGTATGGTAGTCGAGTATTGGTAAGTTAATGCCCGAGTATGATTGCTATCAGTGTTATTTGCTCTTGGGTTAAGGCTTGCTCGAGTATTGATTTTCTGGTACTCGAGTTTGGTACTCGGGTAGGATAAAATGAATAACCGAGTATAGCTTGCTGATGTGTATCATTTAGTGTATTTCTTACATCGAAGAACATATGTTACTCGAGTATGACGATTGGCTACTCGAGTATGATCAATTTTAAAGCCTCTGACATAACCAAGTTGCAACGATACTCGAGTATGGGATATAGCTTACTCGAGTATGGTACTCGAGTAAGAGAAGAATGCTACTCAAGTAAAGTCGAACGATGAACTTAAGTAAAGCCATTTATGTATGACTACTCGAGTATGGGTGTTCGACATTTTTGAAAATCTTCACTGTAACGTTAATCTCTACTTTTAAACTCCTTGGGTTATTATCTATTTCCTCTTAATCTCATTTAAGTACATTTATATCATCTCTAATCATCCTCTGAGTGATTTTTTAGTTGATTAAACCTGTTGAATTTGAGATTAGCCAAAAAGCAATCCGTCGTGGCAGAAGGATTTAATGTAACTCAGAAACAGAGCCAACAAACAGAACGAAACCTCAGTAGCAGACGAAATCATTCCTTCGAGGTATACTTATTTCGGAAAATATTCTGAGCCATCTTATGTGCACAAGTACGTCGACGACGATTGCATTTAATAAAGCAATAGTCGACTGTTCACAATGGATTGCTCTGTGCCTAATGAAATTACAAAGAGTCTCAACGGCTAGTTTCAAAGCTTCTCAACGACATTAATGGAGTTGCCTATAAATCCCCAGCTCATTCAATTCCGCCAACGACCGAAACTCTGCGCAATCAATTAGTCTCAACTATTGCTTACTGTTTCATTAAATTCATTTAATATCCTCGGATATTTTCTGTACTTCAGTGATTATCACTTATCTACTCAGTGAGGATTTTAAACACTATTTCATTACTTGTTTGTCTGTTAAATCTTAAGGTTGTGAAACCTTAAAGTGTGGGTGTACAATTTCAGCTTGTAAGGGGAGTGAGTCCTAGAGTGAGAGGATAATCCTAAGTACGAAGTATGTAATTGTATTATCGATTAAGAGTTAGTGAAAATCCCAAGGCGCTTGGGGACTGGACGTAGGTCGAAGAGTTAGACCAAACCAGTATAAATCGTTCTGTGCTCACTTTCATTCTCTGTATCTGTTTTAGTGTTCTTGACTGATTATCAGAAAGATTTTTAAATCACCTATTCACCCCCCTCTAGGTGATATTCCACTTTCATTTGGTATCAGAGTGTGGTTTATCTGTTGGGCTTAACATCTCGAGATAGATCATGGAAGGAATGTTACCTGATGGTGCCTCAATCAATCAACCTTCTGGATTTAATGGCGAGCACTATTCATTTTGGAAAGCAAAATTCAAATTGTTTGTTCTAGCAACTGAGTATGGTCTCTGGCAAATAATAGAGAATGAAGATTACGTTCCTACAAGGATTGAAGGCGGAATCATTGTTCCTAAGTCAAAATAAGAATTTGACGAGAATGACATAAGAAATATAACACTTAACAGTAAAGCTGTTTTGATGTTACAAAGTGCTCTTAGTCAGCAAGAGTACTTTTGAATATGGAATTTGTCAACTGCGAAAGAAATGTGGAAAGCATTGGAGATAGCTTATGAAGGAACCTCCGGCATAAAGGAGAATCGCATCAACACTCTAACGACCAAATATGATCTTCTTCAAATGAAGAATGGAGAGTCCATTTCTGAATTTCAACTTCGTTATACTCATCTAACCAACCAACTAACTGCTCTGGGTAAAATATGTGAGCAAGGTCCACATGTTAAAAAAATTCTCAATATCTTGACTAAAGATTGGGAAGCCAAGGTCACAGCAATCGAAGAAGCCTGTGGCGAATCAATGACTTCAGTTGCTACTCTATTCGGAAGCTTATCTGAATATGAAAGGAAACTCAAATTCAAGAAGGGCTTGGATGAAATCAACACCAATAAAAGCAAAGATGTAGCTCTCAATGATGTGAAAGAGAAGGAACCCAAAGACGAAGAAGATGATGATGATGATGACGATGACGAAATGGGCTTGTTCATGCAAAGATTCAAGAAGTTTTATAAGAAGGACCAAGGCTTTAGAAATATATTCCAGAAAGGAGGCTCAAGTAACATATGCGAACTCAAGGATAAAGATCAAGTCATATGTTACGAGTGTAAAAAGTCGGGACATTACAAATCAAAATGTCCTCAAGCTGAAAGACAAAGAAAAGGAGATGAAGAAAAAGAAATTCAATCGTTTCAAAAAGAAAGCCTATGTCTCTGCCATATGGGGAGACAACTCCTCAGACGAAGAAGAAAATGACGAAGAAGAAGAAGTTGCTAATGTTTGTCTTGTTGCAGAATAAGAGCAACCGGAAAACGACGAAGAGGTATATGATTCTGAACCCTCTTATGATGAATTACTTTCTGAGTATAATGAGTTATACTCTGAATTTGAAAAGCTTGCAAAAGAATTTATTGCTTCTAAGAAGAAAATCAAATTACTTGAAACAAATGATTATCCTCCAACTTGCGAAAATTCAATCTGCAAAAAGTGCCCTGATCTTGAAAAGAAAAACTCCTACCTTATGAAATCACTTGAGAAGTTCACTAAAGGTAGTGAAATTCTCAATGTTATTTTGAAATCTCAAAGGTTTACAAATGATCGATCAAGCATAGGATACAATCCTGTTTTTGACAAAAAAAGAAAAGCAAAAAGAAGACTGGTGGAAAATCTTATTTAAACTATTTTCAGAAATCAGTTCACACTTCAAATCCATTAGCTCATTGTAATTACTGTAACCGAAAGGGACACGGTACTTCATCATTTTTTCATAAGAAAGATAGAAGAGATAAACCAGTTGACAACTATCAATGGGTAACCTATGTTCCTAAGGCCTGAACTAACCCCAAAGGACCCAAGAAAAGATGGGCACCTAAAACTGAATCTCTTCTAATTTGTAGGTTTGTCTGAGAGCATCAAGAACCAACAAGGGTACATTGACAGTGGGTGCTCTAGACACATGACGGGGGATCAAACAAAATTCGTTGCAATGAGATCAAAAGATGGTGGCAAAGTCACCTTTGGAGGAAACCAATCTGGAAAGATCGCTAGAATTGGCGAGATTGGTGCAAAGGATGGACCTCAGATCAAGGATATATATCTTGTGGAAGGTCTCTGTCACAACCTCCTGAGCGTGAGTCAAAGTGCTGACAAGAATAATTGGATCATCTTCGATTCAGAAGAATGCCTCATTGTCAACAAAAATGATCTCCCAATCGACAAAGGTAAACTTAGGGTATTATTTAAAGCTCCTAGAGAAGGTAACTGCTATACCTTAGACCTTCCTAATGAGAATTCTGAAAGATGTTTTGTTAGCAACTTAGATGAAAGTTGGCTATGGCATAAGCGTCTAGCTCATGCGAACATGTTCCAACTAGATAAGTTGTTAAGAAAAGACTTAGTTGTTGGTTTACCTAAACTTTAATTTAAAAATGACATGCTTTGTGATTCTTGTCAAAGAGGTAAACAAACTAAATCATCTTTAAAAAATAAGCTTGAAATCTCGACCAATTGACCTCTTCAACTATTTCATATGGACCTAGTTAGACCAGCAAGAGTTAAGAGCCTTGGTGGCAATTTATATACTCTGGTCATTGTCGACGATTTCTCTCGTTTTACCTGGACTATCTTTTTATCTTCCAAAAATGAAACATTTGATATGTTTGTTGTGTTTGCCAAGAAAGTGAAAAACGAGAAAGGTGTTTGCATTTCAAGTATTCGGACTGATCATGGAGGTGAGTTTGAGAATCAAGCTTTCGGAGAGTTTTGTGATGCTCACGGTATTGATCATAACTTCTCGGCTCCAAGAACACCACAACAAAATGATGTGGTTGAAAGAAAGAATTGAGTGCTCACTGAAATGGCTTGTGCAATGCTGAATGAGAATAAGACATCTCAAGTCTTCTGGGTTGATGCAATGAGCACAACAAGCTATATCTCAAACCGAGCCTATCTTCGAAAGAAGCTCAACAAAACTCCATATGAGTTTTACAAAGGAAGGAAATCGAGCCTGGCACACTTGCACATCTTTGGTTGCAAATGTTTCGTCTATAACAATGGTAAGGACAATTTGGGTAAGTTTGATCCCAAATCAGACGAAGGTACATTTCTTGGTTACTCTAATAGGAGTAAGGCATATAGGATTTTCAATAAGCATACTTGTTTAGCAGAAGAGTCTATTCATGTTGTGTTTTGTGAATTTAAATCTGACGATTCTTTGGATGATTATGAGGAACCTATTTACAAAAATCAATTCTTTTCAAAAACTACTCCTGGCTCTATTGAAAATTGTGAAAATGTTTATGAAAATGATTCTCAAAATTCTTACGAAAATCCCAATCAATCTCAACTTAATGCTTGGAAGTTCATTAGGAATCATCCTTTGGACCAAGTGATAGGTGATGTAAATCAAGGTGTAAGGACCAGAAAAAGTACCTTGAATGAGGTTACATTTTCTGCCTTCACATATGAGATTGAACCCTCTAAGATTGACGAAGCCCTATCAGACAATGATTGGGTGATAACAATGCAAGAGGAATTACATCAATTTGATAGAAATCAAGTTTGGGACTTGGTACCTAGGCCTAAAGATCATTCTGTCATTGGCACCAAATGGATATTCAAGAACAAACGTGATGAAACTGCAATCATAGTCAGAAATAAGGCTAGACTAGTTGTCAAAGGCTATAATTAGGAAGAAGGAATTGATTATGAGGAAACATATGCTCCAATAGCTAGATTGGAAGCCATACGTGTACTCTTAGCCTTTGCATGTATCAAGGGATTTAAACTCTATCAAATGGATGTTAAGAGTGCTTTTCTAAACGGTTTTATTCAGGAGGAAATTTATATTGAACAACCTTCTGGTTTTGGAAATGATCATCATCCAGATCACGTGTACCGTCTCAAGAAAGCTTCATATTGTTACACGCCTACCGGCCTCGTCCTTTTGGATGGCGGGTTAGAGGGATTCCTTTTATTGATTACCTTTCCTTCATTATTATGTCCACTTAACATGCATCAGAGTTAGCGCAACAAAACATTTAACCGGTTTGGACGCCCTACTGTACTGGTAAAAGTAAAATGAATAGAAAGTAAAAGTCCCCGAAGGGTTAAGGGTACAGTCATCCAAATATAAATACCAAAAATGTAAGTACTGTCATCCCCAAAAATATAATACAAAACATAATAGGGCATCCCCTATTCTTCAACTGCACTGATAAGCCCTATCTTTCCAAAAAGGTTCTTCCTCTTCACGCACATACCGTGCAACTACAGAATTGTCTGGAGTCCAATAATTGCCCCCCAGAGTAACCGTCAATACTCAAATACTAAATGTGTAAGCTGCATGTGTGTAACCATGTCAGATATAAGAACACAAGTAATATGCCAAACATACCACATATGCAAACAGAAACATAAATATCACCGACTACCACGTGCCGTCAGGCTGCCTTACCAAGGCAATCCCCGGACTTACCGGAGTCACGACCCGTAGAGCTGCGTGCACCACAACTCTGACCCATCGTTCTCAGCGCTAGGAAACACATAACTCTATATGCATATTTGACAACACATACAAAAACACACATGGCAAATACAAACATACAACAAAACACATAAAGATATCTGAGTAAAACGGTTACTACCTGGTGGGGAATCTACTTTCTTTAGTATTCTAAACTACCCGATCACTTTTCCAGATATACCCTTTCCCTATATAACACCAAAACACCTTATTTTTAGTATTTCCAAAAATACCCATGCATTTTTAGTTAAAACCGATCCCTTTGTAATTCTCCAGAAAAATCCAATGCATCTGACCCAAGTTCAATTATTCTTAATAAATTCCAAAAAAATCATATTCACATGAAATCAGTGCCATAAGAACCATTAGGATTTATACTGTTCAGGAACAATAATTCGAGAGACGAACAATATACATATTCCTTCGTGTTGACCAATTTCCACACTCTGGTCAGAATTACTCTGTTGTCTTTTGAACCAAATTTAACAATTTTTATCTCTTAGAATAAATATCCACATAACCCAAACGTATAAATCAAGGTGAACCTTAGGATGTCTAATTTATACCTGTAAAATTTCAGCCCAATCCAAGTTCATTTACTATTTTTAAAACCCAGTTTAATGTTCGTTGCCATAATTTCCAGAATTGACAATCAAGCTTGTTCTTAAGTTTTTTCGGTGTTTTTGAGTTCGGAAACTTAAACCATAACTTAAACCTACACAAAATCAAGTTCCAGACCCATTGGAACCCTCAAAAACCCCAAAATAAAACCACAACACCAAGCCCCAACAACATGGACGAAATCTCAACTTTAAACCTTAAATAGTTGTGTTTTTGGTGTTTGACCTGAATCGGAGATTCGGTTGATGATCTTAGGAGCTTGGTCCTTGTTTCTAGCTTTCGAGATTGGCTAAACCTTTCTATCTCTTCCTCTGGAAAATTTTGTGATGCCTTGGTTTAGGAGAGAGAGAGTATGTGTATTTAATAATAGTAAAGGTAATTGATCAGTCCCGAATAACTGGAGTAAAACCCTGTCCAGTAATTAATGGAATTCATCTGACTTTTGACTTTATCTACAAGAAAGATCCAGAGAGCTCCTGAATCTGCCATGTGGCGCCTCCCCATGAAAATATCCATATTTTTACTTTTCATTTAGGGAAAATTACCTACTTTAACCTGGAATTTATGAAAATTAACAATTTTGGCCTGGAGCTTCTTTATTATTCTTTTCTTTTTTCCCCAAGTTTTCTAGACTCCTCCTAGGGCTAGGTGGCGCAATCTTGGGCCCACAAATCAGTTCCCATGACTTTTATTTTATTTTTCCCAATTTATCTGATTTATTCCCTTTTTATCTAGAAAGTGGGACCGACACTTTGACTTTTAGACTGATTTTGCTTTTCTTTTCCTCCAAGTAAATTTTTCATAATTATAAGGGCTAGGTGGCGCATAAGGGGCCCCACCAAATCTGCCCTCATCCATTTTATTTGGCTTTTCCACTTTATTCAGTCCAATCTCCTTCTACCGGTCCTTGCTGGGCCCCGCTAGTTAACAAGGTGCTTTCTTTTGCAATTTTCTTCAACTTTTCAGATATTCTCTCCTGTATGGACATTCATATGTGGTGCCTCCTTGTCTTCGCAAAGTGGCCCCACACTTGTCCCATTGAGTCCAAAAGAAGCCCCTAATTGGTCCGTATTGGTCCCTTTTCTACAAGTCAATCGTCTGTGCGACCCGCATTTTGTGTTTGGGCCTGAGTACCGATAAAATCATCTGATTTTTTCTTCTCTCTCCTGGGTGGACGAAATTTATGACTTAAGGGGTAAGAAATTGACTTTTCTACCCCTGTAATCATTACTTACTTTTTGTTTTTCAACCCCACAGTGACATGTGTCCTCCAGCAGTGATTACACTGACTCCTTATCTTCAAAAACGCAGGAAATCCTTACCTGTCCAGGAAATGTAATGTGCACACTTATTTTAGCACATTCTTGCTTAGCTAATTGTGCCATACCTTAGGACATAGCTAAATGACATTTTTACCGACTAGTTAACACTGTATAGGTGCTATGTACCCCTTTTCCATTAGCACTTTCAATTTCACGGCTTATACATACTAGGTCTACTGACCCGTATAGCCAAGTTACTTAGTCCCTAAAAGGCTTCCTATCTCTCGACATTCTTGCGACTCTTCACGAACCGGGCTTAGTCGTCCGCCTAATTTGGGCCTGTTCTCGATTCTCGGGGTCCAAAGTTTGGGATATTACATTTCTCCCCCCGTAAAATAAATTTTGTCCTCGAAATTTTGAACGTCCAAACTTGGAAAATCATTCTAGGCTCACTACCTATTTCTTTCCTATGCATGCTCACTAAGGACACAATTTATCATATCTCATTTTATCTATCTATATCCTGGTGTGGTACTCAACCGTCCAAGACCCATAGATCCATCCTTACAGCGCATGCTCATGCAAGCCTCACTGCCTTATTCATTCTGCCTCTCAACTTATCTTATACTGGTCTTTTGGCTTATTCTATTACCACAACACTGGATTTCCTAGCCCTACTTCCAAGGGAATCACCCTCGGGCCTTAGACATCTCATCCACCATCTGGTATAAGATCGTATTATTCTTAAGATGCATTCTAGTCATAGTAGTATGAAGTCACCATGCCAGTAGGTATTCCACATAGTGCTAAGCATCATAGGTCTTACAGCCCAGGGACACCACCCCATGCAACTTGCACATCGGGTCTTACTGCCTCGAGCTTCTATCAATTTCATTTGAGGTTCCTCAATTTTAAGCTTTCAAACCATTTTCCATTCGCTTAGCACTTTTGCTAGCAAATTCAGATTTCCGAACCATTCTTATCAGTTTATGTTCCTGTATCAATATAATCACCAATTGCACCGCTTTTCATTTTCAAACAACAGTGACGACAGTCAAGCCACCGCTTATTATGTTGTCTCATATTCAACATTTTAAATTTTTACAAATTAGAAAATCTCTGTGGTCGCAGTACATTTTCATAATCACACAAAAAAGTATTTATTTTTTTCACATTTTCAAATTCAATCGTTGCCAACTCAAATTTTCATGAAAACAATTCACTGTCGGACTATTTTCAGAAAACATTTACTACCGGCATACATTATTGAGCGGGATTATACATTTCACAAATTCAACATTCCAAAGCTCTTGCCACCACTTCAATCCTTCGATACAGTCATACATCCCAATCCTTTCATATACAAACCACTGCACTTGTTGGCCAATGTGGGAGAGTATTCATCCCTTCTCGGGACCCAGTATCCGCACTAGCACATACAATAATAGGCCACCCATCGGATTCCCATACCGGGACAAAGGACCATCGTCCACGGAGCCCTACTCCAAACGCCTGCGTGGGTGCCGGCCAGACAAGGCAAAACACGCGTCTCCACAAGGCGAAACTACTCGGATTGGGTGTACACGCAGCTGGTGCGAGTATCAGCTTTTCAAAACTAATCCCCTCAAAAGAATTTTCAACAATGGTTAGCGATTTCAAAATATTTTCAAAACATCTGGCAAGATCCAGTAAATTGAGTACATTTACAACAATTTCTGGCCTCTTCCAGTTCCGTACTGCTTCCACCATAACATAGGTCAAAATTCAATTTCAATTCTGGGCTCCATCAGGACCCTATCTATGAGACAATATAGTTCAAAAACAACCACTTTAAATTGATTTCAATTTCTATAGAAAACATTTCATTAAAAATATTTCATTCAGAAAAAATCGATTTCAAAAATTCACAATACAGCAGGTGCATTGGCAAGTTCAAAAATTCAATTTTCACACATACCAAGAACTAGACAACTGACATAGAAGGTCATCAACTTCAATTTCATCTCAGGATCTATTCTTAGCTACTCGGGTCATTCACATGACACATAGTCCTTTCCATTTCATTTGTTAGGTCACTCTAGATACAATGCATGTAACCCTTAGGCTTACAACCTCTTCAACACTTCACCCAATATTCATGGTCTAATAGTTATGGACTTTTGCCAACTTATGAACATAGTAGTCACATGGGACTTAGGGCTTCTCATTGAATACATATCCAATTTACCAATCCAAAATCATATCAATCTAGTAGGTCTCATTACCTACCAATTTTCACTCCAATAATGATACATGTTGCACTGGAGCACCCCATGTCAATACATTAAATCACATCCAATAATCCTCATTTGGGGTCATTCTATATATAAATTTCTGATAACAATTCAGCTCCAGGCCTAATCACAAATTCAACTTCCCCTAACATGTATTTAATCCACATCTTTCTGGGAACCCACTAGCCACTAACATATCTACAGTTATCGATCCTAAACGTGAGACCAAAACCTGTGGCTATCGAGGTTCTAGCTATCAATTAAATCCATTGAGACACCAATTCTAAATCATACACCTCTTAAGGATATTCAAGATCTTTCCCCATGCTGATACAACAACTATCAACCTTAAAGTATCCCATATCATGTAGGTACTATCCTCAAATAACATAATATCAATCAATATTATCAAGGATTCTACTCTCAATCATTCTTTCTAAGGGAATATCATGAGGTTAAAATCATTCCCTAGGAACTAGTAACCTCCAAATACTTCATGCATATTGGTACTATACTCTAGTGCCTTAATGCATTCAGATCGATCAAATGCCTAAAGAACCTTTCGTTATCAGATCATATTCTTAGGTTTATTAACCTAATACTGAAACCTCGACAATACCCAATAAAATGCTACGACCATCATGATTCATAACCTATAACATTCGGTCACTATCCTCAAATAACCTCAAATCGATAATCGTCAAATTCCCAATCGACTCATAAAACCTCAACATTAGCTAGGCTAAGGAATCGTATTACCTCAATAATACCCAAAATAGGAACTAGGATCATAATTCATCTTCCTAGTCTAAACACTACTCACGAGGTTCTAATTTCGATTTTAATCCTCAATATCACAGGGGTATATCCTAATATCGTTCTATTATCTCAAGGTTACTCATCAATCCTCAATCATACCCAGACATTCTGACAATTCAATATCGATTAATATTCATAGAGTTCCTATTCTCAGGTATTGGAACCTCAATACAACCTTAATCACATTTAAACTAAGCATTAATTCTACTTAAGATCATATTCAAGCCTGGTCTCAATCATATCCTTACTCAATCTAACATCCTTATAGTATCACTAAGGATCACCATAAGTCATACCTCAAGGTACTATAGCCTCAAATAAAAGGATTTCATATTCCTATGATACTTCCCAGGAGGTCACCCATCACGAGATTTTCCTTGCCTAAGCATGCTTAACCTTAAAGTGCTTATCAGATCTGGGGTATTAATACCGATATAAGTCCATATACTATCGGATCTAAGTATTATCCTCACAAGGAAATTTAAGCAGTACTAGCTTTCCCATGCAACTCCCTTTTTCATTCTTGTAATATCGCGTGGGGATTTTACTTAGACCCTGATTTCCATATCAAAAGTCCCAGAGTTAGCAATAGAATCCATATTTTGTGCCGCCACTTCCATTATAAGAGCCTTATCTTATCGGAGCCCAACCCTTTCCTTAGGGTGTATATCCTTTCTGTTCCATTTGCCAAAAGTTATATCAGTACCCTTAACCATTTGAATTTACCACTACTGTCCAAACCTTGCTCTGATACCACAATTGTTACACCACTACCGGCCTCGCCCTTTCGGGTGGCGGGTTAGAGGAATTCCTTTTATTGATTACCTTTCCTTCATTATTATGTCCACTTAACATGCATCAGAGTTAGCGCAACAAAGCATTTAACCGGTTTGAATGCCCTACTGTACTGGTAAAAGTAAAATGAACAGAAAGTAAAAGTCCCCGAAGGGTTAAGGGTACAGTCATCCAAATATAAATACCAAAAATATAATACAAAACATAATAGGCATCCCCTATTCTTCAACTGCAATGATAATCCCTATCTTTCCAAAAAGGTTCTTCCTCTTCACGCACGTACCCTGCAGCTACAGAATTGTCTGGAGTACAATAATGGCCCCCAGAGTAACCGCCAATACTCAAATACTAAATGTGTAAGGTGCATGTGTGTAACCATGTCAGATATAACAACACAATTAATATGCCAAATATACCACATATGCAAACAGAAACAGAAACATCACTGACTACCACGTGCCGTCAGGCTGCCTTACCAAGGCAAGCCCCGGACTTACCGGAGTCACGACCCATAGAGTTGCCTGCACCAGGACAGCCTCGGACCTATCGACCCGTATAGTTGCCAATCAAGGCCGGCCTCAGACCAATCGTTCTCAGCGCTAGGAAGCACATAACTCTGTATGCATATTTGGCAACACATACAAAAACACACATGGCAAATACAAACATACAACAAAATACATAAAGATATCTTAGTAAAGCGGTTACTAACTGGTGGGGAATATACTTTCTTTAGTATTCTAATGTTCCTGATCACTTTTCCAGATATAAACTTGCCCTATATAACACCAAAACACCTTATATTTAGCATTTCCAAAAATACCCTTTCATTTTTAGTTAAAACCGATCCCTTTGTAATTCTCCAGAAAAATCCAGTGCGTTTGACCCAAGTTCAATTATTCTTAATAAATTCCAAACAAATCATATTCACATGAAATCAGCGCCATCTGAACCATTAGGATGTCTACCTTACAGGAAAAATAATTCCAGAGACGAACAATATGCATATTCCTTCGTGTGGCCCAATTTCCACACTCTGGTCAGAATTACTCTGTTGTCTTTTGAACCACATTTAACAATTTTTTATCTCTTAGAATAAATATCGAAATAACCCAAACGTATACATCACGGTGAACCTTAGGATGTCAACTTTATACCTGTAAAATTTCAGCCCAATCCAAGTTCATTTAATATTTTTAAAACCCAGTTTAATGTTCGTTGCCAGAATTTCCAGAATTGACAATCAAGCTTGTTCTTAAGGTTTTTCGGTGTTTTTTAGTTCGTAAACATAAACCATAACTTAACCCTACACAAAATCTCGTTCCAGAACCATTGGAACCCTCAAAAACCCCAAAATAAAACCACAACACCAAGCCCCAAAAACATGGACGAAATCTCAACTTTAAACCTTAAAGAGTTTAGTTTTCGGTGTTTTACCTGAATCGGAGATTCGGTTGATGATCTTAGGAGCTTGGACCTTGTTTCTAGCTATGGAGGTTGGCTGAACCTTTCTATCTCTTCCTCTGGAAAATCTCGTGCTTCCTTGGTTTAGGAGAGAGAGAGTATGTGTATTTAATAATAGTAAAGGTAACTGATCAGTCCCGAATAACTGGAGTAAAACCCTGTCCAGTAATTAATGGAATTCATCTGACTTTTAAATTTATCTACAAGAAAAATCCAGAGAGCTCCTGAATCTGCCATGTGGCGCCTCCCCATGAAAAATATCCAGATTTTTACTTTTCATTTGGGGAAAATTACCTACTTTGGCCCGGAATTTATGAAAATTACAAATTTTGGCTCGGAACTTCTTTATTATTCTTTTCTTTTTTCCCCAAGTTTTCTAGACACTTCCTAGGGCTAGGTGGCGCAATCTTGGGCCCACAAATCAGATCCCATGATTTTTTTTTTCCCAATTTATCTGATTTATTCCATTTTTATCCAGAAAGTGGGACCCACACTTTGACTTTTGGACTGATTTTGCTTTTCTTTTCCTCCAAGTAAATTTTTCATAATTATAAGGGCTAGGTGGCGCATAAGGGGCCCCACCAAATCCACCCTCATCCATTTTATCTGGCTTTTCCAATTTATTCAGTCCAATCTCCTTCTACCGGTCCTTGCTGGGCCCCGCTAGTTAACAGGGTGCTTTCTTTTGCAATTTTCTTCAACTTTTCAGATATTCTCTCCTGTATGGACATTCATATGTTGGAGCCTCCTTGTCTTCTCAAAGTGGCCCCACACTTGTCCCATTGAGTCCAAAACAAGCTCCTAACTGGTCCGTATCGGTCCCTTTTCTACCGGTCAATCGTCTGTGCGACCCGCATTTTGTGTTTGGGCCTGAGTACAGATAAAATCATTTGATTTTTGCCTCTCTCTCCTGGGTGGACGAAATTTATGACTTAAGGGGTAAGGAATTGACTTTTCTACCCCTGTAATCATTACTTGTTGTTTTTCAACCCTGCAGTGACACGTGTCCTCCAGCAGTGATTACATTGACTCCTTATCTTCAAAAACGCAGGAAATCCTTACCTGTCCAGGAATCTTGCTTAGCTAATTGGGCCATACCTTAGGACATAGCTAAATGACATTTTTACCGAATGGTTAACATTGTATAGGTCCTCTGACCCCTTTTCCATTAGCACTTTCAATTTCACGGCTTATACATACTAGGTCTACTGACCCGTATAGCCGAGTTACTTAGTCCCTAAGAGGCTTCCTATCTCTCGACATTCTTGCGACTCTTCCCGAACCGGGTTTAGTCGTTCGCCTAATTTAGGCCTGTTCTCAATTCTCGGGGTCCAAAGTTTGGGACATTACACATATGGTCGTAAACAAGCTCCTAGAGCTTGGTATGAGCGGTTAAGTAAATTTATTTTGGATCAAGGTTTTGTCAAAGGAAAAGCAGACACAACACTCTTCATTAAGAGTAAAAAACTTAATGAAATCTTAATTGTGCAAATATATGTGGATGACATAATATTTGGTGTTTCTAATGAGTCTCTTTGTGATGAATTTTCCAAGAAAATGCAAGGTGAACTTGAAATGACAATGATGGGTGATCTCAATTACTTCCTCGGACTGCAAATCAAACAATGGAAGAATAGATTTTCATCTCTCAAATGAAGTATCTCCGTGATTTGCTCAAGAGGTTTGGGATGGAACATTGCAATGGAGCCGACACTCCAATGAGCTCAACTGCCTCTCTGGATGCGGATGAGGAAAAAGGCAAGGACTTCAACATAACCAAGTATAGAGGGATGATCGGATCATTGCTATACTTGACCGCAAGTAGACTCGACATTCAATTCAGTGTGGGTATGTGCGCAAGATTTCAAACTGCTCCAAAGGAATCACATGTTGAGCATGTGAAGAGAATTTTTCGTTATCTTCCCGACACAAAGGAGCTTGGACTTTGGTTCCTAAAAGGTCAACAAGAATTCTTGGTTGCATACTCAGACTTGGATCATGCTGGGTACAAGACCGATAGGAAGAGTACAAGTGGTCAATCCCAATTTCTGGGTGGATCACTTGCTTCCTGGTTCAGCAAGAAGCAAACTATTGTTTCTATATCATCTACCAAAGTTGACTATATAGCTGCCTCAAGTTGTTGCACTCAAATTCTATGGCTCAAGCAACAATTATCTGATTTGGGAATCAACATGAAGGAAGTTCCAATTCTTTGTGACAACACCAGCACAATAAGCTTAGCGAAGAATCCGCTACAACATACAATGACCAAGCATATTGATGTGAGACATCATTTCATCTGAGATCACGTTCAAAGAAAAGATGTCAAGGTGATGTTCATTCCCACTCATTTGCAACTTGCAGATATTTTCACAAAGCCCTTAGCCAAAGAACAGTTCACATTCATCTGAAGAGAATTGGGAATGGTAAATCCAAATGAACTGTAAGTAATGTTAGCTTAATATAATTAATTATGTTTTGATGATTAATGGATACTGACTTAAGCATCGAAGTTTCTAGATTAATTCTTGTAGGATGCTCTGTTCCGTGGATAGAATAACAGAGTCTAACAAAGGATGATAATACTCCAGTATGATCTTATATTACTCGAGTAATGGTATAATATCTCTCTGTTAAAATTACAAGTTCTAAATTAGTACTCGAGTAAAGATATCCAATACTCGAGTAATATCGTGGACTAATGATTTTGCTGAGCATCTCAGGATTTGTTTTCTCAATAATGACAAGACAGAGACTCCTTCAAAGTTTTGGAATCCTGTGTACTCAAGTATTCACTTTGAATACTCGAGTAATATCGAGTGCAAGGGATTTCTGGCGAGAAATTTATCAGTTATACTCGAGTACATAAGAAGGATACCTGAGTATCATTCATAATCTAATAAGAAAGTCAAATTTATCTCATCCAATTAACATGCAACGATCAAGTTTCTCATCAAAGAAGTTCAAGTGTTCACAATGCACACTTGAAATAAGGTATTTTAGTACTTTAAAATCCATGGTAAACTGTCACTGAGCATGTAATACTTGAGTAAACTTATTTATACTCGAGTATGGACATCCTACCCGAGTATTCAAATTTAACACTCAAGTATTGTCAGGCAATGTCATTATTTTAAGGCCTGTCGTTTCATTTTATTTTCACTCTGTTTCTCTCTTCCGTCATCTCCCTCCTCTTTCTCAAACCCTATTTCTCTCTTCCGTTACTTTCCTTGGTTGATTTTGTTAAATCTTATTTGTTTTCAAAATTCCGACCATTGAGTTTCTGTTTACTCTTCATTCTTGTCGATTGGGTTATCTTCTTATCTCTCCAAAAATTCAGTTGGTTGTCATTGTTCATTTCTCTCTCAAAAATCATTCAAAATGGGAAAATCCTCCTCTGAATCTTCTAAAAAATCCCTTTCAAAGAAACCTCGATCTTCCTATCGTCCCATGGTCAAATCCTTTGAGAAACCTAAGTCGAAACCCAAAGTGGTAACCATTGTCGAACCTTCTTGGCCAATCACTCACTTTCAAACCGATTCGCTGCCTTCTAGGAAAGGGAAAAGCAAAACTCCATCTCAGTCCAAATCAGCAGATTCTGAAGCAACCAAGTCTATGGAGCCATATGAAGATTCTGCAGTGGAATTTCACGAAAGAAGGTCTAAGAGCATTGAGGATAGACCACATAAATCCCAAGCCTAGGGTAGCCAGAAACAAGCTTCAGTTAGTGGTACTCTTCCTCCATTTGCCTCCAAAATAGTTGGTCAAATTAGTTCTCTTCATTGTCCTCCTGGTTTTTGTAAACACAAGTTTGTAACCCCGTCTAAAGCTCTCTTTGCAATTAATTATAATGGAAAACCTTTTTGTCCTATTGTTTACTTGGACTTAGAAGTTTTTCAGAAAGAATGTAATTTGGACATTTCTCCCTGGATGAAGCCATATCTACCATTGCTGGGTATTCGTCTTCCTTATTCTCCTAAGATTGTGAAGGTCTTTTATTTTAACATGTTTGAGGAAGAAAAAGATCATAAAGATGATGAAGATGTATTAATTACTACTGTTAGAGGAATGGAAATAAAAATCATTGTTGATCACATTAACACCATACTTGGAATCCCTGTTGTTCTTCAAGATCCTACCAAGTTGTCTGAGTCAGAGTGTTTCAGCATCCTAATGCCTAGTGAAGTATATGATGGTAAACCTCTGAAACTTAAGCCTGCTCAGATGTCTGATACATATAGTGTCCTCTAGTACCTTTATAGTCACAATATGGTGAACAAGGGACAAAGTTTTACCCATTTTGTGAGCAAGGATTATCATCTGTTTGCTTCCCTTATTGCTAAGGAACCAAGAAATTTGGGAAAATGGATCGTATCTGAAATGTCTAACTTTCTATCCACTTCAGGCACCTCTAAAAAGAACACAATTATGTTTCCTAACTTGGTTTCTCATATCCTTCCTTTCAATAAGATTTGGTACCTTTTGGACAATGACAAGGCAGTCTTTCCTAAAAGGTTTAGTAAGTCTCATTTGGCTTACATGAAGATATCCTTCACTGAGGCTACTGGGAAGAAGAAAGAGAAAGTTGTTAAAGAACCTATGCCCTCATCTTCCAAACAACCAAAAGAAGCCTAATCTTCTCAGGTTGGAACTGCTTCTGCCACTGCACCATCATTTGCTCAAGCTTCTATTTAGAATCTGATTCAGTCTTCTCTCAAGCAGGGTGTGATTCCACTGGTAGATCATTTAGGTATACTTCCAGATCGGATGGACTCTTTTCAAAACATTAATGCTGAAATGGTCAAGTGTGTGGCATCTGAAATGGGCAAATTATCCAAGTTCATAGATGTCAGATTTCAGACACTATTCTCTCATCAAGACGAAATGAAAAAGGAAATTCAAGTTTTGGCTGAGCGTCAATTGGCAATTGAGTCGACCTTGGATGCTATGGGTTTCAAGCTCTATGATCCTTCTGCTGCTCCTACTTCTACTCCTGTTGTTCCTTCCTCTCAGCCTTCTTCTCAGTCTATCATATCTGCTCTTTCTGCTGAACCCTATGTTCCTCCTCAACCCTCTTTGATAGATGACAAAGGGGGAGAGAAAACAGATGAATGAAGCTATTTGAATTAATTTTTTTGTTGTTGATGAATTATGATGTTTTGATGAAGATGAATTAATTATATGTAGTGAATGCAATTATGGTTTCCTCTTCATTGTTTTTTTCTATACTAATATCAAAACCTGTTGATTCAATTCAATTCAATTTTTCCTTAACTGTTGTCAACATCAAAAAGGGGGAGAATGTTAGCTCCCAAAGTTTTGATGATAACAAGTCTAAAAAATTCTTAGAGTTTTGAATCAAGATTAATTAATTACATCAATGAGTACTCAAGTATAATGTTATAATACTCGAGTATATTTGATATAATCTTTTTGCTTAAGTGTTTCAGGTAACATTACTCGAGTATGGGTAAGGTATACTCAAGTATGCTTTGACAGATCCGTTATCTCAGAGCATTTTTTGATATGGTACTCAAGTATGGGTTCTTTGATACTCGAGTATATGATTTCATCACTGACAATAGTCTTCTCATATCAGAACAATACTCGAGTATAAGGTAAGTGGTACTCGAGTGCTGGTAAGATGATACTTGAGTATATTTAGTTTCATATGTTAAATGCTCTCGGGTTGTGGCATACTCGAGTATTGGTAGTTTGGTACTCGAGTATTGGTAAGTTAATACCCGAGTATGATTGCTATCATATGTTATTTGCTCTCTGGTTAAGGCTTGCTCGAGTATTGATTTTCTGGTACTCGAGTATGGTACTCAAGTAGGATAAAATAAATACCCGAGTATAGCTTGTGTAAATGGAGCAAATCACCAAGAGCGGGGGTGAATTGGAGATTTTAAAAATTCTTTTAAAATACTCTGTTAATGAATAACGAAAACAAAGTAGAACAGAGTAAGGGAAGGAGAAGCAAGACACATCAAGATTTATACTGGTTCGGTCTCAACACTGACCTACGTCTAGTCCCCAGACACTCTAGGATTTTCACTATCACTCAAATCAGTTACACACTCTGCACTCGAAAGTTATCCTCTCACTAGGATACACTCCCCATTACAAGTTGTAAATTGATAAACCCAATCTCCAAGTCCCCTTGACTTGAGATTCTTACAATAAATGATTTCAATAAATGAAACTCTCACAAAGAGCAGATAAGATAATCATTGAAGTACAAATGTATCAAAAGATACTTTACAAGTAGAAAACTGAAAGAGTAGTTGGTAAACTTGAATGTTTTTCATTTTTTACAGATTGGTTGTTGAGAAGACTTGAATGCAACTCCTTATATATTAAGAGAGAATTAAATGATCGTTGGATTGATCAATGTAACCGTTGGGAACATTGGTCTAGCTGTTAGGAGCACTTTGGTCTCTTCTCTCTCTAATCTTTTGTTAATCCAGGTGCACACAAGTTTATGGCTGACTTCCCTTGAATTTAATCCGTTGGAAGAGCAGCTTCTTGATAGGGAAATAAAACATTAATCCCTTTGCAACGTGTTGAGAATGATTGTCCAAAAGGATGTAAGATTTCTAGACTTTGCAATAAATGCACTGACGTCACTTTTTGCTTTAAGTTGAATCCTCATATAATACTCTTTAAATCATCTGAAACTTACTAACAAACTGATTAAACATAGTTAAGAATAGTAAGGAGTGATGATAAGAAGTATCTAGATCAAACATGAAGATTTCACAAATTCGTGCAATTTGATTTTCAAACTGGGCGACACAAATCGAGTTTGTTCTTCCAAATTGGAGTTTGTAGTTTTCTTTCAGAAGCTAAACTGGAGTTTAAAAATCTAAACTCGAGTTTACTTCATCCAGAGAAGAATGTCGCGACTTGAACTTTGAAGGGCATTTTGAGTAGGAGCAAAACTCGAGTTCATTAGTGACTAACTCGAGAGTTTAGAACTTTTATAATGAAAGATACGTTTAAGTCCAAAAGCTTAAAACTAGAGTTTTCAAATCTAGACTGGAGTTTTCAAAAACACAAAATAGAGCAAAGCTCTCTACTTGGTTCAAACTCGAGTTAATAAAACTCAACTCGAGTTTCCATAAATCTTTGGGAAAAAGGAAAACTCTTTGAATGGTGAAAACTGGAGTTTCCAAAACTTCAATAATATGAGATGCTCTCTGTATGATCCAAACTCGAGTTTGTCAGACCAAACTCAAATTTCCTCAAAAGAGAGAAAACTTTGAAAACTTTTTGCCAAATGCAAATTGGAGTTTATAAAATAAAACTTGAGTTTTCTCAAGTTCAGAATGGAGCATAGCTCTCTGTTTGTTATAAACTAGGGTTAACAAACGTAAACTCGAGTTTCCTTGAAAGCTTGGGAAACTTGAGAACTCTCTCATCAAGCACAAACTGGAGTTTCCAAATGGAAACTGGAGTTCGTCTTAGTTCAAAAATAATGAAAGCTCTTTGTCCAACACAAACTCAAGTTTGCCTTAACTTGAAAAACTTAGAGTGCTCTCTGTATGCCACAAACTAGAGTTTGTATACACAAACTGGAGTTTTGGCTTGGTTCATAAAAATGAGCTACTCTCTGTCAAGTCCAAACTCGAGTTTGACATCCCAAACTCGAGTTTGCCTTTGACAGTAAGTTTGTCAACTTACCAAGACAAAACTTCAATCTTGAGTTTACAATTGTCAGTTATCATCAAAACATATAGAGAACTAACATTCTTCCCCCTTTTGATGATGACAACACTTGTAAACCAAAAGTTTCACGAGTTTGACAGATTTGGCATTTTGATATGATTTTGCAAAAATGAGATGAAATGCATATGACAAAACCAAGAGAATTAGAGTTATAGCCTAAAAAGCAGAAGCAATAACAATTGACATTTCATTTCATTTCATCAAATTAAGTACATCAGATTAGCATTGAACATTAGTCAAGACAATAATAAAAAAGCAACTACAGAACAAAGCTAAACAACTAAGAACCAGAAAATGCCAATGAAAATTCTAAAGACTCAAACTCCACACAACTTCAAACTCTTCATTGCCTAAGCTCGTTTCCCCCTTTGTCATCACCAAAAGGAGGTGGAGCTGAGGTAGGATCATCAGAAAAAGGGTCCACCAGAGGGGTAGAGGGAGGTGTATCAAGCTTTATAGTGGAGGTGTGAGAGGGAGGGACAATCTCAGTGGTTGGAGAGGATGAGGGAGGTATGATTTCAGTGGCAGGGGTATGGATTATGGGTGTGGTGAAGGTGAATGAGGGTGAGGTAGATGGTGAAGGGGTAGATTCAGACTTCACACCAGCAGGGGTGCCAAAACCAGTGGAAGAATCAAAATGTAGAAGCTTCAAGACCTTGTCCATCTTATCACTCAAGTTGACATTGGAGACCATCAAGGTAGACAGCTTGGCATCATGATCCTCCATATGACCAGTAAGATTGTCTACTTTCTCCTTCAACTCATCTTGGACATCTACCATCTCATGGTTTCCTTTGGTCACCTCAGCAACTAATTTTCCCACTTCTACCTCAATTTTCTTTGCCATCTCAGCTATAGCAGCATCCACAATGGCCTTGATTCTGTCATCGAAATCAGAAGGCATTGAAGACTGGGGAGGAGGTACTGATTGGGCCTCTTGGGCTCTAGCATGAGAGGCTCTGGATCTTGAGGGAGCCCTTGATTGGCCAGATCCTTCTTCTTCAAAGTTTATCCTCATGAAGTTGAGCTACTGCTTTCCAAAGGCAGGAGGAGTTTTCATAGTCTCAGAAGAACCAACATACCAAACCTTGAAGTAAAATAGAATGACAGACACAAGAGAAGGGGATGGAATGTGGGAAGGTCTTCTAGAAGAGAAACGAAATTTAACCATTTCCTGGAAGATCTAGTGGCCAAGATTAATAGGAACTTTATTAACAATGCCAGAAAAGAGAGGGTAATCCTTCTTTGCAAAATGGGTAAAGTTGCCACCTTTTTGAATTAAATTTCTAAAGTATATGTACCAGAGGGCACGATACACAGGAGGCATAAAAATAGGGGGAAAGGATAGAGAAGCCAACTGATCCTCAGGAATAGGTTCATTTGGCCTCAAAGTTTCAAAGATTTCACTGTTACTATATTGAATTGTGGGAACATGAAGAGGATTTTCAATTTTCAAGATGGAGTTGATCACAGAAGCAGACAGTGTGATCTTTACTCCTTTGATAGTAGTTGAAATTCTCTCTTCTACCAGAATATTGTCACAATCCTCTAAGTTGTCCCACTCCATATTAAAATAGAACAATTTAACGATATTTGGAGTAAAAGGGGCAAATACGGAAAGGAAAGATTCAAATTGCTTTAGTCAAGGAGAGAGGTCCAAGTTACACTCTTCCCTTAACTTAGAGGATAGTATCTTTGAACTTTGCAGCTAAATCATTTGAAAGAATAGAAGTAGTAGTGACAAAACCTTCAGGAGGAGTGGTATGAAGATAAATCTCATTCATAACATCAGGAATTGTTGAGGGTTCCTCAGGAGGTTGAGAAATAGTAGAAGTACCCTTGGAAGAAGCTTGTCCTTTCTCATTTCCTCTGGACTCAGAGGTAGTCTTCTTCTTCTTTGGTGGCCTAGAAGCCTCGGCCTGCTTCTATTTCCCTTTTCCCACATCAGTAGGGTCTGGTTCAAGTTGCTTCTTCAATAGATCCTGAGAGGGTTCTTGTATTGTAACCCCCTTAGGTTTAGGAGAGGAAGCACTCTTATTCACACCAACCCCAGGGATGGTTTTATCGACACCAAACTTGAACCTTCTGGGAATAGACTTCATGCGCCTAGGTCTCTACAGAGGAGGAGGCGAATGAGAAGCTTCATAGTCTGAATCATTGTCTTGGGAGGTTCTGGCAGGCTGATTGGCGGCCATTTTAGGGATTGAGAGGGCAAAAATGGAGAAGGAGATGAAAGGTTGAAGAAAACCTTAGGGCAAACTTGAGTTTTGAAGAGAGTGAAGACGAACAATCAAGACCCACTTTGAATAAATAGTGAAACAAGATTACCTGGACTTCAAGGGTGTATAAGTGAACCCTTGAACTTCCACGACTGAAACTCAAGTTTATACTTACCAACTCGAGCTTGCACTTCTCTTCAACAAGTTGGTTGCTCTCTATCTGATGAAAACTTGAGTTACTCACTTAATGACTCGAGTTTTGGTTTCCTCCAAAACCATAGCTTGCTCTCTATCCCCAATAAACTTGAGTTTGGTTTCTCAAACTCGAGTTTGCTTCTCTTGACAACAAACCTCAGTAATTCAAGCATCCTGCATAAACCATAACTAAACACTCCGATACTTAAGTTAGTTTCTAATAATCATCAAAACCATAACTAACATTAGGTAAGACATACTTACAACTCATTGGGATTTACCATTCCCAATTCTCTTCTTATGAAATTAAATTGTTCCTTTGCCAATGGTTTGGTGAAGATACCAGCAAGTTCAAGATGAGTTGGGATGAACATCACTTTGACATCTTTCTTTTGCACATAATCTCTGATAAAGTGATGTCTCACATCAATATGCTTGGTCCGAGTATGTTGAACTGGATTCTTCGCCAAGCTTATTGTGCTAGTGTTGTCACACAGAATTGGGATCTCCTTCAGGTTGATTCCTAAGTTAGATAGTTGTTGCTTGAGCCATAGGACTTGAGCACAACAACTTGATGCAGCAATGTACTCAGCTTCAATTGATGACACAAATACGGTTGTTTGCTTCTTGCTGAACCATGAGACAAGTGAGCCACCAAGGAATTGACATTGGCCACTTGTGCTCTTTCTATCCGTCTTATATTTGGCATGATCTGAATCTGAATACGCCACCAGATGCTCAGGTTGACTCTTGGGAAACCACAAACCAAGGGTTTTTGTGTCAGCAAGGTATCTGAAGATTCTCTTCACATTTTCAGCATGAGACTCCTTGGGAGCATATTGGAACCTTGCATACATCCTCACACTGAATTGGATGTTATGACGACTTGCAGTAAGGTAGAGCAATGATCCCATCATTCCTCTATATTTAGTGATGTTGAAGTCCTTACCCTTTTTATCAGCATCCAATAAAGTGGTTGAGCTCATTTGAGTATTAGCTCCATTGCATTGGTCCATCCCAAACTTCTTCAGCAGATCATTGAGATACTTGGTATGAAATATGAAGATTTCATTCTTCTTTTGCTTGATTTGCAGACTAAGGAAATAGTTGAGTTCTCCAATCATGGACATCTCAAACTCTCCCTGCATATTCTTAGCTAACTCTTCACACAAAACATCATTAGAAGCACCAAATATTATATCATCAACATATATTTGAACAATTAAAATTTCATTAAACTTATTACTCTTTATGAAGTTGTATCTGCTTTTCCTCTAACAAAACCTTGATCAAGAAGGAATTTTCTTAATCGCTCATACCAAGCTCATTAGTGAAAAAAAGGGCTTTAAGACCGCCTCGTTTAAACCGGAGTATTGACGCAGCGGTCTTAAAAGTGTGACCGGTGGCAGTTTTGTAAATATCAAGAACTTCTTGGACCGGATCATTTATTAATGGGTCTTAAATATATTATTCATACCAGTTAACAAAACAACCGGTCTTACAAATGTTATTAAAAAAATTGAAATAATCAATTACAAATTATAGAGAAATCCCGTACAGGACGACTTATATTTTTTGCGGTCCAAAATAATAAGGAAAAATTTCTAAAACTTTTAAGACTGGATATACATAAAAGACGGTCTTAAAGGTTATATTTTTAAAACCAAACATAAATTGTGCCTGGTACTAAATATTGAAAAAATTTAAACAAAAAGTTTATTACTTTCATGACCGGCTATTAATAAAGGACGGTCTTAAATATTAACCTTTAAGACCGTCGTTTAGATCATCCGGTCTTAAAACTAAAGCGCCAAATAAATTCTTCTTCGTGTGAAACCTTACTTACGACTTACGTTGTTCTCTCTGAACTCTGAAATCCCTGTTCTTGTTGCAAAACCCATCTTCCTGTCGCATTACCTCTCTTCCTCGCCCACCACCATCCTCTGTTACTCTCTCACTTTCTCAGGCATTCCTGTTTCGCACCACCACTCTCAACCTCTCTTCGTTTCTCGAAAAATGAACGGAGAAAACTCTTATTTTCCTGTTCCTTCAACGCCAGTTACTGGTGTGACTAATGAGTCCGAACAAACCATCTTCATCTCAAATGAGCCTCGTAACCGCCCTACACGTCGTGGTAGAAGTGGCATCCGAATGAAAGACGTATCTGTAAGTCGGACCTCTAGGTCAAAGCTCGAGATTCAATTTGATGAAAAGTTGAAACCTTTCGGTCCTAATAAACACAAATATAATAGTTTTGTCGGCTATCTAGCACGCAACAAGGTTAGCATCTTGAAAGATAAGTGGAAAAATGTGGACCTACGCACAGTAAAGGATCCTATTTGGGACACTATTGAAAGACGAAATATCACCAAGAGGGGGTTGAATTGGGGATATAAAACTTTTCTCACGAAAATGCTCTGTTAGCATAATGCTAAACAAGGATGAACAGAGTAAGGGTAAGAGAGATTGAACACAATGGATTTATACTGGTTTGGTCTAAATCCTCGACCTACGTCCAGTCCCCAGACTCTCCGGGTTTTTTCACTAACTCAAATGATTACACACTCTGTAACTCACGGAGTAGTTCTCTTACTAGAACTTACTCCCCTTACAAGTTGTAATCAAATAACCCAATCCCAAAGTCCCGATACTTTGAGATTCTTACAAAGAGGATAATCAATAAAGAACTCTCTAAAAGAGCAGATTAATAATCATCGAAGATTGATATATCCGAAGATATTAACTCTTAGAGTATAAACAATAAATGCTCTTAATCGCTAATTGAATGCGCAGAGTTTCGGTAGGTGAAGACTTGAATGCTTCTGGTTTTTATAAATGCTTGCATTTAATGATCGTTGAAAAGAGATTAACGAGCCGTTGAGATTTATAAATATATCTATTGAGTTGGGCTTCGCTTCGTCTCTTCGTACACTTCTGAAATCAGCGTTATTCTCCGTTGACATTCTTTGTTTGATTTTTCCGTTGAGACTCAAGTAGAATGTTGACTGAGAATGTTTGAAATGCTTTATGCTTGCTCAAAAGTTTATTTTCCACTTTCGTACTTTGTCTCGGGTTCAACATTAAATACGTCTGACAACATTTTTGCTTTATGATAATTTGAAGTTTAAAATTTGTTAATCATGTCTGAAACTCATAAGCAAACTGATTAAACTTGGTTAGGAATAATAATAATCAATAATATGAAGTGACCAAAGCATAACCAAGAGTTTGCAGATAACGAAGACGATGAATTCAAATTCTTATACAGATAACTCGAGTTATAATTGTGGCGTTTGAAATGGCAGAGAAGAATTATCAAATAAGATAACTCGAGTTATACAACATGACTTGAGTTATTAAATCAAACTTTTCATACAGAGAGCTAAGTGCAATATGATGACTCAAGTTGATCATGGTAACTCGAGTTGCAAGATCAATTTTATTTAGAACGAAGCAATTATTATCATAGTGACTCGAGTCATATCGATTCATGACAAAGCTGATATCGTGATTGTCATTTGGAAAATTGAAGAACCGGCTTGAACCCAAGAGGGGGGTGAATTGGGTGTCGATAAAACTTTCGAAAACTTAGAAAATCTTTTCGCAATTTATCGAAAGTAGTTAGAATGACATGTTTATAAAACAGTAATCAATCATTCAAACATATATGCTGGAAATGTAAGAGTTTAGGGAAGAGAATATGCAACCGAGATTTATACTGGTTCGCCCAATCCTTGACCTACGTCCGGTCCCAGCTCCACTTGAGATTTTCAATCCACTATCTTCCCGTTTAACCGGGCACAAGAGAAAGCCTTTACAACCTCACAAGTTTGGTCGGGCACTTGTGTAGCCTTGACAATCTCTCACCGAGATATCCTCTTACGCACGCAGTAAGGATACAATTACCGACTACAGAATCGAAGGATGATTCTCTCACTCTAGGACTCACTCCCCCTTACAAGTTGTAATTGATACACCCACACTTAAGGTTCCACAACCTTAAGATTTTTACAACTAAAAGAATTAATTGATGTTTAAGAACTCCTCACTGAGTAGATAAAAGTTAATCACTGAAGTGCATAATCATTCATCTCACTCTCTAATATAAACTATATGAATATTGAGAAAAAGAGAGTGTGAACTATCGATGATGAAGTAATAAAATCATTTCGTTGGCTTTGTCGACTCATTCATCAATCGTCGTCACCTCTTCCGGTTTGAAGACTTCACAATTTATAGGTATTTGTGTTTCGACCGTTGCAAGCATTCGACCGTTGAGGATTTGTTGGAAGTAGCCGTTGAAGCTTTGTTGCTTTTTGCCCGTTGAGCTCTAATCCAACTTTAATCATAAAGTGTTTATCGTTGACTTCGTTAATGCTCCGTCTTGAGTGTTGTATTAATAGTTGTTGAGAAGATTCAAGCTTTTCGTGAGAATGTTCAAACTATCCGTTAGACTCAGAAGCTTTCCTTTGTTTTTCGACGTAGCATTTAATGCTTCGACACACAAATTGCTTTATGCCAATTTGTTGTTAATCCATGATCTAATCATCTGAAACTCATTAGCAAATGGATTAAAAGCATTTGATAATCGCAATAAGTAAGAATCAGAAGAAATAAAAGTTCATTTGATGATTCATGATTCTTGGCGGACGGTGATTTGAAAACAGAGACGACATTGCTTGAGCAAGATCATATGTGTGCTCGGGCAAGCCTTACTTGGATCAGTCGAAAGCACTTCGATTTGCGATGCTCGGGCAAGATAATTTGCTTGCTCGGGCATGTGCTCGGCATGGGTGAAATCATGCTCGGGCATGCTTCTTTACAAAGGCTTGATAGTGCTCGCTTCGATGTTGCTCGAGCATGGTGAAATTCTTGCTCGGGCAAGACATAGACAGAGGCGAAGAAATGAGAACGTTTCGTTGTTGCTTGAGCAAGGCAGAAAGCATGCTTGCGGAGAAATGAAGATTTGCTGATGTTGCTCGAGCATGCTTTCATGTTTGCTCGGGCAAACTCAAGGCAGAAGTGATTCCAAGTAGAAAGGCAGTGGTTGCTCGGGCATCATTTTTCCTTTGCTCGAGCATATGCTCGGGCAAGCCTTCTTTCCTACTCGGGCAAGCTCTTCTAATTTGCTGAGTTTTGCTTCTGTCTCAATGTTGCTCGGGCATGATAAGAACCTTGCTCGGGCAAGGTCTTACTTTCGGATGTTTTTGGAGGTTGCTCGGGCAAGTTGCTTGTGCTTCATCTCAACTTTCCTCAGAACCCATCGTTGCTCGAGCAAGCTTATAACCTTGCTCGGGCAAGGTCATACTTTCCGCTTTTTCAAAGGATGCTCGGGCAAGTTTTCCTATACTCGTTACTGGGCATTCATGATCAATACACCTCAGAAAGCTCTTTAAATATATCTTCCATTTCAATAAGAATCAACTCCAAACTAGTTTTATTTCGTCCATTAACATCAGATGAGTGGAGGTTGATCTTATCCAGCGTTTTTGCAGAATCCAGAACAGACTATCAACTTAAAAACATCATAACTCTTTGAATTGATCTTCGTTTTCTGTGTTCTTGATGGTTTTGAAAAGGTATTTGAGTCTAGTTTCCAATGGCACAAATTTCACCTCCATTAGATTTGTGGATTGTGAGATACACTCAAATTACCGAAGATTGGTCTGGACTATGACGTTGATCTTTATGCTGACTTACGAAAATCATAGCTCTCTCACATGGACTCCTTTGGACTTGATAGTTTGTCAAAAGTACGTGTTGGATGTCTAGTTTAATATGCCTCTGGATTGTCATTTGGAAAATTAAAGCAGATTTTGGGCGATTTTGGACTGAAAATTCACCTTGCTCGGGCAGACCTTTGTTGTTGCTCGAGCATGCCTTCAGTAAACTCAATATGCTCGGGCAAAGAGTGATAGAAATAGCTGAAATTACATAAATGCCCCCAAACAAACCAATATTCATCCAGATGCTTAATGACTCGAGCTTTTGTTTGATCAAGACTTGATAATGTTCAAGAGCGGAAATTACATTACGTATTCATCTGGAAGCTTCTTTGTAAAATTGATTTTTATGACTATAATACACAAAGTAGTTAGTCAATGTATTGAGATTACTAAGTTCACAAATCATTTTCAAAGATGTTCAAAAATTGATTTTTACGACTTGAGTTACTAAGTTCACAAATCATTTTTCAAAGACTCAAAGAATTGTAACTCAAACCAACAATTATTACAATTGTTAGACATCATCAAAGCACATAGAGAACTAACAACTATCTGGCTTACATACACTATCCCTGACTGTCAGAAGTTAAAAGACAAGACATTGTCTTATTGTGCTGATCGGTGGAGGAAGTTTAAGATCTTTCTAGCTAACAACTATATTTTTGCCGAGGTTCAGCCTGACCATAATCCTTGGGACAGTTACACATTTATTGATGAACAAACTTGGCAAAAATTTGTTCAGCTGCGAACCACTCCTGAAGCTTTGGTGAGTTTATATTTAGTTTTGTTTGCCTTTTTTTTTTGCTTATTAACCTATGCAGATATGTGAATGTTATTGTGTTCATCTCATCCTGTTAGTTAGATGGTTTTGTGTGTGAATAGAAGTATATATTTCCATCCTTTGTCCTGCATCAGAGGAGCATGTCTTAGTTCTATGCAAGTCTGATATGTAAACAGTGAAAAGGTAAAATACTAAGTAGGTAATTAGGGAAATAATAATGGCATAAGAGTCAAACCATTATTATATTCTTAGCTAGTTCTGTTATAGTAGGTAGTAGTTAGACATTGCTATAAGTTAATTAGTATGTTAACTGTGTAAAGGTTTGTCGAATAAAACTTTCAAAAACTTAGAAAATCTTTTCGCAACTTACCGAAGGAGGTTTGAATGACAGTAATAATTTATAAACCGATAGATAGTCATTCAAAACATATATGCTGAAATATAAGAGTTTAGGGAAGAGAATATGCAAACAAAGATTTATCGGTTCGGCCCAATCCTTGACCTACGTCCAAGGTCCCAAGCTCCACTTGAGATTTTCAATCCACTATCTCCTTGTTTGATCGGGCACAAGAAAAAGCCTTTACAACCTCACAAGTTTGGTTGGGCACTTGTGTAGCCTTGACAATCTCTTACCGAGATATCTTTTTACGTACTGTAAGAATACAATTACCGACTCTGTAAATGAAGGATGATCCTCTCACTCTTGGACTCACCCCCTCTTACAAGTTGTAACTGTACACCCACTATCAAAGGTTCCACAACCTTGAGATTTGATCACTAAACAGATAATCAAATAAGTGTTTGGACTCTCTCACAGAGTAGATTAATAATAATCACTGAAGTACATAATCGATCATCTCACTCTCTACTGTAAACTATATAAACATTGAGAATGCTTGTTCTCGGCAGTGCACGCTTGTGTCTCAACTTGAAGTTTGAATGCTTGTTCTTTTATAGCTAACCAATAGTATTCGACCGTTAGAGCAATTCTCCGATTGAGCTTCTTAGAATATGATCGTTGGAACTAGCCGTTGAAGCTTCGCGGTGCATTTAATGTATCTGACATATATTCTGCTTTTTCTTAATCTTCAGTTAAGCATCGTTTGATCAACTGAAACTCATTAGCAAACTGATTAAAAGCATTTAATGCGCAATGGGAATATCAGAGAAGCTTTACTTCGATCAGAACTATTTAGCTCTGGTTTAGGTAGCTTCATTTAATGCTTCTGTCAGACGAAGTTGCTTTATCCAAATCTGCTGGTAATTTGTGTTTATATAATCTGAAACTTATCAACACACTGGTTAAAAGCATTTGGTAATCTCAATAAGTGATAATCAGAAGTAATAAGATAAAACCAATGATTTCGTAAATTATGCAGAAACGAATTTCAAAACAGAGATATCTTTGCTCGAGCAATATTCCAAGCTTGCTCGGGCAAGCATCTTAAGATTCAGTTATAAAGGACTCATGGTCGCTGATGCTCGGGCATAGTGCTCGAGCATGATGATTTATGTGCTCGGGCAAGCTTTTCAATATGCAACAAAAATCACTTTCTTTTCATGTTGCTCGAGCAAGCTTGAAATCTTGCTCGGGCAAACTCCAGGCAAAGGCGATATAAAGAGAAAGACTAAGTTTGCTCGGGCAAGCATTCTTCTCTGCTTGGACAAGACTACCTGATTTGAAGATTTTTGCTTCTGTCTCGATGTTGCTTGGGCAAGACTGTGACCTTGCTCGGGCAAGGTCATGCTTCCTGATGCTTTCAGGTGTTGCTTGAGCAAGCTTCATTTTGTCTTTCCCACGATGTTGCTCGAGCAAGACTATGACCTTGCTCGGGCAAGGTCATGCTTTCTGATGCTTTCAGATGTTGCTTGGGCATGATCACTAGAACTTTATTTTTCCTTTAGAGGACCCGATGTTGCTCGAGCATGATTACTACTTTGCTCGGGCAGGGTCATACTTTCTGACGTTTTTGAAGGTTGCTCGGGCAAGTTCACTTGTACTATGCTTTGGCTTTCTTCAGAACCCGATGTTGCTCGAGCATGCTTTTACCATCTGCTCGGGCATGACTCTTCAACTTGCAATTTTGTCATTTCCACGATGATGCTCGGGCATGCCAATTGTTCTGCTTGAGCATGGCTGGATAATTGTGAGATTATGCTTGGGCATCATGTTCTTTGAAGCTTTTGATCATATGTGAATAAGCATAATACTCTCCAGTACAAAGATTCAACTTCCAAAGTATAGAGACTTTCAAGAAGCAATCACATTGACAGCAATTTCCAGCGAGCATAACGTCTTCGGTAAAAATCCAAATTTAGAAAATCATCCCATCTCAAAAAGCTCTTCAAATATTCCTTCCATTTCAATAAGAATCAACTCCAAACTAGTTGTATTTCGTCCATTAACATCAGATGAGTGGAGGTTGTTCTTGATCAGCATTTTCTGCAACATCCTGAACAGACCGACGACTTCAAAACACCATATATCCTTCAATTGATCTTTTTTTCATGTTTTTGATGTTATTGGAAAGGTATGTGAGTCTAGTTTCAAATGGAACCGGTTTCAACTCAATTGGATTTGTAGATTGTGAGATACACCCAAAATACCGAAGCTTGTTCTGGGCTGTGACGTGAATTTCAGTTGTAACTTCTACAAATCATAGCTCTCTAATATGAACTCCACTTGGGCTTGTATTTTATATCAAAATGACGCATTTGGAGTCTAGTTTCATATGCCACTGGTTTCATGTCAATCCGATTCCTGGTTTAGGAGATATTGTCGAATTACCGAAGGTCGTCAGAAACAGAGCTGAACAGAGTAGCTGAAGAACGTTGTTGCTCGCGCATGAGTGATTTTCTTGCTCGAGCATGACACTGTTTGGGCGAAAATAAGAGCTGGAAATGATGTTGCTCGAGCATGAAATTATTTGTGCTCGAGCAAGGCATTGTTTGTGTGAGAAAAATGCTGAAATTACATTAATGCCCCCAAACAAACCAGTATTCATCCGGAAGCTTGAACTTGCTTGTTTTAACTCCGAATTGAGTCGTTCCAACTTCTATTTGATCGCAGAGACTTGAATATTGATATTCTCATGATATTTAACAAGTTCTTTTTTTCTTCAAACTCCATTCTTGATCATTCTCTATAATTTAATTTGGACTAACCTATAATAAACAAAGTAGTTAGTCAATGTATATGATATAAAATTTTTGCTCTAGATAATGGCATCAATATAAGACATCATCAAAACTAAGCATAACTAATAATTAGTATGTTAACTGTGTAAAGGTTTTGGTGCAAGTTGTTATTGGGCCTTAAGAGTCAAGCCTCTAACTATATATAAGAGGTTAGACTAATATGTGTAGGAACCAGTTATGATGGATAAATGAATGAATTGATCGAGTTGGCGTAGATTCGCAACTCCCTTTCCTCTCGTTTCTCCCAATTTCTTCTACAATTCTACATCTTCCTTAAATAAAATGTTGAAACTTGATGAAGTGAATTTGACTAGTGTTTGAGGTTAATATCAAACAGAAGTTCTCTAATTTCTGTTAGTGAGATGGTTGGAATTCATAATTAATAGTTGTTTTCAATTCTGATTCACAGAAAAGAAGGGAACAAGCACAGGAGATAGGGAGAAAGAATGATTGCACGTATAGGGCTTCTCGCGGCGGATATGAAAAGGCCGAAAAAGAATTGAGGGCGGCCAAGCGGAAGAGATTGGAAGATGAAGCTGAATCCAATCCTTATGCGATACATGATCCGCCATCTCCAATACGTCGCGAGGAGTTGTGGTTGCATATTCGACAAAAGCCAAGCGGCGCCTACACGAGTGAACAAACTCGTCTAGTTACTGAAAGAATTGAAAGTAATTATTGTTATTTTTTAGTTAATAAGCATGTTTCAATACTAAGCTTCTCATTATCTGTATCTTATAGGAAGATCTTAAAAAGAAAGAAGCAGAGGGATCTTTTGTGTGGGACGGGAGGAATGATGTTCTGACCGTTACGACCGGAAAACCGGATCACTCGGGGCGTGTAAGGGGGACTGGAGGATGGTAGGACTAAAGCAATACTTTGGTAAATCCAAACGCCACAAACAAAGTATGGTTACCCGGGAGAAGATGGAACAAACGGTGGCCAAAATAAATGGGGAAATAGCGGCTCAAGAAGCTTCATTGACTGCAATGTTTCAATCCCAGATGAGTAAGATGCAGGAGGAAATGAATGAAATGAAGCTGCTTTTGAGCTCTCATCCAGAGACCAGTGTTCCCTTCACACATTCACCTACACCTATGCAGCAGAGCACTAAAGGGAGCTGTATTGTTGGACAATCAGAGAAACCTTGTTACCTGTATGTGGAAAAACCTCATAGACGATTAGTTGTAAAAGGGACTGTCCACAACTTGGGATCAACTGTACACCACCAACAAATGGCTGATGATGAATTCAGAGTGTCGGTTGAAAAGGTGATCATTAATGCACCTTTCCTTCTCCCAACTGATCAGCTAAAGCTTGTGAATGATGTCAAGGGAACCTTCATATCTTGGCCAGTGAAGCTTGTACATCTCTCTACACCTCCTCAAGCTCCATCCCCTACTGCTAAGTTGACTGCCAAGGAAAAAGTATCCGATATGGTATCCAATGGATATTTTAAAGATAAATCGTGGTCTGTCAATGAAGTAGTAGGCCTCCCTCTTCCTCAACCGGTTTATGTTGACACCAAAGATTTAACGTCACTGCTGCTTCCTGGAAAGGAGCTTACTAGAGGGAGCTTACAAGAATAAATGATTTTGGATTCTTGCGCCCAGTCTATGCAAGTACAACATCCAAGGAGGAGAGACAGCAGTACATATCAACGAGGTTGTGTGAAGTGAGAATAAAGGTGTACTTGTTTCCATACTATACTACCAAGGGTACATATCACAATTCTTGTCTGCAATTCACTTAATTCTGCTACATATATCACTGAGTACTTTACTATTGTGAATTTTCAGCCACCACTGGCAGTTGGTCCTCATGTGCATGGAGGTGCATACAGTTATCTTCTTATGCTCCACTCACAGCGATCCATGGCCTACATTGATGCAGACCATCAACGAGTAAGCATGTCATTTTGATTCTCTTGTCTGAAATCTCTGCTGTGAATTTTCAGTGCACATTATTGATAAATTTGTGATTTTGATGATAGTGCCATGAGGACTTTCCAAATCCAGGTAAACAAAAAGCATACGTATGATGCCAAAGATCCTAAATAGCTCACACCAATGGTTAGTACATATTTGGACACTGACACACTGCCTTGTGAACTTGGTCAGTAAGCTATATATGCTCTATATATATTTCTTGTTCTTTTTAGACCCGTCGGCAACCAAAGGGGTCCAACTTATGTGGCCCGTACGTCATGAAACACATATATGATATTATCATGCAAGGAAAGACTAAATTTACTGCAAAGGTAAATGTAATTGATGTTACATATTATGGCTGAATTCAGTTTCTGGCTTAATGTTACAAATGAAATATGCACGCAAGTTAATTCAGTTTATGTCTTTGAAGTTACAAAGGTTTGCCTGTGCTGATCCCTTTTCTGATGATGAAGTGGAGTACATACGCAATTTCTTTTGTGAATATTTGTATGACCTCTTAAAGCCAGAACAAAACTTATAGTCCTAATTTCATTTGTAAATATATGTTGTAGCAACAATAATCTTCTGTAAAAAAAAAAATTTCGAACAATTCATTTATTTGTAAATATATTACGCATTGTAATTCAATAATAAATTTGTTTATTTTTTCGAACAATTTTCTTGTGTCCATTTTGGGTTTTTGAATGTATTGGATGGTGGATAAAGCTATTTAGTGATTGAAATTTGAGGTAGAGGATGTTGTAAATGAGCAGTAAGAGATTGAAAAGTAGTCGCGACTTTTAGGACTGCATATTTTTTAAAGATCCGGTCCTAAAAGTCTTCGTTTAATTCTAAAAAATATGGCTAGACTTTTAGGACCGTATATTTATTAAAAATCCGGTCTTAAAAGTCTTTGTTTATTTTAAATAGAGTAAATACCCTTTTGGGTGCCTGACAAAAAACATGGACCCCATTTTAGTCCCTATGGACTAAAATATGACTTTTTTATGGACTAAAAAGGGCTTTTTGGAAATTTGCGAGGGACCAAAATGTTTACCAATCGACCCTTATTCATCCTTTTCAGGGACTAAAAAGGGCATTTCTTTGTGTGAGGGACCAAAATGGGGTCCGTGTTTTTTTCCAGGGACCTAAAAGGGTATTTACTCTTTTAAATAAGAATGGTGAGACTTTTAGGACCGCATATTTATTCAACTTCTGGTCCTAAAAGTCTTCGTTTAATTCTAAAAAATATGGCTAGACTTTTAGGACGTATATATTTTAAAAGTCCGGTCTTTAAAGTCTTCGTTTATTTTAAAAATATGTTGAGACTTTTAGGACCGTATATTTGTTAATTATTTGCTCCTAAAAGTCCGGTCTTAAAAGTCTTCTTTATTTTAAAAAGGGTTAAGGTGCAAAACTACACATGTGTTTTTCTCCGATGAGCGCCCAGTAGCAAGTGTTTTTTTTAGGTGCAAAAGTACACACGTGGTTATAGATTATGTGCAAAAATACCGTTTGACCGTTAAGTTTGACTTTAACCGTTACGTTTGACTTTTTTTGCTGACTGGATGATGACGTGGCATTTCAAAGGTGCAAAAATACACATGTGGTTTGTTAAGAAGAACGCCCAATACCAATTTTTTTAAAAAAAATAATAATTTTACTTCAATTAAAATTTTTTAGGATCTTGAAAAAATATTTCAAGTATTGACCAATTAGTAGGTACTAAAATGATCTTGATCGATCGAAAAAAATATTTCACGCATCGACCGGGTACTAAAAAGTATTTTAGGATACTTGACCGGTACGAAAAAATACTTCATAATCTTGAAAATTTATTTTAGGATCTTGAAAAAATATTTCGTATTGACCAATACTAAAAGGATCGACCGATACCGAAAAAAATATTTCGTGGTACCGATTTGGTACTAAAAAGTACTTTCAGGATACTGACTGGTACAGAAAAAAAACTTCATAATCTTGAAAATTTATTTTAGGATCTTGAAAAAATATTTCAGGTATTGATCGGTACTAAAAGGATACTGACTGATACTGAAAAAAATATTTCAGGGTACTAACTGGTACTAAAAAGTACTTTTAGGATACTGACTGGTACAAAAAAAATACTTCATAATCTTGAAAAATTATTTTAGGATCTTGAAAAAATATTTCAGGTATTGGTACTAAAAGGATCCGACCGATACTTAAAAAAATATTTTAGGGTACTTATGGGTACTAAAAAGTACTTTCAGGATACTGACTAGTACAGAAAAAATACTTCATAATTTTGAAAATTTATTTTAGGATCTTGGAAAAAAAATTCAAGCTAGTGACTGGTACTAAAAAGATATTGACTGGTACTAAAAAATACTTCATGATCTTGCAAAATTATGTTAAGATCATGAAAAAGTATTTCAGGGTGCTGAGTAGTACTAAAAATATAGTTCAACATATTTTTTAAGATTCTAAAATAATTTTTCAAGATCATGAGATATTTTTTCTGTACGAGGCAGTATTCTCAAAGTATCTTTTTAGTACCAGTCATTACCCTGAAATATTTTTTCAGATCTTAAAATATTTTTCAAGATCATGAAGTAATTTTTCATTACAGGTCAGTATCTTGAATATCTTTTTAGTACCCGATAGTAATTAAAATAAAATAATTAAAAAAAAGAATTTGGTGTTCAACGCTCTTGTTGACAAACTACATATGTATTTTTGCAGCTTTGAAATGTCACGTCATCGTCCAGTCAACAAAAAAAGTCAAACTTAACGGTCAAAGTCAAACTTAACGCTCAAACGATATTTTTGCACCTAATTTGTAACCACATAGTCCCTTTTGAACCTAAAAAAAGCACTTGCTACTAGGCACTCCTCGGAGAAAAGCATATGTGTATTTTTGCACCTTAACCCTTTTAAAAATATGGCGAGACTTTTAGGACCATATATTTGTTAATTGTTCGCTCCTAAAGTCCGGTCTTAAAAGTCTTCGTTAATTTTAAAAAATATGGCTTAACCTTTAGGACCGTGTATTTGTTAAATGTCAGGTCTTAATAGTCTTCCTTTAAATAGAAATGGTGACTCGCTTTTCAGACAAATCATTAGGGTTCAAGACAACCGAGGTTCTGGCGATCTGCTCAAGCTAGGTCTTTCTTTGTCGTCGTTTTTACCTCTCCTGATTTTGAGCAGCATTATCGGTCTCGGTTTTCTTTGTCTTTTTCCTTTTTGTTGGAAAAAGAAGGAAGATAATGAAAAGGACACTAAAAATATTCAAATCAGGGCGAGGTAAAACCGATGACAACGACGGTCCAACCTTGAGAAGAATTGTCACTGTGCTTGTTTTTATTCGAATAAAGTAAACGATGTTTTTTTGTATGGGCTTAACTATATTCTGCGAATTCTTAATGTTGATCACACACGAGGACAATGTTTTGTTTGTTTGTTTCCTTTTTGTCGGAAAAATAAAGAAGATAATTAAAAGGACAAGGCGATCGAAGATGAAAACTAAAAATTTTATTTATTATATTTTTTTTATCTTTGCCGTGAGGGCGGAGTAGTACATAAAAACAAAACAAAAAATATCTAATCCTCCCCATCGTTGTCGGAGGGGACGGAGGGGTCGAAGACGTTGTCATCAGAAGGATGGTACTCAACGTCATTGGCGTTGAGTACTGTGTTCAGCTTGTTGTTGACGGCATGATAGACCTGAAACAGTTGGCCCAAGCGTTGGTCTATATGATCGACGCGGGCGAGGAGGTGCTGCATCATCTGGTAGAATGATGGGTTCGGAGGCAATGGAAGAGGGTACGGAGGTGGAAAAGAATGAACTTTTAATACTGGATATTGTAAAAGATCCGGTATTAAAAGCAATATTTTTTAAGGAAAAATTCTTACTCTAAAAAATTGAATTGAAAAAAAAAATAAATGAATTTTAGGACCAGATACAAGATAAAAGATCAGTTTTAAAAGTAATTGAATTGATTGAAAAAATAAAAAATAGACTTTTAGGACCAAATATATTATAAAAGGTAGATCTTAAAAGTAATTAAATTGAAAAAATAAATAATATACTTTTAGGACCGAATATTTATAAAATATGCTCTTAAAGTATAAACACTAAATTCATTTATACCAATTGAATCCGAATTCATTCTCATAATTAATTGCGTGTCTCCCCTGCTCTCTGCCCTTATTAACTCCTCACACTACCTCTCTGTCCTTATTAACTCCTCACTACCTAGCTCTTTGCCCCAACTACTCAAAGCTTCAAATCATGGTTAGATACAAGAGAACTTTTCATAGGGGTGCTCTTACACCTGAAGCTCGTGCCATCCTTGGATCGTTATACGGTGTGCCTCTTCCAGCGAGAGTGCGTTCTTTTGTGACCGAAGAGTATCGGGTCGTTGAACCCATTGTTATTTCGGATGATGAAGAGATTGCCGCACGCCCCCTCAATCCTTCTGCCGACTTTGTCTATGCCAGCCCCCTCCATCCTTCAGACCAAGAAGAGGTTCCTGCTCCCCCTCTCCATCCTGTTGGCCCCAGCGCTCCTACCTCTGACCCCTCTCCTCTTTCCTCTAATGATGCATTGTGGCTGATGCAGCAAAGACAGGAACTTCCTTATCTCTGGCGGGAAATTAATGCTCTTCACGCCGATATGGCCAAGGCATTGGATGATAATAAGCTTTAGGATGTTCAGTTAGATTCTTGTTTTTGATAATTTTCAGCTTGTAGTTCTTTTTTTCTTCTTATGTACGTGCATATTCTCCAGTAATGTATGAAGCATTAAGAACTAAGCTTGTTTTTTTTTGTTCATATTCTCTAGTAATTAAAGAAGCTTATTCTCCAGTTTTCCTTTATTTTATTCATTTGGTTGCTGCTGCGCTCGCAAAAGCCAATCCTCTTTTTTTTTGGTTTGGTTAATAAATGAGGACCGTTAGACCAGATACTTTATAAGTAACTGGTGTAAAAAGTATTTGACTTTTAGGACCATATTTTTTTATAAAACTTCAGTCTTAAAATTAAATGAATAATAAAAATTTAGGACCGAAGTCTTCTAAACCTCCGGTCTTAAAAATTTAATTATATCTTTAGGACCAGATACCTTATAATTAGTCGGTCTTAATAAAATCCAAAATACTAAAACATGTCTCTGTCGCGCGAAAAATAAATTTCCCTCTCTGAACTTCTCTTGTCGCGCCGAAAGTGATTACTTAGGTTTTGTCTCTAGTGTTTGTGGGTTGCTTCTCGCTGCTTTGCGTCGCGCTCTCTCGACAATCACTTTCTGGTTCCTTAGCTAAACGTCTATAGACCAAGCTGTAAGAGGTTTTTCAGTTATATAACTTTATGATTTTCGTGCTTATCGTTCTGGGTTTTTCATGGGTTGAATGAAATCGGTGAAATGTTCTTGTGGGTTTCTCTGTTGTTAATGAATATTGTATTTTAAAGATTATATTTGCACTTTAGACCTACCCAACTGACCAACAAGTGTTTTTAGGTTACTCTTGATGTCTGCAACATCAACGTTTGTGGCCTTAGAAGAAAGACTCAGCAAACACATTTGAATTTATATGCTACAGGTGAGTCCACAAGACCTTCATGCGATGCATTTGATTTCCTCGACATGCATTTATTTTGCTTCTTGAATTCACTGTGATACATTTATGACCAAAAGTGATTCTTCATTATGCATTTAATGGGCAAGTTTCTCCGTAAAAAAAAAAAGACATAACCGACACTAAGCATGTATATGAATTTGGAGTTGGCTTATTTTTTATGCAAGCGTCAATTTTTTCGGATTATGTATGTTAAATATTTCCGTCTATAGGAATTCTACTATGGATCACAGTTGGATAAATGCTTTACGGACGAGTGTTGAATATCGGAATAGGGTGAGGGAATTTATAGAATTTGCTAAACAAAATGCCCATGATGATAGTGGGAAGTTTTATTGCCCTTGTGTAAAATGTTTGAATGAGAGGTAACTAAGTCCTGAAGTTATACACACACATTTAATTTGTGAGGGATTTTGTAAGACTTATATAGTATGGGTATGGCATGGTGAAAAAATGTCAAGTGGGTCTCAACATGGGGAAGTGGCCTTTGATGATAATGACACGGATATGGATGATCGCATAGAGGACATTATTCGTGATGTAGGAGAAGAGGCTTTCGATCAATCACATGCATATGGTAATATGTGCAGTGATGCAGAGACCCCGATATACCCTGGGTGTAAAAAATACCAATTGTTGAACGCAGTATTGAAATTGGTAAGCTTGAAGGCACGTCATGGATGGAGCAACAAGAGTTTTTCTGAAATGCTTGAGGCTTTTAAGGACATGCTTCCGAATGATAATGTGTTGCCGCATCGATACTAAGATGCTAAGAAAACTACTTTGTCCACTGAGGATGGAGTACAAAAAGATCCATGCATGCTCGAATGATTGCGTATTGTATAGAAATGAGTTTGAAGAGAAGCAGAATTGTCCAATATGTGAAACCCCAAGGTACAAGTCAAATAAGGGGCCTGCAAAAGTGTTGTGGTATCTTCCAATCATACCAAGGTTCAAGCGGTTGTTTGCGAATGAAAATGATGCAAAAAATTTGAGGTGGCATGCACATGAGAGGATTTTTTATGGAAAGCTTCGACATCCGGCCGATTCTTCTCAATGGAAGAAAATCGATCACTTATTTCCTAACTTCGGCGAATAACCTAGGAACCTTAGGCTTGCCCTTAGCACGAATGGCATGAATCCCTATGGAAGCCTTAGTTGCATACATAGTTCATGGCCTGTACTCCTGATTATTTACAACTTATCTCCTATGTTATGCATGAAACGAAAGTACATCATGCTGTATATGTTGATTTCAGGACCAAAACAACCCAGAAATGACATTGATGTTTACCTTGAGCCCTTGATCGAAGACTTGAAGGAGTTGTATGAAGAAGGTGTCGATGTTTTTGACTCTTTCAAGAATGAGATCTTTAAAATGAGAGCCATGATATTTTGTACTATAAGCGACTTCCCAGCATATGGGAACTTGTCAGGGTATAGTGTAAAAGGCCATAAAGCATGTCTGGTTTGTGAAGAAGGCAGACGCTACTATCAACTTAAACATGGAAGAAAGATGATTTATCTTGGACATAGGAGATTTCTTAGACGAGGCCACCCATATCGCTGATTCAAGAAAGCCTTTTTTGGTGGCCAAGAGTATGAAGATGCTCTGGTGGCATTGACTGGGGAGCAAGTGTATGAAAAGGTGAAAAATATAAGTGTCATCTTCGGTAAGACTGCAAAGAGTAGAAAAGAAACAAATATATGGAAAAAAATATATGTATTCTTCGATCTTCCATATTGGGGCAATCTTGATGTGAGACACTGTATTGATGTCATGCATGTGGAGAAAAACGTATGTGATAGTAATGTTGGCACGTTTCTCAACATACAAGGTAGTTCCAAGGATGATGTGAAGGCATAATTGGATTTGCAAGCAATGGGAATACGTGAAGACTTACATCCAAGGCCATATGGGAAGATAACTTATTGTCCCCGGCTTCTCATACTTTGTCTAAAGATGATAAACGGAGTTTTTGTGAGTGTTTACATGGCACAAAAGTTCCCCCGGGGTATTCTTCAAATTTTAAGAGGCTTATATCGATGAAGGACTTGAAATTAGTAGGCCAAAAGTCTCATGATTGTCATGTCTTGATGCAACAACTACTACTCAGTAGCTATTCGAGGCATCGCCGATTATGATGTTCAACACATTTTGACTAGACTTTGTTTCTTCTTCAATGCGGTTTGTAGTAAAGTTTTCGAGATTGAAAAGTTGGATGAATTGGAGAATGAAAAAAATCTTATCTTGTGCCACCTTGAGAAGCTTTTGTTCCTACATTTTTTGACATAATGGTTCATCTAATTATTCATCTAGTGAGGGAGATAAAGTTGTGCGGCCCTATCCATTTACGGTGGATGTACCCAATTGAAAGATCTATGAAATTCCTAAAAGGTACGTGAAGAACGCATATCGGCCAGAAGCATCAATTGTTTAGAAATATGTTTCTGAAGAAGCCATGGAATTTTGTCAAAATTATTTGGCCAAAGTAAGACATATTGGGCTTCCTCAACGTCAGCATGCTGAAGGGGGTAGATGAGGGGCTTCGGTAAAGAGTGTGGATCCTTATGAATTGTCAGAAGTCCACTTATACATCTTGAATAATGTTGATGAAGTTCAAGCCAGCATAGCTGCACATAAAGAAGATGTAAGGAAAGAAAATCATCGAATGACTGAACAAATGTTGATTAGGGAGCATAACATAACTTTTGCAAACTGGTTCAAACAAAAGGTCGAGGGAGAGGAATGTGTTTCTGATACAATAAAATGGTTAGCACGTGGTCCTAAGGTTGATGTCATAAGTTGGAATTCGTATGTGATCAATGGTTATACATTTTACACGAAGTTCCTAGATGATAGGAGCACCATCCAGAACAATGGTGTTATGTTAGAGGCTGAATCTATGCACTTCTCCAGTTCTAAAGACAAGAGGCCTAAATTGGCAGTCATGCCATATTATGGGGTTATTAAAGAGATTTGGGAGGTGGACTATGTTAAAATTAGATTTCCCATTTTGAAATGCAAGTGGGTTAATGTCAATAATGGTGTTCAGATCGATCGGCTAGGATTTACATTAGTCGATGTCAATAGTAGAAGTTTTGGAGATGAACCTTTTATTATAGCAGACCAGGCAAAACAAGTGTTCTATATCACCGATCAAGAAAATAAAATGTGATATGTATCTCTCCAAGGAAAAAGGGTCATTCATATTGATGAGGAAAGTCATTCAAATTATGGTCTTCCTGAGAGTACTCCTTTTTCAAGGGGTCTACTAGACATGAACGAAGAAGATGAAGCGGATAATTAACCCGGCATAAGAAATGATCATCAAGAAGGGATATGGGAGGATATCCCTTTATAAAAGAGTCAATTCATAAGATAATATTCATATGTAGAATTCTTTGAAAACTTTAAGGTTTTAACTATATTATATTCTTTCTATGTTCTTAAACAATGTCATTGACTATGAAGTTTGTTCTTGTTTTATTTTTGTGGCAGGATGCGATCCAAAGGGGCATGTTATAAAAGATGATATTACATTGTTGGGTGGGAATCAGATGAAGGCATGGTGAATATTATATTGGGCATGTATGTTGATTTACGTGCTATATTTGTAACTCATTGTATTTGTAAGTAAGTTATCTTATTGTATAAATTAATTTAGGTGTTGTAGTCATGGTGAATAATATTTGTATTTTTTTCCCAATTCAATTTATTCATAATTGTTCATAGCTTATAGCTTAAAGTATCGACTTTTATGTGCTGGATTAAGTGGTGGATTTGTGTAATATATATGATCAAGAAGAACATAACAGGGAAAAAATTCAGGAAAATTTATACCGAAAATAAATAGGCCGGTCTTAAAAGTTCAAATTTTAAGACCAGATGTATTTATATGTCCGGTTTTAAAGGTTAGGTGTACATATTTGATATTAGACCGGTCTTAAAAGTTGGTCTTTTAAGACTGGTGTATTTATCCGTCCGGTCTGAAAATTCAATTTTTAAGGCTGGATGTATTAATCATCCAGTCTTGAAAGTCAGTGTTTTAAGACCGGTATAATTAGTCGTTTGGTCTTAGAAGCCGCTATTGTTTAGACCGGATTTATTTTTGTCCGGTCTTAAAATGCCAATCTTTTAAGGGTGGCCTATTTTTTTGTCCGGTCTTAAAAGTTGAGTTTTAGGACCGAACAAAAAATATTTCAGTTGTATATAGTACGACTTTTAAGACCTAATGTTTTAAATGTCCGGTCTAAAAGAGTTTCTTTAAGACCGGTTCGAGTCCGGTCTTAAAAGTTAGACTTTTAATACCGCCTGGAAGAAGACCAGTCGCAGGTCCGATCTTACGATGCCTCTTTTGTCCGGTCTTAAAAGTCTTTTTTGTACCGGTGGTGGTTTAGACTATGTTGGTTAATTGGAAGGATGTTTGGGCTAGTTAAATGTTGCATTAATATAATTGACCTTTATTATGGGTATGAAAGCTCAGCATGTGTGCCCAAATAACAACTTGCTAACAAACTCATTCAACCCCTATAAAATTTAAACAGTCTTTGCTTCTTGAATAATAGTTGTATTAGATATATAAAAATAGATTAAACATCATTATTTGTCTTATTTTCTCACTCTTTCGTGTTCTTTTTAATTATATCGGTTATTTTGAAAATTAAATGCATGAGGGCTGAAAAGTGGGTTTTGGAGGACAACACCAACATGGGATTAATTAATAATTTATGGTAAGATCCAAATTAAACAAGTGGTTAAACTATTTTGGAGTACAACAGGGGTTAACCCTTCGTCCACTTGTGTAGCCGAAAACACCTACTGGCGTGAAAATTTTCGACAGTTAAAATAAAAGAAAAGAGACATAAAGTCCACATCATTTTAAAATTAATGACTTTTCTTGCTTTTGCATTTTCTTTATTGTTCTTTTAAATATACTGAGAGGAAATTTCTGCCATGCATTTTCTCTGCTATTTTCTTTTCTTTCATTTTCCCTCCTCATTCAAATAAAATATAACTACAGTGGTTTTTTTCCTTTATTTCTTCTTTGAAGATTCCACATATTAAAGACAAGTCATTAAACTATTCATCAGATTCCTCGTATAGTTTGTTTTCTAGTGGAAAAGAAAACCATGTCTACTTTATAATATTGTTATATGCATTAATTTGTTCATGGGCGAACACACATAAAAGGAGGTACCATATATATTAATCCATAAAATATGACATTCTTTAAAATATTCAAACAATAAAAGTTGACCGTAACCACCAAAATTGTCCTATATATACTACCATAACATGCATGCTCACGATCACTTGCACGTTTCGAGGTATTTAATTTCGTCAAACGAAGAAAACGATTTAATATTTATAACTAGAAAATTTCCCCACGTATTGCCTAGGATGTTTAAAAAAAAAAAAAAAATCCCCAGATATTGTCTAGGATGTTTCAATTTTATTTTTTGATTGGTTATCCCAAACCACTTTAAACTTAAGACTAATCATTTTCAAAACTTATAAATTCCTAGAGTCTAGTCTAGGATAACCATAGGTCTCATTAAATATTCAAACAATTCTTATCAAGCTCTTATAAAAAAAACTAAGACAATTTCAAATTTTGGGGCTCATAAAGGCACTAGAGAGAGTACTTCTTAATTTTATCATCTTAATGAGATTTCACAGCTTGTGTACCGCATCGAATAGAAATATTTAGGGAGAATGACTTTTAAGTCACAATCAATGAAACTAATATCAGAAAAGTATCAATTGACAAGTGAACATATGGGAGATTAACAAGTGAATCAGTTACTATCAACAACTTATGAGACTTGTCAATATATTATTTTCTTTGGTTGAGATCTAGATGTCATTCTCCCAATAATATATTTGGTTTGAAGGGGTTGGAATGGAGAAGTGAAATGGGGCAAACATTTTAATGACTTGATTTTTTTTCTTAAAAAAGACACTGTTACAAATTTTAATAAAGGAAATATGTAAGAGGAAAAAAATTAGTTAAAACTTTCAACTTCACTTTTCCTTTTTGTTTTTAACCACCCCTTCCCTCTAGTACTCTCGAACGAAACAAACCAGAGAAAACTAATAAAAGTTAAATATTGAGTAAGTACTAAAGTGATGATTTTACAAAATGCAATAATTTTTAGAATTTATAAAATAAAATTATATTTCTTCAACCTTGCGTGCTCTGGGATAAGGGTCTTATTTGCCCCGGAAGTTTTGGCTGAGGAGCACTAGGTGGATGGAAATTTTTTTGGAGCTAAATTGCCACAGAAGTTAACAAAACGTAGCAATTTTGCCCCTCCGTTATTTTTGACCGTTAAGTTTAACCGAGTGCACGTGTGGCATACCACCTCATCACACGTGGCATGTCACCTCATCAATCAAATAAGAGTTAAGTATCATTTTTGCTTTGGAAGTTTTCGCTGAGGAGCAATTTTGCCTTAGAAGTTTACAAAACGTAGCAATTTTACCTTTCTATCTCCTAATATTAAATTTGACTATTAAATCAGTCAAAAAACACACATGTCATGCCTTGAATTGAACTTGAAGTCAGAGAAGAAGATCCTTGAGACGTTGAGCTCAAGGCAGCCAGAATTTGTGAAGCTGAACTGGTCAAAGGGACTAAAAGGTCTGTCGCAAAACCCAGAGGAAGCATCACTTGTGATCTAAGCAAATGAAACGCAAAACGAGAAATAAATTATCCCAAAAATTGGTTCAGTAAGACAAATCAATAGTGATAGTATTTACCGTTGTATAAATTGATCTAGGCCACCCACCCTGTCCCACAAGATAAATCTCCAACGATTTTAAGTAATGCTTACTGAATCAATTTTTAGGACAATTCATTATTGATTTGTCTAGATCAAACCAATTTTTGGGACAATTCCTTTCTTCACCCGATTTGTGTGCTGGCTAACCTTAGTTTGCCTTCTTTTGCTAATGATTATTTGTTAGTTTAAGTTTATTCATTGTTTTGATGTCTGATACATTTACCAAAATTTGACTTTTGATTATCTAGTAAGTTATTGACTGTGGTTATGAAGTTGGATCATATATCTTCGATGGACTGCACCCTGTTTACGCTTGAGACCTGGTGATGCAGTCAAAAACATACATTGAATTTAGGGAAAATCCTATATAAATACAAGTTGAATTTGTAAAACCCCCAGAAGCCCACTGAATTTATAAAAAGACTGAGAAGTGACAAGGACCTATGAGAGATATGCAAATTCAAGTGAAAAATCCACACTGCCCTTAAGTAACTTTATGAAGACACTGGAGGGAGTACGGCCACTCCATTCTCATTCGAAATTCATTTCTCATTCGACCATTCTAGCGTGTTCTTCATCGTCTTCATCGCAACGCCATGAATCCCTTAAGAAAAATCAGGTTTGATTTTCTGAAATTTTAATTGTTTGAGATGTGGTGGTTGTTGGGGCTGGACTACATTGTTGGAAGGTGAAGGAAGGAAAGATAAAGAAAAAGGTGAACAGTAAAACAAGCTCAAGAGGCTGAAAACTCCAGTAATGAACCGTAAATGCGTTTGAGGAAGAAGGTGAACAATAAATAAGGAGTTTTAACAAAATTTGTAATGGGATTAAGAAAAACCGTCGTTGAAAATTAAGCAAAAAAAAAAAGTTACAACGACTATTTTTAAGAAAACAGTTGTTAAAAGTACTTTTAAAAAACAATCGCCAAAAACTTTTGATGATCTTGTTTTTAAGAAAACAATCATTAAAAATACTTTTTTTATGACTTTTTTTTTGTTGAAAAAACAATCATTAAAAATACTCTTTTTGACGACTTTTTTTTTTTAAAAAAAAAAAACAGTTGTTAAAAGTCATAACGTCATTTCCTCTTTAATGCCTTCCGAGTGAAAAAAAAAATGCACTATCACAAAACTTGCAATAGTATTTACAAATCCCGTAACGCCATTTACAACTTTTTTTTTTTCAAGTTTACATTTTTTCCTCTTTAATGCCTCGAGTGAAAAAAAAAATATTATGCACTATCACAAAACTTGCGGTATTTACAAATCTTGTAACGCCATTTACAAATTTAGTAACACCATTTACAACGTTTTTTTCAAGTTTACATTTTTTTCCCTTTTTAATGCCTCTCGAGTGGGAAAAAAAAGCACTATCACAAAATTTGCAACGGTATTTACAAATCCTGTAACGCCATTTACAAATTTAGTAACGCCATTACAACATTTTTTTCCTCTTTAATGCCTCTGAGTGGAAAAAAAATATGCACTATCACAAAACTTGCAACGGTATTTACAAATCTTGTAACACTATTTACAAATTTAGTAACGTCATTTACAACGTTTTTTTTCAAGTTTACATTTTTTTTTCCTCTTTAATGCCTCTGAGTGGAAAAAAAAATGCACTATCAAAAAAATGCACTATCAAAAATAATCCATGTTCTATTTACAAATTGAGATTTTCTTGATTTCTGGCTCGTGAAAAAAGTGGTGTTGGACTTTTCTTAAACTTGGGCTTTGATGCCATGTTGAGTTGCCCAGAACTATTAAACAATACTTTTATTTAATAAGAAAATAATCCATGTTCTATTTACACACCCAAGTCTCGTATATAAGACTCAACTACACACTAATCTAAAACTATATGGGCCGACAGCCTCTGGCCCAATCACTAATACAAGTCTTACTAATACAATAAGCCAATTTTCCTACAATCTCGGTGTATGGATTGCAATTTCTCTGCCTATTTTGTGTTATTATTGGTATTGTGTCAGACAACAAGAAAGGTTTGTGTTTTTGGTGTTGAACAAAATCAAGGCATAATATTGGACAAACGCTTTTGTTTTGATAATAAGACAAACTTCAATAAACAAAGTGTAAAAGATCAAACCAAGCAACCTAGAGCGAATAAACGGGTAAAGCTACAAGGAAATAGAACAACTAACGAAATTTAAAAGATCCACAGTTATAATATGCCTCGGCCCGTCATACATTACGCATTCACCAAAAGAGAACCACCCCAAACTAATAATCAAAAGATGCAAGAAAAAACATTCGGAAAGTTAGGACATTGTAAAGAGCATTAGAGATTATTAAAAAAAAGACACATTGGATGCTCGAAGTCCAAAATTAAAAAGTACAATGGAAGAAAAATCTCAACAAGAAGGATTTTTTAGGCAAAAGAAAAGGAAGAAAACAACAAACACATAGGATTACTATTATTGAAACATCATCAATGCCACCACACTAATTTCAAAGCTTTGAATGGTCAGTTCAAGCCATTTAGACTTATTCTGGTATAATTCGCTTCGGCTTCTCTTGGCGACTCTTGTGGAGAAACTTAGCCACCCTACAGAACATAAAAGACACACATTAGTTCATATTAAAACCGCTACAACGGGATATTCGCCTTCTCTAATTTCTTTCTTCCATATTCTTCCTTCACCTTTCTTACATCCTAAACTCTGCTCCTATCAGGTTTGTTTTAATATTAAATATTTTTCTCATAAATAAGTATTTCTTTTCTTGTTTTTCTAGTGATTTCTTATATGTTTATCTTTTCAGGGGTCTGCAAATTTCTCCTCCTCTTCCTACTTTCGAATTTTACACCAACACAACCCAATAATTCATATTGTAATTGATTCATTAATGATTTCTACAAATAAATGCAAACCATATTTTAACACAGAAAATAAAATATTCCCTACAGTCCTTAATATAATAAGAAAGTTATTTAAGCTAGTAAATACATTTATTGTCTAAAATACCTACTCATCTTCCTTAATTCCCTTATCCTTTCTCCATTTGATTATTGTTGAAGGAGCATGAATAGGGATAAAGTATGAAAAGATTGACAAATTTAAAAATTATATATTATATTTAGGATCAAAATTAAATCTCCAAATATGTCTTATATTAAGGACCGTGAGGAGTAAATTCATAATAATTAAGTTAATAACTAATGATACCTTTTTGTTTATTATTTAAATAATAAATTATTCCTACATTAAACATTTAAAAATACTATATGAAATCAAGTAATTAATTTTTATATGATTTTTTAACATACAAAAAAATATGATAATATTTTCATATTGAAATAAATTTTATAAACTTGTAGGCTCGAGAGATTTTTTTTTTTCATGGTCTTAGTTTTAGTATAGGTTTGCCAGTCACTACAGTTTTGATGCCAGAATTTTCAAGTAGCATTTCTAAAACCGCTACAGTATTAGTTATTTAAACCACTATAAATACAGAAAAATAATCACTACTAGTAGTGAATATTATATATTTGTGAGAGATCCATACCTTTTGAGAGCCTTTTTATATGTACGATTATTGTCGGGGTCGTCTTCGAGCTCGAAGGTTTCTAAGTTCATCCTCTTAACTTGTTTGCCTAATATTTCTTTCTTTGCCAACTTTTCCAGCTCACCTATGTTTTCGTCAGTGGCGCAGTCCATATCAACCATATCTCCACTTAATTTATTAGTCTGCATCACAGCTCAAATAAGCAGCATCAAAATAAAGTAATTTAATATTTGCAATACTATCTCCAATTTTAAATATAAAAACTAGTAATATTTACAATTCTAAATATAAAAATCAGTTAAAGATTTATTTTAAAAAATGTAAATAACAGATATCAATTCATTGTGTTTCTTAAATTTATAATTTTTTTTTTTAATATATATAAACTATCTCCTATTAGTTACATTAAGTAGTAAGAAGTTTCTATATGAAAGTAGTTTCAATGCAAATGATTAAAGAAGATATATTTTAGGAAAATTACGGTATAATTTTAATGAATAGGTAGCTTAATTAATTTCATTAATTTCTGAAAATTAGTTTATCTCTTATTTTAAGGGCCAAAAGGAGTATAAATTTTTGCTTTGATCCTAACTATATTTCGAAATTGTGATTTTTTTAAAAAAAAAACACATTTTTCAATTGATTACTCATATTAAAAGAGTTAGCTATCAAGAGAGTGGTTTTAAATGAAATTAAGTAAAATGTGTATTTTAGGGAGACTCGACACACTTATTTTTTTTTAATAAATAAATAACTCATCAACTATATTTTTTAAATTTATATAAAGTAGTAATCTAACTTATATATTTTATGTGTTTGGACCTTGTTTGAGTTGCTTTATTTGGATTATATGCGATTTCCCCTCATGTTTGTTAAGGTATGTTTATTGTGATTTCATTGAATACTCATTTCTTATCATGTTAGTGTTAAGGTAGTTTGGGTAATGTGAAATTATGATGAACCTAATGCATTGATTAATTCTAATTACATAACAAGAGGGATTAATATAGTGTTTTGAGGAATGGGTTGCCATTAATTAAAGCACTAGACTTAAGTGTTAGCTAGCTTGAGGTTTGGTACTTAGAGTGTGTTTGGTTTGAGAGGAGGGGATAGAAGGATAGCATAAATATTCCCCTTTTTTTTTTAATATTTTAGAGGGGGCTAAAGTATACTTTTAGTTTTATAAGTTTATATAAGGGAAAAACACTTCTCATGTTGTAGGAGAAGTGTTTTCTCATGTCACACACACATAAAATGGTGGGACCCATATATATATATATATTTAGCATTATATATATATGTGGGTCTCACTATTTCATGTGTGTGTGAAAATTTTCTTCTTCTCATGCAACATGAGAAGTTTAAACCCCTTTATATAATGCATACCTTTAATCCCTTAACTTTATATTCTAACACTGTTAATATTGCTAACAAAAAACACTGACTCATTAAACCCAATTGATGACTATGTAATTAAATGCTATTAACATTAAATTTAAATTATGTGTAAACTCTTTTTTAAAAAAATCCAAAAATCCTAATGAAGTAGTCAATATCAAAACCTTGAGTATATTTTTTTTAAAAAAAATGTCTAATAATCTAAATATACCGTATTAAAAAATTTAAACTTAATTATGCTTTGTAGCTTTACAATAATCCCTAAAGTTTATTGTATCAACATTTTTTGTTAGCAACATTAACTGCGTTAAAAATATAAGACCAAATTATACTTCATAAATTTAATGGACCAAAAGTATATATTAAGTAAAACTTAAAGGACTAAAAGTATACTTTAGCCATTTTGAAGGGGTAGGGACCCCAAACCTTTCTTTCCCTCCCCTCCTTCCTACACCCCCATTTTCGCTTCCCCTCCAAATTGGAGTTTTTCTTTAGGGGGCCAAATTTTTTTGACAAAATTACCCTCATAAATTTTTTAGTATTCCATTAATGCCCTTGATAAAAATATATTAAACATATTATTACAAATAAAAATATATTATTATAAATAAAAATATATTATTATAACTATAAATATTCTATTATAATATTAATTTTAAATAAAATATATTATTATAAAATATTATTACAAATAAAAATATACCACTACAATAAAAAATTAAAAATTGTATTGTTATAAAATTAATTTAAAATAATAAATAGGTTATTATAAATAAAAACTATTACTATAATTAGAAAATATGCTATTATGTGATTACTTTTAAATAAAATTATATTATTACAAATCAAACAGTAGTACTCCATTTTTAACATATATTATTATCTTAATTATAAATAAAAATAGTATTATTAAATTAAATAGAAGTAAGGAGTAAATTAATTTATATAATATATAAATAAAAAACATAAACTAATATGTGAGGGTGGAATGGTAAATTGTTATCACCCCTCCCCTCTTAAGCCAAACCATGGATCATCAAGTGAACAATAATTGCATACTCCTCCCCTACCCTACCATCCCTTTTTTCCCCTCCCTCCCTTCAAGCTAAACGCACCCTATTGAAATCCCAATATCTTAAGTGAGTAATAATTGCACTAGTCCATTTTCACGAGGCTTATTATCATCTATCCATTTCTATTCACCATTCATTACTATTAAATGTAAAGAGGGCAATCACGAGCAAGTTAGAACGAAAGCAAGAGGAATTTCAAGAAGGTAGTGACAGGCAAAGTGCAAAGTTAAGATCTATGTCTCAAATTGTACATAAATTCATACGAGGTATTTAAATTCACACCAAGATAATATTTCCATATGTATAGGGTGATAATGTATGAATTGGAGCCTTACAAATGCCTAGGGCCAATAATATATATCCATGTAAGTAATAAACTATTTTGATGTAGGAGTTTATGGATGTCTTCAACTATTTCATTCGTATATAGTAAAAAATTTCTAATGATCATGAGAATTTTTATGCGAGAAGTAGACACATAGAGCTTTCCAACAAATCCTAAATTGGGTCAATTATATGAATAAAAACGAGTTATGAATTTTTTAATTTATGAGTTATGAGTTATGAGTTATGAGCTTCCCCACCATAATATGCATGAAAAGGTATCTGAAGTGCATTAATTGATAATGTGTACCTGAATTCTCAAATAATTTGATTTATGAAGGGTTCGGAAAATAGAGGCAAGGTGATAATCAACCATGTCCTGACTGCCATCAAGAGTGAATTCAGTTATAGGACCAGCTCCCCATGCAAGAATTCCCCATTTTTCCGCAATTTTTGCATCATACACTTCATTTCCTAATAACTTTTCAACCACCTTCTGCCCCGTTTTTCGTCTAGCCCTCACCACTTCATCTCGTTTCCGAAATCCAGTTCCTAATGACACCAAATATATTTTATCATATTCATTTGGCTTCACTTCTGGTACTGCTTCTTTGAGTGCTCGAGTTAGTGCCGATATTTTTTTCTTCTCCCTCTTTTCTTTGTCTTTCTTTGTTGTAAGAGGCCAACTCCGCGGCTGCAAGTCCATGAGTTACATGTTTCATATATAATCATTCGTCATAAGCAAAAATAGAAGAAGAACAAAATTAACTAATGTAAATCTTAAATCAACCGTATCCGAATCTGGTGTTAACGGCCAATCTTGTGTAATCACAGTACTAGTGCTGCCAATTTCGTACTGTCGTTCTTGTGGTGGCGGCCGATTTAGTACAACCTCACATATAGCAATCAAGGCCTGCAAAGTAGGTGAGTTGATTTGTCAATCATCATCTAGACAAAAATAAAAAAGGAAAAAAAAAATCTAAATTTTAAAGGGGAGCCAAAAAAGTTATACAACTTTAGAATAAAACTGAATTTTTGACATATAAACTTCAACTTTGGGTTCTTTTGCGGTGTATTAAAAAAAAATCAATTTTCTATTGGGAAATAAGTGAGAGTCCCTTCATGATGCTTTTCGAGCCTAATAAATGATTTGGAGTCTAATTATGGCAGGTACTTGTGTGAAGACAATGAAAACACAAATCAAAACACACATCAATTAATTTCTCCAATAGTTTGGGAAGCCATCATGATGCTTCTGGGGCCAACAGTTTGTTACATAACTAAATTAATTTGGTCTTCACAATAGGAGTTAGTTTAGGGTTTGTTTTAGTCTTAACGTAACAGTAAGGTCTTAGTCTATTTTTTGTCTTTCAAATTTATAATTTGTTTTGTAAATTATTCTTATCAATTGTACTTATTAAAGGGACTTCAATTGGATATAGTTTCTAATTCAAATGATTCAAGGGATATTTTAAGAAATCAACACATATTTGTTACAACACATATTTCTAATGCAAATGAGAGTTTCTCCCCCTTCATGATGCTTTCCGAGCATAATAGATGATTTGGAGTCTAATTATGGCAGGTACCTATGTCACTACAAAAAATTTGTCGTTTCGTAGCAGTCAAATTGTAGTAGCTACAATAAACCGCTACAAATGTGATTTTGTAGCGGTTTTAGTTGAAACCGCTATATGTTTGCAACTGGACCACTCACGCCAAGATCCGAGCTGATTAGGGAACAAATTTTGTAGCGATCATAACAAAATAACTGCTACAAATTTTCGCACCAAGCTGGCGCTAAATTTGTAGCAGTTAATTTGTGGCGGTTTCTAAAAGGAAACCTCCACAAAAGTGGCGCCAGCTTGGCATCATATGACGCGAAGGTTGTGGCATTTTATAGGAATAAACCGCTACAGAATGCAATAAATTATTTCAAAATACAAGACCAGACCGGTCGCATCACTTTTCATGTGGTGGCAACTACTTTCAAACCAATGTTTAGTCTTGTGCTATAAATTCTTCATTCTAATAACGAAACTTGTAGCGGTTATTCCAATAACTGCTACAGAATTCAAACGGCTCTTCAAGTTTGTGGCAGTTATCACAAGAAACTACTATAGAATGCAAAAAGTCTTCAACATTTGTAGCGGTTTATACCAATAACTGCTACAGAATGAAAATACTTGGTAAACTTGTGGCGGTTTCCTACAAAATTTGAAGCCTATATATAAGCAACCCTCGACAGAAATTATATTCCGTGAAGAATTAGCAGCAAGAAATCAGACATTTGTTTGAAAACAACTACCTCCTTTATAATTTGCAAATGGGCTGCGTTTGGTCTCATAGTTTATGTATTATATTACCAAGCACGACATTTACATTTTATCAAGGGTGACAACTGGTTCCAAATCAATGTGAGGTTTCTTACTGTTGTTTTTTAAACTTAGAATAAAATTTGTAGCGGTTATAGATGAAAATGTTGTAAAATGCAAACAGTCTTGACATTTGTAGCGGTTTATTTGACCGCTACAAATTGTCACAGGGAACTAGGAATATTGTAGCGGTTAGTATAGCAATTTTTAGCAAAACCACTGCAAAAGTCAATTGTTTAAAAGCAACAGTGATCTATACATGAAACACTCTCACCACACTCATTCCTAATAGATATTCAAGCAACATTTCACGATGTATTGACACGCAGACTCAAAAGGTTGCTGGGTTGAAGAGTCATGACTCACATGTTGTTATGCAACAATTACTTCTGCTAGCAATCAAACATAAGCTGCCTCCCGATGAGTCAATTGTTTTAGTGAAGCCGTGTTCTTTCTTTCAGAAGTTGTGTTCCAAGGTTTTGATCGTTCAAGAGCTTGATCAGTTGCAACAGAAAATTATTCTTACGTGGTGTCATTTGGAGATGATCTTTCCTCCATCATTTTTCACGGTGATGGTTCACCTAACATAACACCTTGATTATGAAAGGAAGCTTGCTGGCCCAGTGCAATATCGATGGAAGTATCCGATTGAGAGGTACTCATTTTATATATGCGCGTCAGCATTACTCTTTAAATTTGCTAGTCGCACATTTAAGCATTTATGGACAACTTTACTTCTGCCAATTTTATAGGTTTCTTAGGAAATTGAAATCTTATGTAAGGAATAAGGAGTGGCTAGAAGGTTGGATAGCTGAAGGCTATATAGGAGACAAGGTTCTTTATTTTTGTTCAAGGTACTCAGATGACATTGAGACTTCTTTCAACTGACAGCCTCGTGTAAACGATTGTCCTGAACCTGAGCCATCAACAAGAGAGTTGTAACTCCCACGTGCTGGTAAACTAATTGGAGGAAGTGAGAGATTTAAACTAACGGCAATTGAAAAGTTTCAAGAACATAGAAATGTCTTGATTAATTGCACTAAAGTTGAACCCTTCCTTTAGTAAGCATTGTACACTCATATGTTATGCTTTCCTTACATTTTATACTTAAATTTCATGATCACCATCTCATGATCAATTGCAGGGAATTCAAAAGTCATGTGAAGCGTCAGGAAGGATTCATATGCAGACATCCTCTAAAATTGACAAAAGGGTACATAGAGAATTCCCATGATGGTTTCCGAGGGCAATACTGAATGACCACTACCCCACTCACTAGATTTCAGATCTCTCGCACTCGGCCCTCTTGACCTGCAACCAACTTTATGGCATATAACATCAATGGTTTCAATTTTGCATGGTTTCACGAGATCAATAACTGCTAACCCAAAGATAAGGTGTTTATGGCACCCTTGGGACAAGGAGTTGTACAAGCAGCAGTGACGGGAACATGCAATTTGAAGACGTCCCATATTATGGAAAGCTTCTTGATGTCATCAAAATAAATTACCAAGACCATTTCCGTATGACACTTTTCAAGTATTTGTGGGCAAATACGACAACTTCCCAGTGACTCACAACTGATGACTTAAACATCACATTAGTAAATTTCTCTAGGCCAAGTCACACTAGTCAGTTTGAAGATGATGAGCCATATATTCTTGCCTCAAAGGCGCACTAGGTTTATTATGTCGAGGGCGAGAGGCACAGAGATTGGAATATGGTGGTTCACTTAAAGCCTCAGGACCTTTACGATATAGGCGATGGTGATAACATCACCTACAAGAGTGAACCATTCTAGCTCGCCAAATATGAAGACTTCCTCCCTGAAGGTGGTGAGAGTTTACCTATCGTTCGGCCAAATTTTCTAACTTACGCTTCATAATCAATTAATTTAAGTTTCGTTTGTGTCCAAACATATTAAACTCAACTCTAGCATTTTCTCACCATCTTTTTTGCAGTGTGGCGACAAAGATTGATTAAAACAAATGCTTGTCTTACTGTAATCTGTCTATTTTGTTTTTTAAGGGAAAAAAACAATGTCTTATTTTTAGCAGTTATAAAACCGCTACAAACTACACAAAACCACTACAGATTTCGTCACATTAACCGCTACAAATATTAACCGCTACAAAAACTGTCACCTAAACTGCTACAGATTTGCTACAGATATCCCTACAAATACTACCACAACACCTCATTTCACCCCACTTCTTCATTTCTCTCTCTCCAACTTCTATCTTGTTTTATTTTTCTTATCAATGTTTTCTGGAGAGGGTAAGTGTTAATCAAGCTTATCAAATATGCATGGTAAATATTTTTTGTATATGTTTCATTTAAAATTCCTTATTTTCTTATTATTCTTTGATACTAACTATTTTTTATTTCCAGAACAACATTATTCCCTCAACATTCCTTCTAAATCATCAATATTCATTTCATAATCAAATATCATCTAATTGACCATATAATAAATTTATAGTATCTACACTTTACATTATTATACCTATATAATATCCATACCTATATAATATCCATAATCAAATAACATCTAAAGGTATTATTTTTTAAAATATTTAAATTTTCTATATAAATTATCAATTAACTAATAAAACTAAAATGTAAAAGTAATAGAAAAAACACTACACTTACTGATTTTTTTAAAAAAAAATAATTTGTTTGTAGCGGTTATTTAACTGCTACAACATTTTAAAAAAATTGGCCTATTCTTAAATTTTTTAAAATTGGCGACATAAATTTGTAGCAGTTTTAGAACCGCTACAACTTTAATTCAATTTTTTTGGCTCCATTAGCATTTTCATCCAAACTTGTAACGATTTCTTAACCACTACAAGTTTCTGCCATCAAATTTTAAAAAATGTTTTGCCACCACTCAACCTTTTCCCACCTATTTTTAAAAATTTGTCGATGTAGTTAGTAGCGGTTACTTAACCGCTACAAAAAATTGCAACTTCAACTTGTAACAGTTCCTATACTTCTACAACATGTTGACACAATATGTCGTATGGATGTCTTCTAGTAGCAGTAACCCGTAACCACTACAGTATCAGTAGCAGTTATGTTACTTGAGTAGCAGATAGTTTTAACTGCTAAAAAATAACTTACTATATGCTTTTTGTAGTGGTTTCTCTGACTGCTACTGATGTCATTTGTAGCGGTTGAAACCGCAACAAATACACAGATTTTTCACGTAAGGAAAAACGGTCCAAGACAAATCGACCGGACCGGACCGACCAATCAAGCTCGGGTTATGTTACTTGAGTCCCGACCCGAGGTCCTTTTTAAAAAAAAAAAATCATTACTAGTTTTAAGCGAATCGAACAAAAAAACAACTTACTATATGCTTTTTATTAGTGGTTTCTAAAATATTGCATCCCAAGAAAGTAAAAAAAAAACTGAAAAAAATTGGAAAAAAAAATCGATGTCATTTGTAGCACTGATTGAAACCGCAACAAATACACAGTTGACCTTTTTGGACAACCCTAGTTTTCACTGCTACAAAACATTTTTTTTTTTTGGTAGTGTGTGAAGACAATGAAAACACTAATCAAAACACGCATCGATTAATTTGTCCAACAATTTAGGAAGCCATCATGATGCTTCTGGGGCCAACAGTTTGTTACATTAATTTGGTCTTCAAAATAGGAGTTAGTTTAGGGTTTGTTTTAGTCTTAAATGTAACATTAAGATATTAGTCTATTTTTTGTCTTTCATATTTATAATCTGTTTTGTAAATTATTCTTATTAATTGTACTTATTAAAGGGGGCTTCCATTGGATATAGTTTCTAATGCAAATGATTGAAGGGATATTTTAAGAAACCAACATATATATGTTACAAATAACTAACTTGACTAATTTCCTTTATTTCTGCAAATTACTCTCTCCAATCCATATTATAAGCCACCTATAACTTACCCATCAAAATTAAGGACAGATGGTTGACTCATGAACTTTGTTTGAAAATAAAACACATTAGAGTATAGACAAACACTAAATTAGACTTTCAAACCTCCTCCACGTAAATTGTAATAAGGGTAAAAATATTTGAAAGAATTTTAATAATGACCTACCAATCAATTTATACTTCTGTGGATCAATAATTTCTTCCATTAAAGCACTCTATATTTAGGGCCACGTTGTTTGAACTCTGTCAAATAAAAACATAAGATCTCAGATCATTTTAATTATAATTGATTGATGACTCATCTTAAAAAATTCAAATTTTATCATATTTTTAAGAAAAATATTGTTTGATCATTTTTTTTAGGATTTTTTTTTCAAATTAAGATGTTTTCTTCTTGAAAAAAGATAAAATTTAAATTTTTCCAGATGAGTGATCAGCTAATTAAGATTAAAATGATATGAGTTATTATGTTTTTATTGAACAAAATTCAAATGACGTGTCACTCCTGAAGTATGTAAGTATATCTCATCATAAATACCATGCATCAAGAGTTCGAGCCGACAGACATCAATGTAATTACCGGATTATTTGCGATAACCCCGCCATCAATCAAATGGAACTGTCGGTTATCTTTTTCAAAGTAATGTGGAGGAAGATACGTTGGTGCAGCTGTAGTTCCCAGGCATATGTCTGACAGCTTCACATCGGCATCTACACCGTTCGTTCTTCTCACCTTGCATCGTCAAAAATGCCATAATCAAATATTAGAATGTAATTTGAACAGAGAATTTAATAATTATCTCTCGCTAACAAACACATACCCTAAAGCTTGAGAAAATATGAGGTCGGATTTGCTTGATGTCGAAGGTTGGAATTACAACGTTGGTCACTGTCTCACTCAGCTTTGTTTCTTCCAACATGTTTTTTATGATTTTACGTAATTCTTCACCATCGTACTTGGGTTTCGTGAGATAATCTTTGCCACTTTGTTGCCAGCTGCGACATGTATAAACAGATGACTTGTTATGAGGGCGTAGCAAGGAAAATAAGTTGACCAGACAAATAACGAAAGTTTTGATACAAAAAGACTTTTGACTACTTAAAGGGAAATTAATCTTTTTTGTGCTTATAGTTTTGATTCAGTCCAGTCCCTCAATCTTAACTCGATATAACTCTGACTTTATGGTTTTGACTTGTTTGTAATGTCGCTTTTGAATTTTAACTCAATATACAACTTACCATTAAAAATATTAATTCCTACATTTTTGAAAATTTAGATTATATATTTTAAGAAACTTAAGGATTGAAGTTTTTAATGGTTAAAATAATAGGGATGAGTTGCATGAATTAAAGCTTAGGGACCGATATTCAACTAAGATAAAACTATTGGAACCTAGTTGTATGAAGTCAAAATTTATGAATTGAATCACAATCGAATCAAAATTAAAGCATAATGACTAAAATATTATTTTGTAATAAGTTATAGAGTAAATACCCTTTTGGGTCCCTGACAAAAAACACGGACCCGGGACTAAAATGAGACTTTTTTATGGACTGAAAAGAGCTTTTTGAAAATTTACGAGGGACCAAAATGTTCATCAATCGACCCTTATTCGTCCTTTTCAGGAACTAAAAATGTTATTTCTTTGTGTGAGGGACCAAAATGGGTCCGTGTTTTTTTTTTCAGGGACCTAAAAAGGTATTTACTCTAAATTATATAAACACATGTTAGAAGTTAAAATTGACTCCTTCCAAATAAAATTTTTCAAAGATAAATTTATAATATAGTTACCCTTTTAGGGGGAAAATATCTTTGGATTTCATTTTGTAGAATTCCACAATTTGCTCAGTAGTAAATTTAGGACGGTTGTTAGCTTTATTTGGAGTAGTAAGCATGGCTGTGATAAGTCCACCAGTGCTGGTCCCCGCGATCACATCAAAATAGTCTGCGATTCTTACTTTTTTATCGCCTGCCAGTTCCTGACTCCCATCACAAAATTGAAAACCAAATCATTACTATGTTGTAAGATCATCAAACACTCAACACCGTAATTATTAATATCATAATTGTTATATTCAATAACTTCGATTATCCTGCTCAAAACAATGAAAGCTGAACTTATACCCCATATTCATTACTGCTGATTTATAAATCAAATCTCAACATTCAAATTTTTATCATAAATATGATCATAATTAACAGATTATATGTAAGTAAATGATAAAAAGGGAAAAAAAAAAAAAAAAAAAAAAGGTCCAAGTATTAAGATTCGATCGGAGAATTGGTTGCAATGGATCTTCAAACACTATCTATGAGATAAAATATATATATTCAAGGCCAGATCAATTTGTATTTGTATAGTATTAAAGGATTGAGTTGATCATGTAAGAAAAGAAAAAGAATTAACTTTATCCACTAATAAATATCCAAACCTCCATCAATAATAGCAAAAGAATATTCAAACAATAATGAACTTAACCAAACCTGAAGCTCTTTTTCAAGGAATTCTAGAATTATGGCTGGGATGATCCCCCTAACACCACCTCCATCAATACTGAGAATAGTAACAATCTTCTCATGATGTTTCCTTTTTCCAACACCACCTCCATCAATATTTTGAATAGTAACAGTCTCCTCAGGGTGTTTCCTTTTTCTATTGTTAGTTTTGCCATTAGCATGATGATCTTCCATTTAAGGTAAAAGGAAGAAGATAAACAAACAACGGATCTAAATGATGAAATAGAAGTAAACAAAAGATGAGTCGGGTATGTGTATTGATGATCATCGTGAAAGGTATTTTTATACACCCCCTCCCCCCACTTGCATTTGAATTTCTTTATAACGCCAAGACTTTATTTTCTATAACATCTAGACAAGGAATCCCAAATATATAAATGACCAAGATGAGATCTCTTGACTTCTAATTAATTTTATGGAATGAATAAAAAGAAAAGGATTAAAACTTATATCCATTTTGTCCTATCAACCCAAGACGTGGATTACTTTTACAATACTCGTTGCAGCTCATTGATTCCCTTTGACGCCGTCAATAGACGTTTGTGTAAAACAAGAACTTGTTGGTTGCGAATGCTTTGGCCTTTTCCGTTTATCTCGGTTTATATATTTTTTCTTCTTCTAGGTTAAGAACGAAAAATTTGTCAAAGTGACAAACCAAAACCAATGAACTATATATAGTGAAAGGCCGATGTTAAGTTTTTTAGGGCATCTATAAGAAAAAAAAAGAGATCAGTTATGGAGTTAAATGAACAAGTGAGATGGAAGGTAAGGTGTAAACGTAATCCAATTGCCTTAAGAGTGAGGACTTTTCTTTGGCTTATCATTTGAGTTTGTTGTGTTAGCGTTTTCTGCTAGCAACATTAATTGTGTTAAAATTATTGGACAAAAAGTATACTTTATATAGTTAAGGGAGCAACACTTGGATGACTTGGTTCTCCCCACGCACTCGTGTGGGAGTTTAGTTCTCTCCGCCAAGCGTCAGAGTGATAAGGGGGTTCGGAGGTAGATCAGGGCTGGTGTCGCGGTGGTGACCAGTGCCGGAGTTGGAGGATTTGGACAGGTCAAACAAAGGTATCAGTTGGCTTGATTCGATTGTCTTTAGCTGTTTGATTGAGGTGTTTGGAGGTTGCATTTTCGATGGAGGAGCCTCGAATCTCGTCGCCGTTGGTATGGAAAGAGGTTGATATGGATCGGATCTTGATGGGGAAAGTCTTATCTAGTAAATCCTATACACGAAGTGCAATGGAAAGGATTCTTTGGAAGGCCTGGAATCTGGTTTCGATGTGATCAAGGTTACAAGCAATGCATTTATGTTCAAGTTTGCGGATCTAGAAGAGTACAACAGGATCCTTCGTGGTCGTCCGTGGTCGATAAATGGAAATATCCTGAACTTGATGGAGAGATCGAAATACAAAACCTGTGAGTAGTTCGAGTTTAGCCGTTGCCCTATCTGGATCCAGATCCATAACATTCCAATGGAAGCATTGTGTGTGGAAAATGCTATTATGATTGGAGGCTATGTTGGCAATGTTATGCTGGCGGAAGATCCATATTATAAAGACAGGTATCTTCATAATTTCCTTCATGTTCGTATTGTTCTTGATCTGAGAAAAGCCTTAGTTAGTAGCTTCTGGATACCTAAACCGGATGGGAGTCTTTTTTGGGTCTCTATTCTTTATGAAAAGCTTCAGAGCTTTTGCTATAATTGTGGTCATATTGGCCATGATAATAGATCTTTGTAAGACTGAGAAATTGATGTCAATGGTCAACAATGATGAGCCGCGGTTTGGCCCTTGGACAGTAACGTCTCAATGTAGGAGTTGGGAAGAGATGCTAGTAATAGTTAGGGATGATAGGGAGGAGGCAGATTTTGTGCGAAGGAAGACATTACAGATTATGGCGAGAAGTTTGAATGAGCAAAATTAGTTGAAGGAAGAAGGATCTAAGGTTGAGGAGGAAGATATCTTCACTATTAAAGTGCATAAATCGTCTGCAAGTATGAAGAAAGAGGTGTTGGGGCAACAACAGGAGGGAGGAGGCTCTTCCTTTGCGAATGGTTTACTACCTAATAAATCGCTTTTGGAGAGGTCTCATCTACGGTCCTATAAGACCAAGCCTCGAGACGTTTCTGGATATGCTTCAGTGGAGGGAAACGTGGTTGCTTGTGCACGTGTGGATACAGAGGTGGAGTCGGATAGGGGATCTGAGTATGTGCAATCACCTGATGACAAGGATCCTGCTGACAAGTTGGGTAGTTCTCTGAGTGAGAGGACGATGAATCCTTTAGCGATTGTTCCTTACAAAGCACTTAGTGATGTCATTAGTGGGATTTGTGATCTTGGTTTGAAGAGAATGGCAGCAAAGGAATTGGAGTTTACTACGCTCAAAAAGAGGAAAGTAATTGCTACATATTCAAATCTACCTGATCCTTCAATTTCCAACTTTGCAGGAAATTTGAAGAAGGTAACGGCTAAATTGAGGAAAGCTGTTAAACGAAAGACCAGGGGGAGAAGGAGAATATTCCAAAGCAGGATCTTTCTTGGGACGAACCAATAGAGGACACAGTGGATCCTCAGCCAGTGGCAGCGGATTTTGTGTTCAAAGCTAAAAGGGGAAGGAGGAAGAAATGTCCTGCTAAGGGTGATGGTGGCTGGCCTTTAACAGCCACCAGGCAGCCATGAAAATCATCTCTTGGAACTATCAAGGCCCAGGAAGAGCCTTGACAGTTAAGAACTTGAGGGACCTTGCAAAAAAGTATCATCCCTCACTAATCTTCCTAATGGAGACTAAAATAAAGTCTGAAAAGTGCAAGAAAGTTAGGCTGAAATGTGGATTTGATCATGAGCTTTATGTAAACCCGATAGGACTGTATGGTGGGCTGGCTGTGTGGTGGAAGAGTAGCATTTCTTTGACTTTTCTTTATAGATCAAAAAACATCATCCATGCTCTTATTGATTCGGACTGTTTGAATACCCCAAAAGTGATTTCTTTCATCTATGGACATCCAAGTGAGGGCGAGCGTAGGATTGTATTGGACTACTTGAGACGTTTGGCATCTAGTATATCTGAACCATGGCTGGCCATTGGAGATTTCAATGATCTCTTGTCCCAAAGTGAAAAAGAAGGAGGTAATCTTAGGGCCATGAGGAAAATCATCAACTTCCAAAGCCTTCTATATGATTGCAACTTAATTGACCTGGAATTCAAGAGATCCCAATTCACATGGTGTAACAAGAAGAAAGGTGCCATTGTTAGGGAAAGGCTTGATCAGGCTCTAGGGAATGTGGATTTCAGAAATGCCTTCCATCATGTTGTTGTTTTTCGCGTGGAGCCTGTAGCTTCGGACCATCATGCGTTGATAGTGGATTGTTGCTTCTCTGAGGTGAAAGCTCCAAAGGTATTCAAATTTGAAACAAATTGGGTTCAACATGTGGATTACTTGATGACTGTGAGGAGATTCTGAAATGAAGGGTCGGGAGTTGTAGATGACAAAATCCTTGATTTAATTCGTAGGCTGGATCTATGCAGAAAAGGCCTTATGGAATGGAACCGGAAAGAATTCCCTAATTTTCAGAAGGTGATTGATCAGTTAAGATGACGTCTTGCTGACTGCTATGGGGGCCCTATGTTTGCTAAAATGTTATAGGAGGCTGAAGGTTTAGTTAAGAAAATTGAGGAGACCTTGGATAAGAAGGAAACTTATTGGTGGCAAAGGTCTAGGATATCCTGGCTGAAAAACGGTGATAGAAACACTAGATTCTTTCACAATAGTGTTGTTCAAAGAAGGCAGCAAAATAAGGTTGTAAGACTAAAGGATGAAAATGGGGTGTGGTTGGAGGAAAGGGAGGCAATAAAAAAATCCTTTAGTGTGTTCTATAGGAAATTATTCAGCTCGGATGGTCCTAGACCTATGGATCAGGCTCTCTCTTATGTTAAAAGGGTGGTTTCTGAGGAGGACAACGCAAAGTTGATAAAACCTGTTACTGATCTTGAAATCAAAGGGGTTGTATTTCAGCTTGGAGCAAACAAAGCTCCTGGTCCAGATGGTTTTTCTGGATTATTTTATCAATCTGCTTGGAAAGAAGTAAGCAATGGAGTGTGTGGTATGGTGCATGCTTTCTTTGACGGTAGTACTAGTTTAAAAGAGCTCAATACCACCAATATTGTCCTAATTCCAAAAGTTGATAAACCTGAAGGTGTTAATCATTTTCGTCCCATTGGTCTTTGCAAAGTTACTTACAAGATTATTGCAATGATCATGACGAATAGGATGAGGGGGCTGATAAATAAAATAATTTCAGCAAATCAAAGGGCATTCATAGCTGGAAGAATGATTCAGGATAACATCATACTTACTCATGAGGCCTTCCATTATTTGCAGCACAAGAGAAAGGGAAAGAAGTGGGAGTTAGCTCTAAAAATAGACATGAATAAAGCCTATGATAGGGTAGAGTGGGATTTTCTTGCTGTTGTAATGTCAAAAATGGGTTTCTGTGAGTGCTGGGTCAGTTGGCTTATGGATTGCATTTCCTCAACAAAGCTTACCTTGAAGGTGGATGGCCATAGTGTAACACTTTCACACCTGAACGAGGAGTTAGGCAAGGGGATCTGCTGTCTCCCTATTTGTTTATCATTGCTTCTGAGGTGATGTCCTTAATGATTTAGTTTCACATCGAGAAGAAGGATTTGGTTAGGGTAAAGTTGGCTCGTAGGGCTCCTGTCTTATCCCATTGTTTTTTTTTTGCCAATAACGCCATCCTATTTTTGAAAACTGATGTGTTAAATTGAAAGGTGCTAAGGACGATCTTGGATGTGTATTACAAGGCATCAGAACAATTAATCAACATTGAGAAATCAAATATTTTTTCTCAGCTAATACACCTGTGCAAGCTATGGATAGGATCTTAGCAGGGCTGGGGATTAAGCACTCTGCTCAGCCTGGAAGATATTTGGGTCTACCAACTATGTGGGGACGGTCTAAGGCTGCAACTTTGGCCTTTGTTAGAGATAAGGTTGGTCTGAAGTTACAAGGTTGGAAGCAAAGGCTATTAACCTTTGCTGGAAGGGAGATTCTGATCAAAGCGGTAGCTAATGCGATCCCCACTTATGCAATGTCCTACTTTTATTCCCCAAGAAATCATGCCAGGAAATTGATAGGCTGATATCTACTTTTTGGCGGGGGCAAAAGGGGGATGAAGGAGCTATCCATTGGAAGAGTTGGAGGCGGATGACTTTGAGGAAAGGTGATGGTGGGATGGGGTTTAGAGATCTCCTCTGTTTTAATCAGGCTCTTCTTGGCAAAACAGCTTGGAGACTATTAAATCAGCCAAATGACCCATGGTGTAAAACGTTGAAGGGCATTTATTTTCCAAAAGGGGACTTCATTTCAGCAAGAAAGGGGAAACACGCTTCTTGGGGTTGGATAAGTTTGTTGGAGGGCAGGGATTTACTTTTAAAAGAATTGTTTTGGAAAATAGAAGATGGCAGATCGGTTTGCATTTGGCGTGACTCTTGGGTTCAAGGTTTGATGGGCTCTAAGTTACAATCTGGTGGGAGTCAGTAACAAAAGATATGAGTCCAGACTGCAAGTCTCATTGTGAATGGGGGATGGGTTCTCAGTTCAATCAACTCAAAAATCAGCTTACAAGAGAAGGAGATGATTCTGAAAACTCTACTTCCTGGTGTCAAATGTGATGACCGAGCTATTTGGCTGGCCAACAAGGATGGTGTTTATTCGGTCAAATTTGGGTATGGTGTGGCAAAGAGTTGTACTGATGAGGAAGGAGTGAAAGATCCGGGTACGTCATTTATAATCCCTAAATCGTTGTGGAAGGGCATTTGGCGGGTCGTGGCTCCTCCCAAAATCCAACAGTTCCTTTGGAGATTAGGTGCAGGAGCCATAGCCACTAAGGATGCTTTATTTAGATGCAAATGTTCTCAAAATTCTGGCTTCCCGATCTGTTTGTCTGATAGTGAAACAATTGAGCATATGTTATTCCTTTGTCCTTGGACTAAGTATTGCTGGGTTGGTAGCCCTTTAGGCCTAAAGTTCAGTAAATGGTCTATGAAGAGGTGTGAAGTCTGGCTATGCGATATGTTGTAGGGCAAGGAAACATTAGATGAATATGGGAAGTCTTTATTTGCTACAACTTGTTGGTGGATCTGGAAGAAGTGGTGTAGCTGGGTATTCAGACAAGAGTTACCGGATGTAAAGGAGGTTGTCAGGTTGGTAAATTGTCAAGTGGAAGAATACTGGAGATCTAGAGCTGTGTCTGAATCTAGATCGATCAAGGTGTTTGAGGAAGGTATCATGATGAACTTGTAATGGATAGCACCTCTGACAAAGGTAATAAAATTCAATGTTGATAGTTCTTTTGTTGAGGCCTTAGGGGTGGCTGGGGTTAGGGTTGTATGCAGAGATGATCAGGGCCAGTTGGTTGGGGGAGTAGCTATTGAGGTGGAAGCTCTATCTCCTTTTATGTCTGAGTGTAGAGCAGTGAAAGAGGCTTTGTTGACCAGGAACCGGTTTGCTAATGCTCAGGTAATAATTGAAACTAATTTGTGAACCCTTATTCAAACTGATCAAAAATAATTCTTTTGTTGGAAGTGATTGGAGATGTGGGGATCTATTGATGGAAATAAAGGGTCTGATAGAGTCATCGGTGGGAGTGTCCTTTTCCTTGGACTCGCGCCTGGGTAATAAATTTGTTGACAAGTTAGCAACGGATGCCACAAGGAAGATGCACTTGTATTCTTGGTTGGTTTCTATCCCATCTTCCTTAAGCAAACTGCTTCAACATGACTCTGTTGGTTCCGTGAAATACCAGAATAGGAATACTGATAGACATGATAGAGAAGGAATAGGTTGAAGTATATATACTGATTCTGATAGTTCTGGTTTACTGGTTTTTGTAGTTGTTTGGTTGCTTTCATAGGTTTTATACGTTATAGGATTTATGTTTGGGAGGTGTGTTGTAGGTTGTACTGCTTAGGCTTTTCTGAGTGCTTCTTTTGGCTTCGGCTATTGGTGTTTGTAATATTGTTTTTTATAGTAATAAAATTGACTTTTTTTGGGCAAAAAAAAATAGTTAAGGGAGCAAAAGTATATCTCATGTAAATTTAAAGGACTAAAAGTACATTTAGCCTACTTTATTTATTTATAAGCCAAATACATTGAATTGAATTTCAATATATTTTATTTAATATATATACCTCGATACAATATATTAGCCAATAGTTTGGTGCCACAATAGCATTAATAAGAACTTCCTTCAAATATTTTTGGGAAAATTATTATGAGGTCCCAATAAAGAGATTTAATAATAATAAAAAGTCTTCATAATAAGTGAGCAATATAAACTTTTTATTTTCTGTATTAGACCTAGTCTTTTTTCCCTGAAAGTATTAGTCCTAGTCATAGCAAGCGTAGCTTTTCATTGTTATTGAACTTTTGAGTGATTAAATCCCTTCATTGAAACCTCATAATAATTCTCCAAATATTTTTTAAAAGTGATATGGCAGGTTTGATTCTCCCAGTATTTTATATGTATGCACGTGTTTCTTGATTTGGGTGAATAATTTGATTGCCTCTAATAAAAAGATACTTATACCTAACAAAAATAATTACAGAGTTATAATGATATAATGTCATATAATTAAATTGGGAAAAAAAAGACAATGTCATCTCCACACATGGACTAAACAAATGACGCAGGGTCCTGCACAATTGTTTAAGATGGTTCATGCGTGGCTGATCGAGCCATATTTTTGTATAATTTGTTATCATTAAATTGGGATTTATAATCCATTTTGTCATAGTTATTGAGCTTAAAATGCTTTTTTTATGATAAATTGAGATTAAGAGTAAATACATTAAATTAGGGCTAAAAAGGGAAAAAATGTCAAAAAATTGCAATTACTATTAATCATTGATTTTTCTGAGAATATTTGATGTTAGATTAATTATTTTTTTATTGCAGGTGTTTGAAGAAATTAAATCAAATTTGGAAATGGAAGTTTAAACCCAACTTGCAAAAGTTTCAGTTTAGTACCTTTGAGAAAACAATTTAAACTTTGCACATTGGTCCCTGGTCGAAACTCGCGTTTTGACCAGGAACCAATTAATTAGGTTAGCTAAAAGGAAACACGCAGGGAGCGAGTTGAGAGGATTAAAATAGAGACCCGTGATTCATCGAAGGAGGCGGCGAGCTAAGAGTTGGGGGGAAGCTCACCTGTGTTCATCATCATCCTTCCTCGCCGGAGACCTCTTTTTCATTGTTCCCTTGCTCTGTTGTTGGCGAGGTACTGTTAACAGAGGAGGAGAGAACAGACCCGAGAGCTAGAGATCTGAAAAAACAAACGTAGAGACAGAGAAGGGAGGAACAAGAGCACAACCGCAAGACCAGACCTTCTTCCTCCATCTTCCTCATCGTCGTCGGCGGTTAACGTCACCATCATCACCGCCAGCGACCTCCGTCGATTCTCCCTTTGCTTTCCATTCTGACCGTCGACCTTTACCATACAGAGGCAGCAAGAGACCTGGACTTCGTCTAGATTTCCATTCACATTCGACCTGAACTCAGAGCTTCTTCCTCCGTTTCCAAGAATCATCATCACCAGCTTCTTTCACTCTCTCTCCTTTGGCCATTATCTCTTTTCACTATCACCATCGTTCTTCCCCTCTTCCTCACTGTCAGATCTGGTTTTGATTTTCCATATTCTCATTCATTCAGTTGCTCTCGGAATTTCTCCTTTGATTCGCCACTTACTCATTTTTCCATGGCTTTTCAATACTTCAAACAATCTGTAGCTATGGTTAAGTCAATGAGTGGCTGATTCATTTTGCTTGTTGGAGATGGATCAAGTGGCTAGATTTTTCAGAGCTCAAAATTAGGGGAGTTTATTTTACTTCAATCTATTTTCTCTAATTATAGTTGGATTTCCTAGTTTTAGGAATGTTGTTTTGTATTGATGAGACTTAGTTTACCCTGTTGGATAACTTTGTGGATTGAACCTATGTGATTGGATTGGATTTTTGTAGCTTATTGTATGTATGTATGTATGTATGTATGTATGCATACATGCATGTATGTATGTATGTATGTATGTATGTATGTATGTATGTATGTATGTATGTATCAATTCAATGATATTATACTTTCTACGTGGTATTGTTAGATAGTATGATTGAATTGGATTAAATGAGTGGCGTGTTACGTGATATTGTTAGATAGTATGATTGAATTGGATTAAATAAGTGGCATGTTATCACATTCATATCAAGAGGAAGCAAGTTGCATTAATCTAATCCTAATCCGTCAATCGTACCGAGACGATCGGATGAAGAAATTGTGAGATAGAACCGAGACGATCCCGGATGATGAGGACCGAGATTGTGAGATAGAACCCTGAATGGCAAGCTCCCCAAAGATGTATAAAATGAAGTACATAATAGGGCACAACAGTAGTCCTTTCTCCGACAAGATAGCAAGCTCACCTTACCCGGAAGACTTCAACTTGGCCGACCTACCAAAATACGATGGAACTCAGGATCCGAGATCTCATCTCGACACTTTCGAACTGCTCATGTTTGTAAGACAAATTCTAGGTAAACATTGTTAATATTTTACATAGGATATAAAATGACCGTATAAAAGTTTGTAAGATAACGTTCCGTAAAATTGGTAAAGATAAATATATGAAGGATTTTTGCAGCCATACTAACCAGTCAATCTCGGAGCTTCCCAAAAGTGGTGCTCCGCTCCACATCTCGAATACCCTTAATGGCCAATTCAATCCGGACCTTTAAAGACCTTGGAAGTAGGTTCGAGTTGAACTTTACAACTTGTAAGAAGTAGTTCTTTCGGTAGTTATAGTAGAACTGTTGTTTTGATTTAGGAAGTTTGAATATATTCCAAAGTCCCGAGGTAAAAAGTCGCTCTTAGTAAGATTAAGCGGCACCCCGGGGAAACGTTCCAAAAGTATTTAGATAGGTTCAAAGACGTCACGTTGCAAGTACATTGACTCCCAGAGAGCGTACATGTACATTGTAACACCCTGAATTTCGGACCCTAAGAATGGAGAATGAGCCTAAAGTAGGCGAATAACTAAGCCCAGATCGGAAAGAGTTCCAAGAATGTCGAGAGTTAGGGGGCTCCTCTAGGACTAAGTAACTCGGCCATACGGGTCAGTGGACCTTGTATGCATAAGCCGTGGAATTAAGGTGCTAGTGAAAATGGGACACAGAAGATCTATACGGCATAAATTCGGTGGAAAGGATGCAACCCAACTATGTCCTAGGGTATATGACAATTAGTTGAGCGAAAATATGCTGGTATAAGTAGGTACATGGATTTTCAGGGCAGTTGGGTATGCCCTGCGTTTTTTAGAATGTATCGGTATTTGTGAAGAAAACTTGAGTAAAACCCGGGCATAATCTCAGGCAAACACCGATAAAGTAGCTCTATTAAAGTAAATTTAATAAAGTATTGTCATGATGACTAATAAAGACATACTTTTGTGTTGGCCAATAAAATCATGACACGTGTCCCGTCTTCATGACAGGGGTGTTAAATATGATTAGTTTTGATGATGTCTTATATAGATGCCATTCAGTAAGTTGCGAAGAGATTTTCAAAGTTCCTAAAGTTTTATCAGACACCCAATTCACCCCCCCTCTTGGGTGATAGCCAGGTCTAACAAGGGGAAAAACTAATTTTGTGTTGGACCAGTAAAAGCATGACACTTATCCCTTCATAATTACAGGAGCAAGAGGTCAAATCAAGTCATCATGAAGAGAGAGAAATTGCTTTAAATTCGTGCAAAACAAGGAGGAGAGAGAAAAGTCAACAAAACACAAAATAAGCCAAGTTAAGAGGATATTTTGCAAGGGCACTTTGGTCATTTGATTTGGGGAATTTTTAGGTGCCTCTTGACATATTTTAAGACATTTTGCACTCCTGTTTGCATGAGTATTTTGACCAAGAACTCAAGGACCATAGAAGTTAAAAGTGATAGTCACATAGTGACTTGAGAATGAAGCGAGCTCGAAAAGACGTAAGTCGGTATAACGTAAAAGAGACAAAAGACATTAATAGGATGAAAACTCCGACCCTATGGCTCATGGTATGCATGTCCAACCAAGGAAGAGAGAAAGAATGGGTATTCAGAACATGCGCAGAAGTAGAAGTCAGTAGTAGTGTTGATTCGTCGGACACGTGGCGTTTTAGGGTCAAGAGTTGGATTTTCGAATACCACGTAGTACGAGGTGGTTATGAGATACTAAAGTATGGATTTCTTGATCCCCAAGGCATTATATTCCATCCACCGGTTGTCAGGGAGAAGAGACTGTTGATTCAGGCCCACACAAGTCCAGTTAAAGGGCACGAGTTACGAGGAAAAGTGTAACCGGCAAAAAGGAGCTAAGCGAGACCGGTTAGGATTTTCCGGAGTCGGGCCCAGGCCCAGGACATGGTAAGGAGGCGAAAATTTGGTGGGCCTAGAGGAGAAAGAAAAGTTCATGACAAGTATTTATGAAGAGAGAGAATGTCACATCAAGTAATTATGATGAAAGACACAGAATAAAATATTCTGGAAATTCTGGACCACACAATTTAAATCCGATGTGACAATAGATGGACATGTAATTATGACTCATTAAAATGCATTTATGCTAAATCCAAGGGTAGCTTTTGTGGGTTCCACGGCCTTGAAGAAAGAACAATGTGAAATGATTGTTTTACCCCTAGACCTAAAACCTACATTTAGCCATTTCAGAGACCACCACCAGGGGCAATTTTGGAACCTCATTTTTGGGCCTTGAAGTGCGCCACATTAGCCCAAAATATCCCTCTAGAAGCCTTGAGAAGAAAGCAAATAAATAATAATATAAAACCGAAGAATTTTTCCCGACCGTCGGATCGTGATCAAGGTTGGATAAGGACCCCACCTTGGAGTCTATAAATAAGGCACTCCTCCCTTCATTTTTTCGACACCAAACACGAGCCAAAGTGAAGGAGGAGGGTGCTCAGCTGAAGGTTTTGGTCCAGGAGGTGAAGAAGGCTATACGCAATCGACAATCAGAGGTAAGTTTCCTAACCGGCAATCTAGCTACGTTTACTTCGGCTGTGGTGTTTCGTGAGGTTGCAGTAGGATATAAATTTTTTTAAGGTTTCCAATGGGTTCATAAGGTGTTTTTGTGTAGGGTCAAGTGTGATCACCTTTTTCCAAACCCTAAAAGCTTAAATCTTTAGTATACGAAAATCTGCCGATTCTTACGGTTTCTGGGCAGCGTGTGTTTATCAGCTGATTTAAATTAGTAAATGGATTCCGTTTTCTTTGAAATTTTACATGGTGAAATAAAACATCCCAAGGATGATTTTGGTATAATATTTCGTGTCATTTGGATTCTCCAACCGATAGTTATTTAAGGTTAAAAATGACCTAAAGACATGGATTCTGTTTCAGACTAATGGCTAAGGTTTGGGAATTTGAGAAAGACTCGAACCTAGAAAATAGACATCCTAAGGGTTCTATGGACACTGATTTCATGTCGATATGATGTTTCTATAATTTATTAAAAATTCGGCAAAGTTGGAACAGAAAAGCTGAAAATTCTGGTGCTAAGCGGATTTTAGGAAACTTGAAGAAAAGTTTGAATGTGTGACTAAAAACGTGGTGTATGGTTGTATATAGTGAAAGACCTGGCTATCACCCAAGAGGGGGGTGAATTGGGTGTTTGATAAAATTTTAGGAACTTTGAAATTCTTTTCGCAACTTATTGAAAGCAGTTTGAATGACAATAATAATTGATAAAGCAATAGTCAATCATTCAAACATATATGGACATTCGAGATATATATATCTTTGGAAATATAAGAGATAAGGGAAGAGAATATGCAAACTGATTTATCTTGGTTCGGCCCAATCCTTGACCTACGTCCAGTCCCAAGCTCGCTTGAGATTTTCAATCCACTATCTTCTTTCAACTTGATTACACGATCGTACTTGAAGTAATCCTCTCACTAGGATTCACTCCCCTTACAAACCGTAATCAATACACTTGCTTGATCACACACTTTGTACTCAAAGTAATCCTCTCCCTAGGATTCTCTCCCCTTACAAGCTGTAATCAACACAATGTGTTTCCCACTCAAGATCACCCAATCTTGAGTATCTCACAGATAGAATGATAGGATGTGTACAATAGCTCTTCTCTCTCTCAGAAGTAGATGGATAAGCACTGAAGCACAATTACAAGTCATCTCACTCTCTATGATAAGCTATGTAAACATTAAGAACAGAGAGTAAATGATATGAAAATCAGAGTATTAGCATCTTGAAGATGTCAGCTTGTGTCTCTGCGTTTTTCTGCTCTGTGTACTCTGTATTTTTTGTATGGAGTCTTCAAATCTTCAGGTATTTATGCTAGTTGAAGCTTATGACCGTTATAGATCTGTTCTGACTTGAACCCATTCGAAAATGTAGCTGTTATGAGTGTTTCTCCATGGATCTAGCTGTTATGAACAATGCTGTTTGAATATAGCTGTTGGGAACTTTTGCAGATTTGAATATTTGAAATTTTGGCTCTTCAAGAACAAGAACCAACTCCCCCCGCGCGATGCGCGAGTGCAATAATTTGATTATATGAAAGCACATCCTCAGCTTCCACTGAATAGCAGGTGTCTCGCTACACAAAATCACAACATGAATAACAACCATATCAATAGTTGTACTCTTATATGTTTAACAACTTTTGCATCGGTTCAAAAGCAACAAAATATTATATCAAAATACTAGCAATCATAGTACAAAAATATTCCTATATGTAACATGAACAGAAAAAATGTCACATGTTTTGCTAAACATTTCTAAAGATCTCCCTATAAACAACGTTGTTTGTTGTACGCTTTCCATGATTATTCTCATCTTGTATAAGAATCGCAAACCCGCAATATTGTTAACTCATCAACATGTTCATACTCTTTTTTGTGTGTATGAATTAGAAGATGTTAACTCATCAATATGTTCAAACTCTAAGTCAAAGAAAAATATGCCACCTTCAGAAGGTGTTCCTACATGAAGAAAAGAAAAGTTCATCAAGATTGCCTGCTCATGCCAATGCAAGTAGTAGTTAACCAAAAAACTCCGAATTTAACCAAAAAGAATGCAGGCCTTGTGTACGTTGATGAATGATGGCATAAAGTGATCTGAATGTTTACTGGATTTTCAGATTCAATATAATGTGATTTACAGTAGATACCCTTACTTGACTTGGGGAATCGCTAGATTAACTATGTTTCCCCTAACTATCATTTCATCCTATTTTTTACAATAGACATATCAGTAACTCTGGCCATTTGTATACTATTAAGAAAAGATCTCACCTCAAGCGCTTGGCTAAGTAAAATGGATGTTCAGGGATTTCAAGAGATCTTAGCTTTAAATCATGAAGAAAAGTTGGTTATATCGTCATTGTCAGAGATATAAAACTAAATGCTTGATGGATCTTCTCCTTTCCCAAAAAGAAAAAGAAATAAGAATACTTGCTTTGCCCAATGTCCAATTCCAACAATTTTAGCACCAGGAGACGTTAGAATAAAATCATTCACGGGCAAGTAAAGCTTTTAGAATAACTTGATCCTCAAAAACCATAGTAGATCAAATATTGAAAATTAAGATAGTATTCCAATAAAATGAACTCAAGCAATATGAACGTACTGGTGAATGCATAATTGTAAGTAGCTGCTGCAGGCATTTATTTTCCATGAGCCCTTTAATAAACAAACCTTTTTTTTGTATCATGTTTAATAGTATATATCTCAAAAATCATGTCATTTTGCAGTGTCTAAATGCAGAAAAGACGATGAAAACATGATTCAAAATTGGAAATAAAAAATATCATAGAAAAGGAAGCACATATGATAAATAATGGGACAAAGTTTTGCTGCACTCTGTTGCAATATTCAATGTTTCCATTGTACATGTAGCAGATATATTTGAAAATATTAGTTCAACTCCAACTCAGGAATAAAAAAAAAACTTAGATATGAAAGAAACTAACAACACATTAGATATTGAATAGTGGAGTGGTTAAAGAAGCTAAGGCTATTAAGTACACGTAGAGTTGTTGACTACTTGTAATGGATAACGAAAAACTAACAACACATTAGTTCAAGCGCAACTCGAGAAAAAAGAACTTAGATATGAAAGAAACTAATAGCCATAAATATTTCATTACTTATTCTTATTGACAAATTCTAATTATTTGTGAATGCTTAAGTTCCTATAACTTATTTTCAACTGTTTTAAGCAACCATTCTAGGTGGGAAAGAGCTACCAGACGAATTAGTTTCTAAATGAATGACATATAAAAAAGATGCCCCTACGTCCACTCTCATGAAGAAGGACATCCCTCCACTTTGCAAAAAAAAAAAAAGAAAAAAAAACAGAACAAAGCTAGAATGATGCACTTTACGTACTCCATCATTCAAGGAACTCATATAGTAATTGAACGATGTGTTAAAAAAGGAACAACAGATAGATGACCACGACTCTTCCTATTGTTTCAAAGGAAAATATCATTCAAGGAACTAATATAGTGATTGATAGTAAAATACATAATCAATTTGTTAACCATTAAGGGGAAACAAAAAGAACAGAACAAAGCTAGAATGATGTACTTTAGTTACTCTATCATTTCATCTCCAATGTCGGCCTCTTTTGTGGCACCTCCAAAGCCCCTCTCACTTTTCCATCGCATCCCCATCTTCATCCAAGAAATGCGTCTCTCTCTCAAACCATCGACTTTCGAATTGGGCTTCTCATTCTCTCTTCCCTCCCCATCTTTGGCTTTGCTCATATGGCAATTGCACTTAATGTAATATCACTATCTACATGAAAGTTTGTAGTACGTTGCCTTTGCATAGTTCAAGAGTATAAGAACACAAACACAAGCTTCTTCCATGTATTTCCTATTCAAAAAGATAAAAAACGAGATATTAGTTATTTTTAACTTCCATAAATAGCAATTATATTTGGATTAAGCAGAAAATTTGCAATCACATACAAAGTCCATAAAGGAAAGAGTAGAAACATCATCATTGTGAGGAAAAAGCGAGGCTGGGACTAAGGACTGTTATATACTAGAACCAAGAAATACCATTTATATGGCTAGACAACACATGCACATGCAACCATATTGGTGGTCTACACCCCAAACAAAAATCTCCTACAAATCTTTAAAGCAAACAATTTCAGTTTTAAAATGTGACTTATCTATGAAATAATATTAAATAATTAACTAAGATCCCTCTGTGACACTATTTACGTTTTCCCTCCAATGATTACTCTATTGGCACATAATTCTACAAATATTTGAGAATTGGGTTTTGGTTTTTTTTTTTTTTTTTTTTTTTTTTTTTTTTTTTTTTGGGGGGGGACTACTGAATTCAAAATCAATGAAAAACAAATTGATTGAAAGATAATCTTTAGAATGTTATTTTGTATTAGCCAAATTCAGTTATATGATAATCGTTAAATCAAATGTCTATAATTGTTTTCCATGACAATAACTGTAACATACAATTCAGATTTAGATATATCTCCCAATTCAATAATTAGAAATCATTCTAGTTTCAAGAAAGTTCATGGCAAAGGTAGAAATAGACACATAGCATGCGAGACAACTATAGATTTACAATTACATGAACCAAAAAACTGGAAAAAAAAAAAAAAAAAAAAAAAAAGGAAACTGAGGGAGAGAAACCAATAATAACGACAACAGATAATCCCTAGAGCAGAAGTAGGAGGGCAAAGAATTAAAACTTTAAGGCCTAACGCTTTCTAAATGAAACAATGGATGAGACATGAGGAGACTTATGCTTGATGAGAACAAATTTATACCTTCTAGCAATAACATTTTTATTCCCTACGCTAATAAGATTTGGAAAGAACAAAAGGCCAATTATGTTCTCGGTTGGAGGTCATTCTTTGAAAACCGAAAACATCAATTTCATCTTCTTGTCTTTTTTTTATTAACGAGATAATTGCTTGAACTTTAAAGCCAACACTATTTTAACGGGATAAAAAAATTATAAGTACATAACTTTCTTGTTAAAAAAATATAAAAGCAGTATAAAAACTTACATGATATAAAGAGTATGGGGCAAGTCAAGTCGCTAGTCTCTAACTCTACAATACATCCTGATCTGGCAACTCAACTACACAAATAAATGAAGTCATGCTAGTTCAAAAATGAAGTCGTGTTAGTTCATAAGACCAAAACAACAAATATTGACATAATCAAAGTATATTAATTTTCACCTGTACAGAGTGGATCAGCAAAAATTACGTCTAAGGAACTTGGCAATATGCTCCAAAGTTCGACAAAATATGGGGATCAAAGCAACTACAACAAAAATTTGAAAATAAATTTAAAAAGGTCAAGACAACAAAGTGAGATGAAAAATGAAAGTATTGATGACAATAAAAAAATATGCCAAGTAACAAACAAATGAAATAGAGTATATTAAGTATATAAAATCCTTTGTTCCAACTATTGATGGAGGTATATTTGCAAGGCTTGCAAATTCCATGCTCTAGGTTCCCGCAATGGCACAAAAATTAGTAAAAAATCAGACATGTAAACATTAATGAAATAGTATAACTATAGATCAGAAAAGAGAACTTACCCCATACTGCAAGTACAAGGAGAGTAGAGAAGAGCATACAATGCCCAAAAAAGAAAGAGTTGATGACAATGAATGAAAGAATCATCATCAAAATAATCAGAACCATGGCTCTTTAAGTTCTAAAAGTCTAAAATAAGATGAAATCACGAAAACCCAAGAAAGCCAATTCATAATGCTAAGCCTGAACTACTTAACATAGATGGAGGCATACTTTGGTATTAGAAATTCAGTAAACAGAAGGGAAAAGATCCCTATATCGTTGGAGATCTATGTTAAGTATAGCATCGATCACACATATTAGAGAAAGGGTGAAAAGGAAAGGACCTTAGCTGTAGTATCTGCTGCCTTATAAATGTCTGCAGTGTACCCCACTAACCACAATCTAGGATAAAGACTCTGAAATTTTGAAAAAAGAATGTTCTTTGTTTAATAGCATACCTGCATGCATAGAACATCATTTTCAATTTATATAATAGAGTGACACTAAAGACGCACCCAACATTGGAGAATGATATTCAAGATGAACATTAAATCAGCAATCACCATTTCAGCTATTCTCTTGTAGCACCAGTGTCCATGGATTACCAAATGTAAATATACATGACTGGCTCCCTTTATCTAAACTTCCTATCTTTTAAGGACAAAGTAATGGAAGCTATACAAGTAGAATTTTCCTCGTCTTTGAGTATAATGTTGCAATGAAACAGCTAGGAATGCAACCATACTTTTGTGACACAACCATGGAGAAAGTGTCGAAATGTACATCACTAACCTGCATACCTTCAACTACCCTACTAAGACCAACGCCAATATCTGCTTCTTGTATCATGCCAACGTCAATTGCACCATCACCAATTCCTAAAGTGGTCTTCCCGGTGCCTTCTTTAACTAACCTTTTTACCTGACACCAATGTACTCATCAGTGGAGTTTCCTAGTCAATAACAGATACTTTGCAAACAAAATAACTAATATTCTTCTCCTAATCTCTTAAAGCATGAGCTCACTAAGACTTTCAATTATTCCAGGATGTGTGATATAGAATTATTCCGTCAATTTTGAACATCACCAACGGAGTGTGCTTTCATTGTACCAAACCCAAAAAAAAAATAGGGGGCATTATGGAGGATTAGTGATATAGAATTATTCCGTCAATTTTGATCTATGCGAAAAACTCTCCCCACCAGCGATATCAATGAACATCACCAACGGAGTGTGCTTTGTGGAAGGAATGAGACGAAATACTCTTACCGGAAGCACCTCTGATGATGACGACAACGATGCCACCGATAAGGGACGACGGAGAGACGATGGGGACGTCTGGAAGAGGAGACAGCTGATTTTTTTTTTTTTGGAGAAACCTGATTTTAAATTTACACACCAATGAATCTGAAACTTGAAAGTTGAGAGCAACCAACAGAACCTATGCCTATTTCTTACACGAATAGAGGAAGGAATTTCAAAATTCAAAACTGCTAACCACAATCTGTGCACGAAGCCCAAGACTAAGAATGAGCCGCACTGTTGAGCCATTACTGTTGAGTTGAATAGTAATTTGTGAGGGAGTGAACAGTACATGGCTCAGTTTGAATCTCCTATTAAGTTTATATTGATGTGTCCCATGTGGTCTTGTTTGAGAAATGATGATGTACGGCTTTCGTTGGTGGAAGCCTTATCTCGTATTGAAGAATGGTTGGTCTTCTTTCCATTTGTCATCCTCTTGCTTTGTTTGAGAAGATATATTAAAATAATACAAGTGGCTCACGGAGTTGCTTTATTTGACTTTAAAGCAAATTCAAATCTTCTCAAATCTGTAGTTAAGGATATTGAACATTCGAATCCATTGAAGAACATTACCGTTCAGCATTAAACATTGCTTCTTCAGTTTTCTCGTTCAATTATGTCTTCTTTGTCAAGTTTCGAAAATCTGCAGCAAAGTTCATCTTCAAGTTTATGACAGATTTTGGTCTCTGTCAAGTTTGATGTAATCTCAAACTTTAATCACCTGAAACTTATACACAAATGATATAAATGATGTTAAGAAGCAGTATGAATCATTTGGGTAATCATCTGGATGTTCTTGATGAAAACTGCAAAAATGCGTCAGCCTCTGTTTGACAAAACCTTGAGGTTTTATCATAAACGTCGAGGTTTCACTTTGAATGTGAGACCTTGCAAAATCACGCCAAGAGCAAACCTGGAGGTTTTTCTAGAAACCTGGAGGTTTCTCTGGAAACCTGGAGGTTTCTATGGAAACCTGGAGTTTTTTGAAAACAATGAAAAGTCGTTTGCTCTCTAGACGCCCAAACCTTGAGGTTTATCACCAAACCTCGAGGTTTTGCTCAAATGGAAATTCTGAGTTTTGCGCCAAAACAAAAACCTGGAGGTTTGAGAGTAAAACTGGAGGTTTTGTAAACATGGAAAGCACAGATACTCCGCGACCAAAACTCGAGGTTTTGGTTCCAAACCTCGAGGTTTGAAGATACTCAGAAGTTCGTTGCTCTCTGTCTGATGAAAACTCGAGGTTTTGACTTTGTTCAGCTTTCTTGAAATAACTGTCAACTTTAGAAGAACTCCGTTTTGGTCCATTAAAATCTTGATGGAAATCTCTTTGAGTATACTTTCATATGCCACCGATTTTAGCTCTATCTGATGTGTGGTTTGTGAGTTATTCTCCAACTTGTAGAATTCATAGATCTCTCATCTGAACTCTTTTTGTCTTGTATTGTATATCCAAATGTCGCATTGGGAGTCTAGTTTCATATGCCATTGGTTTCACCTCAATCCGATCTCTGGTTTAGAAGATATCATCAAATTACCAGACGTCGCCCGTGTCGAACGTGAAAAACGGTGTGGGAGTCAAGAGGCGATAGCTGGACACTCGAGGTTTTGACTGAAACCTCGAGGTTTGCGAGTCCAGAGATTCCAGAGACGCTGAAGACACTTGAAAACTCGAGTTTTGATGGAAACCTAGAGTTTTCTCAGTCCAGTTCTTCTAAACTCGAGGTTTGAGTTCCAAACCTCTAGGTTTCTCATCCTGAACCTCATATTTGCTTGTTTTAACTCTGAATTGATCCATTCCAACTTCCATCGATTGTGGAGACTTCTAGGACCAATCTTAGAACTTGGATAATGATGTCTTCATTCCATTCAGCAAGTTCTTCATTTTCTCATCTCCCAACTTGATGATTCTTCATCATTTAACCGCAGACTTCTACCTTCTTCAATATCCGAAAGTTGATCCTATTCGAACTTCTTCCGAATATCTTGTGTCGGCTTTGTCAGATCGGCACTTATTCATGTGTAGTCCATTGTAGCTCAAATATGATGAAGCTTCAGTCCAACTTCTGTTTGATCATGGAGACTTCCAATATCACATATAGTGCAAGTTCTTCTTTCTTGAGTCTCATTTCTTGATCATTCTTCATTATTAAACTTTGCATCTACATTAAATATAAGAATTAGTCAAAGTAGAAGATCAATGTAGTATGCAACCTTTTTGCTCTTAAGAATGGCATCTATATAAGACATCATCAAAACTAATCATAACCAACATATAGGGTATTAATGCATGCAGGACGTAGCTCTGACTTGAAGGGAAGAGTTTACCGCTTTCGAGAAGTGCCAGGTAGTAACTGTTAACTCACGTATTCTATGTTGTTGTTGTATGTTTGTTTTCCATGATTGCAGATGTGAGGCTGTAGGGCCTAGTGGACTGTGTGTCCTTAAGTCGCTACCAAGCCTGAGATGCATTCGGGGTAGTTAGGGTTAAACTCCCTAGCTACTATGTTGATCCTAGCGCTAAGGATGTGTGCGTCCGGGGTCGGTCTTGAGTGACAACTCGACGGTACGTAGGGCGTCCGGGGTTTGTCTTGAGTGACGACTCGATGGTACGCGAGGCGTCCGGGGTTTGCCTTGTGGGGCGACTCGACAGTACGCTGGCATCTGGAGCTTACCTTGTTAAGGTAGCTCGACGGTACGTGGGCGTTTGGGGCTTGCCTTGGTAAGGCAGCTCGACGGTACGTCGTTGTGGTTGTGATTGTGATGTGATTCATACATGATGCGATTTCCTGATTATGGTTACTTGCATGCACTGTATACATTTTGTACTTGAGTTTAACAGTTACTCTGGGGTTCAATTTTGAACTCTAGACTGGTTTCAAAGATACAGGCATCAGGTAGTGGCGGTGGAAGACTTGAGGAAGGTAGCGCTTGGTGCGAGAAGACGAAGAAATAGAGGATGCCCAGTTGCTTCTTGTACTTATATAACTGGGATGATTGTATGACTCATACTTACTGTTCAATATTTATTTTGAACGATTGTACCCTAACCTTACGGGAACTACTTTATGTACTTGTTTGTACCTTTACCAGTATATTGTAAGCTGTCTAAACCGATCATATGCTCTACGTGCACACTCTGATGTTTGTTAAAAGTGAAACCTTAACGAGGAAAGGCAATAAGTGAAAAGGATCCCCCTAACCCGCCACCCGAAAGGGCGAGGCTGGTAGGGGTGTAACATACATTATCTCATAGACGGCCTAGATGCATCATCTCTGCTGGCAAAATCGATTTTTAAGAACCCGGTGAAGACCCTGACTGATTTCAAAACTCGATCAAGGCAATATCTAAAGGTGGAGCAAATGGAGATAGCCAATGATGTAGGAAATGAGCGAAGAAGGAACTCGCCTCCAAGGGGCAAAGGGCAGTCCGAAAATCGAAAGGAAGATTCCCGCAAAAGAAATGTGGAAGCTAAATCCCAAGGTGGAAGATTTGAAGGGAAGGCGAGGTATAATAAATACACCCCTTTGAATGTTTCACGTTCCCAAGTATGGAGATAGGTAGCGTTGACTGAGATGAAGAAGATCGAACGACCTCGGCCTCCCGGAAATGGCCCAATACGGACTAGTCTCGCTTTTGCGCATTTCATGATGGACTGGGGCACACTACGGATCAATGTTATGAACTCCGTGATGCCATCGAGAAATTCGTCAGGGACGACAAGCTACGTCAATATGTGATAAAAACTCAGGGGGCATAAAAGTAGCAAACACAAGCAAGGAGACCGTAGTACAAGCCCGACCCCAGAGAAGAAGAAGGACGATAAGCGGCGAAAACCAGCTAGTGATGACAACGAATTCCTAGAAGTTGAGTTCAATTGTAATGTAGTCAGTGGAGCCTTGGGTGGAGGAGGATTCATGGCAAGCTAGCGGAGGAAATATTTGAGAGAAGTCCTCTCCGTAATTTAAAGAAAATCCTAGAAAACCATAACCTCCCCCATTACTTTTCACAAAGGATGATTTGAAGGACAGCGTTCCGGCCTATCAAGACGGTTTGGTAATCACCGGCACCCTAGTAAATTGCTCGGTCAAAAGGATTTTTGTTGATGCCGGGAGCTAGGCGAACATTATTATCTGGGATGCCTTCAAAAGGATGAACCTGGATTAGGAAGATTTGAAGCCATGCAAAACGACCCTCATAGGGTTTAACAGAGAACATTCTCCCCCCAAGGGGTACATCAATCTTAGGCTGACGTTGGGCACAAAAAAGGCTTTCAAATCAGAACAAGTAAGGTTCATTGTAGCCGACTTCCCTTATCATTTAACATAATATTGGGAAGGCCAACTATTCATAACTGGGACATGCTGGTTTCCACCAGCATCAAAAGTTGAAAATGGTGAATAATAAGAACAAAATTGTAACTATCAATGGACATCAGAGAGAATCTCAACAGTGTTATTTCGAAACAGTCAAAGAAAGCGAGGGCGGACCATCATCCCCACCCCTGATCCGTGAAGGGGAAAGGAGCATGAATAAGAGGAAAAGGAGGCTCCCAGGTCGGCCAGTAAGTATGGTTTAGTTAGACCTGCGAGAAGATCCCGAAATTCCACGACCTGAGCCGAAAGGAGAATTGGAAGAACTGATATTGGGAAGTGAGCCTTCGCAGACCACGAAAATTGGTAGAGCGATGAGTCCGGGACTGAAAGCCCGAATGAAGGAATTCCTGATAAAGAACCGAGACGTGTTCACCTGGAAGTCATCGGAAATACTCAGGATTGACCCCATATTTTGCTGTCACAAGTTGGCTATTAGGCCAGGGTCAGCACCTGTGGCGTAGAAGAAGCGGAAATTCGGCTCAGACAGGCAACTGGCCTTATAAAAGCATGTCAAAGAGCTGCTGGATGCCGGATTCATCCGAGAAATACAATATACCACGTGGCTATCCAATATGGTCATGGTGATGAAACCAAATGGAAAATGGAGGGTGTGTACGGACTACACCAACTTGAATAAAGCATACCCGAAAGATTCGTATCTGATGCCCAACATTGACCAGTTAGTGGACAACTCATCCGGATTCCTGTTGTTATCCTTCATGGATGCATACTCTGGATACAACCAAATAGCGATGCACCCCGAGGATCAAGAGAAGACAGCCTTTATCACCAAGAAGGCTAATTATTGCTACAATGTGATGCCCTTCGGATTAAAGAATGTCGGGGCCACATATCAGAGAATGATAAATAAAGTCTTTGAACACCAGCTCGGTCAAAACATAGAAGTATACATAAACCACATGATTGTCAAGTCAAAGAACCCAGAAAACCATATCCAACACTTGGAACAGACCTTCAACGGGTTGAGGACGTACCAAATCCAATTGAACCAGGCTAAATGCGTATTCGGAGTCTCAGCTGGGAAATTCCTGGGTTTTTTGTTGACGAACCACGGAATTGAAGCCAACCCGGATAAGTCCAAAGCTGTGTTAGACATGAAAGCTCCAAGGAATAAGAAAGCAGTCTAGCAGTTGATCGGAAGATTAGCAGCACTCACCAGATTTTTGCCAAGATCGGCAGAGAACACTCTTCCCTTCTTCAAGCTGTTGAAAAAGGAGGCACAAGGAGGTTGGAACCCGGAGTGTGAAATCGTGTTTGAGAAAATCAAGAAGTGTCTGGCAACCCCGTTAGTCTTATCAAAGCCCGAACCCGGTGAGATGCTTTTTCTTTACTTATCTATAGGAAAAGAAGCGGTAAGTGCGGTCTTGGTCAGGGAAACAGAGAATGGCCAAGTACCGATATACTTCATAAGCAAAGCCTTGCAAACCTTGGAACTAAGGTATCAAAGACTGGAAAAAGTGACTTTTGCCCTACTCACAGCAGCGAGAAGGCTCCGTCCTTATTTCCAGGGACACCAGATCGTCGTTCGAACCAGTCAACCAATACGATAGGTGCTACATAAGCCAGACTTGGCCGGTAGGATGATCAGCTGGCCAATAAAATTATCTGAGTTCGACATCACATACGAAGCTCGACATGCCATCAAATCGCAAGCATTGGTAGACTTTGTGCAGGAGCTAACCCCGGCAAGTAAAAAGGAGGGCGATGACTCCAAGATGTGGAAGGTATATGTTGATGGCTCATCAAATGCTAAGGGAAGTGGAGCTGGAATGATAATAGAGAACCCAAAAGGGATTGCGATTGAACACTCTCTTCTGTTAAACTTCCCGACATCAAATAATCAAGCGGTGTATGAAGCATTACTAGCCAGGTTCCTACAGGCGAAAGAACATAGAGCCCAGAAAGTAAAGGTTTTAACCGACTCTCAACCTGTAGCAGTACAAATCGAGGGGACCTACCAAGCAAAGGGTCTGTTGCTGGCAAAATACCTAAATAAAGCAAAAGAGGTAATCTCTGGCTTCGATGAAGTCACCGTCACTCAGATCTCGAGAGGGGAAAATACCAGGGCCGACATCTTGTCAAAACGGGCAAGCACGAAAGGCTCGGGGAACCACAAAACCGTCATTCAACAGAATCTAGCAGAGCCGAGCTGCGTTATGGCTATATCAACGGAAACTAACTGGAAGAAGCCATTTGAAGATTATCTAGAGCGAGGAATCCTCCCTGATGATTCTACCAAAGTGAGAAGATTGGTCCGAGATGCAGCCATGTATGCAATGGTGGAAGATCATCTATACCAAAAAGGATTACACTCTCCGATGTTGAAGTGCTTGAACTTGGATGAGGCTAAGTATGTCTTGGCAAAGATACACGAAGGAATCAATGGCCAACACATATGAGCGAAGGCTCTGGCCAAGAAAGCCCTGCAGGCAGGTTATTACTGGCCGACCATGGAGGCAGATTCGAAGGAGCTCATCAAGAAGTGCAATAGCTGCCAGAAGCACACTAAGATCATTTGGCTACCTCCAGCAGAGTTGAAATATATCTCGGCATCATGGCCCTTTTACAAATAGGGCATGGATCTTCTGGAACCATTCAAAATGGCTCCCAGACAACTACGGTGGCCCATTGTGGTTGTAGACTACTTTACAAAGTGGATAGAAGTTGAACCGGTAACTACAATTACTTTTGCTCGCATATAGTGGTTCTTCGAACACAGCATCGTTTCCCGTTTCAGAATCCCTGCCGAGGTTGTCACGGATAACGGAACTCAATTCATTGACAAGGGCTTCCAAGACATGATATCGGGTCTCGACATCCACACCATTTTGCCTCCGTAGAACACCCACAATCAAACGGTCAAGTCAAAGCAGCAAACAAGATAATCGTCGATGGTCTAAGGAAGCGGATGGAGGACGTAAAGTCCAGCTAGGTCGAACTGCTCTATAGTGTGTTATGGGGCTACAGGACCAGCGTTCAATCTCCAACCCAAGAAACTCCTTTCCAAATGACCTATGGATGCAAGGCAATGATCCGGTCGAGATAAGCTAGCCATCATGGAGGAGATTAAAGACTCTCCAAGAAAGCGAAGAGATGAATAGTGAAGCGCTGGTGATAGAGTTAGATTTGATTGACGAGGTTAGAATCACGGCACATTGCCGAGATATGGCCAACAAGCAACTCATTGCGGCCAAATATAATCGAAAGGTGAGACCTCGGTCATTCGACAAGGGTAACTTGGTTCTGAGAAGAGCCGACGTCAGAAACAAAAATGCTAAAGATGGAAAGCTGGTTGTAAATTGGGAAGGTCCTTACCGGATCAGAGAGAAACTCGACAAAGTAGCTTACTTGCTGGAGACCCTGAAAAGGAAGCCGATTAAAAGAACGTGGAACGTAGATAAGCTAAGGGTCTATTATAGCTAGACCTAAACTCCACATCTACTATGCTTGCGGACAGGCGATGTCCACGTTAGTCCATTTTGATTTCAATTTTCCATTTCTGTTTATGCAATTCCCTTTTTTGAAGTTGTTAGCTCATCGGAGCAAGTTATCTTTCAAATTAATAAATAATTTCTCAGTTGGGATTCAAGTTTCAGACTCTCCAAATCGTCCTGAATGCAAACAAAGAAACGAATAACAAACCTGGGTCATTGAACTCGATCATGGATACGCGCGATTTAAAGACGAACGCTAGGGCCTTCGAGCCAAGTTTTCTCGATTACGCAAAGCTACAATTACACGCATTCACAATTTTGATGCATCAAAACTCGCTCCTAGGTAAGAAGATGAATTGTCATCCAGACCCTGATCATGTCAAAATGTTTGGGTCTTGCGTTTCCACACCAAGGCTGAAACATGTGATAATTTGCCCTTATCCTGGATTAAATACCGAACAACAGAACCGGAACGCGGTATGGAGGTTTAATTGAAAATCTTCACTCACATACCCGGTCTTTAATACGGAAGAACACCGCAAGCAGATTCTACATAATACGCATAAGACCTTGGCCCGGTCATAGAACTCTAAACAGAAAGTTGGGTTCATGAAACTAATTCATCGTCAATGTGAATAAAAGACTTGAAAAGATGCGATAATTAAACAAGAAGTAAGTAATTACTATTAATGATTCACTTCATCACACGGAAAAGTCAAAAAATGCAAATGAGCCGGGATGCCAGACTGATATGAACGTACAAAGCAAAGTGCCACAAAACAAGAAAACCGACCAACTCGAACGCTTAGCTAGGAGGGGCTGCTCCTTCTGGTGGAACCTCCTCTCCATCGGGGTGGTCCGCGGTAGAAGCCTCTTCATCCCCATCAACAACCTAGTCTTTACCCAGGAGGGATACTGAGTTGTCTCCAAGAGATGAAGGGGGCGGGACCAATTCCCCATCCTTGATATAAGCTCGATAATGATATCCTGAGGTGTTTAAGTTCACCCTGGGGTTTAGATGCTGGATTTGTGCAAGAGCCATGACAAAGCAATATGAGGCAGCCTCCTTCAGTATTTCCATGCAATCAGAGTAGGCTTTCTCCTTATCGGCAAGAGCGGCCTTCGTTGTACCTAACTCCGAGGCCGATCATTGCGTTGAGCCTGTAGAGTTTTCACAGCCTAGATGCTCTTGGACTAAGCTGCTTGTACATTGGCTAGGTCTGAGCTCGTCTGCTCCAGAGCATCCTTCGTCATTAGGAGCTCCTCGGTCGCCTTCCCAGCGGCAACCTTAGCAACGTTGCGTTCTTCCTCTACTTTCTTCTTCCCCTCCATAGCCTCATCCTTTTCTAACTTCATGCGCCGTATCTCGACCGTGGCACCGACATATTTATGCTTCAAATGAAGCACAGCCTGGGCCAACCCGATGGCCCTCAGTGCATTATTCTCAACATCATGAATCGAACGCTCCTCGGCATCAGAGAAGGGGATAGCATCTAGATAGTGACGAGGGGGAAGAAAGGCGACGCTAAGTTCTTCTGTTATCCCCTTGTCCCATGCCAGTCCACGAGGGATTTTGAAAGGAGGAGGAGGAGGAAGAAGAAGAGCTGCAGCAGAGGGTCCCGGAGCTGAGATGATTGTGTGAGAGGTTAGAGTGACTCGCTGAGCACCGGAGGGCTGAATAGTGATTGGGGTGTCTTGTGGTATACGCTCTGAAGTATCCCGGTCAGCTTTTGTCTTCTTTGGCACTCTCGCCTAAGCACTAGAGTTAACCTTTGGCTGACGAGGTTCAAGGGCAGACCACTTCCTGTCTTTCTCCTTACTCGAACCCCCTGGTCCGGGTTCACATACGACAGATAGCGCGGAAAGTTCTCCATATCTTGAACTACATATCAGAAAAGGAACAAAGAATTAGAAATTGGGATGGTTAATCATCACGCAGGAAAAGAAATTAAACACACAGCAGATTATTAGACAAATCCTACTCGAGGCCGATCCCAACTCAGTACGAGGGGATGAGATGAAATAAGCCACACTGGTGGCACCATGCTCCTTAATATATGCCATCAGGCGAGCTACGGAATCAACATCTTTGGTTGGAATGTCGTCTGTTCCACCTAAAATCCTCGACTTGAAGAGTGCAAGTCGTGATGATCTTTAGTCCAATATAATAGGAATCTCCATTCCACATCTTTGGACTCGGCGGAGTGAAGGAACCATGACTGTTGCCCTGGTGTAGCAACAACCTTAAAGAAGCTAGTTTTGAAATGCTTAAAAGTTTTGGAAAAGGCGTGAAAGAGTTTTTTATTGGGGACGCCATGAATGGAGGTTAAATCCTTCTTCTCGGCAAGCTCTTTACCGGAGCGAGCGGTGAAGGGAGTTAAGAAATCAAAGAAGAGGGTAACCGTACAAGGAATAGGATTCTCAAAAGAGTTACAGAGATGCTTAAAAGCTATAAGAAAACCCCAGCTGTTGGGATGAAGCTGAGAAGGAACCAGGCAAAAGTAGTCCAGAACAACGATTTGGAACTCGGTAAACGAGAAGCGAATACTGAGTTGGAAATATAATCCTTGTAGAAAAAGAAGAAAGATGGGCGGGCTTCTTCCCGTTTGGAACAAATGGGCTCGCCATCGCAAGGAGGGCACAAGGTGTAGCAGTCAAATACTCCCAAGTCAAGCTTGGCGATGTCGGCTGCGACTATCAGAGAGTGCGTCCTCAATATCTCATGAGTAACCCATGGATACTTCTCTACTAGTGCTCGTGGGCGGCTTGAAGAACCTGACTCCTTGGTACCGGAATGCGTGCTATGGGACGAAGAAGGCGAATCCATTTATACCTATAAACAATGTGAAGAAAGAGAAATGGCTGGATCGGTATGACCCCGACTGCTAGGAGCCGGGACATGGCGAGAGGATGAGCAATGACAGCACGAGCCTAGAGTGAAGTTGGCTAAGGAATCTTGGCCATTTGCGATATAATGAGAACTTAAGGCGACGCAGTCCCAGCATTATCCGACATACCCCTCTGGAAGGGAACTCGACACCAAACTAGGGATACCCTCATTCAAGGCAAGAGGTAAGGCAGGGATAACATCAGTTTGACCACGAACCTCGGCCGACAAAACAACTCGAGACGAACCCTCGCTTCGGACCCTATCTACGATACGCTGAGATCCCCTCACATTCCTTCTACCCGGTCCCCCACGAACCAAGGCAGCTTGTTTTTGCTCCTCAGTAAGAGGAGTTCCCCATAACCAAAATTGGGTTTTAGAATGAGCTCTACGAAAGGACTCTTCCTCTTCTGGAGTCACAACATTTTGGTTCAAGGAAGGAAAAAGGTTAATCCTATCCATGACTACCAGAACCCAATGCCCCCTGTTGTTCGAATAGGGAAATATAAACTCACGGGCATCTCTTTGATAATGAAGGTGGTAAGACTCCAAATCAAAGGGGCGCACTCATGTATGAAAAAGAGAAGGTTACCCAGAAGCTTCTATCAGTGACTACCCAGAAAGCGCAGAAACTAGTTTCTTAGCAAGTACAGATGAAAAAGCAGAAATCAAATACCACAGAAACGGCAAACTTCGGAATAAAAGCCAAGTGAATTGAAAGAAGTGGCGGAAATAACTGACTTAACGTAGGTCGAAGAAGTTTGAAGGGGCAAAAACTGGGGATCACAAAGAAGCAGTTGTCTCAGGAAAATGAGAGGATTCTGGCAATAAAGACTGAATGGCGAGTGTGAAGAGTGTGAAGAATGGGGGGAAATACGAATATAAACGTTATGAATCTGAAAGGTCAATGGCAAAATAGACCATTCACCCAAATAGCGAGGGTAACGTACGAGAAGTGATGGGTGCATTAAATGCATGCAGTAACCGCAGGCGGCTAGGCATAGCGGTTGAAGTCCTTTGCTAATCGAGGGCTGCCAGGTGTCAGTTGGCCATGATGACGCTCGCAGAAGGAGCCCGACCTCGGAGTTACGTGGACTTCCGGACACTACCCCGGATCTTTGAGTATATAATACCAAGAGTCGGGATCAACGCATACCAACTCGGACAATGTTCGATAGGAAAGCGAGAGAACAAGGTCCGAGGAAAGATAGCTCGAATCATATGCTCGGGGGCAAAATGCATCCCGGCAGCTCAGAAGCCTGAACTACCAGGCTGGGGGGGCAACTGTTACAGACCTATATCAAGCCCATCCATGGGAGGGCCCAACCAGGAATATCCAGCACATTAGGATCTGCATATAATAAAGGAGGATCTTAACCCACCTATAATCAAGGGAGATCTCAATCTAGATCAAGCAGTTATGGTATTTGGGCCATGAGACACACAGGGCCCCTAAAATTCAACCTAAGGTACACTCTATAAATAAGGAAGTAAAACCCTAAAGTACACACATTCTAACCCTGAACTATTTACATACGGTCATCACTGTGTACACACACCATTCCCTTTGGTGAAAGCCTAGTCTATGTACAGTGACCCCACGTTCTCCTGGTTATTTATCTCACAAATATCTAGGTTGAACCATCTGATCCAATATCAACTCACTAGCCCACCAGGCTAGACATCTATGTTCTCATACAGAATAGAAAAGTTGTTTCCTATTGTTGTGCTTAGGTGGTCAACAATGCTTGTATAAATCTACCTCATTTAGGAGGAAAAAATATTAATGAAACAATGAATACTTCTCTGGATTGAATCTTAACAAGTATTAATCATATTGGCAAAACAAGAAAAAGAGCATTGATTAAATTGAAGGTGACTTATGGGAGAGGATACTCTCACCAACCCGTAGTGAGGCCACCCCATTATTGTTCTTGAATAAATGGTGGTGATTATTTTTATTAGATGCAGGAGTAACTCGTCAATTGAAGATTTTAAAATGCTATTCGTTGGGGGGGGGGGTGTTCATCTCCCGTGTGCTTATAATATGCGTGCGCTCAGTGGTGACCAAATATGGCGGTGAAGAAATGGAACAAGGGATAGGATTGGAAGATGCAGGTGGTATATTCTGGAGCAAGTGTGGTGGCTTTAACCGAGAAATTAATAATAGGGGTCAATCAAAAAAATAATAGGAACCTAATCTAAAACTCTATGATAGTATAGGGATTTGGAGATTTATTTTCCTATTTTATTTTCTAAAATATAGGGACTAAATTTAAAACGGCTAAACTATAAGCACCGAGTTGCATCGAGTAAAACTATAAAGACTAAGTTACGCCGAGTCAAAGTTTAAGAACTGAGTTACAACTCAATCAAAACCATGAGGACCAAATAATTAACTATCCCTTTTATATTTTACACATATGTGGTTCAAGGTTTGTGGCTACCTCTCTTAATACAAGCAACTGCTTTGAGACCTGAACTCGAGACCTCAAAGGATTTAGAGGTGCCTTACACTACTAGTCGAACTCTATGTTAGTATTTTACACATACTTGTATGTATTTATGATGTATTTGCATTCACATTAATTGTTGACTCCATTTTCTTATTACATTCGGCAAGGCTTCGAAAATACACACATATATTTCTTAAATTCTTAATAATGGGTAATAATAATGACCAAATAACTAATTATATCTAAACCACAGGGGAAATTTGTAATATCAGTATATACAAGAATTGATTTTTCAGTCTATATATATGTATATATAATAATACATTTCATCACACTATTTTCTTATATTGTATCCAGGTTTGTTGATTACAATATGATATTAATTACTAATAATCATCATATTATTTAAAATATGGAGAAAATGAATTTGCAGTGCAATAAGTAAATATACCAAGAAAAGATATACTTGTTTGACTAAAGTATATTTTTAGTCCTTAAATTTTACATGAGGTATACTTTTGGTCCCTTAACTTTAAAAAAGGATATTTTTTATTTTATAATTCTAACACTGTTAATATTGTTAACGAAAACGTTGACGCAACAAACTCAAGAATGACTGTGTAGTTAAATGCTATTAATATTAAATTGAAATATGTGTAAATTGAAAAGTATCTAAAAACATAATGAAGCAGTCCATATAAAAACCTCGATTGTATAAAAAATAGTTTAATAATCTATATATATAGTAGTTTAATAGTCTGAATAGCAAAACCTTAATTTTGTTTGCATCGATTTGTCTGTTTATTTTAGTTTAATAATCTAAATATATTAGATTAAAAAATCAAAAATTAAATATGTTTTGTCAGCTGCACAGTCATCACATGAGTTTGTTGTGTCAACATTTTTCTTTATCAACATTAACGATTTTATAAAAATAGCACCAAAAGTATACTTTATAAAGTTAAGGGCCTAAAAATATACCTCATGTAAAACTTAAAGGACTAAAAGTATATTTTAGCCAATTATTTTAAAATGTCGTTATGAATACACACAAATAATCTACTGTTTATAATGTACTGGACTAGAAGTCATCTCTAGTTTACCATATTTTTAATAACGTGAATGTGACACTTACACCCACCTTACGCTTGCTGAAAATGACTTTTTATCATCTCAAATATCGACATATAAAAAGTCTGCACCAAAATTTTGTTGAGACAGCTTCTCCAATTAAAATATAGTCGAGCTCAAATTCAGCGCAGTAGACAATAATTATATCGATCAATAAAAGTAGAAATAGAGTCATTTATTTATTATTTGTTGTCCAGTATCGTGTCTTTTTCTTTTCCCTTGTATTATTTTGGCTCCTATTTTTGTTTTTGTTTTTCAATCTGTTAATCATTGTGCATATATATAAAAACTCAATATAACTAAGTCCATGAAAATGAAATATGGGACTCGTACATATATGGTAGTTTAACTAACCCACACAATATGCTATGCGGTTTGATGACTCCTAATATTTTGTAGGTTTGTATGGAATATTATTATGTTCAATTGGGGTCATGAGGTCATCCAAATGATGTTTTTAGAGCTAATGTGATTGTTAACTGAAACCTCTTTCAATCTTAAATGTATGAGCTAAAAAGCTAATTCATAGAAATTTTAAAAAAAAGTTAATTAATTGTAAAAAATGTGTTGGTTTAATTTTTCATTTAAAAAAATATACATCTCCTATTAATCATTTACATTAAAAACTATGCCTATTTATTGCATACATAATAGGAGTAATTTTGAAAAAATAATAAATATCATAGATAAATGAGCTTGAAGTCTTATATTTAAAAATAAAACTAATTAAACAACTAGTTCTAAGTAAAATATTTCATTTGGGTGAGAGAGCTAGAGAGGCGTGGTTTAGATTATTTTGGTTAATTGGAAGGATTTTTGGGCTAGTTAAATGTTACATTAATATAATTGAGCTTTATTATGGGCATGATAGCTCAGCATGTGGGCCCTAACAACAACTTGCAAACAAACTCATTTAACCCCTATAAAATTTATGTAGACTTTGCTACTTGAATAATTGTTGTATTAGATATATAGAAATAGAATAAGCATCATTATTTGTCTTATTTTCTCACTCTTTTGTGTTTTTTTTTTTTATTATTATAAGGGTGATTTTAAAAATTAAATGGATCTGAGGGCTGAAAAGTGGGTTTTGGAGTACAACATCAACATGGGGTTAATTTATAATTAATGATAAGTTCCAATTTAAACAAGTCGTTAAACTATTTTGTAGTACAACAGGGGTTAACTTTTCGACCACTTGTTAAAATAAAAGAAAAGAGACATAAAGTCCACATCATTTTTGTTATAAATATATGTATTATGTGGATGTCCATTTGATAAGTAACCCTTGGCGAAGCGTCTATAAATAGAGTGCTTTGTGTAAACATTCGTAAGTTCTTGAAATGAGAATTCCTCCATCTCTCTAGAATTTCTCTCTACTTTCCTATACATTTTCTTCAGTTTTATAACACGTTATCAGCACGAGGCTCTAATCAACTGAGCCTCCCTAACACCGTTCATCATCACCGTCGTTCACCTTCCCTGCGTAAGTAGAAGTTTTTCAAATCGCTCAAAAGGAGGCGTTTAATTTGAGAAATTGATTTACGATCGGTGATTATGCGATCTCTTCATTCGTGTATGTTTTTCTATGAAGTTTAAATTGTTGATTTAAGTAATATGATCTTTGTGAATGAAAGAGGAAGAAGAGTTGTAGAGAGAGAGAGAGAGAGACGAGACGCAGAGCGAGGAAGAAGGGGGAGAAAATTTTTATGTGGGTCCCACGTGTTTTTAATATTTAATTATTACTATTACTATTTAAATAGTAAATTCAAAAAAAAAACGTCGATGGTTTGAAAAATTTGGCGGCGGGACCCATATGTTTTTAATATTTTATTATTAAAATTACTATTTGAATAGTAATTTCCAAAAAAAAAAAAAAAGCATCGGTAGTTTAAAAAAATTTTTTTGATTGCGCAATGATTGCACAATGATGTTGCAATGTTTTTACTATTTAATATTACACATTGATTATACAATGATTGCGCTAAAGTATATATATATTTATATATATTTGTTTAAATTTAATATTTTATTTTTATTTATTAATTTTTATTATTATTATTGATTCAGCATTTATTTATTGCTGCTAACATATTTATAATTCAGCAATTTACTTTATGTTAGTGTCTTTGCTAATATATTTATGATTCATCATTTATTTTAATGCTATTTAAATTTAAGCATTTACTTTTATTTATTAATTTTTATTATTATTATTGATTCAGCATTTATTTATTGCTACTAACATATTTATAATTCAGCAATTTACTTTATGTTACTAACATAACATTTATTTTATGTTACTAACATATTTATGATTCAGTAATTTACATTTATGTTATTTATTTATTTATATTTTAATTACGACACCTACTTGGAGTTAACCCTCCTAACCGGGAGTCTTGATTTAATATTCAGCATTTACATTTATGTTATTTATTTATTTATATTTTAATTACGACACCTACTTGAGTTAACCCTCCTAACCTAGGGAGTCTTGATTTAATATTCAGCATTTACATTTATGTTATTTATTTATTTATATTTTAATTACGACACCTACTTGGGGTTAAACCTCCTAACCGGAAGTCTTGATTTAATATTTAGCATTTAATTTTATGCTATTTAAATTTAAGCATTTACTTTTATGTTAACTAACATAACATTTACTTTTATGTTTGCTAACATAACATTTACTTTTATGTTTTATTTATTATTTGACATTTTATTATTGTTATTATTAATATTAATATATTTATTATATGATCAGACGTCATATATAATGGCTTTTAAACCATATGTATAAGTTTATCCTGAAGATAAACAATATAAAGCCATATTGTGATATGAGCTAAAAGTTGGCAAGAAGCCCAGATGAGGCATAATTTGGCCAAGCCAAATGAAGATATAAAGTGACAATTAGCCTAGAAGAGGCATAATTTAGCCAAGAAGGCATAAAGTGGCAAGAAGCCAAGAGATGACATAATTTAGCCAAGCTAAGAGGCATAATTTGGCCTGATGCTGAGAGACATATTGGCCTGATGCAAAGAGATAAATTTGCCTGAAGTTATGAGACATGGCCTGATCCATAATTTTTGTATGGTATCATTTGTATGAAAGTCTCAGTTGTATATTTGGCATTAAAAGTATTCTTTTGTTCTTTAGAACAAATTAATGAGAATGTATGACCATGTGAGAAGATGGTTGTTCTTCTATAAGTTTATTATAAATGAGAATATTCAATTTGCTCCTGAAGTAGCAATATTGTGAAGGAATCAAGAAATATTTTGAATTAATTTCTTGTATTTATATGATCAAACAAAACAGTGAGTTTTTGTTTTAAGGATCATTAATTTCCTCCCAGAATGAACTACATTAAAGTGAATGTAGTAATGAATAAATTTAATTGTGGTTGTGGATATGTGTGTAAATTTGTTTACATATGGACATGGTTGTAATTATGATGGTTCAAATTCTCACCGGAAGTGAGGAAAGATTATTGATAAGAACCATGAGAATGAGATCTTGGGTATAATAAACATGATAGAAATTCATGTTAATTGTTGTGGTGGCAAGGGTCATTAGTTTTGTATTTATTGTATGCCATAATATATTTGTTAAAGGTCAAATATTTGATATAAATTATCGATAAGATAAGTATTATATGTAAATCAGCCTCAAAATCAATTTCAAAAGTATGAGGCATTGATTTTCGAAAATGAGACCAATTTGGAATTTTAAATTATTAGGGTATTATTTTATAATTTTACGTGGTAGTAAAATAACATTCATAGAATTTGGGGTCAAGTTATGTAATTTTTCCCAAGCAAATTTTTCAATGGTTCCACGTGAAGGCTAGAGAAAATTTTGGCTGTGGTCACATTTTTATATTATTTTAATTTTATTATTTTATGAATAGTATTTACTATTCACGAAAAAAAAATCAAAATAAAAAAAATATATATGATATTTTTGAATGGTAGGTAGCCATAATATTATGTTTTTATGGCAAGAAATAGTCATAATATTGTGATTTTATGACAAGGAAATTTATCATTTTTATTGCCATAAACTTATTATTTGATGTTTAAGAAATTTATCAATTTCTATAATTGTTCTTTTATAAAAGAACAATATTGGTTTAAAGAAATGGCATGGCAAGAAAATTTTATAAATTATTATATAAAGACCCGAAAGTATATGTATCAAATATTGAATGATACGAGAGAGTTTTAAGTTATTGTCTTAAAGACAAATATTTTGCATAGAAATTATGCCACATGAGTAATAAATTTAAAGGCTAATAGTCTTGGAGACTAATTAGCATAGTTTACCCACTTCATTTGAAAGACCAATGTTCAAACTATATTTGGTAGTATAAATTTATTTTAAGGCTCAGGAAGAGCTATGAAAGTATAAATTTATTTTAAGGCTCCCTGAAGAGCTAATGTATTGTTTCTTGAAGGAACAAAATTATGCATTAAATATGCATTTTATTCTACCAAATATGAAAGAAATTTGTTGAGTCTCAAAGATATCTACAGAAATTGATATCATATAGAAAAGAATTGAACCACATGCTCATTGTAAACAGAAGTTTACAATATGACCCGATGAGGTCATAAGTGATTAATAAAGATATGAAAAATTATTGAGAATTCATATCTTGATGTGTAAACAAATATTACAATTCATGACCAAGGAAAATTGAAAGTGAAAACCTACATTTGGATTGAAACCCATGAATGTTTGTGAAGTATTTTTAAAGGACTCACACTTGAGGGGAGATTTCTAGAATACAAGTGTGAGTGAAATTTTGAAGAGTTATATACTTCCTACATTAAGCCTCTTTTATGAAGAACAAAGTCCTTGAATTTTAAGGTGAAAGTTCTGTCTCACACTTGAGGGGGAGATTGTTAGTATGCAAGTGTGAGCTAATTTGTAGAAAGTCATACTCATACTTCCCACATAATGACAAATATGATCTCCCGAAAATGAATGATAAATTATGATTGTGGATCATAATTTACTGAGATGAGATATATGTTACAGTAAACGAGAAGTTTACTGATCAAAACATATTTATTGTTGGCATGACTTGTTTGATCATCCAAGTCATATATATATATTACAAATAAGATATTGTATTAACATCCATTGAAGAATCGAAAATTCTTCATGAATAATTTTGTTCTCAAATATAAATGACTATGAAAATGTCATAGGTCATAATTGGTAATAATGGATCTGGAAATATATCAAACAGATTTATATGGGCCCATTGAAATAGCATGTAAACCATACAATGATATGATAAATTTGATAGATGCATCTATAAGATGGTTACATGTGAGATTATTTGCTTGCAACATGATGTTTGTAGAAATAATTGCAACATGAAGTTTGCAAAAGAGATTGCAATATGAAGTTTGCAATAATGTTTGATGTTTGAATAAATTAAGCGCGCAATTTTCCAGATGATATGATTTAAGAATCATAATTAAAGCCTCCATAAATAAGTGGATGAATGCTTATGAGAACAAAATTTTATGTTAGTATATTTGATGTTATATAGCAAGATTTATATAAGCCATGAGAATTCTCCGGTAAAAATGGTTTTTGGTCAGAAGCTAGACAAATTCCATCTTAAAAGGGTTGAATGTGCAATGATTATAAATCCACCACAATGCACATAGATGGATATAGAAAGAAATTTTAGATAAATGTTGTATAAGTACCTTCTATTTCTTGTTTGTCTCTATATGAATGCAGTAAGATGTTTCTAAAGGAAACAAATGGATATAGGAGACTTATTGCGCATGATTAGTCAATTGTCGTTTGACATTGTTTTCTTACCATGAGGGGAGAAATTGGATAGCTGGAAAAGTGAATACATGAAATGCATTATAGCATTGTATACATCCTCGAATAAGTAGTATGAACCGAAGTTCATCGATTATGCATTCATGAATTATTTGCGAGATAATATTACCGACCCAAATGAGATTTATTAAATCTTATACTCAAATTTGAAAATGCTCCAATCTGTATAAATATGAATGTGACATGCTCGAAGCATGAGAAATTATTCGGTTCCAATTATAAATGTTATGGATAAATTGGAGCAATAATTATGATGATCATATTAAGGAGGTAGATACTCCGGAAGAGTATCGAGACATAACTAATTGTAAAAACCTCAAGAGAGGTTAAAGTAGCTGAATTATATTGATTTTGATAAGTTATGTCGAATTGGAAAAATGGAACCGAAAAGATAAAGTTGTCGACAACAATTTTGAAAGATGATATCACGTGATCAAATGAAGATATTATATAAAGATATGTCACAAGAAGTTGACATAAAGATGATTGGCCAAGAGGATAAGTGAAATTGAATATGACGCAAATATAATCATATTATGACAAGTTATGGACCGAAGTCCAAATTGAGATATATGAATGTTTATATGAAAATAAAGATTTTCACAAAGTCTAAATATGATTATGATGTGATATATGATTTTGTGGTGGATACAATAATTTTGTATATATATTGTTAATCCTGCAATTTATGAAAGAAAGAGAAATTATGCGTCTATTAGATATTGTTATATAGCATATGCATCAGACTTACTAAATTATGAAGATTACAGAAGAATCTTCAAAGGATCAAAAAGTGCTAGTAGCACATGTTCTTAAAAGGACTCAATGTGGTAAGGAAGGACTTAAGGTGTCAGAAGCACATGTCCTAGAAAGACTTAATGTGCGAGAAGCACATGTCCCCGAATGATTTAAGGTGCCAGAAGCATCAAAGGATTTAATGTGCCAGAAGCACGAGTCCCTGAAGGACTTAGGATGCTAAAAGCATCTAATTCAAGATATTGAGAACAATAAAGGGGAAAAAGTTTATGTATGACTTAAATCAATTAGGGCACAGTGGTATAATCTTCTCAAGAAATATATGTTGAAAGAAGGGTATAAAGAAAGTAAATCAATATGCCCATGCATCTTTATGAAAAGATTTAGATGTGAATGTTTTAATTGCAAGTCATGTTGATGATATCAACATTATTGAAATATTTGAATAGCTTCAATAAAGCAATTAATTGTTTAAAGAAAGAATTAGAAATAATTCATGACTTGAGAAGAACGAAATTCTGTGTTGGATTATGATTTAATACCTTAAGAATGAGATCTTTTGTTTATACAAAAGGAGGTCCTAGATTGATTTTATATGGATAAGTAATATCCATTATATATTTTAAAGTATTTGCAGGTGGATAAAGAACAATTTCAACCTCAAGCAAAGAAGTTGAAGAATGACACTTATGTATCATGCTTAGCATGAGATAATTCTTCATCAACACAAAGACAATAGAAGTAATGTAGTCATCAGGGGGAGTAAATCTAATGTATTTTAGTAGAGCAATTGATGTACGCTGCACTCTTTTTCCTTATCTAGGTTTTTGTCCCTTTGGGTTTTCCTAGAAAGGTTTTTAATGGCTTTGCATTAGAATATCCGATGTAATTAAGAGGGGGAGCGTTGATACACGTTGTACTCTTTTTCCCTTATCTAGGTTTTGTCCCACCTGGTTTTCCTAGAAAGGTTTTTAATGAGGCACATAAGAAAGTGTATCGATGGATGATGTATTTTTTTTTTTCTTTAGCTAGGTTTTATCCCTTTGGGTTTTCCTAGTTAAAATTTTTAATGAGGCACATTCATAATGGACATCCAAGGGGAGTGTTATAAATATATGTATTATGTGGATGTCATTGCATAAGTAACCCTGAAGGTCTATAAATAAAGTGCTTGTGTAAACATTCAGAAGTTACTTGAAATGAGAATTCCTCCATCTCTCTAGAATTTCTCTCTACTTTTCTATACATTTTCTTCAGTTTTATAACAATTTTAAAATTAATGACTTTTCTTGCTTTTGCATTTTCTTTATTGTTCTTTCAAATATACTGAGAGGAAATTTTTGCCTTGCATTTTCTCTCCTCATTCAAACAAAATATAACTACAGTGGTTTTTGCCCTTTATTTCTTCTTTGAAGCTTCCTCATATTAAACACAAGTCATTAATCTATTCATCCGATTCCTCGTATACTGTTTTTTAGTGGAAAGGAAAACCATGTCTACTTTATAATATTTTATATGAATGCATTAATTTGTTCATGGGCGCACACACATAAAAGGAGGTAACATATATATTAATCCATAAAACATGACATTATTTAAAATATTCAAACAATAAAAGTTGAGCGTCACCACCAAAATTGTCCAATATATACTACCATAACATGCTCACGATCACTTGCACGTTTCGAGGTATTTAATTTCGTCAAACGAAGAAAACGATTTAGTATATACAACTAGAAAATTTCCCCAGGTATTGCCCCATGTTCAAAAAAAAAAAAAAAAAAAAAACAAAAACAAAAATCCCCAGATATTGTCTAGGATGTTTCAACAAAAAATTCTACGTCATTTATTTTTTCTTTTTTGATCGGTGTATCCCAAACTACTTTGAACTTTAGATTAATCATTTTTGAAACTTAGAGTTTAAAAGGTTTTTGTCTCTTCCAACAAATACACTTCTCAAAACTCAAACTTGTGTTCTCCTTTTTACGTGGATGAGGTTGCTTACCACCTCAATCAACTACTAACTCATTAGTCTACATCAAACATTTTAAGAAAACCATCAAGCAAGTAAATTAATGATATGAAAAAAAAGGACAAAAACAAAAAATCCAATACAAACCAAACATCTCAAATTAAATTTAAGACATCATTTATAAGCCAAGTAAATTGAATTGGCTTCCTACATATTGTATTCAATGCACACTCGCACACATACGTTGACATAATATACCAGCAAGTAGTTTGCATTAATAATAGCACTAAACACCGTCCTTTAAGTATCTTTTAAGTGTGAGTATTGGTTCAACCTTCCCTGAGTGCGATGTATGTATGTGTGACTTCTTTAAGTGAACAATTTGGAATAATAGAGAGAGAGAGAGAGAGAGCGAGAGAGAGATAATGTCATACATTTGTGACTCACAACAGACACACACCATACAATAACAAGATCAAACTTATTATCGTTAAGTGCATACAAAAATAAAATCAAATTAACTCTTTGTAAAAATCATTATTGTCTTGATTTGAATATTAGGAGTGCAATCAATATTCAAGGATTTTCATTATATCCCGTAGCAAATTCACTAGTCGACCCAACTGGCACCATATAAAATAAAACTAGGTGGGGAAATTAAGCCTAAAAGAAAGTTTGACCTACACGGTGAAGACATTATTTATTACTTTTTTCTTTATCTCTTCTCCTTGTGCTCTTCAAAGAACCAGTCCCACCAACAATAGTACTTTAACTATTCAATCATTATCCAATATTAACCTAAGTGTATGTGTTTAAAATAGAGGAGAAGTTAGTGTAATTAAGATAATATATAAGAGAGGTTATAGTATTTTACTCTTATTTATGATGTTTCATGTATGGCATGGATGAGACTTTTTTTTCTATTTTTATTTATTTTATTTTTACCAATTTGTTTGTTTGGCCAGTAAAAAACAATGATACAACTCCCTCCGATCCTATTTATATGAGCTTGATAACTAAATTACAGAATTTAAAACGTGGTTAAAATTTGTTAAAAATAATAAGTATGTCTTGAAATTAACTTTTTTTAAGTACATCCTTATTTATAAATGTGCAAGTAAAAGAGTGAAATATAGTAAATATAAGTTAACCTTCCTTTTAATTAATTTAATATATATAATTAATGAGGGGCAAAAAAAAAAATCATTAAATATTTTAATAACTCTTGTTAAGATCTTATAAAAAAAGTAAGACAAGTCATATTTGGGAGCTTTTATAAAGGCACGGGAGGGAGTACTTCTTAATCATCTATTTGGTTTGACCAGGTTGGAATGGAGAAGGGAAATAGGGCAACCATTTTAATGAGTTGATTTCTTTTTTCTTTTTTCTTTTTTTTTTTTTTTTAAAAAAAAAAAAAAAGAGATAGGGTTATAAAGTTTAATAAAGTTATTATGTAAGAGGGAAAAAATCAATTAAAACTTTCGACTTCACTTTTCCATTTTTTAAACCACCCCTTCCCTCTATTACTCTCGAACCAAACAAACTAGGAGAAAACTAATAAAAGTGAATATTAATCACATCAGCAAAACAAGAAAAAGAGCATTAATTAAATTGGAAGTGACTTATATTTTGAACCATGCCTTCTATCTAGAAGTGCCCTATAGTGTGGACCATACTTTCATAGATACTCTTGTGGTTTGAAGTTGTCTGAAGAGTATTCTCTGTGCTTGTTCCATTCCCCTGGCGAAAATTCCTTACGGATTTCGAAGTTTTTATCTTGAGCAGAAAACAAATTCGGCCAGTAGTATTCAATAATACAAGTATATCAAAGAGATTTCACGTCACCATGTCTTGCATAGACTACCCTGAACAAAACAATGGAGACTTGGCGCCATTCAGCTGAGGCCCCAAAGTCCATGAATAGTGAACAAAAATAATTGTATCCTGGTTTGCGTGGGACGGCACTGATAATAAGTCTCTTTTTATTGTTGTTGTGTGGAGGCCAAACCCACTAATATGCATATCTGTAGTGAACCCAACCCAAAAATATCTCAGAGCCCAAGGGATTTTATAAAATCCTTTTGGGAAAATTTCACTTCACCTATACTGAAGCAATTTAAAAGCCAATACCCCCAAAATTTTCTAATACTTCAATGCCTCCAAATATTTTTGCCCTTGCTATATTTTTTATAAAAGGAGGATGAGTCACAATGGTAAGGTTACTGCCATGTGACCAAGAGATCACGGGTTCAAATCTTAGAAACAACATCTCCACATGTGAGGGTAAACTATGCATACATCTATCTCTCTAGACTCTACCTGGTAGGAGCCTTATGCACTAACTGACCTTTGACTATACTCCATCCAGTCCTATAATGATGGCCACCAAGCCACCAAATCCATTTGATCATAACATGCCAAGGAAAATATATGCAACTAAAAAAAATGCAAGATACTTTTAACCAATTTTCAAAAAAAGATACGTATAAGCAGTAAAATGACTAGGGTTGCCCTCATATGACATGGATTAATAAGAAACAAACCATGCAAGAGTACAAGTTTGTAATAGACCAAGAATATAAACCTATGGACTGTCATTTGTTTAGGCTCTAGATCTTTGAGTTGCTTTTTCAAGAGGGCATGCTCGTATCTCTTTCTCTCTAGCCTACTCTCAACCATATCCATATCATCTTTAAGGAAGTGAATCCTTTTCTCTAACCAAGCTATATCTAAAGGGCTTCTACCCACTCCATATTCTACCCTGTTCATATATTCTGTTGGATTGCTCACGTGAATGTATATTCTTATAAGATCAAAGGCAAAATAAGGTTTAACTAATTGAAACGCACCTGCATAAAGAAGATGACAGCAAAAATCATAACTAGGAACAAAGAGATATGGCTCCGACTTTTTAAACAAGACTGGAATTTTGTCACGCATTCTCTTAACATGCATGAAATTGATGTTGAGTCAATCAAATTTCCTTGCAATTGGTTGTCAATGTTGCGGTAAGAATGAACGATGTCGAAGGTAACTGGTTGAACTCCAGAGACATTTGGCTCTCGTGAACTCTCTGAAGATCCTCCATCTTTTTGTTCACTATCTATATTTCCTTCGCTTGCTTGTGCCCCACTAGCAGTAGGAGCACTCTTTGCACCAAGAAAAGTAAATTACGTGAACCTTCATTATTAGTATTTGGAAAGTATAAAATCTTTGGATTGACATACACAACATAAACTATGCAAATACCAACCTTCTTGTTTTTTGAGTCTCTTTTGCTTCAGCAACTCGTGAGCCTAACAGAAATGAAATCAGGGACAGATTACTGTGAAAAACAATATTATTAATAGAGAAAACATGTTAACAGTTACACAGCACAAAAAGAGAATTTGAACTTGTCCAATGACATGCATTTTTTTAATAGAACTAAAAGTCACTATGTTAGATATGATTAGCTTTGATGATATCAAATATAGATGTCAAGATATTACGAGCAAAAAGTTTGCATAATATACTTATCTCTTTCTTACATTGACTAACTGCTATATTTAATGTAGATTAGTCAAACCATGATTAGAAGATATCAAGTTGAATTATGGAGAATGATCATGAAGAAGATTAAGATAGAAGTTATTGAGCTGGCTTTATCAAGGGGAAGAAGAAGAAAGGGATTAAAGACATTAGTCAAGAAAATAAGAAGTTATCAAAAGATTTTGGAGAATAATCAATAAAAAGAAGAAAAGATATTAAAGAAATAAGAACTTGCAAAATATAATGGGAATATCAATATTCATGTTCTTATATTTGATATTAGAAGTCTCTATCATCAAATGGAAGTTAGAGTGGTTTAATTAAAATACCTCACCTGGAAGCTATTACATCTTCACTTGAGTGACTTTTTATTATCACTCAAGTAACACTTCATTATCACTCAAGTTGCACGTCCAGAAGTTATTTTTATATGTTTCACTCGAGTGATAGAAGCTCCACTCTCAAGTGATTATCAAGTTTCAGCATACTCTATTCAACTTCGTTTTCGTTTAGCATAATAGAGGTTTGGTAATTTGGTCATATTTCTCAAACTATAAATTTGATTGAGGTGAAACTTATTTCATATGAAACTAGACTCTCAATACGACACAGAAGCACCAAGATCAGGCTCAACAGTGTTCAAATGAAAGAGATATGAGATTCGGAAGTTGACACTGGAATTTCTCGTGTCATTTCAGAACAAGTTCAATAATTTAGATGTATCTCAAAAAATACGAATCCAATTGAAGTGAAACTTATTGCATATGAAATGCTAGAGCTGGGAAATCGGGCCAGGCCCGTTTAAGCCCTGGCCCTTCAAGGGCCGGGCTTGAAAAATAGACGAGATATTTAAAATTGGCCCTGAAGGGCCTCAGGCTTAAACGGGCCGGCCCTGTAGGGCCTTTTCACTGTAGCTTTTTCTCTTTTTCCTTTTTAAATTTATTAATTTATATATATTTTGTATTTGTTATAGAGTTATGTATCCATTTAACTACAAATACATAATAACTATACTCTAATTTTATGATTTGGTTTATTCTTTGTTGTAAATAAAGATCATGGATGTGTTCATGATGCGGGAGAAAAAATCATGATATTCTTACTCATGAGCCAGAGGCTACTACTCATATTGAAGAACAATCAAATGTCGTTAAAATTGATGATAGTGACGAAGATGACCTCGCTTAGTGATATGTTTTTTATGTTTTATGTGAGTTATTTATGAACATAGTTTGCTTTTAATTATAGTTTGTAATTTACTAATTATATTTTTTTTAATTATGAATTTTCAGCGTATTTGTCTTTATTTATTGGATGATTTGTGTTGTAATTTACTAATTATATTTTTTAAAAAGTTATGACGGTTAGGAAGCTATTGGGCCTTGAGTCTAAGCCTAGTAATATACTATATATAGGCTGATAGACTAAGGAAAAATAGTTAAAATTTGGAATAGTAATTTTCAGGTCAGTTCGAGCACCGCCTTCCTTCTAACGGCTCAGTTCTGTTCAGGAGACAATCAAGAAACCTCCAAAAAAAAATATTTTAAGCAAGGCCGGGTGCAATCTTGGCCAGGCAGAGTCATCCTCTTTCCTGGTCCAGTTTACATTCGGAAATTAGAAATCAAGACGCCAAGAGAGGGCCCAGAATCGATCAAGAAGGCTCAAGGAATTCTTTGTTTCAACCAGAATTGATCGACGCTGCCATTATTATTGGAATCGACACGTCATTACCAATACATTTGACGACTCAGCCTCCGCTTAGTCATCATTGTGGGGGTCGACACGTTGGTCCCTGCTCTCGGGCGCAACTAATATGTCGAATGATCGAATGAGCGTATAAGAGCATTGGAGTCGACTATAGCTGACCTTCCGAATACGATTCAAAGGGCCATTACCAATCAACTCGCGACATTACGAAAGTGACCAAAAACAAATGTTTTTCTTATCTGGATTGAGAACACTATTTTGCGGAAAGTTGGAAGGTCCGGTTGGCTAAAGAGAATCTTGATGCAAGGGCCTACATATGGCACCCGAGCATTTGAGGAAGAAGTATCGGCGGGGCAGTTTCTTGGCAAAGGTACAAACAAGCGCTCTTGGTCCTGGGGCCGGCAGCGACGTCAACCTACCAAGAATGTCGACATGGAACGGAAATTTCAAGATTTCAAAGAAGCCAATTGTTGGTTGGATTGACCGGTGTGAACACTATTTTGAAATTCCAAATGGGCCTTTCAACCTACCAAGAATGTCGACATGGAACAATGGTGGCTACATCTCGAGGCCTCGCAAATGGGACAAGGGAAATCAGCAGCCAACGGAGATGTTGTTGCATGTAACGCGAAGAGTCCGAGCATTACATGAAATGCCACGAAAAGAATAAGGAGACATAATTCATTTCATAGAAAATTTGGCTTATACGAGATCAAGCTCAAATAGACTCATTATTAATTCAAGGGTTCAGGAGCTGACACAGAAAAGAGATATGGATCTCAAAATTTGATGCTCGATGCTCTCACAATGTTCCAAAACAACTATCATTCTTCGGATCATAACTTTCAGAAGACAATGATTTTAGGACTGAAAAGTTACATATAAAAGTAGACTCAAGAGAAATTTCAATAAAATCAAGATCACACTCAACAAAGAACAACTAGAAGAGATATGAAATTTGAAATTTCACAGTCAAATAAAGACGCTGCTCTAGACCAGCTGCAATGAATTTGATTGAAATTTTCAGAATACAATGAATTTGGGGCTTATTCTTTTTGTATTGGAAAGAAGACTTAAAGAGCATTTTGGAGAAAGCTCATTTGCCTAATTTGGAGTTATCTTCGAAAAGTTATGCTTACTAGAAGTTGACCTTTGTGCCAAACTATCTATGTTCTGAAAAGGAAAAAAGGCACTCGAGTGATAGTGGATGCACTCAAGTGATGAAACTTCACTTCCAGAATTTTAGCGAGTCACTCGCAAGTGAAATTAGAGCTCAAAGGCCAAAAAGAAACTTTTTGTCCGAAGCTTCAATGTATACTTCCAATAGTCATATTCAAAGATACTTAATGGGAAGAATGTGTTCAACGGTCAAATTCTCTTTATCAACTATAAAAGGAGAGACATTCAAGATAAACGGAGATGAGAGCCTATGCCTACAATGTTAATATGCTTCATCATGAGACAAAAATGATACAAAAAAGTACTGCCAAATATAGAAAAGTAACAAGGACATGTCTTTGATATTGAAACACAAGATTGACACAGATCAAAAGCCAAACACTACCCAAAGACTTTGATTATACAGCATACCTTCTTACTTCCAGCAAAAATTTCAATGGCGTTAAGAAAGAGTCCTGCTGTCTTTGCCTTCCCCTGGTGACTTCATCAAATGGGATTACTCTCTATATCATTAAACCATCAGAATTTAATAAGGACCAATAATGATAATTAAAGGAAGTAACTACAGAAGTCATAGTGACCATATAACAGACCATGAAAAGTGATCCCTTCGTAGCACAATGCATGCTGACTAGAATCTAGGAAAATCCCAACTACAACCGAGTAAACCAGCTGAAAGCTTGTTTGGTTGCCTGACCAGGCCGTGTAACTAAATAATCCTCTGGAAATTTATGTATTCATAAACTTGCATAAACATTCTAGTAATTTATGGAGAGTAATATATAGACATTTATGGAGTGTGATATATCAGAAGGACTAACATGAAGATGACAATTAAATACTGTGTCTACAACCTAAGAGCCCCCTAAGTGGAGAAACTTGAACCTATAGCAAACTTTTAAGGTAAATGTTTTATACTTCACCCTATGGTTAACAGCCAGAATGTTTATACAGAAAAATACATAAACATGAATTCACGTTAAGAATACATACAAAACGGGCACTGAAGCCATATTAAAAAATAAATAGTCAAGCATTGTGTTATGTAGCAAACCTTTGTCTCAAACCCGAATATGTTTGAGTAGAAACAAATGAAATTTATAAACAGGTACATATGACCCTACAAACAAACAAAAGAAAAGCTTAACAATGCAATGAAATACTAACATGAACAACAAATCAGCTCCTACGGCAACATTCAGCCAAACATAAAAATTACCTGGAATAGTATATTTTCCTGAAGGGCAAAGTTAAAATCTTCAATAAGGACCTAAAAAAATAAAAGAAAATCAATAAAGTAGAAAAGTTTCTTCATTACCAAACAAAAGGAAATTTCAGAAACTTCTCAACTATGGGGCACAACATTATATATAAACGCACAGGTCAGACAGCAATGTTATATTTGTTGTACCGCTATTGATGTGTAAGATTAACGCATGCAACAAAGTCTAGCAGAAAAGCACAAACCTCAGCTCTCATTCACATTCATGAGCAGAATCGATTCTATTAAACATTTTTTCCCTTTGTAAAGGGAATGGCAAGGTTTTATCTTCTAATTAACTTAAGAAAAGGAAACAAGTGGTGGAAAGGTAACATGACCAAATCAAATGACAAGTGTTATATGTGATCATTAATCAGCACAGTTGCAATAGCTCTAAAAGAAGATGTAAATTTCACAAGCCATAAGAGACTGCCAAATTCTTAATCTTTTCAAGTATATTGAAATGCAATATTAACAGAATGGCATTGACAATCAGCCTACAGATAATCTGCCTATAATGAAACTACAGCTATAATCAAGAAAGATTGGTGCTCATGAAGGCAGACAATACTCACCTCCTCCGGCAAAAGACAAAACAACAAACGATACTGTAACGCTCCCTTATATCTCTCGATTATTATCAAAGTTAATAAACAGAGGAGCGTATGCATCTGGTTTGAACGAATGAGTAACTGATAAAAATGCGGAAAACTTAAATCTTAACTTGGTTTTGAAATAAACTTTATCCCCTCCGGGATAATTACGTATAGTCATCCCCAAACTAAAATATACTACAAAAAAAGTCCTATTTTGCAACGGATAAATTCCGTCGCAAAACAGAGATTTTCCGTCGCAAAAATGGTTTGCGAAGGATTTCTGTCCGTCGCAAACCATTTTTTGCGATGGAAAATCAAATTTCCGTCACAAATTTGCGATGGAAAATGGTTTCCGTTGCAAAATTTGAAAATTTGCGACGGAATTTATTTTCTGTTGCAAAATTCATTTCATTAAAAAAAATATAAAAAAAATTACGAATACAAGACACATAAGAAAAACAAAGTTGACAAGATATTGGTGAATAAATAATTACAAATACAAGACACATAAGAAAGAATAACACAAACCAGAAGCATCTCATAAATCAGTAAGAGACTAAGAGGTCTAAATATATGTAGCAGTAGCAGCAACAAACTAAAACTAAGTCATTCATACAGTCATTCAAACCGACCTCTGAGCATTTTTCACATATAGATGAACTAATACTTCCTTCCTCTTCAAAATTTAACTAAAAACATGACCTTTACCTGCACCTTTCCATATTTCTTTGACAAATACAGATACTTGGATCAAAACAGAGTTATGAATGATGTACTGGAAGATCAGCATCCGTAACTTCATAGCTCTCTTTGCCCCAACTCTATAAAATCACAATTATCTTTCTTGCACAATGTCATCATTTCTCTACCAGTATACACTTTGGCTTCCTTTCTTTTGGCCAAGTATAAGCTTTATATTCTTTATAAACTGGATGGTATATGCAAAACAAGGAATTAAACTTAATAAAGCCTACTTTAAGATAAATTTATATAAGAGGAAAACAAGTACTCTGTGATTGAGCCATTCCTCATGACATGATTAGCCTTCACTGGAAGGCTCAATAAGCAAGCCTCACAAACCAAATACGACAATGTGGGGATAATCCATGTAACTGGTAGAACAGTCAAACATATGGGAATTTCCTGCAGAGAGTCGGATAGAAATGTAAGCAAGTAGCACATCACTTTAAGCCTCTTTACTCGTTAATCTTTATTAATCCAGGTTTTTAAAGTCTTCCAGTTCAACTTTAATATCTGCATAAAGTAAGACAATAAGCAGACATCATTTAATTCATTGGAATGCATTACAGGGAAGTCATCATGATCAAAGTCAAAGGATTGGATACCACCCCAACTTCTTATTAAAAGTAAGCAGTAAACCTGCAAACTATCACTCTGAACCAGCAAGGAAAACGTACAATCATTACCAACAAATTTATTATGTAACCCAGCGTCTGCTAAAAAACCTCACTACTATGAGCATGTCATCAAAACATTAGGATCACAATAGTAAACCAAGGTTAATAGTCAACTCAAATTTTTCCCAAGGAAAATTTACAACTCCTAAGGTTACTGAAAGAAAACTACAAAAATGCAAAAATTAAATATATCTATACTTCTACATACATAGTTTCATCAAGTTGAACAGGATAAATGGCTCAAGCTTGGAAGAACAAATAATTGAGATGCCTTGCAAATATGCACAAAAATGGATAATCATATTACGAAGGTGCCAAAATTTCTTCACATAAAGCCAAACATAAACATATTAACAACAAAAAATTACTCACCCTGCATTAGATTGGTCCAAAGTTGGAGGATGATTTTCATTGTTCCCCGTAACCTGAAATAACACAAGAATAAGTTATGGGACGGTTATACAGAGAGCTATGAACAAAACTGTTGACCATACCTCAAATGCTTTCTTCAAAGCCATATTCATTAGTTCCTCTTCCGTATACACTTTAAGCTCATCAACTCTAAAACGTCATAAGTCAGTGCCTCTAAAGAGGAAAAAACATATTAGAATTGGAAAAGCACACCAAAAAAGCACATGTGGAGTACCCACGAGATATCATCATCACCTAGGTCAAAAGCATCTTGATGCAACTCTGCCTCTAGATTCTGCCAAACAAACCAAACGGTACACTTTTAGCATAAGCGAGAGGGGCAGAAACAAGAACCTGTCGCACTATTTTTGGCAATAAAAACATCAAGGATTCATAGAAGATTCATACCTGAAGTTCACAGACGATAGAATTCTCAAACTCAGCAACCCTAGTGCAGAAACCAACAAGATTTGGAACATATATAGGGCCACCCCTTGGAATTGGGAGCTCACATTCGTCTTCAACTGGAGTTGCGGATTCTACAATTTCCATAGCTACTTGAATTGAAATTAACACTCTTCCTCTATCGCTGGCTTTATTACTGGCTCTCTCAGGTTCTCTATCAGACTGAAGGCGGAGTCGAGAGTGAGCCACGAGTGACGAGATGAAGGGAGAGACTAGACAGTGAGAGACCAGAGAAGACGGATACGGTGACGGAGTCAGGTGGGAGAGACTGAGAGAGTAGCCGGCGGAATGAATGAGAGTGAAGACAGAACGAGATAAATATGAGGGGGATAAGAACAAGTACTGACTTAGCATCGAGCGGAAGATTACGGACAAGCAAGCCTGAAGGAGCAGGAGAGCGGCGATCTCTGTAAGACCTGCTTTCACGGTAGCGATCACGTGGTTCATCATCATAACGCTTGCGTCCACGCGGTGGGATTTTGCTCCGCCGGCGAGGGCTGTAACTTCTGCTCCGGCTTCGATATCTCGCCATTGGATCAAAATTTTATGAGCCCCGTTTGAATCGCGGAAAATGAGGCAATGGAATAGGAAAATGAAGATTTTCCAACGACGGCGGGCGTTTGGATCAGAATTCCATAGGATGTTGTCATGGTGTATGGGAACCATGGAGACATTTTGGTAATCTTGTGTTAACATGGTGTATGGGAACCATGGAGACATTTTGGTATCTGTGGTGTTAACCGCGGTGTATGGGAACCACGGGAAACATCATATATCAAGGTACAATATGACAAGATCGTAGTGGTTAAACCAAAACGAATTCGCGATCATCGGGAGGGCGGTAGCGGACCAAGTGAAGATCCGACGCGTATAGTCAGTCAGTAGGACGGAGTTTAGTTAGTACAAAGTATAGTTGGTTAAGTACAAATTTCGGGACGAAATTTTGTTTAAGGGGGAGAAATGTAATACCCGAAATTTGAATTAGGGAATTTAAGGGCCAAAGTGCCAAAATGACCAAAATACCCTAGGAAGGGTAAATAACTTAGGAAAATGGTGAAAAATCCTAAAAGGCAATGAAATAATTATTTGAATTATGAGAGTATATTATCTCTAATTATGGTAATTTAATAAATTACGAACTTGGAGAAATTGAAGAAGAATGCCCAAAAAAGTATTGTAATGACAATAATACCCTTGTAAATTATAGAATAATACAAGAGACATGGAAACACAAGTGTTAATGCAAGAGTTTGGAGGTAATGGGGAATTCTAATTAAGAAAATTATCAACTAGTGATAATAAGGTAATTAAGTAATTTCGACTAATTACTTAAGTCGAGCAAAGGAAATTTAGAGATAATTATGTGAGGCTCAAAAATTAGTGAAAAATAGTTGGAAATTAGTAAAAATATATTTACTAATTAATTGGAGATTTTGTGAAAAATAGTTGAGTTTAGGTATTTTTAAGCCTAAATACAAGAATGGACCAATAAGAGAATTTTGTGGAATTTTTGATAAAAATTTCATTAAGTAATTAATTATGTAATTAAATAAATCATGGAAAATATTTACAAATTCAAAAAAAAAATGCTCAAGTAGAAAATGGACAAACAAATGGAAGATAAGAGTGAAAAATTTAATATCATGATATTTTTGTAAAATTGTATTATTATATAATATAGTGAATAGTAATGGAATAAATAGGAAACGGATCCTATCTAGAGAACCAGGAATAGGAATTCCAAAGTCAAGGTAAAATATTGATCAGTGAGTTTTTACCTTCAAGTGACCTCTTAGGAAGTTAATTGAATTCGGTGGCGTTGCCTAATAAGACGAAATAGGGAAAAATAAGATAGTCACATTTTGGATCTGAAGAAAATAAATTATAACTCAACATCTAGAGATGAGTTTATAATTATCTGGACATATTTGGAATCAGTGAATTATTATCCGTGAGATTGATGATTAGAAGCGATTTCCACACCAGGACGTGTTCGGACACGTTTTCGAGAAAACTTCAAGCTGACATTGGAACCTGTAAGGGACCGAAATATAAGTTAAATTAGATATTATTGATGAGGAAGAGAAGATCTTCAAAGTTATGAATCCAGAATTTTGAGATTTCTCGAAGAGCGAAACGGATATCTCGCCATTGGATCAAAATTTTATGAGCCCCGTTTGAATCGCGGAAAATGAGGCAATGGAATAGGAAAATGAAGATTTTTCAACGACGGCGGGCGTTTGGATCAGAATTCCATAGGGAAAACGTTTTCTTGCCTCTGCCAATTTTTATCCAAATGAATGAAAATGGGTTCCCACCAAAAAAGGTGGAAACCATTTTCCAACGCCTTAGGAAAACCGCCAAAAGACCCACCCCGAAGCACTCCATTTTTGTTGTGTTGGAGGTTTGGGACTTTGGCGTTTTCTTGTTGCTGGAAGCAAGATCCTTGAGCAAGGACTTCATGAACCCCCTTTAAATAAATAAGCTTGACATGCGATTCTGGCCTCTTCCAAGCCTACCCTACCCCCACCCCCACGGTGACCCATTCCACATCTCCAACACGAATGGCACAACCAAAGCAACCCGTCGATTCAGATTAGCCCATTATTCTTTCACAATCTCTTTACTTTCGCCGAAACAAGCAAAGTATTTTGGTGAATCAGATTAGCCTCTTCTTGGTGAATCAAACACTTTCGCCGAAACGGTGTTTTCCCCCAAAAGTTTTTAACCTTTTTAACCTATTGGTTTTGTTTTTGTTTTTCTGATTCATATTGACGAAGCTTGAATTTCCTGAATGTAGAAATGAGTTGTGCTCAAGAAGCACCTAAGCTATGGGTCCATACTGATAATGCTTTAATGTGATTTGAGATCGGTGAAATTCAATCAAACGACCTTCGTTCTATTGCTTCCTCCACGATTTTGATTTACTCAGTGAAACCATGCTAAGAGTGAGAGAACACCTTACCAATTCTCAATAATTGGCAAGGTATTCTTGAGAATACCTTGCCAATTCGGAGAATTGCAAAGCATACCTTGCCATTCCGGAGAATTGGCAAGGTATCCTCGAGAATACCTTGCCAATTCTCGAGAATTGGTAAGATATTCTTGAGTGTGTCGCGTTGTGTCTTGCGTGGTTGGTTTTGTGTAGTATAAAAAAAATATTTTATCTATAAGGGTAAAATGATATTTTGCCTCATTTTCCTACCTTATTTTCTTCCAACCAAACAAAAATTTTCCTATCAACCCATTTTCTTTTCCAGTGCCAACCAAACGCATCGAGGCAAAATATTTTTCATTCCATTCCATTCTTTTCTTTTTCATTCCCACCTTTTCTTTGATCCAAACTGGGCTTGAGTGAACCACATATCTGAATGTTAATGTTAAGCTTGGAATTGCGACAGAAATCGGATTCCATAGCAAAAGTAAGGCCCCGTTTGGAACAAAGAAAAGGTGGGAATGGAAATGAAAAGAATGGAATGGAATGAAAAATATTTTCCCTCGACGAGTTTGTTTCGCAATGGAAAATAAAATGGGTTGATAGGAAAATTTTTGTTTGATTGGAAAAAAAATAAGGTAGGAAAATGACGCAAAATACCATTTTACCCCTGAATATAAATTATTATTTGAAACCACACAACACCAACACGTTTTCGCTAATCACAACTTAAGCATTTATTAATCAACTGAAAATCACTCAAAAAGATTATTAGAAATAATATAAATGAGTTTGAGTGAAATTAAATAAGAATAGATAATAACCTAGAGTGATTAAGATAGAGATTAAAGTTACAGCGAAGTTTTAGAGTATTTAAAAGATGACCCATGATGATTAGAGCGTAGTTAAAGCACATACCGATGGTTTCTGGAATTTACAAGAACTTACTCGGGTAGCTTAAAGAATTACTTGAGTAATATCTTATATTTTCATGATAAAGAATACTTTGGAAAGATATTACTTGAGTGATGATATGTGTTTACTTGAAAAATACCAAGTTTTCCAAGAAACAGAGGCATTAGAAGCTGTTTTACGAAATTACTTACGAAGCCAATGGAGCTTACTCAAGTAATTTCGAAAGTAATATCATGTTGTTCAGGAAACAGAACCGTTGGAAGCATTCTCACAAAATTACTTGCAAGGTTTATAAGGCTTACTCAAATAACGGCTGAAAGTAATTACATTACTTGCGGATCAGGAAAACATTACTTGAGTAAAGTATAAAAGTATTATCGAAAAGAATAGGACACGACAGAGAGAACGATATTACTTGCGAAGTTCAAAATGCATTACTCAAGTAACTTTCGAAAGTAATGTTGAACAACACAAATTACTTGCGGAGAAGAAATAGCTTACTTGAGTTAAGACGCAAGTAATGTCGAGAGGCTCTAAGAAGTGTGAGTTGATTCAACGTTACTTCCTGAGCATATAAAGTCTTACTCAAGTAATGCCTGAAAGTAATAAAGTTACTTGCGGAGAAAAACTTCATTACTTGAGTAATCTCGAAAGTAATTTTTGAGTAAAATCAAATGGGTCCATATTACTTGCAAATCAAAATATATTACTCGAGTAACTCTGGAAAGTAATGTCGAATGAAATAATTACTTGGGGAGACAAAGGGCCTTACTCAAGTAACCATAGAAAGTAGCTAAATTACTTGCAAGGAAAATGAGCATTACTCAAGTAACATCGAAAGTAATTTTGGACAAACACTTTAAAAGCAACCGCTTTCAAAATTACTCGCAGAGCAAATGAACATAACTTGAGTAACCACTGAAAGTAATATTAACTTAGCTAAATTACTTGTGGAACAATACCCATTACAGTGTCGAAGTTACTTGAGCAACGGACCTATTTACTCGAGTAAATTTGCACAAGTGATTTCAAAACAGGGTAGGCACATCCGACGCTACATCGAGAAAACATCATCCACTCCTATTGTGTTGATCCAGTAATCATACTCGGCATATGGGTCTTCATGGAAGTTGAAATGTAAAAATTGGTTCTCATTTCGGTAATTATATGGATGCACCTGCCAGTGTTGAAAATATCAGTGCACATTAAATTATTTATAGGAAATAACAGTTACAAAATTGAAGGTTGAAATATGCAAGGCCCTCAAAACACACCCATAAAGAACACTTTGCAAATCTCGCTGTGGATGCAGTAATGAGACTAAAGGTAACATGTTTATTTGTTTTCACTCTGTAACTTGTTTGTAGATGCTTAGGTAGAAGTAACTCTTAATTTCCATGTCTCAGAGACCGTCTTTGTAGTTGAGTGTATTTCTAAGTCTTCATGTGTTACGTGGAGGGGCTCTAAGCACTTATATTGCAAGCAACGAGGAAAATATTTTATTTGGAACCTTTGGTAAATAGTTGTATTCTTTTGTGTAAGAGATGTGTAATCTTGTTATGTCAACTGTGACTCTAAAATGCATCTTGCTGATTTTTTAGAAGCAAAAATATGTTTGTCTTTGGCTGTAGGCACTAAGGGGTGCTGGTATATTTTGACGCAATATTCTCATTCAATTAATAAATAGGCAATCAAGTCCGTCGTTACTCGAGTAAAGTCAAAGCGAATGAAATTCCGAAAACAACGCTGCAAGTAAGATTTATATTACTTGAGTAATTTCTTCCTCTGTTAACCTCTGGTTTTACTCAAGTGAACAGAGCATCCTGTAAAACCACTTTCTGTTATACCTGGCTATCATCCAAGGGGGTGAATTGGGTGTCGGATAAAACTTTCAAGAATTTAGAAAATCTTTTCACAACTTATTAAAGAAGGTTTGAATGATAGTAATAATTTATAAACCGATAGACAATCATTCAAAACATATATGCTGAAATATAAGAGTTTAGGGAAGAGAGTATGCAAACAGAGATTTATACTGGTTCGGCCCAATCCTTGACCTACGTCCAATCCCCAAGCTCCACTTGAGATTTTCAACTATCTCCTTGTTTAACCAGGCACAAGAGAAAAGCCTTTACAACCTCTTTCCGAGATATCCTCTTACGCACTGTAAATACAATTACCGACTCTGTACTCAGGATAATCCTTTCACACTAGGACTCACTCCCCCTTACAAGTTGTAATTGTACACCCACTCTCAAAGGTTCCACAACCTTGAGATTTGATCATTAAACAGATAATCAAATAAGTGTTTAGACTCACTCACAGAGTAGATGAATAATAATCACTTAAGTACAATATAAATCATTTCACTCTCTGTGATAAGCTATATAAGCATTTAGAACAAAGTGTATATGAGCTAAGCGTATATTCATAATGTCGGCATTTCGGCAGTGCATGCTCTTGTCTCTACTTGAAGTTTGAATGCTTGTTCTTTTATAGCTAACCAATAGCATTCGACCGTTAGAGCAATTATTCAATTGACCTTCTTAGAATATGACCGTTGTAGAAGCTTGAAGTTTATCTGTTGAGACTCTTCGATTTAGCACTTTGAGAGTAATGAATATTTCCGTTGAAGAATGTTTATATGGACTAATCGTATTTGTTGAATCTTCAACGTTGACATTCCTTATTCAAATTGTCTGTTGAGACTAGGTGAGAATGTATGAAGGAAATAGTAGTGAAGCTTTAATGTTGCCGGAAGGTCATCTGCCAGAATGGTAAATATGTCTGTGTTGCATTAAATGCGTCTGACACATGGTTGCTTTATTTCAAATTAGCGTTAATCCCCATAAAACTCTTCTGAAACTCATTAACAAACTTGTTAAACTCAATTAGAAATAGTAATGACAGAAGATACAAAGTATATAAACCATAACAAGTGATTTGATAAAGATTGGAAAAATGATTTGTCAAACTGATACATTTTGGCTAGAGTCATATTCTTTTGGCTAAAGTCAACTTACTATGATGAAACACGCTAGGCTAGAGTCACAAGATTCTGGCTCAAGTTTTGGTCAAGACTCAAGGTATATTGTGTAGGCTAGAGTCAAATTGATCAGATGTAACGCGCTAGGCTTGAGTCAAAATATTCAGGCTAGAGTCTAGGTCAAAACTCAAGGTACTTTGTGTAGGCTAGAGTCAAGTTTATTTTATGGAAGCACTCTAGGCTTGAGTCACAATTCTCTGGCTCCAGTTTGGGTCAAAACTCCAGTTGCACAAAGTAGTCTAGAGTCAAAAGTTCATTTGAAAATAACGATCAAAAACTTGGCTAGAGCCAATGCTCTTAGGCTGGAATCAAATAAAATAATATTTTATTCACTGAGGGATTGGCTCGAGTCAGACAGAGTTGGCTAGAGCCAACATTTGCATTTTGTCAAATGTAGACAGGATATTGGCTCAAGTCAGCAGAGATTGGCTGGAGCCAATCTGACAGATAAAATTGCAGATCAATTTTCACAATGGTAAATGAACCTTGTTGATCAAGTTCCTTTTACAATGGTTAGTTATCATCAAAACAATCATTGGGAGCTAACATTCTCCCCCTTTTTGATGATGACAACCTTTGTAAATTTTTAAACATTTAGAAGTCAAGAAAAGTGTTTTAAACAATTTTACCAAGTGTTGAAAATGAGACATATAATAGAATACAGCACAGTAAGCAATCCATCATAAATGACATAGCATGTAATCATAAGAGATAACAGCATTCCATTGATAGTTAAGTCAGATACACTAGATTGAGAGAGACAAAATATAATATGACAGAAGATGAACTAACAACATAACTTGACATACAAAAGGAAGCAACATAACAAAAAGTTAACAGAGAGTTTTGTCTTTACAAGTATGTTTCACAAAAGGTTAAGTCTTCACAAAAAGTTTTGTCTCTTGACTTCTTATGGCATATCTCTCCCCCTTTGGCATCACTCAAAAAGGAAGATACAGAGGTGGAAGCTGGAAAAGAGAAGAAAAAGGATGAGACGATGATGGGAAAGGCAGAGGAGAGAAAGAAAATGTGAGAGACAATTGAGAAACAATAGGCTCAAGTTTATTGACTGGAGAATCAAGATCACTGTCATCAAAGAGGTCAGCAGTAGAGGTACCAGAATAGGTGATCTTGATGGGTGAAGCTTTTGGAGATGGAAAAGAAATAGTAGTAGGGGATGGAAGAATGACAGTAGCAAGGAGTGGCGATGGAAGTGGAGATGACAGGAGTGGAGAGAATGGGAGATTGATGGTGAGAGGGTGAGATTGATGGGAGGATAGGAGATGAAGGAGAGGATGACTTGGGAGAAACATGAGAAGTGCCAAGACCAGGAGTAACCAATGAAGATCGTTGGTGCTGAGATGCTTGAAGTTTCTCTACCTTATGAATCAAGGTCCACAAGGTGTTGCGGACATTGCTAAGATTGGCACCATGATCGCCAATATGTCCACTTAAGTTACCCACTTCTTCTTTGATGTCAACTAGATCATCTTGAATCTGAGCAATATCTTCCACTAGTTGAGCAATCTGTGTTTCAAGCTTTACACAGAGAGAATTCTGAGCAGCAACAGAAATAAGTAAAGGATCCAAACTATATGCTATAGCCTTATCAACGATATACTTGAAATGAACTCCCTGAGAGAATGGTTCAGGCATAGAAAAGAGACCTTGATCAGGGGCTGACTGAGCTTTGGATTTAGGAGTTTTGGATCCAGTTGGTGCAAGTGCACTGGATTCTCCAGATCCCTCTTTAAAAGAAACCTTCATAAGATTCAAGTGATGTTGGCCAAACCTCTCAGGTGTCTTGGTTTGTTCAAGAGACTCAAGGTACCAAACTTTCTCATGAAATAGGATAACTAAAATCAGACTGGGAAAAGGTATGGTTGAGTTCTTTTTGGAATGGAGAGTGTATTTCTTCATCTCATTAAAAATCCAGTGACCCAGATTGTGGGGAACCTTAGCCACGAATGAGGTAAACAGTGAGTAGTCTCTTTGAGTAAAATGTGTGAAGTTCTTCCCCTTTTGAACAAAATTTCTTGAATAGACATACCACAAAGCTCTGTATGTTGGAGGCATAGCTACAGGAGAAAACTTAAATGGCTCAGGGAAAGGTATACTTGGCTGAAGGATTTGGTAAATCTGCTCATTGTCATAGTGGATTGAGGGAGCAGGTGGAGGGTTGGTAATTTGAAACAGAGAGTTAAGATACTCGATAGTTAAAACTATCCTCTTGCCTCTTACATAAGTGATGAGTTTTTCTTCAGTAATGCGATTTTCCTTGTCTACCAGATGGTGAGCAGTCATATTGAAATAAAAAAGCCTTACTAGAGCAGGACTGTATGAGGCACGAATTGAGAGAAACAACTCATAGTCTTTGAACCAGGGATAGAGGTCCAAATGACACTCTTCCTTCAACTTAGGTAGGTCAACATACACTATAGGGCAGAAATCCCTAAGCGCAAAATCCTCTCGGTATTTCTTTCCATCTTCAGGTGAAAACAGAAACGGTCCACAAGCAAAGTCTAATGGAGGATTAGAGGTAGGAGCATGGTAAATAGGGTGAATAGCAGGAATTTCCAGTGCCTTTGATCCAGATGGCTCATTAATTTGAGACCCAGAACCAGAAGCAATCACTTTGGATGGAAGTTTCTCTCTGAGCATTGAGGAAGACACAGGCTTCTTTCTGGATGGTTTAGAAACCTCCTTTTCGACTTCTTTGTCTTTTCAAACGGCTGCTTCAGGATCAATTTGTTTCTTGGCAGTAAATTCAGCAGGTTCTTCGATTGTTAGTTTCCGTGAACGCTTAGGCGCAGGTTCTTTAAAAGTGACTTTTGGAAGAAATCTCTTGGGAGGAATTTTAGTGCGTTGGGGACGTCGCAGTTGAGGAGGTGACAATGATTCAGTCTTCTCAAGGTCCGAAGTAGATCCTTTGATCTTGGTAGGAGATTTTTGGGAGCCATTGTAGAGAAGACGAAGGTTAGGGTTTTGGGAGGATTTCAAAGGAGAGTGAGAGATCGGAGAGAGAAGAGAAGCGCATAAATGAAAAATGAAAGGACACAGCAACGTACATACCAAAACATTATATAGGCTCGAGTGTTCAATACAGAGGCTCGAGTCTAAGTAAGAAATGTACTTACCTCTAATGCGTTTAGGCTCGAGCTTCCTAGAACAGGCTCGAGTTTCGGCTCAAACTCGAGGTGATGAATATAGGCTCGAGTTTGTTCATCATGCCTATGCACTGCATAGTTGTGTGGGCTCGAGTTACATACGACTGGCTCGAGCCAAAAACCTTTCTTAAAACGCTTATCTTTCTGTCTTCCCGAGGCTCGAGGTAAATTTGTTCTAGCTCGAGGCAGGGACCCAATTTTGCGGTAATACAGGTGTTTGTCTTTGAAAAGACTTGAGGTAGTCAGAAACTGACTCGAGTTTCACCCTGATAGGCTTGAGCCAAAAACATACTCTGATTACCTTTGTTTTTGCTTATCTTATCAAAGTCCTGCAAAAACACAACTTAGAGACTCTGAAGCTTAAGTTAGTCTTTAGTAATCATCAAAACATAATTAATAACATTAAGCTAACATTACTTACAGTTCATTGGGATTTACCATTCCCAATTCTCTTTGGATGAAAGTGAATTGTTCCTTGGCCAGAGGCTTAGTGAAAATATCAGCAAGCTCACTCAAGTAATATCATAATTACTTGAGTCATAATCCTCTAATATCCATTGATGCATCACTAGCTAGCCACTATCTGATGATGTGATCAATACTGAAGATCTCCCATATTTGATGCATAAGGATAAGTTTCTATGAAGTGTTGATTGATCATTTCATAGAGTTGTCTAATCTTATCATTCACATAAGGGATGAACTTCAATATTGTTTGTGGAAAGCTCAGTGTAGAATTGTTGAAGTTCCTTTCCCACATAGCTCGAGTGGTTACTCATGTGATGTCCATGACTCTGTAGCCATCACTTGTAGTTCACACGAGAAGACCTTACAAGCTTATCTTCCTCTGTTTATTCCTGTTTCCCAATGTAAGAACAGAGGATCCTACAAAACAAATATATGCTTTTTGGTACCCGATGTTTCTTGGGTCCTCATAAGATTAGACATGACAACTCTTATGTTCTTATAATTTAACCATATGACATTTGAGCAAAGAGTAGAACAATCAAAGATCAAAAATATAATTTTACCCAATCAATTAAATGATTCCAAGAAGGTTATTTCTCAATGACAATTTGGAAATACACTTTAGTAGAAAAGTATGTCATTGATATGAATCTCAGTAATCCATGGATGAGATTAAAATTTAAAAAATTGATAATGAAATATGCAAACTGTTTCAAATCTTGAATGTTCTTTCAAATCGTGATAATGCATTATGAAATTAAAATTTTCATGAATGAAAGATTCATTTTTGAAACATGTTTAAAATCAATGATCACTCTAAACATGGTGGAAGTCAACATATTAAAGAATATATCAGAATGTATCACAATGCTTTAGTTTTGGAGAACATGTCAAACGTTGAAGTTAACATGTAGAAGAATTTTCCCATGAGCAAAGATCATATGGATGATGCATTAGCAGGACGTATGCATAATGACTTTGCTATGACGAAGAGATAATCTTGCCTCTTAGAATTGAATCTAGAAATATCTGAATATACACAGCTACTCAAAAATGGATGAAGACAAGTTGATGTATTTGAGTAACAAAGAGAGTACTAAGATTCATAGATGATGAAGCACATACTCATTAGTCCAAATAACTAGAGTTCCAGAGTATTATCCTAGTAAGTTATTACACTAATGGTTAATGCATTAACATTCAATGCACTAATGAACATTCATAAAGCTTGGAATAACTCGGCCAGTAAGAGTATATGCAGTAGGCATAACACTTTGAATTTTTTTATAGGAGATAAGCTTGAAACTCATAGAGATGATCGACTCATTAGACATGAGGTCTAACTTGTTAGAGAATAAAGAATGAGGAGTTCAAGCATCATATTTAATTCCAAAGATCAATATGTGAATGACAGGAAAACTCACCTAGACAAATTTGAAGCATATCCAACATTCAGTATACAATATTAACTTCCAATTTTGAAACATCATTTGAATGCAATCGAAGTATGAATATTTTTCAAAAACATTTGTATGCATTTTCATAACAGAGTGAATTGAAATTCAAAACAAATTTCAGAGTTGTGCATTTCAAAAACATAAACTCAGAAAGTTATGCACAAATACATTTAGTTCATTTAGCAATCTGAAAACATTTTGAAATACATAAATGATTGATTGCTAAAAGAATGCAATAATGGGCAAGTATTCATTACCCAAATATATGATTCATTTAAGTGCCATTGATAGTAAAAGTAAACAAATGAGAATATAAGAAATCAAATAACAAACCATGGATGAAACGATAATGCCTCTCTCGTTTGGAATCTCTTTCCATGCCTCAAAACCCAGTATCTGTTTCGTAAAATACCCTCCATTTCTATAGCTCACTGAGATCCGCGATCAGATGCCACTGACACCAAAACTGTCACTTTATCTCTAGCTTTTCTTTAATGGAAATAGACCCTGTGCTTGACGGCTAGCAGAAGGTAACGGTTTATGATGCATAAAGAAGGTACGTTTTATAAACTTTACTCGATGTCCTAACATTGATTTTCATTTTTATAAGTCACACCCCGAAATTTGGGAGTGATCCAAGCCAAGTGAGGAGAGTCTGAACATACCTATAGCCACAAAACAGATGACGAAGAGGATGAATTAGGAAATTTGCGATTGAACTACTAGTCTACTACGCTTCACTGCAACACTCCGAGAACAGCCACTGATGGGCGGTAGCGCGTTTTTAAGATGCAAGGATTTAATGCGGACAAGATGGTCTCCAGATTCCTCCGGCATCTCGAAGCTTCTCCTGAAGAACAAATTGTTCGCATCTTAAAGAGAGAATTCCTAGGGTTCAGAGTGCCGGACGAGATCGATTTAGGTCTCACACAATTTTTATATATATATATTTGTGTCTACACTTGCCCACAGGTGCAACAGCGTGGCTCCGCCACTGATATGAGGAGAACACATTACTTTGCAAAATGACAATTCTGTGATATGTGCTTTTACTAGTGGACATTATTGAATGAGCCAAAGCATGATCTAAATGGTTTGTTCGTGAGCAAGTATTTGAGATGGATTTCTTCAGCATTTTATTCGGATTTTTTGGATTCGGAATTGCGATCTCACTTAGTCTTGTAATTGGATATTGTCTCTTTATTTACGTTCAACCCGGCGATGTCAAGGATCCATTGGCCAAGCAAGATGAAGGCACTTTGCAACGAATTATTCATGAGATTCCAATTTGGCTGAAAATCCAGACTTTGATCGGGTTGATTGGTTAAACAAATTTCTTGAAAAACTAAATTGTGGCCCCTGAGTCCTCTCATTGGTAGTGCTTGGTGATGATAATTACGGTGCTGGTTGTTGACAGGAGGATGAACAAACCTAAGGCCATGTTACTAGTCGTATGATGATATCTCTACAAACCCCTATTCGCATTCTCTAATGTTCCATTAAAATTGGGTGCTTGGATATGAGGCATTGGAAGAGACTGATCCCAAGCTGTGTATGTTTGCAGTGTAATCTTACTGAGTCATTTTGATTGATTTCCTGTTTATCAATTCGATCAAACCATAAATTCAAGAGTTTATGTTAAGGATCGTCTTGCATCATTTTTTATCAGAAAGCGAGATGGGTTCCAGCCATGTGAATTAACAGAACTAAAGGCTGGGTATTCTTTTGCAAAGGGCACTGACTTTGTCTTTTAGTGATATCTCAAATGGTCAGGTTCAAGTTTGGATTGTTTACTGAGTCCTTGGGTGGCCTCACAATTTGTGAGGCAATGATTGCAGAAGATTGAAGCTGTTCATAAGGAAATCAATAAGTGTGGATATTATGAATTGAAGAAATTTTTGTATTATTTTTGTTGATTGAAAACTTTTAATTTAATTCACCTTATCCCTTTATTTCTGTATTATTCAAGTTGAACATCTTGTTAAGTAATGTTTAATTTGAGGGGGACGTGGTATGTTTGGTTTGAGGGGAGGGGAGGGAAGGGAGTGGAAAGTAGGGAATTGACCAAATTACCATTAATGAAGGAATATTCTTTTTTGTTGAGAGTATATTTTTAGAATATTGAAAAGTTTCTATGGACTTTTTTGGTAAAGATGAGATAAAAGATTAGCCACTCCCCCTCTCCCTCCCTCCCTCCTCATCCCTCAAACCAAACTAGCCCTAAGGGATTAGTTGATTAGTTAGTTAGAAAGTTAAGACCTAGTCTATATAGAGAAGGTCTTAACTATTGAGATTAGAGTGTTGGATGTAGAGTTTTCACCATGTGTAGAGAGAAAGTTAACTTGATCTCCCTCTAAGAGAGAGAGTTAACTTAGTTTTTTTCAAGAAAGAGTTAACTTAATCTTCTTCTAGATTTTAGAGATAACCCAAGTGAGTTACTCATTGACTTGGGTATATGGCTCATTATGGTTAATACAATAAGATTCTTCATTTTTTTTCTTCATATTATTTCCTCAATTACATTTGTTAACACAATATTTTAGGGGTAGATATTAATTTGTAAATTGTAATCCCCAAATGTCCAAAGGTTTAAAAAAAATCCCAAAATATCCAATGAATTTTTTTTTTTTTTTACCGGACTCTTTCATCGTTTTTCTTTACCAATGTTTTGTCAATAATCTGATCCGCCGGTGATACAAGAATGTTCTCCGTGGTCTTCATGACCTCCTCCCCAAAACTATTAATTATTAATTATTGCAAAACGCAGAAAGAGACCAAGCTGACAAATGTCTTGGGCTTCCTATCCCTCTCTTCTCGAAAGAAGGTGTATGTAACGGTGGTCCCCCTGAAATAAGTGAAGAAATAGACAGGAATGGAACCAAAAGATATAGAGCTAACACTCTGGTTAGGTATTATTTTAGCGTCAACACAGTACAAGCATTAAAAAAAAAAAATCAGTCATAGTACTGAGTAACTGTCACAAAGATTTACAGGAAAAGCAGAAAATCAAAGAGAGAAGGAAAAAAAGCAAAGTCAGACCGATAGAGGAGAATTCACCACCCGGTGGCAATAACTAATCTCCTAATTTTAGTTTGGTGGGCTTAGAGTATCCACCGCCGATGGCAATAATTAATATCCTCATATCATAGAGTTCCTAAAAAGGTTTTAGTGCTGGTCATAAGACCCTTTTCATATACGTCTCTAGGGATCTAACCCCTGACTATATGCTTAATGAACCTAACTAACTGTGTCTAACTACCCAAATTACTTGTGCCAAATTAGCCCACTCCTCACAGGCCCATTTATCATCACCTGCAGTCCATTAATCTCAAACTCAAAGTCCAAGCCCATTTTATGTCAGTGGGCTACAAAGGCAACATTTGATGTTGATGGGGCTGAGCGACGTTGCAGCATGCGGAATCACAACGGTGAGGTGATTGGGGGTTTTCTTTTCAATTGTGGGAAGGTGATTGCTACAAAGCAAAGAGGCTTGGCCCAATTAACAACTTGTAAACTCATTCAACCCCTTAAAATATTCAGTCTTTGCTACTTGAATAACTAGAGCTTCATTATTTGTTTCCTTTTTTCTAACTCTTTAGTGTTGGTTTTATATTATAGGGGTGTTTTTGGAAATTAAATGCATCTCAGGGCTGAAAAGTGGGTTTGGAGTACAACATCGGTTAATAATGTTTTGAAATGATGTTACGTACAATTTTTTTTCTCTGATAAAAGAAACAACAAAAGTTCACCTTAGCCATCATATGCCCACTTGCACGCTTCGAGGTATCTCAATTGTTTCCATAAACAAAGAAAATGATTCAATATTCAATGTTTACGTACAAACTTTTCCTAGAAAAATAAAACGCTGGGACTGCACCTACATCACACATTTTAAGAAAACCTCCAAACAAAAGCAAACTCATGATACAACAATACATAAAATCCTATAATGTACCAAAACAAAAATACACAAAATCCTATACTAAACAAACATCTCAAATAAAAATAGTACCAATTTTCTGAGGGAAAAAAAAAATAGTACCGATTTTGCTCCAGAAGTATACCTCCAAGAAGCAATTTACTGCGGAAGTATCAAAACGTAGCAATATTACCCTCCCTTAACGGTAATACTTGACGAGGTTAGCACACTCAAGTGTGTACGGAATTTTTTTTTTTATTTTTTTATAAAACCAAGTGCAGTGTGCACAAAAGTACAAACTCGAGTGTGCATTTGTGCAGACTGCACACTCGAGTTGCACAAACACTTTTTTTTTAAAAAAAAAAAATCCATACACAACACTCACACTTGAGTGTAAGCTAACGCCATGGAGGGTAACATTGCTATGTTTGATACTTCCAAGGAAAATGAATCCAAAAAAATTCGAACAAAATTCTTTCTTTGAGGTATATTTTTAGGTAAAATTGGTACTTAACCCTACAATAAAATATTTTTATTTATTTATAAGCCAAATACATTGAATTGGCTTCTTATATATTTTATTTAAATGAATGCACGTGTTTCTTGATTTGGGTGAATAATTTGATTGCCTTTAATAGGTAGGAGGACACTTATGACTAGCAAAAATAACTACAGAGAAAAAAAAAAAAAAAAAAAAAAAAAAAAAAAAAAAAAGACGAAGTAATCTCCGCTTATGGATAAACAAAAGATGAAGGATAACCCACAATTGTTTATGACGGTTCGTACGTGGCATGATAAGACATTTCTGTTTTATTTTTTATTTATTTACCTATTTGTTTGTTTATTTGGGCCGCCGGCCTTCGACAATGACACTTGTTTTCATCTCAATGTTATAATTAAGCATTTACTCCTTTTTAATCTTTAATACACAATCCACTTTGTAATTAAATTTTTTATTAAAAATAAATTTATATTAAGTACATTGAAGTATCATTTGATTCGAGGACATTTGGGAATGAAGGAAAACTTTCAGGCTAAAATATATATTTAGTATTCTATATTTTTGCATTTAGTTTTAGTTTTTGAACTATAAGATGTACTTTTAGTCCTTTAATTTTAATTTTGGATAATTTTATCTAATAAAAAAATTAAATCATCAAATTTAAAATAAAACATACTTATAATCATGTTTATATTTTAAAATTAAACTAAATATTCTAATCAACAGATTTATTTTAATTTCATATATATAATTCCTTACATTCTCCAAGCCTATGATAGTGAAGCGGGGAGGGGTTGTCTGCTGCCTCTTCCTAATGTAACCCTGCTACTCTTCATTTTTACCCTACTTTCCAAATGGTTTTTTATTATTTCTTTGGATTAATATATTCTAAATAAAATGAATAACATTTTGAAATCTTATTGGTAAAAAATGTGACGTTTTCAATACTCCCTCCAATCGTAATTATAAGATTTAGTTGACTTTTTTGGAGAGATTAAAGAAGTTTTAATTATATTAGTTTAGAGTATTTTTATTTTTATTTTTTTTTTTTCTTCAAACTAAATAGTTTGACTAATAAACTAATATATAATCTAAGAAAACACAACATATGAAATGATTAAGTAACTTATTTAGCTTCCTTAATCTCTCTAAAAAAAAGTCAACAAGCTCTTATAATTAGGACTGGAGGTAGTAATTTTTTTTTTTTTTTTTTACGATTTTTCAAATATTTAATATTTTAAATTAAAACGAATTACACAAATCTTCGTGTAAATCTTTGAAAAATTGGAAAAAATTTGAAAACTTTTCAATTTTTTGCTCATAAGAAATCAAAATTTCACTCATTTTATGTAGAATCTAATAATACAAAGAAACAAGAAAAGAAAAAAAAGATCTGAATTAAAAAGTCATTAAACTATTTTGGAGTACAACATGGGTTGTATTTTGAATTTGATTTAGATATCCAAATATTAACACTCCCTCTTGTCACAAATGTAAGATCTATATCATGGTTGGTTGATTGCCTTCCTCTCTTGCTCATCATCCTTCGTGCTACCTTGGGTATATATATCCATCTTCAACATCATGTGATGGCTTCTTTTTTTAATTTGCTTGTAAATTCATATATGAAATTTAGACACTTGTGATTTTACTATTATTAGTTGTTAAAATAAATGTATGTATTTGTAAATTATATTCACCTATGAAATATTGACACTTGTTTTTTTATTTTTTAATTTGATCAAGGGTATAATCCATTTTGAGGCTTGGAGTGCAAAAGATTTTTGCATGTACTTCCCATAATTCGAATTTGTATTCTTCTCCATATAAGGGTGATACTACTTATCACTTCAATCAACAACGAATTGGTTAGCCACTTCTTATTTTGCTAATGTTAGTTGTTAAAATGTGCCTGTACACTTATAAACTTGATCTAATAGATATAATCAACTCAACCAAGGTTTTGTTCTTTTTTTAAATATTTTTTTGGAACAAAAATCAGGATGTCATATTGGGTAAAAACTTAATACCTGAGTAATTCTTTATAAGATTGCTACGGAACTTGGAATATTTTATAATTTATAATAAATAAACAAGACCGAGACTTGAGCAAAAAAAAAAAACAAGACCGAGACTCGATCCCATGATGTCTTCACCAAGATTGGGATCGTTTATATAGTTACCAAATTATTAAACCAACAATAATTGAAATAATTTGTAATGACCAAGACTCTCACCTTTTTATAAATAAAGAAGACCGACAATAGTTCTCTTCATCTATTTAATAATTAAATCATTAATAATGGCCAAGTATCAAATCAAAACCACTAATTTATAAATTGATATAAGAAGCTATTTCAGCATCATATTATCTACATAATATTAACATTTCTTTATAGTGACGGGCATTTGTTACCTCAATTAGCAAATAAGGGTCAGTGTTAATTACAATCGTAATAAATTAAAATGATTGGTAAGATATATGGTAGTAATGTCTAATAATAATGCATGGATATATGGAGCCGAAAAAATTTCGGACAAACACTACTAGAAAATGCACTTTTTGCGACGGAATTTGCGAGGGAAAAAAATTCCGTCGCAAATTTAAATTTAGGAAAATTTCCCTCGAAATATAAGTCGATGTTTTTTACGAGGAAAAAATTTCCCTCGCAAAATATGTTTTTTGCGAGGGAAAAACTAGTTCCCTCACAAAATTGACAAGAATTTTGTGGGGAAAAATTTCCATTTTGCGAGGGAAAATATTTTTCCCCAAAATAATTTTGTGAGGGAAGCCTATTTTCCCTCGCAAAATGGTTTAAGTTTGCGAGGGAAACCTATTTTCCTCACAAAATGGTTTAAGATTTTAGGTTCTTCTTTCTTCACCTGGTTCTTCAAGGACCTCCTTTTAATTAATATAGGCTCATCTTTCTCGATCTCACGTTTGTTCTTTCAAACACAATCAAAAGAAAATCCCTAACCCTAAATCAAGTTGCTCCGCCATTCACTCTCGATCTCGCCATCGCACGTCTCAGCCTCTCAGAGTGTCAGTCACGGCCGCCGCTTGTGGTGGTTCAGCGTTCAGCCACCGCAATCGTTCGGCTGCTCAGTGAATCACGCGAGACGCGACGCAAGCACTTCCGAGTTCCATCTGTCCTCCTCCTCCTCGTTCTCAGCTCAGTGACTGCCCTAATTCTTCAGTGCTTGCCTTCATTCAGTGCTTCACCTCGTTCAGTTTCTTCGCTTCTGCTCGAGTGCTGGTAAGTATTCGCCTGGTTTAGTTTCTTCGACTGCCCTAATCTGTCTTGTTTCTTATGCTTTTGCTTTCCTAAAATTAAATTACAAAAAAAGGAAACTACCTGTTTTGTATAATCAAAAGCAGAATCCTGGGATTTATCTTCTCTTTCTATTCGAACACATAAAACTACCTGTTTTGTATAATCAAAAGCAGAATCCTGGGGTTTATCTTCTCTTTCTATTCGAACACATAAAACTACCTGTTTTGTATAATCAAAAGCAGAATCTTGGGGTTTATGCCAACGCTTAAGTTTGTAAGATTTGGTAGAATCTGTTTATAATTAAGCAATAGTAAGAGATGGAATTGGTAGAATTTTACACACGCACATATAATTTGAATGTTGATTGTGGTTTGATTTAGAGAGTAACGATACTTTAGAAATGAAAAAGTATCTTTTAACATTTTGGATGTGGTATTCACTCTTGAATTTAATTACTGATGATTTTAATACATTTTGTTCCCCAGAGCCTCTGTATATCGATGACTTGGAAAGCATGCTCGATGACGGTATGCTTTCTCTCAATGTGGAGATTGAGGATGGCAGTGTCGAAGAGGTATTTGTGTTATAGTTGCTTTCAGATTCTCACATAAGTAATTATTTGTTGTCCTGATCTGTTATTAAGTTAAATACTAAGTTTTATTTCATTATGTTGCTAGCATTTGAATGTGAAAACACACTTGTGCTGACAGAGCTTTTGTTCTATTCCTGTTTATAATAGATCACGCTCTTTTGAGAATTAGTCTCATAATCAACATCGTTGGTTTTGCATAAATATTCCTAACACCTACATTGGCCTATTGGGTTGTTAGAACCCTTTATTAGAGCTTATTAATAACCAATATCATGTTATTTCTAACTAAATTTTTGGGAGGCTCAAAGTCAAGTACATGTGTGTTTTATTTCCATTTGCCAAATTTCTGTGAGAACTCTTCTAAGGTTTTATTAATAACCTATTGGATTGTTTTAAGGTTTCATATTGATGGCTAATAGTTTTGATCATTGCTTTATACGTGTCAGCATTATGGGATTTAGTCACCGGTGAAATGGTTTGTTGCTTATTAAAGAAATTGAAGCTTATCATTAGGCATGTGAATTGATGAGTCAATTGGGTGGAACTGTTTATTTGAAACTCAAATTTAGACTTGATTGTGTTTGCTTTAATATAAAAGCAATAGAAGGGGTTAAAGTTAGTGTCATTAACCTGCAATGTGGGCGCACTAGTAATCCATTTTAAGGCTTAAAATATATAAAAGCCATGTTTTAAAACTACTGCATATTATTGGATGAGAGAGTGGAAGTCTGGAATGGACAATTACTTTCTGTCAGTATATCAAAGGGGTGAAACAATGATAGGTATTATTTTTAATGGGAATTTACAATGTGAAAACATTATATCATGATGGATACATAATTGATTGACTTTATACTCGTTACTGGCCATGTGTTAACTTGTAACATTTATTGTATCTGTATCTTAAACTTTTGAAATTTGTTGTATCTGATGTGTTGTATTGTGTAATTGCGACGTACCTGATACATTATATTTGTGCAACGTAGAATTTGTCAATCAGACTTTTCTCATAACTTTTTAATGTCACAATGAATGCTCTTGGAAGATGCTTGTGTGTTGAATCTTTGCTAAAAAGTCTGGTTTAATATAACTCCTGATTCTGTGGTGCAGATGAAGACAGGATGTGTAGCTCTAGTATTATGTTTAAACATTAGTGTTGATCCACCTGATGTAATTAAGATATCTCCCTGTGCCCGAATGGAGTGCAGGATAGGTCTCTTTTTACCCTGCCAATCTTAATTTGTGTTTTATTATTTACTTCCTCTGGGTTGTGGACAAAGTTTCTTCATTGATTTGAAACTTTTAGCATCTTTGTGATGATTGACTAATTTTTGGAAAGCATTTGGTTTCTAAATAAAAGTTTTTTAAAAAAACCCTTTTCTTTTATTGTCCATAATATTCTTTTTAATTTTATTAGCGTTGATCATTCTAGAACAGGTAATTGTCTGTCATTAACGGTAACATTGATTTAATTTTATTGTTTTATAATCTTCTTAGGGTGTAATATTTTAATTATAACACATGATAATGTGATGGAGTAAATTGCATTATTTTAATTGTTTACCTTGCAAACGAATAAAATTATAGGGACAATAGTGATTGTTAATCTTAAACGAGATGAGGTATGCTAATTTTAAAATTGTCTCATTGCTGTAGATCCCTTTTCTATGGCAACTCAAAAAGCATTGGAATCAATTGGTAAAACTTTGAGCAGTCAGTATGAAAGGTGGCAACCAAAGGTATGGATGCCTAACTGATTTCCATCTCCTATGTTTTTTTTTATAAGTTTGTGCGAGATGCATGTTTGGTTTATGAAACGGAGCTGTCAACAAACCATGGATGATCGTTGGTGACAAACTCATGAACACCCTTAATTTCAAAATATATGAAAGACCATAGAACATGCCATATAAATCTCGTGGCTTGCAAGCTATTTAAATCCTTGTTGAAATTTTCATTCGGTGATATACTTCCAAAGGAAAACACAGCCATAGTCACTCTATATTCTTAGTATCTTACACATTATTGTTGAAGCCCATTCTGGCATGTGTCAAAGACATTTTTTTAAAAAAAAAAATCTGAAATGTTGGTTGTGTGCTGGAATGAGTTCGAAGTGCCGGTGCCAACATGGTTATAGACCTAAAAATATGTGTGTTTGTTCTTATTGAATTGCAACGTATTTTGCTACCAATCGCAACCATTAATCTCTCGTTCATTTACATGAAGTACAAAAAATAAACTGACTTCGTAATGTTGGTTTTGCAGAAGATAAGAGGGTAAAGGCGTTAGAAGCGAAGGTGAAGGAGTAAGGAGAGATGATTACTGAGATGCGGGCACTTCTCCAGTCCATATTGAAGGACAATGGTTCGAGGTTGCCTCCAGGTGGTGATCATGATCGGACTACTATAGTTTAGACTTTTTTTTAGTTCATTTTGGTCGAAACATTATAATTTGTAATATTTTATTTTTTCAAGATCAACTCTTATGATTGTTACAATTTGTTTTTATAATATACATGTCTTTTTATTTTCTAATTTTTAATATTTTTTATGTAATTATTTTATTTTTTATGATTTTTTATATTTTTTTAAAATTAATTGGAATTTGCGAGGAAAAATATTTCCCTCGCAAAATCCAGAAATTTGTGAGGGAAAACTTTTCCCTCGCAAAATTCGAGAATTTGTGATGGAAAAGTGTTCCCTCGCAAATTTCCGAATTTGCGAGGAAAGGGGAATTTTTGCGAGGAAAATCGTTTGCGGACAGCACGTTTTCCGCCGCAAATCAGTTTTGCGACGGAAAATCGCATTTTGCGAGGAATTTTTCCACCGCAAAAAACAGTTTTTTTTTTTTGTAGTGAAGATAATTAAGGATGTGAAGCCAAAAAAATTTATTGTTGTTGTGTTCATATATGCGCATGTGACGAGGACTTGTCGTGGTCAAATATAAGATGAAAAGGTCATGTTTTTATTTGAACAGATATATATTATCATTTGTGGATGAGTAAGATTGTCAAACTCATAAGTAAACTCGTAATAATGACATGAACTCGTATCGTAAACTCATAACAAGCCTTGTGAATGCAAAAAAAAAAAAAAAACTCATTGGGAGACTCACCTACCATAGTCAGATGCGCGACCCAGGTCGGATTCGGATTAGTCAAGGCGAAGCTTTAGATACCGGATGGGCAACCAAAAAAAAAGAAATGAATTAATAGTGTATAATAAATAATTAAAATTTAAAAAATAACAAAAAATTGATTTAAATATATTTAAAATCTAAATAATTGAAATTAAATTCATCAATATTCAAAACTTACCATATTTAACAAAGAAATTTCTATAAAACTCATATATAAAGCCACTGAGCATGATCAAATAAAAAAACTTAACACGAGTTTAAGGGCGAGTTAACACAGTTTTACAAGTTTGAAACATAAAAACGATAAACTCAGTGTATAAACTCGTAAGTTTAACCGATTTTACAATGGTCACAAGTTTACCAGTGACTTAACTCGATTTGATAAGCTAGAAACATAAAAACGGTAAACTCGAAAAGTCAACTCGTAAGTTTGACAACGGCTATGAACACTCAATATCCTATTAAATACTCATCATAGAGGAAGGGAAGATTACATCTAAATAATATCTGAAATTTAACCAATTTAGATTAAAATGAGTTAACAATAATGGCGGTTGGACTGAATTGAAGGAAGTAAATAGTCCTTAGATAAGGTTGTGAGTTCAGAGTTAAATAAATCTTGCAGTCGGTAAAAAGTATCCTTAATTGAGAGAGGTATCTCATTTGAACTTCTCATTGATCAAATCCGAATCAATAATATTGAATGTCAGTTAATCATACCAAAAAAACAAAGGAGATTCAATATTTTGATTATCATTAATAAGCATTAGCAGCTAAGGAACTAATGAGCCCCGCCCAGCTTAGTAAAAGCTGGAAAGGGCGAATTGAATGGCCTAGATTTGTTTTGAGTCATTAATAAAAAATTGTTTTGAATAAATATCAATGTTCTTTCCAATTTTACTAATCAGTTAGATTTTATTTAAGCTAATAATTAATATATATGTACACGCACATGAATTACTCATCTGATTTTAATGTAAAGTATTTTTATCTAATTTGAGAGGATTAAGTAAACTAAATAAATTACTTAATTATATAAAATATAACATGATTTCTCTAACTAGAATATTTATGTATAACATTAAATTATATATCAGTTTATAAGTTAGGAAAACTAAACTATTTTTAAAAAAATGGTAAATATGATAAAAAAAAAATTATATTTGAAACCAAAATTTACTCTCAAACTAGGTCCTATAATTATATTTAGGACTAGAGAAATATTTAATTTGAGTAGAGGTGTATATAAAATATTCTTATATGTTTAAGACTTAATAAGTAGTTGAGAGTTTAATTTTGGGTTGAGTTTCTCCTAATCTTTTTCTCATTTTCTCTCATCATCTCTAAATCATATCCGTCCAAAATCAATCACAATACTACATTAATATCTCTCTTCTCTTCTTAATCAATGACCCAGATGGGCTGACGAGAGAAAAAAGAGAAAAATAATGAGGAGAAAATCCCCTTCATTTGATCTTTATGTATGTAACAAACTAATTTAAAATGATCTATGTTTTTTTATACACTGAAAAAGAAGAAACACGAAATCTAAACCCGTGGACCGGATTGCAAGGCTTAGGAAACAAAACCTTAAAAATTTGCCAATTGCCACAAATCCAAAAACCTGGTTTTGTCAACAATCTTGCCAAACATCCCTTTCCAGAAGCTATTCTACATCAAACTTAGGTTTTGCAAAAATTTACCAAAAACCCATAAAATCCACAATTTTTTTATCTAAATGCTGTTCTCCAAAAGCTTTTTACCTCGTAAATCATGAAAATCATTTTTTTAGTACCAGTTAGTACCCTGAAATATTTCATGATCTTAAAAATTTATTTTAGGATATTTTTTTAAAAAATTAAGGTAACAACGGATCTTAAAAAAATATTTTAGATCGACGGGTACTAAAAAGATATTTAATACCGATTTGGTACAAAAAAGATACTTCTCTTGGTCTTAAAAATTTATTTTAGGATATTCAAAAAATATTTTAGGGTAACAATGGATCTTGAAAAAATATCTTAGGGTACTGACGGGTACTAAAAAGATACTTAATACTGACTGGTACTAAAAAGATACTTCTCTTGGTCTTAAAAATTTATTTTAGGATATTGAAAAAATATTTGAGGGTACCAACTGATCTTAGAAAAATATTTCAGGTACTGACGGGTAGTAAAAAGATACTTAATACTAACTGGTACTGAAAAGATATTTCTCTTGGTCTTAAAAATTTATTTTAGGATATTGAAAAAATATTTCAGGGTAGCAACTGATCTTGGAAAAAAATATTTCAGGGTATTGACGAGTACTAAAAAGATACTTAATGATTGGTACTGAAAAGATATTTCTCTTGGTCTTAAAAATTTATTTTAGGATATTGCAAAAATATTTCAGGGTACCAAGTGATCTTGGAAAAATATTTCAGAAGATCTCGATAGGTACTAAAAAGATACTTAAGATACTTCTCTTGGTCTTAAAAATTTATTTTAGGATCTTGAACAAATATTTCAGGGTACCAACTGATCTTGAAAAAAATATTTTTGGGTACTGACAGGTACTAAAAAGATACTTAATACTGATTGGTTATGAAAAGATACTTCTCTTAGTCTTAAAAAAATTATTTTAAGATCTTGAAAAAATATTTCAGCATACCAAATGATCTTAAAAAAATATTTCGAGAATCTTGACGGATACTAAAAAGATACTTAATACTGACTGGTATTGAAAAGATACTTCTCTTGTTCTTAAAAATTTATTTTAGGATCTTGAAAAAATATTTCAGGGTACCAACTGATCTTGAAAAAATATTTCAAGGTACTGGCGAGTACTAGAAAGATACTTAATACTGACTGGTACTGAAAAGATACTTCTCTTGATCTTAAAAATTTATTTTAGGATCTTGAAAAGATATTTCAGGGTACTAATGGGTACTAGAAAGATACTTAAATATACTGAAAAAATATTTCATAATCTTGAAAATATATTAGAATATTGAAAAAATATTTCAGGGTAATGACTAATCTTGAAAAAAATATTTCATGGTACAAGAAGGTACTAAAAAATATTTTCAGGATACTGAATGATACTGAAAAAATAATGATGATGACATAGAAGAGAAAAAAAAAAGCAAAAAAATAAATAAATTATTGTTTCTCACAAAACCTAGGTTTTGGCTTCAAAACCTAAGTTTTGATGTAAAATAGCTTTTGAAAAAAAAAAAGGAAAAAAATAGGGGTGTTTGGTAAGGAAGGTTATGACAAAACCTAGGTTTTGATGCCTGAAAAAAATAGAGGTGTTTAGCAAACTTTTGCCAAAACCTAGGTTTTGGGCAGAATAGCTTCTGAACAAGTTTGGGGTGTTTGGCAAACTTTTGTCAAAACCTAGGTTTTGAAGTTATCTAAACACTGTTAAAAATCCAAAAGCTATTTTCTAAAAATCATTTTTATCTCAAAAATCTCAAAAGTCATTTTTACCTCGTAAATTATGAAAATCATTTTCCAAAAACTACTCCCAAAGTATGAAGTTCTTTTTAGTACCAATTAGTATTACAAAACATTTAATTGAAAATCAATATCCTAAAGTATGAAATATCTTTTCAGTATCACCAATTGTAACTGATTTCACCATCTAGAGCTCACTTACCCTCTGTTTAGTATGAAGATTTTTTTTTTTTTTTTTTTTTGTCAAACTATGAAGAACCAATTGTGATGAAAAAGAAGGGAAGGGAAAATTTTCAATAGCTGACATGTATGGTGGGAAACAGATTCTCAGAAGCGGATCCCTCAGCGTCTCTCAGTATCTTTTGATCTTATCCATCCAAAAATTGATCCAAACGTCCAAAAAAAGACATATTATCTTTCTTTTTTAAAAAAATTATATTTACCGCATGCGGTCTTTAAAAATAGATTCTGAAACCCTTAGATTAATTTTTGAACATGTAAGATTAAAAGCTACTGAGGGAGGGACGTTGAGGGAGTCACCTCTGAGAGCATCTGAATCCATGTATGGTGCGCATGGAAATGATCCCTGTCGAAATATTCTCTCTCTTTCAAATGGGCTCTTAGCAAAGGCGTCAGTGATTCCAGTACGATCCCTGTCGAAAATGATCTATGCTTTACTCTTACTATTTTGAGAAAAATGTATGCATTGTTTGATTTTGTTTTTTATTTTATTTTTTTATTTTTAGAATAGTTTTATAAAATTGTTTTAGAACAAGTTTTAAGAAGAAAAAGTAAGACATTTTGTTTGGATAATTGTTCTACAAAATCATATTTAAGAAAAAAATATAAAAAATTGTTAAAATATTTTTTATTGAAATCAACTTCAATGAGCACCAAACTGACTAAAGAGTGGAAACAAAGTGCAGGCTAAGATTTGGAGAATGACCATTTCAAATTTAAGAGGGTCGAGATAAGTCGTCAAGTGTGATAGGAAAATAAAGCTCTCCATTTATTATCCAATTTTACCGAAAAAAAGAAAAAGAAAAAAGACATAAAAGTTACACCTTTTTAATTTTTAAAAACGTATTTTTTTTTTTACAAAACACTTAATTGAAAATTAATTACCAAACATATTTTAATTTTTTACTTTCTTAAAAATATTATTTTGAAATTAAGAAATCAAACAAGTCGTTAGTCTAGAGCTGTAGAGATATAAATAATGCGACTTTTGTTTACAAGTGCTATGGAATGCACAATACTCAAGTTTTTTTTTTTTCAAGTTCTGCAAAATGCATGAGACTCCGAATTAAATAATTTTTGTAATCATGACATGAGGGATGTATATGCACCAACTACCAATTCTTACAAACCAATAAAAACAATTAAAAGCATTGAAGTTTTCCTAAAGTTCATGTAATTTCCAATATTATCCTTACTTATTACTTTAAATTTAAATATCATATTAATTATTAATCTCTTCCACTGTCCTTATTAAATATGAATATATATAAACAGATAAATTAAATACTCCTTAAAAACTTTTAAATGCTTTATAAAAAAGACTAAAAAGACTTATTAGTTAATATCTTATAATAAATATCAATAGAAGCACCTCCTCTTCTCTTCTTCATTCCGGAGTCTAAACATTGAATCTGAAATTAATTCTCACACCACACCTTCATTTGACCTTCCTGCCATACGGCCCTAAAAATAAAGCACGTCAATGAGCATTTGCAGGCATGATGACGGGAAAAAGAGGAGACATTGCAAAAGCACGTGCTCATTTACGCGGAAAGAGGAAAGAAATTTCACGCCTCATTTTGATTTTAGTCTCCCAATTGGAAAGTTAGTTTGATCGGTTGGAATTTCAAGGAAATTGCGTAGATAGAAGAAGCCTTTTGAAAAAGCGATCAACACCTAAATCTATTGTTAAGATCTAATATCAACTGTTTAAATATATTTTTTAATAAAAATTTATTTTAATTTTTATATAAAATTTGAAATAAAAGTAATATCTGTCAGTTTTTCAGAAATAATTTTTAGTTAAACATTTTTAAGGCACAATTTTCCTATTTATTTATTATTTTATAGATTTGGTGCTTTTAGGTTAGAGAGTATATTAATTACAGTAAAAGTTGGCAAGTTATTAAATTTTAAGAGATTTAAGGTTTTTCGTAATTCATTCCAGTAAAACATGCTATAATTCACTCGTAAATACAACAAATAAGTGGTAGGGGATGTGTGAATGGAGAAAAAGAGATGATGAACCCACACGAAAATGTGAGCCCCGCATCTGTTGTATTCATCCTGGCTTTCACCTCTTGTCACTGCAAGGATTCTGATTCCATCAATAATTGACAATAAGCTTTAAAATTGGGTTCCTTTTGGAGCAACTGAAAAAAAAAAAAACAAAGGGTTCCCTTTAACAAAATGGGAAATCAAAAGGGAAAACTTATAACGTCCCACCATCGAATCACTTACAATAAATGAATAAAGACCAATTAATTAAGAGTCGACACCTTGAGCTCTCTCTCGTTTATCGTTTGTCATGTCACTTGACATAAAGTTTTGTCAAATCACTCCAAAACTACGTTGTTTTGGGTGTTAGGAGAATTAATGAACGGTGTTTAGATATTTTTGTTTTTGTATTTATTATATGAATTTTACTAAAACACCTTTCATTAATTCCCCTAACTCCCAAAATGACGTCATTTTGAAGTTAGGGGAATTAATAAAGGGTATTTTGGTATTTTTTTTTTGTATTCATTATATGAATTTTACCAAAAGACCTTTCATTAATTCCCTTAACCCCAAAATGACATCGTTTTGAGAGTTAGGGGAAATAATGAAGGGTATTTTAGTAAAATTCATATAATGAAGGGTCTTTTGGTATTTTTGTTTTTATATTTATTATATGAATTTTACCAAAACACCATTTATTAATTCCCCTAACTCCCAATACGACGTCATTTTGGGGTTAAGTGAATTAATAAAGGGTCTTTTGATATTTTTGTTTTGTATTTATTATATGAATTTTATCAAAAGACTCTTCATTAATTCTCTTAACCTCAAAACTACGTTGTTTTGCCGAGTTAGGGAATTAATGAATAGTGTTTGGGTATTTATTATATGAATTTTACCAAAACACCATTTAATAATTCCTTTAACTCTCAAAACGACATAATTTTGAAGTGACTTGACAAAACCTTATGTCTGACATGACAAACGATAAACATATATATATATATATATATATATATATATATATAAAATATTGTGCTTATTATAATGTATTAAACTAGATGCATCCATCACTTGTTTATCGTGTTATTTTTGTTAAGAACAATTATCACTGTCATTGATCACAAATTATTGTTTACAAGAGACAAAGTAACTCTTCTTAAGGTGATTACTAGACCTAGCTCTTAGGGAATTTGAGAGAAACCCAAGTTAACCTCTCTCTAGAGAAAGACCCAAGTTTCATTCTATCTGATTCATACAATTAGACTTCTATTTATAAGATCTTACAATGATTAACTATCTAATTAAGATCCAAATTAAACTTATCAATAGTAAGGATATCAACTAACTAATGGTTATTAAGGAGTTAACTTGTCAACACAAACCATAGGGTTCAGTGAAGTGAATTAATCTAATTAAAATTTAAGAAAATATATATCATATTAATAAGTCTAACTAACTTCATTAATCTAATCAAATTAGATATATACCTATTATATTAAGAACAGGAAGTAGTATTTCACAGGGTTATTGTAGAACTCAGCATAAGGGCAATAGATGCACCTCTCAGCTCCTCCACTATGCCTAGAGTTACTTCAATCTTCAAATAACCTTCACTGCACATTTCATGTACAATTCATGGACCTCGAATTGATAACACATAATCACTTCCATTTTCTTCATGAAGTCCACCAAGAAGTGTTTCCGAAAGACATCATAAACACCAGTAGTGGCACATGAATGTAACTTGAAGGCTATAACCAATGAAGTATGGCCATGTGGGTCTCCTTGAAGAGTTTTAGATTACAGTAACAAAACACAATTCAAAAAATGTGCCCGTAAACTTGGAGAAATCATTCCTTAATGCAAATGAGTTGGAAGGACCAACAACTCTGAAGCACCAAACAGTATTATAATTGAAATTATTAATTATTGCAAAACGCAGATAGACACCAAGCTGACAAATGTCTTGGGCTTCCTATCCCTCTCTTCTTGAGAAGGTATTGTTAGAATTTTTGAATTAATATTTGGATATTTGAATTAATATTGGAATATATTTTATTTAATTCTGAAAATTCATTAAGTGGTCCACATTCAAATCCATTAACCCACTTTCTTCTCAACCAATTCATTATCTTAGCACGATTGACTACCACTTCTTTGATGGGAAGAAGTGGGATTAGTCTGTGCTATCTATTTATTAATGGTCCCTTAAGTCTGCTCACACTATGTATTATGGATAATATACGACTGAATTTTACACCATCTAAAGAGTGAGAATGAGGACTTAAAAGGACCCTAGGCTTCTTCTTTCCAAATCGAATCAGTGGCTGGAGGTATTTCACATTCTTATTTTCTTAATTTCGTATTAATCTAAATGTTTATATAATTAATTAGCATGATTACATCGCTATATATCCAACATTTAGTATCAGAGCAGTTCATATACCTTTGTCTTGATTTTCTTTGATTGATGGTTTCAATATGCGTTTTCTATTGTTTGGAGGAGCATTTTAATTGATTAAGGCATGTAATTTCGATTGCATTTAAATATGGGTTTTAGAAATCTGGCTTTTGATTATGTGATTAATGGTTGATTATTGATCGAACACTTAAATGCTTATGTTTCAACCTAAATCATGTTTTCGTTAAATGAGTATAACATATGCACTCATTTGTCATTGATGCAATTATATTCTTCTGATATTGATGTTTTTCGATAACGTGTTAATTGTTTTTGATCGATTTTAATCTAAGCTCGATCATTTTATGATCTGGTTTTGAGTTTGCATTTGAATTCTATCGGGTAAAAGAACACGAGAAGGACGCTGTAGTTCTTCGATGATGCGTCGCCGTCGGTCCTTCATCGGAAAACGAAGGGCGTCATTTTTCGTTTCGAATTCATGTTCAAAGGTTTGGTTTTCATGTTTATCTGTTAGATCCATGGCTCATAACTGATTTTCCGTGATTACCGCCGTAAAAAACGCCGTTCCCTAGCTCTTCGGGATCCTTTTTTCCTTTATATATATATATATATTGTATTTGTTATAGAGTTATTTATTCATTTAACTAAAAATACATAATAACTATACTCTAATTTTATGATTTGGTTTATTATTTGTTGTAAATAAAGATTATGGATGTTTCATGATGCGGGAGAAGAAATTCATGATATTTTTACTCATGAGCCAAAAGCTACTACTCAAAGTGAAGAACAATCAAATGTCGTTGAAATTGATGATAATGACGAAGATGACGACAATAATAGTCATCGTACTAATGTCGCTTAGTGATATGTTTTTTATGTTTTATGTGAGTTATTTGTGAACATAGTTTGCTTTTGATTATGAATTAGTGACTGTGCTTATTTATTGGATGATTCGTGTTATAATTTACTAATTATATTTCTTTAAAAAAAGCGGAGGAAAAATAATTAAAATTTAGAATAGTAATTTTCAGGCCATGGAGGGCCGGCCCTGATTCCCAGCTCTACTCAGAACAATGAGGGCAAAACTTATACCCATTTGTTTATATTCATTACTGCCGATTTATCAATCAAATCTCAACATTCAAATTTTTATCATAAATACGATCATAATTAACAGATTATATGTAAGTAAATGATAAAAGGGGAAAAAAGGGTCCAAGTATTAAGATTTTATCATGTAAGAAAAGCAAAAGAATCAACTTTATCAACTAATAAATATCCAAACCTCCATCAATAATAGCAAAAGAATATTCAAACAATAATGAAATTAACTTTTAGCAAAAAATAAATAATGAAATTAACCAAACCTGAAGCTTTTTCTCAAGAAATTCTAGAATAATTGCTGGGATGATCCCCCTAACACCACCACTATCAATACTGAGAATAGTACTCTGAAATATTTTTTCAAAATCTTAAAATAATTTTTTAAGATCATGATGTATTTTTTTGTATCAGTCAGTACCATTTTATTATCATTCAGTGCCTGAGGGGGGGTTTTTTTTTTTTTTTAAAAAAGGGTAGTTGCTCATTGTTTTGGGGGAAAATTACATGCAGGTCCCAAGGAATGAAAAAAATTACAAACAAGTCTCTTGAAATCATCAAATTACACACAAGTCCAAGGGACTTTTTTGATATTATTTGTATGGAAATAAAATCCAGGTTTTTAAATGTTGTTGTAAACACATGCATTTCCTATTGTAAATACATGCATTTTCTGTTGTAAATGGCCAGAGACTTTTTTGATATTATTTGTATGGAAATAAAATCCAGGTTTTTAAATGTTGTTTTAAACACATGCATTTCCTATTGTAAATACATACATTTTCTGTTGTAAATGGCTAGAGACTTTTTTGATATTATTTGTATGGAAATAAAATCCAGGTTTTTAAATGTTGTTGTTAATACATGCATTTCCGTTGTAAATACATGCATTTTCTGGTTGTAAATGACCTCTCTACGTTCAAAATTCGGGTATTTAAATGTTGTTGTAAATATAGGCATTTCCTGTTGTAAATACATGCATTTTCTGTTGTAAATGGTCAGGTGTGTAAATGTTGTTGTAAATATAGGTATTTCCTGTTGTAAATATATGCATTTCATGTTGTTAATACAAATAATATCAAAAAAGTCCCTGGGGACTTCTGTGTAATTTTGTGATTTCAAGGGACTTTTTTGTAATTTGTTTTATTCCTTAGGACCTGCGCGTAATTTTCCCTTGTTTTGGTGCAAAACGGCACCACTTTATGTATCGGAGCGCAGCGGATGGAAAGCGTCAGCAGACCAAAGCCGAGTCCGTTTGAATTAGCATCAAATTTATATTAACTTATCCCAAAAAAGTAGCAGCATTAATTCCCACACCTTCATTTGTTTTTTCCTACGCTATGAGCGAACTCTTCTTATCATACGAGCTGCCTTGTCTTATCTTCTTCATTAACTCTTCTTATCATACGAGCTGCCTTGTCTTATCTTCTTCATTACCGGTCCCAGCAAGTATTGAATGAGAAATTAAGTGCCACACCTTCATTTGTCCTTTCCAATTATATGAGCTACGTCCTCTTCTCTTTTTCAGAGTCTAAATATTACTCCTTATTATCTTTATTATAAAACATCAATTACCAATTCTCACAAATCAATAAAAGTAGTTAAAAAATATTGAAGTTGTCCTAAAATTCATGTGATTTTCAATATTACCCTTACTAATTATACTAAACTCAAATATCATTTTAATTATTACTCTTTTCCACTATTTTTATTAAATATGAACAGACATAGAAAGATAAATTAAATGCTTCTTGAAAACTTTCAAATGCTTTATAAAAAAAAAAAACTAAAAAACTTATTAGTTGGTGTCTTACAATAAAAATCAATAAATAACTCCTCTCCTCTTTTTCATTCTTAATGCGAAATTAATTCTCACACGTTTATTTGTCCTTCCTTCCTGGAATTTCTTTCCTCTTCCCACGTCAATCAACATGGGTTCGGCTTCCATTCACTGCGCTTAATATTCTCTTCCGTCCTTTGCTCAGAAAACGACGCCGTTTGGGGTTAAAATGGGACCTGGACAAATTATGGCAGACGACACCGTTTCAAGTCGACAGATTTTTCCCACAAGCAGCTACCACCTTCTATCGTCTTTGCGTCAAGGAACCACCTCCAGATTTTGCAACCCAGAAACCAAAATGGTGCCTTTTCATTAAGCGCAGTGAATGGAAGCCGAACCCGAGAAGCAAGTGGTGTACTTCAGAAACGGTAACGGCATCGGGACATTAGTTCGGGCGGCTCGCCGCCGCTCTTGGAGCTCATTCGCCCACCATTTCCCGCTGCCTCATTCCTTTGTCATATTCTCTTCTCAGCCACTGCTCCTCATCTTCGTCCTCCTTTTCAAGCTTCAAACTCAGGAACCAGTGGCTACCCCACTAGAAGATTTCCGCAACTTCTTTTTCGGAGACTCTAGTCGGCGATTCCCTTACTAGACCTTACCTTTCTGTTCTAATTCACTGTCCCAAAGATGTCGCGGTAAGCTTTTATTTCTTTCATTTCTTTTCTCATTCTTTTTAAGAGTAAAACTTTTAGCTCTTCAGTTGACAAAGTTCAAAAATTTAAGTCAGCCATGGCGTAAAAGTGTCTGTTTCATTTATGGGTTATTACTCTTGATTGGTGTTTGATTTTTGTTTTTTCGTTTTCTATGTTATGCCTTATCACCTTTGACAGAAAACAAATATGGAGAAGTTAATAGACGTAGATATAGAAAAGGCACCATTTTGGTTTCTGGGTTGCAAAATCTGGAGGTGGTTCCTTGACGCAAAGACGATAGAAGGTGGTAGCTGGTTGTGGGAAAAATCTGTCGACTTGAAACGGTGTCGTCTGCCATAATTTGTCCAGGTCCCATTTTAACCCCAAACGGCATCGTTTTCTGCGAAGAGGACGGAAGAGAATATTAAGCGCAGTGAATGGAAGCCGAACCCCAATGAACATGTGCTTTTGCAGGCACGATGACAACAGAAAGAGGAGACATATTTTATACCACAAGCTTTTGAACCCGTGATGAGGAGCTTTTTCATTTAAGGACAAAGTGACTGAGGAGCTCAGTGAAAAGCAACGAAGAAAGCACAAGTCAATAATTCTTCTGAAAATGATATTATCCTCATTAAAAATAATAATATTAGAAAAGTTGTCTAAATTTGCAATCACAAATGAAAAAACAAAATGAAAAAGTTATTATTGATAAGTTTTGAGATTTTTTTATATTAATTTTTTTAATTGAGACCATAATATCATTTTCCCATAATTCTTTGATTCAATCCAATACATATTATTACTATTACCACCTCCTTTCTTTAATATAAAGTTTGAAAAATAATTTTAACGTATTAATATAATTATTTAAATTAGTTATTGATAAAATATGTATATTAGTTTTTCTAAAATACTCTTTTTAATTAAATGTATTGGGTATTCCCTTCAAATGAGTAACTAATAGTCATACTTGGAAAATAAAATGATAAATTTAATAGATAAAGTGAATTATGGTATTATATTTAGGACAAAAGTAAAGTTCTTATTTAAATCTTATATTTAGGATTAGAATTACTACTACTACCTTTAATCCTTAATATAAAATCTACTTAATTAATTTAGATAGATTGAGAAAATTAAATAAATTAGTTATTTATATAAAAAAATGTGTACTAGTTTTTTCAAAATACCTCTTAAATTATTTGCATTAAAGTACCTTTTAGAAGCAAACTTCCTTAACATGTCTAATCATTAGGGACAGTTTAGGAAAAATGATAAATATAGGGGATGAAATGGATTGGGGTTTTATATATAAGACAAACTTCAAACCACAATTAGTTCTTATATTAGGAACATTCTTTGATCCTTTTTATAACAAACATTCTTTCTCTCTCATAGAAATAATCCTTAATATAAAGAATAAATCATTTTTGTTTTCTAAATTTAAAATGATCATTCTTTTTTTATTCTAATTAAATGTATGCGATATCTTATCTCTCTACAATAATTTCCATCTATTCTCTCCAGTATACTCTATTTACAAATAAAAGTATAAACGAAAAAAATAATGCATATATATATATATATATATATATATATATGATATATTTATTGTTTTTAATTAACATTTTAAATCACATGATTTTAATACTTATTCTTTATATTTATATATATATATATATAAAGGACGGAGTAATATTTAAAATGGAGACTTGCTACTTTAAATTGGATATCTCAAGCTGAAATCTCATTGGCCACTGAGTCACTAGAATATAGTACCATTGTCAATAGCATTTCATGGCCCCGAAAGAATTTGATTTTTCTAAATCAGGGACTTTTTGGCTAAACATCTTCCACATGTCGCAACATTTAGGCGGCAAAGTCTTTGTCCTATTTATTGGTTGTATTTACGAGTCAATTATTACATATTTCTCAAGGCCTAAAATGAAGCGTGAAATTTCTATCCTCTTTCCGCGTCAATGAGCATCTACTTTTACAGGATGATTAAAAGAATAGTTAGCATCTTCTTCTTGTTTTCTTCAAAACTGCATATGCATAAATGTGATTGAGAATGATAGAAGCATTCGATTTTAAACATGTTTTTTTACCTAGACACAAACCCTTGCAATAAATGAGGAAAGGGTAAGGAGAGATGACAAAATCAAAACAAAATCTTTCATTCATTTTGCATCTCAGCAAATCCATCTCCTGACCCCCAACCTGTGCCCGGAGCCACCTGTCATCTTCCCCTCTCTCTCTTTGCCTGACCTGGATTGTCCATATCCCTGCCCATGTCCTTGCTTCCATGTCCTGTCACTATCACCCCACAGTTTTCCCTTCCCTTTCCCTTTCATATTTTTATATACGATTTTCATCTATCTTTTGCTTTTAGATTTAGAACACCTCACTCCTCCTTCCGGGTCCCCCTATATCCCTAGATCATTGTCTCAAAACGTGGTTAGTTATATATATATATATATATATATATATATATATATATATATATATTGAAAAAGGCTCATATTCTAACAAAACACAATATGGAACATCTCTACCCCAAACACCTTCTTTAATAGTAAAAAAATACTGAATTATTCACGCTTGCAATACATATCATTCAAATGATCCTACATGCATGGATTTCCTGGAAGAATTTACTCTTTCTAATTTTTATTATAAGATACTAATTAGTAAGTATATTTAGTCCTTTTTATAAAATATTTACTTTTCTCAAAGAGTATTAATTATTTTTTAATTCATATATGCCCATAATTAATGGGATATGGCTTTGGTCCTTTTATCCTCACCGCAGCAGCTAAACGGCACCATTTTGGCTTAAAAAACCTGAAGCTACACTCTTTTTTTTTTTTGAAAAAATATTTAAAGTCTTGATTGCATTTAAAAGATACTTCAAGATATTTGAGCAGTACTAAAAAAATACTTCATGATCTTGAAAAATTATTTTAGGATCGTGAAAAAATATTTTTAATTATATTTTTAGTATCGGTCAAGACTTGAAATATTTTTTTCAAGATCATAAAATATTTTCTTAATACCAGTCGCTCTCCTAAAGTATCCTTTTAGTACCAGTCAGTATCCTTAAATAATTTTTTAAGATCATGAAATATTATTTTCAATACCAGTTAGTATATATATATATATATATATATATATATAAAAGTGCAGCTTCAGGTTTTTTAAGCCAAAACGGCACCATTTAGCTGCAGCGGGTCACAGCGGATATGAGGATAAAAGGACCAAAGCCAGATCCTAAATAATGATGGTAGTAGGCAAGGTTCTGAAATTCGGACCGGTCATTTGAACCGGTCGAGATCTTTGGGTTAAGGGTTAGTGGGTGACGTGAGTCAACGGGCCTAGACCGGTGAGGTATAAAAAATTAGAAAATAATTAATTTCTTATCATACAAACCTAAATTTGACATACTATATATCATTTCAATATTTTGGATCAGTGGCAAAATAATCATATACTCCAATACTTGTGACATATTCAGATATTCTTAACAATTTTCTTTACAACCTACATTTGACATCCACAAAGCAGAGCCAACCGAAAACAGAGAAACCACAATAGCTTCAGGAAAACCCAAAAATGAATCAAAATCAAATCCATATGACATCCAAAAGTGAAAAAAGGAAAAAAAAAATTGAGGGAGAAATTAAAAAAAAATGAAGGAGAATTATTATTACTACCTCCGGTCCTAATTATAGGAGCACTTTCGTAGTGCAATTTGCACTACGAAAGTGCTCCTATAATTAGGACCGGAGGGAGTATTATTATTTTTTTAAAAAAAAAACGGTCTGACCCAGTGACCGTCCGGTCACCCGGTTTCACACGGTCGAGGGGTTCGGCGGTCGACGGTTTTGCACCAAACCGGACCGGTTTCACGGCCGGTTGGCCGGTTCCCGGTCTGAACCGGCCGGTCCGATCCGGTTTCACAAACCATGGTAGTAGGTGAGAGTAATAATTAATATGACATTAGAGTTTAGTGCAATTAGTAGGGATAATAGTGAAAATTACTTAAATTTTAGGATAACTTTATTGACTTGAACTATTTTTATTGATTTATGATAATTGTTAGTTGGCGCCATTGTTGTAAAAAATTAGTATAAAAACGTAAAAATGTACGTTTTTACTAGGGTCATACGTGCTAAAACGCAAGAAAAAACTGTCATGAATAGAAACCGGTAGAAGCGCCACTCAAACAAGTAAGAAAGGTAGAAACATAAGTTTTAACAGTTTCTACCGTTTTTACTTTCAATAAAAAAAAAAAGGATGAAAAAGTTTTTTTTGGGCCAAAAAAGGATGAAGCTAATGAACATGTCTTGAAGATATACTTAATCCCTTTCCTTTCTACATGATTCAGAATAGGAAAGAGACCCCTTTCCACTTTCTGGAAAAATAATAATGAATAAAAATATTATGAAACCTTCTTATATTTTTTCTTTTCTTAATTCTTACAATAATCTATATGTATAATCTTTAATCTACTTAAACCAAAATAGTCTTTTAATTTGCTACTCCTTACTTTCCTTTTCGTCGGATTTATGTTTTGGATTTTTTTTTCTTATTTATCTTTTATGTTGTATCTCCTTTTTAGTATGAATCTCTGCTGGCATTTTAAGAAGTTAATTACAAAATAAAGTTAAATAAAAAAGAGAGGGAAAAACAGATAGGATCCATGAAAAGTTGATCACCCCCAAACTTTATTCTTTTGATGTTTTTGGACTTATGTTTTATATAGTTATATGACTTATAGCTTTTAGATATGAAGTTGTTCATTGAATTTTGAGTAATAATTTATGTTTTCTCCCCATGTATATATATGTATGTATGTGTGTGTGTGTGTGTGTGTAATTTTGAGCTTTGACTTTAAGTAGTAGAAAGTAAAAACTTTACGTTTCGTGTCGTTTCTATGATTTACGTTTCTACCACCTCTTTCGTGTCTACGTAGAAACTTGATTTTGATAACATTGATTGATGCCTTATAATAAAACCAAGGAGTATATGGTAATTTGCAAAGAGAGAAATTTCTCAAGAAACACTGAAAAGGATTAAAAAATACAGAGAGAAAGAAGGAGAGAGAAAAAGAAAAGCTTGCAGAAGGAGAGGGAAGTGATTTGACACTGCAGGCAGAACTTATAGAAACTTTTCCGGACGGCTCGCTTATATGCACATATTTTATATCCCTATCATGTGCTCATACCTCTATTAGACGTATAAGTATATTTTTAATCTTTTTAAATACTATATTTATTTATATTTAAATTATATGTTATTTTATGACATGTTTTTTACACCCAAGTATCTCAAATGAATTAGTTTACATGATTATGGTGTTACAGACAAATATTTTTGAATGCAGAACTAGAAACTAATTAATTTGAGATCGGGTGTAAAAAACATGTCGTAAATCAAAGATATAATTTAAATCTAAATAAATACAATATATATATATATATATATATAATTAAAAAAATGCCCATACCTCTAATAGAGGTATAAACACATAAGATATGTGCATACAATGTGAAGTCCAGCCTATCCTACCCATTAGGAACCATCAGATATATTAATGATGTATAAGCAAGATTTATCTCAAGGAAAGTGATATATGGTTGATCACTTCCCACAACGATGAATCATGCCTCTCCCAACTTTCTTTCTCTGTTCACCATAAATGTTGGGTGTGAGTCCACATAAGGTGTTTAGATCTTATGTGCTTATTAAATACTTATACCTCAAATTAAGGTATAAGCATGTAATTTTTTTATTATTTATATATTGTATTTATTTATATTTAAATTATTTGCTGCTTTCTGAATTTTTTTTTTTGCACTAAGTATCTCAAATTAATTAGTTTTCATGATACTAGTGTTACAGATAAATATTTCTTAATGTAGGGCTGAAAACTAATTAATTTGAGATACTGGATACAAAAATCATTACAGAAAGCAGCACATAATTTAAATATAAATAAATATAATATATAAGTTAACTCGGATGGGAGGGCAAGGAAAAAGATAACAGAAGAATAGTATGGGTGGTGTTGATCGATGGGATTGGCAATAAATTGTTAGGCACGATCAACAATGTCTGAATGCAAAAGGTTCTGTAAAGAAAACATCATGTAATTTTTTTTTGGTCAATAAAAATCATGTAATTCGAATGCCAACAAAATGTAAATATGACAATTTAATAGGGAAGAAACAAATATGGGATGTATAGTTTGGCATATAGCAGATTGAGAAAATAGGAAACAACCAACTGATTTAGCAGATTGGGATGATAAGATTTGTTGTAATATTGATCAAGGGGAAAAGATAACTTGTGTACACAGCACCATGTAAAGGTAAAAGAGTGTTTAAGATCAACACGCAAGAACATGGAGGATATGAAACCTTAAGGTTGTAAAGCACCTTGTGAATAAAATATTTTGTCTGGTTGAAGCAGGATTAGAACGTGGATGAAGTTGCAAAAGTAAGATGAATCGTTAACATGTGATTACAGGTTTACTGTGGTTATTCTTTTGTCACAGGTATTGGACAGTAGATTTGACTGGAAAAGTAAAAAGGCATCAGATGTATCAGCGACCCGCAATTACCATTACCATTTCCAGGTATGCAGCTATATGGGGCTAGTATAAAGTAAGGTCGGGTAGCGCTGAACCGTTTTGGTGCCTATCACCATTTGCCTATTCTATGGGTCATTTAGACTTGATTTTTTTTTAAAAAAAATTTGGTGATTTTTAAATAAAAAATCATTTTTTTTAAAAAAATATTAGTTAAGAGATTATTTTTATTTTAGATTTTCTACTTAATAAAATATTTTTTCTTAAAAAAACAGAAAGTAAAAAAAAAAAAAAGATCTAGACGATTCAGATGAAATAGGCAAATGGTACTTATCCAAAAGATAAGCACCAAAACTGAAACCCTTGTAGCACAAGCCAAGACCAAAAGCAAAACTATATTTCATTAAAAACATAGAATATGTTAGGAAAAAAAAGTGTGGCAGGATCTATAAATGATCAAGCTTGGACGTAGTTGTGACAAAAGTGAATGCTCTGGCTTACAATAGTGAAGTAGGCATATTTAAAATGAATTTTCCTTATAATGAAAAAAACCAAAACAACGACAGAACATAATTCAAAATACTATTTGTGCCCAAAGCAAAGGGTTCCATCTCATCTAAGCAAAGAAAAATAGAGAAAGGTCAAAGAAAGAGCTTGGTAAAACACTCAAAATCCCCAAGAAAAATACACACATACACACACATATTGTAGGAAACACAAAAGGGTCAAAGAAAGCAATACCAAAAGCAAAATATGAACTAACTTGAACTTTTAAGTGATGATGCTTGCAAAAGTGGTTAAAAGAAAAGAAGAAAAAAACTAACACCAGGAGGGGAAAAAAAAATAAGTGATAATGTTTGCAAAAGTTGTTTGGGATACCAATGGGTAAAATGACTTATAGAAAAGTCATATTGTAAAATATTATTTATGTTTGGATTGATAGTTGCATAACTAGCTTTTGTGAAATTTGTTTGGGATACCGGTGGCATAAATGACTTTTAAGATAATTACAAGAGAAAAATTAAAATTACCAAAAATATGAAAAATGCTAAATTACAAAATTTGGCAATGCTAAAATACATAATTTGATTAAATAAATATTACATAAGTAACTAGGAACTTAAGCCCTGTACAATTTGGTATCTAATTGTGTCACAAATTTGATTCATTTCAATTGAAGATGACTGATTCATTTGTGTTGAAGATTGCTTAACAGAATCAGTCGAGGAAGACTCTTCATCTACACTAATATTCCCATTTTTAGCTTCCAAGAAAGTAGCATGTGAATAAAAAGAAAAAAGAAAAAAAAATCCATAAGCCCGATTGAAATAAGGAGCTTTTGCTCCAAAAGCTAGGAAAGTTGACTTTTCAAATAAAGAGCTTTTAACCCATAAGCCCAATCGGGATCATTTTTCATCCAAACTAGAAAAAAAAATACCCATAAGCCTAATTCAAATAGTAAATAAGCCCGATTGCCGCTCCCAAAAGCTATACTAAACAAGCACCTTGAGCTACATGAAAGGCTCTAGCTTTTTTGTCATTGCCTTTTCATCACCATCTCCGTTGTCACTATCTCTCTAAAAGGTATGAAATCAGCTTAGTGTCAAAGAGGAGAAGAGGAACCATGGGTATAGAGGAAGAAAAATGAAAAAAAACAAAAAAACAAAAAAAACAAGAGAAGAGAAGACAAGAAGAGCTCAAATAGTGAAGAAATCCACTTACTCTTGCCTTGACGAAGATGGATGCCATTGCGAATGTGTGCAAATGTTTTCATAATCCTATTTCACTCTACTAAGATCACTACTATGTTTTCAACAGCTCACTATCCCTAGCTGTTTGCCGCATTTCATCAGAATCTCGGTTAAATTAGGCTTTTTCCTTAGTGAAAGACTAGAAGAACCTACACAAATTCATGAACAAAGAAGTTAAAGATGCCTACTGCGTAGAAGGTATCTGCCATAATCTCCTTAGGGTCAGCCAGAGTGTAGATAAAGGCAACTGGATCATCTTCGATTAAGAAGAATCCCTTATTGTGAACAAAAAGGATCTCCAAATAAACAAAGATCAATTGAAGGTTCTGATTAAAACTTCAAGAGAAGGTAACTGCTATACTATCAATTTGTCTAACAGTAATACTAATTTTGAAAATTGTTTTCTTAGCAACACTAATGAAAGTTGGTTATGGCATAAAAGATTGGAACATGTCAATATGCACCAATTAGGAAAGTTGCTCAAAAATAAATTAGTTCTTGGTTTACCTAATCTTTCAATTCAAAAATGATTTCGTCTATGATGTTTGTCAAAAGGGTAAAAAAACTAAATCATCTTTCAAATCAAAAAGTGAAGTCACGACAGAAAGACCACTTCAACTACTTCATATGGATTTAGTTGGACCGTCAAGAGTTAAAAGCTTTGGTGATAATCTTTATACTATGGTCATTGTCGATGATTTCTCTAGACTTTCTTGGACAATCTTCCATTCTTTAAAAGATGAAACCTTTGAACAATTTATTGCCTTTGCCAAGAAAGTGCAAAATGAGAAAGGTATATGTATTTCAAGAATAATAACAGATCATGGAGGAGAGTTTGAAAATCAAGCTTTTAGGGAATATTGCGACGCAAATGATATTGACCACAACTTTCCAGCTTCAAGAACTCCTAAAAAAAAGAGTTGTAGAAAGAAAGAACATGGTTCTCACGGAGATGGCAAGATCAATGCTAAATGAAAAGAATGTCTTGCAAGTATTATGGGTAGACGCAATGAACACATCTTGCTATATCTCAAACAGAGCCTATATCCGGAAGAAGTTTGATAAGATTCCTTATGAGTTGTACAAAGGAAGAAAACCAAATCTTGGTCACCTACATGTATTTGGTTGCAACTTGTAAGTGCTTTGTTCATATTAATGGTAAGAAAAATTTAGGAAAGTTCGATCCTAAATCAGATGAAGGTATATTTTTAGGCTATTCCAATAAAAACAACCCATATAGAATTTATAACAAATGTACTTGTGTTGTTGAAAAGTCTATTCATGTTGTGTTTTCCAAAAAATGAACCTCCTGTCAAACCCTTGGATGATGAACCTGAGATGGTTCATCAAGAGAAAAATCAAACTATTTTGAAAACACCTTCCTCTTTAGTAAAAGAGCCTGAAAAGTTTTGAACCATCATATCAAAACAACCTAGAGCTTAAAGATATAACAAGAGTCATCCCATAGACGAAGTGATAGGTGATGTCAACAAGAGAGTAAAAACCATAAACAAAATTCTAAATGAAGTGAGTTTTTCTTTTCTCTTATCTCTGAAATAGAATCCTCTAACATTGAAGAAGTCATCTCAGACAATGATTGGGCGATAGCAATGCAAGAGGAATTGAATCAATTTGAGAGAAATCAAGTTTGAGACTTGGTATTCAGGCCTAAACACCATCCGGTCATTGGCACCAAATGAGTATTCAAGAACAAACAAGATGAGTCTGTAATCATTGTTAGAAACAAGAGAAGATTGGTTGTCAAAGGCTATAATCAAGAAGAAGGAATTGATTATGAGGAAATATATGCTCCAGTTACAAGATTGGAGGTCATACGAGTACTCCTAGCCTTTGCGTGCATCAAAAGATTCAAATACTATCAAATGGTTAAAAATGCATTTCTAAATGGTTACATTATGGAAGAAGTCTATGTTGAACAACCTCCCGGTTTTGAGGATGTATCCAAACCAAACCATGTCTTCAGACTTAAATTTAAAAGGCTCTTTATGGTCTTATACAAGCTTTTAGAGTTTGTAAGAAAGACTTGTTGGTTAATTTGGGCTATTGCACAACTTTCATGCAAAGTCTCACGAGGATGAAAACAAAAATTTTGTTAATCATTGCGGAAACTCGTAACTCTTTACGGTCCTCATGATTTATTAACCTTAACTTATTATACTAATTAGTTATTACTATTATATTCATTAATTCGTAACTCTTTACGGTACTCATGAGAACTCATAACACTTTATGATACTCATGAGTTTTAGGATTACTCGTTAAAACAACTATTGGAGATTAGGATTACTTGTTAAAAACAATTATTGGGGATTAGGATTACCTTATATCACTCAAAGACTTCAATGTTGTTGATGTCCTCTAATGTTGATCCATACGGCTATCCCCCGATTGCAATGAGAACTCTTTCTCTTGATACCTACCACTCCTTGGATGCTTGCTAGGCAATGACAAGGTTGATGTTTCAATTTCTTGGGTTTTTCTCATTTAAAGAAGATGGTGGTTTCTTGAAATTAGGTTAAAGATAGAATAAACAAGAATGAATCTTTACCTTTCTTGGATGGCGCCTCTTTCTCTACACCTTAGTAGTTGGCCGAAAATCACACAAACTTGAGGCTTAATGAATTTCGGCCAACTCCCCTTTAAATAGCCTTGGTAGGCCTAATTCCAAGGCCTAATTGTCTTGTGTATTTCGGCCACCATACTAAAAAAAAGGTTTTAGATGATAGGCCCCTTACTTGGTGTTGTCCAAATCATTAAGATAATGAATCAAATCCATATTTTGATTATTTGATTGAATAAAAAATTTAAAATGATGGATCACATCCATATCTTGATTATTTGATTGAATCAAAAATTTAAGATGATTGATTACATCAATATTTTGATTATTCGATTGAATCAAAATTTAAGATGATGGATCACATTCATATCTTGATTATTTGATTGAATCAAAAAGTTTAAGATGATGGATCACACTCATATCTTTAATTAAAATTCAGGATCATGGATCATATCCACATCATTAATTTATGTCTTAAATTAAAATTTAAGATAATCTTTTTAATTCAATCTTTATTCATTATTTCTCGTATCCAATATATATAGGGTTAAGGTGCAAAGTGGCCAACGAAGTGTTACGCTTGGAGCATCTGACACAAAAATATTTTGAAGGTATCAAAAATACCATTAAACAATTGAAAGGGAGCAAAAATACTTATGAAGAAATAAATTATGATAAAAGTAGCACAATTCTCATTTTGGTCTATTCGCTGAAGTTTTAAATTCTTCATTGGTATTTTTGTTCCCTTTCAATTGTTCATTGGTATTTTTGATATCTTCAAAATATTTTTGTGCCGATGCTCTTAGTGTAACATTTCGTTGGCCAATCGCACTTTAACCCATATTTTATATATATATATATATATATATATATATATATTAGATAATTCAAAAAGTATCTTTTATAACCTAACCTCTTGAATTTAAAATTCAAAATTTGAATTCCAAATTCAACTTGATCTAAGATCCCGTTTGGTCTCCTAACACATTTGAGCCTTTTTGTGAAGAAATCGATTTCCCACCAGGGACTCAAATGTGGCGCCATTTTACTACTGGGCTTGGAGTCCCACTCTACTGTAATTACACCTTTACTCTTTATAAATCAATTAACAATGAGTCCTTATGTCTCACCTCGTCATTATTAAATTTTTCAGGCGAGACCTCTAACCTTACTAGAGGACAAGGGAAGCAGCAAGAGGCATAAAAGTTGTGGAATTTGTAGGTCTATTTTTGGTATTAGTGTTGTATTGATTTCTATATTGTCATTCTAGGACCCTCATATTTTTGAAATACCACATTAACTATTTTTGGATGACTGTTGATTTTCTGAAGGCCTTATTTTATATACTATCATATTATGGTGGATCCGCAATCATATCTTGTGCAAAAATTATTGTGTAAACCCTTTGTTGTGGGGTTAGTGTTGTAAGACTCATGGGCTATGTATTCTCCTATTCGATAATTGTGCCTAGAGTTATGATTTCTTGTGGTGGGTTTGTGGCCAGAATTTGTACCCTAGACCCTGAGGTGTGTTGTCTTGAAAAGGAAAAAAATAGGGTTTTCTATAATTACCTGTTAATCATGTTTTATGAAAACATTATGGTTAATTGTTGTTTACTAAGAAAGGGTCTTTTCAAAAATCATATCCCACCATGTTTCGACTCTATTTTTTGTTTTAAACCTCTTAGTGACCTTAAAATCACTAAAATCATTTTGTTTTCCCTTGTTCTTGGTCAGACCGAAATATTGCACAAGAATAAAAAACAACAACCTTTCAAAACATCTTCACAAAATCATGGTTTTAGCCTTAGGTTATTTTTTGCTTGGTGTTCTTGGCCTTTGATCCTATTACTTCTTGTTTTAAAGAAATTTAGGCAGCATAACCCTTAGGGTCTGTTTGGGAGTTCTATTTTGGAGGAAAAGAAAAGGAAAGAGAGGGTTTTGATAATTCCTTCCCTTGTTTGCAAGTTTTAAAAATAGGAGGGGAGGGAATCAGAGATTTTTACAAATCCTCCAAAACCCTCATTCTTCTAAAAAATAAAGTTTCCCCAATATGGGGGGTTTTAAGAGGGGAAATAACTTAATTATTTTTTTACCCTTGTTCACCACCACCCCGCCGCCGCCTCCACCACTGCCACCGCCACATAAATAATTTTTGAATATAAAATTTACATAAATACTTTTTTTAGAAAATTTAAATTTAAATTTATTTGTAAGGTATAATATTATATTAATTATTAAAGAAAAGGACAAAATGGTAAAAATAACTCATTAATCCTCCATCTTCCTCCTTTACTATTTTTTAACTCTCAAACAAGGAGAGGAAATATCCTCCATTTCCCTTCCATCCCTTCCTCTCCATTCTCCTTGCATTCTTTTCCTTTCCCTTCCTTCCAAACTCCCAAACAAAGCCTTAGGGTTTCATGCCTTCAAATCATGAACAACACATCATCAAAGCCAACTACCACCAAAAACAAGCATAGGAAGGTTAGATCATTACCTTCTTAGCCTGATCTTCAACTTTTGCAAACCATCTTCTTCCTTTGTGATTCTCCAAACTTTCGGTCCTCCTCACCAAAATCACCATAAGGAAGTGTCTTTATCAAGACTAGAGGTTAATGAAAAGCATAAGAAAATAACTACCAAATCACAAGAACAACTTACCTTGTGTTCTTAAGTTCTTCCTTCTTTCCTTCTCTCCTCTCAATTTCAGTTCACTCTCCTTCTCTATAATAATCAATAGAATATAATTCTTGAGACACATATTCACCTTTATATTTTGTTAAGTATGTACCAAAATACAAGGCTTTTGATAAAGGGAAAATCAAGGTATTACAATAATTACCAAATTACTAATTATATCTAAACAACAAGGGAAATTTGTAATATCAGTATATACAAGATTTTTTTTCAGCACACACACTACATTTCATCACACTATTTTCTTATATTTTATCTAGGTTTCTTGATTACAATATGATATTAAACTAATAATCATCATATTATTTAAAATAATAAGAAAATGAATTTGCAATGCAATAACTAAATTTACCTGGGAAAAGATATAATATGTTGGCTAAAGTATATTTTTAGCCCTTAAAATTTATATGAGGTATACTTTTGACCTCTTAACTTTAAAAAATATACCCTTGGTCCTATAATTCTAACATCGTTAATGCTTTTAACGGAAAACGTTGACACAACAAACCCAAGTAATGACTATGTTGATGACTATATAATTAAATGTTATTAATCTTAAATTAAAAATATGTGTAAATTAAAAAATAGTTTAAAACTTAATAAAACAGTCAATATCAAAACCTCGATTGCATAAAAAAAGTTAGTTTAATAATCTAAATCTATTAGTTTGATGGTCTAAATAGCAAAACCTTAATTTTGTTTGTAGCGATTTGTTGATTTAATTTATTTTAGTTTAATAATATAAATTTTATATTATAAATTGAAAATTAAATATGTTATGTCAGCTACAAAGTCATCACTTAAGTTTGATGTCTTAACATTTTTTCGTTAGCAACATTAATAATATTAAAAAAAAAATACTACCAAAAATATACCTCATATAAATTTAAAGGACTAAAAATATACTTTAGCTTAATTGTTTTAAATTGTGTCGTTATGAATACACACAAAAATTCTACTTTTTATAATGTACTAGACTAGATGTCATCTCTAGTCTACCATATTGGTCAGTAATGGCTTGGTTGTTAGATTCTTCATCTGTCTAACTATATATAATGTAATAATGACATGCCTATTTCAACTGGGATCATTACTTCTGACCAATAAACCAGAGAGAAGGGCGTTTCACTAGTTGACGTGTGAGACTCGTAACATCCCAAATTTTTATTCTAGAACTAGGTAATATTTTAGGAGAGATTAATTTATAGTAATTAAAATTTACCATGTAATTACTGAGTATGAGAGTAAATTTTCTAAAGTTAAAGTTAAATAGTTGTAAAAAAAGCTTTATTATATTATTTTTATATATTATATAATATAGTCTAATATTATAGTATTATATTGTATAAAGATAGTGGGAGCGGTCTTCTTTATTAGTGATGGCACTCCTGGTAAGCGAAGTATCATTGGTTCTAGCTCCTGGAACTTTCGGTTCCATCTTTTGTCCTCCGATGTACCAAACTTGGTAGGTTGCTCATTGCAAGTGGGCCAGTTCGTCTTTTTGCCTAACCATCAGGCATGGTTGGCGTAGTTGGTATCTCTGTTCCATTGGGCTCGACGGTGTTATTTTCAATTGGAGTTTCATTACCTACCGTCCTTGGTTGCCTAACCGTAGTGTTGGGAGTTTTCCAATGGTTGCATGCGTGGAACAAGATTAGTTGGAAATTATCTCAAGGAGCAAGATGGGGGAGTGTGAAGCAAGTTACTCTTGTAAAGCATTGTTCTCTTCCTCCAAGCATTGGAGTTGTTCCTGCTGCTACACAGCCATCCTAGTTTGGGTAGAAATCTATTGGGTCTGTTCTTGTAGTAAGACAGCCATCTCTTCCTGACGCTCATGAAAGTTGATCGGTACGTCCCTCGTGGTAGGTATGTCCGTCATGGTGAATGATCAAAATGAGAAGGAAATAAATGAATCCCTTATGGTTAGTTTGGATTGAGGGAAGGGGAGGGGAGGAGAGAAAAAAAATGGGGGAGAGGAAATTTTCTCCTCCCTCCATTTTTTTTCTCTCCCTTCCCCTTTTTCCCTCAATCCAAACTAACCCCACTAGGGTTAGTTTGGATTGAGGGAATGGGAGGAAGGGGAAGGAGGGGAGAGAAAAAAATGGGGAGAGGAAAATTTAGACTAAAATTTACAATTTTCTCCTCCCTCCATTTTTTTTCTCTCCCTTCCCCTTCCCTCCCCTCCCCTTCCCTCAATCCAAACTAACCTTTAGAAATCCGTTGACGGTCCCACAAACGGTGCCAAATTGTTAAATCAAATTTTCGAAATAAAGAATATTATTGATGAGTCATTGACAACGTATAATTTTTATACAAGTAGAGGTCGAAAATACAAGCAAATGGCGAAAAATAAGAGAAATGGATCCACTAGAGTAATGAGAGTAGTGAGCAAAAAAGATAGCTAATATGAGGTAAATAGCAGGATGACTTGATTCGCCCAGTTTTGGCACGACTCCCCTATTTATATCGTGGCCTCCCAACTACCCCCTTCCATCCTAATTGTAGGATAATGTTTGAGAGTTTATTTTGGTCTCAATTATAGGATAACATTATAATTTTGTCAATTTCTTCCTAAAATACCCTTATTAGTATGAATGAGGGATTATGTGAAATCAACAAGATAATTGAAGTGTATAATTTATATAAGGGTGTTTTAGAAAAATGAGTAAAATTAACTAATTTAACCTCTATATTTAATTCCTCTAAAATCAGTTAAATATGTTCTATAATTAGGACTGAAGATAACATCTAATAGGTTAGTTCCGTCATTTTTGGATCTCGGTGAATAAGGAGGTAGTTGCTATATTTGTGGGTTAGGGCACCTGCATGATGGTGGGTTTGACCGTGTAATCCAAACGGTGAGTGTTGTGCGGATGTGGGCCGAGCACATGGATCTACTTTCTTTGGGCTTGCTTTCATGAGGTGTCCTGCTTACGGGCCCAAGGCTACGATTTGGGGCCTACATGCGCCAATGCTCATGTTGGTTGGTACATACAAGATTTGGCAATGTAAAAGAGACAAATGTCAATATTGACGTTTGGATAAAACTTGATTTCGAAGTTTCCATATCCATACTTATATCTTACAAAAATTAGAAACTAAAGAAATCATAAGTTCAACTTAAATAAAAATTAAAATAATTTCTTTTAAGTACTGAGAAATAATGGTGAAAAACGTATTTTTGAAAACTTATTTTATCAAATGAACCAACACAAAGTAAATAACAAGCATAGCACAGAAGCTACAAATATCAAGCGTGGATACGTAGTCAATAAGGATAAGTAACCAATCAAACATCTAGTTCCTTTGGTAAAAAAATTGTTTATAATCTTGTATGAAATCATTTTTTTTTTTAAAAAAATCATGAAAACTTACTCCCATGACTATATATATATATATATATATATATATATATATATTAATTAGTGAAATGTATTATATACATATAGATTAGTGAAAGAAATCAATTCAAGATTTCAATCAGAATGATCAGTAATAAGTTTCTATTATAGTTCTATGTTTCTTTCAAGTACTCTAATCCACAAAGTAGAAACACCTTTGAACATTGCACATCACTTTCATGAATATATGTGCAAGTCAAGGGAGGGGAGTCATTTGATACACTCTACTCTGATATATTTAAGCTAGCATACTAGAATGCTACGAAATGTACCATAGCAATGTGATGATATTTTGAATCCATATCGTCCGTATATCTCATTTTATATGCTGTAATTATCGATCAAACCACTAGTATTTTAAATAAATTAAAAAGAAAACTACTTGCATTTCTTTCTTGGTTGTCAATTGTCATCATATGGTTTGCATAAATAAAAATGTAAGTTCCCAAAAAAGTCATAAATAAGAATTCCATTTTACATGAGTAATTAAAAATTAATTGAGTGATAATTATACCTTTAGATATGAATACTAAAAATATGAGAGACTGGTACTAAGAATATGAAAGATAAGTGATAAAAATATTAATTAAGAAAATAATTTATGAGCAAAATTGCACCAAAATTATTTTAGGATGTTGAGTGCTGCTAAAAAATTACTTAAGGGTGTTAGATGCATTTTCACTAAATAGACTTTTCACGGTATAACAATGACATATAAATTGCTTTGAAAAAAATATTTTATAGTTCTAAATAAATCATAAAATAATGCTTGATGTACCTTAACAAATTATTGTACAGTTTCTAGAGCTGTAAATATAAATGATGCGACTTCTATTTACAAGTGCCATGCAATGCGTAAGACTAAATCTATTTTTTCAAGTTCTTTGCGAATGTGCAATGCATGCCACGAGGGAATAAAAGGTACGTTGACAAGGCATGGGCACAAGAAGTTATATTTATGCTATGACCTGTCTCTAAGTAATAAGGACCTTATACAGAATCATCCAAATATTCTTATTGCAAACAGACAAATTTACATCTCTTGTTCATCATCGTCTTCATGTATGCCGTGTCCCCCCTACTGGCTATTTGTTATCACTCGCTCTTGTTATCCCACCTTTTGCCTCTCACTGTTCACACCCATCATTTTCTTATTGACACAGATAATACAATCTTTGATCATCAAGTTGATCCTTTAAATTTGATCTCATTTTGATTTTAGTCCCTCAAATTTTATTCCATTTAAAAAATTAGTTCTTATAATTTTAGAAAAACTTGACCATTTTCTTCTTTGAGAGACTAATACCCATGGTTTTCAACTCAACAGATCGAAATTAAAATGAGGGCAAACATAAGGAATCAAAATAAAGATTGTATTAATTCATGTTTGTATATGTAAAGACATGATATGGAAGTTAAGGGTAAGTCAGATCGAGGTTAATGTGGAGTTAGACCAGTAATAATTTAAAATATATATTTTTGAATATATAAAGGTAATTTTAAATGAAATAAAATAAAAGATATAAAAACCAATGTCAAATAATAGTAAATATATAATATTTGGGTAAATAAAAATGTAAATTCCATACAAAAATCATGAATAAGAATTCCATTTTACAGTAATTAGCTAATCGAAAATAGACACTCTACTGTTAAACCATACGTGTAGTGACATCGCCTTCATGTTGGCTAAAAACATCTCATCACGTTTTCAATATGTTTGAAGTATAAGGGATTAGTTGATTAGTTAGTTAGAAAGTTAGGATCTAGTCTATATATAGAGGGTCTTAACTATTGAGATTAGAGTGTTGGATATGGAGTCTTCACTATGTGTAGAGAAGGAGTTAACTTGATCTCCCTCCAAGTCACATAGGGTTCATCCTCGCCCTAACTACTAAAGAAAACTAGCCTAGCATGGCTATATTAAACTCCATAAAATAAATAAAATCCAGATTTAAAATAAGACAGGAAAAGAAAAGAGAAATAAGGACTCCCAAAGAATCCTCAGTCTCAGTGCCTCCTCCCTGCTGATTTCACTCCTTCTCGGTCCGTTGCTTCTTGAAATTTGCGTCGTACCAAATTGTGATCCTCGCATCCGGAATTCTTTTCGCTCCGATCGTTCTTGATTTTTCTTTTCGTCTCTGCGTCCTCTGTATGCGTGTTGTTCCCTCTCTATTTAATGACTTCAGCCGTGGGCGCGTGATCTGCTTATCTCTTTCCTTATCTTTTAATATATATATATATATATATATATATATATTAATTGATTCCTTTTTAATCTCTAAAAGATATATCATATCCTTTTTACTTTCAACTGCATGTGCGTATCTGTAGCCACAATTAGTTTGTTTCATCTTTATTAAATGAATTAAATATAATATACTCATATATTATATTATAATATAATATAATAATATCTTATATTATATCCTTTTCAATTTAATTTGTTGCCCATGTTTATCGCCATTCCTATATTTTCTCTCTCATAGATCACATAATATCTCCTACAAAATAAAATAGGATATCAATAGATTTTCTATTATAATATCCTTTTATCCTATATTTAATTAAAAGATAGATAAGTACGTAAAGATAATTAAATAAGTTCAAAATATTAATAAATTCAATCCAATATATCCCGAATCTATACTTATTTAATTATAAAATATATACTTATCAAACTCCCCCACACTTAAACATTTGCTTGTCCTCAAGCAAAAGAAATAAAATTCATTATCCGAAAAGAATATCGATCATGAAATTCCTAAAAGAGAAGCTTTACCACCACACTTAGATCATATCATCAAATCTTATTTAAGTTAATGTCTTATAAGAATAGGTCACTAAGCCAATAGCCTTGAACAATTGTAATAATCTCTTAACATCCCATGATCAAAGGATCGGCACACAATAAATTCAACAATAAGATTAGTAAAAGAATATTACGCTACTCAATTTCTCCAAAAAAAATCAAATTCCCCCACTAAACCAAGCTTTTTATTTAATTTAATAGGGATCCTTAGGTAAAACATAGCTTTTTTTTTTTTTTTTCTTTCTTCTTTTTTTTTTTTCATTTTTTTTGAGCCGTTGTAGGTCCCTTTTTGACGCGACCCTGCACATGGGTGATGCAGCACCGATTACTCAGTTACTCTAACAGGCACCTCAAGAGGCTTTTAGCTCAACTTATAACCCTCTTTGACTTTACCGTTTGATGCGACCCTGCACATGGGTGATGCAAAGCGGTTACTAAGTCTTGATCTAGAGAAGTCATTGGAGTTGTGTTTTTTTTTGAGTCATCTCCCTAAACGAAATTTTTTACTTAGCTAATGAACGTCATTATCTCATCTCCTAAAGAAATCATGTAGCAAAATATTTATAAACTAATAATCTGTTGATTATATTACAAACTAATCCCTATTCTCATAGTTCATCTCAAGATTGCTACAAAAATTCAAGGCTTAGAGGTTTAATTGAAATATTCTTTTCCTTTTTTATTGTTTTTCTTGATAATATTTTCTAAGATGGGGAAAGCTCAAAGTTAAGGTCAATCCTAAACAATGCAAAAATCTCAAATATTAAATTCTTAAAAAATAAAAATAAAATAAAATAAGGACAAGCATCACCAAAGAAATTATATCCCTCCCCCACACTTAAATCAAACATTATCCTTAATGTTGCATAAATCAATAAAAAGGGAAAGGGACTAGTACTCCCCTGGTTTAGGCTTCTAACTCTGATGTGGAGGGCTTCATCCGATACCATCCATGATGTTTCAAACGTTAAAAGATGAAAGAGTGCCCCAGCAAGACTTGGCAGCTACAAGAGGAATGATCATCTTCAAACCTGAATAAAACTGAAAGAAAAGAAAAACAAAAGAAAACACAATAATAATAAATAATGAAAGCAGAACCCTTGGGTTGCCTCCTAAGAAGCGCTTGGTTTATAGTCTTCAGCCCGACTATGTTAGCTTAATTCTCAACTTCTAATGCCACAGAGGTTCTTCCTCTGTCAATGTCTCCACCATGGTAAGGCTTTAATCTCTGCCCATTCACCTTAAAAGCTTCATCTGAACCATTGCACCAAAAGGTGTGACTTCTTTGACTACAAAAGGTCCTGACCATCTAGACTTCAATTTCCCTGGAAAAAGTTTCAAACGAGAATTATAAAGTAGTACCGTCCCGGATGAAACTCTTTAGGAATAATCCTCCCGTCATGCCATCTCTTGGTTCTTTCCTTGTAGAGGCTAGCACTCTCATATGCAAAAATTCTGAATTCATCAAGCTCATTCAACTGAAGTAACCTCTTTTCATCAGCAGATTGAGCATCAAAATTCAGCAGCTTAGTTGCCCAAAGCGCCTTATGCTCGAGCTCCACTGGAAGGTGGCAAGACTTACCATATAGCAAATTTGAAACGGTGACATGCCAATAGGAGTTTTGAATGCCGTTCGGTACGCCCACAAAGCATCATCAAGCTTCTTAGACCAATCCTTCCTTGACTTCCCAATGTCTTCTCCAAAATTTGCTTTAATTCCCCGTTAGACATCTCCACTTTCCCACTAGTTTGTGGGTGATATGGAGTAGTGACACGATGAGTGACACCATATTTGCTAAGCACTGATTGAAACTGTCAGTTACAAAAGTGAGTTCCTCTGTCACTGATAATGGTCCTTGGTACCCCAAACCGGTTGAATATATTCTTTTTGAGAAAAGATACCACCACCTTAGCTTCATTAGTGGGAAGAGCAATTGCCTCTACCCACTTTGAGACATAGTCCACAGCTACAAGAATATACTTGTTGTTAAACGAACTTGGGAATGGCCCCATAAAATCAATCCCCCACACATCAAATATCTCAATAACAAGAATGTTGTTAAGGGGCATCTCATGTCTCCTAGAGATATTCCCAGTTCTTTGGCAACGATCACAATGCTCCACAAACTTCCTAGCATCCTTGTACAATGTAGGCCAATAAAAACCACTTTGTAATACCTTAGCAAAGAAGTAATGCGTTCTCCAAAGCAAAATGTCCACCATAATCCGAACCGTGACAATGCCGGAGGACCCATGAGTTTCCTCCTCCGGGATACACGAGCACTCCATCTACACACCCGAAAAACAAGAAAGGCTCATCCCGATATACCGCCGAACATCATGCATGAACTTCTTCCTCTCGCGCCACGTTAGTCCCTCCGGTATCATCCCAATTGCCTTATAATTAGCAATATCAGCGAACCAAGGTACATTGTTGATTGCCAAGACATACTTATCTGGGAATTTATCCCGAATCTCCATCTCTGAATCATCCTGCAACTCCTTATCCTGTATCCTAGATAAGTGATCGGCTACCATATTCTCCACCCCTTTCTTGTCTCTAATTTTAATATCAAACTCTTGGAGTAGCAGCATCCAACGGAGAAGCCTTGGCTTAGCGTCTTGCTTAGTCAAGAGGTATTTTAGAGCAGCATGATCCGTAAAAATAATCACCTTGGAACCAATCAAATACTGTCTAAACTTATCTAATGCATAAATAATTGCAAGCATCTCCTTCTTAGTTGTTGCATAGTTCAGTTGTGCCTCATTCAGAACTTTACTCGCGTAGTAAATAACATGCAACAACTTATTCTTCCTTTGCCCCAACACAGCCCCTATAGCATAGTCACTGGCATCACACATCGCTCAAACGGTAACTCCCAATCGCGCCGTCGAATAGATTAGTGGTCAATCTCTCCTTCAACAAGTTAAATGCCACTAGACAATTATTGTTAAAGTTAAAGTCTTCATCTTTAACCAACAACGACTAAGTGGTTTGGCTATCTTGGAAAAATCCTTGATAAACCTACGATAAAAACCCGCGTGACCAAGAAAACTGCGAACGCTACGCACATGGTGGGAGGTGGTAAGTCTTTGATGATTATAATCTTGGCTCTATCCACTTCTATCCCCTTATTAGATATTCTATGACCTAAGACTATCCCATCTTTCACCATAAAGTGGCACTTTTCCCAATTAAGCACCAAGTTACTCTCTTGACATCTTTGGAGCACACAAGACAAATTAGCCAAGCAAGTATCATAAGAAGAGCCAAAAACAGAGAAATCATCCATAAATACCTCAATAAATCTCTCAGTCATGTCATAGAAGATATACAACATGCACCTCTGAAAAGTAGCTGGGGCATTGCAAAGACCGAAGGGCATCCGTCTATAAGCAAAAATCCCAAAGGGACAAGTGAAAGTCATTTTTTTCTCTTGATCCTCCGGAGCCACCGCTATTTGATTGTAACCGGAATAGCCATCTAAGAAACAATAATAAGAGTGACCGCAAGCCTCTCAAGCATCTCGATCCATGAATGGCAAAGGAAAGTGGTCCTGCGAGTGGCATCATTCAACCTCCTATAATCCACACACATTTTCCCCCGTAACGGTTCTAGTGGGTATCAATTCATTATTCTCATTCTCGCACTACGGTGATTCCAACCTTCTTTGGTACTACATGTATCGGACTAACCCACTTTGAATCGAGATAAGATAAATCATACCTGCATCTAACAGTTTCACCACCTCCTTTCTCACCACTTCCTTCATAGTCGGGTTAAGTTTCCTCTGGGGCTGCCTTACTGGTTTCACATCGTCCTCCATAAGAATTTTATGAGTGCAAAATTAAGGACTAATCCCCTTTAAATCAGATATAGACCACCCTATTGCGTCTTGTGGGTAGTCAAAACTTTCAAAGAACTTCTCTTCGTCGGTAGGTGACAACTCAAAGACTAATAATAATGGGATAAGTGTCATCCTTCCCTAGAAAAGCATACTTTAGATTAGAAGGAGCTCCTTTAGTTCCACCTTAAGAGTAACGGTGGCGCATCATAATCCTTCTTCTTCACTCCTCAACCCGTAAATCGAATTCTCAAATGCGTAAAACCTCTTCTTCCACTTGTAACAATTGAGCAAGATCATCCTCCATGACTCATCCGAACCTTCTTGAAAAAGATCTTCATGAATGACCTCATCAACTACATCAATTTCCGGCGTCACTATTATCACCGGGTATTTCATGGATTGAAACACAATGTAAGTGACTTTCTCATCATTCATTTGGAACTCCATTTTTCCCGCAGCCTACATCAATTACCACTCTAGCGGTAGCCAAGAAGCGGTCTTCCCAAAAGCAAAGGAAGTTCAGATCTTCCTCCATGTTAAGAACCACAAAATCCACCGGGAAGATGAATTTGTCCACTTTCACAAGCACATCCTCAATGACACCTTCTGGCTTCTTAATGAACATATCCACCAACTGTAACGACATCATAGTAGGCTTCATCTCTTTAATGTCGAGAGCTTTCAAAATAGATAAGGGCATTAAATTTATACTAGCTCCCAGATCACAAAGTGCTATGCCAATATTGACGTTCCCTATTGCACAAGGAATGCTAAAGCTGCCTGGATCTTTAAGCTTTGGTGGCAACTTTGTTTGAATAATGGCACTACACCGCCGAGTCAATGCCACTTGTTTCAGCCTCTTGCAACTTATGCTTCTTGGAAAGCAAATCTTTCATGAACTTTGCATAATTAGGCATATTTTCAAGAGCTTCTGCAAAAGGAATGTTAATCTGCAGTTTCTTAAAAATATTAAAGAACCTGGCATACTGTTGCTTTTGAATCTGCTACTTCAACCTTTGGGGGTAAGGAGGTTTTGCATAAGAACGAGTGAGAGACTTCTTTGTAGCTATCTCCTTTGGAACCTGCTGCACATCATCATTCCAAGCCTTTTCCTCATCTTTTTCTAAAGCCTTTTCATGTTCTTCCACCCCTTTTTTAGATTTTTCCTTTGCCGGAACAGATTTCTCAACTGGCTGAATCACTATACCACTCCTTGTAGATATGGCCTTACAATGCTCCTTTGGATTGACCACAATATCACTAGGGAAGGACCCTTGGCTCCTCTCTGCTATTTGCTTTGATAACTGACCAATCTGATTCTCCAAGTTTCGGATTGAAGCCTCCTGATTTTTGAGAGAAGAATTTGTTTCATTCCGGAAAGCTTCTGAACCCTGTATGTATTCAGTGCTGGTATGGGTCAACTGTGTCAAAGCCTTTTCCAGATCAGTAATGGTGGTGGTGGTTTGGTGGAACCGCGAGGCGCCGCTTGGGGTTTATAGGAAAAGTTTGGGTGAGATTCCCAAAGATTGTACGTGTTGCTATACGGATTAAACTGATTCCTAGGAGGATTACTCATGTAATTGACCTCAGCTGTTTCTCCAGTACTACCAGCTTCACAATCTCCATTAGCGTGTTCCCCTTTGCAAAAATCACAAAGCAAAATAGGCTGAGAAGTGATGGATGAGACCTGAGAAGAGGCAAGCTGTTTAGTGATGGCAGATAACTGTTGTTGGATCACCTTGTTTTGTTGGAAAAGGTTCTCATTGTTGGCCAAAATTGTATTGTAAGAATCTAGATGAAGAACTCCCCTCTTTGGTTGTGGAGTAACAGTTTCATTCTCAAGGGACCCCATAGCCTCAAACAACTCCAATGCTTCCTCCGGAGTTTTGTTTTTCAGCTTACCACCACTCTTTGCGGCGTTAATCATCATCCTAGAAGACGAAAGCATCCCATTGAAGAATATTCTCGCCTGATCATAGTCTTGCAGCTCATGTTGTGGACACTTCCTAAGCAACTCCTTAAACCTTTCCCAAGCTTCACAGAATGATTCCACATTGCCTTGAGTAAAGCAACTAATATCTGACATCAGCTTTGTATACTTAGAAGAAGGGAAATTTTTTTCAAGGAACTTTGTGGTGATAATTTCCCAAGTGGTGAGACTTCCAGTAGGACAAGAACGAAGCCAAGCTCTTGCTTTCCCCGTAAGTGAGAAAGGAAACAGTCTCACACGAAGAGCATCTTCAGGAACCCCATTTATCTTGATGGTATCACAAATCTACAGAAAAGTCTCAATATGCTGATTAGGATCCTCTAAATCACTCCCACTAAAAGAACCTTGTTGAACTAAGCTTATGAGGGATGGCTTGATTTCAAAATTATTCGCATTCATAGCAGGATTGACAATGCTAGTTGCAGTCCTGGCAGGATTAAGTGTCATGTAGTCGCCCATGGTCCTTTTTGGAGGAGGACGGGGAGGATCTATACCATTTTGTTCCATTATATCCAGTTCAGTCCTCGCACTAGAGCTAATAACCTTTCCTTTTCTCTCGTTTAGCAAGTTTCTGGTGTCTCCTTGCTGTCTTTTCGATTTCAGGATCAAACTGCAGCGTATTTCTGTCAGTGGTACCTCGCATAAACAGAGTAAAATATTAAAAATTTAAAAATAAAAATCCAATCTAGAGTTTTAATAACTACTCTTAAAGTTGAAATAAAACTATTCCCCGAACGGCGCCAAAAACTTGATAGCGACTTTGGCAAGTGCACCGGTCGTTACAAGTAATAAAGTAATGAGAACAAGATCGTCCCACGAGGAATAGTACTCCAATCACTAATTCGTTATTTTTGCTTTAGATGGATGAATGAGTAATATGAGGTGAGTTTGATAAGTATAAGAATTTTAAGAATTAATGAAGAATGAGAATTCAAAATCAAGAAATTCAAGAAAATGTTTAGAGAATACGAGTAATTAAGAAAAACGCAGCTAAAATGAGAATCCCCCTATGTTCCTCCAAGTATTTGAATTGAATTCCTAATTGATTATTATTTCCATGATTGACGATCAATTCTCTAAAGTTAGACTAAGTCCCAATGTCTTGATGCTACCTTAGTCCGTTATCTTTGAAAACAACCTAATGTCTTAGTATTGTTTGGAAAAATCATATTTTTAAACCAGAATTATTAGATCGCACCAACATCTCTATGATGAATTAACGGTTCTAGTTAGATGCACCAACATCTCTATTGTCATACATCAACCTATGAACAATCTAAAAGGTGATCAATCTTAAAGAAAGCATTAAGCAAAGATAATTCATTCAATCAAGAAAATAATAAATAATAAATAATCCAAACAAATCCTTTAAATTCGCATAAGGTTCATCCTCGCCATAACTACTAAAGAAAACTAGCCTAGCATGGCTATATTAAACTCCATAAAATAAATAAAATCCAGATTTAAAATAAGACAGGAAAAGAAAAGAGAAATAAGGACTCCCAGAGAATCCTCAGTCTCAGTGCCTCCTCCCCGCCGATTTCACTCCTTCTCGGTCCGTTGCTTCTTGAAATTTGCGTCGTACCAAATTGTGATCCTCGCATCCGGAATTCTTTTCGCTCCGATCGTTCTTGATTTTTCTTTCGTCTCTCGCGTCCTCCGTATGCGTGTTGTTCCCTCTCTATTTAATGACTTCAGCCGTGGGCGCGTGATCTCGCTTATCTCTTTCCTTATCTTTTAATATATATATATATATATATATATTAATTGATTCCTTTTTAATCTCTAAAAGATATATCATATCCTTTTTACTTTCAACTGCATGTGCGTATCTGTAGCCAAGGTTCTTAAAAACGAGTTTTTACCTAAAAACGGAAGGAGAATGAAAAAACGTAAAACGTAAAATCGTAATACAAAACGTAGATTTTACCTGCATATATATATATAAAAAAAATTCAAGAAAAGTAAGGTACCGCCATCATTCCTACATATACTAATCAATGGAATATCAATCAAAATATCTAACATTGTCATCAAATACCATTCAAACAAAGGCAAACCATCTCAATACAGTTCAAAATTCAAATCTAATTTAAATTCAAGCACCACTCATTATCCAACTGAAACGTAAATAATCGTCACACTCTAAGCTAATAAATCATTCAAGTCATTGTCATCAAAGACATTATGCTCCACATGATCTTCAACTACATCATGATGCATGGCAACTTCTCTTTCTTTTCTATCAACCTCATTGTCAAACTCAAAATTAGGAATCACCATATCATCTACAAAGGCATCAACGTCACCAGTGTCATCCCCTCCTCCAACTTAAGCCAAGTTTTCTTTAATTAAAGTATTCAAATTCAAATCAAAATTGTCTTCATCTAAACCTTCAACATTAGAAGATGTTCCTTCATTTTCCAAAATCCATTCATCTTCAGATGAAACATCATCAAAGTTATATTCAACAATTTTTCTAACTTGCTTCTTCCTGGCCAATTTTGAATTTGTCATCACAAACACAAGATCATTCATTTTCTTTTGTTTCAAGCGATTTCTCCTCTTTGAGTGGACCTAAACAAAAACAAATTCAATTAATATACAACAAGTAGCAAGTACAAACCTAAATTTACAAATTAAAGAAAACTTACCATCTCAAAGGAACTCCAATTCCTCTCACAACCAGATGAACTACATGTCAAGCTTAAAATGCGCATTGCAAATCTTTGGAGCTCTGGATGATCAAAACCATAAGATTCCCACCACTGTGTTGGAGATTTTGTATAAATGCCACCTTGGGCTAATTTAGAACCAAATCTCCCTAATTGCAACTTGAAATCATCCATTTGATCATCAATTTTTCTTTTTCTTCAAAGCACTTTCCACCAACCTTTCTAAACATTGATATAGTCCATTTTTAACTTCAGGATCAGCACGAAATCCTACCCTATATTGTATTTGAGGGTTGAGGAAATAGCCTGCTGCATGCAAAGGCCTCATCAACTGATTGTCCCATCTAGCGTCAATGATATCACATAGAGGCTGATAACTAAAGAGTAAAGAATGACAAAGAAAAAATTACATTAGAATCGAAATAGCAAACAAAAGTTAAAAAATTATATTAGATTCAGTAAAATTATACTACCTTCTTTCTAAACCATTGAATGCTTTCTGAATTTTGTCCTTGGCCTGAATCATCTCATCATAAATGAACCCCATAGCTGGCTTCTCATCTAAATCCACCAAACGAAGCACTTTGATAAGTGGAAAAGCACCCTTTAAACATGTCACAACATTTTTCCAAAACTCCCTATCCATAACCACATACTCAATATACTTGCCATCATTTGTTTTAGCAAACTTGCTAGACATCCATTGATCTGATGTAAACATCCTTATCAATTCTCCTTTGTTGTCATTGAGGCACCCCAAAGTTAGATAAGATGTGGCAAAGCGAGTCTTGCCTGGTCTCACCAAATATCTTCCATTTGTATGAAATTGCAACATGGAAATTAAAGAAGTCCTTGAATATATATATGTAGTAATTTTTCTTCCTTTTGCAATTGTCTCATGATGAACCGGCAACTTCTTCTCAAAGTCCTCCAACATTAGGTCAATACAATGAGCGGCACAAGGTGTCCAATACAACTTTGCTCTTTTTGCCATCAATAATGCTCCTGACTTTATAGTTCGCAAAGCATTGTCCGTCACAATTTGCACAACATTTTCTTCTCCTACCTCCTCAACAACTTCATCAATCATATGGAATATCTTCTCACTGTTTTGGTGATGTGAGATGCATCAATTGACTTCAAAAACACACTTCCTTTTGGGCTATTTACTAAGAAGTTTATAAGCGTTCTTCTCCTTTTATCTATCCAGCCATCCGTCATTATGGAGCAACCCATATCCTTCCAATAAGCTTTATGTTTTTCAAGACTTTGCATTGTCTCCATATATTGTTTCTTCAAAAAATTCTCACTAATTTCATGATAGGATGGTGGCTTAAAACCAATACCATGTCGAGCAACCATTTCAAACATCTCTTGAAATTCAACACTTTGTGCCACATTGAATGGTATGGCATTGTTATAGAAAAAAGAAGCAATTTTCTCATATGCACCCTCTCTTAAACTCTTCTTAAAAATATTATTGATGGTAGGTTGGGTGCTTACTCCTCTTTTCTTGAAGATATTCTTAGAGCTCTCATTATCTTTATCATGTGATCTTTTTTGTCCACCTTGTACAACCTCATCCTCATCATCAATGCTAGATTTCTTGTTTAGTCTTTTTCGTAACTCACGTACAATGTCCCACATCTCTTTCTTCACTGCCTCAGGAACAGATATGCAGATTCCAACATCTTTTCCACTGCAAGCCAAATGATGTTTTGGCAGTAATTGCATTTAATTTTATTGGTACCTCCATCAATTGAACTACCATGCTTCCATGCCACATCAGTTCTACTTCCGAGAGCATTCTTGTAAGGTCTTGAAGATGTTCCTGCTCCACTCACTGGGACAGAAGGTGTAGAACTATTTTGAACTGCAGCACTACTTCCACTAGAAGCCATTTTCACTAAAAAGAAAGCACCATTTCTTCAAATAAACTTTCACTAATTGATTGTGCTTTTTAAGTGAATTCACTACTCGGCAAGAATCGAAAAATAAATGGAACAAACAATAAACAAAACAATGCCAATAAACAAAACTTGAGAGTGACATATAAAAAATTGGTGAAAGAATAATTGGAATATAACTCTCCTAGTGAACTTAAACATGGAATATTACACAGGTTAAAGAATAATTGGAAAATGAAGTGCCAAGGAAAGTAAACAAACAAAATCCTAAATGATGCTCTTGAGTCTTGATTGTTGAGGCTAAATAAGAAAAAGAAAGGTTACAAATACAAACCTCACATAAGTCATTGTTTTCCACTTCTCTCCACAAGCCTTGCCGATCTGAAATGAAAGTTAGGTTATTTGTAGAAAATAAGAAGAGGTATAAAAAAAACAGTCCAGTAGCTATTTGCACGGCATAGTATTGAACTTTCTTGCAAATTGTTGAATATTTGGCTGTTTATTGAAAAAAGGAATTGGTTAGCTTTGAAATTTATTAGATTCTAAAGACAATATGAAGTCTTTACACAAACAGCAGTGCCATTATCTCGCTTCACATTTAAAGATATAAATCAACTTAAACAAAGGCCGCATTAATACAAAATGAATTCTACACTTACATCACACATTGACTTGACATCTGGATTCTGCTCTTGAAATTCCTTACAGAAATCCTCCCTTGAAAAATGGAAAAAAAAATTAACACAGTAGTAGTAAAGGATTATAATGCACTTAATTAATGAGATGGAAGTACCATAATCCAGATAGTGGCGAGAAGCTCAACCGGAGGAGAAACTTGAGCCGGATCGGCCGGAGCACGAAGACGGAAGAAGTCACAGGAAGAAGGGTCGGAAGTCGGAACGGTCAGCAGTGGCGAGGCAGAACGCAGAGTGGAGAGAGGCTGGCTGGACGGAGGAGGGTCGGATTGAGAGACGAGAGCGGCAGAGACAGAGTTGTGCGCTAAAAGCCTGAACACGATTTGCAGCAGAGTAATTAGGTTTCAGGAATCAGGGCAAATGTTCCATTTTTTCGTTTTTTGTAAAAACTCTCCGTTTTTGCGTTTTCACGTTGCAACTCGCCGTTTTAACGTTTTTGCCATGGTCTACGTTTTTTGTTGCAACGAAAATCGTTTTGCTGCTAAAAAATGTAAAATCAGCGTTTTTGCGTTTTAAAACGCGTTTTTACGAACCTTGTCTGTAGCCACAATTAGTTTGTTTCATCTTTATTAAATGAATTAAATATAATATACTCATATATTATAATATAATATAATATAATAATATCTTATATTATATCCTTTTCAATTTAATTTGTTGCCCATGTTTATCGCCATTCCTATATTTTCTCTCTCATAGATCACATAATATCTCCTACAAAATAAAATAGGATATCAATAGATTTTCTATTATAATATCCTTTTATCCTATATTTAATTAAAAATAGATAAGTACGTAAAGATAATTAAATAAGTTCAAAATATTAATAAATTCAATCCAATATATCCCTAATCTATACTTATTTAATTATAAAAAGAAGGTTTTAGAGATAACCCAAGTGAGTTACTCATTGAATGAGCATGTAACTTTTTGTGGTTAATACAAGATTCTTCATATTCTTTCTCTATATTATTTCCTCAATTACATTTGGTGAACCCGATGTGAATTGTGCCCCATAGACCAAAAGATTCATCGCCTGTGTTAGCTCTCTCTTTATGAATCGTCCCTCTGTTACCATTCGCCTGAGATTCCAAAAGATTCTCCGGTGATCTTCCTTGTTCGTCTAGATCTCACTGACGGAAGATTCCGGCACCCATTCACTGTGTTTCTTGTTTTCCGATTCTTTGGACGGTGTTTCAAGATCCATTGGCTTCCATTTTTTTTGCAACTCTAATCGGAGGTTTCAGATCCGCCTTCTTGTTTCACCTTAGTCTCTCAAGTCTTGACCGAATCGGACAATTCGGGTTCCGTTTGTTTGAGTTTGAAATTGCTCATGAGATCGCATATTTGGGTGGTGTTTGCTCTTGTTCGGTGGCGACTGTCACTCTCTCCTCTCCACGTCACAATTTATTCAATTGGAGTGCTCTTCGAGAAAGAATTCTTCAAGAACGATACTGTGGCTAACATGGTCTCGATTTTGCTCAGTGTCGTGTGGATCCAATTGTGCGGAGTCGTTGCCATCTTCAGTAGCCATCAATCGATTGACCCTCTCTCGCAAGAATTTACTACTACAGGACGATATCTTTGATTTCTTTATCATCTGGGTTATTTGACGATGGAATGGTGATATGAGGAGAACACAATTACTTTGCAAAATGACAATTCTGTGATATGTGCTTTTACTAGTGGACATTATTGAACGAGCCAAAGCAGGATCTAAATGGTTTGTTCATGAGCAAGTATTTGAGATGGATTTCTTCAGCATTTTATTCGGATTTTTTGGATTCGGAATTGCGATCTCAGTTAGTCTTGTTATTGGATATTTTCTCTTTATTTACGTTCAACCTAGAGATGTCAAGGATCCATTGGCCAAGCAAGATGAAGACACTTTGCAATGAATTATTCATGAGATTCCAATTTGGCTGAAAATCCAGACTTTGATCGGGTTGATTGGTAAAACAAGTTTCTTGAAAAACTAAATTGTGGCCCTGATTCCTCTCATTGGTAGTGCTTGGTGATGATAATTATGGTGCTGGTTGTTGACAGGAGGATGAACAAACCTAAGCCATTTATGTTACTAGCCGTATCATGATATCTCTGCAAACCCCTATTCGCATTCTCTAATGAACTTCCATTAAAATTGGGTGCTTGGATAAAAGGCATTGGAAGAGACTGATTCCAAGCTGTGTATGACCATCAGAGTTTGCAGTGTAATCTTACTGAGTCATTTTGATTTATTTCCTGTTTATCAATTCGATCAAACCATAAATTCAAGAGTTGATGTTAAGGATCGTCATGCATCATTTTTTATCAAAAAGCGAGATGGGTTCCAGCCATGTGAATTAACAGAACTAAAGGTGGGGTATTCTTTGGTAAAGGGCCACTGACTTTGTGTTTTAGTGATATCTCAAAATGGTCAGATTCAAGTTTGGACTGTTTACTGAGTCCTTGAGTGGCACCACAATTTGTGAGGCAATGATTGCAGAAGCTTACAGTGATTGAAGCTGTTCATAAGGAAATCAATAAGTGTGGGAATATTATGAATTGAAGAAATATTTGTATTATTTTTGTTGATTGAAAACTGTTTAATTTAATTCACTTTATTCTTTTATTTATGTGTTGTTCAAGTTGAGCACCTTGTTAAATAGTATTCAATTTTGGGGGGTGGTAGAAGTATAAGGGATTAGTTGATTATTTAGTTAGAAAGTTAAGACCTAGTCTATATAGAGAGGATTTTAACTATTGAGATTACAGTGTTGGATGTGGAGTCTTCATCATGTGTAGAGATGAAGTTAACTTGATCTTCCTCTAAGAGAGAGTTAACTTGATCTCCCTCCAAGAAGGAGTTAACTTGGTCTCCTTCTAGGTTTTAGAGATAACCCAAGTGAGTTACTCATTGAATGAGCATATTGCTCTTTAGGGTTAATACAATAAGATTCTTCATATATATTTTTCATATTATTTCCTCAATTACATTTGTTAACACAATATTTTAGGGGTAGATACGTTAATCTGTAAATTGTAATCCCCAAATATCCAAAGGTTTAAAAAAAATCCCAAAATATCCAATGGATTTTTTTTTTTAAATTTTTACCGGACTCTTTCATCGTTTTTCTTTCCCAATGTTTTGTCAATAATCTGATCCGCCGGTGATACAAGAATGTTCTCCGTGGTCTTCATTCCTGTCTATTTTAAATTGAGACCACATATTCACCTATTTTAAATAGGTATTATTTATCCAAATATAATGTTTAAGATATATTATTTATCCAGATATAATATTTAAGACAAATATTTGGGTATTACACAAGGAGTGGTGTGTGTGCTCTGTGACGGCTGAATTTTGAATAGCCAGAGAGAGCTTAGCATGTGTGTACCTTAGGTTTTGACCTCTGTATTTATAGAGTGTACCTTAGGTTGATATGGGCCCTATGTGATCTATGGCCCAAGTATCATAACCGCTAGATCTAGATGAAGATCTTCCTGGATTATAGATAAGATAAGATCCTCCTTCATTATAGATAGATCCTGATCTACAGAATATTCCCTGTTAGGCCATATATTGAATATGGGCCTTATACAGGTCCATAACAGTTTCCCCCCAGCCCGGTAGTTCGAGCTCTCGAGTTGCCGGGATGTATTTTGACCCCAAGCAGGTTATCCAGGCCATACTTTCACTAACCTTACCCTCTCGTATGTCTATCGTGCATTGCTGGGTTGGGTCATTTTGGCCTTGGCAACCGAAGTCATTTACTCACAGATCCGAGGTAATATCTCAAAGATCCAAGGTAGTAGTCTGCTGCTCAAAGATCCGAGGTAGTGTCTCAAAGATCTGAGGTAGTGTCTCAAAGATCTGATGTAATATACGGGAATTTTCTTGGTTTCTAAGCTAGGGTTCCCACTGCGATTGCCATTATTTTGACGAATTTGGATTCATTCGTATTCTGCTATCGATTTTCCTGTTTAGGCGATAGGTTTTTCCCAGATTTTCCTGTTTAGGTGATAGGTTTTTCCCAAGGCAGAATCTATTTGTCTTTCCCTCATTCTTTGTTTTCGCTTGCCTCGATCTCAGTTGATGGTGAACATGATTTTTCACTAGCAACATTCAAGCGACCGGGATAGTATTTGAAAATTCAAATAACCCCGTGAGGGCTTTGATGACTTCTCATTTTTAATAGATTTGATATGTATTTTGATATATTTGAGAAGTCACTATCACTAATTTAAAGAGATTTTATTGATATTATAAGATCAAATCAAATTGGTACATCATTTGTGGAATTTCAATTTGAAAGAAAAGTTTTTGAGTTTAGGAAATAAATAATAATAATTAGAAGTTTAAAAAAAATAAAAGAATGTTTTATTATTATTAGTATTATTAATTATATAATAATGCTTCCTATCCTTCGGCACAGCCACGCATTGAACAAAATGGAAGATTAATGATCCAAAAGCCTAAGGGCACAGCCACACCGTTTTGGACAAATGGGTCCCACAAAAATTGAATTGAAAAAGACCTAAAAGCTGAAAAAAATGAGAGGAGGAGGCATGCCTGGAAGGAAAAGGAATTATTGAGTGGCTGGAGACACGAGCATCATTCTCGGCTGGACTTTAGAAGGGAAATCGCAGAAGGCACAGAGTAGCACTGCGACTCCAGATTTTCGACCATCTTCTTCCTCTCTCACCGGGGGCGTCATTCACCACCAAGGCCGCCGGCGAGCTTCATCTTCATAGCCGCTGGAAAAGGAGATGCAGAACAGAGCATGAGAGCAGAGAACTCCAGCGCCACGGACCTGGAACGGAGAAGCAGAGGAAGAGGCGTTTGTTGAGTTTGATTCTTGTTTTGATTTCGGTTTATTTCCTTCTCAGTATGACTTTGAACTCTGGAATGTTTTGTGCTGTGATGATTGTTAAAGCCAAGTTTGGAGAAGCTAGAAGAAGTAGAAGAGAAGTTCAAGTAGAAGGGAAGTTCAAGGTAAGTTCTTTAGCTTTGGTCTTTTGGTTTATGTTTAAGTTATGTTTTAATTTTGAATCTTCAAAAGTAATTTCGTTTTCATGTTTTTGAGGTTGAAAATGGGTTTAAAACGAAAATTTTATGAAAAATATGGTAGAACATAATTTTTGAAAGCCGAAGATTAAAATAGCAAACACCGGTAGATTTTTGATTCAAAGTGTTCTGGAGTCAGCTATGTTGAAGCTATTATTTTATGTATCAAATGAAGTCATTAAATCATGAATTGTTTTATGATTAAAGTAGACATCTAGAGCTTTCTAAATATACCAAATTCATAGTGTTTTGAGTTCTATACAAGGAGATAAAAATTCTTGAAGTTCGGTCACGTTTTTGAAGGAAAATCTGAACAGTGGTTGGAAAATGTTAAACTGGTATTGATTCACATATTTCGAGTTGAAGCCATTATTTTTCCTCAAAAATATAAATTTCAAGGATTGTGAGGAATTTTACGGAACTTCATTTTGAGTTTTGTAAAATTAATTATGATTTTTCAAAGTTGCTGAAAAATCTGCCCAGAAATGCTGAAATGACGTTTTTAAGGAAATGAAAGGGTCTAATTGGAATATCAAATCCACCAAGGGTAAAAAGGTCAATAGTGTCTAAAATATCTCTTAGGATATTGTTTTTAAAGGAAATAATGCGGTGATACTATTATAGGATATTCGAGAATCGTATCGAACAGACGAACGTACCTCTAGCTACACGGACTGAGGTACGGACGCGTATTGTAACTCTAACTCTTATGTTGTCTTGTATGCTTATATGTGATAGATGATTCATAGAGTCATGGACAAGACAAGGTCTTGAGTCATGTACTGTGGCTAAGACTCGGTCTTAGATTACCTGTTTATATACATTTAGCTTTGTGCAGGTTATAGTCTTGATAACGCCGTAGGGTTGTTTTCCTAGCGCTGAGGACACGAGGAGCTGTCGTGACACTGGTTAGTGCAAACATGGATAACTTTACATGTGTTGTGTGCTATGTATTGTTGAGTTGTTAACATTACATTTGTTGTGTGCTATGTATTGTAGTAACTTTACATTTGCTGTGTGCTATGTATGGTTAATGCTGAAATGTAATGAATATCTGTCATACATATATTGTTTATACTTGAGCATGAGGTTAACTGTTACCTGAGATTTAATGGGTATTGAATCTCAGCATTTACCCTAGCTTCAGGATCTGGAGGTTCGGGAACCGGAGACAAGGGTAAGCAGCACGCATAAGGACTCAGCTGAAGTTTTTATTTTGGACTGTATTATGTTAATATTTGAATATTTGGATAATTGTACCATTAATGTACCAACCGGATACACCGCAAAGGAGTTTAAATTTGTAGCCACTTATCAGATACTTATCCGTTCATCCCAACTCATATGCTCAATTGTTCCACTATGATGATATTCTTAAATACTGCTTATTAATATTCTTAATGGGTAGTACTGAATATGGGGTGTTACACCTTTGCTAATTTAATAGCTATTTTAGGGTTTTATAAGTTCAACTGGTATTTATATGTCATTTTTCCTAAATTTTTATCGTTATCCAAACCTCCATCAATAATAGCAAAAGAATATTCTAACAATAATGAAATTAACCAAACCTGAAGCTTTTTCTCAAGGAAATCGAGAATAATTGCTGAGATGATCTCCCCAACACCACCTCCATCAATACAGAGAATAGTAACAAACTTCTCATGATGTTTCCTTTTTCCAACTCCACCTCCATCAATATTTTGAATAGTAACAGTCTCCTCAGGGTGTTTCCTTTTTCTATTGTTACTTTTGCCATTAGCATGATGATCTTCCATTTAAGGTAAAAAGGAAGAAGATGCACAAACAACGAATCTAATTGATGAAAGAGAAGTACACAAAAGCTGAGTCGGGGGTATGTGTATTGAAGATAATCGTGAAAGGTATTTTTGCACACACACACCCCTAACTTGCAGTTGGATTTCTTTATGATCTAATTATTGAATATCCAGCTAGACTAGGAATAATTTATAATGACCTAGACTTTTTTTTCATTAACACCTAGACAAGGAATCCCAAATATATAAATGACCAAGATGAGATCTCTTGACTTCTAATTAATTTAATGGAATGAATAAAAATAAAAGGATTAAAACTTATATGCATTTTGTCCTGTTCGACAATCAACCAAAGACGTGGATTACTTTTACATTACTTGTTGCAGTGCATTGATTCCCTTTGACGCCGTCAATAGACGTTTGTGTAAAACAAGAGTTTGTTGGTTGTTATGTTTTGACCTTTTCCAAATATCATGGTACACTAATCCAAATATTTACATATTATAAAATGTGTGGCTTCCTTCAATTGGCATGTGCGATTTTATGTGATTAGATTTTCTAACTTCACTAGATTCAATGCAAAATATATATCTCCTTCTTGAAAGTTTTATAACAGAGACAAGACAACAATAATATAAGACATTTATTTAATTCTAAAAGTAATTAATTAAATTGTTTTTTCAAATACCTCTAAGCAATAAATAAAGTGAGTTAGCCCATCTGCTTAGTAAAAGAAAATATAATTAGGGGCACAGGAGTAATTGAGATCCATCAAGAAAAATGATTGAGTGTACTTAGCACTTTAAAAAATGAGCACTTTGTTAAAATGGAAAAGTGCACTACAAAAAAACTCACAGAATTACTGACAGAAAACATTATGTCAAAAATTACCCACGGAATTTCATGGGTAATTCCGTTGGTAATTTTCAATTACCGAGGGAAAATTTCCGTCACAAAAAACGCCATGACTGAAGACGGGAAAATTACCCAGGGCTTATTCTGCGACGGAATTTTTCCGTTGGTAATTTCAGTTACTGACAGAATTCCCTGGGTAATTATTACCCGCATAATTCCGTGGGTAATTTCCGACGGAATTTTTTTTGTCAGTAATTCTGTGGGTAATCCAAAGTTTTTGTGTGGTGGTGTGGGGCTTTCATGCCAGCTAGTAAGCCTATCTAGATAATAGTATGATTCTTCACCATGAAAACTCAAATGTCTAATAGTATGATTCTTCACCATGAAAACTCAAATGTCTTTATATATATATATATATATATATATATATATATATATATATATATATATATAAAACTAGTAAGCCTATCCAGATAATGGTATAATTCTTCACCACGAAAACTAAAATGTCTTTTTTTTTTAAAAAAAATTAAAATTACTAGTAAGCCTATTCAGATAATGGTACGATTCTTCACCACAAAAACTGAAATGTCTTTTTTTTTTAAAAAAAAAAAAAAAACTAGTAAGCCTATCCAGATAATGGTATGATTTTTCACCACAAAAACTAAAATGTCTTTTTATTTTATTTTAAAAAAAATAGTAAGCCTATCCAGATAATGGTATGATTCTTCACCACAAAAACTGAAATGTCTTTTTTTTTTTAAAAAAAATAAATAAATTAGTAAGCCTATCCAGATAACAGTATGATTCTTCACCACGAAAACTGATATGTCTTTTTTTTTTTTAAAAAAAAAAAAAAAAAAAAAAAAAAACTAGTAAGCCTATCCAAATAATGGTATGATTCTTCACCACGAAAACTGAAATGTCTTTTTTTTTTTTTTTTTTTTTAATACTAGTAAGCCTATCCAGATAATGGTATGATTCTTCACCACAAAAACTAAAATGTCTTTGTTTTTTTTTTTAAAAAAAAAAAAAACTAGTAAGCCTATCTAGATAATGGTATGATTCTTTACCATGAAAACTAAAATGTCTTTTTTTTTTTAATTTTAAATTAGTAAGCCTATCCGGATAATGGTATGATTCTTCACCATGAAAACTCAAATGTCTTTTTTTTTTTTTTTTTAACTAATAAACCTATCCAGATGATGGTATGCAATGACAGAGCTTCATTATGACATAGGGGGCCAAAAAAATATTGTTTACAATTTTTTTTTTAAAATTATATAATGTAAAATTTAATTCCCCCCATTTTTTAAAATACATTTTTCCCTCTTTTTGTTTTTTTCGTTCCCTCCCCCTGACGTTGACAACTTAAAATTTTGGAGCTCTTGACACTTAGCTCTCATTTGATTCCTAAGGATGCTTGTAAAGCTTTCAACATTGATAATATTTGCACTCTTATTGCAAAATACTATCCTGCTGAGAGAAGATAATTTTGAAGCTTCAACTTCAACATTTTGTTATTGATGCTTCTAGTCATCCAGATTTGAACAACCTATTAACTCTACCTGAATTATATTGTGCTTTGATGAAAACAGGGAAATCTAAGGTGTATTACTTGATTGATTGATTGATTCGCCTCTTATTAACTCTTCCAGTTTCAACTAGCTACCACAGAACGCTCGTTTTTAGCAATGAAAATAATTAAGATAAGGTTGCGTAACAAGATGAAAGATGATTTTACTGCAAATAATATAGTAATTTATTATATTGAAAAAGAAATAACTCACATCTTCACTACTGATTCAATTATTAATTATAATTATTCCAAGTCATTAAAATAACAAAGAGCATTACTTTAAGTGAAAGTAATTTTTAATTATTTCATTTAGTATAGTGTTTTATTAATTTTGTATTATAAATTACATTGTTAACTTTTAATATTTTGATATATTATATAACAAGCAATCTTCGGAATTTCATGATATCTTCTCATTTTCAGAATTGATATGACATCTATACTAAAGACAGACATGTTATCTTATACATTAGAATTGTTAAAATAATTTTATTATAAATCTGAATATTTTTAAAATGTTATATAATCTTAAAAATTTTAATTAGTTAATGAGTATACATTTGGCCCCCAAATTTTTGTCTCAAGCTCTGCCCCTGATGGTATGATTCTTCACCATGAAAACTGAAATGTCTTCTTCTTCTTGTTTTTTTTTTTTTTTTAAAAAAAAAAAACTAGTAAGCCTATCCAGATAATGGTATGATTCTTCACCACCAAAACCGAAATGTCTTCTTCTTTCTTTTTTTTTTTTTTTTACAAAAAAAAAAGCTACACATATCAGTCGGTTGGCTAATATTTGTGAAAAATATATAGCTATTTTTGTAGTTTAACTCTTTAACATATATATTGTACCATAAATTTTCATCAAATTTTATGGCAAGAAAAAAATCATTTTTCTTTTTAAAAAAATTCATTAGCTATTTGCACGTGATTCACTTTGACGAAAAAAGATGGATGAGGACAATGTAGATAGCTGAAAATCTTAATCACATGTTACGATTTTGAAGATAAAAATATAACTCAGATAACCTATAAAATCAATGATTATATTTTTTTCTTTATGCACCGAATTGATGAATATAGTTACTAAAACATTTGGCAAAATAATACTCCTCTGCCCCTAATTATATTTTCTTTTACTAAGAAGATTGGCTAACTCACTTTATTTATTGCTTAGAGGAATTTGAAGAAAAATAATTTAATTAATTACTTTTAAATTAAATAAAGTTCCTTATTATTACTGTTGTCTTGTCTCTGTGATAAAACTTTCAAGAAGGAGATATATATTATACAATGAATATAGTGAAGTTAGAAAATCTAATCACATAAAATCGCACATGCCAATTGAAGGCAGCCACACGTACTATAATATGTAAATATTTCTCTCTCTCTCTCTCTCTCTCTATATATATATATATATATATATATATATAATACGTTTTATCACACTATTTTCTTATATTTTATCCAGGTTTCTTGATTACAATATGGTATTAAACTAATAATCATCATATTATTTAAAATATTAAGAAAATGAATTTGCAATAACTAAATTTACCTGAGGAAAGATATAATATAATGGGTTAAAGAACAATTTTGCCAATAAACTATTGGTCCAGGAGCACCTAACACAATAAACTCTTATATGGACCTTAATTACCAATTAACTTTTGAATTGGTTAAATGAGTACAAAGACGTTAGCTCATGGGTAACGTCCGTCTATTGCTGAAGCAATTAGCAAGAAATTAGAAAAAGTAAAAAGTAAAGCGAAGCCAGCCAAAGTTTTCTTCTCTGTTTCTACGGTTTGATCCCTCTCTCTCTGGATTTCTTTCTTCAAAAGTTTATTGATCACTCTCTTCTGAGCTAAACCCCCATCAAATTCTCTCATTCTTTTCATTTATGGATCAACCTCTTCCATCTCTTATTGACTTCAATTCTCCACGAAGAAGTTATTTTGAGCTCAGATTTTGACCAAACAATTTCTGGGTTTGAGCTGCCTCCGTAAAGTAAGTTATTTCAAGCTCAAATTTCGATCAAAGGAATTCTGGGGGTTGAGTTGTTTGCTGGCGTTAAAAATTTAAGGAGGGAGGATATGAAAGTTCCTTGTTGTTTGGTTTGCCAAACACGGTACAACAAGGAGGAAAGAGTCCCTCTTCTGCTCCAATGCGGGCATGGGTTTTGCAGAGAATGTTTATCGAGAATGTTCTCGGCGTCCCTCGATACGACGTTGCCTTGTCCCAAGTGTCGCCATGTGTCTAATGTCGGGAACTCTGTTCAATCTCTTCGCAAGAACTACACCATTCTTGCGCTTATCCACTCAGCTTTGAATGTGACCCGGTCGAATTTCGACGGAGACTTTACTGACGATGAAGAAGACGGTGACAATGACGATGAGTCTACCATATTCAGTCGTCGTGGGTCCCAGACATCGAGCTCAGGCAGGTGTGGACCTGTGATCGAGGTTGGGGTTCACCCGGAATTAAACTTTCTATGGCAGATAGGTGAGGGGAGGTGAGCCGGAGTGGAAACGTGGACGGCGGTGCTCAGTTGAGGCGGCAGAAGTGGACAGTGCTGGCACTATGTAGCGGTGAAGAAGGTAGGGATAACAGAGGAGATGAATTTGAATTGGGTGCATGAACAACTTGAGAATTTGCGCTGTACATCTATGTTTTTTTCCCCAAATCGAATGAACCCTAATTGCTTCTTGCTAATTGAATCGTTTATTCCCTTTCACGTTTTGGCTGACTCACGCCTCCAGCAGCAATAGACGGACGTTACCATGAGCTACGTCTTTGTGCTCATTTAACCAATTCAAAAGTTAGTTGGTATTTAAGGTCCATATAAGAGTTTATTGTGTTGGGTGCTCCTGGACCAATAATTTATTGGTAAAATTGCTCCTTAACCCTAATATAATAGTTTGGTTAAAATATATTTTTAGCCCTTAAAATTTATATGAGGTATACTTTTGGTCTCTTAACTTTAAAAAATATACTTTTAAGTCCTATAACGCTAACATCATTAATGTTGTTAAAGGAAAATATTGACATAACAAATTCACGTGATGACTATGTAATTAAATGTTATTAATCTTAAATTAAAAATATGTATAAATTAAAAAATATATAAAAACTTAATAAAGCAGTCAATATATCAAAACCTTAATTTTGCTTGTAGCGATTTGTTGATTTATTTTAGTTTAATAATATAAATATTTATATTAAAAAATTGAAAATTAAATATACTTTGTCGAACGCAGATCATCACTTTAGTTTGATACCTCAACATTTTTTGTAAGCAACATTAACGATATTAAAAAAATAACACCAAAAGTATATTTTATAAAGTTAAGGGACTAAAAGTATACCTCATACAAAATTTAAGGGATTAAAAGTATTGTTTTAAAATGTGTCATTATGAATATACACACAAACATTCTACTTTTTATAATGTACTAGACTAGATGTCATCTCTAGTTTACCATATTAGTCGCTAAAGGCTTGGTTGTTAGGTTCTTCATCTATCTAACTATAACATAATAATGACATCCCTATTTCAATTGGGATCATTACTTTTGACCAACAAACCAGGGCATTTCATTTGTTGATGTCACTAGTACAAAAAAGGTTTCAAAGACCGAACGAAACAACGCCTTTGAGACTGAATCTAGAATCGGTCTCGATACAACGGTCTAAAAGGTAGATTTTTTAGACTAGACTTTTTAAACATGCGGTCTTAAAAGTAAGTTGGCAAAAATAAAATTTTAAAAAACTCCCCCTTCCCAACCACAACCTCCATCGGTCCAAATCGCCATCGTCACTGCTCCCTCCGCCGCTCACCGCCTGCTACTGCTCGCTCATCTCTGCCTCCAGCTCTAGCCCCAGCAGCAACTCCAAGTCTGATATGTGCTACTTCAGCTCTAGATCTAGCGGCTTCCTCAGCGGTGTTGTAGGTGCCAAGCCACACTTAGACGCGTAGGTGAAGGAGCCCAAGAACTGAACGAAATACCATATATTTGGAATAGCCACGGCCACCGCGTAGGTGAATCCAAAATGACAAATAGGAGTGTGCAGATTAGTGAATCCAAAATTAAATATTTGAATAAAATGAAGAATATGAGGGAGGATACAGACCAATACGGCGGAGGAGGAGGAAATGATCGAGAGTCCATTGGAGAGCGTAGGTGCTGTGATCACGAAGAATTAGGACCTTTTTAGCTAAAGAATCAGCAACCTTGTTGCAGCTGCACTTCCCAATCCCAAGCCTTCATATTCTTGATCTGGACCTAGTGAGAGAGATGAGAGATCTGAACAAAAGCGAGAATAGTTGGAATTTCCAGTGCTACTAAGATAATGAAAAGTAAAATTCTAAGTACACAGCCTTAAAGGATATCAACTTGTATAGCATCAAGGCGAATTGAAGTGAACCCGTTACTCAAACTCTTCCTATTCAGCCTTAAATGAAAAGTACAACAGGTGTGTCGGTGTTGTGACCATGTAAGAGAGAGATGAGAGATCTAAACTTAAACCCGTGACTCAACAGTGATCTCTTTTACATCGGATATTATTAACATCCGGTCTTAAAAGTTCACCTTTTAGACCAGATATTATTAACATCCGGTCTTAAAAGTACTACTTTTTTTTATTATCTTTTAGACAAGATATTCTTAACTACTGGTCTTAAAAGTTCACCTTTTAGACCAGATATTATTAACATCTGATCTTAAAAGTTCTTTATATTTACGAAACGGTCATCGATCATACTTTTTAGAACTGATCCTTTATAATGCGGTCTTAAAAAGTTCTCTATATTTGCGAAACTGCCACCAGTCATACTTTTTAGACCTAATATTCTATTATCCGGTCTAAAAAGTTCTTTATATTTACGAAACTGCCATCGGTAATACTTTTTAAACTTGAGCCTCAATTCTCCGGTCTAAACAAGACGGTCTATAAGCCCTTTTTTTGTACTAGCGTTTGTAAGAATTGTAACATCCCAAATTTTTATTCTAGAACTAAGTAATATTTTAGGAGATATTAATTTATAGTAATTAAAATTTACCATGTAATTACTGAGTATAGGAGTAAATTTTCTAAAGTTAAAGTTAACTAGTTGTAAGAGAAAATTTATTATATTATTTTTATATAATATAATATAATATTGTATAAAGATAGTGGGAGTGCTCTTCTTTATCAGTGATGGCACTCCTAATAAGTGGGGTCATGGGTGGACCTAAGTATATGGTTGGAGGGGCATGTGCCCACCCTTAAATTGGGGAATTTGTTTGCTTTTTTTTTTTTTTAAAAAAATAAAAATAAAAAAATAAATTAATACATATTTGAATAATTGCCCACCTTTAATAAATCAAAACTACACTTCATAATCGGATGAAGGATGAATGGTTGAATGATTATTTAGTGCCTTATATTGAAAATGATGTATTTGATAGCATTGATAATAAGGCAATTATGATGAAATTCCAAAAAAAATAAGGCCTAGAAGGATGACATTGTAATTATTTTTATTGTAATTTATTTATTTTATTAAAATATATGTACTTGAACTTATTGTATGCCCACACACCCTTCATTGTTATTTATGTAGTTGTATTTCTAACAGCACTTAGTCTTGCTTTTCTAAATGACATGTTTGTAAAATAATTGCGTCTCTTATTACATCATCAGTATTCACTTGATTTCATGAATATTTTTTTGATATTTTTTCTTGTTTATATTCATTGTAATCCCTATATGAAACTTTTCGTGGGGACTAAAGTGAAAATATTGAAATTTTATGAAGATGAAATATAATTTCCTAAAAATTGGGGTTGAATTCTGTAATTTTAGGGGGCTATAATTCCGCCACTGATCACCACCATTTATTCTATGACAATAATGGGTTGGGCTGACAACAGGTTGGGTTTGAGGACAATGAGAATATCCTCTCCCATAACTTACTCCTATTTAATCAATGCTATTTTTCTTGTTTTGCCAATATGATTAATACTTGTTAAAATTCAATCTTGAGAAGTACTCACTGTTTCATTCATATTTTTTCCTCCTAAATGAGGTAGATTTATACAAGCATCGTTAACTACCTAAATACAACAATAGGAACCAACTTTTCAAAATTCCGCTTCTATAGGACAACTTATTTTTATCTAATAACAATAATTCAAATTTAAACACTATCTAATAGCAACAATAATTCAAATTTCATTTCTATCTTTAACATCCCCCCTCAAGTTGGTGCATGAATATTGGTCATGCATGCCCAACTTGTCAATCACTTATTCAAACACTTTTCCTGAGACAACTTTTGTTAATACATCTGCAAGTTGATTCTTACACTGAACATATTTAATTTGAATTATCTGATTATCTAGCCTTTCTTTAACAAAGAGTCTATCCACTTCAACATGTTTGGTTCTATCATGTTGAACCCAAGTATGTGCAATTTTAATTTCATAGCAGCTTTGTTGTCATAGAAGAGATTCATTGGCTGATCATATTTGATTCCCAAATTAGCTAGTATGCTCCTAGTCCATAGTAATTCACAAATGCCATAAGCCATACCTCTGAATTTAGCCTCAGGATCTTGCTACTACCTTTTGTTTCTTGCTCCTTTGGCCAAGTGATTAAATTGCCTTCTACAAAAGTAAAATACCTTAAAGTTTATTGCCCAGTAGTTTTATCTCCAACCTAGTCCGAATCTATGTATCCTTCTATGCAAGCTCTATTATTTTTTGAGAATAGTGAACCTTTAAGATGTCTGAGAGTACGGTATATTCCTTTCGCATGTTCTTTACTAGGAGAATGTATAAATCTACTGACCATGCTCACATAATAGGCAATATTAGGTCTAGTGTGTGATAGATAAATCAATTTTCCGAATAATCTTTGATATTTGTGTTAGTTCTCAGTTTATGAGTTTTGATGATAACAAGACTTGAAAATGTAGAAAGTTTTGAATCAGTGAAAATTGCCTAAGTCAAAAGTCTACTCGAGCATGTTGATAAGCCTACTCGAGCATGCTCAAGCTAATGTCTCTATTGAAGTATTCTCATGACCTTACTTGAGTAGTGTGCCAAAGGTACTCAAGCATATGTTTTTGTGAAAACTCTAATACTCGAGCTGATAGGTGAGTACTTGAGCATGCTGGCAGTAAAAGCTCTATGTGCTGAACTTTGAAGAACCTTACTCGAGCATAGTACTCGAGTACTGATAAAATGATACTCAAGCATATATGCTGATGTGAAGAATGGCTATGTATCATAGATCATACTCGAGCATAGAGTAAGTTATACTCGAGCATAATGCTCGAGCAAAGGTAATGTTGTACTCAAGCATGATTCTCTTAAACTTATATTTTCTCATTGAAGCTTACTCGAACACTATTTTACTCTTACTCGAGCATATGTTTGCTAATATCTTTACTTAGTATGTTTTTTAGCGAAGCTTAGACGATACTCGAGCATTGGGGAAACCGTACTCGAGCATGCCTACTTGCATACTTGAGTATATGCGTTATAAAGCTTTTACCTATCAAGTGCAAAGGAAAATTTTAATCAATCAGTTATCAACTTTGGGTAAAATATATGAGCAGAATTCTCAAGTCAGGAAAATTTTGAATGTCTTAATGAAGGAATAGGAAGCTAAAATCACAGCGATCGAGGAAACTCATGGAGAATCAATGACATTTGGAGTTGCATTGTTCGAAAGCTTATTTGAATATGAAGGCAAGCTGAAATTCAAGAAGGGCTTAGATGAAATCAACAATAGAGGCAAAGGCATTGCCCTTAATGTTGTGAAAGAAAAGGAAGTCGAAGATGAAGATGAAGGTGAAGATGATGAGCTCGGCATATTCGTCAGTAGATTCAAGAAATTCTACAAGAAACATCAAGGCTTTAGGAGATTTCAGAAAGGAGGCCAAAGCAGTAGACACGAATTCAAAGATAAAGATCATATCATCTGTTATTAATGCGAGAAGCCGGGCCATATCAAATCCGAATTTCATCAACTAAAGGGCAAGGAAAAGGAGACGAAGAAGTTTAATAACTTAAAAAAGAAGGTATATGTGTCTTCCATATGGGGAGACAGTTCCTTGGACGAAGAAAGCAAGGATGAAGATGTCACAAACATATGCCTGGTAGCAGAAGAAGAACGTGAAAGCGATGAGGTATATGATTCTGAACCCCACTTACGATGCAATACTTTCTAAATACAATGAGTTATATTCTAAATTTAGAAAGATTGCGAAAGAACTCATAGTGTCAAAGAAGAAAATCAAGTTGCTCGAGCAACAAGTTCAAGATTCTCCTCTAGTTTGCGAAAATCAGATTTACAAAAAATGTCCTAATCTTGAGAAAAAGAATTCTTATCACTAAAGGTAGTGAAATGTTTAATGTGATTTTAAAAGTTTAAAGATTTACGAATGATAGATCGAGCATAGGTTATAATCCTGTTTTAGACAAAAAGAAAGGGAAAAAGAAAACTAGTGAAAAATCCTATTTGAAATATTTTCAAAAGTCTATTCATTCTTCAAATCATTTCACTCATGTAACTATTGCAACCGAAATGGGCATAGTACTTCCTTATATTTTCATAGAAAAGAAAGAAGGGATAAACCTATTGGCAACTATTAGTGGGTACCTAAAAGAACTTATGTTTTCTCGAAGGCCCAAACTAACCAAAAATGACCCAAGAAAAGATGGGTACCTCAACTTGATCTCTACTGAATAGCAGGTTCGTCTAAGAGCATAAAAATCCAATAAGTGGTACATTGAAAGATGGTGGGAAAGTTACCTTCGGGGGAAATCAATCTAGAAAGATTGCTAGAATTGGTGAGAATGGAGAAAATGAAAGCCCCAAATCAAAGATGTGTACTACGTGGAAGGACTTTGTCACAACCCCCTCAGTGTCAACCAAAGTGCAGACAAGAACAATTGGATTATCTTTGATTTAGAGGAGTGTCTCATTATCAACAAGGATGATCTTTCGATTGATAAAGGTAACCTTAAAGTTTTATTTAAGGCTCCTAGAGAAGGTAACTGTTATACCTTAAGTTTGCCTAAAGTTAATTCTAAAAAATGTTTTGTTAGCAACTTGGACAAGAGTTGGTTGTGGTATAAGCCTTTGGCTCATGTAAACATGTTCCAACTGAACAAGTTACTAAAAAGATTTAGTTATTGGTTTACCAAAACTTTGTTTTAAAAATGATATGATTTGTGAAGCCTGTCAAAGGGGTAAACAAACTAAGTCTTCTTTTAAAACCAAAAATGAAATCTTGACTAATCGACCTCTTCAACTACTTCATATGGATTTAGTTGGACCTGCAAGAGTAAAGAGCCTTGGTGACAATTTATATACTCTGATCATTGTGGATGATTTTTCAAGATTTGCTTGGAAAATCTTTTTATCTTCTAAGGATGAAACATTTGATCAGTTAGTCGTGTTTGCTAAGAAAGCGCAAAATGAGAAAAGTATGTGTTTTTCAGGTATTCAAACAGACCATGGAGGAGAGCTTTGAGAATCAAGCTTTCGAGGAATTCTACGATGCCCACGGAATTGACCACAACTTCTCAGCCCCGAGGACTACACAACAAAATAGAGTGGTTGAAAGGAAGAAGCGAGTCCTCACTGAAATGGCTAGAGCGATATTGAATGAGAAGAAGACTTCTTAAGTATTTTGGGCAGACGCAATGAGCACAACATGCTATATTTCAAACCAAACTTATCTTAAAATAAAACTCAACATCTTTGGTTGCAAAAGCTTCGTCCACAATAATGGTAAGGATAACTTAGGAAAGTTTGATCCTAAGTCTGACGAAGGTATATTTCTGGGATACTCTAATAAAAGTAAGGCTTACAGAGTTTTCAATAATCAGACTCATACTGTGGAAGAGTCAATTCATGTTGTGTTTTGTGAAACTGAGCCTAACAAATCCTTAGATGATGTCGAACCTATTTATGAAAATCAATCCGTTCAAAAAACTCCATCTATTTCTGAAAAATTCTGAAAAACCTTTTGAAACTGAGCCAGAAAATGTTTGCAAAAATTCTGATAAATCTCAACGTAGAGCTTGGAGATACAATAGTCATCATCTGGATCAAGTGATAGGTGATGTGAATGAAGGTGTGAGAACCATAAATAGTACTTTAAATGAAGTTACTTTCTCTGCCCTTATCTCTGAGATTGAACCCTTTAAAATTGACAAAGCCCTATTAGACAATAACTGGATTATAGCAATGCAAGAGGAGTTACATCAATTTGAAAGAAATCAAGTTTGAGACTTGGTACGTAGGCCTCAAAATCATCCGGTTATTGGCACTAAATAGGTATTCAAGAATAAATGAGATAAATCTGTAACACCCCGAACTTCGGACCCTGAGAATTGAAAATAAACTTAAAGTAGGTGGACGACTAAGCCCAATTCGGGAAGAGTGCCAAGAATGTCGAGAGTTATGAAGCCTATTTGGGATTAAGTAACTCGACCATACGGGTCAGTGGATCTTGTATGCATAAGCCGTGGAATTAAGGTGCCAGTGAAAATGGGACACAAAAGGTCTATACGGTGTAAATCTGGTGGAAAGGATACCACCCAACTATGTCCTGGGGTATAGGACAATTATTTGAGCGAAGATATGCTGGTATAAGTAAGTACACAACATTTTTCAGGGCAATTGGGTATGCCCTGCGTTTTTGAGAAGGCATCAGTATTCGTGAAGAAAACCTGAGTAAACTCGGACAGGATCTCGGGCAAGTATTGATAAAGTAACTTTAATAAAGTACTGTCATGATGACTAATAATGACATACTTTTGTGTTGGCCCAATAAAAACATGACATGTGTCCCGTCATCATTACAAGGGAAAAAGCTACTTTTGTGTTGGACCAGTAAAAGTATGACATGTGTCCCTTCATAATTACAGGAGCAAGAGGTCAAATCAAGTCATCATAAAGAAAGAGAAATTGCTCTAAATTCGTGAAAAACAAGGAGGAGAGAGAAAAGTCAACAAAACTTGCAAAATAAGCTAAGTTAAGAGGATATTTTGCAAGGGCACTTTGGTCATTTGGTTTGGGGAAATTTTAAGTGCCTCATGACATATTTTGAGAAGTTTTGCACTCCTGTTTGCATGAATATTTTGACCAAGAGCTCAAGGACAAAGTATAGAAGGAAGAGTCAGTAGTAGTGGTGCTACGTCGGACACGTGGCGTTTCGGGGTTAGAAGTCGGATTATCAGGTAGCACGTAGTACGAGGTGGTTATGAGATACTAGAATATGGGTTTCTTGCCCCTAGGGCACTATAATCCATCCACTTGTGGTCAGGGAGAAGAGACTGATGATCCGGGCTCACACAAGTCCAGTTGAAGGGCACAAGTTACGAGGAAAGGTGTAACCGGCAAAAAGGAGCTAAGCGGGACCGGTTAGGGTTTCCAAGAGTCAGGCCCAGGCCCAGGACACTGTAAGGGGCAAAATTTTGGTGGACCTATAGAAGAAAGAAAAGGTCATGTCATGTAATTATGAAGAGAGAGAATGTCACATCAAGTAATTATGAAGATAGAGAAAGATAAAATAATCAGGTTTAATCTGGACCACATCTTTTGAAACTGACATGACAATGGAATGACAAGTAATTATGACACATAAAGGGTAATAATGACAGCATCTTGGGAAGATTTTGTGGGTCCCACTGGTTGGAAGAAGTGCAGTGTAAAATGACCGTTTTACCCCTGGACCCAAAACCTACCCCTAAAGTCACCATCAAGGGCAATTTTGGAATATGAATTTTAAGGGCTAAGATGGCGCCACATATCCTAGACCAGAAGACTCTAGAATACCCTGGAAAAGAATATTCTGGAATGTCTTGGAGAAAAAGTCAGCGAAAATGACCATTTTACCCCTGAGGTGTTATGTTAATTACCAGACAAGCCCTAGCCTTGGAATCTCTATATAAGGACACTTCCCCACCCATTTTTGGCTGCCCTAGGACGTTTCCAAGGAGGGAGGAAGGAGTGGGCAGCAAGGTCTTGGTCTAGGAGAAGAAGAAGGTCATACGCAACCGAAAAACCAAGGTAAGCATCTCACCGACAACTCAATGCTTTATGTTTCTGCCCTATGGTGGTTTTCATGGAGTTTCAGTAGGATTCTGGTATTTCTAAGGTTTCCAATGATTCCAAAATGTGATTTTGTGTGGGGGTATGCCAAGGTTACTTTTTCCAAACCCAAAGAGCCTTAAGTCTTAAAGTTACAAAAATCTGCCGATTCTGGTGATTCTAGGCAGCGTGTAGTAATTGGTGGTTTTAAAATAGTAAATAGATTCCGTTTTCTCTGAAATTTTACATGGTGAAAGAAAACATCCCAAGAATTATTTGGATATAATATTTTGTGTCATTTGGAGTTTCCAACCAAGAGTTATTGGCTATTTAAAATGACTAAAAAACATGGACTTTGTTTCGGACCAGTGGCTAATTTTGGGAATAAGGACAAGTTTCGAACCCAGATGACTTTGGTAACTATTTTTCATATACAATAGACATCTTAAGAGTTTCATGGCCACTTATTTCATGTTAATAAGATTTTCTAGAATTTATTAAAAATTGGCGAAGTTGGGTTAAAGATTCTGGAAAATTCTGGTTATAAGCAAAATTTATGGAGCTTGAAGTAAAGTGGATGTGTGATTGAAAGCATGATATTTTTGCCATATCTAGGGTGTTAACGCGTGTGGGATGAATCTCCAATGTCAAGGGAAGAGTTCGTTATTTTGCAAGGCGGGACATGTAGTAACTGTTGACTTGCATACTCTATGTTGCTTTTGCATGTGTGTTTTATCATGATGTAGGAGATCAGGCTGTAGTGCCTCTGCTACAGTACCGAGGTCAGGCTGCAGTACCTATTGGACTGTGTGTCCTTAGGGCTTTGTTGCAGTACCGAGGGCATGTAGGATCAGGCTGTGATGCCTATTGGACTGTGTGTCCTTAGGGTGTTGTTGCAGTACCGAGATGTGTGAGGTAGGTAGAGCCTATGTGACTGTGTGTTCTTAGGTTGCTACTGAGGCCTCAGGAGGGGTAGGTGGTTGGGGTTTTGGCCACCCTGACTACTGAGGCCCTGAGTGCGCTGTTCTGAGGGGCTTGTCTTGACCAAGCGGTCCTGCGGAGTTGCTACATGCCAGTTTGTTGTGCCAGAGGCAGGTTTATTTATACTTCCTGATTTTGATTTGCATTGCATGCATTGTATACATATTGTATATGAGTCTAACAGTTACTCTGGGGTTCAACTTTGAACTCCAGACCTTTGTGGAGGCACATAAGTGAGGCAGTAGCAGACGGAGGTTGGAGAAGGCAGGACATGGTGCGGATGACTGAAGAAATAGGGTATGCCCTATCATGTGTTGTATATGAATTTTTGGAATCACTGTAAGATTTATACTTACTGTTCAGAATTTATTTTGGACGATTGTACCCTTAACCCTACAGGGATTACTTTATGTTATTGTTGTTAGTTCTCAATGTGTTTTGATGATTAATAACAATTGTAAACATGAGAGAATGTTTTTGTCAAAGATTGGTAAAGCATGTTGATTTCAATTCAAAAACATTCGTCAAACGCCAAACTCGAGCTTGGGTCTCCAAACTCGAGCTTGCCCCTTACGTAAAGTAAACCAAGCTATTTTGCATTTTCTAAACTTGAGCTTGGTCTATAAACTTGAGCTTGAAGGTTTTCAAAGTTTACTCATATACCGAGTAAGCTCGAGCTTGCACCGTAAGCTTGAGCTTACGAAGGTTTGAGGATTTTATCAAGTTACTCAAATTGCAAACTCAAGCTTATTAGTTTTAAGCTCAAGCTTGCCTCTTCCAGAGACTTTTCTCACTAAGTTTACAAATATGTAAACTCGAGCTTGCAGTTACAAGCTCGAGCTTACCTCGCGTAATCCTTTAAACTTGAGCTTATCATTTTTCTGTAGAGTTTGTGAGTTTACAAAAGCTGTAAACTCGAGCTTGGAATCACAAGCTCGAGCTTGCACCAGGCAGAAAGTTTTCAAGTTTTCCTTTCAAAGAGTAAACTCAAGTCTGGAGTCGTAAACTCAAGCTTGCGTCTGACAGAAACTTTTCAAAGATGTTAACATTTGTGACAAACTCGAGCTTGCCCTTGCAAGCTCAAGCTTGGGTCGACAGAGAGCAATGTCATATTTTGAGCTTAGCAAACTCAAGTTTACACCTCTAAGCTCAAGCTTGCATTTTGTGAACTAAAATTATTTTTGACATGAATAGTGCCAAACTCGAGCTTACTCACTAATAAGCTCAAGCTTGCGTTTTTCCATTTTGGCTCTCAAAATGATTTCAAACATGTTTCCCCGACAAATGCTAAACTCGAGCTTACACACTTACAAGCTCGAGCTTGAGACTTCCAGAGGCAAAACTCAAGGTTTAAATGAAAACCAAACTCGAGCTTGGTACTGTAAACTCGAGCTTGGAACTTCAGTACAGAAGAACGCATCTGAGTGTATTTTGTTCAGTTTGATTTATGCTTTAGCTTGATTCTACGAATTGGTTGTATATGATTTATATGATTCATATCAATATTTCCTAACCAAATTTAACCAGTTTGCTTATGAGATTTCAAGAGATCTAGGTTTGTTTTAAAGAAGACTTTAAGACAACCACTTGACAACTTGCAATATAATATTATATCTCTCATCCAAAGCAATGGATTACAACCTGGAAAGTTGGACAACCATTCTCCAAGACAGAAAGCTAGCCTCCACTATCCTAAGGCATCTGAACAACATTATACAATGGCCTCCACTTAGCATAACAGTATGGAACATACTATTCTGGAGCCAACATTCAAATATTCAATTCTGGAATTACTCTCAACAGCTATATTCAGCAGCAAAGCTTCCAACAGCTATAATTTCGAATAACTTCAAGTTTGAATGGATCTATAACGGTCACAAGCTTCAAACCAGTATATATACATGAAGATTTGAAGTCTGGAAGAAGAGAAGACATACACAGAAAACACATACAAAGATCTCAGTCTTTTACTGCTTATATTTCTCATTTGTATCTTTGATACATTGTGCTTCAGTGCTTATCTTTATTCACTCTTTGAGAGAGTTCATTTCTGTAAATCATTCTTTCTAAGAATCTCAAAGTTGTGGGACTTTGAGGTTGAGTTATCAGATTACAACTTGTAAGGGGGAGTGTATCCTTGAGAGAGGATAACTTTCGAGTACGAGTGTGTATCGATTTGAGTGATAGTAGAAAAACCCGAGAGTCCGGGACCGGACGTAGGTCAAGAGTTAAGACCGAACTAGTATAAATCTTCTGTGTCAAGCTCTGCTTCTCTAACTCCATTTACCTTAGTTAAGCATCGGTTGTGTGGGTGATCTGAAATTTTTTTTTAAAATCCCCAATTCACCCCCCTCTTGGTGATTTCCTTCACTTTCAATTGTATGTACCTTTACCAGTATATTGAAGTTGTCCAAACCGATCATATGCTCTGCCGCGCACACTTTGATATATGTTTTAAGTGGTCAAGTAACAAGGGAAAGGTAATAAGGGAAAAAGGATCCCTCTAACCCGCCACTCGGAAGGGCGAGGCCGGTAGGGGTGTAACAGAATCCACAATTATTGTTAGAAACAAGGCAAGATTTGTTGCCAAAGGATATAATCAAGAAGAAGGTATTGATTATGAGGAAACATATGCTCCAGTGGCTAGATTGGAAGCTATCCGAATACTCTTAGCTTTTGTGTGTATCAAAGGATTCAAGCTATATCAAATGGATGCAAAAAGTTGTTTTCTAAATAGTTTTATTCAGAAAGAAGTTTACATTGAACAACCTCCTAGTTTCGAAAGTGACTCTCATCCTGACCATGTCTTTTGTATGAAAAAGGCTCTATATGGTCTTAAACAAGCTCCGAGTGCTTGGTATGAGAGATTAAGCAAGTTTCTTCTTGATCAAGGATTTGTTAGAGGCAAAGTAGACATAAATCGTTTCATTAAAAGCAATAAGAAAAATGATCTTTTAATTGTGTAAATTTACGTTGATGATATCTTTTTGGGTACTTCTAATCAATCTTTGTGTGAAGAGTTTTCAAAGACTATACAGGGAGAATTTAAAATATCTGTGATGAGAGAGCTAAAATACTTCTTTGGTTTGTAAATTAAGCAACGAAAGAATGGCATATTCTTCTACCAGACCAAGTATCCCCGAGATCTTCTAAAGAAATATGGAATGGATCAATGCAATGGAGCTGGCACTCTAATGAGCTCAACCACTCTTTTGGATGTTGATGAAAAGGGCAAGGATTTCAACATAACCAAGTATAGAGGAATGATTGGATTATTGCTATACTTGACAGGAAGTAGACCTGAAATTCAATTCAGGTGGGAATATGCACAAGATATCATTTTACTCCAAAGGAATCACATGCTGAGCATGTGAAGAGAATCTTCAGATACCTTACCGATACCGAGGAATTTGGATTGTGGTTTCCTAAAGGTCTATCAGAATATTTGGTGGCATATTCATATTCGGATCATGCTGGCTACAAGACAGACAGAAAGAGCACCAGTGGCTAATGTGAGTTCCTTGGAGGTTCACTTGTCTCCTAGTTTAGCAAGAAGAAAACAACTGTCTCATTATCATCGACCGAAGATGAATATATTGTTGTATCAAGCTATTGTACTCAAGTATTGTAGCTTAAGCAACAACTTCAAAACTTGAAAATCCACTTGAAAGAAATCTCAGTCCTCTATGACAACACCAGTACGATAAGTTTGGTCAAGAATCTTGTTCAACATACAAGAACCAAGCATATTGACGTGAGACATCACTTCTTCAGAGATCATGTGTAGAAGAAGGATGTCAAGGTGATGTTCATGCCTACTCATAGACAACTTACTGATATTTTCACCAACCCCTTGGCCAAAGAGCAATTTATGTTAATCAGAAGAGAATTAGGCATAGTAAACCCCAATAAACTATAAGTAACCTTCCTTACCAGTCAATTTCAAGTTTTATCTGAATGATAATTACTAACTTAAGCATTGGAGTATCTAGATTTTTGTTTTGTAGGATGCTCTGTTAGTTTGTTCCAAAACAAAGTTGAACAGAGGCTAAGGATGCTCAAGCATGCCATATGTATGCTTGAGCAATGGTATAAAAATTCCCTCTAATAAACTGCATTTTTATGAAATGTACTCAAGCAACAACTAAGTGCTTGAGTAATGTCGTGTTTAATGAGTATGCTAGTGTTTCAGGAAAGACATGCTCGAACAATGTACTCAAGCAAAAGGTAAAGGCTGCTCAAATAATGTCGAAGGAAACATTAATGCTAGAAGCAAATCGAAGTGTACTCAAGTAAACTCAAAGGCGTGTTCGAGTATTGTCGAGAAAGACTAAGACGCTAAGGAAACTAATGCAAGCGTGCTCGAGTACTTCAAAAAACCATACTCAAACAACCTACCTTTAAGCTGAGAAATGCAAGTTTTGAATCCATAATCAACTTTTAAGGATTAAAAATCACTTCAAAAGGGTTTAAGTGTTTACAGAGCACACTTGAAAACAAGTATTTTTAGCATTTTTGCATATTTTACAATCATGCTCGAGCATAACCGCTGAAGCTACCTGACTTGAGCAACCTGTGTTTGCTTGAGCATGGGAGGCATAGTCGAGCACAAAATCTCATGCTCGAGTACAGTTGAAAGGGTTTGTTTGTATATCAGTTAAGTTGCGTCTCATAATTTCATTTCTCACCTCCCCATCTTCATCCGTCATATCCTTTTCGAAACCCTACCTCTTCATTTCTTCAATTTGTTACTATTTTTGAAAAAAATGTTACAATTCTTTAAATGGATTCACCATTTCATTTTCCTGACCGTTGGCCTTTGCAATTCCTTCCATAAATTTCCACGCATTGCATAGATTTCTATTCACTCTCGCCAAAAACCCATTTCATCGAAAGCCTCTCTCGCCTTTCGTCTTCTCCAAATCATCTGTTTTTGTCCTCAATAGCTTGTACCAAGAACTCAAATGTTGATTCTGGCGATCAATCTCTGTCAGAATCACCTCCTGAATCTCATGAATAGCCACTCACCAAAAAACCTTAGTCCTCTTATTGTTCTAAAGCATCATCTGAGAAACCTCAACTGAAACCCAAAGCCAAAGGTTTTGTAATCCATGAACCTACAAAGCCTGTCACTCGCTTTCAGACTTTGTCATTGCCTTTAGGGAGAGGCAAGGCTCCGACAGTAGACTCTGCAGATGAGGGTCGTTCAAAGTCAAATGCTAAGAGAATCCAGAGATAGTCTCAATCTTCGCAAGCTACAGGTAGTCAGAGGCAACAGGCCTTGGGAAGTCAGAGACAAGAGTCTGGTGGTGGTTCTGTTGGGCCTACTACATCTCAGTTTCTAGGACAGTCTCATGCTCTAGTCTACCCTCTTGGTATGCATAATGCACCTTTGGTTATCCCTGATCAAGCTGCCTTTGATTTTCATTATGGGAATTGACCCTTTTGTCTAACTGTTTACTTAGACTTAGAGGCATTTAAGAAGGAGTGTAACCTTAATTTGTCTCCTTGGCTTGATCAATACATGCCTTTGTTGCGTATTCAAACTCCATACTCTCTGACTGTTGTGAAATTGTTCTACTTTAATATGAGGGTCGAAAAGAAAGAACATAAGGATGACGAAGATGTTCTGATCACTCATATCAAAGGGAAAGATCTTAAGATCACGTCTAATCACTTGAGCACAATTCTCGAAGTTGTTGATGTTCTTGACTAAGACCTTTCAAAGCTATCTGATCATGAGAGTTTCAACATTTTGCTTTTTAATGAGCCCTATGATGGTCAAAAGTTGAAGTTCAAGCCTGCTTAGATGAATGACACATTCAAGGTCATTTGGTACTTATACAGTCACAACATGGTTCAGAAGGGACAAAGTTTCACTCATTTCGTGGCCAAAGACTATCCCTTGTTTGCATCCATTATTGTTCAGGAGCCGCGGAATCTGGGAAAGTGGATTATGAATGAGATGTTTACTTTCTTATCCCAATCTGATACTTCTCTGTGATCTACCATTCCCTTTCCGAATCTGATATCACATATCCTTTCCTTTAACAATATTTGGTACCGTACTAATGACAAAGTGGTTTTCCCTTAAAAGTTTGGAAAGGCTCACATGATTCGGATAAGGATATCCTTTACTGAGGCTACTGGGAAACCAAAGAAAACTGTGAAGAAGTCTGTGACCTCTTCCTCCAAACCAGATAAGGCACAATCCTCTCAGGCTGGGTCTCCAACTGCCTCTGCTGTTAGTCCATCTTTTGTTGTTGCTTCTATTGGCCAAGCCATTTAGGCTGCCTTAGCCCCTCCGATAAAGGCCAATGCTGATCACCAGGAATCTATTAATAGCAAGACATAAGCCTTGCATAAATCCAACCTTGACTTAATTAAGACTCTGGAAAGTGAATTGATGAAGTTGGAACAATATATCAACCATAAGTTTCAGAATGTCTTTGATCAACAAGATGAGATGAAGAAGGAACTTCAGGCTCTGACTGATCAGCAGAAGGCTTTTCAACAGCAAATGTTTAGGCTTGATACAACTTTGGATGATCTTGGAATCAAGCTGTATAGTCAACCTTTGGGTTCATCTGTTCCATCTGGTTGGGTATATGGAAAAATTACACAAACCTGCCTTATATTTTGAAAAATATATGTAGACCTCCCTTAAAATTAAAATGCATATTATAGAAAGGGAGAATCCTATATAAAGACGGTTGAAATAGGAAAATCTTATATAAGGCTGATAAACTGAACAAATCTTAAATCAGGTTAATGACCTAATCTAGAATATTTAAATTTTGTTTTGTTTTCCAATAATGCCCTCAATCCAAAAAAATAGGAAAGGCAAGAAGTCAGGTAACGTTCCTTAGCAAAATAGCCACTTCTTCCTGCTCAGAAGCTTCGTCGCTCCTCATCGTCAACACTAATTTCTTCCCTGCCTTGGAAATTGGACCAATAGGGCTTCGGGGTTCATTCTCGTTGATTTCGATAAAAGAAGATGAAGACGAGTAATAGGTGGGACGAGTTACGAGAGGTAAAGGAGACTCGGGACAGCCCACGGAGGCGAATGAACTTGTTTGGAATGGGTTAACCCGGGGACGGGACCTAACTCGTGGTTGCGTGAGAGAAAATGACGGGTGGATTATCCAGCACGGCCTTGTGTATAGCTTGATGCAATCTACTGAAATATGGTTAGTTTATTGTTTCACTTTTTCTTTTCAACATCTTTTTCCTGCCCTAGAGGTAATATTTGATTTGGGCGAATTGAGGAATTTTCCTGGGAATACAATCATATAACATTCCTACACGAAGCTTCTCATATTTCTATCAAAAGATGATGAAATGACCTATAGGAACCCAAATGACCAGATTTACTCTAATGTAATTTAATTTTGATAATATATATGATTATATGTGCTTCCAACTTCCATAGCCACAACTACGGCTTCTTGTGGAGCTTTCTCAGACTTCTTTTCGTAGTCTGTCCATGAATAATAAATAACCTTTGATTTTCATCAGTAAAAAAGGTATTTTGTCCCTTTGCTTATGGACTAGACCTCTGTGGTTTGAGTTCATTTTAACCCATTTGGATACTGAACACACAACACTGTTGTTTGAGATGCAGAATAGTTGGGTCATATTTACCTATATATCAGGTTGTTAAGCAAGAAGTTTGAATGGTAACCTTGAACATAGTAGGTATGTCATTTTAATATTGGCAAGTGTATTTTACTATTTGTTTCTGAGTCAATGTGATTAATAATAGCAATTGCTGAGCTAATGTCATTTGTTGCTTATGGACATGAAGCCATCCTCTTGGCTGAGCTCGAAGTGAGCCAACTTTTAGGAATAGTAAGCTTGGTTGTTCTTATCTTTGAGGCTCAGTGATATCTAGGCCAACAATGTGTTACAAAGGGTGCATGAGACTTTTTATTCTCTAAGATGCATGTGATGTTGAACAAAACAAAGGCTGATGGTACTGTGTCCTTTCATTATCATGTTTGACACTGGCTTTAATTTAAAATTGATAGAGGCTATCACAATCTAGAAAGTTATTACCTAAAGTAATGCGTGATATCTCTATCTGCCCCTCTGGTTTCACTTGAACAGGTTAAGATTTTTTTTATCCCCATTGGCTGAATTTTCTGACGGGTGATCTTCTCAGCTTCCATATGTGACATGACCCTTCATTGCTAGTTTAAAAAGCCTCATACCAAACGTCAGTTTGGCACCACTATCACCATTATTATAATATTATTTGCTCCCCCATTGATCCTAATTGAAAGCAATATTATTGTTCGCATTGCAGAAAAAGGCAAATTAACAAGCCTAAGCCAGTATCTGCTGATGATATGGAAGCAATCTATAGGCAGGCAAAAGAAGAACAAGAAAAGGCTGACCGCAATTTGAGGAAGAAGAGAAAAGGGTCGTCCTAAACTCTGAGGTTCTCAAAACAGAGTTAGAACCTGATGGTGATTTAAAATTGGAAGCTGATTCTAAGCCAAAAGGAAATCAAGCAAAACTTCTGCTATCGCCACTCAAAAATCATCTACACCTAAGCTAGGTTCAATTGTTCGTGTTCTTTCTGGAACATTTGTTGGGTTCACAGGTACTCTTAAGAAGCTGAATCGCAAAACAAAAATAGTGAGTTACCTTCTTAACAAAATTGACAAAACTAGATTGATGTAATGAAAATTATAGACCAATATATTGTTCCAAATGGCTGTAAAGGTTGTCCTAATGTGTAAATTAGTGGGGGGAAAGGGTCCAAATTTTGTGAAATTTTAATTTCATGCCTTCATTTTTCTTCTATAAGTATGTAAACTAAACCATCATTTTCTTGCAGGCAACTTATGAATGGATAGGGTTGGTCAAAGCGACAACCAAGTGACTCTTATCCTTTGTATTGATTGAACCAACAAACAAAAAACAAAAACAAAAAAAATATTTTATCTTCGTTTTTTATTCCACAATGCACAATATACTATTTATGTCTAGTTTGAGGAACTTGAGCAGAGAATTTCGAATATTGCAATGTTACACACAGTTATCAACCGAAATGGATGTAACGTACTAAGGATGGATAATTCAAGTGGATGCTTGTTGTGAGTTTTCCACACACTACTGATTTTACATAGCAATTCATACACACACACACACACACACACACATATATTGGGGGTGGAAACAACACATTAATAAGGGTACCTGTCGATCAATAAAAAGTCAACTTCTTAAGCACAAAATGACAAAGTAAAACAGTTCTAATCATTCAAAATTAAAATCACTAAGAAGGAAAATGTTCAAGTTGAAAATTCGCTAGTCCTGAATTCTAATCACAAAAAAATTAATAGGGATTTGGATTTTTGCAAGTCTTTCTAGTATGGCCAGCTTCATGGCATCTTGCACAGTGGTAAATTTTCTTATTTTGGAATTGTGATTCACGTCTTCTAATTCTTGACCTTCCAGGGGGTCTGCTGGTTTGAGGTGGTCTAAGGAAAGTTTGACTTGATATATTTTCCATCATGCAGTCATTGACGTTTGGCATGTCAATTGTCACAACTGGAGTCATGCATCGACTATAATTTTTTTCTTGAGATGTAATTTTATAGCAATCATCAACATAATCATATATATTTCCATGGGTAAGCTTGATTGCTGCACAAGCATGTGCACACGGAATTCCTAACATTTTCAATTCTGCACAACTACATTCATGTAAGCCAAGATCAACCTCTAGGTCTCTATAAGCAGTATGGACACAAACCTTATTCCCTCCGTAACATACCGGATTCATTTGTTCAATTTTTCCTACATTTTCCCTTACTTTTGACTCTATTTTTAGACCTACACCATTTCTCCACTTACTCATTGCCATAGTTGAGGCATACATTTTCTTGGCCACCTTCTCTCGGTATTCATGGATCAATTGGGCAATATTATGCCTTCTCTCATTTACAATCCACGCATTGAATGATTTAGCAAGATTTGTTGTTATATTATTCCATCGTTTAAATGGAAATCAACTTAAAGCCCACCTATTAATGTGTCCATGATTCGTAAGCCATTCAAATAGATGTGTAGAGAATTCTCTCATATCTTCCATAACATGATTGAACTCATTTTCAAGCCTTGCATATGCGATATTATCAAGAAACTTGAGTGCTTCATCCTTGCTCTGAGAACTTGTCCTTCTATTTCCTTTGTTTAGTTTCATCAATTTTGTGCTAAATTTTTCTTTCATGTGCCAATAGCAAATGCATGGCTCTCACAACCGAATATTTCTTGCATAGCTCTTATTATAGCATTGTGACAGTCAGAAACTATTGTAATATTAGTTGACCCTATTATCTGTTTCATCATGTATAAAAACTATCTCCAGTCCTCCAATGTCTCCCCCTTCACAATAGCAATTTCAAATGGCAACAACTCATTGTCTGCATCATATGCGAAGGCTGACAACAAGGTGCCCTTATATGGTCCACTTAAAAAAGTCCCATCTATGTACAATACATGTCTTGCCTCAACTAAGAATTCGGGGTTCGGGCGCGCGCCCGTAATTTTTTTTAAAGGGAAGTTTTAAACGCATTAAAAAACTAATCAATGAAAGCTTTGTTACCTTCGAAGCTTCCATAGACGTGTTACCTTCGAAGCTTTTGTCAAGACTACCGGTTCTTTTGAAAAGTTTGTCAAAGTGTGGCTTGCAATAAAGAACTCCTCAAAAGAATTGTAGTTGCTAAACCGCAATTTACATTGATCAGTTGGTAAAGTTCCAAACAATGGAGAATTCCAGGAGATTAAACAACAAATAGAACTAAATAATACTTCCAAAGCAATAAAAGTTACTCAACACCGTGGCCTAGTAGTTAAACGATAAAAATCACAGTCCCATGATGTTTATTTATTCAAAGGTGTAAAATCTTATGACAGAATACTTTACCTTCTAGATTTACAAAGTCCCAGCCACTGATGTTGACAAAGTTTTATCATTAAAAGAACTCTCAACAAGATGTTGCAGCATTTACTAGATTTGGAAATGTTCATTTCTTCATGAACTGAAAGTTTTCTCTTAATTTATCGTCATTACGAGAAGAATAGAATGATACAGACCAACCAAACAAAGAAAATATTATATAAATGTAAACATTAGATTTACAGCTTTTACATTTTCATTTCAATGAATGTTTGGCAAATTTAATGTTAGAGTAGTTGGCCGTTGTTTTGGCTCTCTTTGGTGTTGAAGGTGATAATATTTTTTTATTTAGAAATTATTTGAATACAGGGTAATTTTCTTATTCAAGTCATGCTTAAAATCAAACATGTACGACATAAGCCAAACAATTCACCCTTTCAAAGATGTCAACAAACACCAAGTAGACACCCAATATTAATAAAACAAACATATGTCACATTTACATTTGTGACGATGACTTAAAATCTCATAAGCCAAACAATTCATCCAGCACCACATGATAATCAAACTTTAAATAACAATTAATACCATCCAACCTTACCAATTTCATTGGCAAAAATGGTTTTCTAATGTTTCCTAGATTCCATGATTTAGTTTATAGCATTTTCAAAGTATGGGTTTAAATTCTCCTCTCAAGCATTGTATCAAATACCCTATGTGCCTTCCATTTTAAGAGCTTCAAGAATAATCCTTTTAAAATTACAATCTCACATTTCATATATTAAAACTACAAATCCAGTATTACGTGATTACCCAAACCTTAGACAACTCAACCCAATTACCAATTGAAGGAACTAACGTTTTTTTTTCCAAACAGCACATGAAAGAACAATTTAAAGAAGGGAAGCATTCTTCTTTACTCAATCGTAGATTCAAGCACGTTGTGGAAATCAAAAGAGGAGGAAGATGTTCATTCATACCATCGTAGATTCATGCTTCTTGGATCAAGAACAACAAAACAGATTTCTAGAAAAATAGAAGGAATCGACAAATGTCAGAAGGGAGAAACGCGAAGAGTGCTTACATTTCCGAAGGAGTGATTGAAGCTCTTGCCCTTAGCGGTTTTCCTATCGCCTTTACCACAATACACTGAAAGATGAAATCAAGTGAAAATTGAATCATAATGCAATAAAATTTAGAGTTGAGAAAGGTTTATTCCACGAGTCTTACCGGAAGGAATAGGTGAAAGAGAAGAAATGGGAGAAGCAGAGAGGGAAGGAATTGAGGAGACGAGAGAGGAGGAGGGAGCAACTGAGCGACGGACGAGGGACGAGGCAGAGAGCGTCGGGCAACGATGGAGATTTGGGCGAAAATGTCGAGACAGAGAGAGGCCAATGGAAATGGGAAAAAAAAAAAGAGGGAAAAGGGAAGCTCAGGTGCTCGAACCGTAGACCTGAGAGTAAGAGAATGAGAGTTTTTACCATCTGTTCCACCTATACATACTGATATAAATTTCTTGCAAATTATATATATTTTGTGTCTGCACCTGCCCACAGTGGCAATAGTGTGGGTCCGCCACTGCATCTATGCAACAACCATATGCTATAAAAACACGCTCAAACGTGTTATTCTCAGAAGCTACAAATTTAGCAACTGTTGTTGGATCAGTTTCCTTTAATCATTGGCATAACCATGGTATAAGCATATAAGACTGCTCTGGTCTACCCTGAATGTCTTCAAGTGCTTTTAACTTAGCAACGTATGCCTGTTTATACGTCAAATTCACACCATAGTCTCTTTGCAATGTCTTTTTAATTTCACCAAGATGCTTGTCTACATGGGACCTCACCTCCTCAACAATAATAGATGATGTAAAAGTTGCCCTACCACCGTGATTCACTTGAAGATTGTCCTGTGCATGATGAACATGCTCATTTTTTAAGTATGTCACATGGAGAAAAGGACTGGTCTTCCCCATTACATTTGCTGTTATCTTCCAAGGACACCCTTTAATATTACATTTCACAGACATTCTTTCCTTACTGTTCCTTAAAAATGTGTACTCAAAATTGTGAGCAACCCTATACTTGTACAAAGCTTGCTTGAAAGCATTAGCATTTTCAAAGGTTTTCCATACTCCCGACACCTTTCCTTGCCATTTCAATGAGTTTAACTCAGGCATAGGTGTGGGTGCACTTTGTACTCCACATGGTAGGCTACTAGGCCTTGCACCACCTTCATAAGTTAGGTAGTCAAGACCATTTTCAAGAGAAACATGTTCATATTTATTGTCCAAATTGCTTGGAGCTTGATAGCTTTGTTCGGGATGACCAATGATAGTCTCAATGCTGCATTACATAACCACAACTTCTATTACATTGTTAACAACAATACTATAACAAATGACATTATTTTTTCTAAAAAAAAGAACAATAAAATCACTTACATTTGTGGATTATCAGTTGTTTCCTGTAGATTGTCACTCCCTTTACATGCTATATACACATGTCCACTCCTTTCGTTATAGCGAAAAAGGTTTTCAAGTTCAGTTCATCAACAAGATCTACTAGAGTCTTCTCATCAAATGTCATAGTGTATTTTCTCTCACTATGATAACAATTAATGTCAATCCATGATAATATCATTACTCTCAATTCTTCAAGTGTCATTCCTTGTCTTATAGTTTTTGTCCTTATATTGCCCCCATTATATTGAAATCTCCCTTCAACATTCTTCTCAAATTGTCCACCTACATGAAAAAAACACAATAGTTCTTTTTCATATGTTGATCCTGAAGTATTTTGTGCCAACCTACATCAAACAAGAGAACTTTCATTATCATGTATATTGTTTGCCATCATCATCACTTTATAAAATGCACATAACATAACTAAACTTCCAAAATGGATAAGCAATGAAGCATAATCATGTGATTTAGTTGTTCTATCTAATAGTGAAGCATAAGCAGTTATGGACATTGGACAAGTAGACAATTCTAATGGAGTTAGTTGTTCTATCTGACAATGAAGCTTAAGCAGATAACATGCCCTCTTAAAGTTATCTGTAACGACCATTAAAAGCATCATATGAAAGTTAACCCTTTAATAGCAATTATTCCTAATGATTGTTCATGATAGCTCTTGCAAGCATAATCCTGTGATTTACAAACGACTAGAGTGTGAGTTTCATTGATAAAACAAAGTAGGAGACAAGTTGGAGATGATATGAATGGAAGGACTAGTCAAACTTTCATAACATTCTCATTCACACATATTGCAAGGTAACCCAAGCACAAATAAACCATTGATACCAATACTCAGTAAGGTTGGTTCCATCCATATAATATCAAGCAGACCAAAAGAATGTACAGACTTTCCCACAATTATTATATTTTATTCTGATGAGGTGAATATATTCAAAGTTCATTTTATTTTAACTGTAAATACAAGAGCCGAAATTTCTTGATACTATCAATTTATACAGCAACATTCCATAGAATGTCTACAGTTCCATATACCCACTAAACCTAAATAAGAAAATCCTTCATTACGCCATTTATCTCTTCTTCCAAGCCAAGCCAAGGGATGGTCTAGTGGTTGCCTGAGGCTGTTTGCTCCCTCGTGTTATGAGTGCGGGCGGGCTTTCTGTAAATGGATCAAATCACCAAGAGGGGGTGAATTGGGGATTTTAAAATTTCTTTTAAAATACTCTGTTAATAGGCAATGAAAACAGAGTAGAATAAAGGAGAAGGAGAGAAGCTTGACACAAGAGAATTTATACTGGTTCGGTCTAAATCCTTGACCTACATCCAGTCCCCAGACACTTTGGGATTTTCACTATCTCTCAAATCAATTACACACTCTGTACTCGAAAGTTATCCTCTCACTATGATACACTCCCCCTTACAAGTTGTAAACTGACATACCCAATCTCCAAGTCCCCTTGACTTGAGATTTTTACAATAAATGATTTCAATAAATGAAACTCTCACAAAGAGCAGATAAGATAATCACTGAAGTACAAATATATCAAAAGATACTTTACTGTTAGATATGATTAGTTTTGATGATGTCTTATATAGATGCCATTCTTTAGAGCAAAAAGTTTACATAATATATTTATCTCCTACATTGACTAACTATTATGTTTAATGTAGATTAGTCCAAGTTGAATTATGAAGAATAATCAAGAAGGAGATAAGGTATTAAAGAAAGAAGAACTTGCGAGAGGTTGTCAAGGAAGCAACATGTTATTCCAAGTTGAATGGGAGAGAATGCCAAGGAAGCAAGAAGTTACACAGTATTTTGGGAATGATCAAGAGAAGAGAAGAAAGAGAGTGTTCAATCATGGGGAATAACCAAGAAGGAAATAAGAGATTATAGAAAGAAGAATCTGCAAAGAAGCAAGAAGTTATCAAAGGATATTGGGGAAAATCAAGAAGAAGAGGAGAGATTGAAGAAGGAAGAACTTCTTTGAATGGAATATCATTATTAAAGTTCTTAGATCGATGCTAGAAGCCTCCAAGATCATATGGAAGTTGGAATGGCTAGATTAGGAATTAAAGTCAACAAAAATCAGCTTGAGGATGAGAAAACTTGAGGTTCCAAGTGAAAACTCGAGTTTAAGCACTTTCAACAACTCTGTTGCACTCTGTTTCACGTTTCAGCTGGGTGAGGTCTGGTAATTTGATGATATCTCCCAAACCAGAGATTAGATTGAGGTGAAACCAGTGGCATATGAAACTAGACTTCAAATGCGTCATTTTGATATAACATTCAAGCCCAAAGGAGTTCAGATAAAGGAGTTATGAATTGTGGAAGTTGACACTGAAATTCACGCCACACAGCAAACCAAGCTTTAATGTTTTGAGTATAACGCACAAACTACACATCTGATGGAGTTGAAATCGGTGGCATATGAAAGTAGACTCACAGAGCTTTCCATAAAGACTTGAACCAACCAAAAAAAAGTTCAGACCAGGGAGATATGACCTTCGAAAGTTGACAGTCAGTTCAAGACTTTTCAAAAACGCTGGTTAAGAACAGTCTTCATTCATCGGATCATAACGGACATAATACAATGAGTTTGGAGTTGATTCTTCTTGCATTAGATTCTTACCTTGAGCTTGGACATGTAAAATTGAGTTTGAGATTAGCCAAGAGTTTTGATCTTACAGAGAAGATATCAATTTACTGAACTGAGCAAAACTCGAGGTTTTCAGAGAAAACTCGAGGTTTCATAACACAGAGACTTCTCAACATTTTCTGGAAAATGGAAAACTCAAGGTTTCTGTTCAAACCTCGAGGTTTGGACTTACAGAGAGTCTCCTAAGTTTTGAACACTTGAAAACCTCCAGTTTTTGTCTAAAACCTCAAGGTTCTGTTTTAACATGAAAATTCCAGGTTTCACAAGTTTTGTGAAACCTCGAGGTTTGGTAAGAAACCTCGAGGTTTTGACCGCCGTAGAAAGCTCATGTTTTGGCCGTTTTTCAAAACCTCCAGTTTTTGTGAAAAACCTCCAGGTTTGAGTCCTGTGCAATTTTCTCAAAACCTGTCGCTTAAGCCAAAACTTGAGGTTTGTCCAGACAGAGAGGATCTGTGTTTTTCCAAGTTACAAAACCTCCAGTTTTACCTTTAAACCTCTAGTTTTTTGTTTTGGCGCAAAAACTCAGAATTTCCACATTTGAGCGAAACCTCGTGTTTTGGTGAGAAACCTCGAGGTTTTGGCATCTAGAGAGCACACACCTTTCCTCTGATTTGGAAAACCTCCAGTTTCCCAGAAAACCTCCAGGTTTGCCTTGGCGCGATTTTTTCAAAGGTTTCATATTCAAGTGAAATCTCAAGATTTTTGATAAAACCTCAAGGTTTCTAATAAAACCTCAAGGTTTCAACGCGTCTCAGAATTTCAAATTCTACGATTTTGTAAAACCTTCTTGTTTGATCTTAATACTTCCTATCATTATTCTCTAATGTTCCTAGATATATTTAACCACTTTGTTAGTGAGTTTCGATGAATTAGAGAATGTTTATTGAAGGTTTAAAGCAAAAGCAAAAAGCATGTCGAACATTAAATGCAAAACCCGAAAGTTGCATACTTTTGGGTAACTGTCTCGTACACACTTGCAAAGCATTAAAGAATGTTTTCCACATCCAAAGCAAATGCTTCACCAAAGGATTAATTCGCAAAGAGTCAACTCGAACTTCGCATGCAATTTGGATTAAGTGAAGATTAGTGAGAGAAGACACCAAAACCGATCTCTAATGGTTACTATTCATAACGGCCATATTCTCAACGTTCAGATGATCGTCACCTATAAGTAGAGGCACATTCAAAACGAAGAAAGAGAGAGACAAGAGCTTGCACTGTCAAAATGCCCAAATGCTGAATCTATAGCTCATCTCATACACACTCTATTTTCAATGCTTACATAGTTCTTCATAGAGAGTGAAATTATTTGTCATGTACTTCAATGTTTATCTTATTCACTTCTGAGAGAGAAGATTCGTTATAAACATTATATCTGTTTATTTGAGAGTTACTCAAGATTGGGTGATCTTGAGTGGGAAACAGATTGTAACCTTACATTGTGTAAGGGGGAGTATCTCAGTGAGAGATTTGGCTTCACAAGTGCCTGGGTGAACTTATGGGTTTGTAAAGGCTTCTCTTGTGCCCGGATTAAACAAGAGGCTAGTGGATTGAAAATCTCAAGTGGAGCTTGGGGACTGGACGTAGGTCAAGGATTGGGCCGAACCAGTATAAATCTCAGTTTGCATATTCTCTTCCTTAATCTCCTTTATTTCCAGCATATATGTTTGAATGACTGTCTATAGCTTTATAACTCTTTACTGTCATACAAACTAATTTTACTGAGTTACAAAAAGATTTTCAAAGTTGCTAAGTTTCTATCATCCTAGTTCATCTCTGTTTTTAGTGTTCAAAAACAGAGCATTTCTGAAAAGATTTTTAAAATACCCAATTCACCCCCCTCTTGGGTTCAGCCGGTTCTTACATTTACAAGTAGAAAACTAAAAGAGTAATTGGTAAAATTGAATGCTTTTGGTTTTCTGTAGATTGGTTGTTGAGAAGACTTGAATGCAACTCCTTATATATGAAGAGAGCATTAAATGACCATTGGCAATATTAATGAGCTGATTTGCTTGAATTGGTCCAGTCTCTCTTTTGATTAATATTAATCCAAGTGCACAGAAGTTTATGGTTGACTTCCCTTGAAATTATCCTGTTGGAGGAGCAGCTTGCTGAAAGAGGATGAGAGGCACCAGATCGAGAACCAAGCAGAAGGCTGGCTTGGTTATTTTTTTTTTTTTTTAACAATTCTACTAGTTTCATTACTTTCAAGAAAGGGATTACATCTGCACTACAAGACACTTACAAGAATAGCAAAAGCAGGACATGCCACAAAAGGGAAGAAAGGCGACTGAGACGAGATAAAGGGATCCTAGGAAAAGGAACAAAAACACAAAACCTGATAGTTGGACCAGACTACCAAGAAAAAAATTAAAGACACTCAAGATCAATCGGCACCACATGGACGGGGAAAAAATACAGGGATCAACCTGATTCACATGAATTGGCTCATAGCCTTCAGAAATATACAGGGATTAACTAAAAGGAATAAAAATAAAAATGAAGATTTAACATTAGAATCAACTTATTGTAGCCTTGTTTGTCGATTTTTTGACGATATTGAGGCCTCCAATGATTTTCTTGTTTTTAGGGTTCTTCCATAGTGAGTAAACAATAATATTATTTTTCTAATTTTGCTTCTTCTTTTTTAAATTAACTAAGGGATGAAGAGGTAATTTGGTTCAAATTCTAAATATCTAATTATGTCACATAACCTAATTAATAATTTGTTCAATTTAGCAACTCTAATTATAATTTACATAATTCGACCATCTTTATATGAGATTCTCCCTTATAGAAACCTCCTTTTTCATATGTGAGATTCCATTTCCATATACCCAACCATTAGTTGACTCTTAATTATAAGAGCTAGTTGACTTTTTTTTGGAGAGATTAAAGAAGCTAATTATATTAGTTTAGAGTATTTTTATTTTTATTTTTTTCTTCAAACTAAATAGTTTGACTAATATACCAATATATATTCTAAGAAAACACAACATAGGAAATGATTAAGTAACTTATTTAGCTTCCTTAATCTCTCCCAAAAAAGTCAACTAGCTCTTATAATTAGAACCGGAGTAGTATTAATTTTAATTTTTAAATAAAGTTTTTGCACGGACATTTATAAACATTTTATTTAGCAAAGTAACTATTAAAATAATTAATCATATTTTAAATTAAATTTTATATGTCTGCATTAATTAAAATAATTAAGTCTTTATCTCAATATTAAAAAAAAATTAACTGATAACTATTTGATAAAGTAAAAAAATAAATTAAGAGAAAAGAACTCTCAAATTACTTAAACAATTTTAGTCAAAATTAGGGAATTAATAATGATGAAGGGTAAATTAGTAAATAATTTTTTAAATATAAATTTTAATTAAAAATAAATTTTTTTGACGGAGTTAACTGTTTGAACTTAATTATGTTTTTAAAATAGAGGAAATATCTGTGTAATTAATGAAAAATACAAGAAATGTTAGAGTATTTTAATCTAAATATAATCATAAATAATCATTTTAACATTTTTTATGTAAAACTGTTGTAGTTGTTCCTGTCTAATGGTCATTTAATTGAGAAAGCAGGTTAGCTCATCAATTTGATTCTCCATACTAGACCTAGAAGAGAGGAAGCTAGATATATAGGAACTTGGATATTTTGATAAGATATCAATTTGGCACATTATTTAGGGAATTTTATTTCAAATATTTCAATTATAAATCAAATAGAAATATTTAGGTTTATATATAAAAATAAATAAATTATAATGATATAAAGTAAAAAGAAAAGGAAAAATAAAAAGGTTCAGATTTTAATTATTATTAGGTTAAGGTGCAGACGTAACGAACTATTACCGAGGAGCATTTAAGCACAAACATTAATTGAGGGTACCTTAATTATCAATCAACAATTAAAAAGTGAGAAAAAAAGCACAATACCGTTAAACTACTCCGTCACTGTCTTGGTGTCTTCGTCTTCCATTGACTGTCACAGTGTCGGCGACGTCGGCATCTCCAAAGCTTCTATTGTTGTTAAGTGTTTCACTCACCCTCTTGAACTCATCAAGGTCCATATGCAGCTTCAAGGCGAGAATCACACATCGAAATCAAATCCAACAGTCCACAGATTCCGATTGACACGCGCCTTGCACCCTGGTTTCATCCCTCCAATGCCACAGGCAGCAGCCGCCACTGCCACAACACCTACTCGCATGAGTCCCATATTTGTTGGTGTTTGCCTTATCCAACAAGAAGGCATAACTGCTCTTTTCTCCAGCTTCTCCGCTACCGTCCTCCGCTAGTGCCTCATATTTTAACGTAATTGTGGTAGTTGTTTTTTTAAAATTGTTATTTGGTACTTATTTTCACTTTTTAATTGTTGATTGATAATTAAGGTACCCTCAATTAATGTTTATGCCAGATGCTCCTCGGGTAATAGTTTGTTGACCAATCTGGACCTTAACCCTTATTATTATTATTATTATTATTACTATTGCGTTTTCTTTTCTTTTATTAATAATCATTCCTTTTATTGACGAATCAGAGTGACATCGTTTTTGAAGAGGGGGAAAATGCTGAGACCTAGATAAAGAAGCACGATTGGGTCACGATTCATCTTCCTTTGAAGAGCAAAACACCCAAGAGCAGCTCGGATCTTCGTCTTTAAGAGAGGGGAGGAGCAGCTGCCGTCGTTGAACTGAACAGAGGAGGAAAGAAAAAAAGTTTTTATGAGCTGGATTTAATGTAGTTGCAGAGGTGGGGTTATGCAATTTTAATAAAGAAAATATGTAAAATAAAGGAGTATGAAAAATTAATTAAATTTTTTTAACTCCCCTTCTCTAATTTTTTAAAATCCAACTCAATTTTTTTTTTCATCCCTTACCTTTCCCTCCTCTCCCCTCATACCAAACAGCCCTAAACAGCCCTAAACGAAACAAATATTTAACTTCCTAATTCAACAAGCAAATTCAAATGCCTCCCCGGCAGCACGCCAAACAAACATAGTCATCACAATTGATGTCACAAACTTAACAATTTAGGTTAAAAGGTATCAACAATGGCCATTGGACTGAATTAAAGGGATTAAATGCTTCTTAAACACAAAGGGAATCAATACTTCTTAAATAAGATTGTAAGTTTAAACTTTGCAATAGGAGAAAAAGTATCCTTAATTGAGAGATGTATCCTATTTGAACTTGTCAATGTTCAAATCTGACTCAATAATATTGGATATCAATTAATCATACCTAAAAAAGTAGAGATTAAATTTTTTGCTTATCTTTAATAATTGGATGTTCTAGATTTATTTTGCATCATTAATTAAAATATTTTGAACAAATATCCATGTTCTTTCCAATTTTATTAATCAGATATAGTTTATTTAAACTTATAATATTTATTATATAAATTATTAATTTGAGGTGAATAAAACACTTTAGATTTCTGTATTCTTAAAACTTAAAAAGCAGTTCGGAGTTCGATTTCTAAATCGTTGTGTATGAAATAAACTTATTTAAATTGATCCACATTTAATTTTAGTATTTTGAGAAAAAGCTAGTCTTTGTTACTAGTGCGTGTATAATACATACATACATCCATACATATGTATGTATGTATGTATATGTATATATAAATTATTAGAAGTTGTACTTCCTTTTATAGAGCTGCAAATAATGTTATTTTAACGTATTTGATGGTTGTACAATGCTCAAGTCTAAAAATCCTTTTTTTAAGGTTATGTGTAATGCAATCCCCGAGCAACACGAGCCTAGCCGTATTTGAAAAAAGAAACAAAAAATACACGAGCCACACGAGGTATTATAATAATTTATTTAGTAAAGGAGTAAGAAAAATTAATTAATTTTTTTAATTCCCCTTCTCTAATTTTTTAAAATCCAACTCAATTTTTTTTTTCATCCCTTACCTTTCCCTCCTCTCCCCTCATACCAAACAGCCCTAAACGAAACAAATATTTAACTTCCTAATTCAACAAGCAAATTCAAATGCCTCCCCGGCAACACGCCAAACAAACATAGTCATCACAATTGATGTCACAAACTTAACAATTTAGGTTAAAAGGTATCAACAATGGCCATTGGACTGAATTAAAGGGATTAAATACTTCTTAAACACAAAGGGAATCAATACTTCCTAAATAAGGTTGTAAGTTTAAACTTTGCAATAGGAGAAAAAATATCCTTAATTGAGAGATGTATCCTATTTGAACTTGTCAATGTTCAAATCTGACTCAATAATATTGGATATCAATTAATCATACCTAAAAAAGTAGAGATTAAATTTTTTGCTTATCTTTGATATATAATTGGATGTTCTAGATTTATTTTGCATCATTAATTAAAATATTTTGAATAAATATCCATGTTCTTTCCAATTTTATTAATCAGATATAGTTTATTTAAACTTATAATATTTATTATATAAATTTTTAATTTGAGGTAAAAAAACACTTTAGATTTCTGTATTCTTAAAACTTAAAAAGCAGTTCGGAGTTCGATTTCTAAATCGTTGTGTATGAAATAAACTTATTTAAATTGATCCACATTTAATTTTAGTATTTTGAGAAAAAGCTAGTCTTTGTTACTAGTGCGTGTATAATACATACATACATCCATACATATGTATGTATGTATATGTATATATAAATTATTAGAAGTTGTACTTCCTTTTATAGAGCTGCAAATAATGTTATTTTAACGTATTTGATGGTTGTACAATGCTCAAGTGTAAAATTTTTTTTTTTTTTAAAAAAAAAGGTTATGTGCAATGCAATCCCCGAGCAACACGAGCCTAGCCGTATTTGAAAAAAGAAACAAAAAATACACGAGCCACACGAGGTATTATGATAATTTATTTAGCACCTTAAAGTATTTTTTTATATATATTTAGTACCTTAAAGTATGTTGTTGGTCATTCAATAGTCTTAAATATGTTATAGAACAATTATTCCCTTTAAGAATTAATTTTTTAACGAGTAATGTTTTTTTTTTTTGGAACACTACGAGTAATGTTGTCATTGAAGTATTTTTTTAGAAGCAATTTTAACATCATTATTAACCGGCACAAAATCTGTTAGGTACAAGTGTATTCAGCAGCCTAAAGTGTTTTTTTCAATATCATTCAACATCTTAGTTAAAGTAAATTTTTGGTGCAATTTTTCCCTTAAATTATTGTTCTGATGGAGTTTTTAATTTTTAATTTTTTGTTATTACTCATCTTCTATATTTTTATTACTCATATTTGAGGCCAAAATTATCACTCATATTTTTTTTTATCACTCCTTTTATGTTTGCACTATAAAATACTTTAGGATGTAGAACATACTTAGAAAAATACTTTAAAGTGTGTGTTGAATGAACCAAAAAATACTTTAACATGATGAATGCTGTAATACCCGGATAATTATTTATCTGGAATATTATATTTCGGTAAATAATACCTATTGAAAATATGTGAATATGTGGTTTCAAATAATAAGTAATAATTATCTTATTTTCTAAGGTAATTACTATGGGAATTAGGAGAGATAAAGAGTTAAAATCCTTGAAAAATGTATTTTATAAGGCAGAAAATGGCCTGAAAACATTATGATAAGACCGCAAATATTGACAAAAACTTGGGAAGTATGTTGTCTCTAATTTTAGGAATTTTTGGGATTATTTCCTTGAAAAATAGAGAAGCATAAATAAAATATTATTAAAAGTACTTTTTGACCCCATGATTTTTAATATTTTACATGGGACATAAAATATCAATGTCAGTGCAAAAGTTGTGAGATAATAATTAATCCTAATTATGAAAATTATCAACAATTAGTAAGTGGCTAATTAAGTAATTAGTGGCTAATTGTTTAGATTAAGATATAAGTAAATTAATTAGTAAATAATTAATTTAAAAGGGGAAATTCGAAATTAATAATTAAATTAATAATTAAATAAATAATAAATAAAAATAAATAATAAAATATTTTATGCTTAGAAAAATAAATGAAAAATAAATAAATATCTAGATATTTTGAATAAAATAATAATATATATGGTAAAGAGCCAACGGGACATATGAGAACGAGATATAAATGAAATTCTACCTCAAGATATAGAAATTTAGTCTTTTACCACTGGACCTTTTAAGAACCAAGTGAAATTCTATCTCGGATTGAGCGGTCTCGAAGTCGTTTTTCAAACCAACGGCGTAATTAGAGTACCGGATAATTAAGATAAGGCGAGATAGTGCTAAAAGTGACTTATAGAAAACGCACCGTGTTTTGCAAACCAGGGTTATGGTTACTTAGATCAGATCATATTGCGAACCAGTGATTTTTTCGCCAAGAAGTTTCGGTTCTATCGGAAGTGATTTCCAGAATCGTTGGTGTCGTCCGAAAATCTTCGGAAGATAACGGAATACCCTTAATGGGATCAAAAATATAATGAAACCCAGTAGTTTTAAAGAGAAAGAATGGAACTACAAAACCTAGTTCCGGATTTTTAGATTCGCAAAATTACGCGATTCGACAATCGATCGGGGAAACGCGATCGGTAAGTCAGCATGCATGACATCATCTTCTTCTAGAAGGATGATGTCAGCACAAGAGGTGTATGGACAAGATGAAGCCACGTGGCGAAGTGCGATCCGATGGTTGAAATCCGATCTGAAGACATTTGATGAAATTCACACATTGTCCCTCCTTTCTTCTATAAATAGCAAGCCCTCCCCTTCTCATTTCTTCATCCCAAAAACGTAGCCTAGGGAGAGGTTAGAGAGAAGGAAGAGCCCGGAGAAAGTATAGCCGAGTTCTGGGTAAGTTTTTCGGTCCCTGGTCTTTAGTTTCGGTAGTTCTTTCGGTAGATATAGTAGGAGTGCTAAATTTATCTTTAAATTTTTCAAGATAGTCTAGATATCATATTTAGGGGTAAATATGATATATATTTTGAAATTATGATGAGGGAAAAGATCTGTCAAAATTTTGGAAAGATCGGGTCAAAGTAGCGAAGCTCGCGAAATTCCGCCGATTAGGGGTTCGGGGCAAAATGGTAATTTGTACCTAAAATGCCCGTTATGCTGCTAGATATTGATAAATATTATCCTAATAGGATATCTGAGATAAATGTACCGCTGTCGTACCGCTGTCATACCGCTGTTTCACCCGCCGTCAAAAAGTACCGTTTTCCGTAAAAGTACCATTTTTCGTCAACGAATGTACGTTCGCGTACTGTAACACTAACGCTGATGTTTATGTTATGCATGTATGTGCTATGTGTATTGTGTGTGTATAGTTGTTATGTTGTATGCTGTACGTTCGCATACTGTAACACTAACTCTGATATTTATTGTATGCGTATATGTGCTATGTGTATTGTATGTTGTTGTGAGATAGTTGATAGCTCTGTGATATGTTCATTGTACTTTTATTATGCTTGTTGGGTGTTGGGATACATTGGCTAAGTGCGAATACCATTGCTAAGTGCGAATACCGTTGCTAAGTGCGAATACCGTTGCTAAGTGCGAATACCATTGCTAAGTGCGAATACTATTGCCAAGTGTGAATACCATTGCTAAGTGCGAATACCATTGTGAAGTGTGAAACGTATGCTAGGTGCGACATATCTGTTAGGGGGCTTATATGATGTTGGGATATGCTTGTTTGTATGCTGATATATTGTATATGTAAATATGAGGTTAACCGTTACCTGAGGTCCGGTGCGCGTTGGACCTCAGCTCTTAACATAGCGTCAGGTTCAGGAGGACCGAGAACCGAGGAGAAAGGCAAGCAAAGACGCATAGGGACTCCAAGACTTTCCTCTCTCGCTATTTACTTTTGAAAACTCTCGGTCATTGTACCGCTTTTGTAATCGCCGGACTTACGGCATTTTGAATATAAGTATCAGTTACTCTTACGCTCCGATGCTCTACTCTGATGAAAAAAAAAATATACTGCTTTTGAAAACGGGATGTTTCAAATGCATCTAGAAAAATATTTCATCGTGCGGAGTGAGTCAAAAAATATTTTAAGATACTAAATATACTTAAAAAAATATTTTAGGTGCTAGATAAAGCATAACCATGAAATTTTCCCTGCCCTGACTTGATTGTTTGTAAGAGTAATAGAGACTAAATTTTCTCAAACTACATTGAATGATTATCGTGTAGGTTATTTTAAATTTGTTTCTTCCGTACAAGACATCGAACTCCCTGTTAAGAATATAGTTATTGGGCCCACATCTAATGACGTAAGAAGGAAAAGTATAAAATAGACAAAAGCTAATGATCCAAATGTTTGGCTTATTTTTCTCTGCCTCTTCTCCTCTGCAGTTCTGCTGCTTGGTCTTCCTCCCGCCGGCGGCATGGAGCACCTTCACAAGCCGTCGGCGGAGCTCTCGTCCTCGTCCCGTGGCGATTTTCTCCTCTTCTTCTTCGATCTGATCTGTGGAGGTAAGAGTTTCATGTTTTTCTGTGGTTTTGTTTCTTTTTATGTGGTTCTGGGTTTTGTGGTGGTGTTCTTGGTCTAAGAAATAAACAGATCTGTAAGATCCGAGTTCAAATCCTCTTGGTTGGTTGGCTGTTTGGACGGTTTGTTATCCGGTTATCCCTTGGTAGCTCGGATCTGCGTTCTGGAGGGAAGATCTAAAGAGGTTTTGGTTGTTTTGTGGTCGAAGTCACCGGATCTCGGTTGATCGGAAGAGCGAAGTGTTCTTCGGGACATCAAGGGTTTTCTTTCTTCCGAGGTTGGGTTTTTCAGTGTTCTTTACCCCAAGTTGGGGTACTTATTTAGCTGATTTAATTGCAGTTATTGCTTATAAGATTGTGTGCCCTTTGGGGTGGGTTTTTCAACCAACACTCTCTTTCTCGTCACTTCTAACCTTGGTTATTAAGGAGGTCAGATGTCCATGATTCTACTTCTACTCTCACATCTTTAATGTACGGTGATTGGCTATTGTTGTATTTGGGTTTCTTTTTTGTATTTGTTTTAGCTTCCTTGTTATTTCTCATTATGTATTGTAACGGTTTGCAGTATTAATATAATATATATCCTTTGACCAAAAAAAAAAATGTTTGGCTTATTTTATTATTGATGTGTCACGTGTACTTATTTTGATAATAGAAAATACATGCATGTGTCTGCACAGGATTAATACAAAGCACTACAGAGGATAAGAATAGAGGGAAAAAATATCTCATCGGCTAATTATTCTAACACTACCTTCGGTCTTAAATATAAGAGTTAATTTATAAATGAATTTTGGTCCTAAATATTTATGTCTTATATTATCTATTATATTTTTTTCATTTCATCTCTTGTATTTACTATTTTTCTCCAAACTAATTTATCTGATATATAAACATATATATAATCTAATGATATACATTAGTATTTCAGAGAAATCATATAACAAATATCATAATTAAGTAATTTATTTATCTTTTTTAATTTTCCCAAATTAGTCGACTTGCTCCTATAACAAAGATGGGAGGTAGTATCTTAACACTCCCAACTACTTAGATGTGTGCGGAGTAACTAATCCTTAACACTCCCAACTAATTATTAACTCTTGTAAATATACCGACAACAGCTATTGGTCCAAGTAGAAGGGGTTTTAGCCATTCAAACATGAGGTATCAAGTTCTAGTCCATGTGAATACAAAAACGCCTTTCATATAGCTACTTCTAATTAGACCGACAATACTCAAATATGACCTAGTCATAAAGCCTAGCTGTATCTTTTTCCAAAAAAAAAAAAAAAAAAAAAAAAACCCTTGTCAAGCTACTTATATTCACTAGGTAAAGTTCATGGGTGAATTCACATTTGCATATATGAATTTTAACAACTAACAATAACAAAATAACAAGCATATAATGGGAGATCTTGGCATAATGGATAGTACGAGTGGAAACTTAATCAAAGTTTTGTCCATTTAAAAAAGAAGCCGGCACATGATGCTGAAGATGGCTATATATACCATGGTAGCACGAAGTATGATGAGCAAGAGAGGAAGGCAATCGATGATGATGATGAGTAGCTTAAAACTGGTGTTGATATTTGGTGCTGCCTTAGGTTTGTACCAGTTCAACGCCCAAAATACAAACCATCTTGCTAGTGTCGTCCAACAATACAACACCAATAATACAGACCAGCTTACTACTCCTACTAGTGGCCTCCAACTCAATCCTGGATTCGATTACTTTTTGTTTGTCTTGCAATGGCCAGCCGCTTTCTGCAATATTCAACGAAGTTATACGCAGAGACAGCGGTGCAATCCAGATCATGTACTGACCATTCACCGAGATAGGTTCACCGTTCATGGACTTTGGCCTCAGTTGAATGGAGCCAAGTCTCCATTGTCCTGTACAACAACTCAATCTATGCAAGATAGTGATGTACGTAAACCTCTCTTATATATATATATACCCACACTAATATTATTGATATATTTATTAAGTATTTTATATATTACTTTCCTGTGTTCCCAATTAATACACATGTATGTATATGTGTGTCAATGCAGCTCAATGCATTCCGGAATGATCTGCTTGAGTACTGGCCGAATTTGTTTTCTGCTGGAGACTTCCAAGCCAGCAGGAGTTTTTGGAAATATGAGTGGAACAAGCACGGAAAATGCTCTTCAAACATGTTCAATCCACAACAGTATCTCAAAATAACTCTTGATCTTGCAAAAAAGTATGCTAAACTCATCTTTGATGAACTTCAAAAACAAGGTAAGAGGAAATCGGTTCAGTATTTAATGTACATACAACATATGCATGAAATTGCTATTGCTCCAAGACTCGCCCTCTTAATTAAATGATTATTTATCAGCAACTAATAGGGTTTCTTTTAATTTTTTTTAATTTCAGAAATCAAACCAGATGGAACTACGGTACATCGGCTCGAAGACATACGAAGAATTGTTATGAGGCTCACGGGCTTTTATTATCCAATACTAAACATAGTATTAAATGCTTCAGGTGATCAACTGCTTTTTGAGATTAAACTGTGTGTCCAAAAGGATGGGGTTACACTCAGGGATTGTGACGAAGTTTACAAATTTGCAGCTCCTTAATAAGGAACTTTTGTCACCTGTAAGTCATCATCAATTTCGCATGTTCCAGTTACCAATATTTCTTTTGTTTTTTTATATTATATCCAAAGCAAATCAGTGTTATATGATTTTTCCCCTAACAGGTTGGACGCTGCAGCCGAGTGTTTATTCACAAGACCGTAGACAACTGCATCAACACACTTGTTTCTGAATTTTCATGTCTTGAGTGTTTGATGCCTGTAATAAAGTATCCACTATATAATAAAAGATTCTATGGTATCTAAATATAATAAATAAAATAAAAGTGTCTGTGTTGATCGTAAGGGGTTGTCAGTGCCTTAGCCTATAAATAATGGATTGGGATAACTTGTGAAGATGGCTTATGAGTATGAATAATAAGACTGATTGCTTATGGGTATGAATAATAAGACTTTGTTTCTGTCCTCTATTTTACCCTTCTCTCGTCTTCTCTCTCTCTTCTCTTGTTCTTCCCTCTTCCTAGTTCTTTCATACAATAGTCTATATTTTACAATATATAATTGCCACCTAGCTAGCTATGTCTTCACTACATGATTTTGCTCCCGTGATATCGATTTGGTATAGAATATTAGTATATAAGGATATCAAAATCAAATTCAACACTTGATAATATCAAGAACTTTTTTATGGAAAAAACTATCAACACTAGTCTTTGATGGACAATAAATCAATCAAACAATAGTCTGCGTCTTTTTTCTAGCGAGATATCAATTTGGTGTGGAATACTCCTCTCATGTTAAATGTAAGACTTGGTTTGGAAGGAAATTTTAGTCTTAAATGTAACCATTTTTATATATCTTAATTTACATCTTATATTTATCATTTTTCTTTAAACTAATTTGTCTCAAATAAACTTGTATATAACTAATGCTGTGCAAAAATATTTTAGAGAGATCAAGTCACATATGTTAAATAATTAAATAGTTTATTTAGTTTTCTTAGTCTCTCAAATTGGATAAATAAATCTTATATTTACGACTAAATGGAGTGTTAATATTTGGATATCTAAATCAAATTCAATACTTGATAATGTTGAGACTTCTTTTAATGAAAATATTATCAACATTAGTCTAAATGCCGTTACTTAAGTTCTAAAATTAATTTACCATGTAAAAATAAGAGTGTCTCGATATCGTACGTCATGAGAGGCACCAACACTGGCCCTAGACTGTGGTCAGTGCAGGTCAAGCCGTGAGGGGCTTCACCGGGAGGGGCGTGTCTGTTGCCCCCTCCCAAATGTGGCCCTTGTTGCCCCTCATTTTTACCCAACTTCCAATTTTTTTTTTCTTTGTATCATTAGATTCTACATAAAATAAGTGATATTTTGATATCTTAGGGTAAAAAACGGTGAAATATTCAAATTATTTACAATTTTTCAAAGATTTACATGTAGGTCTATATAATTATTTTTAATTTAAAGTATTAAATCTATGAAAAATTATAAGAAATTGAAAACATCACATTTTTTGTCCATAATATTTTAAAATGTCATTCATGTGGGGAGATGACATCGTCTGTCTTTTTTTTTTTTTTTTTTTTACTTCTTCCCAATTTAATTATGACATTATGTCATTATAACTTTGTAATTATTTTTGTTAGACACATGCGTCCTCTTATTAGAGCCAATCAAATTATTCACCCAAATCAAGATACACGTGCTTACATGTAAATATTGGGATAATAAAAGATGCCATATCACTTTTACAAACTATTGAGAGAATTATTATGAGGTTTAAGTGAAGGGATTTAATCACTTAAAAGTTCAATCACAACTAAAAAGCCTACTATCACTATGACATAATTTCAGCAAAAAAAAAAAAAGACTTCGTCTAACACAGAAAATAAAAATTTATATTGTTCACTTATTATTGAGACTTTTTTGTTATTAAATCTTTTTATCAGGACTTCATAATAATTCTCCCAAAAATATTTAAAGGGAGTGCTTAGTAATGCAATTGTGGCACCAAACTATTGGCTAATATATTGTATCGATGTATATATATTAAATAAAATATATAGGAAGCAATTCAATGTATTTGGCTGATAAATAAGTTAAAGTATTTTATTTTATTTGAGAGGTTTGGTTTGTATTGCATTTTATGTATTGTTGTATCATTAGTTTGCTTTGGTTTGAAGGTTTTATTAAAATGCGCGATGTAGGAGCAGGCCCACGCATTTTCTTTCTTTAGTGTCTTTTTTTTTTTTTTTTTTTTTTTTTTTTTTTTTTTGGGGGAGGGGGGGGGGGGGGGGGAACGTCCTAGAAAATATATGGGGAAATATTCTAGCTGTAAACATTGAATCATTTTTTTGTTTGTTTATGGAAACAATTTAGATATCTCGAAGCGTGCAAGTGGGCATATGATGGTTAAGGTGAACTTTTAATGTTTATTTTTTCATAGAAAAGTTTGCACGTAATATCTTTTCAAAACATTATTAATTATATCATTCCTATATAGGACAATTTTGGTGGTTAAGGTGAACTTTAATTGTTTGAATATTTTAAATAATGTCATGTTTTTTGGATTAATATCTTATATTTTCTAATGTGAAAGTTTAAGAATATGAGATATAATACAAATGGAGCCTCCATATATGTGTGTGTTGGGTGTGGTGAAGATGAACAAATTAATTCATGTATATAACACAATTACTTCCTCCGGTTTTAATTATAAGAGCACTTTTGAGTGCAATTTGCACTATAAAAGTATTCCTATAATTAGAACCAGAGGTAGTATGATCTAGACAAGGATGTTTCCTCATCCATTAGACAACAAAGTATAAGGAATAAAATGGTTGGCAAAAAACGAAAAAGAGGAGTATAATAAGATTCATGGCTGGTGAATAGTTTAATTACTTGTTTAATTTGGGTCTTAAGTAGTTTTCTTCAAAGAAAAATATATTGAAAAAGAACAAAAAAAAGCCACCGTAGTTATACTTTGTTTAGATGGCAGAGAAGCGTTAACTGTTAACTATTGGGATATCGGGGAGGGGAGTTCCTCTCCAGCTACTGGAACTTCCCTCGCTACATGAGCTATTATAAGTACAGGTACACAAACTACATCCGCTATAGTGGAAACAATGGCATCCTTAGCTTCACAGAGAAAAATGAGAGAAAATTAAAGAAAATGGTAGAGGGAAATTTTCTCTCCGTATATTTGGAAGAATAAAAGAAAATACAAAAAGAAAGAAAAGTGATTGACTTTATAATAATGTGGGTCTTATATTTCTATCGACATGCTAAATAACAATGAAGATGAACTAATTTCATTTACAAAGATTATTAATGAATAAAATGAACTCTTTCTTCTTAGAAGTAACTCTCATTTGGGTAAGGATTTGACTCTCCTTCACCACATCTTTAGTCATTTATTTATAGATCCTAACGATTTAACCAATTGCTGCATTGTAACCCTCCAACAGTCTCTTTTATTATATTTTCACTGTTGAAAACTATGACACCATTGGGGACGAAGAGTTAAACACTTAAACCCATGTTGTACTCTAAAATAGTTTAATGACTTTTTGATTTGGATCTTATAAATTAACCCATGTTATACTCCAAAACCCACTTTTCAGCCCTCATATGCATTTAATTTCAAAAATCACCCATATAATATAAAACCAACACTAGCGAGTTTGAAAAAAGGAAACAAATAATGATGTGCTTATTCTCTTTTTATCTAATACACTAGTTACTCAATTAGCAAACACTGAATATTTTAAGGGGTTGAACGTGTTTGGAAGTTGTTAGTTGGGCCCATATGCATAGGTGTCATGCTTTGAATAAAGCTCAATTATATTAATGCAACATTTAGCCTAAAATTCTTTCGAATTAAGCAAAATAATCTCTTTTTATTTCCTTATAGGGACAAGCCTCTCTGCTTTGTAGCAATCACCTTCCCACAATTGAAAAGAATACCCCCAATCATACTTCAGGCGTTGTATGATTCGGGTGCTAGTCACTCATTCATTTCTTTTGATTGTTCAAATCGTTTAGGGATGCATGCCTCTAGATTACCGTATGATTTAGTAGTATCTACACCACTTGGCGTGAAATCCTTAGCTTCAGATGCATGTTTAAACTGCGTGGCGAGTGTGAATGGGCGTGAGTCTAATGTAGACCTTATCCGATTACCACTTCGTGATATCGACGTCATACTCGGTCTAAATTGGCTAACGGCAAATGGCGCAATGATTGACTGTCGTAGCAAAAATATATCATTTTCCGATTCACCAAGCAGGGATAAGATTGACGTGAGCTTGAATTTTCTCTCTGCTACGGAAGCTGATAGATGCATGAAGCAGGGATGCCAAGCTTACATGATATTTTTCTCAATTAAAGCAGAAGCTGAACTTACACTCAAAGATATTCCTGTAGTGAATGAATTTCCTGACGTGTTTCCGGAGGATCTCACTGAGCTACCTCCTATCAGAGAAGTGGAATTTGCTATTGAATTGATGCCTGGCACAGGGTCAATATCAAAGGCGCCGTATCGTATGGCTCCGAATGAGATGCAGGAGTTGAAGAAACAGCTGGAAGAACTTTTAAAGAAAGGGTTCGTTCAACCCAGTGTATCACCATGGGGAGCCCCAGTGCTGTTTGTGAAAAAGAAAGACGGAAGTTTCCGACTCTGTACCGATTATCGTGAGATAAACAAAGTAACCGTCAAAAACAAGTATCCACTTCCCCGGATTGATGATCTTTTGGATCAATTATCTGGTTCCACTGTATTTTCAAAAATTGATCTACGTTTGGGATATCATCGTTGCGAGTTAAAGATGGTGATGTTCCCAAGACGGCTTTCGAGAACGGATATGGGCATTATGAATTCCTTGTGATGCCTTTCGGATTGACCAATGCACCTGCGGTATTCATGGATTACATGAACCGTATCTTCTGACAACACCTGGACCAATTCGTGGTGGTGTTTATTGACGATATTCTTGTCTATTCTAAAAGTAGAGAAGATCATGAAGAACATCTGCGACTCGTGTTGAAGATACTAAGGGAGAAGCGACTCTACGCCAAGTTGAGCAAATGCGAATTTTGGCTACCGGAAGTTAGATTTCTGGGCCATGTTATATCAAGTGGCGGAGTTGCAGTTGATCCAGGCAAAGTGGAAGCGGCTTTAAGATCTGGAAGAGACCGAAACTTGTGACGGAGATTCCTAGTTTCCTAGGTCTGGCGGGATATTACCGCAGATTTATACGAGATTTCTCACGTCTTGCTTTACCATTGACAAAGCTTACAAGGAAGAATCAACCCTTTGTATGGGGAATTGATTGTGAGGAGAGCTTTCAGAGACTGAGGGAGAGGTTGACTACAGCACCAGTATTGATTATCTCAGATCCTGAAGAGACTTATGTAGTCTACAGTGATGCCAGTGGGCAAGGATTGGGATGTGTCCTGATGCAGCAGGGCAGAGTGGTGGCTTATGCCTCTCGTCAGCTGAAAACTCACGAGTCAAATTGCCCTACACACGATTTAGAGCTTGCGGCTATCGTGTTTGCTTTGAAGATATGGAGGCATTACCTGTACGGTGCGACCGTAGAGTTGTACTGCGACCACAAAAGTCTGAAATATCTCTTTGATCAAAGGGAACTTAACATGAGACAACGTCGTTGGATGGAATTACTAAAAGACTATGACCTGGAGATCAAGTATCATCCGGGTAAAGCGAACGTCGTTGCAGATGCTCTGAGCAGGAAGACGGTGCGGGTGGCATACATGATGATGCAAGAGCAGAAATTACTTGAGGATTTCAGAGATCTGAATCTATCAAACCAAATTTGCATGGGTCTCAACACCCCAAATGACGCCTATCTTGCAGCTCTCCTTGTGAGTCAAGGGGAGTACGACCTGAGGGCTGAAGTCGAGGAAGCTCAGAAGCAAGATGATTGGGCCATCTCCATTTGGGAGAAAATCTCTCGGGGTGAAACCCAAGACCATGACCTATCACCTAGTGGTTTGGTCAGGTACAAGAAGCGAATCTACATACCGCCAGTTGATGAGTTAAGGCGGAAATTGCTGGATGAGGCTTACAAGAGTAAGTACACTCTACATCCAGGAATGGTCAAGATGTACCAAAGCATGAAGTCTGAGCTCTGGTGGCCCGGATTGAAGAAAGATGTGAACCAATACGTGGCCAGATGCTTGACTTGCCAAAAGGTGAAGATTGAACACCGGCGACCCCCTGGTCTTCTTCAAGGACTAGAACTACCGGAATGGAAATGGGAGAACGTGACGATGGATCTTGTGGTAGGTCTACCTAAGATCAGGAACCATGATACAATCTGGGTGATTGTGGACCGATTAACCAAATCGGCACATTTCATACCCATTAGTATCCATTACTCCCCGGAACGATTAGCAAAGATCTATATCAAAGAGGTCGTGAGACTACACGGTGTCCCCAAGAGTATTATCTCTGATCGAGATACGCGGTTCCAATCTCGTTTCTGGAAACCGTTACACGAAGGTATGGGTACAAAGTTGAAATTTAGTTCGGCTTATCACCCTCAGACCGATGGTCAATCAGAGAGAACGATACGTATTTGGAGGATATGTTGTGAGCTTGTGCCTTAGATTTCAAGGGTAGTTGGGATCAACATCTTTCGCTAGCAGAATTTGCATATAACAATAGTTATCATGCAAGCATACAAATGGCCCCGTTCGAGGCATTGTATGGGCGGAAATGTCAATCACCTTTATGCTGGACAGAATCGTCTGAAAGGCAACTGCTTGGGCCGGATATGCTTGAACAGACCTCCGAGCAAATCGCGTTGATCAAGCAGAGACTTCTCGCGGCGCATAGTAGACAGAAGAGCTATGCGGACAAAAGAAGGAGACCTCTGAAGTTTGATGTCGGCGACCATGTGTTTCTGAGACTATCTCCAGTAACCGGTGTCGGCAGAACGCTGAAGAGAAAGAAGCTCAGTCCACGTTATGTGGGACCATTTGAAATTTTGGCCGAGCGAGGGCCAGTCTCTTATCAGATAGCTTTACCCCCGAACCTGAGTAACCTTCATGATGTGTTTCATGTGTCACAATTGAAGAAATACCTCCCCGACCATGATCATGTCATCGAATTTGAAGACATGGAAGTACGATACGATAATACCTTCGTAGTCGAACCAGAGCGGATTCTCGAACACCAGGAGAAACGGCTTAGGAATAAAACCATCCCGATAGTTAAGGTAGTCTGGAAGGGTTTGTCACCTGATAAGGCGACTTGGTAAACTGTGTGAGACATGGGAGAGAAGTATCCAGAGTTTATGACCCAGAGTTTAGTTACGATAGACTAAATTTCGAGGGCGAAAGTTTGTTTAAGGGGGGGGGGAGAAATGTAAAACCCGGTTATCTATCTGGAAATTTTATAAATAAATAAATATTTCTGAAAGGTGAATATGTGGTCTCAAATAATGAGCATAAATTATCTTATTTTCTAGAGTAAATTTGTCAAAAATGAGAAGAAATAAAGGTACCAAAAGGCCCAAAATGCATTTTAAGGCATAAATGGTCTGAAAATATTATGATAAATCCTAAGTGACAATAAAATATTTGTTAAAAACAGGAGAAGTATGTTGTCTCTAATTTTAGGAATTTTTAGGATTATTTCCTTAAAAAAATAAAATAAAAATAAAAAATAGGCTGAAATTCGAAATAAAAAAAAAAAAAAAAAAAGAGAAAAAAAGAGTAAATTGGATAAAAATTTGGAATTCAAAGGTGAATTGAATAATGGTTTGAAATCCAGTAATACAAGATAAACTTGAAATATTTACAAATTGAAATATTTGTGAAGGTGTGGAAGTCCTGGGGAAAATGTAAGGGCTTATTTGGAACCCACATAATTTAACCTCGAAAATACGACCATTGAAGATTATTTTTGCAAACACTGAAAAATAAGTTTAGTACAACCAGGAGAGTCTAAGTAGACCATAAATCTTAGTATTTTACTACCACCCATAAAGTATACTCAAAATTTAAAAGTGATAGTGATTCGTCTAGCAACCGTAAATGGATTTCGTTGAAGTAAAACAATCAGATAAAAGATATTTTGTGAATGGACAGATAAGAAAAGTGAGAACCTATAGAAAACGCACCGTGTTTTTCAAACCAGGGATATGGTTACTTAGGTCAGAACATATTACGAACCAGTGAATTCTTGTCCAGAAGCTGGTTCTATCAGAAGTCATTTCCGAAACCGATGACGTCTGTCCTAAAATCTTCAGCAGACTACGGAATACCCTTAATGAGATCATAAATTTCATTAAACTAGAAATTCCTAATGAGAAAGAAAGAAACTTCGAAACTACGCCGTCAGCATTTTGAGTTTCGGCAAAATTACGCGATTCGGGCACCGAACTGGAAACTTTATCGGTACAGTTGCATAAAGCAACAATTGACATCATCCATGACATCACCATTCCTTGGGAATGGTGATGAGAATTCGGCACAAGCAAGAGGAAGGGCCAAGATGGCTCCTTTCCAAAACCCTAGATCCTACGGTCCATATCCGGTCTGACTGAAGTTCGAATTATTTACCGTTCTGCCATCCGTCTCTTCTATAAATAGCACCCTCCTCTTCTTCATTTTTCACACCAAAAATCTGCCCCTTAGAGAGAATTTAGAGAGAAGGCAGAGCCAGAGAAGTGCTAGCCAGGCCCTGGGTAAGTTCTTCGGTCCCTGGTCTTAAGCTTCGGTGTTTTATTCAGTAGCTATAGTAGAAATGCTGTTTTTATCTTTAATCTTCCAATATATTATAGATATCATATTTTTGGGTAGATATGATATATATTTCGAAATATGTGATGGGAAAAGAATTATGGCAAAATTTTGGAAGATTAGAGTCAAAACAAATAAGCTCGGCAAAATTCCGCCGATAGGTCCAACTAGGGGCAAAATGGTAATTTTACCTAAAATGCCGTTATACTGCTAAAAATTGTTGAATGTTGTCCTGATAGGATATCGTTGATAATCGGACTGTTTTTCACTCATTTGTTGTGCCGCCGTCACCCTTTTGTTTTTACCGTCGGACCACTTTTCGTCAAAAATGCTGTTTTTGCGCCGAAACGTTCCTTGTACCAAAACGAAGGTACGGACGCGTATTGTAACCCTAATCTTGTACTGCTCATATACATATATGTGATAGATACGTTCATAGACTGAGGCTCTGTTAGAGTCATCAATCATACTTACAGTTTACACGGGTTATAGTATTGATAATACCGTATGGGTTTTCCTAGCGCTGAGGACACGTGTTGTGATCGTGGCACAGGGTAATGTGCAGACATGTTGTTAGGCTTTACATATTGCTTTGTGCTTATGTTCTGTCATTTTGCTGTTCATACATCTGCTCTGTGCTTATGTGTTGATATGCTACTGTATTGTTATGAATATCTGTTGTCCATATACTGTTATATTTGAGTATAAGGTTAACCGTTACCTGAGATCCATATGGGAAATGGATCTCAGCTGTAGCTTCAGGGTCCGGAGGACCGAGTGGTGATCGGGGCAAGCAGCCGGCGTAGGTTTTCGGAGGAAGATTTATTTACTGTTTTCTGTATTTACTTACGAACCTTGGATGACTATATCATTACTCTTACACTATGATTAACATTTTGTTAATGGTTCAGTTACTCAGTTACTCTTCCGCTCCCATACTCTACTCTGATTAAAAAAAAAATCCGCTTTTAAAATGGGATGTTACAGAAACTACGAGGCCTAGCACAGTTTGCATTTAGTTGTGTTTTTTAAGCACCTAGTCAGGGATTAGATACCTAGAGACATGTATGGGAAGGGTCTCGTGGCCAACACTAAAGCCTTTTTAGAAAATCTACAATGAGAGGAGATTAATGATCGCTTCCGGCACTAAAGTCCACTGTTCTAAGCTCACGCCAATTTTGTAGATATGATATGATTCATATGTACATACACACACATATGCCTTTTTCAAACATCATGACGTAGGATATGACTTTGAATTTAATAACTAAATTGTCTCATACATCATAACCAATAGCAAGATCAGCATTGACCCACTAAAGCATAAAAGAATCTCTCATTCTTCTTTTTATAGAAGCATCAACATTCAAAAAGTTGCATGAAACTTCAATCCCAAATCTCTTGCATATTTCCGCCATATTTTAGTTTTATACATTTTATTAAACACTTTATGTGCACCTTAAGTTTAACACATAATACAGCACCATAACTCATCAATGATCAACCACACATGCAAATAGTTTTACACATTTCATAAGCACCTTATGGACACTCAATGATGATCTCTTGTGTTTTTAACAAATTTCACATGCATCCTCAAATAATAATTCTTAATTTTTGTAAGAACGAGTAGTTCTATCCCATAAACCCTTCCTAACCAACATCAATACAAGGAGTCAATCTTATTAGCAACCAACACAGATTCAACAACCATATACAACTCCCCAACCTTTTCAACACATACAGCAAACAAAAGAAATGAAGAGAAAAGGGGATAACATTAGTTTCATCTATTTATTTGGTTGCAAACTCTCTTTCATGCATTTTGACAAACAACTTATGTACAACAATGAACAAACAACTTCATGAAACTTCCAACTATCCAAATCTATTGACCAATTATTCTAAAACGTCAATATATATATATATATATATATATATATATACACACATAAAATTTATCATACTTTCTAAGACTTCTCTTTATCATTAATCAATTTAGCCTATAGGAAATCAACACAAAAAATTCATATTATTATAATGAAAAGTAGTTCAAAATTCTCATTAAAGTAGATCTTTTCATTAATGGTTAGATTAGAAATCACCATTTTTCTTCCCGCTTTTGAACCAGCAACTGCAGAAAAGAATTCCATTCCCAAATATTTCCAAACATATAAACCAGTAGAAAGAAACAAGAAGAACCAAAGCACCCTTAATCCAACCAACTACCCACAAACATAACATAGGGGAAGAAGGGAAGAGGCCTCGAACATACTAATCAATAAGACGCGCAAGAGAGAGAAAGGAGAAGAGGAAAAACTCCACCGACTTGCGACTAGCCAAAACAGGGAAGGAAGACAACTTTCACAAGAAAGAAGAAGGTGACGATGAGGCTAGAGGAGATAGAAGAACGAAGAAGAAGCAAGCTGATCAAGGCTATGCGCACAAACCATCGGCAAAAAGGAGGAGAAAAGCAAGGGCGAAGAAGAAGTAAGGAGCCAGGATGTAACACCCCTATTTTCATTATCAATGTGCAAAGTGTGAATTAATGAAATATTGAGAGGGTTTTGGCTACAATTAAATTGTCTATTTTCATGGAACCTTTTTAATTGTATTTAGTAGCCAAAATGACATATTAAATCAATGATTTTAGAGACTTTGTGACAAGGTGAAAGTCACTATGATTGTGACTAAATCTCAAATCCATAAGCAAGGATAATGAAGGGACTGTTTTAAATGAATTAGGGACAATTAAGAATAAATTGACTTGCCAACTTTATTAAGTACCTAAAGGGCATTGGAGAACAAATTATTGGACCTAAAATAAGGGTAAAATTTTGCCCAACCAAAGAAAAAGGGAATGATAGTGAAATTTGAAAAGCATGGCACATAAAATCTTGTTGACAAAGACCAAGTGACATGAGTGTGTAAAAGAAACAAATAGCAACATCTTTGTCCCATTTTGACTAGGATTTCGCCTAGCACTAAGGGAACATGAAATATTTCCAATGCAAAAAGAATAATTAGAAGTCAAGGGAATAACATGACAATTGAACCTAGGCTTAAGATTGAAGCTAAGCAAGATTACATTATCAAGATGATGTAATCCAACTTAATGTGCAAGAGTCAAATGGGAATCATTAAAGCATAAATATTCCTCCCCAAGAGACCTAGGGCGCCGGCCACAAGAAGAAAAGGGAGGAAGCTTGCACAAAATTCACATGTTCAAATGCAAAGTCAAAGCAATTAAACCTAAGAGGACAAGTGGCAACTTGGGATTAAATTTGACTTTTAGTAGGTAATTGTACAAGGGAATTAAGAGCCAATAGAAGTCAAATTTCTTTCCCTCCAAGCAATGAAATTTCGACTAGCCACATCAAGAAAAGGAAGAAGCTGATTTAAACAAATTTAAAGTAAATACTAAGCCAAAATGAAGAGTCAAACACTTAGGGAAAATTGACCAATAAGAAGGGACCAACAAGGACCAAGTTGGGGCTTCATTTTTAAGCAAATGGAGACAAAATCTAATTCTCATTTCAGCCATAAATTCTCACCAGCCATGAAGGACAAAGAAAGATGAAGCAAAGTCATGTATTAATGATAAGAAGCCAAAGTCAAGAACTTGAGTTTGAAACCAACTACCTTGTATAAGACCTAAATTTAAGATAAAAGGACACATGAAATAAATCAAACTCTGCTAACAAGGATCAGGTTTTCTCCACCTAGTGTCAGCCAAGAAAAGTCCATAAAAACTTGGAGAAAAGGGAAGAAAGACAAGCCATGAACCCTAGGACATGCTATGGACCATTGGACATTAGCTTGCATGGATATTTCACTTGATCAATGAGGTTCATTAAAGACTCTTCAGCCCTTATTTTGACTGCCTAAACCATGCAAGATAGAGAGGAAAAGAGTGAAAAAGAGAGCTTATTCACTAGGAAGAGGAAGAATTCATACGAGTTGAAGAACAAGGTAAGTAGGTTCATGTTTGGTTAAACTAGCCTTTTATTTTCTTCAATCCTTCATGTATACCCTCAAGGTCCCTCTGAATAACATTTTCATGGTGTCTCTATGATTCAAGGCCGAGACCCTAAGGAGCCAAAGGAGAAGAAATCCAAGTGGAACCAAGGCACAAGAGGAGTAAGTCACTAGCTTAGCTTGTTGTGGCTTGTGTCTTGGGATTTTGAGTAATTTTTATAAAAATGATTGAATAAAGAAATAATGTTTCTCAGGGGGAAGGCTCTGCCTAAACATTTAATATAGGTTATCAAGTGATTAAAGTCAAGATAATGATGTCTAAAGAAAGATTAAGCCAAGTGATGCATGAATATGAAGCTAAAGTGGAAACTATGATTATTGTTTATGATTTGTGATTTTCGTCGAGCAAAGCATACATGAGTTTATGATGTCATTTTGATGTTTTAAATGGTTTCAAAGGGTCCATGAAGAAATTTTGTATGGGTCCAAGTGGTAAACATAATTTTAGAACTCAAAAACCCTAAATTGCAAGTAAAAGAGAATATGCCAGTTTCTGTGGGTTCTAGACAGTAATGCTTGGTGAATGGTTTAAAAATACTAAACGATATCCGATAGGAATACAATTTTTCAGGCTTAAAGTAGACATCTTGGGCTTCATTTTGGTATATAAGTTTGTAATTGTTTGAGATTCCTACTAGGAGAAATGAATTTTAAAAATAGCTCAAAAACCTGGATTTTTGCCTCTACCAGCGAGTAAAGTTTTTACACAGAAAAATCCTATAAATTTTTTTGGCCTCTAGAAGTATTTTTAATAAATACTAGACAGTTAAATAGCCACTAGAATCATGCCAAAAGGATTTTTCGAGAATTAATTATGAATTTTTGACCACTAGAATCATGCCAAAAGGATTTTTCGAGAATTAATTATGAATTTTTGAAGTTAAGGCATATTTTCTAGAATTTCTGAAAAATGGGTGAATTTCATGAAATTAATAGGAGTTTGGATAAGTAAATAAAATGATTTTTTTTTATTTATTTAGGGTCAGCGCGTGTCTGGAGTAATTTTCAGCCACAAGAAAAGTTTATAAATTTTGGACAAGTGTCAGGTAGTAACTGTTTACTTGCATACTCTATGTTACTTTTGTATGTTTGTGGTGCCATAATTGAGGAACATGCATGTCTCGTGAGTGGGACATGCGTTTGGATTGTAGGGACTAGTGGACTGTGTGTCCTTAGGTCACTACCGAGCTGGTGATGCATTTAGTGTAGTTAGGGTTATACTGTAACACCCCTACGGGCCTCGCCCCTTACGGGTGGCGAATAGTGTGATTCTAACAACCCATCTGGATCTTCTTTATTTGGCATATGCGGAAGCGTTCATAAACACATACTCAAAATTAGACACCCAGCCCTATATAATTCATACGGAAACGTCAACATTCTTCAGGGCCGTTGTCATAGCTATCAGAGTGTCTTTGCTCTCTGCTCTTCTCATTCTTTCTACAGCAACTTCAAGCACTCCCTTCAGTGTGCCGTCTTCAAGTGACACTCCATTCTACAGTCTGGTACAACACTTCTCTGTCGTGCTCACCTGAATAATGGTTGGTTGTGGGGGGTGAGATTCTGGGGAATCTCAGTAGCAAACATTACCGAACAATGCATGTAAGATAAATGCTAGTGTATGATATGCTTGCCTTACATAGGCTCATGTTAACATAATGACATTTCGCATGCTTCAATGCTTCATAAAATATACTCATGGCCACAAGCATAATTAGAAACAGAGCTTCAACCATTCAAACATGTTAAACAAGCAAGTAAAGCAATCATGCATATTAACACACAAGCAGATAAATCAATACACGCAAGTAGGGTAAGTCCACTACCTTAGACTGTGTCCTCCGCTTGTACCTTTTCTTCCAACCACTGAAGTTGCTTGAAGCATCTTCCATTCTTTTTCTTTCTTTCTTTCTCGACTTCACATGGCCCTAAACACGTATTCATATTATTAGAGCCATGGAAATAAATACCTAATGGGCTATCTTAGCCTCATAGGCTTTCTTACACCCTTGGAGTTTATTCTTATTACCTTTGGCCATTTCTTTCTTAATTTCGCGAGATAGCTAAAAGCTGTCAACATTTTGGCCAAACTTCGTAAAATCATAATTAATTCTACAGGACTCCGATTGGGGTGGTTCAAATTTCTATCTGTCACTAATTAAGTCTATTTTCATGGAGAAATAATCACTAGACCTATTTCTTTCTGTATCATTCCCAGTTTTTCATTCTTTCTTCGCTGTCCAGAAAAAGGTTCAGTTTAATAGGTCAATTTCAAATATTTGTATCTCTCTAAAAACAACTCAGAATAATGCGTGTGACCTATCAAATTAAACCTTGTTATGTCTAGTTTATATCTGAAAACTTTCACAGCTAAACTAGATCATTTACTATTTCAAAATTGAACACGAAAACTATTGTTCATTTCTGAAGACTGTCAGCCTTTCAGTTTTTCTTTCAAACTTCGGAGATTCATAATTCTCATTGTACACATCTGATTTGGGTGTTCTTTAGCTCATATTAAAGAGTAAGATGTGTACTAATTATCCACAAAAATTCAGGGTCAAAGGAGTTCATTTACCCTGGTTCTTCTTTGCTCAAAGATTACTGCTTCAGCTGCAAGTTCAGTTTTCCAGCAATGACATCAGCATATAATTCTTTTTCACACATGCACTGTTCATCCACGAATTTACTGTAGCTAACGACTTTAACTCTGTTTCAGCACACAAAAACAGAGACGAATGGAGACATGCAACGTTAAACTTCAAACTTCAACCAATTCAGAACCTCATGCATGCACTTAGACTTCCAAAGTTCTTTGTTTCGGCTATCAAAAACAGAACAGCAATCATGCAGAATCATAACCACGTCTCTTAAGGTTCAAATTCAGAAACGAACGTTGGAAAATCTTAGAGAAATGAGAAGGAGAGAAGCTTTATGGCTCACCTTGTTCGAACCCAAATCTGCATATATGGTTCTTCAGTTTCTTAGTCTCTGCTCCTTCTTCAACTTCTCTTATTCTCTTTAGCAACTTCACTTGTTTGAACCCAACCTTGCATGTATGCTTTGGTGCTTCCTTCTTGTTCCACTTCTCTAGCTCCACGGTCTATCACAGTGACAGCCACTTCACATTCTATTTTATGTATGCAGCAGCAAGACGAATGAGAATAGGAAGATGAGAAACTATGGGTGCTGCTGAGACGCTGAGTTTCAAGAGACATAGTGGGGTGTGGGAGTTGCGTAAACGGTGAGGTGTCTCCAAAAGCATGCAACAGTACTGTGATTTCTCTTTGAGTGTTGGACCGAAGGAATAACAGCTGTGATCTCATGCTTTATCTGTGTTGGCCGAATGGATGCCTTCCTCCAACTCTCTTTCTCTCTCAAGCTCACACACTCTCGGTTTCAGCTTTCTTTATTGATCTCACTCAGCGTCTTTGTTTCTGGACGAATGGCGCAAAGAAGTGAGTGAATGAGATGAGAGAAATGAGGGCGTGCATGATGCTTGATTCAAAAAGGAATCGTGGAGCATGCGACAGACATGAGAGAAGTAGTGGAGTATGGCATTAACACGCTGCATTCCAAGAGAATGGGTGCTGATGCCAAGTTTCAAGGAGAAACTTTGGAGCAGACGTGAGTGAAACACAAGGAGAGTAGTGGAGTATGGAAGTTATCATTCAGAATTTCGAAGAGAGAATATTCTGACTTTACTATCCAGGCACATGTGCAATTGGGTATATGGGCCGAAATGAGTTTTGGATATTAAAGGAGTTGTACGTGTGCCTTGCTTGTCGAAACACAGAGAAGTGGTGGGGTTTATGCGCTGATAAGCTGTCGTATGAGGCTAGAAACAGATGTGATCTGTCACTGCCTTTCATTCTGATGTTGGGCCGAGGAGAAATAACAGCTGAGAGAATGAGCATTGCTATTTGAAGGCTTATTCATTGAATTGAGAGAGTGTGGGTCACGTGGCTTGCTTCATTGTTCACTGGTTCTGTGAGTGTACGAGAGCACGTGGCTTCCAATTAAATAAGAAAGAGTGCTTCAGTTTTGCCACAATGATTATGAATGGGTTTCTAGGTAGTGGCCGCGTGAATATATGGTAATGCATGATAGGGACCACGTAACTATATGAGAGGAACAAGGTGCTGCATTAATTGTTTAAAAGAGATACAAAATATTTTACCCTTGGGTCCACTAGCATGCTTCAAGTTCTGCATAAATTGAAGCATGTGACATTGCTTGGAAATAATGGAGAATAATTCAACACATACACCATTAATACCATATTCTCCTTTTCATTCTAATATTGAGCCATTAGACTTCAATAATTCTTTCTCAAAAATTCAAGGAAACTATTCCTCCACTTCCAATAATTATTTTTGGCCATAAATTATATCTTCCAGATATTCCTGTAATTTATTCTTTTCCCAAATATTCAAGGGAAATAGGCCTCAAATTCCAAATCTTCACCATTAATTCTCATTCAATATTTCTAATTTCCCAATTCCAAAATTTGGGATGTTACAGTAGGGACTAGTGGACTGTGTGTCCTTAGGTCACTACCGAGCTGGTGATGCATTTAGTGTAGTTAGGGTTTGAGGCCTTAGCTACTATATTTTTCCTAGCGCTATGGAACCGGGGTCTATGTCTATAGGCTGTCCGACATGATGCTGTGTACTGAATGCATGTGGTATGTTTACCATTGTATATGTGTATTGAATGCATACATGCATTGCATATATATTGTATATGAGTTTAATAGTTACTATGAGGTTCAATCTTGAACTTCAGACCATGCTAGAGATACAAGTGTTTCCGACTGAGTTGATTTGGAGAAAAGAGGTGAGGGCATGGAGATTGGGATGGAAGAAATAGGGGATGCCCTATTGCTTTTGTATTTTATATTTTGGATTATTGTATATTTTTACTTACTGCCCAGTACTTACTTTGGATTACTGTACCCTAACCCTACAGGGATCATTTACTTTTGATTATCGTACTTTTACCAGTATTACGTATTCGTCCAAACCAATTGTAACATCTCATTTTCAAAAGCAGTATATATTTTATTTTTTCATCAGAGTAGAGCATTGGAGCGATTGAGTAACTGATAATTAGATTCAAAATGCCGTAAGTCTGACTGATTACAGAAGCGGTACAATAACCGATAGTTTTTAAGGTAAATAACAACAGAAGTGTCTCTCTGGCAACACCCATGCTGTGGCAACAAAAGAAATTCTTTGGCCGAGACTCTAAGCGTGCTGCTTGCCCTTATCTTCGGCTCTCAGTCCTCCAGACCCTGAAGCTATTTTAGAAGCTGAGGTCCAAATGCACATCGGACCTCAGGTAACGGTTAACCTCATACTTATATAAACAACATATGGATGACATCACAGTATTAATCAACACATAAGTACATAGCAGATGCAAGATTAATATAACAACAGTACACATCTCATGTAAAGTTATCTATGCTAATAGTACACATTGCATGTAAAGTTATCTATGTTAACAATACACATCGCATGTAAAGTTATCTATACAAATCGCTTGTATAGTCGTCTATCACATATAATCATACAATAAGCATCATAGTTAGTGTTACAGTACGCGAACGTACCTTCGTCGGTGGTATAACGGTACTTTTTCGGAAAACTGTACTTTTTGACAGCGGGTGAAACAGCGGCACGACAGCGGTACAACAGCGGTACAATTATCTCAGATATCCTATAAGTATAATATTTATCAATATCTAGCAGCATAACAGGCATTTTAGGTATAAATTACCATTTTGCCCCTGAACCCCTAATCGGCGGAATTTCGCCAAAGCTTCGCTATTTTGACTCTATCTCTCCAGAATTTTGACATATCTCTTCCCCCAACAATATTTTCGAAAATAATACCATATTTACCCCTAAATATGATATCTAGACTATCTTTAAAAATTAAAGATAAATCTAGCATTTCGACTACATCTACTGAAAGAACTACCGAAACTAAAGACTAGGGACCGAAGAACTTACCCAGGGCTCCGCTAGACTTTCTCTCGGGCTCCTCCTTCTCTCTAAAAATTCTCTCTATTATGAATTTTGGTGTGGGAAATGAGAAGAGAGGTGCCTTCTATTTATAGAAGAAAGGAATGGCATTTCGGTAATTAATTCAAACTTTATCAGATTGATTTTGAGCCGTCGGATCGCACTTCGACACGTGGCTTCATCCTTGCCATCCATGTGTTGGATGACATCATCCTTCTAGAAGAAGATGATGTCACAAGCTTGCTTTATGTGACTATACCAATAAAGTTCCCAGTTCGGTGTCCGAATCGCGTAGTCTGGGAAAAATCTTAAAAATCTGATAGCAAGGCACTGAAGTTTTATTCTTTCTCTTCAAAACTACTTGGGTTAACTAAATTTTTGATCCCGTTACGGGTATTCCGTAGTCTGCTGAAGATTTTAGGACATACGCCATCGATTACGGAAATGACTTCTGGTAGAACCAGCTTCTGGATAAAAATTCACTGGTTCGTAATATGTTCTGACCTAAGAAACCTAATCTCTGGTTTGCCACAACTATTTCTTTTTCTATAGGTTCTCATTTACACTATCTGACCTATTTCTGATTTATCCTGTATCTTAATGACTCATTTGGTTTCAGAAATTACTTCGGAGATAATCCACTCCGAGGTAGAATTTCACTGGTTTATAAAAGGTCCAGATGTCTTAGACTAAATCCCTATGTTTTGGTGAAGGATTTAATTTCTATCCATTCTCAAATGTCATGTTGGCCCTTTACCGAATATATTATTATTTTATTCAAAATATCTAGATTTCTTTTTTTCTTTTTTCTTTTATTTATTTTTCTAAGCATAAAATATTTTATTATTATTTTATTATTTATTTATTAATAATTTCGAATTTCTCCCCTTAAATCAATTATTTACTAATTAATTTACTTATATCATAATATAAACAATTAGCCACTAATTACTTAATTAGCCACTTACTAATTGTTGGTAATTTTCATAATTAGGATTAATTATTATCTCACAACTATTTTACTTACATTGGTATTTTATATCCCATGTACAATATTAAAAATCATGGGGCCAAAAAGTACTTTAATAATATTATATTTATGCTTCTCTATCTTTCAAGGAAATAATCCCAAAAAATTCCTAAAATTAGAGACAACATACTTCCTAAGTTTTTGTCAATATTTGTTGCCATATGAGATTTATCATAATATTTTTAGGCCATTTTATGCCTTATAAAATACATTTTTCATGTATTTTAGCTCATTATTCACCCTAATTTCAATCGAAATTACCTTAGAAAATAAGGTATTTATTACACTAGTTTCGAGACCACATATTCACCTATATCCAATAGGTATTATTTACTAATTTATGATACTTATCATAAATACGATTTTTAGGGTATTACATCAATCATATGTTCTGTTGCGTAACACTCTGATGCATGTTAATATGGAATAATTAACTAAGGGAATGGTAATAAGTAAAAAAGGATCCCTCTAACCTGCCAATCGAGAGGGCCAGCCCGGTAGGGGTGTAACACATAAAATTTCTCTGTCTTCTCTGCTCAACCGTGTTTTAAAGATGTAAAGGGAAAAAACAAGAAAACCGGGAGTAGGTTAAAATATATGTTGGGTCAGTTATTTATTTAATTTTAAAGAAGGGCTTTATGGTAGTTTCATATCAATAAAGCAACATAAAAATTTCCCTAAGACATAGATAGGATTCAAACCCCCTGACCCAAAAGTAGACAATAAACAATTTCCCACCAAACGAACAATCCACTTTTATAAGAAACTTACAATAAACAGTCTATATATAATAATTAAGATTAAATAAGTATTCAATGTACATTCAGGCAATAATAGAGATACAAATCTAATTATAATATATTGTTGTTGAATTTTAAATTTTTTTAAATTCTTGGGTTGTTACAGTAACTTGGGTCTTTTCTAGAGATAGATTAATTTGAGTCTCTCTCAAATATTCTCGAAGAGTTTAGGGTCTAGTAATCATCTTAAGAAGAGTTACTTTATCTAAGCAATTATTTGTGATCAATGACAGTGATAATTGTTCTTAACAAAAATAACACGATAAACAAGACATGGATGCATCTAGTTTAATTTATTTGTTGTAAGAAATTCGATGGTGGGACGTTACAAGTTATTCCATGTTGCGTAGCATTCATACAAACACCAAAATAATTTCACCATTCATGGACTTTTGCCTCATTTAATAATACAAGTATACTTTGATATATTTATTGGCAAGTAATTGGGTTTCATTTAATTTGTTTTAGGAATCAGACCAGATGGAACTACTGCACGTCTGCTCAAAGGCATACAAGAATCTGTTTAACAGATCACGGGGTTATTATCCAATGAATAATAAACATACAATTAAATGATTTAGGTTAACATATGCTTCTTGAAATTCATTTGGGTCCCAAAGACGATGGGTTTACATACTCTTTAATCTTGACCCTCTTTAAATGATTTATGTAATATAGTAAAGGGTTAAGGTGCAAAAATAGACATGTGATTTTCTCCGAGGAGCGCCCAGTAGCAAATATTTTTTTTAGGTGCAAAAGTGACTATGTGATTACAAATTAGGTGCAAAAATAGCGTTTGACCGTTAAGTTTGACTTTTTTTGCTGACTAGACGATGACGTGGCATTTCAAAGGTGCAAAAATAATTTTATGATCTTAAAAAAATATTTCAGGTATTGACCGGTACTAAAAGGATACTGAAAAAAATATTTCAAGTTACTGACTGGTACTAAAAAGTATTTTCAGGATACTGATTGGTACAAAAAAAATATTTCATAATTTTGAAAAATTATTTTAGGATCTTGAAAAAATATTTCAGGTATTGACCGGTACTAAAAGGATACTGAAAAAAATATTTGAAATTCCACGTCATCGTCCAGTCAGCAAAAAAAGTCAAACTTAACGGTCAAACGCTATTTTTGCACCTAATTTGTAACCACATAGTCACTTTTGCACCTAAAAAAGCATTTGCTACTGGGCGCTCCTCGGAGATAAGCACATGTCTATTTTTGTACCTTAACCCTATAGTAAATTATCGATTACTATAAGTGCCTATGCTTGACAACTTTTGCCACCCATGTGTTCACCACATGATTTTGCTCGCATGATCGATATCAATTTGGTACATGGAATATTAGATAAGGATAGCTATATCAATTCATCAACACTTGATAATATCAAAAAGTTTTAAAATTAATTTGCCATGTAAAAAATATGTATGTTTTCCCATGCATGTCAAAATTTAAAGGCCACGTCAAGATAACTAAAGGAACGAATGCTTCATATCAACGTCAACTAAATTCGGAACCAGGTTTAGTGTGATTGCAATGATGGGCACCAAAAGCTCATTACCATGATGAGATCTGCATATTTAAAATAAAATTTCAACAATATAGTTTTAAGACTTTTTAATTATTGGTTTTTAAATTAAAAAAATCATTTTTGAAAAACATATACTTAAGAGATTATCCTTATTTTATATTTTGTGAATATTTAAATAATTTTTTTCTGAAAAAAGTAAAAGTAAGAAAATATTCAATATAAACTATCAAAATTATATCTGAACAGTCTACAGTGGTAAGGATTTATTTGCTCTCATCATTGCAATTAACACTAAAAGTGGTTCCAAACTAGCTAACACAAATATATTCCATGCATGGCTCACCACTAGCGCTAGCTAACACAACATTTGTTTTATTGTTCATGTGTTTTTAATCTGATTCCAAGTTTTAATATCCCATTTATCTATAACTGAGTACTATTATTGACTAATTTAAATTTAAGTACTTTGGAGCTTAAATAATAATGGATAACTTGTCTCATCATTTGTTTCATCAGAGTATATATTGTTTCATCCACTGATCACTGTGGTATGCTAGCTATCTCATGCTCCCTTAATGAATTTTATTGTGTTTCAAGTCTACGTTGTGCTCTTAACTCCGGTGGTAATAAGCGAGACCAATTAGAGTTTCTGGTTATGAACAATATATATAAATACATAGTTTGAGACTTTGAGGCATATATGAAGAATCTGCCTCTGAGACATTGGCTTAATTCAGTTCTTCATGGGCTTTCAGAGTGTTTTGTCCTCTTCATGGCTGTGTGGAAATATATAATGCAGCTCTTGCTATGAATATAGGTTGTCGAGCAAGTGTTAGAAAAATAATTTACTTATATGTGATAAATTTTTTATTTCAAAAATAACAAGAGACTTCGTTGGTAGGAACTTCTGTAAATAAATACGATATTTTATAAATCTACGTTACATAATTAGCTTTTAGCTTATTATGTCTGAAGTTTCCTCCTTTATTTTTCAAGTTTGTCAATTTAATTATCAGTCTCAGCCTTTAAGCTTAGGGGACGAGTCATGAAGACCACGGAGAACATTCTTGTATCACCGGCGGATCAGATTATTGACAAAACATTGGAAAAGAAAAAGGGTTAAGGGTCTTAAATGCCATTGAAGTTTTCGCTCAGGAGCACTGGTAAGACGGAAGTTTTTTTCAGACCAAAAATGCCAAGGAAGTTTTCGCTGAGGAGCAATTTTGCCCCGGAAGTTTTCACTAAGGAGCAATGTTGCCCCGAAAGTTTTCACTAAGGAGCAATGTTGCCCCGAAAGTTTTCACTAAGGAGCAATTTTGCCCTTCTGTCCCCAAATATTAAATTTGACTATTAAATCAGTCAAATACCACACATGTTATGCCTTGAAAAAGTCAAACTTGGAGTCAGAGAATGAGATCCTTGAGATGTTGAGCTCAAGGCGGCCAAAATTTGTGAAGTCGAACTGGTCAAAGGGACTGAAAGGTCGACTGTCACAAAACCCAAAGGAAGCATCACTTATTATCTAAGCAAATGATCGTCTATATAAACGTAAATATTATCACTATTGATTTGTTTTACTAAACCAATTTTGGAACAATTCATTTCTCGTGTTTTGCGTTTCATTTGCGTTTTGTGACAGACCTTTCAATCCCTTCGACCAGTTCGGTTTCACAAATTTCGCCATCTTGAGTTCAACATCCGAAAGATCTCCTTTCTCGACTCCAAGTTCGACCTTTTCAAGGCATGACATGTGTGGTCTTTGACTGATTTAATAGTCAAATTTAATATTTGGGGACAGAAGGAAAACAATTGCTACGTTTTGTAAAATTCCGGGGCAAAATTGCTCCTTAGTGAAAACTTTCGGGGCAAAACTGCTCTTCAGCGAAAACTTCCGTCGCAAAAGTGATACTTCCGGGGCAAAATTGATACTTCCTATGAACTTCCGTGACATTTTTTGTCCAAAAAAAAAACTTCCGTCTTAACAGTGCTCCTGATCGAAAACTTCCATGGCATTTAAGACCCTTAACCCAAAGAAAAATGATGAAAGGGTCCAGTAAAATAAAAATAAAAAATCATTGGATATTTTGGGATTTTTTTTTCTTAACCTTTGGATATTTGGGGATTACAATTTACAAATTAATGTATCTACCCGTAAAATATTGAAAATGTGATGAGATTTTTTTTTTTTTTTTGCCCAACGTGAAGGCGATGTCACTACGCGTATGGTTTAACAGTAGAGTGTCTATTTTCGATTAGCAAGTTACTGCAAAAAGGAATTCTTATTCATGAATTATTTTTTAGGAATTTACATTTTATTTAGGAAAATATTGTATATTATTATTATTTGACATTGGTTTTTATATCTTTTATTTTATTTAAATTTAAGAATATATATTCAAAAAAAAATATTTTTAATTATTACTGGTCTAACGCCACATTAACCTCGATCGATCTGACTTACCCTTAACCCATTGCTTTGATTTGTTCAGTAGCCGATCCGGTTTTTAGTACATTACTTAATATAAGATAAAATAGTATATTTAAGCTATTTTTTCCAATTAAGTGGTATGACATCATGTCTTTATATATATACATATATATATGAATTAATACAGTCTTTATTTGGGTCCATGTCTACCCTCATTTTAATTTCAATCCCTTGAATTGAAAACCATGCGTATTGGTCGCTCAAAGGAGAAAATAGTTCAATTTGTATAGAACTATAGGGACCAATATTTTAAATTGAATAAAACTTGAAGAACTGAGATTAAAACGAGGTCAAACTTAAGAGATTAACTTGAGAACCAAAGATTGTATTAAACCTATATATGTGTGTGTATCTATGTGTATGTGAATAAGAAAATGATGGAAAATGATGGATGTGAACAGTGAGAGGAAAAAGGTGGAATAACAAGAGTAAGTGTAACAAATAACTAGTAGGGGGGACACGGCATACATGAATACGATGATGGGCAAGACACTAGTGCAAAAAAGGGCTTTAAGACCGCCTCGTTTAGAGCGAAATAATGACGCACCAGTCTTAAAAGTATGACCGGTGGCAGTTTTGTAAATATCAAGAACTTATTGGACCGGATCCTTTATTAATGGGTCTTAAATATATTATTCAGACCGCTTAACAAAACAACCAGTCTTTAAAATGTTATTAAAAAAATTGAAATATCAATTACTTTATAGAGAAATCTCGTACAGCCCGACTTATATTTTCTGCAGACCAAAATAATAAGGAAAAATTTAAATATAAAGGACTAAAAATTTTAAGACCGGACATATATAAAAAACGATCTTAAAGGTTATACTTTTAAGAGCGGACTTAAATTGTGGCCGGTACAAAATATTGAAAAAAATTAAACAAAAAGTTTATTACTAAGACCAGATTTTATTAAAGAACGGTCTTAAATGTTAACCTTTAATACCGGCGTTTTAGTTCATCTGGTCTGAAAACAAAAGCGCCAAATATTCACACGAAACCTTACCTTAGGACTTATACGTTGCTCTGTCTGAACTCTGAAACCCCTATTATTGTTGCGAAATCCCTCTTCATGTTGCATTACCTCTCTTCCTCGCCCACCACCACCATCCTCTATTATTCTCTCACATTCTCAGGCGTTCCTCTTTCGCACCACCACTCTCAACCTCTCTTCCTTTCTTGAAAATGAACGGAGAAAACGGTTCTTGTCTTGTTCGTTCAATGCCAGTTACTAGTCTTACTGGTGTGAGTCAGAACAAACCCTCGTCATCTCACAATGAGCCTCGTAACCGCCCTGCACGCCGTGGTAGAAGTGGTACATGAATGAAAGATGTATCCGTAAGACGGACCTCTGGGTCAAAGCTCGAGATTCAGTTTGATAAAAAGTTGTCTTTTTTCGATCCTAATAAAGGCAAATATAATAGTTTTGTCGGCTATCTAGAACGCAGCAAGGCTAGCATCTTGACAGATGAGTGGAAAAATGTGGGCCTTCGCACAGTAAAGGAACCTATTTGAGACACTATCTGGCTTACCTACACTGTCCCTGACTGCCAGAAGTTGAAAGACAAGACATTGTCTTATTGTGCTAATCGGTGGAGGAAGTTTAAGACCTTTCTTGCTAACACCTATATTTTTGCCGAGGTTCAGCCTGACCATAATCCTTGGGACAAGTACACATTTATTGATGAACAAACTTGGCAACTATTTGTTCAGCTGCGGACCACTCCTGAAGCTTTGGTGAGTTTATATTTAGTTTTGTTTGCTTATTAACCTATGCGGATATGTGAATGTTATTGTGTTCATTTAATCCTGTCGGATGGGAGGAATGATGTTCTGACCGTTGTGACTGGAAAACCAGATCACGCGAGGCGTGTAAGGGGGGTTGGAGGACGGGTAGGCCTGAAGGAATACTTTGGTAAATCCAAACGCCACAAAGAAAGTATGATTACCCAGGAGGAGATGGAACAAACGGTGGCCAAAATAAATGAGGAAGTAGCGGTCAAAGCAGCGGCTCAAGAAGCTTCATTAACTGCAATGTTTGAATCCCAGATGAGCAAGATGCAGGAGGAAATGAATGAATTGAAGCTGCTTTTGAGCTCTGTAACACCCCAAATTCCGTAGCATAAATCGTGCCGGTGACACGTGGTTTTATAAAAATTCATCAGAGTTTTGAGGTGCTACAGCTTAGCGTTTTGCGGAAACAGAGAGCATGTACTAAAAATTTGAACAAGCGAGCGATCGATATGAAATACTCAGACATATGATGATGCCTGACGTATACTGATATATATATTACAAAATCTCCCGAAGGAATTTTTCATGTGATACAATAATACAAAACTATAATTACAATTCTTACATGTAACTATACCCTTTTCAACCAAGCCTTAGGTAGACTTGAGACATAGAACCTAACTCAGTTAAATCATCTCATTTGGCCAGGCTGGGTAGGTCTAGTGGGAGTCTCACCGTGCTAGGGTGACTAATTGACTGAACCACATAGACGACCCTTCTAGTTTAAGCACCAAATGATGTGAAGTAACTTTATTAGATTCATGCCATAAGGTAGGTTATGTTGACTTTCTTCCCGCATTTCCTTTGACCGGTGCCTCCTCACGGCTCCGTCCATTAATGCTCCTACTCATGGCTCCATTCACAACGTCTTCATAAGTCCTGGTTCCTTTCCTGAACCTCTAGTCAAGTCTAAGATTCAAAACAAATTGAATCTTAGGTAACAGTTAACCTCATATGAAAAGTATAACAAAGTATATGCATGATGAGATATTCACAACATTTCACAAAGATAAAAACATTATTCAACATATCGAGGCAATAACATTACACAGCCCCCCGCAGATATGTATGTCATCCCAGTCTGCACACTCTCCGGTGCCACGATGTACAGTCGTGTCCATAGCGCTAGGAAAACTCAAACGGCGTTAACAATACCATAACCCGTGTATAAAGCTGAATGTATATGTAGTGATCTAAGCCCCATAAACTTAGTCACAGTGCATGACCCAAGACCAAGTCTTGTCCATCACTTCATGAATCATTCCATCGCATACATGCATACAAGACATATCATAGTTAAAGTTACTGTACGCGAACGTACCTTCCTTTCATGTGAATAGTAATTACTATTCATGTATACGGTACTATTCACGTATACGGTACCATTCATGAATAGTAATACGTCCGTCTATCAAATCTGCCTCCGGAATCCTCGGATATCCTAACAAATTACCATATCACTTAGAGTAATATCCTAAAGGTAAATTTCACCTTTCTACCCTTGGTGAATTTGTTATTACCATTTTGCCATTACATTTTATTAAAACAAAACGCTACTTTCAGCATTATGGCCAGATTTTCCTCTAACTTTGAAAATTCATAATTAATTCTACAAATATCGAAACGAGGTTCCGTAAAATTCCCCGGAATCCTTAAGATGTCTAGTTTTAAGTAAAAATACTCTCATTTACCCAGAATGTGAGAATCATTCCCAGTTTAATGTTCTTCAACACTGCCCAGAGTTTCGTCCAGAAAACGTAGCCTAACTTCAACTGGTTGTATCTCTTTGTACAGGAATCAAAACGCTACATATTATATATATTCGGAAAGTCCTACATATCTACTTTATTTCTGGAAAGTTTCGTGATTTATGGCCTTCATTTTCAACATAAAAGATTAGCATTTCATTCGCTGTTTGCCCAGAAAGTTTACTGAAAATTTTACCAGAACTTCGTTACTTTGATCTTCAACTTCCAATAATTTTGCTCCATAATATTTTTCATCTTATTTTCGAAATAAAGACATTTTTAATCATAAAAACATGAAATCAAAACTATATTGGAAGATTCAAGATCAAACTAACATTTATTCTAAGAACTACAAAACTAAAGACTAGAACTTAAGAACTAGAGAACTTACCCTTGAAGAACCTTGCTACTCCTTCCTCCCTCTTGCTTCTCACTAGCTCTCACTTCTCTCTTAAACTCACCTATTTAGTTTTGAGTTTGGTGTGAAGAATGAAGAGGTAATTGCTCTCTATTTATAGGGAAAATTTCAAGATTTTCAAGATATAAAATTACATGTTTCCCTTGCTTCCCATGCTTGATGCATGAAATGCATGGGAGATTTAAATATGACGTGAATAGTAAATACGTATTTTTGAATAGTGAATACGTATTTTTGAATTATTCATGTCCCATAAGATACCGATTCCATTTTATCATTTAATGTGTTAATCTTATTACATTGGTCATATCTTGCCTTTTGTTAAATTAATTCCAAAGTGGAATTTAGATGAAAATATAATCAATAGATTATAATTCCTTGAGACACATATTCACTTTTAATTAATATGCCTCATTTATCAAAATAGAGTATTTATGATAAATAGGAATTTTTGGGTATTACAAGCTCTCGTCCAGAGACCAGTGTTCCCTTCACACATTCACCTGCACCTATGCGGCAAAGCACTAGAGGGAGCTGCATTGTTGAACAGTCAGAACAACCTTGTGACCTTTATGTGGAGGATCCTGATCATCATGATAGACGATTAGTTGCAAAAGGGACTGTCCACAACTTGGGATCAACTGTACACCACCAACAAATGGCCGATGATGAAGTCAGAGTGTCAGTGGAAGAGGTCATCATTGATGCACGTGTCCCTCTCCCAACTGATCAAGTGAAGGTTGTGAGTGGTGTCATTGGAACCTTCATCTCGTGGCCAGTGAAGCTTGTACATGTTTCTACTCCTCCTGAAGCTCCAGCCCCTCCTGAATTGGTTGGCACGGCTAAGTTGAGTGCCAAGGACAAAATCGTCCTTATGGTATCCAATAAACAAGTTGGACTTAATCAGTGGCCTGTCAATACAGAAGTAGGCCTCCGTAATAAGCACCTGGTTTTGGTTGACCAAGATTATCTAATTTCCCTGCTGTTTGATAAACAGAAGCTTACTGATTCAATTATTCTCATGTTTATAAAGTAAGTATCTTCTTCTATGAATACATAACATAAATGTGAGACACTCACATACATATATACTAATTCTCTAACATCATTATTGTAGGTTCATGCATCGTGAATTGGAACAGCAGGGCAGAAGCTAAGATATTGGATTCTTGTGCCTACAGTACATAAGTCAACCACCCTTAGTGAAGAGACAATCATACATAACATCAAGGTTGTCCCCCAATAGGAGAAAGTGGTACTTGGCACCATACTACCATAGGTACATATCATAATTCTTTTCTGCAATTCCCTTAATTTTGCTACATATTACTGAGTACTTGTCTGTTGTGAATTTTCAGTCGCCATTGGCAGTAAGTCTTGATTTGCGAGAATGAGAATAAATTGGTCTTTCTATGCTCCATTCACAATTATCCACCGCCTACATTGAAGCAGATCGTGAACAAGTAAGCATGTCATTTTGATTGTCTAGTCTGAAATCTCTGCTGTAAATTTTCAGTGACCATTATTGAGCAAATTTGTGTTTTTGACAATAGGCCCTTGAAATCATTCCAACAAAAGGTCAAGAAAAGGTTTGGGGCTGAGATCAAAGAGCCTACATGGATCATACCAAATGTTAGTACATATTTGGACACTGGCACACTGACTTGTGAACTTGGTTAGTAGAAATATATGCTCTTATATATTTCTTGTTCATTTTTAGACTCGTCGGCAACCAAAGGAGTCCAACCTTTGTGGCCATTACGTCTTGACACGCATGTATAATATTGTCATGCAACCAGTGACTACCATCACTGAAACGGTAAATATATTACATAACTTTGCCTGTGCGCTGACCCCTTTGATGCAAGGAAATACGACTAATATATTTCTGTCTTTGATGCTACAGACTTTTGACTGTGCTAACCCCTTTCCTGATGGTAAGATTGAGCGCACAGGCAATGTATTTTGTGAATATCTGTATGATCTGATGATCTCGGAAAGTTGGAAAAATAATTGATTTGTGAACTCATTCGTAAATATATGTTGTATCAACAATCGTCTTCGGTTGTAAATGAACAATTGTCCAATTTGTGATAGTATACAATAATAATTTGTTAATTCATTTCAAACAATTTCCTTGTGTCCATTTGTGGTTGCTGAATGTATTGGATGGTGGATAAGTAAATTTATTGCTTAATTTAAAAAAATATTGCGAGAAGTGTAGGACCAATTTTTTTTTTTAAATGTCCGGTCCTAAAAGTCTTTGTTTCATATCAATTCTATGCCGGACTTTTAGGACCGTATATTTACTAAATGTCTGGTCCTAAAAGTCTTCGTTTAATTTAAAAAAATATGCCAGACTTTTTAGGACCTTAGATTTACTAAATGGTCGGTCCTAAAAGTCTTCGTTCCATACTTTTAAAACCGTAGATTTATTAAATATCCGGTCCTAAAAGTCTTCGTTTAATTTAAAAAATATGGCCACACTTTTAGGACTGTAGTTCTATGAATTGTCCGGTCCTAAAAGTGTGGGCAATATATTTATTAATATATTTTTATATAAAAAATCACTTAGATATTTAAGAAATAATCATAATATTATATTAAATATTTATTAAATATTGTGTAACTATATCATCTTCATTATCCATATTTCATAATTGCCTTCCTTTTTATTTTTTATTTTTTTAATTTTAGTGTTTTGAGTCTGCCATTTTTGCTTATGTACGTGTTGGCTAGAGATCAGATGCTTACTGCTCTACTTGTAGATAGTTAAGATGAAGATTGCTTTCCACCACCAGATATTCAGATAATGCATAAATGTAACTAAACACACACGAGAACAAAATTTAAAAATATTTATTATATATTATGCTGCCCTAAAAAGGGCAGCGACTTTTACAACAACAAAAACCATAAAACGACTAATTCTCCCCATTGAAGAGGGAGGAGACGTCGGAGGCGTTGGAGGTGTCGGAGGCTTCGTCTTCAGAAGAATGGTACTCCACGTCATTGGCGTGGAGTACCATGTTCAGCTTGTTGTTGACGGTATGAACAAGCTGAACCAATTGGCCCAAGCGTCGGTCGATGTGATCGACGCGGGCCACCACGTTCTGCACCAACTGCTTGACAGTCGGATTTGGAGGCAATGGAGGAAGGGGCTGAGGTTGAGGAGGAGGAGGAAAAGGAGGACCTGGTGGAGCAGCCATTACAGTGGAGGCTAGGCGGTAGAGGAGGCCGTGTAGAAGTGATGGAGAAGAATGTGAAGAAACTAAAGTAACAACGGGTTTAAATAGAGAACCCATACTGAAGAATATGAAACGCCGGAAACTTTTTACAAGGAGACACATAGTCCTCAGAATACGAGGAGACGCATAGTTGGGCAGTTTACCTGGAAGCCGAAGAGACTCTGGATCGTGTGAACAAAGTGTAAGGATACGACTCTGCTATCTGAGTAATTTTGAAGTGACTAAACATTTAATACCGGATTTTGTAAAAGATCCTTCTTAAAAGTAATATTTTTTAAGGAAAAATTCTTACTTTACAAAAATAAATAATTGAAAAAAATAAATTGACTGTTAGGACCGAATATAAGATAAATGGTCGGTATTAAAAGTAATTGAATTGATTGGAAAAATAAATAGTAGACATTTAGGACCGGATATATGATAAAATGACGGTCTTAAAAGTAATTTAATTGAAAAAATAAATAATATACTTTTAGGACCGGACATATGATAAAAGGACGGTCTTAAAGTAGAAACACAAAAATCATAATTAATTGCGTATCTCAACTCTCTGCCCTTATTAACTCCTCATACTACCTATCTGTCCTTATTAACTCCTCACTACCTCCTAACTCCTCAATACTTAGCTCTCTGCCCCAACTGCTCAAAGCCTTAAACCATAGTTAGATACAAGATAACTCCTCATAGGGGTACTCTTAGTCCTGAAGCTCGTGCCTTCCTTGGATCGTTATACGGTGCGCCTTCTCCAGCTAGAGTGCGTTCTATTGTGACTGAAGAGTCTCGGGTCGTTGGACCCATTGTTATTTTGGATGATGAAGAGATTGCCGCACCCCCCAGCCTTCAGACCATGAAGAAGTTCCAACTCCCCCTCTCCAACCTCTTGGCCCCAGCGCGCCTACTGTTGACCCCTCTCCTCTTTCCTCTAATGATGCATTGTGGCTGATGCGAGTAAGACAGGAACTTGCTGATCTTCGGCGGGAACTTAATGCTGCTCACGCCGATATTGCCAAGGCATTGGAGGATACTAAGCTTTAGGATGTTTAGTTAGATTCTTGTCGTTGATAATGTTCAGTTTGTTTTTCTTTCTTTTTTTTCCTTGTGTACGTGCATATTCTCCAGTAATGTATGAAGCATTAAGAACTAAGCTTTTGTCTTTTCTATATTCATATTCTCCAGTAATTAAAGAAGCCTATATATTCTCCAGTTTTCCTTTAATTTATCTTATTCATTCAATTGCTGCTCCGCTCGCCAAAGCCAATCCTCTTTTTTTTTGGTTAATTAATAAATGAGGACCTTTATGACCTGAAAAATATTTGACTTTGAGGACCGGAATTTGTATAACATCCGGTCTTACAATTAAATGAATAGTAAAAATTTAGGATCAGAGTCTTCTAAACCGCGAGTCTTAAAAATTAATTAATAAAATTTTATCTTTAGGACCGGATACTTTATAAATAACCGGTCTTAAAAATCCAAAATTAATAAAATGTCGCGCGGAAAATTAAATTTCCCTCCCAGAACTTCTCTTGTCGCGCCGAAAGTGGTTACTCAGGTTCTGTCTCCAGTGTGTGTTGTGTCGTCGCTTCTTCGCGTTGCTCTCTCGACAATCACTATCTGGTTCCTTAGCTAAACATCTATAGACCAAGCTGTACGAGGTGTTTCGGTTATATAACTTTATGATTTTCCTGCTTATAGTTTTGGGTTTTTCATGGGTTGAAAGGAAATCGATGAAATGTTCTTGTGGGTGACTATGTTGTTAATGAATATTGTATTTTGAAGATTATATTTTCACTTTAGACCTACCCAACTGACTAACAAGTGTTTTTAGGTTTCTCTTGCTGTCTGCAACATCAACGTTCGTGGCCGGAGAAGAAAGATTCAACAAACGCATTTGAATTTATATGCTACAGGTGAGTCCACAAGACCTCATGCGATGCATTTAATTTCTTCGTCATGCATTTATTTTGCTTCTTGGATTCACTGTGATACATTTATGACCAAAAGTGATTCTTCGTTATGCATTTAATGGGCAAGTTTCTCCGTAAAATTAAAAAAAATAAAATAAAAAAGACATAACCGACATTGAGCATATATATGCATTTGGAGTTGCCTTATTTTTTAAGCAAGTTTCAATTTTTTCGGATTATGTATGTTAAATCTTTCCGTCTATAGGAATTCTACTATGGATCACAGTTGGATAAATAATGTTTTACGGACGAGTGTTGAATATCAGAATGGGGTGAGGGAATTTATAGAATTTGCTAAACAAAATGCCCATGATGATAGTGGGAAGTTTTATTGCACTTGTGTGGAATGTTTGAATGAGAGGCAACTAAGTCCTGAAGTTATACACACATTTAATTTGTGAAGGATTTTGTAAGACTCATACCGGACATTGATATTGATGACGAAATTCACTCAAATTATGGTCTTCCTGAGAGTACTCCTTTTTCAAGGGGTCTACCGGACATGAACGAAGAAGATGAAGCGGATAATGAACCCGGCATAATAAATGATCATCAAGAATGGATATGGGAGGATATCCCTTTATAAAAGAGTCAATTCATAAGGTAATATTCATATGCAGAATTCTTTGAAAACTTTAAGGTTTTAACTATATTCCTTCTATATATGTTCTTAATTAAACAATGTCACTGACTATGAAGTTTGTTCTTGTTTTGTTTTTGTGGCAGGATCCGATCCAAAGGGGCATGTTATATGTAAAAGATCGAGGATGCTACGTTGTTGGGTGAGAATCAGATGAAGGTATGGTGAATATTATATTGGGCATATATGTTGATTTACGTGCTGTATTTGTAACTCATTGTATTTGTAAGTAAGTTATCTTATTGTATATATTCATTTAGGTGTTGTACTGTCATAGTATAATCATTAATTAAGATGCCACATAACTCATGATGAATAATATATGTATTCTTTTCCCAATTCAATTTATTCACAATGGATTGTTCATAGCTTGTAGCTTATAGTACGAATTTTATGTGCTGGATAATGTATTGGATTTGTGTATTATATGATTAGGAACTACAGAACAGAGAAACAATTCAGGAAAATTTGGACTGGAAATAAATATGCTAGTCTTAAAAGTTCAAATTTTAAGACCGGATGTATTTATATGTCCGGTCTTAAAGGTCTGTGTACATATTTGATATTAGGCCGGTCTTAAAAGTTGGTCTTTTAAGACCGCTGTATTTATACATCCGGTCTATATTCTTCATCCAGTCTTGAAAGTCAGTCTTTTAAGACCGGTATAATTAGGCGTCTGGTCTTAGAAGTTGCTATTTTTTAGACCGGATTAATTTTTGTCCGGTCTTAAAATTCCGATCTTTTAAGAGCGGCCTATTTTATATCCGGTCTTAAAAGTTGAGTTTTAGGACCGAACAAAAAATATTTCAGGTGTATACCCGACTTTTAAGACCTAATATTTTAAATGTCCGATCTAAAAAAGATTCTTTAAGACCGGTTTGAGTCCGGTCTTAAAAGTTAGACTTTTAATACCGCTTGGAACAAGACCAGTCACAGGTCCGATCTTACGATGCCTCTTTTAACTGGTCTTAAAACCTTTTTTTTTTCACTAGTGAGAGAAGTAAATTTGTTTGTTTGGAATAAGAATATTTGAATGATTCTGTATAAGGTCCTTACTTAGAGACGGGTCATATCATAAAAATAACTTCTTGTGCCCATGCCTTTGTTAACGTACCTTTTTTTCCCTCGTGGCATGCATTGCACATTTGCACAGCACTTGAAGAAATAGACTTTGAGTCTTATGCAAACCATATGATGACAACCAATAGTATGGAATTCATATTTATGCCTTTTTTGGGAACCTACATTTTTATTTATGCAAACCAAATGATGACAACCAAGAAAGAAATGCAAGTAGTTTCTTTTTAATTTATTTAAAGTACTATTGGTTTTTGAAAATTATATATATATATATATATATATATATATATTCATGGGAGTAAGTTTTCCTGAATTTTAAAAAAATTATGATTTCTTACAAGATTGTGAACAATTTGTTTTACCACACTTGATATTTGTGGCTTCTGTACTTGTTATTTGCTTTATCTTAGTTCCTTTGATAAAATAAGTTTTCAAAAATACGTTTTTCACCATTATTTCTTAGTACTTAAAAGAAATTCTTTTATTAAGTTTTATTTAAGTTGAACTTATGATTTTTCTTTTGTATCTAATTTTTTGTTTTTTTTGCTATAAAAATGTTAGGAAAGGGGTCGAACTCACCCACAATCTAAGGGTAGAACGCTTTGGTTCCGCTCCACAGGGTATACTGAGTTAGAGAGTACACATGCATCCACATTTTCCCAGCGTTTCCACTACTTCATATCACTTAGGATATCTCCTCCAGCGCCTTGACCAACTCCAAGATTGAACTCTCTCCCTTTAATAAGAGTGTCTGATCTATGAACCCAAAACGAGGAGTTTTTGTTTCTAATTTTGGTTAGATACAAGTATGGATATGGACACTTCGAAATCAAGTTTTATCCATACGTCAATATTGTCATTTGTCTCTTTTATCAATCCAAATCTTGTATGTACCAACCAACATGAGTATCAGCGCATTTAGGCCCCAAATCGGTGTCTTGGGTCCATAAGCAGGACACCTCATGAAAGAAAGCCCAAACAAAGCAGATCCATGTTCATGGCCCACATTCGCACAACACTCACCGTTTGGATTACGTGGTCAAACCCACCATCCAGCAGGTGCCCTAACCCACAAATATAGCAACTAGCTCCTTGATTCACCGAGATCCAAAAATGACGGAACCAACCTATTAGATAGTTGGGAGGCCACACTATTAATAGGGGAGCCGTGCCAAAGGGGGATCAAGTCATCCTGCTATTCTTATCCAAAAAAAAAAAAGTCATCCTGCTATTTACCTCATATTAGCTCTCTTTTTTGCTCACTACTCCCATTACTCTAGTGGATCCATTTCTCTTATTTTTCGCCATTTGCCTGTATTTTCCACTTCTAGCTACTTGTATAAAAATTATCCGTCGTCGGTGACTCATCAATAAAATTCTTTATTTTGAAAATTTGGTTTTACATTTTGGCGCTGTTTGTAGCAGGGCTGGAGGTAGGGGTGCTAGGGGTGGCCACCGCCCCCTAAAATTGCAGAAAACGACCCAAATTTTTTTAAAATTATATTTCAGCCTTATAAAAACTTTAATGTTTTCACTTTAGCCCATATTATTTCTATAGTGAAGGGACTAAAATAGAAATATTGAAATGTTTGTAGGGCTAAAATGAAATTTCATAAACACTTGGGTTCTATTCTATAAAATTCGCCCCCCCTAACTGCAATTTCTGGCTCCACCTCTGGTTTGTAGGACCATCAATGGATTTCAAAGCGATCTTCTCAATTAGAGACGAACTGACCCACTTGCAATGAGCAACCTACCAAGTTTGGTACATCAGATGACAACAGATGGAAATGAAAGTTCTAGGAGCTAGAAGCAATGATACTCTGGGGACCAAAAAATATTAAAGGGGGCAAAATTGGTGGGGGAGATTCGGGGGCGTTGCCTCCAAATTTTTTTTTTTAGAAAATTTTTAAATGCATTAAAAAAACAAAATAATATAAACAAAAACAAAAAAAATATCAAAAAAAATATTTATGAAATTAAGTGAATATTGATCATGTAATAAGAGATTTAATTATTTTACAAACTGTCATTTAGAAAAGTAATCTTTAAGTGATGTTAGAAATGCATTTATATAAATTACAATAAAAAGTGAAAGACTCAATAAGTTCAAGTACATATATATTTTAATAACAAAAGTATATTACAATAAAAATAATTATAATGTCTTTCTTCTAGGCCTTATTTTTTGAAATTTCATCATAATTGCCTTATTATCAATGCTATCAAATATATATTTTTCAATATAAGGCATTAAACAATCATTCAACCATTCATCCCCAATCCGATTACGAAGTGCAGTCGTGATGTATTAAAGGTTGGCACTTAATTTAAGGGTGGACAATCATTCAAACATTATATATATATATATATATAGAGAGAGAGAGAGAGAGAGAGATGGGCGGACCCAGGTGTTAAGTTGGGGGGAAGTGCCCCCCCCTTAATTTGAGATTTTATATAAAAAAAAAAAAAATTAAATTGATACATGTTTGAATAATTACACACTCTTAAATTAAGTGCCCACCTTTAATACATCAATGCTGCACTTCGTAATGGAATGGGGGATGAATAGTTGAATAATTGTTTAGTACCTTATATTGAAAAAGATGTATTTGATAACATTAATAATAAGTCAATTGTGATTAAATTCCAAAAAATAAGGTCTAGAATGATGACATTCTAATTATTTTTATTGTAATATATTATTTTTATTAAAATATATGTATTTGAACTTATTGAGTGCCCATCCTTCATTGTAATTTATGTAATCGCATTTATTTCTAACAAGATTTTAAGATTGCTTTTTAAAAATGCGTTTGTAAAATAATTGCCTCTCTCATTACATCATTAGTATTCACTTGATTTCATGATTTTTTTTCTTATTTATATTCTTTTGTTTTTAAAATGCATTTAAAACTTTCCTTAAAAAAAAATTGGGGGCGCTGCCTCTGAACCCCCAAATATCTCCGCCAATTGTGCCCCCCTTCTGTAATTTTTTGAGTCCACCCCTGGATAGAGAGAGAGAGAGATATATATATATATATATATATATATATATGTATATGTATATGTATATGTATATATATGTATATGTAGTTTGACTAACCCACAAAATATGCTATGCGGTTTGATGACTCCTAATATTTTGTGGGTTTGTATTGAATATTATTATGTTCAATTGGGGTCATGAGGTCATCCAAATGATGTTTAGAGCTAATTTGATTGTTAACTGAAACTTCTTTCAATCTTAAATGTATGGGATAAAAAGATAATTCATAGAAATTTTTAAAAACAGTTAGTTAGTTTTAAAAAATGTGTTGGTTTAATTTTCTTAAAATACCTCGCCTTTTAATCATTTACAATAAAAACTGTGCCTTTTTATTGCATACATAATAGGAGTAATTTGAAAAAAAAAAAATCATAGATAAATGAGTTTGAAGTCATATTTAAAAATAAAACTATTTAAACAACTAGTTCAGGGGTGGTTTAGACTATTTTGGTTAATTGGAAAGATTTTTGGGCCAGCTAAATTGTTGCATTAATATAGTTGAACTTTATTATGGGTAAGATAGCTCAGCATGTGGGCCCAAAGAACAACTTGCAAACAAACTCATTCAACCCCTATTAAATTTAAGTAGTCTTTGCTACTTGAATAATTGTTGTATTATATATATATATATAATATATATATATATATATATATAGAAAAAGCATAATTATTTGTCTTATTTTCTCACTCTTTCGTGTTTTTTTTTTAATGATTATATGGGTGATTTTTAAAATTAAATGCATCTAAGGACTGAAAAGTGGATTTTGGATGACAACATCAACATGGGGTTAATATATTTTATGATAAGATCCAAATTAAACAAGTCCTTAAACTAAAAGAAAAGAGACATAAAGTCCACATCATTTTAAAATTAATGACTTTTCTTGCTTTTGCATTTTATTTATTGTTCTTTCAAATATAGTGAGAGGGAATTTCTGCCATGCATTTTCGCTACTATTTTCTTTTCTCTCATTCAAACAAAATATAACTACAGTGATTTTTTTGGCTTTATTTCTTCTTTGAAGATTCCTCATATTAAATACAAGTCATTAAACTATTCATCGGATTCCTCGTATACTTTGTTTTCTAGTGGAGAGGAAAACCTAACGTTCTCAAAAAATTGGCCAGTCGAACCAGGTAAATCTTGGTCGAGGTCGATGGGTTGGCCAAAGTCGGGCCAAAGTGAGCAGGTATTAATTAAAAAATATAATATAATTGAATAGATAAAAATACTCATTTTTTAATTATAAAAATATTTTATGATCAACATTAATACCAAGCCCATATCTATTTTTTGCCCAAGAACCATTCCACTCCACCCTCAATTAACCTACCTTCTTCATAGGAAAAAAAAAATTTAACCTACCTACTCCACGTAATTCTTCTTTTCTGCCGCCTGTCACACCAGTATCACACCAATCACCAATTCTTCTTCCTCCTCACCCACTTTCTCAACCACTTTGTCCTTCCCCCCCTCTCTGGTCTCCTCTCCTTCATCAGCCTCACGCCCTCACCTGCTTCATTTCAATCACTTGCAAATCCATCCACAACTCACAAGCGTAGATCTACAATAATTTCACCGGCGAAGACGCTTCAATCGGCGAGCTGATCGATTTTATTTTTCAGATTTCTCCAGTTTCACTCTTCACAAGCGACTCTGGAAAAAAAAAATCTTCACAGGCGAGTCTTCAATCAAAGCCAGTTAATCACAACTCTTAAATCTTCATATCTCTCTCCTTCTCCTTCCATGTTTTCTCACTGGCAAGTTGATCGGGCGTCAGTAGGGAGCCGCTGCGATTTTTTTTTTTTTTTTTAAAAAAACTCCTTGACTCGGCCAACTCGGCCTGGTTAGGCCGAGTTGACCTCGGTTCAACTCAGAACCCGGGGTTGTAATACCCTAAAAATCGTACTTATGATAAGTATCATATTTTAGTAAATAATACCTATTAAAAAAAAGGTGAATATCAGGTTTCAAATAATAAATTTGTAATTGTCTTATTTTTTAAAGTAATTTATTAAAATTAGGGTGAATAAAGAGCTAAAATGCATTTTTAGGGACATAAAATGGCTGAAAATATTATGATAAATCCCAGAAATAGTAAAATATTTATTAAAAATTAGAAAGTATATTGTCTCTAATTTTAGGAATTTTGGGATTATTTCCTTCAAAAATAGAGAAGATAAATATAATATTATTAAAAGACTTTTGGCCCCTATGATTTTTAATATTTTACATAGGAGATAAAATACCAATGTCAAGTAAAATAGTTGTGAGAAAATAATTAATCCTAATTATGAAAATTATCAACCATTAGTAAGTGGCTAATTAAGTAATTAGTGGCTAATTGTTTAGATTATGATATAAGTAAATTAATTAGTAAATAATTAATTTAAGGGGAGAAATTCGAAATTATTAATTAAATAAAAAAAATATATTTTATGCTTAGAAAAATAAATAAAAAATAAAAGAAAAATAAATAAATATCTAGATATTTTGATTAAAATAATAACATAATCGGAAAAAAGCCAAAAGAAGAAATGAGAACGGATAGAAATTAAATCCTACCTCCAAATATAGAAATGAAGTCATTAACATCTGCATTTTTTATAAACAAGTGGAATTTTATCCTGAGGAGTGAAGCGGTCTCATAAATGTCATTTCGAAAACCAAACGGCGTAATTAGGAGTACTGAGATAATTAGGAAAGGCGAGATAGTCTTAAAAGTGACTTATAGAAAATGGACTTTGTTTTTCAAACCAGGAATTAGGTTACTTAGATCAGATCATATTACTTAACCTAGGTGATTTTTCGCAAGAAGTTTGGAACTTCCGGAAGTGATTTCCGTAACCGGTGACGTCTGTCTGAAAATGTTCAAGGCCTAGATGATCCCAGATTTTTGAGTTTCGTCAAGATTACGCGATTAGGAAACCGATCAGGGAACTTTATCGGTAAGTCAGCAAGATGACATCATCTTCTTCTAGAAGGATGACATAGGAAAGACATGTGTAAGCGCAGATGGAGCCACGTGGAAAGTGCGATCCGACGGCCAAAATCCGTCGATAAAGTAATGAATAGTGTCGGCTTTTTTCTTCTATAAATTGAAGCTTCCCCTCTTCATTTCTCACACCCCAAAACCAAAATAGAGAGAGGTTTTAGAGAGAAGGAGGAGCCCGGAGAAGTTCTAGCCGGACCCGGGTAAGTTCTTCGGCCTCTGTCTTTAGTTTCGGTAGTTCTTTCGGTAGATATAGTAGGAATGCTAAATTTATCTTTAATTTTTCAAGATAGTCTAGATATCATATTTAGGGGTAAATATGATATATATTTCGAAAATATGATGAGGGAAAAGATCTGTCAAAATTCTAGAGAGATAGAGCGAAAATAGCGAAGCTCTGGCGAAATTCCGCCGATTAGGGGTCAGGGGCAAAATGGTAATTTGTACCTAAAATGCCTATTATAATGCTAAAAGTTGTTAAATATTATCCTTATAGGATATCTGTTATAATCGAACCACTGTCGAGCCGTTGTCGTGCCGCCGTCGTACCGCTGTTTCACCCGCTATAAAAAAATTACCGTTTTCCGTAAAACGTACCGTAGTCGACAACGAATGTATGTTCGCGTACTGTAACACTAACTCTGATGGTTATTGTATGATTATATATGTTTGTTGTGTTCTGTTTGTTGTTGTAGCATACATGGTTATGTTATATACTGCGGTTATGTCACATACGTGGTTATGTCACATACGAGGTTATTATTGTTGTATCATACGTGGTTATGTTACATACGTGGTTATTATCTTACATACGTGGTTATGTATTTTTAATCATACATCTGTTGTGGATCGTTGTATTGATTTCATTTGTCGTGTATATATTGTCATATTTAAGCATGAGGTTAACCGTTACCGAGGTTCAATGTGCATTGAACCTCGCCTCTTATATCATAGCGTCGGAGTTCGGAGAACCGAGAAGGCGAGGAGAAAAGCGAGCGAGCCGCCACGGAGACACGGGCGAAGACCATCTTTCGTTGTTATTCATTTTGAAAACTCTCGGTCAATGTACCGCTTCTGTAAATCAGCCAGACTTACGACAATTTGAATAAATGTATCAGTTACTCAATTGCTCCGATGCTCTACTCTGATTATATGGAGAAAAAAATATACTGCTTTTGGAAATGAGATGTTACATTTTTTGTATCAGAGCAGTTGTCCTGGCATAGATCTAACTAAGTTATTCCAAAACCTTTTGGTGCCGAAGGCAGGGCTAGTGTATGTGGATCAGCCAATCAGTCACCCTAGCACGGTGAGGCTCCCATGATAGACACCTACCTGGCTAAATTGGTTGAGTAACGGAGTTAGGCTCTATGCCTTTTTAAAGAGCATGTTTTGAAAATGAGTCGATATAGCCCTAAGTCGATGTACCATCTGGGACCTGGTATACCATTCTCGAACCGGTGTACCACCCTCTCGTCGGTGCATCATTCTAACCCGAATCGTAAATCCATCATCCATATTCATATTTGATATCGAGACCACGATAATTTCGATAACTCGATATCGTCTCGATAACTTTGATAATTCTTATAACTCGAAATCGGTCTCGATAATTTTGATAATCGTCGTTTGTACCGGACGACTATTCGTCCTAGCGCGAGCTTATATGTGGAGTGGGCCACACCGGATGAAACTCCGAGACCAACAAGGATAAGTACATGCAGTATTTGACTCATGTAGAGGAACTCCCGATACGAAATTCCGTATCCGTTTCTGAGTAGACCGAATCAACGAAATCTTGAACGAGGGGAAATAGTACGAGTGTCCGTACGTTTGTAGTACTAGTGTGATAAAGTCTGTGATAGACTAATCATTGTTTTCCTTGTATATCTAAACGTTTTCCCTAATGAAGGAAAAAGAACGAGACATGGCAAATTTGAGAGGAGCCGGAGCTCCCAGAGGCCGAGGCAGAGGTAGAGGTAGGGGCAGACAGCCACGAATAATACCAATACCAGTACACGAACCCGAACAACGAGGACCGCAACAACCGAGTGAAATGAGTTGCAAGAAATGCGGGGATCTTTTGCAAGAACAAAGGGCTCTTATTGATGAACTCCTTGCTGAAAGGCGGGAGAGAGAAGAGGAAGGTGACCGAACCGATGAGGAACGACAGAATGCTGAGGAAGGAGATGAAATCGATCATGATGATGAACGTGAAACTGAGGAGTCCGATAGATCTCAGACATCCCCTCGACGTAATAGGGCAATGGTAGTGCTACCTCGACCCAACAGAGTGGTTGAGACCACACAACAATGGGTCACCCAATTCTGCAAGCTAAAACCTCCAATTTTTTGTGGTAAGCTTGATTCAGCTAAAGACTGGCTAATGAGGCTGGACAAGATCTTCGAAGTGATGGATTGTCCGGAAAACCGAAAAGCCCAACTTGCAGTCTATAAGCTAGAAGGGGATGCAGACAAATGGTGGAAAAGCATTGCAGTAACATTGCAGATCCGTTATTGTCCCGTGACTTTGGGAGAAATTTCTGGAGAAATTCAACGAACAATATTTTCCTCCTTCGGTACAAGTGATCAAGGAGTCAGAATTCCTCCACATTTGGCAAAGTCACGAGGAGTCATTCGATGACTACTTCGCCCGGTTTACCAATCTGTCAAGATATTCATCATATCTGAAGAGTAACGTTGACGAGAGCTGAAAGGCTAGCAGGATGGTAGACGGGCTAAGTACGAGATAAGGGAAAAGGTGGTATCCCAACAGTTCCCAGAATTGATTCAAGCGGTGGAGTCATGCCGATTGATCGAACGTAACTTAAAGGAACTACGCACATCAAGAAACAACAACAGCAGCAGTGCAAGTCGTGGTGGGTTGAGCCGCGGAAGTTCCTCGCAGAAAAGGGAGGCACCATGGAATAACTCCCAAAGTGGAAGCAAGACGTCCTTCCGATCTGAGCAACAAAATAACCCACGAATTCCGGGACCCCAACCATGTCCAAAATGCAGAACGAACAACCCAGGGACTAACTGCGCGGGGGAGCGGATATGCTACAAGTGTTAGAAACCAGGGCACTTATATACGAACTGTCCTCAAGGGACTGTACGGATAAGGCCACAAAACCCAGGCCGGGTTTTTGCTTTGACAGATAACCAGGCCGAATAATCTCCAGAGAGGACCTACATAACTATCTCTCGATAGGAGACTACTTTATATTGTCATATTTAAGCATGAGGTTAACCGGTACCTGAGGTTCAATGTGCATTGAACCTCATCTCTTATCATAGCGTCAGGTTCAGGAGAACCGAGAACCGAGGAGAAAAGCGAGCGGCCGCCGCACGAGACCCGGTGAAGACCTTCTTCGTTGTTATTCATTTTGAAAACTCTCGGTCAATGTACCGCTTCAGAATCGCCCGGACTTACGGCAATTTGAATAAATGTATCAGTTACTCAATTGCTCCGATGCTCTAATCTGATTATATGGAAAAAAATATACTGCTTTTGGAAATGGGATGTTACAGGGGTCACCCCTCAAACCGGACCGGTTGTCCTCCGGTTTGCCGATTTCCGGTCTGAACCGGCCGGTCCGGTCTGGTTTTCAAAACATTGGGAAAACCATGTCTACTTTATAATATTTTATATGAATGCATTAGTTTGTTCATGGGCGCACACACGTCATAAAAGGAGGTGCCATATATATTAATCCATAAAACATGACATTATTTAAAATATTCAAACAATAAAAGTTGACCGTAACCACCAAAATTGTCCTCTATATATATAGACACACACACACTACCATAACACGCTGATGACTTCTCATTTTTATTAGATTTAAGACATATTTTGATATATTTAAGAAGACATTATTACTAATTTAAAGAGATTTTATTAAGATTTTAAGAGAAATCAACTGGATGCATCATTTATGGAATTTCAATTTAAAATAATTTTTTTTTTGAGTTTAGGAAATAAATAATAATAATTTAGTTTATTTAAAGAAAAAAAGAAAACTAAAAATTCAGTTTTATTGTTATTAGATAATTTTTTTTTCTTTTATTAAATGTTTTTTTATAATGAAATAGAGGCACGTGGGAAGTGGGAAGATAATCAATTGTCTTCAATTAATGATTTAAAGGCAGCGCTGCAATTAGAGTCGGGAAATCGGGCAAAGCCCATCGGGCCGGCCTGTTTAAGCCCTGGCCCTGTAGGGCTCGAGCTTGAAAAATAGGCCAGAAATTTGAAATTGGCCTTGCAGGGCCGGCCCTATAGGGCCTCGGGCTTAATCGGGCCGGCCCACCGCAATTTTGTTTAATCAGTAGCTTTTTTTTTTTTTTTAAAAAAATAATTAGTTAGACTTCCACTTAATGAATGTGTATATTTCTAATTACTTAGATTTTTTTAATTTAAACTATAACCCTTTTTTATGTTTATTATTATTTTGTATTAAAACACATAATTAGTTATTATAAATTTTAAAGAAGAGATGTTTTCATATTAAATAAACACATACTTTGGTATTACAATATTATATAAGTAATAAATTATAAACATATTTGGTGTAAAATAAGTATAATTATTTTTACCTGTTAGTAAAATCATGCATGAACCGAAAGAATCTGCAGACACATACAAAATTACGAGAGGGAAAGACATTTTTTCGTGGGCATACATAAAGCAATTCCTTTGTTTAATATTTTTTGAAAAAATAGGAAAAAACATATTCTTTGTATTTATTTGTTTTTTTTATTACGAATTAATGAATGTGTTTATTTGTTAAATGATTTATATTGTTTAAATATTAATGTTGATAACATTTATTTGATAGATTAGAAATTTAATGATTGCAATTTACAAATTATATTTTTTTTAAAAAAATCGAAAGAAAAATAGTTAAAATTTGGAATAGTAATTTTCAGGCCCTGTAGGGCCGGCCCTGGCTCTGGTACTATCGGGCCAGGATTTGAAAAATAGATGTTTTCCTTACCCCAGGCCCTGTAGGGCCCAAGCCCTGTAGCCTATATGTAGAGTCACTAGAGTACATATGTCATCAATGAAAACAAATAAAGTAGTTACAGTAACAAACTTAGTTACAACAACAAACTAAATAAATTTAATTGACCTTTTGTCTAACTAGCCATTCTCTTTATTACATTTTGTCAACTAATACATGTTTGAATGATTGTCTACTCTTAAATTAAATACTCACCCTTAATACATCTAGACTACACTTCGTAATCGGATTGTGGAGATGACTGGTTGAATGATTGTTTAGTGCCTTATATTGAAAAAGATGTATTTAATAGCATTGATAATAAGACAATTATGATGGAATTCTAAAAAATAAGGCTTAAAAGAATGTCATTGTAATTATTTTTATTGTAATATACTTTTGTTATTAAAATATTTGTACTTGAAGTTATTGAATGCCCACATTTCATTGTAATTTATGTAGTTGCATTTCTAACAACACTTAGCCTTATTTTTTTAAATGACAGGTTTGTAAAATAATTACATATCTTATTATATAATCAAGTATTCACTTGATTTTATGAATATTTTTTTGATATTCTTTTTTTTTTCTTTGTTTATATTCTTTTGTTTTTTTAATGCATTTTAATTTTTTTTTTTAAAAAAAAAAAAGAATTAGGGGCGCGCCCCGAACCCCCAAATCCCCCCAACAACTAGTGCGCCCCTTCAATATTTTTATGGGTCCACCCCTCCACGCAACATTGTGTTGCATGCTTTCTTCTTTATCTCTTCTCCTTGTTCTGTTCAAAGAACTAGTCTCACCAACAATAATACTTTTACTATTCAATCATTTTCAAATATTTACCTAAGTGTATGTTTTTAAAATAGAGGGGAAGTTAGTATAATTAAGATAATATACAAGGGAGGTTAGAGTATTTTACTCTTGTTTATGATGTTTCATGTATGGCATGGATTTGAGACTTTGTTTCTATTTTTTTCCCTATTTGTTTGTTTGGCCGATAAAAAAGATTCATACTCCCACCGATTCTATTTATAAGAGCTCCACAACTGAATTACACGGTTTAAGAAAAGATTAGTTAAAAATAATAAATTAATCATTAAATTAACTCTTTTTTTTTTCAAGTACGTCCCTATTTATAAATGTGCAAGTAAAAGAGTGAAGTTTAGTAAATATAAGAATCACCAGCCTTTTAATAAAAGGTTTAATATTTCTATTTTTGTTGTAGAAATATTTTTTCTTCCACACTCACATAAAAGTGAGTGAGTCCCACTATTATTTTCTCTATCTTCTCTTTACAATGGCACCCGCTCACTTTTATTTAAGTGTGATAGAAAAAAAATTGTCTGCAGCAAAAGTAAAAATATTAAACCCTTTAATTAATATAATATATATAATTAACAAGGGGCAAATATGGAAAAGACTTATTAAATATTCAAACAACTCTTGTTAAGCTCTTATAAAAAGAACTAAAACAATTCAAATTTTGGGACTCTTTTATAAAGGCACAGGAGGGAGGACTTCTTAATTTTATCATCTTAATGAGATTTTACAGCTCATATATCGCATTGGATATAAATAATCTAGGGAGAATGACTTTTAGGTTCTAACCAAGGGAAGTAATATCATAAAAGTCCCCATTGACAAGTGAACATGGGAGATTAACAAGTTAATCAGTTACCGCTAACAACTTGTAAAACTTGTCAATGTATTATTTCTCTTGGTTGGGACCTAAATATTATTCTCCCAATAATCTATTTAGTTTAAAGGGGATGGAATGGAGAACTGAAATGGGGCAAACGTTTTAATGAGTTGATTTTTTTTTTTTTGTAAAAAAGGACAGTGTTATAAATTTTAATAAAGGTAATATGTAAGAGGAAAAAATTTAATTACAACTTTCAACTTCGCTTTTCCATTTTTTTAACCACCCCTTCCTTCTATTACTCTCGAACCAAACAAACCAAGAAAAAACTAATAAAAGTCAAATATTGAGTAATTACTAAAGTGATGATTTTACTAAATCAATCATTTCTATAATTTATTAAATAAAATTGTATGTCTTCGACCTTACGTGCGGTAGTTCCGTGTGGTTACAAATTAAACGAAACCCAATTACTTGCCCATAAATAAATAATCATTTACTGCATCTCTTATAATTTCAAAAAAAATACTTACAATTAAATCTGAACCAATTAATTTCCCCACACCTCGTTTACCAAGTTCATCAAAAATGTGCTTAGCATGCTATTTCTCAAGATTAAAGCTATGTTTGGATAAGGGAAAATAGGAGGGAGGGAATACTAGGAAAACAACATCTCAAAATGGTAAAAAGAATTTTCTCCCTCCGTTCCACAATATAAGGCATTTAAACTATATCACGGGAAATAAGAAATGACAACCAAGACATTTAATATGTCATAAAATGTAAAAAAAAATCACTTTTACCCTTCTTGAGAAATGTATTTAATTACATTGGAAATGTCATTTTAAAGAGATAGGGGATATATTGAGTGGATAAAATTGAAAAGCAAGCATTAATCACATGGGAAAACAAGAAAAAGACAATTAACTAAATTACAGTAACTTATATTCTGGACCATGTTTTCCTTCTATCGGTACCTGGACAGGGAGTACTATTTTTGGAAGCTTTTTCTCTTAGTATTATTTTCTCCTTACTTATCTCTCCATCTAAACATAGGTAATAGTTACACACACAGATATATAGAGAGAGAGAGACACACACACTCTTGTGGTTTGAACTTGTCTGAAGAGTATTCTCTGTGCTTGTTCCATTTCCCTGGCCAAAATTCTTTACAGATTTCACGTCACCAAGTCTTGCATAGACTTCGCTGAACAAAACAATGGAGACTTGGCGGCATTCAACTGAGGCCAAAGTCCATGAATGGTGAACTTATTTCGTTGAATTTTTTCAGAAAGAGGCTGGCCATTGCAAGGCCAACAAAAAATAATTGTATCCAGGTTTGCGTGGGACGGCACTGATAATAAGTCTCTATTTATTGTTGTTGTGTCGAGGCCGAACCCACTAATATGCATATCTGTAGTGAACCCAACCCAAAAATATTCTCAGAGCTCAAGGGATTTTATAAAATCCATTCGGGAAAATTTCCCTGCACCTTATACTGTAACAATTTAAAAGCCAATACCCCCAAAAATTTCTAATACTTCAATGACTCCCCCTTAAATCAAAATTAAATTAAATTTTATGAGTGAAAAATATTATTGCCCTTACTACATTTTTTAAAAAGGGAGGATGAGTTTTAACACAATGGTAAGGTGTTGTCATGTGACCTGAAGGTCACGGGTTCAAATTCTGGAAACAACCTCATATGTGGGTAAACTACGTATATATATCCCTTCCCATACCGCACTTGGTGAAGCCTTATGCACTGGATGGTCCTTTTCACAGGTTAAAATCCTGGAAATAGCCTATTCGATTGTGGGATAAAGCTGCAAATATCTATCTCTCTCCAGACCTTATCTAATAAGAGTTTTGTGCACTAGGCTGCCATTTGACTATATTTTTAAAAAGAACGATGGTCACCAAGCCACCAAATCCATTTGATCATATCATGCCAAGGAAAATATATGCAACTTAAAAAAATGCAAGATACTTTAAACCAATTTTCAAAAAAAGATACGTATAGCAGTAAAACGAATAGGGCTGCCCTCATCTGACGTGGATTAATAAGAGACAAACCATGCAAGAGCAAAAGTTTGTAATAGACTAAGAATGTAAACCTATGGACTGTCATTTGTACTAAAAAAAAAAATTTACACCCTAAAGGATTCCTTTTGTCTCTCTTGTAGTTCGCCAAGTCGAAAACATATATATCAAGTATCAACAATAAGCCGAGTGAAAATCCAGCCAGTGTTTTGCTGGATCTTCTTTATCTTTTTAACTTTTCTATTTGGTGTCAATGTACTCCCTCCAGTTCTAATCATAAGACGTATTTACTAGATTTTAGAGAGATTAAGGATATTAGTTAAATTAGTTAATTATATTCATTTACCTAAGATACCAGTTAAATTAATTAATTATATATTTTTTTTGATATAAAAATTTTAGGAAAGGGGTTGGGCTCACCCACGCCCAAATCAGGCGGGCGCATGGAGCCCCGTCCACGGGGATACGCCGCAGAAAGTACACATGCCTCCACCTCTACCAAATAAGTTACATCGCTTCCTAGATCCCTAGGATCTCCCCCCCCTTGCCAACGCAGGGATCGAACCCCCTCCCTTAAGGTGAGGAAGACCGACCCCCACGCTAGTTGAACCCAAGGACGAGGGGTAAATTAATTAATTATATTCATTTGCCTAAAATGCTCTTATTTTTGCTCTTATTTAACATGACTAGTTAGAACTTTATTTCGGCTGAAAGTTAAGCCCACAACTCGTAAAGTATCACCTAGCGGTTCCATATCGAACTTGAAGCCCATACTTTTGAATGGTCCAAACTCTTGGCAATATAGGAGCACACTGTTCAATTCCGGGCGTTTTGTTTCATTCACCTTACATGGGACCAAAATAATTTTCTATCTGGAGAAAAAATCAATCACTTCAAACAGATAGTTACATCAAAATACTTTTAAAGAAATCTTAAAATTATTTTATTTAAAAAAAAAAATTATAATCTCTCACTTGATAGAATATAAGTGTGTTATTAATTATAGTGGAGAAAATATGAAATACTAATGATTTGCAAGCATTATTTACTTTATAAAGCATATAGGTACATTATTAAATTATTATTGTGGTTAATCATTATTGAGAAAGTATCAATAGGGCTATTTTAGAAAGAAATTGACAAAAAATAGAACTTTGTACTATAATTAGGACTAAGCTCAACTTCCAAATGTTGTCCTATATAATTAGGAGCGGAGGAAGTATTACATTTTTCTCATTTACAAGGAAGGAATGCCGTAGGGCATAGGTACACGAATTGAAGTTTGGTGGGCGTCTCTGTGCATCTATCTATTTATTTAGGCCCAGATAGTTACATCAAATGTTCGTTGCAAATCATGGACATGGCTTACTGGCTCCGCTGACTTGACAATCATGTCGTCAATGTACACCTCCACATTCTTCCCAAGCTGGTCTTCAAACACCTTGTTCATCTTTGATATGTTGCCCCGGCATTCTTCAAACCAAACGGCATCACATTGTAACAATAATTCGCTTTCTCAGTGATGAAGGCTATTTTTTCTTGGTCCTCGGGGTGCATAGCAATTTGGTTATACCCAGAATATGTTGGAAATTATGCCCTAGGGCAAGTCATTGTACTTTGAACGTTTATGTTATTTAAAGTATTTCTCCTTTAGTTATCATTTCATTTGCATGTTTATAGTGATAACTGTATTCTTGGATATATCTTATAGATTATCCTAGATGTTCCTGGTCGGTCATCTACGCGGGAGCAAAGATGAAATAAGACCAGTATGACTTTGATGAGGTATGAAGATACAAATCAAAGTCATAGGCACTTGTAAGGGTACAAGGTGTTGGACCAACCCACTATGAGAAAGCTGCATGGATTTAGTTATAAGCTTATCTCATGTATAACCGTGTCACAACGCCCTTTGACCTGAGATCATCATGGATTCCTACATGATGAGTCGCTGATCTTTGACTTAGTCAAAAGTCACCTTTGACCGGGTGATGATAAAGGCTTGGATCAGGATTAGTGGTTTTCATGAGGAGGAATGTGAATGGTCAAGATGGAATTTGTCCCTCACATTTGTAGAGAGATGATACTGGGCCCCTTGATGAGTAAGTCTGAGAAACATATGACCATACTACGATGGAAAGGAGTTTCCATTTCAATTAGACTACTCAAGAATCGAGAAAGTAGTGGTCAAGAACAGGAAGTTGACATTATCCATGCCTCATCCTTGACCAAATTATCGCGTGACAAAAGGGACGTGACATGGTTGTACGATAGGTTGCATCGTATCATCAATCCCCATATGAATTGGGTAGTCGCAATGTCTTGCTAGAGGCCGCTTGTGACTTGTGGGTTGGTACAGTATTGGTCCACTGCCAATCTCATGTGGGCCTGCAGGGTCACACACAAGAATAGTCCAACACGAGTATTAGTGTCCAGATTCATTGAATCTTATATATGTCTAAGATTTAATGAATGCAACATTTAATCTAGGAAGGATATATATATATATATATATATATAATTTGAAATTAAATGTTATTTTTTTTTGTATTTAATTTATTTAAAATTAAATACCTAAAATGAATAGAGATATAGTATCTCATATTTAATTTTTGAAGAGAGATATTATATTTTAGATTTAATTTAATTGAGATACAAGATCTCGATTTAATTAAATAGATATATATATCATATCTTAGATTTAATTTATAATGATAAATTAAATCACAAGGCTTTTAATTCGGATTAAATGAATAGATTAGATTAGATTAGATCTGTTGGACATATTTAATTGATATATTACTTAATCCAAATTCGAATTCAAATTCAATAATTAATTAAGATTAATTTTGAATATTTTAATACGGCTCATTAGGGTGTTAGAAACTCTATAAAAGGATGATGATCTAGTCGTATTAAAAAGCGAAAACGAATTGAGACAAGCCGCAAAAAGAAATCCTAGAGAGAAAAACGTGAGACACAAAGAGAAGGCGCTAGCACGCCGTACGTGTTGGAGAGCTGTTCGGTGTGGATACCGATAGAGGGAAGAGACTCGAAAAGGCTGCTTCTGTTTGATCGAACGAGATGGCACCACGTTCAAGACGTACGACGGTTGAGGCGCACGAACAAGGAGATGCGCACCAGACCGGATCGAACGAAACTCTTAATCCCTCGCATAGGTACGGTTTACTAACGAACCTTGATTTAAACGCAGTTGATAGATCCTCTTCTTGGGATTCGTAAAGTTTTTTTTTTAAATTTCGCTACGTGTACGGATCCCAACAGAATATGCGTCCATAAAAGATAGGAGTTAAAAACCAGATGAATTATCTACCAATTGGTCTATACTAGGCATTGGAAATGCGTCTTTAGGACATACCTTGTTCAAGTTGGTGTAGTCCGTGCAGACCCCCCATTTACCGTTTGGCTTTTTGACCATTACCACATTGGATAACCAGGTGGTGTATTGCACCTCTCGAATAAAAACGGCTTCTAACAGCTCCTTCACATGCTCCTCTGAGGCCTTTCCTCTCTCTGCGCTACGTTTTCTCTTCTTCTAGGCCACTGGAATTGATCCCGGATGAATTGCCAATTGGTGGCAGCAAAATTCAGGGTCCACACCGAGTATCTTAGATGATCTCCAAGCAAACACATCTTTATTCTTCTTTAGAAAATCCTCCAATTGTTCAATAGGAACCGCGGGTTCCAGTGGTTTGCCGACTTTGGTAACATGTCCCGGCTCAATGCCCAGGACAAGATCTTCCAATTCTCCATTTGGCTCTGCTCTCTAGATTTTGTTTTCTTCTCGTAAATCTAGCTCCACCAAATTGATTGATTTCTCTAGAAGCTTCTTGTCCTTGCTCGAACTTTCTCCTTTCTGAATCTGAGGTGAGGAGTATGGACCATCCTTACTCTCTTTGACTATTTCAAAGTAGCATTGCCGGGATTCCTTCTGGTCGCCTTTAACTGTGACAACCTCATTCTTGTATTTAACCAACTTCAGCTTCTGATGCTTGGTAGACACTGGCATATCCCAATTGTATATGGTTGGTCGTCCCAAAATGATGTTGTAAGAGGATGGGAAGTCAGCCACACCGAATTTGACTCGTTCTGATTTGAACGCCTCTTTAGTCTCTAGTGTGAACCTGAGGTCTATATACCCCTTAAGGTGAGTATCCTGTCCGTTGAAGGCTGTCAAGGTCGTCTTGCACGACTTTAGATCCTTTGGGTCAAGTTTCATTTGCTTAAATGCATCCCATAAGAGAATGTCGATCGCACTTCTGGCGTTCATGAAAATTTTCTTCACCTGACAATTTACCACCGTTCCAGTGATCACCAAACCATCATGATGGCCTAGAGCTACATCTTCCAGGTCCTCCTTGGTGAAGCAGAGTATGGTAGGTTCCAGCTTCGTGGAGTCTTTTTTGAATTCCAAGCGATCCCTAATGGAGAGTACCTCCCTCAGGTATTTCTTCCTTTGGCTTACCAAGTCTCCTCCCCCTCCAAATGCTCCGCTAATGACATTGCATTCGTACTTAGCCTCAGGGAACTCGTCATCACTATCTTCTGGAGTTTTCCTTCCTGGATGAACTTTTCTATTACGTCTCTTAAATCCCAGCATTGTTCGGTTGTATGTCCTGATTGGTCATGGAACTTGCAATACCAAGACTTATCCAATATGGCCTTATTGTGAAGTGGCCGAGGTCGTTCAACCTTCTTCATCTCGGTTATGGCTACCTCCTTCCAAAGTTGCGCCCTAGATACATTCATAGGAGTATATTTCTCATACTTTTCTTCTGCCTTGCTTCCTCGGGACTTGCTGTCCGGGATGTGTCCACGGAAATCTTGTCTGTACCTACCAAGTTGTTATTTTCCATTCAGGGTGGGCTTTTTCTCTCTTTCGTCACATTGCTTGCAATCTCCATATGTTCCAGCTCTAGGTATTGCTTAGACCGAGCTCAGAAATCTGTCAAGGTCTTGGCAGGACATTTAATGAGTGATTTCGCCAACCGGGATGAAATGTTCTGGCCGGTTATAGCCAGATGTAAATGCACATCTTCCAGCAACCCCGGTACTTGTAGAGTTGTATCTTTGAAGCGATTCAGATACTTCTGCAGCGTTTCCCCTGGTAATTGTTTCACCTTGCCGAGAGTGAGCTCGGATTTTAGTTGTTTTTTGCTTGTCGCAAAATTCAACTAAAACTTCGGCTCAAGGCTATCCATATCCTAGATCGAATTTGGTAGCAGCGAGTGGAACCATGTCTGTGTAGCTCCTCGCAATGTCCCCTCAAACAGCCGGGGTATGATATGTCCTTCAAACACTTTCACCATTATATCCATGGCAAAATTGTTGAGATGGACTTATGGGTCTTGGCTCCCATCATACTTTGGCAGGTCCCTTGAGTCAAAACCTTTGGGATACACTGCGTTCATGATCTCATCAGAGAAAGGACTTTGATTTCCTTCTTCGACATACCTTCTTGTATATGTCCCGGGTATGCTCCGTGACGGAGGTATCATATCTCCCTTGCCAGGATATTGGCTTTCAACAGGTTTCTTGCCTTTCGCACGTGTTGGGTCCGGGATACAAACCTCAGGGGGTTCGAGCTTGGTCTTGCCTGGCCAAGTTTTGTCCGAAATTACCAATTCGTTGGCTGCCAGCGTCAATTTGTGCAGTAGTAGTTATGCTAACTCAGCTAGGATCACTAACATCTCGGGAAGTGTTTCCAATAATTGTATTGTCTGTGTCTCTTCTTCAGCAATCCTAACCTGATCCCGGCTAGACAAGTTTTCTTCCACATGATTTGTACGTAGTCCTTCAGCATCTACGTGAGCAAAAGCTGAGGCATTAGCCTTGCTTGGACCAGCAGCATCCCGATCCGTATTACGGATGAAGATATTAGCTCGGTTAGGGCCAATAGTATCAACATCTCGGCTTGTGTTCCAAACTTGGTTTTCCAACTGTCTGAAACGCTCATCCAGCAGTTGTTGCATTGTTCGTCCTTCTTCCTGTCACCAGATAGCATTACGGCGGTCCATATCCTCTTGTATAAGTCATATATCTTCTTGTCTTTGAAGTCGGTTACGAGTCTCCATATCTTCTATCCACCTGAATAATGATCCCAACGTATTTTGCCACAGGAGAATGTCCGAGTTCTCTATTTGGAACTGTAGAGGAGGGTCTTGTTGCTGTACTGGTGGTTGGACTTGTTGAATAACCCGGTTATGAGGGGCCGGAAGGGTTGCGGTATCAGCTGTCTCCGCCTCAGTCTCTACTGTAACGTGATTATGATTTAGAGCAACCGAGTTCTCATACTGAATCGTTCGTTCTTGACGATGCTGCGGTTGTCCCTCCGGCAACTGGTCTTGCCGAGGTATCTGGCTACAGCTTCTGGTATTTGAAGCCATTTGCAGTTGTTTGGGAATCGAAGTTTATCTCTCCCCACGGTCGGCACCAATGTTCTGTAATGTAGAACACAGATGTCTAGCCTCAATGAACTAGTGGATTTTCTATATATGATCAAATGGTTCCTTCAAGATATCTATTAGTTAGACACAAAAGAGAAGATGATTACTTAGTGATATCTATAAGGAAGATATCAAAGAGTGCCTAAAGATCACTATGCACGAGTATATGGCCGGTAGCCAAAATGGGGTGGGGTGTGTGTGATCGAACCATATTTTTATATGATTTTTGATAATTAAATTGGGATTTTTAATGCATTTTGTCATAGTTATTGAACTTTAAATGTGTTTCTTATGATAAATTGAGATTAAGAGTAAATAAATTAAATTAGGGCTAAAAAGGGCAAAATTGTCAAAAAAAATGTAATTACTCTTAATCATTGATTTTTCTGAGAATATTTGATGTTAGATTAATTATTTTGGATTGTAGATGCTTGAAAAGATTAGATCAAATTTGAAAATTAAAGTCTGAACTTAAATTATTAAAGTTTCAGTTAGATCCCTGAAGCAACATTTTATTCCTTGCAGTTTAGTCCTTCGTCAAAACTTTGCGTTTTGACCAGGGACACTTTTTAGACCTAGCTGGGGGAGCGACCTGGAAAAAGACAAATTAAATACAGAGGAGCCAGCGCCGCGAACGAGCTATCGTCTTGAACATCCAAATAAATCATCGACTTGGACGCATTCACCAGACATTCGGACCTTCATCGTCACCTTCCTTCCTCTTTCTTCATTCCTCTTGCCGGCGACACCATCCACCACCAAGTCGCCAGCGAGCTTCATCGACCTACCTTCACCGTGAGCTGAGGGAAAGAGCAGCACCGTGAGAGAGAGCTGATAGCTGATATACACTAGGTTGCGACAGAACAGAGGACCGTGATTCACGAGGAAAGTGCAGCGAGACCTTGGCTTCCCTCTCACCTTCGTCTTCTTCATCCTCCATTCACCACCGTTCCCTCACTCAGTCACCATCGTCGACCATTCTCTCTTCTTTGTGATTTCCAGCGGCGTCATCTCTTTTCCATTCTAACACACCATCATCGGCTTAACACCTCTGTCTGATTTTCTAGATGACTTGCTCTGTTCATTCCATTTAAACACGCTGTTCCTTCATCATCTTGGCAGAAGCTTCACAAATGGGCACCAATATTATTAATTTTATTCAAATGATTTGTGTTGGTTTCATGGCAATGAGTGGTTGATTTCCCTTGTTTCTTGGTGGTGGAAATTGACTGGAGTTCAGAGCTCTTCAATTAGGGGAGTTTATTTTGTTCAATTTATTTTCTCTAATTACATTTTAATTTCCTAGTTGAACATTGTTTTGTAATGTTGAGACTTAGTTTACCCGGTTGGATAACTTTGTGGATTGAACCTATGTGATTGGATTGAATTTTTGTAGCTTGTTGGATTTATAAATTTATATTTCCTTATTGATCCAATGATATTGTGCTTTTTACGTGGTATTGTTAGATTGTATGATTGAATTGGATTAATTGAGTGGCGTGGTATCGCATTCATATCAAGAGGAAGCAAGTTGCATTAATTTAATCCTAATCACACACTAAGTGGTTTTAAACAATATCTCAAGAGGTAGTAGTTTGCTACGGTAGTAGGAGCTGCTATTAATTGGGAATATTGGACTCAAGTGGTATCTTGGGTTTTTTCATCTAGACTTAGTGAAAATTTACTCCTACATTTAATTGAACTAGGATAGTCACTATTCCATTTCCAAGAGCATTCATACTCATCTTCATACTCCATTCCATTTTATGAAGAAAATACCAAAAATATTAGTTAGCATTTGATTTAATTGCATTCTTATTTTAGTTTATTAATTTGAAAAGCTAAAAACCAATTTTCCCCTTGTTTTAATTGCATTTGCATGGCATTTAGATTACTTAGGATTCAATAAAAGGCTCCTCGAGAGAGAGAACGATCCTAGGGTTGACAATACGCAATCCTTGGTTTATTTTCGATTGTGGACCCCAAGGATAAAGACAAAAAGGCCATCATCAGTGTGCATAGTGAGACTGAATAATAAAATGAATGAATATAGAGTGTGCACCTGTTAGGTTAACCTCCTATTTATAGAGATTACCTCTAGGGTTTCAATCCTTATGCTTTGTTCACCTCTAGGCCCGCGCCTCTGCTCCACTACCTGTATGTGTCCATGCTCTACTACATGTACTATCCGTGATTATAAATTAGCGTTTTACCCGATTATGGAAGGATTCTGTCATAAAGTGTCTTTGCTGGGCCGTATAACAACTGGGCCCAATATGCGAGTCCATAACAATATATATATATATATATATAGAGAGAGAGAGAGAGAATGTCATACAACTGTGAGTCACAACAGACATCACACCACACAATAACAAGTTCAAACTTATTATTGTTAAGTGCATACAAAATTAAAATCAAATTATCACTTTGTAAAAATCATTATGGTCTTGATTTGAATATTATGAGGGCAATTAATATTTAAGGATTTTCATTATATCCAATAGTAAATTTGCTAGTCAACCCAACTTGCACACTATAAAATAAAAATAGGTGGGGCAATTAAGCCTAAAGGAAAGTTTCATCTACACCTTGAAGACATTGTGTATTATTTTTTTCTCTATCTCTTCTCCTTGTTCTCTTCAAAGAAGCAGTCCCACCAACAATAATGCTTTAACTATTCAATCATTATCAAATATTAACCTAAGTGTATGCTTTTAAAATAGAGAAGAAGTCAGTGTAATTAAGATAATATATAAGAGAGGTTAGAGTATTCTACTCTTATTTATCATGTTTCATGTATGGCATGGATGAGACTTTTTTTTCTTTTTCTTTTTTTTTCGGCTGGTAAAAAACAATGATACATTGATACTCCCTCCTATCTTATTTATAAGAGCTCGATAACTGAATTACATAGTTTAAGAAAAGTGGTTAAAATTAGTTTAAAATGCATATGTAGTTTTACAAACTACTATAACTACTTCTATCTTCCACGGCTTTCTTGCTCTGTTTCTCCTGGATTCCACCATTCTCACATACTTTCACACACCCAACGCCTAATTTCCCAGATAATCGGGCACACATTCTCCAAGTTCCCCTCATTCAACAGGTCATTGGTTTTCTAGACCCAATAAGGGGTCCTGGGGAAATGATAGAGAATGGATCTGACCCAATCTCCACCAAAGATATTGGATCGAGGAATTCATAGTGGCAAGGTAGAAGTCCTCGACACGGGTTAAATAGCAAAGATACTGGGTCTTGAGAGAATTGGTAGATGCTTCAGCATACTGTAAGTCGAACTGGGTGGTGTGGACAAGGGTGGTATGATTGTCTAGGACATACTGCAGACCATCATTATCCGCAATGTCTAGACTTTGGATGTTAGGATATTCAAAGTTATCACCCACAGAGGAGTGATGAGAACTATCTGGGCTCACTGGGATAACGTCAACCATGTAGTTTGGGAGTTCATTTTGTGCTGGTTGGTATGTGGGGCCAAGGTGGTAATCTGGCTCTACTTCCGGTGTGGGTATATAGAACGAGACATTTGTTGGATCATGGAATGGTGGTTCTGGTTCAGGGTTCCTTCTTAAATTTATTCTACACGGATATGTCCGTTGCGCTACGCGCCTTCTCCTCCCTAGGTACATGACATAGGGTTCCTCATCCCTGTCCATCTCTACAACACAACACCAGGTTATTTCAGTACTCTTTTCAAAAAAAAAAAATTGTTCAAAATCTGAAAGGCTTTTGAACCTAACTCCGTTAACCGAACAGAGTAGCCAGGTAAGTGTCTATCATGGGGGCCTCACCGTGCTAGGGTGACTGATTGGCGTACCCACATAGACTAGCCTTGCCTTCGGCACTAACTGTTCATAATAACATAGTCAGATTCATGCCAGGACAACTGCTCTGATACCAAAAATGTAACACCCCGTTTTCGTAAACGTTTTCTCGCAGATATTGATCAGAGTTGAGCAGTTGGAATTTTTTTTTTTCCGAATTTAAATATGAAATAGAGTCACTGAATAACATTCATAATAATATGTCTGGTAGTCATAAGTGGTACAGTTATCCGTATATTTCTAGACAAAATAGACTATAATTTATTTTCTTCATCTCGCCTCTCTATGCCGACCTCTTTCCCTTCACCTCGTCCCGAACACCATGGGATCCCGAAGCTATATCAACACCGAGATCCAATGCCCATTGATCTCGTGTAACGGTTAACCTCATGCTTATGTAAAAAAGATATATGCATTTACGTATATCCACAACATTTCACAATATAAAAACACATCTCCACATATCGCAATAACATTACACAGCCCCCCCGCAGATGTATGTTATCCCTACCGCACACTCTCCGGTGCCATGATAGCATGTCGTGTCCATAGCGCTAGGAAAACTCTAAACGGTGTTAACAATGCCATAACCCGTGTGCTCATAACTCCACCATTTTCAAACAAACAGAACCTCGCATATGAACACAAAGCAAACACATATAGCACACAATAAGCATCGATTAAGGTTACAATACGCGTCCGTATCTTTCCCGGCAGATAACGGTACTTTTTGACTAAAACTAAAACAAAGTGGGTAAAAAAAGCGGTATGACGGCGGTATAACATGCTCGACAGCGGTACGATTAACCCAAATATCCTATAAGGATAACATTTATCAATATTTAAGACTATAATGCATTTTAGGTAAAAATTACCATTTTGCCCCCGAACCCCTAATTGGCGTAATTTCGCGAGCTTCGCTACTTTAACCCGATTTCTCCGAATTTTGACATATCTCTTTTCCCAATATATTATCAAAATAAATACCATATTTACCCCCAAATATGATATCTAGACTATCCGGGAAATTTAAAGACAATTCTAGCATTTCTACTAAAAGAAACTACTGAATCTAAAGACTAAGGACCGAAAAACTTACCTAGGCCTCGGCTAGAATTTCTCCGGGCTCTTCCTTCTCTCTAATCTGAATTTTTGGTGTGAGAAATGAGAAGGGGGTGAGCTCCTATTTATAGAAGAAGGGGATGGCAGTTCGGTAAATAACTCAAACTTTTTTAGACCGATTCTGAGCCGTTGGATCTAGGGTTTTGGCCATAATTCATCTTGGCCATTCCTTGGAGGTGCCGACCTCTTGGCCTCATTCCTAAGGCCAATTGATTTCATGCATGACATCACATGGTCTTGCTTTATGGCCGGTACCGAAAAAGTTTCCAGTCCGGTGTCCGAAACGCGTAATCCTGACGAATCGCGAAATGCTGACGGCAGAGTTTCAAAGTTTCTTTCTTTCTCATTAGGAATATCTAGTTTAATGAAATTTATGATCCCATTAAGGGTATTCCGTTATTTGTCTGAAGATTTTAGGACAGACGTCCTCCTGTTACGGAATTGAATTCTAAGCGTCGCGTCTAGGCAAAACTCCACTGGTTTGCAATATGATCTGACCTAAGTCACTAGATTTCTAATTCACGGCAACTACTTGTTTCAGTATTGACTCTAAATCCTCTATCAGCATTTTCTCTCTCCTACCCGGTGTCTTAAATACCTTGTTGGTTCCAGAACTGACCTCGGAGACAGGTCACTTCGAGAAGAATTTTCACTGGTTTATAAAAAGTCCAGATGACTTAGACTAAATCCCTATACCTTGGTGTAGGATTTAATTTCTATCCATTCTCAAATGTCCTGTTGGCTCTTTACCATATATAATATTATTTTAATCAAAATATCTATTTTTTTCTTTTATTTTTTATTTATTTTTCTAAGCATAATTTTTTTTTTTTTATTTTTATTTAATTATTAATTTCGAATTTCAGCCCTTTTTTATTATTTTTTTTCTAATTTATTTATCTTATATTTTAATCCAAGTAATTAGCCATTAATTACTTAATTAGCCATTTACTAATTGTTGATAATTTTATTATTTAGGATCAACTATTATCTCACAACTATTTGACTTACATTGGCATTTTATATCCCATGTAAAATATTAAAAATACTGAGGCCAAAAAGTGCCTTTAATATTATTTTATTTATGCACCTTTATTTTCCGGGGAAATAATCCCAAAAATTCCTAAAATTAAAGATAACATACTCCCTAAGTTTTTGTCAATAACTTTTGTCATATGAGATTTATCATAATATTCTCGTGCCATTTTCTCGCTTACTTTACAAAAAGACATTTTTCATTGACCATGACTCTTTTTCTTTTCTAATCTTCACAGTAATTTCCCTAAGTAATAAGGTAATTTTGCTCAATATTTGAGACCACATATTCACCTTTAACACTTAAAGGAATATTTGTTTATAATTAATGGTCATCCGGTATTGAATATCCGGGTATTACACTTAAGGCTAACATTTTCAAAATTTGCAGTTCAAAGGATTTTTGTCTCTTTTAACAAATACACTTCCCTAAACTAGAGCGTGTTTCCCTACTCGTCCATTTTGGGGACGAGATCGGCCGTTAGATCTCATCCGATAGTCCAGATCTCATTGTTTTTTAAATAATTTTTTTCCAGTAGTATCAGTAAGTTACCTGAAGTATCTTTTTAGTATTAGCTAATACCCTGAAATAATTTTTAAGATCCTACAAATTATTTGCAAGATCATGAAATATTTTTTAATACCAATCGCATTCAAGTATCGTTTTAGTCTCGTAAGTGCTCTAAGAAAAATATTTAACAAGCACTGTTAGTACCCCCGATTTTTTTTTTATCTTAATAAAATTTTTCAAGGTATTGAATGGTACTGCTAAAAAAAAATTTCAAGGCACTAATTGAGACTAAAAAAAAAAATACTTTAAGGTACTAAAAATACTTCATGATCTTGAAATTTTTTTAAGAAATATTTCAAGGTATTGACTGATACTAAAAATATACTTTAGGATACTTACCGAATACCGCATTTCAAAAAAAAAAAAAATTAAAAGAAGAGATTTGGACTGTCAGATAAGATCTGATGGCTAGATCTTGTTCCAAAAGGATGAGCAAGGAAACACTTTTCCCTAAACTTAACCTTGTATTCTCCTTCTTTCATGAATAAGGCTATTTACCAACTCGTTAGTCTACATCAAACATTTATGTTCAATGCATTATTTATAAGCCAAGTGCATTGAAGTGGTTTCCTACTGATAATATGATGATCTGTATTTATCGTTGTTGCGTGGAGGCCGAAACCCATTAATATGCATATCTGTAGTGAGCCGAACACAAAAAAGTTCTCAGAGCCCAAGGGATTTTATAAAATCCATTCGGGAAAATTCACTACACCTAAACGGGAACAATTTAAAAGCCTATACCCCGAAAAATTTCTAATACTTCAATCCCTCCTCTTAAATCAAAATAAAATAAAATTTTAAGGGGAATGACAAAAAGAATACCAAATAAAATTTTAAAACTCCCAAAGGCCCGTTAACATTTATAAATGACATAAAGGTGACATATGTTGAATTGGGATATTTGAGAAAAAGAAAAAGGACAGCACCACCGCCTATGACTGCCGACGAACTAAACAGAGGGGGAGGCTTTGCCACATCTAGAGAGAGAGAGGGATAGGATCCCGGCTTTTGGGGAGAATTTTATGGGCAAGATGTGATTCTTGAAATCGAGTTGGGTTTAGAGGTGGAGGCTTGCTAGATGGTGTCAGAGGATCCGATGAGGATTTGGACGATCTAATTGGAGGAGGAAGTGTTGGCATGGACGAAAGTGGTGGGGGCAGCGGATTTGGATCTGGTGATGGGTTTGGGATGTGGTAGTTGCTGGGGTTAGACTCCATTGTTGAAAGGGAAGGAAGGAGAGATGACGAAGGTAAACAATAACCCTGGCCCCCCCTCTCCCTTTAGTTCGCCGGCAGTGGTGCTGCTCATTATTCCTTTTTAAAAAAAGTTTATAAACTAAAGGCATAATGGTAAATTCATCATTTTAAAATCTCAATTTAATACTTGTCAACTTTATGTCCTTTATAAATGTTGACAGACCTTTGAAGGTTTTGAAATTTCAATTAGTATTTCTTCGTCATTCTCCTTCAATTTATATGTATGTATGTGCGCGTGTGCATTCAGACGTGCCTATAGGATACTTGCCGAAAAGATTATATGATCTTGACACCTCAAAATACGTGTTAACTCTTAGAAATTGACAATATTCCAGCACATTTTCTCTCTTTTTACCTATTTTTTGGTTCAAAATGTGCATAGAAATGAAGTTATAGAGAAAAATGTGCATAGCAAAGTATAAGGCAAAAATCAAAGAAATTCTTGTTATTATAGAGTTATTGATTCAATTGAGAATTGATAATTGTTTCCTCTTTCGTAGGAAGATGGAGACAAGTTTTGAAGCTCTATAAGAACCAAGAAACAAGGAAAGAAATAAAGGAGGTGAAGCAGTGCAAAGTTAGAAGAATCAGATAACCGGCCGCATCAAATCAAGCGCAGCGGAAAGTCAACAATCGGCCGCATGCCCGTCGTAAAAAAAAATGCAGAAAGTATAGCTACGCGTTTTACATTTCGAAAAGAAAAACACTATTTAACCTGAAGGGAAGGGCCGAAAAACACACTCTTGACCTAAGGAAACAAGTGGGCACATAAGGGAAGAGCTTGGGAGAGAGATTTGGACAATCTTGGAGGCTTGGGTTCTCAACCTAAGAGAGATTTTGGGGATTTCACCTTGGTTCTTCCTCTTTTCTTATCTTTTCTTCTTAGTTTCTTCATGTATTCAGTTTCTTTGCTTAGACTCTCTTTGAATTTGAACATGAGTAGCTAAACCTTTCATTCTAGGGTTCTTTTGACCCTTTGTATGGATTAACACTTGAATATTCCTCTCTTTTGGTAGATAAATATATATATGTGTTGATTTCAACCTTGGCGTAATGCTTCTAAGTGATTGGCCTCCATTTAGATGATTTATTCACTTAGGTTATGACTTGAGAGAGCTAATCTAGGTGTAGAACTTGATTGAAATCATGCTTGTCTTGAAGTTTACTTGATAAATGGATGGTTTGTTGGTAAAATAGAGATATATTTACTAACCTTGCATTGTCACATTAGGGTTGTTGCTTAAATATTGATTCTCATTAATTGTAGCAAGAGATTGTGCATTTTAATGAGAAGAGAAACTTGATTTTGACTCGAGAGAGCGTGTCAAGTGTTTTTGAACCTTAGACTAACACATATATGTATTGAAATGCTATTAGAGAGGAAAATTAACCAAGTTTTATGAAATACAAAAAGGGGAAAAAGAACCCTAGGCTCTATTATCCTTGAAGTCAAAGAGTCATTTGCCTTTATCAATTCTTAGTTTTAGAAATAGTCTTTAAAAATTCACATTCCAACTCAAAACTTTGTTTTAGCTCAACTTGATGAAATTCACTAAGTCTCTTGCTTGACCAATTTGTTAAACAAATCCTCGTGGGAACGATACTTTTCTTATCACTTTATTACTTGCAAAACTCGTGCACTTGCGAGGCGAACAAGTTTTTGGCGCCGTTGCCGGGGATTTGTGCAAACAAATCCTTTGGTCAACCTTTGGCTTGTGTTAGTAAATTTCGCTTGAGCTTTTAGTTAGGTTTACAATTTTTCTTTCTTCCCTTTATTGATCTTTTGTTTTAGTTTGATACTCGCTCTTGCTTGTTTCTCTTGTAGGTACCATTTCAGTATATGCAAAACTTGCATCCGGACGGATTGGTAGTGGTGCTTGACGAAGTGCCCCTCATTGATGAAGTGCCTCTCATTGAAGAAGAGACTGAATCTGCATTTGAAACCATGGCAGACGATGAATATGATAGAGCTACCGTCAATGACTTTGCTAGTCGGAATATGCAAGGTCCTCAATCTTGCATTCGAATGCCAGAAATGCAAGCTTGTACCTTTGAGATCAAGCCGGTTATGATAACAATGCTTCAAATGCATGGGATGTTCCATGGTCTCTACAATGAAGATGCCAACAAGCACTTGATGTACTTCTTGGAAGTGTGTGATTATTTCAAGCAAAATGGAGTCCCCCAAAATGTTTTGAAGCTACGGTTATTCCCTCTTCCTCTACAAGGCAAGGCTAGAGATTGGTTCAACAATCTTCCGGAAGGATCTATCCATTCTTGGACTGATCTTGAAGCTAAGTTTAGAGCTCGATTCTTTTCTGATGACAAATCTGTGGAAGCTAGGGATGAATTTCTAAGCTTTAAACAATATCCGATGAGCATCTTTACGCCGCTTGGGAGAGATACAAGATGTTAATGAAGCAATGCCCTACCATGGGGTGGACAAATGGGTTGTAGTCCAAATTTTTTGTACTCGACTTAATCCTCAATCTAAAGCAATGGTTGATTCTATGACCAATGGAGGATATCAGAATGTTCCTGTGAATGAGGTGATTCAATTGTTGGATCAGTTTTCTGCAAACAATACTCAAGGCAATGATAGGAGGACTAACCAAACCATGCCTAATGAAAAACAAGACTCTTCCTCACAAATTGCAACTCTCTTATCCACTTTGAATAAGCGTTTTGATGTACTAGAGTCTCAAATGTAAAAGAGCACTACTCAAGGTGTGCATTCTATTCATGCTACACCAATTGCATGTGATCAATGTCATGATGTCCATATGCCTGACCATTGTCCTCTTTACATGGCTACCGAATGCATCAACTACATGGGCAAGTTCCAACATCCTCAAGGCAACCCCTACTCACAAACCTACAATAGTGCTTGGAGAACTCACCCAAATTTTTCTTGGAGTCAAGGTAATAGTTTGAATCAGGCACATGGGTCTACGAATGGCACTAAACCTATTCCACCCGGTTTTCAAATGCAATCAAGGCAAGTTCCTATTAAGGAAGATGAGTCTAAAACGGACAAGATGCTTGCTCGAATCTTGTCTGAAGTGGAATCTTCAAGGGTTGAAACTAAGGCTACTTTTTCTCTCCATGAAACTGCTATTAAAAATCTTGAAGTGCAAATGGGGCAATTAGCATCACAAGTGAATGTTATGTCAAGAAGCAGTCTTCCTAGTGATACCATTCCTAATCCAAAACGAGTTGGAAAAGAGGAATGCAATGCCATTAACTTGAGAAGCGGAAAAGTGCTACCGGATGTGCCTAGCTCAAGTATTCCTCAACCAAAGCAAGATGATCAAGTGATTGTTGATGTTGATGAAGAAAGTGTAGGGGAGGATGATGAAACTAAGAAGAGAAAGCAAATTGAAGAAAGTTTGCATGATGTGGGCACAGACAAGAAGGTGGAACAAGACATGAATGTTGAGAAAACGAGAAAGCCAACCACTCCTACTTTTATGCCACCGCTACCTTTTCCTCAAAGGTTCAAGAAGAAAGAGGAAGATGCTCAGTTCAAAAAGTTTGTGAACATGTTCAAACAACTCCATGTGAACATTCCTTTTGCCGAAGCTTTGGAGAGCATGCCTAAATATGCTAAGTTTCTTAAAGATGTTTTGTCCAAGAAGCGGCGATTAAATGAATTTGAGACTATGGAATTGACCGAAGAGTGTAGTGCGGTCATTCAAAGGAAGTTACCGGCTAAGCTTAAAGATCCAGGAAGCTTCTACATCCCTTGCAACATTGGGACCAACTTTAATGGTAAAGCCCTTTGTGATTTGGGTGCAAGTATTAACTTGATGACACTAGTTGTTTTCAACCAATTGGGCTTGGGAGAGCCAAGACCTACTATGGTAACTCTTCTCTTGGCCGATCGTAGTATTTCTAGACCTAGAGGAATCATTGAGGATGTCGTAGTTAAAGTTGACAAGTTTATCTTTCCTGCGGATTTTGTTGTACTTGATTGTGAAGTTGATTGGAAAATTCCTCTAATCCTTGGGCGTCCATTCTTAGCCACTGCAATGACTCTCATTGATGTAGAGAAGGGTGAGGTCACTTTGAGGGTTGATAATGAGCAAGTAATATTCAACATGCAAAAAGCCTTGAAGTTTCATGATGATTCTGCTCAATGCTCATTTGTAGATATATTGGATACAGTTATTCCTCAAGAATCATATGCCTCCATGATTAAAGACCCTTTAGAGGCATTCTTGATAGGTGAGAAGAGCGTTGAAGAGTTTGATGAAGATGTTGTTGAAGAGCTCTTTCGTTTTGAGTCATTCCCTCACTCTAGACCAAGAACTTTTGAACCCCTTGAGGGTGTCGATGCCTTAAGTACTCCATTGAAGCCTTCTATTGAAGTTCCTCCGGTTTTAGAGTTGAAGCCACTACCTTCTCATCTCAAGTATGCTTATCTTGGGAATTCTAATACTCTACCGGTGATTGTCTCTTCTACCCTCTCTAATTTGCAAGAAGAGAAGCTACTAAGGGTCTTGAGAGAACACAAGCATGCTATCGGGTGGACTATCGCTGATATCAAGGGAATAAGCCCTTCTATTTGTATGCACAAAATTCTATTGGAGGATGATCACAAAACTTCCATTGAGCATCAAAGGCGTTTGAATCCAATTATGAAAGAAGTGGTCAAGAAGGAAATTCTTAAATGGCTTTCAGCTGGAATTGTATATCCCATATCTGATAGTTCATGGGTGAGCCCGGTCCAATGTGTCCCTAAGAAGGGTGGCATGACTGTAGTGGCTAACACCCAAAATGAATTGATTCCCACTCGCACAGTGACTGGATGACGGGTGTGTATGGATTACCGGAAGCTTAATACTGCTACAAGGAAGGATCGCTTTCCTTTGCCATTCATTGATCAGATGCTTGACAAGCTAGCTAGCCAAGAGTTCTTCTGTTTTCTAGATGGTTATTCAGGCTACAATCAGATTTCCATAGCCCCGGAAGACCAAGAGAAAACTACTTTTGCTTGTCCTTATGGTACATTCGCTTTCAGAAGAATGCCATTTGGACTTTGCAATGCTCCTGCCACATTTCAAAGGTGCATGATGTCCATCTTTGCTGATATGATTGAGAAGACCATTGAAGTATTTATGGATGATTTCTCTGTGTTTGGTCCATCTTTTGATTCATGCTTGGATAATTTGGATGCGGTGCTTAAACGGTGTGAAGAAACAAATTTGATTCTCAATTGGGAGAAATGTCACTTCATGGTGCAAGAAGGCATTGTACTTAGCCATCGGGTGTCCAAGAAGGGTCTAGAAGTTGATAAAGCCAAAATTGCTATCATTGAGCAATTGCCTCCTCCTACTAGTGTAAAGGGTATTCGAAGCTTCCTTGGTCATGTTGGGTTCTATAGGAGATTTATCAAAGATTTTTCTAAGGTTGCCAAGCCACTTTCCAAGCTATTGGAAAAAGATGTAGAATTCAAGTTTGATGAAGAGTGCTTAAAAGCTTTTGAAGAGTTGAAACAGTGTCTCATTTCTTCTCCTATCTTGATAGCTCCGGATTGGGCTCTACCTTTCATTATCATGGCCGATGCTAGTGATTATGCAGTTAATGTGCTTGGGCAAAAGGAGGAAAAGCTATTTCATCCCATTTACTATGCTAGCAAGACTCTTGATTGTGCCCAACTTAATTATACCACCACCGAGAAGGAATTACTTGCTATAGTCTATGCTTGTTAGAAGTTTCGGCCTTACATTGTAGGTACTAAGATCATCATTTAGACTGATCATTCACTACTAGAAAAATAGGAAATAGCAACGAAATTTGCTACGGAATATAATCTGTAGCAATTGTGACGGATTTTGCTACGGATTTAAAAATCCGTAGCAATGGGGACGGAATTGGCTACGGAATTAAAAATACGTAGCAAAAAAACGCAGAAGGGCGATAAATTGTGACGGATAACGATAATCCGTCGCAATTTGCGACGAATAACGTGTCCATCGCAAACTGGTGGGCCAAAATGGTCCGCCATTGCGATGGATAATGTATCCGTCGCCAATACTTTGCGACAGATGACTACATCCGTTGCAAAAAGGCGGACCAAGGTTTGCCTTTTTGCGACGGATGGATCATACGTCGCAAATTTTTTTGCGACGGATGCTCAATCTGTCGCAAAAAGGCGGACCAAGGTTTGCCTTTTTGCGACGGAAAAGAAAAATGTGCGACGGATGACTACATCCGTCGCAAAAAGGCGGACCAAAGGTCCGCCATTTTGCGACGGATTGAGCATTCGTCGCAAAAAAAAAAAAAGTTGCGACGGATGACTACATCCGTCGTAACCGGGGAAAGTCTCATTAATGAGACTTTCCCGTCCCTTCCCCCAATCGACAGACCCCCCCCCCCTCCGGCACCCCCATCTCCCGCCCCCTCCCCCGTCCCCCCCGGCCCCCCCCCCGACCCCCCCCCCCCCTCCCCCGACCCCGACCCCCACTCACTCAGCTCCGTCAGCCCCTTCCCCTCCCTGACCGGTCCCTACCCCTCCTCTTCCCTCAGCTCATCGGACCGCCACCCCTCCTCCTCCCTCATGTCATCGAACCCCCACCACCTCCTCCACGGTTTGCAAGGTTTTTTTTTTCCCTCCATTTTTGAGGGGTTTTTTTTTTTTAACCTGCCATTTTTTGCAGGTTACAAACAAATCCTAGTACTAAGATCTTCAGAAGGGGAATTATCCAACAAATCCTAGCACTTCTGATTTTGCAGGTTAGCTTGAAGTATATTTTCGTTTTATCACAATTTGATATTTATGTTTTGTTTGCTTAGCTGCAATAATGGAAATATGTATGTTGGTAGAAGATTATCAATTACATGAGTTTAAATCGTTTTTTTTGGACGAAGATAAATTTAAAAAGTAAATTTTTCAAGTAAACACAGTTAATACACTTTTAGAAATGTTTTATGTGAAGTATTTTTTATCTAGCACTTTTTAGGAATTTAGAAATTTCAATTCTAATTTTGGTGTGATAAAATTATGATTTTGTATTAGTTGGTAATGATACATAAATCTTTAAATATGATGGTGTTGAAATTAGAAAAGTGAAGTGTTGAGAAATGAAATTTATGGATAAGACAATTAATTAATTAATGTCAAGTGGGAGGAGGAAGGCGTGACATTGAAAAATAATCACATTTGTATGTGTTATAAAAATTAGTGGAATTTACTATTTGATTTAGGCTATTATAAAAATGAGTGTTAGTAATTTGTTTAAAAAATATTCCATTAATTTTTTTATTTGAATATATCTTTAACAAGTTATACAATAAATTTGATTAAGTGTTAAATAATCTCTTTGATCTAGCCCATATATGTTAGAAACTCCAAAATACTTAGTATTCTATTTTTTGTTTGGCCCTCCACATGCATGTCCCCATGTTCGGTGTGCTATCCTCATTCTCTGGTTGCTTCGGAATATGTTCTTTGTTCAATGCATGTGTTTGTTTTTCACTTTCTTGATTAAGTGGCAATTGGTAGGCATAAGAGGCGACTTATATATATTTGTGGTATGTTGAGATGTTAATTAGGTTAGTAACTCGAAGTAGCTAGGAAGTATGGAAGGCAACCATGATAGAAGTTGGATGTACAATCGTCTAAGCGATAGAAGACAAATAACGCAAGCATTCTTCGCGGGTTTGGAAGAGTTCATCCAATTTGCTTTGGCGAATTCAAATAATTCAAGTAGGGAGATCAGGTGTCCGTGTGCCAAATGTAAGTGTTTAAGATTTACAGATGCGGACACGGTCAAAATTCATTTGTGTCAAAAGGGATTCATGAAAGATTATGAATGTTGGGAATGTCATGGCGAAGTCCTAGACACCGAGTGGTTATTACGGGACGATGTAGTCATCAAGAAAACCTTAATCAATATGAGCAGTTGGTTATGGATGCCGCGGGACCGTCGATCGGCCAATATTTTGATCCCATTACTCATGTTGAACCGTCATACATGGGAGAGGAGATCGGTACACATCCTCAACCATCATACATGGGTGAGGATCCTCATCCAGAAGCCGCTAGGTTCTATAAAATGCTTCAAGAAGCACAACGTCCGTTATGGGAAGGTTACGAGCACTTTGAAAATAGTGAATATTCATCGCTATCGCTACCCTAGCAACACTAAGCTTGAAGACTGATCACCATATGAGTGAGAGGAATTACAACGAAATGATGCAGATCATGAGTAAGGTTGTTCCCAAAGACAATAATTTGCTGAAGGACTTTTACCAAGTAAAAAAAAAAAGGTGAAAGAGCTTGGGCTTGGATGTGAAAAAATTCATTGCTGCCCTAGAGGATGTATGTTGTATTACAAGGATGATGCTGAGCTGACCAATTGTAAATTCTGTGGACATGACAAATATAAAGTTGTGGGGAAAGGAAGGAAAATGACCCGTCATGCATTAAGCAAGATGTGGTACTTTCCTCTGGTGCCCAGACTTACGAGATTGTATGCATCAGAACAAACAGTTGTTCACATGAGATGGCACTGGGAGCATCGTAGGGATGAAAACGTTGTGACGCATCTATCTGATGCCGAAGCTTGGCGTAAATTTGATGAGGCGAATCCTTTCTTTGCTATGGATCCCCGTAATGTTCGTCTTGGTCTATGTTCGGATGGGTTCGTTCCTTTCAACAATACGGGCAGGAATTATTCATGTTGGCCAGTCATTGTGACTCCGTACAACCTCCCACCTTCTATGTGCATGAGAAGAGAGTTTTCCTTCCTTAACGCATTAATGCCTGGGCCATCCAACCCAAAAAAGAAGATCGATGTGTACCTCAGGCCTTTGATAGACGAGTCGAAGATGTTGTGGAGTGAAGGGGTTCTTACGTATGATATATCATTAAGTCAAAATTTCACCATGCGGGCTACCTTAATGTGGACGATAAATGATTTCCCTGCATATGGGATGTTGAGTGGCTGGCAAATGTCGGGAAAGCTCGCATGCCCGGTATGTCTTGAACAAAACATGGGTTTTAGCTTGGAACACAGTCGCAAGGTCAGTTGGTTTGACAGGCACCGGCGATTCCTACCACCCGATCATCCGTTTAGGAGAAATAGAAAAGACTTCACGCGGAATGTTGTCGAACTAGCAGATCAACCTCGTTGTTTAAGTGGCCAAGAAATATGGGACAGGGTCAAGTATATTCAAAGTGTCGAAGATGGGGCTGCTTCCAAAGCGAACCGAGGGATATGGCGTTGATAATCATTGGAACAAACACAAAGATCTTCTCGGGAACTTCCATATTGGAAAGATCAATTGTTAAGACACAACCTCGATGTCATGCATATTGAGAGGAATGTGTTTTGCAATATTATGTACACCGTGATGGACACCAAGGGCAAGACGAAGGACACAGTCAACGCAAGACTGGATGTTGAAAATATTTGCAGAAGGTCTGCTTTGCATTTGGTGGAGAATGGCACAGGACGAATTTCCAAACCCAGAGCGCCGTACACATTCAACAAAGAGCAGAATTTAGAATTGTTGCAATGGGTTAAAGATCTCAAACTCCCGGACGGTTATGCGTCAAACTGGAATAGATGTGTCGACATGCACGAGGGGAAGTTGAGCAAGATGAAAAGTCATGATTGTCATGTTTTTTCTAGAGACGTGGGCCTTCAAAGCACTACCGAAGCATATATGGTCTATTCTAACGGAGTTTTCCATGTTCTTTAGAGAAATTTGTGCGAGCTTAATGTTGATAAGTTACGGCACTGGAGGTGAGCATGCCCATAACGCTATGCAAGTTAGAGATGGTGTTTCCTCCTAGCTTGTTTGACTCAATGGAACATTTGCCCGTTCACTTGGCCTATGAAGCAAAGGTAGGAGGACCGCAACAATATAGATGGATGTATCCATTTGAGAGGTAATATATATTGATTTCGCGTTGTTATTAATTGACCGGTACTTGAGTTTATAAATACCCTCTGATATTCCATTGTAGGTTTTTACGCACACTTAAGCACAAGATAAAAAATACAAGGTACGTTGAAGGATCTATCGCTGAAGCTTATCTAGTCGAAGATGCCGCAAAATTTGCGTCATACTATTATCCCCCTGAAATGATGTCAAGATGGAGAGGGGTACCGCGCAACGATGATGCTGCTGATACGAGGGATCAAAAATCAATATTTAATTTTCCAGGGCGAGTTGTGGGAAAACGTTGGAGGTCAACTCTTGACGGAAGAGATAAGCGAGTTGCGGAGTGGTACATTCTAAACAACTGTGAAGAGGCCGCCCAGTACCTAGAGTAAGTTTTTTTTTCTTTTTACTATTACGGTAAGTATTAAAGTACTAACTTTAGTTTTTTTTATAGTTACTTCTCTAATTGGGTCCGATCGGAAAATCCTTCAATGTTGGTGTCCCAAGTTGATCAATTCATGAATTCTGAGTTTCCAAAATGGTTTCGATCCTATTTCTTGGAAAATCCATCAGATCCCAATGAAGTTGTGTGGAGTTTATCTTATGGATCTGCAATTATAGTTACCCGATGCAACAAATATATAATCAATGGGTATCGATTTTCAACTGTTGACGCGAACGCAGGAACACTATGTTGAAATTACGGTGTATGTTGTCGAAGTGACCAAGTTGACGGGGTGGAGACTGACTACTACGGGAAGTTAGTTGAGATTATTCAGCTGAGTTACCAGTGGGACAAGGTGGTGACCCTTTTTAAATGTGAGTGGTTTGATAACAGTCCGCGTGGGACAAAAGTGGACAAACATAGAAATATTGAGATCCACTGGACAAGGAGATATACGGTTGGTTATGACCCATTCATCCTCGCTCAATAAGCGGAACAAGTTTACTATACATCATACCCTACATCTCGCCAAGGGTGGACGGGAGTTATTAAAACCAAAGCACGAAATATTATACCAAAGTCGAAAGAGCCGAAAAAAAAATGACAGTATGGCTGAACCGCTCCAAGCTGATATGGAACATGTACTGCCTATAAACATCTTTGATGATGAAGTACCAAGCAATCTCTTTGATTCTCGTACGGAGTTAGAGTTGATTCCTATACAAATTGATGATGAGAAATCAGACGATGAGGATGAGGCAGAAATGAGCTTCTCTGATAATGAATCTGAGTTCGACGACTATGAGAGTTCAGACGAAGACATGCAAGTAGATGTCGATGAACAAGAATCGTCCGGTTGATTTGTGTTAGTTCTTTGTTTGTGACGATCTGTTATACTACATACTGTGTTACTTCGCTACTGTCATATTTAGTAAATATCTTTTATATTTTTTTTTTGACATTATGTCTATAAGGATTCAGAGATGGAGCATCTAGGAGGCCGTTCAGGTAGTGGACGTGGTAGTGGTCGAGCCCGACCCCGTCCTATAAGAGGGGGTAGGGTGACGCCAACTGCTCCCTATGGAGGCAGAGGGCTCGGCGCTTCCCCACCACTTGATATGTCGTCGTCACCGTCGAGTTATTTGTCATCTTCACCGTCGCTTTATACATCGTCTTCACCGTCTACCCCCACTGATCCACAGCAAGGAAGACAACATGTTTATTTTACCATTTCTGATTGATCTACATATGTTTAGTTTCTTGAAACCATCTATGTACAAACAACTTCAATATTTCACATTCCTTCCTTAGCACACCTGCGTCGCCTCGAGCCACGTTGGGGAAGAAGGTAGTTCCTCCGATACACCAAACGGGGCTCAACGGATCCTTCGACAGGGATGCTTTGGATCTGTCCTGACGACAACGAGTAAGTCATGTCAAGTTACCAATAATGTTACAATTTTCTTCTCTAATTGTTTTGTATGCTAATATTTGCATGATGTCCTCTGTTTTCATATTTGTGCCTGATAATCCGGTGGCGACTTTCATCTTGACCCAAATATTCCGTAATTACAATCACCCTTGGACCACGTGGACAGAGATTCCTGCAACGCAACAAGATGTTTGGTTTGAAGAGTTCTTGGTAAGTTATTTGTTTGATTCGTGTTAATTAATTACTTTTAAAATTTGGAGCACTAATTGTTCGTTATTGATTTTCAGGATAAGTATATGACGTTGCCTGAACATCATGAAAAACTGAGAAAAGCTTATAACCACAGGGCCAGCCAGATGTTGCGTCGAAAGCTCTATTCATTGAGAAGGTCAAGAGGCAAGACAGATTGGCTTCCACAGGAGACTAAAGAGGAATTATTAGGCAATTGGGAAAACAATGAGAAGTTTAGGAACATAAGTGCGAAAAATAAGGAAAATAGGGCCAAAATGGACGGACCGTCATATGCTGGCGGCTCCATATCAATTAGTGAGCATCGACGCAAAGTTGTAAGTACACGTTATTTTCTAGTTACGTATTCAATATTTTGTACTTTGAAGTAATTAATTAAGGTCATCCTTTGCGTTTGCAGATAGAGTCTGCGGGAAGCTCCGGCGGGATCGGTTGAGTGGGTTACCTTTCAGCGGACCCATTCCCGATAGTCTGAAGGGAGTGAGAGGCAATGGATTAACCCAAGGGCGCAACAAATAGCGGTAAGACATTTATTGCCTTTATTACTTGTTTTATGCACCACCATATTTATTTCATTTTACATGTCTTATTTGTTATGTATTTTTTTGCTTGTAGGAAAATTTTCAGAAGCTGTCGGAGGAGAGAGCCTCGCAGCGTGAGACTAACCCCTCATCCTCTCAATCTGATAAAGAGAGTCTGTTCTTTGAGGCTACTGGCGGATTTGACAAGAAAGGGAGAGTCTTTGGATACGGTGTCTCTGCCAGTCGACTAAAGCAAACAAAGCGCCCCTCATCTGGCACTGGAGGGGTTTCTTCAGGTAAACATAATACATTTGATATTGATAATTTTCATTCTCTTGTCCATTCAAATGAAGTACAAATAATAAATGTACTAATCAATTTTGTAGATGAGTGAAGAAGATGAAAGCGTTGGTGGAGGAGCAAACAACACGGTGACCCAGAACGGGAGATGATGAGGCGTGGGCGACTCGGGAAACGGAGATGATGAGGCGGCCAGATGATTCAGAACAAGAGGTGATGAAGCAGGCGTTGAATCAGGAACGGACGATGATACGGCAGGAGATCACTCAACAAACGGAGATGATGAGGCAGATGCAGCTTCAAATCATGTCCCTTCTGAAAGACAGAGGTTCCGGGTCGACTCCTGGTGATGATGACCATACTGGTGATGATGATCACAATGCTGCTGTTTAGACTATTTTTTTTGTATTTGCTCTTTGCTACGGATTATATATATTTTGTTTTCGCTATGTAAACTCTTTTTTATTGTTATTATATATCTATGACACACTACTTGTTATTTTCAATTTTCTAAAAAAAATAAATAAATAAAAACTAAAGTAAAATAAAAAATAAAATAAAATAAAATATTTTTAATTTAAAAAAATTATGAATTTTCCTACGGAAAATTATTTCGTAGCAAATTATGAATTTTGCTACGAAAAATTATTCCGTAGCAAATTTTCGAATTTGCTACGGAATTTATTCCCGTAGCAAATTGCGAATTTGCTACGGACTTACAATCGACGTCTTACAATCCGTCGCAATTGCGACGGATGGAAATATCCATCACAATTGCGATGGATTTTTTATACGCCGCAATTGCGACGGATTTGGGAAAATCCGTCGCAATTGCGGCGCCCTTTTTTGCTACGGACAAATTCCGTAGCAAAATGATTTTGCTACGGAAAAAGCCTTTTTTGCTACGGATTTTTTCCGTAGCAAAAATCAAATTTTCTTGTAGTGATTCAGCTCTAAAATACCTACTCACAAAGAAGGACTCTAAGGCAAGACTAATTCGATGGGTGCTTCTACTTCAAGAGTTTGAGTTGAACATCATTGATAGAAAAGGTACTGAGAATCAAGTGGCCGACCATCTCTCACGGTTGAGTACTAAGGCTAAACTTGATGATTCGGATATGATTCAGGCATCATTCCCGGATGAGCAGTTGTTCCTTGTTGATAGCTTATTCACACCATGGTATGCTGATTTTGTCAATTACTTAGTCTGTGGAGTCTTACCTCCGGATTTCAATTCTCACCAAAAGTGTAAGTTTCAACATGAAGTGAAGAAATACTTTTGGGATGAACCATATTTATTCAAGAGGTGTCCTGATCAACTTATTCAAAGATGTGTACTAGAGAATGAACAAGAGTGTATTTTGCATTGTTGTCACTCTTCTGAATATGGTGGCCATTTTGGAGGAGAGAAGACTGCCGCAAAAAGTCTTCCAAAGTGGATTCTATTGGCCCACTCTAATCAAGGATGCATATGCCTTTGCTCTTCAATGTGATAGATGCCAAAGAGTAGGGAACATATCTAGGAGGAATGAGATGCCGTTGACTAGCATGCTCGAAGTTGGACTTTTTGATGTTTGGGGATTGACTTCATGGGCCCTTTCCCTAAGTCATTTAATAATGAATATATCTTAGTTGGAGTTTACTATGTCTCCAAGTGGGTCGAGGCCATTGCATGTGTAACCAATGATGCCAAGACGGTGTTGAAATTCCTCAAGAAGAACATTTTCACTCGCTTTGGAACACCTAGAGCAATTATAAGTGATGGGGGCTCTCACTTTTGCAATCACCAATTTCAGGCCTTGATGAAGAAATATGGTGTCAAGCACAAGGTATCATTGCCATACCACCCTCAAAGTAATGGGCAAGCAGAAATTTCCAATCGCGAGATCAAGAACATTTTTGATATAATAAATGAGGGCAAGGTTGAAGATTTGGTCATATTTATAAGTCCAGCTTCATATAATAAATGAGATTGTGACAATTTTACCCATATTAATTGCATCATGAAGATAAAGGGAGAAGAAACAGTTGAAAAATACCCAATCATAAATGAGGGCAAAGTTGAAAATTTACCCCATAATCATTATGTCAACTAACTTTTCTTGATATGTGAAATTTGGTCAAAGTAGACTTATAAATAGGACCAGAGTGGTATGTGTCTGGAAGAGATAAATAATCGATTAAGTGAGTGGTAGATCCAGACTCAATTACTCAATTAGTGTGTGTGTGTGTGTGTGTTTGTTAGAGAAGGTTCCAGCTAAACCGGTATCAGTAACCGCATGTATAGTGGAAGAGGTTTCATTATCCTTCCTCCAGAATTCAAGTCAACGCTCATATTGTTCTGGAGTGAATGTAGGGGTGACCATGTTGACAGTTACCTTATCAAATCGTTCTCGCAAGTCAGTCCATACTTTATGCACATTTTGAAAGTAAATCACACTGCTAGCAAGGTCCTCCTCAGAAAGAGAATTCAGTAGCCATGACATACGACAGCATTGCACTGTTTCCATTGACCTTGAAGTCGTTCTTCTTGAGATTCCTTCATGCAAGAACCGTCCACAAAGCCAAGTTTGTGTTTCCCAAAACTTGCAATTCGCATAGCCCTACTCCAGACTGTGTAATCATCACCCTCGGTGAGAATGTGTGGGATGATTTTTGCTCCTTTTGTGTCAGAAGGATGAAGATAGAAAGGGTGTGTGAATTTCAGCTTGTCGATGGCGATTTCAGCACTGTTCTTCATCGCTGCCATGAAATTCAGAGAAGGGTCGAAGCTTTGTTGAAATTGGGTAGGGTGGAAATAAGTCAGACCCCTATCAGGCCTCCTACAACCGCCTCGTCTAAGAGGCTAGGCTAATGCCTATTTAAAAGCTTAAATGTGTAAAAGCTTGGCCTGTTTACATATTAAAAAAATTATAAATATAATAATATTAATATAATTATTACTTTTTAATTCTTATATTCTAATTGAAAGATACAAAGAATCAATTAGTGTAGTACCCTAGGTTTTTCATTACTCTCTCTGTTATAAAAAAATTTAACCAAATTAACCCAGCCCCTTGCCCTTGCTCTCTGCATCTCACTCTCATAGTCACCGTCACCTCCATTATCGCAATCTAGATTTCCTTCATCTATTCTTCCACCTCCATTCTTTGTTCTCCTTCTTGCAACCCAAACTCAAAGCTTGCGGTTCTCCACACTTGAAGCACGTTGTTCTCTCTTTGTTCGTCAGCCTCTCAATAAACATTTTCGGAAGCAGATCTACAACTTTTGCAAGCTGTTTATAACTATTAGTTGATACAATTATGTATTTGTGGCTTCAAGATGTGTGCATCTCTGCTTGCCAATATTTCTACCATTTCTGATTTAGTTGCTGCTAAACCTTATTTCCAAATTGGAGGGTTTCTTCACCTGATTTGTGTGCTGCCTAACCATGTTTTCCGTTCTTTTGCTAATGATGATTTGTTTGTTTTAGTTGATTCACTGTTTTGATGTCTGATACATTAACCAAAACTTGACTTTTGATTATCTAAAAGTTCTAGACTGAGGTTATGAAGTTGGATCATATATCTTCAGTGGACTGCGCCCTCTTGGCGCTTGAGACCTGGTGATGCAGTCAAAAACATACATTGAATTTGTTGGTTGGATTTGTGATAGAATGATTTTGTATTTATTTTAAATTCATTCTTTCACTGTGAGTATAAGAGAGTATTGAACACTGTTTAGTTTTCATTATTAAGTTATTAGTGTTAATTAGATTGTGTTATTGTTGTGTTCTTTTATATAGTATTATTAGTGGGTTGATTTAACCACCCCCCCCCCCCCCCAAAAAAAAAAAAATAGAGGGTTGATTACCTATAATTTAGATTTAAATAATACTCATTAAATTAATTTGTACTCAAATTTATCAAAATATATGAATTAAGATTTATTTAAATAATATTGTAGCATTTCAATAGGCTTCAAGTCAACTTAAAACCTACAAAGTGCATGTCTCTAGGCCTACTCAAAGCCTACTTGGCCCAACCTTTGAGCTTGTTTAAAGACCTACAATTTAAGTAGGCCTTTAAAAAGGCTTTAAGCCTGACAAAACTTTTTGAAGGCTTAACCGTGAGCCTAAAAAAAGCCAGTGTAAATCCTAGACTCATGCTTTAATTCCCTTTTGCAGGCTCAAGCCTATTTTACTAAAGCCTAATCTAACCTATTCTCATCCCAATATTGAAGATATAGAGATTCAATAGCGTTAGGGTTTGAGATTCTTCAGTCGTGCTAAGATTTACCAATTAAGGAGGCCTTCGATAGTGTTTGTGTGATGTTCGAAAGCCTGGGGTTCGTTCAATTACATCGGGATCGCACTGGAACATGATCGCTTGTCATGCGATGAGGGTGGGTGACATTGTTGGATCGTGCTTGTGTGTCGTGTTCATGCAATGAGATAGTTCTAGATCGCGTTTTGGCAATGTTCGATAAGGGGGAGTCTGTTCGTGCCTCGGTCAAGTCGTGGGTACAGGATCTGGGTGTTCAGATCTTTCAGTTTCTTCCAATGAAGCTCAAGCATTCCATCAGATTCTTGGATTATCTTAGCCAAATTTCTTATCTAACCTTGATCGTCCATTTCCCAAATCTTTGACTAGTCATAATTTCTAGACTAATTCTTGGGATTTTCTTGATTTCTATGCCTTGAAAAAGGTGGTGATGGGCTTTTCTTAAACCTGGAGCTCTTATGCCATGTTGAGTTGACCATAACTATTAAACATTACTTTTATTGAATAAGAAAATAATCCTTGTTCTATTTACATACCCAAGTCTCGTACATAAGACTCAACTACACACTAATCTAAAACTATATAGGCCTACAGCCTCTTGGCTCAATCACTAATACAAGTCTTACTAATACAAGAAGTCAATTTTCCTACAATCTTGGTATATGGATTGCAATTTCTCGGCTTATAATGTATTATTATTGGTATGGTGTGGAGGCCAACAAGGAAGGTTTGTGTTTTTGGTGTTGAACAAAAATCAAGGTATAATATTGGACAAATGCTTTTTTTTTTTTTTTGTTACAGAAGAAATGAACAGAAAATTTAAACTAAGGAACTACAATAGGGAATTTAATCCCAACACTTTCTTGTGCCACCAGTGCTCCCAAAGTCTCAGGGCACCTGTCCATAAAAACAGATCTCGAAATGCCATTCTTAGCCAATGCATCTGCCACTTTGTTCTTCTCACGCGAAATGTGCTCAATGCGTAACTCCCAGCTATTCCTCATAAGAAGACCAATTTTCCAGAGGAGAAGATTCCCCCCCATCTGCACTAACTGATCATTTAACATATCAACTAGTTCTTTAGAGTCAGACTCTAAACAGACTTTGCGGAAGCCTAGATCCCACGCTAAACTCAGTCCTTTGAATATTGCCCACTCCTCAGCCACGATCACACCACAATTCCCCAGGAAATGCTTTTGAATATTGGACAAATGCTTTTGTTTTGATAATAAGACAAACTTCATTAAACAAAGTATAAAAAGATTACACTGTAAATGGGCTGCCTTACATTACCATTAGAAGATCAAACCAAGAAACCTAATAATCGAACAAAAGGGTAAAGCTACAAGGAAATAGAACAACTAACGAAAATAAAAGATCCACAGTTATAATATGCCTCGGCCCATCATACATTACGCATTCACCAAAGAGAACCACCCCAAACTAATAATCAAAAGATGCAAGAAAAAACATTCGGAAAGTTAGGACATTGTAAAGAGCATTAGAGATTATTAAAAAAAGACACATTGGATGCTCGAAGCCCAAAATTGAAAAGTACAATGGAAGAAAAATCTCAACAAGAAGGTTTTTTTAGGCAAAACAAAAGGAAGAAAACAACAAACACGGAGGATTACTATTATTGAAACGTCATCAATTTCAAAGCTTTGAAAGATCAGTTCGAGCCATTTAGACTTATTCTGGTATAATTTGCTTCTGCTTGTCTTCGCGACTCTTGTGAAGAATCTCAGCCACCCTACAGAACATAAAAGACACACATTAGTTCGTATTATAATCGCTACAACGGCATTGTCGCCTTCTCTAATTTCGTTCTTCCATATTCTTCCTTCACCTTTCTTACATCCTAAACTCTGCTCCTATCAGGTTTGGTTTTGTATTAAATATTTTTCTCTCAAATAATTATTTCTCTTCTTACTTTTCTAGTGATTTCTTATACGTTTATCTTTTCAAGGGTCTACAAAGTTCTCCTTCTCTTCGTACTTTCAAATTTTACACCAACACAACCCAATAATTCATATTGTAATTGATTCATTAATTATTTCTACAAAAATAAATGCAAATAATATCTTAACACAAAAAATCAAATACTCCCTATAGTCCTTAATATATTAAGAAAGTTAGTTAATACAATATGTATTGTCTAAAACACCTTAATCCAGCTTTATGTAACAAACTGTTGGCCGAGAAGCATCATGATCGCTTCCTAAACAGTTGGACAAATTAATCGATGCGTGTTTTGATTTGTGTTTTCATTGTCTTCACACAAGTCCTTGCCATATATAATTAGACTCCAGATCATTTATTAGGCTCGGAAAGCATCATGAAGAGGGAGAAACCCTCACTTACTTCCCAACAGAAAATTGATTTTTCTTTTTATACACCGGAAAAGAACCCAAACTTGATATTTATATGTCCAAAATTCAATTTCATTTTAAAGTTGTATAACTTTTGGGGTTTCCTTTTAAAATTTAGATTAATTATTTTTTCCATTTTTTTCTAGATGATGACTGATGAATCAACTCACCAACTTTGCAAGCCTTGATTGCTATATGTGAGGTTGTACTAAATCGGCCACCACCACAAGAACGACAGGACGAGATTGGCAACACTAGTACTGCGATCACACAGGATTGGCCGTTAACACCAGATTTGGTTGATATAAAATTTAGATTAGTTGATTTTTCTTCTTCTAATTTTGCTTATGATGAATGATTATATATGAAACATGCAACTCACGAACTCACATCCACAGAGTTGGCCTCTTACAACAAAGAAAAGAGGGAGAAGACAAAAATTATCAGCACTAACTCGAGCACTCAAAGAAGCAGTACCAGAAGTGAAGCCAAATGAAAATGACAAAATATATTTGGTGTCATTAGGAACTAGATTTCGGAAACGAGATGAAGAGGTGAGGGCTAGACAAAAAATGGGGTAGAAGATGGTTGAAAAGTTATTAGGAAACAAAGTGTATGATGCAAAAATTGCGGAAAAATGGGGAATTCTTGCGTGTGTAGCTGGCCCTATAACTGAATTCACTCTTGATGGCAGTCAGGACATGGTTGATTATCACCTTGCCTCTGTTTTCCGAATCCTTAATAAATCAAATTATTTGAGAGTTCAGGTACACATTATCAATTAATGCATTTCAGATACCTTTTCATACATATATTATGGTCTCCCCCATTTAGTAGTAATAATAGGTCTCATTCTTTAAATATTAATTATACAAATAACCAAATCATACAAGGCTGCTCTTAAATTCCATTAACAGATTTTGAAGTTCTTTATATGGGAAAATATATTTTTGGCCTTAAACCGTGCCCTAAATTTAAAAATTCATAACTCATTTTTATTCATATAATTGACCCAATTTAGGATTTGTTGGAAAGCTCTATATTCTACTTCTCGAATAAAAATTCTCATGATCATTAAAAAAGTTTTACTATATACGAATGAAATAGTTAAAGATCATGGATATATATTATAGGCCCTAGGCATTTGTAAGGCTTCCATTTATACATTATCACCCTATACATATCAATATGTTATGTTTTTCTTGGATCTATATCATTGCCATGTGCTATATCCAAGTTTGTGTGTTTTAATGCGTATCATGTTTACTTGATTAACAATACTTTAAGAATATGCTTGATCATGCGTACTTAATGCTTGAATGGATTATTATGCTACAGAGACTCCTTCGAATCTCACCCCCAAAATAATTCCGTACTATGCAATGTAAAAAGGGCAATCAAGGGCAAGTTAGAACGAAAGCAAGAGGAATTCCAAGAAGGTAGTGACAAGCAAAGTGCAAAGTTAAAACCTATGTCTCAAATTCTACGTAAATTCGTACGAGGTATTTAAATTCACTCTCAAATAATATTTCCAAATGTATAGGGTGATAATGTATGAATTGGAGCCCTACAAATGCCTAGGACCTATAATATATATCCATGTAAGTAATAAACTATTTTGATGTAGGAGTTTCTGGATGTCTGTGACTATTTATTCGTATATAGTAAAAAAATTCTAATGATCCTAAGAAGGCAAGGTGATAATCAACCACGTCCTGACTGCCATCAAGAGTTAATTCAATGATAGGACTAGCTCCCCAGCGAAGAATTCCCCATTTTCTCACTTTTTTTGCACCATACACATCGTTTCCTAAAATCCTTTCAAACATCTTCTGCCCCGTTTTTCATCTATCCATCACCTCTTCATCTCGTTTCCGAAATCCAGTTCCTAATGACACCAAATAGATTTTGTCATATTCATTTGGCTTCACTTCTTGCTGATATTTTTTTCTTCTCCCTCTTTTCTTTGTTGTAAGAGGCCAACTCTGCGGCTGCGAGTCTGTGAGTTGCATGTTTCATATATAATCATTCATCATAAGCAAAATTAGAAGAAAAAAATTAACTATTCTAAATTTTAAATCAACCAAATTTGGTGTTAACGGCCAATCAAGGCCTGCAAAGTTGGTGAGTTGATTTGTCAGTCATCATCTAGACAAAAATAAAAAATGAAAAATATAATTAATCTAAATTTTAAAGGGAAGCCCCAAAAGTTATACAACTTTAAAATGAAACTGAGTTTTGGACATATAAATATCAAGTTTGGGTCCATTTTTGGTGTATTAAAAAAAAAAACAATTTTCTATTGGGAAGTGAGTGAGGGTTTCTCCCTCTTCAAGATGCTTTCCGAGCCTAATTGTAATACCCGGATAAATATTCCTTTTTAAATATTATATTTAAATAGAAAATAAGCCTTGTATATTCTTTTTTGAAGAATATTACCTATTTAAAATAGGTGAATATGTGGTCTCAATTTTTCTTATTATTCTTATTTTATTTCTAAGTGATTTCTTCTTAAGAATTAAGATAGTGGAAGATTTAATTTTCTAAAGCTTATTAGGGATAATAAAATACCCTAAGATTATCATAATTAAGTATAAACTTAATTATATCATTTTAGCAATAAAATCATCAAAGGATGACAAAATCAATTAAAGAAAATTAGCAACAATTATTGGGCAATTAAATTTCCAATAATTGGAATATTTTTCTAATTTTCGAATTAATTATTAATTAATTTAAAAAGGGCATAATTAAGGATATATCAATTAAATTAGTATCCAAATGATATTTAAAAGCCAAGATTAGTGTACAAGGAGTTTTTAATCATCAAGATTAATTTAGAAACCTATCAAATTATGGTAATTAAGCCTAATAACCCCTAAAACACTATATTAGCAATATTAACCAAAGATTAATTATTTTCCCCTTAATTAATTAAAGTGGCGAAAAATACTAATTAAAAGGGTTAAGAAATTTTTTTAATCCTTAATCCTAAATCACTAACTAATATCACTAATTAGAGTCTAGATTTTTCCAACCCAAAATTAAGGGTTTGGATTAAACATAATAAAGCTAAATCTAAGGGCTTTATAATTAATCTAATAAAGCTTGATCCATGTGAAAGTTAAGCAACCAATGGGAGAATATTAACATAGAGTGTGTAAGATAAAGGAAACACAATCCAAGAGTGAAAATTCTGAGGTGAATTCGGTTCATATGCAAGGGAAAAAGAGAGAAATTGATTTAGTGTAATTAGTTAAATAAAACATCACCATCAACCATTAATCAAACAAAGACTTTTAAGGCAAATTCAAGTGGAACGAAAATGCAAATTGAGATGAAAAGGGGGAGGGGGACGTGGGCCTTAGAGGGAGGAAGGAGAGCCAAGTGAATTAGGATTTTTACTACACAAGTGTCATTATCAAATTAATTACCATAAAGACTTTGTGAAAATCATGACATAAGCCTATGTATTAAAAGTAATTAGTGGTAAATTAATTAAAGACGAGATAAAAACCATTAGGATAGATTCAAGGCATAAGTGAATGAGAACCAATAGAAAATAAATTATATCTTGAAATCCATGAACCCTAGAACAAATATAAGTAGATCTTATGAATAAGCAAAATTCAAGTTTAAACATAGTAGTTTCAAAAGTGATTTTCGTAAACTTTGGAGATTCATACTATTATGATTTAAAGGTTTAAAAAGACCATAAATCAAGTCATAAAATTGTGATTCCAAAAGTGGAAGTAGATCTTCAAGAAAAATACCAACTTACACCTAACTAAATTAGCATTTGGAAAGAAAAGATAAAGAGAAAAGAAGAGGAAGATGGTGTCTGTTTAAGGGGGGATTAAGGGGTGAGATTGAAGCTTCTTTACTAAATTTAAAACCAAGGGTTAAGATTAGTTAGAAGTTGCTAACTAGTTAACCCAAGAATTACTATAAATAGGAGGTTAGTGCATGCTTATTCCTCACCAATTCACTAGCCAAGCATAAAGCTTGTGGTACCGAAATCAAGAGTGAAAGTGAGAGAGAGAAGCTTTGAGGAAGCAAGAGCAAAGTTCTAGGTAAGTTCTTGAACTCTAGCTTTGTGATTTATAGCTTAGATGTTGTTTTGATTCATAATCTTCCAATTATAGTGTTATTTTCATGTTTTTATGGTTACCATTGTCTTTATTTCGAAAATTTGATGAAGAAGAAGTTATGGCAAAAATTTTGGAAGATTAGGGTCAAAGTAGCGAAGCTCTGGCGAAATTTTGTCGGTTAGCGACTCCCGGAAGCAATTTCAAAAACGTTGGTATCTTATGTTGAAGATGCTATACCAAAATTCTGAGAAAATTCATGTTGAAATTAGACATATATAGCTTTCCAAATATACCTATAGCATGTCGTTTTGAGTTCTGTGCTAGGAGATAAAAATGTTCGAACTTAGGCTAAAAATACTGAAAATTTCTGGGCAGAACATGTTGTTGCGAAAACTGGGAATTTTTTATGAACTATGGGCAAGAACCAATAATGTTTCCTAAAATTAGATATCCTAAGGATTCCGAGGAATTTTACAGATCCTCGTTTCAAGTTCTGTGGAATTAATTATGATTTTTCAAAGTTAGGCGAAAAATCAGCCCATTTATTGAGTAAATAGCGTTTTTACGAAAATTAAATGAAATAATGGAGAAATAATTAATTCAGGGGTAAAATGGTCATATATAGCCAAAATACCTCTCGAAATAATATTTTTGAATTAATAGAGGCGATATTACCCTTATAGGATATCTGTGATCGCCTACCGTCGGAACATACCAAAAACCGTCAACGAAGGTACGTTCGCGACGTACTGTAATACTGACTCTGATGCTTGTGATATGTTTATATATGATTGCTGTGTTCCTATACTGAGACTCTGTCTCAATTGTTTTTATACAATCATGAATATACGGGTTATGGTTTTAATAACACTTGAGAGTTTTCCTAGTGCTGAGGACACGATAGGCCATCGTGGCATTGGTGATATGTGCAGACTGGGGTAACAAACATACTGCTAGGGGCTGTGTATTGTTATTGCCTTACATACATTGTTATGTATTTCCTACATCTGTTATGGGCTTTTATAGTGATTATTGCTAAAATGTTATGAATACCTGTGATACATATATTGTTTACATAAGCATGAGGTTAACCGTTACCTGAAGTCCGATGGACATTGGACCTTAGTCTTAATTAATAGACAGGGAATGATCATGGATCCAAGAAGGCATTGGTAGATGGAACCATAGAAAGACGCCGAGGGACGGAGCCGTGAGAGGGCACCGGTCAAAGTAAAAGCAGGAAGAGGAATATCAGAACGTACGTTATAGCATGAATCTAATAAGGTTACTTCATATCATTTGGTGCTCAAAATAGAAAGGGTCGTCTATGTGGTTCAGTCAATCAGTCACCGTAAATACTCGGGGAGACTTCCACTAGACTTTACCTAGCCTGGCCAAATGGGATGATTTAATTGAGTTAGGTTCTATGCCCCAAGTCTACCTAAGGCTTGGTTGAAGAGGGTATAGTTACATGGAAGAAATGTAATTATAAAGTTTTGTATTATTGTATCACATGAATATTCCTTCGGGAAATTTTTAATATACCAGTATACGTCAGGCATCATCATATGTCTGAGTATTCTATATCAGTTACGCGTTGTTAAACTCGTTGTTCAAATTTTTAGTACATGCTCTCCGTTTCCGCAAAACGCTAAGCTGTAGCACCTCAAACTCTGATGATTTTTTATAAAACCACGTGTCACCAACACGATTTATGCCATGCAAATTGGGGTGTTACACTAATAAATGATCTGGAGTCTAATTATATATGGCAGGCACTTGTGTGAAGACAATGAAAACACAAATCAAAACACGCATCGATTAATTTGTCCAACAGTTTAGGAAGCGATCATGATGCTTCTCGGCCAACAGTCTGAAAGGCCTGTGCTCCTTGCTCATAAAGCTGGATTCAATTCATGTTTGGAAGCAATCAAGTTTCTAGTATAAAGGAGTCTCAAAATCTTTAAAGTCATCATTGGGGTTAACTTAATCATGATGAAAGGTTCAAGGAATTATGAAATGGAAAGGGAAAAAAAAAAGTGAAATTTAAGATGCATGATGTACCTCAATGGACAAGGAAATTGCACGTTCAATATCAAGTTTCTGAAATCATTCAGTTTCTCTTGTACAGATACCATGTGCACACAATTATATAACCCGTAAAATCTTTTAGATAAAAGTTTAGAGCATGGGAATGTCATATGCATGTAGTTTCCTGTCACAAAACAAATATAGCCAGTAAGCACAAGCTTGCCCTCAATAATGTTATAAAAACAACAAGAAGTATGCATCTTCATAATCATATAGAAATAGGAACCTTCAATAGCATACTCTGAGGCTCAAGTTCAACACTAAGGATAGCAAAATCATTTAATTTGTCTCTTCTGCCTATACAAAGATCAACACAAGTTGAGCCTCATAAATGCAAGTTGGTAGAAGCCAAGAAGACAAGTCAAAAAGAGGCAGCATCACCACATAGGCTTTCCTGCATAAACAAAAAAAGAAGAACACTGCAGTAAAAAGGATTGTATAAATATGTGATAAATATTTAGTTAGTGAGCATGTGAAACTCGACACGAGCAAAAATATGAAGCAGGGAGAGATTTTTTTAAATTGACACCCACAATTTTTTAAAACTCGACACTCACATAAAACACTAAAAGGAGAGTTTTTTTTTTTTTTTTTTTTGAAACACTGAGAATATGAGTGAAGTGAAGGATTAGTGTTAATCTTAGAGAAGCAGTCTTTAAAATTGCCAGGATTAGTGTTAATCTTAGAGAAGCAGTCTTAAATTCCCAAATGCTTCAAAATTGTCTCAATGAAGAACATATTTGCATCACTCACAACCCTTAAATCACACCTGTAAAAAAACAAAAATGCCACCCATATATTTCTTCTTCTCCAAAAGGAAAGAAAAATAAATGAAACAATAAGAGAAGAGAAAGATGCATATCCTAAAGCATGAGTTGCTTTAATGGCAGGGACTACCCTGGGATGTAAAGGAATCCTCTGGCTTCACCTCTTCAATTTCCTCAATGTTTACTCCTTGTGAATGTAGCTCCATCATCATCCTATGCTGTAAAATCAATACCTGAAAAAAAAAAAAACACTTATTTCTGTCATAAACATCAATATCAGAAGTACAAACTGCGCAGAAAAAAATTCTGAAACTAAACAGAATGAAGGAAATTTCACAATTATTGAAGAAATTTCATCATTGTAAGAGAAAATATTCTCTGAACTTGAAAAAAACAAATCCAGATTTGCCTGGACCATCATTATTGAAGAAAGAAAAATTAAATCTCCAGAATTAAAAATTTTACCATATGCAAAGCACAGCAACTTGTACTCGAAGAAGGAATAAAAGAATGGCAAACACATTTTAACCATATGCAACTTCTCAATGTAGAATCAAGAAGACAGGGAAATTGCTCAAGACCGGTATAATCATGTATGAACCTACAAGGCAATAAGAAGAAAGTCATCAAACTAAAACAACCAGAAATAATTGTGGAATCGAAGCTGAAGTAGAATACTATAAAAAACGTCAAATTAGAAAGCAAAAACATAGGAAACATACAAGTAGTGAGTAAACAATGTTACTCAAAGATTTCATATTGATCACACCTATAAAATTAAATTGACTTAACAGCCCTGCACTACATCCCTCACTGCATATCAGTAAATAGAACAAAATGAAAGAGAACCAAATTAAATTGACTTAACAGTCCCAATTAATCAATCACAAACAACATATTTGTCAAGAAAAGCAAACATGACTAACCTAATTTTATTTCTAAACATGTGAAGAAAAGCAATTTGCATCATCCTTACTGTTGCCTTTCCGCTAGAATTGCTTATTCCCATTGGTCCATCCTGCATGATTTTCAGTACTCATTGACCAAGGATAAAAAGAACTTATCTATTTAACAAAGATATGTAAATCAAGACTAAGATAATAAGTATAAAGAAGGTAAACCCACCTTCTTCATGAAGCAATTTGCTGCAAAGATCTGTACAAACTGCCGTTGAATAGTTATTCGACATAACTGTCCGTACATAATTGCAGTTGCATATTATTCAACAATAGCATACATAACTGCCATTGCATTTTTATTCGACAGTCCTACAACAAAACAAACATAAAAGAGAGAACATAAGTTTGAAGAACAACCAACATTTTTCTGTAAACCCCCAAAACATCATTAACAAATAAATCATAAGTTTGAAGAATTTATATAAGAAAGTCAAATTATAAAGTAAAAACATAGGAAACATACAAGTAGTGAGTAAATAGTGTTACTCAAAGATTTCATATTGATGACGCTTATAAATAGTGTTACTACCTAGCATGTATATATTATTGTTTACAAAAGAAATATTACAAAAGTACATTGTCCTATGGTTGGACCTATGTGCATGCTATTTATAGTGTTACTGCTGTTTCATATTATTCGACAATAGCATACATAACTGCCGTTGCATTTTTATTTGACAGTCCTACAGCAAAACATACATAAAAGAGAGAACATAAGTTTGAAGAACAGTCAACATTTTTCTGTAGAAAGAAGTTGGGAACAACTTTGTAATAAAGATTTTTAACTAATCAAAGAAATAGGAACAACTTTGTCTTGTGCACAAGTGCAGTAACTATTTGAGTTCTAAGATCTTCCATGCTCCTCCTTTGAAACGTTGTACCTTACCCTGCCACTGCACAATTAATATTTTTTGTAGCTCATCATTAGTGACAAAAATTAGCCTCCCTTTTCTATGTAAAACCACTCATCCTTTAGCAAAATGGAAAAAACACATTGACCATTAAAAGACAACATCTTTGCACGGTCTACTAAGGATTCAGACAAGAATTATTCAAACCAAATAAATAGAATTCAGAAAAGCTGATAAAGATATAAAGGACCATGCCTATAGTAGAACTATGAAGGACCGTACCATACATGAATGATCTGACACGTTATCAGAGCTAACATGAAGAGGGAATTTGCATATAAGAAATTGACACAGTTCAGACGCATATGAGCTTTCATTTTCATTTGACTCATGTATAAAACAAAGGTCATAAAGCTACCCCAAAGAGCTCAAACAACAATACAACACTATGCTAGCCAAATCAGTTTTAGGATGGAAGCATGAAAATCGCTAGAGGTGAGAAGCTTGTACCTTTTGATTCAGCTGTGCTGCAATTAAATTATAGCCAAACAAAATGAAGCAACGAACTATAAATAATTCTATATTTTATTTAGTAAAATCCATGTCATTAATCAAATATATACAGAGAAATTAACATATAGAAACAACAAAATATCAAGCCAGAGCTACTGTTCGAAGGGTAACTATAAATTCTATATTATCTACCTCTTGAACTGAAGAACACCTTCCGGTTAATCACATTCTTGATTAAGAGGTTTTATGGAATAGGTTTATTTCATTTTCGTTTGAAAACGGATTTATAATTTGTTATATAGACAAATCAACAATGACAAACCTACCCAGCTGTTATGATCAACATCACTAAAACCTCCAACCCAAGTCGGCTTTAGGACGGAAGCATAAGAAGAAAATTACTGCAGAGGATGAAGAATAAGAATAAGGGTTTTTACCTTCATCCATCTCCATTCGATTGGCTTGCTTAATGAAGATCAATGACGATGGTGTAAGCATCACCGTCGCGTCCTCTTCTTTGCCTCCTCACCGTCCTCACTTCCAGTGCTGGATGAAGAAAATGAATGGGAAGGGCAAACCAGATGAAGTGAGGAATCAAGACCGTTTGGGGAAGTCAAAGACGGACGAAAAGCAAAGAAATGAATAATTTCAGATTAATGTATAAGCGGAGATATGAAGAAGTAAAATCTAGAGGATAGAGATGAGGAAAGACTTAGAGATGAGCAAAGAAGTAAAACAGCTTATGCGCAGCCAGAGAAATATCAATCCGGCTTATGAACAGTGAGAATAGCCATGAATAAACCGTTTTTGAATCGGCGGGATGAGATTTTATATATATATTGATGATATGATTGGAATGAGTTGCATGAATTAAAGCTTAGGACCCAGTTTCAACTAAGATAAAACTATTGGGACCTAGTTGCATGAAGTCAAAATTTATGAATTGAATCACAATTAAATCAAAATTAAAGTATAATGATTAAAATATTATTATTTTAATAGATTGTATAAACACATGTTAGAAGTTTAAATTGACTCCTTCCAAGTAAAATTTTCAAACAAAAATTTATATTACCTCCGGTCCTAATTATAAGACATAATTGACTTTGTTTGAAGAGATCAAGGAAGCTAAATAAATTACTTAAATATTTTGTATGTTGTGTATCTTTAGATTATATATTAGTTTATTAGTCAAACTAATTATTTTGAAGAAAAAAAATAAAAATAAAAATACTCCAAAGTAATTTAATTAGTTTCCTTAATTTCTTCAAAAAAGTTAACTATGTCTTATAATTTAACCAGAAGAGTAATATAGTACCTTTTAGGGGGGAAATATCTTTGGATTTCATTTTGTAGAATTCCACAATTTGCTCAGCAGTAAATTTAAGACCGTTGTGAGTTTTATTTGGTGTGGTAAGCATGGCTGTGATAACTCCACTAGTGTTGGTCCCCGCCATCACATCAAAATAGTCCTGCGATTCTTACATTTTCATCCCATGCCAGTTTCTGAGTTGATCATGTAAGAAAAGGAGCCGGTTGTTTTTTACCTTTTTATTTCGTTTTTTTATAAAAAAAAATTAGACCGGTTGTTTAGAAACCTATCTAAATAATAATATTTTTTAGTCATATTGAAGGAACTGATCTAACAAGTTCTTTATATTTATGAAATTGTCATAGGTTATACATTTTAGACCTGATCCTCTATATCCAATCTAAATATGACAATCTAAAAGCCCTTTTTTGCATGGTTAATTGGTTATCAGACCCAGACTAGACCAGACCAGCCCATTCAGACTGGAAACCGGCGAACCGACCGTGAAGCCGGTCCGGTCTGCCATAAAAACCGGGTCAGAGTCAGTTCAGTTTTTTTTTTCTCCCAAAAAAGTTGATTGAAGGGTGGAGATGTTGACAAAGAGAGTGAGATGGAGAGAACCAGAGCCGAAAAGAAACAAATCCGGTAATAACAACAGATTCAGTTAAATCAAGGCCGGTGTGAACAGATCTGGTGAGAAGAAATAATATCGATAGAGGAGAACAACGATGACAGACTGAAGAACGAGGAAATGAGGTTTGAAACTTTCTGATGCCAACAGATCCAGAGATGCCTAGCACGGACTAGATTTAGGGCGTAAGGTGGTAGAGAAGCCATGGCTGAGAGAAGTGAAAACAGAGCTCACCGTCCCACGCGTTCGTGTGTGTCTTTCGTCATCAGGTTTGAAAAGAATATGGAGAATAAATAGACTCAATGAAAATACCAATGGTGGGGGAGCTTTGTGGGTCCCATCAAGAAAAAACCACTCTCAAGCAACTACCTTCTGCAGTACGATGCTCTGATTTTTCACCGCCTTTTTCTGATTTTTCACAAAAATATGGTGACTGTAGGACTTTGTGGAAGTAGTGAAGGGACACTTCACTGATCAATCACTCCTTTTATCCGATGGGTATTTATTATTTAGTATGGTGACGCATCTTTTTGATCAAATGTTAATAGCTATTTTTTTTAATAATTTCATATTAATAAGTAATAACTAAAATCTTTTCTTTTTCACCGATTTGAGTTCAATTTAGTTCCAATCTGACCCATTGACCCAGTACCTCGACCGGTTTAGTGACCGATCCGATTTTAATAACCTTGCTTTTTTGTACTCGTGGCCATCTGAACTTTGAGAGCACAATAAGGAATAAACATGTGGGGTGTTTGATGACTCCCCATTTTTAGTTAAATTTGATATGTATTTTAATATATTTAAAAGTCATCAATGCTAAATTAAAAGAATTTAATTGAGATTTTGATAAAATATCAATTTGGCACATAACTTAGGGGATTTTATTGCAAACATTATAATTTTAAATAAAATAAAAATATTCAGGTTTAGGTAAAAGAATAAATAAATTATAATAGTTCAAAAGTTTTTTTTTTAAAAATAAATAAATAAACAAACAAACAAACAAAGAAGAATGTTTCGGTGGTATCCAGCTAGGAGTAAACCAACTGATGTTATTATTAGTTTCAACTCCCCGTACGTGCCGCCAACGTCACCTCCGACGACATCGGTTCCCATCACTCTGCGTAGTATCACTCTCCTCCTCCTCCCGCAACCTCGACACGGAAAAAGCGCAGAGTAAGAAAGAAAGCTGAAAGTTTTGACAAGTGTTGAAGAGCTACCATCATCTTTCGGTGCCCCGTGCCTCCCATGATCAAAAGCCATTTTTATAGCCGAAAGTTCGACAAGTGTTGAGAGCACCCCATAGACCAAAGCAATGTCCACGAAAAGCGAGGTCGAGCGGTGAAGGATCTTTGCGATGGAGCTCTCCCTCTAAAACTATATACGTACGCTCGCTTGCCGAGACAGTCTCTTGAACAAGCCCGCAAAGGGAATATGAACCTCAACAAAACAAATATTAGAAGTGCAAAGGCGATACATGAGTGACAGTTGGAAAGTGACAACAAAACATAATGGATAGAACAAAATATGATGGAGAGAATATTACAAAGTGAAGACTATAAGTATACGAGAATATTGTGGAGGACAGAGGGAATATTACAGCGAAGGAACATAGTGGAATGGACATGTTAGTATGGAGAGGACGAGAGGGAATATGTCGACCGCAAAGCATAACGAGAGAATCAAAGCAATTCCTCCATTTCGAATTGATTCCTCCAATCGAAGAACACAAGCCTTTGCTTCGGTCTATGCCGCTAGTCTCATCGCTATCCGCTCCGGATCCTTTTCGAATGATCCATTCGATAGAAAACAAACTCAATTTTTGTATTTCTCTTTCACACAATAATTCACAATAATTCACCGCCGGTCTAGAACTATGTAGAGCCACCACGGGATTTAATATATTGTATAAGCTGTAAACAAGTTGTCAAATGGAAGGATGGCGTGGCATATGGATAAGAAGACAATTTGTTTTTTGTTTTCCACTACCTGATTGAATATTTGCAGAAGACTACAAATCACGTGAAGCAAAAAAAAAAAAACAACTTTGTAGTCAAAAGTCAAAAAGGTGTCAATAAATAAAGTAAAAGGATTATATATTATTATTTTTTGCTCATAAGAAGGATTATATATATTAAATCAACACATTTGCAAACTTAGGCACGAAGGATGCTGCTACGAATTTCACCGGTTCTGCAGAAAGGAAAAAGTAGAGGAGTGAGATGACGAGAGGTTCGAAAACTAAGTTGCCATGTTACGCCATTGATCTTAAACATGAACCTATCTTAAAGACATTTACATGTACAAGTATGTCTTCTTCTTTCTCTTCTTACCTTCCGAGATCCGTTGAAAGGCTTATATATTCCGGTGTGTTTAAAAACAGGGGAAGAGGGGATTTTGCGGCGTGGAGTGCGGGTACAAGCGAGATATTCATGGACGAGGAAGAGATTATTCAAAGAGATATTTGTTCTCTGGCCGCCATGAAAATCCCCACATCGTCTACTTCATCATCATCATCTTCTTCTTCGTCTTCTTCTTTTGCTCATCGGAAAGGACCCATAAATAACCGAGCCGGTGGGTTTGCCTACTGATGCTACGTGGATATGTTTGAATAACATATATTAAGAGGAGTAAAAAAATGGCTTTTGATCATGGGAGGCACTAAGAGATGATGGTAGCTCTTCAACACTTGTCAAAACTTTCAGCTTTCTTTCTTACTCTCTGCGTTGTTTCTGTGTCGAAGTTGCAGAAGGAGGAGGAGAGTGATACTACGCAGAGTGATGGGAACCGATGCCGTCGGAGGTGACGTTGGCAGCGCAGACGGGGGAGTTGAGGCAAGGACTCCTGCCGCTGAAGATGTGAGGTTGCAGAAGGAGGAGGAGAGTGAGAGAGGGAGAGAGAGTGGTGTGGTTCGAGTGAGAAGGCTGGAGAAGTTGAAAAAAAAAAATAATCAAACGACGTCGTTTCTTACTTGCTGCAGAAAACTTTTTCTGCATCTGATGCAGAAATGATTTACCCTTTATTATTATATTACATATATTTCTTTTCTTTTCTTTTTTTCCAGAGCTAGACCATGCGATGCCGTTTTGAAGGAAAATGGAGGAAACCTAATTGGACTAAAAGGAAGGTGAGAGTTCGACGATTCGGGAGCCACCACTATTGTGGCAGCAACTATTCATGGTCTTCCCCAACCCAAACATCCGAGATGTTTACGGTAGAGAGCAGTGGGCACAACTTCTGGGGTCTTCTTCTCCTTCAGTGAGCCACGCCGTCGGGGCTGCTTTCCCCCGAGGAAAGGGAGAAGGAGACCCACAGTTTTCAGCAGAGGGAGAGGAGACCAACGGTGCCCAATCATCTTCCTCCATCAGCCATCTTCTTCATAACCTCTCAGGAGCATCAATAGCTAGGAGCCGTCACCTCCTGAACCAGAACGCGAGAGCAAGGAAGAAAGGAGCACGTGGACTGCGATCCGAATCAGAGGCTGTTCTTCTTGGGGGCTGTTTGTTATATCTTTTTATTCCTTTCCCTTTGATTTAAATTGTGTTATTGAAGCTGGATTTTTGTTGTTGCTGAGATGATTTTGATGTTAGTCATGAGCGGCTAGTTAGTTTGTATTAGGATTATTTCAAACCATTGCAAGGATTGAGATTTGTTACTACTCTTTTTTTAGTTGTTAATGACAAATATATGTCAATTTTTTCCTAGGGCTAATACTTCTATGTGATTGGCCATCGCTTAGATTGATTTGTTCAATTAAATTAAGCAGGAGAAAGTTAATTAATTAATTGTAGAAACTTAGGTAAGATTATGCTAAACTTAGGTAAGATTATGCTAATTTGGCAGGTAGCAGCAGCCACACGACAGAGTAGGGCACCGAAGGACGAATAGCATCATACTCCGGCTAGGTTTGAGCAAGCACACGCTTGTAGGACTTCGTAATCCGATGATCCAGAAAAAGCAATTCCTCGTAGAGCACATAAAGTTGTGGCATCCATGACAATGTTGTATCCCTGTCGTTGGGTGCACAATTAGGAGTGGGATAGCAGCGCTCCTAAATTTTTTTTTTTAAAAAAAGTTTTAAACGCATTAAAAAACAAAAGAATATAAACAATAAAAAAAAATTCAACTTAACATAGAAAAATAATAATTAAGAGTCAACATTAAATTTAAATGTTTATAGCTGATATTTTCTAAAATTATAATTAAAATATTAAATAATAAGCTTAATTTGTTCAAATTTGATTACAACAAATCACAATCATAGAAATAAAGTAAATACAGTATTCACTTTATGAAAATATTTTAATCATATATAGTCTTTGGCTCTTTGCAATACAATCATAAAACTATTCAAATTTAATTTTAGTACATGATCATTTAAAATCTTAATAATGATTTTTTAAAATATTAAATTTGCATCATTTAAAATTACCCTGATCTAATATTTAAAATAAGAAACTATTAAATTCAGCAAAGGAATCCAATCTTACACTCCCCATAGTAACTTTTGTTTGACTTAAAAGGCGCTCAAGATATATGAATGGATGCCTAAAAAGGGGTAAATCCGCTTGGCAGGCTCTCGAACCCATGACCCAATGATTTGAATACCAGAGTGTTAACCATCTGCACCATCTACACACATTGTCTCTCATGTCTTTTAAATTATATATAGTTTGTGTGTGCATTGACACTAATGTAGGTCCGCCACTCCTAAACAAAGCATAGATCCACTGAAACTGCATCTACTTGACCATTGGAGATACGGAGATAATGACGCCCTTGACGAAACCAACGGTGAAGAAGCCGTTAAAAGGTCACCTCATGGAAGCGAGTGAAAGTGCAATTTTCATCCATAAAGAACTTATGGCTCTATTTCTTGATGGTAGAAACAGGGCAAGGCTCAACCTTATATAGCGGTGAGGAAGTCCATGCATGTAGGCACACGGGAGGGCAGAGAAAAAAATACTTTGATTTGTGCTTTTTTATTTATTTTTTGAAAAATAATAAAAAATTCAAAACTGCATCATTTTTTTGTCTATAAAATATCAAAATGTCATTGATTTTATGTAAAATCTAATAATCAAAGGATGCAAGAAAAAAAAAACATTTGGAAAATTAGGAGATTTTAATGAGGACTAGAGATTATTAGAGAAAGACACATTAGAGGCTGCTAAAGTACAATGCAAGAAAAATCTCAACAAGAAGGTTTTTATAGGCAAAACAAAAGGAAGAAAACAACAAGCACAGAGGATTACTATTATTGAAACATCATCAGTGCCACCACACTAATTTCAAAGCTTTGAATGATCAGTTCAAGCCATTTGGACTTTTGCTGCTATAAATTTCGTCTGCTTCTCTTCGCAAGTTGTCGAGAAACTTAGCCACGCTACAGAACATAAAAGACACACATTAGTTCATATTAAAACCGCTACAACGGGATTTTCGACTTCTCTTATTTCTTTCTTCCATATTCTTCCTTCACCTTTCTTACATCCTAAACTCTGCTCCTATCAGGTTTGGTTTTGTATTAAACATTTTTCTCTTAAATAATTATTTCTTTTCTTGTTTTTCTAATGATTTCTTATATGTTTAACCTTTCAGGGCTCTACCAATTTCTCCTCCTCTTCCCACTTTCAAATTTTACACCAACACAACCCAATAATTCATATTATAATTGATTCATTAATTATTTCTACAAATAAATGCAAATTGTATCTTAACCAACAAAACTCTCTACAGTCCTTAATATAAGACATATTTACCTAATTTGATTATGTTAAGAAAGTTAGTTAAGTTAATTAATACAACATGTATTTTCTAAAACACTTAGTCATCTTCCTTAATTCCCATATTCTTTTTTTTATTATTGTCAAAGGAGCATAAATAGAGATAAAGTAGGGAACAAATTATAAATTTTAAAATTATATCTAATATTTATGACCAAAATTAACTCTGCGGATATGTCTTATATTAACAACCAAAGGAGTGATTTCATAATAATTAAGTTAATAACTAATGATAACTTTTTATATATTATTTAGATAATAAATTATTCCTAAATTAAATTTTTTAAAAATTACTATTTGAAATCAAATATTAATTTTTATATGATTTTTAACATACAAAATAATATGATATTTTAATATTGAAATAAATTTTATAAACTTGTCGGCTCGAGAGAACTTTTTTTTTTTCATGGTCTCAGTTTTGGTATAAGTTTTCCAGTCACTACAGTTTTGATGCCAGAATTTTCAAACATTTCATGGCGTAGCATTTCTAAATCCGCTACAGTATTAGTTAAAACCATTATAAATTATATATTTGTGAGAGATCCCTACCTTTTGAGAGCCTTTTTATATGTATGATTATTGCCGGGGTCGTCTTCGAGCTCAAAGGTTTCTAAGTTCATCCTCTTAACTTGTTTACCTAATATTTCTTCCTTTGCCAACTTTTCCAGCTCATCTATGTTTTCGTCTGTGGCGCAGTCCATATCAACCATATCTCCACTTAATTTATTAGTCTGCATCACAGCTCAAATAAGCAGCATCAAAATAAGTAATTTAATATATGCAATACTACCTCCCATTTTAAATATAAAAACTAGCAATCCTTCCAATTCTAAATATAAAAGTGTGTTAAGGATTTATTTTAATTTTAAATATAAGATATCAATTCATTGTGTTTCTTAAATTTATAATTTTTTTCCTATAAACTATCTCCTATTAGTTACACACACTAAAAAGTAAGAAGTTTCTATAAGAAAGTAGTTTCAATGCAAATGATTAAAGAAGATATATTTTAGGAAAACTAGGATATGCTTTTTACCAAATAGGTAAGTTAATTAATTACGTTAATTTCTGTAAATTAGTTTATCTCTTATTTTAAGGGTCAAAGGAGTAGAAATTTTTGCTTTGATCCTAAATGTATGCAAGACCTTAATTCACTTTATTCCTAATTGTAATTTTTTTTAAACTTTTTCAATTGATTACCCTTATTAAAAGAATTAGCTATCAAGAGAGTGGTTTTAAATGAAATTAATTAAAATGTGTTTTTTAGGGAGACTCGACACACTTATTTTTTAATAAATAACTAACTCGTCAACTATATTTTTTAATTTATATAAAGTAGTAATCTAACTTACATATTTAAGACGAGAGGATAAGATTCTTAAGAAATGTTGCAAGCAAGTCACAGGTAATTAATATAGCACAATCATGGGACCACCATGCATTTAATTAACCTAATTACAAAAAAACTATATATTTATATTTTCTTTGCCTCTCCAGCACAGCAGGTACAGCTACGTACACGTGAAAATATGTTTCACAGGAGACTTCCCGAATGCAATTGGACGCTCCTGTTGTTCAAAGTTCTGTGCGGATGGATCATAGTAACGCGATGGAAGGCAAGGAAAACCAATCTCCCAACACTCCTGGTAGGCCCCAATTGAACCATGGAGTAAAACATCAATCAGCCACCCTGCGCAACCTGAAAATCCGCAAAAAGAAATCAGGAAAACAATTGTCTAAGCCGGGGTGTACACTTGGAGTTGCTCAGCCACCATTATTATTTATGGTTTTAAAGATCTTTGCTTTGCCTTGATGAGGATGCAGATGATATAGGGCTAGTTAGGCTCTGCTACAGTAGCTGCTGATCCATGGTTGTCAGCCCCTTTGTAAAAAAAGAAAAGAAAAGAAAAAAAGATAAAGACAACTCACGATTGAGATTGAAATGGACTAAGCAAACAAGAAAATGATGGTTTGTATTTTTATTAAGATTGAAATAATATACGCACAACTATTTCCTCCTATTCTTTTCATGAAAGACATTGTCATATTCCATATATCTAGAAACTCAAGAATAATTTCGAAGTCTCAGAAGCGTCTTGAAAAGATATAATGATTCCTAAGGGCTAATGCTCAAATTAATTTTTTTTTTTCTGGGGCTAACGTACAAATATTTTTTAGCGATTCTAGGATTCCCCCCCCCAATAATACTATTCTAGGGAAGTTTTAGCTTTTAAAGACAAAAATGGAAGGGAATAGGGACTTAAATTAAAACGAAGAAAGGTCAAAGCAAAAAAAATATGAAAGGTGTAAAAAGACCAAATAGTAATTATTGAAAGTTAAAGGCACTAAAATGTAAATATATATTATTAATTTGCAGAATATTACCCAGAACTAGAAAGCGATCCAAAAGCTAGAAAGAACTCGTAAGTTATTTCAAGTCCCTCGAGAGATATTAAAAGAAGTTTACATGAATGGCTAGGGAAAGGTGTAACTTATGAAAGTTTCGGGTCTCAAATTAAATTATGAAAAAAATTATCTAAAAATTCAGGAAAAATAACAACAATATTTCTATGTGATATTTATGGCCTGTTTGAGGTATTAAATGGTGAAAATACCTCAAGAAGAATATTAAACATATTATTTAAGAAAAAGCTTAATAGGACCTAAAAATTAATGTAGCCTGGCCAGTAAATCTCTTCGTATGGATTTTTACTCCATGTCTCATCTCTCCCACTCCTAACCTAAATCTCTTCCACTCTTTTAACATTTTCCTCTGTTTTCCTCCATTTCCAGCTGGTATGGCCATCAAATTCAAGCTCCTTATTGGAGTTGTTATTCAAGTTATACGCAGCTGGTATTTAATGTATTTGGGTTGCTTTATTTGGATTATATGAGATTGCCCCTCGATCATGTTTGTTAAGATATGTTTATTGTGATTTCATTGAATACTCATTTCTTATCAAGTTAGTGTTACGTAGTTTGGGTAATGTGAAATTATGATGAACCTAATGCATTGATTAATTCTAATTACATAATAAGAAGGCTTAATATATAGTGTTTTGTGGAATGGGTTGCCATTAATTAAAGCACTTAACTTAAGTTGTAATACTCGGATATTTAATACCGGATAATTATTTATTTTAAATATTCCCTTGAGTCAATATTACCTATTTAAATAGGTGAATATGTGGTCTCAACTATTGAGCAAAATTATCTTATTTCTAAGGTAAAAGTCTGTGGAAATAAATAACTAAAACTCCCAAAAATGTATTTTTACGGTATGAAATGACCGAAAATATTATGATAAATCTTAAAGGGCAATGAAATAAATATTAAAAATTAGGGAAAGTATTGTCCTTAATTTTAGCAATTTAATAAATTATTTTCTTGGAAATAATAAAGGAAAAATGTAATATTATTTTAATGAGCCCTTTTTGGCCCAATGATTTTTAATATTTTACATGGGATATAAAATACCAATGTAAATAAAATAGTTGTGAGATAATAATTTATCCTAATTAATAAAATTGTCAACAATTAGTAAGTGGCTAATTAGGTAATTATGAGATAATATAAGATAATTAAGTTATTAGTGAATTAATTAATGAATAATTAAATAATTAATTAAAAGGGGGTGGGGGCCGAAATTATTAATTAAAATAAGAATGAAATTAATTAAGTATAGTGTGAAAAGGGTTGTGGATATTTTAAATAATATCTAGATATTTAAATTAGAATAATATTATATTCTCGTAAAGAGCCAACAGACATTTGAGAACGGGTAGAAATTAAATCCTACACCAAAATATAGGAACTAAGTCACTAATATCCTGGACTTGTTATAAACAAGTGAAATTTTATCCGGAGTGAGCGAAGCTATCTCTCAAGTCATTTTAAAACCAAGTGGTACTTAGGATATAGGATAAATAAGAAAAAGGGTAGATAGTAGAAATGAAAACCTATACAAAACAAGACCGTTGTGACAAACCGTGAACTAAGTTTCTTAGGTCAGGACATATTACAAACCAGTGAATTTTTATCCGGTTTGGTACTTCCGAAAGTAATTTCAGAATCACAGTTGCGTCGACCGTAAATCTTCAGCAGACTACGGAATACCCTTAATGGGATCAAAAATTTAGATAACCCAGGTAGTTTTAAAGAAGAAGAATATACCTTCATCACCGTGCTGCCAGATTTTTTAGATTCTCCAGGATTACGCGATTCGGACACCGAACTGGGAACTTTATCGGTGCAGGTGCATAAAGCACATGGGTGACATCATGGATGATGCAATCTTCTAGAAGGATGACATGGGCATGAGGTCGGCATGCACATGTGGAGGGCAAGGATGAAGCCACGTGTCAAAGTGCGATCCGACGGCCGAAATCCAGTCTAAAAAAGGCATGAATAGTGCCAGACTTTTGGCTATAAATAGCCATTCACCCTCTTCATTTTCTTCACCCCAAAACCGAGTTTAGAGAGATGTTAGAGAAAAGGAGGAGTCCGGAGAAAATCTAGCGGAGCTCTGGGTAAGTTTTTCGATCCCTGGTCTTTAGCTTTGGTAGATATAGTAGAATTGCTAGATATATCTCTAAATTTTCAAAATAGTTAGATATCATGTTTTAGGAGTAGATATGATATTTATTTTGAAAATATATGGGGAAAAGAGAAATGTCAAAATTCTGGAGAGATAGAGCCAAAGTAGCGAAGCTCTGGCGAAATTTCGCCAATTAGTCCAACTAGGAGCAAAATGGTAATTTGTACCTAAAATGCCTATTATAGTGCTAAATGTTGATAAATCTTATCCTTATAGGATATCTGTGAAAATCGTATCGCTGTCATACCGCTATCGTACCGCTGTTGGGCCGCTGTCAAAAATACAGTTTTTCGTAAAAAGTATCGAAAGTACCGTCAACGAAGGTACGTTCGCGGCGTACTGTAACACTAACTCTGGTGCTTGTGTTATGCTTATATATGATTGTTGTGTTCCTGTACTGAGACTCTGTCTCAATTGTTTTTGATGAAATCATGAATATACACGGGTTATGGTATTGTTAACGCCGTTGAGAGTTTTCCTAGCGCTATGGACACGACTGTACATCGTGGCACCGGAGAGTGTGCAGACTGGGATAACAAACATACTGCGAGGGGCTGTGTATTGTTATTGCCTTATATACATATTTATGTATTTCTACATCTGTTATGGACTGTTGTAGTAGTTTTTGTGAAAATGTCATGAATACCTGTCATACATATATTGTGTACATAAGCATGAGGTTAATCGTTACCTGAGGTCCGATGGGTATTGGGCCTCAGTCTTGAATTAATAGACAGGAAGGGGTCATGAACCAGAGGAGGCACCAGTGGATGGAGCCATAGAAAGACGTCGATAGACGGAGCCGTGAGAAGGCACCGATCATAGTAAATACGGGAAGAAGTTCAATAGAACCTACCTTATGACATGAATCTAATAGAGTTAGTTCATATGATTTGGTGCTTAAACTATCGTCTATGTGGTTCAGTCAATCAGTCACCCTAGCACGGTAAGACTTCCACTAGACCTACCCAGCCTGGCCAAATGAGATGATTTAATTGAGTTAGGTTCTATGTCCCAAGTCTACCTAAGGCTTGGCGGAAAAGGGTATAGTTACATAGAAGAAATGTAATTATAGAGTTTTGTATTACTGTATCACATGAATAATTCCTTCGGGAGATTTTGTAATATATATATATATATCAGTATACGTCAGGCATCATCATATGTCTGAGTATTTCATATCAGTTACTCAGTGTTATACCTGGTGTTCAAATTTTTAGTACATGCTCTCCGTTTCCGCAAAACGCTAAGCTGTAGCACCTCAAATCTCTGATGAATTTTTATAAAACCACGTGTCACCGGCATGATTTATGCTACTAAATTTGGGGTGTTACATTTTGGTATCAGAGCTAGCTTCACAGCTAGTCTCGAGAGCATTGTATAGACAACAAGGGCAAGAGTACTGATATAATACTGGTTTTGTGATACAATAAAACAAATACTCTAAGGTAAAGGTTAGAGTTTTTAAAAAACTCTGAGACTTCTGATATGGAAAATCAGAGTCTACATGAAATTCCTGAACGAAAGCAATAATTGAACTTAGTTGACGGTACTACCTAAGTCTTCCCTTAGACAGTAACCTATTGTTTAAGTTTGTCTGTAAAACACAGTGACTTCTTGGTTAAGAGTCTTCCGGTAAGGGTAATAGCTTACTACTTAAATTTCCTTATAGGAACAATAACCTACTAAGTTATCTTAAGGGAAAGATCCCTGCCTAGTAGAGGCTAGACACTATGCATACAAACGGAAAGTGGCTCCGAGAATGAAGGTCTTTAACAAAAATTCGTAACAGTAGTGATATGTTACATAGAAACGAGGGTAGAAAAGGGAAGGTCCCCGGTATATTTCTAGGGAGGCAGTTAAGCTGAACTAGTACCCCTTGTATGAGAGTTATCAGTGTATAGTGGTACGTATACCGACATTAGTACCCAGAACTAATTAAATAACCCGTGAGAGTTGTCGCACAACGTGGAAATTGTGTCGTTAGAGTGCATCGATCTAAACCGATTTGTAAAGTTAAGCATACTTAGAATAAAAGTAACCTCAGGAGAGTAATCCTGGTAAGGTAGAGTGATGAGTTTAGATCCTTGGAAAAAAAAGGGTCTGAATACCGTACGGTATGAAATAGAGTAATCCTTTAATATACCATAGGAATAGATAAAGTGATGACGACACCTAAATCTAAGCAAAACAGAGAAAATGCTTAAGTCAAAGTATGACTGAACATTATGAACAAAGAGAAATCACCTTATGTAGACTATTCTAGGGAGAGGCACATAGCCTGAATATTCGTAAATTGGTCAGATATATACCCCGCTCCCGAATATAAATTTGAGTCCATCTATTTTCCTAAATAAACATGTTGCATCTATAGATGATTTGAAATCTGAGTGTCATTCCATACCAGGATACTTTGACGAACAAATATCCCACCCTTGAACCATGCAATATTCTGAACCCTTATATCACCTAAAACTGTGTACCAATTTTGAGTCGGAGAATCACTCTAATCAATCACCTGTACACATTTATGACATAGACCCTCAGAGGTATATCATCCAGAGATGATATACAATTTTGGAACCTATACTTCAAAATTGATTTGTTGTACCTCACTCCAGAACGTATAGCCAATATATCTTCCTACTCCTAAACATAATATCACCCTAAGAATCCAGAGGAAGTGTGAGTGAGATTGGCTTGAGCTTCAATAACCAGAAGTTAAATCCTTAACAAAATCATAAAATGGTTAGAAACGAACCACAAAAAAACACGAGTTATGGTTTCAAGGTGAGACCGATAATCTGAGTAAAAGCAATGTCTAAAAGATTCTTTAAAAAGAAAGTAACCTATAGAGGGAATCAAGTTAGGAAAATCACTTGGAGCTGAACTAAAAGTCCATGAAATGAAATGTTCCGTATTGAATAAACGGAATTAAAGATAGAAGATTACAAACCCCTAAAAGATAAGAACCTAATAAAACTTGAAATCTCACCATTCAGAAACAACGAACTGATGATAGTACTACTTATGGAATGTTTGATCGGGAAGGCTACTTACGGGGAGGTTTGATCGGAAAGGGCTGCCTGCGGAGGATTCTGACCGGTATAGCTGCCCAATCGGAGGGGTTGTGAGCGGCGCTGAGTGAAGTACTGTAGGACGAAGCCACCGTGACGTCAAACCGTAAAGTAAAAGCCACCATCACAACAAACCATAAAGTAGAGCTACCAGTGTATCAAGCTCAAGGTAAGTACATCATAACGAGTCTCATTGAATAAGTTCCTTAGAGACAAAGTTTACGTAATCCAACAATAAACGCTCTAGTGCTATGTAGTGTGTATTGAGAGATAGAATCCAAGTAAAACATTAAACGAATTGTGAACAAAGCTCCTTGAGATACTTTTATAAGATCTCAATGGGATACGAATAAAAAGGGCGACGTAGAGTTCACTATTGAAACAAAGTAGGAAATTAAAAGCAAAGGTTCCGTACCAGATGGTTCCAGATAACTGAGTTTCTGAAGAGAGAAAAGCACACATCGAAACGAATACACAAACCTAGAGATTTCAAATCCTACCATACGACGATGGTCGACAACACTAGTACCAAAATAACCTAACTCCAATTAGGTAGATTGGGTAGAGTATGAGGCCAAACGAGCGCGATAGATATGAATCAGATAGATTCAACAGTTGCAGTTGAAGTTATACAGAATTGACTAGGTTCAAGTCAATAAGGTATGTTTCTAAAATATACATAGTGAACAGTAAGACCTTTGGGACCGGTATGTCCTCAGGTCAGTAGATAATATAGTTGAAAGCCCTAAAAGTCTTAAAAGACAAAGTTGTTTATAGGCTAGCAGTAAGCCTCAGTTGTTAGAAAAATACCGGAAAGCGTCCCAAGAAGTCTGTGAAACAAAGAGAAATAAATAATGTCCCAAATTGTCAGAACATTAAGGTAGAATAAAAAAATTCTACAGATAGCTTGAATAGCTGAGGACAGAGGTCCGAATGAATATCAGTGATCTTCTAAGATTAGTTTCCTGGTTCCCTAGTAAAAATGAAAGTTAAATTAAACTTGTCAATACACCGCTAGAATTTGTCAAACTTATGAGTTTACAACTTGAAGTGATGAAAAGAAATATTTTCAACAAAGGGTTAGACCACAAGTGATAATGTGGTTATGGTAAAACAGTATTATAAAAACCTAGAGTTTAAGTGGAGTTAACAACTATTTTATGTTAAAATCAGTGTAATACTGGGAGGACGTAAATCAGTTGTGAAACAACTTGTTAAGTCAGACTAGATATTCTACACATAATTGAAAATTATAGTCCTATGTTAAAAGCTCTGTTAAAAAGTTTTTGAAGGAATCTGTTCTAAAGAAAATGAAAGTTCACACCAGTAAGAATACGAATACACGTAGTACCAAGTAGTTAAAGTAATAGCATATGTGATAAATTGTTAAAATCTTATGAATAAGTTATTTCCTCAAAAGATAATTACAGGTAGTAAATAATATTTGAAATCATTTTGTCAGTGAACGCGTTTTCACAAAATTATTTTAGTGACAATAAAATGTTAAAGTATGAGAACAATTCTACTACGGGTAGTATGAAAGTACTACTACTAGATAAAAGGATAAAATACAGCAAGTAAGAAATTTCTAGAAACTTTCACGAAGTTGTTTTGACAGCAGTTAAATATGATTGTCGTGTTCATCGACTAAGACTTACATACGTGGTTATGTCACATACGAGGTTATGTTCTAATTATTGTTGTAGCATACGTGGTTATGTTACATACGTTGTTATTATCTTACATACGTGGATATGTATTTCTAATCATACATCTGTTATGGGCTTTTGTATTGATTGTTGCTATCATGAATATCTGTCATGTATATATTGTCATACCTAAGCATGAGGTTAACCGTTACCTGAGGTCAGATGGGCATTGGACCTCAGTCTTAATTAATAGTCAGGGAAGAATCATGGAAGGCATCGATAGATGGAACCATAGAAAGATGCCGAGGGACGAAGCCGTGAGGAGGCATCGGTCAAAGTAAAAGCAGAAAGAGGAATAACAGAACCTACATTATAGCATGAATCCAATAAGGTTACTTCATATCATTTGGTGCTTAAACTAGAAAGGGTCGTCTATGTGGTTCAGTCAATCAGTCGCCGTAAATACTCGGGGAGACTTCCACTAGACTTTACCTAGCCTGGCCAAATGGGATGATTTAACTGAGTTAGGTTCTATGCCCCAAGTCTACCTAAGGATTGGTTGAAGAGGGTATAGTTACATGGAAGAAATGTAATTATAAAGTTTTGTAATATTGTATCACATGAATATTCCTTCGGGAAATTTTTAATATACCAGTATACGTCAGGCATCATCATATGTCTGAGTATTTTATATCAGTTACTCGTCGTTAAACTCGTTGTTCAAATTTTTAGTACATGCTATCCGTTTCCACAAAACGCTAAGCTGTAGCACCTCAAACTCTGATGAATTTTTATAAAACCACGTGTCACCGGCACGATTTATGCTACGAAAATTGGGGTGTTACAGTTGTCAATATAAAATGTAAAAGCTATGTTAACCAGATAAGATATGAATTACTGGTCATATATATTTATAAGGTTGAGGGAAAAGATAACTCACATTTGAGTAGTGGGGTCCACGGTATTTATCCATGGAGGTATTGCAGTGAGAAGGTTTCGTGTCAAAAATCTACACAAAAATAATTTAAAGAAAATATAACGGAGCCAACATTGATATAAATTAAAAGAACAAAAAAGTGGGGAAAAAAAGCTTAAATGTAGTGTAATATCCTAAATTTTGAGCTTAGAGATTTGAGGATAAGTGTAAATTAGACGGACGACTAGACCCAGTTTAGGAAGTGTGATATTAAATCTCAGAAATATTATATGACATTTTATTATGAAGAATTGGGCCTAAATAGTTTTAAAACTATTATTTGGGAATTTAGGGCCTAATTTTCCGGATGTTCAAGGGGAAATAATTATAGAATAAATTTTGGTCTAATTAAATTTAGAGCTAATATTTTATGGACTGTAGAAGCTAATTAAGGAAAGAAAAATGGGGCCAAATGGAGAATTCCTATTGATGATCAAAGAGTAATTAATATAAGGTAATCAATGAGATTCTAAGTGAATATAATATATTGGCTAGGTGGCAAGAAAGGAATATTTAATAATTATGGAGCATGTGCTTTAAATAAACATTGTGTGTAATCTCCAATAAATTCAAGAAACCTCGGAATCGTGCCAAGTCTGCATCTAGAGAATTCAAGAGAATTGGCTACATGTTGAGATATATCAAGAAACTTCATGAGCATGTGCAAATCGAATTGCTTGGGAGAGAAGAAGAAGATTGTGGTAAACAAGAACATGCCACATGTCATAAATAGGAATCATAGTCAATACAATAATAAGATGCCACATGTCAAGTTAACTCCAAGAAAGGACACCTAAGCAATGATGCTTATGTCATGAGGATGACATAAATCTTTCCCCAACAAGCCTTATATTTCATCCAACAAGGCCAAGGGAGAGGATAAGATGAAGTTTCAAACATTAATCATATGTTGTAATAAAAGTCAACAAGGTTTATCTTTAATTGCCACTTGTCACAATTGGATGACAAGATGACTAGAAAATGGATACCTCAACATGGTCAATTAATGATAATTATTGAGCTAAAATTCTTCCTCTCCAAGGAAAGATTTTCGTCCATATAGAAGGAAAGGGAGAGAGCAAGATAAGAAACAAAGAGTTCAAGCAAAAGATAAGTCAACAATCATCTAGAAGAATGTTGACATTTCTTGATATTGCTTAAGGGATAAGAAGAAGCTTAAATCATGAGAATTGAACACTTGTCCAAAGCATTTTATGACATATTGATGAGTCATATTCTTGGCCAACAAGACAAGGATAAGGTTAAGAAAAGTCTAGAAAAGGGTAGAAAACTCTTGCAAAAATATCTTGATAATTCTTAATGTTTCTTGGTCAACAAGGGGAATCTTGAACCATGGAAACTTGACACTTGTCAAGACAATTTGGATGCCCAAATAAAATGTAAAATTCATCCAAAAAGAGAAGGGAAAGAGAAAAGGAAAGAAACTTGAAGAATAAGCCAAGATAAGGAGATATTTTGAGGGCACTTTGGTAAATTTCCAAGTGGGACCCATGAGCTTGTCTTCCAAGTAGCCTAACATTATAAATACTCCTCCCTCATGTATAATTTTGTTGGAACATGATAAAGTAAGAAGAGGAACAAAAACTTAGCCAAAAGAGAAAGAAGAAGAAGGAATTTGAAGAACTAAAGTAAGATCTTGAGCTATGATCTTGTTTCTTCTAATTACTTCTCATGTCCTACTCATTAATCCCTCAAAACACTCTTGTATGGTGTTGTTGGAGAGGAGGCAGAAACATTTGGAGCAAAGGTGGAAGAGGAAGTTGCAAGAACATAAATCAAGTCAAGGGCCATGAAGAGAATGGAAGGTGCTTCAAGCAACCCTGATAGTTGGAAAAAGAGGAAACCGAGGAAGGACATTAGTCCTTAAGGTAATGGACTTACCCTTCTTGCATGTACTTGATATTATTGCTTGTTTAGTTAATGTGTATGATTGTTATGCTTGCTTGTTTATGTTTAACATATTTGAATAGTTATAGCTCTATTTCTAATTTTACTATGGCCATGAGTATGATGCAAGAAACATTGACCATGCAAAAATGTCATTACGTTGGCATGAGCCTATGCAAGGCAAGCATTTCATATACTAGCATTTTTCTTGCATGCATTGTTTGGTATTGTTTGCTATGAGATTCCCCATAATCTCACCCTCTGAGGGAAGGTTGCTTGAAGGTGAACCCGCGGAGGGAATGCTGAAGAATTGAAGGATGACAGTGTAAATAATTTAATTGTCTGTAATGTGTATAGACCCTATGGGAATTTCCAGTATGTAATCAAATTGTTAATTTATTAGTATATTGTACTATTTTCTGTTTTGCCCTATAACTGCATAAAAAATTGGTAAAGATCGCTGAAGTGCGCATAATTAACTACTTTGATAAACAGTGAGATATTGGAGGGTGTTGACGATTTCTTCAGGTTTTCAAAGGTGGTTGGAATCTCTCCCGTCAATTTGTTGAAGCTGAAGTCTCTGCGCATACATGTACATGTATGAACACGCACATATAATGTGTTAATAAATGTAAAAGAAAGGATCGCAAAATGAATACTCCCTTCAGTCACTGCTATTTACAAGATATTTTTATTAATTAACTTGTGTTCATGAAGAAAATTGTCTGTTAATTGATGTTTTAAATTCTTTTCGAATTTATCTTCTTAATTCTGATCCTAATAATTATTTATTATCTGTATCCTTATGACTATTTTAGATTAAAAAATTAATCTTAAATTTTGTAAATCACCTTATAAATTGAAATATGTATGTATGTGTGTCTATATATATATATATATATATATATATATATATGTATATGTATGTATATGACTTAAAAAAAATTGTTTTATCAATAGTAAACAGATCGTAATTGATATATTACTTCCGCAATTTCAAAATATCTCGTTTTTTAAGGAAACATATTGTTTTCTTAAAGACCAGGGCTAAGCTTTTCATTTTAGACCAAATCTAAAGTATTTTTTTGGTCCAGTAAGCTTTAGATGAGGTATACGTTTGGTCCCTTAACTTTATAAGGTATAAATTTGGTCTTATACTTCTAACACTGTTAATATTAATAATGGAAAATGTTGATGTATCAAACTCAAGTGATGATTGTACAGCTAACAAAAAATATTTAAGTTTTAATTTTAATATAATATTTAGATTATTAAACTAAAATAAACGGACAAATCCCTGCAAATAAAATTAAGGTTTTGCTATTTAGACTATTAAACTATTTTTTTTAATATACTAATTGTTAGTTCTCTAAGTGTTTTGATGATAACTAACAATTGTAAACAAAATGAAGTTAATGGTTTAAGTCGAAATTGCTTTAACTTGTTCAAACATAAACCAGTAGCTTAATGTCAATATTAACTTGAGTTTTGGGTTATAAAACTCGAGTCAATACCAGACAGAGAGATTTAAAAGATATTTGAACTTCAAATGACTCGAGCCAGTCATGCTCAAACTCGAGTCATACGCTCTTACAAAATATTTCAAATATGTTTTAACCTCGAGCTTGTGAGAATTGACTCAAGTCATATTTTGAAGACTTTAACTTATTTTCAAATTCATAAGTCCCTGACTTGAGCCTATGCCTCTTAACTCGAGGATGCTTTTTACATTCAATTTTTAAATGAATTGAGTTGATTCGAGTCACCACTTAATGAGTTGAGCCTGCGCGACTTCAAACTTTTTCGTAAAGCTATTCCAAAGTTCATTTGTGAAAAGAGGAACTTGACTCGAGCTAACTTTAATTGACTCGAGTCATGCACTTGAGCTAAATGTTTTACTCTTGAGCCTAAGTCATACAGATATATCTTCATTTAAACTTCAAACTTATTTTCAAAGAATATGAACTAATGACTCGACCCTAGAACACTTAACTCAAGTCATCTGCTCCAGTTTGCTTGAATTTAACTCATGAATGATGTATCTTTGTTTTACAATCATCGTATCCGTAAATCTTAAATCTTAAAGTATGATTTGTATACTTCGTATCTTCACTCTTTATTGTTCCTAACTATGTTTAATCATTTTGCTAATGAGTTTCAAAAGATCAAATGAATGATTAAGTGCAGATTAATAAAAAAGAAAGTGATTACGTCAAATGCATTAAATGCTGGTTCAGAAGACGAAACACGATTTTGGACGATTATTCTCTGCACATTCCAAAGGCTTTAATGGAATTTCTTTGCTCATTTAGATGTCAAATCATCCAATGGGAAGAACACAAGGAATGTTAATGAAGAATGTCTGCCAACGAATCAAGCTTCAAGTAATGAAAGAACTCCAACGCTCAACGGCTATATTCATTACACTCAATGATTCATTGAAAGCTTCCAACGGTCATTGCCCTCGCCATATATAAGTTGAAACATTCAATACATTCCAACTACCAGAAACACAAACGCTAAACGATCAATACACATTTACTGTTTCACCTACTTGTGTAATATCTTCGGATATTTACAATCTTTAGTGTTTATCTATCTGCTCTTTTAGAGAGTTCATTTCTGATTATAAATCATTGTAAGAATTTCAAAGTTGTGGGACTTTGAGATTGGGTTATTTGATTACAACTTGTAAGGGGGAGTGTATCCTAATGAGAGGATAACTTTAGAGTATAGAGTGTGTAATCGATTGAAGTGATAGTGAAAATCCCAGAGATAGTTTCTAATGCAAATGATTAAAGGGTTATTTTAATAAACCAAAATATATTTATCACAAATAATTAACATAACTAATTTTCTTAATTTATACAAATTGCTCCCTCAAAATCTCCAATCCATATTATAAGCCATCAGTAACTACACCATCAAAATTAAGGACAGATGGTTGACTCATAAACTTTATTTGAAAATAAAACACATTAGAGTATAAACAAAAACTAAATTAGATTTCAAACCTCCTACACGTAAATTGTAGTAAGGGTAATAATATTTCAAAAAAAAATAATAACGACCTACCAAGCAACTTATACTCTTATGGATCAATAATTTCTTTCATTAAAGCGCTTTATATTTAGGGCCATGTTATTTAAACTCTGTCCAATAAAAACATAACAACTCATATCATTTTAATTCTAGTTGGTTGATGACTCATATAAAAAAAATTCAAAATTTATCATATTTTTAAGAAAAACATTGGTTGATCATTTTGTTTTAGATTTTTTTTTTCTAAATTAATATGGTTTTTCTTAAAAACAAGATAAAATTTGAAAATTTCAAGATGAGTCATCAGCCGATTAAAATTAAAATGACATGAGTTATTATGTTTTCATTAGACATAATTCACATGACGTGGTACTCATGGAGTATTAAGTATTTCTCATTATAAATACCATGCATGTAGAGTTTGAGCCAATAGACATTAATGTAATTACCGGCTTATTTGCTATAACCCCGCCATCAATCAAATGGAACTCTCGCTTATTTTGTTTTCAAAATAACGTGGAGGAAGATACGTTGATGCAGCTGTAGTTCCAATCATGGTTATCAAACCCGGACCGGAAACCGGCGAACCGGCCGTGAAACCGGTATGGAGAAGCACAGAAACCGGGTCAAAGACCTTTTTTTCCCCCTCAAATGTCGAGTGAAGGGTTTACGGATAGAGAAAGAGAGAGACGGAGAGAGATGGGAAGATGAAGTCTGAAGACTCCGAGCGTTGTCATCTCCAGCGTGAAAGACTCCGATCATTGTCAGCTCCGACGTCGAAGACGACTTGCAGAGAACAGAGGAGGAAGTCAGTTGCATGGTGTAATACCCGGGTAATTATTTATCTGGAATATTATATTTCGATAAATAATACCTATTGAAAATAGGTGAATATGTGGTTTCAAATAATAAGTAATAATTATCTTATTTCCTAAGGTAATTTCTATTGAAATTAGGGTGAATAAAGAGCTAAAAATCCCTAAATGCAATTGTGGGCCATAAAATACCCTGAAAATATTATGATAAATCCCAAGAGGCGATAAAATATTTATTAAAAATTAGAAAGTATGTTGTCTCTAATTTTAGGAATTTATGGGAATATTTTCCTTGGAAAATATTGAGGCAAGATTTAATATTATTTTGGGGATCATAATTGACCCCATGATTTTTAATATTTTACATGGGATATAAAATATCAATGTAAGTAAAATAATTGTGAGATAATGATTTATCCTAATTAAGAAAATTATCAAAAATTAGTAAGTGGCTAATCTGGTAATTAATGGGATAATTAAGGTATAAAGTAAATGAATTAAAAATAATTTAAATAATTATTTTTAATTGGAGAAATTCGAAATTATTAAATAAATAAAAAAAATAAAAAAAATAAAATATTAATAAAATATTTTATGCTTAGAAAAATAAATAAAAAATAAAAGAAAAAAATAAATATCATGATATTTTTGTAAAATTGTATTATTATATAATATAGTGAATAGTAATGGAATAAATAGGAAACGGATCCTATCTAGAGAACCAGGAATAAGAATTCCAAAGTCAAGGTAAAATATTGATCAGTGAGTTTTTACCTTCAAGTGACCTCTTCCGGAAGTTAATTCCGAGGTCGGTAGCGCATTTGCCTAATAAGACGAAATAGAGAAAAATGCAGATATTCACATTTTGGATTTGAAGAAAATAAATTATAAGTCAACATCCGGAGATGAGTTTATAATTATATGGACATATTTGGAATCCGTGAATTATTATCCAGAGATTGATGATTCCGAAAGCGATTTCCGACACCGGACGTGTTCGGACACGTTTTTCGAGAAAACTTCAACTGGATTGTTGGAACCCTGTAAGGGACCGAAATCTAAGTTAAATTAGATATTATTGATGAGGAAGAGAAGATCTTCAAAGTTATGAATCCAGAATTTTGAGACTTCTCCGAAGAGACGCGAAACGGAGACCGAACAGCGGGGAAAATCATCGAACCGGCCATAAAGCAAGTTGACTCACCATTTTTGGACCAATTGCTGCCACATCACCCCCTTATGTCGACTAGGGCAGCACATGGTCAAGAATTAACCACCATTTAGCCTTTATTTTACTTGGTTATAAGGTAAGAGAAAATTACAAGATTTGGAATATGGAAATTACCAAAGTGGCACAATTTTTGCCTATATAAAGGCATGAGCACCTTCTTCATTTTTCACACCAAAAATCTGCCTCTTAGAGAGAAGTTAGAGAGAGAAGCTCTGGAGAAAGTCTGAGCAAAGTCTGGGTAAGTTCTTCGGTCCTTAGTCTTAAGTTTCGGTAGTTCTTTCGGTAGATATAGTAGGAATACTAGATTTATCTTTAAATTTTCAAGATAGTCTAGATATCATATTTAGGGGTAAATATGATATATATTTCGAAAATATGATGAGGGAAAAGATCTGTCAAAATTCGGAGAGATAGAGCAAAAATTCAAGCTCCGCGAAATTCCGGACAAAATGGTAATTTGTACCTAAAATGCCCGTTATACTTGCTAGAAGTTGATAAATGTTATCCTTATAGGATATCTGAGATAATCAGACCGCTGTTGTACCGCCGTCGTACCGCTGTTTCACCCGCTGTCAAAAATCACAGTTTTCCGTAAAACGTACCGTAGTCGACAACGAAGGTACGTTCGCGTACTGTAACACTAACTCTGATATTTATTGTATTCGTATATGTGATATGTGTTGTATATGTGTTGGTGGTATGTTATTTGAGTGCATGGTGATGTTAGAGGATAATCGAACATTTGCATGCGCCGGGAGCGATATGTACGTATGCGCCGGGAGCGATATATCCGTATTGGGAGCGGTGTGTCTTATTTGGGAGCGGTATGTCCGCATTCGCTGGGAGCGATACATGTAGGAATGATTCATTTGTTATGCTGATATACTGTATATGTAAATATGAGGTTAACCGTTACCTGGGGTCCGTATGCATTGGACCTCAGCTCTTAACATAGCGTCAGGTTCAGGAGGACCGAGGACCGAGGAGAAAGGCAAGCAGGCCTCATAAAGACCCGGCTGAAGATCTCTTCTGTTAACACGGCATGGCTGTTGCCGGGGAGACACTTTTGTTGTTATTCACTTTAAAAACTCTCGGTCATTGTACCATTTTTTGTAAATCAGCCAGACTTACGGCATTTATAAATATATGTATCAGTTACTCAATCGCTCCGATGCTCTACTCTGATGAAAAAAAAATATACTGCTTTTGAAAATGGGATGTTACACATGGCGGAGATGAAGCAGTTGCTTGAGCTTGTATGATGTGAGGTTGCAGTTAAACTTCAAGGAAGGAGCCATGGCTGAAACGCGACAGAGAAACGGAGAGAAAACAGATCTGAAATCTTGTGGAAGAACCAAAAAAGAAGTGAAAGGATTATTCAAATGATATCTTTTCATTCAATGGAGAGTGGTTTAGCCTAGGACAGTAATAATGACCTGAAGAGAAGTGAAAAGACATTTCGCTTGAGTACTTTGCTTTATTCAATGGTCTAGAGGCGTGATATAAGCTTTTAATCAGAGGATAGGATAGTAGCTTGTAGCCATTAAAAGATTTTTTTTTATATAATTTCATATTAATAAGTCTGAAATTGTCATTTTCTCACCGGTTTGGTCCCGGTTTAATTTAGCTCCGGTCTGACCCACTGACCCTTAGCCCAATACTCCAACCAGTTTAATGACCGGTCCGGTTTTAATAACCGTAGTTCCAATGCATATGTCTTACAGCCCCACATCGGGTTCTACATCGTTCGTATTTCTCACCTTATATCGTCAAAAATGCCATTATTAGATATTAGAATGTAATTTGAACAGAGATTTTAATAATTATCTCCCGCTAACAAACACATAGCCTAAAGCTTGACAAAATATGAGGTCGGATTTGCTTCATGTCGAAGGTTGGAATTACAAAGTTGGTCACTGTCTCACTCCGCTTTGTTCCATCCAACATATTTTTTATGATTTTAAGTAATTCTTCACCATCGTACATGGGTTTCCTGACATAACGTGTCGCACTTTTTTTCCGGATTCGACATATATAAACAGACACTTGTTATGAGGGTTTAGCTAGGAAAAAAAGTTGACCAGACAAATAACGAGAGTTTTGGAACATGAAAAGTTTTAACATAAGGCGAAATTAATCTTTTTTGTGCTTATAGATTTGATTCAGTCTAGTCCCTAAATTTTAACTCCATATAACTCTGACTCTATGGTTTTGATTTGTTTGCAATCTCGTTCTTGAATTTTAACTCAATATACAACTTACCATTTAAAATATTAGTTCCTATATTTTTGAAATTAAAACTATATATTTTAACAAACTTACAGATTTAAGTTTTAAATGGTTAACATAATAGGAATGTGTTATATGAATTAATGCTTAGGGATCGAGTTTCAACTAAGTGAAAACTATTGGAACCAAGTTGCATGAAGTCAAAATTTATGAACTCAATCACAATTGAATCAAAATAAGTATAAGGACTATTTTTTTTTTAATAAATTATGTAAACAGATGTTAGAAGTTAAAATTGACTCCTTCAGAATAAAATTTTTTAAAGATAAATTTATAATATCGTATCTTGGTATAAGGCACAAATTCAATATATGACCCAACAAGGGGCAATCCACGTGGCACAGATATGACGGCACATCACTTGGGCTTAGAGGCACGGAGGCCCACAAGTCCAAACCCTAACCCTACGGTACACTTTATAAATAAGAGGTAAACCCTAAAGGTATGCGGACTCTCTCTAGCTATTTACAATTCAGCCGTCACTAACACCTATTTGTGTACAGTGATCATCATCCTCATAGGTATCTGCTCCATGGATACCTAGGAGAGAGAGTTAAATGATCCTATATCAACATACTAGTCCATTAGGGCTAGACATCTCTATTCTACAATAGAACATTGGCACCGACTGTGGAGGCTCGGTAAATTTTGATTCCCGTGACCAACGATGGTTAATACAAGAAGTAGCACGACGGGAATTTTTCAGGATCGGGAATTCCCAAAAAAAGTCTCAAATTGCAAAAAGAAAATTGGGTTGTGAATCTCAGGACATGGGATATGATCCAGACTTCGTTCCCGACTCTGTGGAGTCATTCGTCGTTCACCTCTATCGTCACATCCGAGAGAAGAATGTGTACGAGATTCATTAGATGTACGAGAGCTCCTTCCAGACCCTCTCGGACCCTCTCTTCGAGGCACAATGACCACGTCTTCCGCCTCCTATACCGTGGAATGTGGTTTCGTCACCTCTACGCTAGCTACCCAACCAGTGGCTGTGGGACATGGTGGATGAGTTTATTTACCAGTTTCAAAGTAAATTAACCCAATCCCTTGTTGAGAAGTCCTCGATCATTCAAATTCTTGAGGGTGAGAAGGAACGCCTAGAACAGTTTACGGCTACTGATGGGTATAGCTACGACGGAGGAAGTAATGTCTTGAAGGTTTTGGGTATTTCAGCATGAGTGCGTGATGACTTCCTATTTTTAATATATTTGAGAGGTATTTTGATGTATTTTAGAAGTCATTAGTACCAAATTAAAGAGATTTTCTTGAGATTTTTAGAAATATCGTTTGATACATTTTTTGGGATTTCAACATAGAAAATAAATTTTTAATAAAGTTTATTTCAAAAAAATAATAAAATAAAAAGTTGTTGTTAGTTTAATATTATTACATAATATTTGCTCATCTTTGCAAAGCACATCCACGTGAGAATGAAGGAGAATGGTGGACTTAATGGAAATTGGTTCTACAATCTACATTATGGCTTCGGGTCCCGCGTAATTGAAGAAGATGAATGATGGGAATAAACTGTACATGTTGGTGGGAGAGACATTACAATCATCTTCTATTAACTAATTAAAAGAAAGACCAAGCACATGGACGGATGGAATAAATTTGAGTAATGGAAGTTGGGTCCCGCGCAAGATGTGAGTGGAGGAAAAGCACATGAAGACTCAAGAAAAGTAAGAGCACATGCATCTGGATGTCTTCCACAACATATAAAAAAATAATAAAAGACACAAGAAGAAGCATGGAGGCGACGTGCTTAGTGGAGTGGGAGAACTTGTCTCGCCATCATTCTTCAAAAAGCTAGAACCGAGAGGAGCATTAAAGAGACGGGACGAGAGGAGCACGAGCCATCAATCATTCCATACCTTCATCGCCTTCCAACACCATCTCATAGCCATCGTCGCCGGTGACTCTCGCCTTCACCACCTTTGTCGCCGGCGACATCTTTTCATCTCCCTCTCCATCACAAATTCACAGCCACGACGGGAAGCCTAAGAAACAGAGAACACACATCCGGATGAAATAGTGGCATCACATCTAAATGCTTCCCCGTACTACGTGACCGCGAAGGATTAACGTTGGAAGGAGGAAGCTTTCAAACAGATTTGTTATCTTTGTTTTATTCTTCCCTTACTTCATTGAATATTATTTTGTGTTGTGATGTGTGATTAATTTCTTGCAACCTAGAGTAACTATGAACTTATGAGTGAATTAGATTTTGATTTCATTATTTAGTTATGATTAATATTAATTTTGGTTATTTAATCTTGATTAATATTTTCTATTTAGTGATTGGCCATCAGTAAATATGAATTTGAGAATTAGAATTTGCCTTGACGAAGGGAATTTTAATTAAGCTCTGAGATTAAGTAATATGGGATTAAATTACGATTTAATTTGCGATTAGAATAGACATATACCTAATGGCCCCATATAATTGTTGAAGAGTGTGTCCGAGTTATGTTGGCTCTTGAGTAATTGTGTTAGACATAACAAATTCCACTTAAGAGAGGGTTATAAGTGGACCGACAGGCACTTATAGCTATTTATACTCGAGATTAACAAAATTGATATTAAGGCTAATTAAATTAGTGGAATCAAGGTTTATGAAGCAAATAAGGGATTAGTGACTCTGGGTTGCTCATTTGTTTATTGTTGTTATTTATTTTAATTTCTTTTCTCTTACTTAAATTCAATGTGGTTTGCTCAATTTAAACGAAAGTGTGAAATTAATGCTTAGCGAAGTTGTTGGTACAAAGTCCTCGAGGGAACGATATCTTACTTACTCTTTATTACTTGATACGGCCCGTGCACTTGCGAGTCCTTAGGCATTATAAAATTTTGCCCCATCAAGTTTTTGGCGCGTTGTCGGGGACTTGTGTGCCACAACTTTCTTGGTTAAAATTGATTGAGCATTTTTAGTTTAAGTTTGAGTTCGTAAATATTTGTCTCTTTTATTTTGTTAAAAAAAAATGGATTTCAATTGTCAATCATCTGGTCTTAATATTGAAAAGGAGATGGAATCTTTGTCTCGAACACAAGATGATCTCGATTGCTATGTTAAATTCTTTGAATAAATATAGGCAACATAAAAGGAGCATAAATGATGGTTGTATTCGGTATGATGATTCTTCTCAATATGACTACATACCCTGTGGTTATTGTGGAGGAGTCATTATTTTTGGAATTGTCCATATAGTACAACTAATCATTTTTTGGGGGATGATTTTGCTAGGAACCAACCGTATTTTGATCATTCATTTTCTCCTAGTGAAAGTTTTGAGCAACAAAATTTTGAGGATCCACATGTCTATTGTTCTCATGAAAATACCCCTCCTTTTTACTCTTATCCATATGTTGAAGAACACACCATTGAATATAAGGAAAAATTTAATTTAGAAAAATTAATGGAAGTGTATGTGGAATCATTAGAGAGATCTACCGAGAGAGCAAGATGAATTTGCCACTAGAATTGAGTCAAGTGTCACTAGCATTGAGTCAAGTGTTCAAAATATGGGGGTATATGCGAGTCAAATACTTTCAACCCTTGAGAGTATGAGGCAAGATAATTCCTTAAACATGGTGACCACTTCTTATGCTAATAATGATTTTTCTAAGAAAGTTGAAGGTGTGGAGTTGCATGAAATTGTGGATAGTGTAGAAAGTGATTGTGAGCTTGAAATTGATTTAGATGAGAATAATGGGTGTCTAGAAGAGGTTCTAGCTGTGGAGCCTAAAGATTGTGATTTTAATGATCAAATTGATGAAGATGTCCCAATTGTTGTTGTTCATGACCCTCCTCTTGAAGTGTTGACTCTTGCGATGAGAGTCGGGTTGATTTTATTGGATGCTCTAAATTCTTGAAAGTGCCTATGTTTATTTTCAAAGATATGCATGTTGGGCTTCATTTGAATTCGGTGAATGCTTGTAATCCACAATTGTCTATGATTGAGGAAATACAAGTCATTAACTTGAATAATCAATTTTTGTGTTTGAAACCTTGTTCTTTGGAAAAGAAATGAAGACAAGGTAATTATGGTTTTTGATACGTATGATTAGTGGTTTGTCTTGAGAAGTCTGGCTGAAGACTTTAAACTTAGCGCTTCTTGGGAGGCAACCCAAGGGATAATTTGATGCTTTATTTTATTTTGTAGGATTGTTGATAACCCATGATGAGGTGTCTCACTTTGGTAGCAAGGATTGAAAGCACAAGTCACGGACAAATAGGGAGTTTTCTTCTACTTTTCTTTGATTTGTTTTAATTAGTGGAAATCTGAAATCTCTGAAATTAATGTTACCCTTACATTTAGATATGGTTACTCTTCACTTCCATTACTTTTTGTTACTTGTTCACATTGAGGACAATGTGACATTTAAGTGTGGGGGTGAGGGTATCCTTGATTTTAACTTGCTTTGTCCTCAATTTTTTGCTTTGTCCTCAAATTTTTTTTTTCATAAAATAAAAACATTACAAAAATTCAAGCATTATCATAAGTGATTTGATTTGAACATGAAAAGGATTGAGTTTGATTTGGAATTGATTCTTTGTTTCTTTGAATGTGAGTAAATAGATAAAGATTTGGTTTGGGTACTTTACTTTAGAATGTCAAAGAACCTGTGAGGAATTTGAGCCTAAGAAATTTCATCTTTCTAAGAGAGAGTACACTTAGTGCGATTCTATCTCTAGAACTTGTTTTGAATCTCTTCTAAAAAAAAAAAAAAAAAAAAAAAAGCAAATCATACATAAAGATGATTTTGGCATTCATGCTTATTTTACTCTAGTGAAGTGCAAAGTAAATATATACAAAAAACAAATGAAGGGGTAAAAAAAATAGTAATAACAACTCCTATAATTTCTCTAGACTTGACTTAGTAACCGGGGGCACTTCATCACAAATGTTGGCACTCGCGTCAAACGGTTAAGTCAAAAGGGTTATGAGTTGGGCTTAAAGCCTCTTGAGGTTTTTGTTGGAGTAAGCGAGTAACCGGTGCCGCATCACCCATATGCAGGGTCGCGTAAAAAGGGGACCTACAACAGCTCAAGATTTTTTTTTTTTTTTTTTAAAAAATGTAATAAATAAATATCCCTTCATTTTTCATTGAATTACTTGGCACTAGCTACAATATTTATTCATTCTCAAAGTCCTTTTGATTTATGTATGTATTGCAATGATATAGTAGAGAATGAGATGAGAAACAAGCTTATGGTAGATAAATTGCTTGAGGTGGAATTGAGTGAAACACAAGCCCTTGAATATTTTGAGAGATGAGTGTAAACACTTTGGACTTGTGAGGGACATTCTATTGTGATTTATCTTTACCAAATTAATTATCTTGCTACTTGCATTTTTGGAAGGTGAAAAAGATTTACGAAAAGGTTTGATTCTTGGAAGTTTGAATTCTTTTCAATTTGGTAATGCTTGTAAAAAAAAAATGGTGGTTTAGAATTTAAAATCTTGAGGACAAGATTTGATGCAAGTGTGGGGGTGTGATGACTTCCTATTTTTAATATATTTGAGAGGTATTTTGATGTATTTTGGAAGTCATTAGTACCAAATTAAAGAGATTTTCTTGAGATTTTTAGAAATATCAGTTTGATACATTTTTTGGGATTTCAACATAGAAAATAAATTTTTAATAAAGTTTATTTCAAAAAAATAATAAAATAAAAAGTTGTTGTTAGTTTAATATTATTACATAATATTTGCTCATCTTTGCAAAGACATCCACGTGAGAATGAAGGAGAATGGTGGACTTAATGGAAATTGGTTCTACAATCTACATTATGGCTTCGGGTCCCGCGTAATTGAAGAAGATGAATGATGGGAATAAACTGTACATGTTGGTGGGAGAGACATTACAATCATCTTCTATTAACTAATTAAAAGAAAGACCAAGCACATGGACGGATGGAATAAATTTGAGTAATGGAAGTTGGGTCCCGCGCAAGATGTGAGTGGAGGAAAAGCACATGAAGACTCAAGAAAAGTAAGAGCACATGCATCCGGATGTCTTCCACAACATATAAAAAAATAATAAAAGACACAAGAAGAAGCATGGAGGCGACGTGCTTAGTGGAGTGGGAGAACTTGTCTCGCCATCATTCTTCAAAAAGCTAGAACCGAGAGGAGCATTAAGAGCGGGAGAGGAGCACGAGCCATCAATCATTCCATACCTTCATCGCCTTCCAACACCATCTCATAGCCATCGTCGCCGGTGACTCTCGCCTTCACCACCTTTGTCGCCGGCGACATCTTTTCATCTCCTCTCCATCACAAATTCACGGCCACGACAGGGAAGCCTAAGAAACAGAGAACACACATCCGGATGAAATAGTGGCATCACATCTAAATGCTTCCAGCGTACTACCGTGACCGCGAAGGATTAACGTTGGAAGGAGGAAGCTTTCAAACAGATTTGTTATCTTTGTTTTATTCTTCCCTTACTTCATTGAATATTATTTTTGTCTTTGTGATGTGTGATTAATTTCTTGCAACCTAGAGTAACTATGAACTTATGAGTGAATTAGATTTTGATTTCATTATTTAGTTATGATTAATATTAATCTTGGTTATTTAATCTTGATTAATATTTTCTATTTAGTGATTGGCCATCAGTAAATATGAATTTGAGAATTAGAATTTGCCTTGACGAAGGGAATTTTAATTAAGCTCTGAGATTAAGTAATATGGGATTAAATTACGATTTAATTTGCGATTAGAATAGACATATACCTAATGGCCCCATATAATTGTTGAAGAGTGTGTCCGAGTTATGTTGGCTCTTGAGTAATTGTGTTAGACATAACAAATTCCACTTAAGAGAGGGTTATAAGTGGACCGATGTGCACTTATAGCTATTTATACTCGAGATTAACAAAATTGATATTAAGGCTAATTAAATTAGTGGAATCAAGGTTTATGAAGCAAATAAGGGATTAGTGACTCTGGGTTGCTCATTTGTTTATTGTTGTTATTTATTTTAATTTCTTTTCTCTTACTTAAATTCAATGTGGTTTGCTCAATTTAAACGAAAGTGTGAAATTAATGCTTAAGCGAAGTTGTTGGTACAAAGTCCTCGAGGAACGATATCTTACTTACTCTTTATTACTTGATACGGCCCGTGCACTTGCGGAGTCCTTAGGCATTATAAAATTTTGCCCCATCAGTGCGTTACTGTGAGTTCATTGTCTTTTGGGAGATTATCAGACTGGTCTAAAGTGCCTCCTTCCTATTGATATTACTCAACAAGGAGTTTACACTAATTTCATTGGAAGTCGCATTGCCAAAATCTATCATTATTGTTTTGCGAATCTTAGGTTGCGAAGATACGTGGAAGCAATTCATGAATTGAACAACATTCTTTTGTACGTCTACAAGATGAAGCAATATCATCAGGAATCTCCACAAAATGATTAGAATGCAACAAATTGACACATATGGAAGAACAAGCATTGCCATTTTTCCTGTCAAAACCACCCTCCGTAGCATTAAAATCTCGGCAAAAAACTGTTCCCAACATTTGTAGAAGCACAATATACTAGATTTCTTCTCTGCAAGACACCATCCAACTGAAGGTAATCAACCTGCCAATCATATAGCTTTGAGATTCCCTTTTTCCTATATATGCTGCATATTTCAGGTGGAAGCCAATTGTTAAGGTCTAAACGACCATTAAGTAACATGTTGCTTGAAGGGGTATTGGTTAATGAAGAGTAGTAAGTCACTAAAAACGGTCTTGTGTTATCCGTATAGTGCATACTATATTTCCTTTTTCAGCCAAAAGAGAATACTCCATTTTGAGGATGTAGAGATCTCAAAACTTGTTATCCAAGAGGATGCGTTCTTCAAAGTTCTGTCTAAACCTAGCAGGCAATACACCTTCTTCTTGTCCTGTTTGATGCCATTGCATTGAAGCCAGGCAACTTCTGGTAGACATATAAGAAAGTAAATGTCATCTTGAAAAACCCTTTGAAGCTTTAAATCAAGACGTTGAACGTCGTAGAAAGCTTGGAAATTGCGAGTCAAAAATTAGTGATTTGATTGCTGAAATAAATGATGTGCAACAAAGTTCAAATGAGATGGCTTCTACTATTGGTATTCAACTTGAAAGTTTGCAAAAGGAGGTCGCAGATAGGGAAATGTTTCTTGAGCAAAGGTGGAATACTACTATTGCCAAGATTGTTGAAGCAAATGGGAAACTCGATGAATTAGTTAGGGAAGCTTTGTCAGCAAGCACCTTCGTCGGTTGCCTTGACGGCTTGGGAAGCAACTTGCTAATGATTCAACTTCAATAAAGGAAGAAGCTGCTCCTACAAAGGAAAAGTTACCTTGAAGCACTGTAAGTGAAACCCTTTCAGCCGGTTCCCACAGCTTTCCTCATCCATAGCAAGATAATTTTGGTGGAAAATTAGATGTAAATGATTCAACCAAATTGGAGGATAATTCCAAATTGGAGAATAGCATGTTGCATGAAAGTGAAACAAATAATATGTATGCCCTACAGATGTGAAGTCAGAGTCATGCTTGCAGATAGAAATTAATCAGGAAAAACAAGTGCAACGTTATTCCTAACGTTCTGGAGAAATAACTGAGCTTGGAAAGATTGGAACAATTCCTGAGCATATGAACAGCAACGTGCTTCACTCTGGTTCTCAGCTTTGTTACAGATGTTCTGGCTGATAAGATAATGAATGCTGAGAAGGAGTACCTAAAATCTGAGACTGAGAGAGGAGGTCATTGCAACAAAGCCAATGGGATTGATCGAGAAGAACATGTTTTGAAGCTAGCTTAAGATTGTAATGGCAATTATGTGGTGCAACATTTGATCTTTCTAAGGATAGCGCAAGTTACAGAATCTATGCTGATAAGGCTTCAAGAGGGCTGTGTTCCACACCAATAATTTTGGAGTTGCCTCATCATAGAGGTTTTTTCAATGCTTTTTGTGGACCGTCTTGCATTGCATCTAAAAGTAGGGTCGGAGATGAAGGTGATTGAAGAATCAAATGTAGGAAGTATGTCCAGGATTCTAGAACATCATGCCCTGATTCACTTGGTTCCTAAGGAAACGATATTTCCTTGCATCAAAGCTTGCTCAAGTCACAATAAGGCCCCGTTTGGATCAAAGAAAATCGGGGGAGGGAAAAGGAAAATTCAAATTTTCTAGTGGCGGCGGCTATTTGGTTCAAATTTTCCTGGAAAATATTTTCCCGCCGGCGCTCAATTCTCACACGTTCAAATGAAAATCGGTTCCCACCAAAAATGGTGGGAAGCCATTTTCCAGCGGTTGTGAAAATGGACTAAAGTCCAATTTGCCCCTGATCATAGCTACCTCTATAAAAGGGGACACCATGTGAGCCTGAAAAACAGAGACCTGTGGAGAACGTAAAGGGCGAGTAGAATTTCAACGACGACGACAGTGCATTTTGCACAACAGGTCCGTTGGTTCTTCTCCGTCTTTGTTCTCTTTGTTTACTTTCAGCCTCTTTGGTTTTTAGCCTTCTCAGTTTTTGTCTTCAGTTAGGTCATGGACAGCGAAATCCATGAATGTTTGGTTGAGGTGTTGGCTGCATGTTTAGCTATAGTTTTAACACTAAGAAAAGTGGTTGTGGCAATGTTTGTCGTAGCCACAAGTAGGCGTAAGAGAGAAATCCCTTATAGCTCATTTAGGCTAGATTTCCACTCTAAGAGAGCGAACCTTAGAGCAATGGTATATACTAGCGACACCACTTGCTTCAATCAGATTAGGATGAACCGGGCAACATTTGATGCCCTGTGCCACATGCTGGACACAATCGGAGGGCTCCAACCTACGAGGCATATGTTAGTTGATGAGCAAGTTGCCATGTTCTTACACATTTTAGCCCATCATGTGAAGAACCAAGTAGTTCAATTTGAGTTCAGAAGGTCGGGTGAAACAATAAGCAGACATTTCAAGCTCGTTTTGAATGCCACCCTGAAACTGCAAGATCAACTCTTGAAGACACCAGACCCTATCAGAGATGATTGCAAGGAGGATTGTTGGAAATGGTTTAAGGTAAATACTTTGGAATTTCGTTATTTCAATCTGTATTGCAAAAGTTATTTCCATCTTCATATACGTTGTTAATGGTAGGGGTGTTTGGGGGCTTTGGATGGTACCCATATACGAGTACAAGTGGCAGCCCACCAGAAGGGTCGATATCGGAACAGAAAAGGAGATATAACTACTAATGTTCTTGGAGTATGCTCACCAGATGGACAATTTATATTTGTGTTGCCTAGATGGGAAGGATCTGCTGCGGATAGAAGGGTCCTGAGGGACGCGATAAGGAGGAGACATGGTTTGAAAGTTCCAGCTGGTGCGTTTTTTGTTCTATCAATATTTGTATTGAGTCTCTTACAAAGTTTGGCTTTGAGAAATGGACTGTTGTTGCTGTGCAGGAAAGTACTACTTAGTATATGCTGGTTATACTAACAGTGACGAATTCCTTGCACCGTACTTTGGTCAGCATTACCACCTTAATGAGTGGAGAGCAGGCCACCAACCCCAGACTCCAGCTGAATGTTTTAACATGCGACATTCATGTGCGCGTAATATCATTGAAAGATGCTTTGGTATTCTAAAGTTAAGATGAGGAATCCTTCGAACTCCTTCATCCTATCCGATAAACATTCAGAACAGATATATTGTGGCATGTTTCCTTCTCCATAACCTTATTCGAAGATCAACTATGCGTGACCCATTAGATGAACAATTGGACTCATTGGAACCCCCAAACCCAAGTCAAGAAATTCCTCCAATTTCTACGATGGAAACTTCTGATGCATGGAAAAATTTTAGGGATAACCTGGCTACTGACATTTTCAATGCTTATTTGGCTAATAGATCCTGATGACGATTAGCATTGGTGTATTAATTGATAAACATCCCGTTGTAAAACCTTTGTTTGTTTACACTGAAATAAAATAATATTGTGAATGTGTTTGTTTCTTTATCATAGTTGGAGTTGCAGGGGTTAAACTGTTACTCATGTATTTAATTACTTGTTATGGACTGACTACTTTTGATTTATGTAGTGGTAGAATGGAAGACTCACAAAAACAAAAGTTTCACATGTGGACAGCTGACGAAGACAAACTACTGGTCGAGTGCCTTATGCAACTGAGGACACAGCAGAGGTTTATGGCAGACAATGGGTTCAAGTCAGGGTACGCCAACCGATTGGAAGAATTGATGCTGGAGTGCCAACTTGAATCGGAAATCAAGGGAAATCCTCACATAATATCACGCATCAAAACGATGAAATTGGCCTGGCAAGTGGTATACGATATGGTGTATGGCCCAAACACGTCCGGATTTGGATGGGATCCGGATAGACAATGTGTTGTTGCGGACAAGGAAGTGTGGGATGAGTACATCAAGGTTGGTGACCATTTCCCATTTTCTATACATTACTTGCCAAACAGTTATTACTAATTACACATGCACTTGTTTGTTAGGTACACAAGAGGGCTGGAACGTATAGAAACAAGTGCCTACCCCACTTCCAAGATATGTGTTTTGTTTGGTCTAAAGATAGGGAAGTCGGTGACTGCTGCAAATCACCAAAAGGCATGGTAGAAGAAATTCTTGAAGAAGAAGAAGTGATCCCTGAGTCCCCAATACATGTGGAAGCCACCCCAGAGTTCCATGTCCCACCTGTTGGTAATTATGCCCATGGAGCTGGCGGTGAGTGTTCTGGTAGTACAAGGAAGCGGAGGAAAATGGGGAAGAATGATACGGTTGCAAATGTTTTGAGGGAAACCATTTCCTCCCTTGATGGCACAATAAAAAAAAATTTCGACAATCTGGGAGCACGTTTATCTCGGGATGCACATCATGCTAAGATGGAAGTCAAGGAAGCTGAGCTATTTCAACATTTGTTGGAAGTTCCTGGTCTCACCGTGGAGGAGCTGACCACCGCCCATATTAAGATTGTGTCTTCGCAACAACTGCTAGATTCCGTTGAGCAGATTCCCATCCCATTCAAGGAAGCATGGATTCGGGCATTGCTAGGGACATAGATTTCTGTGGGTTATATGGAATTCTTTGTGAAAGTCTGTCGGGTCTTATTTTGAATTTTTGGGAAGTTCCATGGCTGAGTTTGTTTTGGTGCCCACGTATATTTATAATTTTGTCAAACGCAAAGGCAACTGTAAGCGTGTAATTGACAACAAACGGCAGACAAATATATTGTATGGAACTACGTTTAATATATATAAAGTTCTAAAGTTATGTACCTAAGTTGTGTTTCCTCTCTCGTATCCCCTGTTCAATGATCTTAAAACAGAGATAAACAGAGACTATGCATAATATCTTGTACACTCGAGTGAAATGATGCATAGTCGAGTGTCATTGCGAAAATATGTGAAAAAATTGGTTGAAGTCGTGGAAATGATATTTTTGTTCCTTAATTCCGACATTACTCAAGTAACGAGTAATTGGCCACAAGTAATTTCTGTTAGCTCTAGTGTTTTGATGATAACAAGACCTGAAAGATTATAAGGTTTTGAATTAATAGAGACTAACTTAAGCATCGGAGTTTCTAGATTATGTTTTGCAGGTTTCCCTATTCTGCAACTAGAAAATAGAGATATATGATAATTGAATATTATTTCACTTATTTGTATCTCTTGGTTAATAATTTAGGAATGTTTACTTAATAAATAATGGGTTTTATTACTTAATTGGGCTTTGGGCTTTTAATTGGATTTAATTAATTTTTTTAATTTAATTCCAAATTTACTGATGATTTAGTAATTTCACCATAACTTTTGATCTAGATATCCGATTAACCTGATTCTTATTTTATTTTTTAGATGATTCAGAGAGCTACAATTGTTATGAAGACTTGGAAGGCTGATTCAGAGAGCTACACATTTTTCTGGATTTTTATTGGGCTCGAATTTTCTAATAAATGACCAATTATTATTAGAGGCTTCTAATATTGGGCCTATTTTGTAACCCTAGCTTTTTTTAAAAACCCTAGCCGTCATTCCCTTTTAGTTTAACTGAGTTGGCGGCCGCTAAGACATTCTACATTACGTCTTTTATGATTTTCGGATTAAATCAGAAGCTTTCTATTTTCTCTGAGTTGTTCATCATGTTTACTTTCCTCTTTATCTTTTATTTTGTCTTTTGCCTAGCCATGCTTGGCTAAACCTCTCTGATCGGCCCATGGATTAAGGATTCCACTATCCTGAGGACTCGTGCTTAATCGGTAACCATCTAACTCGTTTCTACATTCTTTAATCGGATTCGATTTCTGGATTTGGATTGGGTTTTTGATTAAAAACCCAGATCGATATTTCCCAAGGACGTAGTTCAAACTAGGTTAAAGTATAAATGTGCGATCATACAATGATACGCCACTTATTCGAACAAATTCTAAATGATTGTTCAGTTGAGGGAATTTCTAGACAAATGCAGAGATTTCGGTTTGTCCAGAGTCGATCACGAGTTAAGTTATAAATCTGTTTTTGTCCGAGGAAGGAAAGTGGTGTAATTCGAAATCCTGGGTTGATCTTTTGTTTATTTGATAAATCTCGTTTTCTTATATTATATTCTAGCTTAGCTTCGTTTTAATTATATTGAAAAACTCCCTCATTCTGGTTACTGTTTTATCGTGTCTACTGTTGAATTTAGACCCGCTGTGAATTCCTTGAGAGAAACGATCCAGGTTTCCTATACTACAAATATTTAAATCTTGGTTATTTTGAGAAGGTCCGACAAATCTTTATCAATATACAGAGTATGCTAATTCTCTAGAATGATGTTAGCCTTCTCGAGAATTGATGTATCATTGTTCTTGTAATTTCTAAAGGATTCTCGAGAATTAATAATGAATTCTCGAGAAATATTGGGATTTGCTAATTTTTCTAAGTGTCGCAGGTACTTACTGTTAACAATTAAATCATCATTTTCGAGAATCTTTAAGGAGTTCTCAAGAATTGTCGAAGAAAACTCTTGCCAAGCACTCTAAATCAAGGAATCTCAAGAATCATCAAGAGATTCTCGAGAATTGGAGATGATCAGAGTTCCTTAGAACTCATTTTGATAGGCCATTCTCGAGAATCACCTTAAGACTCTTTAGAATTGTTGACAGTGAAAGTGAGCCAAATCTCGCATTCTCGAGAATCATATGGAATTCTCGAGAATGCCCAAAGAAACCATTTTTTCTTATCTTGATTCTCCAATATTCTTACACTACGCATTATCGAGTATTGTCACTGAACTCTTGAGAATTGAAGACCTCAAGAAGGATTTTTTTTTTAAAAAAAAAAAAAAAAAAATTAGAGTCATTGGCGAGAATGCCCACAGCATTCTCAAGAATGCCCAGGGCATTCGCGAGAATGCCCATAAAATGCGTCGAAGATCCTTGCACGCAATAATTTCACTGGGTATGCCAGACTTCACTTTAGCAGGTTGCCGGACTTTACTTTAGCAGGTTGAAATCGAACAAATCTTTGGATATTATTTCATTCTTCAAGTTTCTTCTTCTTTTTGACCCCAAAAAAAAAAATTTCTTCTTCGTAGATCTATTTTAGTTAAATAACTGTTTAGATCTTTGAAATTTCGCTTTGAATTAAACATCAAACAACAATGAGAAAGAATATATACACAAATTCATCTTCCATTTAATTCAAGCGTGAAGAGCGAATGAATCTTGAGGTAAGAGAACCATAAGACCCTGTGCTAATGCCTTGTCTGTTGATGTTTCTTTTATATCTTGTTTTCTTCGGTGAAATGTATTTATGTACTGTTTCGGGACATGGGAATGTCTGGGAATATATAGATCTACCAGCATTTTCTGATTCTTATATTTATTTTTTATTTTTACTTTATGTATTTGAATATGCCCAAGAGATCTCAAGATTTTTCTTCGAAACTCAAAATTGGTTCACTTTCTTCCGTCTCCAGTATCCCCTTATAGATTGCTACACTGTTTGTTGAAGTTCCTATTAGATTTGTATTATTCTTTTTGTTTTTGACCTTTTACTTTTGAAATTGGCTTCAGATTCCAAATCCTTGCAATGGCACATCATGCTGATGGAGTTGGGTGTTGTTCAACATCTTCTCGGGAGTGAGTCATGCGCAGCCGTTTAAAAAACGCGTCGAACCCCTTAACACTATTCCCATTTCCCAGAATCACACACCCACTTTCCTCCGCTTCCTCTTTGGCGGTCGTCGAGGCTTCCCTCTCGTCATTTTCTTTTGTCTTCGATTTCTTTTGCCTTCTTCGTCAAAATCATCATATTGCCATTGTCTTTCACCTCATCTCATTCTCTCATCATCGTCAACTAAACCTCTCAAATTATCGACATATCTCCAACACCCATTTCCATGAATCTTCCTCTGTTCGATTGATAGTCACTCACAATGGGAAAATCTTCTCATGAGCCTTCCGACATGCCTCATCCAAAGAAGCCCAGATCCTCCTATCGTCCCAAGGTCAAGACATCCAAGCCACCTACGTCGAAATCCAAAGGCGTTACTATTGACGAACCCTCTCGGCCAGTCACTCGTCTCCAAATAGACTCGCTGCTTTCTGGGAAAGGGAAATCTCTCTCCAAGGCTGCAGATTCAGTAGCAACCAAATGTACGCTACCATAAGACGACATTGTTTCTCACTTTCATGAAACTCGGTCCAAAAGCATTGAAGATAGAGTTCAGAAACCTCCCCACAAATACTCTGGAAGTCAGAATCAACCCTCTCTAAGAGACACCTTTCCTCCCTTTGCCTCTAAGCTCCTTGGTCAGAAAGGAGCTCTTCGCTGTTCTCCTGGCTTCTACAAGGATAGATTGGTAATTCCATCTGAACCAATTTTTGCGATTGATTATGAGACTAGACCATTTTGTCCTACTGTTTACCTGGATTTAGAAGGTTTTAGAAAAGAATGCAATTTGGATCTTTCTCCTTGGTTAACACCATATATGCCTCTGCTTGGTATCACAACTCCCTACTCCCCTCAAGTTGTGAAGATATTTTATTACAATATGATTGAGGAAAAAGAAAATGATGAGATTGTGTTAACTACCTCTATTCGAGGGAAGAAAATCAGGGTAACCGCTGAAATTCTTAACAAATTTTATGGATTTATTGATGTACACGAAGATCCTCCCGAATTATCTGAATATGTATGTTTTAGCATTCTCTTGCCAAATGAGAAGTTCGATGGTCAACCATTGAAATTCAAACCTGCTCAGATACCCGATACTCATAGGGTCCTTTGGTATCTTTATAGCTGTAACTTAATCAATAAGGGTCAAAGCTTCACTCATTTTGTGCTCAAGGACTATAAGTTACTGGCTTCTATTATTGCAAAGGAACCAAGGAACTTGGGAAAACTGGTTATCTCTGAGATGTCAAATTTTCTCTCTACCTCTAGCTCCTCCAGAAAGAATATCATCCCTTATCCGTGTCACGCCCTGAAAACTAAGGGGTGACCGGCACAGAATATGAATGGACTCATATTCCTTAAGCCTTAAACTTATCTACGGATATTAAATAATACTCACAATTTTATTAACAAAATCATAACTATGACAATAGTCCTAAGCATGCTTAAACCACTTTAAATTCATATATAACAACATGCCTCATATAATCAAAATATTATGTCTTTTATAGAAATTTTGGGCAACGTCTCATCTAAAAATCAGACATCCCAAAAATTCTACGATGACCTGAATTTTCATAATAGCATTTGGAGCTATACTCCACTATAGCATTTAGATATACATATACATATATTCCAAATTACAAGGGAAGACAAGGGTCCTACCTATAGACTACACGGAGCATCTAAACTACATTTGTTAATACATAAATGAAAACTTGACTTTACATTCACTAGCGGTTGTTCCAAAATATACCTACAACTTGGTCAGCAATGACAACCTTCACTGTTCAATTGAAGGTGCAAGGTCTGCAATACCATATGGGGTAAAACAAAAATTTCCAGTGAATAACGTCCCATTTATGAAATTTAATGAAATACCAATGAAAGTAAATTAAACACATTTAACTTTAAATCATAACAATATGGCAATCAACTTCAATTTCTATAGTATACAATCATAAACTTAAGTGAAACTATATAAAATATCGTTAATCAAATAAAATCAAGTATGTAGTAAAACATTTGAATTAACATAATTAATTTAAACCATATTTCTCAAACCTCATCTTTCCATAGGACCTCAACAGAACGAAATAACAAGCGTGGACACAAAGTCCACGAGGGGAAATAACCAAGCGCGGCATAAAGGCCACGAAAACAAGCGTAGACACACAGTCCACGAGGGTAAGTAACCAAGCGTAGCACAAAGCCATGAAATAAGCGTAGCACGAGGCTACGAAACAAGCGCAGGTACAAGACCCACGAATAACAAGCGTGAGAACAAATCCCACGAATATCAAGCGAGCTCGAGGTTAACCATGGTGCACCAAGGACTAACAGTACTGCTGTTAGTAACCAGCGTTCTGTACTCAGTCCTCTCAAAAACGTTTTCAAGCATGCTTGGGGTCAATTTATCAAAGCAATGAAAATGCTTCTTCCAAGATAATAAAAGCTCATATCTAATACTACATAATAAAACTCCCCAGCATGAAGGTTTACAAAAATCATCTCAAATGCTTTCCTTTAGATTCCATTTTCTGTTGACAAAACCCTTTTCAAACATCAAGAACTCGCGTACACACATTTCAAATTACAAGACTATTTTTGCATGAAAACTTTTAAAGAATATCTCCAACGTTTCCTTACCATTTTAGTGCATAATCATGAATTATACTATGGAGCAATTAGAAAGAATAAATAGAATCATCAATAATAAGAAAAAGGAAGAAATCCAATAAACCTTTATTCGTGAAATCATACTTATAAATATGGTAATCAACACAAAAGTATGTCAAGCAATAAAAACATCATTTATAAATAATCATAATGGGGCGTTATTCACTCACCTGTTGCGCTCCCAAATAAATAACATTCTCCTACCTAGCTGCTTTTGTAAAGATGATCACTCTTTCATCCCCTAATACCCAAAGTGATGTCACTGTCATTTACTTTTACTTAAACTCCGAAACAGACAAAATCCATTTAATACAAATCATTTACTACTTGTACTATCTCATAACTATCATAGTTAACATCCAAGCATCACTCTTAGACATTCTAGCATATAAGTTATATTCATTCCAAATACTACCATACGATCAGGAAACTTAATTTTCAAATCAAATCCTAACATTTATATGTCATAAAAGATAGTTAACATGGGCATCATTCATATCATAAGTCAACTATTTATAATAATTTAAACTACTTGTCTAATATTCCAAATGTTAAGCAGTGGGTTCTCATTCTTCTGAATTCAATAATTTGAGCCCACAGCTTCCAAACTAATACAACACTTGTACCATACTCCTAATAAGCTTTTAAACAGTTCCTAACCTTGAAAGAAATCCAAACAGCCATACTTTTAAGCTGGAAATTTTCCCAATTTTTTTTTTTTTCCAAACATCACTTTTAAACTTTAAAACATGATCTAACAGTTTGAAACAATCGTTAAACATTTCAGTTACTGTATAAGAGGTCTAAAGCCACTATTTAAATGCCTTGAGTCATAATTAATATAACTAAGACCCCTTTTATCTTGAGGAACCATCAAACAATACCTTCGTATAGATTTTAAATCTAAGAATCTATTCCAACACTTAAGGCATAAATCAGCAAGCCCAAATCAATTCCCAGCAACTAAATCGTCTTTAAAAATTTCACTAATTAAAACAGGGAACATAAATTCACAGCAAGCACGTTTTTCCTTTAAAACCTATTCCCCTACTCGGATATAACGAATTCTTTACTGCACCATTCAATCATGAGGTCATGTTATCATCAAGGTTTCAAAAGTTCTAGCATAAGCACATTAATTCAGGGGCCATTATTCATATCTAAAATCATCTTAGATTCTCATTTAGCATCAATTAACACTGTTTAAAGCATATATGGTACTGATTCAATATTAAAAAAAAAAAATGACTCAGAAAACTGAAACTAATTTTAGCATGACAATATATATGTATGTATCAGGCCCTTGCTAAGAGTCATCATCCACCCTTACCGTATGCATCTAACCATTTAATCAGCTGCTAATTATTCAAAAGTAACAATAGCAATTCATTTGAGCGTTTTTCAACTAGTCAAATTTCCCACGTAAGGCAAATAGCTAGCAGTTATATTCCTTATTCTCTTTACCATATGAGCACTCTAATGTTGTTCTCAAAATAATACAAACAGAGTAGATGGAAAAGTCATCTTCCCAAATTCAATAATCAGAATTTAATCTCTCCCTAATCCCTAAGCAGCAGCAGCCGAAGATGAAAAAGGGATTTGGGCATCTCACCTTGTCTGAAATTTATAATTGCAAATGGGATTCGACTTCCTTCTGTTGGGAAAAAATGCTTTGATCCCACTTATTAGGAAATTGGAGGTATAAACAGATGAAGAACAATAATTTATTATAAGAGAAAACTCAAATAAAAATACACAAATGTATTTATCTCACACACTATTTTTTTTTCTGTCTCACAAACTATCTTATATTTATCTCACAAGATAATTCTCTTACTTTTCTCTAACATAGTGCTACGGCACACTATCACAAATCTCTCTATTTCTCTTTTCTCATTCTCTTCTCTGATGGATCTCACAATATAATTTTCTCTGAGGCACTCTCTCTCTTTTAGTGCTCTCTCTTTCTTCTAACAGCACTCTCTCTCTTATAGGTGCTATGACACTTTCTCATATCTCGGTCGATACTTCTTATCGCCTCGCTACATCTTTCTCTCATTCATCAGATACTCCTTATCTGCCACATCTTTTCTCTAATGAACTACTACATCTTTCTCTTCATGATCATCATATACTACTGATCTGCCACATTTTTTTCTCTGATGATCTGATCCATCTTTCTCTCAGAGAATCACGACGTTCTCTCTTCTCTTATTGTAGAGATACATCTCTCTCTTCTCTGATCAGATCTTCTTTCTAATCTGATGATCCTATCTTCGGATTCAGGATGATTTATTCTCGTTCATGACATATCATATATATAGAGTTGCTAAACCGACCCTATATAATATTTTATTGTTTGTTGTGCCGCCTTGTATGCTTCTTCCTAGCTTCCTGTTGCTTCACGTTGCTTCTACATGATTCGTGGAGCTTCCTTCATGCATAACTTGTTGACTTTCTTGCATCTTCCTTGTAGTCTTCGTTTGTCTTCTTTTAGTAGCCTTTGTTGACTTTCTTTATTTGCAACATCCTACTTCTTTCCTTACGTAGCTTTATTCCTTTCTTTCTTTCATAGTGTTTTCTACACTATTCTAGCCACTTCCTTCTTTCTTCTATTCAAGCCACCATATTTGACTTTTCTTCATTTCCTTTTGCTTCACGTGTGGAGTCTTCAACTTGGTTCCTGATGCTTCTATTACTTTCATAGATAGCTGCCTTTCTTCAAATTGCTTCTTCACGTGCTTGGAAAAACTATAGCTAGAGACTTCTGCAAATTTCCAGCTTGATAGTGAAAGAACCAGAACAAATTGAGTTTGATTTCTAACACCTTCTTCCTTTGGTCCAATCAAGAACGTCGAGTCGCAAGAAGAAAAGAGCAGCGATCGACAGTATGAATAGCTCTTCCGGTCTCTCAGCTTCGTCCAACTCTCGTCGCATTGTGGAAAGGAAACGGAACGATAGTTTCAGCAATTTGGGGCGGGGAGAAAAGACGCCGACGGTGGTTGGATGGACGACGGTCCACGAGGCGATGGCAAGCGTGAGAGAAAGGGATGGATAAAGATCGAATGAGGTGGGGATTTGAATCTCAAAGAAGCTTCTACACTCTCGGCTCTCTCTTCTCTAATTACGTTTCGACGGTGCAGCTGCTATTCCTTTTTTTTTTTAACACATATAAGGGTATTTTGATAATTTCCACTGAGTCAAAGCAAAAAAAAAATACACATGGCCTTAATAAGGATTCGGACCCAGAACCTAGGGACCTTTGACCATCCCCATTACCATCAAGTTCACCTTGACACACAACTATAGTAAATAGTTTATAATATTATAATTTAATTAATCAATTAATTTTTATTATTTTTATTTCTATCTTTTTTTTAAAAAAAAATCTCAAATATATGGGTTATTACAATCCGAATCGAGTTTCTCAGATTCTTAGTTCCAACAATATCTGGTATCTTCTAGAGAATGATACAGCTATCTTTCCCAAACCTTTTGGCAAGTCTCATCTTTTATACATGAAGATTTCCTTTACCAAGGCTACTCGAAAGAAGAAAGATAAGGCTACAAAAGATCTTATGCCTTCATCCTTCAAACAACCTGAGAAAGCCCAATCTTCACAGGGTGGCACTGCCTTTGCCTCTACTCCTTCCTTTGCTCAAGCTGCTATTCAACACACTGTCGATCAGGCCGTTGCTCAAGGTATGGCCAAAGGTATTTCTGAAGCAGTCTCATTACTGGTTGCTAACGCCACCATAGTCACTGGCATTGCGGACAAACTTCAACACATCGCTGTCCACATTGTGCAAGCCATTGGTGCTGAATTTGAGAAACTAGGCAACCAAATTTCAAATAGCTTTCAAGCCTGCTTTCAGGCTCAGCAGAAATCCACAGCTCAACTAACAAAAGAAATTCATTCTCTACGGGATCACGTTCATCATTTGGATCAATCTCTAGATCTTTAGCCTTCAAGACATATGATCAGCCTTCTCCTCGTCCTCCTGCAGCTCCTTCTGAGCCTTCTTCCTCTGCACCTCCTACTGCACCCTCTGCTCCTCCTCCTCCCTCCTCTTTGATTGATGACAAAGGGGGAGAGATTGTTGAAGAAGAAGTTGATGAAGAATGACATGTTTTATGCTTTGTTGTCTATCATGTGTTGTTTGTCTTATAGTTTTGTTAATATGATGCTTTGATAATGATTAATTTAGTTTGAACCTTTGACAACTATGACATGTTTGCATTCTTAATGACTTTGCTTATGATATCTGCTTGTTTTTCAAAACCAAAACTTTCATTCAAATCAATCTTCTTTATATAAGTGTTGTCATAATTCAAATCAATCTTCTTTTCTCGAGAATCCAGTCGCAATTCTCAAGAATTGGATGTCTTCATCAGTATATCTCACCAATTCTCGAGAAGTGGTAGGCTTTCTCAAGAATGCCTCACCAATTGGCATGCTCCACCAATTCTCGAGAATTGGTAGAGAATGCCTCACCAATTCTCAAGAATTGGTCAGGTATTCTCGAGTGTGAGTGTGTACTGTGCACTGCGTGGTCGGTTTTGTGTGGTATAAAAAAAATTATCTGTAAGGGTAAAATGGTCTTTTGCCTCATTTTCCTACCTTATTTTCTTCCAACCAAACAAAAATTTTCCTATCAACCCATTTTCTTTTTCAGTGCCAACCAAACACATCGAGGTAAAATATTTTCCATTCCATTCCATTCCATTCTTTTCATTTCCATTCCCACCTTTTCTTTGATCCAAATGGGGCCTAAGTTTCCTTTCCATTTAAGGGTCTTTGTGACAATTCTACAGAAGACAGTTTTTCAAGCATTTAAAGATGCTCTTTCTTCACCAACATCGCTTAACTTTATTCAAATAGAGGGTATTTGGGATCTTATCTTCTCAGAAAATTTCTTTTATTTTGACTTACCTTCAGAGGAAAATTTGGGTGAGATATTTTCATACTCTAAGAAGTCAGAGTTTTTTCCTGCTTCAAGTAGCGTCAGCAGCATATCAAAAGCATGTAGGGTACATAATCTACTGATGGAAGTAATGTCATTTCTGGAATCATTGAACAAAAGTGCAGTTCGCATGAAACCATACAAAGTTTGCCCAACTGTATGAAATTGTGCATGGAGCTCTACGCTATGTTTTTATCTGCAGCTGAGGATGCACGAAGTTTGATATTGAATGATTTTGCATGTATTGATTATCTATTTGATTTATTCTGGGTAGAAGGTGTGAGAAATGCCGTCCATAGAGAAATACTTGAGCTGATGAAGATTACACCACACTCTGAAGAAGATAAAAAAGAAAAGCGCAGTTATGTTCGAAGCATTTAGAAATATTTAATCAAAGATCGATCAAGTGATGGTGAATCATAAACAAAATACACACATCTATCAACGAAGCTTCAGGGAGGCCGAGCATTTTCTTCAAGGAATCTGGTTTGGCTCCAAATAATGTGACATACACTACAATGATTAATGGACACTGCGAGTCAAGAAATCTGGATGAGGCTTGACGGTTGGTGAATGATATGACTCAAAAAGGCATCCGACCTGATAGCTTTATCTACAATTCCATCCTCAGTGCATGCTGTAGAAATGAGAAACAGTAGCCTAGATGAACTGGCTGTTAGGAATATTGTCAGAGGTAGAGTATTTGGATTTTCAAAGCTCAGACTTAGATCAAAAGAGAATGGGGTAAGGATGGTGTCTAACCTTAGTGGTTCTTCTAGAATGCCAACCTGCACATCTTCCAGTTCTAGGAACCTGAGAAGCTAGGTTTGTCAGTTTTTTATTACAATAATGTACATAAAAAAATATGCCAATTCTTTATTGGCCTGAAGGAGGGATCAAAGTCGTTGCCTAACTTTTATGAATGACGTATTAAAGCATTTGATTCCGTTGATCAAGACAAGCTGCTAAGTGTTATGAATGACATTTTACCAAAGCGTGAATATTTTCTTAAACAGTATGACCAAGTTGTTAGCACAAAGAAATCCTTGTGGGCATTGTCAAGCATGCAGAAGATAAAGTGCTCTTATCATATCTTAAGCAGCATGTGAAGAACAACATTTTGCAGTTGGAAGGAAAATTTTACTTTCAAGGAGATATGCAGCATGTGAAGAGCAATATTTTGTAGTTGGAAGGAAAATTTTACTTGCAAGGTGTTGGTACTCCCCAAGGAGGTATTTTGTCATCTTGGCTTTGCTCTTTATACTATGGACATTTGGAGAGGCATGTGATCTTTCCATTTCTAGAAACAGCTATTGAATTTGGAAGTTGCAATGAAGAATGAGCTTTGAGCAATGGCGGCAAAGTCTTTTCCCCATGTTATATTGTAATTATTGATGATATCCTTTTTATTTCAACTTCAAAAAAGCAAGCAGCTGGCTTTTCTTAATTTGCTCAGAGATATGGCAATCCAATTATTGTGCTTAATTTGATTAAGACTGTTGAGAAAAGAACACGAGAAATGATGCGGAGGTGTGAATTTGCTGATGCTGTTGGGTATCTGAACCAAATTTTACCTGAAGAAAGTAATCTTGGATTTATTCATTGGGACTTTCACAAGCTTGCTTTATTATTTGTGGAGACACTTGTGAAAGCGAAAATTCCTTACAATAATGAAACTCTTGACCGCCTTGAGAATATCTACAAAACTTTTCCTCGAGTTCCACTTCCACAAAACTTGGGAGTTGATGACGACATGCAACAGATTTCTGAAGCCCTTGGAGCTGTAAAAACACGTGTGAAGGGGCAAGCAATCAGCCTTGAAGTGGGGGACTTCATAGCATACTTTGCACGTGAGTTGATGAAGATGATTGATGTGATAGACATGGGATATTTTTTCTGGATTATTCGACCTTCTGCTTCACTTCTTGGTGTTATGCAAAATATCTCTGACATCTATCTTGAGGATTGCTCAACTGATAGGTCTCCTTTAATGCATACATTACACTGTATAACGCTTCAAAGGCTTGTTGACTTGAACTGGTAGAGTGCTTTGTTTAAGCATTTGCAAAATATCCATTATAATGTGCAAATAAAGGCATTAGAAGAAGAGGCAGCTGGACTTACCAATTTTATGATGGAGAACTTATCATGTGTATATCAATCACCATTCTTCCGTTCTGATGAAGTGAATTGTGCAGATTTAACTGCTCAAGATCCTAATGAAAGCAATGGATGGGATCTAGGAATTTGTGTCGCATATGATGAGTCATTGCCAATAGCCATTGGATCAAATTTATGCAAAAATATTGATATTTGGGGCAATCATGCGTCCAAGAAGCAGTTAAGGAAGTTCTTCACACATCTGCTTAGTACTTCCCTTCAATCAGGTCATGGATTTGAGACACTCTCTGAGCCACCTATTGTTGGAGCAGTTGGAATCTAATGAAGATCTGCGTATTACAATAATTAATCTATGAGCAAATACCTTTTTGGGTCCCTGGAAAAAAACACGGACCCCATTTTGGTCCCTTATACAAAGAAATGCCCTTTTAGTCCCTGAAAAGGACGAATAAGGGTCGATTTGTGAACATTTTGGTCCTTTTGCAAATTTCCAAAAAGCCCTTTTTAGTCATAAAAAGTCTCATTTTAGTCCATAGGGACGAAAACAAGTCCGTATTTTTTGTCGGGGACCCAAAAGGGTATTTACTCTTAATCTATTGACTTTTGCAGTACATCAACAGCTTGCATTTCTTTTTGCTATATTTACTCCATAGGAGATTTCTCCCCAATCCTGCATCTAAGGTGTAACATCCCAAATTTTGGGATTTGGAAATTAGAAATATTATCATAGGAATTTAATTAAGAAAATGTGGTCCAAAATATTTATTGGAGAAAGAATATTGGTTTAGAATATTTTTAGAGTCAATATTTTGTGGCTTCGAGGAGCTAATTGAGAAAGAAATATCCCTATATGAAATTAAGAATTTATTTCTAGCACTTATTTAATATTTTCAACTTATTGAGTAAAAAACTAAGTTGCAAATAAAACCCTCCTAGAAGACAAATGGGATTATCTTGGAGGGGGCCCACAACATAACACAATCCCTTCGGAACCATAGGCACCATTTGCCCAACCTCCCAGGATCAGATCGGGACCGCATATTTTATTTTTTTAAATTCTACTTTTTTGAATAAAAAAAATCATTTTAAAAAAAATGTTAGTTGAGAGATTATCTTTATTTTCGATTAAATACCCATTAAAATAAATTTTTTTACAAAAATAAAAAGTAAAAAAAATAAGATCTAGACCAGGATCCGGATCGATCCGGACGGTCCAGGGAGGCTGGGCTCTCCCTGCCTATCTTTGGATAGGCAGGGAAACCCAATCCCAATCCCTTCCCTCTCTCAATACAAAACTCACGACATGCACTTCCGGATGGAAATTTCTCTACTCTCTTACTATCTTTGGCCACGTTATTTTCATGACAACATACCCTGCTTCTCATTTTATTTGGAGTCTCGTATCACCTGTCTATTACATTGGCTATTTTCAGACAATTCAAAACACACACTTTCCTTCTCTCAATGTAAAGACACACAAATTGAAGAAGGAAGATACGGAGAAAATCCTAAAACATATGAACAACACGTATACATTCAGCAAACTCTCTCTTTCACTCTATATAAATGATATATGCATGCACACACATCACCACTCTTTCCCATTGCTTCAGCCAAAGCACATAAAAGAGTGAGAAATAGAGAAAATGCAGAAAACAGAAATGAGAGCATAAACTAAGAACAAGAGAGAGCATCGGAGAAGGAAAACAAAGGCAGAAACAGCGCTCACGTTGCATACAAGTTTGAGTGTTGACTTAGATAAGTTATTTGAGCCCTTTCCTTCTAGTTTTCCATGGTCATAGGGTGCTGGATTTTCTGTTTAATCAAGAAGAAAGAAACTGAAACGAAACACCTCTGTTTTTCGGACTGAAAACAAAGTGGCTTTGTTTGAATCTGTTTCATAGATAAACTTTGAGTTTTATCATGAAATTTTGGCAGTAAATATTATACATCTTAAGCTTTAAAACGAGCAAAAGAACAGCCAAAATGGACGTGTATAATGAGAGTTATGATTTTTCAAAGTTGAACCATGAACACTGGAGAATTTCTGTTTCCAGAAATGAACAGTGATTTTTGGGCTCCATTTTGGAATGTTAAACCTTTGAATTTGTCTCTGAAATTGTTACAGGAGAAAGTACTCTCCTTAAGGTTTAATATGAGCTTTGTATCACTTAAAACGGAGGTCTATAACTCCAATTATGATTTTTGGAAGTTGAGTTATGAATCTGGTAACGTTTTGGAAAGATGCTGGAGATAGTTATATGATGTTTGCATTTCGGAATAAGTAAACAATCTCTAAAAATTATGAAACTTTCCATATGTATAGTAGACACATAGAGCTTTAGTTTGAAAGGTAATACGCCTCTTTTGGATCTATATTCAAGGAGCTATGAATATTTGAAGTTAAGCCTTATTTCTGGAGTTATAATCTGAATGGTGTTTAGGAACATTAAATTTGGGAATGATTTAGAGATTTTGAGTTTGTGCCGTTATTTTTCCTTAAAAATAGACATATCAAGGCTTATGTAGAATTTTGCAGAACCTCATTTCAATTTTTTTGGAATTAATTATGATTTTGTAAAGTTTGTTCAGAAAATCTTGAAAAATCCTGTTTCAGATTTAAGTAACATCTACTTTTTGAATTCTTGGGAATTATACAGTCATAAATTGGTTTGATGACTATTTTTCTCTTAAACTAGACTTATAGAAATTTAAATCACCCCAATCGGAGATCTAGAGAATTAATTATGAATTTTCAAAGTATAATGAAAATTTTGAGAATTTAAAGTTAAGTCTAAAAGTAAAGAAATTAAGAGAATTTTAGGGATTAAGAACCACTTTTAATCCTCTAAAAATAATTTGTGTAGTTAGTTACTTTGCTACGCAAGAAGTGACTAATGACGATGATGAACATTTGTAGGCATACCTTGACACCTCTACTGATCTCAACACCTCCGGACAAAGTTAAGGATTCAAGTTTGAGGTGGGTAACTGTTATCTTATTAGCCTGTATGTATGTATTCATGTATGACTGATCATGGTTGCTAGATAATTTGCATGTGTGTATCCTAGCTATAAATTGAGGCTGCGTGTCTCATAGGGCTGCGTGTCCTAAAGGGCTGCGGTCCTTGGCCGTTAACTGCGGTTACGGTGCGACTTGTTTATTGTGAATTATTCTATGCTTTTACATGTGTTATACTGTTATTTACATTTCATACCTGCATATGAGATTAACTATTACCCCTGTGGTTCATTTATTTGAACTCCAGATCGCATGAAAGAGACAGGTAGTGGATCGGGATCAAGAGGAAAGATGCAGCTGTAAGGATTACAACAGAAGGAATTATTGGAAGTTTATGAATAGATAGACTATATTTAATCGTTTATCATTTGTCTATTTTTTGGATTATTGTATTAAGATTCCCCATGGAATAGGTTCGAATTGCGAAATACTTATCCTCATGTTTTCAAACTATTTTTATTATTAGAAAGTTTTATTATGAAATTAAGTCGTTCAAATTGCTTCGATGCCTGTGCGCTTAAACTCTGATAAATAATGGTGTATTAAGGATGGGTGTCACATAAGGTACGTCCTCAGGCCTTAAGCATTTGTCCAACAAGAGAATTGGCTATTCCAGTTCTTCTTTTCTCGAATGATTGGAGGTCAGTTAAAATTCGAGTTCCATGTAAAGTTTTGCGGAGGAGTCCACCTGCAAAAGAAAAAGAAGGCGGACCCCGGTCACACTGATTTTAGTTAAAATCCGAGCTCCGTGTAAAGTTTTGCGGAGGAGTCCACCTCCAAAAGAAAAAAAAGGCGGACCCCGGTCACACTGATTTCAGTTAAAATCCGGGCTCCATGTAAAGTTTTGCAGAGGAGTCCACCTCCAAAAGAAAAGGAAGGCAGACCCCGGTTACACTAATTTCAGTTAAAATCCGAGCTCCCTGTAAAGTTTTGCGGAGGAGTCCACCTCCAAAAACAAAAAGAATACGGACCCCGGTTACACTTAATATAGTTAAAATCCGGACTCCGTGTAAAGTTTTGCGAGAAGCGAAAAGAAGGCGAACACCGGTTACACTGTATCCCAGTTGAAATCCGAGTTCCGTGTAAAGTATTGCCGGATAAATTCGAGTTATAAAGTTAAATCAGCGTTTCCATGATTAGTTTGGAACTCGGTAACACTGAAAGAACGGTTAAAGTTACTAGTACGCGAACGTACCTTCCACCGTGTAATGGCCAACATGCCCGACCTTTGAACCCGACTCCGGACTTCCCGGATATCCTATACATTATCGTCGGATTATTTCCTTTTTTATGATATTATAATTAATATCATATTTCCTAGGATAATAAAATAAAAAAAGATATTTTCACCTATTTTGACATTTCTACCCTTGGTGGATTTGTTTTTACAATTATATCCTTTTATTTTCTTAAAAACGCTACTTCAGAATTTCTGGGCAGAATTTTTGATGATTTTGAAAAATCATAATTGATTCTACAAATATCGAATTGAGGTTCCGTAAAATTCCTCGGAATCCTTGGCATGTCTATTGTTGAGGAAAAATAATGGTTTTAACTGGAAACATGTGAATTATTCTCAGTTTAACGTTTTGCATCCCTTGCCCATAATTTTTTCAGAAAACGTAGCCCAAATTTAGGAATTCTTATATCCTTGCACAAAACTCAAAATGATACACTCTAGGTATATTTGGAAATCCCTAGATGTCTACTTTAACCATGAAAAATTTTAGAATTTTATAACTTCATCTTCTACATAAAATCATGGCCTTTATGTTTCTGATTCCAGAAAAACTTCTAACCGTAAACTTTACCAAAATTTCACTACTTTGATCTTCAACTTCCAAGAATTTTGCTCCACCATATTTTACATCAAATTTTTGAAACAAGCTCATTTTTTGTAATACCTGGATAATTATTTATCTGGAATATTATATTTTAGTAAATAATACCTATTGGAAATAGGTGAATATGTGGTCTCAAATAATAAGTTATAATTATCTTATTTTCTAAGGTACTTTCTATGGAAATTAGGAGAGATAAAGAGCTAAAATCCCTCAAATGCATTTATAGGGCATAGAATGGCTTGAAAATATTATGATAAATCCCATGAGGCAATAAAATATTTGCTAAAAATTAGAAAGTATGTTGTCTCTAATTTTAGGAATTTTTGGGATTATTTTCCTTGAAAAATAATGAGGCAAAATTTAATATAATTTTGGGGAGCATAAGTTTCCCCATGATTTTTAATATTTTACATGGAGCATAAAATACCAAAGTCAGTAAAATAGTTGTGAGAAAATAAATAATCCTAAATAAGAAAATTATCAACAATTAGTAAGTGACTAATTAAGTAATTAGTGGCTAATTGTTTAAGCATGGGATAATTGCTTAATTAAGGTAATTAAGGCATAAATTAAGTAATTAGAAAATAAATAAAAAAACAAAATAATAAGGGGGGACGAAATTTGTAGTGTGAAAGGGGTTGTGGTTATTTCAAAAATAATATCATGATATTTAAGTAATTAAATAATACTATATTCGGTATAAAGACCAGTTGGCTAAATGAGAACCGATAGAAATTAAATCCTACCTCAAAATAGGTGAACTAAGTCAGTAACATCTGGACTTAATATAAACAAGTGAAATTTTATCTCGGAGTGAGCTATCTCCGAAGTCATTTCTGAAACCAACGGAGTAAATAAGAGACGGGGTAAATAAGAAAAAGCGGATAGTAGAAACGAGAATCCATAGAAAACAAGACCGTTGTGACAAACCATAAATTAGGTTTCTTAGGTCAGGACATATTATAAACCAGTGAATTTTTGTCCAGAAGCTGGTGTTACCGGAAGTCATTTCCGTAACCGATGGCGTCTGTCCGAGAATGTTCGGCAGGCAAAGGAATACCCTTAATGAGATCAAAAATTTAGTTAACCCAAGTAATTTTAAAGAGGAAGAATAGACGTTCAAGACTACGTTGTCAGATGTTTGAGATTCTTCAAGATTACGCGATTCGAACACCGAACAGGAACTTTATCGGTACCGGCTCATAAAGTAAGTGATGACATCACTTAGATGATGTCATCTTTTGGAAGATGACATAAGGGGGAGACACATGGATGGCCAAGATGAAGCCATGTGTAAAACCAAGATCTAACGGATGAGATTCGATCTGAAAAAGGTATGAATAGTGTCACAGAAATCTCTATAAATAGCCAACACCTCCTCTTCTCATTTCACACCAAAATTTTGAATCCTAGAGAGATTTTAGAGAGAAGGAGGAGTCCGGAGAAAATGTAGTGAAGCCCTGGGTATGTTCTTCGGTCCCTAGTCTTAAGCGTTGGTGTTTTGTTCGGTAGTTATAGTAGAAATGTTGTTTTGATCTTTAATCTTCCAATATATTGTAGATATCATGTTTTAGGGTTAAATATGATATATATTTCAAAAAAATATGTTGGGGAAAGAGTTATGGCAAAATTGTGGAAGATTAGAGTCAAAGTAGCGAAGCTCTGGCGAAATTCCGCCGATTAGGGGAATCAGGGGCAAAATGGTAATTTGTACCTAAAATGCCTGTTATGATGTTAGACTTTGATAAATATGATATTATCCTTATAGGATATATGTAATCATGTACCGCTGTTGTGCTGCTGTCGTACCGCTGTTTTCTGTCAAAAGTATCGTTTTCCATCAAACGTACCGTTTTCCGTCAACGAAGGTACGTTCGCGTACTGTAACACTAACTCTGATGTTTATTGTATGCGTATATGTGCTGTGTATGGTGTGCTTATATGAGGTAGTTGATAGCTCTGTGGTATGCTCATTCTACTGTTATTATGCTTGCTAGGTGTCGGGATACGTTTGTACGTTCGCATACTGTATCACTAACTCTGATATTTATGGTATGCGTATATGTGATATGTGTGTTGTATGCGTATTGGTGGTATGTTATTTGAATGCATAGTGGTGTTAGAGGATAACTGAACATATGCATGCGCTGGGAGCGGGTTATAGAATAACTGAACATATGCATGCGCTGGGAACGGTACATCTGCATTCGCTGGGAGCGGTACATCTGCATTAGCTGGTAGCGATACATTTAGGGTGATTCATTTGTTGTGCTATTATACTGTATATGTAAATATGAGGTTAACCGTTACCTGAGGTCCGGTGCGCGTTGTACCTCAGCTCTTAATATAGCCTTAGGGTCAGGAGTACCGAGGATCGAGGTGAAAGGCAAGCAGCACGCATAGGGACTTGGCTGAAGACTATCTTTTGTTGCCACGGCATGGGTATTGCCAGGGAGACACTTCTGTTGTTATTTACTTTAAAAACTCTCGGTTATTGTACCGCTTTTGTAATTAGCCAGACTTTTTACGGCATTTTGAATATATGTATCAGTTACTCAATCGCTCTGATGCTCTACTCTTATGAAAAAAAAAATTATACTGCTTTTGGAAAATTGGATGTTACATTTTTAACCTCAAAAACATGAAAACAAAACAACTTTGGAAAATTCATGATCAAAACATAACTTAACTATAAATTTAAAGACCAAAGCACAAGAACTTACCTTGAACTTGCTTGTACTCCTTCAAGCTTCTCCACACTCACTCTCACTACTTTAGAAATCACCTCTTGGAGCTGATTTGGTGTGAAGAATATGAAGAGAATTGCTCTTTATTTATAGGGAAAATTCAAAGGTTCAAATGGTCATTTAGCAAGGAAATCCAATTGTTCTTCTTTCCTTACAACCATGGGATTAAAATCACTTTATCAAATCAAATCCCATCCCTCCAACCAGCTGGCCGACATCTCCCTTCTAATAGCCATTAATGTTTCTTTTTAATTGCCAAATGCTTTAGATTATTATATAGTATATTCTCTTCCCTTCCTCCATGTCCATGCGTCATTTTTTGTTGACATTTCAATACTAATATGTGGTAAATCATCTCTCCTTTATCTTTTCCACAAAAATCTCCCCTTGATCTTAACTTAACCAACAAGTTGGCTTAGTAAAGATCAATTTACTATTGATGATCTTTTCCCAATTTTGCATGTGCTTTTTGATGACAAATCTTGGATATTTATTGTAAAATCCTATCCAATCTTTTCCCATGTGCCCATTCGTCCCCCTCCTTCTTCTTAGCTCATGAAATGTGTTTTCTATGTGTCTAGCAATCAATAACCTAAGCCTCCTATTGGTTCATCCATTTTCACAAGGATTTAGCTTAGTTTGGTGATTAATTAGCACCATTGGATTTAACTTTATTAAACTTAATCCTAACCTTCCATTGTTGTTAGAAAAATCCTATTACTATTGAAGATCTTTTTGTGAAAACACATGTGTTCTTATCTATTTAATATCTTGATTATAATATTATAGATTCTCTCTCTATCTCTCTATCTCTCTCTCATGTGCTACCTTACTTGACTTTGGGGGCTGATTACATAATCCCAATTAGCATTCCTTAATGGAGTGTTTATATGCCATTTAATATAATTGACAATGTATGATTGCTTCCTTAGCTAATTATGGTCATTAGTGTCTCACACAAGCTTATTCTTGTCTTCTTATTGGTTCTTGATTTTGAATTTAGACATCCCTTAATTGATGCCTTTTAATTTGTCTTTTGATTATTTTGAAGAATTACAAAAATTATTTTAATTAATGCAAGCTTAATTGCCCATTAGTTTTTGCTAATTTCCTTTAACTTATTTAAACGTTTCCATAACATTTTTCTTGCTTATTTTAGCCATAAATAATTATCATTTTATGTGCTAATTTTATCACACTTCATGATCCCTAATATTGGTATCATATCTAGCCTTTTGTTAATTTAATCTCAAGAAAATTTTCCTAAAATTATAATTACACAAATTTGAGACACATATTTACCTTCATTTTATAGGTATTATTTATCAAAATATAACACTTATGATAAATAGGGATTTAGGGTTTTACAAAAAGAATTACTATGAGGAATATTGAAAGACGTCAGGTTGGTATAATTCAAGTTAATGTGGGTCAGGCTAGCATGTGCAACATATCTATGTCGGCACGTGGCCATAATTGCATGAGCTTCTCTCTCACGGCCATCTTTGACAAGATTAATATCTTGATAGCGATTCTCATCACAGGGATCAAAGAGATCTCACGGATGAGAGCCCGGTCTCCCTCAGGTGAGATCGGGGGTGCAAGTTTGAGAAATCGGGGAAGAAATGGTTGGAATGTTATGAATTCGGCCGCGACTTGAAGATGGACTGGCAGAGGAGTCAGAAATGGTAGTGTTTAAATCAGGAGACACATACGATGGGGTTGGAGGTCTAGATTTATTTCTAGCCCAGCGCTTGCGAAGTAATGTATCCTGTTTTTCTTCTTCAAGGAAAGGCATTGCCCAGACCCAAAATTTCTGTCCACCTGGGAGGGTCTTGCGTATTTCCCCACCCTCTTCTGGAGTGGGATTACTGTGCATACCTAGAGATGGATGATTATAATTGCTCGTTTGTACTTAGAGAGAAGAGTCAGGGTGAACAAGGAAGAAGTTCTTGGGGTGGAGATAAGCAAGTTACAACGCTCGCATTTTGAAACCTTGAAAGCTTAAAGATTTACCCAGAAAACCCCAAAAGCTCAAATAACAAACAGTAAAGAACTCAGAGGCGTTACAATGACTCAGACCAGATATTGGGGGCTCAACGTTTTTTCTCAACATCTCTTGTTCAAAGAGGAATTACTACTTGGTCATCACTGTCATTCAGTACCCACACTTTTTGCTGAAAGGGACAAAAAAGAGGAATAATGCCAGTAGTACAGAACAACGTTCAGTAGCACTCAACAACCCAGAAAACCCAGAAGATTTGAAAAATAATTTTTCGGTAAACATGGTTGAAGAATGACAGGAATAGGAAACAGTGTAAAGGGAAATCAAGAAAGTGAAGGAAGCAATGAAGGTACTTGATGGACGAAAGTCTGAAGAGGTTGAGAAGGCGATGGCGAGAAGAGAGCTTTGTGGCAGTGAAAATGTCCTCTGTGAAAGCAAATAAGCTTTTGAGCGTAAAGTGATAAGAATAAGAGGAGAGCGGAAATATATAGACGTTGCGGATTCGAAGAGGCGGGGATAACAACGTCATATACGAGGCGAATTAGGATTAAAATCTCATAAAGGATAATTATGACGGGTACGAAGTGACCCGATCATTAAATGCGCACAAAAATCAAATACGGCTGACGTGGACGAGTGGCTACTCAAGGGAAAATGGCGGTTACACGCTACGTAGCGGGCAAGCGAACAGTCACCAAGCTCGATGAAAGGCCAAGCCTTTTCGTATGCCAGCATGCTTGCATGATACCTCGGATTGGGGACAACACGTGACGAGAATTTGTAACATCGGCGGACCGAGTAAAAATTGGAAACATAATCCTGGTCATCATGAAAGCGAATGAATGATTGTGGGAACCCAACTCGGCATTTATGCCAGGGGGCAGGTCAAAAATAAACTCGGAGTTCAATAAAACTTGGAAAGCATCTGGAGGGAAATCAGAAGGAACAAACTAGTAAACTCTCACTTGCAAAGGCCGGATTAGGCAACCAGTCAGTCAATCTCGGCAGCTCAGAAACTTGAACTGCCGAGCTTGGAGGCAACTGTTATGGCCTCGTATACTGGGCCTAGATATGATACGGCCCAACAAAGTCACTTCATGACAGAATCCCTCTTTAATCAGGTAAAACGCTACTCACCCTGTAATGTCGGCACAAATCATGGATAGTACAGGTAGTGGAGCAGACATTTGCTGAACGTGGAAACACATGTTGCTTGAGGGGCGGACGCACAGCCAGCAAAATAAAACCCTAGGTAACCTCTATTAATAAGAGATTACCTAACAGGTGCATGGATTCTATTAATATCCTTTTACTATTTTGTTCCACTGTGCACACACCCCACCCCCTTTGGCTAATCGTCATTCTCGTGTAGCACAGTGATCATCTGATATTCTTTGGTGTCTTCCTTATAGACATCACTGAACATTCACCTTCTCTTCGGTATTAACCCATACACATCCCGGAGAGCTTTACAGATCCAATATCAATCATACGCTAACCCATTGTGGTTAGACATTTGTGTCCTTAGAACAGAACACATCCTAAACTATGCTCCTATCAGGTTTGGTTTTGTATTAAATATTTTTCTCTTAAATAATTATTTCCTTTCTTGCTTTTCTAGTGATTTCTTATATGTTTATCTTTTCAGCGTTCTACAAATTTCTCCTCCTCTTCCTACTTTCAAATTTTACACCAACACAACCCAATAATTCATATAATAATTATTCATTAATTATTCCTACAAATAAATGTAAATCATATCTTAACACAAAAAATAAAATACTCCCTGCATTCCTTAATATAAGACGTATTTACCCAATTTGATTATATTAAGAAAGTTAGTTAAGTTAGCTAATATAAAAACCTCGATTGTAATAAAAAAAATTTGTCTAATAATCTAAATATATTGTATAAAAAATTTTAAACTTAATTATGCTTTGTTAGGGCACAGGCATCACTTGAGTTTACTGCATCAATATTTTTCATTAGCAACATCATATCAACTGTGTTAGAAATATAGGACCAAAAGTATACCTCATGTAAAACTTAAAGGACTAAAAGTATACTTTAGTCAAAGGGGAAGGTACCCCAAACCTTCACTCCTATCAAAATCTGCTGTTTTATGCGAGTGGAGGAGTCAAAGTATTCTTCATGATATTATTTGTCTCTTTTCTGACAAGGTTGAGTTTTCCTTATCTTTTATTCCCCGTCGGGGTAATAGAGCTGCAGATCTTCTTGCAGCAAATTCTTATAAGGGGGTGTACCCGGTTGGCTGGGTTTTCCAACCATCACCTTCTTAACTATCTATTCTAACCTTGGATGCTCCAAAGACATCTAATGTCATGGTCGACATTTCCTCTTCGTTGCTGGAACAGGGGTCTCTCTTGTTTAGTTAGCTTTGTCTTGTGTCTTTGTATTGCACTTTTCTGTCGTTTTATGTCTGTTCTGGTTTAGTTGCTGGTTTAGCTCTTAGGTGGCTTCTGTATGTATCCGTTATTCGCTGTTGTCTGGCTATGTTTGAACGTTGGTTTGATTAGTAATACATGTATCCTTTCTGACCAAAACAAAAGGGGGCCAAATTTTTTGACAACTTTACCCTCATAAATTTTTTAGTATTCCATTAATGCCCTTGATAAAAAAATATTACTACAACTAAAAACATATTATTATAAAATTAAAGTAAAAATATATTATTATAACCTATAAATATGTTATTGTAATATTAATCTAAAAAATATGTATTATTATAAAATATATTATTACAAATAAAAATATACCACCACAATAAAAAAAATAAAAGATTATAATTATAATTAAAAAGTATATTATAATAAAATTAATTTATGATAATAAATATGTTATTATAAATAAAAACTATTACTATAATTATAAAATATGCTATTATATAATTACTTTAAAATAAAATTATATTAATACAAATTAAACAGTATTAATCCATTTATAACATATATTATGATCTTAATAATAAATAAAAATAGTATTATTAAATTAATTATAATTAAGGTGTATATTAATTTATATGATATATAAATAAAAAACATAAACTAATATATGAGGGTTGAATGGTAAATTGTTATCACCCCTTCTGGCCCTTTCTTTCCATTTTAAGCCAAACGATGGATCATTAAGTGAACAATAATTTGCATGGTCCTCCACTACCCTACCATCCCCTCCCCACCCCTTCCCTCCCTTCAAACTAAACACACCCTATTGAACTCCCAATATCTTAAGAGATTGCAATAGTCCATTTTCACGAGGCTTATTATCATCTATCCATTTCTATTCACCATTCATATTATATAAAAATACCAAAAATAAGTAGCGTAGGATATTTTATTTTTATTGCACCTTAGTTTATAGAATTAAAACTGAAACCCTATTTTTCCCCGTCAATTGCATGTTTTATTCACCTAGCTAGTTTAGGATAATGAATAAAGGCTACCAAGAGTAAGCACAACTCAAGTTGCATCATTGTGCGATAATCCTTGTAAGTAGGTTAATTTATTTGATACAACACAAGGCGATTAGGACATGAGCTCTAATCAATCATAAGAGTAAGTTATGTTTTGCTTGGATCTATAGCATTGCCATGTGTTATATATATCCACGTTTGATCATGTGTGTTTTAATGTGTATCGTGTTTACTTGATTGATAATACTTTGAGAATATGATTGATCGTGCATACTTAAATGCTGGAATGGATTATTATGCTACAGAGATCCCTTCGAATCTCATCCCCAACATAATTCCGTACTATGCAATGTAAAAAGGGCAATCAAGGGCAAGTTAGAACGCATGGAAGAGAAATTTCCAGAAGGTAGTGACAAGCAAAGTGAAAAGTTAAGACCTATGTCTCAAATTGTACATAAATTCATACAAGGTATTTAAATTCACTCTAAGATAATATTTCCATATGTATAGGGTGATAATGTATGAATTGGGGCCTTACACGTGCCTAGGACCTATAATATATATCCATGTAAGTAATTAACTATTTTGATGTAGCAGTTTATGGATCTCTGTAACTATTTCATTCGTATATAGTAAAACAATTTCTAATGATCATGAGAATTTTTACGTGAGAAGTAGACACTTAGAGCTTTCCAACAAATCCCAAATTGGGTCAATTATATGAATAAAAATTATTTATGAATTTTTGAATTGAGGGCATGGTATGATTTGGTTATTTGTATAATTAATATTTAAAGAATGAAACCTATTATTACGACTAAACGGAGGAGACCATAATATGTACGAAAAGGTATCTGAAATGCATTAATTGATAATGTGTACCTGAATTCTTAAATAATGTGATTTATGAAGGGTTCGGAAAACAGAGGCAAGGTGATAATCAACCATGTCTTAACTGCCATCAAGAGTGAATTCAGTTATAGGACCAGCTCCTTATGCAAGAATTCCCCAATTTAGTGCAATTCTTGCATCATACACTTTGTTTCGTAAACAATTTTCAGCCAGCCACTGCCAACAGGTTCATGTAGCCCTCACCTCTTCATCTCGTTTCCGAAATCCAGTTCCTAATGACACCAAATATATTTTGTTATACTCATTTGGCTTCACTTCAGGTACTACTTTTTGGAGTTCTCCAGTTAGTTGCATGTTTCATATATAATCATTCATAGCAAAAATAGAAGAAGAAAAAATTAACCAATCGAAATAAAAAATTAACCCCAAGCCAATATGGATCTTTTTTTATTGCAGAACTAGTGCTGCTAATCTCGTCCTGCCACTCTAGTGGTGGCGGTCGATTTAGTGCAACCTCACATATAGCAATCATGGCCTGCAAAGTAGGTGTTGGTCGATTTCCTTGATGGCAAGTGAACCAGTCGAACAAGTAATAAAGTGAAAGTAGAGTATCGTCCCACAGAGACTGAGATACCGAAGAGTGACATTCAATTGTTGTGATAGTTGCAATCAGAAAGTAAATGTAATTGGTTTGAGAGGTTTTTGATGATTACGCTAATAATCGAAATAAACAAAGTAAATTTAAGAAGATATTAGTAAGAAGTTAGGCTGAACTCGGACTCCTCCTTAAGTGCATAATTCCCCCAGTCGCTCTACCCATTGTTATAGCATCTATACTGCACAGCTTCCACAATTTCTACAACATAGCTACTAACTACAAAGCTATTCGATTAACCCACCGCTATGATCTATCGAAGTTTCCGCATCCGATACATATGATATTAACTATACTCCTTCCATATTCCTATGGCAACTTTCTAGTTTTTATCTACATTATACTCAGGGTGTATTGGTTATGAGAGGTAGACTCATTCCTAAAGCCTACAATAAATAGGTCAAGCCTTGCACTGGCTGCATAACAAACACTGTTTCTCAGAGGTCTAGCCTCGACTCCTTGCCAGTAAGCCGAGACCACAGGTCTAGCCCTTAGATTCCTCTAATAGACTAGTAGTTAATTTACTGATAAGCAAACTGAATCTATTAAATTAAGAACTTGCAACTGGGTTCATACACGCTTAAGAATTCATCCTCGTTCAGCCATCAGAAAGTTAGTTCATGACTGACGAAGGAAACACAAAACAGATAGTAACAGAATGACCCATGATCTAACTACTAAAATTAAACTAATGAAAATAGAAAGCTTGATGGCGTTCCGACGGCATGGACGAAGCCCTGTCACGTCACCACTCCACGTCTTCTTCCCTCTGTCTTACTGAGAGGAAGGATCCTGGGTTATCCTTGAATTCTCGTGCTTAGTGAAGTCTCTCACTCTTCTTTTGAGTCGGCCGAATGTAAAATCTCGTGTTGGCTCTGTGCGACTTCCTCTAGGGTTGTCCTGCTGTTTCCTTTTATATTCAGACTTTCATGTGACGCAAGTTAAGCTAGCTGGGCTTTCCAAATCTGTCAAGATCTATCGCATCTTCGTTTGTAGATTGATTTGCGGATCCCGCGGGATTCTTCAAATCTTTCCGTTTTGATCCTCCGCATCTTCTATTTAATTATGTCGGCAATCTACTGTTGATCTCGATCTTTTATTTCTATTCCGAAATCGGCTAGATAAAAGGGTCGAAAATATCTTTGCATAGCATTGCGTCATTTACTTTGCTATAGCTTTCGTGATGCTTTTTATTGCCTTTCGAGTTGCGGTCAGAATGCTATAGCATCGTATCGGCTTTGCTATACGTTCTTTAAAACAATGTAATTTGCTCTTCTTAGCACATGTTCAGGATGTAAATGGTTTCCATCCTTCAGTTTCCTATATCATGAATATATGCCTTTTTGCTTGGATTGTTTTTAGTTTAAGCTTTCATTCACCATTCAATTCGGTCCTGAAATACAGGGAAAATATGGTATAATTTGTGCTCATCAGTAGGTGAGTTAATTTTCCAGTCATCATATAGACAAAACAGAAAAAAAAAATCAATCTAAAGTTTAAAGGGGAGCCACAAAAGTTATACAACTTTAAAATGAAACTGAATTTTGGACATATAGTGTTAGAGAGAGTTTCAATATGAGAAGAACTAATAGTATTAGAGGTCTAGGGTTCGGATCCTTAATAGTATTAGTGCTTCTCTTTTGCTTCAATGTGATCTTTCAATATCAGCATGGTATCAGAGTTCTAAGGTTCGAATCCATAATAGTATTAGTGCTTCAATATCAATATGGTATCAGAGCTCTAGGGTTCCGATCCTTAATTGTGTTAGTGCTTCTCGTGATTCAATGTGATCCTTCAATATCAATATAGTATCAGAGTTCTAAGGTTCGAATCCATAATAGTATTAGTGCTTCTCTTGTACTTCAATGTGATCCTTCAATATCAACATGGTATCAGAGCTCAAGGGTTCCGATCCTTAATTGTGTTAGTGCTTCTTGTGATTCAATGTGATCCTTCAATACCAATATGGTATCAGAGCTCTAAGGTTCGAATCCATAATAGTATTAGTGCTTCTCTTGTACTTCAATGTGATCCTTATATACCAACATGGTATCAGAGCTCTAGGGTTCCGATCCTTAATAGGATTAGTACTTCTCAGATTCAATGTGATCTTTCAATATCAATATGGTATCAGAGCTCTAGGGTTCGGAACCTTAATAGGATTAGTGCTTCTCTTGTACTTGAATGTGATCATTCAATATCAACATGGTATCACGGCTCTAGGCTTCCAATCCTTAATAGCATTAGTGCTTCTCTTGTGCTCCAATATGATCATTCAATCTCAACATGGTATCAGAGCTCTCGGGTTCCGATCCTTAATAGTATTAGTGCTTCTCTTGTGCTTCAATGTGATCATTCAATCTAAACATGGTATGAGAGCTCTAGGGTTCCGATCCTTAATAGCTTTAGTGCTTCTCTTGTGCTTCAATATGATCATTCAATCTCAACATGGTATCAGAGCTCTAGGGTTCCGATCCTTAATAATATTAGTGCTTCTCTTGTGCTTCAATGTGATCATTCAATCTCAACATGGTATGAGAGCTCTAGGGTTCCGATCCTTAATAGCTTTAGTGTTTCTCTTGAGCTCCAATGTAATCCTTCAATATTAACATGGTATCAGAGCTCTAGGGGTCTGATCATTAATACTATTAGGTCCAGCTCCGTATGTAAGAATTCCCCATTTTAGTTATAGGACCAGCTCCCAATGCAAGAGTGAGTTCAGTTATAGGACCATCTCCCTATGTGAGAATTCCCAAATTTTACACAATTCTTGCATCATACACTTTGTTTAGTAAAAAAATTTAGGCAGCCACTGCCAACAAGTTCGTCTAGCCCTCGCCTCTTCATCTCGTTTCCGAAATCCAGTTCCTAATGACACCAAATATATTTTGTCATACTCATTTGGCTTCACTTCTGGTACTCCTTTTTTGAGTTCTCCAGTTAGTTGCATGTTTCATATATAATCATTCAAAGCAAAAATAGAAGAAGAAAAAAAATTAACCAATCAAAGTTAAAAATTAACCCCAAACCAATATGGATCTTTTTTTTATCACACAACTAGTCCCGCCAATCTCGTCCTGCCGCTCTGGTGGTGGCGATCGATTTAGTGCAACCTCACATATAGCAATCATGGCCTGTAAAGTAGGTGAGTTGATTTGCCAGTTCCTTAATAGTATTAGTGCTTTCTTGTGCTTCAATGTGATCTTTTAATCTCAACATGGTATCAGAGCTCTAGGGTTCCGACCCTTAATAGTATTAGTGCTTCTCTTGTGATTCAATGTGTCCTTTCAATATCAGCATGGTACACGAGCTCTAGGGTTCCGATCCTTAATAGCATTAGTGCTTCTCTTGTGCTCCAACATGATCTTTCAATCTCAACATGGTATCAGAGCTCTAGGGTTCCGACCTTAATAGTATTAGTGCTTCTCTTGTGATTCAATGTGATCATTCAATCTCAACATGGTATCAGAGCTCTAGGGTTCCGATCCTTAATAATATTAGTGCTTCTCTTGTGCTTCAATGTGATCATTCAATCTCAACATGGTATGAGAGCTCTAGGGTTCCGATCCTTAATAGCTTTAGTGCTTCTCTCGAGCTCCAATGTAATCCTTCAATATTAACATGGTATCGAGCTCTAGGGGTCGATCATTAATACTATTAGGTCGAGCTCCGTATGTAAGAATTCCCCAATTTAGTTATAGGACCAGCTCCCAATGTAAGAGTGAGTTCAGTTATAGGACCATCTCCCTATGTGAGAATTCCCCAATTTTACACAATTCTTGCATCATACACTTTGTTTCGTAAAAACATTTTAGCCAGCCACTGCCAACAAGTTCGTCTAGCCCTCGCCTCTTCATCTCGTTTCCGAAATCCAGTTCTAATGACACCAAATATATTTTGTCATACTCATTTGGCTTCACTTTTGGTACGCTTTTTGAGTTCTCCGAGTTAGTTGCATGTTTCATATATAATCATTCATAGCAAAAATAGAAGAAGAAAAAAATTAACCAATCAAAGTTAAAAATTAACCCCAAGCCAATATGGATCTTTTTTTTATCATACAACTAGTCCTGCCAATCTCGTTCTACCGCTCTGGTGGTGGCGATCGATTTAGTGCAACCTCACATATAGCAATCATAGCTTTGTAAAGTAGGTGAGTTGATTTGCCTAGTTCCTTAATAGTATTAGTGCTTTCTTGTGCTTCAATGTGATCTTTCAATCTCAACATGGTATCAGAGCTCTAGGGTTCCGACCCTTAATAGTATTAGTGCTTCTCTTGTGCTTCAATGTGATCTTTCAATATCAGCATGGTAGCAGAGCTCTTGGGTTTCGATCCTTAATAGCTTTAGTGCTTCTCTTGTGATCCAATATGATCATTCAATTGCAACATGGTATCAGATCTCTAGGGTTCCGATCCTTAATAGTATTAGTGCTTCTCTTATACTTTAATGTGATCCTTCAATATCAACATGGTATTAGAGCTCTAGGGTTCCGATCCTTAATAGCATTAGTGCTTCTCTTGTGCTTCAATATGATCATTCAATCTCAACATGGTATCATAGCTCTAGGGTTTTGTCCCTTAATAGTATTAGTGCTTCTCTTGTGCTTCAATGTGATCATTCAATCTCAACATGGTATGAGAGCTCTAGGGTTCCGATCCTTAATAGCTTTAGTGCTTCTCTTGTGCTCCAATGTGATCATTCAATCTCAACATGGTATGAGAGCTCTAGGGTTCCGATCCTTAATACCTTTAGTGTTCTCTTGTGCTCCAATGTAATCCTTCAATATTAACATGGTATCGAGCTCAATGGGTCGATCATGAATACTATTAGGTCCATTTCTGTATGCAAGAATTCCCCAATTTAGTTATAGGACCAGGTCCCAATGCAAGAGTGAGTTCGGTTATAGGACCATCTCCCTATGTGGAATTCCCCAATTTTACACAATTCTTGCATCATACACTTTGTTTCGTACAAATATTTTAGCCAGCCACAGCCAACAAGTTCGTCTTACCCTCGCCTCTTCATCTCGTTTCCGAAATCCAGTTACTAATGACACCAAATATATTTTGTCATACTCATTTGGCTTCACTTCTGGTACTACTTTTTTGAGTTCTCCAATTAGTTGCATGTTTCATATATAATCATTCATAGCAAAAATAGAAGAAGAAAAGAAATTAACCAATCAAAGTTAAAAATTAACCCCAAGCCAATATGGATCGTTTTTTTATCACACAACTAGTCCCGCCAATCTCGTCCTGCCGCTCTGGTGGTGGCGATCGATTTAGTGCAACCTCACATATAGCAATCATGGCCTGTAAAGTAGGTGAGTTGATTTGCCAGTTCCTTAATAGTATTAGTGCTTTCTTGTGCTTCAATGTGATCTTTTAATCTCAACATGGTATCGAGCTCTAGGGTTAGGCCCTTAATAGTATTAGTGCTTCTCTTGTGATTCAATGTGTCCTTTCAATATCAGCATGGTACACGAGCTCTAGGGTTCCGATCCTTAATAGCATTAGTGCTTCTCTTGTGCTCCAACATGATCTTTCAATCTCAACATGGTATCAGAGCTCTAGGGTTCCGACCTTAATAGTATTAGTGCTTCTCTTGTGATTCAATGTGATCATTCAATCTCAACATGGTATCAGAGCTCTAGGGTTCCGATCCTTAATAATATTAGTGCTTCACTTGTGCTTCAATGTGATCATTCAATCTCAACATGGTATGAGAGCTCTAGGGTTCCGATCCTTAATAGCTTTAGTGCTTCTCTTGAGCTCCAATGTAATCCTTCAATATTAACATGGTATCAGAGCTCTAGGGGTCTGATCATTAATACTATTAGGTCGAGCTCCGTATGCAAGAATTCCCCAATTTAGTTATAGGACCAGCTCCCAATGTAAGAGTGAGTTCAGTTATAGGACCATCTCCCTATGTGAGAATTCCCCAAGTTTACACAATTCTTGCATCATACACTTTGTTTCGTAAAAACATTTTAGCCAGCCACTGCCAACAAGTTCGTCTAGCCCTCGCCTCTTCATCTCGTTTCCGAAATCCAGTTCCTAATGACACCAAATATATTTTGTCATACTCATTTGGCTTCACTTTTGGTACTGCTTTTTTGAGTTCTCCAGTTAGTTGCATGTTTCATATATAATCATTCATAGCAAAAATAGAAGAAGAAAAAAATTAACCAATCAAAGTTAAAAATTAACCCCAAGCCAATATGGATCTTTTTTTTATCATACAACTAGTCCTGCCAATCTCGTTCTACCGCTCTGGTGGTGGCGATCGATTTAGTGCAACCTCACATATAGCAATCATAGCCTGTAAAGTAGGTGAGTTGATTTGCCAGTTCCTTAATAGTATTAGTGCTTTCTTGTGCTTCAATGTGATCTTTCAATCTCAACATGGTATCAGAGCTCTAGGGTTCCGACCCTTAATAGTATTAGTGCTTCTCTTGTGCTTCAATGTGATCTTTCAATATCGCATGGTAGCGAGCTCTTGGGTTTCGATCCTTAATAGCTTTAGTGCTTCTCTTGTGATCCAATATGATCATTCAATTGCAACATGGTATCGAGATCTCTAGGGTTCCGATCCTTAATAGTATTAGTGCTTCTCTTATACTTTAATGTGATCCTTCAATATCAACATGGTATTAGAGCTCTAGGGTTCCGATCCTTAATAGCATTAGTGCTTCTCTTGTGCTTCAATATGATCATTCAATCTCAACATGGTATCATATCTCTAGGGTTTTGTCCCTTAATAGTATTAGTGCTTCTCTTGTGCTTCAATGTGATCATTCAATCTCAACATGGTATGAGAGCTCTAGGGTTCCGATCCTTAATAGCTTTAGTGCTTCTCTTGTGCTCCAATGTGATCATTCAATCTCAACATGGTATGAGAGCTCTAGGGTTCCGATCCTTAATACCTTTAGTGTTCTCTTGTGCTCCAATGTAATCCTTCAATATTAACATGGTATCAGAGCTCAATGGGTCTGATCATGAATACTATTAGGTCCAGCTCTGTATGCAAGAATTCCCCAATTTAGTTATAGGACCAGGTCCCAATGCAAGAGTGAGTTCAGTTATAGGACCATCTCCCTATGTGGGAATTCCCCAATTTTACACAATTCTTGCATCATACACTTTGTTTCGTACAAATATTTTAGCCAGCCACAGCCAACAAGTTCGTCTTACCCTCGCCTCTTCATCTCGTTTCCGAAATCCAGTTACTAATGACACCAAATATATTTTGTCATACTCATTTGGGTTCACTTCTGGTACTACTTTTTTGAGTTCTCCAATTAGTTGCATGTTTCATATATAATCATTCATAGCAAAAATAGAAGAAGAAAAGAAATTAACCAATCAAAGTTAAAAATTAACCCCAAGCCAATATGGATCGTTTTTATCACACAACTAGTCCCGCCAATCTCGTCCCCCGCTCGGTGGTGGCGATCGATTTAGTGCAACCTCACATATAGCAATCATGGCTGTAAAGTAGGTGAGTTGATTTGCCAGTTCCTTAATAGTATTAGTGCTTTCTTGTGCTTCAATGTGATCTTTTAATCTCAACATGGTATCAGAGCTCTAGGGTTCCGACCCTTAATAGTATTAGTGCTTCTCTTGTGATTCAATGTGTCCTTTCAATATCGCATGGTACACGAGCTCTAGGGTTCCGATCCTTAATAGCATTAGTGCTTCTCTTGTGCTCCAACATGATCTTTCAATCTCAACATGGTATCAGAGCTCTAGGGTTCCGACCTTAATAGTATTAGTGCTTCTCTTGTGATTCAATGTGATCATTCAATCTCAACATGGTATCAGAGCTCTAGGGTTCCGATCCTTAATAATATTAGTGCTTCTCTTGTGCTTCAATGAGATCATTCAATCTCAACATGGTATGAGAGCTCTAGGGTTCCGATCCTTAATAGCTTTAGTGCTTCTCTTGAGCTCCAATGTAATCCTTCAATATTAACATGGTATCAGAGCTCTAGGGATCTGATCATTAATACTATTAGGTCGAGCTCCGTATGCAAGAATTCCCCAATTTAGTTATAGGACCAGCTCCCAATGTAAGAGTGAGTTCACTTATAGGACCATCTCCCTATGTGAGAATTCCCCAATTTTACACAATTCTTGCATCATACACTTTGTTTCGTAAAAACATTTTAGCCCCACGCCAACAAGTTCGTCTAGCCTCGCCTCTTCATCTCGTTTCCGAAATCCAGTTCCTAATGACACCAAATATATTTTGTCATACTCATTTGGCTTCACTTTTGGTACTTGCTTTTTTGAGTTCTCCGAGTTAGTTGCATGTTTCATATATAATCATTCATAGCAAAAATAGAAGAAGAAAAAATTAACCAATCAAAGTTAAAAATTAACCCCAAGCCAATATGGATCTTTTTTTTATCATACAACTAGTCCTGCCAATCTCGTTCTACCGCTCTGGTGGTGGCGATCGATTTAGTGCAACCTCACATATAGCAATCATAGCCTGTAAAGTAGGTGAGTTGATTTGCTAGTTCCTTAATAGTATTAGTGCTTTCTTGTGCTTCAATGTGATCTTTAAATCTCAATATGGTATCAGAGCTCTAGGGTTCCGACCCTTAATAGTATTAGTGCGTCTCTTGTGCTTTAATGTGATCTTTCAATATCAGCATGGTATCAGAGCTCTAGGGTTCTGATCCTTAATAGCATTAGTGCGCTCCAATATGATCATTCAATCTCAACATGGTATCAGAGCTCTAGGGTTCCGATCCTTAATAATATTAGTGCTTCTCTTGTTCTTCAATGTGATCATTCAATCTCAACATGGTATTAGAGCTCTAGGGTTCCGATCCTTAATAGCTTTAGTGCTTCTCTTGTGCTTCAATATGATCATTCAATCTCAACATGGTATCAGAGCCCTAGGGTTCCGATCCTTAATAATATTAGTGCTTCTCTTGTGCTTCAATGTGATCATTCAATCTCAACATGGTATGAGAGCTTTAGGGTTCCGATCCTTAATAGCTTTAGTCCTTCTCTTGTGCTCCAATGTAATCCTTCAATATTAACATGGTATCATAGCTCTATGGGTCTAATCATGAATACTATTAGGTCCAGCTCCGTATGCAAGAATTCCCCAATTTAGTTATAGGACCAGCTCCCAATGCAAGAGTGACTTCAGTTATAAGACCATCTCCCTATGTGAGAATTCCCCAATTTTACACAATTCTTGCATCATAGACTTTGTTTCGTAAAAAATTTTTAGCTAGCCACTGCCAACAAGTTCGTCTAGCCCTCGCCTCTTCATCTCGTTTCCGAAATCCAGTTCCTAATGACACCAAATATATTTTGTCATACTCATTTGGCTTCACTTTTGGTACTTCTTTTTTGAGTTCTCCAGTTTGTTGCATGTTTCATATATAATCATTCATAGCAAAAATGTGAAATGGGGAAAATATGTTATTGAGGTCAGTTTTGCTTGATGTCGAAGGTTGGAATTACAACGTTGGTTACTGTCTCGCTCAGCTTTGTTCTGTACAACTTGTTTCTTATTTTTTTTATATAAAAATTTTAGAAAAGGGGTTGGGTTCACCCACGATCCAAGGGCAGGGCGAAATCTCCCTTTCTCCTAGGTGATACCGATGTTGGGCAGGGCGAGCCGTCTATTACCCTCAAGCGTTAACCTAGGCACCTAAGAGCTAGGATGCGTCCCCCAGCGCCTTGACCAACTCCAAGATCGAACCCCCTCCCTTTGGTGAGAGTGTCCGATCCTTTTACCAGTTGAACCCAAGGATGAGGGGTGCAACTTGTTTCTTATGATTTTACGTAATTCTTTACCATCGTACTTGGGCACTTTGTTATGAGGGCTTAGCTTGGAAAATAAATTTGACCAGACAAATAACGAAAGCTTTAAAAATAATAATAATAACTTTTGACTTAAAGGGAAATTAATCTTTTTTGTGCTTGTAGTTTAGATTCAGTCCAGTCCCTAAATCTTAACTCCATATAGACTTAAAGGGAAATTAATCTTTTTTGTGCTTATAGTTTAGATTCAGTCCAGTTCCTAAATCTTAACTCCATATAACTCCGACACTATGGTTTTGACTTATTTGTAATCTCGTTCTTGAATTTTAACTCAATACACAACTTACCATTTAAAAAATTAATTCCTTCATTTTTGAAATTAAAACTATATAAAGAAACTTAAGGATTGAAGTTTTAAATGGTTAAAATAATAGGAATGAGTTGCATGAATTAAAGCTTAGGACCGAGTTTCAACTAAGCGAAACTATGAAGACCGGGCTACATGAAGTTGAAATTTGTGAATTGAATCACAATCGAATAAAATTAAAGTATAATGACTAAAATATTATTATTTTTTTAATAAATTATATAAACACATGTTAAAAGTTAAAATTGACTCATTCCAAATAAATTTTTTCAAAGGTAAATTTATAATATAGTACCCTTTTTGGGGGAAAATATGTTTGGATTCCGTTTTGTAGAATTCCACAATTTGCTCAGCAGTAAATTTAGGACGTTTCACTACTACAAAAATACGATATTACTACCCTAAAAAAACGTCCTTATTTAAAAATAGGTAGTAAAAAATGAAGTCAATGGCATTCTTGTAAATATATAGAAGGAAAATTAGCCTTTAGCGACCTGAATAATAGTTTAGGACTTGTAAAATTGATTTTTGGCGTTCTAACATTATTTCGTGACGCTTTAAGTAGTTTCGTACGAGAATTTTATGTTTGGCGCCATGGAAAACATCCAAAAAAAAAAAGTCATTAAGGCGACCTGAATAAAAATTCAGGTCGCCAATATTCCAATAATATTTTTGTTTGGCGCCGTGGGTGGTTTTGTTTTTTAAATTTTTTAAAATTGGCGACTTGAATTTAGTTTAAGGTCACCAATATTCAAATGAAAATTTTAATTGAAGACCTGATTTACAATCTAGGTCGTAAATATGTAAAAATTGGTGACCTAAAAGTATTATCAAGTCGCCAATTTTTTTGTGATATTTTTTAATTGGCGTGAAAAATTGGCAACCTGATTACAAATCAGGTGGCCAATTTTGGACAATTGGCGACCTGATTACTAATTAGGTCGCCAATTTTGGAAAGTTGGTGACCTGAAGATAAATCAGGTCGCCAATATTCATTTATAAACCCTGATGTGATAATCCACGCACACTATCATTGAAATTAAACCCTTCGTCATTTCCCTCTCGCGGCCGCCCTGTCATTTCCCTTTTCGCAGGCGTCTCCTCCGTCGCCACCTCCACCACGCCGTGCAAATCGACTTCCAACTCCACTCCACTAAAACCACTTCAGCTCCCCCTAGGTCCTCATTTCGGTTCTGAAAACAAAAGAAAAAGAGATACAGAGACAGAGAGAGGTCGTGAGGAGGAGATTCACGGAGAAGAAGAAGAGCTTGAAGGAGGCACATTGGACATGCAAACTTGAATTTGGACTAAGGTAAGCTTCAAAACCATCAAATCTATGGCCCTTTCCCGTGTGAAGTGGGAACTTACAACAATAAGACCACTTGCTGACTCTAGTGATCTCTTTTGGTTGCAAGTGTAATTTAGTTACTGGTTTTCTGAAACAAGATTGTTTCCTCATTTCACATGGTAAATTTGGTGGAAATTTGATGCATAAATTGGTTTTCTCTACTGAAACTGACAATGGTTGAATTTTGGTGCTTGCATTGCATTGGATCCACAATTTGAGCTGCAGTGTATATCCTTAGTCCACTGGAACTCTAATTTCTTAACACTTTGCATAAGAAAAATTCTTTTGCATTGTGCATCTTTGTTGCAATTTTGAAATTATCGCTAAACATCTTGATCTTCAGTCTAAACTATTTGAACTTGGAAGTTCTGAGTTTTTGCTGCATTAAATATTTTTATTTTTATTTTTTGTTTCTGCTCTAAAATTGATTTTTGGTGCATGAATATTATTCTGGTGCGAAACAATGAGCGTCATGCTTTTGGTTTTATCCAAAGTTGTTGTTATTGTTGTAAGTGTTCAAGCTTTATTTTGCTAAAGAAAATAGTTGTTTGATCTTAATTTTTTTAATGGAGTTGTCTTCCTTTCTGTGTTGTTGAGGTATTAAGATTGACATAGTAGCTCTAGAATTTAGAATGACTAAAACACATTCTCTTGTTGTTGAATGCACAAGTTTTACTTCAAACTAGAGATAATGAATAATTTGATTTAGTTTTGCATTATATTGCGACGGTTGTGGAAGCTTGAGTCTTGTTATAAGCATTGTCCCAATTGAGTTTGTTTGAACATGAAACTAGTTGTGATATATTATTAATTAACTTGGGATTTTAAAGTTTGAATAAGATAGGGAAATTAATTATGAAATTTTTGGCATAAATATTTCTGGAGTTAATATTTTAAGGCCAAAAGAAATTAAACTGAGAAGGAAAATCCTTAAAAGGAATTAAGGATTAAAGTTTAATTCATTTTCCATAATTGCAATTAAATGAGAAATGGACTTGAATTACAAAGAAGGGGGTTTGTAGGGAATCAAATGGGATAATATTGTTTTTAGTATTCCTACTATAACCTTACCTCTCTCATTATTATTTATATATATATATATATATACATATATATAAATAACCAATTACTATCAGTTAAGACCCAACACGTAATGCAAGATTAAAATGCCCATATATCATTCGGCCCATGTACAATACTCCATTGGTTTCCTCCATCATTAAACACAATACACACACCATCCATTATTTCTCCTTTAGCCATCACGCCAACAGAACCATTTCTCATTCTCAACTTTGGGCCCAACTAAACAATTCAAACCCAAACCATCCCAATAACCCCAACACGTGACAACATGTTGCAGAAGCAAATCTTAGCCCAAAAAAAAAAAATGTTGCAGAAGCAAATCCTACAAAGACGCAACAGCAGGGGCAGCGGCATCACTATGAAAACGTGGAAAGAAGATCACACCATAATTATGTTCTTGCTTTCGGCTAACCACTGGGAGACACGCAACAGTGAAATCAGAGAACCCATACTTTTTAAACATAGGCACCTCGAGCCCAGTGTTGCCAAACGTTCGAACTCAACACCACACACCCCTGTTATATGTCTCGGACTGCTGGCTTTCTTTCCTCGGACCAGGCCATTCATCTCCTATATATTTACTAGCTTCTGAACTTACCTTCATTTAGTAGCACAAGTGAGCACGAGAGGGAAGGAGGACTAGAGAAAGAAGAGTTGCAAAGTGAGATCGCTGTTAATAGTCACTGAGCAATCTTGCTCTGCGTTTTCACTGAAAAACAGAGGAGATAGAGGCGGTAAGATTCAGCGAAGTTCAACGTGCAAACTGAAACTAACCAAAGGTAAGTCACTGTGCTTTCCTTCCTTCTAGTTTCCACAGTAAACCAACGTGAGCTTTAGGGTAATAAACCGTCAGAAAATAATAGGATACCATGTATTTTTTTTGCTGCCATGAAGTGTGTGTGTGTGTGTGTGTGTGTGTGTGTGTGTGTGTGTGTGTGTTTGTATAAACCTGTCGTTGAGCTTGGAGAGAAAGAAAAGAAGTGTTGACTGTCATATGTAACTGAATATATATGTATAGGTATAAACAAAATAACTAAGCTTGCTGTCATGGAAACCGAAACCCACTACTGAACTTATATATATATCACCGATGACTTGGGATGAATAAATGAAGTTTTTTTCCGAAAGTCTATATATATATATATATATATATATATATACCTACGTGCTAATCCTAAAAATTCAAAGTTTGTTGAATTATAAAAGTCTTGTCGTGTAAAGCAATAGATAGGGTGCTGTATACACATAAATAAATATATGGAAGCCACTTTAATTATACAACGTTGTCATGGGTATACATATATAAATTGTGGCTGTCAAGATATATATTATATATATAACACCAGGAAGCTGTGTAGACATTTATGCATAACTAAGAAAACGTTAAAGCACCTGGGAAAAATGAAAGGAAATATTGTACCTTCCATACTTAATTTTTGACGCAAGTCATTAGTAAATGTAGTCACATGGAAGAGGACCTGTCATTTTCATTGGAAATAATGTAGAGAACTTGTCCAAGATCTTATATTCTTATTATTGGAATTCTTTTATGCCACAGTACATGGAAATAATAGGGAAAAATTTAGGGAAAATTACACACAGGTCCCAAGGAGCACAGATAATTACATTTAGGTCCCTTCAAATGACAAAATTACACAGAAGTCCCTAGAGACTTCTGTGTAATTATGTGAAGATTAAATTACCAATCAGACCTTCTTCCAATTCCTTCTCCTATCTCTCTCCTCTCTCCAATTCCTTCTCGTATCTCTCTCCTCTCTCCATTTTCTTCTCTCCCGCAGGTGCAGAGCCACATTTTCCTCACGGTGGCCAACGTTCTCTTCCTTCCGCCGGCGGCACCCCTTCCGACCTCCTCCTTGTCGGTCAGGGTTTTCTTTAGATCTGGGTCTTGATCTGTTATTGGGGAAGCCCTTTTGATTTTAAGATGACCATCCAAAGGGTCACCACTATCGGTTCCGATTACCAGGAAGATGATTCTGAAAAGGGATACCTTTTGATTTTAAGGTTTGCATCCTCTCCCCTTCCCCTTAATTTTTCCTGCCGAAGGCCATTCACCTATGCTCTTTTTATTATGTAAATCAACGTTTTATGTGAAATCTTTATTTGAGGTGTTTGAATTAAGCTTCTTTTGATGCAGTGATGATATATCTGAGGGTATACCTTGGTGGAAGATAATGGCACACTCAAGCTTTTGATTGGGGAATCTGCAAAAGTTTTCAAAACTTGTTGCTAAAATAGGATTTTTATGTTGTTAATATAGAATTTGATGTTGTAAATAGCCTCTGGACCTCAGAAATGACAGAATCCAGGTTTTCAAAACTTGTTGCTAAAATAGGGTTTTTCTGTTATTAATATGGAATTTATTATTGTAAATAGCCTCTGTAACATCCCATTTTCAAAAGCAGTATATATTTTTTTTCATCAGAGTAGAGCATCGGAGCGATTGAGTAACTGATACATATATTTATAAATGCCGTAAGTCCGTGATTTACAAAAAACGGTACAATGACCGAGATTTTTAAAGTGAATAACAACAAAAGTGTCTCCCCGGCAATGCCATGCCGTGTCAACGAAAGAGACCTTCACCGGATCTCTATGCGGCCGCTTGCCTTTCTCCTCGCACTTGGTCCTCCCGAACCGACGCTATGTTAAGAGTTGAGGTCCAATGCACCGGACCGTGTAACGGTTAACCTCATGTTTACATACATCATATAAGTACTACAAATATTCATGGAATTTTGACGACACTTACTACGTTCAAAGTAGGGTATACATAATCAGATATGCATGGCAATAACAATACAGTCGGACGTAAGGTTAAGGCACAAGGCGAAATGTACATGATCAGATATGCACGGCAATAACAATACAGTCGGATGTAAGGTTAAGGCACAACATACACTGGACATAATCGGATATGGACGGCAATAACAATACAAATCGAGATGTAAGGTTAAGGCACAACAGAGAAAATACAAAGATGACGGAGGAAAATACATATATGCATACAATAACCATCGAGTTAGTGTTACAAAGACGCGAACGTACAGCATACAACATAACAACTATACACACACAATACACATAGCACATACATGCATAACATAAACATCAGCGTTAGTGTTACAGTACGCGAACGTACCTTCGTTGACGGTTTTTGGTACGTTTTGACGGTAGGCGATCACAGATATCCTATAAGGGTAATATCGCCTCTATTAATTCACAAATATTATTTCAAGAGATATTTTGGCCATAAATGACCATTTTACCCCTGGATTAATTATTTTCAACTTAATCCCATTTAATTTCGTAAAAACGCTATTAATCGAATATAGGCTGATTTTGCTCCTAACTTTGGAGAATTATAGTTAATTCCAGAACTCAAACGAGGATCCGTAAAATTCCTCGGAATCCTTAGGATGTCTAATTTTAGGAAACATTATTGGTTCTTGCCCAGATTTCAAAACAAATTCCCAGTTTTCATGATTTCAACCTCTGCCCAGAATATTCAAAATTTCGTAGGTCATTTTGTAGAATTTTTATCTCCTAGTACAAAACTCAAAACGACAGGCTATAGGTATATTTGGAAAGCTCTATATGTCTACTCTCACCATGAATTTCCTCAGAATTTTGGCATAGCATCTTCAACATAAGATATCAGTGTTTTTAAAATTGCTTTCGGGTGTCGCTAACCGACAAAATTTCGCCAGAGCTTCGCTACTTTAACCATAATCTTCCAAAACTTTTGCTATAACATCTTCTTCATCAATTTTTCGAAATAAAGCCATTTTTAACCATAAAAACTTGAGAATAAAATTACTCTAGCATATTTAAGATCAAAGCAAAAATCTATCTATGAATTTAAAAGCTAAAAACTCAAGAACTTACCCTTGAAGCTCAACTCCTTCTTCCTTCTTGCTCCTCAATTTTTCCCTCTCACTCTCACTACTCTACAATCAGATTGCTTTGTGATTTTTGGTGTGAAGATTTGAGGAGGGGAAGCCTCCTATTTATAGAAAAACTCCAAGGTTAAATTGGTCTTCTACAAGGTGATTTAATTTTTCTTCTTTCCTTTCATTCATTAAATTAAAAGCACTTTATTACATCTCATCTCCACCATCCCTCTTGTGTGCCGACATCACATTCTTATTTAGCATTTAATATGCATTTATTCATTTAGCCAATATTGTGTTTTGCTTTTGGTCCATGCGTCATTTATTTGTAAGATACCTCAACTAGTTAATCATAAATTCCAAACTCACCCATTTATTGAGTGCCGACCTCCCCCCTTATTACTAGCCATTTATTGTATTTTAGCAAATATCTCATGTCTCAAGTTTCTAATTGGTTAGTTGCTTTACTTGACTTTTCAACTCTAACTTTATGCTTTATTAGTCTTTTCTCTTCATTCCCTTATGCTGAATCGAAATACACATTCATTCTTGGTCACTTGAATTGCTTTATGTGTGGCTAATTCCTATGATTCAAGTGTTCTCATTGGCCCTTAGCTTTTAATCAATTTACTTTATATCTTAATCTAAACAATTAGCCATTAATTACTTAATTAGCCACTTACTAATTGTTGATAATTTTCTTATTTAGGATAAATTATTATCTCACAACTATTTTACTTTCATTGGTATTTTATATTCTATGTAAAATATTAAAAATCATGGGGTCAATTATGATCCCTAAAATAATATTAAATCTTGCCTCAATATTTTCCAAGGAAATTAATCCCAAAAATTACCTAAATTAGAGACAACATATTCTCCAATTTTTAATAAATATTTCATTGCCTCTTACAATTTATCATAATATTTTCAGGGTATTTTATGACCCACAATTGCATTTAGGGATTTTTAGCTCTTTATTCACCCTAATTTCAATAGAAATTACCTTAGAAAATAAGGTATTTATTACACTAGTTTTGAGACCACATATTCACCTATTTCCAATAGGTATTATTTATCGAAATATAATATTTTAGATAAATAATTATCCGGTATTCTGACCTCCGGACCTCGAAATGAGAATCCGGTTTTCAAAACTTGTTGCTAAAATAGGATTTTTTTCGTTGTAAATATAGAATTTGTTGTTGTAAATAGCCTCTGGACCTCAGAAATGACAAAATCCAGGTTTTCAAAACTTGTTGCTAAAATAGGATTTTTCTGTTGTTAATATAGAATTTGTTGTTGTAAATAGCCTCTGGACCTCAGAAATGACAGAATCCAGGTTTTCAAAACTTGTTGCTAAAATAGGATTTTTCTGTTGTTAATATAGAATTTGTTATTGTAAATAGCCTCTGGACCTCAGAAATGACAGAATCTAGGTTTTCAAAACTTGTTGCTAAAATAGGAATTTCCTGTTGTAAATATAGAATTTGTTGTTGTAAATAGCCCCTGGACCTTTAAATGACGTAATCCAGGTTTTCAAAACTTGTTGCTAAAATAGGAATTTCCTGTTGTAAATATAGAATTTGTTGTTGTAAATAGCCTCTGGACCTCAGAAATGACAGAATCCAGGTTTTCAAAACTTGTTGCTAAAATAGGAATTTCCTATTATAAATATAGAATTTCTTGTTGTAAATGGCCTCTAGACCTTAGAATTGAAAAAATGCACATTTTAAAATGTTGTTGTTAAAATAGGAATTTCCTGTTGTAAATATAGAATTTCTTGTTGTAAATGATTTAGGTGCGTTTTTTATGCTGGGCAATAAAGACTTTTACTAATATGAAATAATTACACAAAAGTCCCTAGGGACTTCTGTATAATTTTGTCATTTAAAGGGACCTAACTGTAATTATGTCTGCTCTTTGGGACCTGTGTGTAATTTTCCCAAAAATTTATTTACATGTGTACAGATTTTATGTATCACATTAAAGTTCATTTTACTTGGTGTTTACATATAGGTATATATAGTAAAGTATATTTTACTTGGTGCTAGTGTTTTTTTTTTTAAACTCAAGATTTCTATTTTTATAAACATATATATGATGAAACATAATGATATGGGAAAACCATGAGAAACATTAAATATATGTATCAAATCATATTTTGTATGAGGATTGGTATTTACTAAGACTCCTAATTTAAAGTGTTAAGTTAGCCCCCAGAGAGTTTAAAATAATTATAGAGAAATAATAATAATAATAATAATAATAATAATAATAATAATAATAATAATAATAAAAAAGTAAATAAATAGTAATAAATAATATTATTATTATTAAATGAGGAATACATAATAAATTAAAAAAAAGGAATTATTAATAAATAATAAGGGGAGTTATTAATTAATAAAAATAAAAGTGGGGTATTATTAGTTAATAATAAATAGAAAGGAAATTAATAGTTACAATGATCTTACTTTAGGACATTAAAGAAGTTCGAGTTTCTAACATCCGGAGATTTTATTTTTTCGCGAAGTTGAGGTTGGTAACTTAATCTCAAATTCCTTGTGTTTTACATATATGCCTTATATGTTCATGTATTGTGGATTCTTGGCCGGGTTTGCGTACCCGAGTCTATGCGTTTTATTCAGCTGGATGTGGATTATTGTTTTATATGATAATGTTGCATGCCTATTTTTCCTAGCGCTGAGGATTCGTGTCTGGGACACGTAGTACTTGCGAGTGCTTTCACCGTTAACGATGAATGAGCCGTGAGCTATGTAGTCGGGTAGCGGTGTGTTTGCTGAATGCTTTCTTTTATTTCGCAATATATGAAATATCTGTCATGTATGATTTACACTTTGAATGTGAGATTAACCGTTACCCTGGGATTCATCTGATCAATGAATCCCAGTCACACCTAAAGATATAGGAAGATGCTCTGGATCAGGAAGTAAGGTTGTGCAGCTGGAGTAGCTGAAGAAGACCCTGAAGGAGGGGATTTAATTAAGTCTAAATTTCACACTCTAATGTTTTGGATTGTATTTGCTAACTATTCAACTGACAATTTGGGATAATTGTATAACTAAAATCCCCCAATGGGATTAACCCTAACTATTATCGAATTTTAAGTTGTATCACGCTTATATTCCTTCGGGAATTTTAATTTAACCAGCATATGTCTGGGCATATGTTATCAGTCACTCATTCGTCCAAACGTTAGGCATGCTCTCTGTTGTGACTCACTCTGATCTGTTAACGCCTTCACTATGATAAATACACACCAATTAGCCTATTAAGAGATTTAGGACATAAATGGACATCATAATGGACGTAGGAATTAGGGGCATTACATATTACCTCCAGTCCTAATTATAAGAACTAGTTGACTTTTTTCGGAGAGATTAATGAAGCTAAATAAGTTACTTAATTATTTCATATGTTGTGTATCCTTAAATTATATATTAGTTTATTAGTCAAACTAATTAATTTGAAGAAAAAAATACAAATACAAATACTCTAAAGTAATTTAATTAGCTTCCTTAATCTCTCTAAAAAAGTCAACTAAGTCTTATAATTAGAACCGAATGGAGTATTATTTTCTTTGGTTGGGATCTAGTTGTCATTCTCCCAATAATCTATTTGGTTTGAAGGGGTTGGAATGAATAAGTGAAATGGGGCAAACATTTTATTGACTTGATTTTTTCTTTTCTTAAAATAGACACTGTTATAAATTTTAATAAAGGTAATATGTAAGAGGAAAAAATAAATTCAAACTTTTAACTTCACTTTTTCTTTTTTCCAACCACCCCTTCCCTCTAGTACTCTCAAACCAAACAAATCAGAGAAAACGAATTAATAAAGTTAAATATTGAGTAAGTACTAAAGTGATGATTTTACAAAATGCAATAATTTCTAGAATTTATTAAATAAAATTGTATGTCTTCGACCTTACGTGCAGCAGTTCCGTGTGGTTACAAATTAAATGAAACCCAATTACTTGCCCATAAATAAATAATCATTTCATGCATTTCATATAATTTTTTTTTTAAAAAAAAAAACTTACATTAGGTTCACAATTAAATACTGAACCAATTAATTTCCCAACACCTCGTTTACCAAGTTCATCAAAAATGTGCTTAGCATGCTTTTTCTCAAGATTAAAGCTATGTTTGGATAAGGGAAGGGAATACTAGGAAAAACAACTTCTAAAGAGAATTTACTCCATAGGCGGAACCTCTTTATGGCAAGCTGGGGCCTTGGCCCCAGCTGATCTTATAAAATTTGCTAGAAAATATATGTATTTATTATATGATATTTTATTTGGCCACAAATTTTACCCCAGCTAATGTTTTATCTTCTCTGTAAGGATAATGTTTGTTTCGTTACTCATTAGGTGTGAGAGGAAAGTAAAATTCTTGTTTGAGATACCGAAAAAATTAATATCATCTTATATATTGTTTAAATTTATAATTATTTGTTATTATTTGTTTGTATTTTCCAGGTTATTTGATATTATTTAGTAAATACTCCTTTGGGGTCCTTATTTAAGGAACCAACAAACAATTCTCAAAAGTCAATAAAAACAGTTAAAGTAATTAAATTTGTCCTAAAATTTAAGTAATTTTCATCCCTATTAATTACACTAAACTCTAATATCATATTAATTATTATTCTTTTTTTCTTAAAAAAAGAGTAATAATTAATTTTTAGAGTAAATACCCTTTTGGGTCCCCAACAAAAAACACGGACCCCTAAAATGAGACTTTTTTATGGACTAAAAAGGGCTTTTGAAAATTTGCGAGGGATCAAAATGTTCACCAATCGACCATTATTCGTCATTTTCAGGGACTAAAAAGGGTATTTATTTGTGTGAGGGACCAAAATGGGGTCCGTGTTTTTTTCCAGGGACCCAAAAGGGTATTTACTCTAATTTTTTTTAATTATTATTCTCACTCACTACCTTTTTAATTATGGGTATACATGGAAAAAAAAATATTTAATGCTATTTGAAAACAAACAAGTGTTTTATAAAAAAAATCAAATATACTTGTTAGTTGGTACCTTATAATAAGAATTAAAGAAAGTAGTTCAATATGTTTATTTTTTGGCCCGGGCTAAAAAAGGTTTCTGGTTCCGCCACTCCTCCATCCGTTCCACAATATAAGGTATTTAAACTATATCAAGGGAAACAAAAAATGACAATTAAGTCATTTAATATATCATAAAACGTAAATTTTTCCCATTTTTACCCTTCTTAAAAAAAATTGTTAATTACTTTAGAAATGTTACTTTAAAGAGATAGAGGATATAATGAGTGGATAAAGTTGAAAAACGAGTATTAATCACATAGGGGAAAAAACCATTAATTAAACTAGAAATGACTTATATTTTGGACCATGCCTTCCTTCTATCAGTACCTGGACCGGAGGGAGTACTATTTTTGGAAGCTTTTTCTCTTAGAATTATTTTCAACCTAATTATCTCTCCATCTAAACATAGGGTAATAGTTATATATATGGGTTTATCGTTTGTCATGTCACTTGACATAAGGTTATGTCAAGTCACTCCAAAACTGCATCGTTTTGGGGTTACAGGAATTAATGAAGGGTGTTTTTGTATTTTTATTTTTGTATTTATTATATGAATTTTACCAAAAGATCCTTCACTAATTCCCCTAACTCCAAAACTACATCGTTTTAAGAGTTAGGAGAATTAATGAATGGTGTTTTGGTATTTTTATTTTTGTATTTATTATATGAATTTAATCAAAACACCATTCATTAATTTCCCTAACTCCCAAAACGACGTAGTTTTGGGGTGACTTGACATAACATTATGTCAAGTGACATGACAAACAATAAACCCTATATATATATATAAACACACACACTCTTGTGGTTTGAACTTGTCTGAAGAGTATTCTCTGTGCTTGTTCCATTCCCCTGGCCAAAATTCCTTACGGATTTCGAAGTCTTTATCTTGAGCAGAAGACAAATTCAGGCAGTAGTATTCAATAATACAAATATATCAAAGTGATTTCACGTCATAGACTTCGCTGAACAATACAACGGAGACTTGGCACGATTCAACTGAGGCCAAAGTCCATAAATGGTGAGCTTATTTCGTTGAATTTTTGCAGAAAGAGGCTGGCCATTGCAAGGCCAACAAAAAATAACTGTATCTTGGTTTGCGTGGGACGGCACTGATAATAAGCTGGTCTGTATTTATTGCTGTTGTGTGGAGGCCGAAACCCATTATTATATCAGTAGTGAGCACAACCCAAAAAAGTTCTCAGAGCCCAAGGGATTTTATAGAATTCATTAGGGAAAATTTCACTACACCTATACTGTAACAATTTAAAAGCCAATACCCCCAAAAATTTCTAATACTTCAATGCCTCCCCCTTAAATCAAAATGAATTTAAATTTGATGAGTGAAAAATATTGTCGCCCTTACTACATTTTTAAAAAAGGGAGGATGAGTTTTAACACAGTGATAAAATGTTATCATGTAACCTGGAGGTCACGGATTCAAATCTTGGAAACAATCTCTCCACATATAGGGGTAAACTATGTATATCTATTCCTTCCTATACTGCATTTGATGGGAGCCTTATGCACTGGGTGGCCCTTTTCATAGGTTAAAATCCTGGAAATAGCCTCTCCGATTGTGAGATAAAGCTACATACATATATCCCTCTCCAAACCTCACCTGATAGGAACCTTTTGCACTGGGCCGCCCTTTAACTATAATTTTTAAAAGAACGATACCCATCAAGCCACCAAATCCATTTGATCATATCATGCCAAGGAAAATATATGCAACTAGAAAAAATGCAAGATATTTTTAACGAATTTTCAAAAGAAGATACGTATAGCAGTAAAACGAATAGGGTTGCTCTCATCTGACGTGGATTATATTAATAAGAAACAAACCATGGAAGAGCACAAGTTTGTAATAGACCAATAATGTAAACCTATGGACTGTCATTTGTACTATAAAAAATTACACACTGAAGTGTTCCTTTTGCCTCTCTTTTTGTTCGCCAAGTCAGAAACTTCTCTATCAAATATCAAGAATAAGCCACTTGAAAATTCAGCCAGTGTTCTGCCGGATTTTCATCTTTTTAACTTTTCTATCTGGTGTCAATGTACTCCCTCCAGTCCTAATTATAAGACATATTTACTAGATTTTAGAGAGATTAAGGATAGTAGTTAAATTAATTAATTATATTTATTTTTCTAAAATATCCTTATTTAATATCACTAGTCAAAATTTTATTTCGAACGAAAGTTAAGCCCACAACTCGTAAAGGATGACCTAGCAGTCCCATAGCGAACTTGAGGCCCATAATTTTGAATGATCCAAACTCTGGACAATATAGAAGCAACAAAATTAAATTCCGGGTGTTTTGTTTCATTCACCTTATATGTGACCAAAATAATTTTCTATCAGGAGAAAAAATCAATCGCTTTGGACAGATAATTGCAGGAAAATATTTTTAAAGAAATGTTAAAATTATTTTATTCAAAAAGAAAAAAGAAATTTGAATCTCTCACTTGATAAAATATAATCATGTTATTGAATTATTAATTTTTTTTTTTTGGTAACAAAAGGTTTTGGAGGGGTTCGGCATCAGTCCCCCACTAAGGCCAGGGCACGGCCCCAGGCTCTTTGAGCACTTAATGGGGACTTACGAGATCGCCTACCAAAGGAGTCCCAGCGACAGCAGCGGGGATCAAACACACATCCCTTTGGGACTTGAACAAATCTCTTACCATCTATACCAACTCTCTTTCGCGCATTCCTCTGCGACGCCGCGCCTCGCTGTTATTGAATTTATTATTGTAAAGGAAGTATTAGTATGTGTGATATAGGAAAAATATGACAAAAATTGATCAAAATTATTTTACTAAAAAAACAAAGAGAATTGGATATATGCTATATTAATGAGTTGCAAGCATTATTTACTTTATAGAATATATAGGTGCATTATTAAATTATCATTGTGGTTAATTATTATTGAGAAAGTATCAATAGGGTATTTTATGAAAAAATTGACAAAAATTAGAACTTTGTGACCAAGTTCAACTTTCAAATGTTGTCCTGGACTGAGGAAGTATTACATTTTTCTCATTTACAAGGAAGGAATGCCACAAGTACAAGAATCAAAGTATGGTGGGTGTCTCTGTGCATCTATTTATTTATCTAGGCTCTAGATCTTTGAGTTGCTTTTTCAAGAGGGCATGCTCGTATCTCATTCACTCCAGCCTACTCTCAACCATATACATCTAATCTTTAAGGAAGTGAATCCTTTTCTCTAACCAAGCTATATCTGAAGGGCTTCTGCCCACTCCATATTCTATCATGTTCAGTGGCGGAGCCACAGTTGGGCCAATGTACGCACGTGCAGACACAAACTTGTGTCCTTTTTTTTTTTTTTTTTATGATGGTGAGAATTATGATGGTGATGATCTTTACTGGGTTTCATCTTCTTCTGAAGATGGTGGAACTGGTTATTATTATTAAATGCCCTTTTGGATTTTCTTCGAGTTGGATTCTTGGACGATTCAGTTTCGCTTTCTCTGTCTTGAAGAATCACAGAGGCAGATTCTAAGGGGAAGGAAAAGTCAGGATCCACAAGGCGAAAGCTTCGCTCAGGGTTCTCTCGGAGGCCATAACAGAGAGCTTTGTCATCATCATCTTCTTCGTCTGAGGAAGACGAAGAAGAAGAGTCGGCCTCGAAGCTGAGTTGGGCTAATGGTGGCTCTAGTTTTGGAGGAACAGGAAGGTTCTGTTGGAAAATATGCTCTTTGGTCACTTAAGCCCAATTGGGCTTAAGTGAGACTACAACCCAAGAGCCCTATGGCTCTATAGGGTTTAAGGTTAGGTCTTGGTGTAGTAGTATATAAACCTACTTTCACCCATAGAGAAACCTAATTCACAAGGAGGCTCTCATCAGAAATAAATCCCTAGAGGCAGACGTTCATCATCTGAACGGTTGCCCACACAACCATCATATCCCCCTCGAGAGATAGTCTGGAAGATCGATCATAGAGCGGACTTGGATTGTTCGAGAAGAGGCTTTTAGATCGCTCATCTTTCTAGGTAATCAAAACGATGAAGGTTTCATCTTTTCCTACATCGTCTCCGGTTCGATACTCTTCCGCGCTTCTGGTGAGATTCCTACAGGTTCACCATGTGAGATCTCACGTGACCTCCCAAAGCTTTGCCATTAGACAAGTTTCTAAAGCAGAGCTTACACTTGTGCTTCTCCATGATTATGTGTGTGCAAACTATATAAAAGGAGTAGGTCATAAGCATTATGGGATGATATATACGAAGGCACAGAGTTTTACGGGGAAAAACAATAATATTTATTTTTTGACTCTAAAGTTTTATTCTAAGTCAAATAAAGAGATAAGTCATGTGGTCAAAATTTTCCCGATAACCACAAATTGACTTCACCAATGATATCACGTTTTGTTAAGGATAAGTTGCGCAATTGGATAAATGATTATTGGTTTAACTCATGTATGCTAACTTATGTTGAACGTAATATGTTTGATAAGATTGGTGATGAAGATATAATGCAATATTTTCAAGGAATGAAGAATCGAAGAATGCTTTTGTAATCGTTCTATTGTAATAGCTTAGTTGATTCTTAATTATTATTTTTCTATGTTAAGTTGAAGTTTTCTTTTCTTTTTTTGTTTATATTCTTTTGTTTTTTAATGTATTTAAAACTTTTCTTAAATTTTTTTTTGGGTGCTGCCCCAAACCCCCCAACTAATTGTGCGAACACAAATAAAAAATCTTGGCTCCGCAACTGATCATGTTCATATACTCTGTTGAAGTGCTCACATGAATGTGTTGAGGCTTCGACAGCAGTATAAGTATGCTAAACTGCTGCATTAGAATAAAAGGTTAAAAGTAACTCATGTATGTATATCCTTATAAAATCTGTTAGGAAATATATCAGTATAAATATATTATAATAAATTAGTATCGCATATAATCAAGGATTATAGGAATTATGAGTGATTAGAGAATCAATCATCATAATGAGTCGTTACTCTCTTGTCTTCTCTCTTATGTATAAATACCCTATTAAGCATATGAATAAACACATTCATTTGAGAGTATATTTTCTCTATCTTTCTCTCTATTATTTCACTACAAAATCAAAGGCAAAATAAGGTTTAAATCACTGAAACGCACTTGCATAAAGAAGATGACAGCAAAAAATCATAACTAGGAACAGAGTGAGATGGCTCCGACTTTTTAAACAAGACCGGAACTTTGTCACGCATTCTCTTAACATGCATGAAATTGATGTTGAGTCAATCAAATTTCCTTGCCATTGGTTGTCAATGTTGCCGTAAGAATGAACAATGCCGGAGGTGACTGGTTGAACTCCAGAGACATTAGGCTCTTGTGAACTGTTTGAAGATCCCCCAACTTTTTGTCCACTATATAAATTTCCTTCGCTTGCTTGTGCCTCACTCGCAGTAGGAAAACTCTCTGCATCAAGAAATGTAAATTACGTGAACCTTCATTATTAATATTTGGAAAGTATAAAATCTTTCGATTGACATACACCAAATAAACTATGCAAATATCAACCTTCTTGTTTTTCGAGTTTCTTTGGTTTTAGCAACTCGTGAGCCTGACAGAAATGAAATCAAAGACAGATTACAGTTAGAAACATTATTATCAATAGAGAAAACATGTTACAGTTACACAGCACAAAAAGAGAATATGAACTTGCCATGTTTATCCATGTAGCATAAGCATCTCGACATTCATCAATTGTTGACTGTACTATTTTGCCTGTGATTATGTTGCACAGCCATATGCAGTTCACTCCATTAATATGGGAGCTTTGCCCCTGCAAGCGTGAAAGAATGTGCACAGGGCAAAACTTCTAAAGATTCATAGCAAATGACATTAAGTTTGAGAATAATTATTCTGACAATCGAAGGTGAAATTATAATCATCAAAAACTAGTTCAAAAATTGGAGATCACTGCTGGGTAGCTCATGAAGACACGATTATATTAGATTAATATGATCTGTGTGCAAAATGTGTCGATTTGCAGCAGAAGAAATTGATGCAAGGGTACACAAAATATCCCATGCAAAGATTCAAACATGTAATTTGTAATACCCGGATAATTATTTATCTGGAATATTATATTTCGATAAATAATACCTATTGAAAATAGGTGAATATGTGGCTTCAAATAATAAGTAATAATTATCTTATTTTCTAAGGTAATTACTATGAAAATTATGAGAGATAAAGAGCTAAAATCCTTGAAAAAAGTATTTTATAAGGCAGAAAATGGCCTGAAAATATTATGATAAATCCCATATGACTGCAAATATTGACAAAAACTTGGGAAGTATGTTATCTTTAATTTTAGGAATTTTTGGGATTATTTCCCTGAAAATATATAGAGCATAAATATAATAATATTAAAAGCACTTTATGGCCCCAATATTTTTAATATTTTACATGGGATATAAATACCAATGTAAGTCAAATAGTTGTGAGATAATAATTTATCCTAATTATGAAAATTATCAACAATTAGTAAGTGGCTAATTAAGTAATTAGTGGCTAATTGTTTAGATTAAGATATAAGTAAATTAATTAGTAAATAATTAATTTAAAGGAGAAATTCGAAATTAATAATTAAATAAATAATAAAATATTAATAAAATATTTTATGCTTAGGAAAATAAAAAATAAATAAAATAAAAAATATCTTGATATTTTGAATAAAATAATAATATAATCGGTAAAGAGCCAGCGGGAGATATGAGAACGAGATAGAAATAAAATTCTACCTCAAGATATAGAAATTTAGTCTTTTACCACCGGACCTTTTATGAACCAGTGAAATTCTATCTCGGATTGAGCGGTCTCAGAAGTCGTTTCTGAAACCAACAGCGTAATTAGGAGTACCAGATAATTAAGATAAGGCAGATAGTGCTAAAAGTGACTTATAGAAAACGCACCATGTTTTTCAAACCAGGGATATGGTTACCTAGATCAGATCATATTACGAACCGGTGATTTTCTACCAAGAAGCTGGAACTTCCGGAAGTGATTTCCATAACCGTTGGTGTCTGTCCCAAAATGTTCAGCAGGCAACGGAATGCCCTTAATGGGATCATAAATTTCATTAACCCAGATATTCCTACAGAGGAAGAATGGAACTTCAAAACGTTGTTTTCGGATTTTTGAGTTTCGTCAAGATTACGCGATTAGGACACCGATCAGGGAACTTTATCGGTAAGTCAGCATGCATGACATCATACATGACATCATCTTCTGCTAGAAGGATGATGTCAGCACAAGAGGTGTATGGACAAGATGAAGCCATGTGTAGAAGTGCGATCCGACGGTCGAAATCCGATCTGAAGAACTTTTATGTAATTCCCACCTTGTCCCTCCTTTCTTCTATAAATAGAAGCCTTCTCCTCTTCATTTCTTCATCCCAAAAAATGCAGCCTAGAGAGAGGTTTTAGAGAGAGAAGCTCTGGAGAAAGTCTGAGCAAAGTCGAGGTAAGTTCTTCGGTCCCTAGTCTTAAGTTCTGGTAGTTCTTTCGGTAGATATAGTAGGAATGCTAGATTTATCTTTAATTTTTCAAGATAGTCTAGATATCATATTTAGGGGTAGATATGATATATATTTCAAAAATATGATGAGGGAAAAGATCTGTCAAAATTCGGAGAGATAGAGTGAAAAAATAAGCTCGCGAAATTCCGCCGATTAGGGGTTCGGGGCAAAATGGTAATTTGTACCTTAAATGCCCGTTATACTGCTAGATATTGATAAATATTATCCTTATAGGATATCTGAGATAAACGTACCGCTATCGTACCGCTGTCATACCGCTGTTTCACCCGCTGTCAAAAAGTACCGTTTTCCGAAAAAGTACCGTTATACCACCGACGAAAGTACGTTCGCGTACTGTAACACTAACTCTAATGTTTATAGTATGCATATATGTGCTATGTGTATTGTATGTGGTAGCTGATAGCTCTGCTGTATGTCATGTACGTTCGCGTACTGTAACACTAACTCTGATATTTACTGTATACCTATATGTGATAGACGACTATACGAGTGATTCGTATAGATAACTTTACATGAGATGTGTATTGTTAGCATAGATAACTTTACATGAGATGTGTACTGTTAGCATAAATAACTTTACATGAGATGTGTACTGTTGTTATATTAATCTTCCATCTGCTATATACTTATGTGTTGATTAATGCTGTGTTTGATCTTCCATATGTTGTGTATATAAATATGAGGTTGACCGTTACCTGAGGTCCGATATGCATTTGGACCTCAGCTCTTAACATAGCGTCAGGTTCAGGAGAACCGAGGAAGGCAAGCAGGCCGCACAGAGACTCAGCTGAAGACTATCCCTTGTCGCTACGGCATGAGTATTGCCGAAGAGACACTTTCCTCTACTGCTATTTACTTTTGAAAACTCTCGGTCACTGTACCGCTTCTGTAAATCAGCCAGACTTACGGCATTTTGAATATAAGTATCAGTTACTCTTACGCTCCGATGCTCTACTCTGATGAAAAAAAAATATACTGCTTTTGAAAATGGGATGTTACATAATTTATGCAGAAAATTCAATGCATCCTAGATCATCAAGAGAAGTAAGATAAAAGACAATTTTTTTAACACCTGAAAAGACACATTAAACTTTGAGATTAAGAGAATATCACAAAGTAGACACTAAAATGACAATGCTCAATGGTTGCCTATATTTTATACTTCTTTATATGCAATTACAGAGCAATTATGATGAGGTTAAACTCAAACATCGTCATGAATCTTAGATATAGACATTGTCCAATGACATACATTTTTTTTAACAGAACTAAAAGTCACTAGACATCCGCCTAAGGCTTGTAACGCTAAGAAAGCTCCTTCGTCAAATTATGTGAACTTTGACTTGATATAATAAGTAGTAAAAATATCATAGATAAAAATTATAATTGGACGCTATTCACTCACCTATAATGCTTATACTTATATCTCTTTCTCTAATCTATCAGCTTCCAAATTATTATTATTATTATTATTTAACACATATGGGTATTTTGGTCATTTCTGCTGAGCTTAGGCAAAAATAAAAAAGCACATCTTGTCCTAATGAGGATTAGGACCCAGGACCCAAAAAACCTTTGACCATCCTCAATACCATCAAGCTACTTGTTTCATCTTAACATCCGGCCACAATAAATAATAAATATATAATTAGCTTATAATCATTTAGTTTATTTATTTATTTTTAATTTCTTGAGCCAGTACACTTGTCGTGCAAAGAGGTTGGGCGAAGTTCTTGGATCGCACTTATGCGTCGTGTTCATGTGATGAGATAGTTCCAAATCGCATTTTGGTGATGTTTGATAAGGTAATGTTTGATATTTGGTGATGTTTGATAAGGGGGAGTGTGTTCGTGCTTGGTCGGGTCACGGGTACCGGATGTGTCTTCAAGTGAAACTCGAGCATGCTGTTAGATTCTTGGGATTTTCTTGATTTCTGCCACGTGAAAAAGGTGGTGATGGACTTTTCTTAAACTTGGGCTCGATGTATGTTGAGTTGCCCAAAACTATTAAATAATACTTTTATCGAATAAGAAAATAATTCATGTTCTATTTACATACCCAAGTCTCATATATAAGACTCAACTACATATACACACTAATCTAACACTATATAGGCCTACAGCCCTCCGGCTTAATCACTAATACAAGTATCTTACTAATACAATATGCCAATTTTCCTACAATCTTAGTGTATGGATTGCAATTTCACTGCTTATTTTGTATTATTATTTGTATTGTGTGGAGGCCAACAAGAAAGGTTTACGTTTTTGGTGTTGAACAAAAATCAAAGTACATTTTTTATTGGACAAATGCTTTTATTTTGACAATAAGACAAACTTCATTAAACAAAGTATAAAAATGTTACACTATAAATGGGCTGCCTTACACTAGCGTTAGATCGAAGATCAAACCAAGCAACCGTTCTTTTTGTTTTTTGATATCTCACCCAGTTCACTGGAACCTTCGATTCTGATTAATCTGGATTTCGCTCCGCGTTGGGCTCACGGTTGTGGAGGAAGAGCTCCCAACACCATTTTCTCCATTCCCACGCCTTGAACTGAGAACATAATGGTGGAAGACCAAGTCCCTTTCTACTTACTCTCAAGGATGTTGGTCAAACCAAGCAACCTAATAAGCCAACAAAAGGGTAAAGCTACAAGGAAATAGAACAACTAAAGAATAAAAGATCCACAGTTATAATAAGCAGGGTTATGAAACCTGGATCGGACAGATTGGTTCAAACTGGAAACCGGCGAACCGGCCGAAAAATCAGTTCGAGTTGGGGCTAAAATCGGGGTCCCGAGTTGACCCGAAGTCAACTCAGTCTGAGTCAAAGGAAAAAAGATTGGTTTTTTGAAAAAAAAATATCGATGAACAAGAAAGAGAATTAGAACGAGGGAGAGTGTCGGCAGTGGCTGGCAGAGATCGCGATCTGGATTCGTCGAAGGCCAGATCTTCCCACGCTTTGGACAAAAGAAAATCCGTCGAAACCCAACGATTCAAGACACTTGAATCTATTCTCGACGACACACTTAGTCTCAGCAAGAATAAGGAAACAGGGGTGATGACGCCGGTCAAGTAAACGAACATTATAAATAGGATTCCTCCACAAGCTCCTCTACAATTCCAATAAAGGAATTTCACCATTAGGCTAATTAAAGTAAAGGGCCTAACACAAACCACAATTTAATCAAGTTGGGTATGAAGCCCATTCATAATCCCCATCTGGTCATCAGGTGTCTCGGCCACCATGGAGCAACGGATCATCTTAGGCTGAACCAGCCCAGAATCGACCTATAGGCCCTGAATCCATGACTATGTCACCTAGATCATGAGCATTATTGGGCTCTCTCACCAACTCTTTACCTTACTCCTCCGTATGTAATAAATCTCTAGACCTCTTCTCTTTCTTTTTTTTTATTCTTCGAAATTGACCCCTCCAGAAGATTTTCACCAGTCAACATCGTCTTTTTAAAAAGTTTGCTTTGAGCGCCTCCCATTTTTCCCCTGATAGTACGACTTTATTTAATGCTCCTCGGCACCTCCACCATCTCTGAACAAACATCATGTACCCCCTCCATCGAATCCCCCGCTTTCAGTATCACAGCCTCCTCATTTTTCTTCTCCACTACCGACTCGGTTTGCCCGTTCTCCTCAACAGCTAAAACATCAAACCTAGAACCCTTCTCTAAACTACTGGGATAACTAGATAACTTCTCTTTAGCCCCCTGTTTTTCTCACCGCGGTCTAGAAACCACTTGCCAAATATCAAAATCGGCTTTTTTATCAACTTTAACAGCAGAGCTGACATTGCAATCCCCTTCTCCTTACCATCCACATTCATCTTTGAACTACTTAGACCAGCCCCTGTTTTACACTCTTCATATTTATGACCATATATACCACAACCAATACATAAATCATGGAGACCTTCATATTCAACATAATAATCTTCCCCGTCCAAAGAGAATCCCGACATTAATTGTTTCCCTAAATCCACAAGCACACAAATCCTTGCATACTGACCACATAGTTGACAGGAGATTTTGAAATCCACCTTAATGGTTTCTCCAATCCTATCACCAATCCAAGTTAAAGCTTCCTTATCATAGTATTCTAAGGCTACATTTGGCATTCAAACCCAGACTGCCACTTTGTCAATGGTTGCCTTCCATGGCTGAAACAAAGGTTCCCACGGTCTCACAGTCAGATAGTGATCGAAAACCATCCACGGTCCACCAATTAAGGCATTAAAATAATCTTCTTGATTGGTTAGCTTAAAAACAAAGAACCCATTCCCAATGTTTATCATGTTAATGACGTCTTTCTTTTCCCATGAGGTTGAAGGATTGACAACAACATTTTATAACCAATACTCTTACCTAGAAGTTTCACTATAACAGTTCTATTCCAAGCCTTGTGGAGCCTCTTTTTCATTTTCTCTGAAAAGGAAAACGTGGGAAAATTTCTGCCTAGGTCTTCACTTATTTCGCACAACGGCTCGCTATCTTCTTTCTCTGATTCAATCGGCGAGAGTGAATCATCCGACAAGGCATCCTTCCCATGGATAGCAGCACCTTCTACCGCAACCTCGTTAATGCCTTGCAGCTTATCAGCAAAGGATTGCCCTGATTCCTAGAACTTGGTTCCTTCTCTACCCAGCTTAGGCCATTCCGTAACCATACCTAAAGAACCTCCATTCTTGATATTCTTAGAACTTCTGATGAGATGGTCCTCCTCATTAGATGAAGGAGGAACCAGAGGAGCACTTTTCTTTCTTAAAGTGAGAGCCATTTTTTTTATAACACATAACTCTCAATTGTAGAGTTAGTTGATTCAATAATAGAATAATTTGTTCAACTCAACATTGTACCAGAGCCACATGCCACAAGTCCAAAAAATATCTCAAGCCTTAGATTCAGAGGCCCAAAAGTAAAGAATCAGCCCCAACAAGCCAGCTGTTTCACAAGATTCGCCAAAAGCAGTTGAACTTCAAAAACAACATTAATCAACTGAAACAACACTGTCCAGATAAATTTCCAAAATAACACTGTCTTATAAAGTGACAGAAAATTCTCATGAAAACTCTTATTTTTCAACAAGCTTTTGAACTTCAAAAACAACATTAATCAACTGAAATAAATATAATAGAGGCAATAAAATTCTTACCTAAGCCCAAAAATCAGTTGCATAAAATCTTCTTGCTTTCACCGAACACTTTCTCAATTTCTATGGTTTTCACATACACTCTTGGTATTTCCACTATTTTTTTTTCCTTTTCTTTGTTGGCTGCCATGCATACCAAAATTTGGAAGGTGTGTGTGTATACTCTTTATGCATTGTCCGAAATAAATAAAAGGAGATGGAGTATGATTTGGTGAAGTTTGGTGGAAAATGGTGAAAGTGGGTGAGGTGTGAATGTGTATGTTTGGACGAGTGGGTGGTGTGTATGTGTGTACCAATATGCTGCCAATTGAAGAGAAGTATGAGGGTGGTAGGTGTGATGTATAGGTTAAAACTTTCTCCTTTTCATACATTACCTACACATTACCAAATTCTCAATTCTTACGAGACAAACATTCACACACACATTTTCCATATATGTTGGCCAAGAGTAATTATCATGGGAAGTGTGAAATAGAAAAATAATATGGGTGTACATGTGAGCATATTTCAGCTGCATATATTTATACAAGTCACCTCGTTTTCCACCGAAAAATATGATATGAATTGATCAATGAGATGTACTTGTTATTCATATAATTATTTGCAAATATTAAATAAGTATTGAAAATAAAATCCTTAATTCCATATACGGATTTTCTTCCACAATTAACTCTCTAGGCCATAAAATATTGGTTCTAACATTTATAAACCAAAAATTATCCTTTAACGATTTTTCCTTGAATATTTGGGAAAATAAGCCTTAAAATCCAGAAAATAGCTTTAAAACTTGGGATATTTCTTATTTCTTATTTTCAAAATTCAAAATTTGGGATATTACATTTCTCCCCCCGTTAAATTAAATTTCGCCCTCGCAATTTGACCGTATTATCTTGAAATAAAAACTCTAGACGTCTCGTCTATTCCTTACTATGCATGCTTAACTAGCACACACTCTAATTTCATTCGTATTACACCCAGGTATAGTATTAAAACACAGGATCCACTGATCCATTCTCTCAGTGCTTGGTTATGCAGGCCTCACTGCCTGACTCTTTTAGCCTCTCAGCTTAACACATATTGGCCTTTCGGCTCAATCAATTACCACAGCACTGGAGATTCTAGCTTTATTACCTAGGAAATCATCCTTAGGCCTTAAGCATCTCAACTTTTACCTGGTACAATGAATGTTTTTCCAGACTTAAGATGTAATATAGACAAAGTCTAAAGTCATCATACCTATCAGCATTCACATAGTGCTTAAACATCACCGGTCTTATGGCCTTGGGACACCGCCCCGTGCACACATGCACACCAGGTCTTACTGCCTCGAGCATCTGCTCGTCTATTTCATCTGAGTCTTTCCCATTCAAGCTCTCAGACTACTTTCACTTAGCACTATAGCTGACAACTACTATCTGGCTTAACTAGTTCAGTGTTCTAGAACTTTCTAATAGTTTCTGTTCCAAATTTTCCAACTACACCGCTTTTCAACACAATAGCATTGACAAATCGTCGCTACCCAAAAACCATTATGTTGTCTCATTTTTAAATTTTCAAACATTGAAAATTTTCCATGATCTCAGTACATTTCATAATCTGCACTATACCAAAAAGTAATAGTGCTATCATTTTCAAACTTAATCGCTGCCATAACAAATTCATGAAGATACATTCACTACCGGAGCGGTTTCAAAAACTTTTACTACCGGTATATACCTTTAAGAGGGATAATTCATTTCCCAAAATTCAACTAAGAGGCACACACCACCACTTTGCCCTGGCTTACCAGGACATATCCCAATCCTTTCATACAAACCATCACAGTGACAACGCATCTGCCGACCGATGTGGGAAAATTTTCATCCCCCACAAGGGCCCCAGTGTCCACACTAGCATATATAATAAAGGCTCTCCACCGCTTTGCCAGTCAAACCTAGTTCGTAGTCACGGCCACTACTGTGCACCGCTTTCCTAGTCGACCTGTTCGTAATCACGGCTACCATTGTGCATCGCTTTCCCAGTCAAGTTAGTCTGTAGTCACGGTCACCATCGTGCACCGCTTTCCCTAACCGACAGTTCGTAATCACGGTTAGTGCGCAATACAAGCGAAATATGCGCCCCTTTAAGGCCGAACAACTCAGATTGGGAATATTAACCATTGGTGCGAGTGTCAACCTCTCATATCCCATCAAACAAATTTTCAATTCAAAAGAGCTTTATAACTGGCCAGCGATTTCAAACATTATAAAACGTATGACAAGACCCAGCAAACCGTGTACAACTACAACAGCTTCTGTCCTTCCAGTTACGTACTGACTTTACCACAACACAGTTGAAAACTCAATTTCAAACTCTGGGTTCTAACAAAACCCTTTTATAAGACAACATCATTTCAAAATAACCATCACTGTGGTCCTAAATTTTGTTGAAAACATTTCATTCGAAAACTCAATTTCGAAAATTCACAAGTTTGAAAATCAATTTCAAATACAGTAGGTGTATTGGCAAGTTTAAAATATTTAACTTTTAATCCCTACTTAGGAACCAGACAACTAACCTTAGAAGGTCATACAACACTAGAGCACCTCTTAGTGATATACTAGATTACGTAAACCTTTTTCTTTAGGGAACCGATTAGATATGAGACTTGCTACAATGTACTTACCTTGAGAACCGATACACTAGTAGCTCTACTATATGGTTCATTGTGATGGCAGCTCAAGCTCGAGTTTGCTATACCAAGCTCGAAGTTTGGTCTTCATTTAAAACCTGAGCACTCTACGGTTTGACGTTACGGTGACTTCACTCTACGGTACTTCACTCGGTGCTTCACACAACCCCTCCGATTGGTCGAGCACCTCCGAATTCTTCTAAATAATACTAGTGTTAAAGACACTATAAGTTTTTAGCAATAACCCTCTTCATCCGACTTCTGGAATCAAACTTACCCAAGTTCAGTCCTTACCATTGTTGTGGATGGAACCTAAATCATATTCAGTCAAGGGAGTGTTTTCGTGTATCTCAAGAGCATACATAGTTTGATGACAAAGTGCAAATTGAAAATACTCGACTTTACATGTGGTGTTTTCATGTCGAGAGTGCCCCTGAAACCTGGAGTGTCCGTTGATCAAGCTCCCTGCAGAATTCCTTCCATTGGATCTTTGATCTGAGATGTTAATCCTTTAATGTAGATAACCGTGCTCCGATACCAAATGAAAGTGAAGGAAATTAAGGGGGGTAATTGGGGATTTTAAAAATTCTTTTCAAGATCACCCACACAATGTGACGCAAACGATGTAAATGGAGTTAGAGGAAAGAGTTTGACAGTAAGATTTATAACGTTTGGGTCGTTTTTCATTTTATCACTCAAATCAGATACACACTCGTACTTTCAAAGTTATCCTCTAGGATACACTCCTACAAGTTGTAATCCGATAACCCAACCCTCAAAGTCCCACAACTTTGATTGACATATGCATTTATACTGATTGAAGCTAGAACGTTGAGACTTGATCTGATTGAAAATATAGTCATGTGAGTGTGTCTCCATGGACCTCCCTTGGAAGGAAAAACTTGATTGTAAACTCACAAACTCTACAAGAAATGGTCGCTCAAGTTTATGGACCAAGCTCAAGTTTAGAAAATGCACACAACCCTCCGATTGGACTATCAACAAAACATTCTCTCATGTTTACAATTGTTATTAATCTCCGGAACTAACACACACGAACCCTCCGTAGGTAGCCCTCTCCGATCAGAACTCCCCGTAAGTAGCCTTCTCCGATCAAAACGTTCCATAAGCAGCATTAACTTTAGTTAATCATTTCTCAATTAAAGTATTATTATAACGAGAACTCAAATCTTATCAGGTCTTTACCCTTGATAGTCTCATAATCTACTATCTTAATTCCCAATGTCACAGAGACAAAGTCTACACATCATTTTGTTACCTCAAAGGTAACCATCAATCATATAAAACATTGTATGAATTACAAGGTTCACACAATTATAGTTTCATGTACTAAATCTCTTGATTACATTTTGACCTAAACATTATTTCATGTTAGATCATATACAAACCTATCTCCATAAAATCAGGTAAAATCTTTTGGCAAGACGTTGATGCGTGGCCAGTTCCAGTAAGTAACCCATTTCGAGATTACTCACATCCGAATACACTTAACCATGGAGTCCCATCGGCATCTAACAAACCAACCTGTCATCACGAATCGGTGGCACACTCTCCAATTCAAATTTCCTGGAGACACGGCCATCAATCAATTACCATACAACGTACAAACGTCCAAACGGTGCAGAACTAGCAACTACTAGGTTGCTTTAGGTTGCTTTTAGGGAACATTAGAGTGCGGTGCCGTAAATCTCTAGATGTTCAAAAAGTCTACACTGTTCGGAGCTAACGACAGATTAGGGTACGGTGCTGCTTAATTTAAAACAAAATCTAGACGTTACTAGTTCAGCTATAAACCGAGTAAAGCAAGAGTAAATGTTTCACATTCTCTCAAGCTTCACAAAACTTTAACTTCCTCATTTCCTCTCAGTTTCTAGCTTTCTCAGTGTTCTTCCACATTGTCTTTAATCAGGGCTGGTCCAAGCAACTACATTCTCGTTTCTGATTCATACAACCCTTCGTTTCTTGAAGCTATATTTCATGATAATCAGCCTAACATAATGGCTGACTTATCTAGCAATGTACCTTTTTCATATTCGTCATTACTTTCTTACAATCCTTTAGAGGTGTACGTTCCTCCTTTTGCCTCAATGCTTCATGTTCCAACTTCTCTTCCAGGGGATAATGTACTTCATCCATCCCCGAGGATTCAAGGTTCGACTCATTTGATTACAAACCAAGGAGTATCTGAAGCAGGTCCATCAAGGCGACCAGTCAAAAGATGTCGTAACATGGCCAAACTTATGGAGTCTACTAAACCTTCTTCTCCAAGAAACCATGCTCCCAGTCTGGTAGAAACCACTACCCCTTTTTCCAGTCTAGCTAAATTCACTAACCCTTTTTCATGTGGTTTGTTGCCATATTCTACGTGAAATTATTCATACCAATGGTCTTCATCATCAGAGGCTTGAAGTTCATGGAAGGATTCGCATGATCTGTCATGTTGTCCATCACCAAAATGTACAACAAGGTTCTTCCAATGCTAACAATCTTCCAATGTATGATTTCAGTAATAAAAATATAGAGGAGATCAAACATTTTCTGACACAATATTGCATAAATCAAAATGCATCAGGGTATGTCTTAGTGCCAGATCCATTATCATCCTACTATGAGGCTCTTTGTGTTGGGTTAGAATGGACTGAGTCTCATAATGAACTTTTTGGTAGTTCAATCAATGTGGAAAATAAATCTTCTAAAGGAAAAGAACCTGCGGTTGAAGATGATTTATATGAACCGGGTGAAGTGTATAGGGCAAGACTTGAACAATGCCACAGAGCAGAAGCAATGACAGTGAAAGATTTTTGTAATTTCTTCCATTTGACCCTTGAGGAAACGAGTCAACAGATAAATTTAAGCATAGGTACCATAAAAAGAATATGTCGCAAGGAAGGGTTAAGAGATTGGCCTCACAGAAGTCTTTCAAAACTTATGAGACGAGTTGATGCACTAAGAAAGGCATTACCTCAACTGGATCCTGTCTTAAGGGAATTAGCTCAAGAAGAAATTAACGAACATCATCAGAAGATGATTCGTCTTTGTAATGGGGTTGTTCCGATTGTTGCTCTTCTTACTTGAAATCATATAGTCTTTTCTTCTTAGTCTTCTTGCTAAAGTTTGTAATTTCTATTCTAAGATTCATAGGGATTTTCAAACTTTCCCGCCAAACTCAACTTTATCTATTCAAACTCAAACTCGGCTATTCTAACTTATTGTCGTAACCTACATTGAACTTCTAAATTTTTGAGCAGACAATTTCCAAAATTTCTACTCTGATTCCAACATGTCACTCAATTTTTTTTTCCAAGTATAAGTTACTATTCTTACCGGAAAACTTTTAACCGAGAAGCCGCTATTTTTACAGACAAACCTAAACAATAGGTTATTGTTTATTGGAAGACCTAGGTAGTATTGTCTTCTAAGTACAACTATCACTTTTGTTTCGGAAATTTCATTCAGACTCCGATTTCCATATCAGAAGTCTTAGAGTTTTTCAGAAACTCTAACCTTTCCTTAGGGTATTTGTTTTATTGTATCACAATACCAGTATTATATCAGTACTCTTGTCTTTGTTGTTCATACAATGCCCTTGAGACTAACTGTGAAGCTAGCTCTGATACCAAAATGTAACACCCCAAATTTCGTAGCATAAATCGTGTCGGTGACACGTGGTTTTATAAAAAAATTCAGAGTTTTGAGGTGCTACAGCTTAGCGTAATGCGGAAACAGAGAGCATGTACTAAAAATTTGAACAATTGAGTGACTGATATAAAAATACTCAGACATATGCGATGCCGACGTATACCGATATATTATAAATTTCCCGAAGGATTGTTCATGTGATACAAAGAATACAAAACTTTATAATTACAATTCTTACATGTAACTATACCTCTTCAACCAAGCCTTGAGTAGACTTGGGGCATAGAACCTAATTCAGCTTAAATCATCCCATTTGGCCAGCCGGGTAGGTCTAGTGGGAGTCTCACCGTGCTAGGGTGACTGATTGACTGAACCACATAGACGACCCTTCTAGTTTAAGCACCAAATGATGTGAAGTAACTTTATTAGATTCTTTCCATAAGGTAGGTTCTATTGACTTTCTTCCTACATTTCCTTTGACCGGTGCCTCCTCACGGCTCCGTCCATTAATGTTCCTTCTCATGGCTCCATTCACAATGTCTTCATAAATCCTGGTTCCTTTCCTGAACCTCTAGTCAAGTCTAAGATTCAAAACAAATTGAATCTTAGGTAACAGTTAACCTCATACTTATGTAAACAATATATGTATGACATCACAGCATAAATCAACACATAAGTACATATCAGATGTAAGATTAATATATCAACAGTACACATCTCATGTAAAGTTATCTATACAATTCACATGTATAGTTATCTATGTTAAAAGTACACATCACATGTAGAGTTATCTATGTTAACAGTACACATCTCATGTAAAGTTATCTATACAATTCACATGTATAGTTATCTATGTTAACAATACACATCGCATGTAAAGTTATCTATACAAATCACTTGTATAGTCGTCTATCACATATAAGCATACAATAAGCATTAGAGTTAAAGTTACTGTACGCAAACGTACCTTCCTTCCATGTGAATAGTAATTTACTATTAATATATACGGTACTATTCATAAATACGGCACTATTTATGAATAATAATATGTCCGTCCTTCAAATCTGATTCCGGAGTCCTCGGATATCCTAACATATTACCATATCACTTAGAATAATATCTTAAAGGTTAATTTTATCTTTCTACCCTTGTTGGATTTATTATTCACTTTTTATCCTTACATTTCTTAAAAACGCAATACTGAATTTTCTGGGCAGATTTTTCAGCAACTTTGCAAAATCATAATTAATTCTACAAAAATCGAAATGAGGTTCCGTAAAATTCCTCACAATCCTTGATGTGTCTATTTTCAATGAGAAATAACGGCTTTAACTCGAAACACATGAGTCAATACCAGATTTTCTGTTTCCAACTACTGCTCAGATTTAATTTCAATAAACAAGGCTTAACTTCAAAAATTATGTTCTCCTTGTCCATATCTCAAAACATTACAAATTATATATCAATGGAAAGCCCTGAATGTCTACTTTTTATCTGGAAAATTTCATGATTTTATCAAATTTCGTTTATTCCCAGATTTTAAAAATGTGAACACTGTCCAGATAAATTTCCAAAATAACACTGTCTTATAAAGTGACAGAAAATTCTCATGAAAACTCTTATTTTTCAACAAGCTTTTGAACTTCAAAAACAACATTAATCAACTGAAATAAATATAATAGAGGGAATAAAATTCTACCTAAGCCCAAAAATCAGTTGCATAAAATCTTCTTGCTTTCACCGAACACTTTCTCAATTTCTATGGTTTTCACATACACTCTTGGTATTTCCACTATTTTTTTTTTCCTTTTCTTTGTTGGCTGCCATGCATACCAAAATTTGGAAGGTGTGTGTGTATACTCTTTATGCATTGTCCGAAATAAATAAAAGGAGATGGAGTATGATTTGGTGAAGTTTGGTGGAAAATGGTGAAAGTGGGTGAGGTGTGAATGTGTATGTTTGGACGAGTGGGTGGTGTGTATGTGTGTACCAATATGCTGCCAATTGAAGAGAAGTATGAGGGTGGTAGGTGTGATGTATAGGTTAAAACTTTCTCCTTTTCATACATTACCTACACATTACCAAATTCTCAATTCTTACGAGACAAACATTCACACACACATTTTCCATATATGTTGGCCAAGAGTAATTATCATGGGAAGTGTGAAATAGAAAAATAATATGGGTGTACATGTGAGCATATTTCAGCTGCATATATTTATACAAGTCACCTCGTTTTCCACCGGAAAATATGATATGAATTGATCATTGAGATGTACTTGTTATTCATATAATTATTTGCAAATATTAAATAAGTATTGAAAATAAAATCCTTAATTCCATATACGGATTTTCTTCCACAATTAACTCTCTAGGCCATAAAATATTGGTTCTAAAATTTATAGACCAAAAATTATCCTTTAACGATTTTTCCTTGAATATTTGGGAAAATAAGCCTTAAAATCCAGAAAATAGCTTTAAAACTATTTAGGCCAAATTTTCATAATAAATTCCCATATAATATTTCTTATTTTCAAAATTCAAAATTTGGGATATTACAAAAAACATTCGGAAAAGTTAGGATATTTTAAAGAGCATTAGATATTATTAAAAAAAAAAAAAAAAAGACACATTAGAGGCTCCCAGCCAAAATTAACAAGTACAAAGGAAGAAAAAGCTCAACAAGGTTTTTTTAGGCAAAACAAAAAGGAAGAAAACAACAAACACAGAGGATTACTATTATTGAAACATCATCAATGGCACCACACTAATTTCACAGCTTTGAATGATCAGTTGAAGCCATTTAGACTTATTCTGGGCTCTGGTATAAATTTCTTTTGCTTCTCTTTGCGACTCTCGTGGAGAAACTCAGCCACCCTACAGAACATAAAAGACACACATTAGTTCATATTAAAACCGCTTCAACGGGATTGTCGCCTTCTCTAATTTCTTTCTTCCATATTTTCCCTTCACCCTTCTTACATCCTAAACTCTGCTCCTATCTGGTTTGGTTTTGTATTAAATATTTTTCTCTTAAATAATTATTTCTTTTCTTGTTTTTATAATGATTTCTTATATGTTTGACTTTTCAGTGGTCTACCAATTTCTCCTCCTCTTCCCACTTTCAAATTTTACACCAACACAACCGAATAATTCATATTATAATTGATTCATTAATTATTTATACAAATAAATGCAAATTGTATCTAAACAAAAAAAAAATCCCTGCAATCCTTAATATAAGACATGTTTATCTAATTTGATTATGTTAAGAAAGTTAGTTAAGTTAATTAAATATGTATTTTCTAAAACCTAGTCATCTTCCTTAATTCCCTCATTCTCTCTCCTCTTTAATTATTGTTGAAGGAGCATGAATAGGGATAAAGTAGGAAAAAATTAATAAATTTTAAATCTATATCTAATATTTAGGAACAATATGAACTCTGCAAATATGTCTTATATTAAGGACTAGAGAAGGGAATTCATAATAATTAAGTTAATAACTAATGATAACTTTTTATATATTATTTAAATAATAAATTATTCCTAAATTATTATTTTTTTAAATTACTATTTGAAATCAAATAATTAATTTTTATATGATTTTTAACATAAAAAAATATGATAATATTTTAATATTGAAATAAATTTTATAAACTTGTCGGCTCGAGAGAACTTTTTTTTTTTTTTCCATGGTCTCAGTTTGTTTTTGTATAGGTTTTCCAGTCGCTACAGTTTTGATGCCAGAATTTTCAAACATTTCATTCTAAAACCGCTGCAGTACATATTATATATTATATAATCACTACTAATAGTGAATATTATATATTTGTGATCAGAGATTTATACCTTTCGAGAGCCTCTTTATATGTATGATTATTGTCGGGGTCATCTTGGAGCCCGAAGGTTTTTAAGTTCATCCTCTTAACTTGTTTACCTAATATTTGTTCCTTTGCCAACTTTTCCAGCTCACCTATGTTTTCGTCGGTGGCGCAGTCCATATCAATCATATCTCCACTTAATTCATTAGTCTGCGTCACAGCTCAAATAAGCAGCATCAAAATAAAGTAATTTAATATATGCAATACCCCAATTTTAAATAATAAAAACTAGTAATCCTTCCAATTCTAAATATAAAAGTCACTGTGTTTCTTAAATTTATAATTTATTTCCCTATAAACTATCTCCTATTAGTTACACACACTAAGAAGTAAGAAGTTTATATAAGAAAGTAGTTTCAATACAAATGATTAAAGAAGATATATTTTAAGAAAACTAGGATATACTTTTAACAAATAAGTAACTTAATTAATTTTTTAATTTCTGTAAATTAGTTTATCTCTAATTTTAAGGGCCAAAAGGAGTAGAAATTTTTGCTTTGATCCTAAATGTATGCAAGACCTTAATTTGCTTTATTCCCAATTGTTTTTTTCCCACCTTTTTCAATTGATTACTCATATTAAAAGAGTTAGCTATCAAGACAGTGGTTTTAAATGAAATTAATTAAAATGTGTATTTTAGGGAGACTCGACACAGACTTTTTTCTTAATAAATAACTAACTCATAAACTATTTTTTTATTTAATTTTATAAAGTAGTAATCTAACTTACATATTTAAGACGAGAGGATAAGATTTATAATAAATGTTGCTAGCAAGTCACAGGTAATTAATATAGGGCGACAATACATAGGACGACCAAGCATTTAATTAAACTAATTACAAAAAGCTATATATTTATTTTTTCTTTGCCCTCTCCAGCACAGAAGGTACAGCTACATACACGTGACAATATGTAACTTGCTCCAAACTCAAAGCACAAGACAACTCACAATCTTGTTAGGTATCTATTGAAATGGACTAAGCAAAAAAAAAAATGATGTGTTTGTAGTTTTATTAAGAATAAGGGTTAAGTAGCAATTTTGCCCCGTAAGTATACCCCCAGGAGCAATTTTTCCCTAGGGAGCAATGTTGTCCCTCTGTTAACAACCCTAATGGTCAACTAACAAAAACTTCCGGGGCAAAATTGCTCATAAAAAACTTCCAGATCAAAAATGCTACTTAACCCAAGTATATTTAATATTTAATTTTACAATAATGACTCGTTAATGAAAATGTAACCCTTTTTTTTATCTCTGCCTTCGTTGATTTATGTAATTCAAATTTTGTTTAAAGTAGGCCTATTTTTGGCCTGTTTGAAGTAGACATGTTTTGTAGTGAGGCCTGTGGCCTGTTAGCCTAATTATAAAATTTTCAAAAATATAGGCCTCTTTAACAGAGCACAAGTCAAGCTCAGGCTGAAAAAATGGCCTCTAGCAGGCCACAGGCCAGGCTCAGGCCACTTTGTTGCCAAAAAGGCCTGGCCTATTAAGAGTGAAGCCTGGGCTGGCCTGCCTTGTTTCCACCCCTAGATATTATATAAATATAGAATTTAAAATATATGATATCATAAAAATAGCTTTAACATTTTTATGGGATAAGTAGCAATTTTTCTCCCGAAGTTTTTTTTTTGAGCAATTTTGCCCGGAAGTTTTTTGGGAGCAATTTTGCCCCTCCGTTAACAACTCTAACGGTCAACGGTTAGTTCACCATTAGTGTTGTTAACGGAGGGGCAAAATTGCTCAAAAAAAAAACATTCGGGGCAAAATTGAACCCAAAAAAACTTACAAGGCAAAATTTTCGAGGCAAAATTGCTACTTAACCCTTAAGAATATTAAACTTATAGATATAATTTAATGAAATAATATATGAACAACTATTTCCTCCTATTCTTTTCATGAGAGACATGATCATATTTCATATCTAAAAACTCAAGAATAAGTTCAAATTAAGTAGGTTGCCAAACCCAGTTGAGTCAAAGTCTCAAAAGCGTCTTGAAAAGATATAATAATTCCCAGTAAAAAAAATTCTGGGGCTAATGTACAATTTTTTTTTAGAGATTCTAGGAATTTTTTTTCCTAATATAATACAATTCTAGGAAGGTTTCAACTTTTAAAGACAAAAATGGAAGGGAATAGGGACTTGAATAAAAAGGAAGAAAGGTCCAAGCGAAAAAAAAAATGAATAGTGTAAAAAGACCAAATTGTAATTATTGAAACTTAAAGGCACTAAAATGTAAATATATATTATTAAGTTGCAAAATATTTCCCAGAATCCAAAAGCAAGAAAGAACACGCAAGTTATTTTAAGTCCCTCAAGAGATATTAAAAGAGGTTTACAAGAATGGCAACGTAAGTCTAGGGAAAGGTGTAACTTACGAAAGTTTCGGGTCTCAATATTTCTAAGTGATATTTATGGCCTATTTGAGGTATTAAAAGGTGAAAATACCTCAAGAAGAATATTAAAAAGATTATTTAAGCAAAAGCTTAATTGGACGTAAAAATTGACGTAGTTTGGCCAGTAAATCTCTTCCTCATCAAGTCCAATTAAATTGATGGCATAATAGGTAACCATGGTTGTTATTCAAATTATGATGAACCTAATGCATTGATTAATTCTAATTACATAATAAGAGTGCTTAATTATGCTCTAAATATATTGTATTAAAAAAATTTAAACTTAATTATGTTTTGTCAGCTACACAATTATCACTTCAGCCATCGCATCAAAAAATTTTCACTAGCAACGTTAACCGTATTAAAAATATAGTATACTTTACAAATTTAAGGAACTAAAAGTACATGTACGTAAAACTTAAAAGATATTTTGGAGGGGAAGGGACCTCAAACCTTCCCTTCCCTCCCAATATCTTATTATAAATAAAAACTATTACTATAATTAGAAAATATGCTATTATATAATTAATTTTAAATAAAATTATATTATTACAAATTAAACAGTATTAATCCATTTTTAACATATATCATGATCTTAATTATAAATAAAAATAGTATTATTAATTTAAATAGAATTAAGGTGTAAATTAATATACAAATAAAAAACATAAACTAATATGTTAGGGTATAATGGTAAATTGTTATCTTCCCTCCCCTTCCCTCCCCTCTTAATGCTGGATGGATTATTATGCTACAGAGATCCCTTCGAATCTCACCCCCAACATAATTTCATACTATGCAATGTAAAAAGGGCAATCAAGGGCAAGTTAGAACTGAAGCATGCAAGAGGAATTTCAAGAAGGTAGTGACAAGTAAAGTGCAAAGTTAAGACCCATGTCTCAAATTGTACATAAATTCGTACGAGGTATTTAAAATTCACTCTAAGATAATATTTCCATATGTATAGGGTGATAATGTATGAATTGAAGCCTTAAAAATGCCTAGGGCCCATAATATATACCTATAATATATATCCATGTGATGTAAGTAATAAACTATTTTGATGTTGAAGTTTATGGATGTCAAGTAACTATTTCATTCGTATATAGTAAAATATTCCTAATGATCATGAGAATTTTTATTTGAGAAGTAGACACTTAGAGCTTTTCAACGAATCCTAAATTGGTCAATTATATGAATAAAAATGAGTTATGAATTCTTAAAGTTAAGGCATGGTTTAAGGCCAAAAATATGTTTTCCCATATAAAAGACTTCAAAATCTGTTAATGGAATTTAAGAGCAGCCTTGTATGATTTGGTTATTTGTATAATTAAGACGTAAAGAATAAAACCTATCATTTACGAATAAATGGAGGAGACCATAATATGTATGAAAAGGTACCTAAAGTGCATTAATTGATAATGTGTACCTGAATTCTCAAATAATTTGATTTATCAAGGGCTCGGAAAATAGAGGCAGGGTGATAATCAACCATGTCCTGACTGCCATCAAGAGTGAATTCAGTAATAGGACCAGCTCCCCATGAAAGAATTCCCCAATTTTGCGCAATTCTTGCATCATACATCTTGTTTCTTAAAACCATGTCAGCCAACCACTGCCACCAGGTTCGTCTAGCCCTCGTCCCTTCATCTGGTTTCCGAAATCCGGTTCCTAATGACACCAAATATATTTTGCCATACTCATTTGGCTTCACTTGCATCGCTTCTTTTTGACTCGCGTTAGTGTCGATATAATCTTTTTTGTCATCACAGTACGGAACACTGGTTATGACGGCGGATCTTGCGTGATCGCAGTAAAAGTGCTGCCAATCTCGTCCTGCCGCTCTTGTGGTGGCGGTCGATTTCGTACAACCTTATATAGAGCAATCCATTCCTGCAAAGTAGGTGAGTTGATTTGTCAGTCATCATATAGACAAAAATAAAAAGAAAAAATAATTAATCTAAATTTTAAAGGGGAGCCACGAAAGTTATACAACTTTAAAATGAAACTGAATTTTGGACATATAAATTTCAAGTTTGGGTTCATTTCCGGTGTATCAAAAAAATTCAATTTTGTGTTGGGAAGTAAGGGAGAGTTTCTCCCCCTCATGATGCTTTACGAGCCTAATAAATGATTTGGAGTCAAATTATGGCAGGTACTTGTATGAAGACAATGAAAACACAAATCAAAACACACATCCGATTAATTTGTCCAACAGTTTAGAAAGCCATCATGATGCTGTTGGGGCCAACAGTTTGTTACATAATTAATTTGGTCTTCAAAATAGGAGTTAGTTTAGGGTTTGTTTTAGTCTGGTACTACTTCTTTGAGTGCTCGAGTTTGTTCCGATATATTAGGCCAACTCCACACCTGCGAGTCCGTGAGTTGAATGTTTCATATATAATCATTCATCATAAAAAAAAATAGAAGAAGAAAAAATTAACTAATTTAAATTTTAAACTAACCTCAGAGCGGACTTGTGTGATAGCAGTACTATAATTGCCAATCTCATCCTGCCGGTCTTGTGGTGGCGGCCGATTTTGTACAACCTCACATATAGCAATCAAGGCCTGCAAAGTAGGTGAGTTGATTTGTCACTCTTCATATAGACAAAAATAAAAAAGGAAAAAAAAATTAATCTAAATTAGGAGCCACAAAAGTTATACAACTTTAAAATGAAATTGAATTTTGGATATACTCCTCCGGTCTTAATTATAGGACATATTTAACCAATTCTGGAGGAATTAAAGATAGAAGTTAAATTATTTAATTTTACTCATTTTCCTAAAATGCCGTTATATAAATTTTGCATTTCAATTACCTTGTTGATTTCACATAATCCCTCATTCATATCAATAGGGGTATTTTAAGATGAAATTGATAAAAATTAGAATGTTGTCCTATAATTAGGACCAAAACAAACTCTCAAATATTATCCTATAATTAAAACCGTAGGGAGTATAAATTTCAAGTTTGGGTTCATTTAATTTCCAGCGTATCAAAAAAATAATATCAATTTTGTGTTGGGAAGTAAGTGAGAGTTTCTCCCCATTCATGATGCTTTTCGAGCCTAATAAATGATTTGGAGTCTAATTATGATAGGTTCTTGTGTGAAGACAATGAAAACACAAATCAAAACATGCATCGATTAATTTGTCAAACAATCTAGGAAGCCATCATGATGCTTCTGGGGCCAACAATTTGCTACATAACTAAATTAATTTGGTCTTCAAAATAGGAGTTAGTTTAGGGTTTGTTTTAGTCTTAAATGTAACATTAAGATCTTAGTCTATTTTTTGTCTTTCAAATTTATAATTTGTTTTGTACATTATTCTTATTAATTTTACTTAGTAAAGGGGGCTTCCATTGGATATAGTTTCTAATACAAATGATTAAAGGGATATTTTAAAAACCAAGACATATTTGTTACAAATAACTAACTTAAGTAAATTCCTTAATTTCTGCAAATTACTCTCTCCAATCCATATTGTAAGCCACCTATAGCTACCCCATCAAAATTAAGGACAGATGGTTGACTCATATACTTTGTTTGAAAATAAATCACATTTGAGTATAGACAAACACTAAATTAGATTTCAAACCTCCTCCACTAAATTGTAATAAGGGTAATAATATTTGAAATTTTTTTAATAATGACCTACGTACCAATCAACTTATACTTCTGTAGATCAATAATTTCTTCCATTAAAAGCACTCTATATTTATGGCCACGTCATGTGAGTTATCTTCAATGAAAACATAACAACTCATATCATTTTAATTATAATTGGTGTGACTCATCAAAAAAAAAAATCAAATTTTATCTTATTTCAAAGAAAATATTGGTTGATCATCTTTTTTTTAGTTGTTTTTCAAATTAGGATTTTGTCCCCTTAAAAAAAAGATAAAAATTGAATTTTTCCAGATGGGTAATCAGCAGGGGTGAATTCAGAATTGTAATTAGGGGCTAAAATTATAGAATAATATGCAGGTTTTTTGAAAGTACATTTCAGCCCCATAAAAATGTTAATATTTTCATTTTAGACCTTCCATGAGTCCACGAAACTTTAGTTGGGGACTATAGTGAAAATATTGAAATTTTTCTGAGACTTAAATGTAAATTCCTAAAATTTTGAGTTTGATTCTATAATTTTAAGGGGATGGGGGCCACCTCTAGCCCAATGACGTGGCACTCCTGTAATCTGGAATATGTAAGTATTTGTTATTATAAATACCATGCATTGAGAGTTTGAGCCGACAGAAATTAATGTAATTACCGGATTATTTGCTATAACCCCGCCATCAATCAAATGGAACTGTCGGTTATCTTCTTCAAAGTAATATGGAGGAAGATACGTTGGTGCAGCTGTAGTTCCAATGCATATGTCTGACAGCTTCACATCGGCATCTACACCTTTTGTATTTCTCACCTTACATCGTCAAAAATGTCGTAATCAGATATCAAAATGTAATTTGAACAAAGATTTTCATAATTATCTCTCGCAAACAAACACATACCCTAAAGCTTGAGAAAATATGAGGTCGGATTTGCTTCATGTCGAAGGTTGGAATTACAACGTTGGTCACTGTCTCACTTAGCTTTGTTCCGCCCAACTTGTTTTTTATGATTTTACGTAATTCTTCACCATTGTACTTGGGTTTGAAGAGAAAATATAGTATTCTTCGTATCCAACAGCTGCGACATATACAAATAGACGACTTGTTATGAGGGCTTAGCAAGGAAAATAATTTGACCAGACAAATAACGAAAGTTTTGAAACAAAATAACTTTTGACTTAAAAGGAAATTAATCTTTTTCGTGCTTTTAGTTTTGATTCAGTCCAGTCCCTAAATCTTAACTCCATAGAACTCCGACCCTATGGTTTTGCCTTATTTGAAAGATCGTTCTTGAATTTTAACTCAATATACAACTTACCATTTAAAATATTAATTCCTACATTTTTGAAAGAGTAAATTCCTTTTGGGCCCCCGGAAAAAACACGACCCCATTTTTTTCGTCCCTCGTACAAAGAAATGCCCTTTTAGTCCTCGAAAAGGACGAATAAGGGTTGATTGGTGAACATTTTGGTTCCTCACAAATTTCCAAAAAACCCTTTTTAGTCCATAAAAAAATCTCATTTTAGTCATGGGGTCCGTCTTTTTTGTCGGTGACCCAAAAGGGTATTTACTTTTTTTGAAACTAAAACTACATATTTTCAGAAACTTATGTATTGAAGTTTTAAATGGTTAAAATAATAGGAATGAGTTGCATGATTTAAAACTTAAGGACCAAGTTTCAACTAAGCGAAAACTATTGGGACCGAGTTGCATGAAGTCAAAATTTATGAATTGAATCAAAATTAAAGTATAATAACTACAATATTATTTTTTTAATAAATTATATAAACACATGTTAGAAGTTAAAATTGACTCCTTCCAAATAAAATTTTTCAAAGATAAATTTATAATATAGTACCCTGTTGGGGGAAAATATCTTTGGATTTCGTTTTGTAGAAATCCACAATTTCCTCAGCAGAAAACTTAGGACGGTTGTTGTTGGTTTTATCTGGTGTAGTAAGCATGGCTGTGATAAGTCCACCAGTGCTGGTCCCCGCGATCACATCAAAATAGTCTGCGATTCTTACTTTATCATCTGCCTGTTTCTGATCTGCCCGTTCCTTATCTGCCAGTTCCTGAATTCCATCACCAAATTGAAAACCAAATCATTAGTATTTTTTAAGATCAAACACTCAACACCCTAACTATTATTATTATATTTGATAACTTCGATTATGCTGCTCAGAACTCCGAGGGCAAAACTTATACCCATTTGTTTATAATTACTGCCGATTTATCAATCAAATCTCAACATTCAAATTTTTATGATAAATACGATTATATTAACTGATTATATGTAAGTAAATGATAAAAAGGGAAGAAAAAAAAGGTCCAAATGTTAAGATTCGATCGGAGAATTGGTTGAAATGGATCTTCAAACACTATCTATATATATATATTGACGAGATAAAAATACGTTCAATTTGTATTTGTATAATATTAAAGGATTGGGTTGATCATGTAAGAAGAGAAAAAGAATTAACTTTATCCACTAATAAATATCCAAACCTCCATCAATAATAGCAAAAAAAGCATATTCAAACAATAATGAAATTAACCAAACCTGAAGTTTTTTCTCGAGGAATTCTAGGATAATTGCAGGGATAATCCCCCTAACACCACCTCCATCAATACTGAGAATAGTAACAATCTTCTCAGGATGTTTCTTTTTTCTACTGTGCCTTTTGCCTCCCATTTAAGGTAAAAGGAAGAAGATACACAAACAACGGATCTAATTGATGAACTAGAAGTACACAAAACATGAGTCGGGTATGTGCATTGAAGATCGTCGTCAAAGGCTTTTTTATACACACACCCCTAACTTGCATTTGGATTTCTTTATGATCTAATTGTTGAATATCCAGCTAGACTAGGAATAATTTATAACGACCAAGACTTTATTTTCAATAACAACTAGACAAGGAATCCCAGATATCTAAATGACCGATATGAGATCTCTTGACCTCTAATTAATTTAATGCAATGAATAAAAAGAAAAGGATTAAAACTTATATCCATTTTGTCCTATCAACCCAAGACGTGGATTTCTGTTACATTACTCCTTCCAGCTCACTGATTCCCTTTGACGCCGTCGATAGCCGTTTGTGTAAAACAAGAGTTTGTTGGTTGTTAATGCTTTGGCCTTTTCCCTTTATCTCCGTTTATATATACTTTTTCTTCTTCTTCTTCTAGATCAAGAACGAAAAATTTGTCAAATTGAAAAGGCAAAACCCATGACCTATATATGGTAAAAAGAAACATAGAAAGATCAGTTACGGAGTTAAATGAACAAGTGAGACGGAAGGGGAATGTAAGGTGTAAATGTAATCCAATTGCCTTAAGAGTGAGGACTTTTCTCTGGCTTATTCTCAAGCGAGGAAAGGGGTGCAAATTCAAAAACTTAATTACAAGGCTAAAGTATTCTTTTAATTCTTTAAGCTTTACATGAGATAGACTTTTGGTCTATTAACTTTATAAAGTGTACTTTTGGTCTTATATATCTAACATTGTTAATGTTGCTAATGGAAATGTTGACACAACAAACTCAAGTGAGGACTGTACAGATGACCAAACACATTTAAGTTTTAGTTTTAATATAATTGTAACATCCCATTTTCAAAAGCAGTATAATTTTTTTTTCATCATATATCATCAGAGTAGAGCATCGGAGCGATTGAGTAACTGATACATATATTTATAAATGCCGTAAGTCTGGCTGATTACAAAAACGGTACAATGACCAAGAGTTTTTAAAGTGAATAACAACAAAAGTGTCTCCCTGGCAACAGCCATGCCGTGTCAACAGAAGAGATTTTCAGCCGGATCTCTATGCGGCCTGCTTGCCTTTCTCCTCGGTCCTTGGTCCTCCTGAACCTGACGCTATGTTAAGAGCTGAGGTCCAATGCACCGGACCCCAGGTAACGGTTAACCTCATGTTTACATACATCATATAAGTACTACTGAGATATTCATGGAATTTTGACGACACTTACTACGTTCAAAGTAGGGTATACATAATCGATATGCATGGCAATAACAATACGATCGGACATAAGGTTAATGCACAAGGAGAAATGTACATGATCGATATGCACGGCAATAACAATACAAATCGGATGTAAGGTTAAGGCACAACGAACACCGGACATAATCGGATATGGACGGCAATAACAATACGATCGAGATGTAAGGTTAAGGCACAACAAATAAAATACAAAGACATGACGAGAGGAAAATACATATATGCATACAATAACCATCGAGTTAGTGTTACAAAGACGCGAACGTACATACCTAACAACACATATACGCATATAATAAACATCAGAGTTAGTGTTACAGTATGTGAACGTACCTTCGTTGTCGACTACGGTACGTTTTACGGAAAACGGTAATTTTTTGACAGCGGGTGAAACAGCGGTACGACGGCGGTACAACAAATGTCCGATTATCTCGATATCCTATAAGGATAACATTTATCAACTTCTAGCACTATAACGGGCATTTTAGGAACAAATTACCATTTTGCCCCCGAACCCCTAATCGGAGGAATTTCGCCGAGCCTTTGTTTTCGCTCTATCTCTCCGTAATTTTGACAGATCTTTTCCCTCATCATATTTTTGAAATATATATCATATTTACCCCTAAATATGATATCTAGACTATCTTGAAAATTTAAAGATAAATCTAGCATTCCTACTATATCTACCGAAAGAACTACCGAAACTTAAGACTAAGGACCGAAGAACTTACCCAGACTTTGCTCAGACTTTCTCCAAAGCTTCTCTCTCTAACTTCTCTCTAAGAGGCAGATTTTTGGTGTGAAAAATGATGAAGGTGCTCATGCCTTTATATAGGCAAAAATTGTGCCACTTTGGTAATTTCCATATTCCAAATCTTGTAATTTTCTCTTACCTTATAACCAAGTAAAATAAAGGCTAAATGGTGGTTAATTCTTGACCATGGGCAGCCCTTAGTCGACATTGGGGAGTGATGTGGCAGCAAGCCATTGGTCCAAGAGTGGTGAGTCAACTTGCTTTATGGCCGGTTCGGCGATTTTCCCTGTTCGGTCTCCGTTTCGCGTCTCTTAGGAGAAATCTCAAAATTCGGATTCATAACTTTGAAGATCTTCTCTTCCTCATCAATAATATCTAATTTAACTTAGATTTCGGTCCCTTACGGTGGTTCCAACAGTCAGTTGAAGTTTTCTCGAAAAACGTGTCCGAACACGTCCGTGTCGGAAATCGCTTTCGGAATCATCAATCTCTCGGATAATAATTCACGATTCCAAATATGTCCAGATAATTATAAACTCATCTCTAGATGTTGAGTTATAATTTAATTTCTTCAGATCTAAAATGTGAATATCTACATTTTTCCCTATTTCGTCTTTTTAGGCAAATGCGCTACCGACCTCGGAATTAACTTCCTAAGGAAGGTCACTTGAAGGTAAAAACTCACTGATCAATATTTTACCTTGACTTTGGAATTCCTATTCCTGGTTCTCTAGATAGGATCCGTTTCCTATTTATTCCATTACTATTCACTATATTATATAATAATACAATTTTACAAAAATATCATGATATTTATTTTTTTCTTTTATTTTTTATTTATTTAATAATTTCGAATTTCTCCAATTAAAAATAATTATTTAAATTATTTTTAATTCATTTACTTTATACCTTAATTATCCCATTAATTACCAGATTAGCCACTTACCAATTTTTGATAATTTTCTTAATTAGGATAAATCATTATCTCACAATTATTTTACTTACATTGGTATTTTATATCCCATGTAAAATATTAAAAATCATGGGGTCAATTATGATCCCCAAAATAATATTAAATCTTGCCTCAATATTTTCCAAGGAAATTAATCCCAAAAATTACCTAAATTAGAGACAACATATTCTCCAATTTTTAATAAATATTTCATTGCCTCTTGGGATTTATCATAATATTTTCAGGTCATTTAATGCCCTACAATTGCATTTAGGGATTTTTAGCTCTTTATTCACCCTAATTTCCATAGTAATTACCTTAGAAAATAAGATAATTATTACTTATCATTTGAAACTACATATTCACCTATTTTCAATAGGTATTATTTATCGAAATATAATATTCCGATAAATAATTATCCGGGTATTACATTTCTCCCCCCGTTAAACAAAATTTCGCCCTCGAAATTTGCTCTATAATAATTTAGACTTTGTACAGACTAACCTTCGGACTAATCGCTCCGAAATTTCTCTCTATATGTTGGCCGCTTCGCTCGATGATCGAGAATTCGCTCAGGTTTGACCGTCAAGATCTTGTCATTTTGTACTTTGATATATAGTGTTTCCGTGGCACCCATATACCGCGGTTGACACCGGATATCAAAATGTCTCCATGGCGCCCATACACCATGGTAACACAAGATACCTTAAATGTTTCCATGGCGCCCATACACCATGACAACACAAGATACCTCCTACTCAATGACACAATCGCAATGGAAAGTAACAATTAAGAAACATAGAACACGTCACAGAGGTAATTCACGTAATCGTACGGCTAATACCTACGTCATATACCGTCTAGAGAAGATTCCTTTGAAAAGAGATAGTACCTTGGACCATCTTCGGAAGTCCCCCGTCCTCGGTACATGTTAGTGTGTACACTCGGCCTGGGTTCTGTGATCTTGACACTGCAGTTTTCTCCGGACAGTGCGTACTAATGTGTCCAGGCTTTTGATACTTAAAGCATATCAGCTTCCCATCGCAGTTAGTACTTTGAGGATGATACCTCGCACATTTTGGACACGATCGGGGTCCCGACATTCCAGGGTTGTACCGCTGCCTTGGTCCGAAGTGGCCTCTTACTTTCTCTTTGGTATTCACTCCATGGTGCCCTCTCTTCCGCGAGGAATTTTCACGATTGACCTCGCTATGACCCGTCGCTACTTGTTGGAAGGTCTAGCCCTCCATAATTCCTTCAAGTTCAGCTCAATCAGTCGGCAAGACTCCACAGCTTGAGCCATTTCAGGATACTGATGAGATACCAGCTTCTCCCTTATGTCGAACTTTAACCCGTAAATCAACCTATTCGCCTTCCAGCTTTCGTTGTCAGTACTCCTTAGGTATGACGAATATCGCGACAGATTGGTGAACCGGGCAAAGTAATTGTCAAAGGATTCCTCATGGCCTTGTTTGATATGGAGAAACTCCTCCTCCTTGATTACTTGAGTTGAGGGAGGCAAATGCGTTCGTTGAATTTTTCTAGGAACTTCTCCCAAGTGACGGGGCAATAACGTGTTCGCAACGTTGTAGCTACGCTTTTCCACCATCTATGCGCATCTCCCTCGAGTTTATAAATGGCAAGTTGGGCTTTTCGATTTTCGGGCATTCCATAACTTCAAATATTTTGTTGTCTAGACAATCCTCGCCCAAATCATTCTTCCCATGAAAAGCGGTTGGTTTGAGCTTGCAAAACTGCGTGACCCAGTGTTGTGTGGTCTCCCCTACTCTTCCTCGTCGAGGAGGTGATTGTGACCTATCAGATTCCTCATTGTGCTCGTCACTTTGCTCACTTTCTTCCTCTTCCTCAGCATTTCGATCCTCTATTTGTCTCTCAGCTTGTCTTTCCCACCTTTCTTCCAACAGTTCCTCAACAAGAGCCCTTAGTTCGTGTACAGTTCCTCTCATCTCCTGTATCTCATTCTGTTCTGGTTGGTTTGGTATTGGATCCACCTGAGGTTGTCTACCCCGTCCTCCACCCCGGCCCCTGCCCCGGCCTCTGGGGGTTCCGGCTCCTCTTAAATTTGCCATGTTTTCGTTCTTTTTCCTTCATTAGGGAAAACGTTAGATTTAGGAAGACAATAATTAGTATATTGCAGATTTTATCACTCTCGTATCTACACTGCACATATACTTTATCGCACTTAGCATTCACACTACAAACGAACAGGCACCCGCAATATTTCCATCGTTCAGAATTTCGTTGATCCGGTTTACTCTGGTACGGAATTTCGTATTGGGAGTTCCTCTACATGAGTCAAGTATTACATGTATTTATCCTTATTGATCTCAGAGTTTCATCTGGCGTGGCCTAGCTCCACATATAAGCTCTGGGTTAGGATGGAATTACCGTCCAGTACAAACTGACGATTATCAGAAAATATCAGAACTATCAGAGTTATTAGAGATTGATACCAGAGTTATCAGAATGATCAGGGTCTGATATCAAATATGAATATGGACGATGGATTTACTGATTCTGGGTTAGAATGATGCACCGACAGAGGGTGGTACACCGGTTCAGAATGGTATACCGGTCGACGGGTACACCGACTTAGGGCTATATCGTACTCATTTTCAAAACATGCTCTTTAAAAAGGCGTAGAGCCTAACTCCGTTACTCAACCAATTTGGCCGTGTAGGTGTCTATCATGGGAGCCTCACCGTGCTAGGGTGACGTCGGTTGGCCGATCCACATAGACTAGCCCTGCCTTCGGCACCAAAAGGTTTTTGGAATAACTTAGTCAGATCTATGCCAGGACAACTGCTCTGATACCAAAATGTAACATCCCATTTTCAAAAGCAGTATAATTTTTTTTTTCATCATATATCATCAGAGTATAGCATCGGAGCGATTGAGTAACTGATACATATATTTATAAATGCCGTAAGTCTGGCTGATTACAAAAACGGTACAATGACCAAGAGTTTTTAAAGTGAATAACAACAAAAGTGTCTCCCCGGCAACAGCCATGCCGTGTCAACAGAAGAGATTTTCAGCCGGATCTCTATGCGGCCTGCTTGCCTTTCAAAATAGTTTGGTGGTAAGGGTGGCAAGTGAGTTACAAGGACTTGGCCATGATCCTTTACTTTTATCGTTCTCTTCTCCTCCTCTTTCCCTTCACCGCTCATCTCAACCTTTCAAAGGACTTGGGTATCCTTGGCTATGATAGCTTAGCATGTGGGCCCAAACAACAACTTGCAAACAAACTCATTCAACCCCTATAAAATTTAAGTAGTCTCTGCTAATTGAATAATTGTTGTACTCTTTTTTGTCTTAATTATGAGAGTTAGTTGACTTTTTTTTTAGAGATTAAGGAAGCTAATTAAATTATTTTCTAGTATTTTTTTTCCTTTAAACGAATTCGTTAAATTAATAAACTAATATATAATCTAAGAACACACAATATATGAAATAATTAAGTAACTTATTTAACTTCCTTAATCTCTCTAAAAATGTCAACTAAGTCTTATAAATAGGACCACAAGTAGTATTATATATATATGTGTGTGTGTGTGTGTGTAAAGCATCATTATTTGTCTTATTTTCCCACTCTTTTTTGTTCTTTTTATATTATATGGTTGATTTTGAAAATTAAATGCATCTAAGGGCTGAAAAGTGGGTTTTGGAGTACAACATCAACATGGGGTTAATTTATAATTTATGATAAGATCCAAATTAAACAAGTCGTTAAAATATTTTGGAGTACAACAGGGGTTAACTCTTCGTCCACTTGTGTGGCCGAAAGCACTTACTAGCATCAAAGTTTTCAGCAGTTAAAATTAAGAGAAAATCCCATATAAAGCTATTTAAAACAAGAAAATTTTAAATTAGGTTGGTGAATTCATCAAATCCTTAATTGAATTATTCAAGAAATCCATAAACTATTTTGCATTTTCTTTATTGTTCCTTCAAATATACTGAGACGCATTTTCTCTACTATTTTCTTCTCTCTCATTTTCTGCCCTCATTCAATAAAATATAACTACCACTTTGGTCCTATTTATAAGTTCACTTTGACCAAATCTCATATACCAAAAAAAGTTAGTTGACAAAATGATTATAGGGTAAATTTTCAACTTTGCCTTCATTTATGATTGAGTATTATATTTTTCAACTGTTTCTTCTCTCTTTATCTTCGTAGGTAAAATTGTCACAGTCTCATTTATTATATGAAATTGGACTTATAAATAGGATCAAATGTTTTGGTTAAAATGGACATATAAATAAGACCAGAGTGGTACAGTGGTCCTCGAAGATTCCTCGTATTAAACTCAAGTTATTAAACTATTCACCGGATTCCTCGTATACTTTGTTTTCTAGTGGAAAGGAAAACCATGTCTACTTTATAATATTGTTATATGCATGCATTGATTTGTTCATGTGCGCGCACACACAAAATGAGGTACCAAATATATTAATACATAAAAGATGACATTATTTAAAATATTCAAACAAAACAAGTTGACCGTAACCACCAAAATTGTCCTGTATATACTACCATAACATGCTCACTTACACGTTTCGAGATATTTAATTTCGTTAAACGAAGAAAACGATTTAATACATTTTCCTAGGTTGTTCACAACAAAAAAATACCTCGATATTGTCTACAATGTTTAAAAAAGAATTCTATGTCACTTACTTTTTTCATTTGATCGGTGTAGCGCAAGCCACTTTGAACTTAAGACTAACATTTTCGAAATTTAAAGCTTAAAGAGTTTTTGTCTCTTCCAACAAATGCACTCCCGAAACTTAAACTTATGTTATCTTTTTTACGTAGATAAGGCTACTTACCACTTCAATCAACTACAACTCGTTAGTCTACATAAACATTTATGTTCAATACATTATTTATAAGCCAAGGGCATTGAATTGGCTTCCTAAATATTTTATTTAATGCACACTCGCACACATACGTTGATATAATATATTAGCAAGTAGTTTGCTGTAACAATAGCACTAAACACCTTCCTTTAAGTATATTTTAAGTGAGTATTGGTTCAACATTCCCTGAGTGCGATGTATGTATATGTGACTTCTTTAATTTAAGTGAACAATTTGGAAAATCATATATATATTGACATAATGTCGTATAGCTGTGATGTAACATCCCATTTTCAAAAGCAGTATATTTTTTTTTTCATATATCATCAGAGTAGAGCATTGGAGCGTAAGAGTAACTGATACTTATATTCAAAATGCCATAAGTCTGGTTGATTACGGGAGCGGTCCAGGACCGAGAGTTTTCAAAGTATATAACAAGAAGTCTTCGCCGGGTCTCGTGCGGCCCGCTTTCGCCTTTCTCCTTGGTCCTCGGTTCTCCCGAACCCGACGCTATGTTAAGAGCCGAGGTTCAATGAACATTGAACCTCGTGTAACGGTTAACCTCATGCTTAAATATGACAATATATACACGACAAAGACAATCAATACAACAGTCCACAACAGATGTATGATTAGAAATACATAACCACGTATGTAAGATAATAACCACGTATGTAACATAACCACGTATGATACAACAATAACAATAACCACTACAAAAAAACACCGCATTACCCACGGAATTTTGCCACGGAATTCCGTGGGTAATTTCCCTTGCCACGGAATTTTTCCACAGAATTCCGTGGCTAATTTAATTTGCCACGGATTTCCCACGGAATACAATCCGTGTCAGAAAAAATCGTGACAAAGCAACTTTGCCACGAAATATATTTCCGTGGCAAATCTTACCACGGAATTTGCCACGGAAACTGGCGCGGGAAATTTCCCACGGCATTGCCACGGAATCTCCGTGGTAAGATTTGCCACGGAAATATATTCCGTGGTTATATTTCCCACGGAATTTGCCACGGAATTTATTCCTTGGGAAAAGTTGCCACGGAAATTTCCGTGGTAAATAGTTACCACGGAAATTCATTCCGTGGCAAATATTTTACCACGGAAATATATTCCGTGGCAAATTCTGATTTTGCACAGTATTACTTCCTTCCATTCATCCTTTGATTTAAACCATTTTTGTTAACAATTTTGCAGTGCTTAAATTAGAAATTAGCCTGTACATATAGCTAGAGAAATCATCAAATTCAAAATAAATAATATATCAAGTAGAGATAAATGTCACACAAGTTCAAAGTATTAAAAAACTTAAAAAAACAAAAGGAAAATACATATTCTCAGTCACAAGTATCATAAACAATGAAAATTGTTAACGTTCATTCTCAGCATCTTCAGTTGTATTGGGAGAGGGAGCGCCTTGATTGCCAACGTTAGCTAAAGTGGGTAAGTGAATCCCCATTCCTTGCAATGCTGACATAATTAAATCGGTTGCTTGTTTAAGTTGTGCATTCTCCTGTTTCAGGTGTTCATAATTTTCTGACATTTATGCATTCTGTTGTTTCAGGTGTTCATAATTTTCTGACATTTGTGTCATCTTCATTTGCATTTGTTGAACGTTAAAATCCCCCCGAAGAAGTGATGGAATGAGTTGAGGTAGACGAGACAATATGTTGAGTTTCAGATCCAAGCCCATAGATTCGGCCTTTCTTGTTCTTACCACCAGTAACTTCTAACCATAAATTGAGTTCATCTTCATTAGATTGGACACTACCTCCCTCAGAAGTGATTGATTCCTTTCGTCTCAAAAATTCATCCTGCAAACATTAAGTACCAAAAAAAAAACAGATTGAAAAACTGATAAAGAAGGGTGAACCATTTCAAAAACAATAAAGAACTACATAACTAGAAACATATGAGACTACATATCCATATAAATTATGATGATTAAAGAGACCAGCCAACCAGCAATGTAGTTTTCTATTTGGATTGTAAATGAATCTCAAGCAAGGCAACCAAAGATAATGAACAGATCAATGTAAACAAAGATTTTCAATCATGATAAATTGGCACATAGAGACCAGTTTGTTTAATAGTTAGTACTAAGAAGTACCAACTGGAATATTTTATATATCACGATGTTAAGGAAGAAAATTTTGGAAGAACAATAACTCAATGTAAGCAAAGAAAAATATTTTAGCCTTTCTCACTTGACACACTTCATACCAATACATTAACCAAGCCTAATTTTATGGTTTTAGTTACTAGTGGTAAGAACAAGAAAGGCCTGAGTCAGTAAAATATATTAGGATTTTAGGTACTCCTCCTAAAAGGGGAAATAGTAATTGACATGGTACGTGATTAAAGAGGGGAATAATAGGAGAGTGGGAAAAAGCTTGGGATTATGTTTGACCTACACGCTCTTTTATATATTTACAGGCTGAAAATGGAGCCCATGCATGCAATTATATATGTGGAATTTGCAAGTTCAAAAAAACAGACCAAAATGAAGACATGAGATGTGGTAGAGGGGAGGGAAGTGGGGACAATGTGGGCATATGCGGTCAATCACGAAACAGAGCTATCAATAGTAATAATAATAAGAGATGGTCACATATTATCACAATACATCAATCTAAACAATCAGCTACATTCACAATTACCTCTTCACTTTATAAATATTAACCTGCATAGAGGCACATAACAAGAGAATAAAAGCCAATAAATTGTCGATTCTCGTTTGGTGTAGTCACGATGAGAGTCTCTCAAGTAATGGAAAGTTCCAAAAGAAAGAATGCAACCAAATGATTATGTTTCGATCTCCTCCTCAAAGGTTGATATTTAAGAATTGAGAAACTCAAACAGGACAAGAAACATATGTAAATGAAACTCATGCTTACAAGCTCGCAAGTTACTTTTAAAAAAAATGTGTAAATGAAACATATGCTTACATGAGTTGCAGCCGCACGGTGGTCCGCAAATTCTCAAGTTTTCTCACTATAATGCTGAAGGATGAGGGAGGACCCACTCTTGAAATTGGCACACCAAACCAGCTATTCAAGGTGGTCCCCCAATATGCATCCATCATCACCGCTTCATCTAATAATTATATCATCATATTATGACTTTTCTTAAAAAGCTTGCAAGGGCCAAAAACAACCCTTTTAGCTTTTCCCCTAACATGAGATCCAATCCAATCATTGTGGACTGTGAAGTGAAATACTACTATAAAGAAGACTGGTAATTTATGTTGGGGAATGAACATGTAAAGGGTGATTTAAGTGTTTGGAAATGTGTGTTGGCCACACCCCACACTGTTCTCAAGCAAAAGACAGTGAGCATAGGGAATAAGTAAATATCATTGTTATATGATTGAATGGGGGATGGTTTTTTAGCCATCATGATGGAATATGGTTGAATGATTTCTATTTAACCTACAAAAGATTTACTAGTTAATCACGTGTCTGTCCTATTGAAATTGGTGATGGACAAAGTTCAAAATGGGCTGCTATCCATAAAATGTGTTGGGTTCAAAGTTACAAACCTGGACTCAAGAAATATATTACAATCCTCAATATGGGCCCAATCTTCCTTCATTATTTGGGCCAGTATATAATCCGTCCATTACTCATCCCGGTCAATGTTTCCTCAAATAGAGCATTTGGAACTTTAGCAATCGTCAGCCTTGCCAAGGTTCTAAAGCTATCTCGTATTCTAAAGTTTTGGATAATGTAAGAATTTTTTCCTTGAACAAACCCTAAAAACTTAGATAAAAAATGCTCTCAACAGTAAATTGATGGAATGTAGCAAGTGAATGAATTAAAAAAGAGAAGAAAGTAATTGTATATGAACCTGGAAGTGAAGGGAAGATAGTTCACAAATATCACTAAAATGTCGGCTTTGGGATCTACGTTCGACTTCCTCCGCTTCAAACGAAGACTAGGAATAATAGGGATAATATTCAACATCCAAAGTGGTTTAAGAAAGTAACTCACACAAAATAACTTAGTCAAGTCAAGTAATGTAATTGCAACTAGTTATTGTTATCACAGCAACAAAAAAGACAGCAAAATAATTTAGCAACTTTCCAAACAGCTATAGTTCAAGGCCCCCTTGAAAGTAATTTCATCAATTTTCTATTTGGGCATACACTTTTTTAATATAAATAGTGTATTAAAAGAAAATAATACATGATTAAAGGGCAGCAAAATCATTAGTATAATTTAAGTGCATCTCACCTAATAACATTTGCTGCATATATTACTATTAGGAAGAGAAAGCAATTACATAGGTGGTGAACCAACCCAAACAGCAGAAATACAGACCAACAATGGAAAACAACAACAATACAAAGATAAAAACCAACAAAGCAAAAATATAGAACCAGCGATACAACAACAACCGAGAAAATGAAAGAATCTAGCATAGTGATTTTCATTAATTTCAAAAGCTCCAATTAATTTTATTTGCTGTAATATATGATTAATACTTTTAATCGCTTAACTATTTGTCCCCTACGCTCACACTCACATGAGTAGTTTTCACTTGAAGCACACCTTAACTATAATACAAAGGAACCCACGCACCAGCTCCTTCTTATTTGATGTATCATTTAGAATCAATATAGTTAGTCCACCTAGCGTAATTTATATCACCGAAAAAGAAAGGGGGAAAAACAAACAAAAGTTGGCGCACTGACCCATAAAGCCTAATTTTTTCTACAGATTATCAAACTGGATCTGAAATCAACAGAGATTGAATAATGTTTAAGATCCACTGCCAACTTTCAAATCCAACCCAATCAAAATCAAAACAAGAGCTTCCATACATTGCACTAAACTCTTGACCAAATCATTCAGCCAAATCGTAAATATGTCGGAAAACTCCATTAAAATATCGTGACAGTAATTCAGACCGAGTTATTACTGAAATCTAGCAGTTAACAAATTCATTGATGCTCCATTTGAAACTGCTCCTCCAAAAAATGGTAGGCAAACTCATCTAAGGCATGTTTCAATTTCCTTTTTTTTTTCCCATCAATTTCAACTTTTCCAGAATGGCTACCAAACAAATTGTTCCTTACATAAAACACATTTTTGACAAGATATATATAAAGCTTTTTCGACATTAATGCGTTTATACCGGAGAATATTAAAACTTATTCATCTATTTAAAAATAATCAAAATAGAAACATTGATATGCTAACTCTCAGGGATAAAGGTCTCACTTAGTAGTAAGCCCCTCAAATCTTATTTTGAATAGTCTATTACCACACATAACTCCTCTTGCACCTCTAGCACCAAAATTCTTAATCATACCGCTTCAAAACCTAAAGAACAAGTCCCCAAATATCTTATGTCACCATGGCAATTCAATATTAAAAACAGTTGTGTTAATTTAAAAAAAGAATATCACAATATTCCCTATTGCAAAACTCCAAGCAACTAATTTGTAGTTATAATAGACTGTCCGCGACTTACATCAATATTAAATAAAGGCCTCGTTACAATATGCCTTTCATTTTTAGAGGCCAAACACATGAGAATAAGAAAGACCGGAATTGGGAACGAGTACCGAAAAACTTGCCCCGCTTCCGTCCTCATAGCCGCTAAAATCTGTTGATGGACAAACCATAACAGCCTATCCCTATTAGAAACCAGGGTATTTTGACTCGACTTGATCATGTCGTAATGACTCTTAGTGACTTGAAGTTAAAAGGCCCCTTTATTGATTGTGGCAGATAGTGATAGTTTCCCATCATTCTTTTCTATTTCCATCCTTATGTAATATATTTCTTTCCCTGTCCTTAACTTTTCTTTTTCATTCATTGACAAACTAAACATGCTCCTAAAATTCAACAAATTGAATGAGAAATCATCCGCACTACCCACCCATCCCTGAAAAAAATCGAAGGGAAGAACATCTTTGCATGATTTTATATCAATAGTTCAAAAGCAGAAAATCCACAGTGGAGATCAAGATTATACAGAGATATCCAAGGTCACAATTGGTAACTACAGGGAAGAAGAAATCTATAGGACAATAATATCAGATGATCAATCTCCAAAAATGGTTCAATCTCAGAATTTTTTTACCTCGCATCCAACTTTTCGTGAATCAACAGGTATTTGGTCAGTAACTCACACCTTCAGGATAATATTTGGTCAGTTCACTACCTAATTCTGAATATAAAATTAGAGATATGCATATTGCGACCATCAAGATCCAAAAGTTCTATCATGAACTGAACTATGAACGATCGATCGACAATAAAAAAACGATTAATCGAGCACTAGTTTTTTGAATATCCATTCGTACAATCTCTTGAATTTGCTCGACCTGGTTTGACAATGTAAAAGCAAGTTTTTCAAGATCATAGCCATGAACGAAGCAAAGCATTTTTTTTCCAGAATACCATAATTTATATATGATTAGAAGTAAAACAGCTCAAGTCAAGAGTTTTGAAGATGTAAAAAACTTGCCAGAGTTTCTACTGATTGCTCTATAAATTATGAAATGCCAAGTGATTAGACCTGAGAGAGAATCTCTCGATTCTTTAACAGAGTTTGAAAGTAAGACCTAAAAACCCTCTTGCTTTGATTTCTTTCCTTGGATCGTTTTCCATTTTTTCAAAGACGAAAAGAAACATTCGATTCAATCTCCGGAGCAAATCCACTAGGATCGAAAGGCATGAATCGCAGAATACAAACAAATCACAAAACACAAATCTCTAGCAAAAAAAACATCATATCGAAACAAGAAATCACTAGAGATGATGCAAATCGACCCAAGATCTGGCAAGTTTCAGGATTAGATAGCTTGAGCGGACGAATCTCCCATTAATGCTTACTTCAGGAAGATGAGCAGACGAGCAGCGATCGTCAGAATCCACCGCGACTGGACTATCGTCGGAATCAGTTGGCTAGGGCTCCAGGTTTATCCAGTTAGCTAGTAGCTCCAGGGTTTTCTCCAAATGAATCAAATAACTCGATCGGCTGTGCGATTATGCGCTGTGATTTTACCACGGAAAGTGGAGCCGCGGTTGATATCTGTGTCAATTTTCCGTACCAAATAAGCCAAAACGACAGAACTTGACACGGACGTATTCCATGGATGATTTGCCTCGCTGTTCCGGGGAAAATTCCGTGTATCAATTTTACCACGGAATTTCCGTGGCATATCCTTCCCAAATTTGACACGGAATAAATTCCGAGGCAAATTCTGAGGCAATTTTGCTGTTTTTTTGTAGTGAACGTATGTAACATAACCATGTATGATACAGTAATAATAATAACATATGTAACATAACCACGTATGATACAGCAATAATAATAACGTATGTAACATAACCACGTATGTGACATAGCAGCGGGTGTAACATATCCACATATGCTACCACCATAGTGTGAATACAACAATCATATATATCCATACAATAACCATCAGAGTTAGTGTTACAGTACGCGAACGTACCTTTTCGGCGGTACAACGGTACTTTTACGGAAAACAGAAAACAGCGGGTGAAACAGCGGTACGACGACGGTACAACAACGGCACGATTAACTCAGATATCCTATAAGGATAGTATTTATCAATATCTAGCAGCATAACAGGCATTTTAGGTACAAATTACCATTTTGCCCCTGAACCCCTAATCGGCGGAATTTCGCCAGAACTTCGTTACTTTGATTCTAATCTTCCAAAAATTTTCCATAACTCTTTCCCCAACATATTTTCGAAATATATATCATATTTAACCCAAAAACATGATATCTAAAATATGTTGGAAGATTAAAGATCAAAACAACATTCCTACTATAACTACCGAAAGAACTACCAGAACTTAAGGCTAGGGACCGAAGAACTTACTCCGGCTTGGCTAGAACTTCCAAGAGCTCCTCCTTCTCTCTACTCTCTCTCTATATTTCGGTTCTTGGTGTGAAGAAATGAGGAGAAGGGGCTTGGCTATTTATAGAAGCAAGGAGGGACAAGGTTGGAATTACATCAATTGTCTTCAGATCGGATTTCAACCGTCGGATCACACTTTGACACGTGGCTCGATCTTGGCCTTACACCTATTTGGGACATCATCCTTCTAGAAGAAGATGATGTCAAGCATGACATCACATGTGCTGACTTACCGATAGCGTTTCCCCGATCAGTGTCCGAATCGCGTAATTTTGCCTAATCTAAAAATCCGGAACTAGGTTTTGTAGTTCCATTCTTTCTCTTTAAAACTACCGGGTTTCACTATATTTTTGATCCCATTAAGGGTATTCCGTTATCCGCCGAAGATTTTCGGACAAACGCCGTCGATTACGGAAATAACTTTCGATAGAACCGAACTTTCTTGCGAAAATCACCGGTTCGTAATATGATCGATCTAAGTAACCATATCCCTGGTTTGAAAAACACGGTGCGTTTTCTATAAGTCACTTTTAGCACTATCTCGCCTTATCTTAATTATCCGGTACTCCTAATTACGCTGTTGGTTTCGAAACGACTTCGAGACCGCTCAATCCGAGATAGAATTTCACTTGGTTCATAAAAGGTCCGGTGGTAAAAGACTAAATTTCTATATCTTGAGGTAGAATTTCATTTCTATCTCGTTCTCATATCTCCCGTTGGCTCTTTACCGATTATATTATTATTTTATTCAAAATATCTAGATATTTATTTTTTTCTTTTATTTTTTATTTATTTTTCTAAGCATAAAATATTTTTTTTTTTTTTTTAATTTCGAATTTCAGCCCCCTTAAAAATAATTATTTAAATTATTTTTAATTCATTTACTCTATACCTTAATTATCCCATTAATTACCAGATTAGCCACTTACTAATTTTTGATAATTTTCTTAGTTAGGATTAATTATTATCTCACAACTATTTTACTGACATTGGTATTTTATATCCCATGTAAAATATTAAAAATCATGGGGTGACTTATGATCCCCAAAATTATATTTAATTTTGCCTCATTATTTTCCAAGGAAAATTATCCCAAAAATTCCTAAAATTAGAGACAACATACTTTCTAATTTTTAGCAAATATTTTATTGGCTCTAGCGATTTATCATAATATTTTCAGGCCATTTTATGCCTCATAAATGCATTTAGGGAGTTTTAACTCTTTATTCACCCTAATTCCAATAAAATTTCTTTAGAAAATAAGACAATTATAACTTATTATTTCAGGCCACATATTCACCTATTTCCAATAGGTATTATTTACTAAATTATGATACTTATCATAAATACGATTTTTAGGGTATTACATGTGACTCACAAAAGACATCACCTAACTTGCATTTGGATTTCTTTATGATCTAATTGTTGAATATCCAGCTAGACTAGGAATAATTTATAACGACGAAGACTTTATTTTCAATAAAGATAGACAAGGAATCCCATATATATAAATGACCAATATTAGATATCACGACATCTTATTAATTTAATGGAATGAATAAAAATAAAAGGATTAAAACTTAATCCAATTGCCTTAAAGAGTGAGGTCTTTTCTCTGGCTTATTCGCAAGCGAGGAAAGGGGTGCAAATTCAAAAACTTAATTATAAGTGTAAAGTATACTTTTAGTCCTTTTTTCTTTAGATGATGTTTATTTTTGGTCCATTAACTTTACAAGGCACAAATTTGGTCTTATATTTCTAACACCGCTAATGTTACTAATGGAAAATGTTGACGTAGCAAACTCAAGTGATGATTGTACAACTAACAAAACATATTTAAGTTTTAATTTTAATATAATATATTTAGATTATCAAACTAAAATAAACCGACAAATCACTATAAATAAAATCGAGGTTTTGCTATTTAGACTATTAAACTAATTTTTTAATAAACAAATATATTTAGATTATCAAACTATAATTTTTTAATACAATCGAGGTTATGATATTGACAGTTTCATTAGGCTTTTAGATATTTTTCTACACATATTTTAAATTTAATATTAATAGTATTTAATTTCGTAACACCCCAAATTCCGTAGCATAAATCGTGCGGTGACACGTGGTTTTATAAAATCGTCGAGTTTTGAGGTGCTACTGACTTAGCGTAATGCGGAAACGAAGAGCATGTACTAAAAATTTGAACAATGAGTTTAACAATGAGTAATCGATATAAAAATACTCGACATATGCGATGCTCGACGTATACCGATATATTATAAATTTCCGAAGGATTGATCATGTGATACGGTAATACAAAACTTTATAATTACAATTCTTACATGTAACTATACCCTCTTCAACCAAGCCTTAAGTAGACTTGGGGCATAGAACCTAACTCAGTTAAATCATCCCATTTGGCCAGGCTGGGTAAGGCCTAGTGGAAGTCTCACCGAGTATTTACGGCGACTAATTGACTGAACCACATAGAGGACCCTTTCTAGTTTAAGCACCAAATGATATGAAGTAACTTTATTAGATTCATTCCATAAGGTAGGTTCTGTTGACCTTCTTCCCGCATTTTCTTTGACCGGTGCCTTCTCACGGCTCCGTCTATCAACGTCTTTTTACGGCTCCATCTACTGGTGCCTTTTCTGGTTCATGATTCTTCCCTGTCTATTAATTAAGACTGAGGTCCAATGCCCATCGGACCTCAGGTAACGGTTAACCTCATGCTTATGTAAACAATATATGCATCACAGGTATTCATGTCATTTTAGGAAATATCACTACAAAAGCCCACAACAGATGTAGGAAATACATAATCAAATATGTAAGGAAATAACAATACACAGCCCCTGCAGTATGTTTGTTATCCCAGTCTGCACTATCAAATCCAGTGCCACGATGGCCTTTCGTGTCCTCAGCGCTAGGAAAACTCTCAACGGTATTATTAAAACCATTACCCGTGTACTCATGATTGTATCAAAATAACTATGACAGAGTCTCGGTATAGGAACACAGCAATCATATATAAGCATATCACAAGCATCAGAGCCAGTGTTACAGTACGTCGCGAACGTACCTTCGTTGACGGTACTTCGGTACGTTTTACGGAAAACGGTATTTTTGACAGCGGTGCAACAGCGGTACAACAGCTGTACGATTACAGATATCATATAAGGATTATATCGCATTTATCAATATTTAGCATCATAACAGGCATTTTAGGCACAAATTACTATTTTGCCCCTAGTTTGACTAATCGGCAAAATTTCGCCAGAGCTTCGCTACTTTAACCCTATCTCTCCAAAATTTTGACATATCTCTTCTCCCAATATATTTTCGAAATAAATACCATATTTACCCTTTAAACAAGATATTTAAACTATCCTGACAGATTAAAAATAAATCTAGCATTTCTACTATAACTACCGAAAGAAACACCAAAGCTTAAGACTAGGGACCGAAGAACTTACCCAGGGCTACGCTACACTTTCTCCGGGCTCCTCCTTCTCTCTAACCTCTCTCTAGATTCAAAATTTTGGTGTGAAAATATGAAGAGATGTGAAGCCTATTTATAGGAAATTTCCATGGATCTCAACCCTTGGGTCAACTTTTGCATCAACGGTTAAGAAGACGAAGATGTGGCATCTTGCAAACCATTCATTTTCCTCTCTTCTCCACCAAAACTTTGTCCCCCCCAAGTCATCCCATGTCACCAACATGATGTCATCCATGTGCTTTATGAACTTCTACCGATAAAGTCCCCTGTTCGGTATTCTAATCGCGTAATCTTAACGAATCTTAAAAATACAGCAGCAAGGCGTTGAAGTTCTATTCTTTCTCTTTAAAACTAATTGGGTTAACTAAATTTTTGATCCCATTAAGGGTATTCCATTGCCTGCCGAACATTTTTGGACAGACGCCAACGGTTACGGAAATGACTTCCGGTAACACCCACTTCTGAACAAAAATTCGCTGGTTTATAATATGTCCTGACCTAGGAAACCTAGTTCATGGTTTTCCACAACAGATTTATTTTCCATTGGTTTTCGTTTCTACTATATGCCCTTTTCCTATCTCATCTGGTCTCTTAATCATTCCGCCGGTTTCGGAAATGACTTCGGAGACAGCCCACTCCAGGATAAAATTATACTCGTTTATAATGAGTCCTAATGTTTAGCTACTTAGTTCACCTATTTTGATATAGGATTTAATTTCTATCGGTTCTCATTTATCCAACTGGTCTTTCTACAAAATATCTCATTTATATTATTATTTAATATATAAATATCATGATATTATTTTTGAAATAACTACAACCCTTTTCACACTACAATTTTCGCCCCCCTTTATTTATTTACTTTTAATTATTTTTAATTAATTTAATTTATATCTTAATCATCTTATATTATCCCATTAATTACTTAATTAGTCACTTACTAATTGTTGATAATTTTCTTAATTAGGATTAATAATTATCTCCCAACTATTTCACTGACATTGGTATTTTATATCCCATGCATTATATCAAAAATCATGGGGCCAATTAGGGTTTCTAAAATAATATTAAAGTTTCCCCTTATTATTTCCAAGGAAATAATTTATTAAATTGCTATAATTAAGGACAATACTTTCCCTAATTTTTAATAATTATTTAATTGCCCTTTAAGATTTATCATAATATTTTCAGGCCATTTTATGCCCTATAAATGAATTTTATGGATTTTAGCTCTTTATCTCTTCTAATTTCCATAGAAATTACCTTAGAAAATAAGATAATTATAACTTATTATTTGAGACCACATATTCACCTATTTCCAATAGGTTTTTTTTTTTTTTTTTACTAAATTGTGATACAATTTTTAGGGTATTACAATTACATAGTCATCACTTGAGTTTATTACGTTAGCATTTTCCGTTTGCAACATTAACATTATAAGACCAAAAATATACTTTATATAGTTAACAATCCAAAAGTAAATCTCATATAAATTTAAAGGATTAAAAGTATATTTTAACCTAGATACAAAAGACGGCTTTGCTGCATAAACATTCATTGTTCCTGAAAAGGAGGAGAGAAAATGATAGATGTCGTTCTAATTAATATATTTATATTGGTGCCACGATCGATCCTATGAGATGAATTTTTTCCCTATTATATTTATTAGCTTTCAATCTGACCCTTACTTTGAATTTAGCGTAATGCTAAGTATTTATGTTTAATTTTAATCGACCCTTACTTTTAATAAATTAATATTTTAAATCCTATTAATTGAAAAATATTTAATTTTCTTCGACAAAAAATATATATATTTAATCTTCACAAATTGTGAAAAACCACAAAACAGTCCGTGAAGATTTTTTTTTTCAATTAATAGGATTTAAAATATTAATTTATTAAAATACTAACATATAAGCATGCTTGGTCAGCATTTAATTGCACAGTCATCGCTTAAAATTGTTGAGTCACTATTTTCAGTTAAGTCAGACTAACGGTGTTAAAATTAAGGGACCAAACGTGCACTTTACAAACTTAAGGGACTAAAATGATACCAGAGGCAAACATAAAGGACCAAATGTATACTTTAGCCTTTATAATTTATGATAAGATCCAAATTAAACAAGTCGTTAAACTATTTTGGAGTACAACAGGGCTTAACTCACTACAAAAAACAAAAAACAAACCATTAGTAGCAGTTAAAATGGCATATTTGTAGCGGTTTTAGCCGTTACTAATGACATTTGTAGCGGTAAAACAAACCGCAACAAAATCCACTGTGGCAAACAGATTTGTAGTGGTTAAAAAAACCGATACTACATATATCATTACCGCTACTGTATCTGTAGCGGTTTCAAATGACTGCCACTATATGAGGCTAGCCTGACTTCTTGTTTGAACATTAGTCGCGGTTAGTAAACCGCTACAAATTGAGATCGATCACGGTTGTAGCAGTTAGGTAACCGTAACTAATTATATAAAAAAGTAGCACCACACGTTTCAAAATATTTTGTAGCAATTACATGACCGCTACAAATATTCCCACCAATTTTTGGGGAAAATTTTTTGCTGCCAATATTACAAATAAATCCCGCCATTTTTTTGGGAAAAACTTTCGGTGGCATTTTTTCAGTATTTTATATTTGTAGCGGTTTACAACCGCTACAAAATATTCCCATCATTTTTTTGTAGTTTTGGACCGTTGTCATATTTTTGTTAATATTTTTAGCGGTTCATTAACCGCTACAAAAAAATTAAATATAAAAATAAATTAATTTTTTTATTAATTAAGTATTGTATTAATAATAATTTATATTTTTGGTGAAAATAAATTATATTAAAATATGATATTTGATTATATAAGGTTAATATATAGTAGAAAACAATGAGAATATGTAAGTATAATAACAACTAATTATGAGTTAATTAAAATATAATTACTTCTACAAAAAATGTGTGTGAAGGTGGATCAAATAATATATACGAGAAAGTAGAAAGAAAGTGTAAAAAGATACGTAATGCACCTGTAAAATAACAAAAGTTAGTATCAGCAGGGTAGAAGATAATCATTAGATTTGATGCGGTTGAACGGCACTTACCCCCTTCAAACACTTAACTACTAGTGCAAAAAAGGACTTTAAGACCGGACAAAATAGGCATCGTAAGACCGGACTATTGACTGGTCTTTTTCCTGCCGGTATTAAAAGTCCACATTTAAGACCGGACTATAACCGGTCTTAAAGAAAATCTTTCAAACCGGACATTTAAAACATCAGGTCTTAAAAGTCAGATTAAATATGACTGACATATTTTTTGTTCGGTCTTAAAACTCAACTTTTAAGACCAGGCAACAACTCGGCCGCTCTTAAAAGATCAAAATTATAAGACTGGACAAAACTATACCCGGTCGAAAAATATGGCTTCTAAGACACGATGTCTAATTATACGCGGTCTTAAAAGACGACTTTCAAGAATGGACAATAAATTGTCCGGTCTTAAAATTGAATTTTAAGACCGGACGTATAAACACACCGGTATTAAAAAACAAACTTTTAAGACCGGCTTAATATCAAATATGTACACATGACCTTTAAGACCGAACATATGGATACATCCGGTCTTAACAGTTGAACATTTAAGACCGGCCTATTTATTACCGTTCTAAATTTTCCCGAATGATTTCCATGTTCTGTTCTTCCTGATCAATATTCACAAATCCACCACCCAATCCAGCACATAAAAGTCGATACTTTAAGAACAAGCTATGAACAATTATATGAATAAATTGAACTGGGGAAAAGAATACAAATAATATTCACCATGAGTTATGTCGCTTCTTAAATTAATGAATATATTATGACTACAACACCTAAATTAATTTATACAATAAGATAACTTACTTACAATCCAAATACAACAATTACAAATACAACATACATGCCCAATATAATATTCACCATGCCTTCATCTGATTCCCACCAAACAACGTAACATCCTCTTTTATAACATGCCCCTTTGGATCCGATCCTGCCACAAAAATAAAACAAGAACAAATTAACCTCATAGTAAGTACATTGTTTAAGATCACATAGAAGGAATAATAATATAGTTAAAACCTTAAAGTTTTCAAAGAACATTGCATATGATGAATATTACCTTATGAATTATATTGACTCTTTTATAAAGCGATATCCTCCCATATCCCTTCTTAATGATCATTTCTTATGCCGGGTTCATTATCCGCTTCATCTTCTTCATTTATTTCCGGTAGACCCCTTGAAAAATGAGTACTCTCAGGAAGACCATAATTTGAATGACTTTCCTCATCAATATCAATGACCCTTTTTCCTTGGAGAGCTACAGACCACATTTTATTTTCTTGATCGGTGATATAGAACACTTGTTTCGCCTGGTCTGCCAAAATAAAAGGTTCATCACCAAAACTTCTACCGTTGACATCGACTAATGTAAATCCTAGCCGATCGATCTGAACACCATTATTGACATTAACCCACTTGCATTTGAAAATGGGAAATCTAATTTTAACATAGTCTACCTCCCAAATCTCTTCAATAACCCCATAATATGACATGACTGCCAATAAAGGCCTCTTGTCTTTCGAACTCGAGAAGTGCATAGATTCACCCTCTAACATAACACCACTATTCTGGACGGTGCTCCTATCATCTAGGGACTTCGTGTAAAATGTATAACCATTGATCACATACGAATTCCAACTTATGACATCAACCTCAGGACCATGGGCTAACCATTTGATTGTATCAGAAACACATTCATCTCCCTCGACCTTTTGTTTGAACCAGTTTGCAAAAGTTCTGTTATGCTCCCTAATCAACCTTTGTTCAGTAATTCGATGATTTTCTTTCCTTACAGCTTCTTTATGAGCAGCTATGCTGGCTTGAACTTCATCAACATTATTCAAGATGTATAAGTGGACTTGTGACAATTCATCAGGATCCACACTCTTTACCGATGCCCTCGTCTACCCCTTCAAAGATGCCGACGTTTTGGAAGCCCAATATATCTTACTTTGGCCAAATAATTTTGACAAAATTCCATGGCTTCTTCAGAAACATATTTCTGAACAATTGATGCTTATGGCCGGTAAGCGTTCTTCACGTACCGTTTTAGGAATTTCATAGATATTTCAATTGGGTACATCCACCGTAAATGGATAGGTCCGCACAACTTTATCTCCCTCACTAGATGAACAATTAGATGAACCATGATGTCAAAAAAGGTAGGAACAAAAAGCTTCTCAAGGTGGCACAAGATAAGATATCCTTCATTCTCCAATTCATCCAACTTTTCAATCTCGAAAACTTTACTACAAACCGCATTGAAGAAGACACAAAGTCTAGTCAAAATGACCTGAAGATCATATTCGGCGATGCCTCGAATAGCTACTGGGAGTAGCTGTTGCATCAAGACATGAAAATCATGAGACTTTTGGCCTACTAATTTCAATTCCTTCATCGATACAAGCCTCTTAAAATTTGAAATATACACCGAGGGAACTTTTGTGCCATGTAAACACTCACAAAAACTTCGTTTCTCATCCTTAGACATAGTATGAGAAGCTGGGGGACAATAAGTTCTCTTCCCGTATGGCCTTGGATGTAAGTCTTCGCGTATTCCCATTACTTGCAAATCCAACCTTGCCTTCACACCATCCTTGGAACTACCTTGTATGTTGAGAAGAGTGCCAACAATACTATCACATACATTTTTCTCCACGTGCATGACATCAATACAGTGTCTCACATCAAGATTGCGCCAATATGGAAGATCGAAGAATACATATCTCTTTTTCCATATATTTGTTTCTTTTCTACTCTTTGCGGTCTTACCGAAGATGACACGATATTTTTCACCTTTTCATAAACTTGCTCCCAAGTCAATGCCACCGGAGCATCTTCATACTCGGCCACCAAAAAGGCTTTCTTTAATCGACGATATGGGTGGCCCCGTCTAAGAAATCTCCTATGTCCAAGATAAACCGTCTTTCTTCCATGTTGAAGTTGATGGTAGCGTGTGCCTTCTTCACAAACCGGACATGCTTTATGGCCTTTTATACTATACCCTGACAAGTTCCCATATGCTGGGAAGTCGTTTATAGTACAAAATATCATGGCTCACAATTTAAACACATCTTTCTTGAAAGAGTCAAAAACATCGACACCTTCTTCCCACAACTCCTTCAGGTCTTCGATCAAGGGCTGAAGGTAAACATCAATGTCATTTCCTGGTTGTTTTGGTCCCGAAATCAACATAGACAGCATGATGTACTTTCGTTTCATGCATAACATTGGAGATAAGTTGTAAATAATAAGGAGCACGAGGCCATGAACTATGTATCTTTGCTAAGGCTTCCATATGGATTCATGCCATCCGTGCTAAGGGCAAGCCTAAGGTTCCTAGGTTCTTCGCCGAAGTTCGGAAATAATTGATCGATGTTCTTCCATTGAGAAGAATCAGCCGGATGTCGAAGCTTTCCATTAGAAATCCTCTCATCTGCATGCCACCTCAAATTCTTTGCATCATTTTCATTCGCAAACAACCGCTTTAACCTTGGTATGATTGGAAGATACCAAAACACTTTTGCAGGCCCTTTGTTTGACTTGTACCTTGGTGTTTCACATATCGGACAATTCTGCTTCTCTTCAAACTTTTTTCTATACAATACGCAATCATTCGGGCATGCATGGATCTTTTTGTACTCCATCCCCAGTGGACATAGTATTTTCTTAGCATCATAGTATCGATGCGGCAACACATCCTCATCCGGAAGCATGTCCTTAAAAGCCTCAAGCATTTCAGAAAAACTCTTGTCGCTCCATCCATGACGTGCCTTCAAGCTTACCAATTTCAATACAACGTTCAACAATTGGTATTTTTACAACCAGGGTATAGCGGGGTCTTTGCATCACTGTACATATTACCATATGCATGTGATTGATGAAAAGCCTCTTCTCCTACATCACGAATAATGTCCTCTATGTGATCATCCATATCCGTGTCATTATCATCAAAGGCCACTTCCTCATGTTGAGACCCGCCACTTGGTATTTTTTCACCATGCCATACCCATACTGTATAAGTCTTACAAAATCCTTCACAAATTAAATGTGTGTAGATAACTTCAGGACTTAGTCGCCTGTCATTCAAACATTTTACAAAAGGGCAATAAAACTTCCCACTATCGTCATGGGCATTTTGTTTAGCAAATTCTATAAATTCCCTCACCCCATTCTGATATTCAACACTCGTCCGTAACGCAGTTATCCAACCGTGATCCATAGTAGAATTCCTATTTATGACACGGATATAAAATAAGGAAACACCAAATTCATATTTATGCTCAACGAAGAAACTTGCCCATTAGATGCATAACGAAGAAACACTTTTGGTCATAAATATCACAGTGAATCCAAGAAGAAAAATTAAAGCATGACGAGGAAATTAAATGCATCGCGTGAAATTAAATGTGGACTCACTTGTAGCATATAAATTCAAATGGTTTGCGGAGTCTTTCTTCTCCCGCCACGAACGTTGATGTTGCAGACAAGAGTAACCTAAAAACATTTGTTGGTCAGTTGGGTAGGTCAAAAGCGCAAATATAATCTTCAAAATACAATATTCATTAACAACAGAGAAACACACTAGAACATTTCATCGATTTCGTTAAACCCAGAAAACCATAAAGTTATTTAACCGAAACACCTCTTACGGACTTGGTCGATAGACGTTTAACTAAGGAAACGAGAAAGTGATTGTCGAGAGAGCAACGCGAAGCAGTCGACGAAGCAACACAAAAACACTGGAGACAGAACCTGAGAAATCACTTTCGGCGCGATGAGAGAAGTTTTGAGAGGGAAATTTGATATTCCGCGCGACAGAGACGTGTTTTAGTATTTTGGATTTTATTAAGACTGGTTAATTATAAACTAGATGGTCCTAAATATATAATTACATTTTTAAGACCGGACATTTACAAAACGCCGGTCCTAAGTTTTTATTATTCATTTACTTTTGAGACCGGAGTTTTATTAACATCCGGTCCTAAAAGTCCTCATTTTTTTTAAAAAAAGATGATTGGCTTTGGCGAGCGCAGCAGCAACTCAATGAAAAAAAATTAAAGGAAAACTTGAGAATATGAACAAAAAAAAGACACAAGCTTAGCGGTCTTAAATTTTATTAAGACCGTTTAATTACAAATGGACGGTCCTAATTTTTTATTATTCATTTAATTTTAAGACCTGAGTTTTATTAAACATCCGGTCCTAAAAGTCCTCATTTTTTTTTTAAAAAGATGAAAATTAAAGGAAAACTTGAGAATATGAACAACAAAATTCCAAGCTTAGTTCTTAATGGTTCATACATTACTGGAGAATATACACATACACAAGAAAAAAAACAAGAAAAAAACAAGCAGAAAATTATAAAAAAAAGAAGAATCTGATCGACTAAACATCCTTGTTGATATCGGCGTGAAAAGCATTAAATTCCCGCCGGATATCAGCAAGTTCCTGCCTTAATCGCATCGGCCGCAATAAATCGGTAGAGGAAAGAGGAGAGGGGGGGGCGGTAGGCGCGGGGGGCCAACTTGTTGGAGAGGGAAGCGGGAACCTCTTCATGGTCCGAAGGGGAGGGGGTGGGGCAACTTGTTGGAGAGGGGGAGCAGGAACCTCTTCATCATCCGAAATTACAATGGGTCCAACGACCCGAGACTCCTTTGTCACAATAGAACGCACTCTTGATGGAGGAGGCGCACCGTATAACGATCTACGGAAGGCACGAGCATCAGGAGTAAGAGCACCCCTACGAGCGGTTCTCTTGTATCTAACTATGGGATGAGCAGTTGTGGCAGAGAGTCAAGTAGTGTGGAGTTACGAGAAGAGTGAGGAGTTACTAAGGACAGAGAGGTATGAGGAGTTAATAAATATGCGGTCTAAAATTCATTTTTTTCAATTTTTTTCAATTCAATTGATTTTAAGACCGATATTTAATAATCCTAAAAGTCTATTATTTAAGACCGACCTTTTAAAATATATCCGGTCCTAAAAGTCTATTATTTATTTTTTCAATCAATTCAATTTCTTTTAAGACTGACATTTTGTCTTATATCCGGTCCTATATTTTTTTATTTTTTTCAATTCAATTTTTTTAAAGGTTCCAGAGTCGTATCGCTACACTCTCTGTTCAAATGAATGATTCGAGTCTCATCGACTTCCAGATAAACTTCCCAACTAGGCGTCTCCTCGTATTCTGAGTAACTATGCGTCTCCTCGTTATTGTTTCCGGTGTTTCACATTGTTCGGGCAAGGTTCTCTATTTAAACCTGATGTCACTTTACTTCCTTCACATTCTTCCCCATCACTTCTGAAACATCGACAATAATGGCTGCTCCACCACCACGACCCTCTACCAGATGATACAGCACATCTTGGCCCGCCTCGATCACATAGACCGACGCTGTGGCCAGCTTTCTCAGGTCTATCACGCCATCAACGCAAAGCTGCAGGCGGTACTCGATGCCCAGGACATTGAGTACCATCCTTCAGATGACGACCTCTCCGACCCTTTCGTCAACTCCCTCCCCTCCGACAACGATGGGGGGGAGTAGATGTTTTTCTTTTTATTTTTTATGTTTTTTTTCTGTGCTGCTACTGCTGCTCCTCACGGGGCAGCAGGTAAAAAATTATAAATAAATTTATTATTGTTTCCATATTCGTGAACATTGTCCTTTTCATTATCTTTTTTCTTTCCCAGACAAAACAGAAACAAACAAAACATTGTCCTCGTGTAAATGAACACTAAAAATTCACAGAATACAGTTAAGAACATACAAAAAACAAAAACAAAAACAAAACCATTTACCTTATTCGAACAATAACAAACAAAGTGAATATTCTTGTTAAGGTTGGACCGTCGTTGTCGCCGGTGTTACCTCGACTGAGTTGAATATTTTCAGTTTCCTTTCGTATCTTCCTTATTTTTCGGACAAAAAGAAAAAGACAACGAAAAGGGAAACCGATGATCGCTCAACATCAAGAGAGGTAACATCGACGACAACGAGGGCCCTAGCTTGAGCAGAACGCCAGAACCTCGGTTGTCTTGAACCCAAATAATTTGTCTGAAAACCGAGTATAAAACTATTAAGAGGAAACAAATATATATACACAGTCCTAAAGGTTAGGCCATATTTTTTTTTTAAAATAATAATATTTTTATGAACTTTTAGGAGCGGATATAGAACAAAACAACAGTTTTAAAAGTATGGACATACTTTTTTATTAAATTAAACGTAGACATTTAGAACCGGTCGTAAAATAAAAAATAGTCCTAAAAGTCTAGCATATTTGTAGAAGACTTTTAGGACCGGACGTAATGATTTGTCCGATCCTAAAAGTATGTACATACCTTTTTAGTAAATTAAACGTAGACATTTAGGACCGGTCGTATAATAAAGATGCGATCCTAAAAGTCAAGCATACCTTTAGAAGACTTTTAGGACCGGACGTAATTATTTGTCCGATCCTAAAAGTCTAGCCATATTTTTAGAAGACTTTTAAGACCGGACAAATAATTACGTCCCGTCCTAAAAGTCTAGCCATATTTTTTTTTTAATTAACGAAGAATTTTAACACCGCATGTTTAATAACTATGCAGTCCTAAAGGTCTCGCCATATTTTTATGAACAAAGACTTTTCTCATTTACAAAATCCTGTATCTCAAATTTCAAGCATAAATATCTAGAATGTATGAACGAATTTATTCTTGAATTACACAGTTTGTATGTTTATTTACAAATGAATGACTTGTTCGAAAAATTAAACAAATTTACAGAAAATTATTTTTGCTACAACATATATTTACATCCACATTTAAGACTTAATTAGGCCATATAGATATTCACAAAACACATTGCGTATGTGCTCCACTTCATTATCGGGAAAGGGACCGAAGCTCTAAACATACGTAACATCAAAGACATTTAAACCGAATTAACTTGTGTGCATATTTCATTAAGCCGTAAACCGAATTCAGCCATAATATGTAACATCAAATACATTTACCTTTGCTAACAATTTTGTCTTTCCTCCCCTGATAACATCATACATGTGTTTCATGACGTACATGCCACATAAGTTGGACTGTTTTGGTTGCCGATGGGTCTAAAACGAACAAGAAATATAGGATAAGTGACAAGAAATATAGCATATATATAGCTTACCGACCAAGTTCACAAGGCGGTGTTTCGGTGTCCAAATATGTACTAACCTCGGGTGTACCAGTTAGGTTTAATAGTTGCACGAGACCCACGCTTTAATCTTACCTTGACTTGGTAGGTCAACATGGCACTATCATCAAAATCACAAATTTATCAATAATGTTCACTTTGAATATGCAACGTAGAGATTTCGAGACAAGAGAATCAAAATGACATGCTTACTTGTTGACGGTCTCCGCAATATAGGATCCGGCTTATTGTGAGTAGAGCATAAGAAGATAACTTTATGATCCTCCATGCACATGAGGACCAACTGCCAGTGGCGGCTGAAAATTCATAGCAGTAAAGTACTCAGAGATATATGTAGATGAATTAGGTGAATTGCATACAAGAATTTTGATATGTACCTATGGAAGTATGGAAACACGTACACCTTTCTTCTCACTTCACACACCCTGGTTGACATGTATTCTTATCTCAACTCCAAGGATGTTGTGTTTGCATAGACCGGGCACAAGAATCCAAAATCATTGATTATGCACTGTTTGTCCAATTCTTGATGCAAGAACCTAAAATAATGACATCGATCAGGGAATTAGTATATATGTATGTGTGTCAAAATGATGCAGTTAAATTATGTACTCATCATAGAATCAGATACTTACTTCATAAACAATTGAATGATTGGATTACTAAGCTCCCGTCCGGGAATCGCGGGGACATTACATCTATTTTGTCAACGTAAACATCTTCAGGATGAGGGACGCCTACTACTTCTTGGACAGGCCACAATTTATCTGTAAAATAATTATTGTTTGCCAAATCAGTTATTTTTTGCTTGGCAGTCAAATGAGCAGTAGGGGATGGAACTTGAGGAGGAGGGGATGGAACTTGAGGAGGAGGAGATGTAGCTTTAGGAGGGGATGGAACTTGAGGAGGAGGGGATGTAGCTTGAGGAGGGGATGAAACTTGAGGAGGAGGGGATGTAGCTTGACGAGGGGATGAAACTTGAGGATGAGGTTGCTCTGATTGCTGTCCAATAATGCAGCTCCCCCTAATGCTCTGCTGCATAACCGCAGGAGAATGTGTGACGGGAACACTAATCTCTGGATGAGAGATAAAAAGCAGCCTCATCTGATTCATTTCCTCATTTATCTGGCTCATCTGGGATTGCCACATTGCTTCTTTAGCCGCTGCTTCCTCCTTCATCTGTTCCAAATGGGATTGAAGCATTGCTTCTTTATGTTCCATCTCCTCCCGGGTAACCATACTTTGTTTGTGGCGTTTGGATTTACCAAAGTATTCCTTCAGGCCTACCCGTCCTCCAACACCCCTTACACGCCCCGCGTGATCCGGTTTTCAAGCAGCAATGGTCAGAACATCATTCCTCTCGTCCGACACAAAAGATCCCTCTGCTTCTTTATTTTCAAGATCTTCCTGTAAGATACAGATAACGAGAAGCTTAGTAATGAAACATGTTTAGTAACTAAAAAATAACAAAAACAATACTTACAATTCTTTCAGCAACTACATGAGTTTGTTCACTCGTGTAGGCGCCACTTGGCTTTTGCCGAATATGCAACCACAACTCCTCCCGACGTATAGGAGATGGCTGATCAACTATGGCAGAAGGATTGGATTCAGCTTCATCTTCCAATCTCTTCTGCTTGGCCGCCATCAATTCTTTTTCGGCCATTTCATATCCACCGCGAGAAGCCCTATGCGGGCAATCATTCTTTCTCCCTATCTCCTGTGCTTTTGCCCTTTTTATCTGTGAATCAGAATTGAAAAAAAATATTAATTATGAATTCCAGACATTGATGTCTAACAGAAATTAGAACACTTCTACTTCATATAAAGGTCAAACGTTAGTCAAATTCACTTCATCAAGTTTCAACATTTTATTTAAGAAATGTGTAGAATGGTAGAAGAAATTGGGAGAAACAGAGGAAAGGGAGTTGCAGAAATGCTGCCAACTCAGTCAATTCATTCATTCATCATAATTGGTTCCTACACATATTAGACTGACCTCTTATATATAGTTAGAGGCTTGACTCATAACTTGACTTGCACCGAAACCATTACACAGTTAACATACTAACATCATAACAGCAATGTCTAACAACTACCTACTATAACAGAACTAAGACTATATAATTGAGACTTGACTCTTATGTCATTATTATTTCCTTAATTACCTTCTTAGTATTTTACCTTTTCAGGGTCTACATATCAGACTTGCATTGACAAAGGCAGGAAATGTATACTTCTATTAACTAAAAGGATTAGATGAACATAATAACATTCAAATATCCATAAAGTTAATAAGCACACAAAAAGGCAAACAAAACTAAATATAAACTAACCGAGCTTCAGAGTGGTCCTTTTGAACAAATTGTTGCCAAGTTTGTTCATCAATATATGTGTACTTTTCCCAAGGTAGTTCTTGAGGCGGAACCTCGGCAAAAATATAGGTGTTAGCTAGAAATGTCTTAAACTTCTTCCACCGATCAGCACAATAAGATAATGTCTTCTCTTTCAACTTCGGACGAGTCGGGACGATGTGTATGTAAGCCGGATAGTGTCCCAAATAGGATCCTTTACTTTGTGAAGGTCCACACTTTTCCACTCATCTATCAAGACGCTAACCTTGCGTGCAAGATAGCCAACAAAACTAGTATATTTGGATTTCTTGGGACCGAAAGGTTGCAACTTTTCATTAAATTGAATCTCCGGCTTTGAGGCGAAGTCGACTTAGGGTTACATCCTGCATTCGTGTTCCTCTTCTACCACGACGTGCAGGGCGGTTACGAGGCTCATTGTGAGATGAAGACGGTTCGTTCGGACTCACACCAGTCATAGCAGTATTTGGCGTTCCCAGAACAGGAGTAGAATCATTTTCACCGTTCATTTTCGAGACAGTAAGAGAGGTAATGCAACAGGAAGGGTTTCGCAACGTAAACAGAGGTTCTTCAGTGATAGTAACAAAAGCTTTTGCGCGAAGAAATGTATATTTGGCGGTTTATTTTTAAGACCGGATATAAAAAGGGACGGTCTTAATAATTAATATTCAAGACCGGTCATTATATGGTCCGGTCTTAAAAGTAATTAATTTTTTATTCGCACTCTTTTTCTATATTTTATACCAGCCTCATTTTATGTTCAGTCTTAAAAGAATAACTTTTAAGGTCGGTGTTTATTTACATTTGGTCTTAAAAATTTATTACCTTTATATTTAAATTTTTCCTTTTTCTTTTGGCCCGCATAAAATATTAGTCCGGTTGTGTGAGATTTCTCCATAAAGTAATTGATATTTGAATATTTTTTAATAACATTTTTAAGACCGGCCTTGTTTTTAACGGGTCTTAATAATATATTTAAGACCGATGAAAAAATGTCTGGTATAAGAAGTTCTTTATATGTACAAAACTGCCACCGGTCATACATAAGAAGTTCCTTTTATTTACAAAACTACCACCGATCATACCTTTAAGACCGGTGCGTCCAATGTCCGCTCTGAAAGAGGCGGTCTTAAAGCCATTTTTTGCACTAGTCAACCTCTTTGAGAAAACATAAAACTATGAGTAAATACGGAGAGAAAACGTGTGTAGAAAAGGAAACTGAAGCATATTAAATGTGGTTTGGTGGCGGTATTTATTTTGACATCTGCGCATCATTTTGTAGCGGTTTAGTTGTCATTTTTTGTAGCGGTGTTACTTAGTAGCGGTTTGGGATACGTCTTTTATAGCGGTAGTTTTTTGTAGTGGTTTTTTTTTTTTTTTTTGTAGTGTTTTTGTAACCGCTACAAATAGTATTGTGGTTTTTTTAAAAAAAATAATAAGAAGAAGAAGATTACAGATTACATCGTAGGCGTAATATTTTCTCTCAATCTTCGTCACCATCCCTACAAAGAAAGTTTGTATAAAAGGTTACGTGTGTAACACCCCAATTTCCGTAGCATAAATTGTGTCTAGTGACACGTGGTTTTAGAAAATTCGTCAGAGTGTGAGGTATTACAACTCAGCGTGTTGTGGAAACGGAGAGCATGTACTAAAAAATTGAACAATTGAGTAACTGATATAAAATACTTAGGCATATGCTGATGCCCGACGTATACTGGTATATTAAAAATTTCCCAAAGGAATATTCATGTGATACAAGACTTATATAATTACAGAATTTACATTGTAACAATACAATTTCAGACCAAGCCATTTCCTGACTTGGGGCATAGAACCTAACACGGTTAAATCAACCCATTTGGCCAGGCTGGGTAAAGTCTAGTGGAAGTCTCCCCGAATTCACGGCAACTGATTGACTGACCCACACAGACGACCCTTTCTAGTTTAGGCACCAAATGGTTTGAAGTAACCCTATTAGTTTCATGCCAGAAGATAGACTTTGTTAACCTTCTTCCTGCATTTGCTTTGACTGGTGCCTCCTCATGACTCCGTCCATCGGTGCCTTTATACGGCTCCATCTACCGGTAACTTCTCTGATCCTTGATACTTTCCTGAACTATTAGTTAAGACTGAGGTCCAATGCCCATCGGACCTCAGGTAACGGTTAACCTCATGCTTATGTAAACAGTATATGTATGACAGATATCCATATCATTATAGCAGTACAAAATCACATTTTCAAAACAGTAACAATATGTAAGGCAATAACAGTACACAGCCCCTGCAGTATGTATGTTTTCCCAGTCTACACTATTCATCAGTGCCACGATGGCCTATCGTGTCCTCAGCACTAGGAAAACTCTAACGGCATTATTAAAGCCATAACCCGTATATATTTGAATGGATAAACAACAATTTAAGACAGAGTCTTAGAATACGAACACAACTATCATATATAGGCATACAATAAGCATAAGTGTTAAGGTTACAATACGCATCCGTAACTTTTACCGCGCATTGGCCAACTTGCCTGACTTTTTGAATCCGACTTCGGACTTCTCGGATATCCTATACGTTATTGTTAGATTATTCATTTTTCCCATAATATCACAACTAATATTCTATCTCTTAAAATAATATCAAAAAGGTTATTTCCACCCATTTTGACATTTCTACCCTTGGTGTATTCATTATTACAATTTTGCCCTTACATTTTCACAAAAACGCAATACTGAATTTCTGGGCAGAATTTTTGATTAACTTTGAAAAATCATAATTAAATCTACAAAAATCGAAACAAGGATCCGTAATATTCCTCGGAATCCTTAGGATGTCTAATTTCAAGGAGGAATACTGGTTCTTGGCCAGATTTTAAGATTAATTCCCAGTTTTCATTTTTCCCAACGTTGTCCAGAATTTCGCCTAGAAAAATGGCTTAATTTTAACAATTTACTTCTCTTGGTGTAGAACTCAAAATGCTACACTCTAGGTATATTTGAAAAGCCCTATATGTCTACTTTGATCATGAATCTTCCCAGAATTTTAGAACATCATCTTTAACATAAGATACTGGCGTTTTTACCCCTGACTTCAGGAATCGCTAACTGACAAAATTTCTCCAGAGCTTCGCTACTTTGATCCTAATCTTCCAAAAAATTTGCTATATCACTTCCTCCATCAATTTTTCGAAATAATACCATATTTAATCATAAAAACATAATAACAACAATATATTGGAAGATTAAAGATCAAAACAGCATTTAAACTATGAATTTAAACTAGAACTTCAAGAACTACAAAAGCTAAAGACTAGAACTTAAGAGCTTGCTTACCTCTTGAAGAATGTCCTCTCTACTATTGCTTCTCTATACTCATCACTTTGGTTGAGTTTTGGTGTGAGAAATATGAAGAACCTAAGCTCCTATTTATAGTAAATTGTTGTGGCATTTTGGTAGTTCTCTCTTCTTCAATTGTAGCTCTTGGATCTTAACTTAGTTGAGAAGTTTTAATCTCAACCTTCCCATCTCTATTACTCTCTTCATCATCATTTTGTACCCCAGAGTCAAGAAGCAATTAAGTTTTCTCTTTCCAATTAGTTCCCCTCATAAATGTTAAATTAACATGTGTGTTAATTTATATATTAACAATTAGCATTTCTTCTCCTTCAAGCCAAGTTGGAACTGTGTCTACATCCCCTTTGATTCTTGAAATTGTGCTTCAATTATTAGTTACTCTAAGTGTTCTTTTTAACTAGATACAAAGTGATAGTTGGTTACCAACTAAGCAAGAATACATTTAGACATGCATGTGAAGTGCACAATTTTCTTCTTTGATTAAGACATGCATGTGCTTACTTTATCATATACAATATGTTAATTATTAAACACAGGTATTCTTATACAACAAGTTATGCCAAACCGTGTATGCACTCCCAATTGCTCTTCAATTAATTACTTAACTTATCAATTCTGATTTTTTTATGTATAAGCCGTGTACTCCCTCTTGTTTTCTCTCTTATATTGTGTTTTCATACTTATTAAATCATGTAGAAGGAATCCCTTCATTGGCTAATTCCAATTCAACAAGGATTACACTTTATGATACTTAATTAAAGCCTTAGGATTTAGCTTTAATAGTTTTAATCCAAACCTTTGATTTGTGTTGGAAAAATCTAAACACTATTGATGATATTTGTTAATAATTTAGGATTAAGAATTAATGCAATTACTTAGTCTCTTTTAGTAGTAAATTTCACCACTTTTAAATGATTTAAGGGAGGATTAATTAATCTTTGTTAATATTTCTAATATAGTATTTTAGGGGTTATTAGGCCTAATTGTTAAAATTTGATAGGTTACTATATTAATCATAATTGTTTGAAACCCCTAAGATACTAATCTTGGCCTTTAGATATCATTTGGATGTTAATTAAGTTGATATATTCTTAATTATGCCCTTTTAAAATTAATTATTATTTAATTTCGAAAATTAACATTCTATTATTTTTATTGCAAATTTAATTGCCTAATAGTTATTGCTAATTTTCTCTAATTGATTTAGGCATCTTTTGATGATATTTGATTGCCTTTATGATATAGTTAAGATTATACTTGATTATAATAATCTTAGGATATTTTATGATCCCTAATAAGATTTAAAAAATCAAATCTTTGGTCACCTTAATTCTAGGAAGAAATTGCCTAGAAAATAAAATAAACAATATCCCAAAATTTGAGATAATATACTCTCCTTTTATTATAATGTAGTATTTATCACATTATACCATTTATGATCATTAGGGTTTTTAGGGTATTACATTTCTCCCCCCGTTAGATTAAATTTCGCCCTCGAAATTTGATCGTATAATCTCGGAAGATTATCTAGACTTTCAGTCTATTCTATTCTATATGTATTCATATAGTACGTACTTTAATCTCATTCATATTGTACCCAGGTATAATATCAAAACATAGAATTCATCGATCCATTTTCTCCGTGCTCGGTTATACAGGCCTCACTGCCTGAATCATTCAGCCTTCGGCTTAACACATATTTGGCCTTCCGCCTCGATTTATTATTAGAGCACCAGAGACTCTAGCCTCTTTTTTTTTACTTAGTAAATCATCTTTGTTAGTTCTCTAAGGGTTTTGATGATCTCCAATAATTGTAAACAAAACATGAAGTTTTTGCTCTCTAATGTGTAAAACTCACTGTAAGAGCAAAACTCAAGGTTTGCACAGAAACCTTGAAGTTTGCATAGAAACCTCAAGGTTTGACCTTACTGAGAAAAACGGACTGAGCAAAACTAAAGGTTTTCAGAGAAACCTCAAGGTTTCTTCATTCAGAGACTTCTCATCATTTTTTGGAAAATGAAAAACTCGAGGTTCTTGTTCAAACCTCGAGGTTTTGACTTCTGAGAGAGTCTCCTAAGTTTTGAACTCTTGAAAACCTCCAGTTTTTTGTCTAAACCCTTAAGGTTTCGTTTTAACATGAAAATCCCGGGTTTCACAAGTTTTGTGAAACCTCGAGGTTTGTGAATAAACCTCCAGGTTTTGACCTACCTAAGAAAACTCATGTTTTGGCCATTTTTTCAAAACCTCCAGATTCATGAAGTATCTATGTTTTTTCCAACTTATAAAACCTCCAATTTTACCTCCAAACCTCCAGGTTTCTGTTTTGGCGCAAAAACTCAAATTTTCACATTTAAGCGAAACCTCGAGTTTTGATACAAAACCTCCAGGTTTTGGCATCCAGAGAGCAAACGAATTTTCACTGATTTTGAAAACCTCCAGGTTTCTAGAAAACCTCCAGGTTCGCTCTTGGCGCGATTTTATAAAGTTTCATATTCAAAGTGAAACCTCGAGGTTTATGATAAAACCTCGAGTATTTGCCAAACAGAAAGGGTGTCTCTTTTTGCTGTGTTAAAAACCTCCAGTTTTTGTTCAAAACCTCTAGGTTTGATGTTTTGGACTTAAATCTCTTTCACTTGCTACAGTCCAAAACTCGAGGTTTGACGAACAAACCTCAAGGTTTCATAACGACTTCAGAATTTCAAATCTGACGAATTTGCAATACCTTCTTGTTTGATCTTAATACTTCCTATTATTAATCTCTAATGTTCATATATATGTTTTAACCACTTTATTGGAGAGTTTCAGATAAATTAGAGAATGTTTATTGAAGGTTTAAAGCTAAAGCAAAAGTGATGTCAGAACATTAAATGCAAAACCCAGGAAGTTGCATACTTTTGGGTAATCCTTCTGCACACGCTTACAAAGGATTAATGTCTACCTACCACATCCAGTAGCTGCTACTCCAACGGATTAATTTGCAGAGAGTCAACTCTGAACTTCTGCACAAATGGATTAAGTGGAGATTAGAGAGAGAAGAAGACCAAAACTAAACCAAAACTTTGTCTAATATAGGCAACGGTTATATTGAAGATTACAACGGTCACTTAATGCTCTCTTGATATAAATAGAGCTGCATTCAAGTCTTCTCAACTAACACATCTGCTGAAAACACATAGCATTCAAAGTTCTTCAACTACCTTTCTGTTTTCACTTGTATTGTGTCTTTTGACACTTAAAGCTTCAGTGTTTATCAATATCCACTCTTTGAGAGAGTTTCTTTTCTGTAAATCATTTATTGTAAAGGATCACAAGTATGGGGACTTGGTGATTGGGTTCATTGATCGCAACTTGTAAGGGAGAGTAAGTTCTAGTGAGAGAATTACTCTTGAGTACAGAGTGTGTAATCAATTGAGATAGTGAAAATCCCAGAGAGTCTGGGGACTGGACGTAGGTCAAGAGATTGGATCGAACCAGTATAAATCCTTGTGTCTTGCTCTTCTTCTCTCATCTTAGTTCATCTCTGTTTTTAGTGTTAAAAAACAGAGGTATTCGAAAAAGATTTTTAAAATTCCCAATTTACCCCCCTTCTTGGTGATTTAGCTCCACTTTCAATCTTAACTTTTATCTGGTACAATGAATGTTTTCCAGATTTTACGATGTATTCTAGACATTGTCTGGAGTCTTCATACTTATCAGTATTTCACATATTGCTAATCATAATTGGTCTCCTGGTTTAGGGACACCGTCATGTGCTTACTAGCTGTTATTGCCTCGAGCCTCTGCTCGTCTATTTCATCTGAGTCTTTTTATACAAGTTCTCAGACTACCCTTACTTACTTAAGCACTATTGCTGACAACCTCTATCTGACTTAACTAGTTCAATGTTCTAGACCTTTCTGTAGTTCCTGTTCCTTTATCAAAATTTCAACTACACCGCTTCTTTATTTAACACAATAGTATTGACAAACATGTTATCACTATTCAAAAACTTTTTGTCTAATCTTAAACTCTTCATACTTTGAAAGATTTTTGTGGTCTCAGTATCTTACACAATCCGCACTGTATCGGAAAGTATTAGTGCTATCACACTCTAAAATTTAACTACTGTCAAAACAAATTCGTGAAAATATATCCACAGTAGGAATGGTTCTAGAAATTACTTACTTACTGTATTCATCATTTCATCTAGTAGTAGTAGTTTCATACTACCTGTAGTAGTAGTACTTTCATACTTTAAAATTTCATCATTAAGAAAACAGTTTTGTGAAAACACATTTACTGACAGAATGATTTCAAACATTTTTCACTACCCGTAATTATCTTTTGAGGAAATAATTTATTCACAAAAATTTAACAATTTAACACATATGCTATTACTTTAACTACTGAGTACTGTGAGTGTTCATATCTTTATTGGTGTGATTTCCATTTTCTCAAAACAGATCCCTTCAAAAACTCTTGTTCAAAAGGAGATTCTACTCATAAGCCAGTGTTTTTATTTATTTTCAACATATTTGGTGAAATCTAGCAAACCATATTCATTTACAATAGCTTCTGTCCTTCCATTTTTTTATACTGACTTTAACATAACATAGTTGCTAACTCAACTTAACCTCTAGGTTTTTAACAAAGTCCCGTTCTCATGATAACAACATTTCAAATTAATTATCACTGTGGTCTCCTCTGTTGAAAATATCTCATTTTATCAACTCAAGTTGAAAATTGACAATTTCTATTTCAATGAAATAATGATCATTAAAAAAACATTTCATTCAAAAATTTATTTTACAAGAGTCATGAGGTATCTTGACAATTTTGGATATAGCAGGTGTATTGACAAGTTTTAAAATTCAACTTTCACTTTTACTAAGGAACCAGGCAACTAACTCGGACCTCTGTCCTCAACTACTCAAGTTATCTGTAGAATGCTTTTATTCTACTTTAATGTTCTGATTGCTTCGGACATTTATCTTTCTTAGTTTCACAGACTTCTCGGGACACTTTCCGGTATTTATTGTCTAACAAATGTGGCCTGTTGCCAGCCTATAACCAACTTTGTCTTATAAGACTTTTAGGACTTCTAACCATATTATCTATTGACCTAAGGACATACCGATCCCAAAGGTCCTACTTTTCACTATGTATATTTGAGAGATATAACTTACTAATTTGTTCTTACTAGAACCTAGTCAATCTTGTGTAGCTTCAACTGCAACCGTTGGATCTTTCTGATCCATAACTATTGCGCTCATCTGGCCCCATACTCTACCTAATCTACCGAACTAGAGTTAAATCACTAGGAATTAGTGTTGTCGACCATCGTCGTAAGTCATATATCATTCTGTTTATGGTAGGAATTGAAATTTCTGGATTTGGTGTATTCGTTTTGATGTGTGCTTTTATATCTTAGAAACTCAGTTATCTGGAATCATTTGATACGACACCTTTGATTTTGGTTTAATTTCATACTTCGTTTCAATAGCGAGCTCTACGTCGCCTTTTGTTTGTATCCCATTGAGAGCTTCTAAAAGCATCTCAGGTAGCTTTGTTCACAATTTTTGAATGTTTTACTTGGATTCTATCGCACAATACATGCTTCATAGCACTGGAGCGTCTATCGTTGGATTACGTAAACCTTCTCTCTAGGGATCCTATTAAATATGAGACTCATTATGATGTACTTACCCTGAGCTCGATACACTGGTAGCTCTACTTTATGGTTCGTTGTGATGGCGGCTTTTACTTTACGGTTTGACGTCACGATGGCTTCGCCCTACGGTGCTTCACTCGGCGCCGCTCACAACCCCTCCGATTGGGCAACTATACCGGTCAGAATCCTCTGCAGGCAGCCCTTTCCGATCAAACCTCCCCGTAAGTAGCCTTACCGATCCAACATTCCATAAGTAGTACTATCATCAGTTTGTTGTCTCTGAATCATTATAACGAGAACTCGAATTTTATTAGGTTCTTATCTTTTAGGGGTTTGTAATCTACTGTCTCTAATTCCATTTATTTTATACGGTCATTTCATTTCATGGACTTCTAATACTAATTTAGCTCCAAGTGATTTTTTTAACTCAATTTCCCCTATCAGTTACTTACTTTTAAGAGAATCTTTTAGACACTATTATTACTAAGGTTAATGGTCTCACTTTAAAACCATAACGCGTGTTTTACAGGGGTTCATTTCTAACTATCGTATGGTTCTGTTAAGGATTTAACTTTCAAGTATTGAAACTCAAAACAACCTCACTCACACTTCCTCAGGGTTCTTAAGGCGATATGATGTTTAGGAGTAGGAAGATACACTGACTATAAGTTCCAGAGTGGGGTATAACGAATCAAGTCGAGGTATAGGTTCAGGATTGTATATTATCTCAGGATGGTATACTTCTGTGGGTCTATAGTCATAAATGTGTACAAGGGATTGATTAGAGTGATGTTCCGACTCAAAATGGTACACCGGCTCAGGTTGATATACCGACTCAAAATGGTACACTGCTTTAGGGTGGTACATATGTTCATCGAAGTATCCTGATACGGGATGATACTCAGATTTCAGATCATCTATAGGTGCAATAGGTTTAGTTAGGAAAATAGACTGACTCAAAGTTAATTCGGGAGCGGGGTATATTGGATCAGGGTTGCATCTACGTCCGACTAATTCAGGATTTACGGATTTTCGGGCTATATGCCTCCTCCTAAAATAGTCTACATAAGGGGATTCGTTTCAGTTCACAATGTTCAGTCATATTTTGACTTAAGCATTTTCTCTGATTTGATTATATTTAAGTCTATCAACGTTCAAACTGTTTTCGTGGTATCCAAACAAACTACTTATGTCTCATATCTCGTAGTATTTAGGTTTTATTTTAAAGAATCTAAAATCTTCAACCTACCTTACAAGGATCATTCTCCTGAGGTTTCTCTTGCCTAAGCACATTTATTTTTACGGCGTCTGTCAGATCTAACACATTATTATCTATACACATATCATTGTGCATTGATAACTCTCACATGTTATTTTATTAGATATGGGTACTAATGTCGGTACACATACTACTATATACTGATAACTCTTATACATGGGTACTAGTACGTCATAAATGACTCCCTAGAAAATACTGGGTATATACCCAAACCACTACCTTAAGAACTTAGTCAAAACTTTCATTTTAGGAACCATTCTCTATTACACGTACGGTGTCTAGCTTCTACTAGGCAGGGATCTTTCCCTTAAGGTAACTTAGTAGGTTATTGTTCCTACAAGAAAACTTAAGTAGTAAGTTACTATCCTCTCCGAAAGACTTTTAACCGAGAAGTCACTGTTTTTTACAGACAAACCTAAACAATAGGTTACTGTCTATAGAAAGACCTAGGTGGTATTGTCTCCTAAGTACAAGTATCGCTTTCGTTTCGGGAATTCCATTCAGACTCCGATTTCCATATCAGAAGTCTTAGAGTTTAACAAAAACCCTAACCCTTTTCCTTAGGGTATATGTCCTTTCTGTATCACAATACCAGTATTATATCAGTACTCCCAACCTAGTTGTCCATGCAATGCTCTGAGACTAGCTATAAAGCTAGCTCTGATACCAAAATGTAGCACCCCATTTCCGTAACATAAATTGTGTCTAGTACCACGTGGTTTTAGAAAATTCGTCAGAGTGTGAGGTATTACAACTCAGCGTGTTGCGGAAATGGAGAGCATGTACTAAAAATTTGAACAATTGAGTAACTAATATAAAATACTCAGGCATATGCTGATGCCCGACGTATACTGGTATATTAAAAATTTCCAGAAGGAATATTCATGTGATACAGGACTTATATGAAAGTGGATCTTAATCACCAAGAGGGGGGGTGAATTGGGGATTTTAAACTTTTTCAGAAACTCTGTTTTGAGTTACAAAAACAGAGATGGGCAGAGAGTAGAGAAGAAGAACAAGACACAAAGATTTATACTGGTTCGGTCCAACTCCTTGACCTACGTCCAGTCCCCAGACTCTCTGAGATTTTCACTATCACAATTGATTACACACTCTGTACTCAAGCGTAATTCTCTCACTAGAACTTACTCCCCCTTACAAGTTGCAATCAATGAACCCAATCACCAAGTCCCCAGACTTGTGATTCTTTACAATAAATGGTTTACAAATAAAAACTCTCTCTAAGAGTGGATAATGATAAGCACTGAAGCTTTGAGTATTAAAAGACACAATACAAGTGAAAACATAAAGGTAGCTGAAGAACTTTGAATGCTATGCGTTTTCAGCAGGTGTGTTTTTGAGAAGACTTGAATGCTGCTCTATATATACCAAGATAGCATTAAATGACCGTTGTAATCTTCAATATAACCGTTGCCTTCATTAGACAAGGTTTTGGTTTTGCTTTGGTCTTCTTCTCTCTCTAATCTTCACGTAATCTAGCTGTGCAGAAGTTCAGAGTTGACTCTCTGTGAATTAATCCGTTGGTGAAGCAGTTGCTGGATGTGGAAAACATTTTTTAATGCTTTGCAAGTGTGTGCAGACAGATTACCCAAAAGTATGCAACTTTCTAGGTTTTGCATTTAATGTGCTGACATCACTTTTTGCTTTTGCTTTAAACCTTCAATAAACATTCTCTAATTCATCTGAAACTCACTAAAAAAGTGGTTAAACATATATAGGAATATTATAGAATAATCATAGAAAGTATTAAGATCAAACAGGAAGGTTTTACAAAATCATAGAATTTGAAATTCGAAGACGCGTTGAAACCTCGAGGTTTGTTCTTCAAACCTCGAGTTTTGACCGTAGCATGTAAAGTTGATTTAAGTCCAAAACATCAAAACTGGAGGTTTCCACCCAAAACCGGAGGTTTTCAAAACTACAAAAAGCGTCGGCCTCTCTCTGTTTGACAAAACCTCGAGGTTTTATCAGCAACCTCGAGGTTTCATTTGAATATGAAACCTTTGAAAAATTGCGCCAAGGCAAACCTAGAGGTTTTTCGGGAACCGGAGGTTTTCTAAATCGAGGAAAGAAAGAGTGCTCTCAGGTTGGCAAAACCCCGAGGTTTCTTTCCAAACCTCGAGTTTTGGTTTAAGTGTGAAAAGTTTGAGTTTTTGCGCCAAAAAAAAAAACTGGAGGTTTTGAAGTAAAAATTGAGGTTTCCAAAACTCGGGAAAGCAAAGATGCTCTCTACCTGGACAAACCTCGAGGTTTGTCCTCAAACCTCGAGTTTTCACAATTTTGAGAAAACTAGACTAGACTCAAACCTGTAGGTTTTTCACAAAACTGGAGGTTTTGAAAAACTGGCCAAAAAATGAGCTTTCTCTGGCAGGTCAAAACCTCGAGGTTTCTTACCAAACCTCGAGGTTTCAAAAAACTTGTGAAACCTGGAATTTTCATGTTAAAACAGAAGCTTGAGGTTTTGGATCACAACTGGAGGTTTTCAAGTGTTCAAAACTTAGGAGACTCTCTATAAGTCAAAACCTCGAGGTTTTACCAAAAAACCTCGAGTTTTACGTTTTCCAGAAAATGCTGAGAAGTCTTTGTGTTATGAAACCTTGAGTTTTCTCTGAAAACCTCGAGTTTTGCTCAGTCCAGAAACCTTGAGTTCTTTCTCGTAAGGCCAAACCTCAAGGTTTCTGTGCAAACCTCGAGTTTTGCTCGACAAAGTGAGTTTTACAACATTTGAAATCAAAACTTCATGATTTGTTTACAATTATTGGAGACCATCAAAACACTTAGAGAACTGACATTATATAATTACAGAATTTACATTGTAACCATACAATTTCAGACCAAGCCATTTCCTGACTTGGGGCATAGAACCTAACACAGTTAAATCAACCCATTTGGCCAGGCTGGGTAAAGTCTAGTGGAAGTCTCCCCGAATTCACGGCGACATATTGACTGAACCACATAGACGACCCTTTCTAGTTTAAGCACCAAATGGTTTGAAGTAACCCTATTAGTTTCATGCCAGAAGGTAGACTCTGTCAACCTTCTTCCTGTATTTGCTTTAACTGGTGCCTCCTCATGACTCCGTCCATCGGTGCCTTTATACGGCTCCATCTACCGGTAACTTCTCTGATCCTTAATCATTTCCTGAACTATTAGTTAAGACTGAGGTCCAATGCCCATCGGACCTCAGGTAACGGTTAACCTCATGCTTATGTAAACAGTATATGTATGACAGATATCCATATCATTATAGCAAGTACAAAATCACATTTTCAAAACAAGTAACAATATGTAAGGCAATAACAGTACACAGCCCCCGCAATATGTATGTTATCCCTACCGCACTATTCACCAGTGCCACGATGGCCTATCGTGTCCTCAGCGCTAGGAAAACTCTAACGGCATTATTAAAGCCATAACCCATATATATTTGAATGGATAAAGAACAATTTAAGACAGAGTCTTAGTATACGAACACAACTATTATATATAGGCATACAATAAGCATAAGAGTTAAGGTTACAATACGCGTCCGTACCTTTTACCGCGCATTGGCCAACTTGCCCGACTTTTTTAATTCGACTCCGGACTTCCCAGATATCCTATACGTTATTGTTGGATTATTCATTTTTCCCATAATATCACAACTAATATTCTATCTCTTAAAATAACATCAAAAAGGTTATTTCTACCCATTTTGACATTTCTACCCTTGGTGTATTCATTATTACAATTTTGCCCTTACATTTTCTAAAAAAAGCAATACTGAATTTCTGGGCAGAATTTTTGATTAACTTTGAAAAATCATAATTAAATCTACAAAAATTGAAACGAGGATCCTTAAATTCCTCGGAATCCTTAGGATGTCTACTTTCAATGAGAAATACTGGTTCTTGCCCAGAGTTTAAGATTAATTCCAAGTTTTCATTTTTCCCAACGTTGTCCAAAATTTCGCCTAGAAAAATGGCTTAATTTTAACAATTTACTTCTCCTGGTGTAGAACTCAAAATGCTACACTCTAGGTATATTTGAAAAGCCCTATATGTCTACTTTGATCATGAAGTTTCCTAGAATTTTAGAACATCATCTTTAACATAAGATACTGGTGTTTTTACCCCTGACTTCAGGAATCGCTAACTGACAAAATTTCGCCAGAGCTTCGCTACTTTGATCCTAATCTTCCAAAAATTTTGCTATATCACTTCCTCCATCAATTTTTCGAAATAATACCATATTTAACCATAAAAACATAATAACAACAATATATTGGAAGATTAAAGATCAAAACAGCATTTAAACTATGAATTTAAACTAGAACTTCAAGAACTACAAAAGCTAAAGACTAGAACTTAATAGCTTGCTTACCTCTTGAAGAATGTCCTCTCTACTATTGCTTCTCTATACTCATCACTTTGGTTGAGTTTTGGTGTGAGAAATATAAAGAACCTAAGCTCCTATTTATAGTAAATTGTTGTGGCAGTTTGGTAGTTCTCTCTTCTTCAATTGTAGCTCTTGGATCTTAACTTAGTTGAGAAGTTTTAATCTCAACCTTCCCGTCTCTATTACTCTCTTCATCATCATTTTGTACCCCAGAGTCAAGAAGCAATTAAGTTTTCTCTTTCCAATTAGTTCCCCTCATAAATGTTAAATTAACATGTGTGTTAATTTATATATTAACAATTAGCATTTCTTCTCCTTCAAGCCAAGTTGGAACCGTGTCTACATCCCCTTTGATTCTTGAAATTGTGCTTCAATTATTAGTTACTCTAAGTGTTCTTTTTAACTAGATACAAAGTGATAGTTGGTTACCAACTAAGCAAGAATACATTTAGGGGTTAATATAAAGTTCATCTAGCTCTTAATTTAGAAAGTCATGGCCTTCATTATTTGGCTCAATTAACACCTTAATCATTTTAAGATTAATCACAAAAGTTGAGAAAATGATTTTGGAGATAACCTAATCCAAGCTTAAAATATGCTTGTTCATAATAAATCCTTATATTTGATTTATGATCAAAGCTTCTCAAGATACAATTTATTTTCTATAGATTCTCATTTACGTGTGTCTAGAATTTATCCCAATGGTTTTTAACTCACCATTCAATTTATTTCTCACTTTTCTCTATCCTTTTTCTCAAATTCTATCCTCTTCCACTTCATTGATTGCATTTATGTGAAGTGCACAATTTTCTTCTTTGATTAAGACATGCATGTGCTTGCTTTATCATATACAATTTGTTAATTATTAAACAAAGGTATTCTTATACAACATGTTATGCCAAACCGTGTATGCACTCCCAATTGCTCTTTCATTTAGTTTTTCAATTAATTACTTAACTTATCAATTCTGATTTTTTATGTATAAGCCGTGTACTGCCTCTTATTTTCTCTGTTATATTGTGTTTTCATACTTATTAAATCATCTAGAAGGAATCCCTTCATTGGCTAATTCCAATTCAACAAGGATTACACTTTATGATACTTAATTAAAGCCTTAGGATTTAGCTTTAATAGTTTTAATCCAAACCTTTGATTTGTGTTGGAAAAATCTAAATACTATTGATGATATTTGTTAATAATTTAGGATTAAGAATTAATGCAATTACTTAGCCTCTTTTAGTAGTAAATTTCGCCACTTTTAAATGATTTAAGGGATGATTAATTAATCTTGGTTAATATTTCTTATATAGTATTTTAGGGGTTATTAGGCCTAATTATTAAAATTTGATAGGTTACTATATTAATCATAATTGTTTGAAACCCCTAAGATACTAATCTTGGCCTTTAGATATCATTTGGATGTTAATTAAGTTGATATATTCTTAATTATGCCCTTTTTAAATTATTATTTAATTTCGAAAATTAACATTCTATTATTTTTATTGCAAATTTAATTGCCTAATAGTTATTGCTATTTTTCTCTAATTGATTTAGGCATCTTTTGATGATATTTGATTTCCTTTATGATATAGTTAAGATTATAATTGATTATAATAATCTTAGGATATTTTATGATCCGTAATAAGATTTAGAAAATCAAATCTTTGGTCACCTTAATTCTAGGAAGAAATTGCCTAGAAAATAAAATAAACATAATGGAAAAATTTGAGACCACATATTTATCTATTTTAAATAGATATTATTTATCCAAATATAATATTTAAGATATATTATCTATCCAAATATAATATTTAAGATAAATTATTATTTGGGTATTACATTTGCTAATTTGCTTTAATATAACTAAGTAGTTTCATAACCTTTGATCATAATTTAATCATTATTTTATGTGTCATTCTTTTGCCTTATGATCATCTAAAATAGTTATTATTTTATGTGATTTAATATCACATTTTATAGATCCTAATATGTAGTCACATAATTAACCATTGGTTAATTAATTCCAAAGTGAAATTTGGATGAAAATATTATTAATAGATTCTCCTTTTTATTTTTAGTATTTATTTACTAAAATTCAATATTTATATTAGGGTATATTATGATCCCTAAATGAAATCTCAAGATTCACACTTGATCATTTTAAATTTCAAGGAGAAATTACTTATAAATTTATAATAAACAATATCCCAAAATTTGAGAAAATATACTCTCCTTTTACTACTATAATGTAGTATTTATAACATTATACCATTTATGATAATTAGGGTATTACAACTTGCGAGTTGAATATGTTTGAACACAAATAAAACTTTGGTTAAATGTTATTATTTCATAAAACATATATTAAAAAACATACCGAACTATAGGTAAATTGTCATCGCCGTCTGGGAAGAAGTTTTCGAAATTGGCTGGCTGGAACGGCTCACAATCATAGGCGACGTTATCACCATCGATCACCCATGTCGTAAAGGTCTCGAGGCTTTTAGTGAACCACCATATTCCAATCCATGTGCCTCTCATCGGTGACATAATAAACCTGATGGGTCTCTGAGGCAAGAATATACGACTCGTCATCTTCAGACAGACCAGTGTGAATAGGCTGGGAGAAATTCACCGATGTGATGCCTAAGTTGTAAGTTGTGAGTCCCCGGGGCGTTGTCGTATTCGCCCACAAACACTTGAACAGTGTCACGGGGAAAAGGCCTTGGTAAGTTATCTTGACCACATCAAGCAGCTTTCCATAATATGGGACGTCACCGAACTGCATGTTTCCATCACTGCTGCTCGCATAACTCCTCGTCCCAAACGTGCCATATACACCCAAGTTTTTGGTCAGCAATCCATGATCTCATGAAACAGTGCAAAACTTGAAACCATTGACATTGTATGCCGTAAATATTTGGGCGTGATCAAGCGGGCCGAGTGCGAGAGCTCTGAATTCTGGTGAGTGCGGGTTGTGGTCATTCATTATTCTCCTCCTAAACCAACCGGGGAATTCTCTGTGGACATTTCTATCAATTTCAGAGGCTGTCTGCATACGGATCCTCAGTGGACGCTTCACATGACTCCTGAATTCCCTGCAATTAAACATGCGATGACGAGCATGAAATGTGAGTATAAAATGTATGGAAATATATATGATAACATATATATATATATCTGTATGTAATCCTTACTGAAGGTACGGTTCAACTTTAGTGCAATTAATCAAGACATGTCTATGTGCTTGAATCTTCTCAAGTACCGTGAGTTTGAAGTTCTCACTTCCGCCAACTGGTTTACCAACACGAGGGACTACCAACTCTGTTGCTCATTGCTCTAGCGCTGGTTTAGGACAATCGTCAACACGAGGCGGTCGGTTGAATGACGTCTCAATGTCGTCAAAGTACCTGGAACAAAAATACAAGACCTCATCCCCAATATAACCTTCTGCTATTGAACCTTCAGGCCACGCCTTATTCCTCACGTAAGACTTCAGTTTCCCAAGAAACCTATAAAGTAATGAAGGGAAAATGTCGATACATCAATGGTTAGACGTAAGACTAGGGAGTAATGCTAAAGTAATTAATTTTAAATAGTACCTCTCAATAAGATACATCCATCGGTAGTGAACCGGGCCAACAAGCTTTGTTTCGTGAACAAGGTGTACTGTCAGGTGAACCATGACCGTGAAAAATGACGGAGGAAAGATCATCTCCAAATGACACAGTGTAAGAATGATTTCATGTTTCAGTTAGTCGAGCTCCTCCATGATCAAAACCTTGGAACTCAACTTCTGAAAGAAAGTACAAAGCTCGACCAAAAAAATCGATACATCTAGTGGGAGCGTATTTTTGATGGCCAGCGGAAGTAACTATTGCATAAGCACATGTGAGTCATGACTCTTCAGTCCAGTAACCTTTCGAGCCTGTACATCAACACATCGTGAAATGTTGCTTGAATACCCGTCAGGAACTTTTATGTTCTTCAACATCGCGAGGAAAATTTCCTTATTCGGTTTTGTCATGGTGAATTTTGCCGGTTGAAATCTGTCATGCTCATCCAGCCACGCGTCTCCACGAACCCCCATCTCCCGTAAATGTTTCCTCACTTGAAGATGATCTTTTGACTTGCCTGGTTCGTTCAGAATCGTGTACAACACATTTTCGCACACATTCTTCTCAATGTGCATGACATTCAAACTATGTCAAAGCAAATTATCTTTCCAATACGGAAGAGTGAAGAAGACGCTTATCTTCTGCCATTGCTGGGGTGCATAACTAGAAGCCCTGGCAGTCTTTGTCCCGGCCTTTGCTGCATCGTCTTTTTTCCCATACTCAAATTCAACATCCACAAGCTGTTCTATGATTTCTACACCGGATAAATTCCGAGGAGGTCCTCTTTTTTCCTGTTGCCCATTGAAACGATTGCGTTGCAACCTAAACCTGTGCGTACCATCGAGAAACCTCCGATGACCCATGAAGCACCACTTACGACTGTGGGGAAGGCGCACTGAGTCAGAGTCAAAATTGCAAGTCGGACACGCAAGGCCGATATGCACATTTCACCCGGATAATGTTCCCAGTCCAGGGAAGTCACTGATAGTCCACATCAACGCCGCACGCAAGTTGAACAGTATCTTCTCGTGCGCGTCATACGTCTCGACGCCAACATTCCACAAGTCCACTAACTCCTTGATAAGCGGTTGGACATACACATCGATGTCATCTCCCGGTGCCTTTTTGCCTAGAATGATCATGGACATAATGAAGGAGCTTTGTTTTATACACATCCAAGGAGGCAAGTTGTAAGGTATTAAATCAACTGGACATATACTATAGCTTGTGCTAAGATTCCCAAACGGATTAAAATCGTCGGTCGCCAAAGCAAGACGAACATTTATAAGGTCCACCGCAAAATCAAGAAAGTCTGAGTCAAACGCTTTCCACGCTTCAACATCCCGTGGATGTCTGAGTTTACTATCTTCGTTCTTGTCAGCTTCATGCCACCTCATTTGCTCAGCTGTCTTAGACGACATAAACAGTCTTTCTAAGCGAGGTTTTAACAGAAAGTACCTTAAAATCTTTGCAGGTTTCTTCTTCTGCTTCTTTCCCTTCTGAACTATCCTGAACCTCAAAGTGTGACACTTCTTACAAGTCTCCCTCCGAGCATCCTCTCCCCAATAAAGCATACAGTCGTTGAGACAGGCATCAATTTTTTCGTAATTCAGGCCTAATCTGTTGATTACCTTCTTGGCCTCGTAGAAGGTTGTGGGAATGTCCGTGTCAGGGAAAGCATCTCGTAGTAATTCCAGCAACATCAACATTGCCTTATCAATGATCCCACACAAGCACTTGATATGGTACAATTTGATCAGAAAAGATAATTTTTAGTATTTCTAACAACCTTCATACAAAGGACGATCGATCTCATCCATAGGGCAAAAAATTCCCGAGCTGCATCATTCCTGAAGAAAACTGGTTCTGGCCCCTGAATTTCTATTGTGAAGTTGTCGTCTTGAACATCGGAAGCATCGTGAACAGCTTCATTAACCGGATCATGTTGATCAACTTGATTTCCTACTTGTGAGGTTTGAGGAAGATGATCCCCATATCTCATACCACGTTTCTCACCATGAACTTCCCATAATGTATATGCTTCTAGGAAAGGCTTGATAAGAAGATGTTCCATAGTGCCTTCTCGCGTTTGCCACTTCTTAAACTTGCATCTACAACAAGGACACACGATCTTGCCATTAATGCTAGCGTGAGAGGAGGCGAAATCTAAGAAAGTTTTCAATCTCGCTAAATATACAGGAGAACTGCGCGGCAACTTGATCCATGACTTATCCATCTGTAGTTAACAAAGCTATGATAGAATATAAATGTAGAGAGAATGTGTAATTACCTTTATAACAGCACCTTTAAATGCAACATGGAAACATTTTGTAGCAGTTTAATAACCGCTACAAGAACCGTTACAAATATAAAAATACAATTAGTAGAGGTTGCCTAACCGCTACAAATTTGAATTTAAAATCCTGTTAGAGTTTAGTCATGGTTGTCAAACCGCGACAAATGTTGGCGCTATTTTATCAGTGGAAATTTAAATTAGTAGCGGTTTTTTTCAACATAACCGCTACAAATGTTATTAGCTCCATTATTTATTTCACAATATCTATTTTATTTGAGGAAATTGCTTTTTATTCACTTCATATTAACTCCATTAATTATTTTACAATATCTATTTTATTTAGCTATAATAAATTTTTTTGACAAAATATATTTTTATTTTATATTGTTATATATTATAAGTAACATTAATAACCTAATATAAATGGAATATTAGTATCGAAATAGTACTCCAATATATGAAAAACATACCATAATAAAAGATAAAAAATATGTAACGAAATAAAAATGTCAACAAACCAAATAACATAAAAAAGAAAACAAACATCCAGCGGTTCAAAATAAAAACTAACTATCAGGAGCCTGATAATCAAGTCCTGTCTCATAGGGACTCTCTCAGGGGGGCGTGCGCACAACCAGAGGTGACAACGCCCGTGTCACCAGTAGCAATAGGATGCGGATGGGAATCCTCGTAAATGAACGGAGGGGGAGGGGGAGGCGGGGGGAATCCTCGTAGATGAATGGAGGGGGAGGCTCGGGAGATGGAAACCGTCTGTGAGGTAACAACTCAGTCAAGGCCCCAGCAACAGCATCCCAACTCTGCCTTTGACTCGCAATCCAACGGTCGTATCTCTCTTGCATGCGCCTATTCCTGGCATCATGCTTGGCCTTCTGTGCAGCAACCTGCTCGGCAACCTTCGCGGCAATGATCGCATCAACCTCCTCCGGTGGTGGCCTTCTCGAGCTAGAGGTGCCGGCCTCAGAGCCGGAGGCCTTGCCCTACACCATGCTAGGCCTAGCGCCTAACCCCATACCCTTCACGCGGCCAGGATGCTCTACTGGGCCCACAGCAGCTTTCAATGGGGCTGTAGGATCACAGACCCCTGTGACTCCGGGGGCTGCGACGCTCGTAGATCAACCTGGCTCTACTCAATCTGGGCCTGATGCACTGATTTCAGAAAACATTAATCAAACAATTTAATTCAATTTAAATATACGACATTAACTATATAAATAATTTTTGTGTGACTTACTATGATGTCCTCTGCTGCGTCAGAGGTCGGCATCCCATCACGGTGTCTATGGGTGCGTGTCGTGTGATGGACCTTCTGATGTGACCGACTTCTGATGTTCCTCTGCGACAGGGCCTGCAAGGAGGAGCAAACAAAATGTTAAGTGAAATTAATTATAGGTTTAAATGATTTCTTGTAAACTATATTTCAAGTACATTTAAACTATAAATTAAGTTAAACTATTAATGAATTTAAACCAAATGTAAACAATAAATTAATTTAATCTATATTTATATTTTTAAACAACATTTAAACAAAATTAATTTAAAGAAATTTTAAACAATAAATTAACTCATGTTTAAACAAAACATAAACTATGATTAATTAAAAAAACCTACATGTCCCTCTGCACTCCTCCGATAGTGGACAAAACCCGCCCAGTCATTTGAGTCCACGCCATCTAGGACGTTCTCGATCAGCTGCTGCAGAGGCATAGTCAAATCTCCATTATGCTGGTTGTTGAGACGACCCATCCGGCTCTTCCACCCTTCCCCCATTTTCATCAGTACGTACCTTTAATCTATATCATAATTTAATTAGTAATTAAGTAATAATTAATTAAGAAATAAATAAATAAATAAACCACAACTTATTACTATTAATATTTGAATTTAATTAAACAACATAAGTTACCTACACAATGTTAGTAAATGCTTTGTCCTTGTTCTCCGACGGAATCTTTCTCCAATCGTGGAACTCCCTCCCAGGGAAATATTCTCCAAGACTCTCAAGATCCTTATGAAGATGATTGTAGAGATGAATTTACCCAACTGACCCTGTCACTTCCAGGCTCATCTTAGTATCCGGCCCTTGCACTCAACCACAGGTCCAAGATAAAAGCCCAGGCATGTGTTCCAATTGGCTGAGATCCGTACCATAGTATTTTGGACCCGCTTAGTTATCTCCAGTTCAACTACGACAGTGACAGTGATAATAACAACCTCTCTCCCAGTCACGAGCCCATTTGTAAAGGGTGGTCCCCATAGCTAGTGTTAGCAGCCAGTTCCCAATAAATAAATGACTAAAGTATAATGACTAATTTTTATTTTTTTTAATAAATCAAATAAATAAATGTTAAAAGTTAAAATTGACTCCTTCCAAATAAATTTTTTCAAAGATAAATTTATAATATAGTACCCTTTTAGGGGGAAAATATCTTTGGATTCCGTTTTGAAGAATTCCACAATTTGCCAAGCAGTAAATTTAGGACGACGATTGTTGTTAGCTTTTATTTGGTGCAGTAAGCATGGCTGTGAACAATTGTTTTCTTCATATTTTTTAACAAACTTTTGCTATTTTGTTTTCGAAATCCATGAACAATTGCCTTCATATTTTTTTTTTTAAAAAAAAAACTTATGTTTCTTCTCTTTTCTATATACTTAGCATTCCATATATACATTGTTCAAATTTTTATTGGTAATTCACTTTTGATTTTTAGAATACTATGAACACTATGAGTAATGACATGCATATAACATAGGAATGACTCAAAAAGGGTAATAAAATGGTAAATGAATGTAGGTTTGTGTTTGGGTGAAAAGGGATTAAAATTTGAATTCTCTTACATTCTTCCCATTCATTTGAAAAGAAAAACATGGTTTTTTTTTTAAAAAAAAAAATTGTCAAAACACTAGATCTCATGAAAAATCAAAGAGTTTCCCACAAATTACACTTCCAAAGTGGAAAATATGACCCTTTACCACTTAGAACATGCATTAGAGCAAGTCATTCTCGAAAATTTTAGTTTAAGGCATTTTCTCATTTAAAAACAACCAATTAATGGGATTTAAAATGTATTCCCCTCCCCCACACTTAATCAACACATTGTCCTCAATGTGGAAAAAGAACTCTAAAGAGAATGCTAAGCAAGTTAAAATTCAAGGCACAATAGTAATTAAGTAGGGTAGTGGCCAAAAAATTCTAAGCATACTATAGGGGGTTCTTATTCTACTTACTAGACTATACTACTTCTACTTTTCTACTAGGATGTGTCCCTCCCCCACACTTATTTTCCTCATACAACAATTAAGCTCAAATAATCATAGGAATTATGAAGAAAATAAGTGAGGAACGAGGTAACCTTTGTTAGAGTATATTGAGTTGTTTGAAGGAAAAGTTCTCATCCACGATGAGAATCATGCATTCTTCCTTTGAAGCACCTTCTCCTACATTGAATTTCCTTAGTGGAGATGGTTCAAGATTAATTGGAAGAGGTCCAAGAATGTACAGTGAAGATTGGTACCACAAAGGTCCTTTCCAATGATGTGCCTGAAAAAAAGACAAGCAAACATCAGTATTTCATCCAAAAATAGAAACATGGAGAGATGTTAAGTGAAGAAAAGGCATGTTAAGTTCTAAACTCTCTAACTAAAGATGGAAACATGGAGAGATGTTGGGTACACCACATCATCCTTACAATCACAAGAGATGGAAGGCAAAAGAGTGGAAAAATGAAGAGAATTTTTCAAATCAGTATTACCCAAAACTTTTGAATTTTCAAAAGAATCATTTTCCTTGTCTAGATCGGGTGGCAAATCACAAGAAAGAATCATATGAAAAGATTCATTTTCATTTGCAACATCATCAATCAAAACAATTGAATCTTCCCTTATTAATTTATCATGCAATTCATTGGAATCAAGAGACATGTTAACTTATATAAAATATTTTAAAACATAATTGTCAACTTCTTTTCCTTTGAGACATGTTAACAAGGAAGCCATATGCATTAGAAATTATTCTCTTCTGATCTTCTCTTTGAATCCACAATATAATGCATTATTTATCTCATTTATGCATTCTTCCTTCAATGATAAATATGCTAAAACTCTTCAACGATTTCTATATAAATATAGGAAGAATTATTATCAACCTTCTTCAAATATTACTAGGACCATAGTCAAATATAATATTTCGAAATTTCAATGACACTTAAAAGTTTCTTCAAACACAACCATAATTTCACCACCTTATATAACAACATTTCCATCTAGCGTGTTGCACAATGCATAAATCCATATTCCAAACTTCTCTATTACTAGAGCAATTAAACTCAACAATATCAAAGAGACACTCTTTCATTATCCATATTTAAACATGCAACTTCATCATTTTCCATAAATACACTCAATTACAAAAAAGAAACTTACAATTAATCTTCTCTTCAAAATCTTATACTTAGTTCACCTTCAATTCAACTTAAAATAGGATTTAAATGAAAATCGACTCAAAATATAATATAAACTCTTCACCATAAAAATACCATTGATACACATATCCAAATCAATCTCCTTCCTCTCAAACATTTTATCAAACACTTTGTGAGCATTTGAATTTAAGTCAAAGAGCATAACCATAATTTATATATTCAAAACCATCTTGTTCCTCCTATAACATTATCAGGGTATACTTCAAGTATCCTAAACAACTCTTTCCACAAAGACCAGCTAACTAGAAATACCCAATTTATATAAGATATAACTTTAAATGAAATAAGGGTAAGAAAAACAGATCAAGAACAAGCCATGAAGTAACTCCCTTTCTTCCTTTTTATTCGTTTGGCCCCCCTTTGGCCCCTATTTAAACACCCCTTCTTTCAGATGCTTGATCACCGAGAAAGAGAAGAAATTTTAATATGTTACACACCCAATATGACAGTGAAAGACTAGGGGAATAAAAGAAGAGTTTTTTAACATACGGGCACATAGCATCTTGGATAAATGAAACAGAGGAAGAAGATGATAAAACACATCTACACTTCTAGGAAGAATTGAGAACAATGGAAATTTACAACGTTGGCGCTATGAGTACTGGCACATCGCTAATGGACAAAAGAACCAAAAGGAATGGTAAAGAGAGTGATTGAGATTATGTTTCAAATCCTTACTGGCCCTATAGGACTCCTCTGCGACTTCTAGAGCTCTCCAGAGAAAAGAGAAGAAGCAACAGCGGCGGGCGAAGGCGAACACCGACAATGAACAGCTAATCGGCGGTGAAATTGTGTGACGAAGAGCAACTAGAACGAATTGGAAAATCACCTAGGGATTTCATCTTCAAAACCCATGCCACAATCACGCACACAGATGCGACTATAAGGAAGAGAAAACATGAAGAACTACTCCCTCATGCCCACAAGGCAGCATTGACGGTGGTAGAAAAAGGGAAATGGAGGACGGCCGAAGGAAGCTCTATGGACTTCACAGGCGTTCCCAATATTTCCTTTCTCTACCTCTTTGTCAAAGTCGATGCAAACCAAATGCTTGGTGAAGGAAAAATATCTCATCATTTCTTTTCTTTTGGACAAAGGGCTAATTTAGTAAATTCAAGTTTTGAAATAAATAAATACAAATTCCCAAAAATTCAAACCATGTCCCAAATTCACCGGTCACCATGCTCCCAAGCTTCTAACTTAACTTTGTTCCCAAATTCTGAAAATATATATACATATATATTTATACAATATTAATTATTGATAAATCTACGTATACATATGTATAATCTTAAAGACTATTACTCATATCTTTAACAAATAAATCAAATATCAGTTAAAAACTGAAGTAACTATCTTATTTAATTTTTTTAGGGCCATTACATGGTCAAATCAAAAACTTCGAATCACAAGAAAAACATAGCAGCGGTCGTTAGTATGAATAGCTCTTCCAGTCTCTTAGCTTTGTCCAACTTTTGTCGTTGGAGAGGAAACCGGAATGACAGTTTCAATGATTTGGGGTAGAGGGAAAAGACCACTACAAGAAAATAGTTAAATAGTGACGGAATTTGCGACAGAATAAAAATGAAGTTTTTGCGACGGAATTATGAAATCCATTGCAAATGAGGGAGGTTTGCGAATGATTGATACATTTCTTCGGAAACCGGTGGATAAACACTGCCGAGTTGCGACGGAATGTATTGTCTATCCCAAATTGGCGGAAAAACATCTGCCGGTTTGTGACGGATAGAAAAGTCTGTCGGAAAACCTAGTGGGGGTTTTGCAATGGACCAATTGGTCCATCACAAATCCCACGTGGGGTTTTGCGACATACCGGTTCCTCTATCGCAAAGCCCCGGTGGGGGTTGCGACGGATTGGAGCATTCGTTGCATGCCCCCACGGGGGTTACGACGGAAACTGTGGTCCGTCGCAAACTGGTGGAAAAAACTCCGCCAGTTTGCCACAGAATTGTAGAATTCGTAGCAAAAGGGCCGATTTGCAACGGATTTTAATTCCGTTGCAAATCGTGACCCTTTAACTTCCTTCCTCGTCTTCTTTCGCTCAGTTCATTCGAGTTTTCAGTCCCTCGGCGTCCTTCGCAAACCTCCGGCCCTCCTCCTCGTCATCGCCCCTCCGGCTATTTGCCTCCTCCTCAGTTTTCTACCCTTCCGCCTTCTCATCACAACCTCTGTTCATTTTTGGCGAGTTCTTCTTCCGGTCCGGTCGTCTCCTCCTCCCCTTGGTCCGGTCAGTTCTTCCCCTTCCCTTTTCGGTCACCAGCTCCCCTTCCATTTCAGGTAAGCTCCCTTTCTTCTCTCTTATTTTTCTATTTATGGTTTACCATGATCCCAAATGCTAGAATAGTAAAAGGCTTGTTTTCTTCATCTTGAATTATAAGAATTTATTCTTAGTTTGACTGCGTAATATAATGTGATGATACATGAGTGTTTACATTTTGAATTGGTAAAATTGTCTTGTTGGAAATTCTGAAAGCTAATGTTGGATGTTTCATTTTTTTTGATGATAATGAGTATTCCTTTCGTGAATTAAATCATTTATGTTGGATGTTTTGATTGGATGTGATTAGTGAGAATATTAATCACAGGTAGCGGATAGTGTGACCTTTACCTTCTTATTAGTAAAATATGTATCAGAGTATTCACGCGGCAGAGCATGTAAACAATTTGGACGATATAATACTGGTAAAGTAAATAAGTAATCAAAAGAATAAGTTTCCCTGAAGGGTTAATATACAATCATCCCGTGTAAGTACCAAAATAATCAAAAATATCATACAGTCATCCAAAATAAAAGATGTAATAACAAAAAGCCATTTCCAGCATCCTCTTCAAAATCCTCAATCTTGATCCACCATCTTACCTTTAGTCTCCTGCTCCATCCTAGATGCACTTCCTGAATACTTGTAATAGCCTGGGATTCATAAATGAACCCCAGAGTAACCATTAATCTCGTATCCAGAGTATGTAAGAAAACCACAAACATAAACCATACAACATTTAGTAGGTCGCACACAATGAGGCATAAAGCCTAAACCAGAACAAGCAGTCTTTATAACACATAACACAGACTGCTCAGTAAGGCACATATTAATGCCAAGGGTCGCACACAACGGGTTCCGGTACCAAAGCGCTTGGAAACATAGCGCCGAATGCATATACAATCATGGTAAAAGATACATACAAAGTCATACAAAGCATATGAGATTAAGGTTACTTACCTGCAAGTAGCTGATTAGTAAGATAACAAACTCCCGGCTACTACATAGAAATGATAGACCTAAAATAATGTAATATAAACAGTGTCATTCACAATATAATCTTTTCCTTTAAAATATGTAACTATATACTTCTATGAAGGTCTTTTCATCATTTGAAACTCATTAATTTTGTTTGTTAATGAGTATCTCTTCATTAGTAACTCACCCTTCATTTTCGCATAAGGCCCTGAAAATTCCAAAAATTTGACCCAAATTCAAAAATTCATAACTAATTGTAGAAAAATCCGATTGAGGTGTTCCAAAACTCTAAGTGACCCTTGACATGTCTATTTTTGATTAAAAATACTTGCCAAGGCCAAAAACACTCAAATAATTCCGAGTTTACAAAGATGCCCTTGCTCATTTTTTTCAACTTCTTAACTTGTATTTCTTCTTTTTTTATCCTTAATTCTTCCAAAATCATACTCCATAATTTTCCTTATACAAAATTCCATTTTAAACACTTTAAACCCACAAAAATAACATCATATCCTCATGTTCTAATTATTGGCCAAAATCCTTAAAATTACAAGAGATTAAGGAGATAACTCACTTGTTCTAATTTTTTTCTTCTCTCACCACCTCTTGAATTCCTTTGTAATGCTGACTTGGGCTTCAATAATATCATGTACAAGTAATAACTATGATTTCAAACATAACCATATGAATTTAAAGGAAGTATAATAATTTTCACAACTTCCTTACCTCGATTTCCTTTGTAATTCTTCTTGTACTCTTTCTTGGCTCTATTTCTCAAGCTCACTACTCTCTTCTTCTTCCCTATGTGTGTGTGTGTGTGGCACCCTCTTGGTGCCAAATGAGGGGTAATATCTCTTTATATAGAGGTATGGGTACCAAAAATATCTCCTTGTGATTTTACTAATTTGCCCTTACCAACTTGATATCTCTAGGTTCTTCTTCATTTTTCTAGAGAAAATCTGATTTTTCTCCTCCTCCTTTCCATGTCATGTGTCCTCCCTTCGGCATAAAATATCTTTTAATTATATGCCCATTTGTGGTTGTAATTCTTTGCTTAATGAAGAAGATTATTAGGTGTCTCATATAATTAATCAAATGTGTACAAGTGTCCTCAACTAATCTTCTTTAAATATTATATTGACACTTGGTAATCTTAGGTGTCCACCTCTTTAATTGCTTACCTTTCCATGTGTTCTTCTCTTTAATTCTTTAGTAGATGAAGGTGTACATGTTTCCCCCATCAACTAATTTTTAATTTATATGAAGACATGTGGCCTTTTTCTAGATGTCTTCTTATTAATCATGTGATAAATCTATTTTCTTCCCCTTGCCTTCACCAATTCAAAATTATGGGTCTTTTTGGGAGATAATTATGTTTTCCAACTTATATTAATTATAAGTAGATAAATATCCTCATATCATGACACTTGTCTTTCTAGGGTTTTCTACATGATTCTCATCTCCAACTTGATGTAATTTGCTTTGTCTTCATTCTTCTCTTCTAGCCATGCGTCACTTTCATGAGTCTTGGGATATTTCATACCTTTATGATCTCTTTTGAGTTCATGTGCATATGTCATTTTCAAAGGCAAAGATATTTTTTTTAATAATCTTCCTATTTTGCCATGTGTATATGATCTTGAATTCTCCATTATCTTCTTATGCCTCTTCTTTTCATGCACAATAATGATCCTTTATTAGCCAATTAGATTAGAACAAATATCCTTTGTCATGGATTTAATGAAAATTCCACATATTCCAATAATATGCTACTAATTCATTTTATACTCATGAAAATCCTGTCACAAGCTAATTCCTAAATCTCTAGGCCCTAAAATTCAGGATATTACATATTGTTTTTTATGGTTTATTTTGTGTAGTGAAAAAATTGTGTGAGAAAATTCTAATGTAATTAGAATGGGAGGAGAAATTGGTGTTAGATTATAATGATTGTAATTTGATTATATTTCTTTTTTTGAATTTACGAAATATTGTAATGTAAGTTCCAATTTGTTTGTAGCCTCATTTGATAAGGCAAAATTGTAATTGAAAGTTGATTACAATTTTGATTGTTTTTATATTATATATACTGATTTTTTTTTTTTTACTTCTATGCAATTTATAATTACACTCACAAACATATATATTGAAGCTAAAGCATCGATAATTTGAAAAAAACAAATTATAAATATTGTTTTCATTATAGGGTAATTTATAAAAACAAAAGATAAAGTGGATTTTGTATATTTAATAAACTTGATTAAGTCTTATATATATTATTGTCTTATATACTATTAATTAGTTTGATTTCAACATTTTTGTATTTGCTTATTTACGGTAGAGTTCCTAAAATAATCACATGAAATTTGCTCCATATATATTAGAAAGCCCTTGTATAGGGTTGGGTTGGAGAAGTATGGAAGGCAATCGTCATATGAGTTGAATGTACAGTCATTTAACTAAGAGAAAACAACTTACTCAAGCATTCTTGGATGGTTTGGAAGAGTTCATCCAATTTGCTTTGGCGCACGCAACTAATGAAAGTACCGCAATCAGTTGTCCGTGTGTAAAATGTAAGTGTTTAAAATTTCAAGATCCGGGCACGTTCAGAATCCATTTGTGTAGAAAGGGATTCATGAAGGATTATGAATGTTGGGAATGCCATGGGGAAGTCCGACAAACACCGAGTGGTTATTATGGGGACACTAGTCATCGAGACAACCTTAATCAATATGAATAGTTGTTTATAGATGCCGTGGGACCGTCAATTGGCCAATATTTTGATCCCATTACCTATACTGAACCATCATACATGAGAGAGGAGACCGATGCACATACTCAACCATCATACATGGGAGAGGACCCTAATCCGAAAGTGGATAGGTTCTATAAAATGTTTCAAGATGCGCAATGTCCATTATGGGAGGGTTGCGAACACATTGAAAATAGTGAACATTCATTGCTATCGGCTACCCAAGCAACACTAAGCTTGAAGGCTGATCACCATATGAGTGAGAAGAATTACAACGAAATGATGCAGATAATGCGTAAGGCTATTCCCAAGCAAAGAAAAAGGTGAAAGAGCTCGAGCTTAGATGTGAAAAAATCTATTGCTGCCTCAGAGGATGTATGTTGTATTAGAAGGACAATGCTGAGTAGACCAATTGTAAATTCTGTGAACATGACAGGTACAAAGTTGTGAGGAATGGAAGGAAACGACCCTTTAAGCATTAAGCAAGATGTAGTACTTTCATCTCGTGCCCAGACTTTAGAGATTGCATTCATCATAACAAATAGCTGCTCACATGAGATGGCATCAGTAGCATCGCAGGGATGAAAAATTTGTGACGCATCCATCCTATGCCGAAGCTTGGCTTAAATTTGACGAGATGAATCCTTTGTTTGCAGCGGATCCCTGTAATGTGCATCTTGGTTTATGTTCGGATGGGTTCGCTCCTTTTAACAAGACGGGCAAGAATTATTCCTGTTAGCCTGTGATTGTGACTCCATACAATCTCCCACCTTCTATGTGCATGAGAAGAGAGTTTTTGTTCCTTAACACGTTAATCCCTGGGCCATCCAAAAAAAAAGATAGATGTGTACCTCAGGTCGTTGATAGACGAGTTGAAGATGTTGTGGAGTGAAAGGGTTCTTACGTACGATGTATCATTAAGCAAGAATTTCACTATGCGGGCTGCCTTAATGTGGACGATAAATGATTTCCCTACATATGGGATGTTGAGTGGCTGGCAAACATTGGGGAAGCTTGCATGTTCAGTATGTCTTGAGCTGAACTTGGGTTTTAGCTTGCAATACAATCACAAGGTCTATTGGTTTGATAGGCATCGCAATTCTTACCCATCGATCATGCGTTTAGGAAAATAAACTAAATGACCATTACGAATATTTTGTAATTGATTTACGATTTCTAATTGATTTACGATTAGTTTGTAATCAATGGGTATTTACGATTTCTAATTGATTTACGTATATTTTGTTTTCTTTAAGCATCTATGTACTAACATTTTCAATACTTCGCATTTCTTCCTTCAGCACACTGCGTCGCCTCGGAGCCAGGTAGGGGAAGCTAGTTCCTCCGATACACCAGTCTGGGGATCAATTGATCCTGCGACATGGTTGGTGTGGATCCGTCCTGTCGGCAACCAAGAATAAGTCATGTAAAGTTACTAGTAACGTTTCGATTTTTTACCTTTGGTTTGTATGCTAATATTTGCATCGTTTCCTCTGTCTTCAGGTTTGAGCCTTATGGTCTGGTAGCAAATTTCATGGGGGACCAAATATTCCGTAATTACAATCAGCCTTGGGCCAATTGGACAAAGCTTCCTCATAATGTTCGGGATGCTTGGTTCAATGAGTTATTGGTAAGTTATGTGCTTTATGGTTATTAATTTCTTATCAAAATGCAAACTGATTAAGTACTTTTATAATTTGGAGCACTAATTGTTCATTATTGATTTTCAGGGAAGGTTTAGGTTGTTGCCTGACCATCGAGGAAATTTGAAAAAAGCTTATAACTACAAGGGAGGTTGGTGGTTGTCTGATAAGTTTTATAAATTGAGAAATAATATAAGCAAGCAAGATTGGATTCAACCTAGACTGCAAAACCATTATTTCAAAGATGAGCCGACAATGAGAATTTTAAGAAGAAAACTGAGAAAAATAAATTAAATAGGGCCTAAATGGATGGACCGTCATATATTGAAGGCTCCATTCCATTTAGTGAGAGCGACCCTGCATCCTCTCAGTCCGATAACGAGAGTCTATTCATTTAGGCTACAAGCGGATTTAACAAGAAAGGAAGACTCTTCGGGGTGGGTGCCTCTGCCAGCCGACTGAAGCATATGAAGCACTCCTCATCCGGTAGTGTTGAAGGTGTTTCTGCAGGTAAACGTAATACATTTGATATTGATTGTTACATTTTCATCCCCTTGTCTATTTAAATGAAGTACAAAAAATAAACTGACTTCTTAATGTTATTTTTGCATATAAGCTTAAGAGGATGAAGGCGTTGGTGTAGGAGCAAGCAGGTCAATTGAATCTGCAAGGAGAGAAGCTGAATCGAGCAGAGCAGTAAATAAATCAGCAAGTAGAGCAGATGAAGCAGATGCAGGATCTACTTCAATCCCTATTGAGGAACAAGGGTAAGGGGTCGGCTCCTGGTGATGATGATAATGATGATCATACTGTTGCTTTTTAGACTTTTTTTAATTCATTTTGTTTGCAACATTAGTACTTATATTTTGTTTTCTCTATGTATACTCTTATGAATTTTATGATATACAAGTCTTTTTTATTTTATTTTTCTATTTTTTCTATTTTTTTAATGAAATGAATTTTGCGACGGAAAATAAATTTCGTCGCACAATTTGGGAATTTGCGACGGAAAGATATTCCATCTCAAATTTAGGAAATTTGCGACAGAAATTTGATTTTTCGTCGCAAAAAATGGTTTGCGACAGAAAAAAATCTATCGCAAATGATTTTTGCGACGGAAAATCCTTTTTTTGCAAAGACTTTTTTTTTGTAGTGGACGCCGATAGTGGTTGGACGGACGACGGTCACAGGCGATGGAAACGTGAGAGAAAGGCACAAAAGAGATTTATTGAGGCTTGGGATTTAGGGTTTCAAATCTCAAAGAAGCTTCTTGACTCTCAGTTCTCTCTTCTCTGACTCTATTTCGACAATGCAGCTGATGTTGTTGTTTTTTTAACACATATAAGGGTATTTTGGTAATTTCTACTTAGCTAAGGCAAAAATAAAAATTACACTTTACCTTAATGAGTATTCAAACCCATAACCCAAGAGATATTTGATCGTTCCCAATACCTTCAAATTTCACCTTGACACCCAATTATAGTAAATAGTAAATATATAATTAATTTATAATATTATAATTTTTTTTTAATTCTCAAAATTATAATTAAACAAAGTATAAAAAGATTACACTACAAATAGGCTGCCTTACATTAGCGTTAGAAGATCAAACCGAGCAACCTAATCAGCGAACAAAAAGGGTAAAGCTCCAAGGAAATAGAACAACTAACGAAAATAAAAGATCTACAGCTATAATATGCCTTGGCCCATCATATATTACGGATTCACCAAAAGTGAATCACCCCAAACTACTACCATAACTGTCTAGACTTGGAGAGCACCATAAGGAATAAACATGTAGTGATTATTGTCAAACTCTCGAGTTGACTCTCCAAATTTACCATGTTTACATTTCTAGCTTACAAAAACAAATCAAGTCACTAGGAAACTCATACTAGTTGTAAATTCGGTTAAACTCACGAGTTTATACAACAAGTTTACCGTCTTTACGTTTCTAGTTTACAAAAAATGTGTTAGCTTACTCTTAAACTCGTATCAACTTTTTTGATTTGATTATGCTCAGTGACTTTATAAATAAATTTTATAGAGATTTCTTTGTTAAATATGATAAATGATGAATGTTGATGGAATTAATTTCAATTATTTGGATTTAAAATATATCTAAATCAAATTGTTGTCATTTTTATATTTTAATTATTTAACTATACACTAGTTATACCTATTTAATAATAAAAGTAAATTCTTATTAGTTTACGATTCGAGTTCATAATACGAGTTTATGTCACTACCACGAGTTTACTTAAACTTGCGAATTTGACAACCTTATGATGTAAATGTTTGATGACTCCCCATTTCTAATTAAATTTGAGATGTACTTTGGTATGTTTGGGAGTTTTCAATCCTAAATTAAAGGAAGTTAATTAAAATTTTAATAAGATATCAATTTGGCACATGATGTAGGGGATTTTATTGCAAATATTATAATTTTAAATTAAATAGAAATTTTTAGCTTTAGGTAAAAGAATAAATAAATTTTAATAGTTTAAAAGTTTTGTTAAAATAATAATAATAAAAAAAGAAGAATGTTTATTTGTTCTCCAGCTAGAAACTAGCTGATGTTATTATTAGTTTTAAGTAGAGAGCAATGGGCACGACTTCTGGGGTCTTCTTCTCTTTCAGTGAGCCACGCCGTCAGGGATGTTGTCCCTGTTAGTATTTAGGTGTCCTAGAGACAATCTGTAAGGACAGATCAACACCATTTCTACGTTGTAGTATTTCATTATTAATAAATGAGCACATTTTATCTTTATCATATTTATATCTTGCCTTTATTTTAAGGTAAATATGTGTTTGAAGATAAAAGTCCTAGGAATAGAACATGTGTTATTCTTGAGGATCAATGATAGAGATAAGAGGACTCGAGAACACTGGATATCTATTGCCTAAAACTTGTTCCTAGTCTTGAATCACCATTGATGATCTCAATAAGACTAGTACGACATCATCTACATGTATGAGATACAAGGTAGGGACCTCATGGAATACAGGCATGGTGATGCCTTAGCTGATGTCGTGGGTGGATCTGTTGGAGAACAAATAGCACCGAATTGACCCGCCGAGACACTCCACGAAGATTCATTGTAGAGAGTATCATTGGATATGTAAAGTCTCTCATCGTTTAGTAGTGTGGATCATCCTAGACTTAAGGATGTCATCGAACACTATGTCCTAGGGTAATACTTTCATTGTACAACTCTATTCACCTGAAAGTGGGGAGAACAGTGTACTTTTGGGTGTAACTCGAATACACGAGTATATATGGACATGCTAAGAGGACTCACAGTCCCTTACAAGGGTTTAGTCATTCACAAGACCAGCAGAGCTTGGATAGCTTCTAATTAACTTGGGAGTCTGTGCGCACAGCAAGTGATCATGAAGAGTCATGATCCGTTATAGAGTTAATATAAGAAGATTCCTAGTTTTGTGAATTAGCTACATTTAGTCAATTAAGAGCGATGATACTCTATCTTTGCTCTCGACTAAATGTGAATGACGATGTGGGGATAATGTCTGCACGGTATCTAAATATGAAAGGTAGATCACTTGATCAACTCAATTAGTTATGGGGCCATAGAGCATTGCTAGTGTCTTATGAGGTAATTAAATAAATTGGGCTTGTTAAAGGAGTTTTAATTGGTTCAAGTTTATTTATGTCAGTGACTAATTGGGCCTAATGGGTCACACACAAAGGTTATTCCCGATTGCTTAAAATTAGCAAACTTGGGCCAATAATTGTTATTGACCTTTACCAAGAGTAAATGTGTAATTGGGTTTGTGTGAGACTCCAAGCCCAATAAGAAGCAAAATGGCATCACATATATGGTCCCCAGTGGGAAATCAGTTTCTCCACAAAAGGGCCCAAATGTGTTGGAAGACCTAACAGGGTCTTAGGCCAAGTTGAATTTGAAATTCAAATTTTGAATTTAAGTTTAAAATTTAAATTTGAATTTAAATTCAAAAGGTTAGGTTATAAAAGATAATTCTGAATTATCTAATATATATATATATATATATATATTATATAAAGATCCAATAATGATTGGATGGAGATAGGAGAAATAATAAATGAGGATTGAATTAAAAAAAATGATTTTGAATTTTAGTTTAAGATATGAATTTGATTCATCATCTTAAATTATTATTCAATTAATCAATTAAGATATAAATGTGATCTATCATCTTAAATGGTTGACTCAATCAATCAATCAAGAAATAAATGTGATCCATCATCTTAAATGATTGATTCAATCAATCAATTAAGATATGAATGTGATTCATCATCTTAAATTCAGTCAACCAATCAAGATATGAATTCAATTCATTGTGATTTGGATTTTCTAATTCAAGCTTGGATTTGGCCTTTTTTGTAAGCACTTAAATTAGGGTTAGACTCTTATAAAGTGATGATTTTTAGTGTACCCTTTGGTTGCACATTTTTCTAGGAGAAAAACAAGAGGCTTTTGTACTCTCTAAATTACGGTCTTCACCAAGGTTTAGAGAGAAAAAGGCGCCATCCACAAGGGCAAGGTTCCAATGATCTTACTCCTCCTATCTTTAACCTAATTCCAATAAACCACCACCTTCTTAAAAAGATAAAAACCCAAGGAAATCAAAACTCAACCTTGTCTTCGCCTAGCAAGCATCCAAAGAGTGGGGGGTTTCAAGAGAATGAGTTCTCGTTGCAATCGGGGGGTAGCCGTGTGGATCAACGTTAGAGGACATCAACAAAATTGAGGTCTTCAAGTGATTTAAGGTAACCCTAGTCTCCAATAGTCGTGTTATCAAGTTATCCTAATCTCCAATAGTTGTTTTAACGAGTAATCCTGAAGCTCATGAATATTATAAATTGTTATGAATTATCATGAGCACCATAAAGAGTTACAGATTAACAATTATTAACTAATTAACGTAATGAGTTAAGGTTAATAATTCATAAGGACTGTAAGGAGTTATGGGTTTCCGCAACTATCAAACAAAATTTTTGTTTTCAACCTAATGAACCTTTGCATGAAAGTCATGTAATAGGCAAAATTAACGAACAAGTGGTATCAAAGCCGAGCTCGTTACCGAAAACATATGGGGTAATATTATTGAATTTGATTCAATGATAAATTAGGATTTGAAAAAAAAATATGTGCATGTGTTTTTCTAACCTTTTTGTAGGTACAAGAAAAGGGATGATCATGGTTCCTCGAATGAATGATTTAAATTATTATTTTAATTTTAATTTTTTTTTGTAAATGAGATTGTTTTGTCCCAATTTAAATTTAAATTTTATTTTCTTATTTTTGGTAAATGGGATTGTTTTGTCCCAATTTAAATATTGCATAGAAAAATTGTAATAAGAATAAGAATGTAAACTTTTAGATCATGGACAAGTACAAGTAGAGTTTACCAAGAGATCATTCGACCATGATGAAAGAATTGAGAAGATTTATTATCCAAGACATGGAGATGTTTTGGATCAATAATCGAGAAGGCACCATGATCATCCACAAATACATGAATTGTTATTATTATTATTATTATTATGCATAGAATTATTACGACTAGTATGCATGATAATAGTAAACGTGATCACCACACAACTAGCATGCATGATAAATACAAGTTGTTTAGAATTAAACTATGTGATAGTAGTTTTATATGATTGTCTAATTTATGCATGCAAGATAAAATCAATTCTAGCTTAGAAATTGACTAAATGTTAGTTAATTTATTAGTTAGTAATTTAAGATGAGACTGTAAAGAACCCTCACAAAATTATCTAGTGAGTTTACCTCCCATCATCGTGGTGCTTAAACTCTTCGACATGGTAGTGCTCTCTAGCTCAGCTAAGACCTATCGTTTCGTCAGGTAACGGTGCCATTCAAAGTGTATGACACTTAAGATGATGGTTTTGCTAGACTAGATGTATAGTCTATAGGCTTAGCCGGGTCTATACATTTAGGGTAAATTATCTAGCGCATTTGTTTGCCTCCCATCATCGGTGGTGCCTAAGAATCCTATGACATAATAGCTCTTTCTACCTCAACCAAGACCTATTATTTCACAGTGTATGATGGTGCCATTCGAAGTGTATGACACTTAGGATGATGGTTTGTGCTAGACTAGATGTATAGTATGCAGGCTCAGCCGGGTCTATATATTTAGGGTAAAGATACCAGGTTGTTACATACTGATGTGGCACTAAGTGACAAGGTGTTGTCAACCTGATGATCAAAGAGAAGACATGGAGATGCTGTTGATCAAATCAACCCACTGGATAAGTAAGTTTTGCAGGCTTAGCCGGAAACAAATGATTCTAGTCGTTCTCTTAGTCCACTATGGATATCCTTATGAAGGATAACCCTAAATCAATAATAGAGGGTCATCGATTCTAGAGAAAATAGGGGCAGGGCCACATACGTTTCAAAAGTCTCTGTATATGGTTAGTGAAATACTTATAAGTCCTATTTTGTTTTTTTCTTCAACATATGAGTCATGACCGGAAACTTTAATTTTGTTCTATTATGGATACTAATAAGATAGCTGGACCTAACTTTAAGAGCTACAATCAGAATGAAAAATTAGTTTTGCTTTATGAGAAGATAACTTAGGTTTTAGATTCTCCAATTCCTATTGCCCTTACTCAAGGGCAAGGGAAAGCCTGTGGAGACAGACAATCTCAAGCCTGAGCACAAGCCCAAGAAGAAGAAGGGCAAGGGCAAAGGAAAGGGAAAGTCTAAAGACATTGTTGTATGCTTCCATTGTCAAAAGGAAGGACATTGGAGGAAGAATTGCCCATTAAACCTTATAAGCCTCAAGGGAAAGAAGCATGATGATGTTTCTACCTTTGGTACTAAAGAATCCTAGGAATAATGAACTTCCTAGTATTCAAGTTAAGAAACCGAGGTTGGATAATCGATCCAAACCTTAGAACTGTAGTTTGGGACACATTAATGAGACAAGATTGTCCAGACTCCATAATAATGATTGTATAAATTCCATGGATTTCAAATCTTATGGGCCTTGTGAGACAAGATTACCTAGACTCCATAATGATGATTGTCTAGATTCCATGGATTTCGAATCCTTTGGGCCTTGTAAATCTTGTTTGGCTGGTAAGATGACGAAAACCAAGCTAGGGAAGCTCATGAGTCACAGAGCCAATGAGTTGTTAGAATTCATTCATTCAGATGTTTGTGGGCCCATGTCTACTCAGGCTAGAGGAGGATACTTCTACTTCATCACCTTTACTGATGATAAGTTAAGATTCAGATATGTGTATCTTATGAGACATAAATCCGAAGCCTTTGAAAAGTTCAAAGAATTTAGGAATGAAGTAGAGAAACAACTTGGAAAGATGATTAAGACACTTCGATCTAATCGAGGAGGTGAATATCTTAGTTAAGAGTTTTAGGATTACCTAAGAGAGAATGAGATTCTCTCACAGTTGACGGCTTCATACATACCACATCAAAATGGTGTGTTTGAGAGGAGGAGCCGAACCTTGCTTGACATGGTACGGTCAGTGATGAGCAATACGAAGCTCCCAAAACATTTTGGAATTCGCCCTCAATGTGGCATTAAAACCTTTTTAAAAGGGTTCCGTCGAAATTTGTTCATACTACTCCTTATGATATATGGAGGGGCTGGAAGCCCAACTTGAGTTACCTCAAGATGTGGGGCTGTCTAGCTTATGTCAAGACCCTAACACCGGATAAATTAGGAGCAAGAAGCACCTTGTGCTAATTTGTAGGCTATCCCTGAGGAATTAAGGGATAATACTTTTACTACTATGAAGACTACAAAGTGTTTGTATCCAAGAATGCTACCTTTCTTGAGGAGGATCTACTCTCTCAAGTAGTTAGTGGAGTAAGGTAGAACTTGAAGAAATTCAAGACCTACAGGAACAGATAATAGAGCCCAAGTCTGTTGGTCAGGCGATGCCTCAAGTAGAGGCTATAAACATCCATCCCCGTAGGACTTCTAGGGTTAGTCATCAACCTGAAAGGTACAGTTTTGTGATTGAGAATCAACAAACCATTGAAGATGACAAGCCTACTTCCTTCACGGAGATAGTCAAGGATGTTGACTCCTCAGAATGGCTTCAAGCCATGCAATCCTGGATGGATTCGATGGATCAGAACAAGGTATGGACCTTGGTTCCACCACCTAAGGGAATAGTTCCTATTGGGTGCAAATGGGTCTTCAAAAGAAGACTGATGCAGATGGCAACATTCAAACCCATAAAGCTAGGTTGGTTGCAAAAGGTTATCATCGAAGGCAAGGAATTGACATTAAGGAAACTTTCTCACCTATTGCCATGATCAAATCTATCAAGATTATGCTAGCTATAGCTGCATATCATGATTATGAGGTTTGGCAGATAGATGTCAAAACCGCTTTCTTGAATAGTTTCTTGAAGGAGGAGGTGTCACTACTACAAAAAAAAAACCCAAAAAACGTCCTAAATAAGACCCAATTAACTTTTTGTATCCTTGATCCTTTCTGTAAAATCTTTTAAATATTCGAACAATCATTCCCAGCTCTCTTTCTTCGTCTTCTTCTTCATCATCATCTGTCTCCTTAGCTTCTTTGAAAGCTTTAAGAGCAACGCCTTTGAACTTGCTAGTTGCTTCATCAAGTGCCTTTTTGAACTTGAGCTTGGATTCATATTCAGAAAGGCTACCAAAGAGGTCTGCAACAGATGCCATTGATTCACCACGAGTTTCTTCAATGGCAGTCACTTTAGCTTCCCAGTCCTTGTTGAGGATATTGAGGATTTTCCTCACTTGGGCATGTTGCTCATATTCTTTGCCTAATGTAGCAAGCTGGTTGATCAGATGAGTTAATCTTAATTGAAATTCGTTGATGGATTCACCAGGCTTCATTCGAAGAAGATCATATTCTGTTATGAGAGTGTTGACTCTATTCTGCTTTACTCCAGTAGTTCCTTCATGAGCTATCTCCAGAGCATCCCACATGGCCTTTGCATTTGGCAAAGTGCAAACACGAAAATGCTCCTGCTGACTTAAGGCACTTTGCAACATCAGGATAGCTTTACTGTTGAGTGTGATATTCCTCCTATCATTCTCATCATAAGCTGCTTCAGGCTTTGAAACTCTAACGCCATTTTCGACAACTGTTGGGTTGTAGTCTCCAGTCTCAAATACTCTCCATAGGCCATATTCAGAAGCCATGACAAAGACTCTAAATTTGGCTTTCCAGAAGGAATAATGCTCTCCACTGAATCCCGGTGGTCTGTTGATCGAAGCTCCATCAGGTAGAATACTTTCCATAGTGATCCTTCCCAAGATGTTAATCTTTTCAGAGAAGAACTTGCTCTGATACCAAATGAAAGTGGAGCCTAATCACCAAGAGGGGGTGAATTGAGGATTTTAAAATTCTTTTCTAAATGCTATGTTTTTCGACACTAAAAACAGAGGTGAACAGAGTAATTGGGTCTTATGTAAGGCATCCTGAATTTGCCAAAAATGAGATTGTTGGCGTCCTGATTTTATTTTAGGACGCCTTATATGTTTTTTTATATACCTGCTGCATATTTATAAACTTTCCCAGGCAGTGTGATACACTTACGTTACTGATAACAACTTGACACTAACACATATTGCTTCTAGTATAAACAGATATTGCTAGAGAAATGATATTGTCCATAAAAAAAATAAAACAATTAGAAGGAGGAATATATTAATAGCACAAGTACTTGATAGACCACTGAAGGAACCAAAACTTATAATTGAAGCTTTGAAAGATACAATGAATACTGAGCTCAAACCTATAACCTTTTCTAACTAAGACATAACTATTCTTCATCACAAGGACAATACCAGACTCAAAAGCTTTTCTGACCAGGACATAACTATTATTCATGAAGAAAATAATTTGACATGACAGAAACACTCCAAGGATACCTCTCACAGGAAAGATGTATGATTAAAGACAGACCAACAATACCTTTATTTTCTTGAAAAGGTTTGGAATATTTTCATCATCAAAAGGAAGAGTGCCACAAAGAAGAGCGTATAAAATTACACCAAAGCTCCAGCCATCCACTTCAGGCCCAGCATAATATTTTCTAGAGATTACCTGACAAAAAACGTAGAGTACAACAAAAAAATATGAATCACCAAAAGACACCAAATATGCATCAAAAAAAGTCTTTCTAAATAGTAACAGCATCCATTATTTGCAATTAAAAGGATTCCAAACCTCAAGAGCAGCATAGTTTGGGCTCCCACAACTTGTCTTAAGGAAATGACCATCAATCATGACGTTGCTGTTAGTTCTCATTGTGTTTTGATGATTAATAACAATTGTAAACATGAGAGAATGTTTTTGTCAAAGATTGGTAAAGCATGTTGATTTCTATTAAAAACATTCTATCAGCGCCAAACTCGAGCTTGGGACTCCAAACTCGAGCTTGCCCCTTACAAAAAGTAAACCAAGCTATTTTGCATTTTCTAAACTTGAGCTTGGTCCATAAACTTGAGCTTGAAGGTTTTCAAAGTTTACTCATATACTGAGTAAGCTCGAGCTTGCACCTGTAAGCTTGAGCTTACGAAGGTTTTGAGGATTTTATCAAGTTACTCAAATTGCAAACTCAAGCTTATTAGTTTTAAGCTCAAGCTTGCCTCTTCCGAGACTTTTCTCAAAGAGTTTACAAACGTGTAAACTCGAGCTTGCTTTGTTGCAAGCTCGAGCTTACCTCGGCAAAACCCTTTAAACTTGAGCTTATCATTTTTACGTAGAGTTTGTGAGTTTACAAAATCTGTAAACTCGAGCTTGGCATCCCAAGCTCGAGCTTACACCAGGTAGAAAGTTTTTCAAGTTTTCCTTTCAAAAAGTAAACTCAAGTTTGGAATTGTAAACTCAAGCTTGCGTCTGACAGAAACTATTCAGAGATGTTAACATTTTATGACAAAGTCGAGCTTGCCCCAGCAAGCTCAAGCTTGGGTCAGACAGAAAGCAATGTCATATTTTGAGCTCAGCAAACTCAAGTTTACCCTCTAAGCTCAAGCTTGCATTTTGTGAACTAAAATTATTTTTGACATGAATAGTGCCAAACTCGAGCTTACTCACTAATAAGCTCAAGCTTGCGTTTTTTCCATTTTGGTTCTCAAAATGATTTCAAACATGTTTCCCCGACAAATTCTAAACTCGAGCTTACTCACTTACAAGCTCGAGCTTGAGACTTCCAGAGGCAAAACTCAAGGTTTAAATAAAGACCAAACTCGAGCTTGGTAGGCTAAACTCGAGCTTGGAACTTCAGTACAGAAGAACGCATTTGAATGCATTTTGTTCAGTTTGATTTATGCTATAGCTTGATTACGTGAATTGGTTGTATATGATTTATATGATTCATATCAATATTTCCTAACCAAATTTAACCAGTTTGCTTATGAGATTTCAAGAGATCTAGGTTTGTTTTAAAGAAGACCTTAAGACAACAAGTTGTGCAACTTGCAATATAATATTGTATCTCTCATCTAAAGCAATGGATTACAACCTGGAAAGTTGGACAACCATTCTCCAAGACAGAAAGCTAGCCTCCACTATCCTAAGGCATCTGAAACACATTATACAAGGCCTCCACTAAGCATAACAGTATGGAACATACTATTCTGAAGCCAACATTCAAATATTCAATTCTGGAATTACTCTCAACAGCTATATTCAGCAGCTAAGCTTCCAACAGCTATAATTTCGAATAGCTTCAAGTTTGAATGGATCTATAACGGTCACAAGCTTCAAACCAGTATATATACATGAAGATTTGAAGTCTGAAAGCAGAGAAGACATACACAGAAAACGCATACAAAGATCTCAGTCTTTAACTGCTTATATTTCTCATTTTGTATCTTTGATACATTGTACTTCAGTGCTTATCTTTATTCACTCTTTGAGAGAGTTCATCTCTGTAAATTATTCTTTGTAAGAATCTCAAAGTTGTGGGACTTTGAGGTTGGGTTATCAGATTACAACTTGTAAGGGGGAGTGTATCCTAGAGAGAGGATAACTTTCGAGTACGAGTGTGTATCGATTTGAGTGATAGTAGAAAAACCCGGAGAGTCCGGGGACTGGACGTAGGTCAAGAGTTAAGACCGAACCAGTATAAATCTTCTGTGTCAAGCTCTTCTTCTCTAACTCCATTTACCTTGGTTAAGCATCTGTTGTGTGGGTGATCTGAAAAGATTTTTTTAAAAATCCCCAATTTACCCCTCCTCTTAGTGATTTCCTTCACTTTCATTTGGTATCAGAGCCTGGTTATCTACTTTAAGGATTAACATCCTAGTACAAAGATCCAATGGAAGGAATTCTACCCGATGGAACTTCAATCAACAGACCTCCAGGATTCAATGGAGAACATTACTCCTTCTGGAAGGCCAAGTTCAGAGTCTATGTAATGGCAACTGAGTATGGCCTATGGAGGGTGTTCGAGAGAGGAAACTATGAACCAACAACGAGAAGATGGTGTCGAACTCCTAAGCTAGAAGAAGAGTATGATGAGAATGAGAAAGCAAGTCACTCTCAACATGAAAGCAATTCACATCCGCAAAGTGCTCTAAGCCAAAAGGAGTATTTTCGAATTTGCACTTTGTCATCTCGCTAAAGCTATGTGGGATGCTCTTGAGATAGCCCATGAAGGACAGTTGGAATCAAGGAAAATCGAGTAAACACTCTCATGACTGAATATGATTTATTTCGTATGAAGTCCGGAGAATCCATTAGTGAATTCATTTCAGATTCACTCATCCGATCAACCAACTTGCCGCATTGGGAAAAGTCTATGATCAACTTTGTCCAAGTGAAGAAAATACTAAATATCCTCGGCAAGGAATGGGAAGCTAAGGTCACGCAATCGAAGAAGCTCGCGGTGAATCAATGGCTTCGAAGAAGCACTATTTGCGTCTTTCTGAATATGAAGGAAAAATTAAATTCGGAAAAGGGCTTGATGAAATTGATGGCAAGAATAAAGGAATTGCTCTCAAGACTGTCAAAGAGGTAAAATCAGATGATAAAGATGAAGATGAAGATGCTGAGCTAGGCATGATGGTTCGAAAATTCAAGAAATTCTACAAAAAGGACCAAGCCTACAGAAAGTTTCACAAGAGTAGCTCTAGCACAGAAACAAAGAAACCTATCATATGCTATGAATGTGAGAAGCCTGGCCACATCAAGTCTGAATGTCCACAGCTGAAGAACAAAGATAAGAAATTCAATAAGTTCAAAAGAAGAGCTTATGTTTCAGCTATATGGGGTGATAGCTCATCCGATGAAGATGAAGCTGAAGAAGAAGACAAAGCTAATATATGTCTTGTAGCTCAAGAAGAGGATTCAGATATTGAAGAGGTAAATAATTCTGACTCATCTTATGATGAACTTTCAGCAGAATATAATTCTCTTTTCATTGAATTTCGAAAGATTGCAAAAGAGCTTCTATCTTCAAAGAAGAAAATTAAATTGTTGGAAGAACAAGCTCAAACTGTTTCTTCTTCTGTTTCTCCTTGTGAAAACATTTCTTAAAAGAATTGCGAAAAGATTTCAGAAAACGTTTGTGACAATTGCTGTATTTTAGAGAAAAGAAATTTGTATCTTACAAAGACTCTTGAGAAATTCACTAGAGGTAGTGAAATGCTCAATGTTATTTTAAAACAGCAAAGGTTCACAAATGACAAGTCAGGAATTGGTTATAGACCTGATTTTGATAAACAAAAAGGGAAGAAGAAGGTTGGACAAAAATCTTATTTGAACTATTTTCGAAAAAAAACTCCACTCCTCTAATCCTTTTGCTCATTGCAACTATTGCAATCGTAAAGGTCATACAACTTCTTCTTGTTTTCATAAAAGGGAAAGAAGAAACAAGCCTATAGGTAATTATCAATGGGTGCCTAAGGGATCCTATAAGATTCCTAAGACACAAACTAACCCAAAAGGACCCAAGAAAAAATGGGTACCTAAGACTTGATATTCTATATCATGCGGGTTTGTCTTAGAGCATCAAAATCCAACAAATGGTTCATTGACAAGTGGATGCTCAAGACATATGACGGAGACGAATCTAAATTTGCTACAATTAAACCTAAGGATGGTGGCAAGGTAACATTTGGTGGAAATCAATCCGGAAGGATTCTTTGGAATTGGAGAAGTTGGAAACAACGAAGGACCACAAATCAAGGATGTCTACCTTGTGGAAGGCTTATGTCACAACCTCCTTAGTGTAAGTCAAAGCACAGATAAAGGTAACTTAGTTATCTTTGATTCTGAAGAATGTTTAATTGTGAGCAAATATGTTCTCTCCTTAGATAACATTAGAACTAAGGCTTTATTTAGAGCTCCTAGAGAAGGTAATTGTTATACTCTCAATCTCTCTAGTAATTCTGTTTCTGAAAACTGCTTTATTGGTAACTTGGATGAAAGTTGGCTTTGGCATAAACGATTAGCTCATGTTAATATGTTTCAACTTGACAAGTTACAGAAAAAGGATCTGGTTATTGGTTTACCAAAATTACAGTTTAAAAATGACATGATCTGTGATGCATGTCAAAAGGGTAAACAAACCAAGTCTTCCTTCAAATCTAAAAATGAAATTTCAACTAATAGACCTCTTCAACTACTTCATATGGATTTAGTTGGACCAGCTAGAGTAAAAAGCCTTGGTGGTAACCTTTATACGTTGGTCATAGTTGATGATTTCTCTAGATTTGCTTGGACCATATTTCTGTCTTCAAAAGATGAAACATTTGATCAATTTTCTGTATTTGCCAAGAAGGTCCAAAACGAGAAAGGATTCTTTATTGCAGGAATTCGCACGGATCATGGTGGAGAATTTGAAAATCATGCCTTTGGAGAATTTCGTGATAATATGGGCATTGATCATAATTTCTCAGCCCCAAGGACTCCTCAACAAAATGGAGTTGTTGAAAGAAAGAATAGATTCCTCACTGAGATGGCAAGGACCATGCTAAATGAGAATCAGACTTCTCAGGTATTCTGGGCTGATGCTATGAGCACTGCATGCTATATTTCAAATCGAGCATATCTCCAGAAGAAATTGAACAAAACTCCCTATGAGCTGTACAAAGGAAGAAAACCCAATATAGCTCATTTGCACATCTTTGGATGCAAATGTTTCATCCACAACAATGGTAAGGACAACATGGGTAAGTTCGATTCCAAGTCGGATGAAGGTATATTTTTGGGTTATTCAAATAGAAGTAAAGCTTATAGAGTCTTTAACACTAGAACACGTATTGTTGAAGAATCTATGCATGTTGTATTCTGTGAAACCAATCTAGACAAATCCTTGGATGATGATGATGATGTTTCTCCTATTTCAAATCAATCTGGTTCTGAAACAGTTCCTACTTTAACAAATTCTGAAAAACCTTTGGAAAAGGAACCTGAATTTGAAAATCATTGTGAAAATGTTTGTGAAAACACTGATCAACATCAACCTAAATCATGGAGATACATTAGGAGTCATCCTCTGGATCAAGTGATAGGTGATGTTAATCAAGGAGTTAGAACCAGAAAAAGCACCTTGAATGAAGTCACATTTTCTGCATTCATTTCAAAAATTTAACCCTCTAAGATTGATGAAGCCCTGTCAGACAATGATTGGGTTATAGCAATGCAAGAGGAGTTACATTAGTTTGAAAGAAATCAAGTTTGGGATTTAGTACCTAGGCCTAAAGACCATCCAGTCATTGGCACTAAATGGGTATTCAAGAACAAACGTGATGAATCTGCAATAATTGTTCGAAACAAAGCAAGGCTAGTTGCAAAAGGCTATAATCAAGAAGAAGGAATTGATTATGAAGAAACTTATGCTCCAGTGGCAAGATTGGAAGCTATAAGAGTTCTTCTAGCTTTTACTTGTATTAAAGGATTCAAACTTTATCAAATGGATGTGAAATCTGCATTTTTAAATGGTTTTATTCAAGAGGAAGTTTATGTTGAACAACCTCCTGGTTTTCAAAATGATCATCATCCAGATCATGTTTATCGCCTCAATAAAGCATTATATGGTCTTAAGCAAGCTCTTAGAGCTTGGTATGAGCGATTAAGCAAGTTCCTTCTTGATCAAGGATTTGTTAGAGGTAAAGCAGATACAACTCTCTTCATAAAGAACAATAAACTTAATGAAATTTTAATTGTTCAAATATATGTTGATGATATAATATTTGGTGCTTCTAACAATGCTTTATGTGAAGAGTTTGCTAAGAACATGCAGGGAGAATTTGAGATGTCCATGATGGGAGAACTCAACTATTTCCTTGGTCTGCAAATTAAGCAGAAGAAAGATGGAATTTTCATCTCCCAGACCAAGTATCTCGATGATCTCTTAAAGAAGTTTGGGATGGATGAATGCAATGGAGCTGATACTCCAATGAGTTCAACCTTCGCCTTGGATCTTGATGAAGAAGGCAAGGACTTCAACATTACAAAGTATAGAGGAATGATTGGATCATTACTCTATCTCACAAACAAGCCGTCCCGACATCCAATTCGGTGTGGGGATGTGTGCAAGATTTCAATCTGCTCCCAAGGAGTCACATCGAGAATGTGAAAAGAATATTTCGATATCTTTCGACACAAAAAATCTTGGTCTATGGTTTCCCAAAGGTCAACTGAACATTTGGTGGCATATTGATTCGATCATCTTGGATATAAGACCGATAGAAAAAGCACAAGTGGACAATGTGAATTTCTTGGTGGTTCACTTGTTTCATGGTTCAGCAAGAAGCAAACAAGTGTTGATGTATCCTCTACTGAAGCTGAATATGTGGCTGCATCTAGTTGCTGTGCTCAAGTTCTTTGGCTCAAGCAACAGGTTTCTGACTTGGGAATCAATTTGAAGGAGATCCCAATATTGTGTGACAACACAAGCACAATAAGCTTGGCTAAGAATCCAGTTCAACATACTCGAACCAAGCATATTGATGTGAGACATCATTTCATAAGGGATCATGTACAAAAGAAAGATGTCAAGGTCATGTTCATCCCAACACATCTCCAACTTGCTGACATCTTCACAAAGCCATTAGCAAAGGAACAATTTGTGTTCATAAGAAGAGAATTGGGAATGGTAAATCCCAATGAGTTGTAAGTAGATCCTACTTAATGTTAGTTATGTGTTTTATGATTACAATTTACTAACTTAAGCATCGGAGTATTTAGATGTGTTTTATGCAGGACATTTATAAGATTAAACAACTCTGACATGTTGCTGAAGTTTGCTGTCAAGAGAGGCAAACTCGAGCTTAGCTGTGTAAGCTCGAGCTCGAGGGAGTCAGAGAGAAAATGAAATTGTGGAGAAACCCAAACTCGAGCTTATAAGTGAGTGAACTCGAGCTTACAGAGGAATCTCAAGGGTTCACACTTACACTCTTGAAGTCCAGGTTAGTACAAGTTTATGCAAACTCGAGCTTAGCTTCCTAAACTCGAGCTTGCCGCGCATTTTATATATGTAAAACCTGACTATTCCTTTTCACTTCACTCAACTCTCGAGCTTGCTCCTATTCCCTCTCAAAAACCTCTCATCTTCTTCGACAAAGCCCGGCGAAAATGGCCCCAGAACACTCTGCTTCCGCCAATCTCTCAGAATCGCAATCCACTCAAAACCCAGAACACCCTACACGGACGAAAATGCTTCCTAAACGATTCAATACTGGGATAGACACCCAAATCCCTGGAGTTACAGCAACTCATTCGACTCCTACCTCCAGAACAAAAGGAATCGAAATTAGAGACAAACCAGAGGCTCCCAAGAAACGACCAAATCCAGAAGAAGCAACCAGCAAGGGGAAAGACAAAATTCCAGAGGTCACTGCTAACTACAAGTCCAAACGATCTAAGAAGACTGCATCCAGGACTGATCAAGCAAGTTCACAAGTTCCTCCAACCTCTCAGCAACAAGAGGAACCTACCCCTCAGGTATCCAAGGAAACTCCTGCTCTGTATGATATTTACAATCACTCTACTATACCTGAAGGATTCTCTAGTGCTCCTATTCGGTTGGAAGGAGACATTGCTATTAATTTTAAAGAAAAATTTGGTCCCAAAGTGTTTTGTCCTATTGTTTCTGTGGACCTTGCTGCACTTAAACGTGAATGCAATCTGGATCTCTTTCCATGGCTGAAACCTTTTGAAAATCTAATCTCTATAAGTGCTTCATACAGCCCCACTCTTGTCAAGGTATTCTATCATGGCATGTCTTACAATAATTTGCTGGACAGTGATGGAAATTTAGTTAAGGAAAGGGTTACCACAACCATTAGAGACAAACAAATAACCATTACCCTTTCCTATCTAAATTCAATTCTGCAAATCTCCAATCCTCCATCTGTAGCTTCATTGAACTATACTGATAGGCAAATCTATGAACTGCTAAGACCCAATGAACCTATTCCAGAGGGGTTAAACATTCTCAATTTTGAACCTGGATCAATGAACCCTACATTCAGAGCTATCTGGTACATTTATACCAGAAATCTCATTCAAAAAGGAGGAAGTTTCACCCATTTCGCGAAGAAGGATTATCCTATCTTTTCTTCCATCATTGCCAAGGTACCTCATAATGTTGGGTACTGGATTTTTCAAGAAATGGTAAAGTTTCGGTTTGCTTCCAGAAAAACCTCCCGAATTCCTTTTGCTAGCCTTATTTCTGTGATCCTTTTCCATGAGAAAATATGGTATGTTCCTGCCAAAGAAAAACTAGAAAAACCTCAAGTGTTTGGAAGGCACATTTTGAATCTCATGAGAATAAACATGGATGAAGGTTCTGGCCAATCAAGAGCTCCTCCTCCATCAAGGCCAACAAGATCAAGGGCCACTCACTCCAGAGTGCAAGAAGCCCAGAGTGCTCCTCCACCTCCTCCTCAGCCAATGCCTACTGATATAGATGCAAGAATTAAAGAGATAGTGGATAAGGCTATCTCTGATCTCACTGATCGAATAGAGGCAGAAGTGGGTCAATTAGTGTTTGAAGTAACTAAAGGACACAATAATTTGGTGGACACTCAAGAAGGGTTCAACATTGGTCAGGAAGAATTGAAAGAAGGACAAGCAGAATTAAAAGATCAAGTTGAAAGCCTCAGTGGCCACATAGAAGATCACTCAGCTAGCATATCTACTCTGTTGGTGACTATGATGAGTCTCAGTGACAAAATGGACAAAATCCTGAAGAATCAATCCATGTCTGCTTCTGTTTCTGGCTTTGGTGCATCTTCCTCAGCAGGTACAAGTGCTACATTCCCCAAAACAGCCTCTGAACCTGACCCACCCACTGAACCAGCCACCTCCATTGAACCTGAGGCAATCACTCTCACCAATCAGCCTGAACCTCCCTCTCAACCAGACCATCCTTCAACCCCAGTTACTACACCCTTGTTTGCTGATGACAAAGGGGGAGAAGAAAAAGAAAAAGAGCAGTGAAGAGAGTGAAGAGAGCAATAAAGTGAAGAGAGCATCAGTTTTTATGTTTCTTTTTGTCTTTGATCATTTCATTGTAGTTTTATCATTTGTATTGCATATTTGCTTTTGAAACTCTACTACTTTGCTATGATCATTTCTTTTTCATAAGTCATTGTTTAGATTCTGATGAATGTTTGAAATATCTGCAGTTTATATGTTTAAGAATTGAATTGTGATTCCAGCTGCTAAACTCCGATATTTGTATTAATCTGAATCTTTCAAAAGCTTATATCTGATTAATCTCTGTTAGTTGATTAACATGAATGTTTTATGTTTTCTTATCTGTTTCTATACTAGAACTGAGTTAATCAAATTGCGCTTCAAAATATCAAGTTTGCAAATTTTTTTGTCAAAATCGCTTTCAATGATTCTCAAATGATCAAATCTGTTTTTGAAAAGAAACAAATGTTTACAAGTGTTGTCATCATCAAAAAGGGGGAGAATGTTAGTTCTCATTGTGTTTTGATGATTAATAACAATTGTAAACATGAGAGAATGTTTTTGTCAAAGATTGGTAAAGCATGTTGATTTCTATTAAAAACATTCTGTCAGCGCCAAACTCGAGCTTGGGACTCCAAACTCGAGCTTGCCCCTTACAAAAAGTAAACCAAGCTATTTTGCATTTTCTAAACTTGAGCTTGGTCCATAAACTTGAGCTTGAAGGTTTTCAAAGTTTACTCATATACTGAGTAAGCTCGAGCTTGCACCTGTAAGCTTGAGCTTACGAAGGTTTTGAGGATTTTATCAAGTTACTCAAATTGCAAACTCAAGCTTATTAGTTTTAAGCTCAAGCTTGCCTCTTCTAGAGACTTTTCTCAAAGAGTTTACAAACGTGTAAACTCGAGCTTGCTGTTGCAAGCTCGAGCTTACCTCTGGCAAAACCCTTTAAACTTGAGCTTATCATTTTTCTGTAGAGTTTGTGAGTTTACAAAATCTGTAAACTCGAGCTTGGCATCCCAAGCTCGAGCTTACACCAGGCAGAAAGTTTTTCAAGTTTTCCTTTCAAAAAGTAAACTCAAGTTTGGAATTGTAAACTCAAGCTTGCGTCCCGACGCGAAACTATTCGAGATGTTAACATTTTATGACAAAGTCGAGCTTGCCCTGACAAGCTCAAGCTTGGGTCGACGAGAAAGCAATGTCATATTTTGAGCTCAAGCAAACTCAAGTTTACCCTCTAAGCTCAAGCTTGCATTTTGTGAACTAAAATTATTTTTGACATGAATAGTGCCAAACTCGAGCTTACTCACTAATAAGCTCAAGCTTGCGTTTTTTCCATTTTGGTTCTCAAAATGATTTCAAACATGTTTCCTCGACAAATTCTAAACTCGAGCTTACTCACTTACAAGCTCGAGCTTGAGACTTCCGAGAGGCAAAACTCAAGGTTTAAATAAAGACCAAACTCGAGCTTGGTAGGCTAAACTCGAGCTTGGAACTTCAGTACAGAAGAACGCATTTGAATGCATTTTGTTCAGTTTGATTTATGCTATAGCTTGATTCTGTGAATTGGTTGTATATGATTTATATGATTCATATCAATATTTCCTAACCAAATTTAACCAGTTTGCTTATGAGATTTCAAGAGATCTAGGTTTGTTTTAAAGAAGACCTTAAGACAACAAGTTGTGCAACTTGCAATATAATATTGTATCTCTCATCTAAAGCAATGGATTACAACTGGAAAGTTGGACAACCATTCTCCAAGACATTTAAAGCTAGCCTCCACTATCCTAAGGCATCGAAACACATTATACAAGGCCTCCACTAAGCATAACAAAGTATGGAACATACTATTTAAAGCCAACATTCAAATATTCAATTCGGGAATTACTCTCAACAGACTATATTCGAGCTAAGCTTCCAACATGACTATAATTTCGAATAGCTTCAAGTTTGAATGGATCTATAACGGTCACAAGCTTCAAACCAAGTATATATACATGAAGATTTGAAGTCCGAAAGCGAGAGAAGACATACACGTAAAACGCATACAAAGATCTCGTCTTTAATCGCTTATATTTCTCATTTTGTATCTTTGATACATTGTACTTCGATGCTTATCTTTATTCACTCTTTGAGAGAGTTCATCTCTGTAAATTATTCTTTGTAAGAATCTCAAAGTTGTGGGACTTTGAGGTTGGGTTATCATATTACAACTTGTAAGGGGGAGTGTATCCTAGAGAGGATAACTTTCGAGTACGAGTGTGTATCCGATTTGAGTGATAGTAGAAAAACCCGGAGAGTCCGGGATTTGGACGTAGGTCAAGAGTTAAGACCGAACCAATATAAATCTTCTGTGTCAAGCTCTTCTTCTCTAACTCCATTTACCTTGGTTAAGCATCTGTTGTGTGGGTGATCTGAAAAGAATTTTTTTTAAAATCCCCAATTCACCCCCCCTCTTGGTGATTTCCTTCACTTTCAGTTGCTCAGACCAAAATCTGCAATCTTGACACTGCATTTAGAGTCTAACAGCAAATTCTCAGGCTTCAAGTCTCTATGAGCCACAATATTCCTGTGACAATACTCCACTCCAGAGATTATTTGCTTCCAAAGCCAAATTTTAGCATAAATTGTGATAAACATAATATACTGAGAAACAAAAATTTGCGCTTAACCCTACCTGCTGAAAAAAAATACGAGCTTCATCTTCTTGCAACCTACCCTTTTCCACTATGTAGTCAAAGAGCTCTCCAGATTTCACATACTCCATCACAACAAATATGTCTATTGGGGTTTCTATGGCTTCATAAAGGTGTATGATGTGAGGATGCATGAACAATCTTAAAATTTTGATTTCTCTTCTCACTGAAACAAGTTTGAAGGGGGGATAACTAGAAACTAATATCCAATCAACAGAAGTAATGCAACTTGATGATGATGATTCTAACCTATATAGCAACTTGATGACAAACAACATGTTACCAAATACATAGTAATGCAACACCTAATTTACTTAATAGACATGCAATATAAATGCCACCATCACAATTCCAGAAGAATCTCAAGAAGCATTCAAAAATCAAAAGATTTACATAAAATAGATGATCACTTGATCCAGCCAAAAAAAGCGAAGTAAACTTTATATATCTATATGTGTTGAAGAAGATGTCCAGCCAAAACGTCTCGAACCGTATCGATGTCTTCCTCCGAGTACGGATCCACACTATCAAAAAACTGTAAATTGGAAAACAAGGTATAAGATAAACCAATGAAGTGAATGAAATAATTAACAACTCAAGTTCAATAACCAAAATGTCATCATTTGAGAATCACAGAGCGATTACGTACGTGTTGAAAACCTGTAATACGTCCGCTGGAAATGATGGATTGCATATAATTGATAACGTAGTATCCGCACTCAGAGCTCCCTGGTTGTCGAGGGCACTATAAATCAAAAGCAAATTGTTAAAACGAATAAAGGCATATCGAAAGCTACTGTGTCAATGAAACAACTTGAATTGAAATTACTTACCTTCGGATAAAACCACTTCGGTCCACCCTGCTCTCGTGCTCCAAAAAGCATTCTAAACGTCTTGAGACTACTATCATTAAAATGGAAATTAACAGACATGAAAAAATTCATTTAAAAGAAGAATCGATGATTTAGACAAAAATTTACTTACTCGGTAAACATGGTTTTGATTTCTTCATTTGGCTTGCCACCTAAGGAATCCAACTAATAACATACGTTGTTGGGGGGACAAACAACACACAGGGTTCAATGACTACTACAACATATATATATATTGATATTAAATTAAGACAAGAAAGCAATTTATTCTTAAAAATCTTATATAGACAAAACTAAAATACGTACTTTTCAAGTATTCGCGTTAGATAACAAGGAAATTCTTCGTCACCCATTGTACAACCAACATAAAGCGCCCTTTTGGCTAACTTATTGCGATTCTTCATCGTGTTTGCAGGACATAAGAATCCATATGAACCCGTTCGGCCTTTCTGGATGCATATGTTGTGGCAGACACTATGATCGAAATAAAATGATAAATGTTGTTGAATATATAAAACAAAAATATCGATGCAATAATTAAAGGGGGAAAAACTTACATGATTTCAAGTTGAAGAAATTCTATATCTAAACATTCCATATGCATAAACTGTTGCAAATCTTTCTTGTCAATTGTTATGGGATATGTTTTTTTCTGCGCCGACAATGCCTGCATGCATCTCTCCAAGGATATAAAGTTGATGTCCCTGTACAGCTCTCGCAGCTGTGCTAAGTAGGGAAATATGCTCGCAGCTTGTTCATTTTATGAAAACATAAAAAACAGATTATGAGTGGGTTAGCAATGAAAATCGATCGGGAACCTCATCATCATCAATTAGTAATGTATTTCCTACCATTGGAGGTGTCGTCGCCATCTAAATAAGATTATTTGGCCAAAAGATGAACGATGTTATGGCCTTGCCTAGCGTGGGAACCTCCTCATCATCAATCAGGATGGCTGTCTTTTCTTCCCCCTCTCGCACACTTTTCACAGTCACCCTACGTTGGTCTTCTGGAATTTGCTTATTATGGTGGGCGGTTTGTTCTAGTAAAAAAGAGCATCGGCAACAATACGCCGGTGTGAGACATCCAAATATAGAGTGCAAGGTTGTCCTCCTTGTGGAGTGTGAGCAGGTTCGCCAATAAGTACATCTGGAGGGTTAAAACTTTCTTTGCTGTTGGGGAAGGCCGGGGATTCGTGGGTTGTACGTTCTGTATTTTCCTTCTCTTGTATCATATATCTCATTTCACCCCGTAGTTGTTCCATGATATCATCTACGAGGGACGCTCGAATTTTGGCTACAAGTTAATGACTAGGGTTGTCATCGTCATGCAAACAACGTGAACGCCGTCCAAAATATTTTGCGACACTAACTACCCTTGTCTCCCCTCAAACATGATCAAGGTAATTTGGCTTCCCAATAGCCGTTGACAGAATGTCCATCCGTGTACCTGGCGTGAATGAACCTTGGCTGCTCTGCTGCTCAAGTGCATCTTGTATCATAAGATTTTTCATAAATAATAACTAAACTCTTATAATATGAAACAACTGATGCTATTTAATACTTCTAATTTAACTACTTACAATCTTTGAGGCAACCTCAGCAACATCTGCATTTATGTATTTGTCACCCTTCATTCTCGTAGCTTTCCATTTTTTGTGACGAGGAGGACGATCAGGGGTCTGGATAACAATGGAAGGATTAGATTGGGCAGCTTCCTTCATTCTCTCTAACTCTTGTTCTATCATCCTCCGTTCAATCTTTTTATAGCCACCTCTAGATAGGCAATGCGGATACTTATTTCCCGCTTGCCTCTCTTTATTGGCTTGACTTTTTTCCTGTGACACAAAAACAAATAAAATTGAGCCTATAATGTCAAGCAGATTCATCTGAAAGATAAGATATGAAAGAAATTTTACAAGAAATTCAGGATTTTGTCGTGACCCCACAAACTCCCTCCAGTCCTCTGGAGAAATGAAATCATAGTTCTTACATGGATCCTCGTTCCTCTTTGACCCTCGAATATACTTTCTAGTGAGCTTGTTCTTAAAATCTTTCCAACATAGACGAACTTCACCCATCCAATGCTTGTTCATCGCCATATTGTTGGGGACATCGTACGTTTGCTGCAAGGTAAAAGAGAAGATAATTACATTTCAAGTAATAAGACTAAAGATACAAATGTAGATATATCGAATGTGAGATACCAAAATTTGTGCCCAAATCAACTGCTTCGTTTTCTCAAGAACCAACTTCCAACTAGAGTATACAATGCGAACTTTGCTCCGAGCCAGATAGCCTAAATAGCTAACGAAATTGTCTTCCTCTTTACCAATTGGATTCATATTGTCATCGAAGTCCACATGTAGCCTCTTTTTTTGACTGTCACGATGTGCAACTAGCGCACCCATCTTTGTGCTACCTTTACCCCTTCTCACAACGGGTTCATCAACTTTATCACCCGCTGACTCGTCAGAGCTAGACATAGTCCTATTCATCAAAGACAAATCAATGTTAGATAGGTTATTAAGTAATAAACAAATTAATAAAATGAACTAACATGTTAAACCACCACAAAAATAACAGAGTACTATTTCATAACTTAAGATGTTAACTATTTCATAACTGAAGATCTTACTTTATATGGTTTCCCCATATTCCTTCACAATGATCCTTTCTTGCAGCATATTCTTCATCATCTACCAATTCCACTTCACATGTTATAGGTGGATTTGTTGTGAAAGGGAGTGTATCGTCAAGGTTCAAGGATTCTTCACCATACTTATGTTTTTTACTTTGAAGTACAATGGACATTTTTTTATTTACAGGGTCTGTAACATAAAACACTTGTTTCGCCTGGCTTTCTAGAATGAATGATTCATCTCTATGACCAAGTCTTTGAAGATCAACTGAGAAAAAACCAAATTTAGGATCTATTACAACAGCCTTATTGCTAACCCACTTACATTTCAATAAATCAACTTTGAACTTGTTATAGCTCATCTCCCATATTTCTTCAATAACTCCATAATAGGCCATTGATTCTAATACCAGGTTTTTTTTCTTTCGAACTCGAAAAGTGCATGGATTCAGCTTCAACCATCACCCCACTATTTTGCACAGAACTTCTATCAGCTTGGTCTTTTGTGTAGAAAGAATATCTGTTTATATCATAACTGCTCCAAGTGATGACCTGAAAAGAAGGCCCCCAGGCTAACCACTCTATTGTATCTGACATACCGGTCTTGTGCAATACCTTCTCCTTGAACCACTTTATGAATGTCTTCTTTTGCTCATTAGCTATCTGCATGTCATTCTTCCTTGGATTCATATTCTTCAAACTCTTTCTGTGTTCATCAATGTATGGTTGAACTTCTTCAATATTATTCAAGATGTACAAGTGTGCTTGCAACACCTCTTCACGAGGCATATTCTTTAGTTTGATTCCTTGAGTTCCCTCGCTTATCCCCTCGTCATGTTGAGATTGTATTGTCGCCCCTGATAGATAATCTTTGAAAAAGTCCATAGCCTCTTCAACTACATATCTCTCAACTATTGAGGCTTCCGATCGATAGGGATTTTTAGAATACCCTTTTAAGATCTTCATGTATCACTTGAAAGAGTACATCCACCTTAGGTAAACTGGACCGCAGAGCCTTACCTCCCTTACCAAGTGCACTATCAGGTGCACCATTATATCAAAAAATGCAGGAGGAAAATGCATCTCTATTTGGGACAAAATAATATAACCCTCAGTTTCCAATTTATCTAACTTTTCAATGTCAATGACTTTGCTACAGATAGCATTAAATAAAATACTCAATTTTGTTATAGTGGTTCGCACTATCGAGGGTTCATAATGCCTCTAATAGCTACTGGTAATAGTTGTTGCATCAACACATGATAATGATAGTACTTCATTCCCACTAACTTCAAATCGTCCATTGAAACACACCTTCTCAAATTAGAAGAATATCTTTGTGGAACCTTAATGTCATATAGACACCCAAACAAACTTTTTTCTCCGCTTTTGATAGTGTATGAGCTGCTGGCTTCATGTATGCCCTCTTACCATCTTCCATTACTTGTAGATGTAACCGTTCTCTTATTCCCATATTAACCAGGTCTAGTCTCGCACTAATTTCATCCTTAGTCTTCCCTGGTATGTGCAAAAGAGTACTGACAAGGCTATCGCAAACGTTTTTCTCCACATGCATCACATCAAGACTGTGTCTCACATCAAGACTACACCAATATGCGAGATCAAAGAAAATTGATCTCTTCTTTCATATATTCCTATGACCCGCAATCCTTTTCTGCTTACCCAATATGACATTGATATGTTTCACCCGACTGTAAACTTCCTCTTCGATTAATGCCTTTGGAGCCGTTCTATGCTCCGGTAAGCCGTTAAAACACTTTCTTAACTTACGATATGGGTGGAACTGACGAAGAAACCTCCTGTGACCGAGGTAGACCATTTTTCTTCAGTGCTTTAGTTGATGGAAGTTTGTGTCTGCTTCACATATTGGACATGCTTTATGCCCCTTGACACTGTACCCTGATAAATTTCCGTATGCAGGAAAGCCGTTGATCGTGGTAAAAATCATTGCACGCAACTTGAAGGACTCCTTCTTATATGCATCAAACACATCTACGCCTTCCTCCCACAACTTCTTCAAATCCTCAACCAAAGGCGCCAAGTACACATCGATATTGTTCCCGGGCTGTTTTGGTCCAGAAATCATCATAGAAAGCATCACATACTTGCATTTCATACATAGCCAGGGAGGTAAGTTGTATATTACATGGAGAACTGGCCATGCACTATGGGTGCTACTAAGAGTTCGATACGGATTGAAGCCATTTGTAGAAAGCCCCAGCCGAAGGTTTCTTGGCTTACTGCCAAATTGAGGGAACATTTCGTCTATTTTCTTCCATTGCGGAGAGTCAGTCAGGTGCCGAAGATATTTTCTATCGGATATTCTCTCATTAGAATGCCATCTCAACTTCTTCGCCGTTGCTGCACTAGTAAACAGACGCTTAAACCGCGGAATTATTGGAAGATACCATGATTCCTTCAAAGGTTGCCTTTTTGTTGTCCGATCTCCAGAACCACCACTTTTCTTCACTTTGTATCGTGAAGTTTTACACTTCAGACCATTATTAAGGCCTACATACTCATTTATGTACAATATGCAGTCATTAGGGCAACTGTGTATCTTTTTATACTCCATACCCATCGTAGACAACATTTTCTTGGCCTCGTACATACGATTTGGAAGTACATTATCATCTAGCAACATATCACACAACAATTCAAGCAGCGACATGAAACTGCTATCGGTTCACTCACAAGTTGCCTTTAAGTTGACCAAATGTTAGGTCCCAGTCAACCGTGTATACTTAGTACACCCAGGGAACAAAGGTGTCTCTGCATCACTCCGCAAGCTATCATATTCACCCGAGATTGCAAAAGATTCTACCTCAACATCATGAATCATTTTCTCCATTCCATCATCATCTACCCCAACTTTATTTTCGTGGGACGCACTTGTACTTATTTCCTCACTATGCCATATCCATGTTGTGTATCGAGGGTTTATTCCATCACAAAGTAGGTGATCCCTTATATCAGCAATATCCCTTTGACTCCCATTTAAACAATTAACACATGGACAATAATACATCCCATTTTTTTGTAGCCACATTCCTTCTAGCAAATTCAATAAACTCTTCCACCCCATTCTCATATTCTTCACTAGTTCTCAAAGCATTCATCCAACTATGACCCATTTTATTACCACCTAAGACGTTTTCAACAACAGTCAAGTTCATAACAATTTCAAGAATGACATGTTTTTTTTCTCAATCTTGCAAAAAAATGTAGGCAGCATTTCCCCTTAAAAGTAAGACATCCTAAAATTTCAATAACAAACAATTTCATCTTAATTCAACATAACTTACTAACTAAGGCAATTCAGAACAATATCAGCTATTAAATCCAACAATTTCATCAACTAAGAGAACATTAGAATTATTCCTACTAACACACATATACTTCAATGGTAATGGTAATGGCAAACCATGAAGCCATCACTTTTTTAATCAAGTTTATGTAGTTCATATGGCTAATAATAAAGGAAAGACAAAAAAAAATCAAGGACTAGATTAAAAACACTTAGAGTAAGTTAAATCAATAATGGTAAACCATGAAGCCATAAGACAAAAGTGTTGTTCTCAATCAGAAAGAAGGTATCATATAAGAAAAATATATGTGTGTGAAAATAAAATGAAAGCAACTGACCTAATTTGAGAGCGCAACAATTTGCTTGAAACCTTTGACCAAGATTTTCTCAGCAGGTAGTAAAAAAAGATAAAGATGATTCTCCTTTAATCTCTTCTCGCCTATATTTGAATTATCAACATCAATTATCAGATTATAATGGCCTAATGCAATAAAAATACGATTACATCAGCCAAAATTTATTTTTAAAAAAAACATAGCTTATTCAAGTTCTATATTTAGGACCACAACCTCCAATTCCAACTTGATTAATAGCAATGAAACTACCATTGCAAAAGCATGAGAAGAAAGCATGGATATGGCATGGTGAGGAAGTAACAAGTATACCAAAGTGGGTATGTGGTGCATATGTGTGGGTGCACAAGGCAATACTCCAAAATCATGTTATTTTGGGAAAGAAATTCCAACATTTTTAACAAAACTGAATTACACTTTGTAATGAAAACAAATCTGTAGGATACTTGGATAAATCAGATCATATCGAATGTAAAACTAATGTGCTTGCCTATAAGGAATCTTTTTATAGGCAAACAAAACATTCAAAAGCAGCTAAAATTCCCTCAAGATAAACAATGTAGCATATTACTTGTAAACTGATATCTAATACAAGTTAAGTGCACAAGATGTTGATAATCATGATGAAAATAAAAGAATCAAATTCCAACAACAATATGATTTTTAGATGTTGATAAAGTTAAATTAACCTACAATCATAGTAAGACGAAAATAGAAAAGGTTAGATGACATCTAGCCACCACATACCAAGTCTTATACATTGTGAGATCAAAATTGTTTCACATTTTAAACATTTTTTTTCATGATTCCATCTCTTTTCCATGCAACATAGTGGGACTCAACATTACCTGCTAGAATACCACTTGTGCGTCCTTGTGTCAAAGACAATTCAAGTATATGATCATTTAAGGTGCAAAAATCTCCTCTTCGGAACAGGAAAGAAATGAGAATTACAAAGAACAAATAACAAATAAATAGTTGACCAAGATCTCACAAGATCAGTTCTAGATCCACAACTGATAAAGGAGCAGAAACCAACAGAATAACTATCATTTGAGCTAATCGCTCATCACAACTGATGAATTGGTATCACAAAATGGTTCATTAAAATTAGATAATAGTTATACTTAAAATGGAAAAAATACTTGAATTAGCCTGGTGAGCAAGTAGTGGCAACATGGCCTCTATACTTGAGTATGTAAGTTTTTCAAAAAGAAAGAACTTTATGTATGTCCTATACTTGAGTGTGTGCAGACCCATACTGAGTATGCAATAATTTTGAAAGGTTTTGTGAAATGTTTCAAATCCATACTTGAGTATACAAAGTCATACTTGAGTTTTCAAAGTTTTGGGAAAAGAAAGATTTCTTTACTGTTTGTATCATACTCGAGTTTGTGACTACATACTCGAGTATGCTTAAGTTCAAAACTTTAGTATATTTACGTATGACTTATACTTGAGTATGCGTATGTACACTTGAGTATAGAAGACTTAAGCAAATATTCAAGTAGTTTCTCAGTGTGATCCATAATCGGAGTATGCAAACTCATACTCGAGTGTAGCTTGGTGTAAAACCCGGCTCCTGTCTGAGGACTATACTTGAGTATATCCATGGATACTTGAGTATAGTTCAGTTTAATCAAATTTGTGCAATTCTACGGCAAGTCTATACTTGAGTATAGATACTCATACTTGAGTATTCGCAAAATTTTTGAAAAATGGAAAAATACTTGACAAACTGCAAAACTGAAGTTTGGTTTTTCGAAAAGTTCTGATTTAAATTCAATAAGTTTCAACACATTTTAACTTAACTAAAAACAAACCAAACATGAATTTCATATAATTAGTATGAGGTAAGAATTAGATATCACGTAATTCCTCTTGTCCTCATAGAAGCTTGCTTTATTGAGATGGATTGATGTAGATAACTCATTTTCCAATGCTCACCATCAACATCAAGCATAGCTTGTTCAGCTTTCTCAAGATTTGGATCATTTCTCTATGTTACATTCTTGAGAAGCTCTCTCTGATCCTACAAAACCTTATAAATCTTTTTCTTTCTAGGTATCGACCTTACTTGGATCAAATCATCGTTAGCTTAGGAAACAAAATTAAATTCACATGCTCTTTATGATTCAGAACAACAAAGCATAGTGAATTAATCATGAGTTTATGCATAAAGAAATACTTTCTTTTCAAATCATCATATATTGCATAAAGAATTAAGCTTGTTGAACATTGCAATCTCTTTCAAAAATATAGATCAGGATGTGAGAACCCAAAGTACATTTGCAATGCTTTCATTCTAAGACTACAAGATATAAAACCTCAATGAATATTTCAAATGATAGCATAGGAGGTTTTACCTTTTGCATACCTTAGCCTTATCCCAATGTATCATTCGTTGATACTTTGTCATTTTGAATTTAGTCTTGGGATCAAGCAATGCTTTCTTATTGAATGCAAGAATCTTTTCCTTAGAGCATGCGATCCTTCTTTTCTTATCAAGATAGTTGAATGAAACTTCATGGTAGTTCATTCTTGGTAGAATGTATTCTTCTTGCTTGTATCCATTTGCTTCTTATGATTTGACCTTGTAGTAGATGGACATTTTGGTACCTTATACTGGGTCCTCTAACGTTAGTATTGGACCTTGATTGTTCTTTAGGAACCCAAACAAATTTATTTCTCACGGAAATTATAATTTCTTCTAATATAGCATGTGTAAAATATGACCAGATTTACCACAATAATTGCAAGTAATAGAGTAATGCTTATTATGAACATTTTTGCAAGTATTGTGTTAGTAATGAAAGTAAGACTTCAAATAATCTTTATTTGAACATTCATTCTTCCCATACGATTTTCCAGCATCATTTTAAAATGTGTTTGTTTTTCAAAACAGAATCGTAATTGGTTGAAAAACAAATTTATGCGATTGTTCAAAATCATGTTTCTTAAATTGGAATTCTTTACCTTATGTGCATCTTGATCTCTAGATAGTGATTGATCACAATCGTCAATGAGCTCATCTTGGGAATCCTTTTCTCTTGTTCTTTTGTGTTGCGGAGGATCATGAAAGCATTCTCGATTTCGCTGCTTCCGTTTGTTCATCATCCATAAATGTGCGATTTGTAATTTACGATGAACTTTCAACTTTCAACTTTAACACAAATGTTAGAAGAAGATATAATAAAATAATACAAGTGGTTTATGAAGTTGCTTTATTTGACTCTAAAGCAAATTCAAATCTTCACGAAATCTGAAGTTAAAGCAAATCAAGGATATTGGATATTCGAATCCATTAGAGATGAGAATTCAACTTTGTTTCTTCAAGAGTTTCATTGAATTCGATCTTCTTTCCTATTTTCGAAAATCTGCAAAAGCAACCTTCATCTTCATGCTTTTTTGATTTTGATTTATGTCAAGTTTGATGTAATCTCAAACTTTAATCACCTGAAACTTATACACAAATGATATAAGTGATGTTAAGAAGAGGTATGAATCATTTGAGTAATAATCTGGATGTTCTTGATCTGAAACAAATTTTAGTCGTGGTGATTTTTCTGAAGCAGAGGCGAATACTCGAGTATTGATTTGGAAACTCGAGTATTGAGGTTGTTGAGTTACTCCATGTCGATGGAAACTAGCCGTTACAACCGTTTTTGAACTAGCGACGTATACTCGAGTATAGGGTTGGAAACTCGAGTATAGAGGTTGATTCGTAACTCCAGTTCCTCTCTGTCTGATGGAAACTCGAGTATAGAATTTACATACTCGAGTATTGTAACTCCTTCAACACATAGTCAACTTTCGAGGGCCATATCTCCCTGGTATGAACTCCGTTTTGGTTGGTTCAACTCTTCATGGAAAGCTCTGTGAGTATACTTTCATATGCCACAAATTTCAGCTCAAACAGATTTTTAGTTTGTGATTTACACTCAAAACATTGAAGCTTGGTTTTCTGTGTGGCGTGGATTTATCTGTCACCTTGTACAATTCATATCTCTCTCATATGAACTCATTTGGGCTTCACTTATATATCAAAATGACACATTGGGAGTCTAGTTTCATATGCTACTGATTTCACTTCAATCCGATCTCTGGTTTGGAAGATATCATCAAATTACCAAACGTCGCCCATGCTGAACGTGAAATGCAGAGCTGATCACCATTTGTATACTCGAGTATAGACTTGCATACTCGAGTATGGACGATCCCGAGGCACCAGAGATGCTAAAAACACTACATACTCGAGTATATACTTGGATACTCGGGTATTGCCGATCGAGACGCGGAGAGAGACTGAAAACACTCCTATACTCAAGTATAGATGAACATACTCGAGTATTGACTCCTATACTCGAGTATTGAGTTCCAAACTCGAGTATTCTCATCCAGAAGCTGATTTTTGCTGACTTTAGCTTCGAATTGAGTCATTCCAACTTCCATATGATCTTGGAGGCTTCTAGCACGTACAAGAACTTGAATAATGATATCTTCATTCCATTCAACAAGTTCTTCCTTTTCCATCTCTCATCTTGATCATTCTTCATCATTCAACTTGGACTCACATTCTTTGACTTCTACCTTCTTTAATATCCATAAGGTGATGAAGCTTCATTCCAAATTCTCGCTATCATAGAGACTTTCGATTATCACAAGAACTTGAATGTTGATATTCCTATTATATTGTGCAAGTTCTTTTGATAACATCTTTTTCTAGTCTCTTCTCTTCTTCTTGCTTATCCTCTAAAATCCATTGATAACTTCTTGCTTCCTTGACATTACGATATTCCATCATAACCAACACAAAGTTTGTTAAATAAGGGAAAAGAACAAGGCCACCTACATTAGCATGTAGCTCATCAGGCAATTAATTAACTTAGTATTTCATTCGCCATCTCCTAGATAGACAGGACTGAATTTAAGAAGTAATATACATTGATCCTAAAGATCTCTTGGAACAAAAGTTGCTTTATGAAGTAATATGCAATTACTTTTTGATTGAACAAGTCAAGCTGGAATCTTTTATAAACAAATCAACATGATGAATGAATGTACTATTACCCAATTTATGCTTTTTCAACCTTTATTCATCACCTTAAAATACAAATTTTGAATAAAGTTTCTAATTTTCAATAAACATGTCCGTACAATAAATCAAAATTAATCAACAAGTTCATTACATATCCTCTTTGCTTTTTTAGTGGCCTCTGTTTCTGACTTCTCCACTTCATTCAAAGTTTGAAGCTCTTAAAAATTGTTTTTAGTGTAACATGTTTCTCTAATTGATTCCAGAATTCCTAGTCTAAATCAAAGTTTGAAGCTCTTTAGTTACGTTCCTACTAAGCACTTGGAATCTTAGGCATCTTTTCAATCAAAAGAAGGTATAAGCAACATTATGCTCAACAGAATTTCTATTGCGAAAGGGTCAAAGGCTCTTATTGGTCATGGGAGTTAAGAGGGTATGATGGAATTAGTGTTTAAGGCTAAGGGAAAAAGCAATCACTGAGTGAGGGGATTGACTTTATCTTGCTCAGGGGTTAGGCATTCTCTGCACAGGGTTAGGGACTACGGGGGCTAACGGCTTAATGACAAGAAACCATATTGGACTTGACTTAATCCACATGCTACCCATATCAATTAAGGAAACTAAGGCAAAACATCAGGTACTCAATCAAAATCCTTTACATTATGATTCTTCAAATTTGCACTCCTCCACTTATTAACATCCAGACAATACAAGGAAACCCAAGAAATACTTTGAATAGTTTAAATGGCAGAAGATCGAAGAACAATAAAAGCAAGGGCTCGTACCGTTATAGATCGTCGGAGAAGGTGGGGGACGCACCAAAAACAGAGAACGAGAGTTGACGGACGCTGTGAAGAGGGAAGACGGAGGAGATAGACTGTCGCGGACAATGTAAGGTAGGGGAGAGTGAGGGTGATCGCGATTAGGGCTTGGGTAGGTTGTTTGGCATGAATCGAGGAAAGGAGGGGACTGAGTGTTCTATAGGGTTTGACCGAGGAGACTGATAAGGGAAGCAGAGGGAATAGCTGAGAAATTAAGAATGGGTCGGAAAGCGAAAGGAAGCGGGTGAGCTATTTGGAAATTATGAAATATTTGGCCAATAAATTCATTAAGGCGACCTGAAATTCTATCAGGACGCCAAAAAATTAATTAAGGCATCCTGATATTAATTCAGGATGCCAATAAATGAAATTAAGTCGTCCTGATGTTAATTCAGGATGCCAAAAATAAAGGCGTCCTTAGTGAAAGTGGAGCCTAATCACCAAGAGGGGCATGAATTGAGGATTTTAAAATTCTTTTCTAAATGCTCTATTTTTCGACACTAAAAATAGAGGTGAACAAAGTATAGGGAAGAAGAGAAAGACACAAGGAATTTATACTGGTTCGGTCCAATCTCTTGACCTATGTCCAGTCCCCAGACTCTCTGGGATTTTCACTATCTCAATTGATTACACACTCTGTAACTCAAGAGTAATTCTCTCACTACAACTTACTCCCCCTTACAAGTTGTAATCAATATTCCTATCTCTAAGTCCCCAGACTTGAGATACTTACAATAAAATGATTCACAATAAATGAACTCTCTCTAAGAGTGGATAAATATAAACACTGAAGATCAATGTATCAAAAGATACTTTACAAGTGAAAACTGAAAGAGTAGTTGGTAAACTTGAATGCAATTCATTTTCAGCAGATATGTTTTTTAGAAGAATTGAATGCTACTCTATTTATACTAAGAGAGCATTAAATAACTGTTGTAAACTCCATTATAACCGTTGGTGCATTAATCTAGCTGTTGGAGGCACTTTGGTGTCTTCTCTCTCTACTCTTCAGTTAATTCCTTTTGTCCAGAAGATTAGTTTTGACTTTCCTTTTAATAGATCCGTTGGAAGAGCAGCTACTACTTAGCGAAAGCAGACATTAATCCCTTTGCAACATATAGAGAATGATGGTTCAAAATGATGCAAGTTTCTGGACTTTGCATTTAATGTTCTGACATCACCTTTTGCTTTTGTTCAAATCTTCATTTAATAATATCTTCTAAACCATCTGTAACTCACTAACAAACTGATTAAACATAGTTAAGAATAGAAGTGAATGTAGAGGAGAAGCATTAAAATCAAATGGGAAGATTTCAGAAATTCGAGCAAGTTGATTTTCAAAACCAACGATGCAAACTCGAGTTTTGTTTATCAAAACTGGAGTTTTGGACTTTTATAGTGAAACCATGTTTAAGTCCAAAAACTCAAAACTGGAGTTTCTAATTGCAAACTGGAGTTTCCTAAATGATAAAATGAGCAAAGCTCTCTGTCAGCCTGAAACTCGAGTTTCCAAAACTAAACTCGAGTTTCCTCTTTAATTTGGAAACCTTTGAAAATCTTTGTTAGGTGAAAACTGGAGTTTTCAAAATTGATGAAAAGCACAAAGCTTTCTGGTTGCCCAAAACTCGAGTTTCCCATACTAAACTCGAGTTTCAATTTTAAGTATAAAAACTCAGAATTTTATCCCAAAGTCAAAACTGGAGTTTTCAAAAAAGAAACTAAGTAAAACTAGAAAACTTTCTGTCAAGTCCAAACTCGAGTTTCCAAAGTAAAACTCGAGTTTTCTCATAATTTAGAAAAACTTAGAAAACTCATGGCAAATTGAAAACTGGAGTTTTCATAACTCAGAATGTTGGAGACTCTCTATATGACCAAAACTCGAGTTTCCAAATGGAAACTGGAGTATTGCTTACTTCATTAAATTTGAGCTATTCTCTTTCAAGTCAAAACTCGAGTTTGCCTTTGACAGTAAGTTTTTCAACTTACCAAAGACAAACTTCAACTTGTGTTTACAATTATCAGTTATCATCAAAACACATAGAGAACTAACACTTAGCCCAATTCAGGATGCCAAAAAAATTATTCCTAAAACATTTGCTGGCGCCAAAAAAATTCACGAAATGGCGCTAAACAATTAATTTTTGGCACAAAAAATTTAATTTTAGGCGTCCTGAAATTATTTTAGGACGCCTTAATTTATTTTAGGCATCCTAAAAATTATTTTAGGACGCCAAATTCTTAGAATATAAGTATATAATTACAAGAATGCCACTACGTTCACTTTTAACTTCCTTTTAAAAAATAAGGACGTCTTTTAGGGAAGTAGTAACCCTTTTTTGTAGTAGTGTGTATATGACACAACCTAAGGGTTTTGAATCCAAGGACCAAAAGCATATGGTATGCAAACTTCAAAAATCAATCTATGGGATTGAGAAAGCATCAACGAGTTGAAATCTTCTTTTTTATGAAGTTGTTAAAGGAAACAACTTTATCAAGAATGAAGATGAACCATGTGTTTACAAGAAGGTCAGTGGGAGAGTTATCATTTTCCTTGTGCTTTATGTAGATGACATTTTTCTTGTTGGAAATGGCATTCCCATGTTGCAGTCCACAAAGATATGGTTATTAGAAAACTTCACCATGAAGGATATGGGAGAAGTGGCCTACATACTTGGTATAAAGATCTATAGAGATATATCCAAAAGGTTGCTGGGTTTATCCCAATCCACGTACATAGACAAAATGCTAAAGAGGTTTAGCATGGATGGGTCGAAAAAAGGTTTTCTTTCTGTCAATTATGACATGCATCTGTCTAAGGCTATGTGTCCTAAGACACCATCTGAAAGGGAACGCATGGAGAGGATTCCATATGCATCAGCAATTGGATCCATCATATATGTAATGCTATGCACGAGACCTGACATCTCTTTTGCTTTAAGCATTACGAGCCAATACCAGGCTGACCTCGGAGAGGGTCACTGGACAGCCCTAGAGACAATCCTAAAGTACTTAAGAAGGACTAAGGATCTATTTCTGGTTTACGGTGGTAGTGGTGAGCTAAAAGTGAAAGGGTTCACTGATGCCAATTTCCAGAATGATAAAGATGATTGTAAATCCCAGTCAGACGTCGTCTACACCCTATATGGTGGAGCAATTTGTTGGAAGAGTTCCAAGCAAAAGACCACGGCAGACTCTGCTACCGAGGTAGAATACATAGCAACTTTAGTAGCGGCCAAGGAAGCAGTATAGATCAAGAAGTGTTAGTTCTCTATGTGTTTTGATGATGATTCACAATTGTAAGCTCAAGGGTTTTGCTAATGGTTCAGTTCAAATGACTTGGTTTTTGATATCATAACATAACTCCAATTATTCCCTTTTAAACTCCAGTCAAATTTCTCTGAATCTTTAAAGCAACTGAACTTTAATTTTTGTGACTCTAGTCGTAGGATATGACTCCGATTCATCGTCCTTGAAAAACAAGTTTCAAAAGTTGCTCATGACTCGAGTCATCACTTAACAACACGAGTCATGCTTGTACTTCTGGTTTTCCAAAATGACTCCTTCGATAGCAACTTCTATCATCTGATATGACTCCAGTCATTCCTGGTATAACTCGAGTCATGATAGTCACAGTGAGCTCTTTATGATTTATTTTCACCGATATAACTCGAGTTACAATAGTATAACTCGAGTCATCATATTGCTCCTCGTTTCTGTCTAAAATTATTTCAGCCATAACTCCAGTCATAACTCAAGTCATCTAACTGCACTTTATCTCTGTGTGAAATTAATTCAACCATGACTCCAGTCATAACTCGAGTCATCCCACTGCAATTTATTTCTTACTGAATCATTTCAACCATGACTCCAGTCATAACTCAAGTCATCAAATTGCAAATTAATTGTTTTGAATCTTAACTCTAGTCATAACTCGAGTTAAGCCTATCAGTTTTTAAAGCACCATCTTTGTAATCTGAAATTCTTTGATTAAACCTTGGGTACTCCATATTATTGATTCTTACTATTTATAACCAAGTTTGATCAATTTGCTAATGAGTTTCAGATATGATTAACAAGTTTTAATCATCAAATTTCCATAAAGCAAATCTTGTCAGACGCATTAAATGCTTGAACAGAGTTAAAGCATGAAAATGAAAATTGAGCTTCTGAGCAACCAAAAAGCATTCCGGCCATTCCCAGTCAACATTCTAACTAAGTCTCAATGGACAAATCGAATGAAGAATGTCAACGGAGAATAACGGCAACATCGGACGATACGAAGAGAGAGACCAACGTTCAAACTCAACGGATATATTTATTATTCTCAATGGCTCCTTAATCTCTCCTCAACGGTCATTAAATGCCATCAACTATAAATAGCAGAAGCATTCAATTCATCACCTACCAAAACTCTACACATTCCATTAGTGATTTGAGCATTTACTATTTCTACTCGTAGAGAGAATATCCTTTGATATCTGTACTTCGTGATTATCATTATCCACTCTTAGAGAGAATATTATTTATTGAAATAATTTATTGTAAGAATCTCAAGTCGTGGGACTTGGAGATTGGGTTATTTGATTACAACTTGTAAGGGGGAGTAAGTTCTAGTGAGAGAATTACTCCAAGAGTTACAGAGGGTGTAATCATTTGAGTTAGTGAAATCACGAAGAGTCTGGGGACTGGACGTAGGTCGAGGATTTAGACCGAATCCGTATAAATCGCTTGTGTTCAATCTCTCCTTATCTTACTTTGTTCACCTCTGTTTCGCTGACTGTTAACAGAGTATTTTTTAGAAGAAAATTTTATATCCCCAATTCACCCCCCCTCTTGGTGATATTCCGTCTTTCATTTGGTATCAGAGCTAGGTCTTCTCTGAAGAGCTTAACACCTCGAGAAGGATCAATATGGATGGTATTCTACCTAACTAAGCTTCGATCAACAGACCACTCGGTTTCAGTGGAGAGCACTATTCTTTCTAGAAAGCCAAATTCAAAGTGTTTGTTTTGGCTTCTGAATATGGCTTATGGAGAGTGTTCGAGATTTGAGATTACAATCCAACTGTACCCAAGAACGGTCTCAGAGTTCCAAAGCCTGAAGATGCTTATGATGACAATGACAGGAGAAACATCACGCTCAATAGTAAAGTTGTCCTCATGTTGCAAAGTGCCTTTAGTCAACAGGAATATTTTCGTATCTGTACACTGCCATCTGCTAAAGCCATGTGGGATGCACTGGAGATAGCTCATGAAGGAACAGTTGGAGTCAAGGAAAATAGAGTCAATACCCTCATGACCGAGAACGATCTTCTTCATATGAAGTTTGGGAAATCCATTATCGAATTCCAATTAAGATTCACACATCTGATCAACCAACTTGCTGCACTGGGTAAACATTACGAACAACCTGTTCAAGTAAGGAAAATTCTTAATATCCTCAGTAAGGAATGGGAAGCTAAAGTCACAGCCATCAAAGAAGCTCGTGGATAGTCGATGAGCTCTGTAGCAGCATTGTTTGGCAGCTTATCCGAATATGAAGGAAAGATCAAGTTCAGAAAAGGACTTGATGAGATCAGTGGCAAGAATAAAGGAATTGCCCTCAAAGCTATCAAAGAAGCAAAGGAGTCAGATGATGATGAAGAAGAAGACGAAGATGGAGAGCTGGGTATGATGGTCTGGAGATTCAAGAGATTCTACAAGAAGGACCAAGGATACAAGAAGTTTCACAAGGATACCTCCAGCTTTGAGGCAAAGAAGCCAATCATCTGCTACGAATGTGAAAAAGTCGGGCCACATCAAGTCTGAATGCCCCCAGCTGAAGAACAAGGATAAAGACAATAAAAGATTCAACAAATTCAATAAGAAAGCCTATGTGTCAGCTATATGGGGAGACAACTCATCTGATGAAGATGAAGCTGAAGATGAGGAAAGAGCTAACATATGCCTCGTGGCTCAAGAAGAAGAGCAATTCGAAAAGGCCAATGAGGTATATGATTCGCAACCATCTTATGATGAACTATTTGCTGAATATAATCTTGTACAATCTGAATTTGAAAAACTTGCTGAGAAATACTTTGCTTTGAAAAAGAAGAATATTACTCTTGAACTGCAAGTTAAAAATCTTTCTCCTGAAAATGATGTTTGTGAAGATTGTTTTGATTTGCAAAAGAAAAATGTGTATCTTACAAAAGCACTTGAGAAATTCACTAAAGGGAGTGAAATACTCAATGTCATTTTGAAACAGCAAAGATTTACAAATGACATATCAGGAATCGGTTACAAACCTGATTTTGATAAAAAGAAAGGTAAAAATAAATTTGGTGAAAAATCCTATATGAACTATTTTAGAAAATCCGTTCATTCTTTAAATCCTTTTGCTCATTGCAATTATTGTAACTGGAAAGGTCATACTACTTCTTCCTGTTTTCATAAAAAGGAAAGAAAAAGTAAACCTATAGGTAATTATCAATGGGTGCTTAAGGGATCTTACAAGGTTCCTAAGACACAAACTACCCCGAAAGGACCCAAGAAAAATGGGTACCTAAAACCTGATTTCTTGTGATTTGCAGGTTTGTCTAAGAGCATTAAAATCTAACAAGTGGTATATTGATAGTAGATGCTCTAGACACATGACGGGAGATCATACTAAGTTTGCTACTCTCAAGACTAAGGATGGTGGCAAGGTGACCTTTGGTGGAAATCAATCCGGAAGGATTGCTGGAATTGGTGAAGTTGGCAACAACGATGGACCTCAAATTAAAGAAGTCTACCTTGTAGAAGGCCTTTGTTACAATCTCCTCAGTGTGAGCCAAAGCACAGACAAAGGTAACTTGGTTATCTTCAACTCTGAGGAATGCTTGATTGTGAGCAAGAATGATCTTCCCTTAGTCAATATCAAATCAAAAGCCTTATTCAGGGCTCCTAGAGAAGGTAACTGTTACACCTTAAACCTTTATAGTAATTGCAATGGAATTACATCTGAAAATTGCTTTATTAGTAACTTGGAAGAAAGTTGGCTATGTCACAAGTGTTTAGCTCATGTCAATAAGTTTCAACTTCACAAGTTGCTAAGAAAGGATTTAGTCATTGGCTTACCAAAACTCAAATTCAAAAATGACATGATTTGTGATGCTTGTCAAAAAGGTAAACAGACTAAATCATCTTTTAAATCCAAAAATGAGATTTCATCTAACAAACTCCTTCAACTACTTCATATGGATCTAGTTGGACCAGCTAGAGTAAAAAGCCTTGGTGGCAATCTTTATACTTTGGTCATAGTTGATGATTTCTCTAGATTTGCTTGGACTATATTCTTATCCTCTAAAGATGAAACATTTGATTAGTTTGTTGTTTTTGCCAAGAAGGTCCAAAACGAGAAAGGTTTCTCTATTTCAGGAATTTGAAATGATCATGGGGGAGAATTCTAAAATCATGCATTTGCAGAGTTTTGTGACAACATGGGAATTGATCACAACTTCTCAGCCCTGAGGACACCTCAACAAAATGGTGTTGTGGAGAGAAAGAATCGAGTCCTCACCGAGATGGCAAGAGCTATGCTAAATGAGAACAATACTTCCCAAGTATTCTGGGCTGATGCAATGAGTACGGCTTGCTACATCTCGAATCGGGCATATCTCCGGAAGAAGTTGAGCAAAACTCCCTATGAGCTGGACAAGGGAAGAAAGTCAAATGTAGCTCATCTACATGTTTTCGGCTGTAAGTGCTTCATCCACAATAGTAAGGATAATTTGGGAAAGCTCAATCCCAAATCAGATGAAGGTATATTTTTGGGTTATTCAAATAGAAGTAAAGCTTATAGATTCTTTAATACTCATACTCGTATTGTTGAAGAGTCTATGCATGTTGTATTATGTGAATCCAAAGCTGATAAATCCTTGGATGATGATGAGGAAAATGTTTTCAAAAATTAATTCTTTTCGAAAACTACTCCTGCCTCTATTGAAAGTCCTGAAAATGTTTTCGAGGCTGATCCTCAAAATACTTTTGAAAACCCCGATCAATCTCAGCCTAGAGCTTGGAGGTTCATTAGGAATCATCCTTTGGACCAAGTGATAGGTGATGTAAATCAAGGTGTAAGGACCGAGAAATAGTACTTTGAATGAAGTGACTTTTTCTGCCTTTATATCAGAGATTGAACCCTCTAAAATTGATGAAGCCCTTTCAGACAATGATTGGGTGATAGCAATGCAATAGGAGTTACATCAATTTGATAGAAATCAAGTTTGAGATTTGGTACCTAGGCCTAACGACCATCTGGTCATTGGCACCAAATGGGTATTCAAGAACAAACGAGATGAATCATCAATCATTGTCCGTAACAAGGCAAGATTGGTTGCTAAAGGCTATAATCAAGAAGAAGGAATTGATTATGAAGAAACTTAAGCTCCAGTGGCAAGATTGGAAGCTATAAGAGTTCTTTTAGCCTTTTCCTGTGGCTCAAGCAACAACTATCTGACTTGGAAATCAACTTGAAGGAGATCCCAATATTGTGTGACAACACTAGCACAATAAGCTTGGCTAAGAATCCAGTGCAACATACTCGGACCAAGCATATTGATGTGAGTCATCACTTCATAAGGGATTATGTTCAGAAGAAGGATGTAAAGGTCATGTTCATCGCAACTCATCTGCAACTTGCTGATATCTTCACCAAACTATTGGCAAATGAACAATTCAATTTCATAAGGAGAGAATTGGGAATGGTAAATCCCAATGAACTGTAAGTCACTCCTACTCAATGTTAGTTATATGTTTTTGATGATTTATAGTCACTAACTTAAGCTTCAGAGTTTCTAGATACCGTCCTTGCAGGATTGAAAATTCATATTAGTAAGCATCAGAAACAGTAACTCGAGTCATTTTCCAAGCAACTCGAGTTAACATGGTATTTCAACGTTAATAATTTTGTGAAGTTCTGAAGTAACTCGAGTCATGATAAGATAACTCGAGTCAAGAATAGCACAGAGAGAAACCAGGTTGTTGGAACACAAGACTGACTTGAGTCAAACAAGTGCAACTCGAGTCATGCGTAGACGGAAAGCAAAGTTCCTCTTATGAGTCGAGTCAGTAAGTTATAACTCGAGTCACTGAGTCACGGCAGGTTAGTTTTCCCTCATATATGACTCGAGTTATTCACTAAATAACTCGAGTCACACTATCTGATATATATGTATGCTGGATCTGAGACTCTTCATTTCTCATATTTGTAAAACCTAACCCGAGTTCGTTTGGTCTTTCTCTGTCACCTCCCTCTCTTCCTCTCTCTGAAACCTCACCTCTCCGACTCTGAATCAACCTTAATGGCTCCCAGAAACCCTAAATCCAAGGAAGAATCATCTTCTGACTACGAGGCGACAGTATCGGCATCACCTCCTAAATCAACCAGACCCAAGTGCAAGCGAAAGTCATCTTCAAGGTGATACCCAATGTTTCTTCAGAAATTCTATCGAAGAAACCAAAGAAGCTGACGATTCAAGAACCTCCTGAGGTTCCTCCACCAAAGCCCATAGATCCTGCAGCTGCTAAGCATAGAGATAAGGAACCAGTAGTGGCTCCTCTCACGAAGAAAAAGAAGGTTGTCATCATCGCCTCTGAAACTCATGGCTCTGCTTCAAAGACCCAAGCTGGTTCTAAATCAGTTGCTTCTAGAACTAAGGTATCTGGACCTACCAAATATGTCTTCAATCCTCCTAATCATGTTAAACCTCCAAATTCTGATTTCATCTGTCAACCCACTCCATTGTCAAATGCCCAATTGTTAGAGTTTAAGGAAAAATATTTTTCTAAAGGCTTCTGTCCCACAGTTTATGTGGATTTGGTCAAACTAAAGGAGGAATGTCATCTTGACTTATCCCCTTGGTTGGATCTGAAAGTGAAGGAAATCACCAAGAGGGGGGGTGAATTGGGGATTTTAAAAATACTTTTCAGATCACCCACACAACAGATGCTTAACCAAGGTAAATGGAGTTAGAGAAGAAGAGCTTGACACAGAAGATTTATCTTGGTTCGGTCTTAACTCTTGACCTACGTCCGTCCCGGACTCTCTCGGGTTTTTCTACTATCACTCAAATCGATACACACTATGTACTCGAAAGTTATCCTCTCTCTAGGATACACTCCCCTTACAAGTTGTAATCGATAACCCAACCTCAAAGTCCCACAACTTTGAGATTCTTACAAAGAATGATTTACGTAAATAAACTCTCTCAAAGAGTGAATGAATATAAGCACCGAAGCACAATGTATCAAAGATACAAATGAGAAATATAAGCAATGAAAGACCGATGTTCTTGTGTGCGTTTTCGTGTATGTCTTCTCGCTTTCGGACTTCAAATCCTCATGTATTTATACGGGTTTGAAGCTTGTGAACGTTGTAGATCCGTTGAGACTTGATCTAATTCGAAAATATAGCTGTTGTGAGTGTGTCTCCATGAATCTAGTTGTTGTGAACAAATCTGTTTGAATATGGTTGTTGCAGATTTGAATATTTGAAATTTGGCTCCTCAAGAATGTGTTCCCATGTCTTTGTTATGTTTAGTGGAGGCGGTTGTATAATGTTGTCCATTTTGTTTGGAGGCTAGCTTTCTTTCTTGGAGAATGGTTGTGTTGCTATCCAGGTTGTAACTCATTGCTTTTGGAGAATAAGATATAATATAATATTGCAAGTTGTCAAGTTGTTTGTCTTAAAGTCTTCTTTAAAACAAACCTAGATCTTCGTAATCTTATAAGCAACCGGTTAAATCGGTTAGGAAATATTGATATGAATCATATGAATCATATACAACCAATTCGCAGTAATCAAGCTAAAGCATAAATCAAACCGAACAAAATACAACCGGATGCGTTCATCGTTCAAGTTCCAAGCTCGAGTTTACCAAGCTCGAGTTTACCTATGTAAGCTCGAGTTTGCTCTTCATTTAAAACTTGAGTTTTGCCTCGGGAAGCCTCAAGCTCGAGCTTGTAAGTGTGTAAGCTCGAGTTTAGCATTTGTCGGGAAACATGTTTGAAATCATTTTGAGAGCCAAAATGGAAAAACGCAAGCTTGAGCTTATTAGTGAGTAAGCTCGAGTTTGGCACTATTCATGTCAAAAATAATTTTAGTTCACAAAATGCAAGCTTGAGCTTAGAGGAGTAAGCTTGAGTTTGCTAAGCTCAAAATATGACAATGCTCTGTCGACCCAAGCTTGAGCTTGCAAGGGCAAGCTCGAGTTTGGCAATGGTTTTAAAAACTTTGAAAGATTTTTGTCGACGCAAGCTTGAGTTTACAACCTTAAACTTGAGTTTACTCTTTGAAGGAAAAACTTGAAAACTTTCTCGCTCGGTGCAAGCTCGAGCTTGGTATGCCAAGCTCGAGTTTACAACTTTTGTAAACTCACAAACTCTACGGTAAAATGATAAGCTCAAGTTTAAAGGATTCTCGCGAGGCTCAAGCTTGTAACTCCAAGCTCGAGTTTACATATTTGTAAACTTAGTGAGAATAGTCTCCGGAAGAGGCAAGCTTGAGCTTAAAACTAATAAGCTTGAGTTTGCAATTTGAGTAACTTGATAAAATCCTCAAACCTTCGTAAGCTCAAGCTTACGGGTGCAAGCTCGAGCTTACTCGAATATGAGTAAACTTTTGAAAACCTTCAAGCTCAAGTTTATGGACCAAGCTCAAGTTTAGAAAATGTAAAATAGCTTGGTTTGCTTTCGTAGGGCAAGCTCGAGTTTGGAGACCCAAGCTCGAGTTTGGAGCCGATGTAAATGTTTTTGAATTGCAAACAACATGTTTTACCAATTTCTAATAAAAATCATTATTTCATGTTTACAATTGTTATTAATCATCAAAACACATTGAGAACTAACAGGATCAATTTAGGAATTTGTTAACCATAAACACTCCTTCACTAGTCAAACACTTCTATTTCAATATGTCCATGGCCAATGTGGTAAATAGTAGGGGTCATATCATTGAGGATAAATGCATCACTTCTGTTAGAGGCAAATCCATCACTATCTCTGCTCATATAATCAACTCCCTCCTCTTTATTGAAAATCCCCCACCTGTGCCTCACATTAAATATGACAAAGAAAAGTTTGTCAAAATTCTCAGGCCTGGTGAACCATTTGAAGGTGAACTCAAATTTTCTCCTGTTCATATGCCTCCTATTTACAAAGTCCTATGGTATATTTACTCTAGAAATCTAGTTCAGAAAGGGAAAATTTCACTCATTTCAACTCTACCAACTATGGTCTTTTTGCCTCTCTGGTAGACAAAGTACCTTTCAACATAGGTCACTGGGTCTATCAAGAGATGAAGAGGTTTAAGTTTGAGTCCTCTCCTTCTGCCACAATCCCCTTTTCCAACTTGGTATCTCTTTTGTTGTATACAAACAAAATATGGCATCTTGATCTTCTTGAAAAACCTATCAAGCCACAATTATTTGGTCAAAACCATTTGAACTACATGAAAATCTCCTTTAAGGAAGGATCATGAAAGTCTAGAGCCCCTTCTAGATCCAGAGCCTCTGTGCCTGAGCCAACTGAAATCCAGTCTACTCCTACTCAGTCTCAGCCTGCTCCACAATCATCCAGTCTTCATGCTTCAATCAAGAGCATTGTGGAAAAAGCAATGCAGGAAACCTTTGGAACCCTTCAAACTACTCTGACAGCACAACATTATGAGTTGACTGACAAACTTGAGTCAGAAATGGGTAAGTTGATTGAGAAGGTCACTTCAAAGCAAGCGACTCAGGAAGAAAAGATGGATTCTTTGGATGAAAGAATGGAGAATATTGAGGGACATTTTGAGGATCTTGGAAATAGGTTTGAATCCATGCACTCTCTCTATTAGATTTTTGGATTCCAAGCTCTCTCAACTACTGAAGAATGAGCCTGCTGTTGGTCCATCTAGAGTGAATCCTTCTCTCAGCCATTCCCCCACTCTCTCTCCTCTTCACCATTCACCACCTCACTACTCTCCAACCCCTCCTGAATCTACTCCAATTTTACCCACTCCTCCCTTTGATGCTCCTTATGTTGCCTCAGCTGCTCCTACTATCATTCTTCCTTCCTCTTAGGCCTCAATTGCAAAATTTTCATCTTCCTCTGGTGACACTGCAGATCTGTTTGATGAGCATTCCTCTAGTGCTTCCATTTCCCCACCTAAATCTCCTAAACCTAACTCACCTCTACCTCTCACTTCTCCATCTGCACCTCCATCTCTCTCTCTTACCATATACTCACCATTGCCTATTCTTCAGGCCTTGCGTGCTTCCCTGGCCTCTGATTCTCGGATTTTTCCTGATGACAAAGGGGGAGAGAAAGAGAAAAGTAAAGTTGCAAAGATTGAGGAAGATGTGAAGAAATGAAGTGTCTACAGCTACAGCTTGTTTGCAGCCCATATTTTTTTTTCTCTTCTTTGTTCTGTAGCTATGTGTTTTTGTTCCCTTGTTTTGATACTCTTTCATAGTGCTGTAGTTCATTTTTGTGTAGTTCCTGTGATTTTTACTTAACATCTACTTGGATTAAATGAATGTTAAAATCTTTCTGGTTTCTGTTTTTCAATTCTGAAGTCTATTGCAAAGTTCATTTTTCTTAAAAACTACAAATGTTGTCATCATCAAAAAGGGGGAGAATGTTAGTTCTCTATGTGTTTTGACGATGATTCACAATTGTAAGCTCAAGGGTTTTGCTAATGGTTCAGTTCAAATGACTTGGTTTTTGAGATCATAACATAACTCCAATTATTCCCTTTTAAACTCCAGTCAAATTTCTCTGAATCTTTAAAGCAACTGAACTTTGATTTTTGTGACTCTAGTCAGTAGGATATGACTCCAGTTATTGTCCTTGAAAAACAAGTTTCAAAAGTTGCTCATGACTCGAGTCATCACTTAACAACACGAGTCATGCTTGTACTTCTTGTTAGCTCTCAATGTTTTGATGATAACAGTTCTCAACGTTTTTATGAAGTTCTTACCTTGCTCGAGCAGCCCCAGGATATTGCCCAAGCAAAGAATTGAGATTTGCCCGAGCATCATCAATACAGAAGTGAAAGAAGGCCATTCAGAGAACCTTGCCCGAGCGGGAAATATCTCTTGCCCGAGCAACGTCGAGACAAAAGCAAAACACGGCTAATCGAAGGTCTTGCCCGAGCAAAAAATGCTTGCTCGAGCACCATGCTCGAGCAAAGGAAAAACATTGCCCGAGCAACGTCCATTGTTTCTTAGTTCTCGCTTCTGTCTGAGTCGTGTCCAAGCAAGGAAACTGGCTTGCTCGAGCAACATCAGGTGGCGGCACTTCTCAGGTCATAAAGTAGAAGCTTGCCCGAGCATGACAAATATCATGCTCGAGCACCATGCCCAAGCAGAGGAGAATACTTGCCCGAGCACCACTTCGAGACAACGGTCTTCAAAAAGCTTGCCCGAGCAAGCTTTTCTTCATGCTCAAGCAAAGATCGCCAAAACACGCTTTCTCCGAAAGCATACTTTCAGATTGCCTCAAGCAATGTGTTGTGCTCTCTCCACTCCGCTCTCTTCTGTGCCTTGCCCGAGCAAGAATTTCACCATGCTCGAGCAACATCGAAAAACAGCACTACCAAGCCTTTGTAAAGAAGCCGCCCGAGCATGATTTTACCCATGCTCGAGCACCATGCCCGAGCAAGCATATTATCTTGCCCGAGCATCGCCGAGCCAACTCCGCATCCGATCTATCGCATACAAAGCGTGCTCGAGCACACATTGATTGTTGCTCGAGCAAGGTACCCTCGCTACTTAATTGTCTTCTGCGCTATCTTCATACTCTCTATGATATATTATTCAATCCTATATGATACTCATTATTATTCTCAAATGCTTCTAACTAACGTGTTTAATGAGTTGCAGAAGATCTCCATATAGATTAACATCATACTTTAGTTTTGAAGCGCGAAATTGTTTTGGACAGAGCCAACATAGAATCTAATTGCCCATAACCAAAAAGGCACGAAACAATATTCTAAGCTTATCTTCTTCCAAGACGACGAGAACGATGATCTGTAAAGTAACTCCACCAAACAGACATCCGATCATGGCGAGGCGCGGATACATCAAATACTTAACGGATATATTCAAATTCTTCAACGGTCCTCAACTTTAATCAGTATAAATACCTGAAGATATGAATTCGTCAAACGCCAAGAATACACACGACGCGAAACATCTTTTCATAGAAACTACTTTCTGTGTATTCTAAAATATCATTAAGCTTCAGTGTTCATAGTTCAATTACTCTGTGAGAGAGCTTTATCATTTACTCTTAATCCTTCAAAATCTCAAGATAGAGGTATCTTGAGTGTGGATGCATTAATTACAGCTTGTAAGGGGAGTGAGTCCGAGAGTGAAAGGATCATCCTTCGTTTCTGAGTGTGTAATTGTATTTGTGAGATAGTGGAAATCTCAGAGTGTCTGGGGATTGGACGTAGGTCAAAGAGTTAGACCGAACCAGGATAACTTCTCTGTGTCTATTATCTTTACTTCTTTACCGCTTCCATCGTCTACTGATCATACGCGAAAAGAATTTTTTTTAGATCACCTATTCACCCCCCTCTAGGTGATATTCTACCTTCATTTGGTATCAAAGCTTAGGTTTCTCAGTTGGGCTTAACATCCCGAGAAAGATCATGGAAGGAATATTACCTGACGGTGCTTCAATTAATCGACCCCCAGGATTCAACGGTGAAAACTACTCTTTCTGGAAAGGAAAATTCAGAATATTCGTATTGGCTACCGAATATGGTCTCTGGGAAGTGATAGAAATTGGAGATTACATACCTATAAAGATTGAAGGAGGAATCTCTGTTCCAAAGACGAAAGCTGAATTCGATGAGAATGATAAGAAGAATGTCACTCTCAACAAGAAGGCAATCTTGATGCTTCAAAGTGCTCTTAGTCAAAAGGAATACTTTCGAATAAGCAATCTATCAACTGCGAAGGAAATGTGGAAGGCATTGGAGATTTCATATGAAGGTACTTCCGCATCAAGGAAAATCGTATCAATACTCGACCACCGAGTATGACTTCATCGCGAATGAAGTCGGTGAAACCATGGCCGAGTTCCAACTAAGATATACTCATCGACAAATCAATTGGCGGCTTTGGGTAAAAACTATGATCAAGGTCCTCAGTCGAGAAAGATCCCAATGTTCTAACAAAAGGCGGGAAGCTAAAGTCACTGCGATAGAGGAGGCTCGTGGAGAATCAATGGCTTCGATTCCGCCTTATTCGGAAGTCTGTCAGAATATGAGAGCAAACTGAAATTCAAAAAGGACCTGGACAATGTCAACAGAAGTCGGAACAAAGGAATTGCTCTTAGCACTATAAAGGAAAAAGAAAAAGAAGAAGATGAAGAGGACGATGACGAGATGGCCATGTTTGTTCGAAGATTCAAGAAGTTCTACAGAAAAGATCGAGGCTTCAGAAACAGATTTCAAAAAGGAGACACAAGTAACGACGTGAGTTCAAAGGCAAAGAACAAATCATCTCGTTATGAATGTGAGAAGCCGGGACATTACAAGTCGAATGTCCTCAATCGAAAGACAAACGACAAAGAAAAGAAGAAGCACTATCAATTCAAAAAGAAGGCTTATGTGTCAAAGCAATATGGGGAGATGGTTCCTCGACGAAGAAAGCGAAGAAGAGAAAGAGGCGCCAACGTCGTCGGTGGCGAGAAGAAGAACTAGCGTAAAACGACAATGAGGTACATGATTCGCAACCAACCTATGATGAATTATTTGATGAATATAATGAAATTCAATCTGAATTCGAAAAGTTTGTTGATGAATGCTTTGCCCTAAAAAGGGAAAACATAACTCTCAAACTACGTGTTGAAAACCTTTCCGATGAAAATCTTATCTGTGATGAATGCCTGGATTTAAAGAAAAGAAACCTTCATCTTACGAAAACACTTGAGAAATTCACTAAAGGAAGTGAAATGCTTAATGTGATTTTGAAAACTCAAAGGTTTACAAATGATCGATCGTGCATAGGATATAATCCTATCTTTGACAAAAGGAAAGGCAAAAAGAAAATCGCGGAAAATCCTATTTGAACTACTTCCAGAAATCAGTTCATATTTCAAATCCGTTTGCTCATTGTAACTATTGTAATCGAAAAGGAAACTCTACTTCATCATGCTTTCATAAAAAGAATCGAAGAGATAAACCTGTTGGTAATTACCAGTGGGTACCTAAGGGAACTCATACTTTCCCTAAGGCCCGAGCTAACCCGAAAGGACCCAAGAAACGTTAGGTACCTAAAGCTTGATCTTATTTAAATTACAGGTTTGTCTGAGAGCATCAAGAACCAACAAGTGGTACATTGACAGTGGATGCTCCAGACATATGACAGGGGATCAAACCAAATTCGTTGCAATAAGATCAAAAGATGGTGGCAAAGTTACCTTTGGAGGAAACCAATCTGGAAAAATCTCCGGAATTGGAGAGATTGGTACAAAGGATGGACCTCGAGATCAAAGACGTGTATCTTGTTGAAGGTCTCGCCATAACCTCCTAAGTGTGAGTCAAAGTGCGATAAGAACAACTGGATTATCTTTGACTCGAAGAATGTCTCATTGTCAACAAAGATGATCTCCCAATTGATAAAGGTAAACTCAAGGTATTATTTAAAGCTCCTCGAGAAGGAAACTGTTATACATTAGATCTACCTAAAATTGATTCTGAAAAATGCTTTGTTAGCAACTTAGAAGAAAGTTGGCTGTGGCATAAGCGTCTGGCTCATGTAAACATGTTCCAACTGGATAAGTTGCTAAGGAAAGATTTAGTAATTGGTTTGCCTAAACTCCATTTTAAAAATGACATGATTTGTGATTCCTGTCAAAGAGGTAAACAAACTAAAACATCTTTCAAAAATAAAACTGAAATCACGACTAATCGACCTCTTCAATTACTCCATATGGATTTAGTTGGACCAGCAAGAGTTAAAAGCCTTGGTGGCAATTTGTATACTCTAGTCATAGTCGATGATTTCTCTCGATTCACTTGGACTATCTTTTTATCTTCCAAGGATGAAACATTTGATCTGTTTGTTGTGTTTGCCAATAAGGTGCAAAATGAGAAAGGTATATGCATTACAGCCATTCGAACAGATCATGGAGGAGAGTTTGAAAATCAAGCATTCGGAGAATTTTGTGATGTTCACGGAATTGACCATAATTTCTCAGCTCCAAGAACACCACAGCAGAATGGTGTGGTTGAAAGGAAAAACTGTGTACTCACAGAAATGGCTCGTGCCATGTTGAATGAAAATCAGACCACACAAGTCTTTTGGGCAGATGCAATGAGCACGGCCAGCTATATCGCCAATCGAGCATATCTCAGAAAGAAGCTCAATAAAACTTCTTACGAACTCTACAAAGGAAGGAAACCAAATCTGGCTCACCTTCATATCTTTGGTCGTAAGTGCTTCGTACATAACAATGGTAAAGATAATTTGGGAAAATTTGATCCCAAATCCGATGAAGGTATTTTTCTTGGATATTCAAATAGGAGTAAGGCATACGAGTTTTTAACAAACGAACTCGCATAGTTGAAGAATCAATACATGTTGTGTTCTCGTGAATTTAAATTAGATAAACCTCACGGATGATGATGAGGAAAATGTTTTTAAGAATCAATTCTTTTCTAAAAATACTACTGCCTCTATTGAAAATTCTGAAGATGTTTTCGAACCTGATTCTCAAAACAACTTTGAAAATCCTGATCAATCTCAGCCTAGAGCTTGGAGGTTCATTAGGAATCATCCCCTGGACCAAGTAATAGGTGATTTAAATCAAGGTGTAGAACTAGAAACAATACCTTGAATGAAGTAACTTTTTCTGCCTTTATATCACATATAGAACCTTCTAAAATAGATGAAGCCCTTTCGACAATGATTGGGTGATAGCTATGCAAGAGGAGTTACACCAATTTGATAGAAATCAAGTTTGGGACTTGGTACCTAGGCCTAAGGACCATCCGGTCATTGGCACTAAATGGGTATTCAAGAACAAACGAGATGAATCAGCAATCATAGTCCGTAACAAGGCTAGACTAGTTGCCAAAGGCTATAATTAGGAAGAAGGGATTGATTATGAGGAAACGTATGCTCCGGTAGCTAGATTGGAAGCTATACGTGTACTCCTAGCCTTTGCGTGTATCAAAGGATTTAAACTCTATCAAATGGATGTTAAGAGTGCTTTTCTAAATGGATTTATACAGGAGGAAGTATATGTTGAACAACCTCCTGGTTTTGAAAACCATCATCATCCAGATCATGTGTATCGTTTGAAGAAAGCCTTATATGGTCTCAAACAAGCTCCTAGAGCTTGGTACGAAAGATTAAGTAACTTCTTATTAGACCAAGGTTTTATCAGAGGTAAAGCAGATACAACGTTGTTTATCAAAACCAACAAACTTAAAGAGACTTTAATTGTGAAAATATATGTCGATGATATCATTTTTGGTGCTACTAAAGACTCTCTCTGTGAGGAATTTTCCAAGAAAATGCAAGGTGAATTCGAAATGTCTATGATGGGTGAGTTGAACTACTTCCTCGATGTACGCAAGTCAAACAACGGAAGGATGGTATATTCATATCTCAAACAAAGTATCTCCGTGATTTACTCAAGAAATTTGGAATGGAGCATTGTAATGGAGCCGACACTCCAATGAGCTCAACTGCCTCTCTAGATGCCGACGAGGAAAAAGGAAAAGACTTCAACATAACCAAATATAGAGGAATGATTGGATCCTTACTATATTTGACTGCTAGCAGCACTGGACATTCGATTTAGTATAGGAATGTGCGCAAGATTCGATCGGCTCCTAAAGAATCGCATGCCGAACATGTCAAAAGAATCTTTCGATATCTTTGGATACAAAGGAATTGGGTCTCGGTTCCCGAAAGGTCAACAAGAATTTCGGTTGCATATTCGACTCGATCACGCCGGATACAAGACGATAGAAAGAGTACTAGTGGACAGTGTGAATTTCTTGGAGGATCACTTGTATCATGGTTCAGCAAGAAACAAACCACCGTGGCCGTATCCTCAACTGAAGCTGAATATGTAGCTGCATCAAGTTGCTGTGCTCAGGTTCTGTGGCTTAAGCAACAACTTCAAGACTTGGGAATTCATCTACAGGAGATTCCAATTCTCTGTGACAACACTAGTACAATAAGCTTAGCAAAGAATCCAGTTCAACACACAAGAACCAAGCATATTGATGTTAGACATCACTTTATCAGAGATCATGTTCAAAAGAAAGATATTAAAGTGATGTTCATACCTACCCACTTGCAACTTGCTGACATTTTCACGAAGCCTCTGGCGAAAGAACAGTTCAATTTTATCCGTAGGGAGTTGGGAATGGTGAATCCCATTGAACTGTAAGTCATACTAGCTCCAATTAATTGTGTTTTGATGATTATAGACTAACTTTAGCATCGGAGGTTCTAGTTTGTGTTTTTGCGGGACTCGTTCTTGAGAACTATAACGAGTGTAACGAGTAAGCCTTGCTCGAGCGTGCCTTTGATATTTGCTCAAGCAACCACGCGAAGACCTTGATGGAATTTGTGAGTAAAAGCAGCTTGCTCGAACACACTTCGGAACTATGCTCGAGCAATCGCGGGAATTCCCGAATAAGAGCTACCTCATCGAGCATGCACGCCAAGTATGCCCAAGCAATACTGGAAGCATGAGAAGAAAGGAGGTTGCTCGAGCACGTAGACTCTATTTACTCGAGCAATAGCGGGTCCGCCTTCCCCGACTTTGAAAGAATAATGGTTGTTGCCCGAGCAACACCCGAGGTTTGCCCAAGCAACAACGGAACCGAGGAAGCCACAAAAGAAATGAAGAACATGCTCGAGCAACAATCCAATGTCTGCCCGAGCACGTATCGTTGAACTTCTAATCAGTCTCATGGAGTTCAATCTTTTCAATTTTTTTTAATTAAGTGTTCACACTACACACTTAATGGGAGGTTAGATTTAATTGTGGTATTATTACCTATTACTATTAATTAATTAGAATTAAATGTGCTGGTTTATGCTTGAGCACAGACCCGAAGTCTGCTCAAGCACGAACCGTGCTCGAGCATAAAGAAAAGGGTTGCTCGAGCAACGTCGGCCCCCATCATTTTTAAGGGCGTGTCGTTTCATTTCACGGCTACTCCTCTCCCCTCCGTCAAAACCCTAGACTTCTTTTCTCTCAAATCCACTCAACTCCATTACACTTGTTTGTGAATCGTTTCCAAATTCCCTCGTTACGACTGTTTGATCCCTTAAAAGAAACCGTTTTGACCGATTAATTTCTCAAATCTCTTCACTTTCACCGATTATCCCCCTTCGCGCCATCGAACTCCTTCTCTGAAATTTCCCACTTTTCAGAATCGATGGCTGGTTCCAGTGATAAATCTCCTTCGAAGCAACCTCCTGCGAAGAAATCACGGTACTATCGACCCAAAGTTGCTATTTCGGAAAAATCTTCAAAAGCCTCCAAACCCAAATCAGTGCCGAAATCGTCAAAATCGACCTCCAAATCAAAAGAGGTTGAGAAACCCAGAACTAACCTCGTCATTCCGGGTTCTCCAACGACTAGACTCAAGACTGGTTCTCTTCCTTCTGGAAAAAGCAAACGCCCGAGGTCTCCTTCTCCGTCATCTTCACGCTCGTCAATTCCGAAAGAACGATCGATGAGATTCGGTCCAAAAGTAAAGAGGATAGGCCTTCAATTCTTAAGCCTTCCTTCAGTCAGAAATCTCAGGCCTCAAATAGCAAGAAGAAAGTTTCTTTTTCCCTCAAAACGCAAGCTTCTGGAAGCAAAAAGGAGGAAGTTGTGACAAGTCGGCCTGTGGATGGACAACTGCCTGAACCTTCACCGGGTATGTTTACTGGCAATATTGCAGTTGATGATTATGCTCTGTTTTCTCATTACTATGGAGAAAGACCTTTCTGTCCAATAGTTTATGTCGACTTGGCTAAATTCAAAGAGAAATGCAATCTGGATTTAATTGACTGGTTGCTTCAATTTATGCCTCTGCTTGGAATTAGCAAGCCTTTTTCTCCTGAAGTTGTGCGAGTATTTTATCACAACATGCACCGACAAGCAAAGACGAGAAAATGATGATGAGGATGTTTTAGTCACCAAGATTCGTGATAAAACAATCAAACTTACCGCTCAGATCTTAACACTCTCCGGCATCATCGACGCTCCCGAAGACCCTCCCAAGCTTTCTCCGTTGAGTGTCATCATATTCTCTTCCCGAGATGTCTCAATTGAAGGGAAAACCAAGATTAATGTGACCCGGCTATGATGAAAGACGAATATAGGGTCCTTTGGTATGTGTACGATCGGAGCTTAGTTCGAGAAAGGCCGAGCTTCACCCACTTTGTTCGACGTGACTTTGAGCAATTTGCATCTCTTATTGCTATGGAACGTAGAAATGGGAAATGGATTTTGGAGGAGATGATGTCCTTCATATCGAAGCTAAGGCTAGGCTTCGAGCTACCATCCCTTATCCTTCCTTGGTATCTTGGATTTTGGAAGCCCATAATATTTGGTACCTTTCGGAAGATAAGGAAGTATATCCTCCCCTATTTGGTATATCACATATGAAGAACATGAAAATTTCTTTCACTGATGTATCCTCCAAGAAAGGAAAAGGAAAAGCACCAGTCTCTTCTTCTCATCCTGCCTTCTCCAAACCATCTGCTTCCAAGGCTGACTCTGAACCTCCCGATGAAGTTTCGAGTCTTCAAAGGCCTGGAACTTCTACCTTTGTTCCATCCTTTTCCCAAGCCGCTATCCAATCCTTGGTCGAAGCTTCGTTTCGTAAATCCTTAATCCCCGTTATGCAATCTTTGGATGCTTTCGAAGCTTTCCACCCGGATGATCAAGGCTTTTTGAGATGATATGATTAAATTGAAGAGTGATGTTCGCCGGAATATGGATACCGATTTACAGGACTTCAAGGCCGAAATGGAAGACTCTATGAACAAAAGCTTTTCAATAATCTATGACAAGCAACAGGACCTTGAAGAAGTTGTGAATGCCTTTTTGACTAGCATTGGTACTTCTTTCAATCCATCTCGCACAACCTTCTTCATCGCCATGCCTACTACCTCTCCTCCACCCATTGAGGATCTCACTCCATCTCCAGCTATCATAGTACCTCCTGTTGATCCTGCCTCTGTGCCTCTGCCATCCATTTCAGTTTCTTCCGATAGCAAGTCTTCTCCTCCTTCACCTTCCCCTTCTGTCGAGGGGGAGAGTAGCTGAGTAGATTAGATTTATGATTTATGTCCATTTTGGTTAACATATGCTTTTTGTTTCTGCTATGTCCATTTTGGTTAACATATGCTTTTTGTTTCTGCTCTTCTATTTTTGTAATGAACTTCTTAAATGTTAAGCGAAATGTTATCTATGTCAATTTGTTTCTCTGGCTCATTTCAAAAACTTATGAATATTTCCTTTCAATCTAATCATTGAATTGTCATCATCAAAAAGGGGGAGAATGTTAGCTCTCAATGTTTTGATGATAACAGTTCTCAACGTTTTTATGAAGTTCTTACCTTGCTCGAGCAGCCCCAGGATATTGCCCAAGCAAAGAATTGAGATTTTCCCGAGCATCATCAATACAGAAGCGAAAGAAGGCCATTCAGAGAACCTTGCCCGAGCAGGAAATATCTCTTGCCCGAGCAACGTCGAGACAAAAGCAAAACACAGCTAATCAGAAGGTCTTGCCCGAGCAGCGAAAAATGCTTGCTCGAGCACCATGCTCGAGCAAAGGAAAACATTGCCCGAGCAACGTCCATTGTTTCTTAGTTCTCGCACGTCGAGTCGTGCCCAAGCAAGGAAACCGGCTTGCTCGAGCAACATCGTGTGGCGGCACTTCTCAGGTCATAAAGTAGAAGCTTGCCCGAGCATGACAAATGTCATGCTCGAGCACCATGCCCAAGCAGAGGAGAATACTTGCCCGAGCACCACTTGAGACAACGGTCTTCAAAAAGCTTGCCCGAGCAAGCTTTTCTTCATGCTCGAGCAAAGATCGCCAAAACACGCTTTCTCCGAAAGCATACTTTCGGATTGCCTCAAGCAATGTGCTGTGCTCTCTCCACTCCGCCTGCGTCGTGCCTTGCCCGAGCAAGAATTTCACCATGCTCGAGCAACATCGAAACAGAGCACTACCAAGCCTTTGTAAAGAAGCCTGCCCGAGCATGATTTTACCCATGCTCGAGCACCATGCCCGAGCAAGCATATTATCTTGCCCGAGCATCGCCGAGCCAACCCGCATCCGATCTATCGCATACAAAGCGTGCTCGAGCACACATTGATTGTTGCTCGAGCAAGGTACCCCGCTACTTAATTGTCTTCTCGCGCTATCTTCATACTCTCTATGATATATTATTCAATCCTATATGATACTCATTATTATTCTCAAATGCTTCTAACTAACGTGTTTAATGAGTTGCGAGAAGATCTCCATATAGATTAACATCATACTTTAGTTTTGAAGCGCGAAATTGTTTCGGATGAGCCAACATAGAATCTAATTGCCCATAACCAAAAAGGCACGAAACAATATTCTAAGCTTATCTTCTTCCAAGACGACGAGAACGATGATCTGTAAAGTAACTCCACCAAACAGACATTCGATCATGGCGAGGCGCGGATACATCAAATACTTAACGGATATATTCAAATTCTTCAACGGTCCTCAACTTTAATCAGTATAAATACCCGAAGATATGAATTCGTCAAACGCCAAGAATACACACAGACGCAGAAACATCTTTTCATAGAAACTACTTTCTGTGTATTCTAAAATATCATTAAGCTTCAGTGTTCATAGTTCAATTACTCTGTGAGAGAGCTTTATCATTTACTCTTAATCCTTCAAAATCTCAAGATAGAGGTATCTTGAGTGTGGGTGCATTAATTACAGATTGTAAGGGGAGTGAGTCCGAGAGTGAAAGGATCATCCTTCGTTTACGAGTGTGTAATTGTATTTGTGAGATAGTGGAAATCTCAGAGTGTCTGGGGACTGGACGTAGGTCAAAGAGTTAGACCGAACCAGGATAACTTCTCTGTGTCTATTATCTTTACTTCTTTACCGCTTCCATCGTCTACTGATCATACAGTGAAAAGAATTTTTTTTAGATTACCTATTCACCCCCCTCTAGGTGATATTCTACCTTCACTTCTGGTTTTCCAAAATGACTCCTTCGATAGCAACTTCTGTCATCTGATATGACTCAAGTCATTCCCGGTATAACTTGAGTCATGATAGTCATAGTGAGCTCGGTATGATTTATTTTCACCGATATAACTCGAGTTACAATAGTATAACTCGAGTCATCATATTGCTCCTCGTTTCTGTCTTAAATTATTTCAGCCATAACTCAAGTCATCTAACTGCACTTTCTCTCTGTGTGAAATTAATTCAACCATGACTCCAGTCATAACTCGAGTCATCCTACTACAATTTATTCCTGACTGAATTATTTCAACCATGACTCCAGTCATAACTCGAGTCATCAAATTGCAAATGAATTGTTTTGAATCTTAACTCTAGTCATAACTCCAGTTAAGCCTATCAGTTTTTAAAGCATCATCTTCGTAATCTGAAATTCTTTGATTAAACCTTGGGTTCTCCATATTATTGATTTTTACTATTTCTAACCAACTTTAATCAGTTTGCTAATGAGTTTCAAATATGATTAACAAGTTTAATCATCAAATTGTCATAAAGCAAATCTTGTCAGACGCATTAAATGCTTGAACAGAGTTAAAGCATGAAAATGGAAATTGAGCTTCTGAGCAACCAAAAAGAATTCCGACCATTCCCAGTCAACATTCTAACTAAGTCTCAACGGACAAATCAAATGAAGAATGTCAACGGAGAATAACGGCAACATCGGACGATACAAAGAGAGAGAGCAACGTTCAAACTCAACGGATATATTTATTATTCTCAACGGCTCATTAATCTCTCTTCAACGGTCATTAAATGCCATCAACTATAAATAGCAAAAGCATTCAATTCATCACCTACAGAAACTCTGCACATTCAATTAGTGATTTGAGCATTTACTGTTTCTACTCTTAGAGAGAATATCCTTTGATATATGTACTTCAGTGATTATCATTATCCACTCTTAGAGAGAGTATTATTTTTTGAAATCATTTATTGTAAGAATCTCAAGTCGTGGGACTTGGAGATTGGGTTATTTGATTACAACTTGTAAGGGGGAGTAAGTTCTAGTGAGAGAATTACTCCAAGAGTTACAGAGTGTGTAATCATTTGAGTTAGTGAAATCCCGAAGAGTCTGGGGACTGGACGTAGGTCGAGGATTTAGACTGAACCAGTATAAATCGCTTGTGTTCAATCTCTCCGTATCCTACTCTGTCCACCTTTGTTTCGCTGACTGTTAACAGAGTATTTTTTAGAAGAAAAAATTATATCCCCAATTCACCCCCCTCTTGGTGATATTTCGTCTTTCAAGAAGTTCATCAATGAACTTGGAATGGTTCCTAGCATTGTTGACCCAATACGTTTGTATTGCAATAACACCGGAGCTATAGCTCAGGGCAAGGAACCTAGGTCTCATCAAAGATCCAAGCATGTGCTCCGCTAGTATCACCTCATCGGAGAGACTGTTGAAAGACAAGATATAAAGATGGACTATATCCCCACCGATGATAACTTGGCTGATTCTCTGACTAAGGGAGTTTCTCAAAGAAAACATTATAGTTAATAAATGAACACATTCTATCTTTTTCATATTTTATGTCTAGCCTTTATTTTAAGGTAAAACATGTTGACCTGATTGGCTCTAGGCCAAGTGGGAGATTGTTAGTATTTAGGTGTCCTAGAGATAATTTGTAAGGACAGATCAGCACCATTTCTACGTTGTAGTATTTCATTATTAATAAATGAACACATTCTATCTTTTTCATATTTTATGTCTCGCCTTTATTTTAAGGTAAATATGTGTTTGAAGATAAAAGTCTTAGGAATAGAACATGTGTTATTCTTGAGGATCAATGATAGAGATAAGAGCACTCGAGAGCACTGGATATCTATTGCCTAAAACTTGTTCCTAGTCTTGAATCACCATTGATGATCTCAATAAGACTAGTACGACATCATCTACATGTATGAGATACAAGGTAGGGACCTCATGGAATACAGGCATGGTGATGCCTTAGCTGATGTCGTGGGTGGATCGGTTGGAGAACAAATAGCACAGAACTGACCCGTCGAGAGACTCCACGAAGATTCATTGTAGAGAGTATCATTGGATATGTAAAGTCTCTCATCGTTTGGTAGTGCGGATCGTCCTAGACTTAAGGATATCATCGAACACTATGTCCTAGGGTTATACTTTGACTGTACAACTCTATTCGCCTGAAAATGGGGAGAACGGTGTATTCTTTTGTGTAACTCGAATACACGAGTATAGATGGACATGTTGAGAGGATTCACAGTCCCTTACAAGGGATTAGTCATTAACTCGGGAGTCTGTGAGCACAACAAGTGATCATGAAGAGTCATGATCTGTTATAGAGTTAATATAAGAAGATTCCTAGTTTCGTGAATTAGCTACATTTAGTCAATTAAGAGCGATGATACTCTATCTTTGCTCTCGACTATATGTGAATGACGATGTGAGGGATGATGCATGCATGGTATCTAAATATGAAAGGTAGATCACTTGATCAACTCAATTAGTTCTGGGGCCATAGAGCATTGCTAGTGTCTTATGAGGTAATTAAATAAATTGGGCATGTTAAAGGATTTTTAATTGGTTCAAGTTTATTTATGTCAGTGACTAATTGGGCCTAATGGGTCACACACAAAGGTTATTCCCGATTGCTTAAAATTAGCAAACTTGGGCCAATAATTGTTATTGAGCTTTACCAAGAGTAAAGGTGTAATTGGGTTGGAGTGAGACTCCAAACCCAATAAGAAGCAAAACGACGTCACATATATGGTCCCCAGTGGGAAATCAGTTTCTCCACAAAAGGGCCCAAATGTGTTGGAAGACCTAACGGGGTCTTAGGCGAAGTTGAATTTGAAATTCAAATTTTTAATTTAAGTTTGAAATTTAAATTTAAATTTAAATTCAAAAGGTTAGGTTATAAAAGATAATTCTAAATTATCTAATATATATATATATATATATATTATATAAAGATCCAATAATGATTGGATGAAGATAGGAGAAATAATAAATAAGGATTGAATTAAAAAAATGATTTTAAATTTTAGTTTAAGATATGAATTTGATTCATCATCTTAATTATTATTCAATTAATCAATTAAGATATAAATGTGATCCATCATCTTAAATGGTTGACTCAATCAATCAATCAAGAAATAAATGTGATCTATCATCTTAAATGATTGATTCAATCAATCAATTAAGATATGAATGTGATTCATCATCTTAAATTCAATCAATCAATCAAGATATGGATTCAATTCATTCTGATTTGGATTTTCTAATTCAAGCTTGGATTTGGCCTTTTTTATAAGTACTTAAATTAGGGTTAGACTCTTATAAAGTGCTGATTTTTAGTGTAACACCTCAATTTTCGTAGCATAAATTGTGCCGGTGACACGTAGTTTTATAAAACTTGTCAGAGTTTGAGGTGCTACAACTCAGCGTTTTGCGGAAACGGAGAGCATGTACTAAAAATTTGAACAACGAGTTTAACAACAAGTAACTGATATAAAATACTCAGACATATGCTGATGCCTGACGTATACTGATATATTACAAATATCCCGAAGGAATATTCATGTGATACAATAATACAAAACTTTATAATTACAACTCTTTCCATGTAACTATACCCTCTTCAACCAAGCCTTAGGTAGACTTGGGGGCATAGAACCTAACTCAGTTAAGTCATCTCATTTGGCCAGGCTGGGTAAAGTCTAGTGGAAGTCTTCCCGAGTATTTACGGTGACTGATTGACTGAACCACATAGACGACCCTTTCTAGTTTAAGCACCAAATGATATGAAGTAACCTTATTAGATTCATACCATAATGTAGGTTATGTTATCCCTATTTCTGTTTTTACTTTGACCGGTGCCTCCTCACGGCTCCGTCCCTTGGCGTCTTTCTACGGTTCCATCTACCGATGCCTTCCATGATTCTTCCCTGACTATTAATTAAGACTGAGGTCCAATGCCCATCGGACCTCAGGTAACGGTTAATCTCATGCTTATGTAAACAATATATGTATGACAAGTATTCATGACATTTTCGCAATAATCACTACAAAAGCCCATAACATATGTAGGAAATACATAATCATATATATAAGGCAATAACAATACACAGCCCCTAGCAGTATGTTTGTTACCCCAGTCTACACATATCACCAGTGCCACGATGGCTTATCGTGTCCTGAGCGCTAGGAAAACTCTCAACGTGTTATTAAAACCATAACCCGTATATTCATGATTGTATAAAAACAATTGAGACAAAGTCTCAGTATAGGAACACAACAATCATATATAAGCATATCACAAGCATCAGAGTCAGTGTTACAGTACGTCGCGAACGTACCTTCGTTGTCGACTACTGTACGTTTAGATGGTCAAACTGTGATCACGGATATCCTATAAAGGTAATATCGCCTCTATTAATTCAAAAATATTATTTAAAGAGATATTTTGGCTATTTATGACCATTTTACCCCTGGATTAATTATTTCCCTATCATTTCATTTAATTTTCGTAAAAACGGTCATTTACTCACAAATGCTGATTTTTCGCCTAACTTTGAAAAATCATAACTAATTCTACAAAAATCAAAACGAGGATCCGTAAAATTCCTCGGAATCCTTAAGATGTCTAATTTTAGGAAAAATTATTGGTTCTTGCCCAGATTTCCTAAAAAATTCCCAGTTTTCGCAACAACATGTTCTGCCCAGAAATTTCCAGTATTTTTAGCCTATCTTCGAACATTTTTATCTCCTAGCACAAAACTCAAAATGACATGCTATAGGTATATTTTGAAATCTCTATAGGTCTACCCTCAACATGAATTTTGTCATAATTTTGGCATAGCATCTTCAACATAAGATACCAGCGTTTTTGAAATTGCTTCCGGGAGTCGCTAACCGACAAAATTTCGCCAGAGCTTCGCTACTTTGACCATAATCTTCCAAAAATTTTGCCATAACTTCTTATTCATCAAATTTTCAAAATAAATACAATGGTAACCATAAAAACATGAAAGTAACACTATAATTGGAAGATTATGAATCAAAACAACATCTAAGCTATAAATCACAAAGCTAGAGCTCAAGAACTTACCTAGAACTTTGCTCTTGCTTCCCCAGAGCTCCTCACTCTCACTTTCTCTCTCACTTTTGGTTAATACCAGCTTTCTATTGCTTGTGAATTGGTGAGGAAATTGTGAAGAGCCAAAGGCCCTATTTATAGCAAAGGTTGGGTTAACTTCCTTGCAACTTTAATTCACTTTCAACCATTGGATTTAACTTAACAAAGGAGGTTTAATCTCAATCCTACACCTAATAACCGACCTCTCCCCCCTCTCTTACACTCTTCATCTTTTTCCATTCTCAAATGCTAATTTAGTTAAGTGTAAGTTAGTGTTTTCCTTCAAGATTCATTTCCACTTTTGGAATTACCATTTTATGACTTGATTTTATGGTATTTTTAAACTTCTAAATCACTTAAGTGTGAATCTCAAAAGTTTACCAAAATCATTTTTGAACCAACTATGCTCAAGCTTGAATTTTGCTTGTTCATAATATCTACTTATATTTGTCAACTAGTTCATGGATTTCAAGATACAATTTATTTTGTATAGGTTCTCATTTACTCGTGTCTTGAATTTATCTTAATGGTTTTAATCTCATCTTTAATTAATTTACCACCAATTACTATTAATTACATAAGCCTATGTCATTTACCACAAAAGTCTTCATGTAATTAATTTGTGATTAAGACATTTTTAGAGTAAAAATCTCAATTGCATGGCTCATCTTCCTCCTTGCCTTGGCCGACTCCTTCCCCTCCAATTACACTTTAATTTACATTTCATTACACTTGCATTTGCCTTAAAGTCTTGCTTAATTAATTGTTGATAGTGATGTTTAATTTTGGCTTAATTACATAATTCAATTTCTCCTCTCTTTTCCCTTGCTTAAACCGAATCCAACCCTGAATTTTTACTCTAGAATTGTGCTTCATTTATCTCACAAACTCTATCTTAAAGTTCTCCCATTGGTTACTTAACTTTCACATGGATTAGGCTTTATTAAATAAACTCTTAAAACCTTTAGATTTAGCTTCATTAAATTTAATTCCAAGCTTTTGATGTTGGGTTGGAAAAATCTAAACACTAATAGTGGTATTTGTTAGTGATTTAGGATTAAAGATTGATACAATTTCTTAACCCATTTAATTATCAATTTTCGCCATTTTTAATATTTAAGGGGAATTAATCAATTTTTGGTTAATATTGCTAATATAGTGTTTTAGGTGTTATTAAGCTTAATTACCATAATTGATAGGTTTCTAAATTAATCTTGATGATTAAAAACTCTTTGTGTATTAATCTTAGCCTTTAAATATCTTTTGGATATTAATTTAGTTGATATATTCATAATTATGACCTTTTTAAATTAATTAATAATTAATTTCAAAAATTAGAAAAATATTCCAATTATTGCAAATTTAATTGACCAATAATTGTTGCTAATTTTCTCTAATTGATTTTGTCATCCTTTGATGATTTTATTGCTAAAATGATATAATTAAGTTTATACTTAATTATGATAATATTAGGATATTTTATGATTCCTAATGAGATTTAGAAAATTAAATCTCTAGTCACCTAAATTCTAGGGAGAAGTTACCTATAAAATAGAATAAACACATCTGATACAATTGAGACCACATATTCACCTATTTTAAATAGGTATTATTCATTCAAATATAATATTTAAGATATATTATTTATCCAAATATAGTATTTAAGATAAATAATTATTTGGGTATTACATTTAGTGTACCCTTTGGTTGCACATTTTTCTAGGAGAAAAACAAGAGGCTTTTGTACTCTCTAAATTTCGGTCTTCACCAAGGTTTAGAGAGAAAAAGGAGCCATCCACAAGGGCAAGGTTCCAATGATATTACGCCTCCTAGTTTAACCTAATTCCAATAAACCACCACCTTCTTAAAAAGCTAAAAACCCAAGGAAACCAAAACTCAACTTTGTCTTCAACTAGCAAGCATCCAAAGAGTGGGCGGTTTCAAGAGAATGAGTTCTCGTTGCAATCGGGGGTAGCTGTGTAGATCAACGTTATAAGACATCAACAAAATTGAGGTCTTCAGGTGATCTAAGGTAATCCTAATCTCCAGTAGTCTTGTTATGAAGTTATCTTAATCTCCAATAGTTGTTTTAACGAGTAATCCTGAAGCTCACGATTATAATAAATTGTTATGAATTCTCATGAACACCGTAAAGAGTTACGGATTAATAATTATTAACTAATTAGCATAATGAGTTAAGGTTAATAATTCATAAGGACCGTAAGGAGTTATGAGTTTTCGCAACTATTAAACAAAATTTTTGTTTTCATCCTCATGAACCTATACATGAAAGTCATGTAATAGGCAAAATTAATCAACAGTTCCACCCCCTCCCCCCTTTAGGCTAGAGGATCGAGAGGAAAGGGAGAAGAAGACCCACAGTTTTAAGCAAAGGGAGAGGAGATCAATGGTGCCCAATCATCTTCCTCCATCAGCCATCTTCTTCATCACCTCTCAGGAGCATCAATAGCTAGGAGTCGTCACCTTCCTCACCTCCTGAACCAGAACGCGAGAGCAAGGAAGAAAGGAGGACGTGGACTGCGATCCGCATCAAAGGCTGTTCTTCTTTGGGGCTGTTTGTTATACCTTTTATTCCTTTCCCTTTGATTTCATTGTGTTATTGAAGCTGGATTTTTTCAAACCATTGTAAGGATTGAGACTTGTCACTGCTCTTGTTTTTTAGTTGTTAATGACAATAATTATGTGTTAATTTTATCCCAGGCCTAAGGCTTCTTTGTGAAGGGTCAGCACTTAGATTGATTTGTTCAATTAAATCAAGCTAGAGAAAGTTAATTAGTTAATTGTAGAACTTTGGTAAGATTATGTTAAACTTGAAGTTGACGGCCATCTTGCTCACTAACTTGGCCGTTAGCAGACAGCCACACGACAGAGTTGGGCACCGAAGGACGAATAGCATCATACTCCGGCTAGGTTTGAGCGAGCACACGCATGTAGGACTCGTAATCCGATGATGCAGCAAAAGCAAATGATGAGGTTGCGGCGGGTATGGAGATGCGCAATTCCTCGTAGAGCACATAAAGTTGTGGGCAAACAGAGGGGACGTGCATGATAAATGCAAGCCATGCATCCAAACAAAGCATAGATACACTGAAACCACATCTACGTGACCATTGGAGATACAGAGACAATGACGCCCTTGACGAAACCAACGGTGAAGAAGCCCATAAAAGGCCACCTCATGAAAGCGAGTGAGAGTGCAATTTTCATCCATAAAGAAGAACTTATGGCTCTATTTCTTGATGGTAGAAACAGGGCAAGGCTCAAGCTTATATAGCAGTAAGGAAGTCCATGCATGATCGCATACGGGAGGGCAGAGAAAAAAATACTTTGAAATTGTGCTTCTTCTTTTTTCTTTTTTTCTTTTTTTGAAAAATCATAAAAAAAAAAAAATCAAAACTGCACCATTTTTATGTCTATAAGATATCAAAATGTCATTGATTTTATGTAAAATCTAATAATCAAAGGATGCAAGGAAAAAAAAACATTTGGAAAGTTGGGAGATTTTAAAAAGGATTAGAGATTATTAGAGAAAGACACATTAGAGGCTGCTAGTCCAAAATTTAAAAGTACAAGGGAAGAAAAATCTCAAGAAGAAGGTTTTTATAGGCAAAACAAAAAGAAGAAAACAACAAACACAGAGGATTACTATTATTGAAACATCATCAATGCCACCACTCTAATTTCAAAGCTTTGAATGATCAGTTCAAGCCATTTAGACTTATTGTGGTATAATTTGCTTCCGCTTCTCTTCGCGACTCTCGTGGAGAAACTTAGCCACCCTACAGAACATAAAAGATGCACATTAGTTCATATGAAAACCGCTACAACGGGATTGTGGCCTTCTCTAATTTCTTTGTTCCATATTCTTCCTTCACCTTTCTTACATCCTAAACTCTGCTCCTATCAGGTTTCGTTTTGTATTTGATATTTTTCTCTTAAATAATTATTTATTTTCTTGGTTTTCTAGTGATTTCTTATATGTTTATCTTTTCAGGGGTCTACAAATTTTCTCCTCCTCTTCCTACTTTCAAATTTTACACCAACACAACCCAATAATTCATATTATAATTGATTCATTAATTATTCCTACAAATAAGTGCAAAACGTATCTTAACACAAAAAATTAAATACTCCCTGCAGTCTTTAATATAAGACATATTTACCTAATTTGATTATGTTAAGAAAGCTAGTTAAGCTAGTTAATACAACATGTATTTTCTAAACACATAGTCATCTTCCTTAATTTCCTCATTCTTTCTTCTCTCTTCATTATTGTTGAAGGAGCATGAATAGGGATAACGTAGGAAAATCTTGACAAATTTGAAAACTATATCATATATTTATGACCAAAATTAACTCCATAAATATGTCTTTTATTAAAGACAAGAGGAGTAAATTCATAATAATTAAGTTTATAACTAATAATAAATTTTAATATATTATTTAAATAATAAATTATTCCTACATTAAAAATTTTAAAAAATTACTATTTGAAATCAAATAATTAATTTTTTATATGATTTTTAACATACAAAATAATATGATAATATTTTAATATTGAAATAAATTTTATAAAGTTGTTGGCTCGAGAGAACTTTTTTCTTTTTTTCATGGTCTCAGTTTTAGTATAGGTTTTCCAGTCACTACAGTTTTGATGCCAGAATTTTCAAGCATTTCATACATGGCGTAGCATTTCTAAAACCGCTACAGTATTGGTTAAAACCATTATAAATACAGCAAAATAATCACTACTAGTAGTGAATATTATATATTTGTGAGAGATCCCTACCTTTTGAGAGCTTTTTTATACGTACGATTATTGTCAGGGTCGTCTTCGAGCTCGAAGGTTTCTAAGTTCATCCTCTTAACTTGTTTACCTAATATTTCTTCCTTTGCCAAGTTTTCCAGCTGACCAATGTTTTTGTCGGTGGCGCAGTCCATCTTTACCATATCTCCTCTTAATTCATTAGTCTGCGTCACAGCTCAAATAAGCAGAATCAAAATAAAGTAATTTAATATATGCAATACTACCTCTAATTTTAAATATACAAAACTAGTAGTCCTTCCAATTCTAAATATAAAAGTCAGTTAAAGATTTGTTTTTGTTTTTATTATAAAATAGTAATTCATTGTGTTTTTTAAATTTATAATTTTTTTCCTATAAATTACTATCTCCTATTAGTTACACACACTAAGAAGTAAGAAGTTTCTATAAGAAAGTAGTTTCAACGCAAATGATTAAATAAGATATATTTTAGGAAAATTAGGATATACTTTTAATAAATAGGTAACTAAATTAATTTCGTTAATTTCTGAAAAATATTTTATCTCTTATTTTAAGGGCCAAAAGGAGTAGAAATTTTTGCTTTGGTACTAAATGTGTGCAAAACCTATTTATTTTAAGTCTCTCAAGAGATATTAAAAGAGGTTTACATGAATGGGAACGTATATCTAGGGAAAGGTGTAACTTATGAAAGTTTCGGGTCTCAAATGAAATTATGAAAAATGTTATCTAAAAATTCAGGAAAAATAACAACAATATTTCTAAGTGATATTTATGGCCTATTTGAGATATTAAAGGGTGAAAATACCTCAAGAAGAATATTAAAAAGATTATTTAAGCAAAAGCTTAATTGGACCTAAAAATTAATGTAGTTTGGCCAGTAAATCTATTCCTCAAGTCCTAAAAATTAATGTAGTTTGGCCAGTAAATCTCTTCCTCAAGTCCAATTAAATTAATGGCATAATAGGTAACCATGGTTGTTCAAGTTACCTTTTGGGACATCTTCCATTATACATTTTTACTCCATATCTCAACTCTCCCACTCCTAACCTCCATCTCTTCCATTCTTTTTTCCATTTCCCTCCGTTTTGATCCATTTCCAGCTGGTACGGCCATCAAATTCAAGCTCCTTGGAGTTGTTATTCAAGTTATGCGCAGCCGGTATTCTATGTGTTTGAAACTTTATTTGGATTATATGCGATTGCCCCTTATGTTTGTTGTAATACCCGGATATTTGTTTATCTGGAACCCTATATTTGACTATTTGCCTATTTTTGGGAGACTACTAGACCCTATTTTTAAAAGTGACAAAATTGGAATCAGTATTTTATGGGTCATGAATAGTATTTACTATTCAAAAATACGTATTCACTATTCAAAAATATGTATTTACTATTCATTATTTTAATCTCCCATGCATTCCATGCATAAAACAAGGGCAGCAAGTGAAGCAAGGTTTATTATTTTATTTTATTTTGGGGAAAATTACATAAAAGTACCCAAAGGTGAAAGTTACACTTAAGGACCCATTTTCCTCCCTATAAATAGAAGGCACCTCTCTTCTCATTTCCCACACCAAAATTCAAAATATAGAGAAGTTTTAGAGAGAAGGAGGAGTCCGGAGAAAATCTAGCGGAGCTCTGGGTAAGTTCTTCGGTCCCTAGTCCTTAGTTTCGGTAGATATAATAGGAATGTTAGAATTATCTTTAAATTTCCTAGATAGGCTAGATATCATGTTTAAGGGTAGATATGATATTTATTTCAAAAATATACTGGGAAAAGAGATATGTCAAAATTTTGGAAAGATCGGGTCAAAGTAGTGAAGCTCTGGCGAAATTCCGCCAATTAGGGGAGCTAGGGGCAAAATGGTAATTTGTACCTAAAATGCATGTTATACTGCTAGATATTGATAAATACTATCTTTTTAGGATATCCGAGCTAATTGAACCATTTGTCGAGCATTTGTTGTACCGTCGTCGTACGCATTTGTTTCACCGCCGTCGAAAATTTCTGTTTTTCCGTAAGAGTTCCATTATACCGCCGACGAAGGTACGGACGCGTATTGTAACCTTAATCTGATACTTATTGTATGCTATATGTGTTTTCTGTGTTCATATGCCGAGATTCTGTTTGTTTGAAAATGGTGAAATCATGAATATACGGGTTATGGTATTGTTAACGCCGTTGAAAGTTTTCCTAGCGCTATGGACACGATCGTACATCGTGGCACCGGAGAGTGTGTGCAGACCGGGATGACATACATCGGGGGGGCTGTGTAATGTTATTGCCCGATATGTTGAATAGTGTTTTATCTTTGTGAAATGTTGTGAATATCCGCCATGCATATACCGTTTACATAAGCATGAGGTTAATTAGTTACTCCGAGATCCAATGGGCATTGGATCTCGCCGTTAATATAGCTTCAGGATCTCGAGGTGTTCGGGATGAGGTGAAGGGTAAGGAGCCGGCGTAGGGAGGCTGATGAAGAAAATAAAATTTGTTGTTTAAACTTCGGATGAATGTACTACTTATGACTACCAGACATATCCTTATGAATGTTATTCAGTGACTCTGTTTCCATTTTAAATCGAAAAAATTTTCTGACGCTCTACTCTGATCAAAATACGACGGGAAAATGTTTACGAAAATGGGGTGTTACATTTGTTAAGAGATATGTTTATTGTGATTTCATTGAATACTCATTTCTTACCATTTTAGTGTTAGGTAGTTTGGGTAATGTGAAATTATGATGAACCTAATGCATTGATTAATTCTAATTACCACTCTGGTCCTATTTATAAGTCCATTTTGACCAAATCTCACATACCAAGAAAAGTTAGTTGACACAATGATTATGGGGTAAATTTTCAACTTTGCCCTTATTTATGATTGGGTATTTTTCAACTGTTTGTTCTCTCTCTATCTTCATGAGTGCAATTAATATGGGTAAAATTGTCATAATCTCATTTATTATATGAAACTGGACTTAAAAATATGACCAAAGTTTTTGGTCAAAATGGACTTATAAATAGGACCAGAGTGGTACACAATAAGAGGAATTAATATATAGTGTTTTGAGGAATGTGTTTCCATTAATTAAAGCACTAGACTTAAGTGTTAGCGTGGGGTTTGGTTTTTAGGGTGTGTTTGGTTTGAGGGGAGGGGATGGAAGGGTTGTGTTAATATTCCCCTCAGTTGATTTAATATTTGTTTTTTGGAGCTAAAGTAGTTAGTCTTTTAAGTTTACATAAGGTATATTTTTACTTAACTTTATATTCTAACACCATTAATGTTGCTAATGAAAAACGCTGACGCTACAAACTCAAGTGATGACTATGTAAGTTGTAATTAAATGCTATTAACATTAAATTTATATTATGTGTAAATTAGAAAATATCTAAGAACCTAATGAAGCAGTCAATATCAAAACCTCGATTGTATTAAAAAAAAGTGTCTAATAATATAAATATATTGTATTAAAATATTTAAACTTAATTATGCTTTGTAAGCTACACAATTATCACATGAGTTTACTGCATCAACATTTTTTCGTTGGCCACATTAACTGTGTTAAAAATATAGAACAAAAACTATACTTTATAAATTTAAGGGACTAAAAGTATACTCCGTGTAAAACTTAAATGACTAAAAGTATATTTTAGCCTTTTTGGAAGGGAAGGAACCCCTCCCCTCCTACGCCCCTATTTTGGCTCCCTCCAAATTGGACTTTTTTTAAGGGGGCCAAATTTTTTGACAACTTTAACCTCATAAATTTATTAGTTTTCCATTAATTCCCTTTATAAAAAATATATGAAATACATTATTACAACTAAAAATATTTTGTTATAAAATTAATTTAAAATAAAAATATATTATTATAACTATAAATGTGCTATTATAATATTAATTTTAAACATAAAATATTATTAGAAATAAAATATATCAGTACGATAAAAAAATTAATAAATATGTTATTATAAATAAAAAATATTAATATAATTAGAAAATATGCTATTATACAATTAATTTTAAATAAAATTATATTATTACAATTAAACAGTATTAATCTATTTGTAACATATATCATGATCTTAATTATAAATAAAAGTAGTATTATTAAATTTATATAATGTATAAATAAAAAACATAAACTAATATATGAGGGTGGAATGGTAAATTGTTATCACCCCTCCCCTCCCCCTTAAGCCAAATAATGGATCATTTAAGTGAACAAAAATTGCACGCTCCTCCCCTACCCTACCATCCCTTTCCCTCCCTTCTAACTAGATGCACCCTATTGAACTCCCAATATCTTGAGTGAACAATAATTGCACTAGTCCATTTTCACGAGGCTTATTATCATCTATCCATTTCTATTCATCATTCATTTTATATAAAAGTACCAAAAACCAGTAGCGTAGGATATTTTATTTTTATTGCATCTTAGTTTATAGAATTAAAACTGAAACCCTATTTTCCGCGGCAATTGCATGTTTTATTTACCTAGCTAGTTTAGGATAATCAATAAAGGCTACCAAAGAGTAAACACAAGGCGATTAGGACATGAGGTCAAATCAATCATATGAATATGTTATGTTTTGCTTGGATCTATAGCACTGCCATGTGTTATATCCAAGTTTGATCATGTATGTTTTAATATGTATCGTGTTTACTTGATTGACAATATTTGAGAATATGCTTGATCATGCATACTTAATGCTTGAATGGATTATTATGCTACAGACATCCCTTCGAATCTCACCCCAACATAATTCCGTACTATGGAATGTAAAAAGGGCAACCAATGGCAAGTTATAACGAAAGCAAGAGGAATTTCAAGAAGGTAGAGACAAGCAAAGTGCAAATGTATGAATCGGAGCCTTACAAATGCCTAGGGCCTATTTTGATGTAGGAGTTTATGTATGTCTGTAGCTATTTCATTCGTATATGGTAAAAAATTTCTAATGATCATGAGAAGTAGATACATAGAGCTTTCCAACAAATCCTAAATTGAGTCAATTATATAAATAAAAATGAGTAATGAATTTTTAAAGTGAGGGCACGTTTTAAGGCCAAAAATATATTTTCCCATATAAAGGACTTGAAAATCAGTTAATGGAATTTAAGAGCAGCCTTGTATGATTTGGTTATTTGTATAATTAATATGTATAGAATGAAACCTATTATTACGACTAAATGGAGGAGACATGATATGTATGAAAAGGTATCTAAAGTGCATTATATGATAATGTGTACCTGAATTCTCAAATAATTTGATTTATGAAGGGTTCGGAAAACTGAGGCAAGGTGATAATCAACCATGTCCTGAATGCCATCAAGAGTGAATTCAGTGAAAGGAACTCCCCATGAAAAAGTTCCCCAATTTTTCGCCTTATCTGCATCATACACTTCATCTCGTTTCCGAAATCCAGTTCCTAATGATACCAAATATATTTTGTCATATTCATTTGGCTTCACTTTTGGTACTGCTTCTTTGAGTGCTCCAGTTAGTTCCGATATTTTTTCCTTCTGCTTTCTTTCTTTGTCTTTCTTTGCTGTAGGTGGCCAACTCCGCGTCTGCGAGTCCATGAGTTGCATGTTTCATATATAATCATTCATCATAAGCAAAAATAGAAGAAGAACAAAATTAACTATTTTAAATTAACCGATTTTTGTGAGATTTCAGTATTAGAGATGCCAATCTCATCTTGCCGTTCTTGTGGTGGCGGCCGATTTTGTACAACTTCACATATAGCAATCAAGGCCTGCAGAGTAGGTGAGTTGATTTGTCATTCGTCATATAGAAAAAAATAAAAAAGGAAAAAAATAATTAATATAAATTTTAAAGGAGAGCCACAAAAGTTATACAACTTTAAAATGAAACTGAATTTTGTACATATAAATTTCAAGTTTGGGTTTATTTCCGGTGTATAAAAAAAAAATATATATCAATTTTGTGTTGGGAAGTAAGTGAGAGTTTCTCCCCCTTCATGATGGTTTCCAAGCCTAATAAATGATTTGGAGTCTAATTCTGACATGTATTTGTTTCTGAAAAAATACTTCATGTTCTTAAAAAATTATTTTAGGATCTTTAAAAAGAAATTCAGGGTACTGACAGGCACTAAAAATATACTTCAGGATATTTTTTTAGGATCCTACAATAATTTTTCAAGATCATAAAGTATTTTTTCAGTATCCTAAAGTATCTTTTTAATACATACCAGTCAGTACTTTGATTTTTTTTAAAAAAAAAACAAAAAAAGGCATAGCCGCTCATCTTTGCGCCATAACGGCTCCATTTTGGCGCAAAAGAGGGCAGCGGAGGGGGGAAGAATTGGACCAAAGTCAGGTCCATGTGAAGACAATGAAAACACAAATCAAAACATGCATCGATTAATTTGGCCAACAGTTTAGGAAGCCATCATGATGCTTCTGGGGCCAACAGCTGTTACATAACTAAATTAATTTGGTCTTCAAAATAGGAGTTAGTTTAGGGTTTGTTTTAGTCTTGTAATGTGACATTAAGATCTTAGTCTATTTTTTGTCTTTCAAATTTATAATTTGTTTTGTAAATTATTCTTATTAATTGTACTTATTAAAGGGGGCTTCCATTGGATATAGTTTCTAATGCAAATGATTAAAGTGGTATTTTAAGAAATCAACACATATTTGTTATAAACAATTAACTTAACTAAATTCCTTAATTTCTATAAATTACTCTCTCAAATCCATATTATAAGCCACCACTTATAACTACCCCATCAAAATTAAAGATAGATGGTTGACTCATAAACTTTCTTTCAAAATAAAACACATTAGAGTACAGACAAATATTAAATTAAATTTCAAACCTCCTCCACGTAAATTGTAATAACGGTAATAATAATTTGAAAGAATTTTAATAATGACCTACCAAGCAACTTATACTTCTGTGGATCAATAATTTCTTCCTTTAAAGCACTCTATATAGATATTGAACTCTGTCCAATGAAAACATAACAATTCAGATCATTTTAATTGGTTGATGACCCATCTTTAAGAAAAAAAAGTTTATCTTATTTTTTAAAAAAAGTATTGATTGATCATTTTGTTTTAGTATTTTTTTTTCAAATCAAGATATTTTTTCTTAAAACAAAGATAAAATTTGATTTCTTTTTTAAGATGAGTCATCAACCAATTAAGATTAAAATGATCTGAATTATTATGTTTTCATTGGACAAAGTTCAAATGACGTGACATTCCTCGAGTATATAAGTATTTCTCATTATAAATACCATGCATGGAGAGTTTGAGCCGACAGACATTAATGTAATTACCGGATTATTTGCTATAACCCCGCCATCAATCAAATGGAACTCTCGGTTATCTTTTTCAAAGCAATATGGAGGAAGATACGTTGGTGCAGCTGTAGTTCCAATGCATATGTCTGACAGCTTCACATCGGCATCTACACCTTTCGTTCTGCTCGCCTTACATCGTAAAAAATGCCATAATCAAATATTAGAATGGAATTTGAACAGAGATTTTAATAATTATCTCTCGCTAACAAACACATACCCTAAAGCTTGAGAATATATGAGGTCGGATTTGCTTCATGTCGAAGGTTGGAATTACAACGTTGGTCACTGTCTCACTCAACTTTGTTTCTTCCAACTTGTTTCTTATGATTTTATGTAATTTTTTACCATTGTATTTGGGTTTCCCGAGATAATGTATCCAACTTTGTTCCCAGCTGCGCCATATATAAACAGACGACTTGTTATGAGGGCTTATCAAGGAAAATTAGTTGACCATACAAATAATGAAAGTTTTGAAACAAAATAACTTTTGACTTGAAGGGAAATTAATCTTTTTTGTGCTTATAGTTTTGATTCGGTCCAGTCCCTAAATCTTAACTCCATATAACTCTGATCCTATGGTTTTGACTTATTTGTAATCTCCTTTTTGAATTTTAACTTAATAACTTCATATATACAACTTACCATTTAAAATATTAATTCCTACATTTTAGAAATTAAAACTATCTATTTTCAGAAACTTAAGGATTGAAGTTTTAAATGGTTAAAATAATAGGAATGAGTTGCATGAATTAAAGCTTAGGGGCCAAGTTTCAACTAAGAGAAAACTATTGTGACCTAGTTGTATGAAGTCAAAATTTATAAATTGAATCACAATCGAATCAAAATTAAAGTATAATGACTTAAATATTATTTTGTTAAGAAATTATAGAAACACATGTTAGAAGTTAAAATTGACTCCTTCCAAATAAAATTTTTCAAAGATAAATTTATAATATAGTACGGCTTTGGGGGAAAATATGTTTGGATTCCGTTTTGTAGAATTCCACAATTTGCTGAGCCGTAAATTTAGGACGGTTGTTAGCTTCATTTGGTGCAGTAAGCATGGCTGTGATAAGTCCTCCAGTGCTGGTCCCCGCGATCACATCAAAATAGTCTGCGATTCTTACATTTTCATCATCTGCCAGTTTCTGGCTTCCATCACAAAATTGAAAACCAAATCATTAGTATTTTTTAAGATCAAACACTCAACACCCTAATTATTATTATCATTATTATTATTATATTCAATAACTTCGATTATGCTGCTCAGAACAATGAGGGCAAAACTTATACCCATTTGTTTATGGGGTTTAAACTTTAAACTTCTCATGTTGCATGAGAAGAAGAAGATTCCTACACACATGAAATGATGAGACCCACATATTTATAATGTTAATTTTATATATATGTGGGTCCCACCATTTCTTGTGTGCACGACATGAGAATACACTTCTCATACAACATGAGAAGTGTTTTTCCCTTTGTTTATATTCATTACTGCCGATTTATCAATCAAATCTCAACATTCAAATTTTTATCATAAATACGATCATAATTAACAGATTATATGTCAGTAGATGATAAAAAGGGAAAAAGGGTTCAAGTATTAAGATTTGATTGGAGAATTGGTTGGAATGGATCTTCAAACACTATCTATATATATTGGCGAGATAAAAAATATGTTCAAGGCCGAATCAATTTGTACTTGTATACTATTAAAGGATTGAGTTGATCATGTAAGAAAAGAAAAAGAATTAACTTTATCCACTAATAAATATCCAAACCTCCATCAATAATAGGAAAAGAATATTCAAACAATAATGAAATTAACCAAACCTGAAGCTTTTTCTCAAGGAATTCTAGAATAATTGCTGGGATGATCCCCCTAACACCACCTCCATCAATACTGAGAATAGTAACAATCTTCTCATGATGTTTCCTTTTTCCAACACCACCTCCATCAATATTTTGAATAGTATCAGTCTTCTCAGGGTGTTTCCTTTTTCTATTGTTACTGTTGCCATAAGCGTGATGATCTTCCATTTAAGGAAAAAGGAAGAAGATACACAAACAACGGATATAAATATATAATTGATGAAGTAGAAGTACACAAAAGATTAGTCGGGTATGTGTATTGAAGATCATCGTGAAAGGTATTTATACACACACCCCTAACTTGCATTTGGATTTCTTTATGATCTAATTATAGAATATCCAGCTAGACTAGGAATAATTTATAACGACCAAGACTTTATTTTCAATAGCACTTGATTCCCTTTGACGCCGTCAATTGACGTTTGTGTAAAACCAGAGTTTGTTGGTTGTTAACTAGCTTTTCTGTTTATCTCCGTTTATATATTTCTTCTTCTTCTAGATCAAGAACGAAAATTTTGTCAAAGTGACAAAGCAAAACCAATGAACTGTATATAGTGAAAGGCCGATGCTAACTTTTTTAGGGCATCTATACTAGGGGAAAAAACAGAGAGATCAGTTACGGTGTTAAATGAACAAGTGAGACGAATGTCATTTACAGCTCTTGATATGATTTTAGGATTTCATATGTTTTATAAATAACACATATATATTGATTATTTGCGGATTATTACTCTCATTTCATCAACTGTTTACTTACAATTGATTTGATGCTGTATTTTGTGTGTGTTTAATTTAAAATCATATAAAGGCGTGCTTTTTGTTATTTTTAAAAAAATATATATATATTTTGATTTAATTCTAAGAAATGTGAAATTAATTCCTGGTGAATTTTGGGGGGATGGCGTGGGGAAGGGAGGGAGTGTGAAGCGGGGGGTGAGTTGCTGTCCCACACGGTTCAGGTTCATTTAATGGACGGGGCTTTCGTCCGAGGCTTATTTCTTCCACTGTGCTCGTATGCACTCAAACGGGTTTCGTTTGGTGTAAAATCACATTATTCCTTTTTTTTTTCCTGAAAAATAGCATTTACCATTCTGTAGTGTTTTTTATATACCAGTCAGTACCTGAAATATTTTTTTAGTATCCTGTAGTATCTTTTAGTACCAATCAGTACTCTGAAATGTTTTGTAAAGAATTGAAAAAATATTTTAGGGTATTAATTGGTACTGAGAAGATACAACAGGATACTAAATTGTATTAAAAAATATTTCAGGGTACTGAATAGTATTTAAAAAATAATCCAGGATGGTGAATGCTATTTTTTTTTTCAAGATCCTCAAATAATTTTTAAAGATCTTGAAGTATTTTTAAGATCTTAGTCGTCAAGACGAAATATTTTTTAATATCGCTAAGATCTTCAAGTATCTTTTTAAAAAAAGTAAGATTCTAAAATATTTTTAAGATCATAAAATTATTTTAGGATCTTGAAAAAATATTTCAGAATACTAACTGATATTTAGAAAATACTACAGAATGGTGAATGCTATGTTTAAAAATAAATAAAAAAACAGAAAGAACAGTATGATTTTGCACCAAACAGTGCTGTTTTGAGTGCATAGGAGCGCAGCGGAAGAAATAAACATCGGACGAAAGCTGCGTCCTAATTTAATGCGAAGGAGTAGTTAGTTGGTGATTGTTATTGTCATACGATAATTAAGCTGACAAATTTTATGTTTATGGCCTCCCACCTGTCATCCTCCCACTGCGGTAGTTTATGCTGTCACTTTCATTCTCCCTCTCTGACGGTGGGCATTAACTAGGACACAAATTTGGATGGATGGAATTTAATTAGCGAGTCCCTTTATTGTTGTAGAGGTGGCCGGGCACAAATTGGTTCAGTTTCCCTCTTTTCTTTGTAAGTGGGATTTATGGAGATATTGATCATTCCACATGTCGCACGCTTCGTTTGAATTGAACTTCATTGTTTGTTCTAAAATGAAAAGCTTCGCTCTGGTCTTTAAAAAAATATGCATTCAAATTATTAATATTTAGATTATTAAATTTTTAAATAAAAATAACAAATTATCCTTAAAAAAAAATCAGTATATTTAATACCCCAAAATTCTTATTTATCATAAATACTATATTTTTGATAAATAATACATATTAAATAAAGGTGAATATGTGTCTCAAAATTTTGTAATTTATTAATTATAATTTTGGGCAATTTTCCCTTGAAATTAATTAAACAAAAGACCAATTTTAAGACTCCATATAAGGAACATAAAATATGATAAAATTACCATATTAAATCATGGTTCCTGTGTAACCAAAATAGGCAAGAAAATGTTATGAAAACACTTAAATCAATTAAAGGAAATTAACAACAATTGATAAGCAATTAAGCTTACACTAATTAAAGTGTTTAAGTGATTCTTCATAATTAATCAAGAGGCAAATTAAAGAGCATCAATTAGTGATTTTCTTAAATAGAAATCAAGGACTAATTAAAAGACAAGGTTAGCCTCAAATAAAGCACTAATGATCATAATTAATTAAGGAACCAATCACACTACCGTAAATATACCTAATAACATCTAAAGCACTACACTAAGGGGGGCTAATTAGGATTGAATAATTATTCCCCAATAGTAATTATTCAATAAAGCACTAATGGTACGAAATGCACATGGGAGAGAGAATGTGGAATTATTCAATAAATCTTAATCAAAACACATGGGATGGAAATAAGACTTGGATAGGATTTTACAATAAATATCCAAGATATTGTCATCATAAGAACACATGCAAAATTGAGAAAATATCATCAATAGTAATTAGATCTTTACCAAGCCAACTTGTTGAATAAGAATGCAATTGTTTAATATTAATCATATAATCACATGCAAAATAAATCCCATGGAGTAATTAAAGTCAAAGTAGCCTTGTTGGAGCCATGAGAGCCAAACTTTCTAAAATAATATCTCAAATAATTAATCCAATAAAGATGAGATAATATTTGCCTAGTTGAACACTAATTTTCATAGTCAATTAATTAATCCTTGTAATTGAATTGGCCAAAATCAAGAAGTAAATATTATAAATCCCTAGTTAATTAATTTGGATCAATGAGAAATGTAAACCATAGATTAATGATGAGAATTAATCTTGAACAAACATACATATCAAGCTTGGGTTAAATATCACATTGATTTTTATCCATACTTATATATTTAATTTCAAGATGATAAAGAGCTATTAGAGATATCTAATGAAGGCCATGATTTTCGAAACTAAGAGCTAAATGAAAGATTTAGATAAACTCTATAATTAAACACCTAAATGTAATCTTGTTTAGTTAGTAACCAACCATCCATTTGCACCTAGTCCCAAAGAATAATAAGAGCTAACTAACTTGATAAAAATCTAGATATTCTTCTAATCACACATGGTGAGAATTTGGCCAACAAAGCAATGTACTTTAGGATAGGATTTGCTTTTCAAAATGGAAGAAGATAAGATGATGTAAGCAAGCACATGGGGTCATTAAAGCAAAAATGGATGAAGGAGAAAGATGAGGGGGAGAGCACGGTTGAGAGAGGGAAAGAAGGAGGAAAGAAAGAAGACTTAGTGAAGAAGAAAAGGGTAAAGTGGAAATTGCACATGTGGGGCCCACAACTTTTGAACTAGCCAATAAGAGGCCTTGAGCATAGGATATTTTGAGACATAAATCAAAAACACAATCCATGAATCCTTGAAGGGTGGAAGGCCACGGTTTCAACTTGTGGAAGAAGGAAACTTTTTGAGTTAATATCTAGATATTAACTTCATAAGAGCACATGGTAGATTAATAGTCAAAGTAAGGTACAAGGTGTAAGGGATATTTAGGAAAAATGGAAGATGATAGAATTGAGAGAGGGGGGGACGGTTTGCATGGTTAAATGGTGAGGATGAGAGTTTCTTAATTAACCTAGATCCAATGGCCAAAATGCAAGAAGAGCTAGGTTTGAAAAATTCACAAAAATGCCATGACAAATTCCTATAAATAGAGGCCTTTAGCCTTCACAAATTCTCACACCAAAATCAACCCCAAGAGGTGATTTTCTAAAGAGAGTAGAGAGAAGTGAGAGCTAGTGGGAAGGAAGAAGGAGTAGCAAAGTTCTTGGTAAGTTCTTTAGCTCTAGCTTTCAAGTTCTCAGCTATTTTGTTATTTTGATCTTTAATCTTCCAAGTATGATTTTGTTTTCATGTTTTTATGGTTAAAATTGTCTTTATTTCGAAAAATTGATGAAGTATATGAAAGACCTGGCTATCACCCAAGAGGGGGGGTGAATTGGGTGTTTGATAAAACTTTAGGAACTTTGAAAATCTTTTCACAACTTCCAAATCAACATTTAGATATTCAAATAAGCATATACTGGAAATGTAAAAGTTTAGGGAAGAGAATATGCAAACTGTGATTTATCCTGGTTCGGTCCAATCCACGATGACCTACGTCCAGTCGCCAAGCTCCTCCTGAGATTTTCAATCCACTATCTTCTTTCAACTTGATTACACATTCTGTACTCGAAGCAACCCTCTCACTAGGATTCACTCCCCCTTACAAACCGTAATCAATACACTTGCTTGATCACACACTCTGTACTCGAAGTAATCCTCTCCCTAGGATTCACTCCCCTTACAAGCTGTAATCAACACAATGTGTTTCCCACTCAAGATCACCCAATCTTGAGTAACTCTCAGATAGAATGTTTACAGATAAATCTTCTCTCTCTCATAAGTGAATATATAAACATTGAAGTACATAATTGATCATCTCACTCTCTAAAGTAAATTATGAGATCATTGAGAAACAGAGAGTAAATGAATATCAGAGTATTTCCATATATTGAAGATGTAAGCTCTTGACTCTGTGTTCCCTCTTCCACTTGATGAATTCAATCCTTCGGGTATTTATAAGTTGAAGCTTTGAGGACCGTTGGAAGGATTTGAATATGCCCGTTTGAATATTTGAATTCATCCGTTGAAGGTGTTTAGACGTCTGCTCCTTCTGCTCAACCACGATGGAATGTTTGTTTAGTTGAGTCTCTTTCCAGCTTGTCATTAACGTGCTCTTAAATTAAGAATACTTTTGGCAGAGTATATAGCCTTCATTGGGTTTTGCGTGTTGCCTTAATTGGGTTTGCGTGTTGTCTCTGTTCTGCGTCTCTCTTAGTGTTTGACAGCTCATCAATATTCAAACGGTTGATTATCTGAAACTTGCTAACAGACATGATTAATAGCATTGAGAAGTATAGCAAGAAGAAATCAATTGATAAGAATCATTTTGGAATTCTCGGAGACGTTGCTGCTACTGAGTTGTTGTCATTTTGTGTGGTCCTGGTCGGAGGATGACTTAAAATAATATTCAGCTACTTTTGACGTTATGGGCATCCTTCATCCTGTCGACTTTGTTCCTTGGTGCTTCCAAACTCATCACAATTCAAACAACAATTAATCATTTGAGTAGCTCAGAGAAGTTAGAACCATTCGTTAAAGACAGAGGCTATCTTGGCTCGAGGCAATATGTTCGTTGGCTCGAGTTAGTCAATTGATAATTAATCAAATAGAGTGATCCAGAAGAGATATTGACTCGAGGCAGTATTTCTTGTGACTCGAGGTAATCAACTCTAGGCACACTTCCTGTAGGCTCGAGTTCGTTGCACTTGAACATTGATCGAATGTGATTCTGATAAGCTATAACTCGAGGTTGAACAGATTCTTGACTCGAGTTCACAGACTCGAGGCAACATACTTGGAGACTTGAGGCAATTCCCAATTTCGTCAATGCAATCTTAATTGGCTAACTCGAGGTTGCAGCATCGCCTGGAGGTAATATGACAGCAAAAACATTTACAAAGCGATATTGACTCGAGGCAAAAGCTGCTCTCTATTCTTCTAACTTTCTGTTTGCCATTTGACTCGAGGTGAAGAAACTCTTGACTCGAGTTTTTGCATCATTAAGATCAATATGATCGTTGGAAAAAGCTATCTGACTCGAGGCATAAACTTCATTGACTCGAGTTAATCAACTCGAGGTAGTATTTGAAGAGACTCGAGTGAATTCTGCACATTCGTGGTGTATCAGGTCTCGCTAACTCGAGTTAACACTTCTGACTCGAGTTAAAAACTGCTCTCCATTCTTCAAACTCTCGGGAAAGCCATTTCACTCGAGGTACGCTCTTTGACTCGAGGTAAAAACTTCTCTCCATTGTTCAAACTCTCTGGATGCCCATTTGACTCGAGGTACACTCTTTGACTCGAGTTAAAAAGTTCTCTCAAAGTGTGATATAGAAGGAAAAACCGAAGCTATGCTAAATTGATTCCAGAATTTCAAGTGTCCAATTTCGAGGGCCATATCTCCCTGGTATGAGCTCCATTTTAGCTGGCTAAACTCTTTATAGAAATCTCTGTGAGTCTACTTTCATATGCCACTGATTTCAGCTCAATCTGATTTGTAGTTTGTGAGTTATACTCAAAACACTGAAGCTTGGTCTGGACTGTGACGGTGATTGTTGTGCCAACTTGTAGAATTCATAACTCTCTCATATGAACTCCTTCGGACTTGGATTTTATATCACAATGTCACATTGGAAGTCTAGTTTCATATGCCACTGGTTTCACGTCAATCTGATTCCTGGTTTGGGAGAGATCATTGAATTACCAGAGGTCGCCAGAGCTGCACGTGAAACAGAGTGTGTTGAGGGCTATTTGACTCGAGGTAAGCTGAATTCTTGCCTCGAGGTTGCTAACTCGAGGTGACCGATGCCCGCCTCGAGGTAAATCAACTCAGAAGCCAAAAACACTGTAGCAAACACTTTAACTCGAGGTGGTGATGATCCTGACTCGAGGCAACTTGTCCCATGTGTCCAAAACACTTTAGAAACACCTCTAACTCAAGGCTAGACCCTTTGGCTCGAGGTAATTCATCCCAAATCTTGATTTTGCTTATTTCAACTCCGATTTGGGCCGTTCCAACTTCCATATCATCGTGGGGACTTGTAGAATCAATCTAGGAACTTGAATAATGATATTCTCATTATATTCAGCAAGTTCTTCTTTCTTTCTTCTCTTCTCTTGATTATTCTTCATCATTAAACTTCACATCTACATTAGATATAAGAATTAGTCAAAGTATAATGTAATTGTAGTGTGCAACCTTTTTGCTCTTAAGAATGGCATCTATATAAGACATCATCAAAACTAATCAAAACCAACAGTATAAGTTATAGCACATTTTTTGGAAGATTAGGATCAAAGTAGCGAAGCTCTGGCAAAATTTTGTAGGTTAGCGATTTCTGGAGTTAGTGGTAAAAACGCTAGTATTTTATGTTGAAGATGAGGTTCTTAAAACCTGAGAAAATTCATGGTTAAAGTAGACATATAGAGCTTTTCAAATATACCTAGAGTGAATTATTTCGAGTTCTGTGCTAGGAGATAACAAATCCCAAAGTTGGGCTACGAAATTCTGGAAAAAGGCTGGACAGAGTTTAGAAACCTTAAACCTGGGAATGACTCAGGGAATCTGGGCATAAATGAGTATTTTTACTTAAAATTAGACATCCTAAGGATTCCGAGGAATTTTACGGATCATCGTTTCGATTTTTGTAGATTTAATTATGATTTTTCAAAGTTAATCAAAAATTTTGCCCAGAAATTCAGTATTGCGTTTTTTAAGAAAATGTGAGGGCAAAGTTGTAATAATTAATCCACCAAGGGTAGAAATGTCAAAATAGGTGAAAATATCTTTTTTGATATTTTTCTAGGAAATATGATATTAATTATAATATAATGAAAAAGGAAATAATCCGACGATAATGTATAGGATATCTGGGAAGTCCAGAGTCGGATCAAAAGTCAGGCAAGTTGGCCAATACACGGTGAAAGGTACGTAAGCGTACTGTAACACTAACTCTGATGCTTATTGTATGCTTATATGTGATAGACGATAACTTTACATCTGTTGTGTGCTTACGTACTATTGGGATACATTTCTTTGTGTGCTTATGTACTATTGGGATACATCTCTTTGTGTGCTTATGTATTGATTGTTCTTTGAAATGCCATGAATATCTGTCATACATATATTGTTTACATAAGCATGAGGTTAACGTTACTACCGAGGTCCAATGGGCATTGGACCTCAGTCTTAACTAATAGTCAGGAAAGGATCATGGATCAGAGAAGGCACTAGTAGATGGAGCCAAGAGAAAGCACAAGTAGACAGGCAAATAGGGCTGTAACGGGACATCAAAGGACAAAGCCGGAAAGAAAGGCCGGTCAAAGCAAATGCAGGAAGAAGGTTAACAGAGCCTACCTTCTGGCATGAAACTAATAGGGTTACTTCAAACCATTTGGTGCTTAAACTAGAAAGGGTCGTCTATGTGGTTCGATCAATCGCCGCCGTGAATTCGGGAGACTTCCACTAGACTTTACCCAAACCGGCCAAATGGATTTGATTTAACTGTGTTAGGTTCTATGCCCCAAGTCAAGAAATGGCTTGGTCAGAAATAGTATAGTTACAATATAAATTCAGTAATTATATAAGTCTTGTATCACATGAATATTCCTTCGGGAAATTTTAATATACCAAGATATCGTCGGGCATCAAAGATATGCCCGAGTATTTTATATCGATCACTCAATTGTTTAAATTTTTAGTACATGCTCTCTGTTTCCGCAACACGCTGAGTCGTAGCACCTCAAACTCTGACAATTTTTCTAAAACCAAGTGCCAACCGGCACGATTTATACTACGGAATTTGGGATGTTACAGTATATACGATTAATAATACTACTGGAGGCTATTAGTTTACAGAAATATAAAATATTATATTTAAAGTTAGACTATAATGTAAATATGTTGTCAATATAAAATGTAAAAACTATTTTAACCAGATAAGATATGAATTACTGGTCATATATATATTTATAAGGTAGAGGGAAAAGATAACTCACATTTGAGTAGTGGGGTCCACGGTATTTATCCAAGGTGGTATTGCAGTGAGAAGGTTTCGTGTCAAAAATCTACACAAAGAGAATTGAAAGAAAATATAAAGGAGCCAACATTGATATAAATTGAAAGAACAAAAAAGTGGGAAAAAATGGGAAAATTACACACAGGTCCCAAGGAATAGAGATATTTACATTTAGGTCCCTTCAAATGACAAAATTACGTAAGTCCCTAGGGACTTCGTGTAATTATTTCATATGAGTAAAAGACCTTATTGCCCTTCTACTTCTTCCTTCTCCTCTCTCTCTCATCTCTGGACCTTCGATCTTTCCTTCTTGCGTTTCAGCTCCTACTCGCCGGCGGTTTCCTCCTCCACCACTACTACCGACGAGCTTCCCTTCACCTCCACCGTTAGCCACCATCACTCTCACCGGTGGTGAGAACCAAGCACTTGGACCCGATCCGGAACATACGAACCTCCCTCCTTCAACCATCGGTTTCCAACCTTCCCATCCACCCCTCAGTCTCCTTCTTCCTTCTCCTCTCTCTCTCCTCTCTCACCTTACTCGCTCTCTTGAGGATCGCTTGCAGACGATGTGCAATCTGAGAAGGTCAACGTGGTGGTGGAGAGATTTTCCGATCCTGGGCCAGAGTTCCGGTGGAAGATCGTCCCAATTGACTCTCGCATCCATGGCCTCTCTCTCATCCATGAGTTGCAGATGAGAAAAGAGAGCATTTGTTGTTGTAAATAGAGGTTGGAGAATCTGCAAAAGTATGTAAAAGTTGTTGTAAATATATGCATTTTTCGTTGTTATTACATGCATTTGTTGTTGTAAATAGCCTCGGAAGTGATAGGCGAAAAAATCCAGGTTTTGAAAAGTTGTTGTAAATATATGCATTTTTCGTTGTTATTACATGCATTTGTTGTTGTAAATAGCCTCCGGAAGTGATAGGTGAAAAAAGGTTTTGAAAAGTTGTTTTATATGCATTTTCCGTTGTTAAATTTGTTGTTGTTAATATATGCATTTTATGTTGTTAATATATGCATTTTATGTTGTTATTACATGCATTTTTGTTAATCGCTTCGGAAGTGAGAGAAGACAAATTCGGGGTTTTCAAAAGTTGTTGTTAATACATGCATTTATGTTGTTAATTTATGCTTTTCCGTTGTTAATCGCTTCGGAAGTGAGAGAAGACAAATTCGGGGTTTTCAAAAGTTGTTGTTAATACATACATTTTCTCGTTGTTAATTTATGCTTTTTCGTTGTTAATCGCTTCGGAAGTGAGAGAAGACAAATTCGGGGTTTTCAAAAGTTGTTGTTAATACATGCATTTTATGTTGTTAATTTATGCTTTTTTCGTTGTTAATCGCTTCCGGAAGTGAGAGAAGACAAATTCGGGGTTTTCAAAAGTTGTTGTTAATACATGCATTTTTTCGTTGTTAATTTATGTTTTTCCTGTTGTTAATCGCTTCTGAAATGTTTGCTTTGATTGTTTCCTTTTTTATGCACTATGGGCAGCAAAGTAATTTTACGCTCTGAAATAATCTGTGTAATTTTGTCATTTGAAGGGACCTAAATGTAAATATCTCTATTCCTTGGGACCTGTGTGTAATTTTCCCAAAAAAAATTCTTACATGTAGGACGATTTCTTCAGGGTTTTAAAGGTCGTTGGAATCTGTCCAGTCAATTTGTTGAAGCTGAAGTCTCTGCGCATACATGTACATGATGTGTATGCACACGCACATATAATGTGTTAATAAATGTAAAAGAAAGGATCGCAAAATGAATACTCCCTTCACTCACTGTTATTTACAAGATATTTTTATTAATTAACTTTTGTTCATGAAGAAAATTGTTTGTTAGTTGATGTTTTAAATTCTTTTCGAATTTATCTTCTTAATTCTGATCCTAATAATTATTTATTTGTATCCTTATGACTATTTTAGATTAAAAAATTAATTTTAAATTTTGTAAATCACCTTATAAATTGAAATATGTTTGTATGTATATGTGTGTGTGACTTCAAAAAAATTGTTTTATCAATAGTAAACAGATCGTAATTAATATATTACTTCTGCAATTTCAAAATATGTCGTTTTTAAGAAAACGTATTGTTTTCTTAAGAGTAAATACCCATTTGGGTCCCTGGAAAAAAAACACGGACCCCATTTTGGTCCCTCACACAAAGAAATGCCCTTTTAGTCCCTGAAAGGACGAATAAGGGTCGATTGGTGAACATTTTGGTCCCTCACAAATTTCCAAAAAGCCCTTTTTAGTCCATAAAAAAGTCTAATTTTAGTCCCTAGGAACTAAAATGGGGTCCGTGTTTTTTGTCGAGAACCCAAAAGGGTATTTACTCTTTTCTTAAAGACCAGAGTGAAGCTTTTCATTTTAGACCATTTTTAGTCCTTTAAGCTTTAGATAGATGAGCTGTACTTTTGGTCCCTTAACTTTATAAGATATAAATTTGGTCTTATATTTCTAACACTGTTAATATTACTAATGGAAAATGTTGACGTAGCAAACTCAAGTGATGATTGTACAACTAACAAAACATATTTAAGTTTTAACTTTAATATAATATATTTAGATTATTAAATTAAAATAAACCGGCAAATCCCTACAAATAAAATCAAGGTTTTGCTATTTAGATTATTAAGCTAATTTTTTTTAATAAACTAATATATTTAGATTATTAAACTATAATTTTTTTAATACAATTGGCATTTTGATATTGACGGTTTCATTAGGCTTTTACATATTTTCAATTTACACATATTTTATATTTAATATTAATAGTATTTAATTACATAGTTATCACTTGAATTTATTGAGTTAGTGTTTTTCGTTAGCAACATTAATGGTGATAAAATTATAAGACCAAAAGTATACTTTATATAATTAAGGATCCAAAAATACATCTCATGTAAATTTAAAGGATTAAAAGTATACTTAGCTTTAACCACAATTCTACTTTTTTTTTTTCCTATTATATATGTTAGCTTTCAATCTGACCCTTATTGTGAATTTAGCGTAATGTTAAGTATTTATAGATTGAATAATTTAAATATAATCTTCATTATTACATTTTTTTTCGTTTATGCTAGTGTGCTATATATGTAACATTTTTATTTTTATGAATTTTTTTATTATAACTTTTACTCTATGTGTGTATTTTACCATAACAAAATTTCTTGAAATAGTTTGGATAGTAAGGGTGGCAAGTGAGTTACAAGGAGTTGGCCATGATGCTTTACTTTTACCATTCTTTTCTCCTGCTCTTTCCCTTCACTACTTCATCTCAACCTTTCAAAGGACTTAGCTATCCTTGGCTATGATAGCTGTAACACCTGTCCCTATCTTACTTGTATGGAAGCAACATTCTTGTACTTGACACGCTCAAGCGTCAACATTCTTAAGGGCTGTAACACCCCAAATTCCATAACATAAATCGTGCCGGTGACACGTGGTTTTATAAAAAATTTCAGAGTGATGGGGTGCCATCGCTTAGCGTGTTGTGGAAACGAAGAGCATGTACTAAAAATTTGAACAACAGATTTAACACTGAGTAACTGATATGAAATACTCAAACATATGATGATGTCTGACGTATACTGATATATATTATAAAATCTCCCGAAGGATTGTTCATGTGATATAAGTAATACAAAACTTTACAATTACAATTTTACATGTAATGATACCTCTTCAACCAAGCCTTAAGTAGACACTGGGGCATAGAACCTAACTCAATTAAATCATCCCATTTGGCCAGCCGGGTAGGTCTAGTGGAAGTCTCACCGTGCTAGGGTGATCGATTGATCGAACCACGTAGACGACCCTTCTAGTTTAAGCACCAAATGATATGAAGTAACCTTATTAGATTCATGCCATAAGGTAGGTTCGTTGACTTTCTTCCCGCATTTTCTTTGGTGCCTTCTCATGGCTCCGTCTCATCGGTGTATAACTATAGTTCCGTCCCCCGGTGCCTTCTCCGGTTCATGACCCGAACCCGTCTAATCATGCGATCGAGGTCCAATGCCCATCGGACCTCGGAGTAACGGTTAACCTCGCTCATGTAAACAATATATGTATGACAGGTATTCATGACATTTTCATAAAAACACTACAAAAGCCCATAACAGATGTAGGAAATACACATATATATAGGGCCATAACAATACACAGCCCCCTCCCCCCCATACTGTTTGTTATCCCAGTCTGCACTATTCCCCTAGTGCCACGATGTACAGACGTGTCCTCAGCGCTAGGAAAACTCTAACGGTGTTAACAATATCATAATCCGTATATTCATGATGTCACCAATTTCAAATGAGACAGAGTCTCAGTACAAGAACACAGCAATCATATATGAGCGTACAACAAGCATCAGAGTCAGTGTTACAGTACGTCACGAACGTACCTTGGTTGATGGTACTTTGGCACGTTTTACGAAAAACAGTAATTTTTGACAGCGGCCCAACGGCGGTACAACAGCGGCTCGATAGCGGTACGATTATCTCAGATATCCTATAAGGATAGTATTTATCAGTTTTTAGCATCATAACAGGCATTTTAGGTAAAAATTACCATTTTGTCCCTGACCCCCTAATCGGCGGAATTTCGCCAGAGCTTCGCTACTTTGACCCTATCTCTCTAAAATTTCGACATATCTCTTTTCCCAGCATATTTTTGAAATAAATACCATATCTACCCCTACATATGATATCTAGACTATCTGGGAAATTTAAAGACAATTCTAGCATTCCTACTATATCTACCGAATAAAACACCGAAGCTTAAGACTAGGGACCGAAAAACTTACCCAAGGCTCCGCCAGACTTTCTCTGGGCTCTTCCTTCTCTCTAACCTCTCTCTAGTTTTCGAATTTGGGGTGAAGAAGAATGAAGAGGAAGGCTTGCTATTTATAGAAGAGAGGAGGGACAAGGTGGGAATTTCATCAAATGTCTTCAGATCGGATTTCAACCGTCGGATCGCACTTCGCCACATGGCTTCATCTTGGCCTTACACCTACTTGGCCGACATCATCCTTCTAGAAGAAGATGATGTCATGCATGATGTCATGTGCTGACTTACCGATAAAGTTCCCTGATCGGTGTCCGAATCGCGTAATCTTGTCGAAACTCAAAATTCCGACAACGTTGTTTTGAAGGTCTAATCTTTCTTATTAACAATACCTGGGTTAACTAAATTTTTAATCCCATTGAGGGTATTCCGCTACTGGCTGAACATTTCAGGCCAGATGCGGTCGGTTGCGGAAATGACTTCCGATAGTCGTGTTTTCTGGACAATAATTCACAGGTTCGAAATATGTCCTGTCGTAAGAAACCTTAATCATGGTTTGTCACAACACTCAAGTTTACCACAGGTTCACTTTTTACTATCTGCCTATTCTCATAAATACCCGGTCTCTTATTTGCTATGTTGGTTTCAGAATCAGCTTCGGAGATAGTCCACTCCGAGGTAGAATTTCACTGGTTTATAAGAAGTCCAGATGTCTTAGACTAAATCCCTATGTCTTGGTGTAGGATTTGGTTTCTATCCGTTCTCAAATGTCCTGTTGGCTCTTTACCATATATATTATTATTTTAATAAAAATATCAAGATATTTTATTTTTATTTTTTATTTATTTTTCTAAGCATTTTCTTTTTTATTATTATTTTATTATTTTTATTTATTATTTATTTATTAATTTCGAATTTCTCCCCTTAAATTAATTATTTACTAATTAATTTACTTATATCTTAATCTAAACAATTAGCCAATAATTACCCAATTAGCCACCTACTAATTGTTTATAATTTTCATAAGTATGATTAATTATTATCTCACAACTTTTGCACCGACATTGGTATTTTATGTCCCATGTAAAATATTAAAAATCATGAGGCCATAAAGTGCTTTTAATATTATTATATTTATGCATCTTTATTTTTCGGGGAAATAATCCCAAAAATTTCTAAAATTAAAGATATCACACTTCCTAAGTTTTTGTCAATAATTGAGGTCATATAGTATTTATCATAATACTTTCAGTTCATTTTATGACCTATAAAATACATTTTTCATGAATTTTAGCTATTTTTCTTCTCTTATTTTCATAGTAATTACCTTAGAAAATAAGAAAGTTAAAACTTACAACTTGAGACCACATATTCGCCTTGGTAGTCTTAGAATTTATTTACTAAAATTCAACATTTATTTTAGGGTGTGTTATGATCCCTAAATGATATTTTAAAGAGAAATTGCTCATAAGTTTATAACAATTAAGTTACAAAATTAGAGACAATATGCTCTCCTTGACATATTTATCCAAATATTTTACTTATATTAGTTAGGGTTTTCAGGGTATTACAAGGGCCGTCCTCATAGCTATTAGAGTGTCTTTTTGCTCAATGCTCTGCTCATTCTTTCTATGACAACTTCCAGCACTTCCCTTTGTGTGCTCACATTCCTGTGTATTTGGTTGGGAGAGGGTGAGATTTGGGGGAATCTCAGTAGTAAACAATACCGAACAATGTATGCAAAATGAAATTTTTGTGTGTGTGTATTTTACCATAACAAAATTTCTTCGAAATAGTTTGGACAGTAGGGGTGGCAGGGGCCAGAGTTACAAGGACTTGGCTATGGTCTTTTGCTTTTACTGTTATCTTCTCCTCCTTTTTCCCTCTACTCCTCATCTCAACCTTTAGATTTAATGTTTTATGAAATTATTTTTTTAAAATAAATTTATTTCAGTTTTAAATGATCATAACTAAAATATAGCCTTTTTAGAATTTATTTATTTATGTATTTAATAATTTGATATTTTATACATATCTGTATAAAATATTAAATTTAAACTGCTCAAATTTCAATCTAAAAATTAAAAAGAATAGTGTATGAGAAAGGGAGGGGAAGATAATGGTAAGAGCATAAGACCATAACAAACTAGCCAAGTCGGAGTGACAAAAGTAAGTGTGTGTGTATCTCTCTCTAGTCTAAATTGACTCAAAAGAAAAATATTTTCATGTTCTTTTCAACAAAATTAAAATCTCTTATTTTATTTAATGGATATGAAAGCAAGACTTTAATCAATTTAATTAGCCTCCAATTTAATTAGTTTAAGGAAAAATGATAAATATTTATTAAATAGGAAGAGGAAAGTAATATATGAAAAATTTGAATATCAATTTGAGTAAGAGAGTTTCAGTCACTACATCTTGCTTGCTCCAAAAAAAAAAAAAAAGTCACTATATCTTGAATAGGTGACGCTACCACAATTTAATGGAGACACCCCATTGTCTATTATTGATTGATTAATGGAAAAATCTCACTAACTCCCCTGTTAGACTGGCTATCACCCAAGAGGGGGGTGAATTGGGTGTCGATAAAAATTTGGAAACTTTGAAAAATCTTTTTGGAACTTAATGAAGGTAATAAATATGAATATAACTATTCATAAATCAACAAATCAAATATTCAAATAAATATTAAAATAATATTTCTTTGGAAATATAAGAGTTTAAGGAAGATAATATGCAAACCGTGATTTATCCCGGTTCGGCCCAATCCACGATGACCTACGTCCGGTCCCAGGATCCTCCCGAGATTTTCAATCCACTATCTCCTTGTTTAACCGGGCACAAGAGAAAAGCCTTTACAACCTCACAAGTTTGGTCGGGCACTTGTGCAGCCTTTACAGCCTGTAAGGATACACCGCTTGATCACACACTCTGTACTCGAAGTAATCCTCTCCCTAGGATTCACTCCCCTTTCAAGCTGTAAACAACACAATGTGTTTCCCACTCAAGATCACTCAATCTTGAGTAACTCTCAGATAAGATAAAATGTTTACAGATAAATCTTCTCTCTCTCAGAAGTGAATAAATAAGCACTGAAGTGCATTACAAATAATCTCACTCTCTAATAAATTATATGATCACTAAGAAAATAGAGAGAACATGAGATAAACATCAGAAGGCATTTTGAAAGGTGTAAGCTCATGTATTCTTCCATTTTGAATCAGTCTCCATTTATAAGCATGTACGTTGGAGGAACCGTTGGAGAAATATTATCTTACCGTAGTGAATAGTAACCAATTAATATTTGATCCGCTTGAATCTTCTGTCCATTGTGGAAAATAGCCGTTCGTCCGTTGCGCATTGGTCCGTTGAGAAATATTATCGTTGGAGTAGCATTTGACCGTTGGGCATATATATCCGTTGTGAGTAATATTACCGTTGGACAAATTCGTTCGTTGTATTGTTGAGCGTTGAGAGTGTATGTATTCGTTGGAGCTTCTGTGTGTCTCTCTTTATTTTGTCTGCCAACATTTCCTAGCCACTGTTGTGGCTTTCACATTTGTTCGCTGGATATTTTGGTAGTCGATGAAGAATGGTTGAACGTATCATCGGTATGAATAGTAACCGAGCCATTCAATTTTCGTTTCTTCAAGATCTTCACTACAATCTTCATCTTCTGTATTATTCATCTGTTTAGAGAGGATTAGAAGTAGTATGAATGATCATGAGGTTCATCTGGACGTTCACCATAAAAATCAAAACTTCCCGACACGGTGTTTTCCAAGAACGAGTGATATAAACATTTCAAAATGTGTGTCAACTCCCAGAGGCTATAAGTCTTCGAATGTAACTCCAAAATCAGAAAATTAAATATCCCTGGAAATCTCTTGATGTCTTCTTTCCAATGAAAAAATAATCAATGCAAACCACCTTGTATTTTGACTGTTATGATCCGATGAACGACACGCCCAGAAAACAGAGTTAGAACAACAGTTTCTGAATGTCAATTTTCGAAAATCATATCTCCTTCGTTTCAAGCTCTTTTTGGTTGCTTCCAAATTCTGTGAAACACTTGTTGAGTCTAGATTCATATGGAATTGGTTTCACTTTATTTGGTTGTGTATACTGTGAGATATAGACAGAAAACCGAAGCTATGCTGAGTTGATTCCAGAATCATATGTGTCAACTTTCGAAATTAATATCTCCCTGGTCTGATCTCCGTTTTGAGTGTTCGAAATTGGGGAACACCGAATATTGAGTCTAGTTTCATATGCCACCGGTTTCAGCTCAATTGGATTTGTATTTTGTGAGATACACCCAAAATACCGAAGCTTGCTCTGCTGTGTGGCGTGAATTGAACTATCAACTTCAACAATTCATAGCGCCTTCATCTGACCTCCTTTAGACTTGGGTTTTATGTCAAAATGACGTATTGGAAGTCTACTTTCATCCAAAATTGGTTTCACCTCAATCCGACGTCTGGTTTGAGAGATATCATCAAAACACCGAACGTCGCCCATGAAAAATGCAGAACAGAGCTGAACAGAGTGCATATGTCTCGTCTCGGTCTGAATTGAAGTTCAGCATATTTACGGTTTTGCCATCAGAAGCATAATTACGATTTTGCCATTACAACTGAATTTCAGCATAATTACGATTTTGCCATTGAAGGGGATTTTCCGAGGAAATGACTTGAGGCAACGTCCAGGCAAACAAATCAATGCAGCAACATATATGGATCCATATGTCACTGTTTATATATACGTACATCATTGTTCATACATACGTCACTATTCATATATACGGTCTTGTAGCTCAAAAATCGCTCTTCGTGATGATGCTCCAAATTGCTTAATTTAGCACTGAATTAAGACTTTCCAACTTCCATTTTGATCATCGAGACTTCGTGTATGGCACTATTCATGTATACGGTGTACTATTCACATATACAATACTATTCATGCTAATGCTTCAAATAGCTTAATTTGACTCCGAATTAAGCTATTCCAACTTCCGCTTGATCATAAAGGTTTCAAGATCACAAGAACTTGAGTGTTGATATTCCCATTATATTGTGCAAGTTCTTCATTCTTTAGTCTCTTCTCTTCTTCTTGATTATTCTTCATGATTCAAGTTGGACTAATCTACATTAAACTTAATAGTTAGTCAATGTAGGAGATAAATATATTACTCAATCTTTTTGCTTTTAATAATGGCATCTATATAAGAAATCATCAAAACTAATTATATCTAACACTCCCGAGGATTTTAAAAAAAAAATATTAAAAAATTTCTAGTGTAGATTCTTTTATATTAAAAAAAAAGGCTCAAAAGACCTCAGTGACATATAGATGAGTTTATCAATGATTACTCTATGACTTGTCAATATAATCATATACACTTGTGAATAAAAGCTATTTCAGTTAATATAGATGGGCTTGTTAATGACCATTCTATGACTTATCAATATAGTCAAATACATTTATCAATATGAGCTGCTTTAGTTAACATATAAACAGTCACTCTATGACTTGTCAATATAGTGATATACACTTGTGAATAAGGTAAGTTTATATTTGAAATCTATATCACTGAGGTCCCAACGAACTTTTTTGATAGAAGAATTTATATTAGGACTATTTTTATAGAGGAATATACACTGGGACATTTTTGATATTTGTAATACCCGGATATTTAAATGTCTGGAATTCTATATAAATGAGTATTTTTGATAAGTGAATATGTGGCCTCAAGTGGTAAGTTTTAATTCTTCTTATTTTCTAAGGTAATTACTATGAAAATGAGAGAAGAAAAATAGCTAAAAATTCATGGAAAATATATTTTATAGGTCATAAAATGAACTGAAAGTATTATGATAAATACTATATGACCTCAATTATTGACAAAAACTTAGGAAGTATGTTATCTCAAAATTTTAGGAATTTTTGAGACTATTTCCCGAAAATATATAGAGCATAAATATAATAATATTAAAAGTACTTTTTGCCCCATGATTTTTAATATTTTACATGGGATATAAAATACCAATGTAAGTCAAATAGTTGTGAGATAATAATTTATCCACGATTATGAAAATTATCAACAATTAGTAAGTGGCTAATTAAGTAATTAGTGGCTAATTAAGTAATTAGTGGCTAATTGTTTAGATTAAGATATAAGTAAATTAATTAGTAAATAATTAATTTAAGGGAGAAATTCGAAATTATTAATTAAATAATAAATAAATAATAAAATAATAATAATAATAAAATATTTTATGCTTAGAAAAATAAATAAAAAATAAAAAATATCTAGATATTTTGATTAAAATAATATTATATATGGTAAAGAGCCAACAGGACATTTGAGAATGGATAGAAATAAAATCCTACACCAAAACATAGGGATATAGCCTGAGTCATCTGGACTTTTTATAAACCAGTGAAATTTTATCCCGGAGTGAGCGGTCTCAGAAGTCATTTCTGAAACCAAATGAGTCATTAAGATACAAGATAAATAAAGAATAGGGCAGATAGTAGAAATGAGAACCTATACAAAACGAGATAGTTGTAACAAACCAGGGATAAGGTTTCTTAGGACGTAACATATTACTTAACCAATTTATTGGCCCGTAAGCGACACTTCCTAAGCGATTTCCGTAACCGTTGGTGTCTGTCCTAATATGTTCAACAGACAACGGAATGCCCTTAATGGGATCATAAATTTCATTAACCCAGATATTTCTAAGGAGGAAGAATGGAACTTCAAAACGTTGCTTTCAAATTTTTGAGTTTCGTCAAGATTACGCGATTAGGACACCGATCGGGGAACTTTATCGGTAAGTCACCAAAGATGACATCATCCTCTTCTAGAAGGATGACATAAGCGGGACATGTGGAAGGTCAAGATGAAGCCACGTGTCAAAGTGCGATCCAACGCCGAAGATTGATCTCGAAAAAGGCATGAATAGTGCACCACCACTTTTTCCTATAAATAGCACCCTCCTCTCATTTCATTCTTCACACCAAATTCTTCTCCCTATTTCGAAATCCTAGAGTAGAGGAGCTCTGGGAGAGTCTGAGCAAAGGCCGAGTAAGTTCTTCGGTCCCTAGTCTTTAGTTTCGGTAGTTTCTTCGGTAGTTATAGTAGAAGTGCTAGATTTATCTTTAAATTTTCAAGATTGTCTAGATATCATATATAGGGGTATATAAGGTATTATTTTCGAAAATATTGTTGGCGGAGAAGTTCTGTCAAAATTCTGGAGAAAACAGAGTGAAAACAGCGAAGCTCTGGCGAAATTCTGCCAATTAGGGGTTCAGGGGCAAAATGATAATTTTTACCTAGAATGCCTGTTATAGTCTTAAATATTGATAAATGTTATCCTTATAGGATATCTGAATTGATCGGACCGCTGTTAATCCACTGTTGTACCGCCGTCATTCCGCTGTTACCCCGCCGTCGCCGCTGTCAAAATATCGTTTTTCAGGAAAAGTACCGTTGTGCCGTCAGAAAAGGTACGGACGCGTACTATAACCCTAATCTTGTACTACTCATATACATATATGTGATAGATACGTTCATAGACTGAGGCTCTATTAGAGTTGTCAATCATACTTACAGTTTACACGGGTTATAGTATTGATAATACCGTATGAGTTTTCCTAGCGCTGAGGACACGTGTTGTGATCGTGGCACTGGGTATGTGCAGACATGTTGTTGGCCTTTACATATTGCTTTGTGCTTATGTTCTGTCATTTTGCTGTTCATACATCTGCTCTGTGCTTATGTGTTGATATGCTACTGTGTTGTTATGAATATCTGTTGTCCATATACTGTTTTATTTGAGTATAAGGTTAACCGTTACCTGAGATTCATATGGGAAATGGATCTCAGCTATAGCTTCAGGGTCAGGAGGACCGTGGATTGGTGACCGGGGCAAGCATCCGGCGTAGGATTCCGGATGAAGATATATATTACTGTTTTCTGTATTTACTTACGAACATTGGATGACTGTATCATTACTCTTACACTATGGTTAACGTTTTGTTAATGGTTCAGTTACTCTTCCACTCCCATGCTCTACTCTGCTCTACTCTGATTGAAAAAAAAAATCCTCTTTTAAAATGGGATGTTACAATATTTTTATGCCCCTTGGAATTTGAGTAAGATTTTCCCTTGATTATTTCATTTTCTTCTGATCATTCCTGTTACTTAGTTTTTTTTTTATAACATTATCATCTAATATCCGGTTTGGGGTTCGTGATTACCCCACCCAACACAAGTGTGATTCAAGATGTACGTAATGGAAAAACTTCATACTGCTCAGAATTATAAATGCTACGCAACTTGGAACAATTAATCTCTTACAATAAATAAATCAGAACAGGACTCGATCCGATCCCTTGAAGTTTTTAAAATTGGGGCTATCTTATAAATGACCAAATTATCAAAGCACGTCTCTTACTCTCTTTCTTATTCAAATTTTTCACTTCAAAAAATGGATGGCTTTACTACTTTTTCTTTTATATATGCTTTGCTCTGTGTAAATGTAATGCCCTAAAATTTGTATTTCCCCTAAATATCATATTTTGGCAAGTAATACCTATTAAATTAGGAGAATATGTTGTCTCTAATTTTGCAGTGTATTTATTTTATTTCTTCGGCATATTTTCTTTAGGATTTAATAAGGCAAAATCCAATACTCTAAATTCAATTATGGATCATAAAATATCATGAAATATCATAAAATATCATAATTAAGTATAATCTTAATTTAATCATAAGAGACAATAAAATAACATGGAAATGCTTATTCCAATTAAACAAAATTATCAACAACTAATGGGCAATTAAATTTGCAAAGATTAAAATATTTATGTTAATTTTCGTAATTAATTAATAATTAAATTAAAAAGGCATAATTGAGGAATGTATGAGATTTATTAGTGATCAAAGGCTAATAAAAACCCAAGATTAGCATAAAGGGAATTTCTAAAGACCATAATTAAATTGATAATCAATCACACTATTATAATAACATCTAAAACACTATATTAGGAATAGTAACTTGAATTAAATTATTAAACCCTAATGTTATATTGGGCAAAAATTCATATTAATAAAAGAGGCAAAAGATTAATCAAAAATATAAGATAAGAGCACATGTAATATAAGATAAAAATCTACCAAAGTAGGTAGGATTTTTCTACATAAATATAGAGCTAATATTTAATCTAAAATTAAGGGCTTTAATTAATGAGTTACAAGTAAATTAAATAAGGGAGCTCTAAATATTATCCAATTAATTAAATAAAACACAAAACAAATTAAAAGAAAAGATGGGGGGGGGGGGCGGTATTTGTGCAGGAGAAAAGAAGGGAAAAGATGATCTAGAAGCTTGGCAAAACTTAATGAATAAGTTTATCCAAGTCAAAACTTTGTGACAAAGTTAGAAACTTCCAAGACTTGGTGACCAAGAAAGCAAAAAGATGAGAGGAAGAGTGAGAGGGGGCGGCACATTGGGTTTAAGGGCTAGGATTAGAGCTTCAAAATTTCCTTGATCCAATGGCCACAAAACAAGATGAAGTAGGTTAGAATTAATTACCTAAATGCCATAGCCTTTTGCTATAAATAAGGGCTTTGGTTCTTCATAATTCTCACACCAAGCAAGCATAGAAATCTGAATATAGAGAGGAGAGGAAGTGAGGGAGGAGCTTCTTGAAGGAGCTGAAGCATTGGTAAGTAGTTCTTTAAGTTCTAGTTTTTAAATTCATAGATAGAAGTTGTTTTGATCTTAAAAATGCTAGATTAATTTTATTTTCATGTTTTTATGGTAAGAATTAACTTTATTTCAAAAACATGATGAAGAAAGTGATAGAGTAAAATTTTTGGAAGAGAAACCTTAAAGTAACGAAGTTCTGGCAAAATTGTTCGATTAGGCGATTTCTGGAGTTAGTAGTAAAAACACCATAATTTTATGTTGAAGATGAGGTTAATTAAATCTGATATTTTTCATGAAAAACTTAGACATATAGAGATTTCCAAATATACCTATAGCTTGTCATTTTGAGTTTTGTGCTAGGAGATAAAAATTCCCAAAGTTGGGCTGCGTTTTCTGGGGGAATTCTGGGCAGAGCTTTGAAAAATGAAAACTGGGAATTATTCTTAAGTTCTGGGAAAAATTTAATATTTTTTCTCAAAACTAAACATCCTAAGGAGTCCGGGGATTTTACGGATCCTCGTTTCGATTTTTCTAGAATTAGTTATGAGTTTTCGAAGTTAGGCACAAATCTGCCCTAAATGCTGTGTCCAGCGTCTTTTACGAAAATAATCGAAAAATAAATTGAAAAATAAATCCACTAAGGGTAAAAAGGTCATTAGTGGTCAAAATATCTCTTAGGATACTATTCATGGATTAATAAAGCGATATTACTATTATAGGAAATCCGAGAACGCATACCGACTGACGTATATACCGCTATCACCAACGAAGGTACGGACGCGTACTGTAACACAAACTCTGATGCTTACTGTATGCTTATATGTGATAAATACTTTCATAAAGTCATGAACATGACTCTATCTTGGGTCATGCACTGTGACTAAGTTTATGGGGCTTAGATCACTACATATACATTCAGCTTTATACACGGGTTATTGGCTTGATAATGCCGTAAAGATGTTTTCCTAGCGCTGAGGACACGAGCAGCTGTCGTGGCACTGGAGAGTGCATACGTGTGTGTGACTTTACATCTGTTGTGTGCTTATGTACTGTTGTTGTGTTAATCTTGCATCTGCTGTGTGCTTATGTATTGATTTCTGCTGTAATGTTATGAATATCTGTCATACATGTACTGTCATATTTGAGCATAAGATTAACCGTTATCTGAGGTCCGATGGACATTGGACCTCAGCTCTTAACATAGCTTCAGGGTCAGGTGGACCGAGGGCCGAAGATAAAGGCAAGCAGCACGCGTAACGTTTCCGCCAAAGATTTTCTTTTTGAATATGTACCGTTGTTATGACAGACCTCGGATAACTGTATTACTAATAATATCATTTGCAGACATGATGTAATCGATGTTTTATCAGTTACTCTATTGCTCCGTTGCCCCACTCTAATGAAAAAAAAAATTCCGCTTTTCAAAATGGGGTGTTACAGTAAACGTAAATTTTCCAGGAAACTAGCTTGTGATAATTTTATTTCAAATTAGACATTATAGGTTTAACAAAATGGTTTTTAATTTTGGGAAAATGAATTATTTGGTCTTTATAGTATTGATTAAGTTGTAACTCAGTCCTTAAACTTTAGCTCGATGTAATTCAGTCCTTATAGTTTTTTACTTGATATAATTCAGTCCTTATAATTTAACCTTTACAATTCAGTCCCTAAATTAGTACATTTTAGAAGAGAATATGAGAACATTAATCACGGAATTCATATACTTTCATAGTGTTTTTTATTAGGTTCCTATAGATTTATTTTTCTTAATTGACTCCCTATTAATTTCTCAGTTAAAGCCACCGTCTTTGAATCCCATCCTTTCACATTCTTCACCGTCAGATTTGCTGTTATCAGAGGAAGCGAATTCCAACGGACAAGGATGTTTGAAATTGTGTTACTGGGGAGCTCAAAAGCAAAATGGGGTAAATGGGTGTTGGAGATTTGTGAGCCCGGCATAAAAACTAAGATATGGTTAGTCAGCTATGAAGCACCAGAAATGGTAGCGGCGGCGTATGATGCCGCAGCGTCACACTTCCAAGGGCCATCGGCATGACTTAACTTCCTGGAGTTCTTAGGGGCTCTTCCTCGACCGGCGATGTCCCAAGCAGAGGATGTCCAGTTCGCAGGTCAACAAGCGGCAGTAATGTTCAGAAGACCATTAAGATCATGACCATCGTGGGGCTGTCGCCGACGAGCCAGATTCAGGACATAAATGAGTCACCGTTGGATTCACCGAAGATGTGGATGCGCACGGCTGAAACGCTTTGCCAGGGCTTGTTGAGTCTGTAGCATTACATAAAGGTGGCGATGGCGATGGATTGGAACTGAGAATTATAGAAAGAAATACTGAACGATCCTATGTGGGATTAATTATATTTGAATTTTAGGGTTCTTGAATAAATATGGTGGTGATTGATTTTTATTAAATGCAGGAGTAACTCGTCAATTGAAGATTTTAAAGTCCTATTCGTGAGATTTTTATTTCATCTCCTGTGTTTTTATAATATGCGTGTGTTCAGTGGTGAGGCAAATCTGGCGGTGAAGAAATGGAAGAAGGGATAGGATTGGAAGACGAAGGTGGTGTATTCTGGAGCAAGTGTGGTGGCTTTAATTCCCTCCTTTTGCAGGGCCTATTTGGCCAAAGCCGAACCTATTCCCATCCCTGGAGATACAGAGATTCAATCACGTTAGGTTTAGAGATTCTTTGGTCGCGCTAAGATTTACGAATCAAGGAGGTCTTCGATCGTGTTTGTGTGATGTTCGAAAGACTGGGGTTCGTTCAACTACATCGGGATTGCGCTCAAACAAGATCGCTTGGTCGTGCGACGAGGTAGTTTCAGATCGCGTTTTGGTGATGTTCGATAAGGGTGCGTCTTGGTCGTTGAAGCTCGAGCATGCCGTCAGATTCTTGGATTATCTTAGCCAAATTCCTGATCTAACCTTGATCGTCTGATTCCTGAATCTCTGACTGGTCATAATATCTGGACTAAGTCTTGGGCTTTTCTTGATTTCTGGCCCATGAAAAAGGTGGTGATGGACTTTTTTTAAACTTAGGTTTCTGTTGTCGTGTTGAGTGACCTAGAATTTACTAAACAATACTTTAATTGAATAAGAAAATAATCCATGTTCTATTTACATACCCAAGTCTCATATATAAACCAATAACTATCGAGAGCAAGTGGTAAGAGACTTGCTCTCCCACCACCACGTCTTTGATTTGATACATGGGAATGGAGAAAATGGTGTTGGGAGCTCTTCTCTCACGACCGTAGGCCCGACATAAGGCGAAATCCAGATTAGTCGGAACCGAAAGTTTCGGTGAACTAGGCGGGATACCAAAAAAAAAATTCTCATATATAAGACTCAACTGCACACTAATATAAAACTATATGGGCTGACAACCTCCTGGCCCAATCACCAGTACAAGTCTTACTAATACAATAAGCCAATTTTCCTACCATCTTGGTGTATGGATTGCAATTTCTCTGCTTGTTTTGTATTATTATTGGTATTATGTGGAGGCCAACAAGAAAGGTTCGTGTTTTTGGTGGTGAACAAAACTCAAGGTATAATATTGGACAAATGCTTTTGTTTTTATATACGACAAACTTCATTAAACATAGTATAAAAGATTACACTATAAATGGGCTGTCTTACATAAGCGTTAGAAGATCAAACCAAGCAACCTAATAAGTGAACGAAAAAGGGTAAAGCTACAAGGAAATAGAACTAACGAAAATAAAAGATCCACAGTTAAAATATGCCTCGGCGCATCAAATATTACGCATTCACCAAAAGAGAACCACCCCAAACTACTACCATAGCCGTCTGGACTTGGAGGGCACGATGAGGAACAAACATGTGAGTGTTTGAAGACTCCCATTTTTAGTTATATTTGAGATGTATTTTGGTATATTTGCAGTCATCAATGCTAAATTAAAGGGATTTAATTAAGATTTAGATAAGATATCAATTTGGTGCATGATTTAGAGGATTTTATTGCAAACATTATAATTTTAAATTAAATAGAAATATTCAGGTTTAGGTAAAAGAATAAATAAATTATAATAGTTTAAAAGTTGTGTTAAAAAATTTTTTAAAACAAAAACAAAGAAGAATGTTTTCGGTGGTATCTACTATCTAGCTAGTAACCATCTAATGTTATTATTAGTTTTATTAGTACGAGTATAATATATTTCTTTCTTTTTACAGAGCTAGACCATGCGATGCCGTTTTGAAGGAAATTGGAGGATACCTAATTGGATTAAAATGATGGTTGTTCGGCAGCCACCAACTATTGTGGCAGCAACTATTCATTGTCTTCCCCAAACAATGGGCACGCCGTCGGGGCTGCTGTCCCCCCCCCCCCCCTCTCTTCTCAGGCGAGAGCAGCGAGAGGAAAGGAGGGCGTGGACTTCCTCACTACTCTTTTTTTAGTTGTTAACAACAATTATGTGTTAAGTTTATCTTGTGCCTAATGCCTCTTTGATTTGTTCAATTAAATTAAGCCTGAGGAAGATTATGCTTGACTTGAAATTTAGGGATTAAATGGATGGTTTGTTAGTAATATGGAGATATAGTTACGAACCTAACATTATCAAGTTAAGGTTGTTGCTTAATTATTATTTTCTCTTAACTATTGTAAGAGATTGTGCATGTTAATTGAGGATATAAATTTGGTTGACTTGAGAAAGCTTAATCAAATACTTTTGAACCTTCAACTAACACATTAAGTCATTTAATCTCTAATGGAGTGGTAATTAATTATTTAGGTCTTATGAATTGCAATGATTAGAAATACTCCTATGCTCCTCTTGTCTTGAAGTAAATTTTCATTTGTTTTCTTAATTTTAAGTAATTTTTAGGATATAAACTCTTCAAATGCTTTTGCTCAACCTAATTGATAGCATAATTGTGACGATTAATCCACTTTTGCCTTAGCTCTCACGGGAACGACAATGTTTTATATTACTTGTGACTCGTACGCTTGCGTTAAGCTAAACGGCAATTAGTGTTGCAGCACGTCTCCTAGAGGACATGGGACAGCTAAGTGGCCGCCGGGCTTCAGAGCTTCCCTGGGAAGTTGAGAAAGGCACAAGGGATCGTCCAAATGCAATGAACAAAACTGATTTTGAGGAGCCAAAGACCAAAAGCTGTAGTTAGCGAGAGCGATTCCTGATGCGTGTTAAAGAGTACGTGAGAATAGGAGCGAGGCCGAGAGAAAGAACACAAGGAGAGGTATGTGACGCAGGCAAGGAAAGCATATTGACTGAGTTGGAGTCAAACTTGCCATCACAAAAGGTTGCTAAGACTGTAACAAAAACAACATAAAAGAGAAAAGGAAGTAGAAGTATACCACTCTGGTCCTATTTATAAGTTCTCTTTTGACCAAAACACACATACCAATGAGAGGTAGTTGGCTTAATGATTATAGGGTAAAATTTCAATTTTACCTTCATTTATGATTGGGTATCTTTCAACTTTTTTTCTCTCTCTATCTTTATTGGTATAATTAATATGGACAAAATTGTCACAATCTCATCTCTTTCTTCAAAGAGGACTTATAAATAGGACCAATTTTTTTTGGTCAAAAGGAACTTATAAATAGGACCAAAGTGGTATATAAGTAAATAGAGTGGAGCCGCAGAGAAGTCCAACAGCTCATTACAGTCTACAGAGCTGCCCTGTCTGTAATTAGAAAGCTGAAGCTGCATCATGGAGTTAAGCGAGCTCTCGCTAAAGGAGGCTCGCCGTTATGCAAAGTGAGTTCAGTAGAGACATCGCCATTCACTTCCTCTTCAAATTCTGCAAGAGAACGACGATGGCCAGCATGCCCACTAATTTGGCCGTTAGCAGCTATGTTGCACCGACATGAGACATGAGATACGACTCGACTCAACACTCCGACACATTAATCCTAAAAAAAATCAAAATTTCGACACGTTATGACACGTTTTGATTTACATTCAAGTTCAATATTCCGTAAAATCCTGGTCTTCAACTTTGGGTCATCGTAGATTCAACCTCATCATAAAAAAGTGCATCCTTTTTTAAAAATAAAATACAAAAGGAAAATTCATCATCCATTCAGTAATATTCAAAGCCACCTATATTTTTAAAAAATATGAGTGTCGAGGAGTGTCGGAGTGTCGGACACGCATATTTTTTAAAAATAGGAGTGTCGGTGCTTCATAGGTTAGCAGACAGTCACACGACAGAGTTGGGCACCGGGACAAGGTGCGGGTGCCAGAAGGACAGAACGAAGAGAGGAGGCATGTATAGCATCATACTCCGGCTAGTTTTGAGCAAGCACACGCATGTAGGACCTTGTAATCCGATGATGCATGACAATGTTTGTATTCCTGTCGTTGGAGGTCTTTCCACAGTAGGTCATACAAGCCATGCATCCTGAACAAAGCATAGATCCACTGAAACCACAGGAACAGCTCCTCGAACCAGTGAAGATCATGAAGGCGAAGGTTGTATTCCAAAATCTGATCTACGTGACCATTCTAGATACGGAGACAATGACGCCCTTGACAAAACCAACGGTGAAGAAGCCCATAAAAGGCCACTTCATGAAAGCAAGTGAACTGCAATTTTCATCCACAAAGAACTTATGGCTCTATTTTTTTTAATGGTAGAAACAAGGCAAGGCTCAAGCTTATATAGCGGTGAGGAAATCCACACATGAAGGCATACGAGAGGGCAGAGAAAAAAAAATACTTTGAAATTGTGCTTTTTAGATTTATTTTTTTGAAGAAAAAAATAATCAAAACTGTACCACTTTTATGTCCATAAGATATCAAAATGTCATTTGCTTTTATGTAAAAGCTAATAATCAAAATATGCAAGAAAAAAACATTCGGAAAGTTAGGACATTTTAAAGAGCATTAGAGATTATTAGAGAAAGACACATTAGAGGCTCCTAGCCCAAAATTAAAAAGTACAATGGAAGAAAAATCTCAACAAGAACGATTTTTTGGGCTAAACAAAAAGAAGAAAACAACAAACACAGAGGATTACTATTATTGAAACATCATCAATGCCAACACACTAATTTCAAAGCTCTGAATGATCAGTTCAAACCATTTAGGCTTCTTCTGGTATAAATTTCTTCTGCTTCTCTTTGCGACTCTCGTGGAGAAACTCAGCCACCCTACAGAACATAAAAGACACACATTAGTTCATATTAAAACCGCTACAACGTGATTGTCGCTTTCTCTAATATCTTTCCTCCATATTCTTCCTTCACCTTTCTTACATCCTAAACTCTGCTCCTATCAGGTTTGGTTTTGTATTAAATATTTTTCTCTTAAATAATTATTTATTTTCTTGTTTTTCTAGTGATTTCTTCTATGTTTATCTTTTCAGGGGTCTACAAATCTCTCTCTCTCTACTTTCAAATTTCACACCAACACAACCCACTAATTCATATTGTAATTGATTCATTAATTATTTCTACAAATAAATGCAAATCATATCTTAACACAAAAAATAAATTACTCCCCACAGTTCTTAATATATTTAGAAAGTTAGTCAAGTTAATAAATACAATATGTATTGTCTAAAACACCTAGTCATCTTCTTTAATTCCCTTATTTTGTCTCCTCTTTTATTATTGTGGAATGAGTATGAATAGGGGTAAAGTAGGAAAAGACTGATAAATTTGAAAACTATATCTTATATTTATGGCTAAAATTAAATCTCAAATATATCTTATATTAAGGACTAGAGAAGTAAATTCATAATAATTAAGTTAATAACTAATGTTAACTTTTTATATATTATTTAAATAATAAATTATTCCTACATTATTATTTTTTTTATAAAAAAAAAATACTCTTTGAAATCAAGTAATTAATTTTTCATGTGATTTTTTAACATACAAAATAATATGATAATATTTTAATACTGAAATAAAATTTATAAACTTGTCGGCTTGAGAGAACTTTTTTTTTTTCACGGTCTCAGTTTTAGTATAGGTTTTCCGGTCACTACAGTTTTGATGCCAGAATTTTCAAGCATTTCATACATGGCGTAGCATTTCTGCAGTTGGTTAAAACCACTCTAAATACACAGCAAAATAATCAGTACTAGTGGTGAATATTACTTCTTCCGGTCCTAATTATAGGACATATTTAACTTTTGGGGAGATTAAGGAGAGAGGTTAAATTAGTTAATTTTACTCATTTTCCTAAAATGCCCTTTATATAAATTTAAAATGACATATAAGTAAAAGTGAATCAATGATTATTGTGAGCAGAGATCCATACCTTTCGAGAGCCGTTTCATATGTATGATTATTGTCTGGGTCGTCTTCGAGCTCGAAGGTTTCTAAGTTCATCCTCTTAACTTGTTTACCTCATATTTCTTCCTTTGCTAACTTTTCCAGCTCACCTATGTTTTCGTCGGTGCCGCAGTCCATATCAACCATATCTCCACTTAATTCATCAGTCAGCGTCACAGCTCAAATAAGCAGCATCAAAATAAAGTAATTTAATATCTGGAATACTACCTCCAATTTTAAATATAAAAATAGTAATCCTTCCCATTCTAAATATAAAAGTCATTTTGTTTCTTAAATTTATAATTTTTTTCCCTATAAACTATCTCCTATTAGTTACACACACTAAGAAGTTTCTATAAGAAAGTAGTTTCAATACAACTGATTAAAGAAGATATATTTTAGGAGAACTAGGATATACTTTTAACAAATACGTAACTTAATTAATTTCGTTAATTTACGCAAATTAGTTTATCTCTTATTTTAAGGGCCAAAAGGAGTAGAAATTTTTGCTTTGATCCTTAATGTATGCAAGACCTTAATTCACAATTGTAATTTTTTTTAATTTTGTTTCAATTGTTACTCATCTTAAAAGAGTTAGCTATCAATGAAATTAATTAAAATGTGTATTTTTTGGAGACTCGACTCACACTTTTTTTTTAATAAATAACTAACTCATCAACTATATTTTTTTAATTTATATGAAGTAGTAATCTAACTTACATATTTAAGACGAGAGGATAAGATTTGTAAGAAATGTTGCTAGCAAGTCACAGGTAATTAATATAGGACAATACATGAGACCACCATGCATTGAACTAAACTAATTACAAAAAGCTATATATTTATATTTTCTTTGCCCTCTCCAGCACAGAAGGTACAGCTACATACACGTGACAATATGTAAATTGCTCCAAACTCAAAGCACAAGACAACTCACAATCTTGTTTGGTATCGATTGAAATGGACTGAGCAAACCAAAAAATTGGGTCAATTATATGAATAAAAATGAGTTATGAATTTTTAAACTTAGGGCAAGGTTTAAGGCCAAGACTATATTTTCCCATACAAAGGACTTCAAAATCTGTTAATGGAATTTAACAGCAGCCTTGAATGATTTTGTTATTTGTATAATTAATATTGTTCTGGTGTAGAACACAGATGTCCAACCCAGTAGGTTGGTGCTTTGATATTGGATCAAATGGCCCTATCTGAATATCTATGAGGCAGAAATTCAGGAGAGCGGATGATCACTGTACACTAATACAAAAGCTCTTCGCCAAAGGGGGATGGGGAGAGTGTAACGTGAGAAAGTGCAGAGTGATACCGAAGGTAACTAGGTCTGAGTTAGAACGTATGCACCTTAGAATTCAACCCTTGTATATATAGGGTATGCCTTGGTATCAGAATCGCGGATCTATCTTATCCCTTGATTCTAAATATGATAGATCCTCCCTGATCGTAGGCACATCTGGATATATGATATATTTGGTATTGGGCCGTCCAGGTGTTGGGCGGGACCGTAACAAATATGTATAGAATGAAACCTATTATTACGACTAAATGGAGGAGACCATAATATGTATGAAAAAGTATTTGAAGTGCATTAATTGATAATGTGTACCTGAATTCTCTAATAATTTGATTTATGAAGGGTTCATAAAACAGGGGCAAGGTAATAATCAACCATGTCCTGACTTCCATCAAGAATGAATTCAGTTATAGGACCAGCTCCCCATGCAAGAAGTCCCCATTTTCCACATTTTTTGCATCATACACTTCGGTTCCTAACAAGTTTTCAACCATCTTCTACCCTCTTTTTGTCTATCCTTCACCTCTTCATCTCGTTTCCGAAATCCAGTTCCTAATAACACCAAATACATTTTTTCATATTCAATTCCTTTCACTTGTGGTACTGCTTCTTTGAGTGCTTGAGTTAGTTCCGATATTGTTTTCTTCTGCTCCGATATTTTTTTTCTTCTTCCTATCTTCTTTGTCTTTCTTTGATGAACTATGGCAAGTCGAACCATGCCAAGTCCGCGGCGTCAAGACCTTGAGTTGCATGTTTCATATATGATCATCCATCATAAGCAAAAATAGAAGAAATTAACTAATACAAATTTTAAATTAACCTCATCTAAATCTAGTGGTGACAGTTGATCTTGTGTGATCGCAGTACTTGTGCTGCCATGATCTTGTGTGATCGCAGTATTAGTGCTGCCACAATCTTGTGTGATCGCAATACTAGTGCTATGATCGTGTGTGATCACAGTACTAGTATCGCGATCACACAAGATCGGCCGTCACCACCGATTCGGATGAGGTTAATTTCAAATTTGGATTAGTCAATTTTTTCTTCTTCTATTTTTGCTTATGATGAATGATTATATATGAAACATGCAACTCAAGGTCTTCATGCCGCAGACTTGGCATGGTTTGACTTGTCATAGTTCATCAAAAAAAGACAAAGAAGATAGGAAGAAGAAAAAATATCGCAGCAAAAGAAAAAAATATCGGAACTAACTCGAGCACTCAAAGAAGCAGTACCACAAGTTAAGGGAATTGAATGTGAAAAAATGTATTTGGTGTCATTAGGAACTGGATTTCGGAAACGAGATAAAGAAGTGAGGGCTAGACAAAAAACGGGGGCAAAAGGTGGTTGAAAACTTATTAGGAACCGAAGTGTATGATGCAAAAAAGTGCAGAAAAATGGGGACTTCTTGCATGGGAGCTGGTCCTATAACTGAATTCACTATTGATGGCAGTCACGAGCTGGTCCTATAAAATGGGTTTCTTGAGATAATCTACGTTTCTTTGTTTCCAGCTGCGACATATACAAACAGACAACTTGTTATGAGGGCTTAGTAAGGAAAATAATAATTTGACCAGACAAATAACGAAAGTTTTGAAACAAAATAACTTTCGACTTAAAACGAAATTAACCTTTTTCGTTCTTATAGTTTTGATTCAGTCCAGACCCTAAATCTTAACTCCATATAACACCGACCCTAGGTTTTTTTACCAAAATAATTTTTTTTAAAAAAAAAATTACCAATCTAGAGTATTTTTGAAACTATTTACCGGAATAGGGTTGTTTTGGGGCAGTCACGCTAGGCGGTACGACGACACTAGTAGTGCTAGCAGGGTTTCTGACGGAACCTTGGTTCCGTCGTAAAACCCTACGTCGTGGTTCCGACGGAACTAAGCATCGGGGACCCACCCTTTTTGTTCAAAAGTACTCTAGATTGGTAATTGTTTTTAAAAAAAATATTATTTTGGTAAAAAAAAACCCCGACCCTATGGTTTTGATTTGTTTGAAAGATCGTTCTTGAATTTTAACTCAATATACAACTTACCATTTAAAATATTAATTCCTACATTTTTTAAACTAAAACTATATATTTTCATAAACCAAACGATTGAAGTTTTTAATGGTTAAAATAATAGGAATGAGTTGCATGAATTAAAGCTTAGGGACCGAGTTTCAACTAAGCAAAAATGTCCAGAGAGGGTATTTACATCCTTTTGGTAAAGAGAGGGTAAAAGATTAAGGGAAAATCCTTTTGAGGGCCCTTTTGGATGTAAATATCCTAAAAAATGCCCTCAAAATCTGACAATACCTAAAAATGTCTTAGGGCCTTTTCAGGTATTTTTAGAATCTTACGCGAGTTGTTAATTTGGCTGATATAATTGTTAGTTAACAACTATATCAGCCCTATTAACAACAATTTTTTAACAACTAAATCAGCCCACATTAACAACTATATCAGTACCCCGTTAACAACTATATCAGCCCTGTTAACAACTCACGCAAGATTCTGAGGCCTTTTCAGGTATTGTCAGATTTTGAAGGTCTTTTTTAAGATTTTTACACTAAAAAGGGCCCTCAAAAAGATTTTCCCAAAGATTAACCTCTTCCCCTCCCCCTCCCTCCCCATCTCTCAAACCAAACTAGCTCTTAATCCAGTCGAGGTTTATAATGACTATGATGACGTGGAGACAAATGTGATATTTTGGCATGGATATGTTAATACATAAAATGCGACAGGGGATTGTGGACCAGAAGGAAGGTAAGAAATATTCAGTCAAAAAACAAATGGAAGAAATAAAAATGCCTTCCCCATTGATATTGGGTTTTAAAATGTTAAAATTAAATATATTGGGTTTCCTAAATCCACCGAAATGTAAAACAATTAATGGCACTTTTCAATATTGATATTCAAATAACAAGTTTATCCAAAAATTTGTTGCTGAACTGGCGGAAGTACAACACATTAGGAGACATCTTTGATTTTAACTATTTAGTTCTTTTGGTTGATTATTTTCCTTATATAAAAAAAAAAAAAAGCTCACTATAAAAAGGCGTTTATTATTATTTTTGACCGAAATAACAAGTGTTTATTATTCAATTCTTAATCCAAGTTGCTTTTCTTTTTGTATTTTGGTTTATCTAAAATAAATTATTTGCCAGTAAAATTTAGGGAAAATTAAAATAAAGGATCTAAAGAAAATAATATTTATTATAAAGAATTATAAAAATTGTAATTACCTATAAGGACTGAACATCATAATATATTTAAAAAATACTAAATTGTCCATAATCAAACCTCATGTATTACCTCTTGCATTCATAATTTTTTTTAAAAAATAACTATAACTAAAACTACTCATCATGATATGATCATATCTTATTTTTTAATATATTATTTAATTAACAACTATCACTCTCATATTTTTCTTAATTTTTATGTTTCACCAATTTATATTATCAAGTTGTCCGATTTATATTATCCACGTTTATATCAATTAAGCTCTTTTTATAAAAATAAAAAATAAAATTATTTTTTAATATATTATTTAATTAACAACTATCACTCTCAACTATTATGGGATCAAAAAAAATATTTTAACTATTATCATGTTATTTACTTTTTATTTATGGATAAAAGATAGAGTTAAAGTGCAAAAATACACATGTGTTTTGGTCATAGAAGCGCCATGCAGCAAGTGCTTTTTTGAGGTGCAAAGTAACTACGTGATTACAAATTAGGTGCAAAAATATCATTTGACCGTTAAGTTTGACTTTTTTTTGCTAACTGGACGACGACGTGATTTTCAAAGATGTAAAAATACACATGTGGTTTAGTCAAAAGAACGTCCAACACCAAGTAATTTTTTTAGATGAAAAAATAATGTTTGACCGTTAGTTTGACTTATTTTAGCTCACGGGACGATGACGTGACTTTCTTTTGTTTCTTTTCTTTGTTTGAATTTTTTTATTAACAATATTTATTATTATTATTATTATATAAATAGAATATAATTATATAACTATTTTTTTATTTCTTTTTCATTTTTGAAATATTGAAAATAGAATATAAATATTGATTTATAATTTATTTATATTTCACACGGTAAAACTTATCTCGATATTATAAATCAAGATTATTAAAATGTTTGAATCTTCGAATAAATTCTGAATTTTTATAGGACAATATTAGTATTCAAATTAAGGATCTCATCGAAAACTTATAGCAGCTTGCCAAACAAAAGCTAAGAGAAAAAAGAGTACAAATATTATCGGCATGATATGTACAATTGGATTCAAAAAAACATAGGCTTCAGGTAATTTCGTGAAGTAAAAAAAAATACTTGAATAAAGAGTAGAGTTAATACATATACAGACCAAACTAAAAGATATTTAGCATAACAAAACATTTTGTTCTTTAAGATAATTTTATTTTTTCTTTTTGTGAATTCATTTAAAAAACCAAATTAATTTAATATTATTAAGTATTAAGATTCTATTTATATTTTAAGTTTATATTATTATTAAAAATAATAATGAATTTTTTATTTAATTAATATTTAAATTTTTATAAGAAATCAAAATAATAATAATAAAATATTTTAAAAAAAGGCACTTGGTGTTTGGCACTATTTTGGCCAAACCACATGTGTATTTTTGCATATTGAAAGTTATGTCATCGTCTAGTCAGCAAAACAAGTCAAACTTAACGGCCAAACGGTATTTTTGCACCAAATTTATAACCACGTAATTACTTTTGTACCTCAAAAAAGCATTTGTTATTGGGTGCTCCTCTAACCAAAACACATGTGTATTTTTACACTTTAACCCATAAAGGATTTTAAAAAAGTTGAAATTAAAAAACATAGTTTTAGCTCAGCAAGGGCACAGTTTCAAACTGCCCATCATGGGAAAATTAGCCACACAAACAAACAAAACAACGTAATATTCTCTCCGATCTTAAATATAAAATAAAATTATTTTTTGTAGAGATATTGAGAAAGCTAATTAAATTGTTTTAAAGTATTTATATTTATTGTTTTTCTTTGAACTATTTTGATATATAATATAATAATACACAACACATGATATAATTAAATAACTTATTTAATTTTCTTAGGGCCCGTTTGGATGAGCTTTTAAAAAAAGTGCTTTTTTTAAGTGCTTTTCTTTTAAGCTCCAAATTGGAGCTTTTAAAAAAAGCAGCATTTTGGCCTTTTGTTTTTGTGACTTTTGCTTTTTTAAAAAAATATCATCTAAACATATAAATTAATAAAACAAGCATTTTTTTTTGCATTAAAAAATTGCTTTTTTTTTTATCAAAAAAAGCCCATCCAAATGGGCCCTTAGTCTCTCAAAAAAAAATCTATTGTCATTAATTGTTAAGAGAGTGAATAAAAAGAATGAACCTCCTACTTGGTGGTAATAGCCAAATGACTAACGAGGAGTTGGCTTAGTTTGATATTGTTGGGCATGAAAATGTAGCTGATTTGAAGCATTTTGAAATGATATTGAGAAGAAGGGGAAAAAAAAAAAAAAAAAAAAACCCTTAAACTTCCAAAGATTGAGAAGCATGGTGACTTGAAGGAACTTCCGAGTTCAAGGATTGAGAAGTACAAACTTCCTTAGAGTAATCTTTAAATGGATCTTGAAATTGAAATTAATTTCTTCAATATTTGTTTAAATGATATGTCTTTTGTCATTTACTTAAACAAAAAAGGTGAAAAAAAGGACTTTGCACATAGGAGGGTTAAGATTGCAATTTTGTCCCTAAAGTAAACACTCAGAAATATTGGATATCTGAAAGTTTTTTAAGGGGTAATTTTACCCTAGAAGTAACCAAAACATAACAATTTTACTCTTTACAATTAAAAATGTTAATAGTGAAATTCAATTTTTTTAGTGGTTAATATTTTTTTTAAAGTGGTTGGGGCAAATTTCCCAGTTTTTGAACACTTTAAAAGTGATATTGTGCCTTCAAAAACTTTCAGACACCTAGTTCTTATATGTGGTTACTTCCAAAGCAAAATTACACCTTAACCTCACATAGGATAATGAAATAAGAAAATGTAAGGAAAAATTAAAACAATTTGATTATTGTATTATTGGCAAAAATCCCTTTCATGGGAAATTCCTTTTTTCATTACCTGTGTTGAAAAAGATGCATAGGAAAGTCGATTAACAACAATATTTGCTCTTTCCTCGAAGTTTCTTGCCTTTTATTTTCTAACTTGAAATTTTCTGGCTGATCTAGGTTCCTTATTGTTTGACTTTTCGATGTTGATTTTGAGGTGTATGAAATGCTAGTGGTTCCCGTTATTCCTTTGTTTTTTCATATTGGCGCCTCGTTAGTCTCAAGTGTGCTCCTGTGATTATATATGCAATATTCTGGCTAGATTATGGTATTATCGTAGATTTCTGAATCTATATTTTAAAGTCCCAGCTTGATATTTACTTTCCCTATCAGATTGCCTTTGAGTTTGGAATTACATGGCGTTGGAGATGAGGATGTGGTATCCGAGCTTGACGTACTTGAGGCGGAGAAGAAAGTTTGGAAGCTTCAAGGTCGCCGACGATGGTGATTCAACTGAAATGGACGTCGGGAAAAAACTGCAGAATTCACGCCGTTGGTCCGATGGTGGACTGAGGGTACTTTGATGGTACTTTTAAGACCGAATGTTTAAAAAATACGGTCTTAAAAGTCTTACTTTTAAGATCGGTAGAGCATCCGGTCTTACAAATAACAGACTTTTAAGACTATCTGTATTAACTGGTTCCAGATCCAGTCTAAAAGGCATCTTTTTATCTGGTCTTAAAAATCTTTTTTATACTAGTGACATTGACACATGTGTGTACACACGTGACACACAAGTTTGTGTACACACACGTGTGTGGACACACGCGACACACATGTGTACATACATAGACATTAGACGCTAGGTATATTCAAATCCTTTATTTTAAATTCATTATCTCATGCATCTAAATATTCAGTTGTTTTGTTTGAAGATTTCTTATCTTCATATTAAAAATATAAACAACACCCTATTCCATTTGAAAATATTTCACCATGTATAAATTAAAATTTGGATAGCAAACCTTTTAATTTTATAATTGATTACCTCTGTGCATGTTAAAAAAATATAAACAATAACATGTTATCCTTTAAACTTTTCACCCCGTACTTATTAAAAATATATAAAAAAAACAAATTGTATTATTTGAAATATAAATGATGCCTTATTTTATTTCATAACTTTTCGCCCATGCGATTTAAAATATAGATAACAAGTTGTTATATTTTATAGTCTAAAGTTATATTTGGTCCCTAATTTTACATCCAGTTCTAGTTTAGTCACAACGTTATAGTTTCATTTAACTGAAGAAGCTTACCAAACGGATTTAAATGTTAACTCTGCAATTATATAACCCATGAGCATAGAAAATTTTGCGACAACATTTTCTTTTCATTTGATTATATTAAGGATTAAAATTTCACCATGCTCTGTTAGTATTTAAATGCTGAGTCACTGTTTAAATTTTTTTGACTTGGAACTTTTCGTTACTGCTATGCTTGGATGAGAAGAAAATTTGAGAGGAAAGAAAATGGGGAGGAGAGAAAATGGAGAGAAGAGAAAATTACGGAGAAAATGTTATCACCCCCGCTATTTGGGTGGACGGGAGAAATAGACAGGAAAGAAAATGAGTAAGTATATGAATGACTAAAATACCCTTATGTATAAAAATATATTATATTTAAAATCAAATTAAATAACACAATGTATCATATTAACATTATCATCATCATATAATTTAAAACCAAATTATTCGGTAAGATATATTTTGATTTTATTATAATTTAAAATCAAATATTTTTTAAGAAATTACTTTTCAAGTTAAGAAAAATGGATAATTTTTTAAATTATATATAATAATGGAAATAAATAAATTATAGATTCCTTATCATCATATTAAGAAAAAGTAAAAGGTTTAAAATGGAATATAAAATCTTGATAAATTGATTTCATAAAAAAATTAATTTTTGAGGTAAAAAAATAACAAGTATATACTTTTTAAAAAATTTAAAATCAAGTTTATTAAAAAGATATAAATAAATAAGTAATAAACGGTCAAAATCCGAAAAAAAAAAAGGAAAATGTATTCTTAAGTGGACGTGTGTGTGTGTGTGTGTGTGTGTGTGTGTGTGTGTGTGTGTGTGTGTGTGTTTGTGTGTGTGTGTGAGAGAGAGAGAGAGAGAGAGAGAGAGAGAGAGATTTATTTATGAGTTTTATTTATGCATACGTGAGAGAATAATGAAAAATGAGTTTGGTTCCCATTTTCTCTACATATGTGGGTAGACAAGTTGGAGAGAAAATGATGTGGGTCCCACGCCCCATTTTCTACCCAACTTTTGTTTCCTCTTACTTTTCTCCCTTCATCCAAATAGGGGAAAGCATCATTCTCTCCTCTTGAGACTTATGGTGTTGAAAATAATAGATTAAGTAAATAAATTTTATAAATTTAAGTGACTAAACTAAAATCTCATATAAAATTAGAGGTCTGGAGATGGCATGGAAGGCAGATTGGAGGCATGTTATGGTTGAAAGTGACTGTCAAACAATCATTGCATTATTTTCCAAAGAAGGTATTGCAACTTGTGAGTCTCATATGATGACTCAGATACGAGCAATTACTTGACGTCAATGAGATATAAGGTTTTGTCACGTTCAAAGGGAAGAGAATCAATGTGCGGACTGGTTGGCTAACTTTGCTTTGTCTCATGTGGAGCTTCCTGATGAAGTTCATCTATCTGATCTTCCTCCTGAATTCTATCGGTTTCTCCTAGCTGACTTGATGGCAATGGAGCACTGTAGGCGTGGTTGGGGTCCTTAATCCTCTATTTTATTTTTATAGTTTTTTCTTTCCCTGTATATATAAAAAAAACTAAAATCTCATATAAAATTAGAGAACTAAACATTTACTTTAGCCTATTTTATAATATGTTATATTTTGGAACTTTGCATGTTATAAAGTTAAACATCATATTTTGTTCAAAAAATTATTACTCCATGCACCTGGTGTATTAGAAGTTATTTTAATAACTACTTGATATTTTGAACTTATACATACTAAAAATATAAAGGGTAAAGGTGCAAAAATACATATGTGCTTTACCTTCAAGAGCGTCCAACACCATGTGTTTTTTTTAGGTGCAAAAATGCACATGAACTTTGCAAATTGGAGCAAAAGTCACACCACCGTTAAATCTTGTCTGAAGGTGTTAGTTTTACTGATGGGACCCACATTATTATTCTCAAAATACAATAACACCCCTAACTTTTTTTTACCACAGTTAATATTACCGGTTAATTTTGACCGTAATTACTTACACTTGCATTTTAATTTCTCCATCTCACCATTACACCTTATCCTCCCTCTCCCTTTTCTCTCTCTCTCTCCTTCCCTCTGCAGGAAAAAGATATCTATTCCCTACCTTCTTCAATCGTCACAACCATGGAGATGAAGCCCACCCTCGCGGCCGCTGCCCTTGTCGTCGCCTGCGAAAGTGTTCCAACCTCACCAGAAGATTCTAAAGGGGTTGGGCGTCGTTTATGATTTTCCCAACCCAAGCGGCGGAGGAAGAAAGCCCAAATCAAGAATGAAACAGAGACCAATTTATGGAGATGACCCATTGAAAATCTTGTGACTTTTCTTCCTCTTCTTCATCATCATCTTTGTTGATGGGAACCTGTAATGATGTTGAAGGCTTTTGCTCTTGGTATTTGCTTATGGCTTCACCTCTTACAGGATTCTGGGGATTTGGAGATCCAAAAGACGCGATGCTTCAGGAAGATTGCGAAGGAATAGGTCATGTACTTCAGGTATTGATTTGAATTTTTCAGTAAAATTAACCTTTGTAATGATTGTTTCATTCATTATTTATACTTGTTTCATTCATTATTTACACTTGTTGGGAAATCCTAGGGAGATGAAACTAAGTCCAGTTGAGCAAATGGATTATCTTACACTTTGTTCCCCTTGTAAAGTCTATGAAGTTGTTTCATTCATTATTTATACTTGTTTCATTCATTATTTACACTTGTTGGGAAATCCTAGGGAGATGAAACTAAGTCCAGTTTCCGGGCTTGCATTTTTTGTTTTCAAATGTGGTTGTGAGCTACTTTATGGCAATTGTGCACCGTTGGGCATCTACGATTTCAGTCTTTAGGAATGATTGAAATTAATTAGTTGAAGTTTTCTTGTGAAATTCCTTGTTTGAATCCTGTGGGTTAATGTGCAATGTTTGTAGCTGTCATAAAATCTGAAATCTCCGGCGAAGGGTCGTGTCCTTCGAGCCCAGACAAAAGCGGGTCCCTCCTTGTCGAGAAGAGGGTAAAAGAAAATGGCGAAATCAAGATGAAGGTGCAGATTGATAAAGAAGAAGACCTTGAATCGGAGCCCACGGTGGATTGAAGCTTATGAGGATGGATCTTATATGTCCACCGTCAGAGAAAAACTTTAAGGGTCTGTTTGGTTTGAGGGGAGGGAGTGGAAGGGAAAGGAGTGGAAAGTAGGGAATTGACCAAATTGTCATTAATGAAAGGAATATTCTTTTTTGTTGAGAGTATATTTTAGGAATATTAAAAAAATTTCATGGGCTTTTTGGTAAAGATGGGGTAAAAGATCTCTCCCTCCCCCTCCCTCAAACCAAACTAGCCCTAAGGCCCCGTTTGTTACAAAGAAGATTTGGAAAATGAAAGGAAAGGAATGGAAAGGAAAAGAAAGAAAAGGAAGATTTGAAAGATGAGGGAAGATGGTTTGAGTTGTTTGGTAGGAAGAAAATGAAGATGTGGTAGTTGGTAAAGAATTAGGAAATGTCTATTTTACCCTCAAAAGAAATTAATTCAAAATAAAAAGAAAAAATATTTTTTTTGCTAAAATATATTCTTGTTAAGTTTGAACTCGTGAAAAAAAAAATCCTTATGTGTGTATTAAAAATACGATTAAAAAATATTTTAAAGGGTAAAGTAGCATCCAGCACCTCTAATATTTATGGCGCATCCAAAATTTTGATGTTATTTTTCTAGTTATTTATGGTGCATCCAGTTATATTTTATTTTTCTAGTGCTTCTAGCACCCCTAATGTTATTTTCCAATTACATCTAACATGAAAAATGATATCAGAGTGTTGAATGCATCATAAATAAAATGATGGATGCTAATGGAGATAGGAATTGAGATGGGAAATAGGACCGCCATCATACCCAAAAAAATGTTTAGTACGGGTTGCAAAGGAACAAGAACAAAATAATTAATTGAGTGGTGATATTTGATATAAGTAAAAGACAATTGAAAAAATTTAAATATTTAAATACTAAACTGTCCCTTACTCTTGAAAACTGTTAACTGAATGGGTGATAAAATAATATAAGGACCAATTAGTCTTTTTGTTTATAAAATTTGCTTTACATTTTTATTTGGATGGAAATAATTAGTGTGATGCCTTAATCCAAGATCACTTACTAGAATTGTTAGTCATTTAACAACTACTAGTGCAATCGGTATCCTAGAAAAACTGAAAAATTTAAAATCTTTGCTTAATACCTTGGGCACTATTCGTAGTATTAGAATGAGAATTTTTTTTAGAAATATTTTTTTTAAAATTCTTAAAATTCAATCTAACTTCAAAAATAGAGGTTCATACCCTATTTTTTTTATATATAAAAAAAAAAGCCCTTTTAAAAAAATCATATATTACTAAACACAAATCTGAAAATTGTAAAATACATTGTACACTACGGCTCTAAAAGAATTTACTCTCTCCGTTTCACAATATAAGACATTTAAACTATATTAAGGGAAACAAGAAATTACAATTAAGTCATTTAATATGTTATAAAATGTTTTAAAAAAATCACTTTTACCATTCTTGAGAAATGTGTTTAATTACATTGGAAATGTTATTTTAAAAAGATAAGGGATATAATAAGTGGATAAAGTTGAAAAGTGAGTATTAATCACATGAGGAAAATAAGAACAAGACCATTAATTAAACTAGAGGTGACTTATATTCTAGACCATGCCTTCCTTCTATCAGTACCCAGACCGAAGGAAGCACTATTCTTGGAAGCTTTTTCTCTTAGTATTATTTTCTCCCAAGCTAATTATCTCTCCATCCAAACACAGGGTAATAGTTACATACATACTCTTGTTGTTTAAACTTGTCTAAAGAGTATTTTCTGCACTTGTTCCATTCCCCTGGCCAAAATTCCTTCCTGATTTCGAAGTCTTTATCTTCTTGAGTGGAAAACAAATTCGGGCAGTAGTATTCACGGGTTCAAATCCTAGAAGTCACGAGTTCAAATCCTGAAAACAACCTATCCACATTTGAGGGCAAACTACGTATATTTGTCCCTTCCATACCACATATGATGGAGCCTTATGCACTAGGTTTCACGGGTTGAAATCCTGAAAATAGTCTCTTTGATTGTAGGATAAAGTTGCATACATCTATCCTTATTCAGACCTCATCTAGTCGGAGCTTTGTACACTTAGCCGCCTTTTAACTATATAGGAGCACAAAGTTCAATTCTTGGTGTTTTGTTTCATTCACCTTATATGTGACCTAAATAATTTTCTATCAGGAGAAAAAATCAATCACTTTGAACACACAAAAATATTTTTAAAGAAATCTTAAAATTATTTTATTTAAAAATAAAAAAAAATTAGAATATCTTACATGACAGAATATGAGTGTTATTGAATTAATTATTATGGAGGAAGTATTAGTAGGTGTGATAATGGGAAAGATATGACAAAAATTGCTTAAAATTATTTTATAAAAAAAAAACAGTAGAATTAGATGTATGCAATATTAATGAGTTGGAAGCATTACCTACTGGGGAGCAAGTTTATGAAAAGGTGAAAAATATCAGTGTCATCTTCGATAAGACTGCAAAGAGTAGAAAAGAAACAAATATATGGAAAAAGAGATCTGTATTCTTCGATCTTCCATATTGGCGCAATCTTGATGTGAGACACTGTATTGATGTCATGCACGTGGAGAAAAATGTATGTGATAGTATTGTTGGCACGATTCTCAACATACAAGGTAGTTCCAAGGATGGTGTGAAGGCAAGATTGGATTTGCAAGTAATGGGAATACGCGAAGACTTACATCCAAGGCCATACGGGAAGAGAACTTATTGTCCCCGGCTTCTCATACTTTGTCTAAGGATGAGAAACGAAGTTTTGTGAGTGTTTACATGGCACAAAAGTTCCCTCGGGGTATTCTTCAAATTTTAAGAGGCTTATATCGATGAAGGACTTGAAATTAGTAGGCCAAAAGTCTCATGATTGTCATGTCTTGATGCAACAGCCTACTCCCGCAGCTATTCGAGGCATCACCGAATATGATCTTCGGGTCGTTTTGACTAGACTTTGTGTCTTCTTCAATGCGGTTTGTAGTAAAGTTTTTTAGATTGAAAAGTTGGATGAATTGGAGAATGAAGGATATCTTATCTTGTGCCACCTTGAGAAGCTTTTTGTTCCTACCTTTTTTGACATCATGGTTCATCTAATTGTTCATCTAGTGAGGGAGATAAAGTTGTGCGGACCTATCCATTTACGGTGGATGTACCCAATTGAAAGATCTATGAAATTCCTAAAAGGGTACGTGAAGAACGCATACCGGCCGAAGCATCAATTGTTCATAAATATGTTTCGAAGAAGCCATGGAATTTTGTCAAAATTATTTGGCCAAAGTAAGACATATTGGGCTTCCAAAACGTCGCATCTTTGAAGGGGGTAGACGAGGGGCTTCGGTAAAGAGTGTGGATCCCGATTAATCACAAGTCCACTTATACATCTTGAATAATGTTGATGAAGTTCAAGCGCATAGCCGCACATAAAGAAGCCGTAAGGAAAGAAAATCATCGAATGACCGAACAAAGGTTGATTAGGGAGCATAACGTAACTTTTGCAAACCGGTTCAAACAAAAGGTCGAGGGAGAGGAATGTGTTTCTGATACAATCAAAGGGTTAGCACGTGGTCCTGAGGTTGATGTCATAAGTTGGAATTCGTATGTGATCAATAGTTATACATTTTACACGAAGTCCCTAGATGATAGGAGCACCGTCCAAAACAGTGGTGTTACGTTAGAGGCTGAATCTATGCACTTCTCTAGTTCGAAAGACAAGAGGCCTTTATTGGCAGTCATGCCATATTATGGGGTTATTGAAGAGATTTGGGAGGTAGACTATGTTAAAATTAGATTTCCCATTTTCAAATGCCAGTGGGTTAATGTCAATAATGGTGTTCAGATCGATCGGCTAGAATTTACATTAGTCGATGTCAATGGTAGAAGTTTTGGAGATGAACCTTTTATTATGGCGCACTGTGCGAAACAAGTGTTCTATATCACCAATCAAGAAAATAAAATGTGGTATGTAGCTCTCCAAGGAAAAAGGGTCATTGATATTGATGAGGAAAGTCATTTAAATTATAGTCTTCCTGAGAGTACTCCTTTTTCAAGGGGTCTACCGTACATGAACGAAGAAGATGAAGCAGATAATGAACCCAGCATAAGAAATGATCATCAAGAAGGGATATGGGAAGATATCACTTTATAAAAGAGTCAATTCATAAGGTAATATTCATATGCAGAATTCTTTGAAAACTTTAAGGTTTTAACTATATTATATTCCTTCTATGTTCTTAAACAATGTCACGACTATGAAGTTTGTTCTTGTTTTATTTTAATTTTGTGGCAGGATCCGATCCAAAGGGGCATGTTATAAAAGAGGATGTTACGTTGTTGGGTGGGAATCAAATGAAGGCATGGTGAAGATTATATTGGGAATGTATGTTGTATTTGTAACTTATTGTATTTGCATTGTAAGTAAGTTATCTTATTGTATAAATTAATTTAGGTGTTGTAGTCTTAGTATAATCATTAATTAAGAAGCCACATAACTCATGGTGAATAATATTTGTATTCTTTTTCCCAATTCAATTTATTCATAATTGTTCATAGCTTGTAGTTTAAAGTATCAACTTTTATGTGCTGGATTGGGTGGTGGATTTGTGTATATATATATATATATGATCAGGAAGAACAGAACAGGGAAAAAATTCGGGAAAATTTAGACCGGAAATTACACCGGTCTTAAATGTTCAACTTTTAAGACCGTCGTATTTATTTGTCCGGTCTTAAAGGTCATGTGTACGTATTTGATATTAAGCCGGTCTTAAAAGTTGGTCTTTTAAGACTGGTGTATTTATATGTCAGGTCTAAAAATTCAATTTTTAAGATCGGACGAATTTACCGTCCAGTCTTGAAAGTCAGTCTTTTAAGACCACGTATAATTAATCGTCAAGTCTTAGAAGCCGCTTTTTTAAAACCAGATTTATTTTTGTCCGGTCTTATAATTTTGATCTTTTAAGAGCGGCCGAGTTTTTGCCCGGTCTTAAAAGTTGAGTTTTAGGACCGAACAAAAATATTTCAGCTTTATTTAGTACGACTTTTAAGACCTAATGTTTTAAATGTCCGGTCTAAAAGAGTTTATTTAAAACCGGTTCGGGTCCGATCTTAAATGTGGACTTTTAATACCGGCTGGAACAAGACCGGTCGCGGGTTCGGTCTTACGATGCCTCTTTTGTCCGGTCTTAAAGCCCTTTTTTTGCACTAGTGAATACTGCTCAGAAATATAAATGCTACGCAACTTGGAACAATTAATCTCTTACAATAAATAAAACACCATCGAAGTTTTTAAAATTGGGGCCATCTTATAGTGACCGAGTTATCAAATCACGTCTCTTACTCTTTTTCTTATTCAAAGTTTCTTATTCAAAAGTTTTTAAAATTGGTTAGGCAGCTATGAAGCATCAGAAATGGTAGCGGCGGCATATGATGCCGCAGCGTCACACTTCCAAGGGATATTCCGGAGCAAGTGTGGTGGCTTTAACCGATAAATTAATAATAGGGGTCAATCAAAAAAAAAAATTATAGGAACCTAATCTAAGAATCTATGAAAGTATAGGGATTTGGAGATTTATTTTCTCATTTTATTTTCTAAAATATAGGGGTTAAATTTTAAGCAGTTAAACTACTAGGACTGAGTTGCATCGAGTTAAAGTTTAAGGATTGAGTTATTACTCTGTCAAAACTATAAGGACCAAATAACTAATTTTTCCTTTAAGATTTTACATATATGCGGTTCAGAGTTTGTGACTACCCCTTTCCAACACAAGCGACTAGTAAAAAAGTCTCATCCGAACTCGAGACTCTACAGGATCTAACAAGGTCTTACAAATATAAAGTAACTTTTACACATACATGTACCTATAGAGTAACTTTTACACATACATGTATCTATTTATGTGACCTCCCGTCCCATTAGGGCATATAATGCATCGGTAATAGAAACATTATATGTTAACTCCATTTTCTTTTATCATTCGGCAAGGCTTCGAAAATACACCACGTGTGTGTATTTCTTAAATTTTTAATAATTGGATAATAATAATGACCAAATTACTAATTATATCTAAAACAAGGAAACTTGTAATACCAGTATATACAAGAATTGATTTTTCAGTAGATATATACACACACCCATACATACATACATTTCACTACACTATTTTCTTATATTTTATCCATGTTTCTTGATTACAATACGATATTAAACAAATAACCATGATATTATTTAAGAGATTAAGAAAATGAATTTGCAGAGCAATAACAATTTACCCAGGAAAAGATATAATTGTTTGGCTAAAGTATATTTTTAGTCAGTTTATATGAGGTCTATTTTTTATCCCTTAACTTTAAAATTGTGTTATTTTGGTCGTATATATAATTCTAACATCATTAATGTTGTTAATGGAAAACGTTGACGCAACAAACTCAAGTGATGATTATGTAATTAAATATAATGCTATTAATCTTAAATTAAAAATATGTGTAAATTAAAAAATATCTATAAACCTCTGAAGTAGTCAATATCAAAACTCGATTATATTGAAAAATTATTTTAATAATCTAAATATATTATTTTAATAGTCTAAATAGCAATTTGTGGTGATTTTTTGGTTTATTTTATTTTAATATTATAAATATATTACATTAAAAAAAAAAACTTAAATATGCTTTGTCAGCTGCACAATAATAACTTGAGTTTGCTGTCTCAATATTTTTCATCAACAACACTAATGGTGTTAGAAAAATAGTACCAAAAGTATACTTTATAAAGTCAAAAGACCAAAATTATACCTCTTATAAAACTTAATGGACTAAAAACAAAAATATACTTTAGCCTAATTGTTTTAAAATGTCGTTGTGAATACACACACAAACATTCTAATTTTCATAATGCTTTAATAATGTGAATGTGAACATACACGGATACACCCGCCTTACGTCAGCTGAAAATGACTTCTTATCATCTCAAATATCGACATATAAAAAGTGTGCACCAAAATTTTGTTGAGAGAGCTTCTCCAATTAAAATATAATCGAGCTCAAATTCAGAGCAGTAGACAACAATATCGATCAATAAAAGTAGAAATAGGGTCATTTATTTATTATTTGTTGTCCAGTATCATTTATTTCCCTTTTTCCCTTGTATTACTTTGGCCCCTATTTTTTTTTTTTTTTCAATCTGTTAATTATTGTGCATATATAAAAACTCAATTTAACCAAGTCCATGAAAATGAAATATGGTACTCGTTCATACATGTAGTTTGACTAACCCACACAATATGTTATATGCGGTTTGATGACTCCTAATATTTTGTAGGTTTGTATTGAATCTTATTATGTTCAATTGGGGTCATGAGGTGATCCAAATGATGTTTAGAGCTAATTTGATTGTTAACTGAAACTTCTTTCAGTCTTAAATGTATGAGCTAAAAATCTAATTCATAGAAACTTCTTTTAATCATTTACATTAAAAACTATGCCTATCTATTGCATACATAATAGGAGTAATTTAGAAAAAATAATAAATAACATAGATAAATGAGCTTGAAGTCTTATATTTAAAAATACAAATAATTAAACAACTAGTTCTTATACTTAAAACAGAGAGAGTAAAATATTTCATTTGGGTGAGAGCATTGTTATCAAACTCACGAGTTGACTCTTCGAGTTTACCGTTTTTACCTTATAAAAATAAGTCGAGTTAGTAGTAAACTCGTGTTAGTCATAAATTTGGTTAAATTCACGAGTTTATACACCAAGTTTACCGTTTATACATTTTTAGCTTACAAAATCGTGTGAACTTACTCTTAATTCATGTTAACTTTTTTGATTTAATCATGCTCAATGGCTTTATATAGAAATTTTGTAGAAATTTCTTTATTAAATATGATAAAGAATGTTTATGGATTTAATTTTAATTATTTAGATTTAAAATATATTTAAATCAAATTATTGTCATTTTTATATTTTAATTATTTGATTATACACTAGTAATACATATTTGATAATAAAAGTAAACTCTTACGAGTTTACAATTCAGGTTCACGATAAGAGTTTACATCATTGTCACGAGTTTACTTAAACTTGCGAGTTTAACAACCTTATGTGAGAGAGAGCCGTGGTTTAGATTATTTTGGTTAATTATATTGGAAGGATTTTTGTGCTACTTAGATGTTGCATTAATATAATTGAGCTTTATTATGGGTATGATAGCTCAGCATGTGGGCCAAAGAACAACTTACAAACAAACTCATTCAACCCCTAAAATTTAAGCTACTTGAATAATTGTTGTATTAGATATATACAAATAGAATAAGCATCATTATTTGTCTTATTTTCTCACTCTGAGGGCTGAAAAGTCGATTTTGCAGGACAACACCAACATGGGATTAATTTATAATTTATGGTAAGATCCAAATTAAACAAGTGGTTAAACTATTTTGGAGTACAACAGGGGTTAACCCTTCGTCCACTTGTGTAGCCGAAAACACTTACTAGCGTCAAAATTTTCAGCAGTTAAAATAAAAGAAAGGGGACATAAAGTCCACATCATTTTAAAATTAATGACTTTTCTTGCTTTTGCATTTTCTTTATTGTTCTTTCAAATATATTGAGAGGAAATTTCTGGCATGCATTTTCTCTCCTCATTCAATCAAAATATAACTACAGTGGTTTTTTTCCCCTTTATTTCTTCTTTGAAGATTCCTCATATTAAACACAAGTCATTAAACTATTCATCAGATTCCTCTTATACTTTGTTTTCTAATGGAAAGGAAAACCATGTCTACTTTATAATATTTTTATACGCATGCATTAATTTGTTCATTGGCGCACACACATAAAAGGAGGTACCTACCATAAATATTAATCCATAAAACATAACATTATTTAAAATATTCATACAATAAAAGTTTATCGTAACCACCAAAATTGTCCTATATATACTACCATAGACTTCGCTGAACAATACAACGGAGATTTGGCACCATTCAACTGAGGCCAAAGTCAATGAATGGTGAACTTATTTCGTTGAATTTTCGAAGAAAGAGGCTGGCCATTGCAAGGCCAACAAAAAATAACAGTATCCTGGTTTGCGTGGGACGGAACTGATACTAAGCTGGTCTGTTATTTATTGCTGTTGTGTGGAGACGAGAACCCATTAATATATCTGTGGTGAGCACAACCCAAAAAAGTTCTCAGAGCCCAAGGGATTTTATAAAATCCATTCGGGAAAATATACTACACCTTATACTGTAACAATTTTAAAAGCCAATACCCCCAAAAATTTCTCATACCTCCCCCTTGAATCAAAAAGAAATTAAATTTTATGAGTAAAAAATATTGTTGCCCTTACTACATATTTTGAAAAGGGAGGATGAGTTTTAACACAGTGGTAAAGTGCTGCGATGTGACTTGGAGGTCACGGGTTCAAATCCAGGAAACAGTCTCTCCACATGGGTAAACTACGTATATCTATCATTTCCCATACCGCACTTGATGGGAACCTTATGCACTGGGTGGCCCTTTTCACAGATTAAAATCCTGAAAATAGCTTCTCCGATTGTGGGATAAAGCTCCATACATCTATCCATATCCAGACCTCATCTAGTAGAAGGCTTGTGCACTAGGCCACCTTTTGACTATATTTTTTAAAAGAATAATGGCCACCAAGCCACCAAATCCATTTGATCGTATCATGCCAAGGAAAATAAATGCAACTAAAAGAAATGCAAGACACTTTTAACCAATTTTCAAAAGAAGATACGTATAGCAGTAAAACGAATAGAGTTGCCCCCATCTGACGTGGATTAATAAGAAACAAACCATTCAAGAGCACAAGTTTGTAATAGACCAATAATGTAAACCTATGGACTGTCATTTGTACTATAAAATATTACACAATGAAGGGTTCCTTTTGCCTCTCTCTTAGTTCGCCAAGTCAGAAACTTCTCCATCAAGTGTAACACCCCATTTTCATAAACGTTTTCTCGTCGTATTTGATCAGAGTTGAGCAGTCAGAAAATTTTTCGATTTAAAATGGAAACAGAGTCACTGAATAACATTCATAATAATATGTCTGGTAGTCATAAGTAGTACATTCATCCAGAGTTTTAAACAAAACAAACAACAAATTTATTCTTCTTCATCAGCCTCTCTACGCCGGCTCCTTACCCTTCACCTCGTCCCGAACACCTCGAGATCCTGAAGCTATATTAATGGCCGAGATCCAATGCCCATTGGATCTCAAGTAATCTAAGTTAACCTCATGCTTATGTAAACAGTATATACATGGCAGATATTCACAACATTTCACAGTATAAAACACATCCCAACATATCCGGCAATAACATTACACAGCCCATGCAGTATGTATGTCATCCCAGTCTGTACACTCTCCGGTGCCACGATAGCATGTCGTGTCCATAGCGCTAGGAAAACTCTAAAACGGTGTTATCAATACCATAACCCGTGTAATCATGATCTCCCCATTTTCAAACAAACAGAACCTCAGTATATGAACATAGCAATCACATATAGCAGACAATAAGCATTAGATTAAGGTTACAATACGCGTCCGTACCTTTTCGGCGGTACAACGGTACTTTTACGGAAAACGGAAAACAGCGGGTGAAACAGCGATACGACGGCGGCACAACAGTGGCTCGACAGCGGTTCAATTATCTCAAATATCCTATAAAGACAGTATTTATCAATATCTAGCAGCATAACAGGCATTTTAGGTACAAATTACCATTTTGCCCCTGGCTCCCCTAATTGGCGGAATTTCGCCAAAGCTTCGCTGTTTTCACTCTATTTCTCCAGAATTTTGACAAATCTTTTCCCCCAACAATATTTTCGAAAATAATACCTTATTTACCCCTCAGTATGATATCTAGACTATCTTGAAGATTTAAAGATAAATCTAGCATTCCTACTATATCTACTGAAAGAACTACCGAAACTAAAGACTAAGGACCGAAGAACTTACCCAGCACTTTGCTACTCCTTCTTGCTCTGACTTCTCTCTAACTTCTCACTAGAAAGCTCTAAGAATTTTTGAAGAATGAAGGAAGGGGTGATGCCCTATTTATAGGAAACCCGGATGGCATTTCGGTAAATAATTCGAACTTCAGTCTTACTAATTTCTGACCGTTGGATCTAGGGTTTTGGGAAACTCCATCTTGGCCCTCCACTCCTAGGTGCCGACCTCTTGGCTCCATTCCCAAGGAGAATTGATGTCATGCATGACATCACAAGCCCTTACTTTATGGCCGGTACCGATAAAGTTTCCAGTCCGGTGTCAGAAACGCGTAATCTCGGAGAATCTCAAAAATACGGCAACTAGGTTTTGAAGTCCTATTCTTTCTTTTTAAAACTAATGGGTTTAACTAAATTTTTGACTCCGTTACGGGTATTCCGTTGTCTGCCGAAGATTTTCGGGCAAACACCTTCGGTTACAGAAATCACTTCTGATAGAACCAGCTTCTGGACAAAAATTCACTGGTTCGAAATATGTCCAGACCTAAGAAACCTCATCCCTGGTTTGTCACAACTATTTCGTTTTCTATAGGTTCACACTTTTCTTATCCGCCTATTCACAAAATATCTTTTATCTGATTGCTTTACTTTAACGAAATTCATTTATAGTTACTAGATCAATCATTAACACTTTTAAATTCTGAGTATACTTTTTGGATGGTAGTAAAATACCGGGATTTATGGTCTAATTAGACTCTCCTGGTTGTACTAAACTTATTCTTCAGTGGTTACAAAAATAACCTTCACTGGTCATATTTTCAAGGTTAAATTATGTGGGTTCCAGATAAGTCCTTATATTTTCTCCAGGATTTTCACATCTTCACAACTATTCCAATTTGTAAAGATTTTCAGTTTTTACTGCATTTACTTTATTCAAAAATATCATGATATTTTATTGTTTTTATTTTTTATTTTTTATTTATTTTTCTAAGCATTTTATATTTTTTATTTATTTTTTATTTTTATTTATTTTTTTATTTCGAATTTCAGCATTTAATTAAATATTTTTCAAATTCATTTATCTTATATTTTAAATCCTCTTATATTATCCCATTAAATACCGATTAGCCACTTACTAATTTTTGATAATTTTCTTAATTAGGATAATCTATTATCTCATAACTATTTTATTGACATTGGTATTTTATATCCCATGCAAAATATTACAAATCATAGACTTAATTTAGGATCTTTAAAATTAATATTAAATTCTCCATTATTATTTCCAAGGAAATAATTTATTAAATTCCTATAATTAAGGACAATATCCTTCCTAATTTTTTTATAATTATTTTATTGCCCTCTCGAGATTTATCATAATATTTTCAACCCATATTATGGCCTATAATTGCACTTAGGGAGTTTTAGCTCTTTATCTCTCGCTAATTCCCATAGAATTTTCCCTAAGTAATAAGATAATTATGCTCATTTATTGAAACCACTATTCACCTATAACACTTAAAGGAATATTTATTTATAATTTAGTAGTCATCCGGGTATTGAATATCCAGGTATTACATCAAGTATCAAGAATAAGCCGCTTGAAGATCCGGCCAGTATTCTGCCGGATCTTCATCTTTCTAACTTTTCTATCTTTTCTATCTGGTGTTAATGTACTACCTCCCGTCCTAATTATAAGACATATTTACTACATTTTACAGAGATTAAGGATAGTAGTTAAATTAGTTAATTATATTCATTTTTCTAAAATGCCCTTATCTAATATCACTGGTTAGAATTTTAATTTGGTCGAAAGTTAAGCTCACAACTCGTAAAGTATCGCCTAGCAGTCCCGTAGCGAACTTGAGGCCCATAATTTTGAATGGTCCAAACTCTTGGCAATATAGGAGCACAAAATTCAATTCTGGGTGTTTTGTTTCATTCACCTTATATGTGACCAAAATAATTTTCTATCAGAGAACAAATCAATCACTTTGGAGAGATAGTTACTGGAAAATATTTTTAAAGAAATCTTAAAATTATTTTATTTAAAAATAAAAAAGAAATTAGAATCTCTCACTTGATAGAATATAAGCGTGTTATTAAATTAATTATTTTGGAGGAACTATTAGTACGTTGATATGGGAAAAATATAACAAAATTGTTCAAAATTATTTTATTTAAAAAAAACAGTAGAATTGGATATAAGCGATGTTAATGAGTTGCAAGCATTACTTACTTTATAAAATATATAGGTGCATTATTAAATTATCATTGTGGTTAATTATTATTGAGAAAGTATCAATGGGGGTATTTTAGAAAGAAATTGACAAAAATTAGAACTTTGTCCTATAATTAGGATCAAACTTAACTTTCAAATATTGTCTTGTATAATTAGGACCGAAGGAGGATTACATTTTTCTCATTTACAAGGAAGGAAGGCCACAAGTTGAGTTGCTTTTTCAAGAGGTCATGCTCGTATCTCATTCTCTCCAACCTACTCTCTACCATAATATACATCTCATCTTCAAGGAAGTGAATCCTTTTCTCTAACCAAGCTATATCTGAAGGGCTTCTGCCCACTCCATATTCTACCCTGTTTATATACTCTGTTGGAGTGCTCACATGAATGTGTTGAGGCTTCGACAACAGTATAAGTATGCTAAACTGCTGCATCAGAATAAAAGGTTAAAAGTAACTCATGTATGTATATCCTTATAAAATCAAAGGCAAAATAAGGTTTAACTAACTGAAACGCACCTGCATAAAGAAGATGGCAGCAAAAATCATAACTAGGAACAGAGAGAGATGGCTCTGACTTTTTAAACAAGACCGGAACTTTGTCACGCATTCTCTTAACATGCATGAAATTGATGTTGAGTCAATCAAATTTCCTTGCAATTGGTTGTCAATGTTGCAGGAGGAATGAACGATGCCGGAGGTAACTGGTTGAACTCCAGAGACATTTGGCTCTTGTGAACTCTCTGAAGATCCTCCATCTTTTGGTTCACTATCTAAATTTCCTTCGCTTGCATGCCTGTGCCCCACTAGCAGTAGGAGCACTCTCTGCATTAAGAAAAGTAAATTACGTGAACCTTCATTATTAATATTTGGAAAGTATGAAATCTTTGTATTGACATACACAATGGCGGATCCTGGGATAAATATTTGGGGGGGCCAAATATTTATCCCAAGATTATAATATTCGATATAGACCGGCAAATACAGGGGAGTGACAAATCCAGTTTGAGTTGTGAAGACAACAAAGATATCTATTACTATCATTTCTCACCAACAGCAAACAAAATCAAAGAATGAAAAAAAAGAAGGAAATAAAGAAAGAAACAAGAAAATAATTTATCAAACTCGACGATTTCAACGAGATTTACCAATTAGGAAATTTCTTATATTAGAAAAGAATCAAGATTAGACAAAGTAAATATGGAGTTGAATTAGAGCAAAGAAATAAGATGGGAGAATTTACCTGTAGCGAGCAAGAGCCGAAAAATCACAAATGAGTTATCAAGGGAAATTGGGAGAATAACAGGCACGTTCCTCGCTCTTATTCTCATTATTGAGTTATCAAGGGAGATTGGGAGAATAATAGAAGCGTGCCCAGTGCCCTAATGTCTAACGTCTGTGAGAGGGACTGTGGGAGGGAATGAAAAAAAGGGGGGGGGAAATGTTTTTAAAAATATTTGGGGGCCAAAAGAGTATGATTATCCAGCTTTCATGTTGAACTTTATGTCAAAGGGTGTGAAAATGATATGAGTGTTGCTGAAGGACTTTTGACGTAATTGGAATAATTAATCACATACATTTAATTTCTCATTGTCCATTAAATTTAATTAATTGGTTGAACAATTCTCACATTTTGTAGCTTAAACCAAAAGATCTCACATTCCCACATTCAATTTGCATGATTAATTTTTTTGAGGGGGTCCATCATCTAAGATCCACCACTTGCTTAAACCAAAAAATCCCACATTCCCACATTTAATTTGCATGATTAATTTCTTTTGGGGGGTCATGGCCCCCTCTGGCCTCATAAAAAATCCGCCACTGGACATACACAACATAAACTACACAAATACCAACCTTCTCTTTTTTCCAGTCTCTTTTGCTTTAGCAACTAGTGAGCCTGACAGAAATGAAATCAGAGACAGATTACAGTGAAAAACATTATTATCAATAGAGAAAACATGTTAACAGTCACACAGCACAAAAAGAGAATATGAACTTGCCATGTTTATCCATGTAGCATAAGCATCTCGCCATTCATCTATTGTTGACTGTACTATTTTGACTGTGATTATGTACAACCGCTTGGAGTCAGGAAAGTCCAATTTATGGCATTAAAAGCAATTGACATCCATATGCACCATTCTTCATCGCCACCATGAAATTCAGAGAAGGGTCGAAGCATTGTTGGGATTGAGTATGGGTGGAAATAGGCAGGTCATGTTTAATAAAGAGGTTAGGTTAAGACATATTTAAAGGCCTAAATGTAATTAGGTCACGCTTATTTTGTTAAAGTTGAGTCTGTTTACACATTAAAAAATATAAATATAAATATATTAATATAATTATTACTTTTTATTTCTTATATTCTAATTTAAAAATACAATTAATCTATTACTGTAGTACCCTGGGATTTTCATTACTCTCTTTATTCTGAAAAATCAACCAAATTAACCTAGCTGCTTGCTCTCCGCATCTCACTCTCATAGTCACCGTCACCACCATTATCGCAATCTAGATTTCCTTCACCTACTCTTCCACCTCCATTCTTTGTTCTCTTCCTCGCAAGTCGCAACCCAAACTCAAAGCTTGCGGTTCTCCACTCTTAAAGCACGTTGTTCTCTCTTTGTTCCTCAGTCTCTCAATAAACATTTTTGGCAGCAGATCTACAAGTTTTGGAAGTTGTTTATGACTATTTATTAGTTGATACAATGATGTATTTGTGGCTTCAAGAAGTGTGCATCTCTGCTTGCCAATATTTCTACTATTTTTTATTTAGTTGCTGCTAAACCTTATTTCCCAATTGGAGGCTTTCTTCACCCAATTTTGTGTGCTGCCTAACCTTCGTTTATGTTCTTTTGCTAATGATAATTTGTTAGTTTAAGTTTATTCATTGTTTTGATCTCAGATACATTTACCAAAACTTGACTTTTGATTATCTAAAAGTTATAGACTGTGGTTATGGAGTTGGATCATATATCTTCAGTGGACTACACCAGTGGCGGAACCAGAAAAAAAAAAATTAGTCCGGGCCAAAACATAAACATATTGAACTACTCTCTTTAATTCTTATTATAAGGCACCAACTAACAAGTATATTTGGTTCATTTTATAAAACACTTGCTTGTTTTCAAATAGCATTAAAATTTTTTTTTTCCATGTATACCCATTGAGAGTAATAATTAATAAAAATTAATTATTACTTTTTTTTGGAGAAAAAAAGAGTAATAATTAATATGATATTAGAGTTTAGTATAATTAATAGGGATAATATTGAAAATTACTTAAATTTTAGGATAAATTTAATGACTTTAACTTCATTTTTATTGATTTGTGAGAATTGTTAGTTGATTCCTTAAATAAGAACCAAAGGGAGTATTTACTAAATTGTATCAAATAACTTGGAAAATACAAACAAATAATAATATATAATTATAAATCAAAACAATATATAAGATGATACTAATATTTTCGGTATCTCAAACAAGAATTTTACTTTCCTCTCACAGCCTAATGAGTAATGAAAAAAACATTATCTTTATCGAGAAGATAAAAAATTAGATGGGGCCAAATTTGTGGCCAAATAAAATATCATATAATAAATACATATATATTTTAACAAATTTTATAAGATCAGTCGGGCCAGCATAACAACGTTCCGCCACTCTGCACCCTCTTTGCGCTTGAGACCTGGCAGTCCAAAACATACATTGAATTTGTTGGTTGGATTTGTGATAGAATGATTTTGTATTTATTTTGAATTCATTCTTTCACTGCGAGTAGCTACACAAAAAGAGATTATAAGAGAGTATTGAACACTGTTTAGTTTTCATTATTAATTTATTTGTGTTAATTCGATTATGTTATTGTTGTGTTCTTTTATATGGTATTGTTAGTGGGTTGATTACCTATAATTTAGATTTTAAATAATATCCGTTGAATTAATTTGTATACAAATTTATTAAAATATATGAATTCATAATTATTTAAATAATATTATAGCCTTTCAACAGGCCTCAAGCCAATTTAAAATCCACAAGGTGTAGGCCTACTCAATGCCTACTTAGCCTAACCTCTTGAGTCTATTTAAAGATCTACAATTTAAGCAGGTCTTTAAAAAGGTTTTAGGCTTGAGCCTGAGTGTAGATGTGGAAATAGGTCAGACCCCTATCAGGTAGCCTACGGTATGGCCGGCTTATAGCCTACCTTGGCTTGTCCTGTTTATAAAAAAGGCTAGGCCAAGATTTATTTAAAGGCCTAAAAGTATAAATAGGTGAGGCCTATTTTGTTAAGGCCGGGTCTGTTTACACAAAAATATAATTTTATTTATATCATATATGTATATACACACAATATTTAATTTATCCTGCTTATGGTATTTAAGGTATGAAATATGAGGCATTTTTAAAAACCTACATTGTAAGTAGGGCTATAAAAAGACTCCAAGCTTGGTTAGGCCTCGTGTATGCTCAGACCTGAGCCTAAAAAAAGTTTGCATGTAGGCTCAGGCTTCAGATTCTCATTGCAGGCTCAGACCTATTTAGCCAAAGTCTAATCTGACATATTTCTATGCCTAGGCCTGACCAGCTTTTTGAACTCAACCTTGAGCCTAAAGAAAAGCATGTATATGTATACAGTAGAGCTGGGAATCAATGTCGGTCCAGCCCTCCAGGGCCAGCCCGTGAAGGGCCAGGGCCTAGCCCGATAGCACCAGGGCTAAGGCTGGCCCTCTAGGGCCCGAAAGTTACGATTCCAAATTTTAACTGTTTTTTCTCAAAAAAATTTCAAAGAATTATAATATGATATTGCGGGTCTTTTCTTTGTTTTTATTTTCTTTTGTTTCGAGGATATTTTTATTTAAATAATATCATATTCAAGCATTTTCTATCATTTTGATTAATTACATAAAAAAAAATAGAAAATGAGAAAGGATGAAAAGCATGCGTAAATTAACTAGCTTTGCTTATCCTCTTACACTTTGCTTATCATATTAGGAACAAAGTTGATTCATTTATTTATTTATAGAAATTGTTTTGAGCCTCATACATTCACAAGTCGGATTGATTAGGCCGGATAATAAACAAGAAGACGATGGGTATGTTTGTATGTTGAGGTAATCTCAAAGATTAAAAATAAGGGAAAAAATAGAAATTGAAAAATATTTCATTCAACTTTAGTAAGATGTGTAATGTAAGGTATAGACAAAAATATAATTGGGTCAAGACGGAATTGACAACAACAACATAAGTGATAGGTGTTATTTTCAGCTCCAACGTTAATCGTTGAATGATCATTTTAACATGGACACTGTAAACAATATTTACGATTCTTTCAAGAGATTTTAGTTGTTCGGCCCTATATGTATTAAGCTTATTGGTCTTCTATCTTAATTAAAGTGAGGAATGTTTTTATGAATCTAATTGAAAAAACTCAGTATTTTCTATTATTTTAGTATTTTCTATTATCTCAATTATAATATATTGAAATTAAAGTAATTTCACTTGTCATCATTTTTATATGAATGTATTTATTTTCATGCGCTACAGTTAAAAGGCCTAATGGGTCGGCCCGTGGCTCTCCAAGGCTAGCCCGTTTAAGCCCGAGGCCCTCCAGACCAATTTCTAAAATCTCGTCTATTTTTCAAGTCTGATCCTTAACGGGCCAAGGCTTAAACGGGCTCGGCCCGATTTCCTAGCTCTAGTATACAGGCCTAGGCTGAGGCTTTAATTTTCTTATGCAAACTATGCCCTATTTGACTAAAGTCTGACTTAGCCTATTTTCATCCCAAGATTTGACATACAGAGATTCAATCACGTTAGGTTCTGAGATTCTTTGGTCGCGCTAAGATTTACAAATCAAGGAGGCCTTGACAAAGGTGAATAGCTCAAATAAGCAAAGGAAAAGAAGGAATCTTTCAGTAGGAAAAGACATTTTATAGGGAAGAAAGGAGGAGTGATATTTTCAAATTATTATTAGCTAAACATCACATCCTATTTTGGTTTCGGTCGTGCTAAGATTTACAAATCAAGGAGGCCTTCGACCGTGTTTGTGTGATGTTCGAAAGCCTGGGGTTCGTTCAACTACATTGGGATCGCGCAAAAACAAGATCACTTGGTTGTGTGACGAGGTTGGGCGACATTTCTGTATCGCGCTTATGCGTCGTGTTCATGCGATGAGATAGTTCCAGATTGTGTTTAAGGAGTGTGTTCGTGTCTCAGTGCCTGTTTGGCCTAATTTATTTTTTGCTTATCTTCTACTTATAAGTATAAGCTAAGTCAAACAAGATTTTAAATAAGCTCTTATAATTATAAAAGTTTATTTTATAATAAAAAAAAAAGCTCGTATAAATAAGCTCTTGAGAGGAGCTTATTTTATAACCTCTTTTTTTATAAACTCTTTTTTTTAAAAAAAAAACAGGAGAGGCTTCGAGGTCCCGATCGCATCGTGCTTGCCTGTTTGCTTCGAGACAAAAATATTCATCGTCTGCTCCTACTGTAGAGGTTTTCTATGGCGCAATCCCGATCGATCGAGGATCCTTCTCCGATCGATGGAGCCTCCTTCTCCAGGATCCTTTTTGCCTCAGTGAGCACTCTGTCGAGGTCCTCTGCTCACTGATGTCATCGTCTCCTCTGCTCGGTTTGTTTCAAACCTGTTTCGCATTTTCTTTTTCCTTAATTCTATCGGTTGTGATTTCTAGATTTGTGCTTATTTTCGTTTGAGTGTTTTCTTCTATCAAAAAACGGTGGGTGGGGTTCTTGGGATTTCTTTCGTTTCAGATGTGTGTTAGGAGAGTAGAGGGGATTTTGTGTCTTTGAACCATCCAGCAATGACATCCAACCATGAAAATCGAAATCAGTTTTTAACTATCAAAAACTAAAGAAAAAACATAGGACAAATGGTAAAAGAAGAGGTTAGTACCTGTGATAACTCCATTGATGCAGTTTGAGCCGCAAAAGAAAGCCCCTTCATCCATAGGAGGTGATGGAAGCCCTTCTTCTTCCTCTTCATCGACAACAGATGGATTTACTGAATCTGGGGTACCTTCAGAACCTACAAATAATTATAAGAAAATCCACAATCAATTTAAGACATTAATAGATTATTAGAAAGGAGAAAAAACAGCAGGATTAACCTTATGGCTACCAAATGAAGGTAGGTAACATCATCATACCTGCACTGAGGTACTAATTTTTACTGCCGCACTTGAACCAACTCTTTCAGTGACTTTGTTGTTGTGGGTATACTGCTGGTTTGAACCAAATATTGCTTTTGCTTGAGTTGTGGTTCAATTTGAATAGGAAAAAAGAAAGAAAGTGATCTTGTTGATTTTGGTTCCACCTTGCTCTATGATTTAATGAGTGATCATCTTTGCTAGATATATATGTTTAGTTATGGTTACCTTTGTTTCCATGATTGTTCTTTGTAATTGGTAATTCTTTGTAATTATTGAATTTTGGACATTTAAGGATTTATTCTTGTTGTCTGTGATAGTTAATCACTTTTTTTCGTTGTTGTTGGTTGGCCCGCTACAGCACATGACTCACATATTCTTTCATCTGTGTTTGAGGAAATGAAAAGTGTGTTCCCTCATCCTCCTGAAGGTACAATTTATTATTATTTTTATATAAACTATTTTAGTTTTATATTTATTTAGTTGAAATTTTATATGAACTAATAATAAATCTTTTAATTTTTTAGGGAAGTATTATGTAGTAGATGCTGGATATTCTAATATGAAAGGGTATCTAGCACCATTTAAAGGAGAAAGGAGAAAGGTATCACATTCCTGATTTTAGAGGATGCAGTGAACCACAAGGATTACAAGAAGTTTTCAATCACGCACATTCCTCACTAAGAAATGTCATTAAGAGATCGATTGAAATTTGGAAGAACAAGTGGCACATCTTACGTAATATGAAGTCATTTTCATTAATCAAACATGAGAAAATTATTATTGCAACAATAGCCCTTCATAACTTCATTAGAAAGTCTGGTGTTGATGATGAAAAGTTTGACAAGTGTGATCTTAATCCTGATTATATTCCTAAGGGTCAAGAAGAATGTGACATTGATGAAGAAATGAGTATTCATCGTCATATAAGAACTGAAGATAATGGTTATATGAATAGAGTTCGAAATCAAATAGCATCAACATTAATGGAAAATAGAAATAGGTGATTTCAAGTGAATGGAAGACTGGTTGACAATTTGTAAGACCTCTGATAATTTCTTGATTGTGTTACACGGTTGGAAAGTCTATTTTCATAGTATTTTTATTTTATAAATATATTGGTAGTTTAAAGGTTATTTTATAATATACCTTTTAAGTTAATTTTTATTAGAAAAAGTGCCTATGACAAAAATTTTGCCAAAAAACTTATTTTTAATTTCAGCTTTTAATTTAAAAAATTTATATAATCACTTTTTTAAAAGCTTTTTTTAAAACTTTAGCTTAAAAGTAGCTTTTAAGTTAAAAATAAGATGATCCAAACGGACTCTCAGTTGGGTCACGGGTACAAGATCTGGGTGTTCAGATCTCTCAGTTTCTTGATCACATTCTTGGATTATCTTAGCCAAATTCCTGATCTAAACTTGATCGTCTGATTCCTAAATTTCTGGCTAGTCATAATATCTTGACTAATTCTTGGGCTTCGCTTTATTTATGGCTCGTGAAAAAGGTGGTGAGGGACTTTTCTCAAACCTGGGCTCTAATACCGTATTGAGTTGCCAAGAACTATTAAACAATACTTTTATCGAATAAGAAAATAATCCATGTTCTATTTACATACCCAAGTCTCATACATGAGACTCAACTACACACTAATCTAAAGCTATATAGGGCTATAGCCTCCTGGCCCAATCACTAATACAAGTCTTACTAATACAGTGAGCCAATTTTCCTACAATCTTGGTATATGGATTGCAAGAAATGTTTGTGTTTTTGGTGTTGAACAAAAATCAAGGCATAATATTGGACAAATGCTTTTGTTTTGATAATAAGACAATCTTCATTAAACAAAGTATAAAAATATGACACTGTAAATGTAAATGGGCTGCCTTACATATCAAACCAAGCAACCTTTTTTTTTTTTCTTTGATAAAAAAATTTTAAGAGAGAGAGGTTGAACTCATCTACAGTTTAAAGGCAGGGCGCTATGACTTTGTTCCCCGGTTATGTTTCCACAAGTTCACATTGCCTAGAACGCCTTCCCAACGCCTTAACTAACTCCAATATCAAATCTCCTCCCTTTTGGTGAGAATATCCGACCCCTTTGCCAGGTAAACCGAAGGACGAGGGGTAACCAAGCAACCTAATAAGGGAACAAAATGGTAAAGCTACAAGGAAATAGAACTAACGAAGTTAAAAGATCCACAGTTACAATATGCCTCGGCCCATCATACATTACGCATTCACCAAAAGAGAACCACCCCAAATTAATAATCAAAAGATGCAAGAAAAAAACATTCGGAAAGTTAGGACATTGTAAAGAGCTTTAGAGATTATTAAAAAACGACACATTAGAGGCTCCTAGCCCAAAATTAAAAAGTACAATGGAAGAAAAATCTCAACAAGAAGGATTTTTTTTAGGCAAAACAAAACAAAGAAAACAACAAACACAGAGGATTACTATTATTGAAACATCATCAATGCCAACACACTAATTTCAAAGCTTTGAATGATCAGTTCAAGCCATTTAGACTTATTCTGGTATAAATTTCTTCTGCTTCTCTTTGCGACTCTCGTGGAGAAACTTAGCCACCCTACACAACATAAAAGACACACATTAGTTCATATTATAACCGCTACAACGGAATTGTCGCCTTCTCTAATTTCTTTCTTCCATATTCTTCCTTCACCTTTCTTACATCCTAAACTCTGCTCCTATCAGGTTTGGTTTTGTATTAAATATTTTTCTCTTAAATGATTATTTCTTTTCTTGTTTTTCTAGTGATTTCTTATATGTTTATCTTTTCTGGGGTCCACAAATTTCTTTCTCTTCCTACTTTCAAATTTCACACCCACACAACCCAATAATTCATATTGTAATTGATTCATTAGTTCTTTCTGCAAATAAATGCAAATCATAACTTAACACAAGAAATAAATTACTCCCTACAGTCCTTAATATATTTAGAAAGTTAGTAAAGCTAATTAATACAACATGTATTGTCTAAAACACTTATTCATCTTCCTTAATTCCCTTATTTTGTCTCCTCTTTCATTATTGTTGAATGAGCATGAATATAGGGATAAAGTACGAAGAGACTGACAAATTTAAAAACTTATATCTTATATTAAGGACTAAAATTAAATCTCAAATGTCTTATTTTCATGGTCTCAGTTTTAGTATAGGTTTTCCAGTCACTACAGTTTTGATGCCAGAATTTTCAAGCATTTCATACATGGCGTAGCATTTCTGCAGTTGGTTAAAACCACTCTAAATACACAGCAAAATGATCAGTACTAGTAGTGAATATTATATATTTGTGACCCCGATAGTATGATTATTGTCGGGGTCGTCTTCGAGCTCGAAGGTTTCTAAGTTCATCCTCTTAACTTATTTACCTAATTAATATTTCGTCCTTTGCCAACGTTTCCAGCTCACCTATGTTTTTGTCGATGGCGCAGTCCATATCATGCATATGTCCACTTAATTCATCAGTCTGCGTCACAGCTCAAATAAGCAGCATCAAAATAAAGTAATTTAATATCTGGAATACTACCTCCAATTTTAAATATAAAAACTAGTAATCCTTCCAATTCTAAATATAAAAGTCATTGTGTTTCTTAAATCTATAGTTTTTTTTTTCCTATAAACTATCTCCTATTAGTTACACACACTAAAAAGTTTCTATAAGAAAGTAATTTCAATACAAATGATTAAAGAAGATATATTTTAGGAGAACTAGGATATACTTTTAACAAATACGTAACTTAATTAATTTCGTTAATTTACGAAAATTAGTTTATCTCTTATTTTAAGGGCCAAAAGGAGTAGAAAGTTTTGCTTTGATCCTTAATGTATGCAAGACCTTAATTCCCTTTATTCCCAATTGATTTTTTTTTTAAACCTTTTCAATTGATTACTCATATTAAAAGAGTTAGCTATCAATGAAATTAATTAAAATATGTATTTTATGGAGACTCGACTCACACTTTTTTTTTAATAAATAACTAACTCATCAACTATATTTTTTTAATTTATATGAAGTAGTAATCTAACTTACATATTTAAGACGAGAGGATAAGATTTGTAAGAAATGTTGCTAGCAAGTCACAGGTAATTAATATAAGACAATACATGAGACCACCATGCATTTAATTAAACTAATTACAAAAAGCTATATATTTATATTTTCTTTACCCTCTCCAGCACAGAAGGTACAGCTACATACAGGTGACAATATGTAACTTGCTCCAAACTCAAAGCACAAGACAACTCACAATCTTGTTTGGTATCGATTGAAATGGACTAAGCAAACCAAAAAATTGGGTCAATTATATGAATTTTTAAACTTAGGGCAAGGTTTAAGGCCAAAACTATATTTTCCCATATAAAGGACTTCAAAATCTGTTAATGGAATTTAAGAGCAACCTTGTATGATTTTGTTATTTGTATAATTAATATGTATAGAATGAAACCTATTATTACGACTAAATGGAGGAGACCATAATATTTATGAAAAAGTATCTAAAGTGCATTAATTGATACTGTACCTGAATTCTCAAATAATTTGATTTATGAAGGGTTCGGAAAACAGGGGCAAGGTAATAATCAACCATGTCCTAACTGCCATCAAGAGTGAATTCAGTTATAGGACCTGCTCCCCATACAAGAAGTCCCCATTTTTCCGCATTTTTTGCATCATACACTTCGGTTCCTAACAAGTTTTCAACCACCTTCTGCCCCATTTGACCACACCACCCAACAACATTGAATAGCGTACTTAAAAGGCTATATGGAGGGTGTGTCCATTGTTGAGTGAATAAAAACTTGTCCTCTCCCTCTGATTTGATTGGGGTCTTATTCATCCTGCAAAAACGCACTCACGGGATTTCTCAAGATTTTGTTTCCTATTGAGTAATTACTAATTACATTTTTAAAACTATTGGAAAATCTCTTTCTTCTTCTTTTTTTGTTTGTTAAAAGTTACAAATATAAATAAATCATATCCTTTCATGTTTTGACTATAAAATGTTTTTATTATTAAAATATAAATATTTTACCTATTTTAATTAACTTATTTATTAATTAATACCGGTCACTCATTTTGACCCAGTCACCTAATTACCCTTAACCTAAGTCACCCATACCTGTTCGGTGGCCGGTCCGATTTTCAGAACCTTGGTTAAAATAGACTCCTTCCAAATAAATTTTTTCAAAGATAAATTTAGAATATAGTACCCTTTTGGGGGGAAAATATGTTTGGATTCCCTTTTGTAGAATCTCACAATTTGCCGAGCAGTAAATTTAGGACGGTTGTTGTTGGCTTTATTTGGTGCAGTAAGCATGGCTGTGATAAGTCCACCAGTGCTGGTCCCATAATCACATCAAAATAGTCTGCGATTCTTAATTACATTTTCATCACGTGCCAGTTCCTGTCTTCCATCACAAAATTGAAAACCAAATCATTAGTATTTTTTAAGATCAAACACTCAACACCCTAATTATTATTATATTCAAAACATAACAATTTTACTCCTTACAATTAAAAATGTTAATAGTCAAATTCAATTTTTTAGTGGTTAATATTTTTTTTTTAAGCGATTAGGGCGAATTTGCCTGTTTGTGAACACTTTAAAAGTAATATTGCGCCTTGAAAAACTTTCGGACACCTAGTTCTTTTATGTGGTTACTTCCAAAGCAAAATTACACCTTAACCTCACATAGGATAATGAAATAAGAAAATGTAAGGAAAAATTAAAATAATTTGATTATTGTATTATTGGCAAAAATCACCATAAAAAAAACATTACAAACACACACACACACATATATATATATATTGACACACATATGTGTGTTCCCCACACAACACACACATATATAAATCAATTATTGGGTCCATAAATTCAAAAATAATTATCACATATTAATATTTCATCTATGTTATATTACAACGGGATCAAACAAAAATAATATACATATATATATATATATATATATATATATATATATATATATATATATATATATTGTTTGAACCGGTTAACACCGAGAGGGATATAGATTAATTGGGTGATAAAAAAAAAACTTAAAAATGTTTTCACATCTTCATGAAAACAATAAATAATAATCAACCAGAAATGTAAAATCAAATATGTAAATTAGTTATGCTAGAAATATAAAAGATGAGGAAAGAGAAAATATAAATTGTGATTTATCCTAGTTCAAATCAATCCACAATTATCTACGTCTAGTCCCTAGGGTTCCATCTAAGATTTTCAATCCACTAATTCCTTCTTGTTTAACATGGGCACAAGAAAAGCATTTTTAATCCCAAAAGTTTAGCTGGGCACTTGTAAAGCCACTTCAACCCTTCAAATTTACACGGGTACTTGAAAATAGCTGTAACATCCCATTTTCAAAAGCAGTATAATTTTTTTTTCATCAGAGTAGAGCATCGAAGCGATTGAGTAACTGATACATATATTTCAAATGCCGTAAGTCCGGTCATTGTTTACGATGTGACGGTACATTGTACCGAGTGTTTATAAAAGTAGATAGCAACAGAAGAAAGTCTTCAGCTGAGTCCCTATGCGTGCTGCTTGCCTTTCTCCTCGGCCCTCGGTCCTCCTGAACTTGACTCTATGTTAAGAGTTGAGGTTCAATGCCCATTGAACCTCAGATAACGGTTAACCTCATGTTTACATACACCACATAGACAGTATATGAGCATACTAACAAGCATATCCCAATAGCACATAAGCCCCCTGGCAGATGTGTCGCACTTAGCATACGTTTCGCACCTAGCAATTATTTCGCACCTAGCAGTTCGCACTTAGCAACGTAACCCGGCACCCAGCAAGCATAATAACAGTACAATGAGCATACCACAGAGCTATCGACTACCTCACATAGACATACCATACACATTGCACATAGACGCATACAATAAACATCAGGGTTAGTGTTACAGTACGCGAACGTACACATTAACAGCACATGAGCCCAACAACAGATATATTACACACACAACCAATGCAGATATATTGCTCCCAGCATTATCACACACAACCAATGCAGATATATCGCTCCCAAAGATACGACATATCGCTCCCAAACATTACGTACGCATCGCTCCCGGCTTACATACAGTTATACTCTAACATCTATATGCACTCAAGCAACATAACAACTATACACACACAATACACATAGCACATACATGCATAACATAAACATCAGCGTTAGTGTTACAGTATGCGAACGTACCTTCGTTGACGGAAAACGGTACTTCGATTTAAAATGGTACTTCGACGGAAAAAATGTACGACATGCGACAATGCAATGTACGTTATCACAGATATCCTATAAGGATATTATCGCATTTATCAATATTTAGCATCATAATAGGCATTTTAGGTACAAATTACCATTTTTCCCCTGACTCCCCTAATCGGCGGAATTTCGCCAGAGCTTCGCTATTTTGACTCTAATCTTCCAAAATTTTGCCATAACTCTTTTCCCAACATATTTTTCGAAATATATATCATATTTAACCCAAAATATGATATCTACAATATATTGGAAGATTAAAGATCAAAACAACATTTCTACTATAACTACCAAACTAAACACCGAAGCTTAAGACTAGGGACCGAAGAACTTACCCAGGGCTCCGCTATATTTTCTCCGGGCTCCTCCTTCTCTCTAACCTCTCTTTAGGATTCAAAATTTTGGTGTGAAATGAGAAGAGGAGGTGATGGCTATTTATAGAAGAAAAAATGACACTATTCATGCATTTTTCGATCGGATTTCGACCGTCGGATCGCACTTTGACACGTGGCTTCATCCTTGCCATCCATGTGTCTCCCCCTTATGTCATGCATGATGTCACACTCTTGCTTTATGTGACTGTACCGATAAAGTTCCTTGTTCGGTGTTCTAATTGCGTAATCTTGGATAATCTTAAAAATCCGACAGCACAGCGCTGAAGGTATATTCTTCTTCTTTATAACTACCTGGTTTAGCTAAATTTTTTATCCAATTAAGGGTATTCCGTAGTCTGCTGAAGATTTTTGGATAGACGCTGTCGGTTACGGAAATAACTTCTGGTAGTACCAGCTTCTGGACAAAATTTCACTGGTTTATAATATGTCCTGACCTAAGAAACATAATTCCTAGTTTGTCACAACTAATTCGTTTTCTATAGGTTCTCATTTGTACTATCTGCCATTTTTCTTATTTATCATGTCTCTTAATGACCCCGCCGGTCTCGGAAATGACTTCGGAGATAGCTCACTCCGAGATAAAATTTCACTTGTCTATAATAAGTCCAGATGTTACAGACTTAGTTCCTATATTTTGAGGTAGGATTTTATTTCTATCGGTTCTCGTTTCTCCTATTGGCTCTTTATCAGAATATAATATTATTTAATTATGATATCTATATATTATTTAAAATAACCACAACCCTTTTCACACTTGATTTTTATTATTCTTTTTATTATTTAATATATAAATTTCGGCCCCCCTTATTTTATTAATTAATTTACCATATATCTTAATCTAAGTAATTAGCCATTAATTACATAATTAGTCCCTTACTAATTGTTGATAATTTTCTTAATTAGGATTAATTATTATCTCACAACTATTTTACTGACATTGGTATTTTATGCTCCATGTAAAATATTAAAAATCATGAGGTCATTTATGATCCCAAAAATAATATTTAATTTTGCGTCATTATTTTCCAAGAAAAATATTCTCATAAATTTCTTAAATTAGAGACAACATACTTTCTGATTTTTAACAAATATTTTCTTGCCTCTTGGGATTTATCATAATACTTTCTGGCCATTTTATGCCCCATAAATGTATTTAGGGATTTTTAGCTCTTTATTCACCCTAATTTCAATAGGTATTATTTATCGAAATATAATATTCCAGATAAATAATTATCCGGGTATTACAATTGCTCTCTCATATAACTTGCAAGGTTACAATTTGTTTTGCACTCAAGATATTTCAATCTTGAGTAACACTCACAAGAATAAAATGATTACAATGAAATGGATTATGTTAAAAATACTGAAGTACATGATTGGAACGCAATTTTATAGATATATGTATACATTCATGTCAAACTTGTGAGTCAACTTGCCAAGCTTACCGAGTTGACTTTTTAGCTGAGAGCCAAAGAAAATCAAGTTAACTCACATATATACTCATTATAGACATAAACTTCGTTAAACTTGATAAACTCCGTAAACTCATTGTTCCAAAATGAAGTTGTGCAAGTCATAAGTCTGAGTACTAAAACATTAAAAATCATCGGTAAAAAGAGGAAGAAAAGAAAAAAGAGGGGAAAAAAAGAGAGAGGAAAGAGGCGGAAGGTGTGAAGGGGTAAAAGAGTGAAGTCAAAACTCATAAAGAGGTAATCAATTCATATAAAAGGCACGAATATGAAGCAAGCTCTGACTATCAGACATGTTGATATGGGGTAAAGTTAGTTATTGAATGTAAATCAACGTTGTGCCTGTTTTGGAATTAGAAATATGATTGAAACCTTCACTTTCAAAGCTTGTGAGAATTCAGCTTCTGAGTTGGTGTGTTAAGTATAGACTTTCTATATACATAGGTTAACATGATATATAACTAACATTATCTACCTTTATTAGAAATAAAAATATCAATATCAATAATATTAAAAAAAAAAAAAAAAAAAAGCCAACTCAAATCTCTTACCATGCCATGCTGCTCTTGCCTGATTCTAGCCTCTATTTATATTTTGATCGAGAGGAACGATTCCCTTGTCTGAGAACCACCGTTCATGCAATATTTCTCCCCACTAAAAAGAGCAATTTATAATCTACCGTTCATGCAATATTTCTCCCCACTAAAAAGAGCAATTTATAATCTCGATAATTATCCTTTTTAAGTTAAAAGTCTTGTCCAGGGTAAAACAAACTCTAAACTCTGCCTTTTGCAATTTGTCTTGTCACAATATATTAATTACTTCTATTTTATATTTTATATTTTATTTTGATTACTTTATTATATAGTTAATATATTAAATTTGAGATAGAAACAATGTTGATACATTTAATTTAAATTCAAAATATATTTAGACTATATTGTTATCATTCTTTGTACATTCATTATTTAATTATATCTATTTATTGATAAAGACACTAAAAAAAACCGTCAATTCATAGTAGTTACTTTGTACAATTTATACTAAAACCGCTATAAATTTGCAAGATGATTGTAAATAGCAGAATATCACCAAGATGGGGGTAAATTGGAGATTTTAAAAATTCTTTTCAAAGCACCCAACAAATAGACGAAGAACAGAGTAAAACAGAGAGGGGGAAACAGAGCTTGACGCAGAAGATTTATACCGGTTCGGTCTTAACTCTTGACCTAAGTCCAGTACTTAGACTCTCTGGGATTTTCACTATCACTTCAATCATACATACTCTGTACTCAAAAGTTATTCTCTCACTAGGATACACTCCCCCTTACAAGTTGTAAACTGATAACCCAATCTCAAAGTCTCAATACTTTGAGATTCTTACAATGATTGATAATTAAAGATAAACTCTCTAAAAGAGCAGATGAATAAACACTGAAGTTTAGAATATCCGAAGATATTATACAGATGAGTAAAAAACAATAAATGCAAATATCACTTTGAGCGTTTTTGTGTTTTCTTGTGTTCTCTTGGTTGTTAAGAATTGAATGCTTCAACTTATATATGTTTAAAGCATTTAATGACCGTTTAAAGACTTGATGGAGCTGTTGGAAACATTAAAGAGCCATTAGGTTGAACCATGGGTATTCTCTTTGATGCTTTGACTCATCCAATGTGCCCAGACATTCTAGTTGACATTCCTTGAGATATATCCGTTGGATGATCTGTCATTCAAATGTGGAAAGAAAACATTAAACCATTTGGAATGTGCAAAGAATGATTTGTCAAATTCGTGCTTCGTTTTTTGGACCAGCATTTAATGCTTCTGACATCATCATTTGCTTTAAACTTAATCTTCAGTTTAACACTCATTTGATGATCTGAAACTCATTAATAAATCGATTAAACATAGTTAGGAATAGTAATGAGAGATGATATGAGGTATACAGATCATTCATGAAGATTTCGCAAATTCAGACATGGTGATTTCAAAAACAAGGACGGTTTACACTCAAGTTTATTCATGAAAACTGGAGTGCATGACTCGAGTTTAACATTCTAGGCTCGAGCCACTAGTTTATCTTCTTTAAAAATAAGTTTGAAATTTAAACGAAGATGCTTGAGTTTCAAGTGTTTAACTCTAGTGTAGCTGTAGTTCCAATGCATATGTCTGACAGCTCCACATCAGAATCTACACCGTTCGTTCTTCTCACCTTACGTCGTCAAAAATACCATAATCAAATCTTAGAATGTACTGTAATTTGAACAGAGATTTTACTAATTATCTCTCGCTAACAAACACATACCCTAAAGCTTGAGAAAATATGAGGTCGGATTTGCTTCATGTCGAAGGTTGGAATTACAACGTTGGGCAGCGTCTCACTCAGCTTTGTTCCGTCCAACTTGTTTCTTATAATTTTACGTAATTTTTCACCATCGTACTTGGGTTTCCTGAGATAATCTTTGCCACTTTGTTGCCAGCTGCGACATATATAAACAGACGACTTGTTATGAGGGCTTAGCAAGGAAAATAATAATTTGACCAGACAAATAACGAAAGTTTTGAAACAAAATAACTTTTGACTTAAAAGGAAATTAATCTTTTTCGTGCTTATAATTTTGATCCAGTCCACTTCCTAAATCTTAACTCCATATAACTCTGACCCTATGGTTTTGACTTGTTTGAAAGATCGTTCTTGAATTTCAACTCAATATACAACTTACCATTTAAAATATTAATTCCTACATTTTTGAAACTAAAACTATATATTTTCAGAAACTTAAGGATTGAAGTTTTTAATGGTTAAAATAATAGGAATGAGTTGCATGAATTAAAGCTTAGGGACCGAGTTTCAACTAAGCGAAAACTATTGGGACCTAGTTGCATGAAGTCAAAATTTATGAATTGAATCACAATAAAATCAAAATTAAAGTATAATGACTAAAATATTATCTTTTCAATAAAGTATATAAACACATGTTAGGAGTTAAAATAGACTCCTTTCACAATTTGATCAGCAGTAAATTTAGGACGGTTTTTGTTAGCTTTATTTGGTGCAGTAAGCATGGCAGTGATAAGTCCACCAGTGCTGGTCCCCGCAATCACATCAAAATAGTCTGCGATTCTTACATTTTTATCACCTGCCAGTTCCTGACTTCAATAACTTCTATTAAACTGCTCAAAACAATGAGGGCAAAACTTATACCCATTTGTTTATATTCATTACTTCCGGTTTATCAATAAAATCTCAACATTCAAATTTTTATCATAAATACGATCATAATTGATAGATTATAGGTAAATAAATGATAAAAATGGGAAAAATGGTCCAAGTATGAAGATTCGATGGAGAATTGGTTGCAATGGATCTTCAAACACTATATATATATATATATATTGACGAGATAAAAAATATGTTCAAGGCCGGATCAATTTGTATTTGTATAATATTAAAGGATTGAGTTGATCATGTAAAAAAATCAAACGAATTAACTTCTCCACTAAAAAATATCCAAACCTCCATCAATAACAGCAAAAGAATATTCAAACAATAATGAAATTAACCAAACCTGAAGCTTTTTCTCAAAGAATTCTAGAATGATTGCTGGGATGATACCCCTAACACCACCTCCATCAATACTGAGAATAGTAACGATCTTCTCATGATGTTTGCTTTTATCAACACCACCTCCATCAATATTTTGAATAGTAACAGTCTTCTCATGATGTTCGCTTTTATCAACACCACCTCCATCAATATTTTGAATACTCCCAGGGAGTTTCTTTTTTCCATTGTTTTGTTTGCCCTTACCACGACGATCTCCCATTTAAGGTAAAAGGAAGAAGATACACAAACAAACAGCGGATCTAATTGATGAAATAGAAATACATAAATAAAATATATATTATTATAACTATAAATATGCCATTATAACATTAATTTTAAATAAAATATATGATTATAAAAATATTATTACAAATAAAAATATACAGCTAGAATAAAAAATAAAAATAAAAAGTATAGTATAATAAAATTAATTTAAAATAATAAATATGTCATTATAAATAAAAACTATTACTATAATTAGAAAATATGCTATAATATAATTTTTTTTAAATAAAATTATAATATTAAAAATTAAACAGTAGTAATCCATTTTTAACATATATTATGATCTTAATTATAAATAAAAATATATTATAAATAGAAAATATGCTATAATATAATTACTTTTAAATAAAATTATATTATTACAAATTAAACAGTAGTAATCCATTTTTAACATATATTATGATCTTAATTAAGTAAAAATAGTATTATTAAATTAAATAGAATTAAGGTGTAAGTTAATTTATATAATATATATAAAAAAACATAAACTAATGTGTAGGTGGAATGGTAAATTTTTATCACCCCTCCCCTTTCCTTCCCTCTTAAGCCAAACAATGGATCATTAAGTGAACAATAATTGCACGTTCCACCCCTACCCTTCCGTCCCCTTCTCTCCCTTCAAACTAAACGTCCCCTATTCAACTCCCAATATCTTAAATGAACAATACTTGCACTAGTCCAAAAACTTCTAATGATCCATGAGAATTTTTATGCAAGAAGTAGACATAGAGAGCTTTCATACAAATCCTAAATTGGGTCAATTATATGCATAAAAATGAGTTATGAATTTTTAAATTTCGGGCAAGGTTTAAGGCCTAAAGTATATTTTCCCTTATAAAGGACTTCAAAATCTGTTAATGGAATTTAAGAGCAGCCTTGTGTGATTTGGTTATTTGTAAAATCAATATTTATAAAATGAAACCTATTATTATTACGACTAAATGGAGGAGACCATAATATGTATGAAATTGTATCTTAAGTGCATTAATTGATAATGTGTACCTGAATTCTCAAATAATTTGATTTATGAAGGGTTCGCAAAATAGAGGCAAGGTGATAATCAACCATGTCCTGACTGCCATCAAGACTGACTACCATTATGTGTGTATGTCAACCAGCTCCCCATGCAAGAATTCCCCATTTTGCCACATTTTTTACATCATACAATTCGTTTCCTAATAACTTTTCAGCCACCACCTACCCGTTTGTTCGATTAGCCATCACCTCTTCATCTCGTTTCCGAAATCCAGTTTCTAATGACACCAAATATATTTTGTCATATTCATTTGGATTCTTTGAGTGCTCGAGTTAGTTTCCCCATTTTTTTTTTTTTTTTTTTGCTGAAAGAGGCCAAATCATCGGCTTCATTAGTTTTGACAGCCGGGTGCTGCCAATCTTGTCCTGCCGCTCTTGTGGTGGCTACCGATTTTGTACAACCATACATATAGCAATCAATTATACTTATTAAAAAATAAATGAATTTAACAAAAAAAGGTTCTTTTTCTTTTTAACTTTTCTCTCTCATTTACAAGGAAGGAATGCCACAAAGTACAAGAATCAAAGTTTGGTGGGTGTCTCTGCGCATCTATCTATCTATTTAGGCTCTAGATCTGAGTTACTTTTTCAAGAGGGCATGCTTGTATCTCATTCTCTCCAGCCTACTTTCAACCATATACATCTCATCTTTAAGGAAGTGAATCCTTTTCTCTAACCAAGCTATATCTGAAGGGCTTCTGCCCACTCCATATTCTGCCATGTTCATATACTCTGTTGGAGTGCTCACATGAATGTGTTGAGGCTTGGACAACAGTATAAGTATGCTAAACTGCTGCATCAGAATAAAAGGTTAAAAGTAACTCATGTATGTACATCCTTATAAAATCAAAGGCAAAATAAGGTTTAACTAAGTGAAACGCACCTGCATAAAGAAGATGACAGCAAAAATCATAACTAGGAATAGAGAGAGATGGCTTTGACTTTTTAAACAAGACCGGAACTTTGTCACGCATTCTCTTAACATGCATGAAATTGATGTTGAGTCAATCAAATTTCCTTGCAATCGGTTGTCAATGTTGCGGTAAGAATGAACGATGCCGGAGGTTACTGGTTGAACTCCAGAGACATTTGGCTCTTGTGAACTCTCTGAAGACCCTCCAGCTTTTTGTTCACTATCTAAATTTCCTTCGCTTGCTTGTGCCCTACTAGCAGTAGGAGCACTCTCTGCATCAAACAAAGTAAAATATGTACGTGAACCTTCATTATTAATATTTGGAAAGTATAAAATCTTTGGATTGACATACACACATAAACTACGCAATTACCAACCTTCTCATTTTTCAAGTCTCTTTTGCTTTAGCAACTCGTGAGCCTGACAAATGAAATCAGAGACAGATTATAGTGAAAAACATTATTATTAATAGAGAAAACATGTTAACAGTTACACAGCACAAAAAGAAAATATGAACTTGGCATGTTTATCCATGTAGCATAAGCATCTCGGCATTCATCAATTGTTGACTGTACTATTTTGCCTGTGATTATGTACAACCTCTTGGAGTCAGGAAAGTCCAATTTATGGCATTAAAAGCAATGCACATCCATATGCAACTCACTGCATTAATATGGAAGCTTTGCCCGTGCACGCGTGAAAGAATGTGCACATGGCAAACTTCTAAAGATTCAGTGCAAATGACATTAAGTTTGAGAATAATTATTCTGACAATCGAAAGTGAAATTATAGTCATCACTCATCAGAAACTAGTTCAAAAATTGGAGATCACTGCTGGGTAGCTCATGAAGACACAATTATATTAGATTAATATGATCTATGTGCAAAATGAGTATATTTCCAGCAGAAGAAATTGATGCAAGGGTACACAAAATATCCCATGCAAAGATTCAAACATGTAATTTAACCAGAAAATTTAATGCATCCTAGATAATTAAGAGAAGTAAGTAAAAAGACACTTATTTTACCTGAACAGACACATTAAACATTGAGATTAAGGGAATATCACAAAGTAGACCCTGAAATGACAATGCTCAATGGTTGCCTATAATTTTATACTCATTATATGCAATTACAGAGCAGTTACGAGGTTAAACTCAAATATCGTCATGAATTTAAGATATAGACATTGTCCAATGACATACACTTTTTTAAAAGAACTAAAAGTCACTAGACATCCGCCTAAGAAGGCTTGTGACGCCAAGAAAGTTCCTTCGTCAAATCATGTGAACCTTTGACTTGATTTATCCTATACTGAAATCATAAGCTCTATAAATTCGGGATAAAACCATATACCATTCCAGGAATAGCATAAAAAACCAAATGGTTACATATATAATGCTCAAGAACCTCAGCACTTGATAGCAGCAGATGTAATTAACTACCCTTTGTTTACGTACTATGCGACTTATAAATTTATGATTTGACTCTGTTTATTTTCTTATATGACCAGCTTCAAAACCACTGTACCATATCATTAAGATGCAAGAATAGCATAATTCTGAACCCCTTAAAGTAGCATGAATGAACATCAACAAATTTAAAATACCAAATAAGAATACTATGTCTTGGTACAATTTGCACTATAAAAGTGTTCCTATAATTAGGACCGGAGGTAGTATTGAACAAATATTTTAGGTTGCTGAATGCACATTTACATAATTGGTTAATAGTGATGTCAAAACTGCTCCTAAAAAAATGATTTAAGGGCAACACTACTTCTTAAAAAATTAATTCTTTAAGGGAATAATTGTTCTATAAAATATTTTCGATTGTTGAACGAACAACGAAATACTTTAAGATGGTAAATACATATAGAAAAATACTTTAAAGTGCTAAATAAATTATCATCATAGTTCGTGTGTTTTTTTTTTACCTGTTATGCCCTTAGATGTTCTGGGCCGCACACGCGCTACACTGATATATTCAACGAGTCTATATCCTTGGCTCACAGGCACGGGTAATGTAACATCCCATTTTAAAAGCGGATTTTTTTTTTCAATCAGAGTGGAGCAGAGTCGAATAATACAGCGTGAGAGTAACTGAGTAACTGAATCATTAACAAAACATTAACCGATGTGTAAATGTAAGATACAATCATCCATGTTCAAAAGTACGAAAAGGTACAAATGGAAAGCAGTAAATAATTCTCCGGCGGATTCCTACTCCGGCTGTTTGCCTCGATCAGCCCTCGGTCCTCCAGACCCTGAAGCTACAACTGAGATCCATTTACCATATGGATCTCAGGTAATGGTTAACCTCAAACTCAAACAAGCAGTATATGGACACAGATAGTCATAACAACACATCAGTATATCAATACATAAGCACGGAGAGCGAGATGTATGATCATAACAATGATGAGAACATAAGCACATAGCAATATGTAAAGCCCAACAACATGTACGCACGTTACCCCGTGCCACGATCAAACATGTGTCCTCGTACTAGGAAAACCATACGGTATTATCATGTCTATAACCCGTGTAAGTTTGTAAGTATGCTGACGACTCGGACGAGTCTCGGTATATGAACGTATCTATCGCATATAAGTATGTATGCAGTACAAAATTAGTGTTACAGTACGTGTCCGTACCTTCGTTGCAGATATCCGGCTCTTTCGGCTAAAAGCGGTACTTTCGACGGCCGTACGTGAAAACAACGAAACAACGGCAAACAGCGGAACGATGGAATTTCGACAGTGGTTCGACGTCAGAAGTATTCTAATCAGAATAATAACACTCTTATGAATATTTGGCAGCATAACAGGCATTTTAGGTGAAAAAGACCATTTTGCCCCTACTACCCCTATTTGGCGGAATTTCGCCAGAACTTCGTTACCTTGACCTTATTCCATTTCAAAATTATCCCCACTATGTTTTTACCTCGTCAGGCATCTTTCAATGCAATGAGGCATAAAAACAAGTATAGGAATATATTCTGAAACTTCCTAGATCAAAACAACAGTTCTACTATAACTACCGAAAGAACTACTATGGAAACTAAAAGCTAAGGACAGAAGAACTTACTCGGAGCTAAGGCAAAAATTTTGTAGAGCTTCTCACTCTAAGTTTCGGCCAAGGTAGAGAGAAGAGGAGGTGTGAAGAATGAATGAAGAGTTCATGCCTTTATATAGGCAAAAATTGGGCTACTTTGGTAATTTTCACTTTCCAAGTTTTGTAATTTTTCCTTTCTTTTCAACCATGTAAAATCAAGTTAAAATGTGGTAAATTCTTGTCCATGGGCTGCCTTGGTCGACATATAGGGGGGTGATGTGGCATCAAACCATTGGTCCAAGAATGGTGACTTAAGCTTACTTTATGCCCCGGTCCGATAGAATTTCCCCGATCGGAGTCCGTTTCGCGTAGTCTCTAAATTCTGAATTCATAACTTTGAAGATCTTCTCTTCCTCATCAATAATATCTAATTTAACTTAGATTCCAGTCCCTTACAGGGTTCCAACAGTCCAGTTGAAGTTTTCTCGAAAAACGTGTCCGGCGCGTCCGGTTACGAAAATCGTTTTCGGAATCATCAACCTCTAGACAAAAATTCACTGATTCCAAATATGTCCATATAATCATAAACTCATCTCCGGATGTTGAGTTATAATTTATTTTCTTCAAATCCAAAATGTGACTATCTGCATTTTTCCCTATTTCGTCTTATTAGGTAAATGCGCTACCGACCTCGGAATTAACTTCCGGAAGAGGTCACTTGAAGGTAAAAACTCACTGATCAAAATTTTACCTTGACTTTGGAATTCCTATTCCTGGTTCTCTAGATAGGATCCGTTCCCTATTTATTACATTACTATTCACTATATTCAATTATATTAATATAATAATACAATTTTTACCATAACATTAAAATTTGTTTCTCTCTCCTTTTTCTTTCAAATTTTCGGATGGTACCTTATTATTTTTATTTTATATTTAATTTATTTATTCCAATTTTTCCAAAAAAAATTCCACAAAATCACCTAATTGGTCCATTCTTGCATTTAGGCTTAAAAATACCTAAACTCACTTATTTTTCACAAAATTCTCCAATTAATTACTAAATATGTTCTTACTAATTTTAAGCCAAAAACAACTAATTTTAGGGTTTTACAAAATTACTTATGAATTTCCTTTACTTATGCTTAAGTAATTAGCCAGAAATTACTTAACTACTCTATTATCACTAGTCGATAATTTTATTAATTAGAATGCCTCATTACCACGATAATTCTAGCACGACATTGGTGTTTCCATGTTTTATGCATTATTCTAGAATTTGAGAGGGTATTATGGTCATTACAATACTTTTTGAGCATTCTTATTCAATTTCTCCAAGCTCATAATTTATCAAATTATCACAATTAGATATAATATACTCTCCTAACTCAAATAATTATTTCATTGCCTTTTAGGATTTTTCATAATTTTCCTAAGTCATTTTGCACACCGGGGGTATTTTGGTCATTTGGCACTTTGGCCCTTAATTCTCTAATTTCCCACAGAACTCATCCTAGAAAAATAGACTATAATAACACAAGTCTTGCAACAATAATTTCACTTCTCAGAAATAGCCTAATTTATTTACCAAAATGTAATATTTCAGATAAATAAATATGCGGGTATTACAGGTAATCTTTGAAATTTCATCGTATGGGGATAGATCATTGCAATTGTGGGTCTTCAGCGAGGAATTCCTAGTAAGCGCGAATCATCAGCTTGCGTTGACTATGTCCCTGGCCTTTGTACACACCGCCCATCGCTCCTACCAATTGAATGGTCCGGTGAAGTGTTCGGATTGCGGCGACGTGGGCAGTTCGCTGCCAGCGACGTCGCGAGTAGTCCACTGAACCTTATCATTTAGAGGAAGGAGAAGTCGTAACAAGGTTTCCGTAGGTGAACCTGCGGAAGGATCATTGTCTTATCCACGCAAAAAGAGCGACCCACAAACCGGTTGGAACGAATCTCAAGTGGGGGAGGGCGACGGTGCGCCCGAGACCTCCCCTGGCAACCAAACCCCGGCGCCCTAGGCGCCAAGGAATAAAAAATGAAAGCGAGGTGTGCTCGTTGGCAGCCCGGGAACAGCACCGATTGCCTAACGTCGCGCCTCTTGCTTTGTGCATCTGAAACAAAAAAAATACAGCTAGGCTCGTGCATTGCATTGAACATTTGCACATAATCTTGAAATAAAGATTTTGAGTCTTGTACATTGTTCAACCCTCAAATATGTCAAAATAACATTATTTGCAATTCTGTAAAAGGCAGTACAACTTGTAATAATTTATATATACATGTACATATTGTTCCGGTGTGGAACCAGATGTCCAGCCCAGGGGGCTGGTGGTTTGATTTTGGATTGGGTTGCCTCTGCCGGAGTATCTATGAGTGGAGATATCCCGGTGAGCAAGGAATCACCAAACACAAGGCCTTTCGCCAAAGGGGGGAGGGGGTACGTGTTTAGTGGGGGTTGTGTTGTGCGTGCGAATGTAAAAGAGCGAGTTAGAACGTGTGCACCTTGGTGTTACCCCTGGTATTTATAGGGTGTCGCGTGGTATCTTAAGCGCCTATCTATCATATCCCTGGATTATGGATATGATAGATTACCCCCGATTGCGGGGAAACCGGGATACTCGGGATCCTACTCGGGCCGTCAACCGGCCGGGCCGAGGTCCGGGTATGCCCTGGCGGGTCGTGCCCTTATTGGGCCGTGAGTCGGATCCATGTGAGTTGCCCCCGGCTCGGTAGTTCAAGGTTTTGAGCTGCCGGGGTGTTCCTGGTTCTCCGGGCTGGGACGCGCCCTTGGCCCCGGTACCGGGTACCTTAGCGGACTCGTCCGACGCGTGGGTCCGAGGTGGGTGCCCTGCCGGGGTGTTCCGGACCCGAGATTGTTTCTCGAGGGTCGGCGTCGCTGTTGGTGACCCTAGGAGCCCGAGGTGATCTGCCAGGCTTCGGGGTTGAAAAGCCCTTCTGACTTCGCCATCATGGCGCCCTGCCACTTGGCGACTTTGGAGTGGAGAGGTTTTGCAACCGTCATTCTCTGCCACCTTTGGTTTCCGTGCGCCATTAATGCGCGTTCTTCCCGGGGTACGTCTCCTCATTTTTGCCAGTGAACTTACGGGTTTGCCCTTAATTCTGCGGCGCGCTTTTCGTATCCTGGCGTTTCACGGGTTTTTAAACTGTTTCTCTTCTCTTTCTTCCACTTTCGAACATTTTCTGAAGTTTTTCTCTGAAGTTTTTCCATGAAGTTTTTCTCTGAAGTTTTTCTCTGACTTTGACAAGTTTTACCACTTGGGTCTTTTGATTCCGGCGGCTCTCCAAGTGCGAGCTTCCTTCCGGCGGTTTCGGGCTTTTTCCTCCGGTGTGTCCTCTTCCTCCTTATCTGGTAAGCCACTTCTCCTGTTCTTTGGGTTTTTGTTTCTTTTCTTCGTTTGCTCGATCTGTCGTGAAACCGGTACGCTCGTGGTTTTGTAGAGATTTTCGGGTAGGTTTTAGGTTGCTGATTTCGGGTAGGTTTTAGGTTGCTAATTTGTGTTTTGCTTCCTCTACGCCTACAAACCTTCCGCCTCCATTGCCGGAGGAGTTATCGTCTTTTTCCTTATTGCCATTTCTGTCTCTTTAGGTTTGCGTCCTTGGGTGACAATGAGTGGGAGTAATCGACCTTCGACTTCGGGTCACTTGACTCCGAAGAGGTGGAAGCCCTTAGTGCCCGCTTCCCTCGAACTAGCCACTTGGTTATTGGGTACTCCTGTCCGAGGAGCAAAGGCCGGCTTCCTTCCCGGGCGGCGGCTCGGGTGGCACGCGTAGGGGGCCGTTAGAGGGTCTCGCCCCCGTTAGATCTTTTCCGGAGGGTCGGAGAGAGGTCGCGGTCTGTCGGCCTTACCCGTTAATCCTTATAACCCTCCTGTTCGCCCTAGGTCCACTCATATGCCGGAGGGTATCCGGCCCTTGTTGGGATTGCGTAGAGTCAAGTTCTTACTTTGTCGCTAGGCGAAGATTTTAGGGCCGACGCAATTTTAGGCTCTTGTCGTCATCTTTGTCGGCTCGCCCATATCTTCTTCTTTTCGACCGACTGTTTCTTCTGTGACAGGTATCCTCGCATCTACTGATTCTAGCACTTTTGTTTTTTGCTTTTATAGGTAAATGGAAAGGTCGCTTTCGCCAAGTGATGCCCCCTCGGGCGCTGGGAGGTCGGATTCCCCGCCTCTCCTCAAACTCTTGCGGGACCACTTCATTGGGTGACCCGGGACGTGTGGATGACCCATTCGGCGATCACCGTTCGGGCCCTCCGCCGAGATGAAGCTCTCGGCTATACAAAGGCTGTTACTTTTGCCCCCGGGGAGGATGAGCCGTACGTAGCCGAGGGTTGGAGATTTCACCAACTTCTTTTTCTTTTATAAGGCCTATATGACCGGCTCGGTGTTCGCTTTCCGTTCACCGAGTTTCAAATGTCTGCCTCGGCCATCTCCATCGGCCCCTTCTCAACTCCACCCCAACGGGTGGGCTTACATAGTTGCTTTCGAGCGGCTATGTCAGTCCTTCTCGGTACCTATTCCTTGTACCGCCACCTTATTCTTTTTCTTCTTCGGCCCTTTCACTCCTCGCTCTGGTAAGGAGGATGAGAAATTAAAGGGGCTCACCTCTCTCCGGGGTGACCCCGACCGAAAACTGCTTACCGCCTTTTCGGACTCCTTCAAATACTTTAAGAATGGTTTCTTTAAAGTGGTGGCGAAACCCGGCCAGCAGCCTTGGTTCTTGAAGGGGCCGAGGCCCGTGATGTGGAGTGGAGGTTTCCCCTCTTGGACTTTTGATCATCATAGGCTCGCTTCCGCCTCGTACCAAGTGATGTCCGACGACTTTCTTTGGCGAGGTCGTATTCGTTGACCGCCCTGGTTTCGTATGTGAAAACATATGGTGCCGGGAGCGCGGCCTTCTTCATCATCGGTCCGGATCGGAGCCGGGATACGTAATTTGTATGCGGCTTGAAGTTATTGTTCTGCGTTTGTTTTCGTTGATTTTGTTGCCTCACTAACTTCCTTACTTTCCTTTGTGTTTTGTAGCTGAGGCGATGAGGGAGCTTCCGCGGTACTTGTCTATCGTGACTCCTGATCCGGAGGCTCCTCCGAAGAGGAATCCTCGGAAGCATCCTTCTTCCGAGCCCCGGAGGGTGCAGCCCGCCAGTGTCGCACAAGACCGGGTTGCTAAGAAGGCCAAAGTCGCGTCTCTGTCCCGGCGCCTTCGTCACCCGAAGGTGAGGCTATCCGGACGTCACCGCTTCTCCTTCCAAGGGTAAGGAGGTTTCGAGGGGCCCTCATCTCCTGTCGCTCTCCGTCTCGCTCCCAAGATCGTCCGGGGTCTCGCTTGGGAGAAAGGCCCTTTGGCCGAGGAGCTCGAAGTTGCCTTCCGCCGCCTCGCCAATTTACAAACGCCCGCCACCGGCCGACATTGATGAGGCCGTGGTTCACGATATCCGGGCTCGCCCGCCGGGGTGTTGGTTTGGCCCGGGCGTATCTGCACCTTAAGGGCAAGTATGTGAAAAAGTTCGCCGAGGCTCGCCGGTGAAAAAGGAAAAGATGCGGCGGAGGCGTCAAGGCTAAAGCGAAGAAGACGCCGAGGTCGCGAGGGCGAGCGCCGGGAAGGCGTCCGAGGAGCTTATTCTTTGCAAGGAAGGTGTACGAAGGCTACCCGGACATGGCCGCTCTTCGGAAAGCACATTCGGCGAGGCTGGATGCCCTCAAGACCGTTCGAGCCGGCGGGCGGACCTATGTTACGAACTTGAAGATGTCAACGCGGCACTGCGGAAGAGAAGCGAGCCGGATCGAATGCCGGGACATATGCAAGGGGCCGCTTCGGCCCGCTTCGACATGGCCTTGGCCCGGATCCGTCACCTTAACCCGGGGTAGAGCTTAGGATGGACGGCTATCATTACCGGGCCTATGTGAAGGATGGCGTCTTCTACCCGCCCCTGCGTTGCCGAGGATGACTCGACTCCTTTACCGGGGAGGGAGCTGGATGGGGAAGGGGAAGTTACGGGTGCCGACGGGGGTGATGGTGGAGAGGGAGCTCAAATGTGCTCCGGTCGTCGAGGCTATTCGGAGGCCGTGGCTTCGGAGGATGACCCCCCCGCATAATTTATTTTAGCATTGTATTTTGAACCGGACATTTGTACCGGGTTCCTTTTTGTAACTTTGTAGGTTTGAACCGGTGGCTTGTACCGGGTTCCTTTGTGTAACCTTGTAATAGTTATAAAACTTGATTTCAACCAATCAGTTTGTCTTGTCAACTGTTAGTTAACATTCTTTATTTTTTATGGCCGGCCCAGGGCCTTTATATGCGTGAGATCGCTAAGTGTTTCTTCCGATAGGTTGACTTCGGGAAAAGGGGTAGGGGAGTAACCCGAGCTACCGAGATCCGGATATGGCTGTCCGGGGTTGTTTTATCCGAGAATAGGGGCAAAATGTCGGATGCACAATCGCGGTGTCCGAACGCGCGGTTTGTACATGTCACTTTGATCGGGGCTGCGTGACAATTCACCTCCCTATTTAGGAGCATTTTTCGATGCATCTTTTTTAAAAGAGATGGTGTTTTTACCGTCTCGCGAACCGGGGCGTGGTAGCCCGGGTGTAGTACCGCGAATTGGGCTATCAGTAATGCCACAGATCGGGCTATACGCAACCTGGGTGTGGTAACCCTGGTGTAATCCCTTCTTTTGGTATTTTTGCTTGATCGGGGCTGCTTGTGCCTCGGCGATACCTTATTTAACCAATCCGTAATGAATAATTGGTGTCTCCGCTAGGGAGTCTTTCAATAAGAACGAATGAAAGAAACAATGAGTGCTGTCTTTCAGCGAAATATAAAAACTGGAATTGAAAATACTAAATTAATTGAAAAATTGCAACATAAATACGCCCGTCGGTTCTATCTTGGTAGGCAGACCGAGGTCTAGTTGTAGTAGATTCTCAGTTTGTCGGCGTTCCACGTCCTTTTGACCGGCTTTCTGCTCAGCGTCTCCAGGATGTAGGCGCCCTTTTCCAGTTTTTCCTTTACGCGGTAGGGGCCCTCCCGGTTGCCGCTAGCTTGCCATCTTTGGCGTTCTTATTTCCGATGTTGGCGCGTCGGAGCACGAGGTTGCCCGGTTGAAGGAGCGAGGTTCACCTTTCGGTTGTACTTCGCTGCGATCGGTTGCTTTGCGGTGAGGTCTCGCGGTGCGCCAAGATCCGTGCCTCGTCAATGAGGTCTAATTCGTCATCAAGGCGTCACCTTTGTTTGGCTCTTCTCCTTCCCCTCGCTAGCTTTCATTTTCCTCCACGCGTCGGTTGGCCTATCTCGACCGGGATCATTGCTTCGCATCCATATGTCAAACGGAATGGGGTTTCCTGCGTGGAGGTTTGGACGCTCGTCCTGTACCCCCACAGGACGCTGTAGAGTTGCTCGACCCAGGAAGAGTCGGCGTCCTCCATGCGTCTTCTTAACCCGTCGACGATGACCTTGTTGGCGGCCTCGGCCGCCCATTGGATTGGGGGTGTTCGGCCGTGCAAAGTGATGCATGATGTCGAGGTCCGTCATCATGCTCGAAATCCTTTGTCAATGAACCTGCGTTAGTTGTCCGTAATTATCTCGGCCGGTATTCCGAACCGAGAGAGGATGCTTTCTTTGAAAGAATCGTTGAATGCGGGCCGAGGTGATTGTGGTTAATGGCTCGGCTTCTATCCATTTGGTGAAGTAGTCGACCGCGACTATGAGGTACCTTAGCGTCCTGGGGGCTGTTTTGAATGGCCCGAGAAGGTCCATCCCCCACTTGTAGAACGGCCGGGGAGCCGTAATGCTTTTTAGTTCGTCGGGGAGCGCAAAGGATGTTGGCGTGTTTCGACAACCGTCGCACCTTCGTACCGTTTCCATGGAGTCTCGCCGCCATCGTTGGCCAAAAGTATCCGGCTCGAGTGATTTCCGAGCTAGGGATTTTCCTCCCATATCGACCGTTAATGCCTTCATGTATTTCGGCGAACGAACACGGCCTCGGTTGCATTCAAGCATCTCATCATGGGGGAGTGTAATCATTTCTGTCTAACCGATCGTCCACCATCGTGTACATGGTGGCTGCCGGATCAACTTTCGAGCTTAGTTGTGTCGGTGGGTATGATTCCTCTTTCTAGGTAGTCCTCGATCGGTTTTCTCCGGTCGAGGTGATGATATGGACATGACACAGCTTGGTTCGTCCAGGTTTTGTTGGACGACGGTCCAGTAATTTCCCGGACCTTTGGTGCTAGCCAGTTTTGACAATATGTCGGCCCTGGTGTTTTCCTCCCGCGGGATATGAGTGACTATTACCTCTTCGAACTCGGCCATCATGTCTCTGGCTTTGTTCAAGTATTTTGCCAACAACGGGCCTTTGGTTTGATAGGAGCCTTGTATCTGAGCCGCTACGAGCCGGGAGTCGGTCGGGATTTTGACTCTGCGCCCCTGCTCCTTTGCTTGTTCAAGACCGGCCCGATCTTGCCTCGTATTCCGCTGGTTGTTGGATGTCGAAATTTGAGGTGGAGGGAGTGTTCGACGGCGACTCCGTCTGGATTTTCAACTATTATTCCGCCCAGCTCCCTTTTGTATTTGAGGATCCGTCGACGTATACCGTCCATTCTTTAAGACCGACGTCCCTTCCCTCGTGGGTTGGGGTAAGCTCCCTTACGAAGTCGGCCAAGGCTTGCGACTTTATCGTGTGCCGGGCTTTGTAGGAAATGTCGAATTCTGATAATTCAATGGCCCAGCTGGTCATTCGCCCGGCCAGGTCTGGTTTGTGTAGAACCTGCCGGATTGGCTGGCTGGTTCGTACCACCACTTTGTGCCCCTGGAAGTATGGGCGTAGGCGTCTTGCCGCCGTTAGCGGCGAACGATACCCTTCTCCAACCGATATCGAGTTCCGAGGTCGAAGTGCCTTGCTAACAAAGTAAATCGGTATCGGCCGGATTGGGTTTCTCGAACCGGGCGGCGCTTATGGCTTCTTGGCCGACGGATAAATACGGGAAAACCATCTACTTTGAGTCGGGCTGGATAGGACCGAGCGGGGTAGCCGAGGCATTGTTTGATTTTTGCAAATGCGGACTCACATTCGGAGTTCCATCCGCCTCTCGTCTCCTTCTTTAGCGGTTTGAAGAAGGGAAGGGCATTTTCGGCCGACACTGGGTAGGAATCTTGTCATAGCCGCCAACCTCCGGTCAGTTCTTTGTACCTCCTTTTTGTTGGTTGGTGCTCTCATATCCAGCACCGCCTTACACTTATCGGGGTTTGCTTCAATTCCTCGGTGTGTGAGTATAAAACGAGGAACTTTCCCGGGACTCCAAATGCACATTTTGCCGGATTGACTTTATTCGGTGCTTTCGTAACTTTTCGAATGTCTGTCCGAGGTCTTGGATGTGGTCTCCCGGCTTCATTGACTTGACGATCATGTCATCAATGTATACTTCTACATTTCGGCCGAGCTGGTCTTCAAAGACTTTGTTCATCATTCGTTGATAGGTGGCCCCGGCATTTTTCAACCCGAACGGCATAACATTATAGCAGTAATTGGCCTTGTCGGTTATGAAGGCCGTCCGTTCCTGATCTTCCGGGTGCATCGCTATTTGATTGTATCCGGAGTAAGCATCCATAAATGATAATAGTTGAAATCCGGATGAGTTGTCGACCAATTGGTCGATGCTCGGCATCGGGTACGAGTCTTTAGGGTAGGCTCTGTTTAAGTTGGTGTAATCTATACACACCCTCCAACTCCGTTGGGCTTTAGGACCATGACCGTATTGGATAACCATGTGGTGTATTGTATTTCCGGATGAATCCGGCCTCTAGTAGTTCCTTCACATGATTTTCTAAGGCGATCGCACTGTCGGTCCCCTGTTTTCGTCTCTTCGCGATACCGGGGTAGATCCGGTTTGATTGCCAACTTTGTGGTGGCGAGAAATTGGGGTCGATTTCGGGTACCTCGAGGCCCTCCATGCAAAAAGATCTCGGTTTGCTTTTAGGAAATTGCTTAATTCCTTTTTGAGCTCTAGGGTCATTGCGCCTCCTATCTTCGTTACCTGGGTCGGATCTTCCCCCAGGACTAAATCTTCCAATTCTCCCTCTGGCTCGGGTCTTGGGTTCTCGGGCTCCTCATCTCTTAAGTCCAATTCCACCACACTGACGGGTCGGCTCTGCTGCTTGCATTTTTTGCCGGCCGAGCTTCCCGTGGCGTTTTGATCCAGGGGTGATGACGCCTTCCGGTCCGTTCTCTCGCATGGTTTCATAATAACATTGTCGAGCTTCCTTACGGTCCCGGTTATGGTGATAACCGTATTTTTGGAGCCGACCATTTTTAACTTACGGTGCTTGGTGGATGCAACCATATCCCAGTTGTGGATGGTTGGTCCGCCCAAGATCATATTATACGGGGAGGAAGTCGGCCACGATGAATCTTACCCTCTCGGTTTTGAAGGCTTTTTAGTTCCCAAGGTCGGCTTGAGGTCGATGTACCCCTTCGGCTTGGATTGTTCGCCGTTAAAGCCTACGAGTGTTGTCTTGCATGGACGCTTGGTCTTCTTTATCCAAGTTCATCCTCTTAAAGGCGTCCCACATGATGATATCTCTTTGAGCTGCCGGGATCAACGAAAATCCTTTCCACAAGGCGGTTTACCGGGATCCGTAATTACCAATCCGTCTTGGTGCCCCGGTACGACGTCTTTTAGGTCTTCGGTGGTGGCCAGAATAATCTTTGGAGGCGTCGGCCGGTCATGGTTGTCTTTGAACTTGGGGGCTCTTCGACGGTACCTCCCTCAAGTATTTTCTTCTTTGACTTGAGGTGTCTCCTCCTCCGCCCATGCCTCCACTGATTACGTTACACATGTGGTTCATGTCTATCTCCGGAAACTGCTCGTCGTCGGATGATGATTGTCGTCCTATTCCATCGACTTTCCGATCGAGTGGGGCGGACTCGGGCTTCGGCCTTGTTTCCTTTTGTTGTTCTTCCGACCCTGTGTTTTTATCAGGTACTGGCGCAATTTACCCTCTCGGATGTATCTTTCAATTGCGTCCCTGAGTTCGAAGCATTGGTCCGTGGTATGCCCCGGTCCGTCGTGGAAATCACGAGAACTTTGATCGATCCGTGGTGGGTCGGAAACGTGGGGGCACTGGGTCGGTCTACCTTTCTCATCTCGTGGAGGCCACTTCTTTCCATAGCGGCCTCACGAAACATTGAGCGGGGTGTACCTCCCATACCTCGGCCCTCCTCTCGACTTGTCGGGTTTTGTTTTCTTTGTCTCGATTCGAGCACGGGGTCCTCTTTACGACCACTCGGTTGATTCTTGACCGGGGTGGTGTGCTTCGCTTTTCATCGCCATTAGTATTAGCGATCTCCATCTGTTCTACTTCCAGATATTGCTTCGCGCGGGTGTTGAACTCAGTGAGAGTGTATACCCGGTTCTTGAAGATGGAGTTTGCCAGCCGGGAAGAGGGTTCCAAGCCGTCCATGAGACAATGCACATGAACGCTTTCTGGGAGGGACCTTACCTGGAGGGCTACCACCTTAAATCTATCCAGGTATTTTTGTAGCGTTTCCCCTCCGTTGCTTTATCTTACTTAGGGTATCCGAGATTTGGGTTGTTTCGGCTAGTTGCGAAATTCGGTTCGAATTTGCGCCGAGGCCTTGAAAGTCGTGGATGGATCTTTTCGGCAGTGTGTGTAACCAAATTTGAGCCGGGCCGATCAAAGTGGCCGCGAAGAGCCGACTAATGACCGGGCCTTTGATTTGCCTTACGAACATTAGTAGCTCGAAGGCGTCGAGATGGGCCCTCGGGTCGGACACGCCATCATACTTCGGTAAAGAGGCCGGCTCAAATTTGCTAGGGTATGGAGCATTCTCGATTTCTTCCGAGAAAGGGCTGCTTTGTTGTGGCCGCTATATATTTCACATGATATTCCGGGGCGAGCCCTTTGGTGGGGCGGCCTCTCTGTCTCGGTCTTCGTCATCCGAGGTCTTCCCTAGAAAACGTTTCTTCCGAGGCCGGCGGGGTCTCGGGTCTCCTCATGCTCGGAGTCCGTTTCCGAAGAGGTTGTTTTCTTTGCATATCGGTCATGCCTTGAGCTTCTGACCGGCCGAGGGCCTCCGTGTTTCCGGGATATCCTTACTTTCTTTTTCTGTGTATCCGGTCTTGCTCGTGTTCGACGCTTTAGCTTGCCGGCGGTGGTCTTCCATGATCTGTTGCATTACTCGAAGTCTTCTTGACGTTGGAGGTCATGTCGCTTCTCCATGTTCTCTATCCTCCTCGGGATTGATTCTTTGTGTATTACGGAGGAGGATGAGGTGCGGGTTCGGTATGTCGTTGCACTTAGCTCGCGGGGAGACGAGGGCGTGTCGACACCTTGTTCCCATCCTTGCTACCATTGTTATTGGGGATGTCCTCGGCCGGGGAGGTCCTTGAGTTTGTTCTTCGCGACTGTCTCGGTCTGCGCACACGATGGACTCTCCGGTGAGGGTTCCGAGTCTTGCTTCTAGTAGTAGCCATTGTTGGTCACGGGGATCGAAATTTACGGTCCCCACGGACGGCGCCAATGTTCTGGTGTGGAACCAGATGTCCAGCCCAGGCGGCTGGTGGTTTGATTTTGGATTGGGTTGCCTCTGTCGGAGTATCTATGAGTGGAGATATCCCGGTGAGCAAGGAATCACCAAACACAAGGCCTTTCGCCAAAGGGGGGAGGGGGTACGTGTTTAGTGGGCGTTGTGTTGTGCAGTACTGAATGTAAAGAGCTGAGTTAGAACGTGTGTACCTTGGTGTTACCCCCTGGTATTTATAGGGTGCCGCGTGGTATCTTAACTGCCTATCTATCATATCCCTGGATTATGGATATGATAGATTACCCCCGATTGCGGGGAAACCGGGATACTCGGGATCCTACTACTGGGCCGTCAACTGGCTGGGCCGAGGTCCGGGTATGCCCTTGCTGGGTCGTGCCCTTATTGGGCCGTGAGTCAGATCCGTAACACATATACATACATATAACTTGTAATAATTTATTGTGTGTATATACACATAAACATAAATGGACACACACACACACAGATATATATATATATATATCTGTGTGTATTTATATATGTACACATACACACACAGTATACACACATGTGTGTGTACACATTGACACATATGTGTACACACGTGACACACAAGTTTGTGTACACACACTATACACACACGTGTGTGGACACACGCGACACACATGTGTACATACATAGACATTAGGTATATTCAAATCCTTTATTTTAAATTTATATCAACCATCTAAATATTCAGTTGTTTTGTTTGAAGATTTCTTGTCTTCATATTAAAAATATAAACAACACCCTATTTCATTTGAGAATATTTCATCGTGTATAAATTAAAATTTGGATGACAAACCTTTTAATTTTTATACTTGATTACCTCTGTGGATGTTAAAAAAATATAAACAATAACATGTTATACTTTAAACTTTTCACCCCGTACTTATTAAAAATATAAAACCCAACTTGTTTTATTTAAAAAATTATTATTTAAAATATAAATAATGCCATATTTTATTTCATAACTTTTACTTGTTTTATTTAAAAAATTATTATTTAAAATATAAATGATGCCATATTTTATTTCATAACTTTTCACCCATGCGATTTAAAATATAGATAACTTTATAGTCTAAAGTTATATTTGGTCCCTAATTTTACATCTAGTTCTAGCTAGTTTAGTCACAACGTTATAGTTTCATTTAACTGAAAAAGCTTACTAAACGAATTTAAATGTTAACTCTGCAATTATATAACCCATGAACATAGAAAATTTTGTAACAACATTTCTTTTCATTTGATTATATTAAGGGATTAAAATTTCACCATGCTTTGTTAGTATTTAAATGCTGAGTCACTGTCTAAATTTTTTTGACTTGGTACTTTTCGTTATTACTATGTTTGGATGAGAAGAAAACTTGAGAGGAAAGAAAATGGGGAGGAGAGAAAATGTTATCACCCCCGCTATTTGGGTGGACGGGAGAAATAGAGAGGAAAGAAAATGAGTAAGTATATGAATGACTAAAATACCCTTCTGTATAAAAATATATTATATTTAAAATCAAATTAAATAACACAATGCATCATATTAACATTAGCATCATTATATAATTTAAAACCAAATTATTTGGTAAGATAAATTTTTATTTTATTATATTTTAAAACCAAATATTTTTTAAGAAATTACTTTTCAAGTTAAGAAAGATGAATAATTTTTAAATTAAATATAATAATAGAAATAAATAAATTATAGATTACCTATCATTATTAAGAAAAAGTAAAAGGTTTAAAATGGAATATAAATGAATAAATAAATAAGTAATAAACGGACAAATTCCAAAAAAAACAGGAAAATGTATTCTTAAATGCACGTGCGGAAAATGTATTCTTAAAGAGAGAGAGAGAGAGAGAGAGAGAGAGAGAGAGAGAGAGAGAGAGAGAGAGAGAGAGAGAGAGAGAGAGAGAGAGAGATTTATTAATGATTTTTATTTATGCATACGTGAGAGCAAATAATAAAAAATGAGGTTGGTTCCCATTTTCTCTACATATGTGCATAGATAAGTTGGAGAGAAAATGATGTGGGTCCCATGCCCCATTTCTTCCCAACTTTTGTTTCCTCCTACTTTTCTTCCTTCATCCAAATAGGGGAAAACATCATTCTCTCCTCATGACACTCATGGTGTTAAAAATAATAGATTAAGTAAATAAATTTTATAAATTTAAGTGACTAAACTAAAATCTCATATAAAATAAGAGGTCTAGAGATGGCATGGGAGGCAAGCTAGCTAGAGGCATGTTGTGGTTGAAAGTGACTGTCAAACAGTCATTGCATTACTTTCCAAAGAAGGTATTGCAACTTGTGAGTCTCATCTTATGACTCGGATACTAGCAATTACTCGACGTCAATGAGATATAAGGTTTTGTCACGTTCTAAAGGAAGGGAATCAGTGTGTGGACTGGTTGGCTAACTTTGCTTTGGCTCATGTGAAGCTTTCTGATGGAGTTCATCTATCTGATCTTCCTCCAGGACTCTACTGGTTTCTCCTACCTGACTTGATGGTAGTGCACTTTAGGCATTGTTGAGGTCCTTAATCCTCTATTTTATTTTTCTAGTTTTTCTTTCCCTGTATAAAAAGAAATAAAATCTCATATAAAATTAGAGAACTAAACATTTACTTTAGCCTATTTTATAATATGTTATCTTTTGGAACTTTGCATGTTATAAAGTTAAACATCATATTTTGTTCAAAAAATTAGTACTCCATGCACCTTGGTGTATTAGAAGGTATTTTAAAAACTACTTGATATTTTGAACTTATACATACTTAAAATATAAACAACGTAACAATCATATTATTCTACAACTTATTACCTTGTGTGTGTATTAAAAATAAAAATAAAAAATTATTTTAAAGCATAAAGTAGCATCCAGCACCTCTAATATTTATGGCGCATCCAAAATTTTGATGTTATTTTTCCAGTTATTTATGGTGCACCAGTTATTTTATTTTTCTAGGGCTTCCAGCACCCCTAATGTTATGTTCCAATTACATCTAACGTGAAAAATGATATCAGAGTATTGAATGCACCATAAATGAGATTAAGATGTTAGAAGTAATTGAAAAATAACATTAAAATGATGGATGTTAATGGAGATAGCAATTGAGATGAGAAATGTAATACCCGGATAATTATTTATCTGGAATATTATATTTCGATAAATAATACCTATTGGAAATAGGTGAATATGTGGTCTCAAAACTAATGAAATAATTACCTTATTTTCTAAGGTAATTTCTATTGAAATTAGGGTGAATAAAGAGCTAAAAATCCCTAAATGCAATTGTGGGTCATAAAATGCCCCGAAAATATTATGATAAATCTCAAGAGGCAATAAAATATTTATTAAAAATTAGAAAGTATGTTGTCTCTAATTTTAGGAATTTTTGGGATTATTTTCCTTGGAAAATAATGAGGCAAAATTAAATATAATTTTGGGGAGCATAAGTTGCCCCATGATTTTTAATATTTTACATGGAGCATAAAATACCAATGTCAGTAAAATAGTTGTGAGAAAATAATTAATCTCAATTAAGAAAATTATCAACAATTAGTAAGTGATTAATTAAGTAATTAATGGCTAATTGTTTAAGCTTGAACAAGAGAGTATTCAAGGTAAATTGTGTAAAACCCTTTAATTAAGTGTTTATGACTAAGATTAGCATAAAGTATACTTGCTAATTAATTAGAAAAGGTTAAGAATAATGTATGAGATTGCTAATCATAGGATTAAGGCCCTAATTAAGCTTTCTAATTAAATTAAGATATAATATTAAAGTAATTAAAAAATAAATATAAATAAAATAAAAGGGGAATGGCGAAATTTAGGTGTGAAAAGGGTTGTGGATTTTTGAGAAATAATATCATGATATTTGTTATTTAAATAATAATATAAATGAGATATTTGTGGAAAAAGCAAATAGGATAAATGAGAACCGATAGAAATTAAATCATATCTCAAAATAGGTGAACTAAGTATCTAACATCGGGACTTATTATAAACGAGTATAATTTTATCCGGAGCGGGTAGTTTGTCTCCGAAGTTATTTCCGTAACCGAGGCGGCGTTTATCCGAAAATGTTCAGCGGCTACGGAATACCCTTAATGGGATCAAAAATTTAGTTAACCCAAGTATTTTGAAAGAGGATGAATAGACCTTCAGAGCTGTGTTGCTGTATTTTTGAGATTGGTTAAGATTACGCGATTAGGACACTGAACAGAGAACTTTATCGGTACAAAATCAAAAAGCAAGAAGGTGACATCATGGTGATGTAGGAAACTTCTTCTAAAAGGAGGATCCAAGGGCCAAGAAGAAGACTTGCAACAAAAACAAGATCCGACGGTTGACATCAGTCCTTGATAATTTAGATAACCCTGATATCAGTTTCTGATAACTCTGATAATTCTGATAACTCGGATAATTGCCACTTTGTACTGGACAGTAATTCCATCCTAACCTAGAGCTTATATGTAGAGCTGGGCCATGCTGGATGAAACTCTGAGACCAGCAAGGATAAGTACATGCAGTATTTGACTCATGTAGAGGAACTCCCGATACGAAATTCTGTACTCGTTTCTGAGTAGACCGAATCAACGAAATTCTGAACGAGGGAAATATTGCGGGTGCCTGTTCGTTTGTAGTGTAGATACTAAGTGCGATAAAGTCTATGTGCAGTGTAGATACTAGTGCGATAAAGTCTGCAATATACTAATCATTGTCTTCCTTGTATATCTAAACGTTTTCCCTGATAAAGGAAAAAGAACGAGACATGGCGAATTTAAGAGGAGCCGGAGCTCCCAGAGGCCGGGGCAGGGGCCGTGGTGGAGGACGAGGTAGACAACCTCGGGTGAATCCAATACCAAACCAACCAGAGCAGAATGAGATGCAGGAGATGAGGGGAACTCTGCACGAACTGAGGACTCTTGTTGATGAACTTCTGGGAGAAAGGCGGTAAAGACAAGCTGAGAGACAAATAGAGGATCAGAATGCTGAGGAAGAAGAAGAAAATGAGCAAAGTGACGAGCACGCTGAGGAAGCCGAGGAATCTGATAGATCGCAGTCACCTCCTCGACGAGGAAGAGTAGGGGAGACCACACAACACTGGGTCACGCAATTTTGCAAGCTCAAGCCACCCGCTTTCCATGGGAAGAACGATTTGGCTGAGGATTGGCTGATGAGTCTAGACAAAATCTTTGAAGTCATGGACTGCCCAGATAATCGGAAGGCTCAACTTGCGATTTATAAGCTCGAAGGAGATGCGCATAGATGGTGGAAAAGCGTAGCGCAACCTTGCGAACCCGTTCGCCCTCTCACTTGGGAGAAGTTCCTAGAGAAGTTCAACGAAACAATATTTGCCTCCCTCAACTCAAGTAATCAAGGAGGCGGAGTTTCTCCATATCCAACAAGGCTATAACGAATCCTTTGATGACTACTTTGCCCGGTTCACCAATCTGTCGCGATATTCGTCATACCTAAAGAGTACTGACAACGAAAGCTGGAAGGCGAATAGGTTGATTTACGGGTTAAGGTATGAGATAAGAGAGAAGCTGGTATCTCAGCAATTTCCAGAAATGGCCCAAGCAGTGGAATCATGCCGATGGATTGAGCGTAACCAAAGGGAGCTACGTAGATCCCGAAAATTTAACACTAGCAGTGCAGGTCGTGACGAGGTTAGCCGTGAAAATTCCTCGCGAAAGAGAGAAGCACCGTGGAGTGACTCCCAGAGAGAAAGCAAGAGGCCATTCCAGACTGGGCAACGGAACAACTCAAGAATGCCGGAGACCCGACCGTGTCCAAGATGCGGAAATTTCCATCATGGTATGGACTGTGATAGGAGACAGATTTGCTACAGATGTCGGAAGCCGGGACATTTCATCGCAGACTGTCCTGAGAAACCTGCTGAATTGATGTCACAGAAACCAGGCCGAATGTACGCACTCACCGATACAGTGGACAGAGAACTTCCGGAGAGGGTTCAAGGTACTATCTTGTTTAGTAGGGAATCTCCTCCAGGCATCATATGATCTTACGAATCACCTAGGAATGCATGCCTATGAATTTTTATGTGAGTTGATAATAGTTACCTTACTTGACGTTAAAAAAAAGACTCTAGTTTCTGATGTATGTTCCTTAGTTATTATTGTCCGACTGCGATCGTGTCATTGAGTAGGAGGTATCTTGTGTTGTCATGGTGTATGGGCGCCATGGAAACATTTAAGGTATCTTGTGTTACCATGGTGTATGGGCGCCATGGGGAATTTTTGATGGCGGTGTTGACCACGGTATATGGGTGCCACGGGAAACACTATATATCAGAGTACGATATGTCAAGATCTTTGTGGTCAAACCGGAGCAAATTATCGATCGAATGACTTGAAGATATTCTGATAGAATAAAGATCCAGAACATATAGTCCGAAGTTTAGTTAGTACAGAGTCTAAATTGGTATAGAGCAAATTTCGAGGCGAAATTTTGTTTAATGGGGGAGAAATGTAATACCCGTATAATTATTTATCTAGAATATTATATTTCGATAAATAATACCTATTGGAAATAGGTGAATATGTGGTCTCAAAACTAATGAAATAATTACCTTATTTTCTAAGGTAATTTCTATTGAAATTAGGGTGAATAAAGAGCTAAAAATCCCTAAATGCAATTGTGGGTCATAAAATGCCCCGAAAATATTATGATAAATCTCAAGAGGCAATAAAATATTTATTAAAAATTAGAAAGTATGTTGTCTCTAATTTTAGGAATTTTTGGGATTATTTTCCTTGGAAAATAATGAGGCAAAATTAAATATAATTTTGGGGAGCATAAGTTGCCCCATGATTTTTAATATTTTACATGGAGCATAAAATACCAATGTCAGTAAAATAGTTGTGAGAAAATAATTAATCTCAATTAAGAAAATTATCAACAATTAGTAAGTGATTAATTAAGTAATTAATGGCTAATTGTTTAAGCTTGAACAAGAGAGTATTCAAGGTAAATTGTGTAAAACCCTTTAATTAAGTGTTTATGACTAAGATTAGCATAAAGTATACTTGCTAATTAATTAGAAAAGGTTAAGAATAATGTATGAGATTGCTAATCATAGGATTAAGGCCCTAATTAAGCTTTCTAATTAAATTAAGATATAATATTAAAGTAATTAAAAAATAAATATAAATAAAATAAAAGGGGAATGGCGAAATTTAGGTGTGAAAAGGGTTGTGGATTTTTGAGAAATAATATCATGATATTTGTTATTTAAATAATAATATAAATGAGATATTTGTGGAAAAAGCAAATAGGATAAATGAGAACCGATAGAAATTAAATCATATCTCAAAATAGGTGAACTAAGTATCTAACATCAGGACTTATTATAAACGAGTATAATTTTATCCCGGAGTGGGCTGTCTCCGAAGTTATTTCCGTAACCGACGGCGTTTATCCGAAAATGTTCAGCAGGCTACGGAATACCCTTAATGGGATCAAAAATTTAGTTAACCCAAGTATTTTGAAAGAGGATGAATAGACCTTCAGAGCTGTGTTGCTGTATTTTTGAGATTGGTTAAGATTACGCGATTAGGACACTGAACAGAGAACTTTATCGGTACAAAATCAAAAAGCAAGAAGGTGACATCATGGTGATGTAGGAAACTTCTTCTAAAAGGAGGATCCAAGGGCCAAGAAGAAGACTTGCAACAAAAACAAGATCCGACGGTTGACATCGAGTCCTTGATAATTTAGATAACCCTGATATCAGTTTCTGATAACTCTGATAATTCTGATAACTCGGATAATTGCCACTTTGTACTGGACAGTAATTCCATCCTAACCTAGAGCTTATATGTAGAGCTGGGCCATGCCGGATGAAACTCTGAGACCAGCAAGGATAAGTACATGCGATTTGACTCATGTAGAGGAACTCCGTCGAAATTACGTACTCGTTTCGAGTAGACCGAATCAACGAAATTCCGAACGAGGGAAATATTGCGGGTGCTGTTCGTTTGTAGTGTAGATACTAAGTGCGATAAAGTCTATGTGCGGTGTAGATACTAGTGCGATAAAGTACGCAATATACTAATCATTGTCTTCCTTGTATATCTAAACGTTTTCCCGATAAAGGAAAAAGAACGAGACATGGCGAATTTAAGAGGAGCGGAGCTCCCGCAGGCGGGGGCGGGCGTGGTGGAGGACGAGGTAGACAACCTCGGGTGAATCCAATACCAAACCAACCGAGAGCGAGAATGAGATGCGGGAGAGATGGGGAACTCGCACGAACCGAGGACTCTTGTTGATGAACTACGGGAGAAAGGCGGTAAAGACAAGCCGAGAGACAAATAGAGGATCGAATCGAGGAAGAAGAAGAAAATGAGCAAAGTGACGAGCACGCCGAGGAAGCCGAGGAATCGATAGATCGCGATCACCTCCTCGACGAGGAAGAGTAGGGAGACCACACAACACCGGGTCACGCAATTTTGCAAGCTCAAGCCACCCGCTTTCCATGGGAAGAACGATTTGGGCGAGGATTGGTGATGAGTCTAGACAAAATCTTTGAAGTCATGGGCGCCGGATAATCGGAAGGCTCAACTTGCGATTTATAAGCTCGAAGGAGATGCGCATAGATGGTGGAAAAGCGTAGCTGCAACCTTGCGAACCCGTTACTGCCCTCTCACTTGGGAGAAGTTCCTAGAGAAGTTCAACGAAACAATATTTGCCTCCCTCAACTCAAGTAATCAAGGAGGCGGAGTTTCTCCATATCCAACAAGGCTATAACGAATCCTTTGATGACTACTTTGCCCGGTTCACCAATCTGTCGCGATATTCGTCATACCTAAAAGTCGACAACGAAAATTTGGAAGGCGAATAGGTTGATTTACGGGTTAAGGTATGAGATAAGAGAGAAGCTGGTATCTCAGCAATTTCCAGAAATGGCCCAAGCAGTGGAATCATGCCGATGGATTGAGCGTAACCAAAGGGAGCTACGTAGATCCCGAAAATTTAACACTAGCAGTGCAGGTCGTGACGAGGTTAGCCGTGAAAATTCCTCGCGAAAAGAGAAGCACCGTGGAGTGACTCCCGAGAGAAAGCAAGAGGCCATTCCGGGACCGGGCAACGGAACAACTCAAGAATGCCGGAGACCCGACCGTGTCCAAGATGCGGAAATTTCCATCATGGTATGGACTGTGATAGGAGACAGATTTGCTACAGATGTCGGAAGCTGGGACATTTCATCGCAGACTGTCCTGAGAAACCTGCTGAATTGATGTCACGAAACCGGGCCGAATGTACGCACTCACCGATACGGTGGACGAGAGAACTTAGGAGAGGGTTCAAGGTACTATCTTGTTTAGTAGGGAATCTCCTCCGGGCATCATATGATCTTACGAATCACCTAGGAATGCATGCCTATGAATTTTTATGTGAGTTGATAATAGTTACCTTACTTGACGTTAAAAAAAAGACTCTAGTTTCGATGTATGTTCCTTAGTTATTATTGTCCGACTGCGATCGTGTCATTGAGTAGGAGGTATCTTGTGTTGTCATGGTGTATGGGCGCCATGGAAACATTTAAGGTATCTTGTGTTACCATGGTGTATGGGCGCCATGGGGAAATTTTTGATAACTGGTGTTGACCACGGTATATGGGTGCCACGGGAAACACTATATATCAGAGTACGATATGTCAAGATCTTTGTGGTCAAACCGGAGCAAATTATCGATCGAATGACTTGAAGATATTCTGATAGAATAAAGATCCAGAACATATAGTCCGAAGTTTAGTTAGTACAGAGTCTAAATTGGTATAGAGCAAATTTCGAGGGCGAAATTTTGTTTAATGGGGGGAGAAATGTAATACCCGTATAATTATTTATCTAGAATATTATATTTCGATAAATAATACCTATTGGAAATAGGTGAATATGTGGTCTCAAAACTAATGAAATAATTACCTTATTTTCTAAGGTAATTTCTATTGAAATTAGGGTGAATAAAGAGCTAAAAATCCCTAAATGCAATTGTGGGTCATAAAATGCCCTGAAAATATTATGATAAATCTCAAGAGGCAATAAAATATTTATTAAAAATTAGAGTCTCTAATTTTAGGAATTTTTGGGATTATTTTCCTTGGAAAATAATGAGGCAAAATTAAATATAATTTTGGGGAGCATAAGTTGCCCCATGATTTTTAATATTTTACATGGAGCATAAAATACCAATGTCAGTAAAATAGTTGTGAGAAAATAATTAATCTCAATTAAGAAAATTATCAACAATTAGTAAGTGATTAATTAAGTAATTAATGGCTAATTGTTTAAGCTTGAACAAGAGAGTATTCAAGGTAAATTGTGTAAAACCCTTTAATTAAGTGTTTATGACTAAGATTAGCATAAAGTATACTTGCTAATTAATTATAAAAGGTTAAGAATAATGTATGAGATTGCTAATCATAGGATTAAGGCCCTAATTAAGCTTTCTAATTAAATTAAGATATAATATTAAAGTAATTAAAAAATAAATATAAATAAAATAAAAGGGGAATGGCGAAATTTAGGTGTGAAAAGGGTTGTGGATTTTTGAGAAATAATATCATGATATTTGTTATTTAAATAATAATCTAAATGAGATATTTGTGGAAAAAGCAAATAGGATAAATGAGAACCGATAGAAATTAAATCATATCTCAAAATAGGTGAACTAAGTATATAACATCGGGACTTATTATAAACGAGTATAATTTTATCCGGAGTGAAATTTGTCTCCGAAGTTATTTCCGTGTAAGAAGGCGTTTATCCGAAAATGTTCATGAGGCTACGGAATACCCTTAATGGGATCAAAAATTTAGTTAACCCAAGTATTTTGAAAGAGGATGAATAGACCGGTAGCCGTGTTCTTGTATTTTTGAGATTGTTAAGATTACGCGATTAGGACACCGAACAGGGAACTTTATCGGTACAAGATCAAAAAGCAAGAAGGTGACATCATGGTGATGTAGGAAACTTCTTCTAAAAGGAGGATCCAAGGGCCAAGAAGAAGACTTGCAACAAAAACAAGATCCGACGGTTGATATCCGATATGAAAAGTGTGAATAGTGTCTCAGAATTTTCTATAAATAGGACCCTTCATTCATTCAAATTTTCACACAAAATCCTCTTGAAATTTTGAAATCTTGGAGTGGAAGAGCTCTTCAGAAAGTTGTATTAAAGCCCTGGGTAAGTTCTTCGGTCCCTAGTCTTAAGCTTTAGTAGTTCTTTCGGTAGTTGTAGTAGAAATGCTAGTTAGATCTTTAATTTGCCAAGTTAGTTTAGATATCATGTTTTAGGGATAAATATGATATTTATTTCAAAAATATATTGGAGGAAGAGATATGGCAAAATTTTGGAAGATTAGAGTCAAAGTAGCGAAGCTCTGGCGAAATTTCGCCGATTAGTCAAATTAGGGGCAAAATGGTAATTTGTACCTAAAATGCCTGTTATGATGCCAAATATTGATAGATACCTATGATCACGTACCGTTGTCGTACCGCTGTCAAACGCACCGTTTTCCATCAAACGTACCGAAGTACCGTCAACGAAGGTACGTTCGCGTACTGTAACACTAACTCTGATGTTTATTGTATGCGTACATGTGCTATGTGTATGGTATGCTTATGTGAGGTAGTTGATAGCTCTGTGGTATGTTCATTGTACTGTTGTTAAGCTTGCTGGGTGTTGGGATACGTTTGCTAGGTGCGAAACGATTGCTAGGTGCGAATCGTATGCCAAGTGTGACATATCTGCTAGGGGGCTCATATGATGTTGGGATATGCTTGTTAGTATGCTCATATACTGTCTATGTGGTGTATATAAACATGAGGTTAACTGTTACCTGAGGTTCAATGGGCATTGAACCTCGGCTCTTAACATAGCGTCGGGTTCGGGAGGGCGAGAACCAAGGAGAAAGGCAAGCAGCACGCATAGGGACTCGGCTGAAGACTTTCTTCTGTTGTTATTTACTTTTGAAAACACTCGGTATGATGTACCGTTACTGTAAACAGCCAGACTTACAGCATTTTGAATATATATATCTGTTACTCAATCGCTCCGATGTTCTACTCTGATGAAAAAAAAAATTATACTGCTTTTGGAAAATGGGATGTTACAGGAAATAGGACCGCCATCATACCAAAACAATGTTTAGTATGGGTTGCAAAGGAACAAGAGCAAAATAATTTCTTGAGTGGTGACATTTGATATAAGTAAAAGAAAATTGAAAATATTAAAATACTAAACTGTCCCTGACTCTTGAAAACTGTTAGCTCAATGGGTGATAAAATAATATAAGGACCCATTAGTCTTTTTGTTCATAGAAGTTACTTTACATTTTTATGTGGATGGAAATAATTAGTGTGATACCTTAATCCAATATCACTTACTAGAATTGTTAGTCATTTAACAAATACTAGTGACCCAATCAGTATCCTAGAAAAACTGAAAAATTTAAAATCTTTGCTAATACCTTGGGTACTATTCGTAATATTAAAATGAGATTTTTTTTTAGAAATATTTTTTGAAAATTCTTAAAATTCAATCTAACTTCAAAAATAGAGGTTTATACCTTTTTTTTTTTTTAAAAAAGAAACCTTTAAAAAAAAAATATATTACTAAACACACAATATAAGACATTTAAACTGCATTGTACACTACGGCTCTAAAAGAATTTACTCCCTCCGTTCCACAATATAAGACATTTAAACTATACCAAGGGAAACAAGAAATTACAATTAAGTCATTTAATGTCATAAAATGTAAAATTTTCCACTTTTACCATTCTTGAGAAATGTGTTTAATTACATTGGAAATGTTATTTTAAAGAGATAGGGGATATAATGAGTGGATAAAGTTGAAAAATGAGTATTAATCACATGAGGAAAACAAGAAAGACCATTAATTAAACTAGAGGTGACTCATATTCTAGATCATGCCTTCCTTCTATCAGTACCCGGACCAGAGGTTAGCACAAGTGGTAAGCGGCTTGTGTTGCTTAAACAAAGTCTCGAGTTCGAGCCTTATGAATGCAGAAAATCCCCGCTGGGAGATTCTCCCACCATTGCTAGGTGCGCGACGCGGGTCAGATCTAGATTAGTCAGGACGAAGCTCTGGACACAGGATGGGCAACCAAAAATAAAATAAAAAATACATTGAATTTGTTGGTTGGATTTGTGATAGAATGATTTTGTATTTATTTTAAATTCATTATTTCACCGTGAGTAGCTACACAAAAAGATATTATAAGAGAGTAATGAACACTGTTTAGTTTTCATTATCAATTTTTTTAGTGTTGATTAGATTGTGTTATTGTTGTGTTATTTTATATAGTATTTTTAGTGGGTTGATTTTGATCACACAAGAAATAGAGGGTTGATAAGTTGTATAATTTAGATTTTAAATAATACTCATTGAATTAATTTGTACTCAAATTTATTAAAATATATTAATTAAGATTTATTAAAATAATATTGTAGCCTTTCAATAGGCTTCAAGCCAATTTAAAACCTACAAGGTGTAGACCTCTAAGCCTACTCAAAGCCTACTTGGCCTAACTTCTTGAACCTGTTTAAAGGCCTCCAATCTTGGTGTATGGATTGCAATTTCTCGGCTTATTTTGTATTATTATTGGTATTGTGTGGAGGCCAACTAGAAAGGTTTGTGTTTTTGGTGTTGAACTTAAAAATCAAGGTATAATATTGGACAAATGCTTTTGTTTTGATAATAAGACGAACTTCATTAAACAAAGTATAAAAGGGTTACACTGTAAATGGGCTGCCTTACATTACCATTAGAAGATCAAACCAAGAAACCTAATAAGCGAACAAAAGGGTAAAGCTACAAGGAAATAGGACAACTAACGAAAATAAAAGATCTACAGTTATAATATGCCTCGGCCCATCATACATTACGCATTCACCAAAAGAGAACCACCCCAAACTAATAATCAAAAGATGCAAGAAAAAACATTCGGAAAGTTAGGACATTGTAAAGAGCATTAGAGATTATTAAAAAAAGACACATTGGATGCTCGAAGCCCAAAATTAAAAAGTACAATGGAAGAAAAATCTCAAGAAGAAGGTTTTTTTAGGCAAAACAAAAGGAAGAAAGCAAGAAACACAGAGGATAACTATTACTGAAATGTCATCAATGCCACCACACTAATTTCAAAGCTTTGAATTGAATGATCAGTTCAAACCATTTAGACTTCTTTTGGTATAAATTTCTTCTGCTTCTCTTTGCGACTCTCGTGGAGAAACTTAGCCACCCTACAGAACATAAAAGACACACATTAGTTCATATTAAAACCGCTACAACGGGATTGTCGCCTTCTCTAATTTCTTTCTTCCATATTCTTCCTTCACCTTTCTTACATCCTAAACTCTGCTCCTATCAGGTTTGGTTTTGTATTAAATATTTTTCTCTTAAATGATTACTTCTTTTCTTGTTTTTCTAGTGATTTCTTATATGTTTATCTTTTCAGCGGTCTACAAATTTCTCCTCCTCTTCCGACTTTTAAATTTTACACCAACACAACCCAATAATATAATTCATATTGTAATTGATTCATTAATTATTTCTACAAATAAATGCAAATCATATCTTAACACAAAATAAAATACTCCCTACATTCCTTAATATATTTAGAAAGTTAGTTAATATAATATGTATTTTCTAAAACACCTAGTCATCTTCTTTAATTCCCTTATTTTGTCTTCTCTTTGATTATTTTTGAACGAGCATGAATAGGGGTAAAGTAGGAAAATATTGACAAATTTGAAAACTATACCTTATATTTAGAAGCAAAATTAAATCACAAATATGTCTTATATTAAGAACTAGAGATGTAAATTCATAATAATTAAGTTAATAACTAATGATAACTTTTTATATATGATTTAAATAATAAACTATTTCTATATTAATTTTTTTTAAAAAAATACTTTTTGAAATCAAGTAATTAATTTTTTATGTGATTTTTTAACATACAAAATAATATGATAATATTTTAATATTGAAATAAATTTTATAAACTTGTCGGCTTGAGAGAACTATTTTTCTTTTTCATGGCCTTAGTTTTAGTATAGGTTTTCCAGTCACTACAGTTTTGATGCCAGAATTTTCAATAATTTCATACATGGCGTATCATTTCTAAATCCGCTACAGTATTGGTTAAAATCACTACTGGTAGTGAATATTATATATTTGTGAGCAGAGATCCATACCTTTTGAGAGCCTCTGTATATGTTTCCTTTGGGTCATCTTCGAGCTCGAAGGTTTCTAAGTTCATCCTCTTAACTTGTTTACCTAATATTTCATCGTTTGCCAACTCTTCCAGCTTACGTATGTTTTCGTCGGTGGCGCAGTCCATATCAATCATATCTCCACTTAATTCATTCGTCTGCTCAAATAAGCAGCATCAAAATAAAGTAATTTAATATATGCAATACTACCTCCAATTTTAAATAATAAAAACTAGTAATCCTTCCGATTCTAAATATAAAAGTCACTCTGTTTCTTAAATTTATAATTTTTTGTCCCTATAAACTATCTCCTATTAGTTACACACACTAAGAAGTAAGAAGTTTCTATAAGAAAGTAGTTTCAATACAAATGATTAAAGAAGATATATTTTAGGAAAACTAGGATATACTTTTAACAACTAAGTAACTTAATTAATTTCTTTAATTTTTGTAAATTAGTTTATCTCTTATTTTAAGGGCCAAAAGGAGTAGAAATTTTTCCTTTGATCCTAAATGTATGCAAGACCTTAATTCACTTTTTGGGGGGGGGGGTGGTTTACCCTCATAAATTGTTTAGTATTCCATTAATTCCCTTGATAAAAAAATATATTAAACATATTATTATAAAATTAATTTAAAATAAAAATATATTGTTATGACTATAAATATGCTATTATAATATTAATTTAAATAAAAAATATTATTGCAAATAAAAATATACCATTACAATAAAAAAATATTATATTATAATAAATTTAATTTAATATAATAAATATTTTATTATAAATAAAAAATATGCTATTATATAATTAATTTTAAATAAAATTATATTATTACAAATTAAACAGTATTAATCCATTTTTAACATATATCATGATATTAATTATAAATATAAATGTTATTATTAATTTAAATATAATTAAGGTGTAAATTAATATATAAATAAAAAAACATAAACTAATATGTTAGGGTGATGGTAAATTGTTAGGATCTCTCCCCTTCCCTCCCCTCCCCTCCTAAGCTAAACAATGGATCATTAAGTGAACAATAATTGCACGCTTGTAATATCCTAAATTTTGGGCCTAGAGACTTAAGGATAAGCCTATATCAGGCAGACGACTAAGCCCAGTTTGGGAAGAGTCTCAAGAATGTCAAGAGATAGAAAGCCTATTGGGGGCTATATGTTACGGCTATACTGGGCAGTGGACCTAGTATGTGTAGGCCGTAGAGTTAAAGTGGCAATGCATAAGGGCACAATAACGCATATACAGAGTCAATGGGTTGGCACAAAAAGGCCACCTAGCTATGTTATAAGGCACTGGAAGATTGATCAAGTAAAATGTACTGGTATTGGTGTGTACATGGTATTTTCAGGAAGCATATGTGTACCCTGAGTTTTTGGAAAATAACACTGGTATGTGGTGCCATGTGGAGGCCCACACATACAGAGTCTAACCTGGTGTTAATTGGCGAGTCTCGGGATATGTGGCGTAATCCTAAGTAGGCACCGATAAAGTGGCTTTAATTAAGTAAGGTCATGATGACTCATGATGACATAGCTTTTGAGTCGTCACCACAAGCTCATGACACGTGTCCCTCATCATGACAAAGCATAAAGCTACTTTTGTGTTGGTGCAATGAGAACGTGACACATGTTGACTCATCATGACAAGTGAAAAAGCTACTTTTGTGTTGGCGCAATAGAAACATGACACATGTCGTCTCATTATGACATACTTTTGTGTTCGTCTAATAGAAACATGACACGTGCCCACCATCATGACAAGTCAAAAGCTACTTTTGTTGGTCAAATGGAAATGTGACATGTGTCCCCTCAATATGACATAGCTTTTGAGTCAGCGCCACAAGAGCATGACACGTGTCTCGTCATTATGACAAGGCATAAACTACTTCTATCTTGGTCCAATGGAAAGAGGACAAGTGGCGCGTTCTGGACCATACACGTGGCGCATTCTAGACCAGACACGTGGCGCGTTTTAGACCACACCCGTGTTCTATATATACCTCTTCCCCCTCATTTTTTTAGGCCATTCTTGGCCAAAACATGGAAAAAAGAAGAGAGAAGGAGCGGAAAACGAGAGAGAGAGAGAGAGAGAGAGAGAGAGGGGAAAAGAAAGGGCCCGATTTCACCTCTGAATTGGTGTTTTTAGTCCCGGGACCTTCTCCAATGTTGTTCCTCTTGGCGAAAGCAATGTTTCTATGGTTTTCGATTCTTGATATAAGGTGTTTGGTGCCGATTACATGGTGGAGGAGCTGTCAGATCTCCAAACCAATCATAGAATCAAGGTAAGTAGGACTTGGATTCTTGCTCTACTCCCTTCAATCTTCATAGACATTCCTAAGACCTTGATGAATGATTCTTGCATGGTGTTTTGAAGTCTTGACTGGAGATACAAGGGAGTTCAAAGAGGAAAGATTTCAAGGAAGAGCTAAGATCAAAGACAAGAAGTATCGTTATTCGAAGCTTTAAGGAATTTTGGGAGTTGATTATCAATTTAAGAATTGACCAGGTAGTAACCTTAATCCTCATATGCTTTTATATGTCTCTGTATGGATGCTTTACCATGATTGTGTGTGCATTCGGTGTTGTTATATTTTCCAAGCGCTTTGGTACCGGAACTGTTGTGTGCAACTAGGGCCTTGCTATGCCCTGTAGTCTGTGCTGTGTGCTATAGAGATTGCTTGTTCCGGATTAGGCTTCGTGCCTCACTGTGTGCGATTTACTGAATGCTATGGTTTGTATTTATGGTTTTCTTACAAACTTTGAATATACTGAATGTATGCTCTGCTGCATAATTTACTTTGATACATGTTGTTAAGTAATATAATATAAGAATTAAGAGGTATCACACTACCCGCTACCCGAAAGGGCGAGGCCGGTAGGTGTGTAACAACGCTCCTCCCCTACCCTTCCGTACCCTTCCCGCACCATATGGAACTCCCAATATCATAAGTGAACAATACTTGCACTAGTCCATTTTCACGAGGTTTATTATCATCTATCCATTTCTATTCACCGTTCATTTTATATAAAAATACCAAAAATAAGTAGCGTAGGATTATCTTAGTTTATAGAATTAAAACTGAAACCCTATTTTCTCCCGTTAATTGCATGTTTTATTCATCTAGCTAGTAGTTTAGGATAATCAGCAGGGGCGGATCTTTGTAGAGACAATGGGGGGCCATGGTCCCCCAAAATTTTGTTCAGATTTTTTTTTTTAAAAAAAATTAATATAATATAAAATTGTATGTTATCTCATATATTAGACTTATTGAAATACTTTTATTATACATTTGGCTCCCCAAATATATTTTTTCAAGAAAATTAGTTAATGAGTAGACATTCAGCCCCCCAAATATTTATCCCAAGATCCATCACTGATAATCAGTAAAGGCTACCAAGAGTAAACACAACTCAAGTTGGATCATTGCGCTACAATCCTTATAATTTGGTTAATTTATTTGATATAGGACACAAGGCGATTGGGACATGAGGTCTAATCAATCATATGAATATGTTATGTTTTGCTTCATCTATAGCATTGCCATGTTTTCTATCCAAGTTTGATCATGTGTGTTTTAATGTGTATCGTGTTTACTTGATTGACAATACTTTGAGAATATGCTTGATCATGCATACTTAATGCTGGAATGGATTATTATGCTACAGAGATCCCTTCGAATCTCACCCCCAACATAATTTCATAGTATGCAATGTAAAGAGGGCAATCAAGGGCAAGTTAGGACGAAAGCGTGCAAGAGGAATTTCAAGAAGGTAAACAAGCAAAGTGGAAAGTTAAGACCTATGTCTCAAATTGGACATAAATTCGTACGAGGTATTTAAATTCACTCTAAGATAATATTTCCATATGTATAGGGTGATAATGTATGAATTGAAGCCTTATAAATGCCTAGGGCCTATAATATATATCCATGTAAGTATTAAACGATTTTGATGTTGGAGTTTATGGATGTCTCGTAACTATTTCATTCGTATATAGTAAAATATTCCTAATGATCATGAGAACTCTTATGTGAGAAGTAGACACTTAGAGTTTTCCAACAAATCTTAAATTGGGTCAATTATATGAATAAAAATGAGTTATGAATTCTTCACGTCAGGGCACAGTTTAAGGCCAAAAATATATTTTCCCATATAAAGGACTTCAAAATCTGTTAATGGAATTTAAGAGCAGCCTTGTATGATTTGGTTATTTGTATAATTAATATGTAAAGAATGAAACCTATTATTACGAATAAAAGGAGGAGAGCATAATATGTATGAAAAAGGTACCTGAAGTGCATTAATTGATCATGTGTACCTGAATTCTCAAATAATTTGATTTACGAAGGGCTCGGAAAACTGAGGAAAGGTGATAATCAACCATGTCCTGACAACCATCAAGAGTGAATTCAATGAGAGGACCAGCTGCCCATTTTAGAATTCCCCAATTTTGTGCAATTCTTGCATCATATACTACGTTTCCTAGTAACCATTCACACAACTTTCCAAACCAGTTCTGCCCTGTTTTTCCTTCAGGCTTTGCCTTTTCATCTGGTTTCCGAAATCCAGTTCCTAGTGACACCAAATATATTTTGTTATAGTCATTTGGCTTCACTTTTGGTACTGCTTCTTTGAGGTTTTCAGTTAGTTCCAATATAATTATTTTTTCCCTCTCTGTTTCTTTTGTGATTGTAGTACTAGTACTGCCAATCTCATCACGCCGCTCTTGTGCAACTTTACATTTAACTGTATGGCGTCTAGCAATCACGTCCTGCAAAGTAGGTGAGTTGATATATCAATCATCATCTAGAAAAAAAATAAAAAAGGAAAGAAAATAATTAATCTAAATTTTAAAGGGGAGCCACAAAAGTTATACAACTTTAAAATGAAACTGAATTTTGGACATATAAATTTTAAGTTTGGGTTCATTTCCGGTGTATAAAAAATAAAAGACAAAAAAAAAACAATTTTGTGTTGGGAAGCAAGGAGAGTTTCTCCACCCTTCATGATGCTTCCCGAGCCTAATAACTGATTTGGAGTCTAATTATGGCAAGTACTTATGTGAAGACAATGAAAACACAAATCAAAACACGCATCGATTAATTTGTCCAACAGTTTAGGAAGGCATCATGATGCTTTTGGAGCCAACAGTTTGTTACATAACTAAATTAATTTGGTCTTCAAAATAGGAGTTAGTTTAGGGTTTGTTTTAGTCTGGTACTGCTTCTCTGAGTGCTCGAGTTTGTTCCGATATATTAAGCCAACTCTGCGCCTGTGAGTCTATGAGTTGAATGTTTCATATATAATCATTCATCATAAGAAAAAATAGAAGAAGAAAAAATTAATTAATTTAAATTTTAAATTAACCTTAGGGAGCCCTGGTGCTGACGGCGGATCTTGTGGTGGCTGCCGATTTTGTACAACCTCACATATAGCAATCAAGGCCTGCAAAGTAGGTGGGTTGATTTGTCAGTCATCATATAGACAAAAAATAAAAAAAAGGAAAAAATAATTAATCTAAATTTTAAAGGGGAGCTACAAAAGTTATACAACTTTAAAATGAAACTGAATTTTGGATATACTACATCCGGTCATAATTATAGGACATATTTAACCGATTTTGGAGGGAAATTGATAAAAATTAGAACCAAAACAAACTCTCAAATATTGTCCTATAATTAGGACCGGAACAAGTATAAATTTCAAGTTTGGGTTCATTTAATTTCCGGCATTTCAAAAAAAAAAATACAATTTTGTGTTGGGAAGTAAGTTAGAGTTTCTCGCCCTTCATGATGAGCCTAATAAATGATTTGAAAGAATTTTAATAATGACCTACCAATCAACTTATACTCCTGTGGATCAATAATTTATTCCATTAAAGCACTCTATATTTATGGCCGTGTCATTTGAGCTCTGTCCAATGAAAACATAATAACTCATATCATTTTAATTATAATTGGTGATGAATCATCATAAAAAAATCCAAATTTATCTTATTTCAAAGAAAATATTGGTTGATCATTTTTTGTTTTAGTTTTTTTTTTTTTTTTTCAAATTAGAATGTTTTTCCCCCTTAAAAACAAGATAAAAATTAAATTTTTCCAGACGAGTAATCAGCCAATTAAGATTAAAATGATATAAGTTATTATGTTTTATTGGATAAAATTTAAATGACGTGGCAGTCCTGGGGAGTATGTACGTATTTCTTATTATAAATACCATGCATTGAGAGTTTGAGCCAACAGACATTAATGTAATTACCGGATTATTTGCTATAACCCCGCCATCAATCAAATGGAACTGTCGGTCATTATTTTCAAAATGATGTGGAGGAAGATACGTTGGTGCAGCTGTAGTTCCAATGCATATGTCTGACAGCTTCACATCGGCATCTACACCGTCCGTTCTTCTCACCTTACATCGTCAAAAATGCCATAATCAGATATTAGAATGTAATTTGGACAAAGATTTTAATAATTATCTCTCGCTAACAAACACATACCCTAAAGCTTGAGAAAATGTGAGGTCGGATTTGCTTCATGTCGAAGGTTGGAATTACAACGTTGGTCACTGTCTCACTCAGCTTTGTTTCTTCCAACTCGTTTTCAATGATTTTACGTAATTCTTTACCATCATACTTGGGTTTGTAGAGATAACATGGTATTCTTTGTATCCAACAGCTGCGACATATACAAACAGACGACTTGTTATGAGGGCTTAGCAAGGAAAATAATTTGACCAGACAAATAACGAAAGTTTTGAAACAAAATAACTTTTGACTTAAAAGGAAATTAACTCCATATAACTCCGACCCTATGGTTTTGAATTGTCTGAAAGATGAAAGATAGTTCTTGAATTTTAACTCAATATACAACTTACCATTTAAAATATTAATTCCTACATTTTTGAAACTAAAACTATATATTTTCAGAAACTTAAGGATTGAAGTTTTAAATGGTTAAAATAATAGGAATGAGTTGCATGAATTAAAGCTTAAGGACCGAGTTTTAACTAAGCGAAAACTATTGGGATTGAGTTTGAGTTGCATGAAATCAAAATTTATGAATTGAATCACAATCGAATCAAAATTAAAGTATAATGACTAAAATAGTTTTTTTTACTAAATTGTATAAACACATGTAATTGACTCCTTCCAAATAAAATTTTTCAAAGATAAATTTATAATATAGTACCCTTTTGGGGGGAAAATATGTTTGGATTCCTTTTTGTAGAATTCCACAATTTGCTCAGCAGTAAATTTAGGACGGTTGTTGTTGTTTTTATCTGGTGCAGTAAGCATGGCTGTGATAAGTCCACCAGTGCTGGTCCCCGCGATTACATCAAAATAGTCTGCGATTCTTACTTTTTCCCGTTCCTGATCTGCCCGTTCCTGATCTGCCAGTTCCTGAATTCCATCACCAAATTGAAAACGAAATCATTAGGATTTTTTAAGATCAAACACTCAACACCCTAATTATTATTATCATATTATTATATTCAATAACTTCGATTATGCTGCTCAGAACACCGAGGAATAACTTCGATTCAATAACTTTGTTTATATTCATTACTGCCGATTTATCAATCAACTCTCAACTTTCAAATTTTGATCATAAATACGATCATAATTAACATACTAAATGTAAATACATGATAAAAAGGGAAAAAAGGGTCCAAGTATTAAGATTCGATCGGAGAATTGGTTGCAATGGATCTTCAAATTAACACTATATATATTGACAAGATAAAAAACTATGTTCAAGGCTGGATCAATATGTAGTTGTATAATATTAAAGGATTGAGTTGATCATGTAAGAAAAGCAAAATAATTAAATTTATCTACTAATAAATTAAATATCCAAACCTCCATCAATAATAGCACAAGAATATTCAAACAATAATGAAATTAACCAAACCTGAAGCTTTTTCTCAAGGGATTCTAGAATAATTGCGGGGATAATCCCCCTAACACCACCTCCATCAATACTGAGAATAGTAACAATCTCCTCATGATGTTTCCTTTCTCCAACACCACTTTCATTAATATGGTGAATAGTAACAGTAGTCTTAGGGAGTTTCTTTTTTCTATTGTGCCTTTTGCCTCCCATTTAAGGTAAAAAGGAGGAAGATACACAAACAACGGATCTAATTGATGAAATAGATGTACACAAAAGATGAGTCGGGTATGTGCATTGAAGATCATCGTGAAAGGTATTTTTATACACGCACACACACCTAACTTGCATTTGGATTTCTTTATGATCTAATTGTAATTTATAACGACCAATACTTTATTTTCAATAACACCTGGACAAGGAATCCCAGATATCTAAATGGCCTATATGAGAGCTCTTGACTTCTAATTTGTTTAATGGAATGAATAAAAAGAAAAGGATTAACAATTATATCCATTTTGTACTGTTCGACAATCAACCCAAGAAGTGGATTACTTAAATACAAAAGAAGGCTTTGCTACATGAACATTAATTATTCCTGAAAAAATAACGAAGAACCCCCATTATTCTTGATTGATTGATTAATGGGAAAATCTCACTCAATTCCAACAACCAGAAAAAATATCAAAAAAATCTTAGTGTAGATTCCTTGATAAAAAAAAGTCTCTAAAGAGCAGCTATTTTTACACATAAACACAGCACCTAACTTGCATTTGGATTTCTTTATGATCTAATTATAGAATATCCAGCTAGACTAGGAATAATTTATAACGACCAAGACTTTATTTTCAATACCACCTCGACAAGGAATCCCAAATATATAAATGACCAATATGAGATCTCTCGACTTCTAATTAATTTAATGGAATGGATAAAAATAAAAGGATTAAAACTTATATCCATTTTGTCCTGTTCGACGATCAACCCAAGACGTGGATTACTTTTACATTACTCGTTGCAGCTCATCGATTCCCCTTGACGCCGTCAATTGACGTTTGTGTAAAACCAGACTTTGTTAGTTGTTAACTAGCTTTTCCATTTTTCTCCGTTTATATGTTTTTTCTTCATCTTCTTCTAGATCAAGAACGAAAAATTTGTCAAAGTGACAAAGCAAAACCAATGAACTATATATAGTGAAAGGCCGATGCTAACTTTTTTAGGGCATCTATAGTGTAAAAAAAAAAAAAACAGAGAGATCAGTTACGGTGTTAAATGAACAAGAGTGAGACGGATGGTAAAGGGTAAACGTAATCCAATTGCCTTAAGTCTTTTCTCTGGCTTATTCTCAAGCGAGGAAAGGGGTGCAAATTCAAAAAGTTAAATACAAGTGTAAAGTATACTTTTAGTCCTTTAAGCTTTAGATGAGGTGTATTTCTGGTCCCTTAACTTTATAAGTGTTACACTTCTACAGGCCTCACCTTTTCAGGTGGCAGGTAGACACTACTAGAAAATACTAAAATAGCTACGGAATTTGTGACGAAAAAAAATCCGTTGCAAATTGCAACGGAAAAAAAATTCCGTCGCAATTTGCAACGGAAACATAATTCCGTCGCAATTTGCAAAGGAAAATGAATTCCGTTGCAAAAGTTTGCAAGGGAAAAAGAATTCCGTCGCAATTTGCAACGGACAATTTAATCACTTGCAACCATTTGCAAGGGAAAAAGAATTCTGTCGCAATTTGCAACGGAAATTTAAATCCCTTGCAACAGTTTGCAACGGAAAAATAATTCCGTCACAATTGGGAAGGGAAAATTAAATCCCTTGCAAAAAATTGCAACGGAAAAAGAATTCCGTCTCAATTTACAACGAAAAAATAAATCTGTTGCAACAATTTGCAACAAAAAAATAATTCCGTCGCAATTTGCAATGGAAAATTAAATCCGTTACAACAAATTGCAAAAGTAAAAATATTCCGTCGCAATTTGCAATGGAAAACACAAATCCGTTGCAAATGTTGCAACGGAAAAAAATTCCGTTGCATTTTTTTTTTATCTAATGTAAATAATAATTAAATTTTAAAGCTTTCATAGACCATATAAGACTAGCAATGTATTTAATATATATTGGTATAAAATGTATAATAAATTATGTAATTCATTAACCATACATAATGTAACTAAGTATTTTCTTAGATTCTACACATCATCCAAGCCACGTGTAGTCAATGTTATTATAAGAGATAGTATTATTCATGAGTCGGTAACAATATATAATATCTCTTATTATATTTATACATAGTTAATACATAAGTTAAATTCAGGCACGATTAAGAATTTGTTAAAAGTGCAGGCCTGAATTTGGATTTTGGAATTTCAAATAAATTTAAATGAGATTCTCGCTATATCTTGCTTTACTTTTTTCTTAAGAAATTGTTTACTATATATATTGTTTACAAATAAATTACCAACAAAAATAAAAATTATGACAAAAAAAAAGTATCCCCTTCAAACACGCAAGTCAACTACTCCTAATTTTCCTATTGCTTTCCCTCAATCCATACCGCTTTCCTTTCCTTGTCCTTCATGCCTATCATGCGCCTTCTGATTCCATTTTTGTCCCTCCCAATTCCATATTCCATTCAACTTTACAATTTTTTTTAAAAAATTTAATAGGGTAGACATCACTATTAATATCAAACCCACGGTCTCTAACTTATTAAAGAGTTTTTAGGCCACTAAACTATAAACTTATTGACAATGAACTATACACTACATATTTCTTGAGTTTAATAAGCTTGATGACTTTATTGAATGTGAATCCACATTAGGTGTTTGCCAAAAAGTTTGAAGGGAGAAATTAGAGTAAAAATGGATAGTTATACATGATTATTGTAGCATAAATCAAATTTTGGAATTGGGGGTATCTTGAGAAGTCATTCTATTTCTTGAAGAAATAGAATTGGTAGTTTATTAGTATTGGTGCTTCCACTTCTCTTAAGTTCGATTCTCAATTCTGTCCCTCCCGTTGTGCTGAGTTTGTGTATTCTGCCATCGTGGTGACAACGTACGGTTAGTGTCCTTCATTCTTATGCCTTCCTTCGTTTGTCTTGTTATACTCCTTTCCTTATCCTGGTATGCCTTCCTTCGTGGGTAAGTAACCAAGCGTGGATCGAAGCAATCACCGAAGTTCCACCCGAAGTCACTAGAAATTTCTTCCTCCCTCTAGTGGTATGTGCGCGGTGAATAAGAGGAATGCTAGGGTGATTAAAAAAATCTGATGGGTTTTATCCATTTATTTCATTATTATTATATTATATAAAATATGTATATTATAGTAATTTCATAATGCTGAAACAAAACAAAATATCCCACTTTGCACCCAAACCATTTAAACTCAAAAGTCAACAATAAGCCATCACCGAAGTTCCACCATCCATAGAAATTTACAACACATAATTAATTTATTAATAAAATATTAGATAATTATTATACACACACATATCTACGTCAAAATTTCAATATAAACATTAAATAGAACAAATATAATTATATTATTAACTTAATTCATTAGTTAATCATTTATTTTTCTCTTGATTTTTTTTAAAAATAATTATTGGGTCATACAGTTTTAATAGAATAAAAAGACTAAAATGCTGTTGTTAATAAATAAATTTATATGGCACTGTAATTTGAAATTGGGCTGAAACAAAATAAAGGTATTTGTTTATTATCATCATTATTATCGATAGCAATCAAAATAATGGAAAGAATTAAAGGCAGTAAATAAAACTGAAAAATATCCTAATATCTTCAATCAAATATATAAATATTTTAATCGAGATATCTTATGATACTAAATAATATAAGATACTCTAATAAAATATTGTTAAGATATTCCTAAATCAACCCCATTAATCCATAACTAATATTATGGGAGTAACTACCAACAATAAATAAATAAATGAAATTATTAATTTAATTTACAAGTATCCTAACTTACTGATCCTAAACTTATGGATCACTCAACAAATCAAAAAGATTACCTGAATAAAATTGAAAGTATCTAAAATAACAAATAAATATTTATTCCTAATCATCCATTATCTCATTATTCTATCAATTATTTTTTTTGGACTATTACAAAATGCGTGAATGAAAAAAATAAAAGAGATACTCGTACAATAATATTACTAGCAATATATATATAATTAATTCTTATCTCAGCAACGTGTGACAAAAAAAAAAAGTGGGCAATTTTGCCATCGTTCCCTCATTTAACCGAAGCGGGAAATTCCTACGACTTACTCCCTCCAAAAATTTCGCCACTTCCCTCCAGACGACTTACTCCCTCCAAAAATTTCGCCACTTCCCTCCAGTATATTTGCCATTTTGTTGAAGCTTCAAACCCTAACAAATTGGTGATTCCACTTCTATTAAGTTCGATTCTCAGTTCCATCCCTTCCGTTGTGCTGAGTCCGTGCATTCTGCCATCGTTCACTCACTTGATTATAAACCACTGCTCATGACTTCAAAAGCAATCTTCGCTTCGGGCAGATATATTTCCAAGCGACAAATTCCACTATCGCTTTGTCTCGGTAATTGCACACTTTCCTTTTCTTCTTACTCATTTGTTGGCTCGGATTGAACGGACATTGAGTGATTTTTTAAAATTCTTCAGATTACAATGAACATTTCCTTTTAGTTTGCCGGCTTTATTTTTTGCTTGGGAATGTATTTTATATGCAAAGCTTTAGCATCTAGTACTTACTTCACAGTTACCATGTCTGTAATACCCGCATATTTATTTATCTGAAATATTACATTTTGGTAAATAAATTAGTGTAATACCAGGATAATTATTTATCGGAATATTATATTTCAATAGATAATACCTATTGAAAATAGGTGAACATGTAGTTTCAAATAATAAGTAATAATTATCTTATTTTCTAAGGTAATTACTATGGAAATTAGGAGAGATAAAGAGCTAAAATCCATAAAATATATTTTTGAGGCATTAAATGGCCTAAAAATATTATGATAAATCCCAGGAGGCAATTAAATATTTGTTAAAAATTAGAAAGTATGTTGTCTCTAATTTTAGGAATTTATGGGATTAATTTCCTTGGAAAATATTGAGGCAAGATTTAATATTATTTTGGGGATCATAATTGACCCCATGATTTTTAATATTTTACATGGGATATAAAATACCAATGTAAGTAAAATAGTTGTGAGATAATGATTTATCCTAATTAAGAAAATTATCAAAAATTAGTAAGTGGCTAATCTGGTAATTAATGGGATAATTAAGGTATAAAGTAAATGAATTAAAAATAATTTAAATAATTATTTTTAATTGGAGAAATTCGAAATTATTAAATAAATAAAAAATAAAAATAAAAATAAAATATTAATAAAATATTTTATGCTTAGAAAAATAAATAAAAAATAAAAGAAAAAGAAATAAATATCATGATATTTTTGTAAAATTGTATTATTATATAATATAGTGAATAGTAATGGAATAAATAGGAAACGGATCCTATCTAGAGAACCAGGAATAGGAATTCCAAAGTCAAGGTAAAATATTGATCAGTGAGTTTTTACCTTCAAGTGACCTCTTCGGAAATTAATTCCGAGGCTTAGGTAAGCGCATTTGCCTAATAAGACGAAATAGGGAAAAATGCGGATATTCACGTTTTGGATTTGAAGAAAATAAATTATAAGTCAACATCTGGAGATGAGTTTATAATTATCTAGACATATTTGGAGTCAGTGAATTATTATCCAGAGATTGATGATTAAAGCGATTTCCGACACGGACGTGTTCGGACACGTTTTCGAGAAAACTTCAACTGGGACCGTTGGAACCACCGTAAGGGACCGAAATCTAAGTTAAATTAGATATTCTTGATGAGGAAGAGAAGATCTTCAAAGTTATGAATTCAGAATTTTGAGATTTCTCCAGAAGACGCGAAACGGAGACTCGAACAGGGAAAATCATCGAACCGGCCATAAAGCAAGTTGACTCACCACTCTTGGACCAATGGCTTGCTGCCACATCACTCCCCAATGTCGACTAAGGGCTGCCCATGGTCAAGAATTAAACACCATTATGCTTTGATTTTACTTGGTTATAAGGTAAGAGAAAATTACAAGATTTGGAATATGGAAATTACCAAAGTGGCACAATTTTTCCCTATATAAGGGCATGAGCACCTTCTTCATTTTTCACACCAAAAATCTGCCCCTTAGAGAGAAGTTAGAGAGAGAAGCTCGGAGAAAGTCGAGCAAAGTCCGGGTAAGTTCTTCGGTCCCCGGTCTTTAGTTTGGTAGTTCTTTCGGTAGATATAGTATGAATGCTAGATTTATCTTTAATTTTTCAAGATAGTCTAGATATCATATTTAGGGGTAAATATGATATATATTTCGAAAATATGATAAGGAAAAGATCTGTCAAAATTCGGAGAGATAGAGCGAAAACAATGAAAAGCTCTGGCGAAATTCCGCCAAATAGGGGTACTAGGGGCAAAATAGTAATTTTCGCCCAAATGGCCCGTTATGATGCCAAATGTTGATAAACGTTGTCCTTATAGGATATCGAGCTAATCGAGCCGCTGTTGTGCCGCCGTCATACCGCTGTTTTTCCATTTGTCGAATTTCACGTTTTTCCGTAAAAGTTACGTTGTACCGCCAAAAAGGTACGTTCGCGTCTCGTAACACTAACTCGATGGTTATTGTATGATTATATATGTTTGTTGTTGTAGCATACGTGGTTATGTTATATACACGGTTATGTCACATACGTGGTTATGTCACATACGAGGTTATTATTCTTTGTATCATACGTGGTTATGTTACATACGTGGTTATTATCTTACATACGTGGTTATGTATTTTTAATCATACATCTGTTATGGTGTTGTATTGATTCTTTTTGTCGTGTATATGTAGTCGTATTTAAGCATGAGGTTAACGTTACCGAGATCCAAATTGTAATTGGATCTCGCTCTTATCATAGCGTCGGGTTCGGAAGAACCGAGGATCGAGGAGAAGGCGAGCGGGCGTACGAGTCCGGCCCGAAGACTTTCTTCGGGTGTTATTCATTTTGAAAACTCTCGGTCAATGTACCGCTTCACGTAAATCAGCCGGACTTACGGCAATTTGAATAAATGTATCGTTACTCAATCGCTCCAATGCTCTACTCGATGAAAAAAAATATATCTTGCTTTTAAAAATGGGATGTTACGGTTTGGTATCGAGCGGTAGTCCCGGCATTGATATGACTATGTTATTACGGACGGTATGGTAGGGACGTTAAGGCTAGTCTATGTGGGTGTGGCCAATCGGTCGCCATAGAGTTGGTGAGGTCCCCATGATAGACACTTATCGGCCATTACGTTCGGTTAACGGAGTTATGTTCAAATCAGCCTTTTTAAAGAGCATGTTTTTGAAAATGAGTGCGATATAGCCCTAAGTCGATGTACCCGTCTGCACCTTTGGTATACCATTCGAACCGGTGTACCACCCTCTCGTCGGTGCATCATTCTAACCGAGAATCGTAAATCCATCGTCCATATTCATATTTGATATCGACCACGATTAATTCGATAATTTTGATAATCGTCGTTTGTCGGACGACTATTCTCGTCCTAGCGAGCTTATATGTGGAGCTAGGCCACGCCGGATGAAACTCCGAGACCAACAAGGATAAGTACATGTAGTATTTGACTCATGTAGAGGAACTCCGATACGAAATTCCGTACCCGTTTCGAGTAGACCGAATCAACGAAATCCTAAACAAAGGGAAATAGTACGAGTGTCCGTTCGTTTGTAGTATTAGTGTGATAAAGTCTGCGATAGACTAATCATTGTCTTTTTAAATCTAACGTTTTCCCTAATAAAGGAGAAAGAACGAGACATGACAAATTTAAGAGGAGCCGGAGCTCCCGAGGCGAGAGGTAGAGGAAGACGCCCACGAATAATCTCCGAGAGAGGATCCGCATAACTATCTCTCAATAGGAATCTACTTTAGATATTATACAACACGGGTGCTAATCACTCAAAGATGTCCGATAAATAGGCGAATCATTTTGGGATACATACATACCTTACAATCTAGTAGTAGTTACACCATTGGGTGTGAACTATTTTGCTTAATAAAGCATGTCTAAATTCCAAGTCGAATATATATCTCGTTCAAAATTTACGTCTCACAAACATCGACGACATTCTCAAAATCGTAGGACTAGCGGTGATCAATAAAATGATCAAACGATGACGAGGGGATTGAGTCCTTATTCTAAAAACAACCCGGACACAAATAAAATCTCTCGACAAATATTCCTTCGTAAAAGAAAAGTCAAAATTCACTATGAAGTTGATGCCTAACATTGGATCAACATCTAAAACACCATATCAAATGCTACCGAACAAAGCACGAGAGTTTGTGACTTTGTATCAATCATCGCGGGATGGACAAAATGACTATCATGAACACATACCCACTTTCCATGATCTACGAGTTACTCGGTTTTTTTTGTAATCCCTACGTTTTGGCAAGAGTTGACGAATGCTCGGAACACCATTTAGTTGTACATCAAAAATAGAAATAATAACATAGATATTTAGTTTCGGATCTAGCGGGATAGTACCGTAGATTCATGCCGAAATTTTTCATAATCGTTGATAAAGCTTGAAGAGTAAGACTTAAATCATTGCGTAGAACACGGATCGTGAGATGAGCTTGCATAGGCGAGAACGAAGTTGGTCACGGACCAAGAGTTGGTTATCCGGATCCAAGTAGATGTTATAGATTTGGTCGTGGTGCCATTAGATATGGATCGAGATATGTCTTTGTCAGACGGGACAGCGTGATGACTTACGCCTCTCGCCTATTGAAGCCTCTCAAGTTGAACTAATCGATGTAAGACCTAGAGTTAGTGAGTATTGTATAGAATTGTACCGCTAACACAAGTGTTTGAAGTACCTTTTGAGTTGAAAGAAACTCGGGAAGGGACAAGAAGTCCTGTGTTTTAATGGACGAAAAGTCCTGTGTTCGAAAAACTACACCTGAGTACAGGGTAAAAGAAATCCCCTATGGTTTGATAAATAGTTATCTTACTTGTCGCGAAAATTTTAGTTTCCAATGCATATTTCTTAGTTACTACGATCAGACTGCGATCGTGTCATTGAGTAGGAGGTATCTTGTGTTGTCATGGTGTATGGGCGTCATGGAAACATTTAAGGTATCTTGTGTTACCATGATGTATGGGCGTCATGGAGACATTTTGATATCGGTATTGACCGGGGTATATGGGTGCCACGGAAAATACTAAATATCAAAGTACAAAATGACAAGATCTTGACAAATCAAACCCGAGCAAATTCTCGATCATCAAGTGGAGCGGCCGACATATAGAGAAACGTTCGGAGCGAATAAGTCGTGGAGCCGGTTGCATGCGTAGAGATGCGGTGCGTAAAACTAGCGGCCGAGGTATCTTTTGTCGTCACGGCACGTGGTTGCTAAGGAGACAGTTTTGGCACGTGGTTGCTAAGGAGACAGGTTTTGGCACGTGGTTGCTAAGGAGCGAATAAGTCCGAAGGTTAGTCTCGTACAAAGTCTAAATTGGTATAGAGCAAATTTCGAGGGCGAAATTTTGTTTAACGGGGAGAAATGTAATATCTTGGGATAATTATTTATCGGAATATTATATTTCAATAGATAATACCTATTGAAAATAGGTGAACATGTAGTTTCAAATAATAAGTAATAATTATCTTATTTTCTAAGGTAATTACTATGGAAATTAGGAGAGATAAAGAGCTAAAATCCATAAAATATATTTTTGAGGCATTAAATGGCCTAAAAATATTATGATAAATCCCAGGAGGCAATTAAATATTTGTTAAAAATTAGAAAGTATGTTGTCTCTAATTTTAGGAATTTATGGGATTAATTTCCTTGGAAAATATTGAGGCAAGATTTAATATTATTTTGGGGATCATAATTGACCCCATGATTTTTAATATTTTACATGGGATATAAAATACCAATGTAAGTAAAATAGTTGTGAGATAATGATTTATCCTAATTAAGAAAATTATCAAAAATTAGTAAGTGGCTAATCTGGTAATTAATGGGATAATTAAGGTATAAAGTAAATGAATTAAAAATAATTTAAATAATTATTTTTAATTGGAGAAATTCGAAATTATTAAATAAATAAAAAATAAAAATAAAAATAAAATATTAATAAAATATTTTATGCTTAGAAAAATAAATAAAAAATAAAAGAAAAAGAAATAAATATCATGATATTTTTGTAAAATTGTATTATTATATAATATAGTGAATAGTAATGGAATAAATAGGAAACGGATCCTATCTAGAGAACCAGGAATAGGAATTCCAAAGTCAAGGTAAAATATTGATCAGTGAGTTTTTACCTTCAAGTGACCTCTTCCGGAAATTAATTAAATTCGGTAGCGCATTTGCCTAATAAGACGAAATAGGGAAAAATGCGAGATATTCACGTTTTGGATTTGAAGAAAATAAATTATAAGTCAACATCTGGAGATGAGTTTATAATTATCTAGACATATTTGGAGTCAGTGAATTATTATCCGAGAGATTGATGATTCCGAAAGCGATTTCCGACACCGGACGTGTTCGGACACGTTTTTCGAGAAAACTTCAACGGATTTGTTGGAACCCTGTAAGGGACCGAAATCTAAGTTAAATTAGATATTCTTGATGAGGAAGAGAAGATCTTCAAAGTTATGAATTCAGAATTTTGAGATTTCTCGAAGAGACGCGAAACGGAGATCGAACGGGGAAAATCATCGAACCGCCATAAAGCAAGTTGACTCACCACTCTTGGACCAATGGCTTGCTGCCACATCACTCCCCAATGTCGACTAAGGGCTGCCCATGGTCAAGAATTAAACACCATTATGCTTTGATTTTACTTGGTTATAAGGTAAGAGAAAATTACAAGATTTGGAATATGGAAATTACCAAAGTGGCACAATTTTTCCCTATATAAGGGCATGAGCACCTTCTTCATTTTTCACACCAAAAATCTGCCCCTTAGAGAGAAGTTAGAGAGAGAAGCTCGGAGAAAGTACGAGCAAAGTCGGGTAAGTTCTTCGGTCCCTGGTCTTTAGTTTGGTAGTTCTTTCGGTAGATATAGTATGAATGCTAGATTTATCTTTAATTTTTCAAGATAGTCTAGATATCATATTTAGGGGTAAATATGATATATATTTCGAAAATATGATAAGGAAAAGATCTGTCAAAATTCTGGAGAGATAGAGCGAAAACAATAAGCTCGGCGAAATTCCGCCAAATAGGGGTACTAGGGGCAAAATAGTAATTTTCGCCCAAATGGCCTGTTATGATGCCAAATGTTGATAAACGTTGTCCTTATAGGATATCCGAGCTAATCGAGCATTTGTTGTGCCGCCGTCATACCGCTGTTTTTTCCATTTGTCGAATTTCACGTTTTTAAAGTAAAAGTTGTTTGTACCGCCAAAAAGGTACGTTCGCGTCTTTGTAACACTAACTCGATGGTTATTGTATGATTATATATGTTTGTTGTTGTAGCATACGTGGTTATGTTATATACACGGTTATGTCACATACGTGGTTATGTCACATACGAGGTTATTATTGTTGTATCATACGTGGTTATGTTACATACGTGGTTATTATCTTACATACGTGGTTATGTATTTTTAATCATACATCTGTTATGGACTGTTGTATTGATTGCTTCTGTCGTGTATATGTAGTCGTATTTAAGCATGAGGTTAACCGTTACCTGAGATCCAAATTGTAATTGGATCTCGCTCTTATCATAGCGTCAGTTCGAAGAACCGAGGATCGAGGAGAAAGGCGAGCGGCCGTACTGAGTCCCGATCGAAGACTTTCTTCGGGTGTTATTCATTTTGAAAACTCTCGGTCAATGTACCGCACGTAAATCAGCCGGACTTACGGCAATTTGAATAAATGTATCAGTTACTCAATCGCTCCAATGCTCTACTCTGATGAAAAAAAAAATATACTGCTTTTAAAAATGGGATGTTACAATTAGGCTATTCCTGATAAGTGAAATTATTGTTGCAAGACTTGTGTTATTATAGTCTATTTTTCTAGGATGAGTTCTGTGGGAAATTAGAGAATTAAGGGCCAAAGTGCCAAATGACCAAAATACCCTTGGTGTGCAAAATGACTTAGGAAAATTATGAAAAATCCTAAAAGGCAATGAAATAATTATTTGAGTTAGGAGAGTATATTATCTCTAATTGTGATAATTTGATAAATTATGAGCTTGGAGAAATTGAATAAGAATGCTCAAAAAGTATTGTAATAACCATAATACCCTCTCAAATTCTAGAATAATGCATAAAACATGGAAACACCAATGTCAGTGCTAGAATTATTAGGTAATGAGGCATTCTAATTAAGAAAATTATCGACTAGTGATAATAGAGTAGTTAAGTAATTTACGGCTAATTACTTAAGCATAAGTAAAGGAAATTCATAAGTAATTTTGTAAAACCCTAAAATTAGTGGTTTTTGGCTTAAAATTAGTAAGAACATATTTAGTAATTAATTGGAGAATTTTGTGAAAAATAAGTGAGTTTAGGTATTTTTAAGCCTAAATGCAAGAATGGACCAATTAGGTGATTTTGTGGAATTTTTTTGGAAAAATTGGAAAAAATAAATTAAATATAAAATAAATATAAAATAAAAATAATAAGGTACCATCCGAAAATTTGAAAGAAAAAGGAGAGAGAAACAGGTTTTAATGTTATGGTAAAAATTGTATTATTATATTAATATAATTGAATATAGTGAATAGTAATGTAATAAATAGGGAACGGATCCTATCTAGAGAACCAGGAATAGGAATTCCAAAGTAAAGGTAAAATATTGATCAGTGAGTTTTTACCTTCAAGTGACCTCTTAGGAAGTTAATTCCGAGGTCGGTAGCGCATTTACCTAATAAGACGAAATAGGGAAAAATGCAGATAGTCACATTTTGGATTTGAAGAAAATAAATTATAACTCAACATCTGAAGATGAGTTTATGATTATATGGACATATTTGGAATCAGTGAATTTTTGTCCAGAGGTTGATGATTCCGAAAACGATTTTCGTAACCGGACGCGTCGGACACGTTTTTCGAGAAAACTTCAACTGGACTGTTGGAACCCTGTAAGGGACTGGAATCTAAGTTAAATTAGATATTATTGATGAGGAAGAGAAGATCTTCAAAGTTATGAATTCAGAATTTAGAGACTACGCGAAAGCAGAGACACCGATCGGGGAAATTCTATCGGGATAGGGCATAAAGTAAGCTTAAGTCACCATTCTTGGACCAATGGTTTGATGCCACATCACCCCCTATATGTCGACCAAGGCAGCCCATGGACAAGAATTTACCACATTTTAACTTGATTTTACATGGTTGAAAAGAAAGGAAAAATTACAAAACTTGGAAAGTGAAAATTACCAAAGTAGCCCAATTTTTGCCTATATAAAGGCATGAACTCTTCATTCATTCTTCACACCTCCTCTTCTCTCTACCTTGGCCGAAACTTAGAGTGAGAAGCTCTGCAAAAGTTTTGCCTTAGCACCGAGTAAGTTCTTCGTCCTTAGCTTTTAGTTTCCGTAGTTCTTTCGGTAGTTATAGTAGAACTTGTTGTTTTGATCTAGGAAGTTTTGAGAATATATTCCTATACTTGTTTTTATGCCTCATTACATTGAAAGATGCCTGACGAGGTAAAAACATAGTGGGGATAATTTTGAAATGGAATAAGGTTAAGGTAACGAAGTTCTGGCGAAATTCCGCCAAATAGGGGTAGTAGGGGCAAAATGGTCTTTTTTCACCTAAAATGCCTGTTATGCTGCCAAATATTCATAAGAGTGTTATTATTCTAATTAGAATACTTCTGACGTCGAACATTTGTCGAAATTCCATCGTTCCATTGTTTGCCATTTGTTTCGTTGTTTTCACGTACGGCCGTCGAAAGTACCGCTTTTAGCCGGAAGAGCCGGATATCTGCAATGAAGGTACGGACACGTACTGTAACACTAATCTTGTACTGCATACATACTTATATGCGATAGATACGTTCATATACTGAGACTCTGTCCGAGTCGTCAGGCAACTTACAGCTTACACGGGTTATAGACATGATAATACCGTATGGTTTTCCTAGTGCGAGGACACGTGTTTGATCGTGGCACGGGGTAACGTGCGGACATGTTGTTGGGCTTTACATATTGCTATGTGCTTATGTTGTCATTGTTATGATAATACATACGTTCCGTGCTTATGTATTGATATACTTTATTGTGTTGTTATGACTATCTCGTGTCCATATCCGCTTGTTTGAGTTTGAGGTTAACGTTACCCGAGATCCATATGGTAAATGGATCTCACCGTAGCTTCGTGGTCCGGAGGACCGAGGGCGATCGAGGCAAACAGCCGGTGTAGGAATCGCCGGAGAATTATTTACTGCTTTCCATTTGTACCTTTTCGTACTTTTGAACATGGATGACTGTATCTTACATTTACACATCGATTAATGTTTTTTTAATGATTCAGTTACTCAGTTACTCTCACGCTGTATTATTCGACTCTACTCCACTCTGATTGAAAAAAAAAATCCGCTTTTAAAATGGGATGTTACATTTTTGGTATCAGAGCAGTAGTCCTGGCATTGATCTGACTATGTTTAGTATGAACAGTCTGGGGGTGCCAAAGTAAGGCTAGTCTATGTAGGTCAGCCAATCAGTCACCCTAGCACGGTGAGGCCCCCATGACAGACACTTGCTTGGTCTTTCTGTTCAACTAACGGAGTCAGGTTCAAAAGCCTTTTGAAACCTGAGAGTACATTTTGGCACAGTTCCTGCTATGTTACTGCAACCAGTTGGTGCTTAAACTATAAAGGGTTTCTGTGGTTGTCGCTCAGTCGCCGTAAATACTCGATGAGACTTCCATAGAATTAAACCCGGCCTGGCCAAACTGTTTGAGTAGCATAGTTAGAAATGTTGCATTTTTCTCAAAAAACAGATTTTTTTTGAAAAGAGTATTGACTTAACCTGGTGTAATGTGTAGAGATGGATGGAGAAGGAAGACGATACTCCGAATACCATGGGAAATGGATACGTTTTGCAAAGAAAAGTAAACCAAGCTATATTAAGATCAAGAAGAGCCCGAACCCGAACCACGGCTGAGCTCCAAAAAGTATTTCCAATACCCCCTGTTCAAGATTATCAGTTCGAGCCTGTCTGGAATATTGATTTTCCCGTGGAGCACCAAAACGACCCAGAACCTGAGTACCACCCTGGGCCTGAGTATCCGGACAACCTATATGATCTCGAACCCCTAAACATCCATGATGTCAACGCAGAGCCTAGCAGCCCAATTAGCCCCACACACTCATCTGTAGGGGATAATTCTGATTTCCCTGAAATCCAAAATCTGGATAAGGAAGCTGCTACCACAGAAGATTACCATTATACCCTAGATCATAACATGGAACTAACCCTCCTGTTATCCTTCTATTACATGTTTGCTGTAGATACAGAGGACACCTTCATGACTAGGTATCTAGCTTTCCTTAGTCGAGTCAAGTCCTATTACGCCCTGAATAATCAATTTCCACTCGAGGATTTGGATTCGATCCACTTTAACTTATTTCCCGAACCCGCTCTTTGGGCTAGGGTAACAAACAAGTTGCTAGGTCAAGGCCCTATCCAAAATGTCGTTCTTCACCTCCGTTACCTGAAGAGTTTGGTGCGTCTGCACATGTAGCTAAGGGGGGGAACAGTCGAAGAAAGCTGTGGGAAACATTAGTAGAAGCTACTAGCATATATTTGTATAAATCTCTCTAAAAACCTTGAGGGATTGTAAAATATTTAAATAAATGGGTTGTAATTTATGGCTTGTATGAAGATATGTAAAATATGCTGAGATATAAATAAATGTTTGTTTTGTGTGTTTATTATATCGTGTATAAATTCTAATAATTATATGTGTCCTTATTAAGTAAAGGAAAAAGAATTAAAGAATGGCAAATATTCGAGGCGCTGGTGTTCCGAGAGGCCGAGGCCGTGGTAGAGGAAGGGGTAGACAACCCCGGATCATACCAATACCGGGGCCGGAACCGAACCAGCCAGAGCATAATGAAATGGAAGACATGAGGAGAACTCTGCAGGAGTAGAGGACTCTAATAGAAGAACTTGTGGCCGGACAAAGATTACTGCAGGAGAGAGAAGCGGAACGAGAAAAACGAGAAGAAGAAGAAGAAGTAGACGATCAGAGTGATCGCGAAGAAGCCGAGGAGTCTGACAGATCGCAGACACCTCCTCGACGTGGAAGAACTGATAGGACCACACAATACTGGGTCACTCAGTTCTGTAAGCTCAAGCCGTCTGCATTCCGAGGAAAGAAAGATTTGGCGGAAGATTGGCTGAGGAGCTTAGAAAAAATTTTCATCGTGATGGGACCGCCCGGAAGGACGGAAAAGCTCGGCTTGCGATATACAAGCTTGAGGGTGACGCCGACCGATGGTGGGGAAGTGTTGCTGTGACACTCCAAAACCACTACTGCCCTATCACTTGGGAGAGATTTCTGGAAAAGTTCAACGACCAGTATTTCCCTTCGTCAACTCAGGTGATCAAGGAGACGGAGTTCCTCCAAATCCAACAAGGTCAGGAAGAATTATTTGATGATTACTTTGCCAGGTTCAACCCGTCAAGGTATTCATCATACCTGAAGAAGGAAAACGACGAAAGCTGGAAGGCGTACAAGCTAGTTCACGGGCTGAAGTATGAGATCAAGGAGAAGATGGTCTCTCACAGATTCCCTGACATGACTCAAGCTGTGGAGTCTTGTCGTCTGATAGAGCGCAATTTGAAAGAGTTGCGTGGAATCCGGAATCTCAGCAACAACAATGCCGGACGTGGCGGATTCTACCGCGGAGGTTTTCCGCAGAAGAGAAAGGCACCATGGAATAACCCTCGTGGTGGAAACAAAAGGCCAGCCCAGGCCGGGCAACAGAACTATCCCCGACTGATGGGAGCCCAATCATGTCCGAAATGTAGGAAGTTCCATCCAGTGCCGGTTTGTGATGGGAAACCAATCCGCTTTAAATGCCGAAGTCGGACATTTCAGCGGAAGCTGTTCGAGAACATTGCGGAGGCAAGACCTCGAGAACACGGGTCGGGTGTTTGCCACGACCAATACCGAAGCCAGACAATCCCCGGATATGGTCCAAGGTACTATATCTCTAAATGGCAATCTACTTCAGGCATTGTATGATTCGGGTGCTAGCCACTCGTTCATTTCTTTTGATTGTTCAAATCGTTTAGGGATGCATGCCTCTAGATTACCATATGATTTAGTAGTATCTACACCTCTTGGCGTAAAATCCTTAGCTTCTGATGCATGTATGAACTGTGTTGCGAGTGTGAATGGACGGGAGTCTACAATAGATCTTATCCGATTACCGTTTCGTGACATCGACATCATACTCGGTTTGAAGCGGTTAACGGCGAATGGCGCGATGATCGATTGTCGTAGCAAGACGATGTCATTTTCCGATTCACCTAGCAGAGACAAGATTGACGTGAGCCTGAATTTTCTCTCTGCTACTGAAGCTGATAGATGCATGAAGCAGGGATGCCAAGCTTTCATGATACTTTTCTCAGTAAAGGCGGAAGCCGAATCCTCACTCCAGGATATTCCTGTGGTGAGTGACTTTCCAGACGTATTCCCGGAGGATCTCACTGAGTTACCTCCTATCCGAGAAGTAGAGTTTGCTATTGAATTGATGCCTGGTACAGGGTCAATATCAAAGGCACCATATCGTATGGCTCCGAACGAGATGCAGGAGTTGAAGAAGCAGCTGGAAGAACTTCTAAAGAAGGGGTTCGTCCGACCCAGTGTATCACCATGGGGAGCTCCAGTGCTATTTGTGAAAAAGAAGGACGGAATTTTCCGACTCTGCATCGACTATCGGGAGATAAACAAAGTAACTGTCAAGAACAAATACCCACTTCCCCGGATTGATGATCTTTTGGATCAATTATCTGGTTCTACTGTGTTCTCAAAAATCGATCTACGTTCGGGATACCATTAGTTGCGAGTTAAAGATGGTGATGTTCCCAAAACAGCTTTTAGAACCAGATATGGGCATTATGAATTTCTTGTGATGCCTTTCGGATTGACCAACGCACCTGCGGTATTCATGGATTACATGAACCGTATCTTCCGACAACACCTATACCAGTTTGTGGTGGTGTTCATTGACGATATACTCGTCTATTCCAGAAGCAGAAAAGAGCATGAAGAACATCTGCGCTTAGTATTGGGCATACTAAGAGAGAAGCAGCTCTATGCAAAGTTGAGCAAATGCGAATTTTGGCTGCCGGAAGTGAGATTTCTGGGCCATGTGATATCTAGCGACGGAGTTGCTGTCGATCCAAGCAAGGTGGAAGCAGTTCTGGACTGGAAGAGGCCAGAGACAGTGACGGAGATACGTAGTTTCCTAGGTCTGGCGGGATATTACCGCAGATTTATACGGGATTTCTCACGTCTTGCCCTACCATTGACAAAGCTTACGAGGAAGAATCAACCCTTTGTATGGGGAGATGACCGCATGAGGAGAGCTTTCGAGAGGCGAGGAGAGGTTTACTACAACACCGGTATTGATAATCTCGGATCCTAGTGAGACATATGTTGTCTACGGTGATGCCGGTGGGCAAGGATTGGGGTGTGTCCTAATGCAATTGGGCGAGTGGTGGCTTATGCCTCTCGTGTTTGAAGCCTCACGAGTCGAACTATCCTACACACGATTTGGAGCTTTTGCCATCGTGTTCGCTTTGAAGATATGGAGGCATTACCTATACGGTGTGACCGTAGAATTATACTGCGACCACAAGAGCCTGAAGTATCTCTTTGATCAAAGGGAACTTAACATGAGGCAACGTCGATGGATGGAGTTGCTAAAAGATTACAACCTGGAGATCAAGTATCACCCAGGGAAAGCAAACGTCGTTGCAGATGCTCTAAGCAGGAAGAAGGTGCAAGTATCATACATGATGATACAAGAGCAGAAATTACTTGAAGATTTCGAGACCGAATCTTTCAAACCAAATCGCATGAATTTCAACACACAAAGTGACGCCTACCTTGCAAATCTTCTTGTGAGTCAAGGGAGTACGACTCGAGAGATGAAGTTGATAAAGCTCGAGACAAGATGATTGGGCAATCTCCACATGGGAGAAGATCTCTCAAGGTGAAACCCAAGACCACGACCTTTCATCGAGTGGATTGGTCAGACACAAGGGGCGCATTTACATACCGCCAGTTGATGAATTGAGGCAGAAGTGTCTGGATGAGGCTCACAAGAGTAAGTATACTCTACATCCAGGAATGGTTAAGATGTACCAAAGCATGAAGGCTGAGCTTTGGTGGCCTGGAATGAAAAGAGACGTAACTCAGTACGTAGCTGGGTGTCTAACTTGCCAGAAAGTAAAAAATGAGCACCGGCGACCCCCTGGTCTTCTGCAAGGACTAGAACTGCCGGAGTGGAAATGGGAGAATGTGACCATGGATCTTGTGGTATGTCTACCTAAGATCGGGCATCACGATACCATTTGGGTGATCGTCGACCGATTAACCAAGTCGGCACATTTCATACCCATTAGCATCCACTACTCTCCGAACGATTGGCCGCAATCTACATCAAAGAGATCGTGAGACCGCACGGGGTCCCTAAGAGTATTATCTCTGATCGGGATACTCGATTCCAATCCCGCTTTTGGCAAGCACTACATGAAGGAATGGGTACAAAGCTGAAGTTCAGTTCGGCTTATCACCCTCAAACCGACGGTCAATCAGAGAGGACGATACGTATTTGGAGGATATCTTTGCGAGCATGTGCCCCGGATTTCAAAGGAAATTGGGATGAACACTCTCTCACTAGCGAGAATTCGCATATAACAATAGTTATCATTCAAGCATACAAATGGCCCCGTTCGAGGCTTTGAATGGGCGAAAGTGCCAATCGCCTTTATCGGGATGATGCGTACGAAAAGCGTTGCTTTGACCGGATATGCTAAAAGAGACCTCCGAGCGGATCGCTCGATCAAGAAGAGACTCCTTCACGCACACGTAGACGAAAAGCTATGCGAGATAAGAGGAGAAGACCGTTGAAGTTCGAAGTCGGAGACCATGTGTTTTTGAAATTATCTCCGAAGAACTTAGGTGTCGGAGAACACCGAAGAGAAAGAAGCTTAGTACGCGTTACGTTGGACCAATTGAAGTGTTAGCCGAGCAAGGACCGATTGCGTATCAACTAGCGTTACCCCGAACCCGAGTAATCTCCACAATGTTTTTCACGTGTCACGGTGAAGAAGTACCGCGGATCGAGATCATGTCTTAGAGTACGATGATGTTAAAGTACGGCATGATAACACCTTTGTAGTCGAGCCGGAGCGAATTCTCGAACACCAGGAGAAACGGCTTAGGACTAAAACTATACCGATAGTTAAGGTGGTCTGGAAGGGTTTGTCATCAAACGAGGCAACTTGGGAAACCGAGAGTGACATGAAGGAGAAGTACCCGAGTTTATGGCCGTAGTCTAGTTAGTATAGATTAAATTTCGAGGGCGAAATTTTGTTTAGGGGGAGAGAAATGTAATACCCGCATATTTATTTATACGAAATATTACATTTTGGTAAATAAATTAGGCTATTTCTGATAAGTGAAATTATTGTTGCAAGACTTGTGTTATTATAGTCTATTTTTCTAGGATGAGTTCTGTGGGAAATTAGAGAATTAAGGGCCAAAGTGCCAAATGACCAAAATACCCTTGGTGTGCAAAATGACTTAGGAAAATTATGAAAAATCCTAAAAGGCAATGAAATAATTATTTGAGTTAGGAGAGTATATTATCTCTAATTGTGATAATTTGATAAATTATGAGCTTGGAGAAATTGAATAAGAATGCTCAAAAAGTATTGTAATGACCATAATACCCTCTCAAATTCTAGAATAATGCATAAAACATGGAAACACCAATGTCAGTGCTAGAATTATCAGGTAATGAGGCATTCTAATTAATAAAATTATCGACTAGTGATAATAGAGTAGTTAAGTAATTTACGGCTAATTACTTAAGCATAAGTAAAGGAAATTCATAAGTAATTTTGTAAAACCCTAAAATTAGTGGTTTTGGCTTAAAATTAGTAAGAACATATTTAGTAATTAATTGGAGAATTTTGTGAAAAATAAGTGAGTTTAGGTATTTTTAAGCCTAAATGCAAGAATGGACCAATTAGGTGATTTTGTGGAATTTTTTTGGAAAAATTGGAAAAAATAAAAAATATAAATTAAATATAAAATAAAAATAATAAGGTACCATCCGAAAATTTGAAAGAAAAAGGAGAGAGAAACAAGTTTTAATGTTATGGTAAAAATTGTATTATTATATTAATATAATTGAATATAGTGAATAGTAATGTAATAAATAGGGAATGGATCCTATCTAGAGAACCAGGAATAGGAATTCCAAAGTCAAGGTAAAATATTGATCAGTGAGTTTTTACCTTCAAGTGACCTCTTCCGGAAGTTAATTCCGAGGTCGGTAGCGCATTTACCTAATAAGACGAAATAGGGAAAAATGCAGATAGTCACATTTTGGATTTGAAGAAAATAAATTATAACTCAACATCCGGAGATGAGTTTATGATTATATGGACATATTTGGAATCGTGAATTTTTGTCCGAGAGGTTGATGATTCCGAAAACGATTTTCGAATCGGACGCGCGGACACGTTTTTCGAGAAAACTTCAATCGGATCGTTGGAACCCCTGTAAGGGACTGGAATCTAAGTTAAATTAGATATTATTGATGAGGAAGAGAAGATCTTCAAAGTTATGAATTCAGAATTTAGAGACTACGCGAAACGGACACCGATCGGGGAAATTCTATCGGACCGGGCATAAAGTAAGCTTAAGTCACCATTCTTGGACCAATGGTTTGATGCCACATCACCCCCTATATGTCGACCAAGGCAGCCCATGGACAAGAATTTACCACATTTTAACTTGATTTTACATGGTTGAAAAGAAAGGAAAAATTACAAAACTTGGAAAGTGAAAATTACCAAAGTAGCCCAATTTTTGCCTATATAAAGGCATGAACTCTTCATTCATTCTTCACACCTCCTCTTCTCTCTACCTTGGCCTAAACTTAGAGTGAGAAGATCTGCAAAAGTTTTGCCTTAGCTCCGAGTAAGTTCTTCTCTCCTTAGCTTTTAGTTTCCGTAGTTCTTTCGGTAGTTATAGTAGAACTGTTGTTTTGATCTAGGAAGTTTCAGAATATATTCCTATACTTGTTTTTATGCCTCATTGCATTGAAAGATGCCTGACGAGGTAAAAACATAGTGGGGATAATTTTGAAATGGAATAAGGTTAAGGTAACGAAGTTCTGGCGAAATTCCGCCAAATAGGGGTAGTAGGGGCAAAATGGTCTTTTTCACCTAAAATGTCTGTTATGCTGCCAAATATTCATAAGAGTGTTATTATTCTAATTAGAATACTTCTGACGTCGAACCGCTGTCGAAATTCCATCGTTCCATTTTGTTTGCCATTTGTTTCGTTGTTTTCACGTACGGCCGTCGAAAGTACCGCTTTTAGCCTAGGAAGAGCCGGATATCTCGCAACGAAGGTACGGACACGTCGTAACACTAATCTTGTACTGCATACATACTTATATGCGATAGATACGTTCATATACTGAGACTCTGTCCGAGTCGTCAGGCAACTTACAGCTTACACGGGTTATAGACATGATAATACCGTATGGTTTTCCTAGTACTGAGGACGCGTGTTTGATCATGGCACAGGGTAACGTGCAGACATGTTGTTGGGCTTTACATATTGCTATGTGCTTATGTTCTGTCATTGTTATGATCATACATCATTATTTATTGCTTTCCATTTGTACCTTTTCGTACTTTTGAACATGGATGACTGTATCTTACATTTACACATCGGTTAATGTTTTGTTAATGATTCAGTTACTCAGTTACTCTCACGCTGTACTATTCGACTCTGCTCCACTCTGATTGAAAAAAAAAATTCCGCTTTTAAAATGGGATGTTACAGTGTCCATATCAGTGGTGGTTAAGATTCTGATGAATTAATGTGAAATTAAATCAATCGAATAAGATATTTTTTTTATTATCTTTTTCTGTAACCAATTACAAAACACAAACTTGGATCGTTACACACTACATAATTAAAATTAACCAGTTTCTGTGTGTGTGTGTGTGTGTGAGAGAGAGAGAGAGATCATAAATCACTTTTGAGAAACCTTACCGACATGTTTTGACTCTTTGAAACAAGCACAACACAATGTAGTGTGATATTTTTGAGGTTGTAGTACAGAGAAAGAGAACCTGAAATTCTGATTGTTGCGTGATTTTGTGAGATGATTCTGGGTAACTGAATATGTGTGCTTAAATACACCTAAGTTTTGAGATTTATTGTACTTTTTATATTGACCTCCAGGTGAACCACGAATTTGCTAGCTATTCAAGTCAAGAGATTATTTAGTATTACTAGTATATTGTCTTTTAGTTGTAGAATTAGTCTCTCTTCAATTATTCATCATTCAATTAATTTCTCCCTCGTTTGAATGGACAGAGTTGGTATCCAAGTAAACAAGTAAACGTTCACACAAGCCCTGCAAAGTCTTTTATATTTCCAGTCAATTGTGGTTGTTTATTAGTTTCTATATGATTAGGAAACATAATAAAATATAATTACTGGAGGTTTTTTTAGTGTTAATACTTAATAACAGGTTTGTTCCACACACACACATGGTTCTTTCTGTTAGTTTCACGTGTTTTTTTATTTGTAAGGTTCATAAAGGTGACCTGATCAGTAGGTATGTTGGAGGTGTTGCTACAGGTAAACGTATTACTTTTGAAATTAATTGTTTTACATTATCACTCATTTGTCCATTTAAATCAAGTACAAAAAATAAACTTACTTTCTAATGTTGTATTTGCAGATCAGCTTAAAAAGGTGAAACAGGAGCTAGAGGCTACAAGACAACAAGTGAAACCACAAACGGAGATGATGAATCAACAATCAGAGATGATGAAGCAGATGTAGGAACAGATCCAGTAGCTTTTGAAGGACAAGCGGAAAACAAGGATAAAAGCGATCGACCACGGTGATGATGATGAGAATGACCATATAACTACTATGTAGACATTTTTATTTTTTATTTTTGTGGTGTTTAGTTTATTTTGTTGGCAACATTGTTTATATTTCGTTTTCTTTATGTATATTTTTTTAGGATTGCTACCTTATATGTTTTTTCTTGTACACTTTGTTTTAATACATATTCAAGTATTGTTTAATTCATAATATTTTTTTCATTGGTTGTAGAAGAAGAACCCTAATAATTATAATATTTTAAAATAATAACGGAATTAGTTTATTTTTTTAAATAACTACAATTTCATTTGTTTATGACAGATTTTTTTTTTCTTCTAATATTTGAATTTGCAACGGAATATTACTTTGTTGCAACTTGCAACGGAATTATAATTCTGTTGCAACTTACAACGAAACAAAAATCCGTTGCAATTTGCAACGGAGTAATATTCCGTTGCAATTTGCAACAGATTATTGTTCCGTTGCAATTTGCAACACATTTTCATTCCATTGCAAATTGCAATGGATTTTGTTCCGTTGCAACTTGCAACGGATTGATTTTCGGTTGCAATTTGCAATGGATTATTTTCCGTCGCAATTTGTAACGGATAAATTTTCCGTCACAAATTGCAACGGAATTTGCAACGGATTTTTGTTCCGTAGCAAATTGCAACGGATGTAACAAAATCCGTTGCAAATATGTTTGCAACGCCCTTTTTTGTTACGAATTTTTTTCCGTCGCAAATTCCGTTGCAAAACCAGTTTGCAACGGATTTTGTCCGTTGCTAAAAACATTTTTTCTTGTAGTGAGAGTGACCTTTTGCTTTTAGAAAATTTAAATACGTATCAGAGTATCTACGCAATAGAGCAATGAGAATAATTTGGACAATATAATTCTGATAAAGTAAATAAGTAATCAACAGAGGAAGTCCATCCAAAGGTTAATATACAATCATACAGATAAATTTTCAAAAATAACTAATAATATACAGTTATCCAAACTAAAATTGTAATGACAAAAGCTTTCTTCATCCTCCACAAAACCTCAGTCATGCTCTCCCGTCTTACCTCTAGTCTCTTGCTCCGTTCTAGATGCACTACTTGTATTCTTACAATAGCCTGAGATTCATAGATGAATCCCAGAGTAACCATTAATTTTATATCCAGTGTATATATCTACAAAGTATGCAAGAAAACCATAAATTATACAACATTCAACAGGTCGCACACAGCGAGGCATAAAGCCTAAACCGGAATGAGCAGTCACACATAACATATATTGCTCAATAAGGTACATAATCATGATGAGGGTCGCACACAGCGGGTTCCTGTACCCAAAGCGCTTGGAATACATAACATCGAATACATAACCAATTACAGTAAATCATACATACAAAGTCATACAAAGCATATGAAATTAGGGTTACTTACCTGCAAGTAGCTGATTAGTAAAATAGCAAACACTCAGCTGCTAGATAAGAATGATAGACCTAAAATAAGGTAATATAAACGATGTCATTGACAATATAATCTCTTCCTTTAAGATACATATCTATATACTTGTATGAAGGGTTCTTTCACTATTTGAAACTCATTAATTTTCTTTATTAATGAGTATCCCTTCATTAGTTATTTTTCCTTAATTTTCGCACAGGGTCCTGAAATTTCCAGAAATTTGACCCACCTTCAAAAATTCGTAACTAATTGTAGAAAAATCCGATTGAGGTGTTTTAAAAATCTACGTGACCCTTGACATGTCTATTTTTAACTAAAAATACTTGCCAAGTCCAAAAACATGTAAATCATTCCCAATTTTTGAAAATGCCCCTGTTGGTTTTTCAGCTTCTCCATTTGCATATGTTCGTACTTTTACACTTTCAAAATTATACTCTATACTCATTCTTATATAAAATTCCATTTTAAACACTTTTAAACTATCAAAACCACCAAAATAAAATCACATCATCAAGTTCTAGCTATTGGCCAAGATTTTCTTAAACTTTTACAATATTACAAGAAGTTAGAGAAGAGAACTTACTCAAAGTCCTAACTTCTTTGGCTACCTCACTTTGTCCTCCTTTGTGGTTGTAGCTAGAACTCCAACAATATTATACAAGATTACTAATTAAAAACTTTAACATATTTGTATGAATTTGAAGGAAGTAGCATAAATTCCATAACTCTCTTACCTTGATTCAACTTTCTCTATACTCTTCCTTCTTGCTTTAACTCTCAATTCACTACTCTCTTCTTCTCTATGTATGTATGTGTGTGGCGCCTCTTACTTCAAAAATGAAGAAGAGTGAAGTCCTATTTATAGAGGCTAAGGCAGCCAAGAATATCTCCTTGTGCTTTTACCAATTTTCCCTTCCAATGACTCTTGAAATTTCTCTAGAAAAATCTGATTTTTCCTCTTATTCCTGTAATACCCAGATAGTTATTTATCTCAAATACTACCTCCGGTCCTAATTATAAGAGCTAGTTGACTTTTTTTTGGAGAGATTAAGGAAGCTAAATAAGTTATTTAATCATTTCATATGTTATGTTTTCTTAGATTATATATTAGTTTATTAGTCAAATTATTAAGTTTGAAGAAAAAAATAAAAAATAAAAATACTTTAAGCTAATTTAATTAGCTTCTTTAACCTCTCAAAAAAAGTCAACTAACTCTTATAATTAGGACCAGAGGGAATATTATATTTGGATAAATAATATATCTTAAATATTATATTTAGATAAATAATATATCTTAAATATTATAATACCTATTTAAAATAGGTGAATATGTGGTCTCAAATTTTTCTATTATGTTTATTTTATTTTCTAGGCAATTTCTTCCTTGAATTAAGGTGACCAAAGATTTGATTTTCTAAATCTTTTTAGGGATCATAAAATATCCTAAGATTATCATAATCAAGTATAATCTTAATTGTATTATAAAAGCAATCAAATATCATCAAAAGATGCCTAAATCAAGTAGAGAAAAGGGTTAAGGGTCTTAAATGCCATGAAAGTTTTCGATCAAGAGCACTGGTAAAACAAAAGTTTTTTTTGGACAAAAAATGCCACGGAATTTCACAGGAAGTATCAAAAAATGCCCCGGAAGTTCACTTTTGCCACGGAAGTTTTCGCCGAGGAGCCATTTTGCCACGGAAGTTTTCGCTGAGGAGAAATTTTGCCTCGGAAGTTTTCACTAAGGAGCAATTTTGCCCCAGAAGTTTACAAAACGTAGCAATTTTTCCCTTATGTCCCCAAATATTAACTTTTGACTATTAAATCAGTCAAAGACCACACATGTCATGCCTTGAAAAGGTCGAACTTGGAGTCGAGAGAAGGAGATTCTTCATATGTTGAACTCAAGATGGCGAATTTGTGAAGCCGAACCGGTCGGAAGGATTTGAAAGGTCATGTCACAAAACGCAAATGAAACGCAAAACGAGAAATGAATTGTTCCAAAAACTGGTTTAGTAAAACAAATCAATAGTAATAATATTTACGTTTGTATAGACTGATAATTTGCTTAGATCATAAGTGATGCTTCCTCTGAGCTTTGTGACAGTCGACCTTTCAGTCCCTTTGACCAGTTTGGTTCACAAATTCTGGCCGCCTTGAGCTCAACATCTCAACGATCTCCTTCTCTGGCTCCAAGTTTGACCTTTTCAAGGCATAACATGTGTGATATTTGACTGATTTAATAGTCAAATTTAATATTTGGGGACAAAAGGGAAAAATTGCTCCTTAGTGAAAACTTCCGGGGCAACATTGCTCTTTAGTGAAAACTTTCGGGGCAAAATTGCTCCTCAACGAAAACTTCCGTGGCATTTTTGGTCCAAAAAAAACTTCCGTCTTACCAGTGCTCCTGAGCGAAAACTTCCATGGCATTTAAGACCCTTATCGCTAGAGAAAATTAGCAACAACTATTGGGCAATTAAATTTGCAATAATTGAAATATTTATGTTAATTTTCGAAATTAAATAATAATTAATTTAAAAAGGGCATAATTAAGAATATATCAACTTAATTAACATCCAAATGATATCTAAAGGCCAAGATTAGTACCTTAGGGGTTTCAAACAATTATGATTAATATAGTAACCTATCAAATTTTGACAATTAGGCCTAATAACCCCTAAAACACTATATTAGAAATATTAACCAAGATTAATTAATCCTCCCTAAAATCATACAAAAGTGGCGAAATTTACTAATTAAAGAGGCTAAGTAATTGCATTAATTATTAATCCTAAATCATTAACAAATATCATCAATAGTGTTTAGATTTTTCCAACCCAAATCAAAGGCTTGGATTAAAACTAATAAAGCTAAATCCTAAGGCTCTAATTAAGTATCATAAAGCTAAATCGTTGTGAGATTGAAATCAACCAATGAGGGGATTTCTTCTAGGCAAATTAAGATAGGAGAAGACACAATATTTAGAGTGGAAACAAGGCCCTTTGAAAAAAAAATCAGAATTAAGATAGTGAAATAATTCATTTAATTAAACAATAATAATTACACCACATACATGTCATGATCAAGCATTAATTCATGAAGACTTTAGAGGCAATTGGAAGAGGATAAGAGTACTATGTAGTTAAAGCTCTTAATTACATGGAAGAGGATTAATTCAAGACACAAGTGAATGAGAATCTATACAAAGTAAATTGTATCTTGAGAAACTTTAATCATAAATCAAATATAAGGATTTATTATGAACGAGCATATTTTAAGCTTGGATTAGGTTATCTCCAAAATCATTTTCTCAACTTTTGTGATCAATCTTAAAGTGATTGAAGTATTAATTAGGACTTCTAATGAAGCCAAGATTTAATCTAAAATTAAGGGCTTTAATTAATAAAATACAAGTGAATTAAAAAGAACCAAGAATGGAGCTCAAAATATTATCCAATTGGCTAAAATTAAAGCATAAAGCAAATTAAAAGATGAAGATAGAGGGGGGGGGGCAGATTTTTGTTAAAACTTAGGAAGGAAGTAGAAGGTTGAAAACTTAGGAAGGAAGTAGAAGAAGGAAAACTTATTGAAGAAGTTTGAAAACTTGTAGACTAAGTTAGAAAACTTGTTGAAGAAGGGGAAAAAAATATGAGAGTAGGAAAGAAGGAGGGGGGCACGGTTTTGAGAGCTCAATGGAGAGGAAGAGAGTTTTAAAATTTGCTTTAAATCCAAGGGTTGAAATTCAAGATGAATTAGGTATGAAATAATTACCAAGTTGCCATAACCTTTTGTTATAAATAGGGGCTTGGGTTTTTCACAAATTCTTACACCAAAGCAAGCTTAGTAATCTGTTATAGAGAGTGAAAGTGAGAGTGAAGGGTCTTGGAGAAGGAGGAGCAAAGTTCTAGATAAGTTCTTGAGCTCTAGCTTTTAAGTTTATAGCTTAAATGTTGTTTTGATCTTTAATCTTCCAATATATTCTTGTTATCATGTTTTTATGGTTAAAAAATGTTTTATTTCGAAAAAATGATGAAGAAGATGTTATAGCAAATTTTTTGAAAGATTATGATCAAAGTAGCGAAGCTCTGGCGAAAATTTATCGGTTAGCGATTTCTGAAAGCAGTTGTAAAAATGCTGGTATCTTATGTTGAAGATGATGTTCTAAAAGTCTGAGACAATTCATGTTCACAGTAGACATATAGATCTTTCCAAATATACCTATAGCATGTCATTTTGAGTTTTGTGCTAGGAGATAAAAATTCTGCAAAATGGGCTACGAAATTCTGGAAAATTCTGGGCAGAGGTTGAAAACCTTAAACCTGGGAATGACTCAGGGAATTTGGGCATAAATTAGTATTTTTACGTGAAACTAGACACCATGAGGATTCCGAGGAATTTTACAGATCCCCGTTTCGATTTGTGTAGAATTAATCCTGATTTTTCAAAGTTAGGTGAAAAATCAGCCCATATGCTGTCAACAGCGTTTTTAACGAAATTATAGGAAATAAAATGGGAAATAATTAACCCAGGGATAAAATGGTCATTTGAGACTAAAATATCTATTAAAATATTTTTTATGAATTAATAAATGCGATATTACCTTTATAGGATATCTGTGATCGCATTTCGACCTTCACACGTACCGTAATCATCAACGAAGGTACGGACGCGTATTGTAACCTTAACTTTTATGCTTATTGTATGCCTATATATGATAGTTGTGTTCATATACTAAGACTCTGTCTTAAATTGTTCTTTATACATTCAAATATATAGGGTTATGGTTATGATAATACCGTTAAGTTTTCCTAGCGCTGAGGACACGATGGGCCATCGTGGCACTGGTGAATAGTGCAGACTGGAATAACATGCATACTGCAGTGGCTGTGCTTTGTTATTGCCTTACATATTGTTAATGTTTTGAAAATGAGATTTTGTACTACTGTAATGTCTGTCATATATATACTGTTTACATAAGCATGAGGTTAACCGTTACCTAAGGTCTGATGGGCATTGGACCTCAATCTTAACTAATTGTCAGGAAAGGATCATGGATCAGAGAAGTTACCAGTAGATGGAGCCGTATAAAGGCACTGATGGACGGAGTCGTGAGGAGGCACCGGTCAAAGCAAATGCAGAAAGAAGGTTAACAGAGACTACCTTCTGGCATGAAACTAATAGGGTTACTTCAAACCATTTGGTGTTTAAACTAGAAAGGGTCGTCTATGTGGTTCAGTCAATCAGTCGCCGTGAATTCGGGGAGACTCCCACTAGACCTTACCCAGCCTGGCCAAATGGATTTGATTTAACTGTGTTAGGTTCTATGCCCCAAGTCAAGAAATGGCTCGGTCTAAAAACGTCTAGTTACAATGTAGATTCTGTAATCATATAAGTCCTGTATCACATGAATATTCCTTCGAGAAATTTTTAATATACCAGTATACGTCGGGCATCAGCATATGCCTGAGTATTTTATATCAGTTACTCGTTGTTCAAATTTTTAGTACATGCTCTCCGTTTCCGCAACACACTGAGTTGTAGCACCTCAAACTCTAACGATTTTTATAAAACCACGTGTCACCGGCACGATTTATGCTACAAAACTTGGGGTGTTACACTTCCTCCATGAACACTGTCCCATTTTTGGCTCAAAAATATTTCCTAATCACATGCCCATTGTTGTGGTTAAAATAATTTGCTTAATAGGTAAGATAATTAGGTGGCATAAATTGTCAATAAATTATGCACAAGTGTCCCTATCCATTCCTCTTTAAATACCATGTTGACACCTTGGTAGCTTAGGTGTCTCCTTTAATCAATTAATTGTGCATATGTGTCCTCAACTTTTCTTCTTTAAATATTATATTGCCACATGGGTGCTTAGGTGTCCCTCACATAATTACCTCCCTTTCCATGTGTCCACTTAGGTGTCCCTTCCATGATTGTTCACCTTTCCATGTGTCCACTTCTTTGATTCTTTGGTTGATGAAGGTGCCCAAGTGTCCCTTCTAGCAAATATTTAATTAATAAGAGGACATGTGGACATATTCTAGATATCTCCTTACTAGTCATGTGATAAATTTATTTCTTTCCTTCTTGCCTTGTTTGGTTCGAAATTATTGACCTTCTTGAGAAATAATTATGTTTTCCAATTTATATTAATTATATGTAGATAAGTGTCTCTTCCATGAAGCTAAATAGTCTCATATTAGAACACTTGTCTTTTTAGGGCTTTCTTATATAATCCCTATCTCCAACTTAGTGTAAATCACCTTGTCTTCATCTTTTCCTTCTTAGTTGTGCGCCATTCTCCAAGAATCAAAGAAATATTTGATACTTTTAATTGCTTTTGACTCATGCCCATAAGTCATTTTCAAAGGCAAGATATTTTGTTAATAATCTTTCTATTTGTGCCATGTGTACATGTTCTTGAATTATCTATTGCCTTCTCATGCCACTTCACAATGATAATCCCTTATTAGCCAATTAGATGGGAAGAAATATCACTTGCCTTAGATTTCATGAAAATTCTATATATTTCAATAATATGATATTAATTAACTTCATACAGTAATTTATATAAAAATCCTATCACAAACTAATTCTTAAATCTCTAGGCCCTGAAATTCGAGATATTACAATAAGATATAAATTCAGTCTTATATTTCTAACACCGTTAATATTACTAATGGAAAATGTTGATGTAGCAAACTCAAGTGATGATTGTACAACTAACAAAATATATTTAAGTTTAAATTTTAGTACAATATATTTAGATTATTAAACTAAAATAAACCAAAAAATCCCTACAAATAAAATCAAGGTTTTACTATTTAGACTATTAAACTAATTTTTTTTAAAAATAATATATAATCTAAGGATATAAAACATATGATATAATTAAGTAACTTATTTAAATTCTTTAATCTCTTTAAAAAAAGGTCAATTAGGTCTTATAATTAGGACCGGAGGTAGTATTTTACACACACACACACACACACACACATATATATGGGTGATTTTGTCTTATTTCACTACAAAAAAAAAGTCAGTTTTTGTGACGGAAAAAATCTGTCACAAAAATAGGTTTTTCCGTCGCAAATTTCGTTTGCGACGGATTATGTCCGTCACAAAAATCCTCGTCGCAATTGTGACGAAAAATCAAGTTTCCGTCGCAAAGTTTGAAATTTGCGACGGAAACTAAATTGCCGCAAATCCCAAAATTTGCGACGGATTTCATTTCGTCACAAATTTAATAAATTTTTTTTTTAAAAAAAATAATTTTTTAATTTTTTTAAAAAAATTATTAATATTATTTTTTAAAATAAGGAGCCGATTCCTTACCTTGTTTTTCATCAGGGACATGAAAAACAATTGAAAATGATAACAGAAGCCATAGGTTGTTTAGAGATTCATATAAAAATACTGATAGTATACCACCTAGTTATGCCTTCAGCTAAAACACTAAATTCTGGTGTCACCAAGAACTTCAAACATGAAGGCATTGCATGCTTGAAAAAACTAGACACTAGAAAAAGGGTCAGAAATAGAGCCGAAGCATTAAATGCTCAAATGAAACATGTTGTGCTTCCATCAACCATGCATCCTTAACATTGGTAATTAGAAACCAAGAACATGGAAAAACAGTCCGGCGATCAGAATGGAGAGCAACAAAGCACTGTCCCAATATTTTAATAATCATATAGATTCAAGGGAGAAACTAAACTTTGAGATGTTTTCACAGGAAAAAGAAAGGAAAAAAGAAGTTGTCAAGTGAATAATTGTATAACAATCTAGAATGCTACAATAACAATTTCCAATTCTAACACACCGTCGGCGTCAAGGGAAGGAGGAGAGGCGTCGTCGGCGGCGAGGGGAGGAGCAGAGGCATCAGATGGCCAAGGGAGGAGGAGACTCGTCGTCGGTGGCGAGGGGAGGAGCAGAGGCGTCGGATGGCCAGGGGAGGAGGAGACGCGTCAGGTGAGCTAGGGGAGGAGGAGAAATATTGGGTGAGAGAGAGTTTTGGGGCCTAAGAAGAAGTTTTTTTTTGCTACGGACAAGTGGTCCGTCGCAAAAAAGCCGAGTTTTTTGTGACGAACAGCCAATCCGTCGCAAATTAGAGGCAAAACAGAGCCCAAACGGGGACGTTTTACGACGGACTGACCGTCAACTTGTTGCGACGAACTAGTAGTCCGTCGCAAACTGTCACAAACAGTTGCGACGGACTCCATGTCAGTCGCAAAAAGTGATCTTTTTGCGATGAACACCAGGGTCCATCGCAACAAAGATAGTAAACTGGCACCTGTTTTGGCATCGGTTGCGACGGACACTAGGGTCCGTCGCAAAAAGATTGTAATCGGCGCCGGTTGCGACGGACTCAAGTGTCCGTCGCAAAAAACCCTCAATTTTTTGATGGACCTAGTAGTCCGTCACAAAAATTCTACTTTTTGCGGCAGATCTTGTATTCCGTCGCAAAAAGCTTTGCTTTTGCGATGGATTTATATTTCCGTCACAAAATGCTGAAACTTTGCGACGGAAAAAATTCGGTCGCAAATTTACACTTTTCAAGTAGTGTTTGTAATAAGGTAGTACTTTATAATATAATAAGTATCATTATTTGTCTTATTTTCTCACTCGTTTTTGTTCTTTTTATATTATATGGGTGATTTTGAAAATTAAATGCATCTAAGGGCTGAAAAGTGGGTTTTGGAGTACAACATCAACATGGGGTTAATTTATAATTTATGATAAGATCCAAATCAAACAAGTCGTTAAACTATTTTGGAGTGCAACAGAGATTGACTCTTTATTTTAATCCATAAAAGATGACATTATTTAAAATATTCAAACAATAAAAGTTGACCGTAACCACCAAAACTTTCCTATTTATACTACTAGAACATTCTCACTTGCACGGTTCGAGGTATTTAATTTCGTTAAACGAAGAAAACGATTTAATGTTTACAACTATAAAATTTTCCCACGTATTGCCTAGGATGTCCAAAAAGAAAAAGTCCCAAGATATTTGTCTAGGATGTTTCAAAAAAAAAAAATAGAAATTCTACGTCAGAATTTTTTTTAAAAAAAAAAATTGATCAGTGTATCTGATTGAACCATATTTTTACATGCTTTTTGATAATTAAATTGGGATTTTTAATGTATTTTTTTGGACATTATTGCATGATTAAGCACTAATTTGAGTTAGGGACATTTGTTTTGAATTAAGTGAAATTAGGGGCAAAATGGTCATAATTTATTAATTATTCATGCAAATGATTTCTTAGACTTTTGATGCTATATTGTGTTTAATCTTGCATTGTAGGTGTTTTGGAAGAAAATTGAAGAATTTGGAAAAATGTCATTTGGGTCAAAATTAATGTTTTGAGGACTAGGGAAAATTACAAGAAAGACCCCAGCAATTTCTGAAAATTGGAAATCAAGGAAGAAAAGGGCCAGAGACAAATTACAGAAAAATCCCCAGAGTTATTATGATTTACATTCTGACCCAGAAACATTTCAAAATATTTCAATGTGGTCCCTCTGCAAAACTTTTTAAAAGTTGTAATTAGGTCCCTCCAGCTAAACACAGCGTTTTGACCTAGGGCTGCTGACTTTCATTATTCAGTCATATTTTAGACCCGAGGACCCGACAGATTGAAGGGTGGAGCTGAGGGGAATTGATGAAATACAGATATACAGCGCCGCGAGAGCATCATCGAGGATTGACGCGAACGACACACACAGAGACGCTGTGAAAAAGTTGGTTCATCATCATCTTCCATTCGACCTTCCTTCATGGTTCAGCCCACTCGCCGGCGACCTCCTCATCCACCATCGTCGCCGGCGAGAACCAGAAAAGGGGAGAGGAAGGCGATACTAGACCTGGACGCTGCACACTCGAACAGAATGCCCGAGCTTCCCTCTCGCCCCCTGATCCTCCATTGATCATCACCGACCTTCCTTATCGTCTTCCTCCCTTCATCCTTAGACCACCATCATCTTCTTCATTCAGTCATCGAAAAAAAAACAGAACCAGAGAGGAGGAGAGACACACACGACTTGGGGGGTGTGACTTTGAAATGGGGAGAGTTGGACTTTGGGATTCATTCGACCTTCCTCATCCTCCATTCACCATCACCGAAATCAGCTCTACACTCCATCATCATCTGCCTTCCACCATCGTCATCTTCCACCTTCGGCCACCACCAACTCTGTACACACACACAGACCTTCAAACCTTCTATTCTCATCAACCAGAGATGGTGGATGTGCTCTTGAGGCTGACAGCTTTGAGTTCAATGTGTGGCTGAGGTTTTTTCGTTTCTTGGGATGGACAGATTGACTGGAGTTCTAAAGCTTCAAAATAGGGGAGTTAATTTTGTTCAATTTATTTTCTCTAATTACATTTTGATTTCCTAGTTTTAGGAATATTATTTTGTATTTTTGAGACTTAGTTTATCCGTTTGGAAAACTTTGTGGATTGAACCTATGTGATTGGATTTAATTTTGTGGCTTGTCGGATTTATAAATTTGTATTTCCCTATTTGATTCAATGATATTATGCTTTCTACGTGGTATTGTTAGATAGTATAATTGAATTGAATTAATTGAGTGGCGTGGTATCGCATTCATATTAAGAGGAACCAAGTTGCATTAATTTAATCATAATCACACACTAGGTGGTTTTAAACAATATCTCAAGAGGTAGTAGGAGCTACTATTAATTGGGAATATTGGACTCAAGTGGTATCTTGGGGTTTTTCATCTAGACTTAGTGAAAATTTACTCCTATCTTTAATTGAACTGTGATTGTCACTATTCCATTTTCCAAGAGCATCCATACTCATTTTCATACTCCATTCCATTTTATTAAAAATACAAAAAAACGATAGTTTAGCATTTAATTTAATTGCATTCTTATTTTCCTTTATTAATTTGAAAATCCAAAATCAATTTTTCCCTTGTTTTAATTGCATTTGCATAGCATTTAGATTACTTAGGATTCAACAAAAGGCTCCTCGAGAGAGAGAACGATCATAGGGTTGACTATACGCAATCCTTGGTTTAATTTTTTTTTGATTGTGGACCCCAAGGCTAAAGATAGAAAAATCCATTCATCAGTATCCCAAACCACTTTTAACTTAACACTAATTATTTTCGTAACTTAGAGTTCAAAGAGTTTTTGTCTCTCCAACAAATGCACTTCCCGAAACTCAAACTTGTGTTCTTGTTCTTATGTAGATGAGGCTGCTCACCACTTTAATCAACTACTAACTCGTTAGTCTACCTTTATCATTTTAAGAAAACCTTTAAATAAACAAATTAATGATATGAAAAAAAGACAAAACAAAATATTCAATACAAACCAAACATCTCAAATTAAATTTAATACATTATTATAAGCCAAGTGCATTGAATTGGCTTTCTACATATTTTTATTAATGCACACTCGCACACATAAGTTGATATATAATATATTAGCAAGTAGTTTTCTGTAACCATAGCACTAAACACCTTCCTTTAGGTATATTTTAAGTGTGAGTATTGGTTCAACCTTCCCTGAGTGCGATGTATGTATGTGTGACTTTTTTAATTTAAGTGAACAATTTCGAAATTACATATATATATATATATATATATATATATATATATAATGTCATACAGCTGTAACTCACAAAAGACATCACACCACACAATGACAAGATCAAACTTGTTATTTTTAAGTGTACACATAAAAAAAAAAGGGGTCAAATTATCACTTTATGAAATCATTATTATCTTAACTTGAACATTAGGAATGCAATCAATATTTAAGAATTTTCATTGTATCCAATAGTAAAATTGCTAGTCAACCCAACTTTCACCTTATAAAATAAGAATAGATGAGACAAATTAAGCCTAAAGGAAATTTCCATCCATGCCTTAAAGACATTATATATTACTTTCTTCTTTATCTCTTCTCATTTGTTCTCTTCAAAGAACCAGTCCCACCAACAATAATACTTCAACTATTCAATCATTTATCAAATGTTAACCTAGGTGTATGTTTTTAAAATATAAGGGAAGTCAATGTAATATGATAATATATATGGAAGAGACGTTAGAGTATTTTACACTTATTTATCAAGTTTCGTGTATGGCATGGATGAGACTTTTTTTCTATTATTTATTTATTTGTTTACCTATTTGTTTGTTTGGCTGGTCAAAAACAATGATATTAACCATGGATGTGTTCATGCAATGAGATAGTTCTAGATCGCGTTTTGGCAATGTTCGATAAGGGGGAATCTGTTCGTGCCTCGGTCGAGTCATGGGTACAGGATGCCTCGATCGAGTCATGGGCACAGGATCTGGGTGTTCAGATCTTTCAATTTCTTCCAATGAAGCTCGAGCATTCCATCAGATTCTTGGATTATCTTAGCCAAATTTCTTATCTCACCTTGATCGTCCGTTTCCCGAATCTTTGACTAGTCATAATATCTAGACTAACTCTTGGGATTTTCTTGATTTCTAGCCCGTGAAAAAGGTACTGATGGGCTTTTCTTAAACCTGGGGCTCTTATGCCATGATGAGTTGCCCATAACTATTAAACATTACTTTTATTGAATAAGAAAATAATCCATGTTCTATTTGTTAGCTCCCAATGATTGTTTTGATGATAACTAACCATTGTAAAAGGAACTTGATCAACAAAGTTCATTTACCATTGTGAAAATTAATCTGCAATTTTATCTGTCAGATTGGCTCCAGCCAACCTCAGCTGGCTCGAGCCAAGTCCTTAACTAAATTTGACAGAGTACAAATCTTGGCTCTAGCCAATTACGGGCCGACTCGAGCCAAGCCCCGAACTCCGACCAAAGCTATCGACCGAGCCAATATCTTTTCTACATTTGAAAAATACAATCGTTGGCTCTAGCCAACTCTGGCTGACTCGAGCCAAGCCCTTAACTCTAGCCAAAGAACATTGGCTCCAGCCAAGTTTCTGACCGTTACTTTCAAATATCATTTTTACCTCTAGCCTACACAGTGTGCCTCGAGTTTTCACCCAAACTAGAGCCAGAGAAATATGACTCAAGCCAGGGTGCTTCCATAGAGTAATTTGACTCTAGCCTAAATACCATGACTTGAGTTCCAACCCAGACTCTAGCCAGAATATTTTTGACCCAAGCCTAGCACGTTACATCTGATCTATTTGACTCCAGCCTTTATCATATGCCTAGAGTGTTGACCTAAACTTGAGCCAATATCTTGTGAATCTAGCCTTGCAAGTTTCACCACAGAAGTTGGCTCTAGCCAAAAGAATCTGACTCTAGCCAAACTATGTCAGTTTTACAAATCATGTTCCAATCTTTGTCAAATCTCTTGTTATGGTTTATATACTTTGTATCCTCTCGTGATTACTATTACCAATTGCATTTAACCAGTTTGCTAATGGTTTGGAAGAGTTTTATGGGGATTAACGCTAATTTGAAAATAAGGAAGCATGTGTCGACGCATTTAATGCAACGCAACATATTCACCCTTCTGGCAGATGACCTCCTGGCGCCATTAAAGCTTCTCTACTACTTTCCTCTTACATTCTCAACTAATCCCAACGGACATTTTGAATAAAGAATGTCAAGAGAGAATAACGGACAAATATAGGAGAAATATGAAGAAACAGAGCAACGTAATCTCAACGGATATATCCATCTCTCACAACGGCACATTAAGTTCTTCTCAACGGTCATTAATGCTATCATCTATAAATAGGAAGAGCATTGAATTCGGACACCTACCGAAACGCTTATTTGTACAATTAATTCTATTCTTGTTTCATTCATTTGTTTTTTGTATCATTAATATCTTCGGATATTGAGTGTTCTTCGGTGTTCATTTGTATCTACTCGTGAGGAGTCATTAAACACTTATTTATTTCATTCAGATTGTTAGACTTAAGGTTGAGGAACCTTAAGTGAGGGTGTATTAATTACAACTTGTAAGGGGGAGTGGAGTGACCATCCTTCGTTTACAGAGTGTGTAATTATTTGAAAGAGTAGTGGAATCCCAGGTGTTCTGGGGACTGGACGTAGGTCAGTGATTTGAGACCGAACCAGTATAAACTGTCTTGTGTTCATCTTCTCTTCTCTGTCTCATTCGTGCACTTTGTATCATCGCGTGTGTTTCAAAAAGATTTTTAAAAAATCACCTATTCACCCCCCCCCTCTAGGTGATATTCCACCTTCACTATTTACATACCCAAGTCTCATACATAATAAGACTCAACTACACACTAATCTAAAACTATATAGGCCTACAGCCTCCTGGCTCAATCACTAATACAATAAGCCATTTTTCCTACAATCTTGGTATATGGATTGCAATTTCTCTGCTTATTTTGTATTATGATTGGTATTGTGTGGAGGACAACAAGAAATGTTTGTGTTTTTGGTGTTGAACAAAAATCAAGGCATAATATTGGACAAATGCTTTTGTTTTGATAATAAGACAAACTTCATTAAACAAAGTATAAAAAGATTACACTGTAAATGGGCTGCCTTACATTAGCGTTAGAAGATCAAACCAAGCAACCTAATAAACGAACAAAAGGGTAAAGCTACAAGGAAATAGAGCAACAAACGAAAATAAAAGATCCACAGTTATAATATGCTGCGGCCCATCTCATGTATTATGCATTCACCAAAAGAGAACCACCCCAAACTACTACCATAGCCGTTTGGACTTGGAGAGCACGATAAGGTACAAATATGTGGGTGTTGGTGTTTGATGACTCCCTATTTTTAGTTAAATTTGAGATGTATTTTGGTATATTTGGGAGCCATCGTTATGAAATTTAATTGAGATTTTGATAAGATAACAATTTTGTGCATGATTTAGTGGCTTTTATTGCAAATATTATAATTTTAAATTAAATAGAAATATTCATGTTTAGGTAAAAGAATAAATAAATTATAATAATTTAAAAGTTGTTCAAAAAAAAAAAACAAAGAAGAATGTTTCAGTGGTATCTAGCTAGTAACTAGCTGATGTTATTATTAGTTTTATTAGCATATTATATATATTTCTTTCTTTTTCCAGAGCTAGACCATGCGATGCCGTTTTGAAGGAAATTGGAGGAAACCTTTTTTTTTTTTTTTTTTTTTGCTCGATAGGAGGAAACCTAATTGGACTAAAAGGAAGGTGAGAGTTCGACAGATTGGGGGATTCAGCAGCCACCAACTATTGTTTTTTTTGGTCAACCAGCCACCAACTATTGTTGCAGCAACTATTCATTATCTTCCCCAAACACCCGAGATGTTTACAGTAGAGAGCAATGGGCACGACTTCTGGGGTCTTCTTCTCCTTCAGTGAGCCAAGCAGTCGGCGCTGCTGTTCTTTTTCCCCTCTTTTCAGGCGAGAGCAGCAAGAGCGAAGCGTTCACTAGCTAGGAGAGGAGACCCACAGTTTCCAGCGAAGGGAGAGGAGACCAACGGTGCCCAATCATCTTCCTCCATCAACCATCTTCTTCATCACCTATCAGGAGCATCACTAGCTAGGAGCCGTCACCTTCCTCTCTGTTCTTCTTGGGGGCTATTTGTTGTATCTTTTATTCCTTTCTCTTTGATTTCCATTGTGTTAATGAAGCTGGATTTTTTATGTTGCTGAGATGACTTTGGTGTTAGTCATGAGTGGCTTGTTATTAGTTTGTATTAGGCTTATTTCAAACCATTGCAAAATAATGCGTTAATTCCTCGTAGAGCACATAAAGTTTAAAATACGGGAGGTCAGAGAGAAAACAAATTTTGAAATTGTGCTTTTTTTATTTACTTTTTTTTTTTGAAAAATCATAAAAAATTCAAAGCTGCACCATTTTTATGTCTATAAGATATGAAAATGTCATTGATTTTATCTAAAATCTAATAATCAAAGGATGCAAGAAAAAAAACATTTGGAAAGTTAGGAGATTTTAAAGAGGATTAGAGATTATTAGAGAAAGACACATTAGAGGCTGCTAGCCCAAAATTAAAAAGTGCAATGGAAGAAAAATCTCAACAAGAAGGTTTTTATAGGCAAAACAAAAGGAAGGAAACAACAAACACAGGATTACTACTATTGAAACATCATTGATCGATGCCACCACACTAATTTCAAAGCTTTGAATGATCATTCAAGCCATAAACATGATGAAGAATATGCTTATGCCTGTCTTTGCGATTCTTGTGGAGAAACTCAGCCACCCTACAGATCATAAAAGACACACATGTCACATTAATTCATATTAAAACCGCTACAACGGTATTGTCGCCTTCTCTAATTTCTTTCTTCCATATTCTTCCTTCACCTTTCTTACATCCTGTTATGGCCTCGTATACTGGGCCCAGATATGATACGGCCCAGCAAAGTCACTTCATGACAGAATCTCTCTTTAAGCAGGTAAAACGTTAATCACCCTATAATGTCAGCACTAATCATGGATAGTACAGGTAGTGGATCAGATATTTGCTGAACGTGGAAACGCATGTTGCTTGAGGGACGAACGCACAGCCAGCAGAATAAAACCCTAAGTAACCTCTATAAATAGGAGATTACCTAACAGGTGCATGGATTCTATTCATATCCTTTTATTATTTTGTTCCACTGTGCATACACCCCACCCCCTTTAGCTAATCGTCATTCTCGTGTAGCACAGTGATCATCTATTATTCGTTGGTGTCTTCCTTATAGACAACACTGAACATTCACCTTCTCTTCGGTATTAGCCCATACACATCCCAGAGAGCTTTACAGATCCAATATCAATCCTATGCTAACCCATTGTGGTTAGACATTTGTGTTCTCAGAAAAGAACATTGGCGCCGACCGTGGAGATCCATAAACTTCGATTCCCAAACCACGAAAGACAACAAACAACCACTGAAAATGGTCGCAAGCACTAGAAGTCACAATCAGGCAACTCGGCAGGATCAGTTGCCAGAAGAACGGCCACAACAATAACGTCAGGAACAGACAGTTCAGTTTACTGATTCGGTTGCTCCAGATCATAACCGTGTTATCGTGGACACTGAAGGTGAAAGGACAGATACTGGAACTTCTCCAGCTCCTAACCGGGCTATCCAGCCAGTAGTCCAACAACAAGCCCCGCCTCCAGAATTTTAAATTGAGAACCCTGATATCTGCTTGTTGCATAAGGCGATGGGGTCATTGTTGCAGCAAATGGAGGATATGGAGACCCGCCAGCGACTCCAAAGGCAAGACGATATCCGGTCTATGCAGGAGGATGAAAAACCTGACTATCACCCAAGAGGGGGGGTGAATTGGGTGTCGGATAAAAACTTATCGTCTTTGAAAATCTTTTCACAACTTACTAAAGAAAGTTTGAATGACAGTAATAATTTATAAACTGAAAGACAATCATTCAAAACATATGTAACATCCCATTTTCAAAAGCAGTATATTTTTTTTTTCATCAGAGTAGAGCATCGGAGCAATTGAGTAACTGATACATTTATTCAAATTGCCGTAAGTCTGGCTGATTTACAGAAGCGGTACATTGACCGAGAGTTTTCAAAATGAATAACACCCGAAGAAAGTCTTGATCGGGACTCGTACGGCTCGCTCGCCTTTCTCCTCGGTCCTCGGTTCTTCCGAACCCGACGCTATGATAAGAGCCGAGATCCAATTGCAATTTGGATCTCGTAATCTGATTAACCTCATGCTTAAATATGACTACATATACACGACAAAGCAATCAATACAACGGTCCACAACAGATGTATGATTAAAAATACATAACCACGTATGTAAGATAATAACCACGTATGTAACATAACCACGTATGATACAAAGCAATAATAACCTCGTATGTGACATAACCACGTATGTGACATAATCGTGTATATAACATAACCACGTATGCTACAACAACAAACAGAACACAACAAACATATATAATCATACAATAACCATCGAGTTAGTGTTACAAAGACGCGAACGTACCTTTTTGGCGGTACAACGGAACTTTTACGGAAAAACGTGAAATTCGACAAATGGAAAAACGCGGTATGACGGCGGCAACAAATGCGGCTCGGCAATGTACGATTATCTCAGATATCCTATAAGGATAATATTTAACAACTTTTAGCAGCATAACAGGCATTTTAGGTACAAATTACCATTTTGCCCCCGAACCCATAATCGGCGGAATTTCGCCGAGCCATTTTTTTCGCTCTATCTCTCTAGAATTTTGAGATCTTTTCCTCATCATATTTTCGAAATATATATCATATTTACCCCTAAATATGATATCTAGACTATCTTGAAAAATTAAAGATAAATCTAGCATTCCTACTATATCTACCGAAAGAACTACCGAAACTAAAGACAGGGACCGAAGAACTTACCGAGACTTTGCTCGAGACTTTCTCCGAGCTTCTCTCTCTAACTTCTCTCTAAGAGGCAGATTTTTGGTGTGAGAAATGAAGAAGAGGAGCTTGGTATTTATAGAAGAGACGGATGGCGAACGGTAAATAATTCGAACTTCGTCTTGACGAATATGGACCGTAGGATCGCATTTTTGAGGACAAAACACTCTTGGCCCTCCATTTCTTGTGCAGACCTCCCCTCCCCAATAGTCAACAAAATGATGTCATCTTGATGGTGACATCGAGCGAGCGATAAAGTTTGATCCGGTATCGAAACGCGTAATCTTGGAAAATCTCAAAATTCTGAATTCATAACTTTGAAGATCTTCTCTTCCTCATCAATAATATCTAATTTAACTTAGATTTCGGTCCCTTACAAGGGTTCCAAATGCTTGAGTTGAAGTTTTCTCGAAAAACGTGTCCGAACACGTCGGTGTCGGAAATCGCTTTCGGAATCATCAATCTCACGGATAATAATTCACTGATTCCAAATATGTCCATATAATTATAAACTCATCTCCGGATGTTGACTTATAATTTATTTTCTTCAAATCCAAAATGTGAATATCTGCATTTTTCCCTATTTCGTCTTATTAGGCAAATGCGCTACCGAATTTCGGAATTAACTTCCGGAAGAGGTCACTTGAAGGTAAAAACTCACTGATCAATATTTTACCTTGACTTTGGAATTCCTATTCCTGGTTCTCTAGATAGGATCCGTTTCCTATTTATTCCATTACTATTCACTATATTATATAATAATACAATTTTACAAAAATATCATGATATTTATTTTTTTTTTCTTTTATTATTTATTTATTTTTCTAAGCATAAAATATTTTATTAATATTTTATTTTATTTTTATTTTTTATTTATTTAATAATTTCGAATTTTTTCCCAATTAAAAATAATTATTTAAATTATTTTTAATTCATTTACTTTATACCTTAATTATCCCATTAATTACCAGATTAGCCACTTACTAATTTTTGATAATTTTCTTAATTAGGATAAATCATTATCTCACAATTATTTTACTTACATTGGTATTTTATATCCCATGTAAAATACTAAAAATCATGGGGTCAATTATGATCCCCAAAATAATATTAAATCTTGCCTCAATATTTTCCAAAGAAATAAATCCCAAAAATTACCTAAATTAGAGACAACATATTCTCCAATTTTTAATAAATATTTCATTTCCTCTTAGGATTTATCATAATATTTTCGGGGTATTTTATGGCCCACAATTGCATTTAGGATTTTTAACTCTTTATTCACCCTAATTTCAATAGAAATTACCTTAGAAAATAAGATAATTATAACTTATTATTTGAAACCACATGTTCACCTATTTTCAATAGGTATTATCTATTGAAATATAATATTCCAGATAAATAATTATCCGGTATTACATTTCTCCCCGTTAAACAAAATTTCGCCCTCGAAATTTGCTCTATACCAATTTAGACTCGTACTAACTACACTTCGACTTATTCGCTCCTTAGCAACCACGTGCCGTGACGACAAAAGATACCTCGGCCGCTAGTTTTACGCACCGCATCTCTCGCGCATGCAACCAGCTCCACGACTTATTCGCTCCAGAACTTTTCTCTATATGTCGGCCGCTCCACTTGATGATCGAGAATTTGCTTAGGTTTGACCGTCAAGATCTTGTCATTTTGTACTTTGATATATAGTATTTCCCGTGGCACCCATATACCGCGGTTGACACCGAGATATCAAAATGTCTCCATGGCGCCCATACACCATGGTAACACAAGATACCTTAAATGTTTCCATGGCGCCCATACACCATGACAACACAAGATACCTCCTACTCAATGACACAATCGCAAATCGGAAAGTAACAATTAAGAAACATAGAACACGTCACGCAGGTAATTCACGTAATCGTACGGCTAATACCTACATCATATACCGTCTAGAGAAGATTCCTTTGAAAAGAGATAGTACCTTGGACCATCTCGGAAGTCCCCCGTCCCGGTACATGTTAGTGTGTACACTCGGCCTCTCGAGCTCCGACTCTCAGAATTCGCCATATCTCGTTCTTTCTTTCTCTTTATGAGTGTATACGTTTAGATTTTAAAATAAAAACAACAAGTAGCATATCAGACTTTACCACACTTAGCATTTATACCACACATAGACTCTATTCACACCGCAAATAAACAGACGCCCGCAACCTTTCCTTCGTCAGATTCTCGTTGGTTCTTTCTACTCGAATATGGAAATACGTGTCGGGAGTTTTCTCTACATGAGTCAAATACTGCATGTACTAATCTTTATTGATCTCGAAATTTCATCGGCGTGGCCCCGGCTCCACATAAAAGCCGGGTTCGAATGGAATCATCGTTCAAGACAAACCGGAGATTATCGAATTATCGGAATTATCGAGATTGATATCGTGGTTATCGAATTTATCGAGACCGATATCGATATAGGTACCGATGATGGACTCACCAGCCCTGGTTTAGAGTGATGCACCGACAGAGAGTGGTACACCGGTTCAGAATGGTATACCGGTTCAAACTGGTACACCGACCTAGGGCTACCTCAGTACTCATTTTCAAAACACGCTCAAAGTTTAAAAGGCTGATTTGAACATAACTCCGTTAACCGAACGAATGGCCGAGATAAGTGTCTATCATGGGACCTCACCAACTCTATGGCGACGATTGGCCACACCCACATAGACTAGCCTTAACCGTCCTACCATACCGTCCGTAATAACATAGTCATATCAATGCCGGGACTACGGCTCCGATACCAAAACCGTAACATCCCATTTTCAAAAGCAAGATATTTTTTTTTCATCGAGTAGAGCATCGGAGCAATTGAGTAATCGATACATTTATTCAAATTGCCGTAAGTCCGCTGATTTGAAGCGGTACATTGACCGAGAGTTTTCAAAATGAATAACACCCGAAGAAAGTCTTGATCGGACTCGTACGCCCGCTCGCCTTTCTCCTCGGCCCCTCGGTTCTTCCGAACTCCGACGCTATGATAAGAGCCGAGATCCAATTGCAATTTGGATCTCGTGTAACTGTTAACCTCATGCTTAAATATGACTACATATACACGATACAAACAATCAATACAATGTCCACAACAGATGTATGATTAAAAATACATAACCACGTATGTAAGATAATAACCACGTATGTAACATAACCACGTATGATACAAAGAATAATAACCTCGTATGTGACATAACCACGTATGTGACATAATCGTGTATATAACATAACCACGTATGCTACAACAACAAACAGAACACAACAAACATATATAATCATACAATAACCATCGAGTTAGTGTTACAAGACGCGAACGTACCTTTTTGGCGGTACAACGGAACTTTTACGGAAAAACGTGAAATTCGAAATGGAAAACAAGCGGTATGACGGCGGCACAACAATGCTCGACAAAATGGGTACGATTATCTCAGATATCCTATAAGGATAATATTTAACAACTTTTAGCAAAGATACGAGGCATTTTAGGTACAAATTACCATTTTGCCCCGAACCCCTAATCGGCGGAATGTCGCCGCAGAGCTTCATTTGTTTTCGCTCTATCTCTCTAGAATTTTGACAGATCTTTTCCCTCATCATATTTTCGAAATATATATCATATTTACCCCTAAATATGATATCTAGACTATCTTGAAAAATTAAAGATAAATCTAGCATTCCTACTATATCTACCGAAAGAACTACCGAAACTAAAGACCAGGGACCGAAGAACTTACCCGAGACTTTGCTCGGACTTTCTCCGCAGCTTTCTCTCTAACTTCTCTCTAAGAGGCAGATTTTTGGTGTGAGAAATGAAGAAGAGGAGCTTGGTATTTATAGAAGAGACGGATGGCGAACGGTAAATAATTCGAACTTCGAGTCTTGACGAATATGGGACCAGAGTAGGATCGCATTTTTGAGGACAAAACACTCTTGGCCCTCCATTTCTTGTGCAGACCTCCCCCTCCCCAATAGTCAACAAAATGATGTCATCTTGATGGTGACATCTCGAGCCGCAGTCGATAAAGTTTTTGATCCGATTGTCCGAAACGCGTAATCTTGGAAAATCTCAAAATTCCGAATTCATAACTTTGAAGATCTTCTCTTCCTCATCAATAATATCTAATTTAACTTAGATTTCGGTCCCTTACAGGGTTCCAAAGTGTAACATCCCATTTTCAAAAGCAGTATATTTTTTTTTTTCATCAGAGTAGAGCATCGGAGCAATTGAGTAACTGATACATTTATTCAAATTGCCGTAAGTCCGGTCGATTCGAAGCGGTACATTGACCGAGAGTTTTCAAAATGAATAACACCCGAAGAAAGTCTTGATCGGGACTCGACGGCCGCTCGCTTTCTCCTCGGTCCTCGGTTCTTCGAACCCGACGCTATGATAAGAGCCGAGATCCAATTGCAATTTGGATCTCGTGTAATCTGATTAACCTCATGCTTAAATATGACTACATATACACGACAGCCAAAGAATCAATACAACAGTCCACAAAGATGTATGATTAAAAATACATAACCACGTATGTAAGATAATAACCACGTATGTAACATAACCACGTATGATACAAACAATAATAACCTCGTATGTGACATAACCACGTATGTGACATAATCGTGTATATAACATAACCACGTATGCTACAACAACAAAAGAACACAACAAACATATATAATCATACAATAACCATCGAGTTAGTGTTAAAGACGCGAACGTACCTTTTTTGGCGGTACAACGGAACTTTTACTTTAAAAACGTGAAATTCGACAAATGAAAAAAAATGCGGTATGACGGCGGCACAACAAATGCTCGGCGGTACGATTATCTCGAGATATCCTATAAGGATAATATTTAACAACTTTTAGCAGCATAAGGCATTTTAGGTACAAATTACCATTTTGCCCCCGAACCCCTAATCGGCGGAATTTCGCGAGAGCTTTCATTTTCGCTCTATCTCTCTAGAATTTTTTGACAGATCTTTTCCCTCATCATATTTTCGAAATATATATCATATTTACCCCTAAATATGATATCTAGACTATCTTGAAAAATTAAAGATAAATCTAGCATTCCTACTATATCTACCGAAAGAACTACCGAAACTAAAGACTGTGGACCGAAGAACTTACCCGAGACTTTGCTCAGACTTTCTCCGAGCTTCTCTCTCTAACTTCTCTCTAAGAGGCAGATTTTTGGTGTGAGAAATGAAGAAGAGGAGCTTGGTATTTATAGAAGAGACGGATGACGGTAACGGTAAATAATTCGAACTTGCCTTGACGAATATGGACCGTAGGATCGCATTTTGAGGACAAAACACTCTTGGCCCTCCATTTCTTGTGCAGACCTCCCCCTCCCCAATAGTCAACAAAATGATGTCATCTTGATGGTGACATCTCGAGCGATCGATAAAGTTTGGTCGTGTATGCAAACGCGTAATCTTGGAAAATCTCAAAATTCTGAATTCATAACTTTGAAGATCTTCTCTTCCTCATCAATAATATCTAATTTAACTTAGATTTCGGTCCCTTACAGGGTTCCAACAGCCCAGTTGAAGTTTTCTCGAAAAACGTGTCCGAACACGTCCGGTGTCGGAAATCGCTTTCGGAATCATCAATCTCTGGATAATAATTCACTGATTCCAAATATGTCCATATAATTATAAACTCATCTCCGGATGTTGACTTATAATTTATTTTCTTCAAATCCAAAATGTGAATATCTCGCATTTTTCCCTATTTCGTCTTATTAGGCAAATGCTTACCGACCTCGGAATTAACTTCCGGAAGAGGTCACTTGAAGGTAAAAACTCACTGATCAATATTTTACCTTGACTTTGGAATTCCTATTCCTGGTTCTCTAGATAGGATCCGTTTCCTATTTATTCCATTACTATTCACTATATTATATAATAATACAATTTTACAAAAATATCATGATATTTATTTTTTTTCTTTTATTATTTATTTATTTTTCTAAGCATAAAATATTTTATTAATATTTTATTTTATTTTTATTTTTTATTTATTTAATAATTTCGAATTTTCCCAATTAAAAATAATTATTTAAATTATTTTTAATTCATTTACTTTATACCTTAATTATCCCATTAATTACCAGATTAGCCACTTACTAATTTTTGATAATTTTCTTAATTAGGATAAATCATTATCTCACAATTATTTTACTTACATTGGTATTTTATATCCCATGTAAAATACTAAAAATCATGGGGTCAATTATGATCCCCCAAATAATATTAAATCTTGCCTCAATATTTTCCAAAGAAATAAATCCCAAAAAATTACCTAAATTAGAGACAACATATTCTCCAATTTTTAATAAATATTTCATTTCCTCTTAGGATTTATCATAATATTTTCGTGGTATTTTATGGCCCACAATTGCATTTAGGGATTTTTAACTCTTTATTCACCCTAATTTCAATAGAAATTACCTTAGAAAATAAGATAATTATAACTTATTATTTGAAACCACATGTTCACCTATTTTCAATAGGTATTATCTATTGAAATATAATATTCCAGATAAATAATTATCCGGGTATTACAACATATATCTTTGGAATGTAAGAGTTTAGGGAAGAGAATATGCAAAAGAGATTTATCTTGGTTCGGCCAATCCTTGACCTACGTCCGGTCCTCAAGCTTCACTTGAGATTTTCAATCCACTATCTTCTTTCAACTTGATTACACGCTCGTACTCAAGTAATCCTCTCACTAGGATTCACTCCCTTACAAGTCGTAATCAATACACCCACTTGATTACACACTCTGCACTTGAAGTAACCCTCTCACTAGGATTCACTCCCCTTACAAGTTGTAATCAATACAATGGGTTTCCCACTCAAGATCACCCAATCTTGAGTATCTCACAGATAGAATGATAGGATGTTTTACAATGAATCTTCTCTCTCAGAAGTGAATGAATAAACACTGAAGTACAAAAACAAATCATCTCACTCTCTATGATAAACTATGTAAACATTCGGAAAACAGAGAGTAGATAGTGTGAAGATTAGGGTTTCAGCATTCTGAAGATGTAGGCTCTGTATCTTGCTTCTTCAGTCTTGAATCTGACTTCTTTTATAGGTAGAGATCATTATATGACCGTTGGAAGAAGAAATATAGCCGTTAGACTCAGATAGAAACTAGCCGTTACAACTTCATTTTCTGAACCAGCGTCGAATACTCGAGTATTGAGTTGATTACTCGAGTATTGAGGTTGTTTCGTAACTCCAAGTTCCTCTCTGTCTGATCAATACTCGAGTATTGAGATGGAAAATCAAGTATTGAACTTACATACTCCAGTATTGCAACTCCTTGAACAAACTGTCGACTTTCGAGGGTCATATATCCCTGGTATGAACTCTGTTTTGGTTCGTTCAACTCTTGATGGAAAGCTCTATGAGTCTACTTTCACATGCCACCAATTTCAGCTCAATCGGATTTGTAGTTTGTGAGTTATGCTCAAACCATTGAAGCTTGGTTTGTTGTGTGGCGTGGATTTATCTATCAACTTGTACAATTCATATCTCTCTCATATGAACTCCTTTTGGCTTGAATTGTATATCACAATGACGCATTTGGAGTCTAGTTTCATATTCCACTGATTTCACTTCAATCCGATCTCTGGTTGAGGAGATATCATCAAATTACCAGACGTCGCCCGAGCTGAACGTGAAACAGAGTTGATCACGCTGAATACTTGAGTATTGAACTTACATACTCGAGTATCCAATACTTTACTCGATACTCGAGTAATGACTGAAGTATTGAACTATTGGCCTTTAGGTGAACCTCTGAAATTCCAGACCATTGCTTGAGTATTGTCACTTACATACTCAAGTATTCAATACTGCACCCGATACTCGAGTAATGACTCAAGTATTCAATACTGCACCCTGATACTCGAGTAATGACTCAAGTATTGCTTCTCCCCAATTTTCAAGTTACTCTATGCCTCTCGAATACTCGAGTAATGCTTCCAATACTCGAGTATTGCTTCTTTTATCAGCAAATATTCAATATTTGTTAAACATCCTACAGAAAACATAGCTAGGCACTCCAATACTCGAGTATTGATGAACATACTCGAGTTTTGACTCCTAAAGCTGATTTTTCCTTGTTTCAACTCTAAATTGAGTCATTCCAACTTCCATATGATCTTGGAGGCTTCTAACATCAATATAAGAACTTGAATAATGATATCTTCATTCCATTCAACAAGTTCTTCCTTTTTCCATCTCCCAACTTGATCATTCTTCATCATTTAATCTTAATCTTCACATCTTCTTTGATTCAATCTCTTTCTCTAATTCAGTACTTCTTTATTGATCTTTTTGTTGAACTTTCTCCGTCATTCAACTTGGACTCATCATTCTTTGTAAGTTCTACCTTCTTCAAATTTCCTCTTCTTCTGATTATTCCCAAAGTCCTTTGATAACTTCTTGCTCCCTTGACATTCTGATATTCCCATTATATTGTGTGCAAGAACTTCTTTATTCAATCTACTTTCTTGATCATTCTTACATCTTCTTCAATATCCATAAAGCCGAGCCTATGCCAAACTTGTTCCAGAATTTAATGTGTCGACTTTCCTTATCAGCACTATTCATGTATACTCCACTGTAGCTCAAATATGATGAAGTTTCATTCCAACTTCTGTTTGATCATAGAGATTTCCAGTGTCACATATAGTGCAAGTTCTTCTTTCTTTAGTCTACTTTCTTGATCAATCTCCATTATTAAACTTTGCATCTACATTCAATGTAAGAATTAGTCAAAGTATAATGTAAATGTAGTATGCAACCTTTTTGCTCTTAAGAATGACATCTATATAAGACATCATCAAAACTAATCATAACCAACAAATACGGACCGTCGTAATACCCTCTAGAGGAAGAAGGAAAGACAGAGAATACAGCAATATTACTGGATGAACGTGTTGAACTGGTGGAAAACCCGAATCGTATACAAGCTGAGAAGCTGTGAATCTAATCGGGCTTTTATCCTCGTCCAAGACACGGACCGGGAGTCTGCGGGCCCAAGTAGCCAATACATCAGCATCTATTCACGTAAGTGCTGGAATACCGCAGGCAAATTATGCAGGAGGAAACCCGGCTGGCCATGGCCGAGTTCAGAACACTGGAGAGGATGCTCGAAGGATACAATTGCTAGAAGAACGCATCAGACAGCTCGAGAACCCTTCACGGAACATCGGACGAGGTATTAGTGACCCCAGCAGGATTAATATCACGACTGCGACACAAGCAGATGCTGACAGACCGCAGGCGAGTGAGGATAAACAGGACCAAGCTCGAATTTCAGAGATTTAGCACGAGCAGCTGAAAAGCAACCATTGGAGAGCCAAGACCTTGGTAGGACGGAAACAGTACCTCCGGCACAAAGCGTGCTCGGGACACATTTTGGAAGACTTGATGGAGCTAGAATCCCGAGTCCTTTTTTGGACGAGATTATGACGGCCACTTATCCAAAAGGTTTAGATTCAAGGGACTTGCCGAAATACAACGGAAGCCAAGATCTGCAAGTTCTTGTTAGTAATTTTAAAATGGAAATCATGGTGAAGGGGTTTGTAGGGCATGTTATACCTCGATTATTTGTGGGGACTTTGCGTGGAGCCGCGCAGAATCGGTTTAACTCTCTGCCTCTAAATTCTATCCAAGATATGGAGAACTTGGAAAAGAAGTTTCTGCTAAATTTTGATACTTGCAGGAATCAGCCGAAAACCGAGTTCTAACTCGGCCAAGTGAAGCAAGCACCCGTAGAAACATTGCAGAAGTATTTGGAGCGTTTCAAGGATACAGCTTTACAAGTACCAAGGTTGAAGGAGGACATGCATCTACATTGCGCCATAGCCGGCTTGGACAATTCATCCCGGTTGAAGAAATCAATTATGAAACGTCGTCCAGACACGCTGGCAAATTTTCGAGATCGGTCCAAGCAATACCTAGAATTGGAGCATATGGAGATATCAAGCCATGTTGCGAGAGATGGGGGGAAAGAGTCTGCCCTTGAAAGAAAAGGAGCAATCAGGCAAGTTTCCAAAGAGGAAGGATGAATACGATAATCAAAGGCACGAATCCAGTAGGCGAATTTTGGATAGTAGACACTGGGGGGAGAGAAGTGATTCGAAAGCAAGATATGGAAGTTACACCCCGTTGAATGTATCGCGAGCATGAGTCTGGAAGGAGGTGGCTCAGACTGAGATGAAGAGAGTAGAATGACCTCAGCCTTCTTTCAGCCGACCGGGACCAGACCTATCCCGGTATTGCACTTTTCACAATGGCCCGGGACATACCACGGATGAGAGTTATCACCTCCAAGATGTTATAGAGAAGTTCGTCTGGGGGGGAAGCTGCGGTAGTACGTGGTAGAAGCTCTCGGACAGAAAAGTAAGCGCAAAGAACTAAGCCACAATGAAAGTCGCATTCAAGAGAAAAAGACGAACGAGAAAAGAAAGAAAGCTGAAAAAGATGATGTTGAATATCCAGAGGCCGACTTCAAGTGCAATTGAATGACTATTAGGTTGCATTTATTTTGGGCCTATTGATGGGCAAGTTTTATAAGAATGGCATTGCTTTCCTCCAATCAATGATATTTAACTTTCTTTCCAAACGGAGATTTGTGAGATAATGGTTAAAACATAATCCTTCGGGATGCGGTAACACCAAGATAATGGTTAAAACGTACTCCTTCGGGATGCGGTAACACCAAAGCAAAGGTCAACACCGGGATGCGGTAAGGCCGAGATAATGGTTAAAGCGTACTCCTTCGGGATGCGGTAACACCAAAGCAAAGGTCAACACCGGGATATGGTAAGGCCAAGATAATGGTTAAAACGTATTCCTCCGGGATGCGGTAAAGCCCACATAATGGTTAAAACGTGCTTCTTTTGGAACACAATAAGACCAATGAAGCCCATTGTGGTTATGATGCATCAATGCTTGGGATAATAAAGCGAGCCATCACAACGACCCTGATCAAGTCGGAATGTTTAGAGTTTGGTGGCGATACTAAACCTAGATAAGTGACGGATGACTCTTACCCCCGATTTATTTCTGGTCAACCACTCCGGAACGTTTAGTTTTTGGGTCATCCCAGACCCGTATTCTACGCAGCGAATTTCTGACTTTGGCCAAGTCATAGAACTTTGATGATTTCAAGTTCATAAGATGCAGAGAAAACAATGCAAAAACCTAACTCGAAAGGAAATTTAGAGTGACTAAGGAATAAGCAGACTGAACAATTTTGCAATAAAAGTAAGTGTTTATACATTAATGATTGAAATTCTTCCATAGTATTTTTATAGAAATACTTCCGGGTTATCAACCCAAGAAAGAGATACAAAATCGGGGGCTCTAGTACCCCAGGGGAAAGAATAAAAGCTAAAGCAGGGAAGAATCAAAAGAAAAAAGCACAACAGCTTGGCAAAATTTGTAAGTTTGTCACGAGATAGATGAACTCCCTACTGCTGGACGAGCTTCAGATAACCATTGTATGATGGAAGCCGACAAATGTATCTCAATTGAGAGGCTAGCAAGAAGGAGGCCCGGTGTCTTGATGGACTTCTTCACCTCTGTTGTCCCCTTGGTTTCCCTCCAAATGGCTTCAATTGAGAGACTTAATCAAATGTATTGTATAACTTGTTAATGATAGATTCAAATAAAAAATTTAAATGGAATATTTTTTTTAAAAAAAATTAACAATCATTTTTATAATAGCCTAAATCAAATAGTAAATTCCACTAATTTTTATAACACATACAAATTTGATTATTCTTCAATGTCACACCTTCCTCCTGCCACTTTACATTAATTAATTAATTGCTTTATCCCTAAATTTCATTTCTCAACACTTCACTTTTCTAATTTCAACATCATCCTATGTAAAGATTTATGTATCATTACCAACTAATACAAAATCATAATTTTATCACACCAAAATCAGAATTGCAATTTCTAAATTCCTAAAAAGTGCTAGATAAAATACTTCACATAAAATATTTCTATACGTGTATTAACTGTGTTTACTTGAAAAAATTACTTTTTAAACTTATCTTCGTCCCAAAAAACAATGCAAGTTAAAAAAATCAATATCATAAATAAAAATCATTAAAACCCAATAATTAAAAAAATCATAGAATTTCCTACAAACTATAAGCATAATTCAAATTAACAAACACATTAAGTATCAAGATCATTATGTAGTTGATAGATTCAGCTAAAGGAGAAACTAAAACAAAAAAGAAGATTTAAAATCATGTGATTTATAATCTTCTACTAACATATATATTTCAATTATGTAATAAAGCAAATCTAACATAGATATTTCCATAAAATTATCAAAAAAACAAAAAACAAAAATACTTCAAGCTAACCTGGTCGTGACCAAAAACGGAGAAGAGGACGCCAAGGGGAGCCGGGGAGGCAAAGGGGGATGAGCCGGGAGGAGCTGAGGGCGTGGGGAAGGGGGATGAGCTTTGGGAGGGCAAGGGAGCCGGGGGCGAAATGGGGGGCCGGAGTGGGGGCGAAATGGGTGGGGGGCCGGGGGGGGGTGAAATGGGGGGCCGGAAGGGGGCGAAATTGGGGGGCGAGCCGGGGTGGCCGGAGTCGGGGTGGGGGCAAAATGGGGGGGAGGCGGAGCTATGGGGCTGTCGGGTTCGGGCGCACGAGGAAAGTCTCATTAATGAGACTTTGCCCTTTTGTGACGGATCCTTGATCCGTCGCAAAAGCAACTTTTTGCGACGGATTACGGATCCGTCGTAAAAAGAGATTTTGCGATGGATACTCATCCGTCGCAAAATCACTTTTTTGCGACGGATTATGTGAGCCGTCGAAAAGGCGGACCATTTTGGTCCCCCTTTTGCGACGGACCCGTTGTCCATCGCAAATTGCGACGGACCACAACGTCTGTCGCCTTATGGCGGACCCAAGGGGCGCCAAATTAGCGACGGATGACTTAATCCGTCGCAAATATCCTCCTTTTTGTGACGGATTAACTAATCTGTCGCAAAAAAGTTTTGCTACGGATTTTTAAATCCGTAGCAAAATCCGTCACTATTATATTGCTACGGAAAATTTTCCGTAGCAAATTCCGTATACGCTAACCCATTGTGGTTAGACATTTGTGTTCTTAGAAAGTAACACCTCCTAAACTCGCTCCTATCGGGTTTGGTTTTGTATTAAATATTTTTCTCTTAAAGAATTATTTATTTTCTTGCTTTTTCTAGTGATTTCTTATATGTTTCTCTTTTCAGCGTTCTCCAAATTTCTCCTCCTCTTCCTACTTTCAAATTTTACACCAACACAACCCAATAATTCATATTATAATTGTTCATTAATTATTTCTACAAATAAATGTAAATCATATCTTAACACAAAAAATAAAATACTCCCTACATTCCTTAATATAAGACGTATTTACATAATTTGATTATATTAAGAAAGTTAGTTAATACATCATATATTGTCTAAAACACCTAGTCATCTTCTTAATTCCCTTATTCTGTCTCATCTTTGATTATTGTTGAAAAAGATGAATAGGGATAAAGTAGAAAAAGATCGACAAATTTGAAAACTATATCTTTTATTTATGATTAAAATTAACTTTCCAAATTAAATATGTCTTATATTAAGGACCAGAGGAGTAAATTCATAATAATTAAGTTAATCACTAATGATAACTTTTTATATATTATTTAAATAATAAATTATTTATACATTAATATTTTTTAAAAATTACTATTTGAAATCAAATAATTAATTTTTACATGATTTTTTTAACATACAGAATAATATGATAATATTTTAATATTGACATAAACTTTATAAACTTGTCGGCTCGAGAGAAGTTTTTTTCGTGGTCTCATTTTTATTATAGGTTTTCCAGTCACTACAGTTTTGATGCCAGAATTTTCAAACATTTCATGCATGGCGTAGCATTTCTAAAACCGCTACAGTATTTGATTAAAACCACTATAAATACAGCAGAATAACCACTACAAGCAGTGAATATTGTATATTTGTGAGCAGAGATCCATACCTTTCGAGAGCCTCTTTATATGTATGATTATTGTCGGGGTCGTCTTCAAGTTTGAAGGTTTCTAAGTTCATCCTCTTAACTTTTTTACCTAATATTTCTTCCTTTGCCAACTTTTCCACCTCACCTATGTTTTCTTCGGTGCATAGTCCATATCAACCATATCTCCACTTAATTCATTAGTCTGCGTCACAGCTCAAATAAGCAGCATCAAAATAAAGTAATTTAATATATGCAATATTACCTTCACTTTTTTTAAAAAAAATATAAAAACTAGAAATCATTCCAATTCTAAATATAAAAGTCAGTTAAAGATTTGTTTTAATTTTAAATATAAGATATCAATTCATTGTGTTTCTTAAATTTATAATTTTTTCCCTATAAATTACTATCTCCTATTAGTTACACACACAAAGAAGTAAGAAGTTTCTATAAGAAAGTAGTTTCAATGAAAATGATTAAAGAAGATATATTATAGGAAAACTAGGATATGATTTTAACAAATAGGTAACTTAATTAATTTAATTAATTTCTGCTAATTAGTTTAATTCTTATTTTAAGGGCCAAAAGGAGTATAGCTTTTTTGCTTTGATCCTAGATGTATGCAAGACCTTGATTCACTTTATTTCCCAATTTTATTTTATTTTTTATTTTTTTAAAAAAAAAACTTCTTCAATTGATTACTCATATTGAAAGAGTTAGCTATCAAGAGAGTGGTTTTGTAATACCCTAAAAATCATATTTAGCATAACCACTATATTTTGATAAATGATACCTAATAAAATAGGTGAATATGTGGTCTCAAAAATATTATAGCTTATTTTATTTAATTTAGGGAATTTTCTCCTAGAATTAAATGACCAAAGTTCAATTTTCTAATTCTTGTTTAGGGATCATAAAATGCCATAAAGTATCATAATTAAGTGTAATCTTAATTAATTCATAATAGACAATAAAATGACATGAAAATATTAATTCCAATTAAAGGGAATTAATAGCAAATAATGGATAATTAAACTAACATTAATTAAAATAATTGGATTAAGTTCCATAATTATTGTTAGTAGCAATTAAAGAGCATTAAATTAGGATCTTCTAACTTGATTAAAAATCAAGGACCAATGGAGATTTAATATTAAGCATGAAATGAGTTATTTAGCATCCTAATTAATCTAGGAACCAATCATATAATCACTAATACATTTAGTAACACCTTAAACACCACATTAGGAGTACTAATTTGGGATTTAATTATTAAACTCTTGGATTAGTGTGGGGGGCGGTTTTGGCATGTGGTAAGGAGAGACAAAATTATCGAAATATCAAGATATTATATGATAAGAGCACATGCAAATTTTAAGTAAAAATCTTCAATAGTAAAAGTAAGATTTTTCTACCAAAAATGAAAGGCCAAGATTAAATATCATAAAGCTAAATCTAAGGGTCCTAATTACGTACATAATTAACTTAATCCAAGTGAATATGGATAAGCCAATGAGAGATTAAGGGAGAATATTTTGTGATTAATATATTTTAAAAGCTATAAGCACATGAGATTTAAAATAAAAATCTCCAATGATAATTAAGTAAATAAAGAATCTCCAATGATTAAGTAAATCTCCAATGATTAATATATTTCTACCTAAATAAAGAATCAAGATTAAGTTTCATAAAGTAAATTTAATGGTTCTAATTAATCTTGAAATTAAACTTAATGATAATTAAGTAACCAATGAGAGGCTTTAGAAGGTAAATGTGAGACAAGAATAAAGCACAAATCAAGGATGAGTGAAGGGGGAGGAAGCCACGGTTTCACTTGGAAAAGGGGAAAGCTTTTTGATTAAATATCTAGATATTAACCTTTCAAACACATGTGTAATTAGAAGTCAAGATTAAAGGACATTGTGTAAGTGATATTTTGAGAAAATGGAAGAGGATAGAATGGAGAGAGGGAGGGGGGTTGCATGGATTAAAGGTGGAGATTGGAGTTTTAAAACTAACCTGGATCCAAAGGTGGAAATGCAAGGAAAGATAGGTTTGAAAAATTCACAAAAATGCCATGAGAAATTCCTATAAATAGAGGCCTTTAGCCTTCACAAATTCTCACACCAAAATTGTAACACCCCAAATTTCGTAGCATAAATCGTGCTGTTGACACGTGGTTTTATAAAAATTCATCAGAGTTTTGAGGTGCTACAACTTTGCGTTTTGTGGAAACAGAGAGCATGTACTAAAAATTTGAACAACGAACATGTGTATAACGAGTTTAACAATGAGTAATCGATATGAAAATACTCGAGACATATGATGATGCCCGACGTATACCGATATATTAGAAATTTCCGAAGGAATGTTCATGTGATACGATAATACAAAACTTATAATTACGGTTCTTCCGTGTAACTATACCCTGTTCATCCGAGCCTTGAGTAGACTTGGGGCATTGAACCTAACTCAGTTAAATCATCCCATTTGGCCATGCTGGGTAGGTCTAGTGGAAGTCTCACCGTGCTAGGGTGACTGATTGACTGAACCACATAGATGACCCTTCTAGTTTAAGCACCAAATGATATGAAGTAATTTTATTAGATTCATGCCATAAGGTAGGTTCTGTTGACTTTCTTCCCGCATTTCCTTTGACCGGTGCCTTCTCATGGCTCCGTCTACTGGCGTATATCTATAGCTCCGTCCCCGGGTGCCTCCTCCGGTTCATTACCCGAATCCTGTCTAATCATGCAGACTGAGGTCCAATGCCCATCGGACCTCAGGTAACGGTTAACCTCATGCTTATGTAGTCAATATATGTATGACAGGTATTCATGACATTTTCACAAAAACTACTACAACAGCCCACACAAAGATACACAAATATGTATATACGGCAATAACAATACACGGCCCCGCAGATGTTTGTTATCCCAGTCTGCACATTCAAATCCAGTGCCACGATGGCCTATCGTGTCCTCAGCGCTAGGAAAACTCTCAACGGTGTTAACAATACCATAACCCGTGTACTCATGACTCCACCAATTTCAAATGAGACAGAGTCTCAGGACAGGAACACAGCAAGCATATATAAGCATATCATAATCATCAGAGTTAGTGTTATCGACGTCGCGAACGTACCTTCGCGACGGTTCTTTTGGTACTTTCGGCGGAAAACGAAAATTCCGACGTAAAAAAAGAAGAGACGACCGACAATGGGAAAAAAAATGGCGGGATGACGGCGGTACGACAAATGGGTCCGAATAACTCAGATATCCTATAATGACAATGTTTATCAATTTTTAGAAGCATTCCGGGCATTTTAGGTACAAATTACCTTTTTGCTCCTAGTTAGACTAATCAGCGGAATTTCGCCAGAGCTTCGCTGTTTCTGCTCTATTTCTCCAGAATTTCGACAGACCTCTTTTCCCCACATATTTTTGAAATAAGTACCATATTTACCCCTAAATATGATATTCAAACTATCTAGAAAATTTAAAGCTAATTCTAGCATCTCTACTATATCTACTGAAAGAACTACCGAAACTTAAGACCAGGGACCAAAAAACTTACCCCGACTTGGCTAGAACTTCTGAGAGTTCTTCCTTCTCTCTAACTTCTCTCTAAGGCATGGTTTTGAGGGGTGAAGAATGAAGAGGAAGAGGCTTCTATTTATAGAAGAAAGGAGGGACAAGGTTGGAATTTCACAAAAGTTCTTCGATCGGATTTCGACCGTCGGATCGCACTTGGACACGTGGCTTCATCCTTGCCATACACCTATGTGCCGACATCATCCTTCTAGAAGAAGATGATGTCATGCATGACGTCACATGTGCCGACTTACCGATAAAGTTCCCCGATCGGTGTCCGATCGCGTAATCTTGTCGAAACTCAAAATTCGACAACGTTGTTTTGAAGGTCTAATCTTTCTCATTAACAATACCTGGGTTGACTAAATTTTTAATCCCATTGAGGGTATTTCATTGATGGCTGAACATTTCAGGCCAGACGCGGTCGGTTGCGGAAATAACTCCCGACAGCCGTGTTTTTTTCGGGTTCGAAATATGTCCTGTCGTAAGAAACCTTATTCCTGGTTTGTCACAACACTCAAGTTTACCACGGGTTCACTTTTTACTATCTGCCTATTCTCATAAATACCCTTTTTTTATTTGCTCTGTTGGCTTCAGAATCAGCTTCGGAGGTAGCCCACTCCGAGGTAGAATTTCACTGGTTTATAAAAAGTCCAGATGTCTTAGACTAAATCCCTATGTTTTGGTGTAAGATTTAATTTCTATCCATTCTCAAATGTCATGTTGGCTCTTTACCATATATTATTATTATATTCCAAATATTTTATTATTTTTATTTATTTATTTATTTCGAATTTCTCCCTCTTTAATTAATTATTTACTAATTAATTTACTTATATCTTAATCTAAACAATTAGCCAATAATTACCTAATTAGTCATTTACTAATTGTTGATAATTTCCTTAATTAGGATAAATTATTTCCTCACAACTATTGAACTGACATTGGTATTTTATATCCTATATAAAATATTAAAAATAAAGAGCCATAAAGTGCTTTTTAATAATATTTTATTTATGCTCAATATTTCTCCAGGAAAATAATCCCAAAAATTTCTAAAATTCAAGATAACATACTTCCCAAGTTTTTATCAGTATTTGTTATCATATGGTATTTACCATAATATTTTTAGGTCATTTACTGCCTTATAAAATACACTTCTCATGGATCTTAACTCTTTCTCTTTTCAAATTTTCACAGTAATTACCTTATAACATAAGATTCTTAAAACTTATTATGTGAGATCCCATATTCACCTATCTTCAATAGGTATTATTTACTAAACTATGATACTTATTATTATGATTTTTAGGGTATTACAAAAATCAACCCCAAGAGGTGATTTTCTAAAGAGAGTAGAGAGAAGTGAGAGCTAGTGGGAAGGAAGAAGGAGTAGCAAAGTTCTTGGTAAGTTCTCTAGCTCTAGCTTTCAAGTTCTTAGCTTTTTTGTTATTTCGATCTTTAATCTTCCAAGTATGATTGTGTTTTCATGTTTTTATGGTTAAAATTGTCTTTATTTCGAAAAATTGATGAAGTAGAAGTTATAGCAAAATTTTTGGAGGATTATGATCAAAGTAACAAAGTTCTGGCGAAATTTTTCGGTTAGGCGATTTCTGGAGTCAGTGGTAAAAACGCCAGTATTTTATGTTGAAGATGAGGTTCTTAAAATCTGAGAAAATTCATGGTTAAATAAGATATATAGATATTTTCAAATATACATAGAGTGAATTATTTCGAGTTCTGTGCTAGGAGATAAAAATTCCCAAAGTTGGGCTACGAAATTCTGAAAAATGCTGGACAGAGTTTAGAAACCTTAAACCTGGGAATCACTCAGGGAATCTGGGAATAAATGAGTATTTTTACTTGAAATTATACATCCTAAAGATTCCAAGGAATTTTACGGATCCTCGTTTCGATTTGTTTAGAATTAATTATAAATTTTCAAAGTTAGCAAAAGTTTTGTCCGAAATGCTGAAATCAACGTTTTTGCAAAAGAAAGGGATAAAATTTGGATAATAAATCCACCAGGCGTAAAAAGGTCAATAATGGCTAGAATATCTCTTAGAATATTACTTGTAAGAGAATAATGCGAAAATATTGTGATAGGATATCCGAGAAAGTCCGGAAACGTACCGAGTCGATAGACATACCACTATCTGCACCGACGAAGGTACGGACACGTATTGTAACACTAACTCTGATGCTCATTGTATACTTATATGTGATAGACGACTATACATGTGAATTTACATAAGGTATACTTTTGGTCCATTAACTTTATATTCTACTATCGTTAATGTTGCTCATGGAAAACACTGATGCAACAAACTCAAGTGATGACTGTGTAAGTTTAAATGAATGACTATGTAATTAAATGCTATTAACATTAAATTTAAATTATGTGTAAATTAAAAAATATCTAAAAACCTAATGAAGCAGTCGATATAAAAACCTCGATTGTAATAAAAAAAATTGTCTAATAATCTAAATATATTGTATAAAAACATTTAAACTTAATTATGCTTTGTCAGGGCACAGGCATCACTTGCGTTTTGTAACACCCCGTTTTCGTAAACGTGTTCTTGCCGTATTTGATCAGAGTTGAGCAGTCAGAAAATTTTTCGATTTAAAATGGAAACAGAGTCACTGAATAACAAGCATAATAATATGTCTGGTAGTCATAAGTAGTACAATCATCCGAATATTTTTAAACAAAATAGACTACAATTTATTTTCTTCATCTTCTTTCCTATGCTGGCTCTTCGCCACGTCCCGAACTACTCGAGATCCTGAAGCTACATTAACAGCTGAGATCCAATGCCCATTGAATCTCAGGTAACGGTTAACCTAATGCTTATGTAAACAGTATATGCATGACAGATATCCACAACATTTCACAGTATAAAAACACATCTCCATATATCAGGCAATAACATTACACAGCCCCTGCAGCATGTATGTCATCCCGGCCCGCACACTCTCCGGTGCCACGATGTACTGTCGTGTCCATAGCGCTAGGAAAACTCTCAACGGTGTTAACAATACCATAACCCGTGTACTCATCATTCCACCATTTTCAAACCAACAGAATCTCAGTATATGAACACAGCAAATACATATAGCATACAACAAGCATCAAATTAAGGTTACAATACGCGTCCGTACCTTTTTAGCGGTATAACGGAACTTTTACGGAAAAACGTGAAATTCAACAGTGGGAAAAACAGCGGGACGATGGCGGTATGACGGCGGCTCGATTATCTCAGATATCCTTTAATGATAGTGTTTATCAACATTTGACATCATAACAGGCATTCTAGGTGAAAATTACTATTTTGCCCCTAGTTAGGCCAATCGGCGGAATTTCGCCAGAAGCCTTGTTTTTCGCTCTATTTCTCCGAAATTTTGCCAGATCTTTTTCCAAAAATATTTTCAACATAAATATCATATATACTCATAAAATATGATATTTAAAACTATTCAGAAATATTTAAAGAAATTCTAGCATTTCTACTCTATCTACTGAAAGAACTACCGAAGCTTAAGACTAGGGACCGAGAACTTACTCCGGCTTGCTAGAACTTCCAAGAGCTCCTCCTTCTCTCTACTCTCTCTCTATATTTCAGATTCTTGGTGAGAAATGAAGTGAAGAGGGCTTGGCTATTTATAGGAAAAGGAAGGGACAAGGTGGGAATTACTTCAATTGTTTTCAGATCGGATTTCAACCGTCGGATCGCACTTGGGACACACGGACTGATCCTGGCCCTCCACCTACCTCTCCCCCCCCTTGTGACATCATCTTTGATGATGTCATACTAGCTGACTTACCAATATCGTTCCCTGATCGGTGTTCGAATCGCGTAATCTTGCCGAAACTCAAAATTCCGGGAACTAGGTTTTGTAGTTCCATTCTTTCTTTTTAAAACCACTGGATTTTGCTAAATTTTTTATCTCATTAAGGGTATTCTGTTGTCTGCCGAAGATTTTCGGACAAACGCTGTCGGTTACGGAAATAACTTCTGGCAGTACCACTTTCTGGACAAAAATTCACTGATTCCTAATATGCCCGGTCCTAAGTAACCTAATCCCGGTTTGTCACAACTATTTCATTTTGTATAGGTTCTCTTTTTGACTATCTGACCTTTTCCCTTAAAACCCTGTATCCTAATGACTCATTTGGTTTTAGAAATGACCTCTGAGATAGTTCACTCCGAGGTAGAAATTCACTGGTCTATAAAAAGTCCAGATGTTTCTAACTTCAACCCTACATCTCGAGGTAGGATTTTATTTCTATCCGTTCTCGAATGTCCTGTTGGCTCTTTTACAGAATATATTATTATTTAATTCAAATATCTAGATATTTTTTTCTTTTATTTTTTATTTATTTTTCTAAGCATAAAATATTTTTTTATTATTTTTATTTTTATTTATTTATTTATTTCGAATTTCGGCCCTTATTTAATATTTTTTTCCTAATTCATTTATCTTATATTTTAATCCAAGTAATTAGCCATTAATTACTTAATTAGCCATTCACTAATTGTTGATAATTTTCTTAATTATGATAAATTATTATCTCACAACTATTTTACTGACATTGGTATTTTATATCCCATGTAAAATATTAAAAATACTGGGGCCATAAAATGCTTTTAATAATATTATATTTATGCTCTATATATTTTCAGGAAAATAATCCCAAAAATTCCTAAAATTAAAGATAACATACTTCCTAAGTTTTTGTCAATATTTGCAGTCATATGAGATTTATCATAATATTTTCGTGCCATTTTCTCATTTTTATAAAATACATTTTTCATTGATCTTAGCTCTTTTTCTTTTATAATTTTCACAGTAATTTCCCTAAGTAATAAGGTAATTTTGGCCATTTATTGAAACCACATATTCACCTCTAACACTTAAGAAATATTTATTTATGTTTAATAGTCATCCGGGTATTGAATATCCAGGTATTACACGTTTACTGCATCAACATTTTTCGTTAGCAACATCATATCAATTGTGTTAGAAATATAGGACCAAAAATATACCTCATGTAAAAAACTCAAAGGACTAAAAGTATACTTTAGCCAAAGGGGAAGGGACCCCAAACCTTCACTCCTATCAAAATCTGCTGTTTTATGCGAGTGGAGGAGTCGAAGTATTCTTCATGATATTATTTGTCTCTTTTCTGACAAGGTTGGGTTTTTCTTATCTTTTATTCCCCGTCGGGGTAATAGAGCTGCAGATCTTCTTGCAGCAAATTCTTATAAGGGGGTGTGCCCGGTTGGGTGGGTTTTCCAACCGTCACCTTCTTAACTATCTATTCTAACCTTGGATGCTCCAGAGACATCTAATGCCGTGGACGACATTTCCTCTTCGTTGCTGGAACAAGGGTCTCTCTTGTTTAGTTAGCTTTGTCTTGTGTCTTTGTATTGCATTTTGCTGTCGTTTTATGTCTGTTCTGGTTTAGTTGCTGGTTTAGCTCTTAGGTGGCTTCTGTATGTATCCGTTATTCGCTGTTGTCTGGCTATGTGTTTGAACGTTGGTTTGATTAGTAATACAAGTATCCTTTCTGAGCAAAAAAAAAGGGGGGCCAAATTTTTTGACAACTTTACCCTCATAATTTTTTTAGTATTCCATTAATGCCCTTGATAAAAAATAATAATACTACAACTAAAAACATGTTATTATAAAATTAAAGTAAAAATATACTATTATAACCTATAAATATGTTATTGTAATATTAATCTAAAAAATATGTATTATTATAAAATATATTATTACAAATAAAAATATACCACCACAATAAAAAAATAAAAAACTATAATTATAATTAAAAATCATATTATAATAAAATTAATTTATGATAATAAATATGTTATTATAAATAAAAACTATTACTATAATTATAAAATATGCTATTATATAATTACTTTAAAATAAAATTATATTACTACAAATTAAACAATATTAATCCATTTATAACATATATTATGATCTTAATAATAAATAATAAATAGTATTATTAAATTAATTATAACTAAGGTGTATATTAATTTATATGATATATAAATAAAAAAACATAAACTAATATATGAGGGTGGAATGGTAAATTGTTATCACCCCTTCTGGCCCTTTCTTCCCCTTTTAAGCCAAACAATGGATCATTAAGTGAACAATAATTTGCATGCTCCTCCACTACCCTACCATCCCCTCCCCACCCCTCCCCTTCCCTCGTGGCGGACCCGGATTTTAGGTTTGTGGGTGCACAATTAGTAGTGGGATTTGGGGTCTTGACCGAAATTTTTTTTTTAAGGAAAGTTTTAAACGCATTAAAAAATAAAAGAATATAAGTAATAAAAGAAAACAAAACTTCAACTTTATGTGAATTTAGTAAGTAATCTAAAACAAGATAAATTAAAATCCAAAGGATGAAAAGATAGTATTTGTAATCAATAAATTATGAATAAGTAAACTAAATGAAAGGTGTCTTTTTATATTTTTTTCCGTCTCCTTCCCACAAAAAATTGCGTTGCTCAACTGGCAGATTGCATCCTCTAAGGGGTGCAGCCCACTCATACGTCGCTGGTTCGAAACCTCTTGGCGTGGATTGCATCCTCTAAGGGGTGCAGCCCACTCATACGTCGCTGGTTCGAAACCTCTTGGCGTGGTTTTTGTTTTGTGCAGCGTGGTGTTTAACTGTTTTAGAAAAAATATATGAAAGAAACTCAATGTGGAGGAATCGAACACGGGTCAATATGGCCAATAACTTTGTAGGGTCATAACCAACTAGGCTACCTATGTAAGTTGATATGGGATTCCTTCAAAATATATATATTATGAAAATTTTAGTGTGTGCACTTACCCACACTGGCACCAGTGTGGGTCCGCCGCTGCCTTCCCTTCCATCCCTTCAAACTAAACACACCCTATTGAACTCCCAATATCTTAAGTGAACAATAATTGCAATAGGCCATTTTCACGAGGCTTATTATCATCTATCCATTTCTATTCACCATTCATTTTATATAAAAATACAAAAAATAAGTAGCGTAGGATATTTTATTTTTATTGCACCTTAGTTTACAGAATTAAAACTGAAACCCTATTTTCCCCCGTTCATTGCATGTTTTATTCACCTAGCTAGTTTAGGATAATGAATAAAGGCTACCAAGAGTAAACACAACTCAAGTTGCATCATTGTGCGACAATCCTCGTAAGTAGGTTAATTTATTTGATACAACACAAGGCGATTAGGACATGAGCTCTAATCAATCATAAGAATAAGTTATGTTTTGCTTGGATCTATAGCATTGCCATGTGTTATATATATCCACGTTTGATCATGTGTGTTTTAATGTGTATCGTGTTTACTTGATTGATAATACTTTGAGAATATGCTTGATCGTGCATACTTAAATGCTGGAATCGATTATTATGCTACAGAGATCCCTTCGAATCTCACCCCCAACATAATTCCGTACTATGCAATGTAAAAAGGGCAATCAAGGGCAAGTTAGAACGCATGCAAGAGGAATTTGAAGAAGGTAGTGACATGCAAAGTGAAAAGTTAAGACCTATGTCTCAAATTGTACATAAATTCATACAAGGGAGTTAAATTCACTCTAAGATAATATTTCCATATGTATAGGGTGATAATGTATGAATTGGAGCCTTACACGTGCCTAGGACCTATAATATATATCCATGTAAGTAATTAACTATTTTGATGTAGCAGTTTATGGATGTCTGTAACTATTTCATTCGTATATAGTAAAAAATATCTAATGATCATGAGAATTTTTACGTGAGAAGTAGACACTTAGAGCATTCCAACAAATCCCAAATTGGGTCAATTATATGAATAAAAATGAGTTATGAATTTTTTAACTGAGGGCATGGTTTAAGGCCAAAAATATATTTTCCCATATAAAGGACTTCAAAATCTGTTAATGGAACTTAAGAGCAGCCTTGTATGATTTGGTTATTTGTATAATTAATATTTAAAGAATGAAATCTATTATTACGACTAAATGGAGGAGACCATAATATGTACGAAAAGGTATCTGAAATGAATTAATTGATAATGTGTACCTGAATTCTCAAATAATTTGATTTATGAAGGGTTCGGAAAACAGAGGCAAGGTGATAATCAACCATGTCTTGACTGCCATCAAGAGTGAATTCAGTTATAGGACCAGCTCCTTACGCAAGAATTCCCCAATTTAGCGCAATTCTTGCATCATACACTTTGTTTCGTAAAAAAATTTCAGCCAGCCACTGCCAACAGGTTCATGTATCCCTCATCTCTTCATCTCGTTTTCGAAATCTAGTTCCTAATGACACCAAATATACTTTGTTATACTCATTTGGCTTCACTTCAGGTACTACTTTTTTGAGTTCTCTAATTAGTTGCATGTTTCATATATAATCATTAATCGCAAAAATAGGAGAAGAAGAAATTAACCAATCTAAATTAAAAATTAACCCCAAGCCAATATGGATCTTTTTTATCGCAGAACTAGTGCTGTCAATCTCGTCCTACCGCTCTTGTGGTGGCGATCAATTTAGTGCAACCTCACATATAGCAATCATGGCTTGCACAGTAGGTGAGTTAATTTTCCAATCATCATATAGACAAAACTGAAAAAAAAAATCTAAAGTTTAAAGGGGAGCCACAAAAGTTATACAACTTTAAAATGAAACTGAATTTTGGACATATAGTATTAGTGAGAGTTTCAATATGAGAAGAACTAATAGTATTAGAGGTCTAGAGTTCGGATCCTTAATAGTATTAGTGCTTCTCTTGTGCTTCAATGTGATCTTTCAATATCAGCATGTTATCAGAGCTTTAGGGTTCCGATCCTTAATAGTATTAGTGCTTCTCTTATGCTTCAATGTGATCATTGAATCTCAACATGGTATCAGAGCTCTAAGGTTCGGATCCATAATAGTATTAGTGCTTCTCTTGTCCTTCAATATCAATATGGTATCAGAACTCTAAGGTTTTGATCCTTAATAGTGTTAGTGCTTCTCGTGATTCAATGTGATCCTTCAATATCAATATGGTATCAAAGATCTAGGGTTCCAACCCTGAATAGTATTAGTGCTTCTCTTGTGCTTCAATGTGATCCTTCAATATCAACATGGTATCCGACCTCTAGGGTTCCGATCCTTAATAGTATTAGTGCTTCTCTTATACTTTAATGTGATCCTTCAATATCAACATGGTATTAGAGCTCTAGGGTTCCGATCCTTAATAGCATTAGTGCTTCTCTTGTGCTTCAATATGATCATTCAATCTCAACATGGTATCATAGCTCTAGGGTTTTGTCCCTTAATAGTATTAGTGCTTCTCTTGTGCTTCAATGTGATCATTCAATCTCAACATGCTATGAAAGCTCTAGGGTTCCGATCCTTAATAGCTTTAGTGCTTCAATGTGATCCTTCAATATTAACATGGTATCAGAGCACTAGGGTCTGATCCTCGATAGTATTAGGGCCAGCTCCTTATGCAAGAATTCCCCAATTTAGTTATAGGACCATCTCCCTATGTAAGAGTGAGTTCAATTATAGGACCATCTCTCTATGTGAGAATTCCCCAATTTTACGCAATTCTTGCATCAAACACTTTTTTTCGTAAAAACTTTTTAGCCAGCTACTGCCAACAAGTTCGTCTAGACCTCGCCCCTTCATCTCGTTTCTGAAATCCAGTTCCTAATAACACAAAATATATTTTGTCATACTCATTTAGCTTCACTTCTGGTACTACTTTTTTCAGTTTTCAAGTTAGTTGCATGTTTCATATATAATCATTCATCGCAAAAATAGAAGAAGAAAAAATTAACCAATCTAAGTGAAAAATTAACCCCAAGTCAATATGGATCTTTTTTTTATCGCGGAACTAGTGCTGCCAATCTCGTCCTACAGCTCTGGTGGTGGCGGTCGATTTAGTACAACCTCACATATAGCAATCATGGCCTGTAAAGTTTGTGAGTTGATTTGCCAATCATCATATAGACAAAACTGAAAAAGGGAAAAAAATAATTGAATTAAAGTTTAAAGGAGAGCGGCAAAAGTTATACAACTTTAAAATGGAACTGAATTTTGGACATATAATATTAGTGAAAGTTTCAATATGAGAAGTACTAATAGTATTAGAGGTCTAGGGTTCGGATCCTTAATAGTATTAGTGCTTCTCTTGTGCTTCAATGTGATCTTTCAATATCAACATGGTATCAGAGCTTTAGGGTTCCGATCCTTAACAATATTTGTGCTTCTCTTGTGCTTCAATATGATCATTGAATCTCAACATGGTATCAGAGCTCTAAGGTTCGGATCCATAATAGTATTAGTGCTTCTCTTGTTCTTCAATGTGATCCTTCAATATAAACATGGTATCAGAGCTCTAGGGTTCTGATCCTTAATAGTGTTAGTGCTTCAATGTGATCCTTTAATATCAATTTGGTATCAGAGCTCTAAGGTTCGGATCCATATTAGTATTAGTGCTTCTCTTGTGCTTCAATGTGATCCTTCAATATCAATATGGTATCAGAGCTCTAAGGTTCCGATCCTTAATAGCATTAGTGCTTCTCTTGTTCTTCAATATGATCATTCAATCTCAACATGGTATCAGAGCTCTAGGGTTTTGTCCCTTAATAGTATTAGTGCTTCAATGTGATCATTCAATCTCAACATGCTATGAAAGCTCTAGGGTTCCGATCCTTAATAGCTTTAGTGCTTCAATGTGATCCTTCAATATTAACATGGTATCAGAGCTCTAGGGTCTGATCCTCGATAGTATTAGGACCAACTCCTTATGCAAGGATTCCCCAATTTAGTTATAGGACCATCTCCCTATGCAAGAGTGGGTTCAGTTATAGGACCATCTCTCTATGTGAGAATTCCCCAATTTTACGCAATTCTTGCCTCAAACACTTTTTTTCGTAAAAACTTTTTAGCCAGCCACTGCCAACAAGTTCGTCTAGACCTCGCCCCTTCATCTCGTTTCCGAAATCCAGTTCCTAATGACACCAAATATATTCTGTCATACTTATTTGGCTTCACTTCTGGTACTGCTTTTTTGAGTTCTCCAGTTAGTTGCATGTTTCATATATAATCATTCATCGCAAAAATAGAAGAAGAAAAAAATTAACCAATCTAAGTGAAAAATTAACCCTAAGCCAATATGGATCTTTTTTTTATCGCAGAACTAGTGCTGCCAATCTCGTCCTACGGCTCTGGTGGTGGCGGTCCATTTAGTGCAACCACGCATATAGCAATCATGGCCTGCAAAGTTTGTGAGTTGATTTGCCAATCATCATATAGACAAAACTGAAAAAGGGAAACAAAATAATTAAATTAAAGTTTAAAGGAGAGCCACAAAAGTTATACAACTTTAAAATGGGATTGAATTTTGGACATATAATATTAGTGAAAGTTTCAATATGAGAAGCACTAATAGTATTAGAGGTCTAGGGTTTGGATCCTTAATAGTATTAGTGCTTCTCTTGTGCTTCAATGTGATCTTTCAATATCAGCATGGTATTGGAGCTTTAGGGTTCCGATCCTTAACAGTATTCGTGCTTCTCTTGTGCTTCAATTTGATCATTGAATCTCAACATGGTATCAGAGCTCTAAGGTTCGGATCCATAATAGTATTAGTGTTTCTCTTGTTCTTCAATGTGATCCTTCAATATCAACAAGGTATCAGAGCTCTAGGGTTCCGATCCTTAATAGTGTTAGTGCTTCAATTTGATCCTTCAATATCAATTTGGTATCAGAGCTCTAAGGTTCGGATCTATAATAGTATTAGTGCTTCTCTTGTGCTTCAATGTGATCCTTCAATATCAACATGGTATCAGAGCTCTAAGGTTCCGATCCTTAATAGCATTAGTGCTTCTCTTGTTCTTCAATATGATCATTCAATCTCAACATGGTATCAGCGCTCTAGGGTTCTTTTCCTTAATAGTATTAGTGCTTCTCTTGTGATTCAATGTGATCATTCAATCTCAACTAGGTATCAGAGTTCTAGGGTCTGATCTTTAATAGTATTAGTGTTTCTCTTGTGCTTCAATGTGATCCTTCAATATCAAGAAGGTATTAGAGGTTAAGGGTTTGGATCCATAATAGCATTAGGACCAGCTCCCTATGCAAGAATTCTCAAATTTAGTCGTAGGACCACTCCCTATGCAAGCGTTAATTCAGTTATAAGACCAGCTCCCTATGCAAGCGTGAATTCAATTATAAGACCAGCTCCCTATGCAAGAATTCCTCAATTTGTTCAATTCTTGCATCATATACTTTGTTTCGTAAAAACTTTTTAGCCAGCCACTGCCACCAGGTTCGTCTAGCCCACTTTCTTGTCGCCTTACATCCTCAAAAATGCCATAATCAGATATGAGAATGTAATTTGAACAAAGATTTTAATAATTATCTCTCGCTAACAGATACATACCCTAAAGCTTGAGAAAATATGAGGTCAGATTTGCTTGATGTCGAAGGTTGGAATTACAACGTTGGTCATTGTCTCGCTCAGCTTTGTTCCGTACAACTTGTTTCTTATTTATTTTTTTATATAAAAATTTTAGGAAAGGGTTGGGTTCACCCACGATCCAAGGGCAGGGCGAAATCTCTCTTCCTTCTAGGTGATACTAATGTTGGGCAGGGCGAGCCATCTATTACCCTCAGGCGAAATCTCCCTTCCTCCTAGGTGATGCCGATGTTGGGCAAGGTGTAATACCCGGATTTTAGTAAATCTGAAAGTTTTGAGATAAAGGAAATTAACGAATATTTTGATAAAGCAAAATCATGAGCTTAAAAATGTTATAGAAAATTGTTATAATTATAGAGTAAATTGTCAAAAAAGTTACGGGAAAATCGATGAACGGAATGACTAAAAATGATATAATTGTGATAAAAACGGTCTAAAAATATTATGATAAAATCGAAAGATCATGAAAAATTATGAGAAAAATATGGAAGTGTTATCCCTAAATATGAGAATTTAATAAATTATTTCAGAGGAAATAACATGAAGAAAAGTTTAAAAAGCATTTAACCATAAAGTAAACGATGGAGTAAACATTTTTAATATTTTACATAGGATATAAAATGACAAAGTGTCAAGATAAAAGTTTGTAAGATAACAATATACTGTAAAATTGGTAAAGATAAATATATGAAGAAACCCGATCCTAAAAAGATCACTAAACGAAGAAATTAGGTCCGATTAAGCCTTAACGGCGTGGGTAAACGGGAATTTTTGGTAAAAAAATATTATATTTTTAAAAAATGGAAAAAATTATGAAAAAATATTTAAAACTGAATTTTTTAATTAAGGGGTCGAAATTCTTAATATTTTTAATTAAAAAGAATTGTTTAAATAATTAAAATGTTAATTAGAATAAAATAATAATATAATGCGGTGAGTCACCTTATAGGGCCGAGGGAAAAGTTAGAAATAAATTCTACAGGTAAACCAGAGGTAAAAGTCTTTCCGACTGATCAAATTAAGAACAAGTGAATTTTTACACGAAGAAAGAATTTACCAGCGTTGTTTCCGCAAACCAAAAACCCCGATTTCAAATAAGACGAAAAGTTGATCAGATAGAGTAGAGTCGATAGGAAAAGTGAGAACCTATATAAACAATTGCGTCTTTTTAAACACGAGATTAAGTTAGGCAACAACCGGACGTTTTACGATTCGGTGAATTGTTGTCCGAAGTTGGTTCTATCGGAAGCGATTTAGAATCGGACGCGTTTGTCCGAATATCTTCCGACGCACCGGAGAATACCTAGATATGATCAAAAAGAGGATCCAAATAGATAATATGAAAGAGGATGGAAAGATCTTCAAAGTTACACGCCCGGATTTTTGAGTTTCTGCGAAATCGCGCAAAACGGACACCGATCGGGTAGCTTTATCGGACCGGAGGCCATAAAGCAAGATGACAACTCATTCTTTGACTTTTGGGCCAAAGAGGTCGGCACCTATGGATGGAGGGCCAAGATTGCTCCTCCCAAAACCCTAGATCCAACGGCCAGAATCATTTCTGAAGACGTTTTGGAAATTCCCACCTTGTCCCTATTTTTCTCTATAAATAGTAAGCTCTCTTGCTCTCATTCTTCACACCAAAATTCAGATCCTAGAGAGAGGTTCTAGAGAGAGAAGCTCTGGAAAAATTGTGCCTTAGCTCCGAGTAAGTTCTTCCGTCCTTAGTTTTTAGTTTCCGTAGTTCTTTCGGTAGTTATAGTAGAACCGTTGTTTTGATCTAGGAAGTTTCAGAATATATTCCTATGCTTGTTTTTATGCCTCATTGCATTGAAAGATGCTGACGAGGTAAAAACATAGTGGGGATAATTTTGAAATGGAATACGGTCAAAGTAACGAAGTTTCGGCGAAATTCCGCCGATTAGGGGTTCGGGGGCAAAATTGTAATTTGTACCTAAAATGCCCGTTATGCTGCTAAAAGTTGTTAAATATTATCCTTATAGGATATCTCGAGATAATCGTACATTTGTCGAGCCGCTTTGTTGTGCATTGTCATACCGCCGTTTTTCCCATTTGTCGAATTTCACGTTTTTTCCGTAAAAGTTCCGTTGTACCGCCAAAAAGGTACGTTCACGTCGTAACACTAACTCGATGGTTATTGTATGATTATATATGTTTGTTGTGTTCTGTTTGTTGTTGTAGCATACGTGGTTATGTTATATACACGGTTATGTCACATACGTGGTTATGTCACATACGAGGTTATTATTCTTGTATCATACGTGGTTATGTTACATACGTGGTTATTATCTTACATACGTGGTTATGTATTTTTAATCATACATCTGTTGTGGACTGTTGTATTGATTGCCGTTGTCGTGTATATGTAGTCGTATTTAAGCATGAGGTTAATTTACCCGAGATCCAAATTGTAATTGGATCTCGCTCTCTTATCATAGTCAGTTCGGGAGAACCGAGAACCGAGGATAAAGGCGAGCAGCCGCACGAGACCCGGCTACTGAAGACTTTCTTCGGGTGTTATTCATTTTGAAAACTCTCGGTCAATGTACCGCTTCTGTAAATCATCCAGACTTACGGCAATTTGAATAAATGTATCAGTTACTCAATTGCTCCGATGCTCTACTCTGATGAAAAAAATATATCCGCTTTTGAAAATGGGATGTTACGTTTGGTATCGAGCGTAGTCCCGGCCTTGATATGACTATGTTATTACGGACGGTATGGTAGGACGATTAAGGCTAGTCTATGGGTGTGGCCAATCGCCGCCATAGAGTTGGTGAGGTCCCCATGATAGACACTTATCCGGCCATTCTGTTTCGGTTAACGGAGTTATGTTCAAATCAGCCTTTTAAACTTTGAGCGTGTTTTGAAAATGAGTACCGAGGTAGCCCTAGGTCGGTGTACCAGTTTGAACCGGTATACCATCTTGAACCGGTGTACCACCCTTTGTCGGTGCATCACTCTAACCCAGAATCCGCAAATCCATTGTCAGTACTAATATCAGTCTCTAATAATCCTGATAATTCTGATAATCGCCAGTTTGTACTGAACGATGATTCCATTCTAACCCAGAGCTTATATGTGGAGCTGGGCCACGTCGGATGAAACTCTGTGATGAGGCCACGCCGGACGAAACTTGGAGACCGACAAAGATATATTCATGTGGTATTTGAACCATGTTGAGAAGTTCTATTAGTTTTCAAAGTGGAAAGAACCAACGAAACCCCGAACGAGGGGAAATAGTACGAGTGTCCGTTCGTAGTACTAGTGTGATAAAGTCTGCGATAGAGTAACCATTGTTTTTTTTAAAAAAAAAAAAATCTAACGTTTTCCCTAATGAAGGAGAAAGAACGAGATATGGCGAATTTACGAGGAGTCGGAGCTCCAAGAGGCCGAGGCAGAGGCCGAGGCAGAGGCCGAGGCAGAGGTAGAGGTAGGTAGGGCGCATGACCACGAATAATACCAATACCGGTACACGAACCCGAACGACAAGGATCGCAGCAACCGGAGCGAAATGAGTTGCAAGAAATGCGGGGATGCCTTGCAAGAACAAAGGGCTCTTATTGATGAACTCCTTGCCGAAAGGCGGGAGAGAGAAGAGGAAGGTGACCGAGCCAATGAGGAACGACAAAATGCCGAGGAAGAAGATGAAACCGAACCCGATGATGAACGTGAAACCGAGGAGTCCGATAGATCTCGACACCCCCTCGACGTAATAGGGCAATAGCGGTGCTACTCGACCCAACAGAGTGGTTGATACCACGCAAAGAATGGGTCACCCAATTCTGCAAGCTCAAACCTCCAGTTTTTCGTGGTAAGCTCGATTCGGCTGAAGACTGGCTTATGAGACTGGACAAGATCTTCGAAGTGATGGATTGTCCGGAAAACCGAAAAGCCCAACTTGCGTCTATAAGCTAGAAGGGATGCGAGACCGATGGTGGAAAAGCATTGCAGTAACATTGCAAACCCGTTATTGTCCGTGACTTGGGAGAAATTTGGAGAAGTTCAACGAACAATATTTTCCTCCTTCGGTACAAGTTATCAAGGAGTCGAATTCCTCCATATTCGACAAAGTCACGAGGAGTCATTCGATGACTACTTCGCCGGTTTACCAAACTGTCTCGATATTCTTCATATCCGAAACGTAACGTTGACGAGAGCCGGAAGGCAAGCGGGATGGTAGACGGGCTAAAGTACGAAATAAGGGAAAAGCCTGGTATCCCAACAGTTCCCTGCATTGATCCAAGCGGTGGAGTCATGCCGGTTGATCGAACGTAACATAACGGAACTACGCACATCAAGAATCGACAACCGCAGCGGTGCAAGTCGTGACGGGTTGAGCCGCGGAAGTTCCTCGCGAAGAGGGCGGCACCATGGAATAACCCTCGGGGAGGCAAGATGCCATACCGATCCGAGCAAATGAACAACCCAGGAATGCCGGACCCCGACCATGTCCAAAATGCAAAACGAACCACCCAGAACCAACCGTGCGGGGAGCAGATATGCTACAAGTGTCGAAGTCGGGGCACTTATACATGAACCGTCCTCAAAGGACTACGGGGATAAGGCCACAAAACCCAGCCGGGTTTTCGCTTTGACAACTAACGAGGCCGAATAATCTTCGAGAGAGGATCCGAATAACTATCTCTCGATAGGAACCTACCTTAGGTATTGTACGACACGGGTACTAATCACTCGTTATATCGATGAATATGCTAATCATTTTGGGATGCATACGTATATGTATTACCTTACGATCCAATAGTAGCTACACCATTGGGTGTGAACTATTTTGCTTATGTAATCATGTCCGAATTTCCAAATCGAATATATATCTCGTTCAAAAACTCGTTCACAAACATCGACGACATTCTCAAAATTCACTATGACATTAATACCTAGCATAGGATCAACATCTAAAACGCCGTATCAAATGATACCGAACAAAGTACAAGAGTTGTGACTTTGTATCAACCATCACGGGATGGACAAAAAGACTATCATGAACACATACCCACTTCCCATGATCTACGATTTACTCAGTTATGTAATTCCTACTTTTTGTCAAGGGTTGACGTATGCTCGGAACACCATTTCAGCTGTACATCAAGGAATAGCAATCTTCTGAAGATAGTAACATAGATATTTAGTTTCGGATCTAGCGGGATAGTACCGCGATTCATACCGAAATTTTCTCATAACCATTGATAAAGCTTAAAGAGTAAAACTTAAATCATTGCGTAGAACACGGATCGAGACGAGCTTGCATAGGCGAGAACGAAGTTGGTCATAGCACCAAGAGTTGGTTGTCCGGATCCAAGTAGATGGTCGTGGTGCCATTAGCTATGGGTCGGGATATGTCTTGTCAGCAGGGACAGGCGTGATGACTTACGCCTCTCGCCTATTGAAGCCTCTCAAGTTGAACTACCGAAACTAAAGTCTAAATTGGTATAGAGCAAATTTCGAGGGCGAAATTTTATTTAACGGGGAGAAATGTAATACCCGGATTTTAGTAACGGAAGTTTTGAGATAAAGGAAATTAACGAATATTTTGATAAAGCAAAATCATGAGCTTAAAAATGTTATAGAAAATTGTTATAATTATAGAGTAAATTGTCAAAAAAGTTACTGGAAAATGATGAACGAATGACTAAAAATGATATAATTGTGATAAAAACGGTCTAAAAATATTATGATAAGTACCGAAAGATCATGAAAAATTATGAGAAAAATATGGAAGTGTTATCCCTAAATATGAGAATTTAATAAATTATTTCAGAGGAAATAACATGAAGAAAAGTTTAAAAAGCATTTTAACCATAAAGTAAACTGATGGAGTAAACATTTTTAATATTTTACATAGGATATAAAATGACAAATTGTCGATTATAAAAGTTTGTAAGATAACAATATACTGTAAAATTGGTAAAGATAAATATATGAAGAAACCTGATCCTAAAAAGATCAGTAAACGAAGAAATTAGGTCTCGATTAAGCCTTAACGGGCGGGGGTAAAACGGGAATTTTTGGTAAAAAAATATTATATTTTTAAAAAATGGAAAAAATTATGAAAAAATATTTAAAACTGAATTTTTTAATTAAGGGGTCGAAATTCTTAATATTTTTAATTAAAAAGAATTGTTTAAATAATTAAAATGTTAATTAGAATAAAATAATAATATAATGCGGTGAGTCAGCTTATAGGCAGACCGAGGGAAAAGTTAGAAATAAATTCTACAGGTAAACCAGAGGTAAAAGTCTTTCCGACTGATCAAATTAAGAACAAGTGAATTTTTACACGAAGAAAGAATTTACTGTGCGTTGTTTCCGCAACCGAAAACCCCGATTTCAAATAAGACGAAAAGTTGATCAGATAGAGTAGAGTCGATAGGAAAAGTGAGAACCTATATAAACAATTGCGTCTTTTTAAACACGAGATTAAGTTAGGCAACAACTGGACGTTTTACGATTCAGTGAATTGTTGTCCAGAAGTTGGTTCTATCGGAAGCGATTTCCGTAACCGGACGCGTTTGTCCGAATATCTTCCGACGCACCGGAGAATACCTAGATATGATCAAAAAGAGGATCCAAATAGATAATATGAAAGAGGATGGAAAGATCTTCAAAGTTACACGCCCGGATTTTTGAGTTTCTGCGAAATCGCGCAAAACGGACACCGATCGGGTAGCTTTATCGGACCGGAGGCCATAAAGCAAGATGACAACTCATTCTTTGACTTTTTGGGCCAAAGAGGTCGGCACCTATGGATGGAGGGCCAAGATTGCTCCTCCCAAAACCCTAGATCCAACGGCGAATCATTTCGAAGACGTTTTGGAAATTCCCACCTTGTCCCTATTTTTCTCTATAAATAGTAAGCTCTCTTGCTCTCATTCTTCACACCAAAATTCAGATCCTAGAGAGAGGTTCTAGAGAGAGAAGCTCTGGAAAAATTGTGCCTTAGCTCCGAGTAAGTTCTTCGTCCTTAGTTTTTAGTTTCCGTAGTTCTTTCGGTAGTTATAGTAGAACCGTTGTTTTGATCTAGGAAGTTTCGAGAATATATTCCTATGCTTGTTTTTATGCCTCATTGCATTGAAAGATGCCTGACGAGGTAAAAACATAGTGGGGATAATTTTGAAATGGAATACGGTCAAAGTAACGAAGTTCGCGAAATTCCGCCGATTAGGGGTTGGGGGCAAAATTGTAATTTGTACCTAAAATGCCCGTTATCTTTGCTAAAAGTTGTTAAATATTATCCTTATAGGATATCTCGAGATAATCGTACCATTTGTCGAGCTGCTTTGTTGTGCATTGTCATACCGCATTTTTTTCCCATTGTCGAATTTCACGTTTTTCCGTAAAAGTTCCGTTGTACCGCCAAAAAGGTACGTTCACGTCCGTAACACTAACTCGATGGTTATTGTATGATTATATATGTTTGTTGTGTTTGTTTGTTGTTGTAGCATACGTGGTTATGTTATATACACGGTTATGTCACATACGTGGTTATGTCACATACGAGGTTATTATTCTTTGTATCATACGTGGTTATGTTACATACGTGGTTATTATCTTACATACGTGGTTATGTATTTTTAATCATACATCTGTTGTGGACTGTTGTATTGATTCGTTGTCGTGTATATGTAGTCGTATTTAAGCATGAGGTTAACGTTACCGAGATCCAAATTGTAATTGGATCTCGCTCTTATCATAGCGTCGGAGTTCGGAGAACCGAGAACCGAGGATAAAGGCGAGCAGCCGCACAGAGACCCGGCTGAAGACTTTCTTCGGGTGTTATTCATTTTGAAAACTCTCGGTCAATGTACCGCTTCTGTAAATCATCCAGACTTACGGCAATTTGAATAAATGTATCAGTTACTCAATTGCTCCGATGCTCTACTCTGATGAAAAAAAATATATACTGCTTTTGAAAATGGGATGTTACACAAGGCGAGCCATCTATTACCCTCAGGCGTTAACCTAGGCACCTAGGAGCTAGGATGCCTCTCCCAGTGCCTTGACCAACTCCAGGATCGAACCCCCTCCCTTTGGTGAAAGTGTCCGACCCTTTTGCTTATTGAGCCCAAGGACGAGGGGTCCAACTTGTTTCTTATGATTTTATGTAATTCTTTACCATCGTACTTGGGCACTTTGTTGCCAGCTGCAACATATATAAACAGACGACTTGTTATGAGGGCTTAGCTTGGAAAATAAAGTTGACCAGACAAATAACAAAAGCTTTGAAAAAATAAATAACTTTTGACTTAAAGGGAAATTAATCTTTTTTGTGCTTATAGTTTAGATTCAGTCCAGTCCCTAAATCTTAACTCCATATAACTCCGACGCTATGGTTTTGACTTATTTGTAATCTCGTTCTTGAATTTTAACTCAATACACAACTTACCATTTAAAATATTAATTCCTTCATTTTTGAAGTTAAAACTATATAAAGAAACTTAAGGATTGAAGTTTTAAATGGTTTAAATAATAGGAATGAGTTGCATGAATTAAAGCTTAGGGACTGAGTTTCAACTAAGCGAAAACTATTAAGACCGGGCTGCATGAAGTCAAAATTTATGAATTGAATCACAATCGAATCAAAATTAAAGTATAATGACTAAAATATTTTTTTTTAATAAATTATAATATAGTACTCTTTTTGGGGGAAAATATGTTTGGATTCCGTTGTGTAGAATTCCACAATTTGCTCAGCAGTAAATTTAGGACGTTTGGTCTCAACATCATTAGTTGGTGCAATAAGCATGGCTGTGATAAGTCCACCAGTGCTGGTCCCCGCGATGACATCAAAATGGTGTGCGATTCTTTTATTTCCATCACCTGCCAGTTTCTGACTTCCATCACAAAATCGAAAACCAAATCATTAGTATATTTTAAGATCAAACACTCAACACCCTAATTATTATTATCATTATTATTATACTCCCTCTAGTGCTTATTATAAGGCACCAACTAGTAAATATATTTTGTCCTTTTTATAAGGCACTTGCTTCTTCCCAAGGAGCATTAATTATTTTTTTCCATGTATACTCATAATTAATAAGGGTAGTGGATGAGAGTAATAACTAATATAATATTAGAGTTTAATTATTGCAATTAATAGGGGTAATATTATATATTACTTAAATTTTAGGACAACTTTATTGACTTTAAATGTTTTCTTGGTTTGTGAGAATTGACAGTTGGTGTCTTATAATAAGAACCAGAGGAAGAGTGTAACATCCCATTTTCAAAAGCAGTATATATTTTTTTCATCAGAGTAGAGCATCGGAGCAATTGAGTAACTGATACATATATTTCAAATGCCGTAAGTCTGGCTGATTACAATAACATGACATTGTTTTCGGACGTCTAACGTCAGTGTAACTACAAAAACATAAGAAGTCTTCAGCCGGGTCTTTATGCGGCCTGCTTGCCTTTCTCCTCGGTCCTCGGTCCTCCTGAACCTGACGCTATGTTAAGAGCTGAGGTTCAATGCCCATTGAACCTCAGGTAACGGTTAACCTCATGTTTATATACACCACATAGACAGTATATGAGCACACTAACAAGCATACCCCAACATCATATAAGCCCCCTGGCAGATATGTCACACTTCACAATGGTATTCGCACTTAGCAATGGTATTCGCACTTAGCAATGGTATTCGCACTTAGCAATGGTATTCGCACTTAGCCAACGTATCCCAACACCCAGCAAGCATAATAACAGTACAATAAGCATACCACAGAGCTATTGACTACTTCACATAGACAAACCGTACACATAGCACATAGACGCATACAATAAACATCAGCGTTAGTGTTACAGTACGCGAACGTATCTTCGTAGTCGACTAGGTATGTTTTACGGAAAACGGTAATTTTTGACAGCAGGTGAAACAGCGGTACGATGGCGGTACAACAGCGGTCTGATTATCTCAGATATCCTATAAGGATAACATTTATCAACTTCTAGCAGTATAACAGCCATTTTAGGTACAAATTACCATTTTGCCCCTGAACCCCTAATCGACGGAATTTCGCCAGAGCTTTTGTTTTTCGCTCTATCTCTCCGAATTTTGACAGATCTTTTCCCTCATCATATTTTCGAAATATATATCATATTTACCCCTAAATATGATATCTAGACTATCTTGAAAATTTAAAGATAAATCTAGCATTCCTACTATATCTACCGAAAGAACTACCGAAACTTAAGACTAAGGACCGAAGAACTTACCCGAGACTTTGCTCGACTTTCTCCAGAGCTTCTCTCTCTAACTTCTCTCTAAGAGGCAGATTTTTGGTGTGAGAAATGAAGAAGAGGAGCTTGGTATTTATAGAAGAGACGGATGGCATAACGGTAAATAATTCGAACTTCAGTCTTGACGAATATGGACCGTAGGATCGCATTTTTGAGGACAAAACACTCTTGGCCCTCCATTTCTTGTGCAGACTCCCCCTCCCCAATAGTCAACAAAATGATGTCATCTTGATGGTGACATCTCGAGCGGCACCGATAAAGTTTCGGTCCGGTGTCCGAAACGCGTAATCTTGACGAATCGCGAAATGCCGACGGAGATTTTCAAGTTTCTTTCTTTCTCATTAGGAATGTCTAGTTTAATGAAATTTATGATCCCATTAAGGGTATTCCGTTATCCGCTGAAGATTTTAGGACAGACGTCTTTGATTTACGGAATTAAATTCGGAAGCGCGCGTCTAGGCAAAAATCCACCGGTTTGTAATATGATCGACCTAAGTCACTAGATTCCTAATTCACGGCAACTACTTGTTTCAATATTGACTCTAAATCCTCTATCTGCATTTTCTCTCTCCTACCCGATGTCTTAAATACCCTATTGGTTCCAGAACTGACTTCTGAGACCGCTCAATCCGAGATAGAATTTCACTGGTTCATAAAAAGTCCAGTGGTAAAAGACTAACTTTCTATATCTTGAGGTAGAATTTTATTTCTATATGTTCTCATATCTCCCGTTGGCTCTTTACCGATTATATTATTATTTTATTCAAAATATCTAGATATTTATTTATTTTTCTTTTATTTTTTATTTATTTTTCTAAGCATAAAATATTTTATTAATATTTTATTATTTATTTATTATTTATTTAATTATTAATTTCGAATTTCTCCCTTAAATTAATTATTCACTAATTAATTTACTTATATCTTAATCTAAACAATTAGCCACTAATTACTTAATTAGCCACTTACTAATTGTTGATAATTTTCATAATTAGGATAAATTATTATCTCACAACTATTGCACTGACATTGGTATTTTATGTCCCATGTAAAATATTAAAAATCATGGGGCCATAAAGTGCTTTTAATATTATATTTATGCTTCTCTATTTTTCAAGGAAATAATCCCAAAAATTCCTAAAATTAGAGACAACATACTTTCTAATTTTTATAAATATTTTACTACCTCTTGGGATTTATCATAATATTTTTAGGCCATTTAATGCCATAAAAATACATTTTAGCTCTTTATCTCTCCTAATTTATATAGTAATTACCTTAGAAAATAAGATAATTATTACTTATTATTTGAAACCACATATTCACCTATTTTCAATAGGTATTATTTATCGAAATATAATATTCCAGATAAATAATTATCTGGGTATTACAAAGAGTATTCAATAACTTCAATTATGCTGCTCACAGAACAATGAGGGCAAAACTTATACTCATTGTTGTCAAACCCATGAGTTGATTCTCCGATTTTACCATTTTTATGTTTCTAGTTTATGAAATCGAGTTAAGTCACTGGTAAACTCAGGACTACTATAAACTCAGTTAAACTCACAAGTTTATATGCTGAGTTTACCGTTTTTACGTCTTTAGCATACAAAATTGTGTTAACTCACCTTTAAACTCGTATTAATTTCTTCAATTTTGATCATACTTAATGGCTTTATATATAAATTTTATAGAAATTTCTTCATTATATGATAAATTATGAATGTTGAGGGATTTAATTTCAATTATTTGGATTTAAATATATTTAAATCAAACTATGATATTTTTTATATTTCAATTATATGCTATTAATACCGATTTAATGGTGAAAGTAAACTCTTACGAGTTTACAATACAAGTTTATGTCATTATCACGAGTTTGCTTAAACTTGTGAGTTTGACAACCTTGCTTATACCCATTTGTTTATATTCATTACTGCCGATTTATCAATCATATCTCAACATTCAAATTTTTATCATAAATACCATCATAATTAACAGATTATATGTAAGTAAATGATAAAAAGGGAAATAGGGTCCAAGTATTAAGATTCTATCGGAGATTTGGTTGCAATGGATCTTCAAACACTATCTATATATATCTTCAAGGCCGGATCAATTTGTATTTGTATAATATTAAAGGATTGAGTTGATCATGTAAGAAAAGCAAAAGAATTAACTTTATCTACTAATAAATATCCAAACCTTCATCAATAATAGCAAAAGAATATTCAAACAATAATGAAATTAACACAACCTGAAGCTTTTTCTCAGGGAATTCTAGAATAATTGCTGGGAGGATCCCCTAACACCACCTCCATCAATACCGAGAATAGTAACAATCTTCTCATGATGATATTTCATTTAAGATAAAAGGAAGAAGATACACAAACAACGGATCTAATTGATGAAAGAGAAGTACACAAAAGATGAGTCGAGTACGTGCATTGAAGATCATCGTGAAAGGTATTTTTATACACACACCTAACTTGCATTTGGATTTCTTTATGATCTAATTGTTGAATATCCAGCTAGACTAGGAATAATTTATAACGACCAAGACTTTATTTTCAATAACACCTAGGCAAGGAATCCCAAATATATAAATGACCAAGATGAGATCTCTTGACTTCTAATTAATTTAATGGAATGAATAAAAAAGAAAAGGATTAAAAATTATATCCATTTTTTCCTTTCGATAATCAACTGAAGACGTGGATTACTTTTACATTACTCGTTGCAGATCATTGATTCCCTTTGAGGCCGTCAATGGACGTTTGTGTAAAACAAGAGTTTATTGGTTGTTAATGTTTTGGCCTTCTCCGTTTATCTCCTTTTATATATTCGTTCTTCTTCTTCTAGATCAAGGACGAAAAATTTGTCAAAGTGACAAAGCAAAACCAATGAAGTTTACATAGTGAAAGGAGGATGCTAACTTTTTTATAAAAGGAGGTACCATATATATTATATATATTAATCCATAAAACATGACATTATTTAAAATAGGGTTAATGTGCAGATTGGCCAATGAACTTTTACTTCAGGAGCGCCAAGCATAAAAAACTTTTAAGTGTACCAAAAATATTTTTAAAAAAAAAAAATTAAAAAATGTAAAATCAGCACAATGCCGTTTGAAAAAAAAAAAAACAACGTCTGTTAAAATATAAACTTTTAAAGGGTTAAGGTGCATATTGGCCAACGAACTTTTACTCGAGGAGTGCCCAGCACAAAAAAGTCCATGTGCAATCCACCCAAAATCCAACTGTTGCAAATCATTGCCCGAACCCCCCAACCATGTGAATTGAGGTTAGGAAGAGTAAATGCAACAAAAAAAATCACAAATATAACTAGTAGATTTCATTTTGAGTAAGGGTGGTAAGTTTTCGAACTTACCCGGTGCAGGTGCAGATTGTAATTTTTAAGTGGACCTAAAATATATACTCGTTACATTTGTGAATTTTTTTTTTTTTTTTAGCATTCACTTTTCCTAACCCCAATGCACATGGTTAAGGGGTCAGGGCAAGGATTTGTAACAATTAGATTTTTGGTGGATTGCACATGGACTTACCCGGGCACGTTCAAAAACTTACCACCTTTACTCAAAATGAAATATACCCGTTACATCTGTGATTTTTTTGTTGCATTCACTCTTCCTAACCCCAATGCATGTGGTTGGGGTATCTGGGCAAGGATTTGTAACAGTTGAATTTTGGGTGGATTGCACATGGACTTGACCGGGTACATTCAAAAACTTACCACCCTTACTCAAAATGAAATTAAGTCGTTACATTTGTGATTTTTTTTTTGTTGCATTCACTTTTCCTAGCCCCAATGCACATGGTTGAGAGTCTGAACAAAGAGTTGCAACAGTCAGATTTTGAGTGGATTGCACATGGACTTTTTTGTGCTAGGTGCTCTTGGAGTATGATTTTTTTGTGTAGGGCGCTCCTGGAGTAAAAGTTCGTTGGCCAATCTGCACCTTAACCATTAAAAAGTTTATATTTTAACGGACATTAGTTTTTTTTTCTAACGTCGTTGTGTTAACTTTACATTTTTAAAAGTTTTTTGTTATTTTTTGTCCACTTAAAAGTTTTTTATACTGGGCGCTCCTGGAGTAAAAGTTCATTGGCCAATCTGCACCTTAACATTTTAAACTATTTAAACAATAAAATTGACCCTAACCACCAAAATTGTCCTATATATACTACCATAACATGCTCACGATCACTTGATCGTTCGAGGTATTTAATTTCGTCAAACGAAGAAAACAATTTAATGTTTACAACTAGAAAATTCCCCAGGTATTGCCTGGGATGTTAAAAAAAAATCCCCAGATATCGTCTAGGATGTTTCCAAAAAAAATTCTACTCACTTATTTAATTTTTTTTTTGGATCGGTGCGTGTATCCCAAACCACTTTCAACTTAAGACTAATCATTTTCGAATCTTAGAACTCAAAAGGTTTTTGTCTCTCCCAATAAATGCACTTCTCGAAAGTGAGAAACTCCGAGATCAGTCCAGGATAACCATAGGTCACATTAAGTATTCAGACAACTTTTATCAAACTCTTATAAAAAGAATTAAGACAATTCAAATGTTGAGGCTCTTATAAAGGCACTGGAGAGAATACTTCTTAATTTTATCATCTTAATGAGATTTTTCAGCTTGTATATCGCATCAGATAGAAATAATCTAGGGATAATGACTTTTAGCTCTCAATCAAAGAAAATAATATCAGAAAAGTCTCCATTGACAAATGAATCAGTTACCATTAACAACTTATGAGACTTGCCAATGTATTACCTCCAGTCCTAATTATAAGAACTAGTTAACTTTTTTGGGAGAGATTAAGGAAGCTAAATAAGTTATTTAATCATTTCATATGTTGTGTATCCTTAAATTATATATTAGTTTATTAGTCAAACTAATTAATTTGAAGAAAAAAAAATACAAATACAAATACTCTAAAGTAATTTAATTAGCTTCCTTAATCTCTCCAAAAAAAAATCAACTAAGTCTTATAATTAGAACCGAATGGAGTATTATTTTCTTTGGTTGGGATCTAGTTGTCATTCTCCCAATAATCTATTTGGTTTGAAGGGGTTGGAATGGAGAAGTGAAATGGGGCAAACATTTTATTTTATTGACTTGATTTGTTTTCTTAAAAAAGACACTGTTATAAATTTTAATAAAGGTACTCCCTCCTGTCCTAATTATAGGAACACTTTTTGGAGTTGATTTTGGTCCTAATTATAAGAGCAAGTTTTAACTTTTATAAATTTTTTTTCCTAAAATACCCCTATTGCCACTTTCCCAATAATAATTTAATAATACACATATATATTCTATAAAGTAAATAATATTTGCAACTCATTAATGTCATATACACCTCAATTATCTTTGGTTTTTTATATAAAATAATTTTGAGCAATTTTTTTTCATATTTTTCCCATATCACCCCTACTAATACTTTCTCCACAATAATTAATTTAACAACACGCTTATATTCTATCAAGTGAGAGATTTCGCTTTATTTTTTATTTAAACATTTATTTTAAATCTACGGTGTTTCATGATAGTAAGAAATCATTTTGAATCTATAATTTTTTTTTTAAAAAAAAAATATGGTATTGAATTCTAATCTCAATACCAAATCTCAGAAATTGCGTGGCTTTGGTATTGGTAAAAAACGAAAACAAAAATTCATTCATACGCGAAGTTTTACAAAACTAACAAAAAAAAAAACCTATGGACTGTTAAGCTAGAGAAATCACGTGGGCTACGGATCCAACTTATTTTGCCTTAGTTTAATTTTAAATTTTAAGTAGGGGCATTTTTGGAAAATAATTATAATTAACTAATTTAACTTCTCTCCTTAATCTCTTCAAATTCGGTAAATAGTTCCTATAATTAGGACCGGAGGGAGTAATATGTAAGAGGAAAAAATTAATTCAAACTTTTAACTTCACGTTTCCTTTTTTTCAACCACCCCTTCCCTCTAGTACTCTCGAATCAAACAAATCAGAGAAAACTAATTAATAAAGTTAAATATTGAGTAAGTACTAAAGTGATGATTTTACAAAATGCAATAATTTCTAGAATTTATTAAATAAAATTGTATGCCTTCGACCTTACGTGCAGCAGTTCCGTGTGGTTACAAATTAAATGAAACCCAATTACTTGCCCATAAATAAATAATCATTTCATGCATCTCTTATAATTTCAAAAAACAAAAAAAAAATTACTTACATTAGGTTCACAATTAAATACTGAACCAATTAATTTCCCAACACCTCGTTTACCAAGTTCATCTAGCATGCTTTTTCTCAAGATTAAAGCTATGTTTGGATAAGGGAAGGGAATACTAGGAAAAACAACTTCCCAAAATGGTAAAGAGAATTTACTCCATCCGTTCCACAATATAAGGTATTTAAACTATATCAAGGTAAACAAAAAATGACAATTAAGTCATTTAATATGTCATAAAACATAAATTTTTTCCATTTTTACCCTCTTAAAAAATATTGTTAATTACTTTGGAAATGTTACTTTAAAGAGGTAGGGGATATAATGAGTGGATAAAGTTGAAAAACAAGTATTAATCACATAGGGAAAAAAACCATTAATTAAACGAGAAATGACTTATATTTTGGACCATGCCTTCCTTCTATCAGTACCTGGACCGGAGGGAGTACTATTTTTGGAAGCTTTTTCTCTTAGTATTATTTTCAACCTAATTATGTCTCCATCTAAACATAGGGTAATAGTTATATATATATATTAGGGGTTTATCGTTTGTCATGTCACTTGACATAAGGTTATGTCAAGTTGTAACATCCCATTTGAAAACGGCGGAATATTTTTTTTTTTCAATCATTTCCAAATATTTCAAGCAGAGTAATCAGAGTAGAGCATTGGAGCGAAAAAGTAACTGATTCATAAAAAAACATCAACCACAGTGTAACATTGTAATGATTACATTAATCCTAGAGTTTGAAAGTGAATAGCGAAAGCGGTAAAGATAGATAAGTCTCCGCCGCACGTCTTCATCTTTGCTTGCCTCGATCTTCGATCCGTATTCCTCCGGATCCCGAAGCTATAGCGAGATTCAATTCACCGCATTGAATCTCGGGTAACGTTAATCTCAAACCCAAACAATACAAAGATACGATAACGAGATATTCTAGACAATACAACGGTATATCACTACATAAGCATACAACGAGATGCATGATCATTATGCCGACAAAACATAAGCATTACGCAAAGTATGTAAAGCCCCACAATGTAAAACAACAATAACGACTTGCACTATTCACGGTGCCACGATACCACTCGTGTTCTCGCGCTAGAAAAACATACGGCGTTATCATGACTATAACCCGTGTAAAAGCGTCTCGTATATCGGTCTACGAACGTATCTATCACACATATATGCATTTAAGCAGTACAAGATTAGTGTTACAGTACGCGTTCGTTCCTTCGTTGACGACGTTAGGTACTTCTGGCGGAAAAACGTACTTTTTACGGAAAAATGTGAAATGTTCGAATGCACGTCGGGCGGCAGAACGGTAGCAAATCGAGTTTCGATGCCCTATAGGAGTAATATCACTTTCATTAGTGATTTGACATCATAACTCGGCATTTTAGGTAAAAATTACCATTTTGCCCTTCTACCCCTAATTTGGCGGAATTTTGCCAGAACTTCGTTACTTTGACCGTACTCCATTTCAAAATTATCCTCACTATGTTTTTACCTCATTAGGCATCTTTCAATGCAATGAGGCTTAAAAACAAGCATAGAAATATATTCTGAAACTTCCTAGATCAAAACAACAGTTCTACTATAACTACCGAAAGAACTACGGAAACTAAAAGCTAAGGACAGAAGAACTTACTCGGAGCTAAGGCACAACTTTGGCAGAGCTTCTCTCTCTAAGTTTCGGCCAAGGTAGAGAGAAGAGGAGGTGTGAAGAATGAAGGAGGTGCTCATGCCTTTATATAGGAAAAGATTGTGCCACTTTGGTAATTTTTACATTCCAACTTTTGTAATTTTTCCCTTCGTTATAACCATGTAAATTCAAGGTAAAATGGTGTTTAATCCTTGTTCATGGGCTGCCCTAGTCGACATAAGGGGGTGATGTGGCAGCCAACCATTGGTCCAAAAATGGTGACTCATGCTCACTTTATGCTTGGTCCGATAGAATTTCCTCGATCGGTGTCCGATTCGCGCGATCTTGACGAATCGCGAAATGATGGTGAGAGTTTGAAGTTTCTTTCTTTCTCATTAGGAATATCAACTTTAATGAAATTTATGACTCCATTAAGGGTATTCCGTTATCCGCCGAAGATTTTAGGTCAAACGCCCTCGATTCGTAACGAAATTCGAAAGCGTCAACGTCTAGGTAAAAATCCACTGGTTCGTAATATGATCTGACCTAAGTCACTAGATACCTAATTTACGGCAACTACTTATTTCAGTATTGACTCTAAATCCTATATCTGCATTTACTCTATCTGATCAGTTTTTCGTCTTATTAGAAATTAGGGTTTTCGGTTGCGGAATCGACGTCTGGTAAATTCTTTCTTCGTGTAGAATTTCACTTGTTCTTAATTTGATCAGCCTGAAAAGACTTTTACCTCTGGTTTACCTGTAGAATTTATTTTCGACTTTTCCCTGGTCCCGCCTATGTTCGACTCACCGCATTATATTATTATTTTATTCTAATTATCATTTTAATTATTTAAACAATTCTTTTTAATTAAAAATATTAAGAATTTCGACCCCTTAATTTTAAAATTCAGTTTTAATTATTTTTCCATAATTTTTTCCATTTTAAAAAAATATAATATTTTTTACCAAAAATTCCCGTTTTACCCCCGCCTTCGTTAAGGCTTAATCGACCTAATTTCTTCGTTTAGTGATCTTTTTAGGATCAGGTTTCTTCATATATTTATCTTTACTAATTTACAGTATATTGTTATCTTACAAACTTCTATCTTGATATTGTCATTTTATATCCTATGTAAAATATTAAAAATGTTTACCCCATCGTTACTTTATGGTTACGAAATGCTTTTTAAACTTTTCTTCATGTTATTTCCTCTGAAATAATTTATTAAATTCTTATAATTAGGGATAACACTTCCATATTTTTCTCATAATTTTTCATGATCTTTCAGTATTTAACATAATATTTTTAGACTGTTTTTATCACCATTATATCATTTTTAGTCATTCTATTCATCGATTTTCCCGGAACTTTTTTGACAATTTACTCTATAATTATAACAATTTTCTATAACAGTTTTATCTCATGAATTTACTTCATTAAAATATTCATTAATTTTCCTTTATCTCAGAAATTCCAGATTTGCTAAAATCCGGGTATTACACAAGTCATTCCAAAACTGCGTCGTTTTGGGGTTACAGGAATTAATGAAGGGTGTTTTTGTATTTTAATTTTTTTATTTATTATATGAATTTTACCAAAAGATCCTTCATTAATTCCCCTAACCCCAAAACTACATTATTTTGAGAGTTAGGAGAATTAATGAAGGGTGTTTTAGTATTTTTATTTTTGTATTTATTATATGAATTTGACCAAAACATCATTCATTAATTTTCCTAACTCTCAAAACGACGTAGTTTTGGGGTGAATTGACATAATCTTATGTCAAGTGACATGACAAATAATAAACCCTATATATATATATATATATAATAAATATATATATATATATATATATATATATAAACACACACACTCTTGTGGTTTGAACTTGTCTGAAGAGTATTCTCTGTGCTTGTTCCATTCCCCTGGCCAAAATTCCTTACGGATTTCGAAGTCTTTATCTTGAGCAGAAGACAAATTCGGGCAGTAGTATTTTTTTTAGTATTCAATAATACAAGTATATCAAAGTGATTTCACGTCATAGACTTCGCTGAACAATACAACGGAGACTTGGCACCATTCAACTGAGGCCAAAGTCCATGAATGGTGAGCTTATTTCGTTGAATTTTTGCAGAAAGAGGCTGGCCATTGCAAGGCCAACAAAAAATAACTGTATCCTGGTTTGCGTGGGACGGCACTGATAATAAGCTGGTCTGTATTTATTGCTGTTGTGTGGAGGCCGAAACCCATTATTATATCTGTAGTGAGCACAACCCAAAAAAGTTCTCAGAGGTAAACTACGTATATCTATTCCTTCCTATACTACATTTGATGGGAGCCTTATGCACTGGGTGGCCCTTTTCATAGGTTAAAATCCTGGAAATAGCCTCTCCGATTGTGGGATAAAGCTACATACATATATCCCTCTCCAAACCTCACCGATAGGAACCTTTTGACTTTTTGGGCCGCCCTTTAACTATAATTTTTAAAAGAACGATGCCCATCAAGCCACCAAATCCATTTGATCATATCATGCCAAGGAAAATATATGCAACTAGAAAAAATGCAAGATATTTTTAACCAATTTTCAAAAGAAGATACGTATAGCAGTAAAACGAATAGGGTTGCTCTCATCTGACGTGGATTATACTAATAAGAAACAAACCATGGAAGAGCACAAGTTTGTAATAGACCAATAATGTAAACCTATGGACTGTCATTTGTATAATAAAAAATTACAAACTGAAGGGTTCCTTTTTCCTCTCTTTTAGTTCGCCAAGTCAGAAACTTCTCTATCAAATATCAAGAATAAGCCACTTGAAAATTCAGCCAGTGTTCTGCCGGATTTTCATCTTTTTAACTTTTCTATCTGGTGTCAATGTACTCCCTCCAGTCCTAATCATAAGACATATTTACTAGATTTTGGAGAGATTAAGGATAGTAGTTAAATTAATTAATTATATTTATTTTTCTAAAATATCCTTATTTAATATCACTAGTCAAAATTTTATTTCGGACGAAAGTTAAGCCCACAACTCGTAAAGGATGACCTAGCAGTCCCATAGCGAACTTGAGGCCCATAATTTTGAATGATCCAAACTCTGGACAATATAGAAGCAACTTATCAAAATAAAATAAAATTCCGGGTGTTTTGTTTCATTCACCTTATATGTGACCAAAATAATTTTCTATCAAGAGAAAAAATCAATCGCTTTGGACAGATAATTTTAGGAAAATATTTTTAAAGAAATGTTAAAATTATTTTATTCAAAAAGAAAAAAGAAATTTGAATCTCTCACTTGATAGAATATAAGCATATTATTGAATTTATTATTGTAAAGGAAGTATTAGTAGGTGTGATATAGGAAAAATATGACAAAAATTGATCAAAATTATTTTACTAAAAAAACAGTAGAATTGGATATATGCTATATTAATGAGTTGCAAGCATTATTTACTTTATAGAATATATAGGTGCATTATTAAATTATCATTGTGGTTAATTATTATTGAGAAAGTATCAATAGAATATTTTATGAAAAAATTGACAAAAATTAGAACTTTGTGACCAAGTTCAACTTTCAAAAGTTGTCCTAGACCGAGGAAGTATTACATTTTTCTCATTTACAAGGAAGGAATGCCACAAGTACAAGAATCAAAGTATGGTGGTTGTCTCTGTGCATCTATTTATTTATCTAGGCTCTAGATCTTTGAGTTGCTTTTTCAAGAGGGCATGCTCGTATCTCATTCACTCCAGCCTACTCTCAACCATATACATCTCATCTTTAAGGAAGTGAATCCTTTTCTCTAACCAAGCTATATCTGAAGGGCTTCTGCCCACTCCATATTCTATCATGTTCAGTGGCGGAGCCACAGTTGGGCCAATGTACGCACGTGCAGACACAAACTTGTGTCCTTTTTCTTTTAATGATGGTGAGAATTATGATGGTGATGATCATTATTGGGTTTCATCTTCTTTTGAAGATGGTGGAACTGGTTATTATTATTAAATGCCCTTTTGGATCTTCTTCGAGTTGGATTCTTGGACGATTCAGTTTCGCTTTCTCTGTCTTGAAGTATCACAGAGGCGGATTCTACGGGGAAGGAAAAGTCAGGATCCACAAGGCGAAAGCTTCGCTCTGGGTTCTCTCGGAGGCCATAACAGAGAGCTTTGTCATCATCATCTTCTTCGTCTGAGGAAGACGACGAAGAAGAGTCGGCCTCGAAGCTGAGTTGGGCTAATGGTGGCTCTAGTTTTGGAGGAATAGGAAGGTTCACCATGTGAGATCTCACGTGACCTCCCAAAGCTCTGCCATTAGACAAGTTTCTAAAGCAGAGCTTACACTTGTGCTTCTCCATGATTAACCAGAGAAATCACAGAGAAAAAATGTCCAGACTTGTGAGCTCATTGGCATTTTGTTCTTTGAGACAAAGGAGAGAGAAGGAGGTAAGGAGAGAAAGGTAGAGAGAGATTATGTGTGTGCAAACTATATAAAGGAGTAGGTCATAAGCATTATGGGATGATATATACGAATTACGAAGGCACAGAGTTTTACAGGGAAAAACAATAATATTTATTTTTTTGACTCTAAAGTTTTATTCTAAGTCAAATAAAGAGATAAGTCATGTGGTCAAAATTTTCCCGACAATCACAAATTGACTTCACCAATAATATCACGTTTTGTTAAGGATAAGTTGCGCAATCGAATAAATGATTATTGGTTTAACTCATGTATGCTAACTTATGTTGAACGTAATATGTTTGATAAGATTGGTGATGAAGATATAATGCAATATTTTCAAGGAATGAAGAATCGAAGAATACTTTTGTAATCGTTCTGTTGTAATAGCTTAGTTGATTCTTAATTATAATTTTTCTATGTTAAGTTGAAGTTTCCTTTTCTTTTCTTTTTATATTCTTTTGTTTTTTAATGTATTTAAAACTTTCCTTAATTTTTTTTTTTGGCGCTGCCCCAAACCCCCCAACTAATTGTGCGGACACATAAAAAATCTTGGCTCCGCAACTGATCATGTTCATATACTCTGTTGAAGTGCTCACATGAATGTGTTGAGGCTTCGACAGCAGTATAAGTTTGCTAAACTGCTGCATTAGAATAAAAGGTTAAAAGTAACTCATTGTTACGGACCGGAATAGGGCCCAATACCTGGATGGTCCAACAGGCAATATATCACATATTGGGATCTACCTATAATAAAGGGAAATCCTATCTCAGCTATAATCAAGGGAGATCTATCTTATTTAAAGATAGATTCGACCGTTATGATACTAGGGCAGTGGATTACGCCCACACTATCCCACCTGAGGCATACCCTATAAATACAGAGGTTAACCCTAAGGTGCACACACACACACCCTTGCTGGAGCATACACACCACCCCTTTGGCTAAACGTCAAGGTGTGTCCTCGAACTACGTGGACTTTGATCCCTCTTAGGGTACGTAGGCCCTAGGCATCACGCCTAGGTCAAGTCTGCTCCATATAAGCAAACAATCAAACATGTTAGTCCGTTTGGGCTAGCGTTCTGGTTCCACACCGGAACATTGGCGCCGACCGTGGGGACCGTTAAATTTCGATTCCCATGACCAAAGATGGTCAATACTAGTAGCAGCAGTCAGATGCCTTTGCATGGGCAATTCTTGAAAATCCGCAGCAGCCTCCGAGCCCACCGCGCAATACTCGTTTGAGAATCCCAAACGAGCAAATGGGGATAGCCGAGGTTGTTGTTTTGAGGCCGATTAAACACCAAAGGAGTTATTTTTAAGACTTGGTGATGTTGGGAGGCCTTCATCTATGCAAGAGCAAAATGATAGTTGGAAGGATCGTCAGGTTCTCTCTTTGGGAATTCCCTCATTGGGAATTCCTTTAAGAGAAGATGAGGAGAAGATAGCTTGGAAGGATCGCCGGGTTCTCTCTTTGAGAATTCTCTCATTGAGAACTCATTTAAGAGAAACTCTAATATGGAAAACTCCTCAAAGTTACTCTCACCCATAAGAGACTCTTCTACATCTGGTATCTCAACTTGGGTATTTCCGAAGATCGCTGGGTTCTCTCTTTGGAAATTCCTTTGCACGGGCAGTTCCTGAAAATCCATGGCATCAAAATTTTCTTCTTCAGCTATTATTCTCAGAAGCTTTCTTCGATTTCCTAATAGAAGATCTGGAAGAATCCTCTTATCTAGCAATGGACTTCTCCTTTGCATTAGATAATGATGAATTCATTATATGTAACCCTACAACAAAGTCATTCACCTCTATTGTTGCAACAGATAGTTTGCTATGGAATAAACTTCAAGCACTAGGAAGATTGTCAGGTTCTCTGAGAATTCTTCTAAGAGAAGCTCCAATATGGAAAACTCCTCAAAGTTCTTTGTCACTCATACGAGACTCGCATTGGACAAGCTTGGCAATTGGATTGTATCCACATGACAAGAAGATAGTGGGAAGGATCTTCATCTCTCTCTTTGGGAAGAGAGAACCCGGGATTGTCATCCTCTCTCCTCGAGAGCATAGGATTATAAGCGATCACAACATTTGAACTCTCTATGTCATTTACTAATAGCCGAGATTGTAATGGCCGAGGTGGCGAGATGGTTCCTGTGATGCCGAGATGGTTCCTGCACCATTGAGAGCAAACATTGCCGCACTTGCCTAGATTCTTTCACAACACCATTCTGCTCGGGTAGCCTCAAATAGTATGTCTACTTTCATTTATAGATCTATTTTAATCTCTTTTGAAATCGTACTGTTCTTCTATTGCACACAAGAAATCAATGTTGGTAATTACCCTAAGCACTTAATGGGATAGACCCATCGAAAGTTGCAAGAAAGGAGAAAAGGCGGACCCGTTTTAGCTGAATCTGGTTAAAATCCGGGATCCATATAAATTATCTGAAGGCGTACCCGGTTTAAACAGAATCTAGTTTAAACCGGGTCTATGTAAAGTTCCTTAATTGGAATTATTTAAAGGCGACTATTTAAAGAACCTATGTAAAGTTCCTTAATTGGAATTATCTAAGGTCATGAAGCCGGACCCGGTTCAAACTGAATCTAGTTGAAAACCGAGATCCGTGTGGAGTCCGTCCCTACGAAAGGGATGAAGGCGAGACCCGGTTTAAACTGAATCTAGTTTAAATCCGGGATCCGTGTAAACATGTAGGAAGCCGAGGTACAAAAACCCGCTCCGAAAATCATGTTCCAATTAAACATGTAGGAATCCGAGGCATGTTCCAATTAAACATGTAGGAAACCGAGGCATCCCGGTTCCAAAGACCATGTTCCAATTAAACATGTAGGAAACCGAGGTACAAAAACCCGTTTAGGGCTATCATGTACGGTGTAAACATGTAGGAAGCCGAGGTACAAAAACCCAATTCCAAAGACCATGCTCCAATTAAACATGTAGGAATCCGAGGTTCTAAAACCCGTTTCCCAAAATCGTGTCGAAACTAAACATATAGGAGTCGAGGTGTTCTAAACCCAGCTCCCAAGACCATGTTCGAGTTAAACATGTAGGAATCCGAGGTACATAAACCCGTTTCCGAAAATCATGTTCGAGTTAAACAAATTCAGGGATTACAACACCCATCCCGGATAAACAAGTTCCAGATTATATTTCAGACGAGGACGGAACCCGATTACACTTAATACAGTTAAAATCTGGGAACCGCCTTGTTTCGAAGATGGACCCAGTTATACCAAATCTGGATAACAACCGAGTGCCATCGAGACAGGTTAAAACGTGTTCCCTTGGAAACAGACGTGTTTCCTCGGGAGCACGACGTGTTCCCTGGGACACAGACGTGTTTCCAAGGAAGCACGGTAAAACCAAGATTGTTGCTAAAAAGTACTCCTCCGGGATGCGATAATGCCCGCATTAGGGCAAAAACTATCGATAGTCAAAAATACACCGAGGTATCACACCCGGTCAGAATACACCGAGGCATATAAGCCGCGGTCAAACTAAAACCCCAAAAGAAGGGATTACACCAGGGTTACCACACCCAGGTAGCGTATAGCCCGATTTGTGGCATTACTGACAGCCCAATTTGCGGTACTACACCTAGGCTACCACGCCCCGGTTCGCGAAACGGTAAAAACACCATCTCTTTTAAAAAAGATGCATCGAAAAATGCTCCTAAATAGGGAAGTGAATTGTCACGCGAGGCCCCGTCAAAGCCGACATGTACAAACCGCGCGTTCAGACACCGCGATTGTGCATCTGACATTTTGCCCCTATTCTGGATAAAACAACCCCGGACAGCCATATCCGGATCTCGGTAGCTCGGGTTACTCCCCTACCCCTTTTCCCGAAGTCAACCTATCGGAAGAAACACTTAGCGATCTGCGCATATAAAGGCCCGGCCCGGCCATAAAAAATAAAGAATGTTAACTTAAGTAAAGTTGACAAGACAAACCGATTGGTTGAAATCAAGTTTATATATAATCAAGGCAAGCAATGCTTACAAATTTACAATTACAAACCCGTACGATACACAGGAGCAATGTTTTCGAAGGGACCACCTCGGCCCCGGGAGCGAGATCTCGAAGTTCCTTCTCCACCATCATCACCCAAAGAAGGATCTTCTTCCCCACCTCGAACCTCCTCGTCAAACGACCCGGATCTCGAAGTCACTAGGAACGACGGTTGCGAGACCTCTCCAATCCACGGAGGCCGGGTGTCGGGGAGGTCATGATGGCGAAGTCGAAAGGGTTTCAGCCTCGAAGCCAAGCGACCATCTGACACTTCCTCGGGATTTCGAAAGCAACGGCGGGAGTACCGACCTTTGAGATACTACCTCGGGTCCAGGAGTCGGATAACAACCTTGGGTCCATGAATCGAATAGGTTACTCGGCATAACACCTTGGCCTGAGGGAAAGAGTGCATCCTGGTCGGAAGAGCCGAGTGCACCACGGCAGCCCAGAGAACCCTTGTTGCCCAGTGGGGACGACAAGACAAGCGTGACCTTTGTAAAGGCGACGTGCAATATAAGCAAGCCCGAGATCCGTTCCTCTTCAGGATAATTTGGTTTAGGAGAACCCGGTGTTACAACAAACAGGCCCGGTGAGAATCCGGAGATACAACAAACTAGCCTGGTAGCCCGGTCCACTCCTTTTCAGGATTATTCGGATTGGGAGAGTTTGGTGTGGCAGGATAAGTGAAGAAGAAGAGATCCCGGCGGTCATGAAAAGAGACAGATGGAGTTTCAATCTTCAACTAACCTGGACGCCACATGGCAGGGGGCAATGATCGAGAAGGTAGAAGGTTTTTTAACCTAGACTCTTGGCCTTATCTCATACCTCGGAACCTAAGACAAATGTCTCAAAAATAGGAGAATCTTGACAAAATCAGGATTCGGCACACCTCCATAAAGTACCTCGGATCTAGAGATCCGACCTCAGATTCTTGAGAACATAACATCCATGGCCGAGGTAAATAGTGAATTGCTTCAAACCTTCACAGAACGACACCCGGTAAAGGATTGGTAATACCTCAAACTACGGAGGCTTTGATCCCTTACTAGGGTACGTAGGCCCTAGGCGACATTTCTAGGTCAAGCCCAGTCAGATTAAAAATCCAACATGCTAGGCCAACGGATCCGATCAACCTCGGTATCGCACCTCGGGCAGAAAGTACCAGGGCATGATACATCTCGGCAATTCAAACACTAGAGCTACCGAGCTGGGGGCAGTTCGATCAAAATATAAATGAAGCAGAATTCATCAAAACAAGGACAAAAGAAAATCAAGTTGGAACAACTCGGATACGAGAGATCTCGACTTCGAAGTCAGGCAAACCGCCTCGACATTACCCCAGATCTTGGAGACCTTACCTCAGATCTTGGAAGTAAACAACTTCGATAGCCGGGGTCAACACCTGGATTCAAATGCGGGCGAACCATCTCTAAGACCGCTCGGGATATTTGAGATAAGACCTCGATCCTTGATCCTTGACGGCCCGGGATTAACATAACAAACGCAAGGTAAGGCCCCACGTCGGTTGTCAAATTGGAACGAACGAAACCCCCTACGAGGGCTCACCATCGCCGAGACCGAGGCAAGCAAAAACAAAGAACGAGAGAAAGATAAATTTTTCCCGCCTTGGGAAGAAAGTATCGCCTAAACTGGCAAATCGGCAGCGGAATACAAAGGAATCCGAATTCATCAAGATGGTGGCATTCACAGCGGGGTCCCCGGCCTTGAAATCAAGCAAGTTCCCCAATAAGACCTCAGATCTTCGAGACGTTACCTCGGATCTTCGAGACAAGACCTCGGATCTTCGAGATACTACCTCGGATCTTTGAGCAGCAGACTACTACCTCGGATCTTTGAGACATTACCTCGGATCTGGGAGTAAAAGACTTCGGTCGCCAGGACCAGAGTAGCCCAACCCGACAATGCGCGGTAGACATACGAGATGGTAAGGTTCACAACAACCTACCCCGGATAACCTGCTTGGGAACAATATACATCCCGGCAGCTCGAAATCTCAAACTACCGGGCTGGGGGGCATCTGTTACGGACCGGAATAGGGCCCAATACCTGGATGGCCCAACAGGCAATATATCACATATTGGGATCTACCTATAATAAAGGGAAATCCTATCTCAGCTATAATCAAGGGAGATCTATCTTATTTAAAGATAGATTCGACCGTTATGATACTAGGGCAGTGGATTACGCCCACACTATTCCACCTGAGGCATACCCTATAAATACAGAGGTTAACCCTAAGGTGCACACACACACACTCTTGCTGGAGCATACACACCCCCCCTCGGCTAATCGCCAACGTGTGTCCTCGAACTACGTGGACTTTGATCCCTCTTAGGGTACGTAGGCCCTAGGCATCACGCCTAGGTCAAGTCCGCTCCATATAAGCAAACAATCAAACATGCTAGTCCGTCCGGGCTAGCGTTCTGGTTCCACACCGGAACACTCATGTATGTATATCCTTATAAAATCTGTTAGGAAATATATCAATATAAATATATTATAATAAATTAGTATCGCATATAATCAATGATTATAAGAATTATGAGTGATTAGGGAATCAATCATCATAATGAGTCGTTACTCTCTTGTCTTCTCTCTTATGTATAAATACCCTATTAAGCATATGAATAAGCACATTCTTTTAGAGTATATTTTCTTTATCTTTCTCTCTATTATTTCACTACAAAATCAAAGGCAAAATAAGGTTTAAATCACTGAAACGCACTTGCATAAAGAAGATGACAGCAAAAAATCATAACTAGGAACAGAGTGAGATGGCTCCGACTTTTTAAACAAGACCGGAACTTTGTCACGCATTCTCTTAACATGCATGAAATTGATGTTGAGTCAATCAAATTTCCTTGCCATTGGTTGTCAATGTTGCCGTAAGAATGAACAATGCCGGAGGTGACTGGTTGAACTCCAGAGACATTAGGCTCTTGTGAACTGTTTGAAGATCCTCCAGCTTTTTGTCCACTATATAAATTTCCTTCGCTTGCTTGTGCCTCACTAGCAGTAGGAGAACTCTCTGCATCAAGAAATGTAAATTACGTGAACCTTCATTATTAATATTTGGAAAGTATAAAATCTTTCGATTGACATACACCAAATAAACTATGCAAATATCAACCTTCTTGTTTTTCGAGTTTCTTTTGTTTTAGCAACTCGTGAGCCTGACAGAAATGAAATCAGAGACAGATTACAGTGAAAAACATTATTATCAAAAGAGAAAACATGTTAACAGTTACACAGCACAAAAAGAGAATATGAACTTGCCATGTTTATCGATGTAGCATAAGCATCTCGACATTCATCAATTGTTGACTGTACTATTTTGCCTGTGATTATGTACAACCGCTTGGAGTCAGGAAAGTCCAATTTATGGAATTTAAAGCAATGCACAGCCATATGCAGTTCACTCCATTAATATGGGAGCTTTGCCCCTGCAAGCGTGAAAGAATGTGCACAGGGCAAAACTTCTAAAGATTCATAGCAAATGACATTAAGTTTGAGAATAATTATTCTGACAATCGAAGGTGAAATTATAATCATCAAAAACTAGTTCAAAAATTGGAGATCACTGCTGGGTAGCTCATGAAGACACGATTATATTAGATTAATATGATCTGTGTGCAAAATGTGTCTATTTGCAGCAGAAGATATTGATGCAAGGGTACACAAAATATCCCATGCAAAGATTCAAACATGTAATTTATGCAGAAAATTCAATGCATCCTAGATCATCAAGAGAAGTAAGATAAAAGACAATTTTTTTTAACACCTGAAAAGACACATTAAACTTTGAGATTAAGAGAATATCACAAAGTAGACACTAAAATGACAATGCTCAATGGTTGCCTATAATTTTATACTTCTTTATATGCAATTACAGAGCAATTATGATGAGGTTAAACTCAAACATCGTCATGAATCTTAGATATGGACATTGTCCAATGACATACATTTTTTTTAACAGAACTAAAAGTCACTAGACATCCGCCTAAGGCTTGTAACGCTAAGAAAGTTCCTTCGTCAAATTATGTGAACTTTGACTTGATATAATAAGTAGTAAAAATATCATAGATAAAAATTATAATGGGACGCTATTCACTCACCTATAATGCTTATACTTATATCTCTTTCTCCAATCTATCAGCTTCCAAATTATTATTATTATTATTTAACACATATGGGTATTTTGGTCATTTCTGCTGAGCTTAGGCAAAAATAAAAAAGCACATCTTGTCCTAATGAGGATTAGGACCCAGGATCCAAAGAACCTTTGACCATCCTCAATACCATCAAGTTACTTGTTTCATCTTAACATCCGGCCACAATAAATAATAAATATATAATTAGCTTATAATCATTTAGTTTATTTATTCATTTTTAATTTCTTGAGCCAGTACACTTGTCGTGCAAAGAGGTTGGGCGAAGTTCTTGGATCGCACTTATGCGTCAAGTTCATGTGATGAGATAGTTCCAGATCGCATTTTGGTGATGTTTGATAAGGTAATGTTTGATATTTGGTGATGTTTGATAAGGGTGACTGTGTTCGTGCTTGGTCGGCTCACGGGTACCGAATGTGTCTTCAAGTGAAACTCGAGCATGCTGTTAGATTCTTGGGATTTTCTTGATTTCTGCCACGTGAAAAAGGTGGTGATGGACTTTTCTTAAACTTGGGCTCTGATGTATGTTGAGTTGCCCAAAACTATTAAATAATACTTTTATCGAATAAGAAAATAATTCATGTTCTATTTACATACCCAAGTCTCATATATAAGACTCAACTACATATACACACTAATCTACCACTATATAGGCCTACAGCCTCCTGGCTTAATCACTAATACAAGTATCTTACTAATACAATATGCCAATTTTCCTACAATCTTTGTGTATGGATTGCAATTTCACTGCTTTTTTTGTATTATTATTTGTATTGTGTGGAGGCCAACAAGAAAGGTTTGTGTTTTTGGTGTTGAACAAAAATCAAAGTACACTTTTTATTGGACAAATGCTTTTGTTTTGACAATAAGACAAACTTCATTAAATAAAGTATAAAAAGATTACACTATAAATGGGCTGCCTTACACTAGCGTTAGATCGAAGATCAAACCAAGCAACCGTTCTTTTTTTATATATATATATATATATCTCACCTAGTTTACTGGAACCTTCGATTCTGATTAATCTGGATTTCGCTCTGCGTTGGGCTCACGGTTGTGGGGGAAGAGCTCCCAACATCATTTTCTCCATTCCCACATGCACCTTGAACTGAGAACATAATGGTGGAAGAGCAAGTCCCTTTCTACTTACTCTCAAAGATGTTGGTCAAACCAAGCAACCTAATAAGCCAACAAAAGGGTAAAGCTACAAGGAAATAGAACAACTAAAGAATAAAAGATCCACAGTTATAATAAGCAGGGTTATGAAACCTGGACCGGACCGACTGGTTCAGACTGGAAACCGGCGAACCGGCCAAAAAATCAGTTCGAGTTGGGGATAAAATCGGGGTCCCGAGTTGACCCGAAGTCAACACAGTCCGAGTCAAAGGAAAAAAGATTGGTTTTTTGAAAAAAAAAAATCGATGAACAAGAAAGAGAATTAGAAGGAGGGAGAGTGTCGGCAGTGGCTGGTAGAGATCGCGATCTGGATTCGTCGAAGGCCAGAGCTTCCCACGCTTTGGACAAAAGAAAATCCATCGAAACCCAACGATTCAAGACACTTGAATCTATTCTCGACGGCACACTTAGTCTCAGCAAGAATAAGGAAACAGGGGTGATGACGCCGGTCAAGTAAACGAACATTCTAAATAAGATTCCCCCCACAAGCTCCTCTACAATTCCAATAAAGGAATTTCACCATTAGGCCAATTAAAGTAAAGGGCCTAACACAAACCACAATTTAATCAAGTTGGGTATGAAGCCCATTCTTAATCCCCATCTAGTCATCAGGTGTCTCGGCCACCATGGAGCAATCTGGATCATCTTAGGCTGAACCAGCCCAGAATCGACCTATAGGTCCTGAATCCATGACTATGTCACCTAGATCATGAGCATTATTGGGCTCTCTCACCAACTCTTTACCTTACTCCTCCGTATGTAATAAATCTCTAGACCTCTTCTCTTTCTTTCTTTTTATTCTTCGAAATTGACCCCTCTAGAAGATTTTCACCACTCAATATCGTCTTTTTAAAAAGTTTGCTTTGAGCGCCTCCCTTTTTTCCCCTGATAGTACGACTTTATTTAATGCTCCTCGGCACCTCCACCATCTCTGAACAAACATCATGTACCCGCTCCATCGAATCCCCCGCTTTCACTATCACAGCCTCCTCATTTTTCTTCTCTACTACCGACTTGGTTTGCCCGTTCTCCTCAACAGCTAAAACATTAAACCTAGAGCCCTTCTCTAAACTACTGGGATGACTAGATAACTTCTCTTTAGCCCCTGTTTTTGACACCGCGGTCTAGAAACCACTTGCCAAATATCAAAATCGGCTTTTTTATCAACTTTAACAGCAGAGCTGACATTGCAATCCCCTTCCTCCTTACCATCCACATTCATCTTTGAACTACTTAGACCAGCCCCTGTTTTACACTCTTCAGATTTATGACCATATATACCACAACCAATACATAAATCATTGAGACCTTCATATTCAACATAATAATCTTCCCCGTCCAAAGAGAATCCCGACATTAATTGTTTCCCTAAATCCACAAGCACACAAATCCTTGCATACTGACCACATAGTTGACAGGAGGTATTGAAATCCACCTTAATGGTTTCTCCAATCCTATCACCAATCCAAGTTAAAGCTTCCTTATCATAGTATTCTAAGGCTACATTTGGCATTCAAACTCAGACTGCCACTTTGTCAATGGTTGCCTTCCATGGTTGAAACAAAGGTTCCCACGGTCTCACAGTCAAATAGTGATCGAAAACCATCCTTAGTCCACCAATTAAGGCATTAAAATAATCTTCTTGATTGGTTAGCTTAAAAACAAAGAACCCATTCCCAATGTTTATCAGGTTAATGACGTCTTTCTTTTCCCACGAGGTTGAAGGATAGACAACAACATTTTATAACCAATACTCTTACCTAGAAGTTTCACTATAACAGTTCTATTCCAAGCCTTGTGGAGCCTCTTTTTCTTTTTCTCTGAAAAGGAAAACGTGGGAAAATTTCTACCTAGGTCTTCACTTATTTCGCACAAGGCTCGCTATCTTCTTTCTCTGATTCAATCGGCGAGAGTGAATCATCCGACAAGGCATCCTTCCCATGGATAGCAACACCTTCTACCGCAACCTCGTTAATGCCTTGCAGCTTATCAGCAAAGGATTGCCCTGATTCCTAGAACTTGGTTCCTTCTCTACCCAGCTTAGGCCATTCCGTAACCATACCTGAAGAACCTCCATTCTTGATATTCTTAGAACTTCTGATGAGAAGGTCCTCCTCATTAGATGAAGGAGGAACCAGAGGAGCACTTTTCTTTCTTAAAGTGAGAGCCATTTTTTTTATAACACATAACTCTCAATTGTAGAGTTAGTTGATTCAATAATAGAATAATTTGTTCAACTCAACATTGTACCAGAGCCACATGCCACAAGTCCAAAAAAATATCTCAAGCCTTAGATTTAGAGGCCCAAAAGTAAAGAATCAGCCCCAACAAGCCAGTTGTTTCACAAGATTCGCCAAAAGCAGGCTGAGGCTCAGATTTAGAGGCCCACAAGCAAAGAATCAGCCCACAAGATCCGAAACCAAAATCGTTCGGATCATCAAGAAGCTAAAAACCAAAAGCCAGAAAAATCGAAACTCCAAGAACAATGATTTTTGGTGATTGACGAAAGACGCTAGAACTTTGAAATCTTCATTCTGGTTTCAGATCGTTGCTCCGGTAAGATCTTTGTTCGCTGACCAACAACGCGTTCGCCAAAAAAGGCCATCTCCAGCATTGAGATCGTCGCCCCGGAATTGAGATCGCGCTTCTGCTTGGCAATCAGAACTGAAGAAACCGGAATAGCTCAGAATCACCTCCCCGATGCTCTTTAAAAAAGGCAATTTTTTTTTTGAAGACGACAAGAATCACCTCCTTGAAGTAAATCGATTCCCAAGAAGTGAAATACCTTTGTGTTTTCTTCTTCCTCGGCGAGAGAAAGCAGACTTCGCCATCTACGAGTACAAATTGCGAGTCTCTGCAATCGAAGTGCTTGTACATGGCAGATTCATAGAATCACCGAAGGTCTCATCTTGAAATCGCTCGGAAAATTCAAGAAAAAATCCTCGCGTTCTCGAGGCTTTGTCTTTGGTCTTCGGCATTACTAGTTTTGAAGAGTGAGTGGTTCACACAGACACACACACAGGGGCGGAATCAGGGGGCTAGGGGTGGCCCCGCCCCCCAAATTACAGAATTCGACCCAAATTTTTTGAAAAGTATGTTTTGCCTCAGAAAAATTTTAATGTTTTCACTTTAGTCTTTATTAAAAATCTCATAAAGGGACTAAACTGAAGATATTGAAATTTTTATGAGGCTAAATCATAATTTCTGCAAATTTTGAGTCCAATTCTATAATTTTCTCCCTCTAATTTCAAATACTGATTCCACTGGATTTCATTCTGTAATTTTCGCCCCCCGAATTTTATTTCTGGCTCCGCCCCTGCACACACAGAAATTTTTCTTCAGATTTCGCGCTCTCTCTTCGTGCTGTTCAAAACCACTCATGGTAGATGAAAGGGAAAAGATGAGCTCACCCGAGATGTTTACAGTAGAGAGCAATGGGCACGACTTCTGGGGTCTTCTTCTCCTTCAGTGAACCACGCCATCGGGGCTGCTGTTTTTTCCCCCTCTTTTCAGGCGGGAGCAAAGTGAGAAGGAGACCCACAGTTTTCAGCGAAGGGAGAGGAGACCAGCGGTGCCCAATCATCTTCCTCCATCAGCCATCTTCTTCATCACCTCTCAGGAGCATCAATAGCTAGGAGCCGTCACCTTCCTCTCTGTTCTTCTTGGGGACTGATTGTTATATCTTTTATTCCTTTCTCTTTGATTTCCATTGTGTTATTGAAGATGGATATTTTATGTTGATGAGATGATTTTGATGTTAGTCATGAGTCGCTAGTTATTAGTTTGTATTAGGATTATTTCAAACCATTACAAGGATTAAGACTTGACACTACTCTTTTTTGGCTTTCAATGATAATAATGTGTTAATTCCTCGTAGAGCACATAAAGTTGTGGGCGAACGGAGGGGACGTGCATGACAATGTTGTATCCCTGCCGTTGAAGGTCTTCCCACCGTAGATCATACAAGTCATGCATCCTGAACAAAGAATAGATCCACTGAAACCCCAGGAACTGTTCCTCCAACCAGTGAGGATCAGGGGGTTGAAGTCAGTATGCTCCACCTGCAACAAGCCGTGTTTCATGAAGGCGAAGGTCGTATTCCAAAATCACATCTATGTGAACATGGAGATACGGAGACAATGACGCCCTTGACGAAACCAACAGTGAAGAAGCCGATAAAAGGCCACCTCATGAAAGCGAGTGAGAGTGCAATTTTCATCCGTAAAGAACTTATGGCTCAAGCTTATATAGCGGTAAGGAAGTCCATGCCCGAAGGCATACGGGAGGGCAAAGAAAGAAATACCTTGAAATTATGCTTTATTTATTTATTTTTTTGAAAATCATAAATAAATAAATAAAATTAAAAACTGCACCATTTTTATATCTACAAGATATCAAAATGTCATTGATTTTATGTAAAATCTAATAATCAAAAGATGCAAGGAGAAAAACATTCGGAAAAGTTAGGATATTTTAAAGAGCATTAGAGATTATTAAAAAAAAAAAAAAAGACACATTAGAGGCTCCCAGCCAAAATTAACAAGTACAAAGGAAGAAAAAGCTCAACAAGGTTTTTTAGGCAAAACAAAAAGGAAGAAAACAACAAACACAGAGGATTACTATTATTGAAACATCATCAATGGCACCACACTAATTTCACAGCTTTGAATGATCAGTTGAAGCCATTTAGACTTATTCTGGGCTCTGGTATAAATTTCTTTTGCTTCTCTTTGCGACTCTCGTGGAGAAACTCAGCCACCCCACAGAACATAAAGACACACATTAGTTCATATTAAAACCGCTTCAACGGGATTGTCGCCTTCTCTAATTTCTTTCTTCCATATTTTTCCTTCACCCTTCTTACATCCTAAACTCTGCTCCTATCTGGTTTGGTTTTGTATTAAATATTTTTCTCTTAAATAATTATTTCTTTTCTTGTTTTTATAATGATTTCTTATATGTTTAACTTTTCAGTGGTCTACCAATTTCTCCTCCTCTTCCCACTTTCAAATTTTACACCAACACAACCCAATAATTCATATTATAATTGATTCATTAATTATTTATACAAATAAATGCAAATTGTATCTTAACAAAAAAAAATTCCCTGCAATCCTTAATATAAGACATGTTTATCTAATTTGATTATGTTAAGAAAGTTAGTTAAGTTAATTAAATATGTATTTTCTAAAACCTAGTCATCTTCCTTAATTCCCTCATTCTCTCTCCTCTTTGATTATTGTTGAAGGAGCATGAATAAGGATAAAGTAGGAAAAAATTAATAAATTTTAAATCTATATCTAATATTTAGGAACAATATGAACTCTGCAAATATGTCTTATATTAAGGACTAGAGAAGGGAATTCATAATAATTAAGTTAATAACTAATGATAACTTTTTATATATTATTTAAATAATAAATTATTCCTAAATTATTATTTTTTTTAAATTACTATTTGAAATCAAATAATTAATTTTTATATGATTTTTAACATAAAAAATAATATGATAATATTTTAATATTGAAATAAATTTTATAAACAGTTTTTGTATAGGTTTTGTCGGCCTCGCATTTCTAAAAGAGAACTAATAGTGAATATTATATATTTGTGATTTTTTTTCCATGGTCTCAGTTTTTGTATAGGTTTTCCAGTCACTACAGTTTTGATGCCAGAATTTTCAAACATTTCATACATGGCGTGGCATTTCTAAAACCGCTGCAGTACATATTATATATTATATAATCACTACTAATAGTGAATATTATATATTTGTGATCAGAGATTTATACCTTTCGAGTGCCTCTTTATATGTATGATTATTGTCGGGGTCATCTTGGAGCCCGAAGGTTTTTAAGTTCATCCTCTTAACTTGTTTACCTAATATTTGTTCCTTTGCCAACTTTTCCAGCTCACCTATGTTTTCGTCGGTGGCGCAGTCCATATCAATCATATCTCCACTTAATTCATTAGTCTGCGTCACAGCTCAAATAAGCAGCATCAAAATAAAGTAATTTAATATATGCAATACTACCTCAAATTTTAAATAATAAAAACTAGTAATCCTTCCAATTCTAAATATAAAAGTCACTGTGTTTCTTAAATTTATAATTTTTTTCCCTATAAACTATCTCCTATTAGTTACACACACTAAGAAGTAAGAAGTTTCTATAAGAAAGTAGTTTCAATACAAATGATTAAAGAAGATATATTTTAAGAAAACTAGGATATACTTTTAACAAATAAGTAACTTAATTAATTTCTTTAATTTCTGTAAATTAGTTTATCTCTAATTTTAAGGGCCAAAAGGAGTAGAAATTTTTGCTTTGATCCAAAATGTATGCAAGACCTTAATTTGCTTTATTCCCAATTGTTTTTTTTTTCACCTTTTTCAATTGATTACTCATATTAAAAGAGTTAGCTATCAAGACAGTGGTTTTAAATAAAATTAATTAAAATATGTATTTTAGGGAGACTCGACACAGACTTTTTTCTTAATAAATAACTAACTCATCAACTATTTTTTTATTTATTTATATAAAGTAGTAATCTAACTTACATATTTAAGACGAGAGGATAAGATTTATAATAAATGTTGCTAGCAAGTCACAGGTAATTGATATAGGACGACCATGCATTTAATTAAACTAATTACAAAAAGCTATATATTTATTTTTTCTTTGCCCTCTCCAGCACAGAAGATACAGCTACATACACGTGACAATATGTAACTTGCTCCAAACTCAAAGCACAAGACAACTCACAATCTTGTTAGGTATCTATTGAAATGGACTAAGCAAACAAAACAAAAAAATGATGCGTTTGTATTTTTATTAAGAATAAGGGTTAAGTAGCAATTTTGCCCCGTAAGTATACCCCCAGGAGCAATTTTGCCCTAGAAGTTTTTTTGGGTTCAATTTTGTCCCGAAAGTTTTTTTTTTTTTTTGGAGCAAAGTTGCCCCTCTGTTAACAACCCTAATGGTCAACTAAAAAAAAAACTTCCGGGGCAACATTTGAAAGTGGAGCTTAATCACCAAGAGGGGGCTGAATTGGGGATTTTTAAAAATTCTTCCAGAAAAGCTCTGTTTTTCGAAGACTAAAACAGAGTAGACTATGGAGTAGAGAAGAATAGCAAGACACAAGGAATTATCTTTGGTTCGGTCCAATCTCTTGACCTACGTCCGGTCCCGGACTCTCACGGGATTTTCACTATCACAATTGATTACACACTCTGCACTCAAGAGTAATTCTCTCACTGAACTTACTCCCCCTTACAAGTTGTAATCAATGAACACAATCACCAAGTCCTCTTGACTTGTGATTCTTTACAATGAATGTTTTTTCAAGTAGTAAACTCTCTCTAAGAGTGGATAATGATAAACACTGAAGATTGAATGTATCAACAGATACTTAGTATAGAAAGAATCAAGAGTAGATGGAAACTTTAATGATTTTCGCTTTCTGGGGTCTTAGTTGTTGAGAGGAATTGAATGCTCTTCTATTTATACTCAGAAGGCATTAAATGACCGTTGTAATCTTTCATATAACCGTTGGTGACATTAACCAAGGTTCTGGTTTAGTTTTGGTCTTCTTCTCTCTCTAATCTTTACTTAATCCAGCTGGGCAGAAGTTTAGAGTTGACTTCTAGTAAATAAATCCGTTGGACTAGCAGCCGCTGGATGTGGTAGGTAGGCATAAATCCTTTGTGAGCGTGTGCAGAAGGATTTCCCAAAAGTATGCAACTTTCTCGGGTTTAGCATTTAATGTTCGTGACTTTTTGCTTTTGGTATTAAACCTTCGTTAAACATTCTTTAATCCATCTGAAACTCACTAACAAAGTGGTTAAATATAGCTGGGAATATATAAGAATGATAATAGAAAGCATTAAGATCAAACACGAAAAAATCACAAATTCGTATGATTTGAATTTTGAATACTTGCGCCTAATACTTGAGTGAGTTCTTCAATACTTGAGTATTGCGTGCACTAATGTGAATACTTGAGTATTCAGATGAATACTTGAGTATTCGTCTTCCGAAGAAGGCACTACATGTTTTGAGCGTTTGGACAATTTCTTTGAGTAGGACCAATACTTGAGTATTGAAACCAATACTTGAGTATTGAACTTTTTATGTGAAAATAAGTTTAAGTCCAAAACTTCAATACTTGAGTATTCAAATCAATACTTGAGTTTTCAAAACATTTGAAAAAGAGCCAAGCTCTCGTATGCCCAATACTTGAGTATTCAACTCAATACTTGAGTATTGAACTGTTTGAAAACTTTGTGAAAACTTTTCCAAGTCAATACTTGAGTATTCACCTCAATACTTGAGTATTCAAATCACTTGGAAATAGCAAACCTTTCGTATGGCCAATACTCGAGTATTCAACTCAATACTTGAGTATTGAACTGTTTTCAACATTTGTGAAGTTTCTGTCATCTCAATACTTGAGTATTCATTTCAATACTTGAGTATTGATAAACATGTGAAAAACTTTGAAAACTTTATGTTTGCCCAATACTCGAGTATTGAAACCAATACTCGAGTATTCACATGTTGAATACTTTAATGATTTTCTGTATGACCAATACTTGAGTATCCATATGGATACTTGAGTATTGGCAATTCTGCCTTTCAGCGAAAGAGTCTCCGTATGATCAATACTTGAGTATTGAAACCAATACTTGAGTATTCGTAATTTTGTATTTCAGTCAAAGAGTTTCTGTAAGATCAATACTTGAGTATTGAAACCAATACTTGAGTATTGAACATTTAGCGAAAAATGCACCATTCACTGTCAACTCAATACTTGAGTAATGAAACCATCACTCGAGTATTCAATACTTGAGTAATGAAATCATTACTCGAGTATTCACCTGACAGCAAGTTCTCTCTTTTTTTTAACTTATCAGAAACTCATTTTATCTTGCGTTTACAATTGTCAGTTATCATCAAAACACATAGAGAACTAACAACATTGCTCCAAAAAAAACTTCCAGACCAAAAATGCTACTTAACCCAAGTATATTTAATATTTAATTTTACAATAATGACTCGTTAATGAAAATGTAACCCTTTTTTTATCTCTGCCTTCGTTGATTTATGTAATTCAGCCTGTTTAAAGTATGCCTATTTTTGGCCTATTTGAAGTAGACATGTTTTGCAGTGAGGCCTGTGGCATGTTAGCCTAATTATAAAATTTTCAAAAATATAGGCCTCTTTAACAGAGCACAAGTCAGGCTCAGGCTGAAAAAACACTACTAGAAAAAAACAAATTAGCGACGGAATCAATTCCGTCGCAAATTCATGTCAATTTGCGACAGATAAAAATTCCGTCGCAAAATAATGCCTTTTGCGATGGAAAATATATCCGTCGCAAATTTGCGACGGAATTTTTATCCGTCGCTAAAATTAGCGGCGGATAACTGCTCCGTCGCTAACTGGCGGCCAAATGGCCGCCAATTTTTTAATTTTTGCCACGGATTATTAATCCGTCGCAAAAAGCAGCGATGAATATTAAATCCGTCGCTAAATGGCGGCCAAAAAGACCGCCATTGGATGCTTTTTGCGACGGAAAATATTCCGTCGCAAAAACCCGCGACGGATTATTTATCCGTCGCTAAATGGCGGCCAAAAAGGCCGCCGGGTTTGTCTTTTAGCGACGGATAAGAAATCCGTCGCTAAAAAGGAACTTTGCTTTTTTGCGACGGATTTATTATCCGTCGCAAAAAGTGGATTTTGCGACGGAAAATTAATCCGTCGCAAAATCCATTAATTAGGGCTCTTCTCCTTCACTCTCCCGATTTCGCCCCCAGCTCTTCCTCACCCCGCAGCTCCCTCCATTTGGGACAGCCCCACCCCCCCTGACTCCACTCTCTCCCCCCGGCTCCCCGCCGCCCGGCCCCGGCCCCCCGGCTCCCCCTCTCCCCCGAGATCCCGACGCCGACCCGGCCCCCCGCCCAGCCCCCCTTCCCCCCAGCTCCCTCCGCCGACCGCCCCCCCCCCCCAGGCTCCTTCGCCCCAGCTCCCCCCTCTCCCCCGCACCACCCGTCCACCCCCAGCTCCGGCGCCCCATCTCTCTCTCCCCCACTCCGGCGCCCCCGCTCCCTCCCTCACACACTCCGGCGCCGCAGCTCACTCCCAACTCCGGCGCCCCCAACTCCCACCGGGCCACCCCACTCCGGCGCCCCCAGCTTCCGGCGACCCCTGCTTCCGGCGGCCCCAGCTCCCTCCCCCACTCCGGCGCCCCAGCTCTCACCCCTACTCTGCCGTGTTCCAGGTAAAGCTGTGTTTCATTTTTTTTTCACCACATTATTTACATTATTTGTTATAGAAATTAGTATAGATAAAAATTGAAAAAATTAGTCATATTTATTACTTATGAAAAATTCTGTATATGGAAAATTGGTGAAGGCTACCGGGAAAATTGTTATGGAAAATTCTGTATATGTTTGGTGATTGTAAATCATGCCTAGTTTTGAGGTATATAACTCTGATTGTGGTATTTAATATACAATACTTAGTTCATACGATATTTTATTTTGTGCTCTGAAGATGATACACTACTCATTGTTAAGCCGCACATCGGTTGATAGGCTCACCAAAATACTTATAGTGTTCTATTCTTTGTTTGCCCCCTCCACAAGCATGTCCCCATGTTCGGTGTGCTATCCTCATTCTCTCGGTTGCTTTCTTTGGGATCGTTATTTGTTCAATGCATGTGTTTGTTTTCCACTTCCTTAATTAAGTTGCAATTGGTTGGCATAAGTGGCCAGTTGTATTGTCCACTTATATATATTTGTGTCATGTTGAGATAGATGTTAATTAGCTTAGTAACTAAACTAGCCAGGAAGTATGGAAGACAATCATGTTAGGAGTTGGATGTACAACCGTCTAACTGATAGAAGACAACTAAATCCATCATTCTTGGTGGGTTTGAAAGAGTTCATCAATTTTGCTTTGGCGCATTCAAATAATTCTAGTAGACAAATCAGGTGTCCGTGTGTAAAATGTAGGTGTTTAAGATTTAAAGATTCGGGAAAGGTCAGAATTCATTTGTGTAAAAATGGATTCATGAAGGATTATGAATTTTGGGAATTTCATGGCGAAGTACAACAGACACCGAGTGGTTATTACGGGGACAGTAGTCATCGAGAAAACCTTAATCAATATGAGCTGTTGGTTATGGATGTCGCGGGACCGTCCATCGGCAGATATTTTGATCCCGTTACACATGGTGAACCGTCATACATTGGAGAGGAGACCGGTACACATACTCAACCATCATACATAAGAGAGGATCCTCATCCAGAAGCCGATAGGTTCTATAAAATGCTTCAAGAAGCGCAATGTCCGCTCTGGGAAGGTTGCGAACACTTTGAAAGTAGTGAATATTCATCGCTATCGGCTACCCTAGCAACACTAAGCTTGAAGACCGATCACCATATGAGTGAGAGGAATTACAACGAAATGATGCGAGATCATAAGTAAAGTTGTTCCCAAAAACAATAATTTGCCGAAGGATTTTTACCAAGCAAAAAAAAAAGTGAAAGAACTTGGACTTGGATGTGAAAAAATCCATTCTTCGCCCCGAGAGGATGTATGTTGTATTACAAGGAAGATGCTTGAGTTGACCAATTGTAAATTTCGTGGACATGACAGATATAAAATTGTGGGGAAAGGAAGGAAAATGACCCGTCAAGTATTAAGCAAAATGTGGTACTTTCCTTTGGTGCCCAGACTTCAGAGATTGTATGCATCAGAACAAACAGCTGCTCATATGAGATGGCACCGGGAACATCATAGAGATGAAAACTTTGTGACGCATCCATCCGATGCCGAAGCTTGGCATAAATTTGACAAGGCGAATCCTTTATTTGCTTTGGATCCCCGTAATGTTCGTCTTGGTCTATGTTCGGATGGGTTCGCTCCTTTCAGCAATACGGGCAGCAATTATTTTTGTTGGCCTGTCATTGTGACGCCGTACAACCTCCCACCATCTATGTGTATGCGAAGAGAGTTTTTCTTTCTTAACGCCTTAATCCCTGGGCCATCCAACCCAAAAAAGAAGATAGACGTGTACCTCAGGCCTTTGATAAACGAGTTGAAGATGTTGTGGAGTAAGGCGGTTCTAACGTATGATATATCATTGAGCCAGAATTTCACAATGCGTGCTGCCTTAATGTGGACGACAAATGATTTCCCTGCATATGGGATGTTGAGTGGATGGCAAACGTCGGGAAAGCTTGCATGCCCGGTATGTCTTGAAGAACATGGGTTTTAGCTTGGAACACGATCCACAAAGTCTCGTTGGTTTGACAGCACCGGCGATTCCTACCCCCTAATCATCCGTTTAGGAGAAATAAAAAAGACTTCACGCGGAATGTTACCGAACGAGAAGATCAACCTCATCGTTTTAGTGGCGAAGAAATATGGGACGGGGTCAAAAATATTCAAAGTGTCGAAGAGGGGCCGCTTCCAACACACCCGAGGGATATGGCGTTGATCATCATTGGAACAAACGTAGCATCTTCGGGAACTACCCTATAGGAAAGATCAATTGTTAAGACACAACCTTGATGTCATGCATATTGAGAGCAATGTGTTTTGCAATATTCTGCATACCGTGATGGACACCAAAGGCAAGACGAAGGATACAATCAACGCAAGACGAGACATAGAAGCGATTTGTAGAAGGCCTGCTTTGCATTTGGTGGAGCATGACAGGGGACGGACTTCCAAACTTAGAGCGCCGTACACATTAAACAAACAGCAGAATTTAGAATTGTTGCAATGGGTTAAAGATCTGAAACTCCCGGATGGTTATGCGTCAAACTTGAAAAGATGTGTCAAGATGCACGAGGCGAAGTTATCCGGGATGAAGAGTCATGATTGTCATATTTTTTTCCAGAGATTGTTGCCGTGGGCCTTCAGAGCACTACCGAAGCATATATGGTCTATTCTTACGGAATTTTCCATGTTCTTCAGAGAAATTTGTGCTTCTGAGCTGAATGTTGAAAAGTTACGGCACCTGGAGGCGAGCATGCCAATAACCCTATGCAAGTTAGAGATGATGTTTCCTCCTAGCATGTTTGACTCAATGGAACATTTGCCTGTTCACTTAGCCTACGAAGCAAAGGTAGGAGGTCCTCAACAATATAGGTGGATGTATCCGTTTGAGAGGTAATATATATTTCTTTCGTGTTGTTATTTCTTTCACGCACTTTAGTCTATAAATACCCTTTCCATTGTAGGTTTTTACGCACTCTTAAGCACAAAATCAAAAATACAAGGTACGTTGAAGGATCTATCATTTGAAGCGTATCTAGTCGAAGAGGCCACAAAATTCGCGTCATACTATTATCCCCCTGAAATGATATCAAGATGGAGAGGGGTACCTCGCAATGATGATGGCGGTAATACGAGCGAACAGAAATCAATATTTAATTTTACAGGCCGAGTCGTGGGAAAACATAGGAGGTCAACTCTTGAAGGAAGAGATAAGCGAGTAGCTGAGTGGTACATTCTAAACAATTGTGAAGAGGCCGCCCAGTACTTAAAGTAAGATTTCTTTTCTTTTTACTGTTACGGTAAGTGTTAAAGTAATAACTTCATTTTTTTTACAGTTACTTCTCTAATTGGGTCCGATCGGTAAATCCTTCAATGTTGGATTCCCAAGTTGATGAATTCACGAACTCTGAGTTTCCAAAGTGGTTTCGATCCTATTTCATGGAAAATCCATCGATCCCAATGAAGTTGCGTGGAGTTTATCTTATTAGGTTATCGGCAAAAAAATATATAATCAATGGGTATCGGTTTTATTTTGTTGAAGCGAACGCAGTACACTATGTTGCAATTACGGTGTATGTTGTCGAGGTGACCAAGTTGACGGGGTGGAGGGTGACTACTACGGGATGTTAATTGACATAATTCATTTGAGTTACCCGTGGGACAAGGTGGTGACACTTTGTTTAAATGTGAGTGGTTTGATAACAGTCCGCGTGGGACAAAAGTGGACAAACATGAGAATATTGAGATTCGCTGGACAAGGAGATATACGGTTGGTTATGACCCATTCATCCTTGCTCAACAGGCGGAACAGGTTTACTATACAGTATACCTCACTTCTCGCCAAGGGTGGGTGGGAGTTATCAAAACCAAAGCACGGAATATTATACCTAAGTCGAAAGAGTCGGAAGCAAATGACGGCATGAAGGAACCGTTCCAAGCTGATGTGGAACATGGGCCCGTAAACATTACCGACGACGATGTACCAAGCAACTGTTGAATTCGCCGCGAGACTTAGAGTTGGTTCCAATCCAAGTTGAGGATGACGAATCGACGATGAGACGAAGTGATTTACTCGATAGTGAATCGAGTTTGACGACTATGAGACTTCGGAGGAAGGCGTGCAAGAAGATGTCGAAGAGCGGGAATCGTCGATTGATTTGTGTTAGTGCTTTGTTTATGACGATCTCGTTATATACCGCATAATCAAGAATCGCGCTACTTTGTCACAAATAATTCAAGTAAATATCTTATTTTTATAGTTATTTTGACATAATGTTTGTAAGTGTGCGAGAGATGGAGCATCCGGAGGTCGTTCGGATCGTGGACGTGGTCGTGGTCGAACCGGACCCCGTCCTATCGAGAGGGGTAGGGCAACGTCATCTCGCTCCCTTTGTAGGCGGGGGAGAGGCACTTCCCGCAGGTTTCGCCACATGAGATGTCAACTTCACCATCGATTTATTTGTCCACTTCACCGTCGGTCTATATGTCCACTTCACCGTCGGTCTATTTGTCCACTTCACCATCGCTTTATTCGTCAGTGTCTCCGTCTTCCTCCACTGATCCACAACAAGGGGGACACTAGGTTTAATCAATATTTCTGATTGATTTATATATGTTTAGTTTTCTTTTACCATCTATGGTATCTTCAATAGTTCACATTCCTTCCTTCAGGACACTCCGTCGCCTCATAGCCAGGTCGACGAAGGAGGTAGTTCCTCTAATACACCAATATGGGGAGAGAGAGATCCTACGACAGGGAAGCTTTGGATCCGTCCTAAGGGCACCGAGGAGTGAGTCATGTGCTATGATTTTTTACCTTTAGTTTGTATGCTCTTATTTGCATCAAATCTTTTGTCTTCAGATTTTTGCCTTATAATGAGGTGGCTAGTGTCCTCTCAACTCAAATATTCCGTAATTTCAATCGGCCTTATGCCACGTGGACGAGACATTCCTAAGGTGCGGCGGGACGCTTGGTTCAAGGAGTTTTTGGTAAGTTAAGTGTTTCATAGTTATTAATTTCATACAAACTGATTAAGTATTTTTAAAATTTGGAACACTAATTGTTCGTTATTGATTTTCAGAATAAGTTTATGACGTTACCTGAACATCATAAAAATTTGAGAAAAGCATTTAACCATAAGGGAAGCCGGTGGTTGACTGAGAGGTGTTATAAATTGAGAAAGGGTACGGGCAAGCAAGATTGGATTGACCCTGATGTGGCAGGCCAATTACTTCAAAATTGGGTCATCGATGAGAAATTTAAAAATAGAAGTCGAAAAATAAGCAAAATAGGGCCGACGGAAGGACCTTCATATGCCGGCGGCTCCATTCCACAGAGTGAGCATAAACGGAAAGTTGTGAGTACACGTTTTTTCTATTAAAGTATTCAATATTTTGTACTTTGAAACAATTTATTAATGGTCATACTTTGTGTTTGCGAGCCTTTGTCTGGGGAAGTTCCTCCGAAGATGTTGAGTGGATCGCCTTTGAGCGGACTCATACCCAAAGCAATCGAAGGGAGTGAGAGGCGCGGATTAACACCAGTCTCGGCAAGTTGCGGTGAGACATTTATATTGTTATTCTTTGTTCCGGACACCAACATGTTTATTTCATTTCACATGGCTTATTTGTAATGTATTTTTTCGTTTGTAGGACACCTATCAGAGGCTGACACAGGAGAGAGACTCGCAGAGTGGGACCGGCCACGCATCCTCTCAGGCCGATAACGAGAGTCTATTCTTTCAGCCGCAGTGGATTTAACAAAGCAAAGCGAGTCTTCGAGTACGGTGCCTCCGCCCGGCCAACTTAGGGAAACAAAGCGCCGCACATCCTCCACATCCGGCACCGAAGGTGTTTTCAGTAAACGTGATACATTTGATATTGATTGTTACATTTTCATTCTCTCGGTCCATTTAAATGAAGTACAAAAAAAAGATTATTATATTTCCTAATGTTTTTGCAGATGAGGTGAAGAAGATGATCGCGTTGGTGGAGGAGCAAGCAAATTGAGCCGAGCGAGACAAGGCAACAACAAATGGAGACAAAGAATGAAATGAGCGACAAGGCAACAACAAATGGCGACAGCAAATGAGCTCCACGAGACACGCAAGTTGGTTAGGCAGATGCAACTTCAAATCATGACCCTAATGAAAAACAAGGGTCTGGAGCCGGCTCCTGGTGGTGATCCTGCGATCTCGATGATGATGATGCAAATTGTTTAGACTACTTTTTTAGTACATGTTCTTTGGATATTGTCTTTTCTATGAATGACTCTTTATGACTATAAATTCAGTTTTTATGTTATACAACACTTTTTCTTTTATATATTTTATTATATAATTTTTAAAACAAAATTTAAAAATAGAATAAATATTTTTTTAAAAAAATAATGGAAAAGAATATAACTTTAAAAGAAAAAAATGAAATTATAATAAAGAAAGAAAATTAAAAAAAAAATCAAAATTTGCGACGGATAACAATCATGTCACAATTGAGACGGATTTGTATCCGTGGCAAATTTGGAAATTTTAAAATTTGCGACAGATTATGAAATCCGTCGCAAATTCAAAATTTGTGACGGAATATAATCCGTCTCAAATTTCGGAATTTGCGACGGATTTTTTCCGTCGCAAATTAGACCAATTGCGACGGATTATAAATTCCGTCACAATATATAAATCCGTCGCAATTGCCACTTTTTTTTGCAACGAACTTTATCCGTCGCAAAATGAATTTGCGACGGAAAAACCCACATTTGCGACGGATTTTTTCCGTCGCAAAAAATGACTTTTCTAGTAGTGAAATGGCCTCTAGCAGGCCACAGGCCAGGCTCAGGCCACTTTGTTGCCAAAAAGGCCTGGCCTATTAAGAGTGAAGCCTGGGCTGGCCTGCCCTGTTTCCACCCCTAGATATTATATAAATATAGAATTAAAAATATATGATATCCTAAATAGCAGTTTTAACATTTTTATGGGATAAGTAGCAATTTTTCTCCCGTAAGTTTTTTTTTTTGAGCAATTTTGCCTCGAAGTTTTTTTTTGGGAGCAATTTTGCCCCTCCGTTAACAACTCTAACGGTCAACGGTTAGTTGGCCATTAGTGTTGTGAACGGAGGGGCAAAATTGCTCCAAAAAAACTTTCGGGGCAAAATTGAACCCCAAAAAACTTACAAGGCAAAATTTCTCCTAGGGGTGTACTTTTGAGGCAAAATTGCTACTTAACCCTTAAGAATAATAAACTTATAGATATAATTTAGTGAAATATTATATGAACAACTATTTCCTCCTATTCTTTTCATGAGAGACATGGTCATATTTCATATCTAAAAACTCAAGAATAAGTTCAAATTAAGTAGGTTGCCAAACCCAGTTGAGTCAAAGTCTCAAAAGCGTCTTGAAAAGATATAATAATTCCCAGTAAAAAAAATTCTGGGGCTAATGTACAAATATTTTTTTGAGATTCTAGGAATTTTTTTTCCCCCTAATATAATACAATTCTAGGAAGGTTTCAACTTTTAAAGACAAAAATGGAAGGGAATAGGGACTTGAATAAAAAGGAAGAAAGGTCCAAGCGAAAAAAAAAATGAAGTGTAAAAAGACCAAATTGTAATTATTGAAACTTAAAGGCACTAAAATGTAAATATATATTATTTAGTTGCAGAATATTTCCCAGAATCCAAAAGCAAGAAAGAACACGCAAGTTATTTTAAGTCCCTCAAGAGATATTAAAAGGGGAAAATTTCATATAGGTCCCAAGGAACGAAAAAAATTACAAAAAAGTCCCTTGAAATCATCAAATTACGCTCAGGTCCCAAGGGACTTCTGTGTAATTATTTGTATGGAGGTTTTTAAATGTTGTTGTTAATACATGCATTTCCTGTTGTAAATACATGCATTTTCTGTTGTAAATAGCCAGGGACTTCTGTGTAATTATTTGTATGGAAAGAAAATCCAGGTTTTTAAAAGTTGTTGTAAATACATGCATTTCCTATTGTAAATACATGCATTTTCTGTTGTAAATGACCATATTTTAAATTTTGTTGCAAATGCAACATTTCCTGTTGTAAATCTATGCTTTTTCTGTTGTAAATGACCTCTCTATGTTCAAAATCCAGGTGTTTAAATGTTGTTGTAAATATATGCATTTCCTGTTGTTAATACAAATAATTACACAGAATTCCCTTGGGACCTGAGCGTAATTTGATGATTTCAAGGGACTTTATTGTAATTAATTCCCTTCCTTGGGACCTGAGCGTAATTTTCCCTATTAAAAGAGGTTTACAAGAATGGCAACATAAGTCTAGGGAAAGGTGTAACTTACGAAAGTTTCGGGTCTCAATATTTCTAAGTGATATTTATGGCCTATTTGAGGTATTAAAAGGTGAAAATACCTCAAGAAGAATATTAAAAAGATTATTTAAGCAAAAGCTTAATTGGACTTAAAAATTGACGTGGTTTGGCCAGTAAATCTCTTCCTCATCAAGTCCAATTAAATTGATGGCATAATAGGTAACCATGATTGTTATTCAAGTTATGAGCAGCTGGTATTTTATGTGCTTGGACCTTTGTTTGAGTTGCTTTATTTGGATTATATGCGATTGCCCCTCATGTTTGTTAAGATATGTTTATTGTGATTTCATTGAATACTCATTTCTTATCATGTTAGTGTTAGGTAGTTTGGGTAATGTGAAATTATGATGAACCTAATGCATTGATTAATTCTAATTACATAATAAGAGTGCTTAATTATGCTCTAAATATATTGTATTAAAAAAAATAAAAAATAATTATGTTTTGTCAGCTACACAGTTATCACTTCAGTTTACTGCATCAAAATTTTTTCGTTAGCAACGTTAACCGTATTAAAAATATAGTATACTTTACAAATTTAAGGAACTAAAAGTACATGCACGTAAAACTTAAAGGACATTTTGGAGGGGAAGGGACCTCAAACCTTCCCTTCCCTCCCAATATCTTATTATAAATAAAAACTATTACTATAATTAGAAAATATGCTATTATATAATTAAATTTAAATAAAATTATATTATTACAAATTAAACAGTATTAATCCATTTTTAACATATATCATGATCTTAATTATAAATAAAAATAGTATTATTAATTTAAATAGAATTAAGGTGTAAATTAATATACAAATAAAAAACATAAACTAATATGTTAGGGTATAATGGTAAATTGTTATCACCTCTCCCCTCCCTCCCCTCTTAATGCTGGATGGATTATTATGCTACAGAGATCCCTTCGAATCTCACCCCCAACATAATTTCATACTATGCAATGTAAAAAGGGCAATCAAGGGCAAGTTAGAACGGAAGCATGCAAGAGGAATTTCAAGAAGGTAGTGACAAGCAAAGTGCAAAGTTAAGACCCATGTCTCAAATTGTACATAAATTCGTACGAGGTATTTAAAATTCACTCTAAGATAATATTTCCATATGTATAGGGTGATAATGTATGAATTGAAGCCTTAAAAATGCCTAGGGCCCATAATATATACCTATAATATATATCCATGTGATGTAAGTAATAAACTATTTTGATGTTGAAGTTTATGGATGTCAAGTAACTATTTCATTTGTATATACACTACTACAAAATATGGATATTACTACCCTAAAAGACGTCTTTTTTAAAAAAAAAAAAAAAAAAAAGGAAGTAAAATGCGCAGAAAAATACTTTAGACAACCTAAATAATAATTTTGGACGTCTAAACGTTTTTTTGACGTCCTAAATATATTTTAGGGCGCCTAAAATGTAATATTTGGCGCCATTTGAAACATCCCATTTTCAAAAGCAGTATATTTTTTTTTTCATCAGAGTAGAGCATCGGAGCAATTGAGTAACTGATACATTTATTCAAATTGCCGTAAGTCCGTCGATTTACGAAGCGGTACATTGACCGAGAGTTTTCAAAATGAATAACACCCGAAGAAAGTCTTGATCGGGACTCGTACGGCCGTCGCCTTTCTCCTCGGTCCTCGGTTCTTCCGAACCGACGCTATGATAAGAGCCGAGATCCAATTACAATTTGGATCTCGGTGTAATCTGTTAACCTCATGCTTAAATACGACTACATATACACGACAAAGCAATCAATACAACAGTCCATAACAGATGTATGATTAAAAATACATAACCACGTATGTAAGATAATAACCACGTATGTAACATAACCACGTATGATACAAAGAATAATAACCTCGTATGTGACATAACCACGTATGTGACATAACCGTGTATATAACATAACCACGTATGCTACAACAACAAACAGAACACAACAAACATATATAATCATACAATAACCATCGAGTTAGTGTTACAAAGACGCGAATGTACCTTTTTGGCGGTACAACGGAACTTTTACGGAAAAACGTGAAATTCGACGGCGGGAAAAAAAACGGTATGACGGCGGCACAACAAAGCGGCTCGGCGGTACGATTATCTCGAGATATCCTATAAGGATAATATTTAACAACTTTTAGCAAAGATAACAGGCATTTTAGGTACAAATTACCATTTTGCCCCTGAACCCCTAATCGGCGGAATTTCGCCAGAACTTCGTTATTTTGACCGTATTCCATTTCAAAATTATCCCCACTATGTTTTTACCTCGTCAGGCATCTTTCAATGCAATGAGGCATAAAAACAAGCATAGGAATATATTCGAAACTTCCTAGATCAAAACAACAAGGTTCTACTATAACTACCGAAAGAACTACGGAAACTAAAAACTAAGGACGGAAGAACTTACTCGGAGCTAAGGCACAATTTTTCCAGAGCTTCTCTCTCTAGAACCTCTCTCTAGGATCTGAATTTTGGTGTGAAGAATGAGAGCAAGAGAGCTTGCTATTTATAGAGAAAAATAGGGACAAGGTGGGAATTTCCAAAAAGTCTTCGTAAATGATTCGGCCGTTGGATCTAGGGTTTTGTAAGATGGAATCTTGGCCATCCATGGTCTTGGTCGACATCTAGGGCCCAAAAAGTCAAAGAATGAGTTGTCATCCAATGATGACTCTTGCTTTATGGCCTCCGGTCCGATAAAGCTACCCGACGGTGTCCGTTTCGCGATTTCGCGAAACTCAAAAACGGGCGTGTAACTTTGAAGATCTTTCCATCCTCTTTCATATTATATATTTTGATCCTCTTTTTGATCATATCCAGGTATTCTCCGGTGCGTCGGAAGATATTCGGACAAACGCGTCCGGTTAGGGAAATCGCTTCCGATAGAACCAACTTCTGGACAACAATTCACTGAATCGTAAAACGTCCAGTTGTTGCCTAACTTAATCTCGTGTTTAAAAAGACACAATTGTTTCTATAGGTTCTCACTTTGCCTATCGACTCCACTCTATCGATCAACTTTTCGTCTTATTTGAAATTAGGGTTTTCGGTTGCGGAATCGACGTCTGGTAAATTCTTTCTCTTCGTGTAGAATTTCACTTGTACTTAATTTGATCAGTCTGAAAAGACTTTTACCTCTGGTTTACCTGTAGAATTTATTTCTAACTTTTCCCTGGGATCGCCTATAAGTCGACTCACCGCATTATATTATTATTTTATTCTAATTACCATTTTTAATTATTTAAACAATTCTTTTTAATTAAAAATACTTAGAATTTCGGCCCCCTCTTTTAAAAATTCAGATTTATTTATTTTTCTATAATTTTTTCCATTTTTTAAAAATATAATATTTTTTACCAAAAATTCCCGTTTTACCCCTGCGCCGTTAGGGCTTAATCGACCTAATTTCTTCGTTTAGTGATCTTTTAAAGATCAGGTTTCTTCATATATTTATCTTTACCAATTTTACAGTATATTGTTATCTTGCAAACTTTTATATCGATTAACTTTGTCATTATATATCCTATGTAAAATATTAAAAATGTTTACTCCATCGAGTTTACTTTATGGTTCGAAATGCTTTTTAAACTTTTCTTCATGTTATTTCCTCGAAATAATTTATTAAATTCTCATAATTAGGGATAACACTTCCATATTTTTCTCATAATTTTTCATGATCTTTCAAGTATTTATCATAATATTTTTAGACTGTTTTTATCACCATTATATCATTTTTAGTCATTTTGTTCATCAAATTTTCCGTAATTTTTTTGAAATTTTACTCTATAATTATAACAATTTTCTATAACAGTTTTAAGCTCATGATTTTGCTTTATCAAAATATTCGTTAATTTCCTTTATCTCAAAACTTCCAGATTTACTAAAATCCGGGTATTACACCATTAATGATTTTTTTGCGCAGGAAAATACTTTAGACAACCTAAATAATAATTTAGGACGCCAAAATTAATTATTTAGCCCCATTTAGGAAATTTTTGGCGCCCAAGAGGAAGTATGATTTCTTTTTGTACCATCGGGTATTTACAATTTGAAAATTTTGGCGACCTGAAATAAATTCAGGTCGCCAATTTGGGGATTTTGGTGACCTGAATTTAATTCAGTCGCCAATTTTGGGATTTTGGCGACCAAAATTTAATTCAGTCGCCAATTTGGGAATTTTGGCGACCTGAAATAAATTCAGGTCGCTTTAATTCCTGAAATTTCTCTTGGGCGCCAAACAAATTCTTAAATAGCGCCAAAAAAATTTTACAATTTGGGATTTTGGGATTTTGGCGACCTAAATTTAATTTAGGTCACCAATTTTGGGATTTTGGCGACCTGAATTTAATTCAGGTCGCCAATTTGGGAATTTAATCACAGACCCTATAATTTTTTCTATTCTTCTTTTGCACTACAAAACTCGTAACATAATCACATTCGCTCCGGTTTTTTCCTCCATGCGTCGATCTCTAAACTTCTCATTGCGCGAAGAACTTGCTCTCGGACCTTCTTCATAGTGACCTCCCTTGGCAACCTTGCTCCTTTGCTGCTGTGGCCTCCATCTCCATCCCTTACGATGACGCGACTCACCGGCAAAAGCGTAGGACGACGAGACAACAACGATCTTTACGTCTTGGGAATTTCGTGACTCCAGATCTTTAGGTCCAGCAATCTTCAGGTTCCTCTCCATCCCTTGTGGTGTTTTTTGTCACTCCAGCTCTGAAAATAGATCTGCTTCGCTGATTGCACAGATCTGTTGTGGTTCTTATTTTTTGACTCAAAGCGAAAATAGTTGTTTCGCGATTGCACATATATGCTTTTATGGTTTTTTTTTTTGTTAATCCAGATCTGAAAATATATACGCTTCGCGATTGCACAAATTTGTCATGGAAAGAGCACCGCCGCGTTGTGTCCGGGTTGTGGGCAAAATGGTGGTGAGTACAGGAGGCAAGCGCGTTGGGAGGCTAGGCGGTTGAATTTTTTTTTTTTTTTAAAAAAAAAATAGAACTTTTAACGTCCTGAATTAAATTCAGGACGCCTTAGTTAAGACATCCTGAATATAATTCAGGACGCCTTACATGAGGCGTCCTGAATTATATTCAGGACGTCAAAAGTTCTAAATTTTTAACTACCCCTCCGAGACGTCCCTCAGAAAAGGGACGTTTTTTGAGTCTTATTTAGGTCGTTTTTGGGTTGTTTTGTAGTAGTGATAGTAAAATATTCCTAATGATCATGAGAATTTTTATGTGAGAAGTAAACACTTATAGCTTTTCAACGAATCCTAAATTGGTCAATTATATGAATAAAAATGAGTTATGAATTCTTAAAGTTAAGGCATGGTTTAAGGCCAAAAATATGTTTTCCCATATAAAAGACTTCAAAATCTGTTAATGGAATTTAAGAGCAGCCTTGTATGATTTGGTTATTTGTATAATTAAGACGTAAAGAATAAAACCTATCATTTACGAATAAATGGAGGAGACCATAATATGTATGAAAAGGTACCTAAAGTGCATTAATTGATCATGTGTACTTGAATTCTCAAATAATTTGATTTATCAAGGGCTCGGAAAACAGAGGCAAGGTGATAATCAACCATGTCCTGACTGCCATCAAGAGTGAATTCAGTAATAGGACCAGCTCCCCATGAAAGAATTCCCCAATTTTGCGCAATTTTTGCATCATACACTTTGTTTCTTAAAACCATGTCAGCCAACCACTGCCATCAAGTTCGTCTAGCCCTCGTCCCTTCATCTGGTTTCCGAAATCCAGTTCCTAATGACACCAAATATATTTTGCCATACTCATTTGGCTTCACTTCTAGTACTGCTTCTTTGACTGCTCGAGTTAGTGTCGATATAATCTTTTTTGTCATCACAGTACGGAACACTGGTGATGACGACGGATCTTGTGTGATCGCAGTAAAAGTGCTGCCAATCTCGTCCTGCCGCTCTTGTGGTGGCGGTCGATTTCGTACAACCTTATATAGAGCAATCCATTCCTGCAAAGTAGGTGAGTTGATTTGTCAGTCATCATATAGACAAAAATAAAAATAAAAAATAATTAATCTAAATTTTGAAGGGGAGCCACGAAAGTTATACAACTTAAGAACAAGTGATAATTAGAATGATAATTAGGCAGACCGGGGGGGAAAAGTCAGAAATAAATTCTACAGGTAAACCAGAGGTAAAAGTCTTTTTAGACTGATCAAATTAAGAACAAGTGAATTTTTACACGAAGAAAGAATTTACCAGACGTCGATTCCGCAACCGAAAACCCTAATTCCTAATAAGACGGAAAGGCGATCGATAGAGTAGAGCCGGATAGGAAAAGTGAGAACCTATAGAAAAAATTGCGTGTTTTCAAACACGGATTAAGTTAGGCAACCACCGGACGTTTTACGATTCAGCGAATTATTGTCCGAAGTTGGTTCTATCGAAGCGATTTCCGTAACCGGACGCGTTTGTCCGAATATCTTCCGACGCACCGGAGAATACCTGGATATGATCAAAAATAGGATCCAAATAGATAATATGAAAGAGGATGAAAAGACCTTCAAAGTTACACGCCCGGATTTTTGAGTTTCTGCGAAATCGCGCGAAACGGACACCGATCGGGGAAATTCTATCGGACCAGGCATAAAGTGAGCATGAGTCACCATTTTTGGACCAAAGGTTGGCTGCCACATCACCCCCTTATGTCGACTAGGACAGCCCATTGACAAGGATTAACCACCATTTAACCTTGATTTTACATGGTTATAAGGAAAGGAAAAATTACAAGATTTGGAATGTAGAAATTACCAAAGTGGCACAAATTTTGCCTATATAAAGGCATGAGCACCTCCTTCATTCTTCACACTTCCTCTTCTCTCTAACTTGGCCGAAACTTAGAGAGAGAAGCTCTGCCAAAGTTGTGCCTTAGCTCCGAGTAAGTTCTTCTGTCCTTAGCTTTTAGTTTCCGTAGTTCTTTCGGTAGTTATAGTAGAACTGTTATTTTGATCTAGGAAGTTTCATAATATATTCCTATGCTTGTTTTTAAGCCTCATTGCATTGAAAGATGCCTGACGAGGTAAAAACATAGTGAGGATAATTTTGAAATGGAATACGGTCAAAGTAACGAAGTTCTGGCAAAATTCCGCCAAATTAGGGGTAGAAGGGCAAAATGGTAATTTTTACCTAAAATGCCAGTTATGATCACTAATGAAAGTGATATTACTCTGATAGGGCATCAGAAACTCGATTTGCTGCCGTTACGCGCCGCCCGACGTGCCCCGTCGAACATTTCACGTTTTTCCGTAAAAAGTACGTTTTTCCGCGCGAAGTACCTAACGTCGTCAATGAAGGTACGGATGCGTCCGTAACACTAATCTTGTGTCGCTTAAATGCATATATGTGATAGATACGTTCGTAGACCGATATACAGACATTTTTACACGGGTTATAGTCATGATAACGCCGTATGTTTTTCTAGCGCTGAGAACACGAGTGGTATCGTGGCACTGGTGAATAGTGCAAGCTGTTATTGTTGTTTTACATTGTAGGGCTTTACATACTGCGTAATGCTTATGTTTTGTCGGCATAATGATCATGCATCTGTTGTATGCTTATGTAGTGATATACTGTTGTATTGTCTAGAATATCTGTTATCCGTATACCGTATTGTTTGGGTTTGAGATTAACCGTTACCGAGATTCAATGCGATGAATTGAATCTCGGCTATAGCTTCGTGGATCCGGAGGAATACGGATCGAAGATCGAGGCAAGCAGCAGTAGACGTGCAGCCAGAGACTTATCTATCTTTACCGCTTTCAGTTATTCACTTTCAAACTCTAGGATTAATGTAATCATTACAATGTTACACTGTGGTTGATGTTTTTTATGAATCAGTTACTTTTTCGCTCCAATGCTCTACTCTGATTACTCTGCTTGAAATATTTGGAAACGTTTAAAAAAAAATATTCCGCCGTTTTCAAAAGGGATGTTACACTGTGAGTTGAATGTTTCATATATAATCATTCATCATAAAAAAATAGAAGAAGAAAAAATTAACTAATTTAAATTTTAAACTAACCTCGGAGCGGACTTGTGTGATAGCAAGATCTTGTAATTGCCAATCTCATCCCGCCGGTCTTGTGGTGGCGGCCGATTTTGTACAACCTCACATATAGCAATCAAGGCCTGCAAAGTAGGTGAGTTGATTTGTCACTCTTCATATAGACAAAAATAAAAAAGGAAAAAATAATAATTAATCTAAATTAGGAGCCACAAAAGTTATACAACTTTAAAATGAAACTGAATTTTGGATATACTCCCTCTGGTCTTAATTATAGGACATATTTAACCAATTCTGAAGGAATTAAAGATAGAAGTTAAATTATTTAATTTTACTCATTTTCCTAAAATGCCGTTATATAAATTTTGCATTTCAATTACCTTGTTGATTTCACATAATCCCTCATTCATATCAATAGGGGTATTTTAAGATGAAATTGATAAAAATTAGAATGTTGTCCTATAATTAGGACCAAAACAAACTCTCAAATATTGTCCTATAATTAAAACCGTAGGGAGTATAAATTTCAAGGTTGGGTTCATTTAATTTCCAGCGTATCAAAAAAAAAATATCAATTTTGTGTTGGGAAGTAAGTGAGAGTTTCTCCCCCTTCATGATGCTTTTCGAGCCTAATAAATGATTTGGAGTCTAATTATGATAGGTTCTTGTGTGAAGACAATGAAAACACAAATCAAAACATGCATCGATTAATTTGTCCAATGTCTAGGAAGCCATCATGATGCTTCTGGGGCCAACAATTTGCTACATAACTAAATTAATTTGGTCTTCAAAATAGGAGTTAGTTTAGGGTTTGTTTTAGTCTTAAATGTAACATTAAGATTAGAGCCGTCAAAACGGGCCGGGCCCGTTGGGCCGGCCCATTAAACCCTGGCCCTTCAAGGGCCGGGCTTGAAAAATGGACGAGATATTTGAAATTAGCCCGGAGGGCCGGCCCCTGACAGGCCCACGGGCTTACACGGGCCGGCCTTGGAGGGCCGCGGGCCAGCCCTGCAGGCCCTTTTCACTGTAGATTTTTCTTTTTCTCCTTTTTAAATTTATTAATTTATATATATATATTGTATTTGTTATAGAGTTGTTTATCCATTTAACTACAAATACATAATAACTATACTTTAATTTTATGATATTCTTACTCATGAGCCAGAGGCTACTACTCAAAATGAAGAATTTTATGTTTTATGTGAGTTATTTGTGAATATGGTTTTCTTTTGATTATGAATTAGTGACTGTGCTTATTTATTAGATGATTCGTGTTGTAATTTACTAATTATATTTCTTTGAAATACACGGAGGAAAAATAGTTAAAATTTGGAATAGTAATTTCTGGGCCCTGCGGGCCGGCCCTGGCCCTGGTACTCTCGGGCCGGGCTTTGAAAAACATGTGTTTTTCTTATTCCGGGCCCTGGAGGGCCGGCCCTGGCCCTTCACGGGTCGGCCCTGGAGGGCCGGGCCGGCCCTGATTGACAGCTCTAATTAAGATCTTAGTCTATTTTTTGTCTTTCAAATTTATAATTTGTTTTGTAAATTATTCTTATTAATTTTACTTAGTAAAGGGGGCTTCCATTGGATATAGTTTCTAATACAAATGATTAAAGGGATATTTTAAAAACCAAGACATATTTGTTACAAATAACTAACTTAACTAAATTCCTTAATTTCTGCAAATTACTCTCTTCAATCCATATTGTAAGCCACCTATAGCTACCCCATCAAAATTAAGGACAGATGGTTGACTCATATACTTTGTTTGAAAATAAAACACATTTGAGTATAGACAAACACTAAATTAGATTTCAAACCTCCTCCACGTAAATTGTAATAAGGGTAATAATATTTGAAAGAATTTTAATAATGACCTACGTACCAATCAACTTATACTTCTGTAGATCAATAATTTCTTCCATTAAAAGCACTCTATATTTATGGCCACGTCATGTGAGTTATCTTCAATGAAAACATAACAACTCATATTATTTTAATTATAATTGGTGATGACTCATCCTAAAAAAATCAAATTTTATCTTATTTCAAAGAAAATATTGGTTGATCATCTTTTTTTTAGTTGTTTTTCAAATTAGGATTTTGTCCCCTTAAAAAAAAGATAAAAATTGAATTTTTCCAGATGGGTAATCAGCAGGGGCGAATTCAGAATTGTAATTAGGGGCTAAAATTATAGAATAATATGCAGGTTTTTTGAAAGTACATTTCAGCCCCATAAAAATGTTAATATTTTCATTTTAGTCCCTCCACGAGTCCACGAAACTTTAGTTGGGGACTATAGTGAAAATATTGAAATTTTTCTGAGGCTTAAATGTAATTTCCTAAAATTCTGAGTTTGATTCTATAATTTTAAGGGGATGGGGGTCACCTCTAGCCCAATGACGTGGCACTCCTGTAATCTGGAATTTGTAAGTATTTGTTATTATAAATACCATGCATTGAGAGTTTGAGCCGACAGAAATTAATGTAATTACCGGATTATTTGCTATAACCCCGCCATCAATCAAATGGAACTGTCTGTTATCTTCTTCAAAGTAATATGGAGGAAGATACGTTGGTGCAGCTGTAGTTCCAATGCATATGTCTGACAGCTTCACATCGGCATCTACACCTTTTGTATTTCTCACCTTACATCGTCAAGAATGTCGTAATCAGATATCAGAATGTAATTTGAACAAAGATTTTCATAATTATCTCTCGCGAACAAACACATACCCTAAAGCTTGAGAAAATATGAGGTCGGATTTGCTTCATGTCGAAGGTTGGAATTACAACGTTGGTCACTGTCTCACTTAGCTTTGTTCCGCCCAACTTGTTTTTTATGATTTTACGTAATTCTTCACCATCGTACTTGGGTTTGAAGAGAAAATATAGTATTCTTCGTATCCAACAGCTGCGACATATACAAATAGACGACTTGTTATGAGGGCTTAGCAAGGAAAATTTGACCAGACAAATAACGAAAGTTTTGAAACAAAATAATTTTTGACTTAAAAGGAAATTAATCTTTTTCGTGCTTTTAGTTTTGATTCAGTCCAGTCCCTAAATCTTAACTCCATAGAACTCCGACCCTATGGTTTTGCCTTATTTGAAAGATCGTTCTTGAATTTTAACTCAATATACAACTTACCATTTAAAATATTAATTCCTACATTTTTGAAAGAGTAAATTCCCTTTTAGGTCCCTGGAAAAAACACGGACCCCATTTTGGTCCCTCACACAAAGAAATGCCCTTTTAGTCCCTGAAAAGGATGAATAAGGGTCGATTGGTGAACATTTTGGTTCTTCGCAAATTTCCAAAAAGCCCTTTTTAGTCCATAAAAAAGTCTCATTTTAGTCCCTAGTCCGTCTTTTTTGTCGGTGACCCAAAAGGGTATTTACTCTTTTTGAAACTAAAACTACATATTTTCAGAAACTTATGGATTGAAGTTTTAAATGGTTAAAATAATAGGAATGAGTTGCATGATTTAAAACTTAAGGACCAAGTTTCAACTAAGCGAAAACTATTGGGACCGAGTTGCATGAAGTCAAAATTTATGAATTGAATCAAAATTAAAGTATAATGACTACAATATTATTTTTTTAATAAATTATATAAACACATGTTAGAAGTTAAAATTGACTCCTTCCAAATAAAATTTTTCAAAGATAAATTTAGAATATAGTACCCTGTTGGGGGGAAAATATCTTTGGATTTCGTTTTGTAGAAGTCCACAATTTCCTCAGCAGAAAACTTAGGACGGTTGTTGTTGGTTTTATCTGGTGTAGTAAGCATGGCTGTGATAAGTCCACCAGTGCTGGTCCCCGCGATCACATCAAAATAGTCTGCGATTCTTACTTTTTCATCTGCCTGTTTCTGATCTGCCCGTTCCTTATCTGCCAGTTCCTGAATCCCATCACCAAATTGAAAACCAAATCATTAGTATTTTTTAAGATCAAACACTCAACACCCTAACTATTATTATTATTATATTTGATAACTTCGATTATGCTGCTCAGAACACCGAGGGCAAAACTTATACCCATTTGTTTATAATTACTGCCGATTTATCAATCAAATCTCAACATTCAAATTTTTATGATAAATACGATCATATGAACTGATTATATGTAAGTAAATGATAAAAAGGGGGGAAAAAAGGTCCAAATGTTAAGATTCGATCGGAGAATTGATTGAAATGGATCTTCAAACACTATCTATATTGACGAGATAAAAATATGTTCAATTTGTATTTGTATAATATTAACGGATTGGGTTGATCATGTAAGAAGAGAAAAATAATTAACTTTATCCACTAATAAATATCCAAACCTCCATCAATAATAGCAACAAAAGCATATTCAAACAACAATGAAATTAACCAAACCTGAAGTTTTTTCTCAAGGAATTCTAGGATAATTGCAGGGATAATCCCCCTAACACCACCTCCATCAATACTGAGAATAGTAACAATCTTCTCAGGATGTTTCTTTTTTCTACTGTGCCTTTTGCCTCCCATTTAAGGTAAAAGGAAGAAGATACACAAACAACGGATCTAATGGATGAACTAGAAGTACACAAAACATGAGTCGGGTATGTGCATTGAAGATCATCGTCAAAGGCTTTTTTATACACACACCCTTAACTTGCATTTGGATTTCTTTATGATCTAATTGTTGAATATCCAGCTAGAATAGGAATAATTTATAACGACCAAGACTTTATTTTCAATAACAACTAGACAAGGAATCCCAGATATCTAAATGACCGATATGAGATCTCTTGACTTGTAATTAATTTAATGCAATGAATAAAAAGAAAAGGATTAAAACTTACATCCATCTTGTCCTGTTCGACAATCAACCCAAGACGTGGATTACTTTTACATTACTCGTTGCAGATCATTGATTCCCTTTGACACCGTCAATGGACGTCTGTGTAAAACAAGAGTTTATTGGTTGTTAATATTTTGGCCTCTTCCGTTTATCTCCTTTTATATATTCGTTCTTCTTCTTCTAGATCAAGGACGAAAAATTCGTCAAAGTGACAAAGCAAAACCAATGAACTATACATAGTGAAAGGCCGATGCTAAATTTTTTAGGGCAGCTATAGTTTTTTTTTAAAAAAAAAAAAAACAAATAAACAGAGATCAGTTACGGTGTTAAATGAATAAGTGAGACGGAAGGTAGGGTGTAAACGTAATCCAATTGCCTCAAGAGTGAGGACTTTTCTCTAGCTTTTTCTCTAGCTAGGAAAGGGGTGCAAATTCAAATAACCTAAATACAAAATTAAATTATACTTTTAGTCATTTAAGCTTTACACAAGGTATACTTTTGGTCCCTTATCTTTATAAAGTATATGTTTGGTCTTGTATTTCTAACGCCGTTAATATTCCTAAAGGAAAATGTTGACGTAACAAACTCAAGTAATGACTATGCAAATAACAAAACACATTTTAGTTTAAATTTTAATGGAATAGATTTAGATTATTAAATTAAAATAAATTGACAAATCCCTGCAAATGAAATAGAGGTTTTGCTATTTAGATTATTAATCTATTTTTTTTAAATAAACTCAAATATTTATATTATTAAACTATAACTTTTTAATACTAATGACTGTTTCATTACACTTTTAGGTATTTGTCAATTTACACATATGTTAAATTTAAGACAAATAAATTTTATTACACAGTCATGACTTGAGTTTGTTGCGTTAGCGATTTTTGTGAGCAACATTAACAGTGTTAATATTATCGGACCAAAAATATACTTCATATAGTTAAAGAATCAAAAGAATATCTCATATAAATTTAAAGAACTAAAAGTATATTTTACCCCAAATATAATAGAAGGCTTTGCTACATAAACATTCATTATTCCTGAAAAAGATGAGAGCAAATGATAGATGCCGTTCTAAAAATTATATTTATACTGGTGCCACGGTCGATCCTAGGAGATGAATTTTTTCCCTATTATATTTATTAGCTTTCAGTCTGACCCTTAGTTTAGCGTAATGTTAAGTATATATAGATTGAATAACTTTTAATTTAATTTTGATTATTACATTTTTTTTTGGGTCTATACTATTGTGCTATATATGTGACATTTTTATTTTATGATTTATTTTTTTACAAGTTTTACTCTGTGAGTGTATTTTACCACAACAAAATTTCTTCCGAATAGTTTGGATAGAAAGGGTGATAGTTGAGTTTTGAGGACTTGGCTATGGTCCTCTGCTCTTATCGTTCTCTTCACCTCCTCTTTCTCTCTACTACTAATCTCAACCTTTAAATTAAAATTTGAGAGGTTTAAAATTAATGTTTTATAAAAATATTTTAAAAAAAAAAAAAATTATTGCAGTTTTAAATTATCATAACTAAAATTACGCCGATTTTTAATTAATTTATTTATTTTTCTAATAATATGATATTGTATTCATATTTATATAAAATATTAAATCGAACCGCTAAAATTTCAATCTAACAGTTGAAAAGAGTAGTGGATGAGAAAGGGAGAGGAAGATGAGGGTAAAAGCAAAGGACCTTAGCCAACTAGCCAAATCCGAGTTAGGAGTAGTAGGTGACAAAAGTTTTTATATATAAAGTTTTGCTTTCATATCCACTAAATAAAATTGCTGGGATGATCCCCTAACACGACCTCCATCAATACTAAGAATAGTAACAATCTTCTCATGATGTTTCCTTTTTCCAACACCACCTCCATCAATATTTTGAATAGTAACAGTCTGCTCAGGGTGTTTCCTTTCTCTAATGTTACTTTTGCCATTAGCATTTAGCATGACGATCTTCCATTTAAGGTAAAAGGAAGAAAATACACAAACAACGGATCTAATTGATGAAATTGAAGTGCACAAAAGATGAGTCGGGTATGTGCATTAAAGATCATCGTGAAAGGTTTTTTTATACACACACCCCTGACTTGTATTTGAATTTCTTTATAACGACCAAGACTTTATTTTCAATAACACCTAGACAAAGGAATCCCAAATATATAAATGACCAATATGAGATCTCTTGACTTCTAATTAATTTTATGGAATGAATAAAAATAAAAGGATTAAAACTTATATCCATTTTGTCCTATCAACCCAAGACGTGGATTCCTTTTACATTACTCGTTGCAGCTCATTGATTCCCTTTGACGCCGTCGATACACTTTGGTGTAAAACAATAGTTTGTTGGTTGCTAATGCTTTGGCCTTTTCCGTTTATCTCCGTTTATATATTTTTTCTTCTTCTTCTTCTAGATCAAGAACGAAAAATTTGTCAAATTGAAAAAGCAAAACCCATGACCTATATATGATTAAAAAAAAAAAAAAAAAAAAAAAAAAAAAAAAAAAAAAACACACACACACACACACACAGAGAGATCAGTTACGGAGTTAAATGAACAAGTGAAACGGAAGGGGAAGGTAAGGTGTAAATGTAATCCAATTGCCTTAAGCGTGAGGACTTTTCTCTGGCTTATTCTCAAGCGACGAAAGGGGTGCAAATTCAAAAACTTAAATACAAGGCTAAAAGTATTCTTTTAATCCTTTAAAATTTATATGAGATAGATTTTTGTTCTATTAAATTTATAAAGTATACTTTTGGTCTTATATATCTAACATTGTTAATATTGCTAATGGAAAATGTTGACACAACTAATTCAAGTGATGACTGTACAAATGACCAAACACATTTAAGTTTAAATTTTAATATAAGATATTTAGATTATTAAACTAAAATAAACCGACAAATCCCTACAAATAAAATCAAGGTTTTGCTATTTAGACTATTAAACTAATTTTTTTAATAAACAAATTTAGATTATTAAACTATACTTTTGTTAATACAATTGAGTTTTTGATATTGACGGTTTCATTAGGCTTTTAGATAATTTTTAATTTACACATATTTTAAATTTAATATTAATAGTATTTATTTACATAATCATCATTTGAGTTTATTGCGTTAGCGTTTTCCGTTAGCAACATTAAAGGAGTATATTTATATTGGTGCCACGATCGATCCTAGGAGGCCAAAAGTATATATCATGTAAATTTAAAGAATTAAAAATATACTTTAACCTAGATACAAAAGTAGGCTTTCCTACATAACGTTCATTATTCCTGAAAAAGATGAGAGAAAATGGTAGATGTCGTTCTAATTAGTATATTTATACGGGTGCCACGGTCGATACTAGCAGATGAAATTTTTCCATATTATATTTATTAGCTTTCAGTCTGACACAAGTTTAAGTATTTATAGATGGAATAATTTAAATTTAATCCTCAATATTACATTTTTTTTTGTCTATGCTAGTGTGCTATACATGTAACATTTTTATTTTTATGATTTTTATTTTTATAACTTTTACTCTATGTGTGTATTTTACCATAACAAAATTTCTTCGAAATAGTTTGGATAGTAAGGGTGGCAAGTGAGTTACAAGGACTTGGCCACGATCCTTTACTTTCACTGTTTTCTTCTCCTCCTCTTTCTTTTCACTGCTCATCTCAACCTTTCAAAGGACTTGGCTATCCTTAGCTATCATAGCTCAGCATGTGGGCCCAAACAACAACTTGCAACCAAACTCATTCAACCCCTATAAAATTTAAGTACTCTTTAATAATTAAATAATTGTTGTACTTTCTCTGGTCTTAATTATAAGACCTAGTTGATTTATTTATTTTTAATTATAAGACCTAGTTGAGAAATTTAAGCATGTGGGCCCAAACAACAACTTGCAACCAAACTCATTTGAGTATTTTTATTTTTATTTTTTCCTTTAAACTAATTAGTTTGACTAATAAACTAATATATAATCTAAGGATCTACACCATATGAAATAATTAAGTAACTCATTTAACTTCCTTAATCTCTCTAAAAAAGTCAAATAAGTCTTATAATTAGGACCGCAAGTAATATATATATATATATATATATATATATATATAAGCATCATTATTTGTCTTATTTTCCCACCCTTTTTTGTTCTTTTTATATTATATGGTTGATTTTGAAAATTAAATGCATCTAAGGGCTGAAAAGTAGGTTTTGGAGTACAACATCAACATGGGGTTAATTTATGATAAGATCCAAATTAAACAAGTCGTTAAAATATTTTGGAGTACAACATGGGTTAACTCTTCGTCCACTTGTGTGGCCGAAAGTACTTACTAGGTGAAAATCCCATAAAAAGCTACTTAAAACAAGAAAATTTTAAATTAGGTTGGTGAATCATCAAATCCTTAATTGAGTTATTCAAGAAATCCATAAACTATTTTGCATTTTCTTTATTGTTCCTTCAAATATACTGAGATGAAATTTCTGCCACACATTTTCTCTACTATTTTCTTCTCTCTCATTTTCTACCCTCATTCAACAAAATATAACTACAGTGCTTGTCCCAACCACCCCCCCCCCCCCCCCCAAAAAAAAAAATTCTTCTTTCAAGATTCCTCGTATTAACCACAAGTCATTAAACTATTCATCGGATTCCTCGTATACTTTGTTTTCTAGTGGAAAGGAAAACCACGTCTACTTTATAATATTGTTATATGCATGCATTGATTTGTTCATGTCCGCGCACACAAAAAACGAGGTACCATATATATTAATACATAAAAGATGACATTATTTAAAATATTCAAACATAAAAAGTTGACCGTAACCACCAAGGTAATTAAAAAGTTGACCGTAACCACCAAAAGGAATTAAAAAATGAGAAATAATTTAATTTCTTATCATATAATCCATAATTCTAAATACTATATATTATTTCAAGACTTTAAATCAGTAGCCAAATAATTATATACTTGTCAAATATTGTTTACAATTTTCTTTACAAATTGATATCAAAGCATCATATACCACTCAATGACACCCGAATTTGTAATGGAATCACAAACATTCAAGATAACAAAATATCAAAAACCAAGTATATGATAACAAAATATTCTCACCTTCAATCACTAAACTAATAATCATAAACATGAAAATCATCATTAAGATCAATCAACTCCCTAGGTAAAATCAGAATATGAAGGACATACGTTGATAATAAGTTTGACTTTATAAAGATGTAAAATATGCATAAGTTTAAAGGAACTGTATGGTTTAATTTGTATATGTAATTAATTTGTCTTGTTACAAAAATAGAGGAAAAATAGAATAAGGGAAGGAATTAAGATTCTTTGCATGGGACAAAACATTAGAAAAGTGGTTTTTGGATTGTAGCCTATTCTTAATAAAAAAAAAAAAAAAAAACAAACACTCCGGTTTAGACCGGTCAAACCGGCGGGTTAAGACTGTTCGATCGGGTCACACGGTTTCACCGGTTTGGCTCCGGTTCGGGGGTTAACCGGTTTCGACCTCTTTCGCACCCGGTTCCGTGTCGACGGTTCGCGGTTCGTCGGCGGCCGGTCGGTCCGGTTGTAACCACCAAAATTGTCCTGTATATACTAACATAACATGCTCACTTGCACGTTCGAGGTATTTAATTTCGTTAAACGAAGAAAACGATTTTATACATTTGCCTAGGTTGTTCACAACAAAAAATACCTCGATATTGTCTACGATGTTTAAAAAAGAATTCTATGTCACTTTTTTTTTTTTAATTTGATCGGTGTATCCCAAACAACTTTGAACTTAAAGACTAACATTTTCAAAATTTAAAGCTTAAAGGGTTTTTGTCTCTTCCAACAAATGCAGTTCTTGGAACTTAAACTTGTGTTCTTTTTTTTACGTGGATAAGGCTATTTACCACCTTAATCAACTACAACTCGTTAGTCTACATCAAATATTTATGTTCAATACATTATTTATAAGCCAACGTGTGACTTCTTTAATTTAATTTGGAAAATCATATATATATTGACATAATGTCATACAGCAGTGACTCACAAAGACATCATACCCCTAACTTGCATTTGGTTTCTTTATGATCTAATTGTTGAATATCCGGCTAGACTAGGAATAATTTCTAACAACCAAGACTTTATTTTCAATAACACCTAGAAAAGGAATCCCAAATATATAAATGACCAATATGAGATCTCACGACTTCTAATTAATTTAATGGAATGAATAAAAATAAAAAGGATTAAAACTTAATCCAATTGCCTTAAGAGTGAGGTCTTTTCTGTGGCTTATTGTGCAAATTAAAAAACTTAAATACAAGTGTAAAATGTACTTTTAGTCCTTTAAGCTTTAGATGAGATTTAATTTTGATCTCTTAACTTTATAAGGCATAAGTTTGGTCTTATATTTCTAACACCGTTAATGTTACTAATGGAAAATGTTGACGTAGCAAACTCAAGTGATGATTGTACAACTAACAAAAAATATTTAAGTTTTAATTTTAATATAATATATTTAGATTATTAAACTAAAATAAACCGACAAATCCCTACAAATAAAATCGAGGTTTTGCTATTTAGACTATTAAACTAATTTTTTAATAAACAAATATATTTAGATTATCAAACTATAATTCTTTAATACAATCGAGGTTTTGATATTGATGGTTTCATTAGGCTTTTAGATATTTTTCAACCACACATATTTTAAATTTAATATTAATAGTATTTAATTACATACTTATCACTTAAGTTTATTACGTTAGCTTTTTCCGTTTGCAACATTAACGGCGTTAAAATTATAAGACCAAAAATATACTTTATATAATTAACGATCCAAAAGTGCATCTCATATAATTTAAAGGATTAAAAGTATATTTTAACCTAAATACAAAAGAAGGCTTTGCTACATAAACATTCATTATTCCTGAAAAGGATGAGAGAAAATGATAGATGTCGTTCTAACTAGTATATTTATACTGGTGCCACGATCGATCCTAGGAGATGAATTTTTTCCCTATTATGTTTATTAGCTTTCAATCTGACCCTTACTTTGAATTTAGCGTAATGCTAAGTATTTATAGATTGAATAATTTAAATTTAATCTTCATTATTACTTTTTTTTGTCTATGCTAGTGTGCTATACATGTAACATTTTTATTTTTATGATTATACCTTTTACTGTGTGTATTTTGCCATAACAAAATTTCTTCGAAGTAGTTTGGATAGTAAGGGTGGCAAGTGAGATACAACATATAAAATAATTGTAACACCCCAAATTTCATACCACTTACTGTGTCCAGTGACACGTAGTATCTAGGAATATGATGCTACATGTCAGAGTAAAGCAGAACGGAGAGCATGCATTATGTTTGGACAATGAGTAACAGATATAAAATGCCCAAGCATAAGCTGGTAAATTAAATACTTCCGAAGGAATATTCATGTGATACAATAATACAGAACTTGTATAATTACAATTCTTACATGGTAACTATACAATCTTAAACCAAGCCTTAGCTAGACTTATGGCTTAGAACCCAATACCATTAATCAAACTCATTGGCCAGGCCGGGTAAAGTCTAGTGGAAGTCTCCCCGTCTTTCACGGCAACTTATGACTGAACCACATAGGCCGACTCTTTCTTAGTTTAAGCACCAAATGGTTTGAAACAACTCTATCAGATTCATGCCAGAACTATACTTTGATGAACCTCTTCTGGAATCCGCTCTGACCGACGCCTCTTCTCGGCTCCGTCCATTGGTGCCTTTTCACAGCTCCGTCCATGTCGTCTTCTTAGATCCAGGTTCCTTTCCTGAACTTTTACTCAAGTCTGAGATTCAATACCCATTGAATCTCAGGTAACAGTTAACCTCATGCTCAAGTAATAATAGTATATATGACAGATATTCATTACATTTCAGCATCAACCATACATAGCACATAGCATATGTAAGGTTATAACAATACATAGCACACAGCAAATGTAATGCTAACAGCACAACAATACATAGCACACAACAAATGTAATGTTAGCAACGTTTGCACACTCACCCTATGCCACGAATCCACGTGTCCTCAGCGCTAGGAAAACAACCATACGGCATTATCATGACTATAACCCGCACAAACTGAATGTATATAAACATGTGACTAAGGCCCATAAACTTAGCCACAGTGCATGACCCAAGACCTAGTCTTGTCCATCATTCTATAAATCATCTATCACATATAAGCATACATGACACATCAGAGTCAAAGTTACAGTACGCGTCTGTACCTTTCACCGCGTAATTGCCAAAACGCCCGACCTTTTGAATCCGACTCCGGATTTCCCGGATATCCTATAATGTTACCATCGGATTATTTCCTTTTCCATAATATTATAATTAATATCATATTTCCTAGAATAATATCAAAAAGGATATTTTCACCTATTTTGACATTTCTACCCTTGGTGGACTTGTTATTCCACTTTTACCCTTACATTTCTTTAAAAACGCAATTTCAGCATTTCTGCCCAGATTTTTCGGTGACTTTGAAAAATCATAATTAATTCTACAAAAATCAAAATGAGGTGCTGAAAAATTTATCATGACCCTTGACATGTATAGTTTTAAGGAAAAATATTCCCAGAATCTAGAACAACAAGAATCACTGCCAGGTTTTGCATTTTCAAACACTGTTCAGATTTAAATCCAGTAAACAAGGCTTATCTTGAAAAATTCATATCTCCTTGACCAGAGATCAAAACGTTTCATATTTTATATATTTAGAAATCCCTACATGTCTAATTTAATCCTGTAAAATTTCATGATTTAATAACTTCATTTACTACATAAAATAATAGCATCAATTTCACTGCCAGTAGAAAGCTTAACACTTGGAAATTCTACAATTTTCACAATCTTGATCTATTGATTTCAAAACTTATTCCCTAACATGTTTTCCACTCCATTTTGCATTTTAAAAGCAATGGAGACTTCCAAACATGAAAAGGAATTTTCCTAACCATTTCCTAAATTAAACTACAATTTACTATGAACTAAAAAGCTAGAGCTCAAGAACTTACCTCTTGAAGTTCTTACTCCTTCCTCCTCCTTGCTCTGAGATTTTGCCTCTCCCTCACTCTCACTTCTTAGAAATCAACTACTTGGAGTTTGATTTGGTGTGAAAAATGAAGAGGGGTTGAGCCCCTATTTATAGCAAAATTTCAAACCCAATGTGGACCCCACCATGTGCCTCTTCAACCATTGGATCTAATTCACTTTATTAAACTTAATCTTCACCCTTCATTGTTGAGCCCCTATTTATAGCAAAATTTCAAACCCAATGTTGACCCCACCATGTGCCTCTTCAACCATTGGATCTAATTCACTTTATTAAACTTAATCTTCACCCTTCATTGTTGTTAGAAAAATCTAAACACTATTGAAGATCTTTATTTTAAAACAACATGTGCTCTTATACATATAATATAATAATCTCTATCTCTCTCTCTCCATGTGCAAATCTAACACCTCTTCTTTCCTCTCAATCATAGGATCTAATTTGTGTTAGTTTAAGTTCAATCCTCACCCTTAATCCATGGCCCAAGCTTCCCATTGGTCCAATTAATTACCTAAGAATTTAGCTTATTTTCTTGATTTTCATTGGCTAGTTGCTATTGTTGACTTTTCAACATTAATTAACAAAGTTTAATCAACTCTTAACTGCATTTGTTAACTAACCATGGAAATTAGTGCTTAATTAAATCAAGCTTTATGCACTTTAATCTTTACTTATTTCCATTGTCTTTTATCAACTTGAAGACATATGCCACTAATCGTTATTTAGTGCAAGCTTAATTGCCGATTAGCATTTGCTAATGTGTTCTAATTTAATGAAGTGTCTTCATAACCTTTTCTTATCTCTTTTGGTTATAAATTAGCTATTATTCTATGTGCTATTTATATCACATTTAATAGCTTTAAATGTAGTCTCATAATTAACCATTGGTTAAGTAATTCCAAAATGATAAGAATATAATCAATAGATTATAATCTTTTGAGACACATATTCACCTTTGTAATTTAGTAATTATTTGCCAAAATACTGTAACATCCCATTTTCAAAAGCAGTATATATATTTTTTTTCCTTTTCATCATAGTAGAGCATCGGAGCGATTGAGTAACTGATACTTATATTCAAAATGCCATAAGTCTGGCTGATTACAGAAGCGGTACAATGACCGAGAGTTTTCAAAAGTAAATAGCAGTAGAGGAAAGTCTTCAGTCGAGTCCCTACGCGTACTGCTTGCCTTTCTCCTCGGTCCTCGGTGCTCCTGAACCTGACGCTATGTTAAGAGCTGAGGTCCAATGCATACGGACCCCAGGTAACGGTTAACCTCATGTTTACATACACCACATAGATAGTATATGAGCATACTAACAAGCATATCCCAATAGCACATAAGCCCCCCGGCAGATGTGTCTCACTTAGCATACGTTTCGCACCTAGCAATTATTTCGCACCTAGCAGTTTGTACTTAGCAACGTAACCCGGCACCCAGCAAGCATAATAACAGTACAATGAGCATACCACAGAGCTATCGACTACCTCACATAGACATACCATACACATAGCACATAGACGAATACAATAAACATCAGGGTTAGTGTTACAGTACCCGAACGTACCTTCGTTGACAGAAAACGGTACTTCTGACGGAAAACGATACGTCTGACAGAAAATAGAAGTACGACAGCGGTTCGTGATTACAAATATCCTATAAGGATAATATCACATTTATAAAGATTTGGCATCATAACAGGCATTTTAGGTACAAATTAACATTTTGCCCCTGACCCCCTAATCGGCGGAATTTCGCCACAGCTTCGCTATTTTGACTCTGATCTTCCAAAATTTTTCCATAACTCTTTTCCCAACATATTTTTCGAAATATATATCATATTTAACCCAAAAATATGATATCTACAATATATTGGAAGATTAAAGATCAAAACAACATTTCTACTATAACTACCGAACTAAACACCGAAGCTTAAGACTAGGGACCGAAGCACTTACCCGGCACTTTGCTATTTCTCCAGACTCCTCCTTCTCTCTAAAATCTCTCTAGAAAGCTCTAGGAATTGTGAAGAATGAAAGGAATGGAGGGTGGTATTTATAGGAAAAGCGGATGGCATTTCGGTAAATAACTCGAACTTCGTCATCTCGAATCTCGATAGTTGGATTGCACTTTAACAAGTGGCTTCATCTTGGCCCTTCCTTGCCTTGGCCGACATCATCCTTCTAGAAGAAGATGATGTCACCTATGTGCTTTATGCACCTGCACCGATAAAGTTCCTAGTTCGGTGTCCGAATCGCGTAATCTTGGAGAATCTTAAAAATACGAGAGCATAGTTTTGAAGTTCCATTCTTCCTCTGTAGGAATATCTGGGTTAATGAAATTTATGATCCCATTAAGGGCATTCCGTTGCCTCGCTGAACATTTTAGGACAGACACCAACGGTTACGGAAATCACTTCCGGAAGTTCCAGCTTCTAGACAAAAATCCACTGGTTTGTAATATGTCCTGACCTAAGAAACATAATTCCTAGTTTGTCACAACTAATTCGTTTTCTATAGGTTCTCATTTGTATTATCTGCCCTTTTTCTTATTTATCCTGTCTCTTAATGACTCCGTCGGTCTCGGAAATGACTTCGGAGATAGCTCACTCCGGGATAAAATTCTACTCGTTTATAAAAAGTCCAGATGTTAAAGACTTAGTTCCCTTATTTTGAGTTAGGATTTTATTTCTACCCGTTCTCGAATGTCCTGTTGGCTCTTTACCAGATATAATATTATTTAATCATAAATATCTAGATATTATTTTGAAATAACCTAAACCCTTTTCACACTATATTATTAATTATTCTTTTTATTATTTATTTAATAATTTTCGGCTCCCCCCTTAATTAATTGGTTTTAATTATTTTCTTAATCAATTTACTTTATATCTTAATCTAAACAATTAGCCATTAATTACTTAATTAGCCACTTACTAATTGTTGATAATTTTCTTATTTAGGATAAATTATTATCTCACAACTATTTTACTTACATTGGTATTTTATATCCCATGTAAAATATTAAAAATCATGGGGCCAAAAAGTGCTTTTAATAATATTATATTTATGCCTCTCAATTTTTAGAGGAAATAATCCCAAAAAATTCCTAAAATTAGAGACAACAAACTTCCCAAGTTTTTGTTAATATTTGTTGCCATATGGGATTTATTATAATATTTTCAGGCCATTTTCTGCCTTATAAATACATTTTTCAAGGATTTTAGCTCTTTTTCTTTTCCAATTTTCATAGCAATTACCTTAGAAAATAAGATAATTATTACTTATTCTTTGAGACCACATATTCACCTATTTCCAATAGGTAATATGTACTAAAATATAATATTCCAGATAAATAATTATCCGGGTATTACAAATACAATGTTTATAAGAGTTATGAAAATTAGGGTATTACAATAATTAAGTAACTTATTTAACTCCCTTAATCTCTCTAAAGAAAGTCAACTAGGTCTTATAATTAGGACCGGAGGTAGTATTTTTTATATATATATATATATATATAAAGCATAATTATTTGTCTTATTTTCTCACTGTTTTTTGTTCTTTTTATATAATATGGGTGATTTTGAAAATTAAATGCATCTGAGGGCTGAAAAGTGGGTTTTGGAGTACAACATCAACATGGGGTTAATTTATAATTTATGATAACATCTCAATTAAACAAGTTGTTTTGGAGTATAACAGGGGTCTCACTCAGCTTTGTTTCTTTCAACTCGTTTTCTATGGTTTTACGTAATTTTTCACCATCGTACTTGGGTTTGAAGAAAAAATATAGTATTCTTCGTATCCAACAGCTGTGACATATACAAACAGACGACTTGTTATGGGTGTTTAAAATATTAATTCCTAAATTTTTAAATTAAAACTATATATTTTAAGAAACTTAAGGATTGAAGTTTTAAATTGTTAAAATAATAGGAATGAGTTGCATGAATTAAAGCTTAAGGACCGAGTTTCAACTAAGCAAAACCTATTGGGACCTAGTTGTATGAACTCAAAGTTTATAAATTGAATCACAATCGAATCAAAAGTAAAGTATAATGACTAAAATATTTTTTTAAAAAAAAAAATTGTATAAACACATGTTACAAGTTAAAATTGACACCTTCTGTAACATCCCATTTTCAAAAGCAGTATATATATTTTTTTCATCAGAGTAGAGCATCGGAGCATAAGAGTAACTGATACTTATATTTCAAAATGTCGTAAGTCTAGCTGATTACAGTAACGGTACATTATACCGAGTGGTTTCAAAAGTAAATAACAACAGAGGAAAGTCTTCAGCCGGGTCTCTATGCGGCCTGCTTGCCTTTCTCCTCGGTCCTCGTTCCTCCTGAACCTGACGCTATATAAAGAGCTGAGGTCCAATGCATACAGACCTCAGGTAACGGTTAACCTCATGTTTACATACACCACATAGACAGTATATGAGCATACTAACAAGCATATCCCAACAGCACATAAGCCCCCTGGCAGATGTGTCGCACTTAGCATACGTTTCGCACCTAGCAATTATTTCGCACCTAGCAGTTCGTACTTAGCAACGTAACCCGGCACCCAGCAAGCATAATAACAGTACAATGAGCATACCACAGAGCTATCGACTACCTCACATAGACATACCATACACATTGCACATAGACGCATACAATAAACACCAGGGTTAGTGTTACAGTACGCGAACGTACCTTCGTTGACGAAAAACGGCACGTTTGACAGAAAACGATACTTTTGACAGAAAACAGCGGTTTGACAGCGGTACGACAGCGGTTCGTGATTATAGATATCCTATAAGGATAATATCACATTTATAAAGATTTGGCATCATAACAGGCATTTTAGGTACAAATTACCATTTTGCCCCTGACCCCCTAATCGGCGGAATTTCGCCACAGCTTCGCTATTTTGACTCTGATCTTCCAAAAAATTTCCATAACTCTTTTCCCAACATATTTTTCAAAATATATATCATATTTAACCCAAAAATATGATATCTACAATATATTGGAAGATTAAATATCAAAACAACATTTCTACTATAACTACCGAACTAAACACCGAAGCTTAAGACTAGGGACCGAAGAACTTACCCAGGGCTCCGCTAGACTTTCTCCGGGATCCTCCTTCTCTCTAACCTCTCTCTAGGATTCGAAATTTTGGTGTGAAATGTGAAGAAGAGGTGATGGCTATTTATAGAAGAAAAAATGACACTATTCATGCATTTTTTAGATTGGATTTCGACCGTTGGATCGCACTTTGACACGTAGCACTTCCTTGGCCCTTGGATTGTGTGTGCCGACCTCTTTGGCCACCAAAGTCAAAAAAATGACTTCATCCATGATGTCACAAGCTTCTACTTTATGGCCGGTACCGATAAAATTCCCAGTTCGGTGTTCTAATCGCGTAATCGTAACGAATCTCAAAAATACGGGAGCATAGTTTTGAAGTTCTATTCTTCCTCTGTAGGAATATCTGGGTTAATGAAATTTATGATCCCATTAAGGGCATTCCGTAGTCTGCTGAAGTTTTTTGGTCAGATGCCAACGGTTACGGAAATAACTTCCGGAAGTGCCAGCTTCTAGATAATAATTCGCTGGTTCGTAATATGTTATGACCTAAGAAACATAATTCCTAGTTTGTCACAACTAATTCGTTTTCTATAGGTTCGCATTTGTACTATCTGCCCTTTTTCTTATTTATCCTGTCTCTTAATGACCCCACCGGTCTCGGAAATGACTTCGGAGATAGCTCACTCAGGGATAAAATTCTACTCGTTTATAAAAAGTCCAGATGTTAATGACCTAGTGTCCATGTTTTGAGATAGGATTTTATTTCTACCCGTTCTTGAATGTCATGTTGGCTCTTTACCATATATAATATTATTTAATCATAAATATCTAGATATTATTTTGAAATAACCTAAACCCTTTTCACACTATATTATTAATTATTCTTTTTATTATTTATTTAATAATTTTTGGCTCCCCCTTAATTAATTATTTTTAATTATTTTCCTAATTCAATTTACTTTATATCTTAATCTAAACAATTAGCCATTAATTACTTAATTAGCCACTTACGAATTGTTGATAATTTTCTTTTTTAGGATAAATTATTATCTCACAACTATTTTACTTACATTGGTATTTTATATCCCATGTAAAATATTAAAAATCATGGGGCCAAAAAGTGCTTTTAATAATATTATATTTATGCCTCTCAATTTTTCAAGAAAATAATCCCAAAAATTCCTAAAATTAGAGACAACAAACTTCCTAAATATTTGTTGCCATATGGGATTTATCATAATATTTTCAGGCCATTTTCTGCCTTATAAAATACATTTTTCACGTATTTTAGCTTTTTTCTTTTCCAATTTTCATAGGAATTACCTTAGAAAATAAGATAATTATTACTTATTCTTTGAGACCACATATTCACCTATTTCCAATAGGTAATATGTACTAAAATATAATATTCCGGATAAATAAGTATCCGGGTATTACATTTCTCCCCCCTTAAACAAAATTTCGCCCTCGAAATTTGCTCTCTACCATCTAAACTTCGTACTATCTAAGTTTCGGATGATTTACTTTGGATCTTTATTCCATCTCAGGTTCGACCACAACGATCTTGTCATTTCATACTTTGATATATAGTGTTTCCCGTGGCACCCATATACCGCGGTCAACACCACAAATACCAAAAGTCTCCATGGCGCCCATACACCATGGTAACACAAGATACCTTAAATGTTTCCATGGCGCCCATACACCATGACAACACAAGATACCTCCTACTCATTGATACGATCGCGGTCTGGTGTAATAACTAAGAGATATGCATCGGAAACTAAAATTTTCGCGGCAAGTAAGATAACTACTTATCAAACCGTAGGGAAAATCTATAGGCATGCATTCCTAGGGGATTCCTTACTAAATGAAATAGTACCTTGAACCCTCTCCGGAAGTTCTCTCTCCACCGCATTGGTTAGTGCGTACATTCGGCCTAAGTTCTGTGGTCTTAACCCCGCAGGTTTCTCAAGACAGTCTGCAATAAAATGTCCCGGCTTCCGACATCTGAAGCAGATCCGTCTCCTATCACAGTCCACACCAGGATGGAAATTTCTGCATCTTGGACATGGTCGGGTCTCCGGCATTCTTGAATTGTTTCGCTGCCCAGTCTGGAATGGCCTCTTGCTTTCTCTCTGGGAGTTATCCCATGGTGCTTCTCTCTTTCGTGAGGAATTTTCACGGCTGACCTCGCTTTGCCCTGCATTGCTACGATTGGAAGGTCTAGCCCTCCGTAATTCCTTCAAGTTCCGCTCAATGAGCCTACAGGCTTCAACAACATGTATGAGCTCTTGGAATTGCTGAGAAACAAGTTTCTCCTGAATTTCGTACTTGAGCCCGTACACTAGTATGTTCGCCATACTGCTTCCGTCGTCATCCCTTCTAATGTATGAAGAGTATCGGGATAAGTTGGTGAAACGAGCGAAGTAGTCATCTACTGACTCTTCTTGGCCTTGTCGGATATGTAGGAAGTCCGACTCTTTCATGATCTGCACAGATGCAGGGAAGTATTGCTCATTGAATTTCTCAAGAAATTTTTCCCATGTAATGGGACAATAACGTAGACGTAAAGATGCCGCCACGGTCCTCCACCATCGGTCCGCGTCACCTTCCAGTTTGTAAATCGCTAGCTGAGCCTTACGATTTTCAGGACATTCCATAACCTCGAAGATTTTCTCTAACCTCATTAGCCAGTCCTCTGCTGAATCGAGTTTACCTCGGAAGGTTGGTGGTTTCAGCTTACAAAACTGAGCTACCCAAGTCGTGTAGTAGTCTCGGCCTCTGCGTGGTTGTTGAAGTTGCACCATTGCCCCTCCGAGTCTAGGTGGAGATAATGAATGTTCAACTTCCTCTGATTGTCTTTCTTCCTCTTCTTCTTCATCTTCTTGCTCTTCCTCTGTTTCTTCTTCAGCTTGTCTTTCTACTCGCCTATCAGCACGTAACTCTTCTATCATAGCTTGTTGCTCCTGCAACATGGCCATGACTTCCTGCCATGCGTTTTGATTTGGCAGGTTCTCTCCGTGAGCTTCCGGCACCGGTCCATGTATCGGAATGGGAATCACTCGAGGTTGTCGGCCTCGACCTCTACCTCTGTCTCGGCCTCTGCCTCGGCCTCTGCCTCGGCCTCTGGGAGCTCCGGCTTCTCTTAAATTCGCCATGTCTCATTCTTTTTCTTTATGAGGGAATACGTTTAGATATACAAGGAAGACAACAAGTAGTATATCACAGACTTTATCGTACTTAGCATTTATACTACACATAGACTTTATCGCACTTAGCATTTATACTACACATAGACTTTATCGCACTTAGCATTTATACTGCACATAGACTCTATCGCACTTAGCATTTACACTACAACGAACAGGCACCCGCAATATTTCCCTCATTCAGAACTTCGTTGATTTGGTCTACTCAGAAACAGGTATGGAATTTTGTATCGGGAGTTCCTCTACATGAGTCAAATACTGCATGTACTTATCCTTGTCGGTCTCAAACTTTCATCCGGCGTGGCCCAGCTCTATATATAAGCTCTGGGTTAGGATTGAAATTACCGTCCAGTACAAACTGGCGATTATCAGAGTTATCAGAATTATCAGAGTTATCAGACACTGATATCAGGGTTATCAGAATTATCAGGGACTGATGTTGATATAGGTACCGATGATGGATTCACCGGCTGTGGATCAGAGTAATGTACCAACAGAGGGTGGTACACCGGTTTAGAATGGTATACCGGTTCGGACTGGTATACTCAAATAAGGTAGTACACCGACTTAGGCTTATATCAGTACTCATTTTCAAAACATGCTCTTTTAAAAAGGCGTAGAGCCTAACTCCGTTACTCAAACCAATTTGGCCAGGTAGGTGTCTATCATGGGAGCCTCACCGTGTTAGGGTGACTGATTGGCTGATCCACATAGACTAGCCCTGCCTTCGGCACCAAAAGGTTTGGAATAACTTAGTCAGATCTATGCCAGGACAACTGCTCTGATACCAAAATTTAACATCCTATTTTCAAAAGCAGTATATATATTTTTTTCATCAGAGTAGAGCATCGGAGCGTAAGAGTAACTGATACTTATATTTCAAAATGCCGTAAGTCTGGCTGATTATAGTAACGGTACATTATACCGAGTGGTTTCAAAAGTAAATAACAACGGAGGAAAGTCTTCAGCCGGGTCTCTATGCGGCCTGCTTGCCTTTCTCCTCGGTCCTCGTTCCTCCTGAACCTGACGCTATATTAAGAGCTAAGGTCCAATGCATACGGACCCCAGGTAACGATTAACCTCATGTTTACATACACCACATAGACAATATATGAGCATACTAACAAGCATATCCCAACAGCGCATAAGCCCCCTGGCAGATGTGTCGCACTTAGCATACGTTTCGCACCTAGCAATTATTTCGCACCTAGCAAGATTCGTACTTAGCAACGTAACCCTAAGCACCCGGCAAGCATAATAACAAAGACAATGAGCATACCACAGAGCTATCGACTACCTCACATAGACATACCATACACATAGCACATAAACGCATACAATAAACATCAGGGTTAGTGTTACAGTACGCGAACGTACCTTCGTTGACAAAAAACGGCACGTTTGACAGAAAACGGTACTTCTGACAGAAAACAGTGAATTGACAGCGGTACGACAGCGGTTCGTGATTACAGATATCCTATAAGGATAATATCATATTTATAAAGATTTGGCATCATAACAGGCATTTTAGGTACAAATTACCATTTTGCCCCTGACCCCCTAATCGGCGGAATCTCGCCACAGCTTCGCTATTTTGACTCTGATCTTCCAAAATTTTTCCATAACTCTTTTCCCAACATATTTTTCGAAATATATATCATATTTAACCCAAAAATATGATATCTACAATATATTGGAAGATTAAAGATCAAAACAACATTTCTACTATAACTACCGAACTAAACACCGAAGCTTAAGACTCGGGACCGAAGAACTTACCCAGGGCTCCGCTAGACTTTCTCCGGGATCCTCCTTCTCTCTAACCTCTCTCTAGGATTCTAAATTTTGGTGTGAAATGAGAAGAAGAGGTGATGGCTATTTATAGAAGAAAAAATGACACTATTCATGCATTTTTCAGACTGGATTTCGACCATTGGATCGCACTTTGACACGTGGCACTTCCTTGGCCCTTGGATTGTGTGTGCCGATCTCTTTGGCCTCTAAAGTCAAAAAAAATGACTTCATCCATGATGTCACAAGCTTCTACTTTATGGCCGGTACCGACAAAGTTCCCAGTTCGGTGTTCTAATCGCGTAATCTTAACGAATCTCAAAAATATGGGAGCATAGTTTTGAAGTTCCATTCTTCCTCTGTAGGAATATCTGGGTTAATGAAATTTATGATCCCATTAAGAGCATTCCGTAGTCTGCTGAAGATTTTTGGTCAGACGCCAACGGTTATGGAAATAACTTCCGGAAGTGCCAGCTTCTGGATAATAATTCGCTGGTTCGTAATATGTCCTGACCTAAGAAACATAATTCCTAGTTTGTCACAACTAATTCGTTTTCTATAGGTTCTCATTTGTACTATCTGCCCTTTTTCTTATTTATCCTGTCTCTTAATGACCCCGCCGGTCTCGGAAATGACTTCGGAGATAGCTCACTCCGGGATAAAATTCTACTCGTTTATAAAAAGTCCAGATGTTAATGACCTAGTGTCCATGTTTTGATATAGGATTTTATTTCTACCCGTTCTCGAATAATATTATTTAATCATAAATATCTAGATATTATTTTGAAATAACCTAAACCCTTTTCACACTATATTATTAATTATTCTTTTTATTATTTATTTAATAATTTTCGGCTCCCCCTTAATTAATTATTTTTAATTATTTTCTTAAATCAATTTACTTTATATCTTAATCTAAACAATTAGCCATTAATTACTTAATTAGCCACTTACGAATTGTTGATAATTTTCTTTTTAGGATAAATTATTATCTCACAACTATTTTACTTACATTGGTATTTTATATCCCATGTAAAATATTAAAAATCATGGGGTCAAAAAGTGCTTTTAATAATATTATATTTATGCCTCTCAATTTTTCAAGGAAATAATCCCAAAAATTCCTAAAATTAGAGACAACAAACTTCCCAAATATTTGTTGCCATATGGGATTTATCATAATATTTTTAGGCCATTTTCTGCCTTATAAAATACATTTTTCATGGATTTTAGCTTTTTTTCTTTTCCAATTTTCATAGCAATTACCTTAGAAAATAAGATAATTATTACTTATTCTTTGAGACCACATATTCACCTATTTCTAATAGATAATATGTACTAAAATATAATATTCCGGATAAATAAGTATCCGGGTATTACACCTTCCAAATAAATTTTTTCAAAGATAAATTTATAATATAGTACCCTTTTGGGGGGAAAATATCTTTGGATTTCGTTTTGTAGAATTCCACAATTTGTTGAGCAGTAAATTTAGGACGGTTGTTGTTGGCTTTATTTGGTACAGTAAGCATGGCTGTGATAAGTCCACCAGTGCTGGTCTCCGCGATCACATCAAAATAGTCTGCGATTCTTACATTTTCATCATCCGCCAGTTCCTGACTTCCATCACAAAATTGAAAACCAAATCATTAGTATTAATTATTATCATCATTATTATTATATTCAATAACTTCGATTATGCTGCTCAGAACAATTAGGGCAAAACTTATATCCATTTGTTTATGTTCATTCCTTCCGGTTTATCAATAAAATCTCAACATTCAAATTTTTATCATAAATACGATCATGATTAACAAATTTGATATATGTGGCTCTATTAGGAAAATTTGGGGTTAAGGTATCATTCGAATATGATAAGATCATTATGACAAAGAACAATGATCTAATAGGAAAGGGTTATTTTAATCAGGGTCTTTATGTACTAAGTGTTGATGAAAATAATGACAAGACATATTCCTCTTTTGCTTACTTGATTGATTCCTTTGATTTATGGCATTCTAGACTAGGACATATACTTAGATCTTATATAAAGAGATTACTAGTTCGTTTAAAAGACCCGAGGTCGCAAAGCCTTGGGTAAAAATAACACTTGGTGCTATTATTGTGCTTAAATGGGTTTTAAGCTTTTGAAAACCAAAACTTTGGAATTATATGAAAAATGGAAAAACCCCATGAAAGAAAGATTACCGGTTCATATAAGTCACTTAACGGTAAATGGCCCGAAAAAAATCCAACAAGTAACTAATAACCCTGTTATTCATAAAAAAGTTACTGTCATGCCTTTTTCGGTCGTATCCATTTTAATTGCAATACATTTGGAATAATTTTTGGGATTAATATTCATGATGTTAATAAATATAAAGTGTGTGCAGAAACAAAACAAACTTGGAAAATAAATTTTGTTACTCAAAGAGAAACTGAATTGTCGTCTTTAATGCACACTGGCTTAGGAGATTTAAAACAAACTGAGACAAGAGGTGGAAAGAGATATTACTTTACTTTTATTGATAATTTTCAATATATACTAGAGTATATTTACTTAGAAATATGAGGCCTTTAAAAAATTCCTTTTATACAAGGCAAAGATTGAAATCAAGTAGATAAAAAGAGTTAGGTCAGATAGAAGAGGGGAATACTTATTGCTTAATTATTATTTTTTGAAAGGAAGGAATAATCCATGAAGTAACTCCTCCATACTCACCTGAATCTAATGGTGTTGCCGAAAGGACAAATAGAACCCTAAAAGAAATGATAAATGCTTTACTTGTAAGTTCTGCCAAACCTAATAACTTGTGGGGGGGAAGCCTTATAATCTGCATGTTTCCTGCAAAATAGAATACCCCATAGGAAAACAAAGAAGACACCATATAAGTTGTGGAAAAGGTTTTACACCATACTTGAAATATTTGATAGTGTGAGGTGTCTAGCAAAAGTATTATTACCTGATCCTAAAAAGAAAAAGATAGGTTCTAAAACTACTGATTGTATGTTTATTGATTGTGCTCAACAGAGTCCTGCATATCATTTTGAAAAGTGATATTTTAGAACACAATAAGATTATTGAAACTAAAGATGCAGAATTTTTTGATAGTATTTTTCCTTTAAAAGTTGAGCATATTCCTAAGAGAGTAGTTGAACAATTTTCTAAAAAAAAAAAAAATCAAATGAAGATGTGGTTGAAAACTTACGGAGAAGTAAAAGACATAGAAAACAAACATCTTTTGAAGATAATTTTTATACATATTTAGTACAAGGCAAACCTAAAATTATTATAAAGTCATTTCTTCTCTAGATGCAAAGTTTTTGCAAGAATCTATTAAAACTGAGATAGACTCTTTGAATCAAAACATTTAGTAGACTTGCCCTTAGGAGAAAAACCTATTGGGTGTAAATGGGTGTTTAGGAAAAAATATTTTCCTAATGGATCCATAGACAAATATAAATCTAGATTAGTAGTAAAAGATTTTACCCAAAAGAAAAATATCAATTACAAAGGTGAATTTATCAATTGTATTTTCTCCTTGAGATTCAAATAGATCAAGTGTGAATCTTGAGATTTCATTTAGGGATCATAATATACCCTAATATAAATATTGAATTTTAGTAAATGAATACTAAAAATACAAAGGTGGATTTATCAATTGTATTTTCATCCAAATTTCACTTTGGAATTAATTAACCAATGGTTAATTATGTGACTACATATTAGGATCTATAAAATGTGATATTAAATCACATAAAATAATAACTATTATAGATGATCATAAGGCAATTAGAGAATATCTAATAAAGGAAATGATTTTCGAAAATCAAGATGCAATTATAATAAAATTGTCATGATTAAGCATAATCTTAATTTAATCATGAGAGGCAATTAAATGACAAAGAAATTGTAATATCCAAATAATTATTTGTCTCAAATATTATATTTCGATAAATAATATCTTAAATATTATATTTGGATAAGTAATGCCTATTTAAAATAGGTGAATATGTGGTCTCAAATTTTCTATTAAGTTTATTTTATTTTCTAGGCAATTTCTCCCTAGAATTAAGGTGATTGAAGATTTAATTTTCTAAATCTTATTAGGGATCATAAAATATCCTAAGATTATCATAATCGAGTATAATCTTAACTATATCATAAAGGTAATTAAATATCATCAAAATACCTAAATCAATTGGAGAAAATTATCAACAATTATTGGACAATTAAATTTGCAATAATTAAAATATTTATGTAATTTTTGAAATTAATTGATAATTAATTTTAAAAGGGCATAATTAAGAATATATCAACTTAATTAATATCCAAATGATATCTAAAGGCCAAAATTAGTACACAAGGGGTTTTTAATCATCAAGATTAATATTGTAACCTATCAAATTTTGACAATAGGCCTAATAACCCCTAAAACACTATATTAGAAATATTAACCAAGATTAATTTATCCTCCCTTAAATTATTTTAAAGTGGCGAAAATTACTAATTAAAGAGGCTAAGTAATTTCATTAATTCTTAATCCTAAATCATTAACAAATATCATCAATAGTGTTTAGATTTTTCCAATCCAAATCAAAGGCTTGGATTAAATTTAATAAAGCTAATCTAAAGGCTTTAAATTTGATTTCATAAAGCATAATCCATGTGAAATTAAATCCACCAATGAAGGGTTTTCTTCTTGATTTCATGAGACAATTAAAAATGCAAATAAAGAGGAAAAATAAAGGGGGGGTACACGGCCCTTTGGAGAAAAAAAATCTGAATTAAGATTTTGAAATACTTAATTTAATTAAACAAGGATAATTACACTACATACATGTCTTAATCAAGCTTTAATGCATGAAGACTTTATAGGCATATGGAAGAGGATAGGAGTACTATGTGGTTAGAACTCTTAATGACATGGAAGAGGATTAATTCAAGACACAAGTGAATGAGAATCTATACAAAATAAATTGTAGTTTGAAATGTTAATCATAGATCAAATATAATGAGTTATTATGAACAAGCATATTTTAAGCTTAAATTTGGTTGTTTTAAAAATCATTTTCCTCAACTTTTGTGAATTGTATTTAAGTGATTAAATTGTTTAAAAAAGACCTTAAATTAAGTCATAAAATTGAGATTTGAGAAGTGAAGAAGAAATTTGAATAAAACTACCAACTTGCAACAAACTATATAAGCTTTTGGTGTAACTAAAAATTGAAATAAGAAAATTAGAAGAGGAGGGAGTAGAAGTCAGTTTTTAGGGATTGAGGGGTGAAATTAAACTTCTTAGTTAAGTTAAAATCCAAAGGTTAAAATTGAAGGAAAGTTGTTAGGAAGTTAACCCACAAATTGCTATAAATAGAGAGGTTATGCCTTCACAATTCTTCACACCAATCAGCACAAAGTGAACTGATTATAGAAGCTAGAGAGTGAGTAGAGTGAATTCTTGAAGCAAGAGGAAAGAAGGAGCAAAGTTCTAGGTAAGTTCTTGAGCTCTAGCTTTGTAGTTTATAGCTTAAATGTTGTTTTGATTTATAATCTTCCAATTATATTTTGGTTTTCATGTTTTTGTGGTTAAAATTGGCTTTATTTTGAAAAAATGATGAAGAAGAAGTTATAGCAAAAATTTTGGAAGATTATGGTCAAAATAGCGAAGCTCTGGCGAAAATTTATCGGTTAGCGATTTCTGAAAGCAATTATAAAAACGTTGGAATCTCATGTTGAAGATGATGTTCTAAAATTCTGAGAAAATTCATGTTCAGAGTAGACATATAGAGATTTCCCAATATACATATATCATGACATTTTGAGTTTTGTGCTAGGAGTTAAAAATTCTTCAAAATGGGCTACGTTTTCTGGAAATGTTCTGGGCAGAGGATGAACATGTGAAAACTGGGAAGTGTTCATAGAATCTGGGCAATAACCAATATTTTTTCTTAATATTATACATCCTAAGGATTCCAAGGAATTTTACGGATCCTCATTTCGATTTTTGTAGATTTAATTATGATTTTTCAAAGTTAATCAAAAATTCTGCCCAGAAATTCAGTATTGCGTTTTTGAGAAAATGTAAGGGCAAAATTGTAATAATGAATACACCAAGGGTAGAAATATCAAAATGGGTGGAAATAACCTTTTTGATATTATTTTAAGAGATAGAATATTAGTTGTGATATTATGGGAAAAAGGAATAATCCAACAATAACGTATAGGATATCCGGGAAGTCCGGAGTCGAATCCAAAAAGTCGGGCAAGTTGGCCAATGCGCGGTAAAAGGTACGGACACATATTGTAACCTTAACTCTTATATTTATTGTATGCCTATATATGATAGTTGTGTTCATATACTAAGACTCTATCTTAAATTGTTATTTATACATTCAAATATATACAGGTTATGGTTTTAATAATGCCGTTAGAGTTTTCCTAGCGCTGAGGACACGATAGGCCATCGTGGCACTGGTGAATAGTGCAGACTGGGATAACATGCATACTGCAAGGGTTGTGCTATGTTATTGCCTTACATATTGTTAATGTTTTGAAAATGAGATTTTGTACTACTGTTATATCTGTCATACATATACTGTTTACATAAGTATAAGGTTAACCGTTACCTAAGGTCCGATGGGCATTGGACCTTAGTCTTAAACTAATAGTTCAGGAAAGGATCAAGGATCAGAGAAGGCACTAGTAGATGGAACCGTAAAAAGACGCCGATGGACGGAGCCGTGAGGAGGCACCGATCAAAGAACACTACTAAAAATTTCGGTTTTTGCTACGGAAAAAATCCGTAGCAAAAACCCATTTTTCCGTAGCAAAACATTTTTGCTACGGATTTTGTCCGTAGCAAAATATCTCGTCGCAATTGCTACGGATATTTATACCCGTAGCAAATTTGCTACGGATTTTAAGGTCCGTCGCAATTGCGACGGATGTTAAAATCCGTAGCAATTTGCTACGGATTTTTTTCCGTAGCAATTTGCTACGGAAATAAATATCCGTAGCAATTTGCTACGGAAAAAATCCGTAGCAAATTTGAAAATTTGCTACGGATATTTTTTCCGTAGCAAATTTCACAAATTTCGAAATTTGCTACGGATTTTTTCCGTAGCAAATTCCGGAATTTGCTACAGATTTTTTTTTAGCAGATTTGTTTTTCCGTAGCAAATTTCAGAATTTGCGGAGATTTTCTTTTCGGTAGCAATTTTTAAATTTTTTTAATAGAAAATTAAATACAAATAGTAAAGTAATGTACCATGAATATATTAACGATAAAAAAGAGTTTACATAGTGAAAACACAATATATATATAATTCGTAGCAACAAACAAATACAAAAAAGTAGTAGCAACAAGCAAATACAAAAAAGTAGGCTAAAAGCAAAGATTGTGATCATCGTCATCACCAAGATGGTCATCATCACCAGGAGTCGACCCGGAACCCTCGTCTTTCATAAGGGACATGATTTGAAGCCGCATCGCCCTCATCATCTCATTCTCGCCTGAGTCATCTCTTGTCGCATCATCGCCCGTTCTCGTTGCAATGCCCGCTTGATCGATCTTGTTCCCGCGTAACGCCGCTTGATCGATCTTGTTCCGAATCATCTCGCGTCGCCTCATCATCTCCGTTTCCGAGCGCCCGCCGGCTCATCGTCTCCCGTTCCCGGGTCATCGTGTTGCTTGCTCCTCCACCAACGCCTTCATCTTCTTTAGCTCATCTAGAATTGATTAGTACATTTATTATTTGTACTTCATTTGAATGGACAAGAGAATGAAAATTATCAAAAACAAATGTATTATGTTTACCCGAAGAAACCCCTACAAAGTGCCGGATGAGAGGCGCTTTGTTTGCTTCTTCGGTCGGGCGACTCACCGTATCCAAAGACCCCCCTTCTTGTCAAATCCGCCGTAGCCTCAAAGAACGACTCTCGTTATCGGATATAGAGGATGAGGGTCAAGATCACGCCGCGAGGCTCTCTCCTACGACAGCTTCTCAAAGTTTTCCTACAAGCAAACAAATACATAACAAATAAGACATGTAAAATGAAATAAATATGGTGGTGCATAAAACAAGTAATAAAGGCAATAAATGTCTAACCGCTATTTGTTGCGCCCTTGGATTAATTCATTGCCTCTCACTCCTTCAGATCGTCGGGAATGGGTCCGCGAAAGGTAACCCACTCAACCGATCCCACTGGAGCTTCCCAGCACTCTACCAAAGAAACGCAAATGATGACCTTAATTAATTACTTCAAAGTACAAAATATTGAATACGTAAATAGAAAATAACGTGTACTTACAACTTTGCGTCGATGCTCACTAATTGATATGGAGCCGCCAACATATGATGGTCCTTACATTTTGGCCCTATTTTGCTTATTTTTCGCACTTATGGTCTTAAACTTGTCATTGTTTTCCCAATTGCCAAATAATTCATCTTTAGTGTCCTGTGGAAGCCAATATGTCTTGCCTCTCGACCTTCTCAATGCATAGAGCTTTCGACGCACCATCACGCTGGCCCTGTGGTTATAAGCTTTTTTCAGATTTTCAAGATGCTCAGGCAACGTCATATGCTTATCCTGAAAATCAATAACGAACAATTAGTGCTCAAAATTTTAAAAATACTTAATTAACACGCATAAAAAAAATAACTTACCAATAACTCCTTGAACCAATCTCGTTGCGTCTTAGAAATCTCTCGTCCACGCGGTCCAAGCTTGAGTGTAATTACGGGATATTTGGTCCGACATGAAAGTCGCCACCGGAGTATCAGGAGCAAATCTGAAAACAGAGATTATCATGCAAATATTAGCATACAAACCAATTAGAAAAGAAAATTGTAACATTACAGGTAACTTGGCATGGCTTACTCGTTGCCGTCAGGACGGATCCAAAGAAACCCTGTCTCAGGATCTCTTGAGCCCCGCATTGGTACCTCGAGGAACTACCTTCTTCCCCGACGTGGTTCCGAGGCGACGGTGTGCTAAGGAAGAAATGTGAAATATTGAAGATGTTTGTACATAGATGGTTTCAAGAAACTAAACAAATGTAAATCAATCGAAATGGTAAAGTAAACTGTTGTCCCCCTTGCCGTGCATCGGGGGTAGCCGCCGTGACGACGATGTATAAAGTGACGGTGAAGATGACAAATATCCCGACGGTGACGACGAAAAATCAAATAGTGGCACCTCTGGAGAAGAGCTTAGCCCTCTGCCTCCATATGGAGCAGTTGGCGTCGCCCTACCCCCTCTTATAGTACGAGGTCGGGCTCGACACTGCCACGTCCACTACCTGAACGTCCTCCTAGATGCTCCATCTCTGAACACTTATAGACATCATGGCAAAAAATATATATAAAAAAGATATTTAGTTAATATGACAGTAGCAAAGAAACAAAGTATGTAGTATAACATATCGTCATAAACAAAGAACTAACACAAATCAACCGGACGATTCCTGTTCATCGACATCTACTTGCATGTCTTCATCTGAACTCTCATAGTCGTCGAACTCGATTCACTATCGAGAAGCTCATTTTCGCCTCATCCTCATCGTCGATTTCTCATCGTCAATTTGTATAGGAATCAACTCTAACTCCGCACGAGAATCAAAGAGATTGCTTGGTACTTCGTCATCGAAGATGTTTATGGGCAAAGCACATGTTCCACATCGCTTGGAAAGGTTCAGCCATACGTCATTTGATTCCGGCTCTTTCGACTTTGGTATAATATTTCGTGCTTTGGTTTTAATAACTCCCGTCCACCCTTGGTGAGATGTAGGGTATGGTGTATAGTAAACTTGTTCCGCCTTTGTTGAGCAAGGATGAATGGGTCATAACCAACGTATATCTCCTTGTCCAGTGGATCTCAATATTTCCATGTTTGTCCACTTTTGTCCCACGCGGACTGTTATCAAACCACTCACACTTAAAAAGGGTCACCACATTGTCCCATTGGTAACTCAGCTGAATTATCTCAACTAACTTCCCGTAGTAGTCAATCTCCACCCCGTCAACTTGGTCACCTCGACAACATACACCGTAATTGCAACATAGTGTACCTGTGTTCGCGTCAATGATTGCAAATCGATACCCATTGATTATATATTTGTTGCATCGGGTAACTGTCATTGCAGCTCCATAAGATAAACTCCACGCAACTTCATTGGGATCTGATGGATTTTCCAAGATATAGGATCGAAACCATTTTGGAAACTCAGAATTCGTGAATTGATCAACTTGGGACACCGACATTGAAGGATTTTCCGATCGGACCCAATTAGAGAAGTAATCGTAACAAAAAACTGAAGTTAATATTTTAATACTTACCGCAATAGTAAAAAGAAAAAAAAAACTTACTCTAGGTACTGGGCGGCCTCTTCACAGTTGTTTAGAATGTACCACTCCGCAACTCGCTTATCTTTTCCGTCAAGAGTTGACCTCCAACGTTTTCCCACGACTCGCCCTGGAAAATTAAATATTGCTTTTTGATCCCTTGTATCAGCTGCATCATCGTTGCGAGGTACCCCTCTCCATCTTGACATCATTTCGTGGGGATAATAGTATGACGCAAATTTTGCGGCCTCTTCGACTAGATAAGCTTCAAAGCAATAGATCCTTCAACGTACCTTGTATTTTTGATCTTGTGCTTAAGTGTGCGTAAAAACCTACAATGGAATATCGAGCTAAAGTACCATGTCGGTCAATTAATAACAAGCGCAAATCAATATATATATTACCTCTCAAACGGATACATCCATCTATACTGTTGCGGGCCTCCTACCTTTGCTTCGTAGGCCAAGTGAACGAGCAAATGTTCCATTGAGTCAAACAAGCTAGGAGGAAACACCATTTCTAACTTACATAGCGTTATGGGCATGCATGCCTCCAGGTGTCGTAACTTTTCAACATTAAGCTCTAAAGCACAAATTTCTCTAAAGAACATGGACAACTCCGTTAGAATAGACCATACATGCTTCGGTAGTGCTTTGAAGGCCCACGGCAACAATCTCTGGAAAAAAACATGACAATCATGACTCTTCATCTTGTTCAACTTCACCTCGTTCATGTCGACACATCTTTTCCAGTTTGACGCATAACCGTCAGGGAGTTTCAGATCTTTAACCCATTGCAACAATTCTAAATTCTGCTCTTTATTGAATGTGTACGGCGCTCCGGGTTTGGAAATTCGTCAAAGTGCCACCGTCCACCAAATGCAAAGCAGGCCTTCTACAAATCGCTTCAACGTCCAATCTTGCGTTGACCGTGTCTTTCGTCTTGCCCTTGGTGTCCATCACGGTGTACGAGAATATTGCAAAACACATTCCTCTCAATATGCATGACATCGAGGTTGTGTCTTAACAATTGATCTTTCCAATATGGTAGTTCCCGAAGATACCGCATTTGTTCCAATGATGATCAATGCCGTACCCCTCGGGTTCGCTTGAAGCAACCCCCTTCGACACTCGGAATGTGCTTGACCCCGTCCCATATTTCTTGTCCACTTAAACGACGAGGTGGATCTCGCTCGTTCGACAACCTTCCGCGTGAAGTCTTTTCTATTTCTCCTAAACGGATGATCGGGGTAGGAATCGTCGGTGCCTATCAAACCAACCGACCTTGCAACCGTGTTCCAAGCTAAAACCCATGTTCGTTCAAGACATACCGGCATGCGAGCTTTCTCGACGTTTTCCAGCCACTCAACATCCCATATGCAGGGAAATCATTTATCGTCCACATTAAGGCAGCCCGCATGGTGAAATTCTGACTTAATGATATATCATACGTAAGAACACTTTCACTCCACAACATTTTCAACTCGTCTATCAAAGGCCCGAGGTACACATCTATCTTCTTTTTGGGTTCGACGGCCCAGGGATTAACGCGTTAAGGAAAAAAAACTCTCTTCTCATGCACATAGAAGGTGGGAGGTTGTATGGAGTCACAATGACTGGCCAACAGGAATAATTTCTGCCCGTATTGTTGAAAGGAGCGAACCCATCTAAACATAGACCAAGACGAACATTACGGGGATCCATAGTGTAATACCCGGATAATTATTTATCTGGAATATTATATTTCGATAAATAATACCTATTGAAAATAGGTGAACATGTGGTTTCAAATAATAAGTAATAATTATCTTATTTTCTAAGGTAATTACTATGGAAATTAGGAGAGATAAAGAGCTAAAATGTATTTTTAGAGAATTAAATGGCCTAAAAATATTATTATAAATCCCAAGAGGTAGTAAAATATTTATAAAAAATTAGAAAGTATGTTGTCTCTAATTTTAGGAATTTTTGGGATAATTTCCCTTGAAAAATAATGAGGAAAAATTAAGTATTATTTTGGGATCATAAGTGACCCCATGATTTTTAATATTTTACATGGGATATAAAATACCAATGTAAGTAAAATAGTTGTGAGATAATGATTTATCCTAATTAAGAAAATTATCAAAAAATTAGTAAGTGGCTAATCTTGTAATTAATGGGATAATTAAGGTATAAAGAAAATGAATTAAAAATAATTTAAATAATTATTTTTAATTGGAGAAATTAGAAATTATTAAATAAATAAATAAATAATATTAATAAAATATTTTATGCTTAGAAAAATAAATAAAAAATAAAAGAAAAATAAATAAATATCTAGATATTTTGAATAAAATAATAATATATATGGTAAAAAGAGCCAACAAGACATTTGAGAATGGATAGAAATAAAATCCTACACCAAGGTATAGGGATGTAGTCTAAGTCATCTGGACTTTTTATAAACCAGTGAAATTCTATCTCGGATTGAGCGGTCTCCGAAGTCAGTTCTGGAACCAACAAGGTATTTAAGACACCGGATAGGAGAGAGAAAATGCAGATAGAGGATTTAGAGTCAATACTGAAACAAGTAGTTGCCGTGAATTAGGAATCTAGTGACTTAGGTCGATCATATTACAAACCGGTGGATTTTTGCCTAGACGCCGACGCTTCCGAATTCAATTCCGAATCAAGACGTCGTCCTAAAATCTTTAGCAGATAACGGAATACCCTTAATGGGATCATAAATTTCATTAAACTAGATATTCCTAATGAGAAAGAAAGAAACTTCGAAACTCTGCTGTCAGCATTTCGCGATTTGTCAAGATTACGCGTTTCGAACACCGGACTGAAACTTTATCGGTACCGGCTCAGATGTCACCATCAAGATGACATCATTTTGTTGACTATTGGGGAGGGGGAGGTCGGCACAAGCAAATGGAGGGCCAAGAGTGTTTTGTCCTCAAAAATGCGATCCTACGGTCCATATTCGTCAGACAAAAGTTCAAATTATTTACCGTTCTGCCATCCGTCTCTTCTATAAATACCAAGCTCCTCTTCTTCATTTTTCACACCAAAAATCTGCCCCTTAGAGAGAAGTTAGAGAGAAGGGAGAGCTCTTGAAGTTCTAAGCCAAAGCCGGGGTAAGTTCTTCGGTCCTTAGTCTTTAGTTTCGGTAGTTCTTTCGGTAGATATAGTAGGAATGCTAGATTTATCTTTAATTTTTCAAGATAGTCTAGATATCATATTTAGGGGTAAATATGATATATATTTCAAAAATATGATGAGGGAAAAGATCTATCAAAATTCCGGGAGAGATAGAGCGAAAAAACAATAAGCTCGCGAAATTCCGCCGATTAGGGGTTCAGGGGTAAAATGGTAATTTGTACCTAAAATGCCTGCTATGCTGCTAGATATTGATAAATATTATCCTTATAGGATATCTGAGATAAACGTACCGCTGTCGTACCGCCGTCGTACCGTTGTTTCACCCGCTGTCAAAAAGTACCATTTTTCGTAAAAGTGCCGTTTTCCGTCAACAAAGGTAAGTTCGCGTACGGTAACACTAAATCTGATATTTATGGTATGCGTATATGTGCTATGTGTATTGTGTGTGTATAGTTGTTATGGGAGCGACACATGTAGGAATGGTTCATTTGTTATGCTGATATACTGTATATGTAAATATGAGGTTAACCGTTACCTGGGGTCCGTATGCATTGGACCTCAGCTCTTAACATAGCGTCGGAGTTCGGGAGGACCAAGTACCGAGGAGAAAGGCAAGCAGCCGCATAGAGATCCGGCTGAAGATCTTTTCTGTTGACACGGCATGGCTGTTGCCGGGGAGACACTTTTGTTGTTATTCACTTTAAAAACTCTCGGTCATTGTACCGTTTTTGTAAATCAGACAGACTTACGGCATTTATAAATATATGTATCGTTACTCAATCGCTCCGATGCTCTACTCTGATGAAAAAAATATATACTGCTTTTGAAAATGGGATGTTACACATAGCAAAGAAAGGATTCGCCTCGTCAAATTTACGCCAAGCTTCGGCATCAGATGGATGCATCACAAAGTTCTCATCCCTACGATGCTCCGGTGCCATCTCACGTGAGCAAAATTTGTTTGTTCGGATGCATACAATCTCGTAAGTCCGGGCACAGAGGAAAGTACCACATCTTGCTTAATGCATGACGGGTCATTTTCCTTCCTTTCCCCACAACTTTATATCCGTCATCTCCACAGAATTTGCAATTGGTCACTCAAGATCATCCTTGTAATACAACATACATCCTCTCGGGGCAAAGAATGGATTTTTTCACATCCAAGCCCAAGCTCTTTCACCTTTTCTTTTTGCTTGGTAAAAGTCCTTCGGCAAATTATTGTCTTTGGAACAACCTTACTCATGATCTGCATCATTTCGTTGTAATTCCTCTCACTCATATAGTGATCGGTCTTCAAGCTTAGTGTTGCTAGGGTAGCCGATAGCGATGAATATTCACTATTTTCAAAGTGGTCGCAACCTTCCCATAACGGACGTTGTGCTTCTTGAAGCATTTTATAGAACCTAGCGGCTTCCGGATGAGGATCCTCACCCATGTTTGATGGTTGAGGATGGGTACCGGTCTCCTTTCCCATGTATGACGGTTCAAAGCATGAGTAACGGGATCAAAATATTGGCCGATCGACGGTCCCGCGGCATCCATAACCAACCGCTCATATTGATTAAGGTTTTCTCGATGACTACCGTCCCCGTAATAACCACTCGGTGTCCGTCGGACTTCGCCATGACATTCCCAACATTCATAATCTCTAATGAATCCCTTTTGACACAAATGAATTCCCGACCGTGTCCGCATCTCGTAAATCTTAAACACTTACATTTGGCACACGGACACTTGATCTCCCTACTTGAATTATTTGAATTCGCCAAAGCAAATTGGACGAACTCTTCCAAACCCGCCAAGAATGCTAGCGTTAGTTCTCTTCTATCGTTAGACGATTGTACATCCAACTTCTATCATGGTTGCCTTCCATACTTCCTAGCTAGTTCAGTTACTAACCTAATTAACATCTCAACATACCACAAATATATATAAGTCGCCTCTTATGCCTACCAATTGTCACTTAATCAAGAAAGTGAAAAACAAACACATGCATTGAACAAAGAACATATTCCAAAGAAGCAACTGAGAGAATGAGGATAGCACACTAGAACATGGGGACATGCATGTGGAGGGGGCAAACAAAGAATACTAAGTATTTTGGAGTTTCTAACATATATGGGCTAGATCAAAGAGATTACTTAACATTTAATCAAATTTATTGTATAACTTGTTAAACATAGATTGAAATAAAAAATTTAAATGAAATATTTTTTAAACAAATTACTAACAGTCATTTTTATAATAGCTTAAATCAAATAATAAATTCTACTAATTTTTATAACACATACAAATGTGATTATTCTTCAATGTCACACCTTCCTCCTCCCAAAGGTTGACATTAATTAATTAATTGTCTTATCCCTAAATTTTATTTCCAAACACTTCACTTTTCTAGTTTCAACATCATCCTATTTAAAGATTTATGTATCAATACCAACTAATACAAAATCTTAATTTTATCACACCAAAATCGAATTGGAATTTCTAAATTCCTAAAAAGTGCTAGATAAAAATACTTCATTATTCATTATTTTCATTATTCCAGCTAAGCAAACATAATACAAAATCTTAAAGTGCTAGAATTGGAATTTCTAAATACTTCATCAATACCAACTAATACAAAATCTTAATTTTATCTTAATTTCACAATTTATCTTATGTAAAAAAAACGATTTAAAATAATGTAATCGATAATCTTCTACCAACATACATATTTTCATAATAAAAAGTGCTAGAATTGGAATTTCTAAATACTTCATCAATACCAACTAATACAAAATCTTAATTTTATCTTAATTTCACAATTTATCTTATGTAAAAAAATGATTTAAACTCATGTAATCGATAATCCCCTACCAACATTGTAATACCCGGATAATTATTTATCTGGAATATTATATTTCGATAAATAATACCTGTTGAAAATAGGTGAACATGTGGTTTCAAATAATAAGTAATAATTATCTTATTTTCTAAGGTAATTACTATGGAAATTAGGAGAGATAAAGAGCAAAAATGTATTTTTAGGGCATTAAATGGCCTAAAAATATTATGATAAATCCCAAGAGGTAGTAAAATATTTATAAAAAATTAGAAAGTATGTTGTCTCTAATTTTAGGAATTTTTGGGATAATTTCCCTTGGAAAATAATGAGGTAAAATTAAGTATTATTTTGGGATCATAAGTGACCCCATGATTTTTAATATTTTACATGGGATATAAAATACCAATGTAAGTAAAATAGTTGTGAGATAATGATTTATCCTAATTAAGAAAATTATCAAAAATTAGTAAGTGGCTAATCTGGTAATTAATGGGATAATTAAGGTATAAAGTAAATGAATTAAAAATAATTTAAATAATTATTTTTAATTGGAGAAATTCGAAATTATTAAATAAATAAATATAAAAAAAATTAATAAAATATTTTATGCTTAGAAAAAAATAAAAATAAAATGTGAAGGTAATTAGAATAAAATAATAATATAATGCGGTGAGTCGGCTTATAGGCGACCGAGGGAAAAGTTAGAAATAAATTCTACAGTAAACCGAAGTAAAAGTCTTTTCGATCGATCAAATTAAGAACAAGTGAATTTTTACACGAAGAAAGAATTTACGTGCGTTGTTTCCGCAACCGAAAACCCTAATTTCAAATAAGACGAAAAGTTGATCGGATAGAGTAGAGTCGATAGGCAAAGTGAGAACCTATAGAAACAATTGCGTCGTTTTAAACACGAGATTAAGTTAGGCAACAACTGGACGTTTTACGATTCAGTGAATTGTTGTCCAGAAGTTGGTTCTATCGGAAGCGATTTCCGTAACCGAACGCGTTTGTCCGAATATCTTCCGACGCACCGGAGAATACCTGGATATGATCAAAAAGAGGATCCAAATAGATAATATGAAAGAGGATGGAAATATCTTCAAAGTTACACGCCCGGATTTTTGAGTTTCTGCAAAATCGCGCGAAACGGACACCGATCGGGTAGCTTTATCGGACCGGAGGCCATAAAGCAAGAGCCATCATGGATGACAACTCATCCATTGACTTTTGGGCTCTTAGATTTCGATCTTGACCATGGAGGGCTAAGAGTGTTTTGTCCTCAAAAATGCGATCCTACGGTCCATATTCGTCAGATTGAAGTTCGAATTATTTACCGTTCTGCCATCCGTCTCTTCTATAAATACCAAGCTCCTCTTCTTCATTTCTCACACCAAAAATCTGCCCCTTAGAGAGAAGTTAGAGAGAGAAGCTCGGAGAAAGTCTCGAGCAAAAATCGGGTAAGTTCTTCGGTCCTTAGTCTTTAGTTTCGGTAGTTCTTTCGGTAGATATAGTAGGAATGCTAGATTTATCTTTAATTTTTCAAGATAGTCTAGATATCATATTTAGGGGTAAATATGATATATATTTCGAAAATATGATGAGGGAAAAGATCTGTCAAAATTCTAGAGAGATAGAGCGAAAACAATAAGCTCGCGAAATTCCGCCGATTAGGGGTTCGGGGGCAAAATGGTAATTTGTACCTAAAATGCCCGTTATGCTGCTAAAAGTTGTTAAATATTATCCTTATAGGATATCCGAGATAATCGTACCATTGTCGAGCCGCCATGTTGTTGTGCCGCGTCACACCATTTGTTTTTCCCGCTATCGGAAATTTACCGTTTTACGTAAAAGTACCGTTTTCCGTCAACGAAGGTACGTTCGCGTCGTAACACTAACTCGATGCTTATTATATTATATGCGTATATGTGTTGTTAGGTATGTACATTCGCGTACTGTAACACTAACTCTGATGCTTATTATATGCGTATATGTGTTGTTAGGTATGTACGTTCGCGTACTGTAACACTAACTCTGATGCTTATTATATGTGTATATGTGTTGTTAGGTATGTACGTTCACGTACTGTAACACTAACTCTGATGGTTATTGTATGATTATATATGTGTGTTGTGTTTTGTTTGTTGTTGTAGCATACGTGGTTATGTTATATACACGGTTATGTCACATACGTGGTTATGTCACATACGAGGTTATTATTGTTGTATCATACGTGGTTATGTTACATACGTGGTTATGTGTTTTTAATCATACATCCGTTATGGACTGTTGTATTGATTGATGTCGTGTATATGTAGTCGTATTTAAGCATGAGGTTAATCGTTACTTGAGATCCAAATTGTAATTGGATCTCGGCTCTTATCATAGCGTCGGGTTCGGGAGAACCGAGAACCGAGGAGAAAGGCATAAAACGTGGCCGCACGTATTTTTTGAGACCCGTTTTGCGGAAAGACTTTCTTCGGGTGTTATTCATTTTAAAAAACTCTCGGTCAATGTACCGTTTATTACAAAATCTCCCGAAGGAATTATTCATGGCATTTATAAATATATGTATCTTTACTCAATCGCTCCAATGCTCTAGCCGGGTAAGATGAAAAAAAAAAATTATACGCTTAACCTCATATGAAAAGGTGTTATTCATTTTTGAAAATGGGATGTTACAAACATTTACATATATTTTCATTATTCATATCAGGCATTTTAGGTGCAAATTACCATTTTGCCCCTAGTTTTTTACTTTGACTCTAATCTTCCAAAATTTTGGAGCTTGGTAAAATAAAGATTTAAGCAAACATAACATAAATATCAAATTGTGATAAAAAGAAAATATACTTCAAGCTAACATTTCCGCAAAATCGAAGTGCTAAGATTTGTTTGATAATTTCCTTGAAGTGGGAGAAAGAATATTATATTATTATCGAAGATCTTAGTGCTAGGATTTGTTTGTAACAAAAATTATGATTCCAAATTTGCAAAAAAATGAAAGGTCAAAAAAAAACCTGCAAAAAGGGGGAAAAAAAGCTTACATACCTTGCAAAAATGGGGGACCGATTCGGAAGAAGAAAATATACTTCAAGCTAACGCAAAATCGAAGTGCTAAGATTTGTTTGCGGAGGAAAGGGGGAAAAAAAGGCAAAAATGGGACCGATCGGAAGAAGGCGACGGAGGGGGCGACGGAGATGGGGGGAGGAGGGGGAACGGTGAGGGAAGGAGGAGGGGGTCGGGTGAGGGGAGGGGGCCGCAGAGATGAGGGGGGGAGGAGGGGGTCGGGATGAGGAGGGAGGGAGGGGAGGGCGGCGGAGGAGGAGGGGGGGGGGGAAAATGGGGGAAATGTTGCGGCTTTAAGCGCAACATTTTGCGACGGATCATAGATCCGTCGCATTTTTGCGACGGATCGTTGATCCGTCGCACTTTCTTGCGACGGATCAAGGATCCGTCGCAAAAAGGAAAAAAGCGGCCTTTTAAAATGGCAGCCTTTTAGGCCGCCATTTTGCGACGGATCAACGATCCGTCGCAAAAATTCTCACAATGGCAGCCTTTTTGGCCGCCATTTTGCGACGGATTTGCGACGGATCAACTATCCGTCGCAAATAGTCTCACAATGGCGGCCTTTTTGGCCGCCATTGTGCGACGGATCTTTCTCTGTCGCACTTTCTTGCGACGGATAAAGGATCCGTCGCTATACTGCGACGGATTTTATTATCCGTAGATATTGCGACGGAATTTTTATTCCGTCGCTGTTTTTTTTTTTGCTACGGATTTATAAATCCGTAGCAAGATCCGTCACTATTGCTACGGAATTTTGTTCGTAGCAAATTCCGTCACTATTTCTTATTTTTCTAGTAGTGGAAAATGTTGGAAGAATGTTAACAAAACCTACCTTCTGGCATGAATCTAATAGGGTTACTTCAAACCATTTGGTGCTTAAACTAGAAAGGGTCGTCTATGTGGTTCAGTCAATCAGTCGCCATGAATTCAGGGAGACTTCCACTAGACTCTACCCAATCTGGCCAAATGGATTTGATTTAACTGTGTTAGGTTCTATGCCCCAAGTTAGGAAATGACTTGGTCTGAAAATGTATAGTTACAATGTAAGTTCTGTAATTATATAAGTCTTGTATCACATGAATATTCCTTCGGGAAATTTGTAATATACCAGTATACGTCAGGCATCAGCATATGTCTGAGTATTTTATATCAGTTACTCGTTGTTCAAATTTTTAGTACATGCTCTTCGTTTCCGCAACACGCTGAGTTGTAGCACCTCAAACTCTGACAATTTTTCTAAAACTACGTGTCACCGGCACGATTTATGCTACAGAACTTGGGGTGTTACAAATCCTAAATCATTAACAAATATCATCAATAGTGTTTAGATTTTTCCAACATAAATCAAGGGCTTGGATTAAAACTAATAAAGCTAAATCCTAAGGCTTTAATTAAGTATCATAAAGTGAAATCCTTGTGAGATTGGAATTAACCAATGAGGGGATTTCTTCTAGATAAATTAAGATAGGTGAAAATACAAATTGAAAGGGTAAATGGGGAGGGAGTACACGGCACTTTACAAAAAAATCAGAATTGTGGAAGTGAAGTAATTAATTTAATTAAACAATGATAATACACCACATGCAAGTCTTAATCAAAGAAGAATAATTGGCACTTCACATAAATGCAATTAATGATAATGGAAGAGGATAAAACTTGTTGGAGAAGAGAGAAGGGGGGCGGCTAGTTGAGTGTGTAGGAGAGATAAAAATGTGAAAATTAATTAATGGTGAGTTAAAAACCATTAGGATAAATTCAAGACTCAAGTAAATGAGAATCTATAGAAAATAAATTGTATCTTGAGAATCTTTGATCATAGATCAAATATAAGGATTTATTATGAACAAGCATATTTTAAGCTTGGATTAGGTTATCTCCAAAATCATTTTCTCAACTTTTGTGATTAATCTTAAAGTAATTAAAGTATTAATTGGGACTTCTAATGAAGCCAAGATTTAATCTAAAATTAAGGGCTTTAATTAATAAAATACAAGTAAATTAAAAAGAGCCAAGAATGGAGCTCAAAAATATTATCCAAATTGACAAAAAATTGAAACACAAAACAAATTAAAAAGAAAAAAGGGGGAGGGGGACGGTTTGAAGAAGGTAAGAAGAGGAAGGAAAAGAAAATAGGCTTAATCCAATTTAAAATCCACCAATAGGAAAAATCAAGAAAAAAACTTTTAAATTAAATTGAAACTTCTTCATTAAGTATGGATCCAATGATTAAGATTAAAACTTTCTAACCAAGTTTAGATCCTATGGCTCAAAACCAAGAACTGGCAAGTTCCACTTAACTACCAAAATGCCATAGCCTTTTACTATAAATAGGGGCTTAAGGCCTTCACAAATTCTCACACCAACTCAACCAAAGAAGATGAGTTTTAGAGAGAAGTAAGAGCTAGAGAAAGGCATGGAGTAGTGGGAGCAAGTTCTTCAAGAGGTAAGCAAGCTTTTAGTTTCTGGTCTTAAATTTTGTAGATTTTAGTAGAAATGCTGTTTTGATCTAGAAAATTAGAAAATAAATTCCTATACTTGTTTTTAGGCCTCATTGCATTGGAAGATTCCTAACGAGGTAAAAACATAGTAGGGAATGATTTTTGGTAGCTAGAGATTAAAGTAGCGAAGTTCTGGCAAAATTTACGGGTAGAAGTTTTCGGTGGTCTGCAAAACGATGCTATGATTTTATGTATGAAATTAAGCCAATAAATCATGATATTTTCCAATATTAGAGTAGACATCTAGGCTTTTCAAATATACCTAGAGTGTAGCATTTTGAGTTCTACACAAGGAGAAATGAATTTTTGAAATTAAGCCATTTTTGCAGAAAGAAATTCTGGACAGCGTGTGGAAAATGAAAACTGGGAATTATTCTTAAAGTCTAGGAAAGAACCATTATTTTTACTCAAAATTATACATCATAAGGTTTCCGAGGAATTTTACGGATCCTCGTTTCGATTTTTGTAGATTTAATTATAATTTTTCAAAGTTAATCGAAAATTCTGCCCAAAAATTCAGTATTGCGTTTTTTGAGAAAATGTAAGGGCAAAATTGTAATAATAAATACACCAAGGGTAGAAATGTCAAAATGGGTGGAAATAACCTTTTTGATATTATTTTAAGAGATAGAATATTAGTTATGATATTATGGGAAAAATGAATAATCCGACGATAACATATAGGATATCCGGGAAAGCCGGAGTCAGATCAAAAGTCAGGCAAGTTGGCCAATACGCGGTGAAAGGTACGTTCGCGGCGTACTGTAACACTAACCCTAATGCTTATAGTATGTTCATATATGATAGTTGTATTCCTAAACTAAGATGCAGTCTTGGTTCATTACTTACACATTCATCTTTACACGGGTTATAGTCTTATTAATACACAGGGTAGGAGAGAGAAAATGTAGATAGGGGAAGAAGAGGCAATACAGAAACAAGTAGTTTCCGCGAATTAGGAATCTAGTGTCTTGAGTCAGAACGTATTTCAAACCAGTGGATTTTTGTCTAGACGCTGGTGCTTTCGGAATTTAATTCCGTAACGGAGGGCGTCTGTCCTGAAATGTTCAGCCAGTAACGGAATACCCTGGATGGGATCAAAAATTTAGTTAACCCAGGTTTGTGAAAGAGGAAGAATAGACCTTCAAAACTACGTTGTCAGATTTTTGAGTTTCGGCAAGAGTACGCGATTTGGACACCGATCAGGGAACTTTATCGGTAAGTCACAACTTGACATCATGCATGACATCATCCCTCCTTGGTTTTTGTGCCTAGAAGTTGGCCAAGCTAGGTGGAGGGCCAAGATTGATTTGTCCTCAAAAATGCGATCCAACGGTGCAAGATCGATCCGAAGTTGTAGGTTGTTTAATGAAGTTGCATGGTTTTTAACCCGAAAACCTCTATAAATAGGAACCTCTCTTCTTCTCATTTCCCACACCAAAATTTCGAACCTAGAGAGAAGTTAGAGAGAAGGAGGAGCCCGAGAAAGTCTAGCGGAGCCCTGAGTAAGTTTTCTGGTCCCTAGTCTTAAGCTTCGGTGTTTTTCTTTCGGTAGTTATAGTAGGAATGCTAGCTTAGTCTTTAATCTTCCAATATATTGTAGATATCATATTTTTGGGTTAAATATGATATATATTTCGAAAATCATGTTGGAAAAAGAGTTCTGGCAAAATTTTGGAAGATTAGAGTCAAAGTAACGAAGTTACGCGAAATTCCGCCGATTAGAGGGTCAGGGGCAAAATGGTAATTTGTACCTAAAATGCCTGTTATGATGCTGAATGTTGATAAATATCATCATTATAGGATATTTGAATTAATCGTCCCATTTGTCGTACGCATTTGTTGCGCATTGTCGAGAAAATACCATTTTTCGTAAAACGTGTCGTTCACCGTCAACGAAGGTACGTTCGCGTCTTTGTAACACTAGCTCTAATGTTTATTATATGATTGTTGTGTAGTAGTGTACGAGGTTATGCTATATACACGGTATGTTACATACGAGGTTATGTCACATACGAGGTTATTATTGTTGTATCATACGAGGTTATGTTACATACGTGGTTATGTGTTTTTAATCATACATCTGTTGTGGACTGTTGTATTGATTTTCTTTGTCGTGTATATGTAGTCGTATTTAAACATGAGGTTAATCGTTACCCGAGATCCAAATTGCAATTGGATCTCGCTCTTATCATAGCGTCAGTTCGGAAGAACCGAGGACCGAGGAGAATGGCGAGCAGCCGTACTGAGTCCCGATCAAGACTTTCTTTCGTTGTTATTCATTTTGAAAACTCTCGGTCAATGTACCGCTTCTGTAAATCAGCCAGACTTACGGCAATTTGAATAAATGTATCAGTTACTCAATTGCTCTGATGCTCTACTCTGATGAAAAAAAAATATACTGCTTTTGGAAATGGGATGTTACAGTTATTGCCTTACATATCTGATTATGTATTTCCTACATCTGTTATGGGCTTTTGTAGTGATTATTGCTGAAATGTCATGAATATCTGTCTTACATATATTTACATAAGCATGAGGTTAACCGTTACCTGAGGTCCAATAGGCATTGGACCTCAGTCTTAAACTAATAGTCAGGAAAGGATCATGAACCAGAGAAGGCACCAGTAGATGGAGCCGTAAAAAGGCGCCGAGGGGCGGAGTCGTGAGGAGGCACCAGTCAAAGTAAATGTAGGAAGAAGGTTAATAGAGTATACCTTCTGGCATGAAACTAATAGGGTTACTTCAAACCATTTGGTGCTTAAACTAGAAAGGGTCGTCTATGTGGTTCAGTCAATCAGTTGCCGTGAATTCGGAGAGACTCCCACTAGACCTTACCCCGGCTGGCCAAATGGATTTGATTTAAGCGTGTTAGCTTCTATGCCCCAAGTCAAGAAATGGCTCGATCGAAAATGTATAGTTACAAAGTAAATTTCGTAATTATATAAGTTACGTATCACATGAATATTCCTTCGAGAAAATTGTAATATACTAGTATACGTCAGGCATCAGCATATGCCTGAGTATTTTATATCAGTTACTCGTTGTTCAAATTTTTAGTACATGCTCTCCGTTTCCGCAACACGCTGAGTTGTAGCATGTAATACCCGGATTTTAGCAAATCTGGAATTTCTGAGATAAAGGAAAATTAATGAATATTTTAATGAAGTAAATTCATGAGATAAAACTGTTATATAAAATTGTTATAATTATAGAGTAAATTGTCAAAAAAGTTCCAGGAAAATCTGATGAACAGAATGACTAAAAATGATATAATGGTGATAAAAACAGTCCAAAAATATTATGATAAATACCGAAAGATCATGAAAAATTACGAGGAAAAATATGGAAGTGTTATCCCTAATTATGAGAATTTAATCAATTATTTCAGAGGAAATAACATGAAGAAAAGTTTAAAAAGCATTTCGTAACCATAAAGTAACTTTGATGGGGTAAACATTTTTAATATTTTACATAGGATATAAAATGAAAATATCAAAGTATAGAAGTTTGTAAGATAACAATATACTCGTAACTTAGTAAAGATAAATATATGAAGAAACCCGATTCTAAAAAGATCACTAAACGAAGAAATTATGTCCGATTAAGCCTTAACGAAGGCGGGGGTAAAACGGGAATTTTTAGTAAAAAATATTATATTTTTTTAAAATGGAAAAAATTATGGAAAAATAATTAAAACTTAATTTTAAAATTAAGGGGTCGAAATTCTTAATATTTTTAATTAAAAAGAATTGTTTAAATAATTAAAATGATAATTAGAATAAAATAATAATATAATGCGGTGAGTCACCTTATATAGTAATCGAAGGAAAAGTCGAAATAAATTACACAGGTAAACCAGAGGTAAAAGTCTTTTCAGACTGATCAAATTAAGTCCAAGTGAAATTCTACACGAAGAAAGAATTTACCAGGACGTCGATTCCCAACCGAAAACTCTAATTTCTAATAAGACGAAAAACTGATCGAGATAGAGTAAATGAAGATAGAGGATTTAGAGTCAATACTGAAACAAGTAGTTGCCGTAAATTAGGTATCTAGTGACTTAGGTCAGATCATATTACAAACCAAAGTGGATTTTTACCTAGACGTTGACGCTTTCGGAATTTCGTTTCAGAACCGAGGGCGTTTGACCTAAAATCTTGCGAGATAACGGAATACCCTTAATGGAGTCATAAATTTCATTAAAGTTGATATTCCTAATGAGAAAGAAAGAAACTTCGAAACTCTGCGTCAAGATTTCGCGATTCGTCAAGATCGCGCGAAACGGACACCGATCGAGGAAATTCTATCGGACCAGGCATAAAGTGAGCATGAGTCACCATTTTTGGACCAATGGTTGGCTGCCACATCACCCCTTATGTCGAATAGGGCAGCCCATGGACAAGGATTAAACACCATTTTACCTTGAATTTACATGGTTATAAGGAAGGAAAAATTACAAAAGTTGGAATGTAAAAATTACCAAGGTGGCACAATTTTTGCCTATATAAAGGCATGAGCCCCTCCTTCATTCTTCACACCACCTCTTCTCTCTACCTTGGCCGAAACTTAGAGAGAGAAGCTCGCAAAGTTGTGCCTTAGCTCCGAGTAAGTTCTTCTCGTCCTTAGCTTTTAGTTTCCGTAGTTCTTTCGATAGTTATAGTAGAACCGTTGTTTTGATCTAGGAAGTTTGAGAATATATTCCTATGCTTGTTTTTAAGCCTCATTGCATTGAAAGATGCCTGACGAGGTAAAAACATAGTGAGGATAATTTTGAAATGGAGTACGGTCAAAGTAACGAAGTTCTGGCAAAATTCCGCCAAATTAGGGGTAGAAGGGCAAAATGGTAATTTTTACCTAAAATGCCAGTTATGATGTCAAATCACTAATGAAAGTGATATTACTCCTATAGGGCATCAAAAACTCTGATTTGCTACCGTTACGCTGCCCGACGTGCCGCTGTCGAACATTTCACGTTTTTCCGTAAAAGTACGTTTTTCCGCGAAGTACCTAACGTCGTCAACGAAGGTACGGACGCGTATTGTAACACTAATCTTGTACTGCTTAAATGCATATATGTGTGATAGATACGTTCGTAGACCGATATACAGACGGTTTTACACGGGTTATAGTCATGATAACGCCGTATGTTTTTCTAGCGCTGAGAACACGAGTGGTATCGTGGCACTGGTGAATAGTGCAAGCTGTTATTGTTGTTTTACATTGTGGGGCTTTACATACTACGTAATGCTTATGTTTTGTCGGCATAATGATCATGCGTCTACGTATGCTTATGTAGTGATATCCGTTGTATTGTCTAGAATATATGTTATCTCGTATACCGTATTGTTTGGGTTTGAGATTAACCGTTACCCGAGATTCAATGCGGTGAATTGAATCTCGCTATAGCTTCAGATCCGGAGGAATACGGATCGAAGATCGAGGCAAGTAGCAGTAGACGTGCAGCCAGAGACTTATCTATCTTTACCGCTTTCAGTTATTCACTTTCAAACTCTAGGATTAATGTAATCATTACAATGTTACATTGTGGTTGATGTTTTTTTATGAATCAGTTACTTTTTCGCTCCAATGCTCTACTCTGATTACTCTGCTTGAAATATTTGGAAACGTTTAAAAAAAAAATATTCCGCCGTTTTCAAATGGGATGTTACATAGCACCTCAAACTCTAATGATTTTTATAAAACCACGTGTCATCGGCACGATTTATGATACGGAACTTGGGGTGTTACAGCTTCTCCAATTAAAATATAATCGAGCTCAAATTCAGAGCAGTAGACAACAATATCGATCAATAAAAGTCGAAATAGGGTCATTTATTTATTATTTGTTGTCTAGTATCATTTATTTTCCTTTTTCCCTTGTATTACTTTGGCCCCTATTTTTTTTTCAATCTGTTAATTATTGTGCATATATAAAAACTCAATTTAACCAAGTCCATGAAAATGAAATATGGTACTCGTTCATAAATGTAGTTTGACTAACCCACACAATATGTTATATGCGGTTTGATGACTCCTAATATTTTGTAGGTTTGTATTGAATCTTATTATGTTCAATTGGGGTCATGAGGTGATCCAAATGATGTTTAGAGCTAATTTGATTGTTAACTGAAACTTCTTTCAGTCTTAAATGTATGAGCTAAAAAGCTAATTCATAGAAACTTCTTTTAATCATTTACATTAAAAACTATGCCTATCTATTGCATACATAATAGGAGTAATTTAGAAAAAATAATAAATAACATATATAAATGAGCTTGAAGTCTTATATTTAAAAATACAAATAATTAAACAACTAGTTCTGATATTTAAAACAGAGAGAGTAAAATATTTCATTTGGATGAGAGCATTGTTATCAAATTCACGAGTTGACTCTTCGAGTTTACCGTTTTTACCTTATAAAAATGAGTCGAGTTAGTAGTAAACTCGTGTTAGTCATAAATTCAGTTAAATTCACAAGTTTATACACCAAGTTTACCGTTTATACATTTCTAGCTTACAAAATCGTGTGAACTTACTCTTAATTCATGTTAACTTTTTTGATTTAATCATGCTCAATGGTTTTATATAGAAATTTTGTAGAAATTTCTTTATTAAATATGATAAAGAATGTTTATGGATTTAATTTTAATTATTTAGATTTAAAATATATTTAAATCAAATTATTGTCATTTTTATATTTTAATTATTTAATTATACACTAGTAATACCTATTTGATAATAAAAGTAAACTCTTACGAGTTTACGATTCAGGTTCACGATAGGAGTTTACATCATTGTCACGAGTTTGCTTAAACTTGCGAGTTTAACAACCTTAGGTGAGAGAGCCAGAGAGCCGTGGTTTAGATTATTTTGGTTAATTATATTTGAAGGATTTTTGTGCTACTTAGATGTTGCATTAATATAATTGAGCTTTATTATGGGTATGATAGCTCAGCATGTGGGCCCAAAGAACAACTTACAAACAAACTCATTCAACCCCTAAAATTTAAGTAGTCTTTGCTACTTGAATAATTGTTGTATCAGATATAAAAAAATAGAATAAGCATCATTATTTGTCTTATTTTCTCACTCTGAGGGCTGAAAAGTCGATTTTGCAGGACAACACCAACATTGGATTAATTTATAATTTATGGTAAGATCCAAATCAAACAAGTGGTTAAACTATTTTGGAGTACAACAGGGGTTAACCCTTCGTTCACTTGTGTAGCCGAAAACACTTACTAGCGTCAAAGTTAAAATAAAAGAAAGGGGACATAAAGTACACATCATTTTAAAATTAATGACTTTTCTTGCTTTTGCATTTTCTTTATTGTTCTTTCAAATATATTGAGAGGAAATTTCTGGCATGCATTTTCTCTCCTCATTCAATCAAAATATAACTACACCTTTATTTCTTCTTTGAAGATTCCTCATATTAAACACAAGTCATTAAACTATTCATGAGATTCCTCTTATACTTTGTTTTCTAATGGAAAGGAAAACCATGTCTACTTTATAATATTTTTATACGCATGCATTAATTTGTTCATGGGCGCACACACATAAAAGGAGGTACGTACCATAAATATTAATCCATAAAACATAACATTATTTAAAATATTCAAACAATAAAAGTTGACCGTAACTACCAAAATTGTTCTATATATACTACCATAGACTTCGCTGAACAATACAACGGAGACTTGGCACCATTCAACTGAGGCCAAAGTCAATTAATGGTGAACTTATTTCGTTGAATTTTCGAAGAAAGAGGCTGGCCATTGCAAGGCCAACAAAAAATAACAGTATCCTGGTTTGCGTGGGACGGAACTGATACTAAGCTGGTCTGTATTTATTGCTGTTGTGTGGAGGCGAGAACCCATTAATATATCTGTGGTGAGCACAACCCAAAAAAGTTCTCAGAGCCCAAGGGATTTTATAAAATCCATTCGGGAAAATATACTACACCTTATACTGTAACAATTTTAAAAGCCAATTTATAGCAAAATAAATAAAAATTAAAAGCCAATACCCCCAAAAAAATTTCATACCTCCCCCTTAAATCAAAATGAAATTAAATTTTATGAGTAAAAAATATTATTGCCCTTACTACATATTTTGAAAAGGGAGGATGAGTTTTAACACAGTGGTAAAGTGCTGCGATGTGACTTGGAGGTCACAGGTTCAAATCCAGGAAACAGCCTCTCCACATGGGTAAACTACGTATATCTATCATTTCTCATACCGCACTTGATGGGAGCCTTATGCACTGGGTGGCCCTTTTCACAGATTAAAATCCTGAAAATAGCTTCTCCGATTGTGAGATAAAGCTTCATACATCTATCCATATCCAGACCTCATCTAGTAGAAGGCTTGTGCACTAGGCCACCTTTTGACTATATTTTTTAAAAGAATAATGGCCACCAAGCCACCAAATCCATTTGATCGTATCATGCCAAGGAAAATAAATGCAACTAAAAAAAATGCAAGACACTTTTAACCAATTTTTAAAAGAAGATACGTATAGCAGTAAAACGAATAGAGTTGCCCCCATCTGACGTGGATTAATAAGAAACAAACCATTCAAGAGCACAAGTTTGTAATAGACCAATAATGTAAACCTATGGACTATAATTTGTACTATAAAATATTACACAGTGAAGGGTTCCTTTTGCCTCTCTCTTAGTTCGCCAAGTCAGAAACTTCTCCATCAAGTATCAAGAATAAGCCGCTTGAAAATCCGGCCAGTATTCTGCCGGATCTTCATCTTTCTAACTTTTCTATCTGGTGTTAATGTACTACCTCTCGTCCTAATTATAAGACATATTTACTACATTTTACAGAGATTAAGGATGTAACACCCCTACCGGCCTCGCCCTTTCGGGTGGCGGATAGAGGGATTCCTTTTTTATAATTACCATATATCCTCTAAATTACTACTGATTAGCATGCTACAGGGCAGAGCGTTTTCCGGTTGGATTTCAAACAATACTAATATAATTAAAAGTAAGTATCAAAATAAAATCCTCAAAGGGTTAGATATACAGTCATCCACCGGTGCCTATGAGGCCAAAAGAATATACAGTTATCCAAATTCAAAATAAATAACAAAATATATAGTAGGATAGCCTTCCACCGTCACCAACGACTCCATCTACTCTTGCCCAACAGTCTTACCCTTTTCTCCAGAATCTGCCCTCAAAGAACTTCCAGAGGCTCTACAAAAATCTGGGATTCATAAATGGATCCCAGAGTAATCATTAATCTCATATGTAATGCATAAACAGTGTATGTATGTAACCATAATCAGGAAAACAACAAATAATAGCATCCAGTAACAAGCGCGCAGTAACACAAATACAACATATCAAGTATACCGTGTTAACTGCGGAAGGACTACATGTCCTAGAAACAAACGCAGAACTGCTCAACAAAGCAAGCCCCGGATCCACAGCTCTAGGAAAGATACAGTAGTCGGGCTCTGAACCCAGACCACACTGAATACACACAAATGCATGTCCCTTTTCAGGAGACACGGGTCCACAATCATGAAATAACAAACATACATGGCAACACAAGACATATGAGGATTAGGGTTACTACCTGGTAATTGTTGACCAAAATATTAGTAAGATTTTTCTCTGGGTGTACCAAATCAAAGTGATCCTAAAATAACTAAAATATATAAATATAAGTAAATCTTCTTCGAAGTATTTATTTGATGGCTTCTTCAACCTAAATAAAAAAAACTCCCAATCCCATACCAAAATCCTATTTTGAACATGTTGAAAACATTAGACACACCAATAAAGAATGAAGAATCTGTTTCCCACGTGCTTGAGACTACTGACCCAAAACATATCTTGCGTTTGATCCTTTATTAGCCATTTAATTTAATAATCGAACACATTTCAAAAATATGTACGCCAGATACTACCATTGCCAACCTAACAAACATGAGATCATAATATAGTAGAAGCTACAACTTACTTGTTGAGATCTTAATCCTTCACGTTTCTTCCTCTTCCTTTCATCCTTAATCCTTCACGCAGCAAGGAAGAAGTTTTCATTAAAAATATTTAACTCCCAAGAACAAATGTAGAAGAAGGTGGAACAAATAGCCAAGACCTTATCTTCCTCTTGAATGTTTGGCTTGCTCTCCTTGTGTCTCCTACTTAATCTTTGATCTTCTTCTTCTCTTCTTCCTTAAACACGCTCAGTTGGCAAAAATGGGAGAGGCATATCCCTTTAAATAAATCTCCAAAGTCGGTGTTAGATCTCTCTCTCACCTCTGGATCTCTCTTCACTTTTCTAGAGTAATCTAAAATATTTTCTTATTACCATTTATCCTTCTCTCTTAGCCGACACTTTTGGGAGTTTTGGAGAAAATTTCCTCTTATTCCTTATGGTCTCTCACGTCCAGCGTCTTGGAGAATTTTGAAGGTTTTTTTTTTTTTTCAATCTTCTTGGCCGAAGACCATAAGACAATTAAGGGAAACTTTTGGTGTCTTCACTTGTTTTCTTTCAATGTATAGATGTCCCTTCTTAATTTATAAGACTTGTCCAATCAAATCTTATTTCACTTACTTCCTCTCACGTCCGGCACTTTTAGGATATATTGGTGAAACATTTTTTTTTCTTTTTATTTCTCTTCATGCTTGGCAACCTTAAAGAAATTGTCTGAATGATCCCCTTGCCTTCAAAGTCGTACACCACTCCCTCTCTCCTTCATTAATTATATTTGACACATCCTTCACACCTCTCATAGCTCCTAAAACTATATCATAATTACTTACTTTCTCCCTCTTTCCTCATATCCGGCGCCATCATAAGAAATATGGGAAAGTATTTTGTGTTTAAATTTTCCTTGGTTAACTGATTCATTGCTTCCTTCCTCAATTAATATTCAATTGCACTATCCATCACATCCTTCTTTCACTCACACGTGGAACCACTTTCCCTCTCGTCCTTGGGACGAGCGGACGAGCCCCTGGCCATCAGATCCAAGGATCGACGGCTCAAATTTTTTTGTTTTTGTTTTTATTTTTATTTTTTTTCTACATAAAAAAATAATTTTTTGAAAAAATATTAGTTGAGAGATTGGCTTTATTTTAGATTCTCTACCTATTAAAATTATTTTTTATAAAAAAAAAATAAAAAAAAATATCAGATCTCACCCATCGATCTAAGATCGACGGCCGGGTACGGACGAGCCCCCCCGCTTGTCCCAAGGACGAGCAGGGAAAGTGATCCCCTCACACGTCCAGATGTTAAGGAATATGTATGTAATTTTTCTTTTCTTTTCTCTTCTTTTTTTCTTCTTCCACACGTTAGGTGATAGAAAATAATGAAGAAAAGAAATGTGTTCTTCCATGCCTTAATCTGACGTGCACAAGCTTTCCCTCTTGATTAATTAAGTCTCATCTAATATCCACCTTTTAAGACAATTTAGACTTACACTAAAACTCCACTAACTTTCCATCAAAATTTCCTCCTCCTTTTATTGGATGAAAAAATATAAGAATAATGAGGGAAAAATATATTTTTGCCTTCTTGACATTACTTATCTCAAATTATCTATAATCAAATTTATTAACCACATTTCAAATAATTCCACATTATTTTCCCAATAATTAATTTATCTTGTTAGAAAGATAATATACCATTAACTACTATCACTTAGTGAAAAATTCATATATTCCCTTGATTAATTTTCATGAAAATTGGGGTGTTACAAAAGATAGTAGTTAAATTAGTTCATTATATTCATTTTTCTAAAATTCTCTTATCTAATATCACTAGTTAGAATTTTATTTTGGCCGAAAGTAAAGCTCACAACTCGTAAAGTATCGCCTAGCAGTCCCGTAGCGAACTTGAGGCCCATAATTTTGAATGGTCCAAACTCTTGGCAATATAGGAGCACAAAATTCAATTCTGGGTGTTTTGTTTCATTCGCCTTATATGTGACCAAAATAATTTTCTATCAGAGAACAAATCAATCACTTTGGAGAGATAGTTACTGGAAAATATTTTTAAAGAAATCTTAAAATTATTTTATTTAAAAATAAAAAATAAATTAGAATCTCTCACGAATATAAGCGTGTTATTAAATTAATTATTGTGGAAGAACTATTAATACGTTGATATGGGAAAAATATAACAAAAATTGTTCAAAATTATTTTATTAAAAAAAACAGTAGAATTGGATATATGTGATGTTAATGAGTTGCAAGCATTACTTACTTTATATAATATATAGATGCATTATTAAATTATCATTGTGGTTAATTATTATTGAGAAAGTATCAATGGGGGTATTTTAGAAAGAAATTGACAAAAATTAGAACTTTGTCCTATAATTAGGACCAAGCTTAACTTCCAAATATTGTCTTGTATAATTAGGACTGAAGGAGGATTACATTTTTCTCATTTACAAGGAAGGAATGCCACAAGTACAAGAATCAAAGTTTGGTGGGTGTCTCTGTGTATCTATCTATTTATTTAGGCTCTAGATCTTTGAGTTGCTTATTCAAGGGGGCATGCTCGTATCTCATTCTCTCCAACCTACTCTCTACCATAATATACATCTCATCTTCAAGGAAGTGAATCATTTTCTCTAACCAAGCTATATCTGAAGGGTTTCTGCCCACTCCATATTCTACCCTGTTCATATACTCTATTGGAGTGCTCACATGAATGTGTTGAGGCTTCGACAACAGTATAAGTATGCTAAACTGCTGCATCAGAATAAAATGTTAAAAGTAACTCATGTATGTATATCCTTATAAAATCAAAGGCAAAATAAGGTTTAACTAACTGAAACGCACCTGCATAAAGAAGATGGCAGCAAAAATCATAACTAGGAACAGAGAGAGATGGCTCTGACTTTTTAAACAAGACCGGAACTTTGTCACGCATTCTCTTAACATGCATGAAATTGATGTTGAGTCAATCAAATTTCCTTGCAATTGGTTGTCAATGTTTCAGTAGGAATGAACGATGCCGGAGGTAACTGGTTGAACTCCAGAGACATTTGGCTCTTGTGAACTCTCTGAAGATCCTCCATCTTTTGGTTCACTATCTAAATTTCCTTCGCTTGCCTGTGCCCCACTAGCAATAGGAGCACTCTCTGCATTAAGAAAAGTAAATTACGTGAACCTTCATTATTAATATTTGGAAAGTATGAAATCTTTGTATTGACATACACAGTGGCGGATCTTGGGATAAATATTTGGGGGACCAAATATTTATCCCAAGATCGTAATATTCGGTATAGACCGGCAAATACAGGGGAGTGACAAATCCAGTTTGAGTTGTAAAGACAACAAAGATATCTATTACTATCATTTCTCACCAACAGCAAACAAAATCAAAGAATGAAAACAAAGAAGGAAATAAAGAAATAAACAAGAAAATAATTTATCAAACTCGACGATTTCAACGAGATTTACCAATTAGGAAATTTCTTATATTAGAAAAGAATCAAGATTAGACAAAGTAAATATGGAGTTGAATTAGAGCAAAGAAATAAGATGGGAGAATTTACCTGTAATGAGCAAGAGCCGAAAAAAAAAATCACAAATGAGTTATCAAGAGAAATTGGGAGAATAACAAGCGTGTTCCTTGCTCTTATTCTCATTATTGAGTTATCAAGGGAGATTGAGAAAATAATAGAAGCGTGCCCAGTGCCCTAATGTCTAACGTCTGTGAGCGGGACTGTGGGAGGAATGAAAAAAAAACGGGGTGGGGGGGGGAATGTTTTTAAAAAAATTGGGGGCCAAAAGAGTATGATTATCCAGCTTTCATGTTGAACTTTATGCCAAAGGGTGTGAAAATGATATGAGTGATGCTGAAGGACTTTTAACATAATTGGAATAATTAATCACATACATTTAATTTCTCATTGTCCATTAAATTTAATTAATTGGTTGAACAATCTCACATTCTGTAGCTTAAACCAAAAGATCTCACATTCAATTTGCATGATTAATTTTTTTTAGGGGGGCCATCATCAAAGATCCAACACTTGCTTAAACCAAAAAATCTCATATTCCCACATTTAATTTGCATGATTAATTTCTTTTGGGGGGTCATGGCCCATAAAAAATCCGCCACTGGACATACACAACATAAACTACACAAATACCAACCTTCTTTTTTTTCCAGTCTCTTTTGCTTTAGCAACTAGTGAGCCTGACAGAAATGAAATCAGAGACAGATTACAGTGAAAAACATTATTATTAATAGAGAAAACATGTTAACAGTCACACAGCACAAAAAGAGAATATGAACTTGCCATGTTTATCCGTGTAGCATAAGCATCTCGTCATTCATCTATTGTTGACTGTACTCTTTTGCCTGTGATTATGTACAACCGCTTGGAGTCAGGAAAGTCCAATTTATGGCATTAAAAGCAATGCACATCCATATGCACCATTCTTCATCGCCACCATGAAATTCAGAGAAGGGTCGAAGCATTGTTGGGATTGAGTATGGGTGGAAATAGGCCGGTCATTTTTAATAAAGAGATCAGGTTAAGACATAATTAAAGGCCTAAATGTAATTAGGTCAGGCTTATTTTGTTAAAGTTGAGTCTGTTTACACATTAAAAAATATAAATATATTAATATAATTATTACTTTTTATTTCTTATATTCTAATTTAAAAATACAATTAATCTATTACTGTAGTACCCTGGGTTTTTTATTACTCTCTTTATTCTTAAAAATCAACCAAATTAAGCTAGCTGCTTGCTCTCCGCATCTCACTCTCATAGTCACCGACACCACCATTATCGCAATCTAGATTTCCTTCACCTACTCTTCCACCTCCATTCTTTGTTCTCTTCCTTGCAACCCAAACTCAAAGCTTCCGGTTCTCCACTCTTAAAGCACGTTGTTCTCTCTTTGTTCCTCAGCCTCTCAATAAACATTTTTGCCAGCAGATCTACAAGTTTTGGAAGTTGTTTATGACTATTTATTAGTTGATACAATGATGTATTTGTGGCTTCAAGAAGTGTGCATCTCTGCTTGCCAATATTTCTACTATTTTTTATTTAGTTGCTGCTAAACCTTATTTCCCAATTGGAGGCTTTCTTCACCCAATTTTGTGTGCTGCCTAACCTTCGTTTATGTTCTTTTGCTAATGATAATTTGTTAGTTTAAGTTTATTCATTGTTTTGATCTCAGATACATTTACCAAAACTTGACTTTTGATTATCTAAAAGTTATAGACTGTGGTTATGGAGTTGGATCATATATCTTCAGTGGACTGCACCAGTGGCGGAACCAGAAAAAAAAAAAATTAGTCCGGGCCAAAACATAAACTTATTGAACTACTCTCTTTAATTCTTATTATAAGGCGCCAACTAACAAGTATATTTGGTTCATTTTATAAAACACTTGCTTATTTCCAAATAGCATTAAATATATTTTTTTCCATGTATACCCATTGAGAGTAATAATTAATAAAAATTAATTATTACTTTTTTTTTGGAGAAAAAAAGAGTAATAATTAATATGATATTAGAGTTTAGTGTAATTAATAGAGATAATATTAAAAATTACTTAAATTTTAGGATAAATTTAATGACTTTAACTGTTTTTATTGACTTGTGAGAATTGTTAGTTGGTTCCTTAAATAAGAACCAAAGGGAGTATTTACTAAATTGTATCAAATAACTTGGAAAATACAAACAAATAATAATATATAATTATAAATCAAAACAATATATAAGATGATACTAATCTTTTCGGTATCTTAAACAAGAATTTTACTTTCCTCTCACAGCAATGAGTAATGAAAAAAACATTATCTTTATCGAGAAGATAAAAAATTAGCTGGGGCCAAATTTGTGGCCAAATAAAATATCATATAATATATATATATATATATATTAACAAATTTTATAAGATCGTCGGGCAAAGATAACAACGTTCCGCCACTCTGCACCCTCTTTGCGCTTGAGACCTGGCAGTCCAAAACATACATTGAATTTGTTGGTTGGATTTGTGATAGAATGATTTTGTATTTATTTTGAATTCATTCTTTCACTGCGAGTAGCTACACAAAAAGAGATTATAAGAGAGTATTGAACACTGTTTAGTTTTCATTATTAATTTATTTGTGTTAATTCGATTATGTTATTGTTGTGTTCTTTTATATGGTATTCTTAGTGGGTTGATTACCTATAATTTAGATTTTAAATAATATCCGTTGAATTAATTTGTATACAAATTTATTAAAATATATGAATTCATAATTATTTAAATAATATCATAGCCTTTCAACAGGCCTCAAGCCAATTTAAAATCCACAAGGTGTAGGCCTACTCAATGCCTACTTAGCCTAACCTCTTGAGTCTATTTAAAGATCTACAATTTAAGCAGGTGTTTAAAAAGGTTTTAGGCTTGAGCCTGAGTGTAGATGTGGAAATAGGTCAGACCCCTATCAGGTAGCCTACGGTATGGCTTGCTTATAGCCTACCTTGGCTTGTCCTGTTTATAAAAAAGGCTAGGCCAAGATCTATTTAAAGGCCTAAAAGTATAAATAGGTGAGGCCTATTTTGTTAAGGCCGGGTCTGTTTAGACAAAAATATAATTTTATTTATATCATATATGTATATACACACAATATTTAATTTATCCTGCATATGGTATTTAAGGTCTGAAATATGAGGCATTTTTAAAAACCTACATTGTAAGTAGGGCTATAAAAAGACTCCAAGCTTGGTTAGGCCTCGTGTATGCTCAGACCTGAGCCTAAAAAAAGTTTGCATGTAGGCTCAAGCTTCATATTTTCATTGCAGGCTCAGACCTATTTAGCCAAAGTCTAATCTGACATATTTCTATGCCTAGGCCTGACCAGCTTTTTGAACTCAACCTTGAGCCTAAAGAAAAGCATGTATATGTATACAGTAGAGCTGGGAATCAATGTCGGTCCAGCCCTCCAGGGCCAGCCCGTGAAGGGCCAGGGCCTAACAGAGCTGGCCTTCCAGGACCTAGAGTAAGAAAAACATCTGTTTTTCAAAGCTCAGCCCGATAGCACCAGGGCCAAGGCTAGCCCTCCAGGGCCCGAAAGTTACGATTCCAAATTTTAACTATTTTTTCTCAAAATTTTTTCAAAGAATTATAATATGATATTGCGGGTCTTTTCTTTGTTTTTATTTTCTTTTGTTTCGAGGATATTTTTATTTAAATAATATCATATTCAAGCATTTTCTATCATTTTGATTAATTACATAAAAAAAAATAGAAAATGAGAAAGGATGAAAAGCATGTGTAAATTAACTAGCTTTGCTTATCCTCTTACACTTTGCTTATCATATTAGGAACAAAGTTGATTCATTTATTTATTTATAGAAATTGTTTTGAGCCTCATACATTCACAAGTCGGATTGATTAGGCCAGATAATAAACAAGAAGACGATGGGTATGTTTGTATGTTGAGGTAATCTCAAAGATTAAAAATAAGGGAAAAAAATAGAAATTGAAAAATATTTCATTCAACTTTAGTAAGATGTATAATGTAAGGTATAGACAAAAATATAATTGGGTCAAGACGGAATTGACAACAACATAAGTAAGTGATAGGTGTTATTTTCAGCTCCAACGTTAATCGTTGAATGATCATTTTAACATGGACACTGTAAACAATATTTACGATTCTTTCAAGAGATTTTAGTTGTTCGGCCCTATATGTATTAAGCTTATTGGTCTTCTATCTTAATTAAAGTGAGGAATGTTTTTATGAATCTAATTGAAAAAACTCAAAGTATTTTCTATTATTTTAGTATTTTCTATTATCTCAATTATAATATATTGAAATTAAAGTAATTTCACTTGTCATCATTTTTATATGAATGTATTTATTTTCATGCGCTACGTTAAAAGGCCTAATGGGTCGGCCCGTGGCTCTCCAAAAATTGCTAGTTTAAGCGCCTCCGCACCAATTTCTAAAATCTCGTCTATTTTTCAAGTCGATCCTTAACGGGCCAAGGCTTAAACGGCTTCGGCCCGATTTCCTAACTAAGTATACTAGGCCTAGGCTGAGGCTTTAATTTTCTTATGCAAACTATGCCCTATTTGACTAAAGTCGACTTAGCCTATTTTCATCCCAAGATTTGACATACAGAGATTCAATCACGTTAGGTTTTGAGATTCTTTGGTCGCGCTAAGATTTACAAATCAAGGAGGCCTTGACAAAGGTGAATAGCTCAAATAAGCAAAGGAAAAGAAGGAATCTTTCAGTAGGAAAAGACATTTTATAGGGAAGAAAGGAGGAGTGATATTTTCAAATTATTATTAGCTAAACATCACATCCTATTTTGGTTTCGGTCGTGCTAAGATTTACAAATCAAGGAGGCCTTCGACCGTGTTTGTGTGATGTTCGAAAGCCTGGGGTTCGTTCAACTACATTGGGATCGCGCAAAAACAAGATCACTTGGTTGTGTGACGAGGTTGGGCGACATTTCTGGATCGCGCTTATGCGTCGTGTTCATGCGATGAGATAGTTCCAGATTGTGTTTAAGGAGTGTGTTCGTGTCTCAGTGCCTATTTGGCCTAGTTTATTTTTTGCTTATCTTCTACTTATAAGTATAAGCTAAGTCAAACAAGATTTTAAATAAGCTCTTATAATTATAAAAGTTTATTTTATAATAAAAAAAAGCTCGCATAAATAAGCTCTTGAGAGGAGCTTATTTTATAACCTCTTTTTTTATAAACTCTTTTTTTAAAAAAAACAGGAGAGGCTTCGAGGTCCCGATCGCATCGTGCTTGCCTGTTTGCTTCGAGACAAAAATATTCATCGTCTGCTCCTACTGTAGAGGTTTTCTATGGCGCAATCCCGATCGATCGAGGATCCTTCTCCGATCGATGGAGCCTCCTTCTCCAGGATCCTTTTTGCCTCAGTGAGCACTCTGTCGAGGTCCTCTGCTCACTGATTTCATCGTCTCCTCTGCTCGGTTAGTTTCAAACCTGTTTCGCATTTTCTTTTTCCTTAATTCTATCGGTTGTGATTTCTAGATTTGTGCTTATTTTTGTTTGAGTGTTTTCTTCTATCAAAAAACGGTGGGTGGGGTTCTTGGGATTTCTTTCGTTTCAGATGTGTGTTAGGAGAGTAGAGGGGATTTTGTGTCTTTGAACCATCCAGCAATGACATCCAACCATGAAAATCGAAATCAGTTTTTAACTATCAAAAACTAAAGAAAAAACATAGGACAAATGGTAAAAGAAGAGGTTAGTACCTGTGATAACTCCATTGATGCAGTTTGAGCCGCAAAAGAAAGCCCCTTCATCCATAGGAGGTGATGGAAGCCCTTCTTCTTCCTCTTCATCGACAACAGATGGATTTACTGAATCTGGGGTACCTTCAGAACCTACAAATAATTATAAGAAAATCCACAATCAATTTAAGACATTAATAGATTATTAGAAAGGAGAAAAAACAGCAGGATTAACCTTATGGCTACCAAATGAAGGTAGGTAACATCATCATACCTGCACTGAGGTACTAATTTTTACTGCCGCACTTGAACCAACTCTTTCAGTGACTTTGTTGTTGTGGGTATACTGCTGGTTTGAACCAAATATTGCTTTTGCTTGAGTTGTGGTTCAATTTGAATAGGAAAAAAGAAAGAAAGTGATCTTGTTGATTCTGGTTCCACCTTGCTCTATGATTTAATGAGTGATCATCTTTGCTAGATATATATGTTGAGTTATGGTTACCTTTGTTTCCAAGATTGTTCTTTGTAATTGGTAATTCTTTGTAATTATTGAATTTTGGACATTTAAGGATTTATTCTTGTTGTCTGTGATAGTTAATCACTTTTTTCGTTGTTGTTGGTTGGTTGGCTTCTGCTACAGCACATGACTCACGTATTCTTTCATCTGTGCTTGAGGAAATGAAAAGTGTGTTCCCTCATCCTCCTGAAGGTACAATTTATTATTTTTTTATATAACTATTTTAGTTTTATATTTATTTAATTGAGATTTTATATGAACTAATAATAAATCTTTTAATTTTTAGGGAAGTATTATGTAGTAGATGCTGGATATTCTAATATGAAAGGGTATCTAGCACCATTTAAAGGAGAAAGGAGAAAGGTATCACATTCCTGATTTTAGAGGATGCAGTGAACCACAAGGATTACAAGAAGTTTTCAATCATGCACATTTCTCACTAAGAAATGTCATTAAGAGATCGATTGAAATTTGGAAGAACAAGTGGCACATCTTACGTGATATGAAGTCATTTTCACTAATCAAACATGAGAAAATTATTATTGCAACAATAGCCCTTCATAACTTCATTAGAAAGTCTGGTATTGATGATGAAAAGTTTGACAAGTGTGATCTTAATCCTGATTATATTCCTAAGGGTCAAGAAGAATGTGACATTGATGAAGAAATGAGTATTCATCGTCATATAAGAACTGAAGATAATGTTTATATGAATAGAGTTCAAAATCAAATAGCATCAACATTAATGGAAAATAGAAATAGGTGATTTCAAGTGAATGAAAGACTGGTTGACAATTTGTAAGACCTACGATAATTTCTTGATTGTATTACACGGTTGGAAAGTCTATTTTCATAGTATTTTTATTTTATAAATATATTGATAGTTTAAAGGTTATTTTATAATATACCTTTTAAGTTAATTTTTATTAGAAAAAGTGCTTATGACAAAAATTTTGCCAAACAACTTATTTTTAATTTCAGCTTTTAATTTAAAAAATTTATATAATCACTTTTTTAAAAGATTTTTTTAAAACTTTAGCTTAAAAGTAGTTTTTAAGTTAAAAATAAGAGGATCCAAAATTTCTCGGTTGGGTCACGGATACAAGATCTGGGTGTTCAGATCTCTCAGTTTCTTGATCACATTCTTGGATTATCTTAGCCAAATTCCTGATCTAAACTTGATCGTCTGATTCCTAAATTCATAATATCTTGACTAAGTTTATTTATGGCTCATCAAACCTGGGCTCTAATACCAAGTGCCAAGAACTATTAAACAATACTTTTATCGAATAAGAAAATAATCCATGACATACCCAAGTCTCATACATGAGACTCAACTACACTAATCTAAAGCTATATAGGGCTATAGCCTCCTGGCCCAATCACTAATACAAGTCTTACTTAATACAGTGAGCCAATTTTCCTACAATCTTGGTATATGGATTGCAAGAAATGTTTGTGTTTTTGGTGTTGAACAAAAATCAAGGCATAATATTGGACAAATGCTTTTGTTTTGATAATAAGACAATCTTCATTAAACAAAGTATAAAAATATGACACTGTAAATGTAAATGGGCTGCCTTACATATCAAACCAAGCAACCTTTTTTTTTTCTTTGATAAAAAAATTTTAAGAGAGAGAGGTTGAACTCATCTGGCGCTATGACTTTGTTCCCCGGTTATGTTTCCACAAGTTCACATTGCCTAGAACGCCTTCCCAACGCCTTAACTAACTCCAATATCAAATCTCCTCCCTTTTGGTGAGAATGTCGAGCCCTTTCAGGTAAACCGAAGGACGAGGGGTAACCAAGCAACCTAATAAGGGAACAAAATGGTAAAGCTACAAGGAAATAGAACTAACGAAGTTAAAAGATCCACAGTTACAATATGCCTCGGCCCATCATACATTACGCATTCACCAAAAGAGAACCACCCCAAATTAATAATCAAAAGATGCAAGAAAAATAATTCGGAAAGTTAGGACATTGTAAAGAGCTTTAGAGATTATTAAAAAACGACACATTAGAGGCTCCTAGCCCAAAATTTAAAAGTACAATAGAAGAAAAATCTCAACAAGAAGGATTTTTTTTAGGCAAAACAAAACAAAGAAAACAACAAACACAGAGGATTACTATTATTGAAACATCATCAATGCCAACACACTAATTTCAAAGCTTTGAATGATCAGTTCAAGCCATTTAGACTTATTCTGGTATAAATTTCTTCTGCTTCTCTTTGCGACTCTCGTGGAGAAACTTAGCCACCCTACACAACATAAAAGACACACATTAGTTCATATTATAACCGCTACAACGGAATTGTCGCCTTCTCTAATTTCTTTCTTCCATATTCTTCCTTCACCTTTCTTACATCCTAAACTCTGCTCCTATCAGGTTTGGTTTTTTATTAAATATTTTTCTCTTAAATGATTATTTCTTTTCTTGTTTTTCTAGTGATTTCTTATATGTTTATCTTTTCTGGGGTCTACAAATTTCTCTCTCTCTTCCTACTTTCAAATTTCACACCCACACAACCCAATAATTCATATTGTAATTGATTCATTAGTTCTTTCTGCAAATAAATGCAAATCATATCTTAACACAAGAAATAAATTACTCCCTACAGTCCTTAATATATTTAGAAAGTTAGTAAAGTTAATTAATACAACATGTATTGTCTAAAACACTTATTCATCTTCTTTAATTCCCTTATTTTGTCTCCTCTTTTATTATTGTTGAATGAGCATGAATATAGGGATAAAGTACGAAGAGACTGACAAATTTCAAAACTATATCTTATATTTAGAACTAAAATTAAATCACAAATGTCTTATTTTCATGGTCTCAGTTTTAGCATAGGTTTTCCAGTCACTACAGTTTTGATGACAGAATTTTCAAGCATTTCATACATGGCGTAGCATTTCTGCAGTTGGTTAAAAACCACTCTAAATACACAGCAAAATAATCAGTACTAGTAGTGAATATTATATATTTGTGAGCAGAGATCCATACCTTTCGAGAGCCGTTTCATATGTATGATTATTGTCGGGGTCGTCTTCGAGCTCGAAGGTTTCTAAGTTCATCCTCTTAACTTGTTTACCTAATATTTCTTCCTAAGCCAACTTTTCCAGCTCCCCTATGTTTTCGTCGATGGCGCAGTCCATATCAAGCATATCTCCTCTTAATTCAAATAAGAGGCATCAAAATAATATATGCAATAGTACCTCCAATTTTAAATATAAAAACTAGTAATCCTTCCAATTCTAAATATAAAAGTCATTGTGTTTCTTAAATTTATTATTTTTTTCCTATAAACTATCTCCTATTAGTTACACACACTAAGAAGTTTCTATAAGAAAGTAGTTTCAACAAATGATTAAAGATATATTTTAGGAGAACTAGGATATACTTTTAACAAATACGTAACTTAATTAATTTCGTTAATTTACGCAAATTAGTTTATCTCTTATTTTAAGGGCCAAAAGGAGTAGAAATTTTTGCTTTGATCCTTAATGTATGCAAGACCTTAATTCACTTTATTCACAATTGTAATTTTTTTTAATTTTGTTTCAATTGTTACTCATATTAAAAGAGTTAGCTATCAATGAAATTAATTAAAATATGTATTTTATGGAGACTCGACTCACACTTTTTTTTTAATAAATAACTAACTCATCAACTATATTTTTTTAATTTATATGAAGTAGTAATCTAACTTACATATTTAAGACGAGAGGATAAGATTTGTAAGAAATGTTGCTAGCAAGTCACAGGTAATTAATATAGGACAATACATGAGACCACCATGCATTGAATTAAACTAATTACAAAAAGCTATATATTTATATTTTCTTTGCCCTCTCCAGCACAGAAGGTACAGCTACATACACGTGACAATATGTAACTTGCTCCAAACTCAAAGCACAAGACAACTCACAATCTTGTTTGGTATCGATTGAAATGGACTGAGCAAACCAAAAAATTGGGTCAATTATATGAATAAAAATGAGTTATGAATTTTTAAACTTAGGGCAAGGTTTAAGGCTAAGACTATATTTTCCCATACAAAGGACTTCAAAATCTGTTAATGGAATTTAACAGCAGCCTTAAATGATTTTGTTATTTGTATAATTAATATTGTTAAGTGTAGAACAGATGTCCAACCCAGTAGGTTGGTGCTTTGATATTGGATCAAATGGCCCTACCTGAATATCTATGAGGCAGATATTCAGGAGAGCGGATGATCACTGTACACTAATACAAAAGCTCTTCGCCAAAGGGGGATGGGGAGAGTGTAACGTGGGAAAGTGCACAGTGATACCGAAGGTAACTAGGTCTAAGTTAGAACGTATGCACCTTAGAATTCAACCCTTGTATATATAGGGTATGCCTTGGTATCGTAACTGCCGGATCTATCTTATCCCTTGATTCTAGATATGATAGATCCTCCCTGATCGTAGGCACATCTGGATATATGATATATTTGGTATTAGGCCGTTAGGCGGGACCGTAACAAATATGTATAGAATGAAACCTATTATTACGACTAAATGGAGGAGACCATAATATGTATGAAAAAGTATCTGAAGTGCATTAATTGATAATGTGTACCTGAATTCTCTAATAATTTGATTTATGAAGGGTTCAGAAAACAGGGGCAAGGTAATAATCAACCATGTCCTGACTGCCATCAAGAGTGAATTCAGTTATAGGACCAGCTCTCCATGCAAGAAGTCCCCATTTTTCCACATTTTTTGCATCATACACTTCGGTTACTAACAAGTTTTCAACCATCTTCTACCCCTTTTTGTCTATCCCTCACCTCTTCATCTCGTTTCCGAAATCCAGTTCCTAATGACACCAAATACATTTTTTCACATTCAATTCCTTTCACTTGCGGTACTGCTTCTTTGAGTGCATGAGTTAGTTCCGATATTTTTTTCTTCTGCTCCGATATTTTTTTTCTTCTTCCTATCTTCTTTGTCTTTCTTTGATGAACTATGGCAAATCGAACCATGCCAAGTCCGCGGCGTCAAGACCTTGAGTTGCATGTTTCATATATGATCATTTATCATAAGCAAAAATAGAAGAAATTAACTAATACAAATTTTAAATTAACCTCATCTAAATCTGGTGGTGACGGTGACAGTTGATCTTGTGTGATCGCAGTACTTGTGCTGCCATGATCTTGTGTGATCGCAGTATTAGTGCTGCCACAATCTTGTGTGATCGCAATACTAGTGCTATGATCGTGTGTGATCACAGTACTAGTACTGCGATCACACAAGATCAGCCGTCACCACCAGATTCGGATGAGGTTAATTTCAAATTTGGATTAGTTAATTTTTTCTTCTTCTATTTTTGCTTATGATGAATGATTATATATGAAACATGCAACTCAAGGTCTTCATGCCGCAGACTTGGCATGGTTTGACTTGCCATAGTTCATCAAAAAAACACAAAGAAGATAGGAAGAAGAAAAAATATCGCAGCAAAATAAAAAAATATCGGAACTAACTCGAGCAATCAAAGAAGCAGTACCACAAGTAAAGGGAATTGAATATGAAAAAATGTATTTGGTGTCATTAGGAACTGGATTTCGAAAACGAGATAAAGAAGTGAGGGCTAGACGAAAAACTGGGGCAAAAGGTGTATGAAAACTTATTAGGAACCGAAGTGTATGATGCAAAAAAGTGCAGAAAAATGGGGACTTCTTGCATGGGAGCTGGTCCTATAACTGAATTCACTATTGATGGCAGTCACGAGCTGGTCCTATAAAATGGGTTTCCTGAGATAATCAAAGTTTCTTTGTTTCCAGCTGCGACATATACAAACAGACAACTTGTTATGAGGGCTTAGCAAGGAAAATAATAATTTGACCAGACAAATAACGAAAGTTTTGAAACAAAATAACTTTAGACTTAAAACGAAATTAATCTTTTTCCTGCCTATAGTTTTGATTCAGTCCAGACCCTAAATCTTAACTCCATATAACACCGACCCTAGGTTTTTTTACCAAAATAATTTTTTAAAAAAAATTTACCAATCTAGAGTATTTTTTAAACTATTTACGGGAATAGGGTTGTTTTGGGGCAATCACGCTAGGCGGGGACGACGGCACTAATAGTCTTTAGCGAGGTTTCGACGGAACCTTGGTGTCGGGATTAAACCCCGACGGAACTAAGCGTCAGGGGCCCACCCGGTTCAAAAGTACTCTAGATTGGTAAAAAAAAAAAAAAAAAAAAACTTATTTTGGTAAAAAAAAACCCCAACCCTATGGTTTTGATTTGTTTGAAAGATCGTTCTTGAATTTTAACTCAATATACAACTTACCATTTAAAATATTAATTCCTACATTTTTGAAACTAAAACTATATATTTTCATAAACCAAACGATTGAAGTTTTTAATGGTTAAAATAATAGGAATGAGTTGCATGAATTAAAGCTTAGGGACCAAGTTTCAACTAAGCAAAAACTATTGGGACCTAGTTGCATGAAGTCAAAATTTATGAATTGAATCACAATCGAATCAAAATTAAAGTATAATAACTAAAATATTATCTTTTCAATAAAGTATATAAACACATGTTAGAAGTTAAAATAGACTCCTTCCAAATAAATTTTTTCAAAGAAAAATTTAGAATATAGTACCCTTTTGGGGGGAAAATATGTTTGGATTCCCAATTGTAGAGTCTCACAATTTGCCGAGCGGTAAATTTAGGACGGTTGTTGTTGGCTGTATTTGGTGCAGTAAGCATGGCTGTGATAAGTCCACCAGTGCTGGTCCCCGCGATCACATCAAAATAGTCTGCGATTCTTACATTTTCATCACGTGCCAGCTCCTGACTTCCATCACAAAATTGAAAACCAAATATTAGTATTTTTTAAGATCATACACTCAACACCCTAATTATTATTATATTCAATAACTTCGATTAAACTGCTCAGAACAATGAGGGCAAAACTTATACCCATTTGTTTATATTCATTACTTCCGGTTTATCAATAAAATCTCAACATTCAAATTTTTATCATAAATACGATCGTGATCAACAGATTATATGTAAATAAATGATAAAAAGGGAAAAAAGGTCCCAGTAATAAGATTCGATCGGATGCAATGGATCTTCAAACACTATATATATATATATATATATATATATATATATATATATGAGAGAGAGAGAGAGAGAGAGAGAGATTTACATAGAGGGTTGGGGAAAAGAGATCTTCAAACACAGATCTAAGAATTTTCAGAAATGAAGCAGGGTTGGGGGAAAGAGAGAGATTTACCCAGATGAAAGCGCAACAAAAGAGGAAGAGGCAGATTCGGATTCAGAAGGTGGGAGCCACCGGAAGTGAGAACAAAGTTTGATTCTTTAACATAAATGGAGGAGGGGTTCCGGCGATGAGCTGGATCGTCTTTTTCTCCTCTCTGGACTGAAGCAGGGGAGGACGCCATTCAAAATATGAATATGAATTTGAATCTCAGATCCCAAGCTCAGTCGAGGTTTATAATGACTGTGATGACGTGGAGACAAAAGTGATATTTTGGCATGGATATGTTAATACTCCCTCCAGTACTAATTATAGGACATTTTTTAATCGATTTTGGAGAGGAGTTAAATTAGTTAGTTTTACTCATTTTTCCTAAAATGCTCTCATATAAATTTAAAATAATATAAGTAAAAGTAAATCAACAATCTCTACTATATACTTCTCCAACCTAAAATTTTTTTGTCTACATGATTTTTAATTGAAATAATAGTTTTGCTATATATATACACATATGTGTGTGTGTGTATATATATATATATATATATTATACACACACAAGGGTGGATCCAGGAATTTATGGGAGGGGGTGCACCATTGGCAGGGGATACGGGGGTTCGAGGGCAACGCCCCCGATTTTTTTTTTTTTACAGTAAAGCTTTAAATGCATTAAAAAAATAAAACAATATAAAGGGAAAAATAAAGGGAAAATTCCATTTAAATACCAAATGAATTTGTAAAACCCTCAGAAGTCCTCCGAATTTGTAAAATGACTGAGAGGTGATAAGGACTTTTGAGGGTTATGCAAATTCGGCTAAAATTACCCTTTTGCCCTTAGTTTTAAATAAATAAAAAAAAAAAAACCCTCCACCCCGGACAACCTTCGCGGGGCCACCCCTGACGGCCGCCGGTTGGCCGGCCACCCCATTGGATCGGCCACCGCCCCAGGGGAGGGCATTCGTGGCATTCTCTCGAGAGAGAATGCCTTTCGCATTCTCATATTTGAGAATGCCTCGGCATTCTCGATCGAGAATGCCACCCCCCAGCGATGCCAAGGGTGGCCGTAACCGGCGTGAGCAAAGGGCCGTCGGTGGTGGGTGGCCGCCGGCGAAGGTTCTTGGGTGAGGGTTTTTTATTATTATTTAAAACTAAGGGCAAAAGGGTAATTTCACTGAATTTGCATAACCCTCAAAAGTCCTTATCACTTCTCGTCTTTTTACAAATTCGGAGGACTTCTGGGGGTTTTACAAATTCATTTGGTATTTAAATGAAATTTTCCCAAAAATAAAACTAAGTATTGTTAAAAATAGCAAGAAATTTGACACCATATATTTTAATAACAAAAGTATATTACAATAAAAACAATTACAATATCATCCTTCTAGGTCTTATTTTTTGGAATTCCATCATAATTGCCTCATTACCAATACTATCAAATATATCTTTTTCAAAATAAGACACTAAGCAATCATTCAACTATTCATCCCCCATCCGATTCAAGTCCGGTCTTGATGTATTTCATCTCTTCTTTGGGAAAGGAAAGCTTTTTTTTTTGTGTTTGGTCGCAAAGCATCCGTTTTTTGTTTTATACGTGCTAAAAATGCTCTTTCCACAGATGCAGTTGCTACAGGCAAAGTTAATGCTAATCTTACAAGTAAATATACCAAAGGATACACAATATATTTTAAATAAATTCAAGATATAATAAAATAAGAACATTAAAATAGAACAACAACAAGAACGCAACAATGACAAAGGAGAAATAGCAGTAGAGTAGGATTTTCTTTTGCTCTTGAAATAGGATTCTTGAATTGTTCACTAAGGCACATTATCATGAAATATATTTTTAAAAAAAAAAAAAAAAAAAAAATTGGGGGGCACGTGCCCACCCAACCCAACACGTGGATCCGCCTCTGCACACACATATATGTGTGTACATATATTTACACACACATATTTATATATATCTGTATACACAAACATATATATTGACAAACACACAAAGATATACATATATACACACACACATAGATACACAAATATACATATATGTATAAATACACACAACATATATATATGTGTGTGTGCACACATATTGACAAACACACACAAAAATATACATATATATATATACACATAGATACACAAATATACATATATGTATAAACACACACATACACATATTTATATATATCTGTACACACACATAGATACACAAATATACATATATGTATAAACACATACACACATGTGTGTGTCTATATATATTTTGTATAGACACACACACACATATCGTGTGTGTGTAAATGTGTGTATATATATATATATATATATATATATTGAAAAATTAACATCAGCAGATTGATAAATAAATTAAAATCTAATAATTTAAAAGTTTTACTTACTGTAAGAGTTTACGCATCAATATACATACACTCACCAAAAACCAAATACACTTGAGAAAATAAAATAGGAGTATTTTAGGAAGAAATTGACAAAAATTAAAATGTTGTCTTATAATTAGGACCAAAATCAACTCTTAAATGTTGTCTTATAATTAGGACCGGAGGGAGTACATACAATACGACGGGGGATTGTGGACCAAAAGAAATGTAAGAAATATGGGTTCTATTCCCTTAGGTGCTTCTTAGGTGCTATTCCCTCTAATTAGAGGGATTATGAATTTTTTAAAAACTTTTTTTTATATATTCTATTTATATAGATTAAATTATATGATGCATCTTGAAAATTTGTTTTACACTAAGTATGTCAAATTAATTAATTTCCAGGATATTGGGTTACAGGAAAAATATTTTTGAATGCAGGACTAAAAATTAATTAATTTGAGATACTGGGTGTAAAAAAAATTTCAAGATGTAGCATATAATCTAATCTAAATAAATAGAATATATAAAAAAAAAATTAAAAAAAAATCTTAATCCCTCTAATTAGAAGGAATAGCATATAAGAAGTACATAAGGGAATAGCACCTAATATGAACTCAATAAATATTCAGTCAAAAAATAAATGGAAGAAATAAAAATACCTTCTCCATTGATATTGGGTTTTAAAATGTTAAAATTAAATATATTGGGTTTCCTAAATCCACCGAAATGTAAAACAATTAATGGCACTTTTCAATATTGATATTCAAATAACAAGTTTATCCAAAAAAAAAAAATGTTGCTGAACCTGGGGAGTACAACACATTAGGAGACGTCTTTGATTTTAACTATTTAGTTCTTTTGGTTGATTATTTTTCTTGTATAAAAAAAAATGCTCACTATAAAAAGGCGTTTATTATTATTTTTGACCCAAATAACAAGTGTTTATTATTCAATTCTTAATCCAAGTTGCTTTTCTTTTTGTATTTTGGTTTATCTAAAATAAATTATTTATTAGTAAAATTTAGGAAAAATTAAAATAAAGAATCTAAAGAAAATAATATTTATTATAAAGAACTATAAAAATTGTAATTACCTATAAGGACTAAACATCATAATATATTTAAAAATACTAAATTATCCATAATCAAACCTCATGTATTATCTCTTGTGTTCATAATTAAAAAAAAATAACTAAAACTAAAACTACTCATGATATGATCATATCTTATTTTTTAATATATTATTTAATTAACAACTATCACTCTCATATTTTTCTTAATTTTTATGTTTCACCAATTTATATTATCAAGTTGTCGATTTATATTATCCACGTTTATATCAATTAAGCTTTTTTTATAAAAATAAAAACTAAACTTATTTCATATTTTCAAGATATAATAGGTTAATTATATTTTTAAATTTATTAACATTACATGAATTTTTTAACCCACATAAATTACTTCTTAAAAAAATCATACAAACTTTCTTGGTTTAATATATATGATAAATTATAAAAGACCTTGACTTTTATTTAAATTGTACAATTCCATTCTTAATTAAACAATTTTGTTGATTTAAAAAAAATTATAATTCTTACAAATTGAAGAATGCATAGTTTTTTTTTCATAGATATATATCCAAGTGTGAAAAATGAAAAGTGAGAAAACTATTGTTTAATTTAATGAAACCTAGAATTTTGTATTAGTTTTAAAAATAAAATGAGGAAGAGGATGTAGGAGGAAATGCAGAAGATTTTGTTAAGAGCATTTTAGTACTTTTAATTTTATATTTTTATGTTTGATCCTTCTAAATAATTACAATTTTTATGGTCTTCTCCATAAATATATTTTCCTCTAGGTACTTCATTCAAGTTTTCCCTAAAATTTATACATATATAATTTTTACTAATAGCGTATAGCATAAAAAAAGATGGTGTGACATCACTTGGACAAACCAATGTAAATTGATTATTTTTCTCAATGAAATAACCTTACTTCATTCTTTTTAATTTTAAAAGCACTCGTGTCATATTTTCATATTTAATAGCTCAACTATTATGGGATCAAAAAATTTTTTTTGACTATTATCATGTTATATACTTTTTATTTATGGATAAAGGATAGCGTTAAGGTACAAAAATACACATGTGCTTTGGTCATAGGAGCGCCCAGCAGCAAGTTTTTTTTTGAGGTGCAAAGTAACTACGTGGTTACAAATGAGGTGCAAAAATATCATTTGACCGTTGAGTTTGACTTTTTTTTGCTAACGGGACGACGACGTTATTTTCAAAGATGTAAAAATACACATATGGTTTAGGGAAGTGGTTCCTCTCACAGGCCCTCCCTCTCCCCATCCTCTGCCCGGCTGCATCTCAGCCGTCCAATTCAGATTTGGACGGCCGAGATGCAGTCCGATTTTTTTTTTTAAAAAAAAAAAAAAAAAAACTGGACAGTTGGATCGAGATTTGGACGGTCCATATGGGACTGTGAGAAAGATAAGGAGAGGGGGAAAATGAGAGGAACCGGACCCGTGGTTTAGTCAAAAGAGCGCCCAACACCAAGTAATTTTTTTAGGTGCAAAAATAATGTTTGACCGTTAGTTTGACTCTTTTTTTGCTTACGGGACGATGACGTGACTTTCTTTTGTTTCTTTTCTTTGTTTGAATTTTTTTTATTAACAATATTTATTATTATTATAATATAATTATATAATTATTTTTTTATTTCTTTTTCATTTTTGAAATATTGAAAATAGAATATAAATATTGATTTATAATTTATTTATATTTCACACGGTAAAACTTATCGATATTATAAATCAAGATTATTAAAATGTTTGAATCTTCAAATAAATTCTGAATTTTTATAGGACAATATCAGTATTCAAATTAAGAATCTCATCAAAAACTTATAGTAGCTTGCCAAACAAAAGCTAAGAGAAAAAAGAGTACATATATTACTGGCATGATATCTACAATTGGATTCAAAAAAGCATAGGCTTCAGGTAATTTTGTGAAGTAAAAAAAATACTTAAATAAAGAGTAGAGTTAATACATATACAAACCAAACTAAAAGATATTTAGCATAACAAAACATTTTGTTCTTTAAGATAATTTTATTTTTTCTTTTTGTGAAATCAATTTAAAAAACCAAATTAAGTTAATATTATTAAGTATTAAGATTCTGTTTATATCTTAAGTTTTATTATTATTATTATTATTAAAAATAATAATGAATTTTTTATTTAATTAATATTTAAATTTTTATAAGAAATCAAAATAATAATAATAATTAAAAAAAAAACCAAAAAAAAAAAAAAGCACTTGGTGTTTGGCACTATTTTGGACAAAACCACATGTATATTTTTGCATCTTGAAAGTTATGTCATTGTCCAGTCAGCAAAACAAGTCAAACTTAACTGTCAACGGTATTTTTGCACCAAATTTATAACCACGTAATTACTTTTGTACCTCAAAAAAGCACTTATTATTGGGTGCTCCTCTAACCAAAACACATGTGTATTTTTACACCTTAACCCATAAAGGATTTAAAAAAAAAATTGAAATTAAAAAACATAGTTTTAGCTCAGCAAGGGCACAGTTTCAAATTGCCCATCATGGGAAAATTAGCCACACAAACAAACAAAACAACGTAATATTCTCTCCGATATTAAATATAAAATAAAATTATTTTTTTAGAGATATTGAGAAAGCTAATTAAATTGTTTTAAAGTATTTATATTTATCGTTTTTCTTTAAACTATTTTGATATATAATAATACACAACACATGATATAATTAAGTAACTTATTTAATTTTCTTAGTCTCTCAAAAAAAAAAAATATATTGTCATTAATTTTTAAGAGAATGAATAAAAAGAATGAACCTCTTACTTGGTGGTAATAGCCAAATGACTAACGAGGAGTTGGCTTAGTTTGATATTGTTGGGCATGAAAATGTAGCTGATTTGAAGCATTTTGAAATGATATTGAGAAGTAAAAAAAAAAAAAAAAAAAAAAAAAACCCCTAAACTTCCAAAGATTGAGAAGCATGGTGAACTTCCGAGCTCAAGGATTGAGAAGTACAAACTTCCTTAGTGTAATCTTTAAATGGATCTTGAAATTGAAATTAATTTCTTCAATATTTGTTATAATGATATGTCTTTTACTTAAACAAAAAAGGTGAAAAAAAGGACTTTGCATATAGGAGGGTTAAGATGCAATTTTGTCCCTGAAGTAAACACTTAGGAATATTGGATATCTGAAAGTTTTTTAAGGGGTAATAATTTTACCCTAGAAGTAACCAAAACATAACAATTTTACTCCTTACAATTAAAAATGTTAATAGTCAAATTCAATTTTTTAGTGGTTAATATTTTTTTTAAGCGGTTGGGGCAAATTTCCCTGTTTTTGAACACTTTAAAAGTGATATTGTGCCTTCAAAAACTTTCGGACACCTAGTTCTTATATGTGGTTACTTCCAAAGCAAAATTACACCTTAACCTCACATAGGATAATGAAATAAGAAAATGTAAGGAAAAATTAAAACAATTTGATTATTGTATTATTGGCAAAAATCAACATAAATAAAACATTACACACACATATATTTTGACACACACGTGTGTGTCCCCACACAACACACATATATATAAATCAATTATTGGGTCCATAAATTCAAAAATAATTATCACATATTAATATTTCATCTATGTTATATTACTACGGGATCAAACAAAAAAAAAAATAATATATATATATATATATATATATATTGTTTGAACCAGATCGCTGCAACATGGGCAGTTCCTTGCCGGCGACATCGCGAGAAATCCACTGAACCTTACCATTTAGAGGAAGGAGAAGTCGTAATAAGGTTTCCATAAGTGAACCTACGGAAGGATCATTGTTGCATCCACGCAAAAAGAGTGACCCGCGAATCGGTTGGAACGAACCTCGAGCAAGGGAGGGCGACGGTGCGCCCGAGGCCTCCCCCGGCAACCAAACCCCAGCGCCCCAGGCACCAAGGAATAGAAAATGAAAGCGAAGCATGCTCGTTGGCTGCCCGGAAACGGCGCTAATCGCCCAGCGTCACGCCTCTTACCATTTGTGCATCTGAAACAAAAAAATACTGCTAGGATCGTGCATTGCACATTTGCACATAATCTTAAAAGAAAGATTTTGAGTCTTGTACATTGTTCAACCCTCAAATATGTCAAAATAACATTATTTGCAATTCTATAAAAAGCAGTACAACTTGTAATAATTTATTGTGTGTGTATACACATAAACATAAATGTGTGTGTGTATCTATATCTATGTGTGTATTTATATATGTACACATACACACACATTCGTGTGTACACACACAGTATACACATATGTGTGTGTACACACACTAGTACAAGAAAAAGCTTTAAGACTGCCTCGTTTAGACCGAAATATTGAGGCTTCGGTCTAAAAAGTATGACCAGTGATAGTTTCGTAAATATAAAGAACTTTTTAGACCGGATTGTAGAGGCTCCTGTCTAAAAAATATGACCGGTGGCAGTTTTGTAAATATAAAGAACTTTTTAGACCGGATTATAAAGGATTAGGTCTACAAAGTATGACCGGTGACAGTTTCGTAAATATTAAGAACTTTTTAAACTGATGTCTATTACTTTTAAGACCGGATGTTATAAAAAACCGGTCTAATTTTTTTTTAAAAAAATGTTTATTATTTTTAAGACCGGATGTTATAAAAAACTGGTATAAAAAGTTTTTTTTAAAATGTTTATTATTTTTAAGACGGGATGTTATAAGGAATCAGTCTAAAAAGTTGATAAAAAAAAAAGTCTTTTCTTGTTAAGACAGAATGTTACAAATATCCGCTCTAAAAAGTTAGGGGGAAAAAGTCTTTTCTTTTTAAGACCTCATTTGATGATAACCGGTCTAAAAAATTTCATTAGAAGCCCCTCCCTCACGCGCTGAACGAAAATTGAACCCCTTGCCTATCTGACTTCCTTCTCCCTTAGGAATCGCACAATTTCTCCTCCCCAAACGCCTCCACCAATGGCCGATCAGCTCACCGATGACCAGATCTCCGAGTTCAAGGAAGTTTTCAGCCTCTTCGACAAGGATCGAGATGGTCTCTACTCTCAGATCCCTTTCCTCTTTCTTTCATTTACTCTTCGATCTTCTTTTCTCTACAATTATTGAATCTGGACGTGTTCTTAGATCTTATTGCTACTTCTTTGCTTTTTCTTGTGCTGAAATTTTCCATTTATGCTTTTCAGTTTTTATCGAATTTTTAGAGGATTAAATCCCTTTCATGGGAAATTCCTTTTTTCATTACCTGTGTTGAAAAAGATGCATAGGAAAGTCGATTAACAACAATATTTGCTCTTTCCTCGAAGTTTCTCGCCTTTTATTTTCTAACTTGAAATTTTCTGGCTGATCTAGGTTCCTTATTGTTTGACTTTTCGATGTTGATTTTGAGGTGTATGAAATGCTAGTGGTTCCCGTTATTCCTTTGTTTTTTCATATTGGCGCTTCGTTAGTCTCAAGTGTGCTCCTGTGATTATATATGCAATATTCTGGCTAGATTATGGTATTATCGTAGATTTCTGAATCTATATTTTAAAGTCCCAGCTTGATATTTAGTTTCATGTTTGACCCTATCAGATTGCCTTTGAGTTCGGAATTACATGGCGTTGGAGATGAGGATGTGGTATCCGAGCTTGACGTACTTGAGGCGGAGAAGAAAGTTTGGAAGCTTCAAGGTCGCCGACGATGGTGATTCAACTGAAATGGACGTCGGGAAAAAATCTGGAGAATTCACGCCGTTGGTCCGATGGTGGATTGGGGGTACTTTTAAGACCGAATGTTTAAAAAATACGGTCTTAAAAGTCTTACATTTAAGATCGGTAGAGCATCCGGTCTTACAAATAACAGACTTTTAAGACTGTCTGTATTAAGACTGGTTCCATATCCGGTCTAAGAGGCGTCTTTTTGTCTGGTCTTAAAAACCTTTTTTATACTAGTGACATTGACACATGTGTGTACACACACGTGTGTGGACACACGCGACACACATGTGTACATACATAGACATTAGACACTAGGTATATTCAAATCCTTTATTTTAAATTCATTATCTCATGCATCTAAATATTCAGTTGTTTTGTTTGAAGATTTCTTTATCTTCATATAAAAAATATAAACAACACCCTATTCCATTTGAAAATATTTCACCATGTATAAATTAAAATTTGGATAGCAAACCTTTTAATTTTATAATTGATTACCTCTGTGCATGTTAAAAAAATCTAAACAATAACATGTTATCCTTTAAACTTTTCACCCCGTACTTATTAAAAATATATATAAAAAAAACAAATTGTATTACTTGAAATATAAATGATGCCTTATTTTATTTCATAACTTTTCGCCCATGCGATTTAAAATATAGATAACAAGTTGTTATATTTTATAGTCTAAAGTTATATTTGGTCCTTGTTATGGGATCGAGATAAATGGGCCTCTGGCCGAGAAGCGCCCATCAACGCTTCCTCCTACAAGCACAGCGCCCCCACGATCCCACGATCCCATAAACTCGGATCCCACGATCCCATGATCCCATGAACTCGGATCCTACGATCCCCATCATCGTAAATAATGGGGAAGGACATGCCGAGTAAAGTGGCCTAATGGTGAGGACCCTTCTATAAATAAGAATGATCCAACAGTGCACGGACACACATTCTCTCGAATCTATTTACCATATCGCATACACAGAAAGCACACACCCCACACCTCCGGGTGAAAACCCCGCGTTTAAGCTCGTGATCTCCATCAATCCTGGATATCTCCACCATAGATATCTAAGAGAAGAGTGAAAGATCCTATATTAACTTACTAGCAAGCCTAAAGCTAGACATTAATGTTCTAGACCAGAACATTGGCGCCGATCGTGGGGACCGATAAATTTCGAATCCCATACCGCAAAGCTATGGGTTCAACCGAAAGCATGGCGAACACCCGAAGAAAAAACATAGAAACTTGTCACAACCAACCGCCGGAAGGAGCGGGGCAAAATCTCCAGAGCCAACATCACGCCGGGAAGGTCTACCAACCCGAAGCGAGAAAATGTGATGGTAGAAACCGAGCATGAGACATCGGATACGGCAAATTCCCCGACTCTCGGGAACGCCGTCATCCAAGCAAATCAATCCGCAGATTCCACCGCAACAACACCCGTCGAGTCCCAAAATGTAGACCCCGACATTCGCATTATGCAACCGCACTCGGCTCCATTTATAACCGGATGGAGGCAATGGAAACTCGGAATCGCCTACTGCGTGAAGAGGATGCCCGAGCATTCAGGGAGGAGTTAAATAGTCAAAACGAAGAGTGGAAGCGAATGTTTGAGCGACAGTTCGGACAGGAAGGACACCATACTCGGATCCCGGGTAAAAAAGTAGTCGGTCACGACAGAAATGAAGTTTCCATGTCACAGAAGGCGGGAACCTCACAGGCACAATTGAGGGAAGACCCCATGCTCGGGGAAGATCAAGAGCAATTCATCGAGGAGCGGTCGCGGAAGATACGAGCTTTGCAGGAACAAATCGAATTCCTGAAACAGCTCGGAGGGAACCCAAGTGAGCACGATCAGGAAGCAAATTCTCGGGCAAACATTGGCAAAGAAGGGCGAAATGGGGCAGAGGCAGAGAAGTTAATTGGTGAAAAAGCAAAAGAACCACTACAGACCCGCAAGCACTCTAAGAAAGATGCGACGCCGACTTCATCCGAGCGACGCCTATGATGACAATATTCGAGTCCTTTCGTGGATAAAATAATGGCCGCCCCATATCCAAAGCGCTTGGATACCAAAGACATTCCTAAATATGACGGAGTCAAGATCCGCGATTGCACATCGGTCACTTTAAACCGATATAATGGTGAAAGGGTTTACCGGGCCGGTGATCCCCCGACTATTTGCCGGAACGTTCCGAGGTCCGGCTCAAATATGGTTCAGCTCTCTACCTATGAAGTCAATCACGGACATGAAGGATTTCAAAGAGAAATTCTTGCAGAACTTCGCGACAAGTCGGAAACAACCAAAAACCGAGTTTCAACTCGACCAGGTTAAGCAGTCGCCAGGAGAGACGGTGCAAAGATATCTAGACCGTTTCAAGGATGTAGCCCTACATGTCCCCGGGTTAAAGGATGAAGTACACTTACATTGTGTCATTTCGGGCTTAGACAAGGATTCTCGCTTGAAAAAATCCGTGATGAAGCGTCGGCCTAAAACTCTGTCAGATTTCCGTGAGCGCTCAAAACAATACATAGAGCTAGAGCAGATGGACATCATGACCCACGCGCCCCGAAATAAAGCGAAAAGCCCGACTCCTAGAGAGAAACAGCAATTCGGATCGAGTCAGAGGGATACTCGGACGCATGCGAGGGAGAGCAAATCAAGAAGAGACAAGGCTGAAGGAAGATATGATCGATATGCCCCGCTAAGAATACCGCAAGCGCAAATCTGGAAGGAAGTCTCCTTAACGGAGATGAAAAAGGTGGAACGACCACGACCCATGCGCAACGAAACCACTCGGATAAATCTCGATATTGCGAGTTCCATGATCAGCACGGCCATACGACGGAAATGTGTTGGGACTTGCGGGACACCATTGAAAAATTCATTCGAGAAGGAAAACTGCGTCGTTATGTTATACAAACACAAGGACGGCAAAACAAACGTCGGGAAGGAAGAAGTAGGAGCCCGGCACCTGAGAAGAAGAGAGAAGAGAACGAGAGAAAGCGGGGAAAGGCCGGGATGACGAATTTCCGAGTCAAAATATGATCGTAACGTCATAAGGAGGTTTTGGCGGAGGGGGAGATTCAGTTAGTCAGAGGAAAAAATACTTGAAAGAGATCCTCTCTGTGAGAAGTCGTCCCGAGTTCAAGGGAGAATCTTCAAAAACCCCTGCCCCAGTACTCGGTTTCACAAATGAAGAACTGGATGAGGTAATACCTGGTCATCACGACGGCCTGGTCATCACGGGGACGTTGGTGAATTGCCGGGTAAGGAAAATCTTTCTTGATAATGGCAGCGCCGTTAATATCATCCTTTGGGATGCATTCAAACGCATGAGGTTTGATTCGAGGAGCCTGAAACCCCGTAAGACCGTGTTAACTGGTTTTAATGGTCAAGATACCCGCCCAAAGGGATTCATCGATCTCAAACTCACTCTGGGCACCAAACAAGCTTTCAAGACAGAAGCGGTTCGATTTATAGTGGCCGACTTCCCCTCTGCATACAATATCATCCCGGGACGACTCCGCCATTCATGATGGAATATGTTGGTCTCTTCAAATCACCGAAACTCAAGTTCATCAACAAGGGAAACCAAGTAGTTACCGTAAGAGGCGACCAAAAAGACTCTCGACAATGCTACTTTGACATAGTCAAAGGGAATAAAGATTCAAAGAGAAGCGAACCAGAGAAAGAAGCCAAGTCGGTCCACGTTGTGGAGTTGGATTTGAGGGAGGAGGAGAAGATCTAGAGAGCAGAACCAAACGATGAACTCGAGGACTACGTCTTGGGAGACACCCCAGAGAAAATCACTAAAGTCGGGAAGTGGTTGGATCCGGAGATCCGTAAAGACATTGAAAAATTCTTGAGGGAAAATGAAGATGTTTTTGCATGGAAGGCCGCTGAAATCCCGGCATGGATCCCGAGTTCGCCGCCATAGTTTGGCAATCCACCCGGCTCAAGACCCGTGGCGCAAAAGAAGAGAAAGCAAGGTTCCGATCGCTCTACGGCCTTGGAAGCACATGTGGAAGAATTACTGGAAGCCGGGTTTATCCGGGAAATACAATACACAACATGGCTCTCCAACGTGGTGATGGTCAAGAAACCAAATGGGAAATGACGTGTTTGTACGGATTACAAAGATCTCAATAAGGTATGCCCAAAAGACGCATTCCCAATGCCTAACATAGATCAGCTGGTGGATAAATCCTCGGGTTTTCAACTCCTATCATTCATGGACGCATACTCGGGGTACAATCGATAGCCATGCATCCCGATGATCAAGAAAAGACGGCCTTCATCACCAATAGCGCTAACTATCGTTACAACGTGATGCCCTTTGGCCTTAAGAATCTTTGGAGCTACTTATCAAAGAATGATTACTAAGGTCTTTCCCGAGTCAAATGGGGAAGAATGTGGAAGTATATATCGACGACATGAAAGTCAAATCGAAGGATGAGAAAAACCATGTCGAGGATCTGCGACGACATTTGAAAACCGCGAAAGCATCGGATCGATCGAACCCAAAATGTGCCTTTGGAGTACCATCGGGCAAATTCTTGGGCTTTTTACCGACCCACCCGGGGAATAGAAGCAAATCTGAAAAATGCAAGGCAGTGTTGGAAATGAAGGCTCCAGTCAACAAAAAAGAAGTCCAACAATTAACAGGTCGATTGGCAGCCCTGACAAGGTTTTTGCCTAAATCGGCTAAAAAGTCACTTCCGTTTTTCAAACTTCTGAAAAAAGAGGCACTTGGAGGATGGAACTCGGATTGCGAGGAAGCATTTGCAAAGATAAAGTTCATCGGCATCTCCTAGTACTTTCCTAAACCCGAACCCGGAGAAACACCGATCCTATATTTGTCGGTGGGAGAAGAAGCGGTCGTGCCGCTCGTCCGAGAACTGGAGGAGGGCAAAAACTCGTGTACTTCGTTAGCGGGGTGTTGCAAGGTTCGAAATGAGATATCGAAATTGGAAAAAATGGCATTTGCACCGCTCGGCTGCGGCAAAGCGATGCGCCATTACTTTCACGGGCATTCTATTGTCGTCGGGACGAATCAACCCATTCGCCATCGCATAAACCCGACTTAGCCGGAAGAATGACAAGTGGGCAATCCAATTGTCCGAGTTCGACATCGTTATGAAGCCGGCAATCAATCAAATCTCAGGCATTGGCTGATTTCGTAATGGAGTTAACCCCGTCAAGTCCAACAGAGGAAATGCAAAATGAGCCGTGGAAGGTGTTCGTAGACGGCTCATCAAATGTTAAGGGAAGCGGCGCGGGAGTCATTGTGGAGAGCCCCGAAGGAGTTGCAATGGAATTATCGCTTACTGGATTTCCCGACATCAAATAATCGTGCCGAGTATGAGGCACTCATTGCAGGCTTATTACAGGCTAAGGAGAATGGTGCTCAACAGGTGCATTTAGCAACCGATTCTCAACTGGTGGCTTCCCAGATACAAGGAACCTACCAAGCCAAAGGCCCGTTGTTGGCAAAATACTTGCGGAAAGTGAAGGATATAATTGCCGAGTTCGATAAAGTGGAAATTGAGCACATCCCTCGGACCGAAAACGTTAGAGCCGATGTCTTGTCTAAACTCGCTAGCACTAAAAGTCCAGGTAATCTTCGGACCGTAATAATACAGAATCTCTTAGAACCGAGCTGCATCATGCTTATTTCAGATAATCGCGATTGGAGAAAGCCAATTGCCGATTATTTGGAAAGGGGGATTGTTCCAGAAGACAAGGAGGAGTCAAAGAAACTGATCAAAACAGCAGCCGCTTACTCAATGATGGATGATCAGCTATATCGAAGGGGCTTACACTCCCCGATGGCCAAATGTCTCGACCAAATTGAAGCCCAGTACGTACTTGCAGAAATCCATGAAGGAATAAACGGACAAAGACACATGGGAGCAAAGGCGTTGGCTCGAAAAGCAATACGGCTGGATATTATTGGCCTACCATGGCCCAAGATGCCAAGGATCATGTCCAGAAATGTGAAAGCCGCGTAAACACGGCAGAATAATATGGACCCTCCATCCGAGCCGACGAGATCTCGGCCCCTTGGCCGTTTTACAAGTGGGGCATGGATCTGTTGGGACCATTCAAGGCGGCACAAGGACAGCTCAAGTGGCTCATTGTTGCGATGGATTACTTCACCAAATGGATTGAAGCCGAACCATTGGCGACCATCACCTCGGCAAATGTGCAGAAATTCCTCAAGAGAAGCATTATTTCGCGTTTTGGAATACCGGCCGAATTGGTGACCGACAATGGAACCCAATTTGTGGATAAAAACTTTCAAAAATTAGTAGCCGACTTTCGATTAAACATCATTTTGCCTCGGTTGAACACCCGGTCCAATGGATAGGCCGAAGCGCCCAACAAGGTCATAGTGGATGGACTGAAGAAGCGGATGCAAGACGCTGAAGGTAGTTGGGTTGAACATTTACACTCAATATTATGGGGACATCGGACTACTTCTCGAACTTCAACGGGCGAGACCCCGTTTCGGCTCACATATGGATGCGAAGCAATGATCCCAGTCGAAGTCGGGGAACCCTCATGGAGAAGGCTACACCATGCGCCGGGGCGGAATGAACAAGAGTTGGCGGTGGAAATGGATCTCATAGACGAGGTCAGAGCCGCAGCTCACCTTCGGGATTTAGCCGCCAAGCAACTCATCGCCTCGAGATACAATAGGAAGGTAATTCCACGCTCCTTCGTGAAGGGCGACCTTGCACTCCGGAGGGCCGACATTGGCAATAAGAACGCACGAGACGGCAAACTCGCCGCTAATTGGGAAGGACCTTACCGTATTCGAGGAACTCGGAAAGGGGCCTATCTCATTGGAATCTCGACAGCAAACCAATCAAAAGGACCTGGAACGCGGACAAACTTAAGGCCTACTACAGTTAAAGTCGGGGAGTTTAATTTCCAGTTCATTTTGTTTTCTGCTTTTTGCTAGTTCGCTTAACTTTATTTTCAGGAAAATCGGTCGCTAGTACATGTAAATTCCCATGTGAATCAAATTTGATGTAACTAGGTGGTGAAGAAATAAAGAATATAGGGTCATGGAGCCCGTATTTGGCAACCTGTGAGTGAATATAAGAACACTAAACATGTATGAATAGAGGTTCGAAACTCCTTCATAAATCATGTGGTGTGAGACCGAGTTTTAACTCATTAATATAAGACATGAGCGACTCAGGGTAAAGAGCCCGATTACGCAAAATTTGTCATAGCGGCAAGGCCGCCAAAGAAATAAGATACCTCGAGTCCAAACAGGCGAGGCAGGTATAAATATAAGACATGAGCGACTCAGGGTAAAGAGCCCGATTACGCAAAATTTGTCATAGCGGCAAGGCCGCCAAAGAAATAAGATACCCCGAGTCCAAACAGGTGAGGCAGGTATAAATATAAGACATCAGCGACTCAGGGTAAAGAGCCCGATTACGCAAAATTTGTCATAGCGGCAAGGCCGCCAAAGAAATAAGATACCCTGAGTCCAAACAGGCGAGGCAGGTATAAATATAAGACATGAGCGACTCAAGGTAAAGAGCCCGATTACGCAAAATTTGTCGTAGCGGCACGGCCGCCAAAGAAAAAACATACCCCGAGTCTAAAATGGCTAGAGTGTATCGACGAGAGAAAGGTTTCCGACGCCGATCACGTCGGATCCTAACATGAAATATAAAGCGGTGAATGCAAAGAAGAAAAGGATTCAATTAAACATTTAGTAGATCAGTCGGTTACAAAAGGCCCAAACGGGCAAAGAAATGAAGTACAATCAGTTCGGAGGAAGAGATTGATCTTCCCCATGAGATTGATCTTCCTTGTGAGCTTCCGAAACCACCACGGAGCTCGGATCGGAGTGAGCCAACAGTTTGGAGGAGGAGCGGGGAAAAATTTCCCGTCGTCAACATATGCGTTCATATGCACCCCTTCCAGATTCAATGTCACCGTTGGGTTCAAAAATTGAACCTGCTCTAGGGCATTTTCAAAGGCGTCCGAGACACCATTCTTCAGCTTGGCAACATCGGCATCAGAGACAGAGAGAGCATCCTTGTACAAAGCCGCTCGGACTCTAGGGCTGAAATCGCAGTCTTATGATGGCTCGGGGCCTTCAAGTCCTCTTGGTGAATCTGCGGCCTCCGGTAATCTCGGATTCGGCCTTGTTAAGGTCATCACGTGTGCGCCCGAGCTCCTCATCCAAGCTCTCCTTCCGAACCTTTGCCAACTCCAAGTCCTCCAGCGCTTGGGCTAACCGTTCCTCGGCCTTCTTCTCCTCCTCCTCAAGCAAGTCCATCTCTTCCTCACGAAGGCCGACTGTATCCTTCAGATGGGCAGCGAGTTCACAGAGGCCGGCATTTTTTAAATTGATGGCCGCTAGCTGCAAAAGCTCTTCCTTCTCAGAGTCGGCAAGCCTCTTCCCGTCAAAGAAGTTTTCGGGAGCACGCAGAGCTTTGCGAAGGCCGGGAGGAAAACGGCCGCCCCAGAGAGATGAAGCGGGAAGTCGGACTGCGGTTCCAGAACCAGATCCTGAGGGCACACCTCCTTGAGTCTCAGACTCGGGAACTGAAGGCCCGAGAACTGAAGAGGATGGGACATTAGCTTTCTTGTTCTTGGAAGTTTTTGATTTCTTGGAAACCCGGGGACGCTAGGCTCTCCACTCGGGGTGCTCGTTTCCCCCCTGCGAGTGTATGGACCGGTTCCCGGCAAGTCACGTCAAGATACTCGGGCCTTTTCCCCATTTGCCCACCGAAAAGACAAACGCATCACGTATCTAAGCAAAGACAACAAAATTTGAGCCAATGAGAAATATCATACCCAAAACGGGTTTTGATCTATCACAAATAATATACTCGGCCGAGTCCACCAAAGGCCCCTTTTTTTTGCCGACAAGAGATGTTAAAGTAACAATGGCTTCATCCTCGGAATCGAACGCGCGAAGGGGCGGTGCAAGAAATCCTTGGAATGAAACTTGTGATGACTTTCACCCCAATACAGAGGAAAGCGTTCCTCAATTTCCCGGACGGACTCCTCCGCGAAACCAAGGTACCTCCCCGACTTTGGCAACAACTTTGAAAAAGAAGTTTTGAACCCTTTCCACGAATCTGTGAACGGCTTCAAGAATTTACGTCCGTGACAAGCGCGAAGAGACGTCCAACCATACCACATCTTTTCCTCCTCCACCGTCATATTGGTTTCTAAAGGCGAAAAGAAGCTACAAAACACATGTACCGAACACTTGAGTTCATGCTTTTTGCAGTAATTCTCAAACGCCAAGGCAAAGGCCCAACCATTCGGGTGTAATTGAGAGGGGGCCAGGTGCAAGTGGCGGAGTAGGCACATTTGGAAGTCGGAAAATGGGAACTGAAGGCCAAGACGGGTAATTACGTCCCGATAAAAATAAAAGAAATGACCACCTTTATTAGACAACCGACCAAAGGCTACTGATTCGTTCAATGAGGGCAAAACTACGTTATACCCCGGGCCACCCCGGATGATTCGGTCAAGCTCTCTTTCAGGCATTTTGTTCCGTACTCCGGTTACATCATTGCTAATGACACATTCCTTCGCCGTCGCCATCTGAGAAGACCCGGAAGGGGCAGATTCTCCGGTCTCGGATTGATGAGATGGGTGAGAGGGGGAAGACATCTAAAACCTATAATAAACAAAAAGCGAAGGGTAGAATCGGAATCATGAAGTATACCCGATAACGGGATTGTGAAGACGAGTATCGAAAAACAAAGGAACAGGAGGAATCTGGGAAGCAACAGCCAAAGTCGTCTGTGGTTTGAGGAGACAGCGACATCTGCCCATTAGTAAATCGGTGTCTCTATCTCGGCCGTAACGGGCCAACTCTATCGCCTTATCACGGCAATTTTCGCACGGGTTGCAACCTCGGAATACGGTTGACGGATTATCGACCACGGGCGTCGAAGAAGACGTTGCCAAAGACAAAGCTGGCGCACTTGCGGCAGACAAAAATGGCGATGCAAAACCTCGGATGTCTCCAATTCTCCCACCTACCCGAGATCCACCTCTCCGAGAAGAGCCACCCCCCGGGTGGGGCCAAGTAATCTTGCCATCCTTTCTTCTTCGTAGGAAGAAGGGACCATAGCCATTGTTTGGCCGTACTGGGGGTGTTTTTAATAATTTCCCCTGTCTTCCTCCGGGACGGGTCTACCATACATGTCTAGCATCTCGGGATCGGAATCCATCTTTATTTTCGGCAAGAGTTTTCGGGCAAATAACCTTTAGACGCTCGACTCGAACACCCCGAAAACCAAGAACACCAAGAACGCCAAGAAAACCAAGAAAACCCGTAAAACCGACGAATAGAGAAATCACCTAATCGTGTATAGGGGGGAAGGGAATACAGTTCAAATGGAAGAGCATGAACGAAAGGTCAAAGAAAATACCCGAAAGGAAGAAGATGGAACTACGTTTGGAGTAAAACAAAGCAGAGTGAGGATGCTGCAAATGGGTTCTCTTTCAAGATCTTCAAATGCAGTGATGGGTGCGTAAAGGATGAGACCAAGTCCACCAACTACATATAGGCAGAGCCAAGCGAAGGAATCCGAAACGCCTACCGTCATGACAATAACGAGGCATAAACCCTAAGGCAATAATGACAGATATGTCGAATGACGTGAAACGACAGGGGCCATTAATGGGCACGATAACCGAAGGCGGCGTTTGAGGACGCGTGGCTGCAGGCGTCAGAATAGAGGTTATCCGCTGCTACGCGGGTAAATGAAAGGGCGCCCAGCCAACCTAGCTGATCGACAGGGCGGAAGAAACTCGTCCAAGTATAAGTTTATACCCGAGTTCAAAGTCGGGCATTCATAGGCTGCAGATCGGAGGTTACTCAACTCCGAAACTCGGGCGTAGCAAATTCGTCTAGAATAACATCAGCTCGGCCGATCAGAAACCTGAACGACCTAGCTTGGGGGCAACTGTTATGGACCGAGATAAATGGGCCTCGGTCGAGAAGGCCCATCAACGTGCTCCTACAGGCACAGGCCCCCACGATCCCATGATCCCATAAACTCGGATCCCACGATCCCATGATCCCATGAACTCGGATCCCACGATCCCCATCATCGTAAATAATGGGGGAAGGACATGCCGAGTAAAGTGGCCAACTGCTGGTGAGGACCCTTCTATAAATAGGAAGGATCCAACAGTGCACGTACACACATTCTCTCGAATCTATTTACCATATCGCATACACAGAAAGCACACACCCCACACCTCTGGGTGAAAACCCCTGCGTTTAAGCTCTGTGATCTCCATCAATCTGGATATCTCCACCATAGATATCTAAGAGAAGAGTGAAAGATCCTATATTAACTTACTAGCAAGCCTAAAGCTAGACATTAATGTTCTAGACCAGAACAGTCCCTAATTTTACATCCAGTTCTAGTTTAGTCACAACGTTATAGTTTCATTTAACTGAAAAAGCTTACCAAACGAATTTAAATGTTAACTCTGCAATTATATAACCCATGAGCATAGAAAATTTTGCGACAACATTTCTTTTCATTTGATTATATTAAGGATTAAAATTTCACTATGCTCTGTTAGTATTTAAATGCTGAGTCACTGTTTAAATTTTTTTGACTTGGTACTTTTCGTTACTGTTATGCTTGGATGAGAAGAAAATTTGAGAGGAAAGAAAATGGGGAGGAGAGAAAATGGAGAGAAGAGAAAATTACGGAGAAAATGTTATCACCCCCGCTATTTGGGTGGACGGGAGAAATAGACAGGAAAGAAAATGAGTAAGTATATGAATGACTAAAATACCCTTATGTATAAAAATATATTATATTTAAAATCAAATTAAATAACACAATGGATCATATTAACATTATCATCATCATATAATTTAAAACCAAATTATTCGGTAAGATATATTTTGATTTTATTATATTTTAAAATCAAATATTTTTTAAGAAATTACTTTTCAAGTTAAGAAAAATGGATAATTTTTTAAATTATATATAATAATGGAAATAAATAAATTATAGATTACTTATCATCATATTAAGAAAAAGTAAAAGGTTTAAAATGGAATATAAAATCTTGATAAATTGATTTCATAAAATAATAATTTTTGAGGTAAAAAAATAACAACTATATACTTTTTTTTAAAAATTAAAATCAAATTTAATAAAAAGATATAAATAAATGAATAAATAAGTAATAAACGGTCAAAATCCAAAAAAAAAAAAAAAAAAAAAAAAAAAAAAAAAGAGAGAGAAGGAAAATGTATTCTTAAGTGCACGTGTGAGAGAAAGAGAGAGAGAGAGAGATTTATTTATGAGTTTTATTTATGCATACGTGAGAGAATAATGAAATATGAGTTTGGTTCCCATTTTCTCTACATATGTGGGTAGACAAGTTGGAGAGAAAATGATGTGGGTCCCACGCCCCATTTTCTACCCAACTTTTGTTTCCTCCTGCTTTTCTCCCTTCATCCAAATAGGGGAAAACATCATTCTCTCCTCTTGAGACTCATGGTGTTGAAAATAATAGATTAAGTAAATAAATTTTATAAATTTAAGTGACTAAACTAAAATCTCATATAAAATTAGAGGTCTGAAGATGGCATATTGGAGGCATGTTATGGTTGAAAGTGTTAAATCTTATCCAAAGGTTTTATTTTTGCAAAAATGCACATATGCTTTATTCTCAGGAGCATCCAACACCACGTGCTTTTTTTAGGTGCAAAAATGCACATAAACTTTAAAAATTGGAGCAAAAGTCACACCGCCGTTAAATCTTATCCGAAGGTGTTAGTTTTACTGATGGGACCCACATTATTATTCTCAAAATACAGTAATACCCCTAACTTTTTTTTTACCACGGTTAATACTACCGGTTAATTTTGACGTAATTACTTACACTTGCATTTTAATTTCTCCATCTCACCATTACACCTTATCCTCCCTCCCCCTTTTCTCTCTCTCTCTCTCCTTCCCTCTGCAGGAAAAAAATATGCATTCCCTACCTTCCCTTCTTCAATCGTCACAACCATGGAGAGGAAGCCCACCCTCGCCGCCGCTGCCCTTGTCGTCGCCTGTGAAAGCGTTCCAACCTCACCAGAAGATTCTAAAGGGGTTGGGCGTCGTTTATGATTTTCCCAACCCAAGCGGCGGAGGAAGAAAGCCCAAATCGAGAATGAAACAGAGACCAAAAGACGCGATGCTTCAGGAAGATTGCGAAGGAATAGGTCATGTACTTCAGGTATTGATTTGAATTTTTTCAGTAAAATTAACCTTTGTAATGATTGTTTCATTCATTATTTACACTTGTTTCATTCATTATTTACACTTGTTGGGAAATCCTAGGGAGATGAAACTAAGTCCAGTTGGGCAAATGGATTATCTTACACTTTGTTCCTCTTGTAAAGTCGATGAAGTTTCCGGGCTTGCATTTTTTGTTTTCAAATGTGGTTGTGAGCTACTTTATGGCAATTGTGCACCGTTGGGCATCTACGATTTTAGTCTTTAGGAATGATTGAAATTAATTAGTTGAAGTTTTCTTGTGAAATTCCTTTTTTGAATCCTGTGGGTTAATGTGCAATGTTTGTAGCTGTCATAAAATCTGAAATCTCCGGTGAAGGGTCGTGTCCTTCAAGCCCAGACAAAAGCGGGTCCCTCCTTGTCGAGAAGAGGGTAAAAGAAAATGGCGAAATCAAGATGAAGGTGCAGATTGATAAAGAAGAAGACCTTGAATCGGAGCCCACGGTGGATTGAAGCTTATGAGGATGGATCTTATATGTCCACCGTCAGAGAAAAACTTTAAGGACCCGTTTGTTACAAAGAATTGGTGGGGAGGGAAAGGAACTTAGAGGAAGGAAATGAAAGGAAATGAAGATTTGAAAGATGAGGGAAGATAGCTTGAGTTGTTTGGTAGGAAGAAAATGAAGAGGTGGTAGTTGGTAAAGAATTAGGAAATGTCTATTTTACCCTCAAAAGAAATTAATTCAAAATAAAAAAAGATTTTTTTTTTTGCTAAAATATATTTTTTAAAAATATATTCTTGTTAAGTTCGAACTCGTGAAAAAAAAAAAAATCGCTAAATTTGAACTTTCCGCCAAGTTTGAATTCGGGGGTAAATCATGTCAAATTTGAACTTTCCGGGAAGATTGTAGCTTTCCTTCCATTTTCGGATGGAAAGCATCTTCCCTCAAATAAGGAAGATGAGTCACTCAATTTGGAAGATCTTGTTGGGACTTTCTGTCTACCAAACACCCAAAATCCATGGGAAGATTGAGATATTCTCTTTCCTTTTCTAATCTTCTTTCTCCCAAACGGGTCCAAGGGAATTGTAGAGGGAGACATTTGAAGATGGAGTGCTATTTCAAAGTGAGGGGTATTATTGTATTTTGAGAATAATAATGTGGGCCCCACCAGTAAAACTAACACCTTCAGATAAGATTTAACTGCGGTGTGATTTTTGCTCCAATTTTCAAAGTTCATGTGCATATTTGCACCTAAAAAAAACACGTGGTGTTGGATGCTCCTGAGAGTAAAGCATATGTGCATTTTTGCACCTTTATCCAAATATAAACAACAATCATATTATTCTACAACTTATACCTTGTGTGTGTATTAAAAATACAATTAAAAAATATTTTAAAGGGTAAAGTAGAATCCAGCACCTCTAATATTTATGGCGCATCCAAAATTTTGATGTTATTTTTCTAGTTATTTATGGTGCATCCAGTTATTTTATTTTTCTAGTGCTTCTAGCACCCCTAATGTTATTTTTCCAATTACATCTAACATGAAAAATGATATCAGAGTGTTGAATGCATCATAAATAAAATGATGGATGCTAATGGAGATAGGAATTGAGATGGGAAATAGGACCGCCATCATACCAAAAAAATGTTTAGTATGGGTTGCAAAGGAACAAGAACAAAATAATTAATTGAGTGGTGATATTTGATATAAGTAAAAGACAATTGAAAATATTTAAATATTTAAATACTAAACTGTCCCTTACTCTTGAAAACTGTTAACTGAATGGGTGATAAAATAATATAAGGACCAATTAGTCTTTTTGTTTATAAAATTTGCTTTACATTCTTATGTGGATGGAAATAATTAGTGTGATGCCTTAATCCAAGATCACTTACTAGAATTGTTAGTTATTTAACAACTACTAGTGCAATCGGTATCCTAGAAAAACTGAAAAATTTAAAATCTTTGCTTAATACCTTGGTCACTATTCGTAATATTAGAATGAGAATTGTTTTTAGAAATATTTTTTTTGAAAATTCTTAAAATTCAATCTAACTTCAAAAATAGAGGTTCATACCCTTTAAAAAAAAAAAAAAAAAACCTTTTTAAAAAAATCATATATTACTAAACACAAATCTGAAAATTGCAAAATGCATTGTACACTACGGCTCTAAAAGAATTTACTCCCTCTGTTTCACAATATAAGACATTTAAACTATATTAAGGGAAACAGGAAATTACAATTAAGTCATTTAATATGTCATAAAATGTAAAAAAAAAAAATTTACTTTTACCATTCTTGAGAAATGTGTTTAATTACCTTCGAAATGTTATTTTAAAAAGATAAGGGATATAATAAGTGGATAAAGTTGAAAAGTGAGTATTAATCACATGAGGAAAATAAGAACAAGACCATTAATTAAACTAGAGGTGACTTATATTCTAGACCACGCCTTCCTTCTATCAGTACCCAGACCGAAGGAAGCACTGTTCTTGAAAGCTTTTTCTCTTAGTATTATTTTCTCCCTAGCTAATTATCTCTCCATCCAAACATAGAACATAGGGTAATAGTTACATACATAATCTTGTTGTTTAAACTTGTCTGAAGAGTATTCTCTACGCTTGTTCCATTCCCCTGGCCAAAATTCCTTCCTGATTTCGAAGTCTTTATCTTCTTGAGCGGAAAACAAATTCGGGCAGTAGTATTCACGGGTTTAAATCCTGGAAGTCACGAGTTCAAATCCTGAAAACAACCTATACACATTTGAGGGCAAACTACGTATATATGTCCCTTCCATACCACATATGATGGAGCCTTATGCACTAGCTTTCACGGGTTGAAATCCTGAAAATAGTCTCTTTGATTATAGGATAAAGTTGCATACATCTATCCTTATTCGTACCTCATCTAGTCGGAGCTTTGTACACTTAGCCGCCTTTTAACTATATAGGAGCACAAAGTTCAATTCTTGGTGTTTTGTTTCATTCACCTTATATGTGACCAAAATAATTTTCTATCAGGAGAAAAAATCAATCACTTTGAACAGATAGTTAGAGGAAAATATTTTTAAAGAAATCTTAAAATTATTTTATTTAAAAATAATAAAAAATTAGAATCTCTTACATGACAGAAATGAGTGTTATTGAATTAATTATTATGGAGGAAGTATTAGTAGGTGTGATAATGGGAAAGATATGACAAAAATTGCTTAAAATTATTTTATAAAAAAAACAGTAGAATTAGATGTATGCAATATTAATGAGTTGGAAGCATTACCTACTTTATAGAATATAAAGGTGCATTATTAAATTATCATTGTGGTTAATTACTATTGAGAAAGTAACAATAGGGGTATTTTAGAAAGAAATTGACAAAAATTAGAACTTTGTCCTATAATTAGGACTAAGCTCAACTTCCAAATGTTGTCCTGTTTGGAGTATTACATTTTTCTCATTTACAAGGAAGGAATGCCACAAACAAAGAATCAAAGTTTGGTGGGTGTCTCTGTGCATCTATCTATTTATTTAGGTTCTAGATCTTTGAGTTGCTTTTTCAAGAGGGCATGCTCGTATCTCATTCTCTCCAGCCTACTCTCAACCATATACATCTCATCTTTAAGGAAGTGAATCCTTTTCTCTAACCAAGCTACATCTGAAGGGCTTCTGCCCACTCCATATTCTACCCTGTTCATATACTCTGTTGGAGTGCTCACATGAATGTGTTGAGGCCTCGACAACAGTATAAGTATACTAAACTGCTGCATCAGAATAAAAGGTTAAAAGTAACTCATGTATGTATATCCTTATAAAATCAAAGGCAAAATAAGGTTTAACTAATTGAAACGCACCTGCATAAAGAAGATGACAGCAAAAATCATAACTAGGAACAGAGAGAGATGGCTCTGACTTTTTAAACAAGACCGGAACTTTGTCACACATTCTCTTAACATGCATGAAATTGATGTTGAGTCAATCAAATTTCCTTGCAATTGGTTGTCAATGTTGCGGTAAGAATGAACGATGCCGGAGGTAACTGGTTGAACTCCAGAGACATTTGGCTCTTGTGAACTCTCTGAAGATCCTCCAGCATTTTGTTCACTATCTAAATTTCCTTCGCTTGCACGTGCCCCACCAGTAGGAGCCCTCTCTGCATCAAGAAAAGTAAATTACGTGAACCTTAATTATTAATATTTGGGAAGTATAAAATCTTTGGATTGACACACCACATAAACTATGCAAATACCAACCTTCTTGTTTTTCAAGTTTCTTTTGCTTTAGCAACTCGTGAGCCTGACAGAAATGAAATCAGAGACAGATTACAGTGAAAAACATTATTATTAATAGAGAAAACATGTTACAGTCACACAGCAGAAAAAGAGAATATGAACTTGCCATGTTTATCCATGTAGCATAAGCATCTCGGCATTCATCAATTGTTGACTGTACTATTTTGCCTGTGATTATGTACAACCTCTTGGAGTCAGGAAAGTCCAATTTATGGCATTGAAAGCAATTCACATCCATATGCAACTCACTGCATTAATATGGGAGCTCTGCCCGTGCAAGCGTGAAAGAACGTGCACAGGGCAAAACTTCTAAAGATTCAGTGCAAATGACATTAAGTTTGAGAATAATTATTCTGACAATCGAAAGTGAAATTATAGTCATCAGAAACTAGTTCAAAAATTGGAGATCACTGCTGGGTAGCTCATGAAGAAACGATTATATTAGATTAATATGATCTGTGTGCAAAATGTGTCTATTTGCAGCAGAAAAAATTGATGCAAGGGTACACAAAATATCCCATGCAAAGATTCAAACATGTAATTTATGCAGAAAATTTAATGCAACCTAGATCATCAAGAGAAGAAAGATAAAAGGCACTTTTTTTTACCTGAGAAAACACATTAAACTTTGAGATTAAGAGAATATCACAAAGTAGACACTAAAATGACAATGCTCAATGGTTGCCTATATTTTTATACGCAATTACAGAGCAGTTATGAGGTTGAACTCAAACATCGTCATGAATTTAAGATATAGACATTGTCCAATGACATACATTTTTTTAACAGAACTAAAAGTCACTAGACATCCACCTAAGAAGGCTTGTGGTACCAAGAAAGTTCCTTCGTCAAATTATGTGAACCTTTGACTTGATTTATCCTATACTGAAATCATAAGCTCTATAAATTCGGGATAAAACCATATACCATTCCATGAATAGCATAAAAAACCAAATGGCTACATAATGCTCAAGAATCTCAGCACTTGACAGCAGCAGATGTAATTAACAACCCTTCGTTTACTATGCAACTTATAAATTTATGATTTGACTCTGTTTATTTTCTTATATGACCAGCTTCAAAACCATTCTACCATATCATTAACAGATGCAAGAATAGCATAATTCTGAACCCTTTGAAGTAGCATGAATGAACATCAACAAATTTAAAAAACCAAATAAGAATACTATGTCTTGGTGCAATATAAGGCTGTATAAAGAAAAAACTAACCACCCAAAGAAACCAAGGTAATATTTGAGTAAGCTATATGCTATAAAAGAACACCTTTAAATATAGTGCTCTTCGAAAATGCCAAATTCACATAAATCCGCAAAATACAGCACTCTTTCGATTCATTGTTGTCTCTCTCGACATCCCATCGTCCCTGGTTATAAGTGAGGAAAGTACTTTGTAAGCAAAAATTACAAATAATTGTGGGGAAAAGTTGTTAGAGCATAGAGACTAGAAATAAAAATTTACTAGAGTGTTCACATGTGAAGATACTCATAGGAAACCAGGTTGTTCTCTCTTTTTTTTTTTTTTGGGGGGGGGGGGGGGGGGGGGGGGGGGGAATACCTGGTTGTTCAATTTTAAATACTATTATTTATTTTTCAATGTTAATTATATTTTCCAAGCAAAAAATAAAGGATTCATTAAGAGCTTGTTTGTTCTCCAAAAGCCACAGGAGTAAAGATATTGAAAATAATATATGCATGTTGCTGGAGTTGTATCTTACTGTTTACTCTTCAAAAGAGAGTCCTTCAAATGATGGGATAAAGAGTAAGGATTACTTTATCTTTATTTTAAATTTATTTCCAGCAGAACAGTTAGATTATTTTTTAAATAAATTTATTTGGATTAGTATTAATAAGATATATCCTATTACTCTTACCTAGGATTAGCTTAATTTAGCTGGGTTCTATTTAGATTATTTTTATTATTTAATACTAGAACTAAGGGCTTTATAAACAAGCCCTAGGGCTAGTTTGAACTTTGATGTTAGATCTTTTTTATGATTTGAATAAACTATGGAGTTTGTTGGCTACTCCCTCCTTTCCTCTTATCAACTAGAAGTAGAAACGTTGATGAGAGACTTCAAATTACTGACAGCGCACAGCAGACCAATGAGGGGACTAGTCAACCTTCTTAAAGTACTAAAAAACCATTGTCTTGCACGCTCATAGAAGCTTGCCAGCCCCAAATTAAGCACTCATCTCCACAAGAGGGCATCTATATCCCCTAAATGCAGCTTCCTTGTTACATTTTTGTATAAACATAAAATGTCTCCATTTAGGCACATTAAGGATAATCAAAGGTTTCAGAACTGGTATAATCCCCTTCCTCTAATTCAGCCAACATGACACCATATAACCTGAAGAAATAATTTTCTTCTAATAGATACTTATAAGGCTTTAATTTACAGAAAATATCGGATTATAAGCATTGAAATATAAGAAGCTTACCTCGACACGGAAGTAATCAGCATACGGTACACCAGTAACTTCTTGGGATGTCTCTAAAACCAAATGACTAAATGAAGCAAAAAGTGCAATGTCAAAACAAAAAAAAAATAATAATAAAATAAAATAAGAAAAAGTGATTCAAGTGCTTGCCAATTATATTTCAAAAACTCATGCAAAATTACAACAACTTCACTTAAAAATATTTATATTAAAAAGGAACAGAAAATGTAGATTAAAAATAATAAAAGAGCAAAGTCAGTCATAATTTAACCAAACACAAAGCACTATTAGTCAGCAGAGAAGAAAAAAAATCTTAGAACATTCTTCTTGACTAGATCACAATGAAGTGATGAACAAAATCCCAAATTCACTTAACAGCCATTGGAGAGATATAAATTATTTAACAAGAATCTTCCTCATCTCCTGCACTACTGGTGCCCCCACCAAACCCTTCTCTCTCCAATCATTAGGTGATATGAATAATGTGGCATCTCACATGATTCCAATATATAACAATGTTGCATAGACTCTGATACCACTGCCTTTTGTTTGAGGCTACACAAAATGGTTCAACACACATTTTTTTCTAATGTGTTCAACTTTAACACACCCTGCGTCAATGTCAATTTACATCTCTTAAATAACTCAATTAGTAATAATCTAAGCCTACCTGATTATGTTGTTCTTAAGCCTCACCCATTTTTCCCCTAGCTACCAGGGACATCCATCCTGGCATTCCTATAGCTTTCCCAAAACTTAGCCCTGCTAAAAACTCATTTAGCAGCATAAAAAGTTAAAATCAGACTGCAAATACAATCAGGGTTTAAGTGCAGACTTAGCTCTCTTCCCAAATAAATGAGAGAAGATAACTCAGATACACATAAGAAGATTGATACCATAGCTACAACTTAACACTCTTCCCAAATAAATGAGAGAAGATAACTCAGTTATACATAAGAAGATTGATACCATAGCTACAACCTGTTCTCGTAGATTCGGAGTGTCTGAACTTCATGACAACCACCAAATTTCGCTCCTTTAAAAATTCAAAAACACATGAGAAACGTAAAAATATAATTGCAAAAGGACAAAGTAAAACACAGGCTAGAACAAGGAACTTCGCATTATTGGATGTTCAAAATTGAAGCAGCTGATGCATACCAAAATAAACTTTTATTGGATGTTGAAATGACTTTTCACGGGTATACCCAACTTCTTGAGAATGCCATGAAGTACACTTGAAGTCTGAAGGTAACAATCATACATACCGAAAGAATAAGGCTGTGAAAGACTATGTATTCATTATTTAAGACTATGTATTCATTATTTCTTACCTTAATTAAAATAAATAATACAAGATCAGAAACAAAAATTAAAATTGCAACAGTAAATTGAGATAAATTAATAATACAAGATCCATGCAGGCTACCTTTATCTGCACATCTTTTATGGAACGACTCATTGAAATTAGCAGCTTCATCTGATAAAAAGTACCTAAAGAAGTCCTCTACCTTTATCTGCAATTTGCAATGAGAAAGTTCAGACAAACTTTCGTACATGATAGTTTTAACTTTTAATTAGTAATCAATATATACAAGTATTCAACATCGCAAAAACTTCAAAGGAAATGAAAATTTGTATGATGAGTTAAATACACTCACACCTTTAGGTCATGTTTGGTAGGATAGAGTTATTTGAGAGACACTGAAAGGGAGAGGGATAAGGAGAGAGGCTACTACGGAAGTGTGATTCTTAGGCCAAAAAAATGTGTTTGGTAGGTAGGAAGAAATCATTTAAAAAAAAATTGCACTGAAAGTTTGGTATGAAGCAGTCAAAAAAGGGAAGGAAGGAGTCAAAATATCCAAATGACCTAAATACAACTCATTAAAACATTTAAGTTGAATTTTCAAAATTACGGACACTATTTTAATATAAAATAGACATAAGATTAATTTTTTTTTACAGGAAATGACATTTAAATATTTATATAAAATTAAGATATCTTACATCAAGAATGGACAAAATAGTCAAAATATGTTATAAATTAGGACATGGCAATACATTTTCTGTTCTTGGCAGGAAGCGACTTTCCTTGGTCAAAGTAATGGGGCCTACTTCAAGCATAATTCCTTAGTAAGTTGATAATATGCAGAAAACATCAATATAATGAATTCTCTCTCCATCTCCCTTTGTTGAAACCTCTTTCGTCCATACCAAACATGACCTTAGCACTTTGCTAAACTACTCCAAGAATCTCATCCCCCTCTACTTTAAAATTATTACACACACTCAAATATTTTAAACAGACTGCCGGACGACAAAATTGTGCATCTCAAAAATCAGTACCATCTAGGGTGTGGTGGACGTAGGTCACTTGACTATCAAAAAAGATGTTTGTATACTGTCACCCTGAAGGGGGTTTTAGTGTAGATTATATTAAACATCAACACGTTACTTTTCTAGGAAAATGACATCAAAGTCCCAATCAAGAAAAATAATATCAGAAAATTCCCATAACTTGTCAATGATAGCTCTTTCACTTGTCACTTACAAGCTATGGGACTTTTCTTATATTATTTTTCTTGGTTAGGACCTTGGTGTCATTTTCCCTAATTCTTTTAGTAACTTTCTATATGGAACACAAATTACCGGAAACTTTGATTCTGCAACATGTTTATAAACCTCTGGTACTGCAAAGGCAAAAAGAAGATAAAAGCATCAAAATAACAGCAAAAATAACAAGAATCATTTGAATAAAGTAGTTAAATAAACCAAAAACACAGCATACATAAAATACAAAGAATGGATAGATAGACAGTGTATCTCGCTCTTATAAACATACAATATTTCCCTGAACAACCAATTATTGACAACTCATAATAATGCATTAACCTGCAAAGCTAAAATTCTATAAAATATTGGATAATAGTATTATGTTCAAATATACTTGTCAGTGTGCTTTTAGCATATAGTTTATTACGCTATATGACAAAGCATGGCATAAGCATGGTAAGCCGCCTTCATGTATTAACAAGTTTTAAATGAGATGATGTTTTTAATCATTGTAGATTTCAAAATGCACATGAGAACTGCAGTAGTTTTCAAAGCATACGATGAAACTTAAAAGTAATTTTCTGAGATCTTAACATGAATAGTTAGACGACTTCTTCCCATCTTTTAATTAACGGATACATCTTCCTACTGATGCTGCATCGAAGATTATCCTTCCGGAAACAAAGCTCAAAATGTATCCAACATTTCAGCTATAATCTAACAAAGAGGACCTTCATACTACTAAAAAAACACAATATACAATCCCTCACCTGATAGACCTACTTTTCCTCAGCACAAGGATTACCATTACCACCTTCCCATTACAATCAAACCCACTGGTCTCCTAAATAATGCTTTCTCTGTCTATGGCCCAACAATGCTGGGCGTAACCAAATCTGTAAAACCAACAGGTCCTGAAGACTTTTTTTCTTCATACAACTATTTAAATGGAATTCCAAACTTCCTATTCCTCAAAGGGCCGTTCTAAGCTGAATTATCCAGAGAAATACCCAGTCCAGCCTCTTAATAAATGACCTACAAGATATATCCTTGAAATTCTCGCAAAAAAGGTGGGGAAAAAAGTTGCCTCCTCACCAGTGAGTCCAATTTCTTTAACTCTTTTGAGTCCTTAATCAAACTTTCCCTCCTATCCATAGCTACTCAGTGATAAATATTAATTTCTGGTGTTGATAATTGTAACCCAACAGCGTTTTTATAGAAAAAAGAATAAGGACTTTACTTTTAGCATTAAAGAGAAAATGGTCCTCATTATGATATACCATCCATAACATCTACTTTCAATGAAGCTGGTTGAACCACAAAGATGAAAGCAGAATTCAGACATGGCAGCACAGCAATAAATCACCTTTATTTGCAAATGTCAAGCATGTAATTTCATATTACAGAACCCATGATACCTTTCTAATCTTTAAGTTCTCCAAATGTTACAAAAATAAATATTACTGTTCTTTCTGTAATAGTATGCATGTGAATATATGAAAGTCCATACAAGCAAATTATGTAAAAAGGTCGATAGAGGGACACTGTGCAAAGCAATAGTTCTAAAAAAGATGGAAAAAGGAAAAAGCATATTTATAGCAAAGGTAAACCAGAGGAGAAAAAAGGTTAATAGCCAAAAAACAAGTTATGCACTAACTTCATGGTTCGGTCTTCTTAACTAGCACAGCTTCTTGTACAAAATATTTGTAACACAACTTCGCAGGTAACTTCTCAATTGATGAGATACACATGACTCTTTTGCTGTCAAAATTTCAGTAGTCATAGTTTATTGTCAGAATATTATGGCTCTACTCCACATCCCTGAAGTAACAGGAGAGTAAAATTTCCCTTGTTCTGAAAATATTACGTGGAAACCAGACCTTTCCATGACTTATAATAGACACTCATTCAGGAATTCAAAATAGTACAGAAACATTGACATGAAAACCATTTCTTCCCTAAACAATCATATGAAAATAAATCGATTCATGTGCCTGCCTCTCAATTGAGATAGAAGGACTACCCAAACTCACTTTTTGGAGCATCCATATTCTCTTCCTTCCAATTCCAGGCAGCTCCTGAATCAGCATTGCTTGATACAGTTTCTGCACCGTTTCGTACACTGGATTGCTCCTCTGGAACTGCCATGGATTCGCCATCATTGCTAGAATTATCTTTGCTTCTGATTCCCACATATAAGTAAACCATGGATGAGTCCCACATTCAATCAAAGAACTCTAAAGCAACGACTGTAATACTAGTAATAGAAATAATAAGCATACAGATTGGTTGCAAGTGATTCATTCTCTACTATCTCAGAACTGTTCACATTTACAATAGCTAGAGATCCATTCTCTTGGCTGCTAGATTCAGATACTGCTTCCTGAAGTAAATCAATATAGTAGACAACTTGAGTAATGTAGTGATGGCCAATTAATTGACATTCTAGAACATCTCAATTGACGGTAGCCAATCATTATTTTAGAAATACAAATTCAAGTGTCAACATAATTTTTCATTCACCTGCTGCTCAGTACTGGCTTTGGCACCATTGCGATGTTGTGACCAGCCATCATTGATGATATTAAATGCTTCATCACGGGACAGAAAGGATGCAAAAAAGTACTGCCAAATATAGGAAAGTAATAAGGACATGTCTCTGATGAAATGATGCAAAAAGGTACTGCCAAATATAGAAAAGTAATAAGGACATGTCTCTGATATTGAAACACAAGACTGACACGGATCAAAAGCCAAACACAACCCAAAGACTTTGATTATACAGCATACCTTCTTACTTCCAGCAAAAATTTCAATGGCATTAGGAAAGAGCCCTGCTGTCTTTGCCTTCCGTACACTGGTGACTTCATCAAATGGGATTACTCTCTATATCATTAAACAATCAGAATTTGTAGGAAGCAATAAAGACCAATAATGAGAGTTAAAGGAAGTAACTACAGAAGTCATAGTGACCATATCACAGACCATGAAAAGTGATCCCTTCGTAGCACAATGCATGCTGACTAGGCCATGTAACTAAATAATCCTCCGGAAATTTATGTATTCATAAACTTGCATGCACATTCTAGAAAGTTATGGAGAGTAATATATAGACATTTATGGAATGTGATATATCAGAAAGGACTAACATGAAGATGACAATTAAATTCTGTGTCTACAACTTAAGAGCCCCCTAAGTGGAGAAACCTGAACCTACAGCAAACTTTTAAGGTAAATGTTTTATACTTCACCCTATGGTTAACAACCAGAATGTTTATACAGAAAAATACATAAACATGAATTCATGTTAAGAATACATACAAAATGGGCACTGACGCCATATTAGAAAATAAATAGTCAAGCATTGGTTATGTAGCAAACCTTTGTCTCAAACCCGAATATGTTTGAGTAGAAACAAATGAAATTTACAAACAGGTACATGTGACCCTACAAACAAGCAAAAGAAAAGCTTAACAATGCAATGAAATACTAAAATGAACAACAAATCAGCTCCTACGGCAACATTCAGCAAACATAAAAATTACCTGGATTAGTATATTTTCCTGGAGGGCACAGTTAAAATCTTCAATAAGGACCTAAAAAAATAAAAGAAAATCAATAAAGTAGAAAAGTTTCTTCAATACCAAACAAAAGGAAATTTCAGAAACTTCTCAACTATGGGACGCAACATTATATATAAACGCACAGGTCAGACAGCAATGTTATATTTGTTGTACCGCTGTTGATGTGTAAGATTAACGCATGCAACAAAGCCTAGCTGAAAAGCACAAACCTCAGCACTCATTCACATTCATGAGCACAATCGATTCTTTTAAACATTTTTTCCCTTTGTAAAGGGAATGGCAAGGTTTTATCCTCTAATTAACTCATAAAAAGGAAACAAGTGGTGCAAGGTAACATGACCAAATCAAATGACAAGTGTTATATGTTATCATTAATCAGCACAATTGCATTAGCACTAAAAGAAGATGTAAATTTCACAAGCCAGAAGAGACTGCCAAATTCTTAATCTTTTCAAGGATATTGAAATGCATTGTTAACAGAATGGCATTGACCATCAGCCGACAGATAATCCGCCCGTAACGAAACTACAGCTATAATCAAGAAAGACTGGTGCTCATGAAGGGCGAAAATACTCACCTCCCCCGGGGGAAGACGAAACAACAGACGATACTCTTCGCTCTTCAAAATTTCCTGAGACTGTAATTTAAAACCGCACAATAAACACCCAACACAGCAATAAAACGCATAATTAACCCATTCACAGCACCTCAACCATCCAGAATAATTAAGAAGAAATTCGTGTCATAATAAGCTCAGCACCTCAATTTCAGCATCTTGACGAGGGTTTTGCAAAGAATTGTTAGAATTGCTCCGATCAGGACCATTTGAGGTCGAAGCAGATAACGATGATGCGCCGGATACTGATTCCGAAGGCGCAGCATCCATACGCTGAGTCTGCGGTTCACTCATGCCGCCGGCTTCAGCGGCGGCAACAGCCATAGAATAGAAGAAAACGACCGAAAGAGAGGAAGAGATCTGGAAAATGCGGGAAGAAGAAAGAGAGGATGGCTAGGTCGGTTATGGTTGGAGAAGTTGAAATTGAAGCGTTGGCAGAACGGAAACGTTCAGAACGTGAGCATGGAGTACAGGTAGATAGAGTCCACCATCAGCAGTTCAAGAAAGGGGTCATAACTCATAATCGTCTGTATAAATTGACTAACCACCACGTGGGTTCAATATTATATTAATTTTAATTATTTTGTTTTATATATTGTTTTAGAATGAAATTGAAAATGAACTGAGCCGTAAAACGTACGCCTTGGGGATGATGATGAAGCCATGAAGACGAATATCAAATACTTCGCCGGCGTTTCCCATTTTGCTCGGCATCTTTCTTGGCTTTGCGGTTGCGTCACGGCAAGTGGTCTGTCTTTTGTTTCCTATTTGTTGGACTGGTTGTCAGATCCACTAAGCAACACCCCCCAAAAAAAAAACTAATTTTTTTTCCTTCAATAGAGAGAGAACTAATTTTTTTTTTTAAAGCGGGTTTATTAATTTGGTGTCTCTGTTATTATTTCAATTCAACTTATACTTTATCCAAATTATTTTATATCAATTAAAAATATAATTAAGAATAGGAACATTTGCTGACAAATTCTCATCCTAAAATTTATCACCCAAACTAGGTATTCTCCCCATGCGTGGACTAATGTGCGTTGTTTGATACTAGCTAGTAATATATATAGATGTAGCACATAGTTGAGTGTGTTCTTCATGACAATTTTGTAGCTCTGAATTTGTATGGATCCTAATACAGTCATATGAATGTCTAATTGGCTGTTAAATGTTGTCCTTAAATTTTATTTATTCCTTTTCACTTGCATACATTATTCCTGACGATATAGTCTATTGGTTGAATCCAGGAAGCAAATTACTTATGACCTTGAGATATGAAAAAAAAAAAAAAAAAAAAACTCCAGAGATGAAGGGCTTTCGTTTCAATAAGAGCAAAACTAAATATATGCATAATAATTTTGATAAGAGACAAATTAGAAGTGAAGTGGAAATTATTATTATTATTTTTTTGTCATTCCACAAGTGACAAAGTTTAGGTGTTTGAGATCAATTATACAACAAGATGATGAAATTGATCATAGAATTCAAACTGAATGGTATGGATGGAAAAAAACTACTGAAATTATTTGTGATAAGAAAATACCTACCTAATAAGGTAAAGGGGAAGTTTTATCACATTATTATAAGACTAGCATTGCTTTTTATGGTGGTGAATGTTGGGCTTTAAAGAGACAACATGAACAAAAAATAGGAGTAGTCGAGATGAGGATATTGAGATGGATGTGTGGTCATACAAGAAAAGATACGATTCATAATGATCATATACGTGAACAAGTTAGAATGTCATCTATAAAAAAGAAAAAAAAGGTAGGAAATTATTTGAAGTGGTTTGGACATGTTTAAAGAAAGCCATTAAGTGTGCCGATGAGGAGGGTTGATGAAGCAGTATTGAGTCCTCTAAAAAGAGGCAGAGAAAGACTGAAGCGAATACTCAATGAGGTTATAGAGTGAGATCCTTTGATTAATATAATATATCTAAAGATTTGGTTTTCGATAGAGCACAATTGCATCGTGTGACCTATGTAGCTGACCCCACCTAGTGGAGTAAAGGCTTTGTGAAAGAAGGAGCTTAATCACCAAGAGGGGGTGAATTGGGGATTTTAAAATTTTCTCTCGAAAGTGCTCTGTTTGTAGAATGCAAAACAAAGATGAACAAAGTAAGGGTAAGAGAGATTGAACATTGCTCTCTCTCTTCGTATCGTCCGATGTTGCCGTTATTCTCCCTTGACATTCTTCATTCGATTTGTCCGTTGAGACTCAGTAAAAATGTTGACTAGGAATGACCGGAATGCTTTTTGGTTGTTCAGAAGCTCAATTTCCGTTTTCATGCTTTAACTTTGTTCAAACATTTAATGCTCTGACACAATTTTGCTTTATGTAAATTTGATGATTAAAACTTGTTAATCACATCTGAAACTCATTAGCAAACTGATTAAACTTGGTTAGGAATAGTAAGAATCAATAATATGAAATACCCAAGACTTAATCAAAGAATATCAGATTACGCAGACGAAGCATCAAAAACTGATAAGCATAACTTGAGTCATGACTAGAGTTATGACTCAAAATATATCAATGCAATTTAGATGACTTGAGTTGTTACTGGAGTTATGATTGATGAATTTCAAACAAGCGCTTTGATGACTTGAGTTATGACTTGAGTCATTGCTGAGAAATTTCAAATAGAAAAGATTTGCAATGGAATGACTTGAGTCATTGCTGAGAAATTTCGAACAGAAAAGATTTGCAATGGAATGACTTGAGATAACTTGAGTAAAAGATTTGCGCTCGAGATAACTGGAGTTATGACTTAAGTCAAGCAAGTTATGACTGGAGTCATTTAGAAGGAATTTCATACAGAAAGAAATTTCCGAGTGGTAACTCGAGTTGTGACTGGAGTCATGCAAGTTATGACTCGAGTTATTATGAGACAATTTCAGACAGAGGCGAAGAGCAATATCGTGACTCGAGTTATGCCGTAGTAACTCGAGTTACATCAGTGAAAAGAAATCAGACAGAGCTGATTGATACTATCATGACTCGAGTTGGATAGAGATGACTCGAGTCATATCAGATGGTAGAAGTTGCTTATCGAAAGAGTCATTTTACAAAGGTTGAAGTACATTGATGACTCGAGTTGTTAAGTGATAACTCGAGTCATAAGCAACATTTTCATCTATTTCTCAAGTACATTAACTTGAGTTACAATTGGAGTTAAAATCTTATGATTTAAGTTGTGTCAAAACAAAGCCAAGAGATTATTAATTTATCCTTTCAATGAAATCATATTGGCTTAAACTAATCTACAATTGTCAGTCATCATCAAAACACATAGAGAACTAACACTTTGTTGTTGCTTACATTATTGATCGCATTCGACTATTCATATTCCGAGATGACAAAGAGGTAATTATTTAATGGTCACTTGTTGGTCGAATTCCCTTATGACAATTGAACTAGTCGAACATGAAAAGTAAAGTATCGTCCTACAGAGATTGAAACACCAGTTTAAGCTGCCAGTTCATGATAAAAAGTTCCGATAATTATAAAATATGAGTGTTAGGTTTGAACTACTAATTCTAAGAAACTAATAAAATAGAGTATTTGAGGACACGATTGAGATATATCATATTTTAAATAGGCAAAGCTTATATTTCCCCTTAATTTGCACTTCATACTTAGATTGCTTTATCCCAATGCTACAACAATACTGTAACAACTTCTGCAATGCTACTACAATGTCTACAACAAAGTTCTGCAATTAACTCACCACTAATTTATATAGAAGCTTCCGCAATCTAGTAATTATATTCTTAACTATACTTCTCTCATATGCCTATGCAGATATCCAAGCTTAGAATATCACGTAAACCTATGTGGAATGGCTTTATGAGATAAACTCATTCCTGTAGTTTATAGTTTAGACAAAGTTCTACACAGACTCTACTAGCACACACTGCTTAATTGAGGTCTAATCTTAACTCATTTCCAGTAAATTAAGACTACGACTCTTGCTTAGTAGTGGCCGGCCACCTAGCACACAAGATCGAGATTAACTATGCAATTAAGCAAACTGAATTATATAAATGAAAACTCACAATTTGGTTCAGAATTACAAACTAAGGATCCATCCTCGCTTAGCCAAGGGAAATTTGTTCATGGCTGACAAACAAAAGACCATTGAAACTGATAACATATTCATGAAGTACAGAGAAAGAAACTAAAACGAAAAGGAATCGTCGAAGGATTTCGATAGCACAGGGTAGTATCTGTCACATAACACCTCTGTGTCTTCTTCGGATTAGCAACCTTCTGTCACAATTGGTCCTCTCGAGCTTTTCTGCGTACTGTGATCTTTCTGTGTTTTTCTTGATTTTAGGTCTAGCCCGTCTTTCCTTATATGACCAAGGTCCTTACGCCGTACGTCTAGTCTAGCATCATGTGAGTTGGGCTTTCCTACTCTGTTAGGCCTGGCTGGAAGATTCAGTTGATTGATTTTCTTTTACTTCAACGAGGTTCTGTTAGATATTCCTTCTGATTCTCTGCTATCTTGATTTTCGCTTCAATCTAGTCAACCGCCTTTTAGACGTTCGGCCCAATTTCCTGTAATTATATTATGCACATTCTCAAGAAAAGATCCGTGCATAATAGAATATGAAATCTCAGATAACCTCAGATAACCGTCCGTATGATGTTGTAGCATCAAGACATCATTGATATGTTAGCTCAGAGTTCATAGCAAACTTAAGTAATTTTCTCTTTCTACATATGGGATAACTTGTAAATTGCACGCAAATTAGCTTTTCTAATCCCTATTCCAAATATACATAAATTCAATCATATTTTATCATATCAAACACATTTAAGCTAAACAACACAATGCAAATCAATCATAACATAATGAAAATTCATAGTAGAAATATGGCTTATCATCGCTCATATTTTAATTAACAATATATCAATGATTAATCTCTTTATATACCTCAAAAGCAAATGTTTAATGGCTATTGAATGTTGTGTTTAAATTTCATTTATTCTTTTTAATGTTGCTTACGATATGGTTGTTCTTATTCAGAGATTACAAGCTAAATAATTCATTAAAGTGAATTTACACATTTAATCAAAAGACACAATCATACTACTTAAGTGCATATATGGCCTGTAGTAAAAAAAATGAAATAATAAATAAAACAAAGAAAAATGGCATTCGTATGTGGTTTTTTAAAATGTATCATAAATCTTTATTAAATGGGACATTCACTACTACGAAGAAGCCTTTTAACGTCCGTTTTTATACCTTTTTACGTTTTTTTTCAAAGGGACGCCTATGTGAGAGACATAGTAAAATCTCAAAATAATGTCCCTAAAAAAAGGACGCCGTCCCTTTTTATTAGGGATGCGTAAAGTTTTTTTTTTAAAAAAAAAAAAATTACTTCATGCACCTTCACCAGAAGAGTGGTAGGGAGGGAGAGAAACTTCCAGCATTGGAGAAGCACAATGTTGACGGTGGGAATGCAAGGGAAGAAGTGGTGGCTGCGCATAATGGAGGTGTGGACAAGGCTCACCAAAGCTATCAAAGACAAATCCCAGATCTACAAATTTCATATCTACATACAGAATCTGAAAATCAAAATCATCCCAAAAACATTGAAAACCCAAAGGAGGAGCTAAGAAACAAAAAACCACATCCAATCTCACTTATCTGAGCAAAGAACTTCAAGCGGAAGAAAAATCCATAAAAAACAAGCCAAGAACAATTCGGAAAATAGAAGTAGGGCTCTGAAACACATATCACTGTCATTTGGTGGTGTCGGGAATTTAAGAAAGGGATGTGCAAGAGTAGGAATAAAGGGAGGTGGTTTGGCGATGAGGCCAGAGAAGACGCAGCCTTGAGATATAAAGAGAAAGCCCACTGTATACCTTCCATTGCCGCCGTTGCCTCCTGATTAGACTCTGGTTTCCCAAGCATCAGAAGCATCTGATGACGTGGAGAAGGAGGATGATGACGAAGGAGGAGGGTGATAGAGGTGGCCATATTAGTGACTCCACACGACCGATGAGGAGAGACGATGAAGGAATCAACTGAAGGTTTTGAGCCATGTCCAAGCAAGATGATGAAATGAGAGGGTCAAGTCACGAGGCCAAGTCACGGGGAGGGGTTTGAAAGATGAGGAAAGCATTGTATTCCCATTTTCGTAGACTGACTTAGGTGTCTCAATTATTAATTTTAAATTTAGAACGTCAAAATATTACTCTTGGCGTCTCAATTCTAAAAGGGATGCCAAAAGTAGTACTTTTGATGCTAAAAGCTCTACTTTTAGCGTCTCTTTTAGAGGTGGGACGCCAAAAGTCTCTGCTTTTGGCGTCTTTTTTTCTTAATTGAGATGCCAAAAGTATACTTTTGGTGTCTTTTTTTTTTTTTTTTAATGTAAATAGAACGCCCAATATGTCAAAATTACCGCATATAATTACAAAAATGCCACAGTTTTAAATTTTTACTTCCCTTTTTAAAAATGGATGTTATTTAGAGAAGTAAAATCTATATCTTGTAGTAGTAATTGACTCTATTAATTTTTGAATATCAGTAATTTGTGATATAGTGAACTTATAAAGGAATCATATATTTTGCACCAGATGAATCAAAGATTTATATGACCAATGGAAATTAAATGTTGTATTTTATTGGAACAAAGCTGAATTGGTTCGTTAGGAATTTGGAAACATGAATATTGCAAAATATGTTTTGTTGTGGAATATGATCTTCTATGAGTGTTGGTTCACTTTATATTATATGGAAATAAACTGATAAAGGAAATTTAAAACTGGAAACATGACCTTCCAATGTTTAACAATCGAATATAAAGCCAAAGTTAATAAATGTCAAAATGGCTAAAGTGCAATAGGGAGAAAAAAAAATGACGACAATTGCAAAATTCCAATAATTGCATGTATTCATTTCTCCTTCTTAATCTAATTTGAAGCCCTAGATCCGTTTCTTTGTTAGATACCTCTGCAAAAATGATTTGGTTAAACTACATTAAATATACCAACTACAATATAAGCAAACTATAAATATAAATATTAATAGGAACAAAGTTAAATGCTTCCTTAAGAATTTAGAAATCTAAATCTTTGGAAATATGTTTTGTTGCAGAATATATATGAGCTTTTACATGTGATGGGTCAATTTATACTGGTCGTTTGTGAGGTACCTCAATATTTTTTTTTAAAATGATAAACTTCACCCTCTTTGATTTCTTTCATGAAATTTTCCCACACTCTACCTTACAAAACATATGTAAGGAAACTTCATTATTGACATACCTTACATCCATCAAAATCATCCTAATCTTCCAAGGACCATACGATTGAGTCTTCTTGTAGGGAACAAATTTAATCAAAACACGTGTAATATAATGACCCATGTATCCTTTCGGGCATTGATATCATTGAAATGATCGATCTTGAAAAACATGTCTTATTGTAATATTTTTTACAGCAAAAGTAAAATGTGTTGCTTACATGTGACGACAAACATGGATTGTACCACTTATAGCCTATGACATATTTATCAATATTTCCAATTTACAAAGGCATATATGAAAGGTGTAGAATTGATAATCCAATGCACTTGCTTCACATTGACATTTACTATTTAAGTTAATATTCAAGTGTCTTTTCATTTTCTGAACAATTCATAATTAACATTTGAATGACTTTTTAAAGATGGCACTACTCTATTATTCAAGGGAATGTGAAAGGGTGTGGTTAATGGACGCGGCTTAGGTCCTCTTCCCGTATGGTCCGCTGCTGTCCTCTTCTCCAATACTGCGCCGTTTTGGCGCAAAATAGGTAAGGTGATCTCTCTCTCTTTCTCTAAAAAAACTACTTATAGCTACTAAAAGATACTTTAGGATACTGACCGGTACTGAAAAATACTTCATGATCTTGAAAAATTATTTTAGGATGTTGAAAAATATTTCAGGGTACAGACTAACACTCAAAAGATACTTCGGGATTCGATTTGGGATCTTAATTTGGTACTAAAAAAAATACTTTATGATCTTGAAAAATTATTTTAGGGTATATGTTCTCTGAATATATATCCTAAAATAATTTTTGAAGATCATAAAGTATTTTTTTTAGTACCAGCTAGTATCCCCAGTTAGCATCCTGAAGTATCTTTTGAGTGTTAGTCCGCACTCAAATATTTTTCAACATCCTAAAATAATTTTTCAAGATCATGAAGTATTTTTCGATGCACAAGATCCTAAAGTATCTTTTAGTAGCTATAAGTAGTTTTTTTAGAGAGAGAGAGAGAGATCACCTTACCTATTTTGCGCCAAAACGGTAAATATTGGAGAAGAGAACAAGCGGAGCTTTAATCGTAAGTTTAAGAGGACCTCGGCAGCGTCCGTAATACCTAAAAATCGTATTTATGATAAGTATCATAAATTAGTAAATAATACCTATTGGATATAGGTGAATATGTTGTGTCAAATAATAAGTTATAATTATCTTATTTTCTAAGGTAATTTCTATTGAAATTAGGATGAATAAAGAGCTAAAATCCCTAAAATGCAATTGTGGGGCATAAAATGGCCCGAAAATATTATGATAAATCCCTAGAGGCAATAAAATATTTGCTAAAAATTAGAAAGTATGTTGTCTCTAATTTTAGGAATTTTTGGGATTATTTCCTTGAAAAATAGAGAAGCATAAATATAATATTATTAAAAGCACTTTTTGGCCCCATGATTTTTAATATTTTACATGGGATATAAAATACCAATGTCAAGTAAAATAGTTGTGAGATAATAATTAATCCTAATTATGAAAATTATCAACAATTAGTAAGTGGGTAATTAAGTAATTAATGGCTAATTGTTTAGATTATGATATAAGTAAATTAATTAGTAAATAATTAATTTAAGGGGAGAAATTTGAAATTATTAATTAAATAAATAATAAATGAAAAAGTAGTGTGAAAAGGGTTATGGCTATTTCAAATAATATCTAGATATTTGGAATTTAATAATAATATATCCGGTAAAGAGCCAACGGGACATTTGAGAATAGATAGAAATTAAATCCTACACTAAAATATAGGGATTTAGCCTATGTCATCTGAACTTTTTATAAACCAGTGAATTTCTACCTCGGAGTGAGCTATCTCCGAAGTGATTTCTGAAACCAACAGAGCACTTAAGATACAGGGTTTTAAGGGAAAATGACAGATAGTCAAAATGAGAACCTATACAAAACGAGACCGTTGTGACAAACCAGGGATAAGGTTTCTTAGGTCAGGACATATTACGAACCAGCGAATTCTTGTCCGGAAGTGCGGTTCTATCAAGTCATTTCCGTGGCAATCGGCGCGTTTATCCGAAAATCTTGACAGACAACGGAATACCCTTAATAGGATCAAAAATTTAGTTAACCCAAGTAGTTTTAAAGAGGATGAATAGACCTTCAGCGCTATGCTCCCAGATTTTTGAGATTGTGTAAGATTGCGCGTTTTGAGCACCGAACGGGTAACTTTATCGGTAGAGGACCATAAAGCAAGCTGTGACATCATCATGATGACATAGGATGACATCATGGGACATTTTTTGTGGTGGAGAATGAAGGAGGAAGCTTGGTCTACATGAAGCCACATCTTCATCATCTTAGCCATTGATGAAAAATTAATCCGACGGTTGAAATCCATGGAGATTTTCTATAAATAGCCACCACCTCCCTTTGAGTTTTCACACCAAATTCCCTTGAGAATTTCGAATATATAGAGAGTTTTTAGAGAGAGAAGCTCTAGAGAAAGTGTAGCAAAGGCCGGGTAAGTTCTTCGGTCCCTAGTCTTAAGCTTCGGTGTTTTGTTCGGTAGTTATAGTAGGAATCTTGTTTTGATCTTTAATCTTTCAATATATTGTAGATATCATATTTTTGGGTTAAATATGATATATATTTCGGAAAATATGTTGGGAAAAGAGTTATGGCAAAATTTTGGAAGATTAGAGTCAAAATAGCGAAGCTCTGGCGAAATTCCGCCGATTAGGGGGTCAGGGGCAAAATGGTAATTTGTACCTAAAATGCCTGTTATGATGCCAAATCTTTATAAATGTGATATTATCCTTATAGGATATCTCGTAATCACGAACCACCGTCGTACCCATTTGTTTTTACGTACCGTTTTTCATCCAAACGTGCCGTTTTTCGTCAACGAAGGTACGTTCGCGTACTGTAACACTAACGCTGATGTTTATGTTATGCATGTATGTGCTATGTGTATTGTGTGTGTATAGTTGTTATGTTGTATGCTGTACGTTCGCGTACTGTAACACTAACGCTAATGTTTATGATATGCATGTATGTGCTATGTGTATTGGTTGCGTATAGTTGTTATGTTGCCTGAGTGCAAATAGATGTTAGAGTATAACTGTATGTACGCTGGGAGCAATATGTCTGTACGCTAGGAGCGATATATCTGCATTGGTTCTGTACGCTGGGAGCGATATGTCTGTATGCTGGGAGCGATATATCTGCATTGGTTGTGTGTGATAATGTTGGAAGCAATATATCTGCATTGGTTGTGTGTGTAGTATATCATTCATCGGGCTCACGTCTTGTTAATGTTGTGATTGTCCGTAGTCCATATATTGTGTACGTAAATATGAGGTTAATCGTTACCTGAGGTTCAATGGGCATTGAACCTCAGCTCTTAACATAACATCAGGTTCAGGAGGACCGAGGACCGAGGAGAAAGGCAAACAAGCCGCATAGAGACCCGGCTGAAGACTTTCCTCCGTTTTTATCTACTTTTGTAAACACTCGGTACAATGTACCATTTCGTATTGAGCCGGACTTACGACATTTGAAATATATGTATCAGTTACTCTTACGCTCCGATGCTCTACTCTGAGGGGAAAAAAATACTGCTTTTGAAAATGGGATGTTACAGCGTCCGTGGTTAATACCTTTGGCCTTGCCAAACCTCTAATTGCCCATATTGTGACTCTATTGCATTTAAGTTTAGTTTTTCTATTTTTATTAGTGGTCAATTGTTGTTTAGTCATTGAGCAAAAAAAATTGTTGTTTAGTCTTGCTTGAGGAAAGCCGTTAATTAACACCTTTAATGCTCATTATTTAGTAACAATGTTTCATTGGATGCTGTTAGTAGTGAAGTTTCTACAAGTTTTCTATAGATATATAGATGTCTTGAAATTTTTTAAGCAATTAGGTGAAATTCATCTTCAACAAGAGTGTGCAACTTATGTTTAAAAGTATAATACATTCATATCCCACTTTTTTACCAAATTACATAGACCTTCTCTATATTTTGAAAGTTTATATAAACCTTCCTCAAAAGCAACATGCTTGTTACACAAACTTTCTTTATATTTTTGAAATTTAATTTCCATCCTTCCAACCTAGAGTTGATAATATGGGCGGACCATCGGGTTTTGGCTAACCAACCACGAGTTGGGACCATATGAGTACGGGCCAAAAAAAACCGCATCAATATGAGTTGACATTTAGCCAACCCAACCTATAACCTCTGGGTTGGTAGGATAGCCCGCCCAACCTATATTATTTTCTTTTTTTTTTCTTAATTTTTTTATACTGCTTTCTTCAAACTTTTTATACACAATATAATGAATTTTTTTCTATAAACCTAAACCATAAAAAATTAAAAATATCACAAAATTATAAAGTGATAATGAAAAATCAAATTCAAAGTTTCAAACATTACAAATTAAGCATTCATCACAAGTCCACACATTACAAAATAAACATAAATCCAAAAGTAATCATTAACATTTAATACAATAAATAATTAGTTGATATTAATGGTGTTAGGTTATACAATACATTTAAAGAAGTCACATATATATTTTTAAAATAATATAAAACCGCATAGTTCGGGCAAAAAAAAACGGCATTGTCCCACTTTTTGCAGAACCCAAACCGCCTATTTTTTCGGGTTGGGCAAGTTCAACCCACGGTTAAAACTCATATTACCAACTCTAATTCAATTGTTAATTCACCGTTAAGTTTGACTCTTATAGCATGTTTGGTTTGAGGGGAGGGTATGGGAGGGGATGCGAGGATATTGACCAAATTGCCCTTAATGAGAAGAATATTCTTTTTTTGTTGAGAGTGCATTTTTGGAATTTTGAAAATTTTTCATGGGCAATTTGGTCAACATGAGGTAAAAATTTTATCTTCCCTCCCTCCCTCCCCTTTCCTCCCCTCAAACCAAACACATAGTTAAACTTAGATTCCCACGGTTAAAACTTGTATTACCAACTCTAATCTAACCGTTAGTTTACCGTTAAGTTTAACTTTTAAACTTATATTTTGACCAAACCATTTAACATAATAATGATTTAAACATTTATATTTGTCAAAACAATTATGCAACTAAAAAATTTATAATATATATAAATTCAAAATAAAATGATTAATTATGATTATCTTATAAAATTTATAATTTATATTTTTTCATAATGTTTATTCAACTATTTATTTATATTTATTTTAAATGGTTAAAAATATATTTGATTTCGTCATAGAGTAAAAATTGAATAAGTTTGAGATTATGTAAATTTTTTAAATTTGTAGTTTATAATTTTTGAACAAGTTTGAGATTCGCATTAACTAAATTAGTTAAACTAATGCCTCAATATAATTAAAAATAAGAAATAAATATATTATAAAGATAAATACATAGAATTACGGAAAAAAAAGAAAACTGTTAAATTATTCAAAACAATTTGCAGGCTCTACATTAATTACATGTAAATCTTTTAATAAACCAACAATCCAAACTATTTCCGAAGTCACATGCCCAACCGCTCGATATTCAGCTTTTGCCGAGGACTTGGACACTGTGTTATGCTTCTTTGACTTCCACGATATAAAGGATCCTCCTAGCTTTACCGCATATCCTGTCACGGATCGCCTACTATCTTTACATGCAGCCCAACCTGAATCGCAATAACACTCCAGCTGCATTCGACTGTTTGAAGACAAAAAGATACCCAGCCCCGGTGTTCCTTTCAAATAGTGCAACACCCTCATTGCTCCATTCATATGTGACTCCCTTGATTCCACAAGAAATTGACTTAATACCTGCACATGATAACAAATATCAGGACGAGTGATAGTCAAATACAATAACCTACCAATTAAATTTCGATATATCTTAGGTTGCTGTAATTTCTTATCAATTTTCTTCGGCTTCTTCGCTGTTTTCTTTTGATCTTGATCTGTTTATGTCATATCTACCCGTGGGTGCTCCATGAGTTCTGCATTTTGCTCCATTGGTGTCGATGCTGGAATAGCAGCACTCAACCCCACATCACTAATCAAATTAAGGGTGTACTTTCTCTGATTTAGAACTATTCCAGCCCTTGATCGTGCTATTTCTAACCCTAAGAAATATTTAGCAGCACCTAAATCCTTGATTCTGAATTGAGTGTGTAAATAAGTCTTTGTCTCCTCAATTGCTTCTCTATTACTTCCCGTAATGAATAAATCATCCACATAAACCAACACGACAGTCATCTCACCCTTCTTCCACTTTACAAATAATGAGTAATCATGCAAACTCTGCTTGAATCCTCCTTTCAGCAACGCAAGTGTGAGCTTGGCATTCCATTGCCTTGAAGCTTGCTACAAAGACTTGGTCAACTTGCATACTTTTCCCTTTCCAACATCTTTAAAACCTTTGGGAATCATCATATACACTTCCTCATGAAGATCTCCTTGTAAGAAAGCATTATGCACGTCCATTTGGAATATATCCCAATTATGTACAGCTGTGATAACTTCCTATTTTTAATATATTTGATACATATTTTAATATATTTGGGAAGTCATCAACACTAAATTAAAGAGATTTTATTAAGATTTTAAGAGAAATCAATCTGGATGCATCATTCATGGGATTTCAATTTAAAATAGAAGCTTTTGAATTTAGGAAATAAATAATAGTAATAAGAAGTTTTCTAAAAATATTAAAAGAAAGAAAGAAAAAGGTTTAGTTTCTAATTATTATTATTATTATTATTATTATTTATGTTTCCTTTTTCATACGAGATGAATTTGGCAATTGAATTAAATGGATGTGGGACCCGCAACAAATCAATTTAACTTATATCTATTAAAGGATATACACCACGCACAGGAGAGGAGAATTGAAGACGCAGAGAGATATATATATATAAGCTGAGACGCATAGAAAGAAGCGGAGAACCACAATTCGGACGCAAGCCGAGACGCACACTGAGGGGCGAGGGAGCGAAGACTTTGTTGATCTTCATCATCTCCACGGAAGGACGAGAGGATGTGGAGGCGACGGAGAAGCTTTCTTTCCTAGCTCTTTCCTTCTCTTTAAATCTGAATTTCTTAATTTTGTCATGGATTTTATTATAGCCATGTGTGGCTAATTTTCTTTGCAACCTAGAGTACCTATGAACTTGTTTGGGTTCTAGAGATTATTCCCACTATTAGTTTTGCTTAATTTTATTTCCGTTTATTTAATCTTGTGTTTATTGATATTGCTTATTGATTGATCACCATTGAGCATGTTTTGGGGATTTAGGATTGAACTTGACGAAGGGAATCTTAAATTGACCTTGGGATTAAATAATGTGGAATTAGGTTTAAATTTAATGTAGAATTAGATTTTAATCTAATTTGCGTCTAGGATAGACATATACCTAGAAGCTCCGCATAATCAAATTAGAGTGAGCCCGATTTGAATTGCATCTTAATTAATTATGTGAGACATTGCATAATTATTTGAGGTAGGTGTATAAGTGGATGAGACATTTATAAACATTAATACTCTAGATTAACTAGTGAGGTTAAGTTAGAATTAATTTAGTGGGGATAAAATCTAGGAAACTAATAAGGGATTAGTGACTCTGGGTTGCTCATTTAATATTTGTGGTAGTTTGCTTATTTTGATTTTATTTTATTTTCCTTTAATTAAATTCAATTTGGTTTGCTCAACTTAATCGAAAGTGTAAAATTAATATTTAACTGAAGTTGTGGGTACAAAGTCTTCATGGGAACGATATCTTTTTTATCACTTTATTACTTGGTACGACCCGTATACTTGCGGAGTTTATAGGCTTAAAGTTTTTCCCTATCAAGTTTTTGGCGTCGTTGCCTCCACGGTCCTCTGCTGCAAGGGTAAGAATAGCTCTCACCGTTACCATCTTCACCACCGGCGAGAATGTCTCATAATAATCTACACCTTCGGTTTGAGTGTATCCCTTTGCCACCAAACAGGCCTTGTACTTTGCCACATTACCATTCAAGTCATACTTGATTTTGTAGACCCACTCACACCCAATTGGATGCTTTCCTTCCGGGAGATCAACAATGTCCCAAGTTTGATTTAATTCTAGGGCTTTAATCTCATCCTTCATTGCCGTTATCCAATTTTGGTCTTTAACGGCTACCTCAAACGTCCTAGGTTCAATAAAAGATCAGCACAAAAAACAAACTCCTTGTATGAGGAAGATAAATTGGAACAAGTATAGTAATTTTGTTAGGATAAGGAATAACTCTCTGTTTAAGCATCCCAACTTCGTGCTGATTGGAGCCATGTTGATTATGTACTGCTACCTCCAATTGTTGAGATGGAAGATCAGAAGTTTCATAATCATGCAACCATCTAGGTGGCCTCCTATCTTGTGTAGAGCGCCTATTTGAAGGAGGTGGAGGTGTTTGTAGGTTATTTGGTTCAATCATACCTTCCAGATTTTCAAACGTTCCCTGTGGCAAAATCTCATGTTCATATACAAAAGGGTTAGGTAGTAAAGGAGAGACTCCCACTGGATTGTAACCATCCCTTTCTTTGAAAGGAAATATCTCTTCCACAAAGCTTATATGTCGGCTAACCATCATCATTTTCGTATTCATATTATATAAAAGGTAACCTTTTTGAGTTGTGGGATAACCCATGAAAACACATGCATCTGCCCTACGAGAAAATTTATCAATATCATGCAATTTAGTAGCATAGGCTAAGCAACCAAACACTCTCAAAAGTCCAAGAGAAGGCACATTACTATGCAATTTAGTAGCATAGGCTAAGCAACCAAACACTCTCAACTAGACCGGATCATGCGGGGCGTGTAAGGGGGGTTGGAGGACGGGTAGGCCTGAAGGAATACTTTGGTAAATCCAAACGCCACAAACAAAGTATGATTACCCAGGAGGAGATGGAACAAACGGTGGCCAAAATAAATGAGGAAGCCGCGGTCAAAGCAGTGGCTCAAGAAGCTTCATTAACTGCAATGTTTCAATCCAAGATGAGCAAGATGCAGGAGGAAATGAATGAATTGAAGCTTCTTTTGAGCTCTCGTCCAGAGACTAGTGTTCCCTTCACACATTCACCTGCACCTATGCAGCAGAGCACTAGAGGGAGCTGCATTGTTGGACAGTCAGAGCAACCTTGTGACCTTTATGTGGAGGATCCTGATCATCATGATAGACGATTAGTTGCAAAAGGGACTATCCACAACTTGGGATGAACTGTACACCACCAACAAATGGCCAATGATGAAGTCATAGTGTCAGTTGAAGAGGTCATCATTGATGCACCTGTCCTTCTCCCAACTGATCAGGTGAAGGTTGTGAGTGATGCCATTGGAACCTTTATCTCGTGGCCAGTGAAGCTTGTACATGTTTCTACTCCTCCTGAAGCTCCAGCCCCTCCTGAATTGGTTGGCACTGCTAAGTTGAGTGCCAAGGACAAAATTGTCCTTATGGTATCCAATAAACAAGTTGGACTTAATCAATGGCCTGTCAATATAGAAGTAGGCCTCCATAATAAGCACCCGGTTCTGGTTGACCAAGATTATATAATTTCCCTGCTGTTTGATAAACAGGAGCTTACTGATTCAATTATTCTCATGTTTATAAAGTAAGTATCTTCTTCTATGAGTACATAACATAAATGTGAGACACTCACATACGTATATACTAATTCCTTGATGTCATTATTGTAGGTTCATGCATCGTGAATTGGAACAGCAGGGCAGAAGCCAAGATATTAGATTCTTGTGCCCACAGTACATAAGTCAACCACCCTTAGCGGAGAGACAATCATACATAACATCAAGGTTGTCCACCAATAGGAGAAAGTGGTTCTTGGCACCATACTACAATAGGCACATATCATAATTCTTTTTTGCAATTCCCTTAATTCTGCTACATATTACTGAGTACTTGTTTGTTGTGAATTATTAGTCGCCATTGGCAGTTAGTCCTGATTTGCACGAATGAGAATAAAGTCATCTTTCTATGCTCCATTCACAATGATCCACCGCCTACATTGAAGCAGATCGTGAACAAGTAAGCATGTCATTTTGATTGTCTAGTCGAAATCTCTGCTGTAAATTTTCGTGACCATTATTGAGCAAATTTGTGATTTTGACAATAGGCCCTTGAAATCATTCCAACAAAAGGTCAAGAAAAGGTTTGGGGCTTGTTGGTCGATTTCCTTGATGGCAAGTGAACCAGTCGAACAAGTAATAAAGTGAAAGTAGAGTATCGTCCCACGTAGATCGAGATACCGAAGAGTGATGCTCAATTGCTATGATAGTTGCAATCAGAAAGTAAATGTAATTGGTTTGAGAGGTTTTTGATGATTACGCTAATAACAAAAGTAAACAAAGTAAATTTAAGAAGATATCAGTAAGAAGTTAGGCTGAACTCGAACTCCTCCTTAAGTGCATAAATCCCCGGTTGCTCTACCCATTGCTATAGCATCTATATTTTGCTTCCGCAATTGCTACAAAGATAGCTACTAACTACAAAGCTATTCGATTAACCCACCGCTATGATCTATCGAAGCTTCCGTCGATACATATGATATTAACTATACTCCTTCCATATTCCTATGGCAACTTTCTAGTTTTTATCTCGCATTATACTCGGGTGTCTTGGTTATGATAGGTAGACCCATTCCGAAGCCTACAATAAATAGGTCAAGCCTTACACCTACGCCTAGCAAACACTTGTTTCTCAGAGGTCTAACCTCGACTCCTTACCAGTAAGCCAAAACCACAAGTCTAGCCCTTAGAATCCTCTAATCGACTAGTAATTAATTCACTGATAAGCAAACCGAATCTATTAAATTAAGAACTTGCAACTGGGTTCATACACGCTTAAGAATTCATCCTCGTTCGGCCATCGAAAGTTAGTTCATGACCGACGAGGGAAACACAAAACAGATAGTAACGTGAGAATGACCTATGATCTAACTACTAAAACAAATGAAAATAGAAAGCTTGACGGTGTTCCGACGGCGTGGGACGAAGCCCCGTCACGTCACCACTCCACGTCTTCTTCCCTCCGTCTTCTTTGCGATGAAGGATGCTGGGTTATCCTGGAATTCTCGTGCTAGTGAAGTCTCTCACTCTTCTTTTGAGTCAGCCGAATGTGAAATCTTGTGTTGGCTTTGTGCGACTCTCCTCTAGGGTTGTCATGATGTTTCCTTTTATATTCAGACTTTCGTGTGACGCAAGTTAAGCTAGCTGGGCTTTCCAAATCTGTCGAGATCTATCGCATCTTGTTTGTAAATTGATTACGCGGATCCCGGGATTCTTCAAATCTTTCCGTTTTGATCCTCCGCATCTTCTATTTCATTATATCAGCAATCTACCTGTTGATCTCGATCTTTTATTTCTATTCCTTAAATCAGCTAGATAAAAAGGTCAGAAAATATGCCACATAGCATTGCGTCTTTTACTTTGCTATAGCTTTCGTGATGCTTTTTATTGCCTTTTGAGTTACGGTTGGAATGCTATAGCATCGTATCAGCTTTGCTATACGTTCTTTAAAAACAATGTAATTTGCTTCTTCTTAGCACATGTTCAGGATGTAAATGGTTTCCATCCTTCAGTTCCTTATATCATGAATATATGCCTTTTTGCTTGGATTGTTTGCAGTTTAAGCTTTCATTCACCATACAATTCGGTCATGAAATACTGGGAAAACATGGTATAATTTGTGCTCATCAAATACCCACACACTTAGCTTTTTGCACTTCTGGGAAAAATAAGATAAAGCGAACAAAACTCATAGTTATAGTGCTCTTGTCTGTATAACCCTTGCTTACACAATTGCCTTCAGTTAACATCCTCCTTCGGCAATCCCACTGCCCAATGCTAACGGCTCAAAAAGCGTGGTATTGTTCAGATGAAGAAGCCTCAAGAGGCTCTCAAGTTCGGTGTTTGCGCTCTCTCACTTAGGGGATTTTAATTTCTCTCTTGTCATACGAGCCCCGAAAGTTCCATAGCCTTGTCAAAGTTTTAAGATTGCTTCCTAGCATTCTGAGTATTCATTCGTCAAAAAGACTTTTTGGGTTACAATGGTGAGGATGGTTAGGAGTTTGAGATGGGAAATGTTGGTAAATGCTATAGCAGATTAGGTAGCAAGATATCTTGGTTTTAGCCAAGTGCTCTTTTTTGTACTTGTTTTTCTTGCTGCTTTTTTTTTAAAAGCAATAGTAGCTCTTTTTCACAGCCTTTCAATGGTGCACTATGCCGTAGCATTTTCACGGTTTTCTTCTAGTGTTTTTATGTCTATCTCGTTCTACTATAGCATACTCGGGTGGCTTAATGGGGTAGCAATATGAGGATCATGATAAATGGTTTGTGTGTGGGATTGATGGGTATGACATGAATGCCTTTATCCTAAGAAAGCTTAAACTGCTTGACAGTCGGATTTGATGAGCACAAATTAATCCCTGTATTTGATGAGCACAAATATAGGGAACCTCAGCGGCTATTACAACAACAAAAAACCATAAAACAACTAATCCACCCCATCGGAGAGGGAGGATGCGTCGGAGGTGTCGGAGTCGGAGGCGTCATCTTCAGAAGAATGGTACTTTACATCATTGGCGTGGAGTACCATGTTCAGCTTGTTGTTGACGGTATGAACAAGTTGAACCAATTGGCCTTAGCGTCAGTCGATGTGATCGACACGAGCCACCACGTGCTGCACCAACTGCTTGACAGTCGGATTTGGAGGCAATGGATGAGGGGGCTGAGGTTGAGGAGGAGGAGGAGGAAAAGGAGGACCTGGTGGAGTAGCCGTTACAGTGGAGGCTAGGCGGTGGAGGAGGCCGTGTAGAAGTGATGGAGAAGAATGTGAAGAAACTAAAGTAACAACGGGTTTAAATAGAGAACCCATCTTGAAGAATATGAAACGCCGGAAACTTTTTACGAGGAGACGCATAGTCCTCAGAATACGAGGAGATGCATAGTTGGGCAGTTTACCTAGAAGTCGAAGAGACTCTGGAACAAAGTGTAAGGATACGACTCTGCTATTTGAGTAATTTTGAAGTGATTTGAATATTTAATACCATATTTTGAAAAAGATCCGTTCTTAAAAGTAATATTTTTAAGGAAAAATTCTTACTTTACAAAAATAAATAATTGAAAAAAATAATTGATTTTTAAGACCAGATATAAGATAAAAGGTCGGTATTAAAAGTAATTGAATTGATTGGAACAATAAATAGTAGACATTTAGGATAGGATATATGATAAAATGACGGTCTTAAAAGTAATTTAATTGAAAAAATAAATAATATACTTTTAGGACCGGACATATGATAAAAGGACGGTCTTAAAGTAGAAACACAAAAATCATAATCAATTGATAAAATGACGGTCTTAAAAGTAATTTAATTGAAAACTAAATAATATACTTTTAGGACCGGACATATGATAAAAGGACGGTCTTAAAGTAGAAACACAAAAATCATAGTCAATTGTGTATCTAAGCTCTCTGCCCTTATTAACTCCTCACACTACCTCTCTGTCTATTAAATCCTCACTACCTCCGAACTCCGAACTCCTCACTACTTAGCTCTCGCCCCAACTGCTCAAAGCCTTAAACCATGGTTAGATACAAGATAACTCCTCATAGGGGTACTCTTAGTCTTGAAGCTTGTGTCTTCCTTGGATTGTTATACGGTGCGCCTCCTCCAGCGAGAGTGCGTTCTATTGTGACCGAAGAGTCTAGGGTCATTGGACCCATTGTTATTTCGGATGATGAAGAGATTGCCACACCCCCCAGCCTTCAGACCAAGAAGAGGTTCCAGCTCCCCCTCTCCAACCTCTTGGCCCCAGCGCGCCTACTGCTGACCCCTTTCCTCTTTCCTCTAATGATGCATTGTGGTTGATACGAGTAAGACAGGAACTTGCTGATCTCCGGCGTGAAGTTAATGCTGCTCACGCCGATATCGCCAAGGTATTGGAGGATAATAAGCTTTAGGATGTTTAGTTAGATTCTTGTCGTTGATAATGTTCAGTTTGTTTTTCTTTCTTTTTTTCCTTGTGTACGTGCATATTCTCCAGTAATGTATGAAACATTAAGAACTAAGCTTTTTTCTTTTTTATATTCATATTCTCCAGTAATTAAAGAAGCTTATATGTTCTCCAATTTTCCTTTAATTTATCTTATTCATTCGATTCTTTCTGCGCTCGCCAAAGCCAATCCAAATTTGTTTTTTTAGTTTGGTTAATTAATAAATGAGGGCCTTTAGGACCTGAAAAGTATTTGACTTTGAGGACCGAGTTTGTATTAAATTTGGTCTTACAATTAAATGAATAGTAAAAAATTTATGATCGAAGTCTTCTAAAGCGTGAGTCTTAAAAATTATTAATAAAATTATATCTTTAGGACCGAGATACTTTATAAATAACCGATCTTAAAAAAAATCCAAAATTAATAAAATGTCACGCGGAAAATTAAATTTCCCTCTCGAACTTCTCTTGTTGTTATTTGAAAGTGATTACTTAGGTTCTGTCTCCAGTATTTGTGTGTTGCGTCGTCGCTTCTTTGTGTTGTTCTCTCGACAATCACTTTCTGGTTCCTTAGCTAAACGTCTATAGACCAAGCTGTACGAGGTGTTTCGGTTATATAACTTTATGATTTCCCCGCTTATGGTTGGGTTTTCATGGGTTGAAAGGAAATCGATGAAATGTTCTTGTGGGTTTCTCTGTTGTTAATGAATATTGTATTTTGAAGATTATATTTGCACTTTAGACCTATCCAACTAACCAACAAGAGTTTTTAGGTTTCTCTTGCTGTCTGCAACATCAACGTTCGTGGATGGAGAAGAAAGACTCAGCAAACACATTTGAATTTATATGCTACAGGTGAGTTCACAAGACCTCATGCGATGCATTTAATTTCCTCGTCATGCATTTATTTTGCTTCTTGGATTCACTGTGATACATTTATGACCAAAAATGATTCTTTGTTATGCATTTAATGGGCAAGTTTCTCCATAAAAAAATAAAATAAAATACAAAAAGACATAACCGACATTGAGCATATATATGCATTTGGAGTTGCCTTATTTTATAAGCAAGTTTCAATTTTTTCGGATTATGTATGTTAAATCTTTCTGTCTATAGGAATTCTACTATGGATCACAGTTGGATAAACAATGGTTTACGGACGAGTGTTGAATATCAGAATGAGGTGAGAGAATTTATAGAATTTGCTAAACAAAATGCTCATGATGATAGTGAGAAGTTTTATTGCCCTTGTGTAGAATGTTTGAATGAGAGGCTACTAAATCCTAAAGTTATACACACACATTTAATTTGTGAAGGATTTGGTAAGACTTATACCAGACATTGATATTGATGACAAAATTCATTCAAATTATGGTCTTCCTGAGAGTACTCCTTTTTCAAGGGGTCTATCAGACATGAACGGAGAAGATGAAGCGGATAATGAACCCGACATAAGAAATGATCATCAAGATAAGGGATATGGGAGGATAGTCCTTTATAAAAGAGTCAATTCATAAGGTAATATTCATATGCAGAATTCTTTGAAAACTTTAAGGTTTTAACTATATTCCTTTTATATATGTTCTTAATTAAACAATGTCACTAACTATGAAGTTTGTTCTTGTTTTATTTTTGTGGTAGGATCTGATCCAAAGGGGCATGTTCTATGTAAAAGATTGAGGATGTTACGTTGTTGGGTGGGAATTAGATGAAGGCATGGTGAATATTATATTAGGCATTTATGTTGATTTATGTGCTGTATTTGTAACTCATTGTATTTGTAAATAAGTTATCTTATTGTATATATTCATTTAGGTGTTGTATTATCATAGTATAATCATTAATTAAGAGGGCACATAACTCATGGTGAATAATATATGTATTCTTTTCCCAATTCAATTTATTCACAATGGATTGTTCATAGCTTGTAGCTTATTGTATCAAATTTTATGTGCTGGATAATGTATTGAATTTGTGTATTATATGATCAGGAACTACAGAACAGGGAAAAAATTTAGGAAAATTTGGATCGAAAATAAATACGCTGGTCTTAAAAGTTCAAATTTTAAGACCGGATGTATTTATATGTTCGGTCTTAAAGGTCTGGTGTACATATTTGATATTAGGCCGGTCTTAAAAGTTGGTCTTTTAAGACCGCTGTATTTATTAGTCTGGTCTAAAAATTCAATTTTTAAGACTGGATGTACTATTCATCCAGTCTTGAAAGTCAGTCTTTTAAGATCGGTATAATTAGTCATCTAGTCTTAGAAGCCGCTATTTTTTTAGACCGGATTAATTTTTGTCCGATCTTAAAATTTTGATCTTTTAAGAGCGGCCTATTTTATATCCGGTCTTAAAAGTTGAGTTTTAGGACCGAACAACAAATATTTCAGGTGTATATAGTACGACTTTTAAGACCTAATGTTTTAAATGTATGGTCTAAAAGAGATTCTTTAAAACCGGTTTGAGTCCGGTTTTAATAGTTAGATTTTTAATACTGCCTGGAACAAGACCGGTCGCGGGTCCGGTCTTACGATGCCTCTTTTGGCTGGTCTTAAAACCTTTTTTTCCACTAGTGAACACCTTACTAGGTGTTCTATTGATCAATTAAGATGCAGCCCTAATACTCCCCCCTCCCCCCCAAAACTTAGTAGGCATATCTACATGTAGCATCAAGCATCTAGCAACTTCTAATAGATGTCTATGTTTCCTCTCCACAACCCCATTTTGTTGGGGAGTGTAAAGACAAGAAGTTTGATGTAAAATACCTTTGTCATGAAAGAAAGTTTTGATCGTGGAGTTCACAAATTCCAACCCATTATCACTCCTTACTCTTTTGACATTTGCTTTATGTTGAGTAGAAACATAGGTAATAAATGTCTTGATATGCATAACGGATTCAGATTTATGTGACATAAGAAATATCCAAACCCCACGTGAAAAATCATCCACTATTGTTAAGAAATAACGAAAACCTTGATGTGTGGGTTCCTTATAGGGTCCCCAAACATCCATGTGTAACATTTCAAAACAGCAGGTAGTCTTAATTGTACTAACATGGAAGGGGAGTTGAGTCTGTTTCAATTGGACACAAATGTCACAATGGACATTATTAGAGAGTGTAACATGTTTCTTTATTTCTACCAAATGTTTGAGAACATGTAAAGGAGCATGGCCAAGTCTATGATGCCAAATATCAGATTTTACATCTTTCAAAGTACATATAGATTGCAAAGAAGAAATAAAAGTAGTCTGGAAATCAGATAGGCAGTCTAATTGAACATTTTCTTGCAGCTTATAAAGACCATGAGTGAGTTTACCAATCCCTTTGATCTTCCCACTCAAGGTGTCCTGCAAAACACACATCAGGAAAAAACAAAGCTATACAGTGTTCATGGGATGTGAGTTGAGAAATAGATATTAAGTTGAATTTCAGGCCAGGGGCATACAGAACACCTTCTAAGGTAATATCGTTACCAATTTTAACATTTCCTATATGTTTAACGTTTAATCTCTCACCATTAGGTACCCTAATTATCTTAATTGGGCCTATATAAGTTTTGTAAGTGTGCAGATAATTCAAATTACTAACAACATGTATATTTGCTCCTGAATCTAACAGCCATACAGGAGGGAAAAAACAACATTAATCAAACCTGTAGATGAAGTTCCAACAGCACCCACAATAGTATCCACGAGATCTTGAGAGGGGTCTTTCTTCTTATCATGAGAGTCCTTCTCAAGTAAGCGTAGCAGCTGCTCATATTGTTGAGCTGTAATGTTCCCTGCAACTCCAATGGATTCAAAAGCTCCAAGTGCAGAAGTAGTACGTGTTGAAGACTCTCGTATAGGTCTCGGCCTCCAATTAGCTGGGAAACCAATAATGTGGAAACATTGTTCCTTTTTGTGTCCCTTTCTGTGGCAATGTGAGCACTCATCTTGTTGATTATTTCCTCTTCCTTGATAGGAGGTCCGACCTCTGCCACGTCCCCCTCTTCCATTTGATGCAAACACCACAGTATTCTCAGGAGAGGGTTCAATGTGACTAGTGCTAAGAGATCGTTGGGTCTCATGTTGTGAAATCATGGAGAATGCTTGATTGACAGTAGGTAGAGGACTTAACATCAGAACATGATTCCGAGCTTGGGAGTAGCTCTCATTAAGACCCATTAAAAATTGAAACAGCCGTTGCTCTTGAACAATTTTGGTATATTGTTGAGAAGTTTGACACTCACACGAAGGCAGTGGGACAAGACTGTTAAACTCTTCCCAGTGATCTTTCAATTTAGAGTAATAGGCAGCCACAGAAAGATTACCTTGGGTCAGTGTGTTGATTGCACGATGAAGGTTAAACATTTTGGAACCATCAGACTTATCAAAACGTTCCTTCAAGTCATCCCACACAGATTTGGCATTCTCAAAAAAGGAAATACCTCCACAGAGGGATTTATCAACAGAATTTATCAGCCATGAGAGAACCACAACATTGCACCTGTCCCATGTGCTCTTGAGATTATCAGTTTGGTCCCCACGTGTACAACTTCCATCAACAAATCTGTATTTGTTCCTACCCAACAAAGCTATACGCATTGAACGACTCCAGATGGGATAGTTTTCTGAGCCAGTCAGGACAGCGGAGACAAGCAGAGTGGCTTGTGTGTCTGAAGGATGAAGGAACAAGGGATGGTTAAACCCAAGATGCCCTGGATCAGTGACACGAGCCGAAGTTTGATTATCCCCAGTCATGTTCTTCGAAAGGGATGCAGAGAACAGTGCCGAGAACAATAGGCGGGAGAACAAAAAATTACTGAGAACAAATTTCTGAAAAACAAATACCAGGAACAGGGATCGAAGACCTCAACGTGACCTCAATCCTACCGGAAAAATACCAAGAACAGGGACTGAGGACCTCAACCCTCTTGACTGTCGCCTCTAATTGACCAAGAACGGCACCACAATCTGTAACATCCCATTTTCAAAAGCAGTATAATTTTTTTTTCATCAGAGTAGAGCATCAGAGCGATTGAGTAACTAATACATATATTTCATATGCCGTAAGTCCGGTCATTTGTTTACGAACGGTACAATAACTGAGTGTTTACAAAAGTAGATAACGACAGAAGAAAGTCTTCAGCTGAGTCCTTATGCGTGCTGCTTGCCTTTCTCCTCGATCCTCGGTCCTCCTGAACCTAACGCTATGTTAAGAGCTGAGGTTCAATGCCCATTGAACCTCAGGTAACGGTTAACCTCATATTTAAATATACAGTATATAAGCATACCAACAAGCATATCCCAACATCATATAAGCCCCCTGGCAGATATTTCACACTTAGCAAACGTTTCACACCTAGCAGTCGTTTCACACCAAGCATTTCACACCTAGCAATCGTATCCCGACACCCAGCAAGCATAATAACAGTACAATAAGCATACCACAGAGCTATCAACTACCTCACATAAGTATACCATACACATAGCACATATACGCATACAATAAATATCAGAGTTAGTGTTATAGTACGCGAACGTACCTTCGTTGACGAAAAACGGCACGTTTGTGTAAAACGGTACTTCCGACGGAAAAAGTGGTTTGACAATGATTTGACAATGTTCGTGATTACAGATATCCTATAAGGATAATATCACATTTATAAAGATTTGGCATCATAATGGCATTTTAGGTACAAATTACCATTTTGCCCCCGACCCCCTAATCGGCGGAATTTCGCGGAGCTTCGCTATTTTGACTCTAATCTTCCAAAATTTTGCCATAACTCTTTTCCCAACATATTTTTCGAAATATATATCATATTTAACCCAAAAACATGATATCTACAATATATTGGAAGATTAAAGATCAAAACAACATTCCTACTATAACTACCGAACAAAACACCGAAGTTTAAGACTAGGGACCGAAGAACTTACCCAGGGCTTCGCTACAATTTCTCCGGGCTCCTCCTTCTCTCTAAAACCTCTCTCTATTTCAGTTTTGGGTGTGAGAATTGTGAAGAGGGTTGATGCCTATTTATAGGAAAAAATGTGCACTATTCATGACTTTATCATATTGAATTCTAGCCATTGGATCTTGTTCACTTTGCAAGTCTTCTTTTTGGCCTTTAGATCATGTGTGCCGTCCTCCCCCTCCCCCAAAGTCAATAAATTGATGTCATGCATGATGTCATCTTCAGCCGGTACCGATAAAGTTCCCAGTTCGGTGTCCAAATCGCGTAATCTCAGTGAATCTTGAAAATCCGAGGCAACGTAGTTTTGTAGGTCTAATCTCACTCTTTCAAGATACTTGGGTTAACTAAATTTTTGATCTCATTAAGGGTATTCTGTTGTCTGCTGAACATTTTCGGACAAACGCCAACGGTTACGGAAATGAATTCCGGCAGCACCATCTTCCTGACAAAAATCCACTGATTCATAATATGTCCAGACCTAAGAAACCTAATCTCTGGTTTGTCACAACTAATTTGTTTTCTACGGGTTCTCATTTACACTATCTGCCCTTCTTCTTATTTATCCTATATCTTAATGACTCAGTCGGTTTCAGAAATGACTTCGGAGATAGCTCACTCCAGGATAAAATTATGCTTGTTTATAAAAAGCCCAGATGTTAAAGACTTAGTTCACCTATTTTGAGATAGGATTTTATTTCTATCGGTTCTCGTTTCTCCAACTGGTCTTTATACAGAATATATTATTATTTAATTACAAATATCATGATATTTCTCATTTATTATTCTTATTTATTTTTCACCAAAATACCCCTAAAATTTCGGTCCCCTTATTATTTTTATTTTTATTTTTATTTATTTTCTTAATTAATTTACTTTATATCTTAATCTAAACAATTAGCCATTAATTACTTAATTAGCCACTTACTAATTGTTGATAATTTTCTTATTTAGGATAAATTATTATCTCACAACTATTTTACTTACATTGGTATTTTATATCCCATGTAAAATATTAAAAATCATGGGGCCAAAAAGTGATTTTAATAATATTATATTTATGCCTCTCAATTTTTCAAGGAAATAATCCCAAAAAATTCCTAAAATTAGAGACAACAAACTTCCCAAGTTTTTGTCAATATTTGTTGCCATATGAGATTTATCATAATATTTTGGTCATTTTATGACCACAATTGCATTTAGGGGTTTTTAGCTTTTTATTCACCCTAATTTCAATAGAAATTACCTTAGAAAATAAGATAATTATTACTTATTATTTGAAACCACATATTCACCTATTTTCAATAGGTAATATGTACTAAAATATAATATTCCGGATAAATAATTATCAAGGTATTACACAATCACTTCCAATTTCACTGTCAACCAAGAACAGGGACAAAACCTCTAATACCGAGAGTAGAGACAGAAACCAAGATCATAACCTTCCAATCTCACCGTCGTAACATCGGAACACCAGAAAAGCACTGAATCGCGAGCCACTGTCGGAACTCAACCAAGAAACCAGCGAGCACCACGAACCACCGTCGGAACTCAACCAAGAAACCCAAACCAGCGAACCACCGAGCACTACGAGCCACCATCGGAACTCAACCAAGAAACCAGCGAGCACCGCGAGTCACCGTCGGAACTCAACCAAGAAACCAGCGAAGGGTGAAATAGAACCTATGCTATCGCAGAACCTATCGGGCGAAAAGAGACACTGCCAAGCCTTAATCGGGAAAGCAAGATGCAATCGGGTCGAAGAAGAATGGGATCCGAAATATTGGCTCTGGTACCACGTTAAAGTAAATGGATTTGTATTATTCAATCAAATAATCCAATGTACAATGATGGCCTTATATAGGCCCAGACCACACATACACTTGTATGGGCCCAACACTATCACAAGATTACAATGTTACTCCACTAATTACATTGCTAACTACTAATACTGTCAGCCATGGAAACAATTAGATTAAATACTAATGTTATTAAAACTGGACCGGTCACTGAATTGGTTAAGGTACTGGGTTAAGAGTTAGTGGGTTAGATCAAAGTCAAACTAGAGCTAACCAGGGCCAAAACAAAGTGGGAAAGTGAAGATTTCAGAATTATTAATATAAAATTATAAAGAAAATAAAAAAATAAATAGTTTTTTTTTTTAAAAAAAATTAACCCTGAGTTACTGTCCGAACCGATTAGCTGGTTTTCGGGCCAAATCGGCTGGTCAGGTTGGGTTTAATTACACTATTAAATACACATTCATTGCAACACTTCCATAGGAGCCATCAAACCAACACAAGCAATAGATTCCTTCCACGACTCCTTGCCAAGAGCCCTTGGCCAAGACCCATATTCTTTGAGAGATTCATAATACACTATTGAGGAGTATGACTGCAGCAAACACATGCAGCTGAGACAGACATGCCCCACCTCCTCATTGTATGCAAAATGGAATACTTTTGTGCATAACTTGAAACCTAATTAAATAAAGATATGTTCGCCACACTGATAAAGGAGTTCTACCCACCAAATATGAGTTGTGTCTGTTGAAGGACCTCGATCTTTAGTTAGTTACCTTTGGTGAATAATTTTGCAATGGGGATTTTTCAACAAATGTTTTACAAATTTTAAACATAATATTCATTAAATAAAAATTGTATCAAACTAATTTAGTTCTTTTTTTTCCCTTAATTAATTTTCCATTTTAAAAAACATAACGTTATATATTATGCTTCTAGTGGCAAATTTGGATTTCACATTTAATTTTCCATGCCTATTTTTTAATATTCCAAGTTTTCCCTTAGATTAAAAAACATTTTTTTGTTACTCACTTGTTGTTTTCATCTTTGAAATTCATCATTGTTATTTTTTTCCCCTTTCCATGAACATTTATGTATTTTACAGATATATATGTGTGTGCATATATCAAATTAATGATATTAGAATGTTAAGATTTATAATTTTTTAAATATTTTAAACATAATATTAAAATTAATCACATAATTTATTATATTTAATAAAATCATCATTTAAAAATGAATATAAAATATTTTATTATATATAAGTAAGGTAGTAGGTTTTTTGAAATTCATAAATTAAGAAATAATAATTGTGATATAACTATTTAAAAGAAGCAGGAAGATGGATCATATTTTCTCAAAATCTTTTTTTCTCATTTTATTTTTAGAATCTCATCTCCACCTTAAAATAAAAAATGAATGAGTCATATTTATTATTTTCTAAAAATATTATTATAGTACTTTATAAATTAATTTTATAAATTATGTTTATGTTGCTGTTGTAAATTGTGTAGAGAAGGTTTAACATTTTAAATTCATTTATTTATGTTTTAAATGATATTTATAAAATATTAAATCTAAACCATCTATTTTTTAACATTTGAGAGGGGGATAAGATTCTGAAAGGAAAATGAGAGAAATGATGCTGACAAATCCCAAATTCAAAATGCAGTGGAAATTCCAAGGTAACCCCTAGGTAATCTTATGATGCAGTGGAATTGTGTGATTGTTGTGAAACTGACAACTCAACCCAACAACCGAACCTCATACCCTTGCTCAAAGTCATAGCTAGATAATGATATGAATGCAACAATTTGTAAGATTTGTCCTCTATTTCCCTAAGTGTATGAATTCTCAGACATTCTATCATACAGTAAAGGATAAAACTCATATTCAACATTCAAAACACATAGGAAAAATATGGCATAAATATTACTCATCAATGACAGAGGTAATTGTTTAATGGGCTTGTTTGTCGAATTGTCTTATGACAACTGAACCAATCGAAAAGTCATAAAGTAAAAAGTAGAATATCATCTCACATATATTGAAACCTCAATTTAAGCTGCTAGTTAATAATCAAAAGTCACATAGTGTTGGGTTTGAACTACTAATTCTATCAAACTAATAAAACAAAGTTACACGATTGAGATATATCAGATTTAAAATAGGCAAAGCTCAAATTTCCCCTTAATTTGCACTTCATCCCCATATTGCTTTATTCCAATGATACAACAATGCCTATAGCAAAGCTCTTCAGTTAACCCACCTCTAATGTATATAGAAGCTTATGCCATCCTGTTATTCTATTCTAAACTCTACTTCTCCCATATGCCTATTGATTTTCAAGCTTAGAATATCATGTAAACCTAGGTGTAACAGCTATGTGAGATAAACTCATTCCTATAGTTTATAGTTTAGACAGGGTTTTACACAAACTCTACTAGCACACATTACTTAATTGAGGTCTAATCTTAACTCATTTCTAGTAAATTAAGACTAAGACAAGATCGACATTAACTATGCAATTAAGCAAATTGAATTATAAAAATGAAAAATCACAATCTGGTTCAGAATTACAAACTAAGGATCCATCCTCACTTAGGCAAAGAAATTTAGTTCATGGCTAACGAGCAAAAGACCATTGAAATTGATAACATGCATATTCATGAAGTACAGAGAAGGAAACTAAAACGAAAAGGAATCGTTGAAGGATTTTGACGGCACGAGGGTAGCGTCTGTCACATAACGCCTCTACATCTTCTTCATATTAGCAACCTTATCTCACAATTGGTCCTCTCGAGCTTTTCAATGTACTGTGATCTTTTTGCATTTTTCTTGATTCTCCACCAACTCCCCTTTAGGTCTAGTCGTCTTTCCTTATATGGCCAAGGTCCTTGCGCCATACGTCCAGTCTAGTGTCCTGTGAGCTGGGCTTTCATACTTTGTTAGGCCCAACCGGAAGATTCAGTTGATTTATTTTCTTTTAATTTAGCGAGATTCTGTTAGATATTCTTTCTGATTCTCCGCTATCATGATTTGTGCTTCAATCTAGTCAACCTCCTTTTCGAAGTTTGACCAAATTTCCTATAATTATCTTTTGCATATTCTCAAGAAAAGATCAGCTCATAACATAATATGAAATCTCAAATAACCATCCGTATGTTGCTGTAGCATTGAGACAACATTGATATGTCAGCTCAGAGTTCACAACAAACTTAGGTCATTTTCTTTGTCTACATATGGGATAACTCCTAAATTGCATGCAATCAAATTTTCTAATTCTTACTTTCACATATGCATGAATTCGATAATATTTTATCACATCAAACACATTTAAACTCAACACAGTGCAAATTAGTCATAACATAGTAGAAATTCATAGCGAGAGATATGACTTATTATCGCTTATATTTTAATTAACAATATATTAATGAATAATCTCTTTATATACCTCAAAAGTAAATATTTAATGGTTATTGAATGTTGTCTTTAAATTTCATTTATCCTTTTTAATGTTGCTTACATTATAGCTGTTTTTATTCAGTGATTACAAGCTAAATAGTTCATTAAAGTGAATTTACACATTTAATCAGAAGACACAATCATACTACATAAGTGCAGATATGACTAAATAGGACATTGCCTCTATTTTTTAAAAAAAATGAAATAATAAACGAAACAAAGAAAAATGTCATTCGTTTGTGGAAAATTTTTTAAAATGTATCATAAATCTATTAACTTAAATTTAAAATATGGACATTGAAGCTCTAATTAAATGTTTTTGAATTTAATTTGTGACCAAAAATACTTTATAAAGTTAAAGGGACCAAAAGTATATTTTTAAAACTTAAAAAAACTAAACATTATCTTTAATTTCCCTATAAGAAGAAGCTAAGCCAAAAAGGTTTTTTTTTTTTTAAAAAAGCTCTTATAATTAAAAGAATGGCGCTTTTTTTGCTCTTATTTTTTTATTTGAATGAGATACTTTGTCTCATACCTCGTTCAATCCTTCTCTCTTTTATTTTTGATTTCCTTCTAATTAGCGCTTCTAATCCTTGAATCAGCCCTCGATTTCGTTCGATTCTCATTACCCTCTTTCGTATGATGCCAAATTTTGCTCCTTTTGTGATCTATATCATATTCTAGGTTTAGGGTTACGATTATGTTCACTAAGACTCTTTAATCATCTAATCTCTTATACTCTCAATACATAATTTTTTGTTTCAATTTGAATTCATCACATATTTCATTCAGATTTCACATAACATTCCCTTATCGCTTCTGAATTTAGGGTTTCAAAGTATTCCACGTTTTAGGGTTTCTTTTTCTGTGAATTTGTCAAATTATTTAAATTGTATGTGATAAATTTTAGTTTTTAAGCTAAAAAATTTATATAATCTTCAAACAACTTTTATTTTTTTATTTATTTAAAAAAAGCCTTTTTTTTGCTTTAGCTTAAAAATAGCTTTTAGGTTAAAAAAGAAAGGACCCAAAAAGTCTCTTAGTAAACTTATAAAGGAATCACATATTTTGCACCAGATGAACCAATGATTTATATGACTAATGGAAATTAAATTTTGTATTTTATTGCAACAAAGCTGAATGCTTCCTTAGGAATTGGGAAACATGAAGTTGAGACAAACATGACCCGCCCCTAATTGTATGCAAAATGGAGTACTTTTGTGCATAACTTATAACTAATTAAATATAGATATGTTCGCCAAACTGAAAAAGGGGTTCTACCCACCGAATGTGAGTTGTGTCTGTTGAAGGACCTTGATCCTTTTTTTTTTTTGGGACCACGTACGAAGGAAGGACCTTGATCTTTAGTTAGTTGCCTTTGGTTAATAATTTTGCAATAGGGATTTTTCAACATATGTTTTAAAATTTTTAAACATAATATACATTAAATAAAAATTGTATCACACTAATTTAGTTCTTCTTTTTTCCATTTTAAAAAATATAATGGTATATATCATGCTTCTAGGGGCAACTTTGGATTTCACATTTAATTTTCCATGCCAATTTTTTAATATTCCAAGTTTTCCCTTAGATTACAAAACATTTTTTTGTTACTCACCTCGTTCTTTACATCTTTCAAATTCATCATCGTTATTTTTTTTTCCTTTCCATCAAAATTTATATGTTTTATAGATTTATATGTGTGTGTCTACACACACTAATATATATGTATATTAATGATCAAATTAATGATATTAGAATGTTAAAATTTTATAATTTTTTAAAATAATATTAAAATTAATCACAAATTTTATTAAAATTAATAAAATCATAATTTAAAAATGAATATAAAATATTTTATTATATAGGGTTAAGGTGCAGCTTTTTCCAACGAACTATTACCCGAGGAGCGTCCGGGCACAAAAAACAATTGAAGGTACCAATTTGGCCAACGAACTATTAAAAAGTGAAAAAAACAGAATTTTGTGCAGATTCGCCAACGAACTATTACCCCGTCACTGTCTTGGTGTCTCCGTCTTTCATTGATTGTCACAGTGTCGGCGACATCGACGTCTCCAAAACTTCCATTGTTGTTGGGTGTTCCACTCGCCTTCTTGAACTCAGCAGTCCACAGCTTTCAACCGTCACACGCCTTGCACCCTGGTTGAGTCCCTCCGATGCCACAAGTAGCAACCGCCCGCTGGCGCACGGCCGCATGCATGGTCCCATCTCGTTGTTTGTTTGCCTTATCCAACAAGAAGGCTTAACGCTTTTTTTCTCCAAAGCGTCTCCGCCACCGTCCTACGCCAATGCCTCATATTTTAACGTAATAGTGATAGTTTTTTTTAATAGTTATTTGATATTTTTTTTTCACTTTTTAATAGTTCATTGGCTAATTTGGTACCTTCAATTGTTTTTTGCTCCTCGGATAATAGTTCGTTGGTAAATCTGCACCTTAACCCTATTATATATCAATAAGGTAGTAGGTTTTTGAAATTCATAAATTAAGAAATAATAATTGTGATATAAATATTTAAAAGAAGAAAGAAGATGGAGCATATTTTCACAAAATCATTTTTTCCCCATTTTCTTCTTAGAATCTCATATCCGCCCTTAGATAAAAATGAATGATTCATATTTAATATTTTCTAAAACTATTATTATAGTATTTTATAATTTTTTTTTGTAGCAGTTGTAAATTATGTAGATAAGGTTTTAACAGTTTAAATTCATTTATTTATGTTTAAAATAGTGGATTTATAAAATATTAAATTTAAAACATCTATTTTTTTTTTTAAAAAAATCTTAGATGAGAGAAAAAATACTCAAAGGAAAAAGAGATAAAGGATTTTGAGAGATCTGAGACTCAAAACTCAGTGGAAATTTCAAGGTGACCCCCAGGTGATCTTATGATGCAGTGGAATTGTGAGATTGTTGTGAAACAGACAACTCAACCCAACAACCGAACCTCATACCCTAGCTCAAAGTCTAGTAAGAACTGATGGTTAGAACGGACAGTTTCAATGGGTTAGAATGAGCAGCAGAAAGTGAATCTGGCAATTTGGTATTCCAACGGTGAGGGCACAGAGCTGTGATAGTTTTCTAAAAGAAATCCAACTAATTTGCAACATTCAGTGATCAAAAACAGGGAATGCAGCAATCTCAATTCATTGGGTATATAAGAAACAATGTCAGTAATCAAAATGAGGGTAGCAAGCAACCAGTGAGAAAATCTGGAGCAATTCGTCCCAACAATCATCTTCTATGTTCAGTAGCCAACATTCCAATTCCTTTTCAAAACGTTAAGATTTTACAGAAATAATACCACAACAAAGCAACTTTGAGCATACCACAACAAAGAGTCATAGATGATGTGTTTAGTGTATAGGATGGTGAAATTCACGTCATAATAATAGAGATGTTAATGTAAGTCTCTCTATAGAGAGAGAACTCCCTCTTAGATATCTAGAACTAGGGTTAGTTGTTTATCACCCTCAAGTGAGGGATGCTCATTGTTAAACCTAAGTAAGTTATAATTTGTATAAGCATGTTGCTCTTATGTAGTTAATAATTTTTTTTTTATATCAAAATTTTAGGAGATGGGTTTGACTCATCCATAGTTGAGATGATCATTGTTAAACCCAAGTGAATTATAGTTTGTATAAGCATGTTGTTCTTATGTAGTTAATACATTTTATTTTTTAATATCAAAAGTTTAGGAGAGTGGTGGGACTCACGACATATAGTCTAAAGGCAAGACGTTATCACTTCACTTAGCCTAGGATGTCTCCTCGAGTGTTTTACCAATTTCAAGATTGAAACTCTCCTTTTGATAAGAGTGTCCAACCCTTTACTAATTGAACACGAGGGGTTTATGTAGTTAATACATGATTCTTCATATTTTTCATTATGTTTATGTTTCTCTAATTGCTATTGTTTACGGAGCAGACTATTCTTGGGCTAATTTTTTGCAGGCCCACTGTTCTTTTTGTTGCCCATCGCCCTTTCTTGGTTAAACGACTATGTTTTTAGCTTTCTTGGTCAGAAACCTAGAATTCTTGTTCCACCGCCATTTAGACTCTTCTCATGTGATCCCGTCAAAAGTTTCTGTCGAAGTGCGTGATCTTTCCGTTCAAGAGAACTTGCCGTCGTCGAAATCTCGCTTCACGGACATCGTTCACGTTTGTATCAAAGATTTGCGTCTGTTTATTTCTTGCCTCACAGTGTTCGGTGTCAGATTGGGCATTAACCGTTGTGTACCCTCACAGCACGTCGAAATCTTCAATTGCGCGTTCTGCGTTTTCGTCGATGAAATGGGGGTGCGATTAGACAATCTAATTCTTGGTACTTGCTTCCTCTATTATGAAACTCTCTCCACCGAACAATTCCTTCAAAGCTCCATTGCAGGAAATCACTCTTGGATCTTCGATTTCTGTTTATCTTTCAAGATCCAAGCACCCCTTTAAGTCCTCGAACTAAACGATACTCTTTCTTCTCTGTACTCGCCGGCAAGAGTTGCTCAGTCAAATTCTTGGTTCACCACCCGAGTTTTCTCTGTTTATGGTTGCCTGACTCGTATTCAAGATGTCGTTGGGTTCTTGTGGTAGACAATGGTTATTGAGAGTCCATTTGAGAAGCATGGGCAATGTGCTCACTCTTGTCAATAACGGCCATCCATCACTTGTTTCTCCAACGACGTCAAACTAAAATCCGCGCCTGAAGCCTCTGGATAAAGTTTTCTAGCGACAACAACAATCTTGGTCCTCTTCAGGGTGTCAATTTGATGTTTGGGATGGTGCGTTAGGTGCATTTTTTCTTAAACTTCTAGATTGAGTAAATCGTTGAAGGATTTACAACTATTATTTAAAAAAAGGGAGGTCAATATTACAAGAGAATTAGTGGGTATCTAGTAGTGAAAGTGCAAACTCATAACATCTTGTCACTATATATGTTTTAATTTCTTTGTAATGATTCATGCGATTCATGTTATTATGAGGTTTTGGAATTGTCTGTGCTTGGAATTGTCAACATCATTCGTGAGTTCAGAGTCTCAGGCTTGGGGTAAAAGAGAGTAAAGCTCTATTCCACAAGTAAAGGCAATGCTAAAAAATACATTTTCATTAAGTATGGCATGATGAAGAAGGTGTGGCTTTCATAGTTACTGTGATCATTGGTCTCGTGAATGTACTTGCTATACTCAATTCTCCATCTATGGAATCGATAGGTGGGGAAGAAGAAAGCTCTTCCTTCAAGGCCATGACCCTGGAGTTTGTACAAGCACATTGAAGCCAGGCTCAGTGATATGAAGAACAAGGCCAGAGAAATTTTTAGTCCTTTAGTGAGGGAAATATTTGCAGCTATTGGGTTGTCCTGTTGAGAGCTTGGAAAAGGAGAAAATGGTCAAGTCAAGAACATTGTTATGTCAATAGAGGAATGAAGAAACTTAATCAAAGGCAGAATACGTGTCATGAAGAAGAATTTGAGAGCTCAAAAGGTTTTGAAGCTTCTTGTGCTTGTGCTGGAACTGTTAAGATTGCTCACAGCTATTGCATACAGAGATGGTGCATTGAGAAAGGGAATACAATCTTTGAAATATGTCTCTAGCAATATGAGCCTGAATACAGGGCTCCTCCTCCAAATAAATTGCAGATAAATGATGAAGCAATGGCCATTAGAGATAGCCTGCAAATTTCAAGAATGGAGGAAGAAACGCTGAATGCAACATTAGAAGCAATAGTTAAAAGAGGTGGCAGCTTGTTTTTAGTCAATCTGGAGTGTTAGAGAACAGAGACAAAAACTAAGGGTTCAAGTAATTAGATGCATGCTAAAGCACATGAGAGAGGCAAAGAGTAGTCATGGTGTTGCCTACAAGAGAAGCACGCTAGGAGTGAATGGGAGAAGATTGTCGTGATAAAATCTTTGTATTGGTTTGTTGATTGGAAATTGTTCAGTTTTATTCACCTTGCCCATAGTTTATGTTAGAAAGTTGACCTTTTTACGAGCCTAAGAAGTGTCAATTTGAGAGGGCGTGTTAAAGATAACAGTGAAATTAAATATCCACTTAGTTAGTAGAGACCTTAGTCTATATAAAGGGTCATGGTTAATGTGTTTAGTGTGTAGGATAGTATGATCCATACCATGATAAGAAAGGGGTTAATATGAGTCTCTTTCAAGATAGTGAAGTCCCTTTTAGATAATTATTATATTCCTTTATTTGAGCCACAAATTTGTTAAGGCTTAGCTACAGGGCAAACATGTGAGTTGGATAATGAAATTTTACAAAACAATAGTACACATCCAGCGTTTTAAAATGACTCCCAATTCATGAGTTTTAGATGTGTAGATGATAAGGATATTATTTTTCAAAGACGACCAAGAAATTTGTTAAATTTAGTGAATTTTTTGTTATCCAGATTTGATAAATGGGTGTTTTTGTTCCAAATGGAACAGAAACAAACCTAAGTATTAGTTTTATATCAAAGATCTTTCTAAGAGTTATTAATAGAGTTTTGAACCACGAATTAGTTATAAATTTCCAAATTTTAATAAAATTCATCATCCCCTAGTATCCAATAGTTTTAAGTTTTTTGTTCAACTAAGGTACTATTTGAGTCACGTTATTCTTAAATGGCTAAACAGCTATAAATACTTATAGCAAGGTGTTACATTTTTTATGGGGAAATGGAGGAAGAGGAAGGGTTGGAAATGAGGAAATGATGGAGATGATGAAGGAAGGGGTGGCCGGTGGTGTTCTTCGGCGATGGTTATTTCATGGAAAAGGCCCTTTCATTTTTAAAGGCAAGGGCATTCTGGTGTTTTTATAAAAATACATATACCAATTAAAATTATATCTCACTTTCATTGATAACTAAACATACCCTACAACGTTCATTGACACACTAAACATACTCTACAACTTTCATACCCTACAACCCATCTATGTTTCATTTCCAACTCCAATTCAACCTCCACCCCATAAAAACTCAACCTCACCTCCATAAAAACTCTAGATAAAAAACTCAGCTTCAGTTTCTTATGTTACTACTACTAGATGTGCTAATAATGATGGAATCATAAATCAAAACCAAACTACTTTCTTTGGAAGTAATATGCTGCATTAATCACAGATAAGTCAAGATCAAAACCGATCTTTAGGCAGGCTTCATGAAAGTGGGTTGTTTGGAGTGTTTCATTGCTTATTCCCCTTTCTTTGCATGAGGATATATGCCCACACAATACCAAAATTGACAAGAGTTCATTATAGTCAATTAAGTTCGTTAAAGTGAGTTTAGTGAAAGCAAATAAATGTCATAAAGAGGCAAAAAGTAGGTGAATGAGGTTAGTTCAGGTTAATTCTGAAATCAAAAGTTTTGTGTATAGAACTAGTGTCCACTTGAAATCAACTATACGAAGCAAAAATCATTTAGATATGAAATACATGTTTGTGTTACAAGTAATAGGTAGATCATAGATGTTTATATATGCGGTTGCCATCAGTGCAAAGTCCAAGAGTTATATTTGTAATAATTTTCATTGACCACTTGGAACTCACCCATGCATCCATGTTTGATTTAGGGTTGGATTTGTGTGTATATGGTAGTTGTATGATTCTAATGGGAAATATGCAAACCCTAATCTGAAAAAGCTTAGAAATATCAGGTTAGAAAAATGATAATCCTCTATTCCGGTAAAACCTAGTTTGAGGGTGACTTTTGGTCTTGAATGTAAGATTTTTTTGTTCCCTCTTATATTTATAATTTTTCTCATAATTAATTTATCTAATTTATAAACTAATAAATAATATAATATTACATGTAAATATTTTAGAGAGATCAAGCCACATATTTTATAATTAAGTATAGAAATTGTGATACATGGCGGTTATTAACGGCCATATATCACGGTTTCCAATCGACATACATGTCGGCGCTATAAAAGCTCGACGCAAATACATTATGGTTTCAAACCATTATATATTCTGGACATATTATATCGATTATAATATAACACTCATTATATATGGAGGTTTGGGGAGGTCATGATTTTTCCATTGCTGTGATAATAATTAACTGGTACATGTAATTAACCGTCACAATATATATATGGTAATGCTTACATGATACATAACGATCTCATTTTACAACTATTATTTATTTAGTAACATATATAAGGGTTTGTATATAATAACCGTGACTTTTAATAAACATAATAATGGTTTTACATAGACAACCATTATAACATAAATACATAAATAACGGTTTATAAAAATGAACCGTGAACATTTATAATACATTTTGGCTTTTATAAAATAACTGTGATGTATAGATATTATACTCTTCAAGTAAGAGTTTCAGAGTTAGTTGAACTCCTCTATATATATAATAGAACAATAATACCTTTGACACCTTGTGGTTGTGCAATTTGTGATTGATCAAGACATTAGGTTTTCTTGGCATATTTTTGTTTCAACTCTTTTTCCCATCTTTTGGTGGGGAAGCCTGCTAAGTGGATAATTGAGGATGATTTTGTGATTGATATATTTTGATAAATTTATATGTATTGAGATGATAAACCCTCTTGTAGAACCCGATGAAATCTATAGGTGTACAGGTGAATTCGACTCCCTAAGAGTTTGTTTGGTTTGAGAGGAGGGAGTGAGTAGGAGGGAAGAGAAAGAAATTTTTTCTCTCATCTTTACTAAATAGCCCATAAAAAATTTTCAATATTCCAAAAATACACTCTCAACAAAAAGGAATATTCCTTTTAGTAATGACAATTTGGTCAATATCCTCCATAGCGATTCATCTCCTCCCATCCCTTCCCCTTAAACCAAACACACACTAAGTACCAGTAAAAGAGAATGAATTCCTATGAGTTTCCACCTCTATTTGGAACGTTGAGATAGAACCAGACAAACAAGGAAGCGGCTTCGATCCTCTGCTCTTAGGGTCCACTACTGTCCACTTCGGCTTATCCTTCGACGAATAAGCCGAAGTGGACGCAATGGTCCTTTTTTTTTTTAAAAAAAAAAACAAGCGGAAAAATGACCATTGTGTCCACTTCGGCTTATCCGTCGACGGATAAGCTGAAGTGGACAGCAGTGGACGCTAAGGCAGAGGACCTTAGCCGCTTCTGACAAACAAGGGAGCATTTCGAGAAAGTACAAGCCCCTAGCCAAAGGACAATGCGGTGGGTCAGAGGAGGAAGAATATGGAATAAGTCACTTTGCTATGACGATGACAGACTCGGATCTACAAAGAATAAACGCACAACCCAATCGGACCTACAAGATGTTGGGAGAGACGAGAATCTTTGCTTTTGCTAGTGAAGGATAGTTGTTAATGTCGCTGTGAGGACGTCATTGCTGCCATCACCGGCATCTAAGAAGACCATGGGGAGATGAAGGAATGAAGGAGAGAGAGTTAGTGGACCAAAGATCTCAGGGAAGAGAATCAAAGGAATTTACAAAAACCTAGACATTTTTTATTTTTTATAATATGGGTCCCACTAACAGAAGTTAGGCTCCTTTAACGGCATGGTTATTTTTGCTATGATTTTGTAACCTCACAAGTATATATTTTTGCAACTCCGAAAAGCATATGACGCTTGGACACACTTTGGGTAAAAGCTCATGTGTATTTTTGCATCTTAACCCTTTAAAATATTTTAATATCTTTCCATATAAACATTTAAAATTTTAAAAGTATAACTTATTTCGATTGGTAAAAAAAAATAAAAAATTCTTATTTCCCAATATTTTTCATTATCTTCTGATAATCCATTCTTAATAAACTTTTTCAACCCAATTAGATTCTTAAAATAATCTAATTCAAAATATCATTTAAAAGTCAACTTTTATCTTTTCAAATCTATATTATTATACACCTGGATTTTTTTTTCTATCCATATCTTTTGAGCTTTTAGATTAAACTAGCTCGGGGCCTGGGTGATGTGCGGGTGAAAGGCCATGTATTTATTAATATGTTGTTATATAAAAAATCACTTAGATCTTTAGGGGAATAATCAAAATATTAAATTATATATTTACTAAATATTTTGTATATGACTCCCCCATTATTAATTTATAAAATATCGTGTAACTAAATATTTACTAAATATTTGTATTTACCTCCCCCATTATTAATTTACAAAATATTGTATAACTACTTTCTCTATTATATTGCGTGGGTGAGAGGTTAGATAATTATTAATGTATTGTTATATAAAAAATCACTTAGATCTATAAGGGAATAATCAAAATATTAAAATAAATATTTACTAAATATTTTGTAGCTACCTCCCCGTTATTAATTTACAAAATATTATGTAACTACTTTCGCCGTTATATCGCACTAGTGACTAAGAGGTCATGTATTTATTAATATGTTGTTATGTAAAAAATCACTTAGATTTTTAAGGGAATAATCAAGATATTAAATTAAATATTTACTAAATATTTTACACCCACCTCTCCCATTATTAATTTACAAAATATTGTATAACTACTTTCCCCATTATATAGCCCGACTGAGAGGTCAAGTATTATTAATATGTTGTTATGTCTAAGATCTTTAAGGGAATAATTAAAATGTTAAATTAAATATTTACCAAAAAATTTGTACCTACTTCTCCCATGGTTAATTTATAAGATATTATGTAACTACTTTCCCTATTATCCATTTTTTATATATAGATCAGGAGTGCGATTCTTGATCCATCCAAAGTTCGCAGCTACCTGATGTTGGAAGTATTACTCTATTATATATATAGAGAGAAGACAAGTAGTTGAGAAACTCCCATGTTGAATAATCTATGATTGATCACAATGTTGAATTTCATAGCTTTTAACTTGATGTCACCTGCTTAATAAAAAACATGAGAGGAACCTTCCGTCTAAGCAATATGGGATTTGCACTCACACAAAAATGTAACTTCACAACAATAAATTCAATGTCACTTGAACTAGCTGTTCACATAACTTGTTCGTGTATCACAACAATAAATTATTATATTATTGTATAGATTATTATATTATTACATAGATTATTATAGGATTATAATCTAAAATAATGAAATTTCAAATTAGCACAAAAGTGCAACGGATTTTGATTAGCAATGGAAAACTCCATGGCAAAGAATTTAGTGACAGAATTTTAGCGGCTGAAAATTTCTGTTTCTAATTTCATTGTTAAAAATGACCATATGGTTGGCCGTAGACATTAGTTTTCTTTAGTACTTCTTCTAGTTTTAACTTCTTTTCTCTTTTATCTTTGATTCTGTTGAAATTTTATTCTAAATGAAATACACAAAATTTTGATTTTTAAAGATGGCACAAAGTATATAACAAAAAAATATTTTATTGATTAAATTTTTGAAAATTATAATTATTTCAAGTGTTAAGCTATTGGTTGGACTTTGGGTCCAAGTTTACCCTTTATGGGTCACGTTATTTGATTAAGAAATAATTAGTCTTATCAAATAAGAAACAAATCAACATTAATTATGGATTTGTTAATTAAGAAACAAGTTATTGTATATTATAAAATTAATCAATTTCCTAATTATAACTTAAAGGGCCTGACAAGTATAAATGGACATAACTTCATTATTAGTGGTATTGTTATACCTTTTATAAATTGGACGTGTCTCTTTCAGTTGAACCTCATTCCTTTTTTTTGATACAGAAATTTTAGGAAAGAGGTTGGATTCACCCACGATCCAAAGGCAGGGCGAAATCTCCTTTCTTCCTAGGTGATACTGATGTTAGGCAGGACGAGCCGTCTATTACCCTTCGCGTTAGACACCTAGGACTAGGATGTCTCCCCCGCCTTTGACTAACTCCAAGATTGAACCCCTCCTTTTTGGTGAGAGTGTCCGACCTCTTTTTGCCGGTACCAAGTTGAGCCAAAAACGAGGGATTAATTGTCATTGGCTTTTATTAAGTATTTTCTCTCTCCTTATTTTTCTTCACTATATATGGGATTAATATAAAAATAAGAGCTTTTCATTTGAAAATTTATAAAAATTTAAAAAATTATAATACTTTTAAGGGATGGGATATTGTCAATAAACTAAAATAAAAATAATAAAATTTTGTTATTTGAAAATTTATAAAAATTTAAAAATTTATAATACTTTTAAATACTTAATTATCAAGTTATATGTATTGAGATGATAAACCCTCTTGTAGAACCCGATGAAATCTATTGGTTCACACAAACTTTAAGTCTTAAACATACTGTTTGTCACTTATCAAGTCATCATAATATTCATTTAATTTGTGGACAATTATACAGATCAGATCGCGGTGATATTGTTCCCTTAAATAGGGCCAATCCAAAATAATATGCTCATGAATAAAAAAACAAAACTTTTGGGCAGAACACTAACACTAACCGCCATGATTAAGATATATAACAAAGGCATTATCAAACTATATTCAAAATTACATTATTTTAAATATTTTAATATCTTTCCATATCCTTTAAACATTTAAAAGTATAATTTATTTCGATCGGTTCAAAAATTTATATCTTATTTCCTAATATTTTTCATTATCTACTGTTAATTCATTATTCATTAAACTTTTTCAACCCAATTAGATTATTTAAATAATATGATTGAAAATATCTTAACTTTTCACATCGATAATATTATACACCTTTCTATCCATATCTTTTGAGATTTTTGATTAAATTAGGAGTTGAGTTTCGAGAATAGTTCCCATTACGGTCATTAATTCTTGTTCTATAAATAACTACTCCTCTGTTTCTGTTACTTTGAAGAGAAAAGTCATCAAGGATAAACCCAAGATAGAGTCCAAATTTGTAAGCCGAAGCAAAATGCCTGATCATTTACCCGCAGAAATTGTGTTGGAAATTCTCTACAGACTTCCCGGCAAGTCTCTTGTGAAATTCACCTCTGTTTGTAAAGCTTGGAATTCCCTCATCTCAGATCAAACCTTCATATATGATCATCTCAACCGTGCAATTCAAGCTTCCAATGGCAACAACTTCCTCTTTTTTCATTTATATTTTGATGAATTCAGAGGGCATCAGCTTCGTCATCTCCTTATGCATACCGACTATCATCTTATGCATACCGAGTATTTTTACTCATTGTACTCAGTTAATAAGCAAACTAATCATTTATTTCTTGAGAGATTACCGTTCAGTCATCTATTTCAACAGAATCGTTGGCCACTGTTTGTTAGCACGTGCAATGGCCTTGTATGTTTGGCTGACTGCTATTCACCATTAGATTATGAAACTATCCTTATTTGGAATCCTTTGCTTCGAAAACATTTGGTGCTTCCCAAACCAATCAAGACCTGCAAAGAACGCGAGCGTCTCAAATATTCTCTATGTTTGGGATTTGGTTTTGATTACAGGAACAACGATTACAAGGTCGTTAGACTCATGAATCATTGGAGAACCCAAGATACTCCTCACGTCGAGGTGTACTCTCTTGTTTCTTGTTCTTGGAGAAGTATTACGGTTAGAGTTCCTCAGTTTCGTCTTCTTAATTACAATTGGTTAAGAACATCGTTTGTGAATGGAGCAAGTACATTGGGTTGTTAGCCGTAGAAGAAGTGATGATTTAGATGACACATTTATTTTATCATTTGATGTGACTGAAGAAACATTTCGAGAATTAAGATTACCACGACAATCAGGTGAGAGTGAATGGATTCATTCAAGATTACTTGTTGTGGAAGGCGGCCATTCGCTTGCTATAGTGAATCAACGTTATGTAAACCAACAATTGGTGTACAACGTTTGGGTGATGAAAGAATATGGCATCGCCGAGTCATGGACAGAATTGTTCGAATTTGATCATAGTCATTATGGGGGCATATCAAATATATTAGCTCTAACTAGAAGTGGAAAAGTGGTCATGCGCCTTTTTGATGAAGCTATAGTTTTAGTCGATCCAATTAAGGAATTGGTGGAGCCTATAGCACATCAAGCATATTGTACTACTTATGTTGGATCTTATGTTGAGAGTTTGTTTTTCGTAAACAAATAACCTGGTGTTTTTTCCTTTTAACATTATTGAAAGACATGTTTTGGTTTATATTTTTGTTCTCCTGAGCTCATTTTCTTTATAATGACAAAAAACACTAAAAAATTCCCTCCAAATCATATGACAGATGGTGTATAATTTGTACAAGATTTACACAGAAAATAAGTAAATAAACTACTTACATAAACAAATTATAAACTACTCAAGTTCAAAAATATAATTGGGGCAATTTTTAGCCCAAAATAAGAATCCAAGGATGTGTTTTCCCCAAACCAAGAAGTAACCTTCAGATTTTGTAGAAATGGGTAAAAAAAAAAATGCCAGAGACAAGGCTTATGCTATGAGCTTCATAATGACCCACAAATTAATAACAAAAAACGTTTCGAAAGCTCCCTCGCTCCTCATTTGCGACCTGAATCAGAAAAGAGAAAGAGAGAGGCGGAGAGATCGACAGAAACAGAGGAAGAAAGCAAAGGCACGAAGGAGGTTGAAGAGAAGGCAATTCTCACATGCAAGCTTGATCTTGGGTAAAGAGAAGCCACCTAAACATCGGAACCGGTTTCCCGTCGTCCTTGGGACGAGCAGGGGAGCTCGTCCGTACGGACGAGCTCGTCGTCTGCATCTAGATCCGGGACGGCCCCATCTTTTTATTTTTTTATTTTCTTAATTATTTTTTTTTCAACATGAAAAAACCATTTTTTGGAAAAATGTTAGTTGAGAGATTATCTTTATTTTTGATTCTCTACCTATTAATTTTGTTTTATATAAAAAAAAAAATCGATATGGGTACATCCCAGATTAAAACGGGACGGCCAGAGCTCGTCCGTGACGGACGAGCTCCCCTTCGTCCCAAACATCCTCCTACCATTATATCTCTCACTTGAGATGTCTTGAGGGATGAAAATATTTTATTATATATAAGTAAGGTAAAATAAAAAAAATTAAGAAATAATAATTGTGATATAAATATATAAAAGAAGGAAGACAACATATTCTCTCAAAATCATTTTTCTTTTTTCTTCTCCAAATCCCATCTCCATCCTTAGATAAAAAAATGAATGATTTATATTTTGTAAAACTATTATTATAGTATTTTATAAATTAATTTTATAAATATTGTTTATGTTGTTGTGGCTGTAAATTGTGTAGATAAGGTTTTAAATAGTTTAAATTCATTATGTTTAAAATAATAGTAGATCTATAAAACATAAAATATCTATTTTTTTTAATCTGAGAAGGAAATAATATTCGTAGAGGAAATGGAGAGAGAGCATTCTGAGAGTTCCCAAACTCAAAATTCAGCGGAAATTTCAAGGTGACCCCCCAGGTGATCTTATGATGCAGTGGAATTGTGAGATTGTTGTGAAACAGACAACTCAACCCAACAACCGAACCTCATACCTTGCTCAAAGTCTAAGAACTGACGGTTAGAACGGACAGTTTCAACGGGTTAGAATGAGCAGCAGCAAGTGAATATCGCAATTTGGTATTCCAACGAGTGAGGGCACAGGTACAGAGCTGTGATAGTTTTCTAAAAGAAATTATGTGCCAACTAATTTGCAACATTCAGTGATCAATAACAGGGAATGCAGCAATCTCAATTCATTGGGTATATAAGAAACCATGCAGTCAGTAATCAAAATGAGGGTAGCAAGCAACCAAAGAGAAAATCTGGAGCAATTCCCAACAATCATCTTCTATGTTCAGTAGCCAACATTCCAATTCCTTTTCAAAATGTTTAAGACTTCACAGAAATAATACCGCAACAAAGCAACTTTGAGCATACCACAGCAAAAATCGATAGATACTGTTAGAGATAACAGGGTAAAAATGAATAGTTGGTTCACTGGTCTATATAAAAGGTCATGGTTAATGTTTTTAGTGTGTAGGCTAGTGAGTGTTAGAAATATAAGGGAATAGTTGATGGTTGGTTGAGGTCCTATTATATAAAGGGTCTAGTCTTTGTGGTTTAGTGTGTTGGATAGTAAGATCCTCATTATGTTAGAGAGATGTTAATTTGAATCTCTCTCTCGAGAGGGAAGTCTTTCCTAGATCTCTAGAGTTAGGGTTTGTTGGTTATCTCCCTCAAATGAGGATAGATTAGAGATAATCCATATGGATTATAGTTTGTATGAGCATATTGCTCTTATTAAGATTAATACAAGATTCTTCAACTTTTTTATATTGTTTCTCTAATTGCTTCTCCAATTATACTTGTTAACACAGTGAGATTCAAACCATGATAAGAGAGATGTTAATGTGAGTTCCTCAAATGAATGGTGATCATTGTTAAACCCAATGAGTTATAGTTTGTATCAACATGTTTCTCTTATATAGTCAATACATAATTCTTCATATTCTCTGTTTCTCTAATTTCTATGGTTTACATGGTATTAGAGTATTCTTGGGCTATTTTTTTTTTTTTTGTAGGTCCACTATTCTTTTTGTTGCCCATCACCCTTTCGTGGTTAAATGACTGTGTTTTGAGCCTTCTTGGTCAGAAACCGTAGCATTCTTGTTTAGCCGCCGTTTAGCTCTTCTCATGTGATCTCTGTTAAATGTTTCTGTCGAAGTGTCTTGACATTCAAGAGAACTCGCCATCGAAATCTCGCTTCACCGACATCGTTCACGTTTGTATCAAAGCTTTGCGTCTGTCTATTTCTTCCCTCACAGTGTTCGATGTCAAATTGGGCGTTAACGGTCATGTGCCCTCACAGCCCGTCGAAATCTTCAATTTCGCCTTCTGCGTTTTCGTCGGTGAAATGGGGATGCGATTCAAAAATCCGATTCTTGGTCCTTGCTTCTTTGACTCTGAAACTCTCTCCGCCGAACAATTCTGTCAAAGCTCCATTGCAGGATCTCACTCTTGGTTAAGTCCTCGGACTCGAAAACACTCTTTCTTCTCTGTACTCGCCGACAAGAGTTGCTCAATCAATTTCTTGGTTCACCACCCGAGTCTTTATGGTTGCCTGACTCGTATTCAAGTTGCCGTTGGGTTCTTATGGTAGACAATGGTTATTGAGAGTCCATTTGAGAAGCATAGGCAATGTGCTCACTCTTGTCAATAACCGCCATCCTTCACTTGTTTCTCCAACGATGTCAAACTAATATCCGCACCTCAAGCCTCTGGATAAAGTTTTTTTGGCGACGACAACAATCTTGGTCCTCTTCAAGGTGTCAATTTGATGTTTGGTATGGTGGGTCAGGTGCATTTTTTCTTAAACTTCTGGATTGAGTAAATCGTTGAAGAATTTTACAACTGTTATTTTAAAAAAAGGAGGTCAATATTACAAGAGAATTAGTGGGTATCTAGTAGTGAAAGTGCAAACTCATAACATCTTGTCACTATATATGTTTTGATTTCTTTGTAATGATTGATGTGATTCATGTTAGTATGAGGTTTTGGAATTGTCTGTTCTTAGAATTGTCAACATCATTCGTGAGTTCAGAGTCTCAGGCTTGGGGTAGAAGAGAGTAAATCTCAGTTCCACAAGTGAAGGCAATGCTAAAAAATACATTTTCATTAAGAATGGCATGATGAAGAAGGTGTGGCTTTCATAGTTATTGTGATCATTGGTCTCGTGAATGTGCTTGCTATGCTCAATTCTCCATCTAAGGAATCGATAGGTGGGGAAGAAGAAAGCTCTTCCTTCAAGACCACATGACCCTGGTGTTTATACAAGCACATTGAAGCTAGGCTTATTGATATGAAGAACAAGACCAGAGCAATTTTCAGTCCTTTAGTGAGGGAAAATATTTGCAGCTATTGGGTTGTCCTGTTGAGAGCTTGCTATGGAGGAATGAAGAAACTTCATCAAAGGCAGAATATGTGTCATGAAGAAGAATTTGAGAGCTCAAAAGGTTTTGAAGCTTCCTGTGCTTGTGCTGGAACTGTTATGATTGCTCACAGATATTGCATACAGAGATGGTGCATTGAGAAAGGGAATACAATCTATGAAATATGTCTCCAGCAATTTGAACCTGAATACATGGCTCCTCCTCCAAATAAATTGCAGATAAATGATGAAGCAATGGCCATTAGATAGCCTGCAAATTTCAAGAATGGACGAAGAAACGCTGCATGCAACATTAGGAGCAATAGTTAAAAGAGGTGGCAGCTTGTTTTTGGTCAATCTGGAGTGTAGAACAGAGACAAAAATGAAGGGTTCAAGTAATTAGATGCATGCTAAAGCACATGAGAGAGGCAAAGAGTAGTCATGGTGTTGCCTACAAGAGAAGCACGCTAGGAGTGAATGGGAGAAGATTGTCGTGAAGAAATCTTTATATTGGTTTGTTGATTGGTGTTCAGTTTTATTCACCTTACCCCTAGTTTATGTTAGCAAGTTGACATTTTTACGAGTCTAAGGTGTCAATTTGAAAGGGCGTGTTAAAGATAACAGTGAAATTAAATGAGCAGTTAGTTAGTCAGTAGTCAGTAGAGACCTTAGTCTATATAAAGGGTTATGGTTAATGTGTTTAGTGTGTAGGATAGTAAGATCCTTACCATGATAAGAGAGGGGTTAATATGAGTCTTCTTTCTAGATAGTGAATTCCCTTATAGATAATTATTATATTCCTTTATTTGAGCCACAAATTTGTTAAGGCTCAGATACAGGGCAAACATGTGAGTTGGATAATGAAATTTTGCAAAACAATAGGATACATCCAGCGCTTTAAAATGAGTCCCAATTCATGATTTTTAGATGGGTAGATCATAAAGATATTATTTTTAAAGATGACCAAGAAATTTGTTAAATTTACTAATTTTTGTTTTATTTATTTATTTTAAATGGGCGTTTTTGGATCAAAATGGAATTAGAAATAAATTTCTAGGTAAGTTTTATATCAAATATCTTTCTCCCAGTTCCAATTTATAAGGAGTTTGAAGTTTTTAGCTTGACCAAGGAATTATTTATAAATTTCCAAATTTTTAAAATTAATTATCTCCTATACCCCACCAAAAAAAGTTTCAAGGTTTTAGTTTAACTAAGGGACTATGGAGTCAATGTTATTCTTAAATGGTGCTGATGAAAGAAGGGGGGCCGGTGGTGTTCTTCGTCGTTGGTTGTTTCATGGGAGAAGGCCCTTTCATTTTCAAAGATAAGGGCATTCTGGTGTTTTTATAAAAATACATATACCAATTAAAAATTATATCTCACTTTCATTGACCCACTAAACAAACTCTACAACTTTCATCCCTAAACAAAACCCATCCATGTTCATTTCCAACCCCAATTTAAGCCCTCCACCCCATAAAAACTCAATACCCCATAAAAACTCTAGATCAAAACCCATCAGTTTCTTTTGTATAACTACTAGATTTAATAATGATGAAAATAAACTCTAGATCAAAACCCAGTCCCAGTTTCTTTTGTTACTACTACTAGATGTGCTAATAATGATGAAATCATAAATCAAAATTAAACTAGAAGTAATATGTGGATTAAAAATGTCAAGATCAAAACCCAAAGGAAGGCTTTGAAAGTGGGTTGTTTTCTTTCATTGTTTTACCCTTTCTTTGCATGAGGATATACATTCAAAATTGACAAGAGTTCATTTTCAATTAAGTTGTGTTTTTAGTGAAAGCAAATAAATGTCATAAAGAGGCAAAAAGTGGGTGGGTGAGGTTAGTTCATGTTAATTCTTAAATCAAAGTTTGTGTCTATAAAACTAGTGTCCACCTAAAATCAACTATACAAAGCAAAAATCATTTAGATATGAAATACATGTTTGTGTTATAAGTAGTAGGTAGATTATAAATGTTTATATATGCGATTGCCATCAGTGCAAAGTTTAAGAGTTATATTTGTGATAATCTTCATTGGCCACTTGGAACTCACCCATGCATTCATGTTTGATTTAGGGTTTGATTTATGTGTATATGGAAGTTGTATGATTCTAATGGGAAATATATTGCAAACCCTAACCGTAATTTAATCGAAAAGCTTAAAAATATCAAGATGGAAAAATGATAATCCTCTACTCTTGAAGGTAAAACCTAATTTGAGGGTGAATTTTAGTCTTCAATGTAAGATTTTTTTGTTCACCCTTTATATTTTTTTTATCATAATTAATTTATTTAATTTATAAACTAATAAATAATATAATATTACATGTAAATATTTTAGAGAAATCACCACATATTTTATAATTAAGGAACATTACTATAAAAATTGTGATATATGGCAATTATTAATTGCCATATATCACGGTTTCCAATCGACATACATGCAGGCACAATAAAAGCTCGATGAAAATATATTATGGCTCCAAACCGTTATATATTCTGGACATATTATATCGATTATAATATAACACTCATTATATATGGAGGTTTGGGGAGGTCATGATTTGCCCATTGCTGTGATAATAATTAACGGGTACACGTAAGCAACCGTCAGAATATATATATATGGTAATGCTTGCATGATACATATCGATCTCATTTTACAACTATTATTTATTTAGTAACATACATAACGATTTGTATCTAAGAACTATGACTTTTAATAAACTTAATAACAACGGTAGACAACCGTTATGACATAAATATATAAATAACGGTTTATAAAAATGAACCGTGAACATTTATAATACATTTTGGCTTTTATAAAATAACCATGATGTATGGATATTATACTCTTCAAGTAAGAGTTTCAGAGTGAGTTGAACTCCTTTATATATATAATAGAACAATAATACCTCTGACACCTTGTGGTTGTGCAATTTGGTATTGATCAAGACATTAGGTTTTCCTGGCATATTTTTGTTTCAACTCTTTTTACCATCTTTTCTATGGCGGGGAAGCCTGCTAAGTGGATAATTGAGGATAATTTTGTGATAGATCTATTTTGATAAATTTATATGTATTGAGATGAAATCTATAGGTGTACCCAAACATAAAAGTCTTAAACATGATGTTTGTCATTTATCAAGTCATCATAATATTCATTTAATTTGTGGACAATTATATATACAGATCAGATCGAGGTGATATGGTTGATTAACTAGGGCCAATCCAAAATAATTTGCTCATCAATATTCATTTTAAAACTTATGGGCAGAACACTACCATTAACCACCATGATTAAGATATATAACAAAGGTAGTTTAATATAATCATTTTCAAACTATATTCAAAATTAGATTATTTTAAATAGGGTTAAGGTGCAAAAATACACATAAGCTTTTATCATATGCTTTTTAGAGTTGTAAAAAATACTCACGAGTTTACAAAATTAGAAAAAAAATGACACTAATGTTAAAAGAGACTAACATCCGTTTATGACAATTTGAAAGTACTAAAATACACAACTAAAAAAAATTCTCTCTTGTAAAAAAAAAAAAAAAATCTCTCCCAACCTTCGATAGTCTGATGCATCCCCTTCAACGCCAAATTCATCATTACCCATCCTCAACAAGAAATTAAACTAGAAATCAACAATAAAAAAATAATGTGAGAAGTCCAAGCCCTAGTGCAGAAATCATCTAGTTATTGCTTTACTCCCCACCTTCAATTGGCTGATTCATCTCCTTCAACGCCAAATTCATCACCGGCATCTAAGAAGACCATGGGGAGATGAAGGAATGAAAGAGAAAGCATTAGTGGACCAAAGATCTCAGGGAAGGGTATCAAAGGAATTTACAAAAGGTAGACTTTTTTATTTTTTATAACGTGGGTCCCACTTAGGGGTGGAAACATGTCTGGGCCAGGACTTCACAGAGATTAACAGATTGCTTGTTTTACAACATGGTGGCTGAGCGCGGCGCGTGGCCTGTTATGTGCTTTTTTTTTCCACTGAGCTGGCGTATACAAGCCTGGCTAGGCCTGTTTGTAGAAAGCCCAAACGTGAGTAAATATTTAATACTAAACAGGAAAATCCAATTTTAGAAAATGATTTTAAGAAAAAAAAAACTCCATATATTCCGAGAAAAAAACATTAAAATCAAGCTTCAGAAAATACTCCGAAATGTAGAGATCATAATTGACTCACTTTCAAGTAAATCTATTTCAGCTTCAGTAACCTCCAGTACCTTCGAAAAGTCAGCTTTCCATATCAGCAACTTATTCATTATAGCAGAACTTGCTATGCCAGGATCCACAAAACCCAAGCAGCCTATCAAACCGAATACACATTTCTCATATTAACAGCTTCTCAATGGCATCCTGCATTCCCATCAAATACTCAGAGTTTGCAGGTTCATATAAATTACAGAATGAGACAATATAATTATGAAACTTCCGAAAACAAAACTGTCACTCATAATGCCATAGACAATTCATACCTTGAGTTGTTGCACTTGGGAGTTTAGTTGACTCCCCTCACTACACAACACTGAACATGAGATAACAAGCCGGGTGACACCGCATGCTTGGCCAAGAGCTTGCATTGATGGTACAAATACATAAGGCACATTCTGTGAATTTCAATAAGAAAACTTTCATGTTCAGACTCTGACAAATATACATACATGCATAGGCATGCAGAGATAAACACAAGTAAAGGCCAGAAATAACAAGTTTCTAGCACTCACATGTATAAAATCCTAGAAAATACTGACTTAAAAGCAGCAGGAATGGCTAAGATACTAATAAAGCATCCTTCTATATGTCGATAGATGAGCATGACTTGCAAGCTGAAGGTAACTACTGCAATATATGTTCTAAATGCACCTTTTGATGTTTCTTGATTATACAGAAACTTTCAATTTGACATAATTATGACTCCATGGAACAGAACATGAGTGAAAGAGGCCAAAAACCCATTCCTCATACCTTTAAGCCTCTTTCACAACAACATCAAGCAGAGGGCAATCAAGCTTCAGCATTGCCAGGGGGACACGAAAATCTTTGGTTCATTTATTTGTTGTGTTGTCACAAAGTCTTGTTTAGAGTAATATTTTAACTTGTCATAAAAATTAATGATGATGATGAACAAGAAAAACAAGGATTGTGAAGACTTAGACCACATCTACACAGTAGATGAATTGCATTTCAAGAATCACAAATTTTAATGACAGAAACAGGTAAACAAAAAAGGACAAATAACTTTAAGAGTGAAGTTACCTTATCTTCAGCAGGTAGAGGAAGATGGAGAAGAATCTCCAGTGGCTCAGTGTCTGCTGCCATGACTATAAACTCAGACATACCCCTGTTTAGGGTCTTAGTTGCTGAAAAGTGAAATCAACAAAACCTTTAAGGCCAAGACAAATACACATAGATGCATATACATACATGCATTCACGTGTGTCCCATATATTAATATAAACATATAAAGCAGAAAAATATAAAGAAAAAAATACTAAATAAATTAATATTACGAATCAAGCAAGAGAATAGTAATTGCTTCAGAAAAAAATAACTACAAAAAAGTGTTAAAAAATTGCCCAAGACCAAAGGGGAAAATCCGCAAAAGGAAAAAAAGGAAACTGTTATGAATATATTTATAATGTGATTTGTCCATTGCATAAGTAACCCTGAAGGTCTATAAATAGAGGTCTTGTGTAAACATTCGGAATACACTTGAAATAAGAATTCCTTCATCTCTCTAGAATTTCTCTCGACTTCTCTCTACTTTTCTTTACATTTTCTTCACTTTTATAACACGTTATCACGAGGCTCTAATCAACCGAGCCTCATTCTTGCGTTGTTCATCATCAACGTGGTTCATCTTTCATGGCAGAAGGTGTAATACCTAAAAACCCTAATTATCATAAATGATATATTTTGATAAATACTTCAAGGAAAGTATATTGTCTCAAATTTTGTAATTTGAATATTATAAATAATGCCTATTTAAAATAGGTGAATATGTGGTCTTAAAATTGTTGTATTGTATTTATTTTATTTCTAGGTAATTTTTCCCTAGAATTAGAATAACCAAAGGCTAAATTTCTCAAACTCTATTAGGAATCATAAAATATCCTAAGATTAACATAATTAAGTATAAATCTTATTTATGTCATAAAGGTGATTAAATGTCATCTAAATACCTAAATCAATTAGAGAAAATTATCAACAACTTTTGGGCAATTAAATTTGCAATAATTATTATAATTTTCGTAATTAATTAATTAATTAATTAAAAAGGCATAATTAAGAAGTATATGAGTTGAATTAGTAATAAAGGGTTCACATGGAGCATTAAAATCATGAAGAATTTTAAGGCATAAGTGTCTTAATCTCACATTAAACTCAAGAAGACTTTTAAGGCATAAGTGTCTTAATCTCACATTAAACTCAAGAAGACTTAATGGTAGATGATGATGTAAGCATAGGTAATAAAGAGATTAAGTGGTTAATTAATTAATGGTAAGATAAAAACTATTAGGATAAATTAGGACACAAGTAAATGGGAACCAATAGAAAATAAATCGTATATTGAAAACCATTGATCATAGAACAAATATAAGTAGATATTATGAACAAGCACAATTTAAGCTTGGACTTGGTTATCTCCAAAGTGATTTTCACAAACTTTTGTGATTCATACTTAAGAGATTTGGAAGTCTAAAAAGACCTTAAATCAAGTCATAAAATTGTGATTAGAAAAGTGGAAATGGATCTTGAATAAAAACACCAACTTGCACCTAACTAAATAAGCATTTGGGGTAACTAAAAATTAAAACAAACTAACTATCACTTTGCATCTAGTTACAAAGAACACTTAGAGTAACTAATTTCATCATAAGAGTCATCCCCAAAAGTCTTCACACACATGGTTTGAGTTGAACCAACAATGCAAGAATATTAGAGTACTTGTAATTAAGGCATTTAATGCATTAATGAGATGAAGAAAAAGGGGGAGGGGGCAGTTTGCATGTGAGAGTAAGAGTGGGAGTTAAAAGCTTGATTTAACTAGTGTTTGAAATCCACCAATTAGGTGAATCTAGGAAATGCTATAAATAGGAGGTTAGTGTTTACATCATTCCTCACCAATTCACAATCCAAGCAAGAAGCTTGTGGTACTGAAAGTGAGAGTGAAAGTGAGAGAGAGAAGCAAGAGGAAGGAAGGAGCAAAGTTCTAGGTAAGTTCTTGAGCTCTAGCTTTGTGATTTATAGCTTAAATGTTGTTTTGATTCATAATCTTCCAATTATAGTTTTATTTTCATTTTTTTATGGTTTTAATTGGTTTTATTTCGAAAAAAATGATGAAGCAGAAGTTATAGCAAATTTTTTGGAAGATTATGGTCAAAGTAGCAAAGCTCGCGAAAATTTGTCGGCTAGCGACTTCCGAAAGCAATTTCAAAACGCTGATATCTTATGTTGAAGATGCTATGCTAATATTCTGAGAAAATTCATGGTGAAAGTAGACATATAGGGATTTCCAAATATACCTATAGCATGTCGTTTTGAGTTTTGTGATAGGAGATAAAAATTCTACAAAATGGGCTACGAAATTCTGGAAAATTCTGAGCAGAGGATGAAAATACGAAAAATGGGAATTTTTCATAAAATCTGGGAAATAACAAATATTTTTTATTAAAATTAGACATCCTAAGGATTCCGAGGAATTTTACGGATCCTCATTTCGATTTTTGTAGATTTAATTATGATTTTTCAAAGTTAATCAAAAATTCTGCCCAAAAATTCAGTTTTGCGTTTTTGAGAAAATGTAAGGCCAAAATTGTAATAATGAATACACCAAGGGTAGAAATGTCAAAATGGGTGGAAATATCCTTTTTGATATTATTTTAAGAGGTAGAATATTAGTTGTGATATTATGGGAAAAAGAAATAATCCGACGATAATATATAGGATATCCGGGAGGTCCGGAGTCAGATCAATAGTCAGGCAAGTTGGCCAATACACGGTGAAAGGTACGTTCGCGTACTATAACACTAGCTCTGATGCTTATTGTATGATTATATATGATTGTCGTGTTCATCGACTAAGACTTACATACGTGGTTATGTCACATACGAGGTTATGTTCTAATTATTGTTGTAGCATACGTGGTTATGTTACATACGTTGTTATTATCTTACATACGTGGTTATGTCACATACGAGGTTATGTTCTAATTATTGTTGTAGCATACGTGGTTATGTTACATATGTTGTTATTATCTTACATACGTGGCTATGTATTTCTAATCATACATCTCGTTATGGGCTTTTGTATTGATTGTTCTTTGTCATGAATATCGTCATGTATATATTGTCATATTTAAGCATGAGGTTAACCGTTACCTGAGGTCCGATGGGCATTGGACCTAAGTCTTAATTAATAGTCAGGGAAGAATCATGGAAGGCATCGGTAGATGGAACCATAGAAAGACGCAGAGGGACGGAGCCAAGAGGAGGCACCGGTCAAAGTAAAAGCAGAAAGAGGAATAACAGAACCTACGTTATAGCATGAATCTAATAAGGTTACTTCATATCATTTGGTGCTTAAACTAGAAAGGGTCGTCTATGTGGTTTAGTCAATCGGTCGACGTAAATACTCGGGAGACTTCCACTAGACTTTACCCGGCTGGCCAAATGGGATGATTTAACTGAGTTAGGTTCTATGCCACAAGTCTACCTAAGGCTTGGTTGAAGAGGGTATAGTTACATGGAAGAAATGTAATTATAAAGTTTTGTATTATTGTATCACATGAATATTCCTTCGGGAAATTTTTAATATACCAGTATACGTCAGGCATCATCATATGTCTGAGTATTTTATATCAGTCACTCAATTGTTCAAATTTTTAGTACATGCTCTCCGTTTCCGCAAAACGCTAAGCTGTAGCACCTCAAACTCTGATGAATTTTTATAAAACCAGGTGTCACTGGCACGATTTATGCTTTCGAAAATTGGGGTGTTACAAAAGGAGTTTACCCAAATCGTTCAAAAGGAGGTATTTTTAGTTGAGAAATTGATTTTGAATAAGTGGTTGTGTGATCTCTTCACTCAGGTATGTTTTCTTTTAATTTTTAATTGTTGATTTAAGAAATATTTTGTATTCGATTCCTACCTGGGGTTTTAGCTCCTAACTGGAAGTCTAGATTTAATTTATTATTATTATTTTACTAACATAACATTTAAATTAAGCATTTACTTTTATGTTGCTAACATAACATTTATATTATTGTTACTAACATAACATTTAAATTAAGCATTTACTTTTATGTTACTAACATAACATTTATGTTATTGTTCCTAACATAACATTTATTGTTTATGTTTTATTTATTATTTTCATTATTAATATTAATAGCTTTCTTATTATATGATCAAACGTCATATATAATGGCCAGAAACCTTTGTTTATCCTGAAAATAAATAGTTGGAAGCCATCTTGATTTAATTTCTCTTGAAGAGAAAAATGGCATGAAGATATATGACAAAAGTTGGTCAGAAAGCCAAGAGAAGGCATAAATTGCTCAGATGCCAAGAGAGAGCATAAAGTTGGCCAGAAGCCAAAAGAAGTCACAATTTGGTTTGGAGCCAAATAATAATTTGGCCTGATGTTAAGAGATAAATTTTCCTGAAGTTGAGACAAGGCCTGATCTATGATTTTTGTATGCCATCTGTTGTATAAATGTCTCAAAATTGAATATTTGTCATTAAAAGATTCTTTTGTTCTTTAGAACAAATTAGTGGGATTGTATGACCACCAGAAGATGGTTGTTCTTCTAAAAGTTTATTATAAATGAGAATATTCAATTTGCTCCTGTAGAAGCAATATTGTGAAGGAATCAAGAAATATTTTGAATTAATTTCTTATCTTTATATGATCAAACAAAAAAGTGAGTTTTTGTTTTAAGGATTTTCAATTTCCTCCAACAATCAACTACATTCCCGAAGTGAATGTAGTAATGAATGAATTTAATTGTGGTTATGGACATGTGTGTACATATGTTTAGATATGGACATGGTTGTATTTATAGTGGTTTAAATTCTCACTTTGGAAGTGAAGAAAGATTATTGATAAGAATCACAAAAAAAGAAAATTAGTGGGTATAATAAACATGATAAAAAAATTCATGTTATTGTTATGGTGGCAAGGGTCATTGGTTTTGTACTTATCGTATGCCATGATATATTTGTTAAAGCTCAAATATTAATATAAATTATCTCGATAAGATAAGTATTATTTGTAAATCAGCCTCAAAATCAATTTCAATAGTTGGAGACGGTGATTTTCGAAAAATGGGACCAATTTGGATTTTTAACATTTTAGGGTATTAATCGTAATTTTACGTAGTACTAAAATTTATTTATTTTGGGGTCAATTATGTAATTTTCCCCAACAAAATTTTCAAACCTTCCACGTGAATGCGGAGAAAATTTTGGTAACGGGTCCTACGTATTTGCATAATATTCTAATTTGATGGCAATAAGTTCTATTATTTTTATTATTGCCATAAATTTATTGATGTTAAGAAGTATATCAATTTTATTATTGTTCTTGTAAAAGAACAATATTGGTTTAAAGAAATGGCATGATAAGAAAATTTTAATGATTATTATAAATTATTAAGACCTTGAAGGTATATGTATCAAATCTTGTATGATACAATGATTTTAGTAGTTTTGGAAAAGTTATTGTCTAGAAGACAATAACTTGCAAAGATTTATGTCGTAATAAGTCAAAAAGCTAATAGTCTTGGGGACTAATTAGTATATTTTTTCCCCTTTATAAGAGAGGCTAATGTTCAAACTATATACATGGTAGTATAAAATTGATTGAAGGCTCATGAAAAGCTAATATTGTTACTCGAAGTAACAAATATTTTACTTTATAAAAGAAACTTATTGAGTTTTAAAGATATCATATAAAAATGGATATCATACTACTGTAAACCAAAAGTTTACAAATATAGCAAATTAAATGTTTGCTAAATGCAGCTAATGAGATATTAAAAAGGCAATGAGCTGCAGAGAAATATGTCCATATTCATTTTGAAGCTAAGGCTCAAGAGCAATAAATATGCCCAATAGGTAATATAAAGCTTACTTTTTGTTATTATTGTTATTTAAATTTATTATGATCACATATCATAAATCTGTTGGCATGAAAATCTTACTGTTTGATTCTAAGATATTTTAATTATGAATATTTTCATATGTGGTGGACTGTATATATTTTGCATATATAAGTAAATTGAAGTATATTATAAACGAGTAATGAGATTATCTGGTGATGTAATATTATATGTTTGCTCCTGAAGAATTAACATAGATTTTCCTTTCGAGCTTTAAAAGGTTTGAAAGTGATTCTGAAATATAGATATAAAGAAAGTATGTTTATATGACTTAGACTTGAGGGGAATGTAACATCCCATTTTCAAAAGCAGTATATTTTTTTTTCATCAAAGTAGAGCATTGGAGCGATTGAGTAACTGATAATTAGATTCAAAATGCCGTAAGTCTGGCTGGTTACAAAAGCGGTACAGTGACCGAGAGTTTTCAAAGTAAATGACAACAAAGGAAAATCTCCAGCGGAGTCTCTATGCGTGCCGCTTTCCTCTCTCCTCGGTCCTCCGACGACCCGAAGCTATTTTAGAGGCCGAGGTCCAAATACACATCGGACCTCGGGTAACGGTTAACCTCATATTTATATAAACAGCATATGGAAGACCATCACAAGCATTAATCGGCACATAAGAACGTAGCGAGATGCAAGATTAATATAACAACAAGACACATCTCATGTAAAGTTATCTATGCTAACAGTACACATCGCATGTAAAGTTATCTATGTTAACAGTACACATCGCATGTAAAGTTATCCATACAATTCACTCGTATAGTCGTCTATCACATATAAGTATACAGTAAATATCATAGTTAGTGTTACAGTACGCGAACGTACCTTCGTTGACGGTACTACGGTACTTTTACGGAAAACTGTACTTTTTGACAGCGGGAGAAACAGCGGTACGACGGCGGTACAACAACGGTCCGATTATCTTAGATATCCTATAAGGATAACATTTATCAACTTCTAGCAAAAGTATAACGGGCATTTTAGGTACAAATTACCATTTTGCCCCGAACCCCTAATCGGCGGAATTTCGCCGAGCCATTGTTTTCGCTCTATCTCTCCGAATTTTGACAGATCTTTTCCCTCATCATATTTTCGAAATATATATCATATTTACTCCTAAATATGATATCTAGACTATCTTGAAAATTTAAAGATAAATCTAGCATTCCTACTATATCTACCGAAAGAACTACCGAAACTTAAGACTAGGGACCAAAGAACTTACCCAGGGCCTGGCTAGCACTTCTCTGGCTCTGCCTTCTCTCTAACTTCTCTCTAGAAAGCTCTAGGAATTGTGAGAAATGAGAGGAAGAGAGGTTGCTATTTATAGAAGAAAGGAGGGACAAGGTGGGAATTACTTCATTTGTTTTCAGATCGGATTTCAACCGTTAGATCGCACTTCGCCACGTGGCACTTCCTTGGCCCTTGGATGCCTTGGCCGACCTCCTTGCCATTTATGACATCATCTTTGATGATGTCATAATGCTGACTCCCCGATAGTGCCCCCGATCGGTGTCCGAATCGCGTAATTTTGCCGAAACTCAAAAATCTGATAGCAAGGCGCTGAAGTTTTATTCTTTCTCTTTAAAACCACTTGGGTTAACTAAATTTTTGATCCCATTACGAGTATTTCGTCGCTTTGAACATTTTCGGACAAACGCCATCGGATTCGTAAATCACTTCCGATAGAACCAGCCCTTCGCGAAAAATCACCGGTTCGTAATATGATCGATCTAAGTAACCATATCCCTGGTTTGAAAAACACGGTGCGTTTTCTATAAGTCACTTTTAGCACTATCTCGCCTTATCTTAATTATCCAAGGTACTCTAATTACTCGTTGGTTTCGTAAACGACTTCGAGACCGCTCAATCCGAGATAGAATTTCACCGGTTCATAAAAGGTCCAGTGGTAAAAGACTAAATTTCTATATCTTGAGGTAGAATTTCATTTCTATCTCGTTCTCATATCTTCCGTTGGCTCTTTACCGATTATATTATTATTTTATTCAAAATATCTAGATATTTATTTATTTTTCTTTTATTTTTTATTTATTTTTCTAAGCATAAAATATTTTATTAATATTTTATTTTTTATTTAATTATTAATTTTGAATTTCTCCCTTAAATTAATTATTTACTAATTAATTTACTTATATCTTAATCTAAACAATTAGTCACTAATTACTTAATTAGCCATTTACTAATTGTTGATAATTTTCATAATTAGGATAAATTAGTATCTCACAACTATTTGACTTACATTGGTATTTTATATCCCATGTAAAATATTAAAAATCATGGGGTCACTTATGATCCCCAAAATAATATTTAATTGTTGCCTCATTATTTTCCAAGGGAAATTATCCCAAAAATTCCTAAAATTAGAGACAACATACTTTCTAATTTTTAGCAAATATGTTATTGCCTCATAAATGCATTTTTCACCCTTTGGCTCTTTATTTACCCTAATTTCAATAGAAATTACCTTAGAAAATAAGGTAATTATTACACTAGTTTTGAAACCACATATTCACCTATTTCCAATAGGTATTATTTACCGAAATATGATACTTATCATAAATACGATTTTTAGGGTGTTACAGGGAAGATTGTTAGAAAATAAATGTGAGTTAGAATACAAGTGTGAGTTTGTTTTTGAAAAGTTATATACTTCTCACGCAAAGTTTAATAGATCTCCTAAAATAGATGTCAGATTATGGTTCAAAATTTTACTATTGATTGGGATATATGTTACAGTAAACCAGAAGTTTACTGATTTAAATAAATTTATTGTTGGCATGACTTGTTTGATCATCCGAGTTATTTATATAATGCAAATAACATTATGCTTTGACATCCATTGAAGAACCAGAAGATTCTTCATGAATAACCAACATATTGTTTATGTATTATGTACTGTTTGTTCTCAAATAGATTTGACTATGAGAATATCATTGGTTATGATTGGTAATGGATCTCTAGAAATATATCAAACATTATTATATGGGCCCATTGAAATGACATGTAAACCATACAAATTTGAAAGATGCATCTATAAGATGGTTACATGTGAGATTATTAGCTTACAACCAGAAGTTTGTAAGAATGCAACTTGAAGTTTGCAGTCATGTTTGAATAAGTTAAGCGCGCTATTTCCAGATTATACGATCTAGAAATCATGTATTCAATGCTTATGAGAACAAAGATTTCTATGTTGGTATATTTGATTATGGCAACATTTATATAAGCTAACAAAATTCTCCCCGTAAAGTTGGTTTTTGGTCAGGAACCAGACAATTCCATCTGGAAAGTTTTTGAATGTGCAATTCTTATAAATCCACCACAATGCACATAGATGGATATAGAAAGAAAGTTGGGATAAATGTTGTGCAAGGACCTCCTTCTTCTTTTTGTCTCTAAATGAAACAGAATGATGTTTCTAATGGTAACAAATGGATTTAGGAGACTTATACTGCATGATTAGTCAATTGTGATTTGACATTGTTTTCCCAACATGAGGGGGAGAAAATAAGCAGTTGGGTAAAGAGATTAGCTGGAATGAATTATCATTGGCTCATTCTGATCCTCGTACAAAATAATGTGAACTGAAAGTTCAAAAGATAATTCATTTACAGAATTTAGCTGATCGAATGCCAGAAACATTTACTGACCCAAAGAAAGTGACAATGTCACATGTCCCAGCTGCTAATGCTCCTATCAAAATTGATGTTCCTGAAGGACAACCTATTATAAATGAATTGAAAGCACGCCTGAAGTGTGGTAGCTCCATCGGTTCCAAAGAAAAATCCTCAAAAGAGAAAAGGAGCTAAGAATATAGATGATCGAGTTGAGAATAATTAAGAAAAGTTAGTGGCTCTAGAAGAGCTGTCTCCTGAAGAGTTATTATCTCCAGTAAAGATATCTCCAGAAGAGAATGTTGTAGTCCTAGAAGAGACACAGGTACCTGAAATATGTGAAAATTATGAGATCTCAATAAATTATGTTATGAAAAGAATCCGATGGGACCGAAATGAAGTCAACGTTGATGACATCTTTGCTTATAATATAGCATATGATGTAATGAATGATATGAGGATCACGAGCCAAAATCCATTAGCGAGTGCCAATAGTGAAAGAATTGGCCCCTATGGAAAAATGCTATTAATGCTGAATTAAAATTACTGGCAAAACGAAAAGTATTTGGACATGTTGTCCATACACCTGAAGATGTAAAGCCGTTGATACAAATGGGCTTTCGTATGAAAGAGAAATGAAAAGGGTGAAATTATAAGATATAAGGCAAGCCTTGTAGCCCAAAAGTGTTTACACAAAGACCTGTTATTGATTTTGAAGAAACATATTCACCAGTAGTTGATGCAACTACTTTCTCATTATTTGATTAATCTAGCAGTTCTGCATTTGTTCGATATTATTATATATAGCCTATGGCTGACGAAATTATGAAGATTGGATAAGAATCTTCAAAGGATCTACAAGTGTTAAAAGCATATGTCCTAGAAGGACTTAAAATGCCAGCAGCACATGTTCACTGAAGGACTCAAAGTGCCAGAAGCACAAGGGCCCAAAGGACTCAATGTGCCGAAGCCCCGAAGGACTCAAGATGTTAGAAGCATCTAATTCAAATTCTCGAGAACAATACTTGATTAAGTTAAATAAGTCCCCGTATGGTTTGAAGCAATTAGGCGCATGTGGTATAATTATCTCAAGGAATATTTGTTGAAAGAAGGGTACAAAAATGAGCCAATATGGCCATGCATTATTATGAAAAATTTAGAAATGAATTTGTTATAATTGCGGTCTATGTTGACGATATCAATATCATTGGAACTCCTGAAGAGCTCCAAAAGGCAATTAATTGTTTGAAGAAAGAATTTGATATGAAAGATTTGGGCGGAACGAAATTCTATCTCGGACTACATATTTAGTACATAAAGAATGAGATCTTTTGTTTATACAAAGAAGGTCTTAGATCGATTTTATATGGATAAATCATATCCATTATGTACTAAAATTATTATAAAGTATTTGCAGGTGGGTAAAGAACAATTTCGACCTCAAGCAAAGAAGTTGAAGAAGAACTGCTTGGTCTAGATGTACCATATTTTAGTGCTATTGGAGCACTAATGTATTATACTCATTAGCAAGAGATATAGTTCTTCACCAACACAAAGACATTGGAAGTAATGTAGTCATCAAGGGGAGTAAATCTGATGTATTTTAGAAGGGCAAGTTGATATACGCTGTACTCTTTTTTCCTTATCTAGGTTTTGTCCCACTGGGTTATCCTAGAAAGGTTTTTAATGAGGCAGCATTAGAAAATCTGATGTAATTAAGAGGGGGAGTTGATACACGTTGTACTCTTTTTCCCTTATCTAGGTTTTTGTCCCACGGTGTTTTCCTAGAAAGGTTTTTAATGAGGCAACATTAGCAAGTGTATCGATAGATGATGTACTCTTTTCTTTAGCTAGGTTTTATCCCATTGGGTTTTCCTAGTTAAAGTTTTTAATGAGGCACATTCATAATGGACATCCAAGGGGGAGTGTTATGAATATATTTATAATGTGAATGTCCATTGCATAGTAACCCTTGAAGGTCTATAAATAGAGGTCTTGTGTAAACATTCGGAATACACTTGAAATAAGAATTCCTTCATCTCTCTAGAATTTCTCTCTGACTTCTCTCTATTTTTCTTTACATTTTCTTCACTTTTATAACAAAAACAATAAAGTAGAAGGGTATGGAAAAACACGAGACCTTCATTAGCGCCCTTTTTGAGAAGCTTGTAGTTGGCGGCTTGTTGAACAAGATCCAAAATAGTTATGGTGAGTTGTGCATCTCGCTAAAGGGTAAGCTTTTGGATTCACTACCTCTCCTTTTGTAGATGATTCCGAGGCCCGAGCAAGCCACCAAACGTCTCAGAATCGTGATTTTACACTTCAAAGAAGCTTCTCTTAAGCTAAAGAAACCAAGATTTACTTTTAGATTTCTTTTCATAACTTCCGTAAACTAAAAACGGCTAGCCCAAAAAATTAGAGGAAACTATTATCAAAAACCACAGGGAAAATACAAAACGAAGAAGCCATCCCAACAATGAAGGTCACTTAACTATACCAAGAGAAGCAGCCAAACATCAGAGAGTGAGAGTGAAAGAAGCCCCAAGCACAGAACAAAACACAAAAACTAAAAATTCAGAAAGAGGATTTCCATATTCTGACCTAAAAGCAAAAGGAAATGAAAACTAACACAAACTATCTTGTATTTCTCAAAAATTTTACATAGTGTGTATCGGCCGATGAGATTGAGAGCAACGCCAACGAGATTGAGGAGGAGGAGGAGAGACCGAGAGACGAAAGTGATTGAGTGAATCGCGTGAGCGTCTGAGCGAGCGGCCAAAAGAGAACTCAAGTTTAGGGTTTTTTCAAAGAAGCAGGTATATCACATTCTTATTGGGAGTAAAGAGAGAAATTACAATTTTATCCTCATACCTGATAGGCCTAAAAGGCTTATCATCAGGCCTGGGCCTGACCTGTTATGCAAAACAGGCCTTAAGAGAGGCATTGGCCTGGCTTTTTAGCCTGACCAGACTTGAAATAGGCCAAGTCATAGGCCCTTAGCCTATTTCCACCCCTAGTCCCACTAACAGAAGTTAGGCTCTTTTTGTAACATCACCATTTTTCATGTGCATTAATGTGAAGATCATGTGCATACATGAATTTTTATGAAGTCATGTGTTAATGATAAACATTTATTTGCATGAAATAATTAGAATAAGATGAGGATGTGAAATTATTTGTTTATGTGTAATTAAATGATTATGGTTAGGGACAACCCTAAGGAAGAAATGACAATGGAAGTTAAAACATATTATATTTTCCCTTTTTACCCTCGGACAAAATGTATAAGGGAAGAAATAGAGAAAAGTGTATAAAATTTCAAAAATGCCCAAGAAGGTGTCATGGACCTAACAAAGAACTATGAGTTATTGAGCTAAGTAGGAAAAACAATTCTTAAAGCCTAAGAAGAGGGCCCAATTCGCATAAGAAGAAGAAGAGGGAAACAAAAATGTGTTCATGGAAAATGGGCCATCAAGAAGCCCAACTTTGAAGAGTGAAATTGATGACATCATGCTTGGTGACATCATTTAGCTTACATTATCACCTTCATAAATGCAAGAGGACATTAGATTGGACTTTTAAAACATAAAAATCTTCCAAAATCTCTCCTCACACGGTTTATGAAGAGGAAAGAAAGAAAAAAAAGATGGAGGCAAGTACCATTGTTAACCTAAGAAGCCTAGAGGAATTATGACTAAAGATATAACATTTAAGAGAATAAAAACAAAATATCCCTCCTCCCATCAGCTCATGTCACGTTCGAAAGAGGGAAGGAAGAAAAGAAAAAGCGTTTCACTCATGAAGCAAGTACAAAGAAGGGCTAAGAGCATTTAAGACTAAAAATTGCCTTTTGGGTAAGCCACAAATACTTGGAGAGTAAGTAAACATTGAGACTATTTTAAATACTCACTTCTTCTCTCTTGGGGTTGTTGGCACGATTAGACAAAGGAAATAGAGAGAAAAAGAAATTCTCCACAAGAAAACACAAAAGTGTTCAAGCAAAGGAAATTCAAGGAGTTTAAGAGTAAGGTAAGGATTTGGGATTTCAATCTATTTTCTTCTACTCTTCTAATAAGGGTTAGGACCTAAATAAAAACTTCTCTTGGTATGTTTTTGGAGGAAGGTCGAAAGGTGAAGAAAGGAAAAACAAGACTCAAGAGCTCAAAAGTTGTTGAAGATCCTAGGTCAAGTAAGTTACCTTGAACTTCCATATAACTTCTAAGGTGTTAGTTTTGGAAATGATTGATTCATGAGCATTTGTGCAACAAAATGGGTCTGTTTTGGTTAAAGGAAAATATGAACACAAAGTTAAAGCTAAGGTTCATGGCCTAAAATAGTATTTTTGGTTGAAAACAGACATAATAAGGGTCAATTGGGCTTTGCAACCAACCCCAAAAGATTATTCTAGATTTAATTATGAATTTTTGAAGATCAGTCACTGTTTGCTGGAAATTCCTAAAAAATGACAAAAATAGAGGGAATATAAGCTCATATTAAATTCCTTAATAAGAAAAGAAATTTAGTAAACATAGATACATGAATTGGGCTTATTCTAAATTATCAAAGGAATATTTATTGAGGTGAATTTAATTATGTTTATATTTTTATTATTTTAGGTTTAATTGTAATATCTTGTCGGGGAAATTATTTTTAGCCGTAGTCGATCGCTGTGTAGTAACCTTAATCTTCATATACTCGTGTGACTTGTGTATGTATGTTTTACCATGTATATTACATACATTTGGTTATCATCCATTTTTTCCAAGCGCTATGGAATCGAACATCTTGTGTATATAAACGGGCCTTTTGTGTGCCGTGCTCATAGCAGTTTGTGCTATGTGCTATTAGGATTTGCTAGTTCCAGATTGGTTGTGTGCCTTGTTGTGTGCATGATACTGAATGAGATGTGGTTTGAGTTTTTATTCGTGGTTTGCTTATATGCCTTGTTATACATTTTATATGAAATTAACGGTTACTCTGAGATTCAATTTTTGAATCTCATCCCCTTTTAAGCCCTCTGGCAGTTCATCTAGATCGGAGCAGGGAGACAAAAGTAGGCTAGGGTGGTGGTGGTAATTGGTCGTTATTACTTTTGCTTATTTATTTTGGTTTCCGGATGATCGTAGTATATTATTTTTGACCTCGTCGTGCACCATTATCCGGATGGCGGTATATTTTGATCCCTCCGGAGAAAATTTATCCTTCCGTATTTTTATCATTATATTATTGTCCAAACCAGTGCATGCTCTGCCGCTTATACTCTCATGTGTGACGTAAATTAACCTGGGTAAATAATTTAAAATGGAATATAAGTAAAGGGCCACACTACCCGCCACCCGAAAGGGCGAGACCGATAGGTGTGTAACACTTTTAACGACATGGTCATTTTTGCTCTGATTTTGTAATCTCACTAGTAGTTTTGCAACTCCGAAAAGTATATGATGCTGGACACACTTTGGGTAAAAGCTCATATGTATTATATTTTCGTATCTTAACCCTTTAAAATATTTTAATATCTTTCCATATAAACATTTAAAATTTTAAAAGTATAACTTATTTCGATAGGTAAAAAAAAAAAAATCATATTTCCCAATATTTTTCATCATCTTCTGATAATCCATTATTAAAACTATGAATGCACATAACTTCATTATTAGTGGTATTCTTATACCTTTCATAAATTGGATGTGCCTCTCTCAGTTAAACCCCATTCTTATCAATGATTTATTTGACAATCTCTCCTCTTCTATCAACGATCCCTGGTATGGAAGTATTTTCTCTCTCCTTATTTTTCTTCACTATATATGGGATTAATATCGTCATTAAGAGCTTTTCACTTAAGTGTCCGAGTTTCAATCGTGTGAGCTAATCGTGGTTGCCGAGATGGGTAAAGACGGCATAAACTAAAATAAAAATAATAAAAAATTGTTATTTGAAAATTTATAAAAATTTAAAAAACTTTAAAATACTTAATTATCAAGTTTGTTTTTTAAATTCTGAAATTAGGGTTTCTTGGCATATTTTTTTTTTCCTTTTACCTCCTTTTCCTCTCTCTTTCTATGGCGGGGAAGACTGCATAGTCGATAATTGAGGAAGATTTTAATTTGTGATTGATCTATTTTGATAAAGTTATATGTATTGAGATGATAAACCGTCTCGTAGAACCCGATGAAATCTATAGGTGCACACAAACATAAACTCTTAAACATGCTGTTTGTCACTCATCAAAATATTTATTTAATTTGTGATGGGCAATCCAAAATAATTTGCTCATCAATAAAAAAACAAAACTTTGGGCAGAACACTAATACTAACCGCCATGATTAAGATATATAACAAAGGCATTATCAAACTATATTCAAAATTACATTATTTTAAATATTTTAATATCTTTCCATATCCTTTAAAGATTTAAAAGTATAATTTATTTCGACCGGTTACAAAAATTATATCTTATTTCCTAATATTTTTCATTATTTAATTCATTATTCATTAAACTTTTTTCAACCCAATTAGATTATTTAAATAATCTAATTGAAAATATCTTATCTTTTCACATCGATAATATTATACACCTGGTGATTTTTTCTATCCATATCTTTTGAGATTTTTGATTAAATTAGGAATTGGGTTTCGAGAATAGTTCCCATTACGGTCATTAATTCTTGTTCTATAAGTAACTATTCCTCTGTTTCTTTTACTTTGAAGGGAAAAGTCATCAAGGATAGACCCAAGATAGAGTCCAAATTTGTAAGCCGAAGCAAAATGCCTGATCATTTACCCGCAGAAATTGTGTGGGAAATTCTCTACAGACTTCCCGGCAAGTCTCTTGTGAAATTCACCTCTGTTTGCAAAGCTTGGAATTCCCTCATCACAGATCAAACCTTCATATATGATCATCTCAACCGTGCAATTCAAGCTTCCAATGGCAACAACTCCCTCTTTTTTCATTTCTGTTTTCCTGAACTCAAAGGGCATCATCAGCTTCGTCATCTCCTTATGCATACCGACTATCTTATGCATACCGAGTATTTTTACTCATTGTACTCAGTTAATAAGCAAACTAATCATTTATTTCTTGGGAGATTACCGATCAGTCATCTATTTCAACAGAATCGTTGGCCACTGTTTGTTAGCACGTGCAATGGCCTTGTATGTTTGGCTGACTGCTATTCACCATTAGATTATGAAACTATCCTTATTTGGAATCCTTTGCTTCGAAAACATTTGGTGCTTCCCAAACCAATCAAGACCTGCAAAGAACGCGAGCGTCTCGAATATTCTCTATGTTTGGGATTTGGTTTTGATTCCAGGAACAACGATTACAAGGTCGTTAGACTCATGAATCATTGGAGAACCCAAGATACTCCTCACGTCGAGGTGTACTCTCTTGTTTCTTGTTCTTGGAGAAGTATTACGGTTAGAGTTCCTCAGTTTCGTCTTCTTAATTACAATTGGTTAAGAACATCGTTTGTGAATGGAGCAGTACATTGGGTTGTTAGCCGTAGAAGAAGTGATGGTTTAGTAGATGACACATTTATTTTATCATTTGATGTGACTGAAGAAACATTTCGAGAATTAAGATTACCACGTATTGGTGGTGAGAGTGAATGGATTCATTCAAGATTACTTGTTGTGGAAGGCGGCCATTCACTTGCTATAGTGAATCAACGTTACGCAAACCAACAATTGGTATACAACGTTTGGGTGATGAAAGAATATGGCATCGCCGAGTCATGGACAGAGTTATTCGAATTTGATCATAGTCAGTATGGGGGCATATCAAATATATTAGCTCTAACTAGAAGTGGAAAAGTGGTCATGCGCCTTTTTGATGAAGCTATAGTTTTAGTCGATCCAATTAAGGAATTGGTGGAGCCTATAGCACATCAAGCATATTGTACTACTTATGTTGGATCTTACGTTGAGAGTTTGTTTTTCGTAAACAAATAACCTGGTGTTTTTTCCTTTTAACATTATTGAAAGACATGTTTTGGTTTATATTTTTTGTTCTCCTGAGCTCATTTTCTTTATAATGACAAAAAACACTAAAAAATTCCCTGCAAATCATATGACAGATGGTGTATAATTTGTACAAGATTTACACAGAAAATAAGTAAATAAACTACTTACATAAACAAATTATAAACTACTCAAGTTCAAAAATATAATTGGGGTAATGTTTAGCCCAAAATAAGAATCCAAGGATGTGTTTTCCACTGACCAAGAAGATAACCTTCAGATTTTGTAGAAATGGGTAAAAAAAAATGCCAGAGACCAGGCTTATGCTATGAACTTCATAATGACCCGCAAATTAATAACAAAAAACGTTTCGAAAGCTCCCCCACTCCTCATTTGCGACCTGAATCAGAAAAGAGAAAGAGAGAGGAGACAGATCGACGAAACGAGAGGAGGAGGAAAGCAAAGGCACGAAGGAGGTTGAAGAGAAGGCAATTCTCACATGCAAGCTTGATCTTGGGTAAAGAGAAGCCACCTAAACATCCTCCTACCATTATTTCTCTCACTTGAGATGTCCTGAGGGATGAAAATATTTTATTATATATAAGTAAGGTAAAAAGAAAAAAAAATTAAGAAATAATAATTGTGATATAAATATATAAAAGAAGGAAGACAACATATTCTCTCAAAATCATTTTTCTTTTTTTCTTCTCCGAATCCCATCTCCATCCTTAGATAAAAAAATGAATGATTTATATTTTGTAAAACTATTATTATAGTATTTTATAAATTAATTTTATAAATTTTGTTTATGTTGTGGCTATAAATTGTGTAGATAAGGTTTTAATAGTTTAAATTCATTATGTTTAAAATAATACTCCCTCCGATCCTAATTATAAGAGCTAGTTAACTTTTTTGAAAAAATTAAGGAAGCTAATTAAAGTAGCTTAGAGTATTTTTATTTTTATTTTTTTCTTCAAACTAAATAGTTTGATCAATAAACTAATATATAATCTAAGAAAACACAACATATGAAATGATTAAATAACTTATTTAGCTTCCTTAATCTCTCCAAAAAAAGTCAACTAGTTCTTATAATTAGGACCGGAGGTAGTAGATCTATAAAACATAAAATATCTATTTTTTTTAATCTGAGAAGGAAATAATATTCGTAGAGGAAATGGAGAGAGAGCATTCTGAGAGTTCCCAAACTCAAAATTCAGCGGAAATTTCAAGGTGACCCCCCAGGTGATCTTATGATGCAGTGGAATTGTGAGATTGTTGTGAAACAGACAACTCAACCCAACAACCGAACCTCATACCTTGCTCAAAGTCTAAGAACTGACGGTTAGAACGGACAGTTTCAACGGGTTAGAATGAGCAGCAGCAAGTGAATATCGCAATTTGGTATTCCAACGAGTGAGGGCACAGGTACAGAGCTGTGATAGTTTTCTAAAAGAAATTATGTGCCAACTAATTTGCAACATTCAGTGATCAATAACAGGGAATGCAGCAATCTCAATTCATTGGGTATATAAGAAACCATGCAGTCAGTAATCAAAATGAGGGTAGCAAGCAACCAAAGAGAAAATCTGGAGCAATTCCCAACAATCATCTTCTATGTTCAGTAGCCAACATTCCAATTCCTTTTCAAAATGTTTAAGACTTCACAGAAATAATACCGCAACAAAGCAACTTTGAATATACCACAGCAAAAATCGATACATACTGTTAGAGATAATAGGGTAAAATTAAATGAATAGTTGGTTGACCGGTCTATATAAAAGGTCATGGTTAATGTTTTTAGTGTGTAGGATAGTGAGTATTAGAAATATAAGGGAATAGTTGATTAGTTGGTTGAGGTCCTATTATATAAAGGGTCTAGTCTTTGTGGTTTAGTGTGTTGGATAGTAAGATCCTCATTATGTTAGAGAGAGGTTAATTTGAATCTCTCTCTCGAGAGGGAAGTCTCTCCTAGATCTCTAGAGTTAGGATTTGTTGGTTATCTCCCTCAAATGAGGGTAGATTAGAGATAATCCATATGGATTATAGTTTGTATGAGCATATTGCTCTTATTAAGATGAATACAAGATTCTTCAACTTTTTCATATTGTTTCTCTAATTGCTTCTCCAATTATACTTGTTAACACAGTGAGATTCAAACCATGATAAGAGAGATGTTAATGTGAGTTTCTCTTTAGAGAGGAAAGTCCCTCATAGATCCCTAAAGTTATGGTTAGCTGTTAACCACCCTCAAATGAATGGTGATCATTGTTAAACCCAAGTGAGTTATAGTTTGTATGAGCATGTTTCTCTTATATAGTCAATACATAATTCTTCATATTCTCTGTTTCTTTAATTTCTATGGTTTGCATGGTATTAGAGTATTCTTGGGCTAATTTATTTGCAGGTCCACTTTTCTTTTTGTTGCCCATCACCCTTTCATGGTTAAATGACTGTGTTTTGAGCCTTCTTGGTCCGAAACCGTAGCATTCTTGTTTCGGCGCCGTTTAGCTCTTCTCATGTGATCTCTGTTAAATGTTTCTGTCGAAGTGCATGATCTTGACATTCAAGAGAACTCGCCATCGAAATCTCGCTTCACCGACATCGTTCACGTTTGTATCAAAGCTTTGCGTCTATCTATTTCTTCCCTCACAGTGTTCGGTGTCACATTGGTCGTTAACGGTCATGTGCCCTCACAGCCCGTCGAAATCTTCAATTTCGCCTTCTGCGTTTTCGTCGGTGAAATGGGGATGCGATTCAACAATCCAATTCTTGGTCCTTGCTTCTTTGACTCTGAAACTCTCTCCGCCGAACAATTCCGTTAAAGCTCCATTGCAGGATCACTCTTGGTTAAGTCCTAGGACTCGACGACACTCTTTCTTCTCTGTACTCGCCGACAAGAGTTGCTCAATCAATTTCTTGGTTCACCACCCGAGTCTTTATGGTTGCCTGACTCGTATTCAAGTTGCCAGTGCATTTTTTCTTAAACTTCTGGATTGAGTAAATCGTCGAAGGATTTTACAACTGTTATTTGTTAAAAAGGAGGTCAATATTGTTACACATGTACCGGCCTCGCCCTTTCGGGTGGCGGGTAGTGTGATCCTTTACTTTTATTCAATTCTAAATTCCTTTTCCCAAGTTAATTTACGTCACACATCAGAGTATAAGAAAGCACGATCGGTTTGGACAATAATATACGATAAAACTATGAAAGGATAAATTTTTCCCTAAAGGGATCAAAATATACAAATATCCGGATAATGGTGCTCGAAAGCCAAAATAAAATATTACAAATCATCCGATAACCAAAATAAATATCCAAAAATAACAGTTACTAACGTCCACCTCCACACTACTCTAGCTCCGGAGCCTTACCTCTCTCCTCGCTTTCCGCTTTCGACGGGCTCCACTGGCTTAAAGGGGGCTGAGATTCAAAAGTTGAATCCCAGAGTAACCATTAATCTCATATAAAATGTATAAATAATGTATGCAAGAAAACCAAGGATAAAACACAAACCACATAACATTCAGTATCAAGGCACACAGCCAAATCCGGAACTAGATCAAATTCTAATAAGACACAAAGAGACCACCAGCACAAGACACAAGAAGGCCCTTTATGCATACAGCATGTTCCGGTTCCAGAGCGCTCGGGAATAAATGATAACCAAATGTATGCAATATACATGGCAAAACATAAATACACAAGTCACACAAAGTATATGAGGATTAAGGTTACTACCTGGCAGTCGATTACAGATCAAAATAATTTCCTCGGCGTACGATATTACAATTAAACCTAAAATAATAATAAAATATAATTATAATTAATTCCACCACAATAAATATTCCTTTAATAATTTAGAATAAGCCCAATTAATGTGTCCATATTTACTAAATTTCTTTTCTTATTATTAAGGAACCTTTATTCTTGTTTTGAATACATTGGAATCATCTAAATAGACAAAACCCCTTTTTCTCTTTCTGTGAGGTTCAAGCCGTGACATGCTAGGGAGAAGAACAAATCTGATTTTTTTTTTCTAACTTCCACTTCATAAGCTACGATGGTTCAATCCTTAACCACATGCTTAGTCGTGGCTTGATTTACAACCAAGATTGCTCTATTTTGTTCCAAAATTTCGACAGCATCTTTTTTTCTAATGGTTCCCAGAATTCACAAAGTGACAAGAACAACTCAAACATCGCCAATGATATAATCAATAATCATCAAACTCATCACTTACCTATTCCAAGACGATAGTTCCTTACTTGGCACCCGTCTTCTTCGGACTTCCTCTCTTTCTAGATTGATGGTTGGAGCTTTCTCTTCCTTCTCTTTTATTCTAGGACTCTGTTTCTCCCTTGAATGACCGACGTTACGGAGTGAGAGATTTTGGAGGCTTAAGGAAAGTCATTTGGTGTCCACCTCCGTACATGATATTATTTATATATATATATATATATATATATATATTTATCTCATAGCTAGAAACCTTATTTCTTATGTCCTCGAATCTGATGAGAGAATAAAAAGCAGGAGATGGCTTTTATCTCTTTCTTAACTCATTTGAATAATTATTTTAATTCCATCTCCCTTAATAAACTATATTTTAATGGCTTCTTATTCATCTCTTGGTCAAGAATCCTTCTCCCTTTCTTCAATCATTTCCTTCCACGTTTCCAGCTCTTCTTTTTGGTGTGGATGGAGTATTAACCGACTTTGTGAATGACATAGGGAATTAATAGATGTATATTGAGGTGACCAATGTCGGCTACTACAGGGAAATAAAACTAGGATATTAACTTCTCACTTATTACCAAAATACCATTAATCTCAATTCCAATTGTTTTGCTGCCCGAAACTGAACGGACATGCATGGGTTTCACTAAATGCAATCTGACTTCGGTCAAATGAGAAGGGAAATATTGGATATTAAAATGATCTCATGTGATCCTCTATAAGACTTTTGTTTGCAACTCGGTTCTTTACTTACATAGTTGCAAATATTGAGTAGGTGTTAGAAACTAATCATTAATTCCTTATAAGGATTTTTCTTCCTTAATTAGCTTCTCTAGGCCATAGAATATTATTTTTAAAATTTCAAAGCCCCATCTTATTCTAATTATTCCACACAATAACCTATATTCATTATCACATAATGTCATAAAAAAAATTCATATATGTAAATAAATCCACATTGAGGCACACTGAAAATGGGGGTGTTACAAATATTACAAGAGAATTAGTGGATATCTTGTAGTGAAAGTGCAAACTCTTAACATCTTGTCAGTATATATGTTTTGATTTCTTTGTAATGATTGATGTGATTCATGTTAGTATGAGGTTTTGGAATTGTCTGTGCTTAGAATTGTCAACATCATTTGTGAGTTCAGAGTCTCAGGCTTGGGGTAGAAGAGAGTAAAGCTCAATTCCACAAGTAAAGGCAATGCTAAAAAATACATTTTCATTAAGAATGGCAAGATGAAGAAGGTGTGGCTTTCATAGTTATTGTGATCATTGGTCTCGTGAACGTGCTTGCTATACTCAATATAATTCTCCATCTATGGAATCGATAGGTGGGGAAGAAGAAAGCTCTTCCTTCAAGGCCACATGACCCTGGTGTTTATACAAGCACATTGAAGCTAGGCTTAGTGATATGAAGAACAAGGCCAGAGCAATTTTCAGTCCTTTGGTGAGGGAAATATTTGTAGCTATTGGGTTGTCCTGTTGAGAGCTTGCATTGGAAAAGGAGAAAATGGTTAAGTCAAGAACATTGTCGTGTCAATAGAGGAATGAAGAAACTTCATCAAAGGCAGAAAATGTGTCATGAAGAAGAATTTGAGAGCTCAAAAGGTTTTGAAGCTTCCTGTGCTTGTGTTGGAACTGTTAAGATTGCTCACAGATATTGCATACAGAGATGGTGCAATGAGATAGGGAATACAATTTGTGAAATATGTCTCCAGCAATATGAACCTAAGTACATGGCTCCTCCTCCAAATAAATTGCAAATAAATGATGAAGCAATGACCATTCGAGATAGCCTGCAAATTTCAAGAATGGATGAAGAAACGCTGAAAGCAACATTAGAAGCAATGGTTAAAAGAGGTGGCAGCTTGTTTTTGGTCAATCTGGGGTGTAGAACAGAGTCAAAAATGAAGGGTTCAAGTAATTAGATGCACGATAAAGCACATGAGAGAGGCAAGAGAGGCAAAGAGTACTCATGATATTGCCTACAAGAGAAGCATGTCAGAAGTGAATGTAAGAAGAGTGTCATGAAGAAATTTTTGTATTGGTTTGTTGATTGGAAATTGCTCAATTTAATTCACTTTACCCTTACCCCTAGTTTATGTTAGCAAGTTGCAAGTTGACACTTTTATGAGTCTAAGAGGTGTCAACTTGAGAGGACGTGTTAAAGATAACAAGGTGAAATTAAATGAGTAGTTAGTTAGTAGAGACGTTAGTCTATATAAAGGGTTATGGTTAATGTGTTTAGTGTGTAGGATAATGAGATCCATACTATGATAAGAGAGAGATTAATGTGAGTCTCTCTAGATAGAGAAGACTCTTCTAAATAATTGTTATATTCCTTTATTTGAGCCACAAATTTGTTAAGGCACAGAAACATGGCAAACATGTGAGTTTGATAAATGAAATTTTGCAAAACAATAGTACACATCCTTTAAAATGAGTCCCAATTTATGATTTTTAGATGTATAGATCATAAAGATATTATTTTTTTAAAGATGACTCAGAAATCTGTTAAATTTAGCGATTTTTATTTATTTATTTATTTTAAATGAGTGTTTTTGGATCAAATATAGAATTAGTTATAAATTTCCAAATTTTAGTAAAATTCATTATCTCCCCGTAACCAATCTCTTATAAAGAGTTTCGAGTTTTTAGCTTGACCAAGGATACTATTTGAGTCACATGTTTTTAAATGGCTAAGTAGCTATAAGTACCATCAAAACAAGGTGTTACATTTCCGTCGGGAAGATGGAAGTGTTGGAAATGGTGGAGATGATGAAAGAAGTGGTGGCCGGTGGTGTTCTTTGGTGATGGTTGTTTCATTGGAGAAGGCTTTGGTGTTTTTATAAAAATGCATATACCAATTAAAAATTATATCTCACTTTCATTGACACACTAAACATACTCTACAACCCATCCCTGTTCTATTTCCAACCCCAATTCCACCCCACCCCATAAAAACTCAACCTTACTCTCATAAAAATGCTAGATCAAAACTCAACTTCAGGTTCTTATGTTACTACTACTAGATGTGCTAAATAATGATGAAGTCATAAATCAAACCCAAACTACTTTCTTTAGAAGTAATATGCTACAAAACAACCACAGATAAGTTAAGATCAAAACCATCTTCAGGTAGGCTTCATGAAGGTGGGTTGTTTGGAGTATTGCATTGCTTATTCCCTTTCTTTGCATGAGGATATACACCCACACATTACCAAAATTGATAAGAGTTAATTATAGTCAATTAAGTTCGTTAAAGTAAGGTTAGTGAAAGCAAAGAAATGTCATTAAGAGGCCAAAAGTGGGTGAGTGAGATTAGTTCATTTTAATTCTGAAATCAAAATTTGTGTGTATAGAACTAGTGTCTACTTAAAAGCAACCATACGAAGCAAAAATCATTTAGATATGAAGTCTGTATTTGTCTTAAATCAATTCCCTTTAAGCCCTATACCATATGCCTAAACACAGAAACATCCTTCGTGTAACTTCCGTTTCCTTTGGAAAGAGAATCGGAGTCCCATTTCCCATAAAGTCATATATGGGAAAGCATATTAAACAGACAGTGGAGAAAATGGATGCAAAATTTAACGGTTTTTCTTTCGGTTTGTCTCCCCCTGTTACTCATTTGATTTTTCTGGATGTTTTTTTGGAAAAGAAAATAAATGTCATAAAGAGGCAAAAAGTGGGTGGGTTAGATTAGTTCATTTTAATTCTGAAATCAAAATTGCTATCTATAGAACTAGCGTCCACTTAAAATCAACTACACGAAGCAAAAATCATTGAGATATATATGAAATACATGTTTGTGTTACGAGTAGTAGGTAGATCATAGATGTTTATATATGTGGTTACCATCAGTGCAAAGTCCAAGTTCTATTTGTGATAATCTTCATTGGCCACTTGGAACTCACCCATGCATCCATATTTGATTTAGGGTTGGATTTGTGTGTATATGGTTGTTGTATGACTCTAATGGGAAATATACTACAAGCCCTAACCGCCGTAATTTAATCGAAAAGCTCAAAAATATCAGGATGGCAAAATGATAATCTTCTAGTCCTAAAGGTAAAACCTAGTTTGAGGTTGAATTTTAGTCTTGAATGTAAGATTTTTTCTTAGCCTCTTATATTTATAATTTTTATCATAATTAATTTGTCTAATTTATAAACTAATGAATAATATAATATTACACCATATTTTAGAGGGATCATGCCACGTATATTATAATTAAGTAACATTACTATAGAAATTGCGATACATAACCGTTATTAATTGCTATATATCATGGTTTCAAATCGACATAGATGCCAGCGCTATAATATTCTAGTTCCAGACCGTTATATATTACGGACATATTATAACAATTATAATATAACACTCATTATATATGGAGGTTTGGGGATGCCTTCATTTTCTTATTGCTGTGATAATAGTTAAGGGTACATGTAAACAACCATCACCATGTGTATATATGTATGTATGTATGGTAATGCTGGCATGATACGTTATTTATTTAGTAATATGATATGAACCATGACCTTTAATAAACGTAATAACGGTTTTACGTAGACAAGTATTGTTATTACATCAGTACATAAATAACGGTTTATAAAAAACAACCGTCAACATTTTTATAATACATTTTGGCTTTTATATCATAACCGTGATATATGGATATTATACTCTTCAAATAAGAGTTTCACAGCTAGTTGAACTCCTCTCTCTCTATATATAATAGAACAATAATACCTCTGGCACCTTGTGGTTGTGCAATTTGGCATTGATCCAAGACATTAGGTTTTCTTGGCATATTTTTGTTTCAACTCCTTTTCCCATCTTTTCTATGGCAGGAAAACCTACTAAGTGGATAATTGAGGATGATTTTGATATTGATCTATTTTGATAAATTTACATGATGATAAACCCTCTTGTAGAACCCGATGAAATCTATAGGTGCACACAAACATAAAAGTCTTAAACATGATGTTTGTCATTTATCACGTCATCATAATATTCATTTAATTTGTGCACAACAATATATACAGATCATATCGCGGTGATATGGTTGATTAACTAGGGCCAATCCAAAATAATTTGCTCATCAATAAAAAACAAAACTTATGGGCAGAACACTAGCATTAACTACCATGATTAAGATATATAACAAAGATAGTTTAATATAATCATTTTCAAACTATATTCAAAATTAGATTATTTAAAATGGAGTTAAGGGGCAAAAATATGTATAAGCTTTTATTCAAAGTGCACTTAGAGTCATATACTGTTTGGAGTTAAAAATACCCATTAACTTAAAAAATTAGAGCAAAAATGACACTTTAACGTTAAAAGAGACTAACATCTATTTATGACAATTTGAAAGTACTAAAATACCCCGCTAAAAAAAAACTTCACTCTTATATTTAAAAAAAAATGCTCATTCTCTCTTGTAAAAAAAAAAAAATGCTCTCCCGACCTTCGATACTCTGATTCATCCCCCTCAACGCCAAATTCATCATCACCCATCCTCAACAAGAAATTAAACTAGAAATCAACAATTAAAAAAACGTGAGAAGTCCAGGCCCTAGTACAGAAATCATCCTGTCCTTACTCCTTGCCAAATATCTCTTAATTTAGTGATGTTTGCAAAATTTAGGGCCTATAGAATCGAGGACCAGAACAAAGCAATGTGAATCTGAGGGAAGTAGAGTCAAATCGCAGAAACAAGATCGCAAATTCGAACCACAGAAACACGATCAAAGAAGGGAGTTTGATGCGATAGCGAAGTTGTACCAAAGAAACATGATCGCATAGGGGAATTCGACTCCCTAAGTACCAGTAAAGGAAAATGAAATCCTATGAGTTTCCACCTCTGTTTGGAACGTTGCGATGGAACCAGACAAACAAGGGAGCGTTCCGAAAAAGTAGAAGCCCCTAGCCAAAGAACAGTGCGGTGGGTCAGAGGAGGAAGAATCTGGAATCAGTCACCATGCTAAGATCATGACAGACTCAGATCTACAAAGAATAAAACGCACAACCCAATCGGACCTACAAGATGTTGGAAGAGACGAGAATCTTCACTTTTGCTAGTGAAGGATAGTTGTTAATGTCGCTGTGAGGATGTCGCCGCCACCATCACCGGCATCCAAGAAGACCATGGGGAGATGAAGGAATGAATGACAGAGAGTTAGCGGAGCAAAGATCGACATCAAAGGAATTTACAAAAGGTAGACATTTTATTTTTATAATGTGGGTCCACTAACAGAAGTTAGGCTCTTGTAACAGTATGGTCATTTTTGCTCCAATTTTCAGAATAAAAGTATTTTGCAACCCTAAAAAACATATGTATTTTTTGCAACCCTAAAAAACATATAAGACTGGACATACTTTTTAAATAAAAGTCAGTGTGTATTTTTACATTTATTCCTATAAAATATTTTAATATCTTTCCATATAAACATTTAGAATTTTGAAAGTATAACTTATTTCAATCGGTTAAAAAAAAAAAAATCTTATTTCCCAATATTTTTCATTATCTTCTGACAATCCATTATTAATAAAAAAATTTCAACCCAATTACATTATTAAAATAATCTAATTCAAAATATCGTTTAAAAGTCAACTTTTATCTTTTCAAATCTCCATTATTATACACCTAGTCATTTTTTCTATCCATATCTTTTGAGCTTTTAGATGAAACTAGCTCAAGTCTGCGTGATGTGTGGGTGAAAGGTGATGTATTTATTAATATAATCACTTAGATCTTTTGGGGTAATAATCAAAATATTTACTAAATATTTTGTACCTGGCTTCTCCATTATTAATTTATAAAATATCGTATAACTAAATATTTACTAAATATTTGTATTTACCTCCCCCATTATTAATTTACAAAATATTGTGTAACTACTTTCTCCATTATATTGCACGAGTGAGAGGTTAGATATTTATTAATCGTTGTTATGTAAAAAAACACTTAGATCTATAAGGAAATAATCAAAATGTTAAAATAAATATTTACTAAATAGTTTGTACCTATCTCCCCTATTATTAATTTATAAAATATTGTGTAACTACTTTTGCCATTATATCGTGCTGGTAACGAAGAGGTCATGTATTTATTAATATGTTGTTATCATTATTGTCAAACTCGCGAGTTGACACTCCGAGATTGCCGTTTTTACGTTTCTAGCTTACTAAATCGAGTCGAGTCACTGGTAAATTCGTGACCATTGTAAACTCAGTTAAACTCACGAGTTTATACACTGAGTTTACCGTTTTCACGTTTCTAGCTTACAAAACCGTGTTAACTCACACTTAAACTTATATTAACTTTTTTGGTTTGATCATGTTTAACTGTCTTTAAATATAAGTGTTACGGACCCCCATCAGGCTCAACGTCGATGTGGCCCACTAAGGAATAGACTCAATCACGGGATCCTCCTATAATATTGGGAAATCCTACTATATCTATAATATCGGGTATATCGGAATCCATATCTCTGATATGATAACGACCATAGATCATGATAGATCATAGATACCGGATCGAGGGTACTATCTATAAATACAAGGGTCGACCTTCAAGGTGCACACGTTCTAACCCTGAACTATTTACATTCAAATCCACCGTACACACAAAGACCCCTTTGGCGAGAGCCTAACTTGTGTACAGTGATCACACACTCTCCGGAATATCTACCTCATAGATATTCGGGTGAGTCTATTGATCCAATATTTCCATAAATGGGATATGTTGGTATCCACAAAGCATCAGAAGCTGAAAATGGCGAACAACAGAAACAAGGTGGTCACGATCGCTGGAGACCAAAAGGAATCTCGACAGTGCTATTTCGAGACGATCCGGGTAGGTGAAGGCAGTTCATCTCCCCACCTCGAATACAAAAAGGCGAGAGAGATACAGGTGTGGCGGGGAGAATACAGGCAGGACAACCCTTAAGCATGGTCGAGCTCGACCTCAGAGAAAAGCCCGAGGTCCCACGCCTCGAGCCAGAAGGTGAATTAGAAGACTTCATATTAGGAATCGAGGCCTCCCAGATCACCAAGATTGGTGGAGCCATGAGTCCAGAGCTAAAAGACCGACTGAGGAACTTTTTAAGAAATAACCGAGATGTATTCGCTTGGACATTGGCAGAAATTCCTGGGATAGATCCGGATTTTGCGCCAGCTCGTGACAAGGCGGGATCGCACGGTTACACAGAAGAAAAGGAAACTAGGGTCAGATAGGCAAGTAGCCCTAGAACAACACGTCGACGAACTGTTGGACGCCGGGTTCATCAGGGAAATACAATACACCACATGGTTATCAAACGTGGTCATGGTGATGAAACAAAGCGGTAAATGGAGGGAATGCACGGACTACAAGGACTTGAACAAAGTATGCCCTAAGGGTTCGTATCGGATGCCCAACATCGACCAACTGGTAGACAACTCGGCCGGGTACCAGTTATTATCCTTCATGGATGCTTATTCCGGATACAACTAGATTGTGATGCATCCAAAAGACCAAGAAAAGACAGCTTTCATAGCCGAAAGAGCTAACTATTGCTACAACGTTATGCCTTTTGGGTTGAAGAATACCGGGGCCACATACCAGAGAATGATGAACCAAGTTTTTGAAGAACAGCTCGGGCGAAACGTAGAAGTTTACATCGACGACATGATCGTCAAGTCAATGAACCCTGAAGACCATATCCGAGACTTGGAACAAACCTTTGAGAAATTGAGGATGTACCAGATTCGCTTAAATCCGGCCAAATGCGCATTTGGAGTACCAGCTGGGAAGTTCTTGGGGTTCCTATTAACAAGCCGAGGAATTGAGGCCAACCCGGACAAATGTAGGGCGGTCTAAGACATGAAATCTCCTCAGAATAAGAAAGAAGTCCAACAGCTGACGGCAAGGCTGGCGGCATTAACAAGATTCTTACTAAGATCAGTAGAAAAGACCCTTCCCTTCTTCAAACTCCTGAAAAAGGAGGCGCAAGGAGGATGGAACCCGGAGTGTGAGTCGGCATTCAACGAGATTAAGCAATGTCTGGCGACCCCGCCAATATTGTCGAAACCTGAACCAGGAGAGGTACTGTTCCTCTACTTGTCAGTCGGGGAGGAAGCGGTGAGCGCAGTCCTGGTCCGGGAGACAGAGGCCGGTCAAGAACCGATCTACTTCATAAGTAAAGCGTTGCAGAGCTCGGAACTGAGGTATCAAAAATTAGAGAAAGTGGCGTTCGCCCTGCTTACGACGGCAAGAAGACTGCGCCAGTACTTCCAAGGGTACCAGGTCGTCGTCCGAACCAGTCAACCAATCCGACAGGTGTTGCATAAGCCAGATTTGGCTGGCAGGATGATCAGTTGGGCGATAGAGCTATCCGAGTTCGACATTACATATGAGGCCCGACACGCGATCAAATCACAAGCACTGGCGGATTTCGTAAGGGAACTTACCCCGGCCTATGGAGAAGATGCAGCCGGATTCGAGGTATGGAGGGTCTACGTTGATGGATCGTCAAACGCCAAGGGAAGTGGGGCCGGGATCATTATCGAAAACCCACAAGGAGTCGCGATCGAACACTCACTTCACCTCAACTTCCCAACCTCGAATAACCAGGCAGAATATGAAGCAGTGTTGGCTGGACTGTAGCAGGCAAAGGAACATGGAGCACGGAGAGTAAGGGTCCTAACAGACTCACAGTTAGTAGCCGCATAGATCGGGGGTACCAACCAAGCAAAAGGACCCTTGCTAGCCAAATACCTGAATAGGGCAAGGGAAATAATTTCCGACTTTGAGGAAGTGACGGTCACACACATCCCACACGAAGAAAACGTTAGGGCCGACATTCTATCCATGCTCGCCAGCATGAAGGGGCCGGGGAACCATAGAACCGTGGTTCAACAAAATTTGGCGGAACCAAGGCGTATCGACTATTTCCACCTCGCAGATTGGAGAAAGCCAATTGAAGATTATTTAGAAAGGGGAATCATCCCTGAGATACAACCGAGATGAGAAAGCTGGTTCGAGAAGCCACCATGTACACCATGGTGGACGATCGATTATATCGAAGAGGACTCCACTCTCCTATGATGAGGTGCTTAGGCTCACCGAGGTGAAATACGTTCGCAGAAATACACGAAGGGATCAATGATTGAATCATATTTTATATGATTTTTCATTATTTAATTGGGATTCTTAATGGATGTTATCTTAGTTATTGAGCTTAAAATGCACTTCTTGTAATAAATTGATATTAAAAGTAAATACTTTAAATTAGGATTAAAAGGGGCAAAATTGTCAATAAATTGTAATTACTTTTAATCATTGATTTTTATGAGAATATTTGATATTAGATTAATTATTTTTAATTGCAGGTGGTTGAAGAAATTATATCAATTGGAAAAAGGAAGTTTGGGCTTAAGTTATAAACATTTCAATTTAGTCCCTTTACTGAAGCTTTTAAACTTTGCAATTTGGTCCCTAGTCAAAACTCTGTGTTTTGACCAGGAACCAAAATTAGGTTCAGCTGAATTAATTAATTGAGGACCCGACATCCAGAGCTGAGGGTGTGCGCCGCGAGAGAGAGAGAGAGAGAGAGAGCTGAGAGTCTTCCTTCCATCCACCTTCCTTCTTCCTCTCGCCGGCGACTCCATCCACCACCGAGTCCGCCGGCGAGCTTCACCTTTACATCGCCTCCGCCATCGTTCTTCCTTTAACCACCATGGGAGGCGCCGCAGAACACACAGACGAGAGTAAGAAACCAGCTTGGACCTGAAGCTCTCTCAACTACCATCGGAGCTGAGAGATCGACAGAGAAGATTTGATCACCGTCAGATCCCCACCTTCGATCTTGCATCATCATCATCGCCGGAGGAGACGAGACCTTCACCACCGGAGCTGACTTGCGGGAAGTTGCAGACCTGAACAGAAACACCGTGAAAGAGAGTACCAGACCAGAGTTTATGACAGGAGATGTTTATTCTTCATCTTTCAGGCGTTATCTACATTTTCCGATAATAACCTATGATTTCCAGCGAGTTCCGTAACTTCTCAGTTTTGTTTTGTGATTCCGGCGAACTTTGAGTTTTCCAGCGAATATTTCCAAATTCCGGCGAGATGATGAATTTTCCAGCGAGTTCTCAGATGGCAATGAGTGGCTGATTCCTTGCTTCTTGGTGATGATGATCTGTTCTTGAGCTTTATGGACTACATAGGGGAGTTTTTCCTATCATTCCATAGTCTAGAATTATATATTTAATTTCCTAGATTTAGAAATTATTGTGTATAATTCTAGAACTGATTAATGATCATTGTCTCTTTTGGTTTGGTATTTGTGATTGAGATTGGATTTGTAGTATGAAGATTATATGTATTTAAACTGCTTTGTGGTTGCGATGAGACTATGTTGATTAGCATGATATTGTTTAATTAATGTGGTTGATTTGTGTATTTGAGGATGATTAAGACTCAACCCCAAGAAGACTACGTTTACATTATTCCAATTTTAATTACACATTAAGTGGTTTTAAACAATTTCTTAAGAGGTAGTAGTTAGCTACGATCGTAGGAGCTACTATTAATTGAGAATATTGACTTAAGTGATATCTTCGGAGGTTTTTCTAATTAAGACTTAATGATTTTTAACTCCCATACTTTTTTAGCAAGGATAGTCACTTCTTCATTATCAAGAGCATCCATTATTTGTATTTCCATTTTAGTTGGCATTTAATTAAATTGCATTTTGTTTTAGTTTATTAATTTAAAAATCCAAAACACAATCCCCCTTGTTTTCATTGCATTTTCATAACATTTAGATTATTTAGGATTCAATAAAAGGCTCTAAAAGAGAGAACGATCCACCAGGATTTTCTTATACGCAATCCTTGGTTAATTGTTGATTGTGGACCCCAAGGCTAATGACAAAAAGGTCTTCATCAATCAACGGCCAGCATATGGGAGGAAAAGCTCTAGCCAGGAAGGCTTTACAAGCAGGCTACTACTGGTCAACCATGGTAGCAGACGCCATGGAGTTTGTGAAAAGATGTGATAGTTGCCAGAAGCACGCCAAGATCGTCTGGCTCCCTCCAGCGGAACTAAAGAGTATCTCGGCCCCATGGCCTTTCTACAAGTGGTGGATGGATCTTTTGGGACCATTCAAAGCGCCCCGGACAACATTTGGCCGGGTGGTTGCGGTCAATTACTTTACTAAGTGGATAGAAGCTAAGCCTTTGACGACAATCACCTCGGCCCGCATTCAACGATTCTTTCGACATAGCATTGTGTCATGATTTGGAGTACCCTCCGAGATAGTCACGGACAACGGGACCCATTTCATCGACAAAGGCTTCCAGGAGATGATTGCAGACCTCAGTATTGAGCAGCACTTCGCTTCCGTGGAGCATCCCCAGTCCAACGGACAGGCCGAAGCCGCAAACAAGATAATAGTCGAGGGCTTAAGGAAGCGGATGCATGACGCCGAGTCCAGTTGGGTCGAACAACTCTACAGCGTACTTTGGGGATATAGGACCAGCATCCAAACCTCAATCTAGGAGACCCCGTTCAGGCTGACATATGGATGCGAGGCAATGATCCCGGTAGAGATAGGCCAGCCCTCCTGGAGGAGATTGAAGGCTCTTCGAGAGGGGGAGGCGATGAACACGGAGGCAATGATGACATAATTGGACTTTGTGGACGAGGTCAGGGTTATGGCACACTGCCGAGATATGGCCATGAAGCAACTAATCGCAGCTAAATACAACTGAAAGGTAAGGCCCCGGTCTTTCACAGGGGTGACCTAGTGCTTAGAAGGGCAGACGTCGGCAACAAGAATGCCAGGGATGGCAAGTTGGTGGCAAATTGGGAAGGCCCTTACCAGGTAAAGGAAAAGCTCAAAAAAGGCGCCTACGTCCTGGAAACCCTGGCAAGGAAACCAATCAAAAGGACGTGGAACGCCGACAAGCTGAAAGCCTACTATAGCTATGCCTAGCTGCCGCGCGTGTATAGGCCGGATATACTATGTCTGAGCTTCTTTATTTTGCTTATTTCCAGCTTAATGTTATTTTCGTACTTACGCAGTTTCCTTATTTAAAAAAATTGTTAGCTCTCTAGAGCGGATTATTTCATGAATTAATGAAGAAATCCTCTGCGAAGATTCCGTTTCTGGACTATCAAAACGTCTTATCATATACCAACCTAGGTAAAAAGAATGACACCAGGGCCCACGAGCCCGGGTTCTTGATTACACAAGGTTCGGTTGAAAAAACGACACCAGGGCTAACAAGCCCGAGGTTTTAATGACGCAAGGCAACTAATATAAGCCTTTGCAAAAGTCTGATGAATCAAAGTACTTGCTCATCGATAAGAGGATGAATTGTCATCTCAGCCTTGATCAAGGCCAAAATGTGTAGACTCGTGCGTTTTTTCACCACGACTGGACATGTGACAATTTACCCTTATCCTGGTTATTATCCCGGACAACGGATCCGGAACCCGGTAGGGAGGTTGATTGAAAACCCTTACCTGATACCCAGTCTTAGTTACTGGAAGAAAATAAAAGAATTCTATATATATACGACCCTGGCCTGGTCAAAGAATCCCTAGCGCGGGTTAGAGGATTCATAACGAAATGGTTAGCATGTCTAAATTGCTCAATCAAGAGAAAATTAACAATAAATAAGTTAATATTGAAGCCGAACCAAAGCGGCAATATTTGATAAAAATTCAAAAGGCCCTCAACATCCAAAAACAGAGAAACTCAAAAGAAAATTAAATAGCAGGAGCTGATGGGTTGGAAGGATCGCCGACCGGAACATTGGCCGAGGTTTGCTCCTCACCATCACCAGCCCGGTCTTCGCCATCAAGGTTGGACACAGACGTGATCTCAGGAGATGCGGGAGGTGGGACGAGCTTGCCGCCTAGCATATACGCTCGATGGTGAAACCCGGCAAGGTTCAAATGCCGGATCTGCGCCAGGGCCATGTCAAAAGCATCCTTGGCAGTCTCCTTCACAATGTCGGAGCAGTCGGCATAAGCTTTTTGGGCATCCGCAAGGGCTGCCTTGGTCTCATCCAACTCCTTTGCCAGGTCCCCACGTTGGGACTGAACCACCCAAAGGGCGTCAATTTTCTGCACATGGGCCGCCTGCATCTTGACCAGCTCTTGATTGGCCTGGTCAAGAGCTTCTCGGGTCATTAGAAGCTCCTCAAACAACTTGCCTTTCTTAGCCTCGGCCGCTTGCTGAGCATCCTCGGCCTTCTTCTTGGCCTCCACGGCGTCGTCCCTCTCCTCTTGCACCCGAGATAAGGTCATGCTGGCATTCATGTAATTTCGTTTGACGATCTCGAAAGCCTGCACTACTCCGGCAGACCTTAGGGTAGCCTTTTGGATTTCCCACAACTCGGTCTCATCGACATCGGAGAGCGAAACAGTGTCTGTGTAGCGCCGAGGAGGAAGGAGAGCAACCGCTAGTTCCTCGGTCCTCCCCTTGCTCCAGGTGTGTCCGCGCGGGAGTTTCGGCAAGGGCGGGGAGGAGGCAGAACCGATGAAGAGGGCACAGAAGTTTCTACGATCTGGTTTGGCGAAGTTGAAGTAACTTTGGCGGAACTAGCAGAGGGCACGATGAGGGGGCGTCCGGTAAGGTCACCGGGGTAACCTTTGCCTTCTTGGACGTCTTCGCCAAGGCATCCGCCACCGTTCTGGATTTACGGGGCTCAGGAGCCGACCTCTTCTTCAGCGTTTGGGGGCTGGTCCCACCAGGAGCCGAGTTCACGTGGGACAAGTACCGGGGCAGAGGCTCCATACCTTGGGCTGCATGACAGAAAAATAGGCTAGTTAGCATTAACAAAGGCGGGCAAAATAATACTATATACAGAGAAGTAAAAAGGATCAACACGGCAACAGAAACTATACGCGGAGCTTGATGGAGCTCGACGGGGAGCGCCGAGAGAATGGAGGCAACGGTTTTAACTCCATGGCTGGATACATACGACACCAGCCGAGAAACATGGCCGACGTCAATGGGGGAGAGGTCGTCAGGGTCGACTTGATAGATCGTTGAATGTTTGTTGTGGTGGTCGTTAGTCCAGTACAACAGGAACCTCTACTCCACGTCCTTGGACTCGGGCCCGTGAAGGAACCAGGGCTGCTGCCTGGGTTTGACAGTCACCTTAAAAAATGCAGTTTTGAAATGTTTGAAGGACTCAGAGAAAGTGTGAAAAAGCTTCCTATCGGGGACCCCCCGAATGGAGGTCAAACCCTTCAAATCGGAAGACTCCTAGCCAGAACGTGGCGTAAAGGGGCAAAAGAAGTAAAAGAATACAGTGGCTGTGCAAGGGAAGGGTTCCGTGAAGGAGTTGCAAAGCTTTTCAAATGCGAGCATAAAGCCCCACCCGTTAGGATGAAGCTGTGAGGGAGTCAGGCGGAGATAGTTAAGAACAAATATTTGGAACTCGGTAAACGGGAGGCGAATACCGAGCCGGGTGTTATAATCTCGATAGAAGAAAAAGAAAGAAGTAGTGGTTCCTTCACGAACGGAACAGATCGGCTACTCATCAGAATATTGATGTCAGCTTGGGACATTAATGAATGTGTTTCCAAGACACCATGAGCAACCCGGGAATATTTTGAAGTAGAGCCTGGAGGAGACTTAAGTTGACTCCCTGACGAGAGGCGTCAATCGGATGATGACGGTGACTCCATCTATACCTAAAACAGCAATAAAACTAAAATCAGAATCCCATCATTGTACCTGAAGCATGCAAGTTATGCCGAGGAGGTAAATTGACAGGACCGGGACGAATTGGATTCCTAGTGACCAGGCTAGGGAATGAGGAGAACCTATGCCGGCAGGAACCAAGGGTAGTGTCCTCCAGGGAATCCTGGCCGCTCGCGATATAGTATGAGCTGGAGGCGAGAAAATCCCAGCATGGGCCGAGGTATCTCTCGGGCATAGATTCCGCCCTTACGCGCGAAGGGGGCTCGTAATAGCTAAGAGGCTGGACCGGGATGGCTTCGGGGACACCTCGGCTCCCGGAGTTCGGCGATGCAGGAACAGGATGAACAGAGCGTGACCCCCAGCGCTTCCCCTACTCGACCCACCATGGAGTACGGTGTCTAACCTTTCCCCCTTAGGCAGAGGGGAACCCAATATCCAGTAACTGGCCCTAAGGAGCCTCTTCCTCTTCTAGGGTTAATGTTGGGTTCGGAAGGGACGGAGGGTTAATCCTATCCATCAAATGCAGAAGTTGGAACCTAGAAGAGGCAGAAAAGGGTCGATAAGGTGCAGAAAAAGCCAAAACAAATAGGGACATGCCTACAAAGATAGGGGATATGGGGGATATCAGTTTGAAGTAACAAACTCAAAACCTGATGGATACCCAGAAACTCTCACCAAAACTCGTCACCGATAATGACTACCCAGAAACTCATCACCGATAATGACTACCCAGAACCTCGTCACCAATAAACTAAAAAGCCGAAAATCCATACGGCAAAAGAAGGAATGACGAATGAAAACCGCGAAAATAGTAACAGAGAAGATGAAAGCATACCTGAGTAGAGGGAATGCGCGAAGGACTGGGAAAGAAGCAAAAAAGCAAAGTGGCAGGAGGACTATCAGAGCGAGAGAGTTGTGAAAGTAGAATGCCAAGTGAATGGTGAAATGTGAGTGATGGAGGGAAATACGAAGCCAAGTTGAAGCGTCAGGGGTAAAAGAGACAATTCACCCTACTCGTAGGGGTGACGTACGACGCGCACTAGGGGCATTAAATGCGCACGAAAATTGCGGACGACATGGCAGGGCGGTTTCATTCCCTAACCAATCCAGAGGAGACAGGTGTCAGGGGGCAATGATGGCGAAGGCAGAGACGTTGGTCTTGAAATACAACAACGTAGCTGGTGACACCTCGGATCTTGGAGTACCTCGGAGCCTAGAGTACCACGGCGTTTAACCTGGACTAGGGAGACATGACCCTAGGATCATCTATACCCCATTACTAGCTGGGACCTTTGAGACTAGACCTCAGGTCATTGAATCGGATGGGGCCCACGGCCGAGCAGCCCGGTCTGATGGCAGGATACATCCCGGCAGCTCAAAAGCTTAAACTACCGGGCTGAGGGGTAACTGTTACGGACCCCCATCAGGCCCAACGCCGATGTGGCCCACTAAGGAATAGACTCAATCACGGGATCCTCCTACAATATTGGGAAATCCCGCTATATCTATAATGTCGGGTATATCGGAATCCATATCTCTGATATGATATAACGGCCATAGATCATGATAGATGATAGATACCGGATCAAGGGTACTATCTATAAATACAAGGGTCAACCTTCAAGGTGCACACGTTCTAACCCTGAACTATTTACATTCAGTCACACTGTACACACACAGCACCCTCTTTGGCGAGAGCCTAACTTGTGTACAGTGATCCCACACTCTTCGGAATATCTACCTCATAGATATTCGGGTGAGTTTATTGATCCAATATCAAAGCACTAGCCTTCCGTGCTAGACATCTGTTTCTACACCCGAACAATAAATTTTATAAAAATTTATTTGTTAAATATGGTAAATTTAGAATTTTGATGGATTTAATTTCAATTATTTGGATTTAAAATATATTTAAATCAAATTGTTATCATTTTTTTATATTTAAATTATTTATATACATTATTAGCACATATTTAATAGTGAAAGTAAACACTTACGAGTTTACGATTCGAGTTCACAATGCGAGTTTACGTCATTGGCACAAGTTTATTTAAACTCGTGAGTTTGACAAACTTGGTTGTTATGTAAAAAAACCACTTAGGTTTTTAAGGGAATAATCAAGATATTACATTAAATATTTACTAAATATTTTACACCTACCTCCCTTATTATTAATTTACAAAATATTGTGTAACTACTTTCCTCATTATATAGTGGGAGTGAGAGGCAAGTATTATTAATATGTTGTTATGCCTTAGATATTTAAGGGAATAATTAAAATATTAAATTAAATATTTACTAAATATTTTGTACCAACTTCTCTCATTGTTCTCCCTCAATATTAATTTACAAAATATTGTGTAACTATTTTCCCATTATATCGCGGGATTAAGAGGTCAAGTATTATTAATATGTTGTTATGCCTTAGATCTTTAAGGGAATAATTAAAATATTAAATTAAATATTTACTAAATATTTTGTACCTTCTTCTCCAATTGTTAATTTATAAGATAGTATGTAACTATTTCCCCATTTTTTATATATAGATTAGGATTGCGATTCTTGGTCCATCCAAATTGCGTAGCTACCCGATGTTGAAAGTACTACTCTATTAATATTATATATATAGAGACAAGACAAGTAGCTTAGAAACTCCCACCTTGAAGAATCTATGACTGATCATAATGTTGAATTTCATAGCTTTTAACTTGATGCCACCTGCTTAATAAAAAACAGGAGAGGAACCATCAGTTTGAGCAATATGGGATTTCCACTAACACTGTTCACATAGCTTGTTCGTGTGTCACAACAATAAATTATTATATAGATTATTATATTATTACATAGATTATTGTAGGATTATAATCTAAAATAACGAAATTTCAAATTAGCACAAAAGTGCAACAGATTTTGATTAGAAATGGAAACTCCATGGCAAAGAATTTAGTGACAGAATTTTGGCGGCAGAAAATTTCTGTTGCTAATTTCATTGTTAAAAATGACCATATGGTTGGCCGTAGAAATAGTTTTCTTTAGTACTTCTAGTTTTAACTTCTTTTCTCTTTTATCATTGATTCTGTTGAAATTTTATTCTAAATGAAATACACAAATTTTGATTTTTAAAGATGGCACAAAGTATATAACAAAAGAATATTTTATTGATTAAAATTTTTGAAAATTATAATTATTTCAAGTGTTAGCTATTGGTTGGACTTTGGGTCCAGATCTACCCTTGATGGGTCATGTTATTAGATTAAGAAACAATTACTCTTATCAAATAAGAAACAAATCAACATTAATTATGGATTTGTTAATTAAGAAATAAGTTATTGTTTATTATAAAATTAATCAATTTCCAAATTATATAACTGGTAAGTATGAATGCACATAACTTCATTATTAGTGGTATTCTTATACCTTTTATAAATTGGACGTGCCTCTCTCGGTTAAACCCCATTCTTGTCGTTGAACTATCTGACAATCTCTTCTATCGATGATCCCTGGTATGGAAGTCTCTTCTCTCTCTTGTATCGAGTTTCAATCGCATGAGCTAATCGCGATTGCCGAGATGGGTAAAGACAACATTAGGGGTGGGAATAGGTCGTGCCCCCTATCAGGTAGCCTACAACCGGCCTATTTGTTAAAAGGTCGCCAAGGCCTATTTAAAGGCACGAATATGTAAATAGGCCAGGCCTATTTTGTTAAGGCCGACTTGTAGGCCTTCGGGCACGGCTTTGTTTATATATTAAATAAATATAATTATATTTATATAATATAAATAAGATAATATTTATCTTTTCTCATTCTTATATTATAATTTCAAGATATACTTATATAAGTGAATGTATATTCTTTCAAGATTACTACTTGTGGGAGGAGGCCATTTGCTTGCTGTAGTGAATCAACGTTACGGAAACCACCAATCGGTGTACAACATTTGGGTGATGAAAGAATATGGCAACGCCGAGTCATGGACAGAATTATTCGAATTTGATCATAGTCATTATGGGGGCATATCAAATATATTAGCTCTAACTAGAAGTGGAAAAGTGGTCATGCGCCTTTTTGATGGAGCTATAGTTTTAGTTGATCCAATTAAGGAATTGGTGGAGCCTATAGCTCATCCAGCATATTGTAATACTTATGTTGGATCTTATGTCGAGAGTTTGTTTCTCATAAACAAAGAACCTGGTGTTTTGTCTTTTTAACATTATTGAAAGACATATGTTTTGGTTTATACTTAATTTCTTATTCTCGTCAGCTCATTTTTTTACCCAACCAGTTATGGTGATTAAGTTTTGTGCTCAACATTCAATATTTGTTGATAAGTTTTATGTGAGGCAAAACTCATTTTCATGATATTCATTAAGAGGGACTAGTTTATTAGTTTAACGTATCGTGAGTGTTGGGCCAAAACAAACGGGCACCAATTCATCTCCTAAAAAAGGTAAAATTATATTTTTTTTTCCATGTAAAAAAAATTATGCTTACCAGCAACTCCCCTCAACAATTTCTTTCTTTCTTTCGTTTTTAATAATTTTTTTGATAATTTGAATTTTAAAAGCTCATAGCAAGTATAACAATTCTCAAAGACACAAATTAAAAACAAAACTATGTTTATATTTAATAAAATGAAGCTTTTGCTTTTTTATACAATAAAATGATGCTTTTTAGACATGTTTAAAAATTGGTTTCAGAATCTTCACGTTTTAATGGCAAATTTCAAAAGATTGAAAAAGTTTTTAACTAAATATACTTCGTGGATTCTATTGATAAGACAGAGAAATAGTGTTTCTCTTCCTCCTCCGTTTCTACTATTATTGAAACAAGAGGGGGCAGTTATTGTTTATCCTTTACATTTTAGATATTTTTCACACTTTTTCTTTAGAAAAAAAGAACATAAATAAGTATTTATGTGAATGAATTATAAATGAAAGAAAAGAAAGGTTATGGTTCCATTAAGATCATAAAATGGGTGATTTAACAGTGGTGGGTGAAGAAGGGTACGGACAAATCTAAAATTTGGATTTTTTTCATTAATAAAGAGACCTTCATCATGTTTGAATGCTTGATGTTATTCTTTGTAGTCAATGAAGGGCTTTATGACTAGCCACTGGTGACTCACCAGAAAATTCTATCATCCCTGATCAGAGTTGCAGATTGTTATCCATTAAATATCGCGTAACAATTTTAGAAGTCAGGAGGCACGCACGCGGGTTCGAAGAATTATATAGTTCGGTTTCAACTGAGCAATTTTGATCTTGGCAACACAATTCCTTTCTCTTCTATTAATTTAAATTTTTGGCTTGCTTTTGGACTTTTAACTTACGACACCCTACTGTTGTCATTTGTAAAGCAGGCCAATCTTTAAAATGCCCTTAAAAGCACAGTAATTTTCAATAATGCCCGCCTGAGTTCTTTAATTATTTCGTGCGTATACTTGCATCCATTTAAATTAGACTAAAGGATACATTTGGTCTTTTATGTTTATTTTCAGATCATTTTATTCATTAAGTTTGTAAAGTGCACCTTTGGTCTCTTAACGTTAACACCGTTAGTCGACTTAACGGAAAATACTGATCAACAATTTTAAGCGATGACTATGCAATTAAATGCTAACAAAGCGTGCTTATATGTTAGTATTTTAATAAATTAATATTTAAAATTTTATTAATTGAAAAAAAAATCTTTACGGACTGTTTTGTGGTTTTTCACAATTTGTGAAGATTAAATATATATTTTTTGGTTGAAGAGGTTGAACAAATCAAGAACGCCAAGCCCAAATAGAGCCTAGCTGATCTTTTAGATTTCGTCGTTTGGCGTTAATAATCCTGTTTTACTTTTTCCTTTTTTTTTTGGCTAAATAGAGATGATCCTGAATTCTTGATGCTTCTGGGGCAATTCTCTTGGTGTTTGATTATTTGACGAAAAAAGTGTGTGTGAAGTGAAGGGTGTCGAGTGTAAACAGCAGCAAGGAGATTGAGAAGCAGGAACCAAGAAAGATTGGAATTTGGATTAAAAAAAAGAGAGAGAGTAAAGCAGAGCAAGAAAGGAATCAGAACGACGGTGATTATAACGGACGTCTCCTTCAGTTACCGTTATGTGTGACTTTTGTACTTATTTTGTAACCACATAGATATTTTTACTTCCAAAAAAAAAAAAGCGTATGGTCTTTGGGTCTCGGAGGATAAAAAGACATCTATATTTTTGCTCCTTTACCCTAATTTTAATTTTCTTTTAATATACAAATATATAGTTATTATAATATTAGATAACTAATATACTATTTTGTTTTTTTTTTTCTGTTTTTTCATTGTTTGATAATTAATTTTTAAATTTTAATCTTAGATAAATTTATTTAATAAATTACTACAACAATTTTCTAAAATGGTATTAAATAATTAATATTTTATAAACTTATAATTCATTAAAATTGATTTATCTAATGAATATATACTTCATCAAATTGGGTGAGAAATACCCCTCTCTCCACTTCCTCTCAATTGAATGTGTCCACTGAATTAAGTTTCAATGGTTAATATTTCTTCTATAAAAATATTAGTATAATATTAAATAATAAAAAATTATATTGTTAAAATTTGATGTGAACAGTTGAGAATAGTAGATTTTTTATATTTAATATTATAACAATATTATTTACACAACATTAAATCTCAACCATTGAAAGTTAACCTAATGATAGATACATTCAGTGCAGAGGGAAGTTAGTGGAGATACCCTTCTCACAAATTAAAAATCAAACAAAATAATTATTTAAATTATTATTTTAAGATAATTTGGATGAAATGGCGACTGACTTTTGTAAACAATGTATGACTAAGGTACTAAAAATTAGACTCGTTAATAAATTAGTCATGCCAATGGCTCAAGAGACATAGATTAGTGCAGAGACCAGCTGAATGCATGGGAGTGAATATGTGATCTTTTTTAAAAAATGAATAAGGAATAATGACATAAAGTTTCCATTTAGTATTTTAAGTTTATAAAGTATATTTTTAATCATTTTAGTTTTATTTAATGGAAAATGCCAACTCATCAAGACTATGCAATTGAATGCTGATAAATGCCAACTCATCAAGACTATGCAATTGAATGCTGATAGAACAGGCTTGCATAACAGCAAGAGCTTGTGGATTTGGAGATTGCGAAAGAAATGTGAAACTATGGAGAGATGGAGCTGGATGCGGTGCAAGTTACTAAGTAAACATCTGAACAGACTATTTATTCAACTGTAACACCTTGTATTCAATATAAACACATTAACTATATTAATTCACCTTTGAATTTGAATTTCAATATCCAATATTACATTCTCCAATATATTCTGCCCCTTTGATCAACCTTCAATCCCCATCTTGTTGCATGAAGGTGGTAGATGATAAAAGGTTATTGAGTGCTGGACATCAGATGTAAGCTGTTGCTAATATGATTCGCATTTTATCTTATTTTATGTTTTTTTTTTTAAAAAAAAAAACTAGGGAAAATTACGCTCATGTCCCAAGGAAGGGAATTAATTACAATAAAGTCCCTTGAAATCATCAAATTACGCTCAGGTCCTAAGGGACTTCTGTGTAATTATTTGTATTCACAACAGGAAATGCATATATTTACAACAATTTTTAAATACTTGACCATTTACAACAGGAAATGCATATATTAACAACAGGAAATGCATATATTTACAACAACATTTAAACACCTGGATTTTGAACATAGAGAGGTCATTTACAACAGAAAAAGCATAGATTTAGCGAAATGTTGCATTTGCAACAAAATTTAAAATATTGTCATTTACAATGAAAAATGCATGTATTTACTGCGGGAAATGCATGCATTTACAACAACTTTTAAAAACCTGGATTTTATTTCCATACAAATAATTACACAGAAGTCCCTGGCTATTTACAACAGAAAATGCATGTATTTACAACAGGAAATGCATGTATTAACAACAACATTTAAAAACCTCCATACAAATAATTACACAGAAGTTCCTTGGGACCTGAGCGTAATTTGATGATTTCAAGGGACTTTTTTGTAATTTTTTTCGTTCCTTGGGACCTATATGAAATTTTCCCAAAAAACTATGTTTAAAGAGATTTCAAATTCAACATTTGGTACAAAACAAATGTCTTGTCCTAAAATAAAGTAATCGTTAACCATAACAGTAGTCTTTGTTCCTAAAAAGAATGAGGCAACAAAAATAAGATAGTCTAAGTTTCGCCTGTTTCTTTAATTTATACGTTTAGGTTCCAATTCTCACTAATTACAAATAACATGATTAATAAACCCACAAACTTCAAATTAGAATATCAACGTTCATCAAACCGATATAAAGGAATAATAACTGAATGGATAGTTAAAGAACAAAATGCTAATATCAACCCTAAACCTGTAGTTCCAATTTTCATGAATTGCAGAATATAAAAATAACAAACCCCAAATTTCAATTTCAACGTTCGTTCGTAATCCAAGAAGTTGAAAAGAGGCTCTATTACTGAACAAGTAATATGTTAAAACCTGTAAATTCCAATTACCACAACATGCTCAATTTTAAACTAGTAAAGGCCAAATTCAACTCCAAATCTGAATTTCGACGTCCGTCCAGTACCCCAAAAAGATGGGAAAAGGTTTTATTGTTCAACAAATGCCCAAAGCTAAGTGAAGAAGTACCTGGAAGAATTGTCCCTAAAGGAGATTGCTACTCCCTTTGAACTCTCTCCGGAAGGCTTGTGTTAGAAATATAAGGAATTAGTTGATTAGTTAGTTAAAAAGTTAGGGCCTAGTCTATATATATAGAGGGTCTTAACAATTGAGATGTGTGTTGAGTGTGGAGCTCTCACTATGTTAGAGAGAGGTTAATTTGAGTCTCTCTCTCTCTAAAGAGGGAAGTCCCTCCTAGATCCCTAGAGTTAGGGTTTGTTGTTAATCACCCTCAAGTGAGGGATGATTATTGTTAAACCCAAGTGGGTTATATTGTTTGAGCTTGTTACTCTATGAGATTAATACAATGAGATTCTTCATCTTCTCCATTTCAATTCTTCTTCAATTATATTTCTTTACAGCTTGTTCACCGAAATTCAGTCCACTGATCTCAAAGACCCACCCTGAGCCTCGACCTCCAAAGAAAATCCCTTGACTTTAGCCACGACCCGAACCTTTCGACTTGGGTTTGGTCCTGCACTGTTAGCCTTGGAGTGATCGAATTGCTTCACATGACCCAAATCCATCGAAATGTAAGACTGTTCTTCCTCAATCAAACAAGATTTACAAAAACTCAAACCCTGGAAAAAGAAGGAAGAGAGCGTGCACTGGAATGTACAGAGTGAGGACCGGATTTGTTCTGTTCTTGCTTTTCTAGATTTTCTTAAAACTTTATTTTGTTACCCAACATACATACATACATACATACATATATATATCATACGGAGAAGGAGAGTCAACCAAAGTGTGTAGAAGGTGAAGTAAGAGTGCAGAGTCTGGTGACCGGATCAGAGTCCAGCTAGTCTCGCCAATGTGAGAGTGCGAGAGAAGGGGCTGTGAAGTGAGCAGGTGAAGTGACGCTGTGAGAGTGACATAATGGTGTGTTTAGTTTGAGGCAGGGAGGGAGGGATTAGCCTCCCCTCCCCTCACCTCAAACCAAACACATCCTAAAGTTTTAGAAAAATTATAAATAAGATTTACATTGGCTGCTGAAACACCATTTTGGCTGAAAACTCTAACTTTTAGCGGTGACAAAAAATTGTCATCACTGAAAATGATACCTTTAGCGGCAACAAAATAATGTCATCGCCGATTGTGACTCTTTCAACGGCGACAAAACATGTTGCCGCTACTTTCAGCGTTGACACTATTGTCGCCACTGAAAGTTAGACTTTTAGTGGCCATTAAAAGTCGTCGCCAAATGTGATTGTTGAAAGTTTTTTTTTGGGCTAAAGTATGCTTTTTGTCCTTTAAGTTTATAAAGTGCACTCTTAGTCTTTAAAACTTAACACCGTTAATGTTACTAATAGAAAATGTTGACTAAGCAAAATTAAGCGATGACAATATAATGCTGACGAAGCAAGCTGAACATCTACCACAACATGTCATTTAATTTTAAGGATAGGATATTGTCACTACCAATGTCACTACTACTTTTTCATCGTTAGATCAGAATCTCATCTATCTTTATCATTTTTCTCTTCTATTGAGATTCTAATCTAACAGTGGAAAAAGAGGGTGAGTGGAACACCCAGCAACAATGGAAGTTTTGGAGACGCCGATGTCATTGACATTGTGACCGTCAATGAAAGACAAAAATGAGAGGGAGACACCAAGATGGTGACGGGAAGTTTAACGGCATTGTGTGTTTTTTCCCCACTTTTTTTGTGTTTTTTTTTTCACTTTTTAATTGTTGATTGATAGTCAAGGTACTCTTAAAAACATTTTTCTGCCGAGTGCTCGAAGCGTAACACTTTGTTGGCCAATCTACACCTTAACCCCAAATTTTAAGGACTAAAGTATACTTTATAAACTTAAAGGACTAAAATGATATTTCATGTAAATTTAAAGGACCAAAAATATACTTTAACCTTTTCTTTTTTGTAGTGTATCCTTGTTTGAGTTTGTGTCATGGCCATGTGTATGTATTGGAAATATGTTTTCTTACTTGGCTATTTACATGATTAGTTAATTACCATTGCACATTATACATTGAGTTGATGTTTTGCTATTGAGATTCCCCTTAATCCATTGGCGGACTTTCATGGAGACAATGGGACCATGCCCCCCAAAAAAAAAAAAAAAAAAAAAAAAGAAAAAAGTCTCAAATATTTAATGTAAATTGGATTTTTTTTCTTAATGCATTTGGCCCAAAAATGCATACATTTGTCCCAAAAATTTATACATTTGGCCCCCCAAATATTTTTTTGATTACCTAATGAGTATATATCCCCCCAATATATATATATATATATATTTATCCCAAGGTCCGCTACTGCCTGAATCTCACATCTTCTCTCTCATTTACCAACAATAATTACTCCTAAAGGAGAAAAAGCAAGCTAGTGGAGGAAGCTTGAAGGTGGAAGCTCTTGAGAAGCTTGTTTTGATTACTTTGCTATTAAAGTTGATTTTGTTTAATGGCTATTGTGTGAAATCATTTAAGAGTTTCATAAGTTAATTGTATATTTTGGCATGTATCTATCCTTCATAAGGAGGAGCATGAGAGCAAGTAAAAGGTCTAGGTAAATAGTGCTATATTAAAGTATAGCTAAGAATGCATAAATTAGTAAGTTAGCTAGTTGCTATTTTATCAATGAGTCACGATTTGGGGAAAGACATTTAACAGTGCAACATTTTACCTGGTTATGCAATTTGGTAGTGTTATAGTATATATCCAGACCTTTAATATGATTCTTATTTCATAATTTTGGATTTGTATATAAAAAGAGATGATTTTTCAAAAATGACCCCAGAAATCTGTTATATGCTATTGAAATCCCCTTATCCAGATTTAATAAATGGGTGTTTGTAGATCAAATGGAATAGAAACGAAATGGGGTGTTATTTTTCTATCAAAGAGCTTTCCAAGAGTTAAAATTTGAGCCTTAAACCACTAAGTTCAAAGCTAAAATGATTTAGTTATGAATCTTCTAAATTTCAGAAAAATTCTTTCACTCCTAGTACCCTGTAAAGCCCTAAAATTGAGATGTGATAGGCCGGGAATATGAGAAAGCCCACATCCTTAAAGCCTTAATTGTATAAAACTTTCCATACTTTATATGTAACATGTTTGCATCACATAATATAATTGTATAAATTATTATTCTCCTAAGCTCTTTTTCTTTACCCAACCAGTTATGGTGATTATGTTTTGTGCTCAATGATCAATATTTATTGATAAGTTTTATGTGAGGCAAAACTAATTTTCATGATCTTCATTAAGAGGGACTAGTTTCTTTGTCTAACGTATCGTGAGTGTTTGGCCTAAACAATGGGCACCAATTCATCTCCTAAAAGAAAAGTAAAATTATATATATTTTTCTTGTAAAACCTACTTTTAGTTTAGAAGTTGGGTTTGGATCCTCTTTTAAAAAAATGTTAAAAGCTGTTTAATGATTATATAAATTTTTTTATTTAAAAATTAGTTAAAATTTATGTGGGAAATGGCTTTATTACTCACTGAGCCCTGCCATCATCGTCCCCACAGCCCCCAAAAACGCTTTATCTTCACGTGCTTCTCTTTTCTTTAGACCCATTTTGCCTTATGCGACTTTTACATTTCAGTCAAACGTCAACGACAGTGCTTGACCAAGTCAATATTTGCTACCATCAATCTCGATCTGAATTCCGAAGCATTTTGATTTCTGGGTTTTAGTTGTTTCCTGTGTGGCGTTAAATACGTAGAGAACCATTTCTGCTTGGAGGTTTCTGGAGGCATTGGTTCGAAAATGGGATCCAGTAGTAGCAAAGCCACTTCCTCTTGCAATTCGTCGTCGTCTTCCGGCAGTTTCCGGAAGGTTCAATCTAAGAAAGGGCATAGAGAATTTCAGTCGTATTGTCTGGGAACTACACCTCAGGATCTCATGATGAACAGGTAAAGAAAAGAAAAGGGAAAAAAAAAAACTTAAAAAAGAGCTTATCTCAAGAAACTTTTGACTTTTGGCTTTTTTTTTTCATCATAAATATAAACTCTTTTTATACAAGAGCTTTTGTAAAAACTTATTTAGCCTAACTTCTACCTATAAAAAGGAAGAGAAGCTAAAAATAAGAGGATTCAAATCGGCACTAAGCTAGCTTAGGTCTGCGTGATGTGCGGGTGAGAGACAATGTATTTATTAATATGTTATTATGTAAAAAACTCACTTAGATCTTTATATCTTTAAGGGAATAATCAAAAAATTAAATTAAATATTTACTAAATATTTTGTATCTGCATCCCCATTATTAATTTATAAAATATCATGTAACTAAATATTTACTAAATATTTGTACTTACCTTCTATTATTAATTTACAAAATATTGTGTAACTACTTTCCCCATTATATTGTGCGGGTGAGAAGTCAAATATTTTTTAATATTATGTTGTTATATAAAAAATCACTTAGATTCATAAGAGAATAATCAAAATATAAAATTAAATATTTACTAAATATTTTGTACCTACCTTCCCTATTATTAATTTACAAAATATTTTATAACTACTTTCCCCATGATATCGCACCGACTGAGAGGTCAGGTATTTATTAATATGTCATTATGCAAAAAAAAATCCCTTAGATCTTTAGGGGAATAATCATGATATTAAATTAAATATTTACTAAATATTTTATACCTACCTCCCCATTATTAATTTACAAAATATTGTGTAACTACTTTCGCCATTACATCGTGCGTGTGAGAGGTCAAGTATTATTAATATGTTGTTATGTAAAAAATCACTTAGATCTTTAAGGGAATAATTAAAATATTAAATTAAATATTTACAAATATTTTGTACCTACCTCTCCCATTGTTAATTACAAAATATTATGTAACTACTTCCTCCATTATCCATTTTTATAACCATTTGCTTCTTCTTCTTTTTTCTTTCTTTTTTTGGTGTTTTGAATCAGTCAATTTTACTGATGTGTGGATCAGTGAGAGTGAGACGCTTACCACTCAAATTTTATTCAGTTAAGATTAGGAGTTGAGTTTCGCGATCCCATTCCGGTCATTCTTGTTCTATAAAGAACTATTCCGATCCGTCTGTTTCTTTTACTTAGAAGAGAAAAGTCATCAAGGATATACCCCAGATAGAGTCCAAATTTGTAAGCCAAAGCAAAATGTCTGATCATTTACCCCCAGAAGTTGTGTTGGAAATTCTTTACAGACTTCCCGGCAAGTCTCTTGTGAAATTCACCTCTGTTTGCAAAGCTTGGAATTCCCTCATCACAGATCAAACCTTCATATATGATCATCTCAACCGTGCAATTCAAGCTTCCAATGGCAACAACTCCCTCTTTTTTCATTTCTATTTTCAAGAACTCAGAGGGCATCACCTTATGCATATGGAGGATTTTTACTCATTGCACTCAGTTAACAAGCAAACTAATCATTTCTTTCTTGAGAGATTACCATTAAGTCATCTATTTCAGCACAGTCGTGGTGCACTATTTGTTAGCACGTGCAATGGCCTTGTATGTTTGGCTGAATTCTATTCGCCATCAGATTATGAAACTATCTTTATTTGGAATCCCTTGCTCCAAAAATATTTGGTGCTTCCCAAACCAATCAAGACCTGCAAAAAACGCAACCGTCGCCACTATCATATATGTTTGGGATTTGGTTTTGATTGCAGAAACAACGATTATAAGATTGTTAGACTCATGAATCATTGGAGAACCCAAGATACTCCTCACGTCGAGGTGTACTCTCTTGTTTCTTGTTCTTGGAGAAGTATTACGGTAAGAGTTCCTCAGTTTCATCTGGGTAATTACATGGGGTTACGCACATCGTTTGTGAATGGAGCAATACATTGGGTTGTTAGCCGTAGAAGAAGTGATGGTTTAGATAACACATTTATTTTAGCATTTGATGTGACGGAAGAAACATTTCGAGAATTAACATTACCACGACAGTCAAGTGAGAGTGAATCTATTCATTCAAGATTACTTGTTGTGGAAGGCGGCCATTTGCTTGCTACGGTGAATCGTCGTTTCAGAAACAACAAATTGGTGTACAATATTTGGGTGATGAAAGAATATGGCATCGCTGAGTCATGGACAGAAGTATTCGAATGTAATTATAGTCATTATGGGGGCACATCAGACATATTAACTCTAACTAGAAGTGGAAAAGTGGTCATGCGCCTCGTTGGTGGAGCTATAGTTTTAGTTGATCCAATTAAGGATTTGATTGAGCCTATAGCACATACAGCACATACAGTATATTCTAATACTTATGTTGGATCTTATGTTGAGAGTTTGTTTTTCATAAAGAAAAAACCTGGTGTTCTGTCCTGTTAACATTATTGAAAGACACTGATGTCATAAGTGTAAGATTAAGATTATGTGTTTTGGTTTATATCTCTTGTTCTCCTAAGCTCTTTTTCTTTACCCAACCAGTTATGGTAATTATGATTAATAAGTTTCATGTGAGGCAAAACTCATTTTCATGATCTTCATTAAGAGGGACTAGTTTTTTGTCTAACGTATCGTGAGTGTTGGGCCAAAACAATGGGCACCAATTCATCTCAGTAAAATTATACTAGTATTTTTTTTTTCTTGTAAAAAAAATTATGTTTACCAGCCAATCCCTCAAAAAATTCTTTCTTTCTAAAAAAAAGGTTAGATAAGTTGAATTTTAAAAAATCATAGCGAGTATAACAATTCTCAAAGACTCAAATTAAAAACAAAACTATGTTTATATTTAATAAAATGATGCTTTTTAGACATGTTTAAAATTAGTTTCAAAATCTTCACGTTTTAATGTCAAATTTCAAGAGATTGAATTTTTTTTTAAAAAAACTTAATATACTCAGTGGATTCTATTATATTGATAAGGCAGAGAAATAATGTTTTCTCTTCCTCCCTTTCTACTATTATTGAACCAAACTGAGTGATTCAATGAAGGACTTTATGACTAGCCACTTGTGATTCACTGGAAATTCTGTGATTGCCGACAAAAGTTGCAGACTGTTATCCATTAAATATCGCATAACAATTTTAGAAGTCGGAAATCACGCAGAATAGTTCTGGAGAATTACAGAGTTCAGTTTTAACTGAGCAATTTTGACCTTAGCAACACAGTTCTTTACTTTTAGACTTTTGACTTACGAGGCCCTACTTGTTGTGAATTGCAAAGCAGGCCAATCTTTAAAATGCCCTTAACAACAGCACAGTAATTTTCAATAATTAATTATTTCTTGTGTTATACTATCCTCCTTTTAAATTAATATGGATATAGAAATGAAAAAGTTAAAAAAATTGATTTTAATTTAATTTTTTTTAATGTACAAATACATACGGTTAATATAATATTAGATAACTAATAAACTATTTTGTTTTTTCTGCTTTTCCATTTTTCAATTTTTTATAATTACTTTTTTATTTTAATCTTAGATAATTTATTTTTATAAATACATTTATTTAATGAATTACTAAAACAATTTTCTCTGTGTAAGTGATTTACTTTCATAAACAAGCGATAACATTTTTGTGTGTGTCGGTGTGTGTGACTATGTGGGAGAGAGGCGAAAATAGCATAGGAAGAAAGAAGGTGGGGACCAGTCACAGGACCAGAGAGCTGAATCCAACGAGTGCTGGTTGTCCATCCCAGTTCACCCCTTTTTGTTTTGGGAACATATCACTCAAGTTTTAAAAGGAAAAAATCAAAAAAATCTCAACCCCAAATTTCCTATAAAAAAGTTCATAAGGACTTTTTGATATTAATTACGTAATTCCAATATTTAAAAATTTTCGTTGTCAAAATAGGCTTTTTTCTTGTTGTTAAAATAGTTTTTCCTGTTATAAAAATTTTTCCTAAGAAAAAATTGTTGTCAAAATGGTTTTTTATGTTAAAATAGTTTTTTATGTTGTCAAAAATTTTCTAGGTTTTTTAAATACTACACGCCGCAAGAAAAACTCTAAAAAATTTTGACAACAGGAAAAATCATTTTAACAACAATTTTTTTCAGAGAAATTTTAACAACGGGAAAAGTTATTTTAACAACATGAAAAACTATTTTGACATGACCTTTTTGATATTTTTTTCTCCGGAATTAATATCCAAAAAGTCCTTGGGGACTTTTGATAGGAGATTTAGGGTTGAGACTTTTTTTGATATTTTTTTCTCTTCGTTGGGACTGAGTGATATTTTCCCTTTTTGTTGGGATTTCTCATTCCTTTCCCACATCTCTCTCTCACAATTCCCTTATTATACATTAATTAATAATTAATCTCCTCAGCCTTTCTCTCCCCTCCAGCTCTACATTTTTACTATGAGAAAACTTAAAATTAAAAATCCGATGGCAAAAAAAATATATCTTAAATTAAAAAACACTAGTGGTTTTGATCAATTAAATACAAGTCTCAAATGAGAGTATATATGAATATATAAAAAAAAAACAATTTTTAAGAGAGATACCTGCAATGCTGGTGTTCGTGTAAATCCTAAAAAAAGGAAAAAAAGAAGAAGAGAGACATTGTATCACGTCAATTCTTATTATATGTGACTTTGTTTATTAATAATGACCAAACAAAACTATTTTTTAATAATAGAAATTAAAATTAGCAAGAATTAAACGTTCAGGTTGCAGCTGGAAGTTTCATGATTTCGATCTCGCCGATGACTTGCCTAATAATCACTAGGAAAAAATCTTGGATTACCCACCGAATTACCGACAGAAAAAATTCTGTTGGAAATTACCCATGGAATTTCGTCGGTAATTGAAATTACCATAGAATTTTGTGGCTAATTTCAGTTACCGACGGAATTTCGTGGGTACTTCCGTGGGTAATTATTACCCATGGAATTGACGGAATTTTTTTCGTTAGTAATTCTATAGATAATCCGAGGTTTCTTTGTAGTGTATTACTATGTGGTTGGTTTCAACAATGAAGAAAGCTAGTAGTTCTTCACATTGTGAACAAAATAATTCATTTTACTAGCAAGGTGTTAACGAGTAGTTTACATGTGTTGTTAAAGTAGAAATCAATTTCAAGATGGCATTGTTAGTTAGAGCCTACTGTCAATTTTGAAGAACTTAACAAATTGGCCTCCTCCACAGGGATATATTTACTGGAAAAAAGATAGACTTCCCACCGCCCGGGAAGGGGGATCATTACCCTATGCACTACAAGAAATTAAAAGTGTCAATTCATAGTGGTTAATTTATAGCGGTTACAAAAAACCCTTACAAATTCTGACATTTGTAGCAGTTTAGACCAAAATTGCTACAAATTTGCAACAGATGATTTGGGCTAACTTGGCGCGTTGGTTAGGGAACGACCTTTGTAGCTGTTATAAAAAAATAACCGCTACAAAATTTGGTGCGAACCTAGCAACAATTTTGTAGCAGTTTATTTTCAAAAATCACCGCAAATGTGACGCTAGCTAGGCACCTTATGGCACGAAAGTTGTGGTGGTTTATTTGTAGCAGCTTAAATAAAACATTGTAACATCCCAGCGCCTCGCATTGAGAGCAAGGAGCTAGGATGTTACAAACACCTCTACAAAATGTAAATAGTCTGAAAGTTTGTAGCTGCTAGATGTATAAACCGCTACAAAATGCAAAGAGTCTTGCACATTTGTAGCGGTTACTCACAGGAACCTCTACAGAATGCAAACAGTCTTGTACAGTTGTAGTGGTTAGTCATAGAAACTGCTACAAATTTTCACTTTATAGAGTTTTTTTAACTACTACAAAGTTGAAGCCTTTATACAAACATCGCCACCAAACAGTTAACCATGCAAATTTGATTTTCATGCGCCTTATGAAAGATTCTCTTACGCTTAGGATGATAATAGGAGATACGAAGATATGAAGGATCAGATTCTGTTATCAGTGAAGAATTTACAGCATAAAGCTAAACATTGGTTTGAAAGTAGTTGCCAACCACATGAAAACATGCAAATGGCATGTGCTTGGTATTATGTTACATATACCCCTCCATATAATCAGGAGAGCTCTGGTTGTATGAGTTTTCCATAGACTTTATTTTCAATAAAATGGCCTCTAAGTTCCATGGAAAACTCAAACAACTACCGCTACAAATGTGCAAGACTATTGGTATTTCAACATTATCAATTATTTGTATCTATATACATACTGGGCAAAGTGCAATTGGAAATCCAGTGAAGATACATACATATTCATAACACACACACATATATATATATATACCTGCATATTTTAGTATATCATTTACAAAGCAAAGATAATGTGAGGCATAGAGTTGTGTCGCAGTTGTGTATGGATACTAAACATATTTTAGTAGTTAGTAGGAGCAAAAGGGAGCATGGTCTTCATGTCAGATGTGTGTGTGGGTCTCCTTTTGTATTCGTATATGTACATACATAATTTGATGTCTGATAACATCTCACATCAAATTATTAATTAAGCTCTTATTTTTTGAGTAGATCTCCTTTTATATTCGTATATGTACATAAATATTATTGTAAGTCTCCTATTATTAAGAAATAAATCATAGTTATGGTCCGCTCACTATTTTACATTAAAAGTTTTAAATGAAGCCATCAAACCGTACGTAAAGGCAATTTCAAAAAAAGGATGAGAAATACCCTTTCAAAAAAGAGGAAGAGCTATACATGGATACTTAATCTACACGTGTCAATTAACTAAATTTCATGGAGGGATATGGGCAATAAATACATCACATTTTAATAACACACACATATGCGTGTAATTGAAACTACCTAAGCAATTCATTCGTTGAGAAATATGCACAGCGCACACAAATTCACTTGTGGTTATGGACATGTGTGTACATATGTTTAGATATGGACATGGTTGTATTTATAGTGGTTTAAATTCTCAATGGAAGTGAAGAAAGATTATTGATAAGAATCACAAAAAAAGAAAATTAGTGGGTATAATAAACATGATAAAAAAATTCATGTTATTGTTATGGTGGCAAGGGTCATTGGTTTTGTACTTATCGTATGCCATGATATATTTGTTAAAGCTCAAATATTGATATAAATTATCTGATAAGATAAGTATTATTTGTAAATCAGCCTCAAAATCAATTTCAATAGTTGGAGACGGTGATTTTCGAAAAATGGGACCAATTTGGATTTTTAACATTTTAGGGTATTAATCTGTAATTTTACGTAGTACTAAAATTTATTTATTTTGGGGTCAATTATGTAATTTTCCCCAACAAAATTTTCAAACCTTCCACGTGAATGCAGGAGAAAATTTTGGTAACGGGTCCTACGTATTTGCATAATATTCTAATTTGATGGCAATAAGTTCTATTATTTTTATTATTGCCATAAATTTATTGATGTTAAGAAGTATATCAATTTTATTATTGTTCTTGTAAAAGAACAATATTGGTTTAAAGAAATGACATGATAAGAAAATTTTAATGATTATTATAAATTATTAAGACCTTGAAGGTATATGTATCAAATACTGTATGATACAATGATTTTAGTAGCCTTGGAAAAGTTATTGTCTAGAAGACAATAACTTGCAAAGATTTATGTCGTAATAAGTCAAAAAGCTAATAGTCTTGGGGACTAATTAGTATATTTTTTCCCCTTTATAAGAGAGGCTAATGTTCAAACTATATACATGGTAGTATAAAATTGATTGAAGGCTCATGAAAAGCTAATATTGTTACTCGAAGTAACAAATATTTTACTTTATAAAAGAAACTTATTGAGTTTTAAAGATATCATATAAAAATGGATATCATACTACTGTAAACCAAAAGTTTACAAATATAGCAAATTAAATGTTTGCTAAATGCAGCTAATGAGATATTAAAAAGGCAATGAGTAGAGAAATATGTCCATATTCATTTTGAAGCTAAGGCTCAAGAGCAATAAATATGCCCAATAGGTAATATAAAGCTTACTTTTTGTTATTATTGTTATTTAAATTTATTATGATCACATATCATAAATCTGTTGGCATGAAAATCTTCTTGTTTGATTCTAAGATATTTTAATTATGAATATTTTCATATGTGGTGGACGTATATATATTTTGCATATATAAGTAAATTGAAGTATATTATAAATGAGTAATGAGATTATCGGTGATGTAATATTATATGTTTGCTCCCGAAGAATTAACATAGATTTTCCTTTCGAGCTTTAAAAGGTTTGAAAGTGATTCGAAATATAGATATAAAGAAAGTATGTTTATATGACTCGAGACTTGAGGGGAATGTAACATCCCATTTTCAAAATCAGTATATATTTTTTTCCATCAAAGTAGAGCATTGGAGCGATTGAGTAACTGATAATTAGATTCAAAATGCCGTAAGTCTGGCTGGTTACAAAAGCGGTACAGTGACCGAGAGTTTTCAAAGTAAATGACAACAAAGGAAAATCTCCGGAGTCTCTATGCGTGCTGCTTTCCTCTCTCCTCGGTCCTCGGTCCTCCTGACCCTGAAGCTATTTTAGAGGCTGAGGTCCAAATACACATCGGACCTCAGGTAACGGTTAACCTCATATTTATATAAACAGCATATGGAAGACCATCACAGCATTAATCAGCACATAAGAACGTAGCAGATGCAAGATTAATATAACAACAGTACACATCTCATGTAAAGTTATCTATGCTAACGAAGACACATCGCATGTAAAGTTATCTATGTTAACGGTACACATCGCATGTAAAGTTATCTATACAATTCACTTGTATAGTCGTCTATCACATATAAGTATACAGTAAATATCAGAGTTGGTGTTACAGTACGCGAACGTACCTTCGTTGACGGTACTACGGTACTTTTACAGAAAACTATACTTTTTGACAGCGGGAGAAACAGTGGTACGACGGCGGTACAACAACGGTCCGATTATCTTAGATATCCTATAAGGATAACATTTATCAACTTCTAGCAGTATAACAAGCATTTTAGGTACAAATTACCATTTTGCCCCTGAACCCCTAATCGGCGGAATTTCGCCGAGCCATTTGTTTTCGCTCTATCTCTCCGAATTTTGACAGATCTTTTCCTCATCATATTTTCGAAATATATATCATATTTACCCCTAAATATGATATTTAGACTATCTTGAAAATTTAAAGATAAATCTAGCATTCCTACTATATCTACCGAAAGAACTACCGAAACTTAAGACTAGGGACCGAAGAACTTACCCAGGGCCTGGCTAGCACTTCTCTGGCTCTGCCTTCTCTCTAACTTCTCTCTAGAAAGCTCTAGGAATTGTGAGAAATGAGAGGAAGGGAGGTTGCTATTTATAGAAGAAAGGAGGGACAAGGTGGGAATTACTTTATTTGTTTTCAGATCGGATTTCAACCGTTAGATCGCACTTCACCACGTGGCACTTCCTTGGCCCTTGGATGCCTTGGCCGACCTCCTTGCCATTTATGACATCATCTTTGATGATGTCATAATGCTGACTTCCCGATAGTGCCCCCGATCGGTGTCCGAATCACGTAATTTTGCCGAAACTCAAAAATCTGATAGCAAGGCGCTGAAGTTTTATTCTTTCTCTTTAAAACCACTTGGGTTAACTAAATTTTTGATCCCACTACGAGTATTTCGTCGCCTGCTGAACATTTTCGGACAAACGCCATCGGTTACGGAAATCACTTCCGATAGAACCAGCTTCTTGGCAGAAAATCACTGGTTCGTAATATGATCTGATCTAAGTAGCCATATCCCTGGTTTGAAAAACACGGTGCGTTTTCTATAAGTCACTTTTAGCACTATCTGCCTTATCTTAATTATCCGGTACTCCTAATTACGTTTGTTGGTTTCGAAACGACTTCGAGACCGCTCAATCCGAGATAGAATTTCTTGGTTCATAAAAGGTCCGGTGGTAAAAGACTAAATTTCTATATCTTGAGGTAGAATTTCATTTCTATCTGTTCTCATATCTTCTCGTTGGCACTTTACCGATTATATTATTATTTTATTCAAAATATCTAGATATTTATTTATTTTTCTTTTATTTTTTATTTATTTTTCTAAGCATAAAATATTTTATTATTTATTTATTATTTTTTTAATTATTAATTTCGAATTTCTCCCTTAAATTAATTATTTACTAATTAATTTACTTATATCTTAATCTAAACAATTAGCCACTAATTACTTAATTAGCCATTTACTAATTGTTGATAATTTTCATAATTAGGATAAATTATTATCTCACAACTATTTGACTTACATTGGTATTTTATATCCCATGTAAAATATTAAAAATCATTGGGTCACTTATGATCCCCAAAATAATATTTAATTGTTGCCTCATTATTTTCCAAGGGAAATTATTCCAAAAATTCCTAAAATTAGAGACAACATACTTTCTAATTTTTAGCAAATATTTTATTGCCTCATAAATGCATTTTTCACCCTTTGGCTCTTTATTTACTCTAATTTCAATAGAAATTACCTTAGAAAATAAGGTAATTATTACACTAGTTTTGAAACCACATATTCACCTATTTCCAATAGGTATTATTTACCGAAATATGATACTTATCATAAATACGATTTTTAGGGTATTACAGGGAAGATTGTTAGAAAATAAATGTGAGTTAGAATACAAGTGTGAGTTTGTTTTTGAAAAGTTATATACTTCTCACGCAAAGTTTAATAGATCTCCTAAAATAGATGTCGATTATGGTTCAAAATTTTACTATTGATTGGGATATATGTTACGAAGAACCAGAAGTTTTGATTTAAATAAATTTATTGTTGGCATGACTTGTTTGATCATCCGAGTTATTTATATAATGCAAATAACATTATGCTTTGACATCCATTGAAGAACCGAGAAGATTCTTCATGAATAACCAACATATTGTTTATGTATTATGTCTTGTTTGTTCTCAAATAGATTTGACTATGAGAATATCATTGGTTATGATTGGTAATGGATCTCTAGAAATATATCAAACATTATTATATGGGCCCATTGAAATGACATGTAAACCATACAAATTTGAAAGATGCATCTATAAGATGGTTACATGTGATATTATTAGCTTACAACCAGAAGTTTGTAAGAATGCAACTTGAAGTTTGCAGTCATGTTTGAATAAGTTAAGCGCGCTATTTCCAGATTATACGATCCAGAAATCATGTATTCAATGCTTATGAGAACAAAGATTTCTATGTTGGTATATTTGATTATGGCAGCATTTATATAAGCTAACAAAATTCTCCCCGTAAAGTTGGTTTTTGGTCAGGAACCAAGACAATTCCATCTGGAAAGTTTTTGAATGTGCAATTCTTATAAATCCACCACAATGCACATAGATGGATATAGAAACAAAGTTGGGATAAATGTTGTGCAAGGACCTCCTTCTTCTTTTTGTCTCTAAATGAAACAAAATGATGTTTCTAATGGTAACAAATGGATTTAGGAGACTTATACTGCATGATTAGTCAATTGTGATTTGACATTGTTTTCCCAACATGAGGGGAGAAAATAAGCGAGTTGGGTAAAGAGATTAGCTGGAATGAATTATCATTGGCTCATTCGATCCTCGTACAAAATAATGTGAAGCGAAAGTTCAAAAGATAATTCATTTACGAGAATTTAGCGATCGAATGCCGAAACATTTCTCGACCCAAAGAAAGTGACAATGTCACATGTCCCAGCTGCTAATGCTCATATCAGAATTGATGTTCCTGAAGGACAACCTATTATAAATGAATTGAAAGCACGCCTGAAGTGTGGTAGGTCCATCGGTTCCAAAGAAAAATCCTCAAAAGAGAAAAGGAACTAAGAATATAGATGATTGAGTTGAGAATAATTAAGAAAAGTTAGTGGCTCTAGAAGAGCTGTCTCCTGAAGAGTTATTATCTCCAGTAAAGATATCTCCAGAAGAGAATGTTGTAGTCCTAGAAAAGACACAGGTACCTGAAATATGTGAAAATTATGAGATCTCAATAAATTATGTTATGAAAAGAATCCGATGGGACCGAAATGAAGTCAACGTTGATGACATCTTTGCTTATAATATAGCATATGATGTAATGAATGATATGAGGATCACGAGCCAAAATCCATTAGCGAGTGCCAATAGTGAAAGAATTTGCCCCTATGGAAAAATGCTATTAATGCTGAATTAAAATTACTGGCAAAACGAAAAGTATTTGGACATGTTGTCCATACACCTGAAGATGTAAAGCCAGTTGGATACAAATGGGCTTTCGTATGAAATAGAAATGAAAAGGGTGAAATTATAAGATATAAGGCAAGCCTTGTAGCCCAAAAGTGTTTACACAAAGACCTGTTATTGATTTTGAAGAAACATATTCACCAGTAGTTGATGCAACTACTTTCTCATTATTTGATTAATCTAGCGAGTTCGCATTTGTTCGATATTATTATATATAGCCTATGGTCGACGAAATTATGAAGATTGGATAAGAATCTTCAAAGGATCTACAAGTGTTAAAAGCATATGTCCTAGAAGGACTTAAAATGCCAGCAGCACATGTTCACTGAAGGACTCAAAGTGCCAGAAGCACAAGGGCCCAAAGGACTCAATGTGCCAGAAGCCCCTGAAGGACTCAAGATGTTAGAAGCATCTAATTCAAATTCTCGAGAACAATACTTGATTAAGTTAAATAAGTCCCTGTATGGTTTGAAGCAATTAGGGCGCATGTGGTATAATTATCTCAAGGAATATTTGTTGAAAGAAGGGTACAAAAATGAGCCAATATGGCCATGCATTATTATGAAAAATTTAGAAATGAATTTGTTATAATTGCGGTCTATGTTGACGATATCAATATCATTGGAACTCCTGAAGAGCTCCAAAATGCAATTAATTGTTTGAAGAAAGAATTTGATATGAAAGATTTGGGCAGAACGAAATTCTATCTCGGACTACAGATTTAGTACATAAAGAATGAGATCTTTTGTTTATACAAAGAAGGTCTTAGATCGATTTTATATGGATAAATCATATCCATTATGTACTAAAATTATTATAAAGTATTTGCAGGTGGATAAAGAACAATTTCGACCTCAAGCAAAGAAGTTGAAGAAGAATTGCTTGGTCTATATGTACCATATTTTAGTGCTATTGGAGCACAAATGTATTATACTTATTAGCAAGAGATATAGTTCTTCACCAACACAAAGACATTGGAAGTAATGTAGTCATCAAGGGGAGTAAATCTGATGTATTTTAGAAGGGCAAGTTGATATACGCTGTACTCTTTTTTCCTTATCTTGGTTTTGTCCCACTGGGTTTTCCTAGAAAGGTTTTTAATGAGGCAGCATTAGAAAATCTGATGTAATTAAGAGGGGGAGTTGATACACGTTGTACTCTTTTTCCCTTATCTAGGTTTTTGTCCCACGGTGTTTTCCTAGAAAGGTTTTTAATGAGGCAACATTAGCAAGTGTATCGATAGATGATGTACTCTTTTCTTTAGCTAGGTTTTATCCCATTGGGTTTTCCTAGTTAAAGTTTTTAATGAGGCACATTCATAATGGACATCCAAGGGGGAGTGTTATGAATATATTAATAATGTGAATGTCCATTGCATAGTAACCCTTGAAGGTCTATAAATAGAGGTCTTGTGTAAACATTTGGAATACACTTGAAATAAGAATTCCTTCATCTCTCTAGAATTTCTCTCTGACTTCTCTCTACTTTTCTTTACATTTTCTTCACTTTTATAACAAAAACAATAAAGTAGAAGGGTATGGAAAAATACAGACCTTCATTAGCGCCCTTTTTGAGAAGCTTGTAGTTGGCAGCTTGTTGAACAAGATCCAAAATAGTTATGGTGAGTTGTGCATCTGCTAAAGGGTAAGCTTTTGGATTCACTACCTCTCCTTTTGTAGATGATTCCGAGGCCCGAGCAAGCCACCAAACGTCTGTAACTGTGATTTTACACTTCAGCAAGCTTCTCTTAAGCAGCAAACCAGTACTTTTAGATTTCTTTTCATAACTTCCAGAAACTAAAACAGCTAGCCCAAAAAATTAGAGGAAACTATTATCAAAAACCACAGGGAAAATACAAAACGAAGAAGCCATCCCAACAATGAAGGTCACTTAACTGTACCAAGAGAAGCAGCCAAACATCAGAGAGTGAGAGTGAAAGAAGCCCCAAGCACAGAACAAAACACAGAAACTAAAAATTCAGAAAGAGGATTTCCATATTCTGACCTAAAAGCAAAAGGAAATGAAAACTAACACAAACTATCTTGTATTTCTCAAAAAATTTACATAGTGTGTATCGGCCGATGAGATTGAGAGCAACGCCAACGAGATTGAGGAGGAGGAGGAGAGACCTAGAGACGAAAGTGATTGAGTGAATCGCGTGAGCGTCTGAGCGAGCGGCCAAAAGAGAACTCAAGTTTAGGGTTTTTTCAAAGAAGCAGGTATATCACATTCTTATTGGGGGTAAAGAGAGAAATTACAATTTTATCCTCATACCTGATAGGCCTAAAAGGCTTATCATCAGGCCTGGGCCTGACCTGTTATGCAAAACAGGCCTTAAAAGAGGCATTGGCCTGGCTTTTTAGCCTGACCAGGCTTGAAATAGGCCAGGTCATAGGCCCTTAGCCTATTTCCACCCCTAGTCCCACTAACAGAAGTTAGGCTCTTTTTGTAACATCACCATTTTTCATGTGCATTAATGTGAAGATCATGTGCATACATGAATTTTTATGAAGTCATGTGTTAATGATAAACATTTATTTGCATGAAATAATTAGAATAAGATGAGGATGTGAAATTATTTGTTTATGTGTAATTAAATGATTATGGTTAGGGATAACCCTAAGGAAGAAATGAGAATGGAAGTTAAAACATATTATATTTTCCCTTTTTACCCTCGGACAAAATGTATAAGGGAAGAAATAGAGAAAAGTGTATAAAATTTCAAAAATGCCCAAGAAGGTGTCATGGACCTAACAAAAAACTATGAGTTATTGAGCTAAGTAGGAAAAACAATTCTTAAAGCCCAAGAAGAGGGCCCAATTCGCATAAGAAGAAGAAGAGGGAAACAAAAATGTGTTCATGGAAAATCGGCCATCAAGAAGCCCAACTTTGAAGAGTGAAATTGATGACATCATGCTTGGTGACATCATTTAGCTTACATTATCACCTTCATAAATGCAAGAGGACATTGGATTGGACTTTTAAAACATAAAAATCTTCCAAAATCTCTCCTCACACGGTTTATGAAGAGGAAAGAAAGAAAAAAAAGAGGGAGGCAAGTACCATTGTTAACCTAAGAAGCCTAGAGGAATTATGACTAAAGATATAACATTTAAGAGAATAAAAACAAAATATCCCTCCTCCCATCAGCTCATGTCACGTTCGAAAGAGGGAAGGAAGAAAAGAAAAAGCGGTTCACTCATGAAGCAAGTACAAAGAAGGGCTAAGAGCATTTAAGACTAAAAATTGCCTTTTGGGTAAGCCACAAATACTTGGAGAGTAAGTAAACATTGAGACTATTTTAAATACTCACTTCTTCTCTCTTGGGGTTGTTGGCACGATTAGATAAAGGAAATAGAGAGAAAAAGAAATTCTCCACAAGAAAACACAAAAGTGTTCAAGCAAAGGAAATTCAAGGAGTTTAAGAGTAAGGTAAGGATTTGGGATTTCAATCTATTTTCTTCTACTCTTCTAATAAGGGTTAGGACCTAAATAAAAACTTTTCTTGGTATGTTTTTGGAGGGAAGGTCGAAAGGTGAAGAAAGGAAAAACAAGACTCAAGAGCTCAAAAGTTGTTGAAGATCCTAGGTCAAGTAAGTTACCTTGAACTTCCATATAACTTATAAGGTGTTAGTTTTGGAAATGATTGATTCATGAGCATTTGTGCAACAAAGTGGGTCTGTTTTGGTTAAAGGAAAATATGAACACAAAGTTAAAGCTAAGGTTCATGGCCTAAAATAGTATTTTTGGTTGAAAACAGACATAAAAAGGGTCAATTGGGCTTTGTAACCAACCCCAAAAGATTATTCTAGATTTAATTATGAATTTTTGAAGATTAGTCACTGTTTGCTGGAAATTCCTAAAAAATGACAAAAATAGAGGGAATATAAGCTCATATTAAATTCCTTAATAAGAAAAGAAATTTAGTAAACATAGATACATGAATTGGGCTTATTCTAAATTATCAAAGGAATATTTATTGAGGTGAATTTAATTATGTTTATATTTTTATTATTTTAGGTTTAATTGTAATATCTTGTGTCGGGGAAATTATTTTTAGCTGTAGTCGACTGCCAGGTAGTAACCTTAATCTTCATATACTCTGTGTGACTTGTGTATGTATGTTTTACCATGTATATTACATACATTTGGTTATCATCCATTTTTTTCCAAGTACTATGGAACTGGAACATGCTGTGTACATAAACGGGCCTTGATGTGTGCCGTGCTCGGCAGTTTGTGTTATGTGCTATTAGGACTGCTAGTTCTAGATTGGTTGTGTGCCTTGCTGTGTGCATGATACTGAATGAGATGTGGTTTGAGTTTTTATTCGTGGTTTGCTTATATGCCTTGTTATACATTTTATATGAAATTAACGGTTACTCTGAGATTCAATTTTTGAATCTCATCCCCTTTTAAGCCCTCTGGCAGTTCATCTAGATCGGAGCAGGGAGACAAAAGTAGGCTAGGGTGGTGGTGGTAATTGGTCGTTATTACTTTTGCTTATTTATTTTGGTTTCCGGATGACTGTACTATATTATTTTTGACCTGTCAGGCACCATTATCCGAATGGCGGTATATTTTGATCCCTCCGAAGAAAATTTATCCTTCCGTATTTTTATCATTATATTATTGTCCAAACCAGTGCATGCTCTGCCGCTTATACTCTCATGTGTGACGTAAATTAACTGGGTAAATAATTTAAAATGGAATATAAGTAAAGGGCCACACTACCCGCCACCCGAAAGGCGAGACCGATAGGTGTGTAACACTTTTAACGACATGGTCATTTTTGCTCTGATTTTGTAATCTCACTAGTAGTTTTGCAACTCCGAAAAGTATATGATGCTGGACACACTTTGGGTAAAAGCTCATATGTATTATATTTTCGTATCTTAACCCTTTAAAATATTTTAATATCTTTCCATATAAACATTTAAAATTTTAAAAGTATAACTTATTTCGATAGGTTAAAAAAAAAAAATCATATTTCCCAATATTTTTCATTATCTTCTGATAATCCATTATTAAAACTATGAATGCACATAACTTCATTATTAGTGGTATTCTTATACCTTTCATAAATTGGATGTGCCTCTCCCAGTTAAACCCCATTCTTATCATTGATTTATTTGACAATCTCTTCTCTTCTATCAACGATCCCTGCTATGGAAGTCTTTTCTCTCTCCTCATTTTTCTTCACTATATATGTGATTAATATCGTCATTAAAAGCTTTTTACTTAAGTGTCGAGTTTCAATCGCGTGAGCTAATCGTGGTTGCTGAGATGGGTAAAGACGGCATAAATTAAAATAAAAAATAATTTTTTATTTGAAAATTTAAAAAATTTAAAAAACTTTAAAATACTTAATTATCAAGTTTGTTTTTTAAATTCTGAAATTAGGGTTTCTTGGCATATTTTTTCCTTTTACCTCCTTTTCCTGTCTTTTCTATGGTGGGGAAGCCTGCAGAGTGGATAACTGAGGATGATTTTAATTTGTCATTGATCTATTTTGATAAAGTTATATGTATTGAGATGATAAACCCCCTTGTAGGACCCGATGAAATCTATAGGTGCACACGAAAATAAAATCTTAAAGATACTGTTTGTCACTCATCAAAATATTTATTTAATTTGTGATGGGCAATCCAAAATAATTTGCTCATCAATAAAAAAACAAAACTTTGGGCAGAACACTAATACTAACTGCCATGATTAAGATATATAACAAAGGCATTATCAAACTATATTCAAAATTAAATTATTTTAATATCTTTCCATATCCTTTAAAGATTTAAAAGTATAATTTATTTCGACCGGTTACAAAAATTATATCTTATTTCCTAATATTTTTCATTATTTAATTCATTATTCATTAAACTTTTTCAACCCAATTAGATTATTTAAATAATCTAATTGAAAATATCTTATCTTTTCACATCGATAATATTATACACCTGGTGATTTTTTCTATCCATATCTTTTGAGATTTTTGATTAAATTAGGAATTGGGTTTCGAGAATAGTTCCCATTACGGTCATTAATTCTTGTTCTATAAATAACTATTCCTCTGTTTCTTTTACTTTGAAGGGAAAAGTCATCAAGGATATACCCAAGATAGAGTCCAAATTTGTAAGCCGAAGCAAAATGCCTGATCATTTACCCGCAGAAATTGTGTGGGAAATTCTCTACAGACTTCCCGGCAAGTCTCTTGTGAAATTCACCTCTGTTTGCAAAGCTTGGAATTCCCTCATCACAGATCAAACCTTCATATATGATCATCTCAACCGTGCAATTCAAGCTTCCAATGGCAACAACTTCCTCTTTTTTCATTTATGTTTTCCTGAACTCAAAGGGCATCAGCTTCGTCATCTCCTTATGCATACCGACTATCTTATGCATACCGAGTATTTTTACTCATTGTACTCAGTTAATAAGCAAACTAATCATTTATTTCTTGGGAGATTACTGTTCCGTCATCTATTTCAACAGAATCGTTGGCCACTGTTTGTTAGCACGTGCAATGGCCTTGTATGTTTGGCTGACTGCTATTCACCATTAGATTATGAAACTATCCTTATTTGGAATCCTTTGCTTCGAAAACATTTGGTGCTTCCCAAACCAATCAAGACCTGCAAAGAACGCGAGCGTCTCGAATATTCTCTATGTTTGGGATTTGGTTTTGATTCCAGGAACAACGATTACAAGGTCGTTAGACTCATGAATCATTGGAGAACCCAAGATACTCCTCACGTCGAGGTGTACTCTCTTGTTTCTTGTTCTTGGAGAAGTATTACGGTTAGAGTTCCTCAGTTTCGTCTTCTTAATTACAATTGGTTAAGAACATCGTTTGTGAATGGAGCAGTACATTGGGTTGTTAGCCGTAGAAGAAGTGATGGTTTAGATGACACATTTATTTTATCATTTGATGTGACTGAAGAAACATTTCGAGAATTAAGATTACCACGACAGTCAGGTGAGAGTGAATGGATTCATTCAAGATTACTTGTTGTGGAAGGCGGCCATTCGCTTGCTATAGTGAATCAACGTTACGCAAACCAACAATTGGTATACAACGTTTGGGTGATGAAAGAATATGGCATCGCCGAGTCATGGACAAAATTGTTCGAATTTGATCATAGTCAGTATGGGGGCATATCAAATATATTAGCTCTAACTAGAAGTGGAAAAGTGGTCATGCGCCTTTTTGATGAAGCTATAGTTTTAGTCGATCCAATTAAGGAATTGGTGGAGCCTATAGCACATCAAGCATATTGTACTACTTATGTTGGATCTTATGTTGAGAGTTTGTTTTTCGTAAACAAATAACCTGGTGTTTTGTTCTTTTAACATTATTGAAAGACATGTTTTGGTTTATATTTCTTGTTCTCCTGAGCTCATTTTCTTTATAGTGACAAAAAACACTAAAAAATTCCCAGCAAATCATATGACAGATGATGTATAATTTGTACAAGATTTACACAGAAAATAAGTAAATAAACAACTTACATAAACAAATTATAAATTACTCAAGTTCAAAAATATAATTGGGGCAATTTTTAGCCCAAAATAAGAATCCAAGGATGTGTTTTCCCCTGACCAAGAAGATAACCTTCAGATTTTGTAGAAATGGGTAAAAAAAAAATGCCAGAATGCCAGAGACAAGGCTTATGCTATGAGCTTCATAATGACCCACAAATTAATAACAAAAAACGTTTCGAAAGCTCCCTCACTCCTCATTTGCGACCTGAATCAGAAAAGAGAAAGAGAGAGCCAGACAGATCGACAGAAACAGAGGAAGAAAGCAAAGGCACGAAGGAGGTTGAAGAGAAGGCAATTCTCACATGCAAGCTTGATTTTTGGGTAAAGAGAAGCCACCTAAACATCCTCCTACCTTTATTTCTCTCACTTGAGATGTCCTGAGGGATGAAAATATTTTATTATATACAAGTAAGGTAAAAAAAAATAAAAATTAAGGAATAATAATTGTGATATAAATATATAAAAGAAGGAAGACAACATATTCTCTCAAAATCATTTTTCTTTTTTTCTTCTCCAAATTCCATCTCCACCCTTAGATTAAAAAATGAATGATTTATATTTTGTAAAACTATTATTATAGTATTTTATAAAAAAAAATTATAAATTTTGTTTATGTTGTGGCTGTAAATTGTGTAGATAAGGTTTTAATAGTTTAAATTCATTATGTTTAAAATAATAGTAGATATATAAAACATAAAATATCTATTTTTTTAATCTGAGAAGGAAATAATATTCGTAGAGGAAATGGAGAGAGAGCATTCTGAGAGTTCCCAAACTCAAAATTCAGCGGAAATTTCAAGGTGACCCCCCAGGTGATCTTATGATGCAGTGGAATTGTGAGATTGTTGTGAAACAGACAACTCAACCCAACAACCGAACCTCATACCCTTGCTCAAAGTCTAAGAACTGACGGTTAGAACGGACAGTTTCAACAGGTTAGAATGAGCAGCAGCAAGTGAGTATGGCAATTTGGTATTCCAACGAGTGAGGGCACAGGTACAGAGCTGTGATAGTTTTCTAAAAGAAATTATGTGCCAACTAATTTGCAACATTCAGTGATCAATAACAGGGAATGCAGCAATCTCAATTCATTGGGTATATAAGAAACCATGCAGTCAGTAATCAAAATGAGGGTAGCAAGCAACCAAAGAGAAAATCTGGAGCAATTCCCAACAATCATCTTCTATGTTCAGTAGCCAACATTCCAATTCCTTTTCAAAATGTTTAAGACTTCACAGAAATAATACCGCAACAAAGCAACTTTGAGCATACCACAGCAAAAATCGATACATACTGTTAGAGATAATAGGGTAAAATTAAATGAATAGTTGGTTGACCGGTCTATATAAAAGGTCATGGTTAATGTTTTTAGTGTGTAGGATAGTGAGTGTTAGAAATATAAGGGAATAGTTGATTAGTTGGTTGAGGTCCTATTATATAAAGGGTCTAGTCTTTGTGGTTTAGTGTGTTGGATAGTAAGATCTTCATTATATTAGAGAGAGTTTAATTTGAATCTCTCTCTCGAGAGGGAAGTCTCTCATAGATTTCTAGAGTTAGGGTTTGTTGGTTATCTCCTTCAAATGAGGGTAGATTAGAGATAATCCATATGAATTATAGTTTGTATGAGCATATTGCTCTTATTAAGATTAATACAAGATTCTTCAACCTTTTCATATTGTTTCTCTAATTGCTTCTCCAATTATACTTGTTAACACAGTGAGATTCAAACCATGATAAGAGAGATGTTAATGTGAGTTCCTCAAATGAATGGTGATCATTGTTAAACCCAAGTGAGTTATAGCTTGTATGAGCATGTTTCTCTTATATAGTCAATACATAATTCTTCATATTCTCTGTTTCTCTAATTTCTATGGTTTACATGGTATTAGAGTATTCTTGGGCTAATCTTTTTGCAGGTCCACTATTCTTTTTGTTGCCCATCACCCTTTCGTGGTTAAATGACTGTGTTTTGAGCCTTCTTGGTCAGAAACCGTAGCATTCTTGTTTCGGCGCCGTTTAGCTCTTCTCATGTGATCTCTGTTAAATGTTTCTGTCGAAGTGCATGATCTTGACATTCAAGAGAACTCGCCATCGAAATCTCGCTTCACCGACATCGTTCACGTTTGTATCAAAGCTTTGCGTCTGTCTATTTCTTCCCTCACAGTGTTCGGTGTCAAATTGGGCGTTAACGGTCATGTGCCCTCACAGCCCGTCGAAATCTTCAATTTCGCCTTCTGCGTTTTCGTCGGTGAAATGGGGATGCGATTCAACAATCCGATTCTTGGTACTTGCTTCTTTGACTCTGAAACTCTCTCCGCCGAACAATTCTATCAAAGCTCCATTGCAAGATCTCACTCGACAACACTCTTTCTTCTCTGTACTCGCCGACAAGAGTTGCTCAATCAATTTCTTGGTTCACCACCCGAGTCTTTATGGTTGCCTGACTCGTATTCAAGTTGCCGTTGGGTTCTTATGGTAGACAATGGTTATTGAGAGTCCATTTGAGAAGCATAGGCAATGTGCTCACTCTTGTCAATAACCGCCATCCTTCACTTGTTTCTCCAACGATGTCAAACTAATATCCGCACCTGAAGCCTCTGGATAAAGTTTTTTTGGCGACGACAACAATCTTGGTCCTCTTCAAGGTGTCAATTTGATGTTTGGTATGGTGGGTCAAGGCCACATGACCCTGGTGTTTATACAAGCACATTGAAGCTAGGCTTAGTGATATGAAGAACAAGGCCAGAGCAATTTTCAGTCCTTTGGTGAGGGAAATAATTGCAGCTATTGGGTTGTCCTGTTGAGAGCTTGCTAATGGAAAAGGAGAAAGTGGTTAAGTCAAGAACATTGTCATGTCAATAGAGGAATGAAGACACTTCAACAAAGGCAGAAAATGTGTCATGAAGAAGAATTTGAGAGCTCAAAAGGTTTTGAAGCTTCCTGTGCTTGTGTTGGAACTGTTAAGATTGCTCACAGATATTGCATACAGAGATGGTGCAATGAGATAGGGAATACAATTTGTGAAATGTGTCTCCAGCAATATGAACCTGAGTACATGGCTCCTCCTCCAAATAAATTGCAGATAAATGATGAAGCAATGACCATTCGAGATAGCCTGCAAATTTCAAGAATGGATGAAGAAACGCTAAAAGCAACATTAGAAGCAATAGTTAAAAGAGGTGGCAGCTTGTTTTTGGTCAATCTGGGGTGTAGAACAGAGTCAAAAATGAAGGGTTCAAGTAATTAGATGCATGATAAAGCACATGAGAGAGGCGAAAGAGGCAAAGAGTAGTCATGCTATTGCCTACAAGAGAAGCATGTCAGAAGTGAATGTAAGAAGAGTGTCATGAAGAAATCTTTGTATTGGTTTGTTGATTGAAAATTGCTCAATTTAATTCACTTTACCCTTACCCCTAGTTTATGTTAGCAAGTTGCAAGTTGACACTTTTATGAGTCTAAGAGGTGTCAACTTGAGAGGGCCTGTTAAAGATAACAATGTGAAATTAAATGAGTAGTTAGTTAGTAGAGACGTTAGTCTATATAAAGGGTTACGGTTAATGTGTTTAGTGTGTAGGATAATGAGACCCATACTATGATAAAAGAGAGATTAATGTGAGTCTCTCTAGATAGGGAAGACTCTTCTAAATAATTATTATATTCCTTTATTTGAGCCACAAATTTGTTAAGGCACAGAAACATGGCAAACATGTGAGTTTGATAATGAAATTTTGCAAAACAATATTACACATCCTTTAAAATGAGTCCCAATTTTTGATTTTTAGATGTATAGATCATAAAGATATTATTTTTTAAAGATGACTCAGAAATCTGTTAAATTTAGCGATTTTTATTTATTTATTTATTTTAAATGAGCGTTTTTGGATCAAATATAGAATTAGTTATAAATTTCCAAATTTTAGTAAAATTCATTATCTCCCATTATCCAATCTCTTATAAGGAGTTTCAAGTTTTTAGCTTGACCAAGGATACTATTTGAGTCACATGTTGTTTTTAAATGGCTAAGTAGCTATAAGTACCATCAAAACAAGGTACATTTCCGTCGGGAAGATGGAGGAAGAGGAAATGGTGGAGATGATGAAAGAAGTGGGGGCCGGTGGTGTTCTTTGGTGATGGTTGTTTCATGGGAGAAGGCTTTGGTGTATTTATAAAAATGCATATACCAATTAAAAATTATATCTCACTTTCATTGACACACTAAACATACTCTTCAACCCATCCCTGTTCTATTTCCAACCCCAATTCCCAATTCCACCTCCACTCCATAAAAACTCAACCTTACCCTCATAAAAATGCTAGATCAAAACTCAACTTCAGATTCTTATATGTTACTACTACTAGATGTGCTAATAATGATGGAGTCATAAATCAAACCCAAACTACTTTCTTTAGAAGTAATATGCTACAACAACCACAGATAAGTTAAGATCAAAACCCATCTTCAGGTAGGCTTCATGAAGGTGGGTTGTTTGGAGTATTGCATTGCTTATTCTGTAACATCTCATTTTCAAAAGCAGTATATTTTTTTTCATCAGAGTAGAGTATCGGAGCATATCCCATTTTCAAAAGCAGTATATATTTTTTTCATCAGAGTAGAGCATCGGAGCATAAGAGTGACTGATACATATATTCACAATGTCATAAGTCTGGCAGATTATAGTAACGGTACATTGAGTGTTTCAACGAAAACGTAAATACATCACAAGTGTCTCCCTGACGATTCCCACGCCGTGGCAACCGAAGTCCTCAGTCGGTTCTCTGTGCGGCCTGCTTGCCTTTCTCCTCGGACCTCGGTCCTCCCGACCCTGAAGCTATATTAAGGGCTGAGGTCCAATGCATACGGACCCCAGGTAACGGTTAACTTCATGTTTACATACACAACATGGACTACGGACGTTCACAACATTAACAGCACATGAGCCCAACAATAGATATATTACACACACAACCAATGTAGATATATTGCTCCCAGCGTTTCACACAAACCAATGCAGATATATCGCTCCCAGCATACAGACATATCGCTCCCAGCATTACAGACGCATTGCTCCCAGCTTACATACAGTTATACTCTAACATCTATATGCACTCAAGCAACATAACAACTATACACACACAATACATATAGCACATACATGCATAACATAAACATCAGCGTTAGTGTTACAGTACACGAATGTACCTTCGTTGACGGTAAACAGCAAGTCTGTTGGTTAGTACGTAATCACAGGTATCCTATAAGGACAATAGCGTATTTGTTACTAAACAATCATCATAACAGTCATTTTAGTCAAAAATGACCATTTTACCCCTGACTCCCATAATCGGCGGAATTTCGCCAAAACTTCGTTACTTTGACTCTAATCTTCCAAAATTTTGCCATATCTCTTTCTCCAACATAATTTTTGAAATATATATCATATTTAACCCTAAAACATGATATTATAATAATACTTGGAAGATTAAAGATCAAACTAACATTTCTACTATAACTACCGAATCGAAAACTAGAACTTAAGACTAGGTACCGAAGAAATTACTCAGCACTTCGCTACTCCTTCTTCAGAGCTCCTCCTTCTCTCTAAATTCTCACTCTATTTCAAAATATGCAAGGGAATTGGTGAGGAATGAAGTGAAGAGGGGTTGCCTATTTATAGAGAATTTCCATGGATCTCAACCCTTGGATCAACTTTTGCATCAACGGTTAAGAAGACGAAGATGTGGCCTCTTGCAAACCATTCATTTTCCTCTCTTCTCTACCAAACATTCCCCCCCCATTGTCATCCCATGTCACCAACATGATGTCATTCATGTGCTTTATGAACTTCTATCGATAAAGTCCCATGTTCGGTAGTCTAATTGCGTAATCTTAACTAATCTAAAAAATCCAACATCAAAGCCTTGAAGGTCTATTCTTCCTCTTTCAAAATACTTGGGTTAACGAAATTTTTGATCCCATTAAGGTATTTCGTAGCCTGGTGAACATTTTTGGATAACCGCCGTCGGTTACGGAAATTACTTCGGGTAACACCAAATTCAGGACAAAAATCCACTGATCAATAATATACCCAGATGTTTACTACTTAGTTCAAAAATTTCAAGGTAGGATTTATTTTCCATTGGTTCTCACTTATCTTATTTGCCCTTTTTCACAAAATATTTTTTTCGTCTTATCTCTTAATCATTCCGCCGGTTATGGAAATGACTTTGGAGATAACCCACTCCGAGATAAAAATACACTTGTTTATAATATGTCTTGATCTTGGAAACCTAGTTCATGGTTTTCAAGATAGGATTTAATTTCTATCGGTTCTCATTTATCCTATTTGCTTTTTTGACAAATATCTAACAGAATATTACTTTTCCTCAAATATCCTTTTCACACTTACTCTTCTTCATTTTTTTTTAAAACGTCCCCCCTTTTTGGACTGTTCAACATATTTTTAATAAAACCAATTTATACTCTAATTATTTAATTAGGCAATTACCCCATTGGTTAATTCCTTGTTAGTCAATTAAGCTTTAGGGATTAAGCGTAATTCACCTTATATACTTCTTAATTATGCCAAATTAATTAGCAACACTCTTTATGCTAACCTTGACCCTCCATTGGTCATTAATCTTCACTTAGGGGTTGCATATAATTAACTTTGAATATCTCATTTTCTCATGCTTAAACAATTAGCCATTAATTATTTAATTAGTCCCTTACTAATTGTTGACAATTTTATTAATTAGGATTAATCATTTCATCACAACTATTGGACTGACATTGATAATTTACTGCTCCATATATAATATTAAAAATCACGGGGCAACTTATGTCCCTCAAAATAATATTAATTTTTGCCTCATTATTTTCCAAGGGAAATAATCCCAAAAATTCCTAAAATTAGAGACAACATACTTTCTAATTTTTAATAATTATTTAATTGCCACTTAGGATTTATCATAATATTTTCAGGGCATTTTATGACCCACAAATTCATTTAGGGATTTTTAGCTCTTTAATCACCCTAATTTTAATAGAAATTAATTTAGAAAATAAGGTAATTATTACACTAGTTTTGAGACCACATATTCACTTATTTCCAATAGGTATTATTTATCGAAATATAATATTCCAGATAAATAATTATCCGAGTATTACATATTCCCTTTCTTTGCATAAGGATATACACCCACACATTACCAGAATTGATAAGAGTTCATTGTAGTCAATTAAGTTCGGTTAAAGTTAGGTTAGTGAAAGCAAATAAATGTCATTAAGAGGCAAAAAGTGGGTGAGTGAGATTAGTTCATTTTAATTATGAAATCAAAATTTGTGTGTATAGAACCAGTGTCTACTTAAAAGCAACCATACGAAGCAAAAAATCATTTAGATATGAAGTCTATATTTGTCTTAAATCAATTCCCTTTAAGCCAGGGACGGAACCATGAATTTTACTTAGGGGGCGAAAATAAAATATGCTACATTATGAATAAAAATACTTAAAATACGATAAAGACTTAATATAAAAAATATTGAAAGAAATATATTACATAAATTAATTTTATTTCACTTGACTCTTACTCTACGTGTTTTCATATTGTTAAACTCATTTATAATTGAACCCATGCTAAAACTCACTATTTGACAATTCAACATTAGAGGTAGATGAGGACAAAGACTCACTATTTTTTCTCTTAAAATAAGTATCAATGGTAGTACTCTTCCATATAATAATGACTTACAAAGAGTATAAATTATTTTATAACCAATATGATTCTAAAAATATTATTAATAGCAAAATTAAACCGATTAAATTAAATATTAGTCGTCATCAATATTCACATACCTATCTGTTAACAAAACTCAAAACTTGTCCAAAATACTAACCTTAAAATATTATCTAATCAATATAAAAGTAATATCATTAGAAAGATAAAATCATGTATAATAAATTTCAAGAAGAAAATTTAATGAAAATAAGTATTTTTAAGTACCATATTAATCCTCAAAATTTTCCCGTAAGCTATTGAAAAAAACGTGAATTAGCCGCGTGCAAGAGGAAGAGACATGGTCAATAAAAGTGCAAAACAAGTATGGGTGGGAATATATATTAAATTTGTGAGTCCCACCTCTTAACTTTTTCCTAAAATTATATATGAAAGTAAACCTGGTGTCCTAAAATTATATATGAAAGCAAACCTGGTGTCTGTGAGTATATATGAAACCAAACGAACCTGTAGGCTCAATGAATATATATGAAAACAATGAGCAACTTTGTTTTGTTTAATTTTATTTTTTTAAAAAAAAATTAGAGGGGCGGGGGCCACCCCTAGCCCCTCTGTCCGTCCTTGCTTTAAGGACTATACCATATGTCTAAACACAGAAACATCCTTCGAGTAACTTCCGTTTCCTTTGGAAAGAGAATCAGAGTCCCATTTCCCATAAAGTCAGATATGGGAAAGCATATTAAACAGAGAGTGGAGAAAATGGATACAAAATTTAACGGTTTTTCTTTCTGTTTGTCTCCCCCTGTTACTCATTTGATTTTTCTGGATGTTTTTTTGGAAAAGCAAATAAATGTCATAAAGAGGCAAAAAGTGGGTGGGTTAGCTAGATTAGTTCATTTTAATTCTGAAATCAAAATTGCTATCTATAGAACTAGCGTCCACTTAAAATCAACTACACGAAGCAAAAATCATTGAGATATATATGAAATACATGTTTGTGTTACGAGTAGTAGGTAGATCATAGATGTTTATATACGTGGTTACCATCAGTGCAAAGTCCAAGGGTTCTATTTGTGATAATCTTCATTGGCCACTTGGAACTCACCCATGCATCCATATTTGATTTAGGGTTGGATTTGTGTGTATATGGTAGGTGTATGACTCTAATGGGAAATATACTACAAACCCTAACCGCCGTAATTTAATCGAAAAGCTCAAAAATATCAGGATGGCAAAATGATAATCTTCTAGTCCTAAAGGTAAAACCTAGTTTGAGGTTGAATTTTAGTCTTGAATGTAAGATTTTTTCTCAGCCTCTTATATTTATAATTTTTATCATAATTAATTTGTCTAATTTATAAACTAATGAATAATATAATATTACACCATATTTTAGAGGGATCATGCAACATATATTATAATTAAGTAACATTACTATAGAAATTGCGATACATAACCGTTGTTAATTGCTATATATCATGGTTTCAAATCGACATAGATGCCGGCGCTATAATATTCCGGTTCCAGACCGTTATATATTACAGAGATATTATAATAATTATAATATAACACTCGTTATATATGGAGGTTTGGGGAGGCCTTCATTTTCTTATTGTTGTGATAATAATTAAGGGGTACACGTAAACAACCATCACCATGTGTATATATGTATGTATATATGGTAATGCTGGCATGATACGTTATTTATTTAGTAATATGATATGAACCATGACCTTTAATAAACGTAATAATGGTTTTACGTAGACAACTGTTATTACATAAGTACATAAATAACGGTTTATAAAAAAACAACCGTCAACATTTTTATAATACATTTTGGCTTTTATATCATAACCGTGATATATGGATATTATACTCTTCAAGTAAGAGTTTCATAGCTAGTTGAACTCCTCTCTCTCTCTCTCTCTATAATAGAACAATAATACCTCAGACACCTTGTGGTTGTGCAATTTGACATTGATCAAAGACATTAGGTTTTCTTGGCATATTTTTGTTTCAACTCCTTTTCCCATCTTTTCTATGGCGGGAAAACCTACTAAGTGGATAATTGAGGATGATTTTGATATTGATCTATTTTGATAAATTTATATGTATTGAGATGATAAACCCTCTTGTAGAACCCGATGAAATCTATAGGTGCACACAAACGTAAAAGTCTTAAACATGATGTTTGTCATTTATCACGTCATCATAATATTCATTTAATTTGTGCACAACAATATATACAGATCAGATCGCGGTGATATGGTTGATTAACTAGGGCCAATCCAAAATAATTTGCTCATCAATAAAAAACAAAACTTATAGGCAGAACACTGCCATTAACTACCATGATTAAGATATATAACAAAGACAGTTTAATATAATCATTTTCAAACTATATTCAAAATTAGATTATTTAAAATAGAGTTAAGGGGCAAAAATATGCATAAGCTTTTATCCAAAGTGCACTTAGAGTCATATACTGTTTGGAGTTGCAAAAATACCTATGAACTTAAAAAATTAGAGCAAAAATGACACTTTAACGTTAAAAGAGACTAACATCTATTTATGACAATTTGAAAGTACTAAAATACCCAGCTAAAAAAAACCCCTCTCTTATAGAAATTGAACTAGAAATCAACAATTAATAAAACGTGAGAAGTCCAGGCCCTAGTACAGAAATCATCCCGTCCTCACTCCTTGCCAAATATCTCTTAATTTACTGATGTTTGCATAATTTAGGGCCTATAGAATCGAGGACCAGAACAAAGCTATGTGAATCTGAGGGAAGTAGAGTCAAATCGCAGAAACAAGATCGCAAATTCGAACCACAGAAACACGATCAAAGAAAGGAGTTTGATGCGATAGCGAAGTTGTACCAAAGAAACATGATCGCATAGGGGAATTCGACTCCCTAAGTACCAGTAAAGGAAAATGAAATCCTATGAGTTTCCACCTCTGTTTGGAACGTTGCGATGGAACCAGACAAACAAGGGAGCGTTCCGAAAAAGTAGAAGCCCCCAGCCAAAGAACAGTGCGGTGGGTCAGAGGAGGAAGAATCTGGAATCAGTCACCATGCTAAGATGATGACAGACTCAGATCTACAAAGAATAAAACGCACAACCCAATCGGACCTACAAGATGTTGGAAGAGACGAGAATCTTCACTTTTGCTAGTGAAGGATAGTTGTTAATGTCGCTGTGAGGACGTCGCCGCCACCATCACCGGCATCCAAGAAGACCATGTAATACCCTGAAGACCCTAACTAACATAAATGATATATTTGGATAAATTTTTTTTGGAGAGTATATTGTCTCTAAATTTGTAATTTGATTATTATAAATTTATGAGCAATTTCTCCTTGAGATTTCATTTAGGGATCATAACATACCCTAAAATAAATTTTAGTAAATGAATACTAAAAATACAAAGGTGAATATGTGGTGTCAAATTTTCTAAATCTTATTAGGAATCATAAAATATCCTAATATTATTATAATTAAGTATATGTTATAAAAGTGAAGAAATATAAAGTAAGAACAAGTGAAGGTAGAGATTCAGGAGAGAATGAGAGAAGGAATTCTTATTCCAGTGTGTATTCAATCGTTACAGAAGACCTCTATTTATAGAAGAAAAATGGGTCCTTAAGTGTAATTTCTATCTCTCGGGTCATAAGAGGTAATTTGCTCGGACGAAAATTTCTTCACCGCTTCACCGCCTTCACGTGAAGAGAAGAAAATTTGTGACCGTGGGTCCCACATGTTTATAATATAATATGTCGGTACATAATATGGGATCAATGGACATCCACATAATTAATATATTTATAACACTCCCCCTTGGATATCCATTATGAATATGCCTCATTAAAAACTTTAACTAGGAAAAACCCAGTGGGATAAGAACCTAGCCAAAGAAAATAGTACATCATTCATTGATACACTTTCTAATCCGCTCATTAAAAACCTTTCTAGGAAAACCCAAAGGTGGGACAAAACCTAGATAAGGAAAAAGAGTACAACATATATTAACTCCCCCTCTTAATAACATCAGTTTTACTCCCCCTGATGATAACATTACTTTCAATGTCTTTTGAACACATCTTCCTTTCAGTTGCCACTTGACAACATCGTTAAGATTTACGAATCTTCGAAGACCAATATTAAATACAAGCTTTTCAAAGATTGTACTTGGAAGTGATTTGGTAAACAAATCTGCTAAATTTTCACTTGAACGATTTCTTGAATATCTATTTCACCATTCTTTTGAAGGTCATGAGTAAAGAAGAATTTTGGTGAAATATGCTTCGTTCTATCACCCTTGATATATCCTTCTTTAAGTTGAGCAATACATGCAGTATTATCTTCATACAGAACTGTTGGAACCATTTTTCCTGAAGATAAATCACAAGTTGTTTGTATATGATGTATTACCGACCTCAACCATACACATTCTCGACTTGTTTCATGCATTGCTAGAATCTCTCCATGATTAGATGATGTGGCTGATATAGTCTGTTTCATAGATCGCCATGATATAGCTGTACCTCCACATGTAAATATAGCCTTTGTTTGTGATTTACCATCATGTGGATTAGACAAAAATCCAAAGCATCAAAGCATAACCAATCAGTTCATACTTGGATACATTTGAGTAATATAACCCCATGTCCATAGTGCCTCTGAGGTAGCGTAAAATTTGCTTTACTCCATTCCAATGCCTTTGAGTAGGTGAAGAACTATATCTTGCTAATAAGTTTACAGCAAATGATATATCAGGACGTGTATGATTAGCAAGATACATTAGTGCTCCAATAGCACTGAGATATGGTACTTATGGACCAAGTAGATCTTCTTCACCTTCTTCATTAATTATTCTAGGTCGAAATGGATCTTTATCCACTTTCAAATACCTTACAATCATTGGAGTACATAATGGATGTGACTTATCCATATAAAATCGCTCTAGGACCTTCTTTGTATAAGTTTCTTGATATACAAAGACCTCATTCTTTAAATACTCAATTTGTAATCCAAGACAAAATTTTGTTCTTCCCAAATCTTTCATTTCAAATTCTTTTTTCAAGCAATTAATTGCTTTTTGAAGCTCTTCAGGAGTTCCAATAATATTGATATCATCAACATAAACGACAATTATAGAAAATTCTCTTCTGATCTTTTCATAAAGATACATGGGCATATCGGTCATTTCTATACCCTTCTTTCAACAAATATTTCGAAGACAATTATACCACATGCGCCCGATTGTTTCGGCCATATAGAGACTTATTTAACTTTATTGAATATTGTTCTTGAGAATTTGAATTAGATGCATCTTTGGCATCTTAAGTCCTTCAGGGACTTTCATATAGATATCACTATCAAGTGATCCATATAAATAGGCAGTCACAACATCCATTAAATGCAGATCAAGACCTTCATTTACTGCCAGACTGATTAAATAACGAAAAGTAGTTGCATCCACTCTTTGGTGAATAAGTTTCTTCAAAATCAATGCCAGGTCTTTGTGTGAAGCCTTGGGCTATAAGACGTGCTTTATATCTAACAATTACACCCTTTTCATTTCTCTTTCGTACAAATACCCATTTGTATCCAACTGGCTTTACATCTTTAGGTGTTTGGACTACAGGTCCAAATACTTTTCGTTTTGCCAATAAATTCATTTTCGCATTAATGGCATCTTTCCATAGGGCCAATCCTTTCTTTGTTGACATTCCCTAATAGATGTTGGCTCATAATCCTCATTATTATTCATTACATCATTTGCTATATAATAAGCAAATACATCATCAACGTTGACGTCATTTCAATCCCATCGGATTCCATTCATAACATAATTTATTGAGATCTCATTATTTTCACATGTTTCAGGTACCTGAGTCTCTTCTGAGACTTCATTATTCTCTTCTATAGATAATACCTCTTCATGAGGTAGCTCTTCTAGAGCTATAAATTTTCCTTGATTATCCTCAATTTGATCATCTATATTCTTAACTCCTTTTCTTTTCCGAGGATTTTTATCTTTTGAACCGATAGGCCTTCCACGCTTTAAGCATGTTTCAGATTTGTTCATAATAGATTGACCTTGTCCTTCAGGGACATCAATTCGAATAGGAGCATTAACAGTTGGGACATGTGACTTTGTCACCTTTTTTGGGTCAGTAAATGCTTCGGCATTCGATTAGCTAAATTACGTAAATGAATTATCTTCGAACTTCTAGTTCACATTGTTTTGTACGAGGATCAAAATGAGCCAATGATAATTCATTCCAGCTAATATCTTTTCCCAACTGCTTATTTTCTCCCCCCAATGTTGGGAAAACTGATTCATTAAAATGACAATCGGCAAATCGTGCCGTAAATAAATCTCCTGTTGAGGGTTCTAAATATTTTATAATTGAAGGAGATTCATACCCAACATATATTCTCATCCTTCTTTGAGGACCCATTTTGGTCCGTTGTGGTGGTGATATTGACACATATCCGCACACCCAAAAATATTTATATGGGAAATATTAGGTTCTTGACCAAAAACCATTTGTAAAGGGGAAACTTTTAGATAACTTGTTGGCCTGATACGAATTAATATTGCTGCATGCAAAATGGCATGGCCCCAAGCAGAAAATAAGAGATTAGATCTCATAAGTAAGGGCCTTGCAATAAATTGCAATCGTTTAACTAATGATTTTGCAAGTCCGTTTTGGGTATGAACATGTGCTACAGGATGTTCAACATCAATTCCAAGGGACATACAATATTCATTAAAAGCTTGTGAAGTAAATTCACCAGCATTATCAAGACGTATTTTCTTGATGGGATAATCAGGGTAATGTGCTCTTAATCTAATCAATTGAGCAAGCAACATCGCAAATGCCAAATTACGAGAAGATAATAAACAAACATGCGACCATTTAGTTGATGCATCAATTAAAACCATAAAATACCTAAATGGTCCGCATGGTGGGTTTATCGGCCCACAAATATCTCCCTGTATCCGTTCTAGAAATGTGAGAGACTCACTTTCTATTTTAATTGTTGAGGGGCGAATAATTAATTTTCCTTTTGAACATGCTACACATGAGAAATCATGAGATTGTGGAATTTCTTTACACTTTAAGGTATGTCCACATGAATTCTCAATTATTTTTTGCATCATAGATGACCCGGGATGGCCTAACCGGTCATGCCAAACATTAAACATATCTTTATCAATATTCTTGTTTTACCATAACATTTGTTTCAATTGTCGATATTTGTATAGTACAAACCAGGAAGATAACATTGGTGATTTTTCTAGAACACCTTTTTCACCAAATCTAACAAAAATAATTTGTAGATATTCCTTATTCTTCTCATTTATAGTCTCAATATGATATCCATTCCTGCGGATATCCTTAAAACTTAATAAATTTACGTGAGACGTAGAAGAATATAAAGCATCATTAATAACAAATTTCGTCCCTTTGGGTAATATTATAATTGCTCTTCCGGAGCCTTCAATCAGTTTTGTATTACCCACTATAGTATTGATGCTTGCACTACTTATTGTTAGATGTGAAAAATATTTCTTCTCTTTAAGAATTGTATGTGTTGTAGCACTATCAATGAAACACATATCTTCATTCTTGTGTTCAATATTTGTAATTTCCATAATCTTCATCAAATAGAAACGAAATGTATTAAAACATATTTTAATAATAATCTCATAATATATAAAACATAAACCACATATTAAAAACATTATTCTTATTATACATTCAACCAAACATTTTTCAGTAAAACTCTTAATAATAATCTCATAATATATAAAACATAAACCACATATTAAAAAAATTATTCTTATTATACATTCAACCAAACATTTTTCGGTAAAACTCGCCACCTCTAAGTGTGCCATAGCATCACTTTCATTAGGCTCATTGGCATCATCATTCTTACGTGCCTCATCATGATTTTCATTATATTCAACATTATTCACACTCTTTTTCATGGAGGCATGATACAATTTTACTAGATGCTCAGGTGTACGACAAGTTCGTACCCAATGTCCCTTCATACCACACCGGAAACATAGGTTCTCAACAACCTTTGAAGGGCGATAAAATTGGTTCTCAGCAACCTTTGAAGGACCACCCCTGTCATTCTTCTGTCCTTCATTATTTATCTTTTTCTGGTGGGTATAAGGATTATAATAAGTATTTCTTCCACCATGATAACGGTAATTACCGCGACCTCTTCCACGGCCACACGTCCCGTCCACGACCACGTCCGCGACCATTATTATATACACTCACATTCACTTCAGGGAATGAAGCAGATCCAGTCGGACGATTTTCATGATTTTTCAATAATAACTCGTTATTCTGCTTGGCTACTAACAAACATGAGATTAAATCAGAATATTTTTTAAAACTATTTCCTTTATATTGCTTCTGTAAGAGTATATTCGTAGCATGAAAAGTAGTAAAAGTTTTTTCTAATAAGTCCTCATCAGTTATTTTTTCACCACATAATTTCATCTGAGAACTTATTTTAAAAACTGTTGAATTATACTCACTTACAGACTTAAAATCTTGTAGCCTAAGATGCATCCAATCATAACGAGCTCTAGGTAAAATCCTTTGTTTTTTGATGATCATACCTATCTTTTAAATTTGTCCACAATTCAAATGGATCTTTTACCGTTAAATATTCGCTTTTAATCCTTCATGAATATGGTGGCGAAGGAAAATCATTGCTCTTGCCTTATCTTTTCGTGATACATCATTTTCAGGTAAAATTGTATTTCCAAGGTCCATCGCATCAAGATGGATTTCAGCATCCAGAATCCATGATAGATAATTTCTCCCGGTGATGTCAAGAGCACTAAACTCAAGTTTGGTAAGGCTCATTGGTCATGACTAAAAATAATAATAATAATAATTAGAATTAATATAGCAATAAAGTAAATGCATAAATTTTGTATCATAAATATTAAATAGCAATAAATATTAACAGCAATATAATTAAATACCAGTATCATAAATATGTTAGCAAGCAATAAAAGAAAATAATTTGAATATTAAATCATGACTTAGGTTAGGAGGTTTAACCCCAAGTAGGTGTCGAAATTAATAACAATTATAAGATATAAATAAAAGTAAATGTTAATAACATAAAAGTAAAAGTTATGTTAGTAACATAAAAGTAAATTGCTGAATTATAAATATGTTAGTAACATAAAAGTAAATAACTGAATCATAAATATGTTAGTAACATAAAAGTAAATTCTTGAATCATAAATATGTTAGTAACATAAAAGTAAAAGTTATGTTAAAATTAGTAACAATAACAATAAACAATATGAAAATAATTAAATCAAGGATGAATAGTAAAATACTATTCAAATAAATAATCTCCAATCTTATACATGGAACCCAATGTTTAAAACATTCGGTAAAAATATATGCTTTTAATTCCATGTTGTTAAGATCATCACAGATCAATATAATGAACATATAAAGAAATCATTAAAAGATGATACGAATAAAAATGATTAAAAATGAATAGTAATGAATAGTAAATAATCTCAAATCTTAGCCATAAAACCGATGTTTAAAATAATCGGTAAAAATATAATTTTAATTCAATATAATGGCTTCGATTATCCCAGATAGATTAAATGAACATAAAAGTAAACGATATCATTCAAGAAACAATCGTACCTTCGTTAGAGCACTTTCGTGCTGATAACGTGTTATAAAAGTGAAGAAATATAAAGTAAGAACAAGAGAATGTAGAGATTCAGGAGAGAATGAGAGAAGGAATTCTTATTCCAGTGTGTATTCAATCGTTACAGAAGACCTCTATTTATAGAAGAAAAATAGGTCCTTAAGTGTAATTTCTATCTCGGGTCATAAGAGGTAATTTGCTCGGACGAAAATTTCTTTACCTGCTTCACCCGCCTTCACGTGAAGAGAAGAAAATTTTTGACCGTGGGTCCCACATGTTTATAATATAATATCTTAGGTACATAATATGAGATCAATGGACATCCACATAATTAATATATTTATAACAGTATAAACTTAATTATATCATTTTAGCAATAAATCATCAAAGGATGGCAAAATCAATTAGAGAAAATTAGCAACAATTATTAGGCAACTAAATTTGCAATAATTGAGGTATTTTAGTAATTTTCGAAATTGATTCATAATTAATTTTAAAATGTCATAATTAAGAATATATCAACTTAATTAATATCCAAAGGATATTTAAAAGCTAAGATTAGCATATAAGGAGATTTTAATCATCAAGATTAATTTAGAAACCTATCAAAAATTGGCATATAAGACTAATAACCCCTAAAACACTATATTAGCAATATTTAAGTAATGATTAATTAATTTCCCCTTGATTAAATTAAGTGGCGAAAAATAGTAATTAAAAGGGTTAAGAAATTTTATTAATCCTTAATCCTAAATCACTAACTAATATCACTATTAGTGTTTAGATTTTTCCAAACCAAATCAAAGGCTTGGATTAAATTTAATAAAGCTAATCTAAAGGCTCTAAATTGGATTTCATAAAGCATAATCCATGTGAAATTAAATCCACCAATGAGGGGATTTCTTCTAGATGATTTAATAAGTATTAAAACACAAAATTTAAGAGAAAAGAGGGAGTCTTATACGGTCTTGAAAAAAATCTGAATTAGGAATTGAAGTAATTAAATAAAAGATGCTCAAATAAATCAAATCTAGATGTTTTAGGGAACAAATGCACATGGTGTATTAATTGAAGAGTTGAATATTGGGGAGAGAAGGAGAGGGGGTCGTGTATTTGCAAGGAAGAAGAGAAGAGAAAGTTAAATATCTAGATATTAACTCTAAAAATGTCATTATCAAATTAATTGCAAGAGGACTTTGGGGTCATTGATGACATAAGCTTGTGTAATAAAGTGATTAATGTTTAATTAAGTAAATGGTAAGATAAGAACCATTAGGATAAATTCTAGACACAAGTAAATGAGAACCGATAGAAAATAAATCATATCTTGGAATCCATGAACTAAGTAACAAATATAAGTAGATATTATGAATAAGCAAAATTCAAGCTTGAACAAAATGGTTTCAAAAGTGATTTTGGTAAACTTATGAGATTCATATTATTGTGAAAAACAAAGTTTGAAAATACCATAAATCAAGTAATAAAATTGTGATTCCAAGAGTATAAGTGAATCCTCAAGGAAAATACCAACTTACACCTAACTAAATTAGGATTTGGGATTGGAAGAAAGATGAAGAGAGTTGAGAGGAGAGAAGGACAGTTTGTGAGAGTGTGAGAGAGAGTGGAAAACTTGATTCAATTTGAGTTTGGAATCCACCAATAAGGAGAGCCTAGGAAATGCTATAAATCGGGCCCTTAGCCCTTCATAATTCTTCACCAATTCACAAAGCAAGAACAAGCCTATAGTGGTATAAATATAGAGAGAAAGTGAGAGTGAGAAGCTCTAGGAAAGAAGGAGCAAAGTTCTAGGTAAGTTCTTCAGCTCTAACTTTGAGTTTTGTAGCTTAGATATTGTTTTGATTCATAATCTTCCAATTATATTGTTATTTTTGTGTTTTTATAGTTATAATTAGCTTTATTTCGAAAAAATGATGAAGAAGAAGTTATAGCAAAATTTTTGGAAGATTATGGTCAAAGTAGCGAAGCTCTGGCGAAATTTTGTCAGTTAGCGACTCCCGGAATCAATTTCATAAATGCTGGTATCTTATGTTGAAGATGAAATGAAAAAATTCTGAGAAAATTTATGTTGGAATTAGACATATAGAGCTTTCCAAATATACCTATAGCAAGTCATTTTGAGTTTTGTGCTAGGAGATAAAAATGTTCAAAGTTAGGCTATATTTTCTGGAAAATTCTGGGCAGAGCATGGAAATACAAAAACTGGGAATTGTTTATGAAATCTGGGCAAGAACAAATAATGTTTCCTAAAATTAGACATCCTAAGGATTCTGAGGAATTTTACGGATCCTCGTTTCGAGTTCTGTGGAATTAGTTATGATTTTTCAAAGTTAGGCGAAAAATCAGCATTTATTGAGTAAATAAGTGTTTTTACGGAAATAAGGTGAAATTAATTGGAAATAATTAATCCAGGGGTAAAATGGTCATTTGAGACTAAGATATTTATTAGAATATTAATTGTGAATTAATAGAGACGATATTAACCTTATAGGATATCCGGGATCACTGTTTGATCATCTAAACATACCGAAAAACGTCAACGAAGGTACGTTCGTGACGTACAGTAACACTAACTCTGATGCTTGTGATATGCTTATATATGATTGCTGTGATCCTATACTGAGACTCTGTCTTAGTTGTTTTTGATACAATCATGAGTATACGGGTTATGGTTTTGATAACACGTTGAGAGTTTTCCTAGCGCTGAGGACACGACTGTACATCGTGGCACTGGTAGATCGTGCAGACTGGGATAACAAACATACTGCAGGGGCTATGTATTGTTATTGCCTTACATATTTGATTATTTATTACCTACATCTGTTATGGGCTTTTGTAGTGATTTTTGTGAAAATGTTATGAATACCTGTCATACATATATTGTTTACATAAGCATGAGGTTAACAGTTACCTGAGGTCCGATGGGCATTGGACCTCAGTCTTAATTAATAGTCAGGGAAGGATCATGGATCCGAGAAGGCACCGATAGATGGAACCCTAGAAAGACGCCAAGGGACGGAGCCGTGAGGAGGCATCGATCAAAGTAAAAGCAGAAAGAGGGATAACAGAACCTACGTTATGGCATGAATCTAATAAGGTTACTTCATATCATTTGGTGCTTAAACTAGAAAGGGTCGTCTATGTGGTTCAGTCAATCAGTCGCCGTAAATACTCGGGGAGACTTCCACCAGACTTTACCCAGCTTGGCCAAATGCGATGATTTAACTGAGTTAGGTTCTATGCCCCCAAGTCTACCTAAGGCTTGGTTGAAGATGATATAGTTACATGTAAAGAGTTGTAATTATAAAGTTTTGTATTATTGTATCACATGAATATTCCTTCGGGAAATTTGTAATATATCAGTATACGTCAGGCATCAGTATATGTTTGAGCATTTTATATCATGCTCTCTGTTTCCGCAAAACGCTGAGTTGTAGCACCTCAAACTCTGAAAATTTTTATAAAATCACGTGTCACCGGCACGATTTATGCTACAGAATTTGGGGTGTTACAGACCATGGGGAGATGAAGGAATGAAGGACAGAGAGTTAGCGGAGCAAAGATCTTAGGTAGGGATGTCCAAAAAAACCGGGTAGTCCAGATGGTCCGGTCTGACCCGACCCGGTTTCTGGAAAAAAACTTGGTCTAGGACCATATGAGGTGGACCGGACCGGACTAGTCTGCTCGGGTCAGATCGGACTTCGGTCCAGGGGCTAAGACCCCCTGGACTGGTCTGATCTGGCTCGACATATATATATTTAATATATATTTTTTAAAAATCACAACTTAACCTAACCCTTTGTCATTCTTTATGATTCTTCATCACTCATTAGTGAGTCTTCTTCTTCGGCCAAAAACATATCCAGAGTCTTCTTCCCTTTTTAGTCTTCTTCTTCAGTCTGGCCCGATAGAATGTTGTTATTTTTTATTTTTGTTCAATGTTATTAGAGATTCTTATATGTGTATGATTGGATTTAAGATGTTTGCATGTTTGTATGTTTAATTATTGGTCCAAAGAAGTGGGAAAAAAACTTAAAAAAATGAAACAGGTCCTGGACTGCCGGGCCAGTCCAGGCAATCCACTGGACCGGTCTGGTCCAGCCCGAGCTCTGGCTGGCTTGTCCAGCTCGAGGTCCTTCCTGGACCAGACCTCGGGTTGACCCCCAACCCGGTCTAGTTTGGTCCATGGACATCCCTAATCTTAGGGAAGGACATCAAAGGAATTTGCAAAAGGTAGACATTTTATTTTTATAATGTGGGTCCACTTACAGAAGTTAGGCTCCTGTAACGGCATGGTCATTTTTGCTCCGATTTTGTAACCTCACGAGTATTTTTGCAACCCTAAAAAGCATATGGAGCTGGACGCACTTTAAGTAAAAGTTCATGTGTATTTTTTACATTTATTCCTATAAAATATTTTAATATCTTTCCATATAAACATTTAGAATTTTGAAAGTATAACTTATTTCAATTGGTAAAAAATATATATATCTTATTTCCCAATATTTTTCATTATCTTCTGATAATCCATTATTAATAAAACTTTTTCAACCCAATTAGATTATTAAAATAATCTAATTCAAAATATCGTTTAAAAGTCAACTTTTATCTTTTCAAATCTACATTATTATACACCTGGTCATTTTTCTATCCATATCTTTTGAGCTTTTAGATGAAACTAGCTCAAGCCTGCGTGATGTGTGGGTAAAAGGTCATGTATTTATTAATATGTTGTTATATAAAAAATCACTTGGATCTTTTGGGGTAGTAATCAAAATATTTACTAAATATTTTGTACCTGGCTCCCCCATTATTAATTTATAAAATATCGTGTAACTAAATATTTACTAAATATTTGTATTTACCTCCCCCATTATTAATTTACAAAATATTGTGTAACTACTTCTCCATTATATTGCATGGGTGAGAGGTTAGATATTTACTAATCTGTTGTTATGTAAAAAATCACTTAGATCTATAAGGAAATAATCAAAATGTTAAAATAAATATTTACTAAATATTTTGTACCTACCTCCCCTATTATTAATTTACAAAATATTGTGTAACTACTTTTGCCATTATATCGCTCTAGTAACTAAGAGGTCATGTGTTTATTAATATGTTTTTATCATTGTTGTCAAACTCGCAAGTTGACACTCCAAGATTACCGTTTTTAGTTTCTAGCTTACTAAATCGAGTCGAGTCACTGGTAAATTCGTGATCATTGTAAACTCGGTTAAACTCACGAGTTTATACACCGAGTTTACCGTTTTCACGTTTCTAGCTTACAAAACCATGTTAACTCACACTTAAACTTATATTAACTTTTTTGGTTTGATCATGTTTAACGGTCTTTAAATATAAGTTTTATAGAAATTTATTTGTTAAATATGGTAAATTTTGAATGTTGATGGATTTAATTTCAATTATTTGGATTTAAAATATATTTAAATCAAATTGTTATCATTTTTTTTATATTTAAATTATTTATATACACTATTAAAACATATTTAATAGTGAAAGTAAACTCTTACGAGTTTACAATTCGAGTTCACAATGCGAGTTTACGTCATTGGCATGAGTTTATTTAAGGGAAAATCTTTTTCATGGCCCTTTTTGGAGTAAAAATCCCAAAAAAGGCCCGCAAAAATATGAAATCCCAGAAAAGGCCTTAGGGCATTTTTAGGGATTTTCAGAATCTCCATTAGTTGTTAATGAGGCTAATATAGTTGTTAACGAGGTACTGATATAGTTGTTAAATGGGCTGATTTAGTTGTTAGAAAATTGTTGTTAATAGGGCTGATTTAGTTGTTAATTAACAACTATATCAGCCCCGTTAACAACTCACGTAAGATTTTGAAAATCTCAGAAATGGATTTCAAATTTTTGAGGGTCTTTTTTGGGATTTTTACTCCAAAAAGGGGCTTGAAAAGGATTTTCCCTTTATTTAAACTCGTGAGTTTCAGAACCTTGGTTGTTATGTAAAAAACCACTTAGGTTTATAAGGGAATAATCAAGATATTAAATTAAATATTTACTAAATATTTTACACCTACCTCCCTCATTATTAATTTACAAAATATTGTGTAACTACTTTCCTCATTATATAGTGGGAGTGAGAGGGAAGTATTATTAATATGTTGTTATGCCTTAGATATTTAAGAGAATAATTAAAATATTAAATTAAATATTTACTAAATATTTTGTACCTACTTCTCCCATTGTTCTCCCTCAATATTAATTTACAAAATATTGTGTAACTATTTTCCCGTTATATTGCGGGATTGAGAGGTCAAGTATTATTAATATGTTGTTATGCCTTAGATCTTTAAGGGAATAATTAAAATATTAAATTAAATATTTACTAAATATTTTGTACCTCCTTCTCCAATAGTTAATTTATAAGATAGTATGTAACTATTTTCCCCATTATCCATTTTTTTTATATAGATTAGGATTGCGATTCTTGGTCCATCCAAATTGCGTAGCTACCTGATGTTGAAAGTACTACTCTATTATATATATAGAGACAAGACAAGTAGCTTAGAAACTCCCACGTTGAAGAATCTATGACCGATCACAATGTTGAATTTCATAGCTTTTAACTTGATGCCACCTGCTTAATAAAAAATAGGAGAGGAACCATCAGTTTGAGCAATATGGGATTTCCACTAACACTGTTCACATAGCTTGTTCGTGTGTCACAACAATAAATTATTACATTATTATATAGATTATTATATTATTACATAGATTATTGTAGGATTATAATCTAAAATAACGAAATTTCAAATTAGCACAAAAGTGCAACAGATTTTGATTAGAAATGGAAACTCCTTGGCAAAGAATTTAGTGACAGAATTTTAGCGGCAGAAAATTTCTGTTGCTAATTTCATTGTTAAAAATGACCATATGGTTGGCCGTTGAAATAGTTTTCTTTAGTACTTCTAGTTTTAACTTCTTTTCTCTTTTATCTTTGATTCTGTTGAAATTTTATTCTAAATGAAATACACAAATTTTGATTTTTAAAGATGGCACAAAGTATATAACAAAAGAATATTTTATTGATTAAATTTTTTGAAATATTTCAAGTGTTAGCTATTGGTTGGACTTTGGGTCCAGATCTACCCTTGATGGGTCATGTTATTAGATTAAGAAACAATTAGTCTTATCAAATAAGAAACAAATCAACATTAATTATGGATTTGTTAATTAAGAAATAAGTTATTGTTTATTATAAAATTAATCAATTTGCTAATTATATAACTTAAAGGGCCTAGTAAGTATGAATGCACATAACTTCATTATTAGTGGTATTCTTATACCTTTTATAAATTGAACGTGCCTCTCTCAGTTAAACCCCATTCTTGTCGTTGAACTATCTGACAATCTCTTCTATCGATGATCCCTGGTATGGAAGTCTCTTCCCTCTCTTGTATCGAGTTTCAATCGCGTGAGCTAATCACGATTGCCGAGATGGGTAAAGACAGCATTAGGGGTGGGAATAGGTCAGGCCCCTATCAGGCAGCCTACAGACTGGCCTATTTAGGGCCTGCTCAGACCTGGCCTATTTGTTAAAAAGGTCAGGCCAAGGCCTATTTAAAGGCCTGAATATGTAAATAGGCTAGGCCTATTTTGTTAAGGCCTGACTTGTAGGCCTTCAGGCCTGGCCTGTTTATATATTAAATAAATATAAATATAATTATATAATATAAATAAGATAATATTTATCTTTTCTCATTCTTATATTATAATTTCAAGATATATTTATATATGTGAATGGATATTCTTTCAAGATTACTTGTGGGAGGGGGCCATTTGCTTGCTGTAGTGAATCAACGTTACGGAAACCACCAATCGGTGTACAACATTTGGGTGATGAAAAAATATGGCATCGCCGAGTCATGGACAGAGTTATTCAAATTTCATCATAGTCATTATGGGGGCATATCAAATATATTAGCTCTAACTAGAAGTGGAAAAGTGGTCATGCGCCTTTTTGATGGAGCTATAGTTTTAGTTGATCCAATTAAGGAATTGGTGGAGCCTATAGCACATCCAGCATATTGTAATACTTATGTTGGATCTTATGTTGAGAGTTTGTTTCTCATAAACAAAGAACCTAGTGTTTTGTCTTTTTAACATTATTGAAAGACATATGTTTTGGTTTATACTTAATTTCTTGTTCTCCTGAGCTCATATTCTTTACCCAACCAGTTATGGTGATTAAGTTTTGTGCTACCGACAAAGTTTCTCTCTCTTTCGTAAGGGTCTTCTCTCTCTTTCGTGAGGGTTAGTTAGGTTCCTGGTGTACCGGTCCGGTGGTCGTCTATTTGAGCGATGACCACCATCTTGGTTTCTTTCTGTTCTTAGTCTTCTTTTCTTTTCTTTGAGTGGGTGCTTGTTTATCTATGTTATTTGGTCTCTTTTTTTTTTTTTTTTTTGGTTTTGTGTGTGTGTGAGGGTGTGCTCATTGGTGTTGTGGAGGCATGGAGGTTGGGCAGAGCAGTAGTGCTGGGGTAAAGAGAGAAGTTGTTTTGAACTTGGAGTCGAAAACGGATAAACAGGGGGGGTACCTTTGTTGGAAAAAATTTATCTGATAAGAACCTTAACGTTCCGACGATAATCACTATGGTAAGAAAAGGGTGGCAACTAGGGGAGGATGATATGGAGGCCCATGAGCTGGATCGCAGCAAGCTTACTTTCTTGTTCCGTTTCAGGGACTCTAAAGATTTTCTTCGCATTCTCAGGGGCCGCTCGTGATGTATTCAGGGTCATATCCTAAACCTTCAGATGTGGGAAGAGTGTATGACATTGAAGGATATCAATTTCGATGAAGTGCCTTTCTGGGTGCAGTTCCATGATCTCCCGCTGGAAGCTTTTGATGATAGCAATGCTAAAATACTTGGAAATGTTGTAGGGGACTTGGTCCTGTTTGAGAGACCGAATGTGGATGGTAGATTTGGAAGAGGTTTTATTTGGGTACGAGCTTTAGTACGTCTGAATGCCCCTTTGATATCCGGCTTCTGGGTTCCACGAAAGGGGAAAGAACCGGCTTGGGTCTCTGTCAAATATGAGAGGCTTCCGATCTGTGGCTATGCATGTGGAAGGCTCGGTCATGAGAGAAGGGCTTGCAAGTTTGATATTGTGAGTAAGGAAGCTGGTAAAGAAGGGCGTGGATTTGGCAGCTGGCTAGGAACCCCTGGTGTGCGAACGCTTGACGAGGTGGTGGAGGTATGCAGAGAGGGTTGGTGTGAGGCTTTGCCAAAGTCCTCTCAGACTTGTGCTGGCAGTTCACAGCGGAGTTGGTCGCCGTCGTCGAAGCAATTTTCTGGAGGCAGTGTGTATCCTAGGAATACGGTGTGTCAGGAGGTAGGTAGACTTGGCAATGATAGCGGTAGGCAAAGGGGGAGTGGGACGAGTCAGTTTATTTCGGCGGTTGGTACGGGCATTCGTGCGCAGGCTGGTCAGAAGGAGCAGGAGGAATTTAATGCACAGTAGGTTCTTCCCTCACGGGTTACGCCTTCAGCTTCGGTTTCTTGGGTTGATAGTCAATCTTTGGAGTCAAAGTGGGCCATGTAAATAGCCAGAGAACCCCTATTGGTTTTAAATAAGGATGATGGGCCTGTGGGTGTTGTGAGGATAAGCCTCCCTGGAGAAAAGACCGAACTCCCCTACCGTGTGGACTTCCCAAGTGAATCCGAAATTATTCCTGAGCCCATTTGCCCCCTCTTGGGGCTTTCACCTATTTCTGCAGTAGCGTTATCACTTAAGGGTTGCCAAATTAAGAGGCCCAACAAAGAGGAACTGAGCCCCGAGTGTATTAAACGACAAAGGCGTCTGTGTTTTGAAGACCCCATTATTCAAGGGGTGCCTGATCGTGTCTCTCAGCCGACTACCTTGCCCCCTGTTTCAGCGAAAAAGCAATCACCAATGAGACAACGGAAGAACGTCAAAGCTGTGAAGTCTCTTTTACATCAGAAGGGTGATGAAGCTATTTCGGCAGACAATAATGGAAGCTTGGACTCAGGTGAAATCGACTTCCCACCAAGCTGGATTACAGGTGATGAGGAATCTCCCATACCTAAATCTTCTTCTTCTCCTCTTAACGCCGGTGGTTGGAGTGGGACAACCACCGGTGCGCCATGAATGTTTTAGCCTGGAACTGTCAAGGTTTGGGGGTTGCCTTGACAGCCAGGAATCTGAAGGAAGAATGCTTCTGAAGGAAACCTCATATTGTTTTTCTAATGGAAACAAAGCAAAAGGCAAGTTATCTCAGGAAATTGCGTAGGCGTTGTGGCTTTACATAAGAGTGGCTAGTGAACCCAATTGGTAGAAGTGGTGGTCTTGCGATTTGGTGGACAGAGGCTATTCAGGTCAGCATCTTATTCTCTTCGCCAATATTATACATGCTCGTGTTGAATCCACTGTTCTGGTTACCCCTTCATATATCTCTTTCGTGTATGGTCCGCCCATTGAGGAAGACCGTCTTCTATGATGGCAGGAGATTACTCGTATTAGTCAAAACATTTGTGAGCCCTGGTTATGTCTATGTGATTTTAATGAAATTTTATCCCAGTCGAAGAAGCTTGGTAGGCCACCTAGAGTGTGGAGACGGATTTTAAATTTCAAATGCTTTGCAGCGGGGTGTGATTTGGATGATCTAGGCTTCCATGGTCCTCAGTTTACTTGGTGCAACAACAGATTAGACCAAGCCATTGTTTGGGAGCATATTGATCGAGTGTTTGCCAATCTCCATCTCAAGGATCACTACAAGAAAATTTGATTTTTGCTACGGAAAAAATCCGTAGCAAAAAAGGCTTTTTCCGTAGCAAAATCATTTTGCTACGGATTTTGTCCGTAGCAAAAAAGGGCGCCGCAATTGCGACAGATTTGGAAAAATCCGTCGCAATTGCGACGGATTACAAATGTCCGTCGCAATTGCGACGGATGCAAAAATCCGTTGCAATGTTAAAATTGTGACGAAATTAAAATCCGTCACAATTTTGCTACGGAAAAAAAATTTCCGTAGCAAATTTGAAAATTTGCTACGGAATAATTTTCCGTAGCAAAATCGAAATTTGCTACGGAATTTGCTTCCGTAGCAAAATTAATAATTTGCTACGGAATGATTTTCCGTAGCAAAATTATTAAATATTTTTTTTTTGTAATTTTTTTTAGTTTTTATTTATTCATTTTTTTAGAAAATTGAAAACAAAAAGTAGTGTGTCATAGATATATAATAACAATAAAAAAAGAGTTTACATAGCGAAAACAAAATATATATAATCCGTAGCAAAGAGCAAATACAAAAAAATAGTCTAAACAGCAGCATTGTGATCATCATCGTCACCGGCATGGTCATCATCACCAACATGGTCATCATCACCAGGAGTCGACCCGGAACCTCTATCTTTCAGAAGGGAAATGATTTGAAGCCGCATCTGCCTCATCATCTCCGTTTGCTGAGTGATCTCCTGCCGTATCATCGTCCATTCCTGATTCAACGCCTGCTTCATCACCTCTTGTTCTCGAATCATCTCGCCGCCTCATCATCTCTCGTTTCCGAGTCGCCCGCCGCTTCATCATCTCCCGTTCTCCCGGGTCATCCGTGTTGTTTGCTCCTCCACCAACGCCTTCATCTTCTTCGGCTCATCTACAAAATTGATTAGTACATTTATTATTTGTACTTCATTTGAATGGACAAGAGAATGAAAACTATCAATATCAAATGTATTATGTTTACCGAAGAAACCCCTCCAGGTGCCGAGATGAGGGGCGCTTTGTTTGCTTGATCGGGCCGGGCGAGACACCGTATCCAAAGACTCTCCCTTTCTTGTCAAATCCGCCGGTAGCCTCAAAGAACGAGACTCTCGTTATCGGATTGAGAGGATGAGGGGGTCGATCTCACGCTGCGAGGCTCTCTCCTCCGACCGCTTCTGAAAGTTTTCCTAGAAGCAAACAAATACATAACAAATAAGACATGTAAAATGAAATAAATATGGTGGTGCATAAAACAATTAATAAAGGTAATAAATGTCTAACCGCTATTTGTTGCGCCCTTGGGTTAATCCATTGCCTCTCACTCCCTTTAGGCGTCGGGAATGGGTCCGAAAGGTAAACCACTCAACCGATCTGTTTGGAGCTTCCCGGACTCTATCTCGCAAACGTAAATGATGACCTTAATTAATTACTTCAAAGTACAAAATATTGAATACGTAAATAGAAAATAACGTGTACTTACAACTTTGTGTCGATGATCACTAATTGATATGGAGCCGCCAGCATATGACGGTCCATCCATTTTGGCCCTATTTTCCTTATTTTTCGCACTTATGTTCTTAAACTTCTCATTGTTTTCCCAATTGCCCAATAATTCCTCTTTAGTCTCCTGTGGAAGCCAATCTGTCTTGCCTCTTGACCTTCTCAATGAATAGAGCTTTCGACGCAACAAAGCGCTGGCCCTGTGGTTATAAGCTTTTTTCAGTTTTCACGATATTCAGGCAACGTCATATACTTATCCTGAAAATCAATAACGAACAATTAGTGCTCCAAATTTTAAAAGTACTTAATTAACACGAACAAAACAAATAACTTACCAAGAACTCATCGAACCAAACATCTTGTTGCGTCACAGGAATCTCTGTCCACGTGGTCCAAGGGTGATTGTAATGACGGAATATTTGGGTCGAGATGAAAGTTGCCACCGGATTATCAGGCACAAATCTGAAAATAGAGGACATCATGCAAATATTAGCATACAAAACAATTAGAGAAGAAAATTGTAACATTATTGGTAACTTGACATGACTTACTCATTGCCATAAGGACAGATCCAAAGCATCCCTGTCGAAGGATCTGTTGAGCCCCAGATTGGTGTATCGGAGGAACTACCTTCTTCCCCGACGTGGCTCTGAGGCGACGCAGTATGCTAAGGAAGGAATGTGAAATATTGAAGATGTTTGTACATAGATGGCTTCAAGAAACTAAATATATGTAAATCAATCAGAAATGGTAAAGTAAACATGTTGTCTTCCTTGCTGTGGATCAGTGGGGGTAGACGGTGACGATGACATATCAAGTGGTGGGGAAGCGCTGAGCACTCTGCCTCCATAGGGAGCAGTTGGCGTCGCCCTACCCCCTCTTATAGGACGGGGTCGGGCTCGACCACTACCACGTCCACTACCTGAACGGCCTCCTAGATGCTCCATCTCTGAATCCTTATAGACATAATGTCAATATATATATATATATATATATATAAGATATTTACTAAATATGACAGTAGCGAAGTAACACAATATGTAGTATAACAGATCGTCATAAACAAAGAACTAAGACAAATCAACCGGACGATTCCTATTCATCGACATCTACTTGAATGTCTTCGTCTGAACTCTCATAGTCGTCGAACTCAGATTCACTATCAGAGAAGCTCATTTCTGCCTCATCCTCATCGTTTGATTTCTCATCGTCAATTTGTATAGGAATCAATTCTAACTCCGCACGAGAATCAAAGAGATTGCTTGGTACTTCGTCATCGAAGATGTTTATAGGCAGTACATGTTCCACATCAGCTTGGAACGGTTCAGCCATACTGTCATTTTTTTCCGGTTCTTTCGACTTTGGTATAATATTTTGTGCTTTGGTTTTAATAACTCCCGTCCACCCTTGGCGAGATGTAGGGTATGATGTATAGTAAACTTGTTCGCTTTGTTAAGCGAGGATGAATGGGTCATAACCAACCGTATATCTCCTTGTCTAGTGGATCTCAATATTTCCATGTTTGTCCACTTTTGTCCCACGTGGACTGTTATCAAACCACTCACATTTAAAAAGGGTCACCACCTTGTCCCACTGGTAACTCAACTGAATAATCTCAACTAACTTCCCGTAGTAGTCAGTCTCCACCCCGTCAACTTGGTCATCTCGACAACATACACCGTAATTGCAACATAGTGTACCTGCGTTCGCGTCAACAGTTGAAAATCGATACCCATTGATTATATATTTGTTGCATCGGGTAACTATAATTGCAGCTCTATAAGATAAACTCCACGCAACTTCATTGGGATCTGATGAATTTTCCAAGAAATAGGATCGAAACCATTTTGGAAACTCAGAATTCGTGAATTGATCAACTTGGGACACCGACATTGAAGGATTTTCCGATCGGACCCAATTAGAGAAGTAACTGTAACAAAAAACTAAAGTTAATACTTTAATACTTACCGTAATAGTAAAAAAAAAAAAAAACTTACTCTAGGTACTGGGCGGCCTCTTCACAGTTGTTTAGAATGTACCACTCCGCAACTCGCTTATCTCTTCCGTCAAGAGTTGACCTCCAACGTTTTCCCCACGACCGTGGAAAATTAAATATTGATTTTTGATCCCTCGTATCAACGGCATCATCGTTGCGAGGTACCCTTCTCCATCTTGACATCATTTCAGGGGGATAATAGTATGACGCAAATTTTGCGGCCTCTTCGACTAGATAAGCTTCAGCGATAGATCCTTCCGCATCTGTAAATCTTAAACATTTACATTTGGCACACGGACACCTGATCTCCCTACTTGAATTATTTGAATTCGCCAAAGCAAATTGGACGAACTCTTCCAAACCCGCGAAGAATGCTGTTGTTAGTTGTCTTCTATCAGTTAGATGATTGTACATCCAACTTCTATCACGGTTGCCTTCCATACTTCCTAGCTAGTCAGTTACTAACCTAATTAACATCTCAACATACCACAAATATATATAAGTCGCCTCTTATGCCTACCAATTGCCACTTAATCAAGAAAGTGAAAAACAAACACATGTATTGAACAAAGAACATATTCCAGCAAGCAACCAGAGAATGAGGATAGCACACCAGAACATGGGGACATGCATGTGGAAGGGAAACAAAAAATAGAATACTAAGTATTTTGGAGTTTCTAACATATATGATGTAGATCAAAGAGATTACTTAACACTTAATCAAATATATTGTATAACTTGTTAAACATAGATTCAAATAAAAAATTAAATGGAATATTTTTTAAACAAATTACTAACAATCATTTTTATAATAGCCTAAATCAAATAGTAAATTCTACTAATTTTTATAACACATACAAATGTGATTATTCTCCAATGTCACACCTTCCTTCTCCCACTTGACATTAATTAATTAATTGTCTTATCCCTAAATTTCATTTCTAAACACTTACTTTTCTAGTTTCAACATCATCCTATTTAAAGATTTGTGTATCAATACCAACTAATACAAAATCTTAATTTTATCACACCAAAATTAGAATTGGAATTTCTAAATTCCTAAAAAGTGCTACATAAAAATACTTCACATAAAAAATTTCTATACGTTTATTAACTTTGTTTACTTGAAAAAATTACTTTTAACATTTATCTTATGTCCAAAAAAAAAGATTTAAACTCATGTAATCGATAATCTTCTACCAACATACATATTTCCATTATTGCAGCTAAGCAAACATAACATAAATATCAAATTGTGATAAAAAGAAAATATACTTCAAGCTAACCTGCAAAATCAGAAGTGCTAAGATTTGTTTGATAATTCCCCTTCTGAAGATCTTAGTGCTAGGATTTGTTTGTAACCTACAAAAATGGAAGGTTAAAAAAAACCTGCAAAAAGGGGGAAAAAAAGCTTGCAAAGAGGGGGAAAAAAAACCTTGCTGACCTTGCAAAAATGGGGGGCCGTTGAGCCGAGGGAGGGGGAGGGGGCCGACGGAGGGCCGTGGTGGGAGGAGGAGCGAGGGAGGGGGCGGGGGAGATGAGGGTTGGGGTAGGGGGAGGGGGGGGAGGGGGCCTGGGGTCGGGGGGAGGGGGGCCGTAGGCGGGGACGGGGGAGGGGGCCGAAGACGCCGGGGAGGGACGCGGCGGCCGGGGGCGAGTGAGAATTAGGTTTATGAAAAGTTGCAGCTTTAAGCTGCAACGCAAAAAAAAAATTATGGCGGGCTTTTGGCCAAAGATCCGTCGCAAAAAGAGCTGTTCTGGCGGCCTTTTTGGCTTGATCCGTCACAATAAATAGCGACGGATCTTTGATCCGTCGCAAAGGCTACGGATATTGCGACGGATTTTATTATCCGTCACTTTTATTTTTATTTTGCTACGGATTTAAAAATCCGTAGCAAAATCCGTCACTATTGCTACGGAAAATCTTCCGTAACAAATTCCGTCACTATTTCTTATTTTTCTAGTAGTGGATCTTTTTCCCAACATCCAAGTTCACAACGTGGTTCCCGTAGGGTCGGATCATCACTTACTGTATATTATGTGCCAGCCTGAGCCACCTAGAAGAAAGAGGACCTTTCGATTTGAAGAAACTTGGGTGCATCATCCTAATTTTCAGCAAACAGTTAGAGGAAGCTGGGAGTCTGTTTTGAATAATAGACACAATGCAATATCTTCCTTCATTAACAAGGTTAAGAGGTGTTCGAGAGACCTTGTCAAATGGGGCAGGTCCGCTTTTCCTAATAATACCAAGTTGCTGGCAGATCTTAAATTGGAATTAGCTGCTCTTCTTCAAGGAGGCCTGTGTTCGGCGTCTTCTAAGGCCATACATGATGTTAAAATGGCTATTGAAAGAGTGTATGATCTTGAAGAAAAATTCTGGTGGCAGAGGTCTAGAGTGAACTGGTTAAGGGCTGGGGACAAGAATTCAAGATTTTTTCATCTGTCCACTGTGAAGAGAAGACAACGGAATAGCATCAGCTGCATTAAGGATGATGATGGTAAATGGCTAACAGAAAAGCATGAGGTGGTTGGCAAATATTTCCAACTTTTTCAAGCAACTTTTTACCTCTTTTGGAAGGGATAATATGGATCGGGTTCTGTCTTGTATTGACAAGAAGATAACGCCTGACATGAATCAACGTCTGATGCTGCCAGTCACAAGAGAGGAAGTCAGGCGAGCTGCGTTTAGCCTCGGCAGCTCTAAGGCACCCGGCCCGGATGGCTTCTCAGGTTCTTTCTATCAAAATGCTTGGGGGGAGGTAGGTGATTCAATTTGCAATATGGTTATGGAATTTTTTGATGGTCTCTCATCCGTAGAGCTTATCAATGAGACAAATATCACCTTAATTCCCAAGGTTGAAAGGCCTGATCATGTCTCCTAGCTACGACCAATTGGATTATGCAATTTTTCATACAAAGTTATCTCAAAGATTATGGCAAATCGTATTAAGCCCCTGATGTGTGCATCTCTACTACTTAAGGGGCTTTTGTTCCTGGTCGCTGCATTCAAGATAACAAAATTATTGCACACGAAGTTTATCACTACTTGAGAAGGAAAAAAAACCAGTCAAAAATACGAGTTTGCTCTCAAAATGGATATGAGTAAGGTATATGACAGAGTTGAATGGGCCTTCTTGGAGAAATCTCTTCTATGCTTCAGATTTTGTACTGAATGGTGAAATTGATTATGAAGTGTGTTGCATCAGTCAAGATGAATCTGTGCCTTTCTGGGGGAACCGGTGAGTTCCTTTTCGCCAAGCAGGGGTCTTCGGGCGGGGGATCCAATCTCGCCTTATCTATTTATTCTGGTGGCTGAGGTTCTTTCTATCATGATTACTAAGAGACAGGAGGCTGGTTTATTGAAAGGTATTAAATTAAGTCTTAGCTGCCCTATTCTTACACATGCCTTCTTTGCGGATGATGCATTGGTTTTTATGAATGCTGATGAGGATAATTGTCGCCAACTAACCTCCATTTTATAGCAGTACTGTGAAGCGTCAGGTCAAGTAATCAATTTGGATAAATCTTCCATCTTCTTCTCTTCCAACACGCCGGAAGATGTATGCCAAGAAGTGTGCAACTTAATTCATATCCCAGTGACTGAAGACCCAGGGAGGTACCTAGGAATCCCGAGCATATGGGGCAAGACCAAATAGCAAGCGTTGGCTTATATCAGGGAGCGAGTTGCTAATAAGATTCAAGGTTGGGGACATAAATATCTCTCTTACTCTGGGAGAGAGGTTATGATAAAAGCAGTCATCCAGGCGATACCCATATACCCGATGAATTGCTTAGATTCCCCTTGAAAACGTGCAAAGAAATTCATCGTCTAGTGGCTAATTTTTTGTGGGAGGGCAGTGTTGTGGGGGGAAGATCCATTGGAAGGCCTGGGACCACCTTACCTTAAGCAAAAATCAGGGTGGTATGGAGTTTTAGGGATTTGGTTGAGATGAATAAAGCGTTGCTGGCTAAAACTGCTTGGCGTCTGTTTTCTCATCCCGAGGCATTATGGGCGCGAGTAATGAAGAGTGTTTACTTTCCTCAAACGGTATTCATGGATGCAGTCAAGGGTCACAAAGCCTCTTGGTGTTGGTCTAGTCTTCTTGACGGATGAGAGTTCTTACTGCCGAAGCTTATGTGGGATGTGGGTAATGGACAAAAAATAAGCATATGGGGAGATAAATGGGTTCCGGGTGTCCCTTTCCTGGTTAAACTACTGCAAAGTGAAAATTATTATGTGAAGCACGAGAAAGTGAGTGATTTAATTAGTGACGGTTTATGGAATCTGGCCCCTATTGCTAACTGGATTTCAGAAGAGGTCAAAGCAGCCATTTGGTCAATTCCTATACCTACTAATGGCCTTGAAGATAAGTTGATATGGTCAGGCTCAGCTAATGGCTCATACACGGTCAGAGTTGGCTATCATTCTGAGAAAGCCAAGACACTCATTGCTGCCCACAGGGCTGGTCCTTCGTTTGCCACAACTTAGACCTGTTGGAAGTCCATATGGAACATTAAAGTCATCCCACGAGTACAACAATTCTTGTGGCGCTCCCTTAATAATGTTGTAGCCACCAACGCTGCTTTATACCAAAGAAGACGCTCCCCAGTCAATTTATGCCCAATCTGCAATGATGTCGTGGAAACATTAGAGCACCTGTTTTTTCACTGTCAATGGACACGTTGCGTCTGGTTTGGCTCTAGTTTGGGTGTACTTAGTCACTGCTCCAGCGTCACAAACTTTTCCAGGTGGTGGCTGATGATAAACGGTATGTCTTCTCTTAGACCTAAAGATATCTCATTGATTTGCTGGTTATTGTGGTATATTTGGAAACAGCGAAATGAATTTGTGGAGCCCAATCCTAGTATTGTGATTGATTATGCAAATAGATCCAATGTAGAATTTTGGGATCAGAATGAGTGCTTGCTGCCTGATACAGTTGCTCCTAATACCCCTGTGGCTAGTTGGGAACGTTGGACTCCGCCTGATCCTGGGGTTTTAAAAATTAATTCTGATGGTGCCTATTGTTCAGGAAATTTCTCTGCTGCCATTGGTATAGCCTGTAGGGATCATTGGGGTGTCTTTCATTGGGGGTTTGTAGACAAGGTTAAATCATTATCAGCCTTCATGACAGAGGCCTTAGCTTTAAAACGGGCTCTGATGTTAGCTATGGATTTGGGTCATAATATGGTTGTTTTTGAAACAGACTGCCTCTCTCTCATTTCCTGTATTGCAGCGAAGTCCCCTTATGCTTATGACTGGAAGTGCCGAAGTATACTCCATGATATTATTAGTCTTGTTGCTAACAAGGTTGGGTTTTCCTTTTCCTATATCCCTAGACGGGGTAACAGATCGAGTAGTTGACTGTTTGTCGGCGATTGCTTATAAGGAGGTGTGCCCTATTGGGTGGGTTCTCCAACCAACACCTACCTTGTCTTCTCTTCTAACCTTGGACGCTCTAGAGGCTAATATTGTTGTGAAGGATTTTGTCCCTTCTAGTTCTGGTTCAGCGGCTTGCTGATTTTTATTTTGCTGTCTGTTTTCTTTTTCTCTATCTAGTGTACTGGGCTCTACCCTTTCTGTTGCATCTACTTGCTTCATTATGCTTTAGTAGTTTGGTTGTAATAGTTGGATGTTTCTCCTTATTTAGAAATACAAGCAGCATTTCCGAGGAAAAAAAGATTAAGTTTTGTGCTCAACATTCAATATTTGTTGATAAGTTTCATGTGAGGCAAAACTCATTTTCATGATATTCATTAAGAGGGACTAGTTTATTAGTTTAACGTATCGTGAGTGTTGGGCCAAAACAAACGGGCACCAATTCATCTCCTAAAAAAGGTAAAATTATATTTTTTTTCATGTAAAAAAAAATATGTTTACCAGCAACTCCCCTCAACAATTTCTTTCTTTCTTTCGTGTTTAATAAATTTTTTTTTGATAATTTGAATTTTAAAAGCTCATAGCAAGTATAACATTCTCAAAGACACAAATTAAAAACAAAACTATGTTTATATTTAATAAAATGAAGCTTTTGCTTTTTTATACAATAAAATGATGCTTTTTAGACATGTTTAAAAATTGGTTTCAGAATCTTCACGTTTTAATGGCAAATTTCAAAAGATTGAAAAAGTTTTTAACTAAATATACTCTGTGGATTCTATTGATAAGGCAGAGAAATAGTGTTTCTCTTCCTCCGTTTCTACTATTATTGAAACAAGAGGGGGCAGTTATTGTTTATCCTTCGCATTTTAGATATTTTTCACACTTTTTCTTTAGAAAAAAAGAACATAATAAGTATTTATGTGAATGAATTATAAATATCGCGTAACAATTTTAGAAGTCAGGAGGCACGCACGCGGGTTCGAAGAATCATATAGTTCGGTTTCAACTGAGCAATTTTGACCTTGGCAAAATTCCTTTCTCTTCTATTAATTTAAACTTTTGGCTTGCTTTTGGACTTTTAACTTACGACACCCTTCTTGTTGTCATTTGTAAAGCAGGCCAATCTTTAAAATGCCCTTAAAAGCACAGTAATTTTCAATAATACCCGCCTGAGTTCTTTAATTATTTCGTGTGTATACTTGCCTCCATTTAAATTAATATGGATACAGAAATAAAAAGGTTAAAATAAAAATTCGTTTTAATTTTAAGGGTAAATGAGCAAAAATACACGTGTCTTTTACCCTCGATACGTCCAACATTATATGTTTTTTTTGGAGCAAAAATACCCATGTAGTTACAAAATATGTACAAAAGTCACACATAACAGCAACTGAAGGAGACGTCCATTATAATCGGGTTCACATTAGGTGCACATCTCTTATGTGCACCTTATGTGCTTGTCCCTCTATAAGAGGGATGATCACATTTTTTTTTATTTTTTATTTTTATTTTTTATATATACTATTTATTTAGATTTAAATTATATGATCTTTCGGAATGTTTTTTTTTGCGTGTCAAAGATCTCATATTAATTAGTTTTCGATCCCGCATACGTAAATATTATCCTGTAACACCAATATCATGTAAAATAATTAATTTGAGATACTGGGTGCAAAAAACATTCCAGAAAACCGCATATAATTTAAATATAAATAAATACTATATATAAAAAAATTAAAAAAAAAAATGCCCCATCCCTCTAATTAGAGGGATGTGCATGTAAGGAGCACATAAGGGAGAAGCACCTTGTGCTCCCATTATAATCACCTTCGTTCAGATTCCTTTCTTGCTCTGCTTCACTCTCTATTTTTTTTTATCCAAATTCAAATCTTTCTTGGTTCCTGCTTCTCAATCTCCTTGCTTTCGCTTATGATCCAGACTTACTTCAAGACATATGCGGAGCCATCGGTGATACTGGATAACAACACGGCCGGGTCAGCGGTGAAACTAGCGATGGTCGATGAATTTCCAGGACTGAACACGTTAGGGATATCAATGGTGATGGCAGATTATAGAGTAGGAGGGTTTACGGCACCTCACATTCACCCACGAGCCACCGAGATTGTGTTTGTGTTGGAGGGAGAATTACAGGCTGGATTTATTATTACCAACAACAAGCATTTCACCAGGACTCTCAAAAAGGGCGAAGTATTTGTATCCCCAAAGGGATCGCTTCACTATCTCAAGAACATTGGGAACACGCCTGCTTCTCATGTTGTGGCCTTCAATAGTCAAAATCCAGGAGCACTGTTTGTAGAGCCAGCTTTGTTCAGTGCTACCCCAAGTGTGCCTGATGATGTGCTCGCCAAGACCTTCCAGAGATCAGCGTTGAAGAGGTTGAACAAATCAAGAACCCCAAGCCCAAATAGAGCCTAGCTGATATTTGAGATATCGTCGTTTGGCGTTAATAATCCTGTTTTACTTTTTCCTTTTTCCTTTTTTTTTTTTTTTTTTTTTGGCTAAATAGAGATGATCCTGAATTCTTGATGCTTCTGGGGCAATTCTCTTGGTGTTTGATTATTGGACGAAAAAAGTGTGTGTGAAGTGAAGGGTGTCGAGTGTAAACAGCAGCAAGGAGATTGAGAAGCAGGAACCAAGAAAGATTGGAATTTGGATTAAAAAAAAAGAGAGAGTAAAGCAGAGCAAGAAAGGAATCAGAACGACGGTGATTATAACGGACGTCTCCTTCAGTTACCGTTATGTGTGACTTTTGTACTTATTTTGAACACATGGATATTTTCGCTTCCAAAAAAAGATATATGGTCTTTTTAGCTTTTCACGAGGATAAAGACATCTATATTTTTGCTCATTTACCCTAATTTTAATTTTCTTTTAATATACAAATATATAGTTATTATAATATTAGATAACTAATATACTATTTTTTTTCTGTTTTTTCATTGTTTGATAATTAATTTTTAAATTTTAATCTTAGATAAATTTATTTAATAAATTACTACAACAATTTTCTAAAATGGTATTAAATAATTAATATTTTATAAACTTATAATTCATTAAAATTGATTTATCTAATGAATATATACTTCATCAAATTGGGTGAGAAATACCGCTCTCTCCACTTCCTCTCAATTGAATGTGTCCACTGAATTAAGTTTCAATAGTTAATATTTATTCTATAAAAATATTAGTATAATATTAAATAATAAAAAATTATATTGTTAAAATTTGATGTGAACAGTTGAGAATAGTAGATTTTTATATTTAATATTATAACAATATTATTTACACAACATTAAATCTCAACCATTGTAACCTAATGATAGATGCATTCAGTGCAGAGGGAAGTTAGTGGAGATACCCTTCTCACAAATTTAAAATCAAACAAAATAATTATTTAAATAATTATTTTAAGATAATTTGGATGAAATGGCGACTGACTTTTGTAAACAATGTATGACTAAGGTACTAAAAATTAGACTCGTTAATAAATTAGTCATGCCAATGGCTCAAGAGACATAGATTAGTGCAGAGACCAGTCAAAACCAGCTGAATGCATTGGAGTGAATATGTGATCTTTTTTAAGAAATGAATAAGGAATAAAGACATAAAGTTTCCATTTAGTATTTTAAGTTTATAAAGTACATTTTTAATCATTTTAGTTTTATTTAATGGAAAATGCCAACTCATCAAGACTATGCAATTGAATGCTGATAGAACAGCTTGCATAACAGCAAGAGCTTGTGGATTTGGAGATTGCGAAAGAAATGTGAAACTATGGAGAGATGGAGCTGGATGCGGTGCAGGGTACCAAGTAAACATCTGAACAGACTATTTATTCAACTGTAACACCTTGTATTCAATATAAACACATTAACTATATTAATTCACCTTTGAATTTGAATTTCAATATCCAATATTACATTCTCCAATATATTCTGCCCCTTTGATCAACCTTCAATCCCCATCTTGTTGCATGAAGGTGGTAGGTGATAAAAGGTTATTGAGTGCTGGACATCAGATGTAAGCTGTTGCTAATATGATTCACATTTTATCTTATTTTATGTTTTTTTTTTAAAAAAAAAAACTATGTTTAAAGAGATTTCCAATTCAACATTTGGTACAAAACAAATGTCTTGTCCTAAAATAAAGTAATCGATAACCATAACAGTAGTCTTTGTTCCTAAAAAAGAATGAGGCAACAAAAATAAGATAGTCTAAGTTTCGCCTGTTTCTTTAATGTATACGTTCAGGTTCCAATTCTCACTAATTACAAATAACAAGATTAATAAACCCACAAACTTCAAATTAGAATATCAACGTTCATCAAACCGATATAAAGGAATTATAACTGAATGGATAGTTAAAGAACAAAATGGTAATATCAACCCTAAACCTGTAGTTCCAATTTTCATGAATTGCAGAATATAAAAATAACAAACCCCAAATTTCAATTTCAACGTTCGTTCGTAATCCAAGAAGTTGAAAAGAGGCTCTATTACTGAACAAGTAATATGTTAAAACCTGTAAATTCCAATTACCACAACATGCTCAATTTTAAACTAGTAAAGGCCAAATTCAACTCCAAATCTGAATTTCGACGTTCGTCCAGTACCCCAAAAAGATGGGAAAAGGTTTTATTGTTCAACAAATGCCCAAAGCTAAGTGAAGAAGTACCAGGAAGAATTGTCCCTAAAGGAGATTGCTACTCCCTTTGAACTCTCTCCGGGAGGCTTGTGTTAGAAATATAAGGAATTAGTTGATTAGTTAGTTAGAAAGTTAGGGTCTAGTCTATATAAATAGAGGGTCTTAACAATTGGGATGTGTGTTGAGTGTAGAGCTCTCACCATGTTAGAGAGAGGTTAATTTGAGTCTCTCTCTCTAGAGAGGGAAGTCCCCCCTAGATCCCTAGAGTTAGGGTTTGTTGTTAATCATCCTCAAGTGAGGGATGATTATTGTTAAACCCAAGTGGGTTATATTGTTTGAGCTTGTTGCTCTATGAGATTAATACAATGAGATTCTTCATCTTCTCCATTTCAATTCTTCTTCAATTATATTTCTTTACAGCTTGTTCACCGAATTTCAGTCCACTGATCTCAAAGACCCACCCTGAGCCTCGACCTCCGAAGAAAATCCCCTGACTTTAGCCACGACCCGAACCTTTCGACTTGGGTTTGGTCCTGCATTGTCAACCTTGGAGTGATCGAATTGCTTCGCATGACCCAAATCCATCGAAATGAAGACTGTGCTTCTTCAATCAAACAAGATTTACAAAAACTCAAACCCTGGAAAAAGAAGGAAGAGAGCGTGCTCTGGAATGTACAGAGTGAGGACCGGATTTGTTCTGTTCTTGCTTTTCTAGATTTTCTTAAAACTTTATTTTGTTACCCAACATACATACATACATACATACATACATACATACATACATACATACATACATACATACATACATACATACATACATACATACATATATATATATATCAGCCTGTTTGGCAAAGCTTTCAAAGCTAAAATAAGCACACTAGAAGTCCATTGAAAGGAGAAGCAAGAAATATTTGTGTTTGGTGTGGCTTTAAAGTTCAATGGGCTTTAGGCTCTGAAGTAGGTTTTTGGATGAAGCTACCTTGAGTTGCTTATTATCCCATTAAAAGCCCATTAAAGGTACTAATTCTTCCTTAAATCTTTTCTAAATATTCTCTAAAGGTGTATTGAGTATAATTAGGTGTTATTCATATTTTTTTTTAAGTGTGAAGAGTGTAGAGAGCAATAGCACGATTCACTTTTTTTAGTTTTTCGTTCTTTGTAGTACCATCTATGAAATAGTATTTATATTTTTTTTAATATATAAAAAAATATGGTAGGGCCAAATAGTGTTATTTTTACTGAAAACATTATATATTATAATGTTACGTGGTGTTGAATTGTTGGGGATAGGTTTATTCATGTTCAATAATTGTGTTGTAAATTTTTTTAATGGTATTGTTACTATTTTATTTGGCAAATTTATATTTATTTTTAAGCCATATTATCACAAATTATCACATTTTGATTCATGCCCTTTTCTGTCATTTTCCATCTCATCTATCTTTTTAAAAGCTATGCCAAACAAGTGCCCATTAGAAACAAAAGTCATTTCTGTCACCGCTATCCCAAACACAAATCACATTAGAAAAAGTCCATCAGAAAATAAGTCCATTAAGAAAAGTCCATCAAAAACAAAAACCACTTCTATTAAAGCTATACCAAACGGGCCCTATATATATATATATAATACGAAGAAGGAGAGTCGACCGAAGTGTGTAGAAGGTGAAGTAAGAGTGCGAGTCCGGGTGACCGGATCGTAGTCCGCCTAGTCTCACCACCGTGAGAGTTTGAGAGAAGGGGTGTGAAGTGAGCGGGTGAAGTGAGGCTGTGAGAGTGACATAATGGTGTGTTTAGTTTGAGGTAGGGAGGGAGGGATTAGCCTCTAACATTAGCCTCCCCTCCCCTCACCTCAAACCAAACACATCCTAAAGTTTTAGAAAAATTATAAATAAGATTTACATTGGCTGCTGAAACACCATTTTGGCTGAAAACTCTAACTTTTAGCGGTGACAAAAAAATTTCATCACTGAAAATGATACCTTTAGCGGCAACAAAATAATGTCATCGCCGATTGTGACTCTTTCAATGGCGACAAAACATGTTGCTGCTACTTTCAGCGTTGACACTATTGTCGCCACTGAAAGTTAGACTTTTAGTGGCGACATTAAAAGTCGTCTCCAAATGTGATTGTTGAAAGTTTTTTTTTTTTTTGGCTAAAGTATGCTTTTTGTCCTTTAAGTTTACATGAGGTATCGTTTTAGTCCTTTGAGTTTATAAAGTACACTCTTAGTCTTTAAAACTTAACACCGTTAATGTTACTAATAGAAAATGTTGACTAAGCAAAATTAAGCGATGACAATATAATGCTGATGAAGCAAGTTGGACATCTACCACAACATGTCATTTAATTTTAAGGATAGGATATTGTCACTACCAATGTTACTACTACTTTTTCATCGTTAGATCAGAATCTCATCTATCTTTATCATTTCTCTCTTCTATTGAGATTCTAATCTAACAGTGAAAAAATAGTAGTGACCAAAATTGGTAGTGATAATATCATATCCCTTAATTTGAATCCTACAAAGCAATTACTTAATTTACATTTTTTTTAAATATAAATATAATTTAAATGAATTTTCTTAATCCATTTATCTCTTTTTTCTTTATCGGAAAACCCTAGTCTTTTGCCGCAATACCCTTCTTCATCTTTCACCCCTATACTTCCTTTGAATCCTCGTACCATCAGACCTGATGATTTTTTTGCTCCCTCCAAGCATAAAATAATCAACTCTTCTGATCATTCTCTTGATTTAACAATTAATTAGTATCAATCCAAATACATGGCAGGAAATTCGCCTAGCCCTTGTCTTCGTTGCCTTGGTATGACATGTTTGGTTTTTTTTTACTGACTTGCAATTTCTTCTTTCCTTCCTGATGGCAAAGGAATTGATGATGAGCGCAATCCAACAATACTTTTGTGCAGAGTTGTAATCCATACGTTAGAACAAGGAAATTTCATTGATGAACGACGAAGAAGATGAAGATGAAGAAGGTTTATTGCGGAATCCTAGGGTTCCCCAACAAAGAAAGAAAAAAGAAATTGATTAAAATAATTTATTTAAATTATATTTTTAATTTAAAAATAAACTAATGTAAATTACGTAATTGCTTTGTAGGATTAAAATTAAATGACGTGTTCTTGTAGAAGTCCATCTTGCTTCGACATCATTATACAGTCACCAATTAATTTTGTTGAGTCAACATTTTCCGTTAATAGCTTTAACTGTGTTAAATTTTAGGGTTAAGGTGCAGATTGGCCAACAGAGTGTTACTCTAGGAGCACCCGACACAAACATGTTTTAAGGGTACCTTAACTATCAATCAACAATTAAAAATGAGCATATGTACCAAATAACAATAAAAAATAGCAACTATCACAATTACGTTAAAATATGAGTATAACGGCCGTTTGTGTCAATTGAATCCTGTCCACGTGGTGGGTGAGAGGCTTGAAAGAATAAGACATGGATGTGAGAGTGTTGAAGAGATTTGATTTTCAAAGCTCAATAATCGCGGGCTTTGATGGCTCCCTCTAGTTTTGCCATTCGGCCGATTGTGTCCACAACTAATGTGCCTTTGTTGTTGGGATCGGACAATTTATGCTTCAGAACTTTGTAAAGACCCATACGGGTGGAGGAGTAGAGGCACTAGCGGAGAACGGTGGCGGAGACGCTAGAGAAAAAAGTGGTTATGCGTTCTTGTTGGATAAGGCAAACACCAACGGAGATGGGACCCACGCGAGCAGGCGTCGTGGCAGCGGCGGCGGCTGCCTGTAGCATCGGAGGGACGGAACCAGGGTGTAAGGCGAGTGCCGGTCGGAGGATGTGGACTACTAGATTTGGTTTCCTGCGTGATTCTCGCCCTGAAGTTGCGTACAGACCTTGATGAGTTCAAGAGGGTGAGTGGAACACCCAGCAACAATGGAAGTTTTGGAGACGCCGATGTCACCGACATTGTGACCGTCAATGAAAGACAAAAATGAGAGGGAGAACCAAGATGGTGACGGGAAGTTTAACGGCATTGTGTTTTTTTTTTCATTTTTTAATTGTTGATTGATAGTTAAGGTACTCTTAAAACATTTTTCTGCTGAGTGCTCGAAGCGTAACACTTTGTTGGCCAATCTACACCTTAACCCTAAATTTTAAGGACTAAAGTGTACTTTATAAACTTAAAGGACTAAAATGATATTTCATGTAAACTTAAAGGAGCAAAAGTATACTTTAGCCTTTTCTTTTTTGTAGTGTATCCTTGTTTGAGTTTGTGTCATGGCCATGTGTATGTACTGGAAAGATGTTTTCTTACTTGGCTATTTACATGCTTAGTTAATTACCATTGCACATTATACATTGAGTTGATGTTTTGCTACTGAGATTCCCCTTAATCCAATGACAGACTTTCATGGAGACAATGGGGGCCATGCCCCCCCCCCCAAAAAAAGAAAAAAAAAAAGTCCCAAATATTTAATGTAAATTGGATTTTTTTTCTTAATGCATTTGGCCCAAAAATGCATACATTTGTCCCAAAAATGCATACATTTGGCCCCCCAAATATTTTTTTTAATTAGCTAATGAGTATACATCCCTCCCCCCAAAATATAGATATATATGTGTATATATATATATATATATATATATATATTTATCCCAAGGTCCGCCACTACCTGAATCTCACGTCTTCTCTCTCATGTACCAACAATAATTACTCCTAAAGGAGAAAAAGCAAGCTAGTGGAGGAAGCTTGAAGGTGGAAGCTCTTGAGAAGCTTGTTTTGATTACTTTGCTATTAAAGTTGATTTTGTTTAATGCCTATTGTGTGAATTCATTTAAGAGTTTCATAAGCTAATTGTATATTTTGGCATGTATCTATCCTTCATAAGGAGGAGCATGAGAGCAGGTAAAAGGTCTAGGTAAATAGTGCTATATTAAAGTATAGCTAAGAATGCATAAATTAGTAAGTTAGCTAGTTGCTATTTTATCAATGAGCCACGATTTGGGGAAAGACATTTAACAGTGCAACATTTTACCTGGTTATGCAATTTGGTAGTGTTATAGTATATATCCAGACCTTTAATATGATTCTTATTTCATAATTTTGGATTTGTATATAAAAAGATATGATTTTTCAAACATGACCCCAGAAATATGTTATATGCTATTGAAATCCCCCTATCCAGATTTAATAAATGGGTGTTTGTAGATCAAATGGAATAGAAACGAAATGGGGTGTTATTTTTCTATCAAAGAACTTTTCAAGAGTTAAAATTTGAGCCTTGAACCACTAAGTTCAAAGCTAAAATGATTTAGTTATGAATCTTCTAAATTTCAGAAAAATTCTTTCACTCCTAGTACCCTGTAACGCCCTGAAATTGAGATGTGATAGGCGGGGAATATGAGAAAGCCCACATCCTTAAAGCCTTAATTGTATAAAACTTTCCATATTTTATATGTAACATGTTTGCATCACATAATATAATTGTATAAATTATTGTTCTCCTAAGCTCTTTTTCTTAACCCAACCAGTTATGGTGATTATGTTTTGTGCTCAATGATCAATATTTGTTGATAAGTTTTATGTGAGGCAAAACTCATTTTCATGATCTTCATTAAGAGGGACTAGTTTCTTTGTCTAACGTATCGTGAGTGTTGGGCCTAAACAATGGGCACCAATTCATCTCCTAAAAGAAAAGTAAAATTATATATATTTTTCTTGTAAAACCTACTTTTAGTTTAGAAGTTGGGTTTGGATCCTCTTTATTTTAAGGTAAAAAAAAAATGTTAAAAGCTGTTTAATGATTATATAAAATTTTTTATTTAAAAATTAGTTAAAATTTATGTGGGAAATGGCTTTATTATTCACTGAGCCCTGCCATCATCGTCCCCACAGCCCCCAAAAACGCTTTATCTTCACGTGCATCTCTTTTCTTTAGACCCATTTTGCCTTATGCGACTTTTACATTTCAGTCAAACGTCAACGACAGTGCTTGACCAAGTCAATATTTGCTACCATCAATCTCGATCTGAATTCCTAAGCATTTTGATTTCTGGGTTTTAGTTGTTTCCTGTGTGGCGTTAAATACGTAGAGAACCATTTCTGCTTGGAGATTTCTGGAGGCATTGGTTCGAAAATGGGATCCAGATTTCTGGAACCAAGGGAATAATCAAAAAATTAAATTAAATATTTACTAAATATTTTGTATCTGCATGACCCATTATTAATTTATAAAATATCATGTAACTAAATATTTACTAAATATTTGTACTTTTACCTTCTATTATTAATTTAAAAAATATTGTGTAACTACTTTCTCCATTATATTGTGCGGGTGAGAAGTCAAATATTTTTTAATATTATGTTGTTATATAAAAAATCACTTAGATTCATAAGAGAATAATAAAAATATAAAATTAAATATTTACTAAATATTTTGTACCTACCTCCCTTATTATTAATTTACAAAATATTTTATAACTACTTTCCCCATGATATCGCACCGATCGAGAGATCGGTATTTATTAATATGTCATTATGCAAAAAAGAATCACTTAGATCTTTAGGGGAATAATCATGATATTAAATTAAATATTTACTAAATATTTTATACCTACCTCCCCATTATTAATTTACAAAATATTGTGTAACTACTTTCCCCATTACATTGTGCGTGTGAAAGGTCAAGTATTATTAATATGTTGTTATGTAAAAAATCACTTAGATCTTTAAGGGAATAATTAAAATATTAAATTAAATATTTACAAATATTTTGTACCTACCTCTCCCATTGTTACTTAAAAAACATTATGTAACTACTTCCTCCATTATCCATTTTTTATAACCATTTGCTTCTTCTTTTTTTCTTTCCTTTTTTGGTGTTTTGAATCAGTCAATTTTACTGATGTGTGGATCAGTGAGAGTGAGACGCTTACCACTCAAATTTTATTCAGTTAAGATTAGGAGTTGAGTTTCGCGATCCCATTCCGGTCATTCTTGTTCTATAAAGAACTATTCCGATCCGTCTGTTTCTTTTACTTAGAAGAGAAAAGTCATCAAGGATATACCCCAGATAGAGTCCAAATTTGTAAGCCAAAACAAAATGTCTGATCATTTACCCCCAGAAGTTGTGTTGGAAATTCTTTACAGACTTCCCGGCAAGTCTCTTGTGAAATTCACCTCTGTTTGCAAAGCTTGGAATTCCCTCATCACAGATCAAACCTTCATAAATGATCATCTCAACCGTGCAATTCAAGCTTCCAATGGCAACAACTCCCTCTTTTTTCATTTCTATTTTCAAGAACTCAGAGGGCATCACCTTATGCATATGGAGGATTTTTACTCATTGCACTCAGTTAACAAGCAAACTAATCATTTCTTTCTTGAGAGATTACCATTAAGTCATCTATTTCAGCACAGTCGTGGTGCACTATTTGTTAGCACGTGCAATGGCCTTGTATGTTTGGCTGAATTCTATTCGCCATCAGATTATGAAACTATCTTTATTTGGAATCCCTTGCTCCGAAAATATTTGGTGCTTCCCAAACCAATCAAGACCTGCAAAAAACGCAACCGTCGCCACTATCATCTATGTTTTGGATTTGGTTTTGATTGCAGGAACAACGATTATAAGGTCGTTAGACTCATGAATCATTGGAAAACCCAAGATACTCCTCACGTCGAGGTGTACTCTCTTGTTTCTTGTTCTTGGAGAAGTATTACGGTTAGTGTTCCTCAGCTTCGTCTTGGTAATTACATGTGGTTCCACACATCGTTTGTGAATGGAGCAATACATTGGGTTGTTAGCCGTAGAAGAAGTGATGGTTTAGATGACACATTTATTTTAGCATTTGATGTGACTGAAGAAACATTTCGAGAATTAACATTACCACGACAGTCAAGTGAGAGTGAATCTATTCATTCAAGATTACTTGTTGTGGAAGGCGGCCATTTGCTTGCTACGGTGGATCGTCGTTTCAGAAACTACAAATTGGTGTACAATATTTGGGTGATGAAAGAATATGGCATCGCTGAGTCATGGACAGAAGTATTCGAATGTAATTATAGTCATTATGGGGGCATATCAGACATATTAACTCTAACTAGAAGTGGAAAAGTGGTCATGCGCCTCGTTGGTGGAGCTATAGTTTTAGTTGATCCAATTAAGGATTTGGTTGAGCCTATAGCACATACAGTATATACTAATAGTTATGTTGGATCTTATGTTGAGAGTTTGTTTTTCATAAAGAAAAAACCTGGTGTTCTGTCCTGTTAACATTATTGAAAGACACTGATGTCTTAAGTGTAAGATTAAGATTATGTGTTTTGGTTTATATCTCTTGTTCTCCTAAGCTCTTTTTCTTTACCCAACCAGTTATGGTAATTATGTTTTGTGCTCAATGATCAATATATGTAAATAATTTTCATGTGAGGCAAAACTCATTTTCATGATCTTCATTAAGAGGGACTAGTTTTTTGTCTAACGTATCGTGAGTGGTTGGCCAAAACAATGGGCACCAATTCATCTCAGTAAAATTATACTAGTATTTTTTTTTTCTTGTAAAAAAAATTATGTTTACCAGCCAATCCCTCAAGAATTTCTTTCTTTCTAAAAAAAGGTTAGATAAGTTGAATTTTAAAAAATCATAGCGAGTATAACAATTCTCAAAGACTCAAATTAAAAACAAAACTATGTTTATATTTAATAAAATGATGCTTTTTAGACATGTTTAAAATTAGTTTCAAAATCTTCACGTTTTAATGTCAAATTTCAAGAGATTGAATTTTTTTAAAAAAAAACTTAATATACTCAGTGGATTCTATTATATTGATAAGGCAGAGAAATAATGTTTTCTCTTCCTCCCTTTCTACTATTATTGAACCAAACTGAGTGATTCAATGAAGGACTTTATGACTAGCCACTTGTGATTCACTGGAAATTCTGTGATTGCCGACAAAAGTTGCAGACTGTTATCCATTAAATATCGCATAACAATTTTAGAAGGCGGAAATCACGCAGAATAGTTCTGGAGAATTACAGAGTTCCGTTTTAACTGAGCAATTTTGACCTTAGCAACACAGTTCCTTACTTTTAGACTTTTGACTTACGAGGCCCTACTTGTTGTGAATTGCAAAGCAGGCCAATCTTTAAAATGCCCTTAACAACAACACAGTAATTTTCAATAATTAATTATTTCTTGTGTTATACTATCCTCCTTTTAAATTAATATGGATATAGAAATAAAAAAATTAAAAAAAAAAAATTATTTTAATGAACAAATACATACAGTTATTATAATATTAGATAACTAATATACTATTTTGTTTTTTCTGCTTTTCCTTTTTCAATTTTTTATAATTAGTTTTTTCTAAAAAAAAAAATTAATCTTAGATAATTTATTTTTATAAATACATTTATTTAATGAATTACTAAAACAATTTTCTCTGTGTAAGTGATTTACTTTCATAAACAAGCGAGAATATTTTTGTGTGTGTCGGTGTGTGTGACTATGTGGGAGAGAGGCGAAAATAGCATAGGAAGAAAGAAGGTGGGGACCAGTAACAGGACCAGAGAGCTGAATCCAACGAATGCTGGTTGTCGATCCCAGTTCACCCCTTTTTGTTTTGGGAACATATCACTCAGGTTTTAAAGAGAGGGGGAAAAAATCTCGACCCCAAATTCCCGAAAAAAAAGTCTATAGGGACTTTTTGATATTAATTAGGTAATTCCAATATTAAGAAATCTCGTCGTCAAAATAAACTTTTTCCTGTTGTTAAAATAGGCTTTTCATGTTGTAAAAAATTTTCCTATGAAAAAGTTGTTGGCCTTTTTATGTTAGAATAGCTTTTTCGGTTGTAAAAAATTTTCCAGGTTTCTTAAATACTACACTCCAAAAGAAAAACTCTAAAAAAATTTGACAACGGGAAAAACTATTTTGACAACATGAAAAGTCATTTTAACAACAATTTTTTCATAAAAAAATTTTAACAACAGGAAAAAGCTATTTCAACAACATAAAAAAGTTTATTTTGACAACATAACCTTTTTGATATTTTTTCTCCATAATTAATATCAAAAAAGTCCTTAGGGACTTTTGATAGGAGATTTGAGGTTGAGACTTTTTTGATATTTTTTCTCTTCGTTGGAACCTAAGTGATATTTTCCCTTTTTGTTGGGATTTCTCATTCCTTTCCCACATCTCTCTAGCACAATTCCCTTATTGTACATTAATTAATAATTAATCTCGCTCAGCCTTTCTCTCCCCTCCAGCTCTACATTTTTACTATGAGAAAACTTAAAATTAAAAATCCGATGGCAAAAAAAGAAATCTTAAATTAAAAAACACAAGTGGTTTTGATCAATTAAATACAAGTCTCAAATGAGAGTATATATGATTTTTTTTTTTAAAAAAAGCAATTTTTAAGAGAGATACCTGCAATGCTGGTGTTTGTGTAAATCCTTAAAAAAAAAAAAAAGGAGAGACATTGAATCACGTCCAATCTGATTATATGTGACTTTTATTATTAATAATGACCAAACAAAACTTTATTTTTTAATAATAGAAATTACAATTAGCAAGAATTAGACATTCAGGTTGCAGCTGGAAGTTTCATGATTTCGATCTCGCTGATGACTTGCCTAATAATCACTAGAAAAAAATCTCAGATTACCCACCGAATTACCAACGGAAAAAATTCCGTAGGAAATTACCCACGGAATTCCGTCAGTAATTGAAATTACCATGGAATTTCATGGGTAATTTCAGTTACCGACGGAATTTTGTGGGTACTTCCGTAGGTAATTATTATCCATGGAATTGACGTATATTATATGGTGGAGATTATGAAGACTATTTTGTAAGTTTTATGCAAAATCAAACGAGGGGTGGTAAACAAGTTAAATTAGGAACTCAGATATGATCTCAATTGAACCCGAGGATACACACATACGTACCCTTTTTGTTTTGCCGGCATATAAAAAATATGATGACATAGGCAAATTCAAAAATGTATTTCATAGGACATCCAAAATACGCAACGTTATTGATGGTGAGCACCAAAATGTTATGGGATGCAGAAACAGCATCCCACAATACCTACGAAGCAGAATTTAGTAGTGTTGAAATATTATGTATAGGCTTGAATTCTTCCTCTGTAATATAAGGTTCTAGCTTGTATTCTTAGATTTTCTTCATCATGCTCGTTAATCAGACTCATCTCATGTTGTGAATGATAAAAATTCATCTCAGCATTTAAGAAACTAGTTAACAAACATCTAAAATATTGCAGCTATGAGATCTCAGGAAAGAAAGAACAAATTTTACCTAAGAGTTTAGAAGACAAAATCAAGGCATCATTCGATTCAACATTGTTAACCAGAATAGAGAGTGAGAGAGGTTAAAAGACAGGAATCGTACATGTCACACACCAATGGAGAGAACGAGGTAAAGAACGGAGACCTCAGGCAGCGGAGAACAGAAACCTCGAGTGGCAAAGAACGGAAATGAACACGGCGGAGAACAGAGATCTCACGGCGGAAACGAGCGCCGGCCTTGATATGAACCTGAAGAGCTGTCGGCGAAGACTGGAGAGAAATCGGCGGAGATGAGCGATGGTTCTGCTATACGCGGATGTGAAAACCAGGGTATTATATGATTTGACAAACTGGCACTGTTTTGCGACGAAATACTCTTCCGTCGCAAAACAGCATGATTTTTCCATCAATACTCACACATAAAAAATGACATCATTTTGCGACGGAAGAGTATTCCGTTGCAAAACAACGTGATTTTTCCCACCCACTCAATATTTACGCGTGATTTGCGACGAAACAATTTTTTGTCGCAAAATGATGTCATTTTTTACATGTGAGTATTGATGGAACACTTTTCCGTCGCAAAATCGGAATGGTTTCTCCCGCCCATTTAATATTTTTCGATTCGACTTGCGACGGAATTTTGTTCCATTGCAAATTCCGTCACCATTTCATTATTTTCTAGTAGTGGTGGAGAGAGGAAAGGATGGGATGCTGTCGATGACGAATGAGGAAAGGATGGGGGAGACATGTTTGATGATTAGGCATCGCTCGCTGGAGAGGTAGAGGTTGATGAGTCATCAATTATCTTCTTAGATCTTGTCGTCGTTGCCGCCTAAGCAGTCGCCTCCTCCACTTGCTTATGACTTTTTTTTTCTTGGAAAAGTTACTGTAAGGTGGATTATCCTTTTAATTCATCAGTCACCTTTATTATCCTTCCATCTTGTGCATAATATTATGTATATAGGTCTGTTGGGATCCGTACATGCAGCGGAAGGATTTCATGCATTTAAAAACTTACGAATCCCATAGGAGGATCTATTAATGGCGTTTAAATCGGGTTCGTTAGAAACCGTACCTTTTAAGTTCGTGAGCGTCTCGTTCAATTCGATCTCGTGTGCGTCCTACTCGATCAACAAGAGCCAACTCTGTGAATCCACTCCCTCTACTAGTATCCACACGAACAGCCTCCAACACCGACGGCAGCGTGCTAGCGCTTTCAGTATTTTCGCGTCTCTCCTTTTCTCTCTAGGGTTTCTCGCGGCTTATCTAATTCATTCGTACTTTTGATACGACTAGATCAATATCTCTTATAGAGTTTCTAAAACCCTAATGAGCCGTATTAAAATATTCAAAATTAATCTAATTAATCTTGAAATTCGAATTTGGATTAAAATAATATATTAATTAAATTTGTCCAACAGATCTAATCTAATATATTTATTTAATCCGAATTATAAGCCTACAGATTTAATTTATCTTTATAAATTAAATCTGAGATATGATATCTTTCTATTTAATTAAATTGAGATATAGTATCTCAATTTAATTAAATTCGAATACTATATCTTTATTCGAAAATTAAATCTAAGATACAATATCTCTATTTGTTTTAGATATTTAATTTATCAAATTAATTAAACACAAAACAAATATAATATAATAATATTATAATCTTTATTAAATAATATTATTATATTATTTTTTTTAATAATATATATATATATATATATATATACGCATCCTAGATTAAATACAGTTTTCATTAAATCTTAGACATATCTAAGATTCAATGAATCTGGACACCATTGCTCGTGTTGGGCTATTCTTGTGTGCGACCCTGTAGGCCCACATGAGATTGACAGCGGGTCAATACTGTACCAGCCCACAAGTCGCAAGCGGCCTCTAGCAAGACATTGCGATTACCCAATTCATATGGAGATCGATGATACGATAAACCTATCATACAACCATGTCACGTCCCTTTTGTCACACGATAGTTTGGTCAAGGATGAGGCATGGATAATGTCAACTTCCTATTCTTGACCATTACTTTCTCGATCCTTGAGTAGTCTAACAATTGAAATGAAAACTCTTTTCCATCGTAGTATGACCATACATTTCTCAGACTCACTCATCGAGGGGCCCAGTATTATCTCCCTACGAATGTGAGGGACAAATTCCATCTTGACCATTCACATTCCTCTATATGAAAACCACTGATCCCGATCTAAGCCTTTATCATCACCCGGTCAAAGGTGACTTTTGACTAGGTCAAAGATCAGCGACTCTCATGTAGGAATCCATGATGATCTCAGGTCAAAGGGCATTGTGACGCGGTTATACATGAGAAAAGCTTATGATTTAATCCATGCAGCTTTCTCATAGTGGGTCGGTCCAGCACCTTGTACTCTTACAAGTGCCTATTCGTATCTCCATACCTTATCAAGTCATACTGGTCTAATTTCATCTTCGCTCCCACGTAGATGACTGACCAGGGACATTTAGAATAATCTATAAGATATATCCAACGATACAGTTATCACTATAAACATGCAAATAAAAATGATAACAAAATGGAGAATACTTTAAATAACATTAACGTTTAAAGTACAATGACTTGCCCCTAGGGCATAATTTCCAACAAGGTCAGCCTTCAAGTGCTTGTTAATTTGTGAGGTTGGTCAAGGTAATGTATAAGGAATTACTAATGCAACTTCAAAAGATTATTCGGAAGATATTATAGGGGACCATGGTCTATACAACTGGAAAAAACGCTGCCCATTTAAAATATAAAAAAATAATCAAACGAAGCAGTTTTTATTAAATGAAGACGTAATGGAGAGAAAGGTCAATGGAAATGTTCCATTATGAAGAAAGACGGATAAGGAGGATACCAGCGCGCCTAGCTTTGAAAGTTCAATCATGGATGTCCCGTTGTTGAGGCTGGCCATATTGAAGACTTCTCAAGGAAGGTATGTTTTGTTTTATTGTGGCCAATGTTTAGTATTTGCTAGTAAAATTTAGGGAAAATCTCCCTCAGGGCCTGTTCACCTTGCAAGTGCACGAGTTTCGCAAGTAATAAAGTGATAAGTAAAGTATCGTTCACACAAGGATTTATTTAACAAATTGGTCAAGCAAGAGGCTTAGTGAATTTAATCAAGTTGAGCTAAAACAAAGTTTTGATGTGGAATGAGAATTTTTAAAGACTATTTCTAAAATTAAAAATTGATAAAGATAAATGATTCTTTGACTTCAAGGATAATGGAGCCTAGGATTCTTCTTCCCCCTTTGCATTTCATAAAATTTGGTTAATTTCCTCTCTAGCAGTATTTCAATACATATATGTGTTAGTCTAAGGTTCACAAACACTTAACACGCTCTCCAAAGTCAAAATCAAGTTTCTCCTATTCTCATTAAAATGCACAATCTCTTGCTACAATTAATGAGAATCAATCTTTAAGCAACAACCTTAATGTGACAATGCAAGATTATTAAATATATTTCTATTTTACCAACAAACTATCCATTTATCAAGTAAACTTCAATATAAGCATGATTTCAATCAAGTTCTACACCTAGATTAGCTCTCTTAAGTTAAACCTAAGTGAATAAATCACCTAAATGGAGGCTAATAATAACTTAGAAGCATTAAGCCAAGGTTGAAATCAACACATATATATATTTATCTACCAAAAGAGAGGAATATTCAAGTATTAATCCATACAAAGGGTCAAAAGAACCCTGTAACACCCCAAATTCCGTAGCATAAATCGTGCTGGTGACACGTGGTTTTATAAAATCTTTCAGAGTTTTGAGGTGCTACAGCTTAGCGTAATGCGGAAATGAAGAGCATGTACTAAAAATTTGAACAACGAGTTTAACAATGAGTAAGCGATATATATAAAAATACTCGGACATATGATGATGCCGACATATCTTTGGTATATTAAAAATTTCCGAAGGAATATTCATGTGATACAACAATACAAAACTTTATAATTACAACTCTTCTGTGTAACTATACCCTCTTCAACCAAGCCTTAGGTGGACTTGGGGCATAGAACCTAACTCAGTTAAATCATCCCATTTGGCCAGGCTAGGTAAGGTCTAGTGGAAGTCTCACCGAGTATTTACGGCGACTGATTGACTGAACCATATAGACGACCCTTTCTAGTTTAAGCACCAAATGATATGAAGTAACTTTATTAGATTCATGCTATAAGGTAGGTTCTGTTGACCTTCTTCCCGCATTTTCTTTGACCGGTGCCTTCTCACGGCTCCGTCTATTGGCGTCTTTTTACGGTTCCATCCACTGGTGCCTTCTCTCGTTCATGATTCTTCCCTGTCTATTAATTAAGACTGAGGTCCAATGCCCATCGGACCTCAGGTAACGGTTAACCTCATGCTTATGTAAACAATATATGTATCACAGGTATTCATGTCATTATAGCAAATATCACTACAAAAGCCCATAATGAGATGTAGGAAATACATATATGTATGTAAGGCAATAACAATACACAGCCACTGCAGTATGTTTGTTATCCCAGTCTGCACATTCACCGGTGCCACGATGTTCAGTCGTGTCCATAGCGCTAGGAAAACTTTCAACGGTATTATCAAAACTATAACCCGTGTATTCATGATTGTATCAAAATAATTAAGATAGAGTCTCAGTTCATAAACACAGCAATCATATATAAGCATAACACAAGTATCAGAGTCAGTGTTACAGTATGCCGCAAAAGTACCTTCGTTGACGGTACTTCGATACGTTTTACGGAAAACGGTATTTTGACAGCGGTGCAACAGCGGCACAACAGCGGTACAACAACGGTACGATTACAGATATCCTATAAGGATTATATCGCATTTATCAATATTTAGCATCATAACAGGCATTTTAGGCGCAAATTACCATTTGCTCATAGTTTGACTAATCGGCGAAATTTCGCCAGAGCTTCGCTACTTTAACCCTATCTCTCCAAAATTTTGACATATCTCTTTTCCCAATATATTTTTGAAATAAATACCATATTTACCCTTTAAACATGATATTTAAACTATCCTGGCAGATTAAAGATAAATCTAGCATTTCTACTATATCTACCGAAAGAAACACCTAAGCTTAAGACTAGGGACCGAAGAACTTACCCGAGGGCTTTGCTACACTTTCTCTAGACTCCTCCTTCTCTCTAACCTCTCTCTAGATTTTGAAATTTTGGTGTGGAAAGAAGAAGAGAAGTGAAGCCTATTTATAGGAAATTCTGAGACACTATTCATGCTTTATCAGATCGATTTCCAACCGTCGGATCTTGCTTTTACACATGGCTTCATCTTGCCCCTTTATGTGTGTGTGCCAACCTCCCCCCTATGTCATCTTCCAAAGGATGACTTCATCCAAGTGATGTCATCACTTGCTTTATGAGCCGGTACCGATAAAGTTCCCTGTTCGGTGTTCTAATCGCGTAATCTTGGAGAATCTCAAAAATCCAGCAACACAGCGCTGAAGGTCTACTCTTCCTCTTTGGAAATATCTGGGTTAACTAAATTTTTGATCCCATTAAGGGTATTCCGTAGCCTGCCGAACATTTTCGAATAAACGCTGTCGGTTACGGAAATGACTTCCGTTAACATCAACTTCGGGACAAAATTCACTGATTCATAATATGTCCAGATGTTTACCACCTAATCCAAGGTTTTCAAGATATGATTTATTTTCCATTGGTTCTCGTTTCTACTATCTGCCCTTTTCCTCTCTCATCTGGTCTCTTAATCATTCCGCCGGTTTCGGAAATGACTTCAAAGACAGCCTACTCCGGGATAAAATTATACTTGTTTATAATAAGTCCTGATAATAGCTACTTTGTTCACCTATTTTGAGATAGGATTTAATTTCTATCGGTTCTCATTTATCCATTGGTCTTTCTACAAAATATCTCATTTATATTATTATTTAATTACAAAATATCATGATATTATTTTTTGTTAAAACCACAACCCTTTTCACACTACAATTTTCGGCTCCCCTTAATTAATTATTTTTTTATTTGTTTAATTTATCTAATTTAATTAGAAAGCTTAATTAGGGCCTTAATCCTATGATTAGCAATCTTTTAGGATTTAGGGTTTTCATGTACTTAATCTCATACATTTTTCTTAATCTTTTCTAATTAATTAGCAAGTATACTTTATGCTAATTTTAGCCATAAACATCTAATTAAAGGGTTTTACATAATTTACCTTGAATATTCTCTTGTTCAAGCTTAAACAATTAGCCATTAATTACTTAATTAATCACTTACTAATTATTGACAGTTTTCTTAATTGAGATTAATTGTTATCTCACAACTATTTTACTGACATTGGTATTTTATGCTCCATGTAAAATATTAAAAATCACGGGGCAACTTATGCTCCCCAAAATTATATTTAATTTTGCCTCATTATTTTCTAAGGGAAATAATCCCAAAAATTCCTAAAATTAGAGACAACATACTTTCTAATTTTTAATAAATATTTTATTGCCTCTTGGGATTTATCATAATATTTTCAGGCCATTTTATGCCCCATAAATGAATTTTAGGGATTTTAGCTCTTTATCTCTTCTAATTTCCATAGAAATTACCTTAGAAAATAAGATAATTATAACTTATTATTTGAGACCACATATTCACCTATTTCCAATAGGTATTATTTATCGAAATATAATATTCCAGATAAATAATTTTTCGGGTATTACAAACCCTAGAATGAAAAGTTTAGCTACTCATGTTCAAATACAAAGAGATTCTAAACAAAGCTATTGAATACATGAAGAAACTAAGTGGAAAAGAGGAAGAATCAAGGTGAAATCCTCAAAATCTCTCTTAGGTTAAGCACCCAAGCCTCTAAGGTTGTCCAAATCTCTCCCCAAGCTCTTCCCTTTCATGCTCCAATGTTTCCTTGTGTCAAGAATATGTTTCTCAGCCCTTCCCTTTAGGTTAAATAGGGTTTTTCTGCTTCTAAAATAAACAACGCGCAGATGTATTTTATGTACTTTTCACGACTGGCTACGACCAGTTTGTCGACTTGTCGCGGCCAGTTACACAGAGAGCTACTTGCTACGGCTAGTTTGTCAACTTGCCGCGGACAATTGTACAGGTTCCTTCTAACTTTGCACTGCTTCACCTCCTTTATTTCTTTCCTTGTTTCTTGATTCTTATAAAGCTTCAAAACTTGTCTCCATCTGTCTACAAAAGATGAAGGAATTATCAATTCTTAATTGAATCACAAACTCTATAGGATATATTCTTTTATTTTTGCTTGATACTTTGATATGCACATTTTCTTCTATACACTTCATTTCCTATGCACATTTTGAACCAAAAATAGGTAAAAAAGAGAGAGAGAATGTGCTGGAATTTTGTCAATTTCTAAGAGTTAAGAGGGCCCAAATTAGTGAAAAATTGTCAAAAAAAGACCCAAGAAAAAGTCATATGTCAAAAAAGGCCTCAGAGCCTTTTTTTTTATTATTTCATAAACGTTAACAACTATATTAGTAGAACTTTAACAACTAAATCAGTAGACGTTAACAAAAATATCCTAACAACAAAATCAGTACCCATTAATAATTAAATCAGTACCCGTTAACAATTATATCCGTATACGTTAACAACTAACGTTTTATGAAATAATACCAGAAAAGGCCCTGGGGCCTTTTTTGACATGTGACTTTTTCTTAGGCCTTTTTTGACAATTTTTTAGTTATTTGGGCCTTGAGGTGGATTTTCCCTAAAATGTATGCTTTGTGTAACCCCTCAAAAATCAAACGACAAATAATTAACCAAAGTATTTGAATACATTGTCAACTATCAAAAACCCATTTTTTGCAAGGACAAATTTAATTCCCAAAATATTTTCATTGTCAAAATAAATTGCTAAAATATTTCAGAGTTTATAAAATGTAAAAGTCTTAGGATCATGGTAAATACAAATGACATAACATGAGCTCTAGGAGTACAAAAGAGCTTCCAAGACTCACTCAATATGTGTTTTCCCTTGCTCCCTACTAATCTCTTGAAAAAAGAAATATAGTAACCTTGAGATCCAAAAATCTCTATAACCATTGGTTATTCAAAAATATACATGTAAAACAAGATTGAGAACATATGGTTTCAAAATCAAGTTCAACTCATAATAATTTATTAATATTATCAATATAAAAACCTTTCACAAACTCGTTCTCGATTTAGTTACTAATATCCCCTCTCAAAAAGAGTTCTAAAACGATTGAATATCAATTCATTTTTCAAATATCGTTCACAAGAGATTTCCCATAATATATTATACAATTATTCAATATGCAATATGTGTGCCTCTCTTAACCTACCGTCCATCCTTATACTGCTAACTGAAGTCATAGGCTAACACATAGTCCAACAGAAACCCATCCATTTAACTGTAATGTCCCAAGCTCACCAGATCTTAAGATACACTCAGCCAAATGTATAGAGCTTAAGTCTTGATTATGGCTCCCCTCCTTAAACACAACTAAGGAGGTGTCACTTGTCCCACAGTTCCAATGCAATCCCGGCCAAAGGAAAACATGGAAGAAGAGGCCATGAAAACTACCATTCACTGTGCACTGAATGATGACATAACACATGATAAGAAATCTTATCATACAAATTCCTCCTTACTCCAACCCCATCACAAATGTACCACCCTTCATATGCATCAATGACAAATAATCACAATATTAACATGCATATACAAGTTTCAAATCACGAGTATAATTTCAAACTGGATTTACCAAATAATCGATAACAAATGATGTCTTTAAAAACATATAGCGTTATTTAAAAATCATTTATAATAAATAATATTTTAATCATAGCACATGCTTAAACAATTTCCCAGATCAAAACACATGCAACCTTATGAAGGTTAATCACATTCCAGAATCACACTACTACAAATAAGGTCTTTAACGTCCGTTTTTAAACCCATTTTACATCCTTTTATAAGGGGACGTCTGTACTGGGGATGTAGAAAAGGCATGACTTATGGTGTCCTTATAATTTTAGGATGTTGAAAGTATTTAAAAAAATAAATAAATAAATTTTTTTCTGACAATTCTCTCACCAACACCTCCCCTTCTCCCCACGCGCTGCCTCCTCGTCCTTGACCATTCTTCTCAAGATGCGCCACCTCCTCATCCTCCGCCATTCACAGGGAACTTGGTGGTGCAGATTGAGTAGGAAGGAGTTGCTCATCCATGTTTTTCAATCGGAGAACTTGGATCGCACACTTATTCGGATCGAACACTTAGGCAGACCGAGTTGCTCGACCACCGTCCTCAAAGAACTCGGAGAATTAGAAAAATGAAATCACAAAAAGATCATTGAGAATGAGATTGATGGAAGAGTGGGAGAAAAAATCATTGAGAACGAGACATAAAATTAGAAAAATGAAATCACAGAAAAATCCCTGTTCGGCATTGGATCTTGAGTTGGGAAAGATGAGTTCAGATCTGTTCTCACTGGATATGTTCGCATTAGATTTGTTCTCATCAACAAGCACATATGAGAGTTCAGGCGGAGGATGGGGAGCGGCACTTGGAAGGTGAAGGTCGCAGTGTTTGAGAGAGAAGAAAATGAAACTCGTGACTCATGAGTGTGGCCTTGTGCAGAGCTCTGAAACTTGTTGTGACAAGTGAGAGATGCGTTGGAGGTTAAGGCATCACAAATTTAAATTTGGGATGCCTAAAATGTGACTTTAGGTGTCCCAATTCAAATTTGGGACGCCTAAGGTCCACTTTAGGAGTCCTAAATCTAAACAAGGACGTCCAATATGTCAAAAAAAATTATAAAAATGTCACTGCCTTTATTTTTTATTTCCCTTTTTAAAAATTGGACTTTTTTGGGGAAGTGGAATCCATTTATTGTAGTAGTGTCAAAGGAAAATGCATGGAAGAAAACCAAATTAAAAAATATTTAATATGTTGCCATGTATAAAAATATATAGAAAGACGAGTTTTGTCATGATTTACGTGAATAAGCATTTTTGTATTTCAAACGTAAACCTAAACAAGTACTTAGTAACCTCACCAACACTTTGCCTTATACTCATAATGTACTTCCTTCTCTAGGGATATGTAAAATTTTCTGGCAAGGAAACATCAGTTAAAGTTGTAATGAAAACAAATATATAATTATTAAATCAAGCCCTCTATAGGTACGACAAATCAAAAAACATATACATATATATAGTTGGCAAGTATATAAAAGAATAACCAGGGTTACCTCTATTCCAAACTTATTTTTACCAATATGGCTCTCTTTCTTTCCTTCTCTTTCTTTATTTCTCGCTCCTCTCTCCCACTCTCGTATAGGGATGGAAACAGGCCAGGCCCGTGGCCCGGCTTTGTTATTAAAAGCAGTCGGGCTGGCTGTCGAGGCTAACAGGCCAGGCACATGCCTAATTCTAGGCATGTTTGCCTTAACAGGCCAGGCACATGCCTGTTAGTAGGCCTGTAAAGCCTGACAGCCGCACTTTGTTAAGAGGGTAAAACTGTAAATAAATATATATATTTTTAAAAAAATCAAATTTTCTCGTGCCCTCTTTGTCTTTGCCTAACTCTTTTTTTTTTTGGCTCAGAGAACTGCCTAACTCACATAACCCTAATTCCCAAAACCATTTCATTTCCTCCTCTGAATGTATAGCGCGCCATCACCCTCATCACCTCCAGCTCCGTCGGTTTCACCCTCACCGCCCTCTCCGCTTACCCAACACCGACAAAGATCTCTGCTCCTTCTCCGGCTCTGGCAAAGACATCACCCACACCATCCCCTGCCAATGTTCCTGAGCCGGGTAAGTACTGTAGATAAGTCGTTTCTTAAATTTGGCTCATTATTCACGGGATAACCCAATCTTGAAACCTGTTCCTCCTCTTTATGAAAAGATTTGTAAAGATAAGCCGCTGAGCATGGCGGATCATGAATCTCAGTTGCCGTTCAACACCGTCTTCTACAGTCTGCCCTTTATGAAAAGATTTGTAAAGATGATGTCCAGAAACCATACGTCCATCCCTAATGAAAAGGTTTCTAGATCTGTACTTGTGAATATATCCTCTAATTCCTCATAATCCTTTTTGATTCTCCATGACTGTTTGGGTTTCAGATCTAACTCTAAAATCTCGGTTTTAAACCGCAGGCAGTTCCAGATCTAGGGCATGTCATCGTCAAGTTCGCAGGTACAACTGCTGTTCTCTCGAATTTCATTTCCAATTTGCACCTATTCGCTTTCATACATATATTCCTCTTCACAGATTTCTTATATCCATTATCTTTCTGTTTAAAGCTCTATTCACAGATTACATAAGAAAACATATTTTTAAAAAAAGTTGATTATGCTGTGTTACTTATCCATATAGGTATGAACTAAATGAAGAAAAAGCTGAATGGATTATATACGATACAGATGTAGGGCAGCATCAGCACTTTGATATGTTCTTTAAGGTATCTTTCATATGCTAATGTCCAAATTATTTTGTGGCTGAATTTTGTTATCGTATAAATTGTTCTTGCCAATATAGTCACCCTTATCTTTCATACTTTTCTTATTTGTGTTAAATAATCCCTACAGTTTATTACTTAGTTTATTCCTAAGAAGCCAGTCACGGCTGAGTCAAGTGTGAAGTTCCGAGTGTCATGTTATGATTTGCTTGATGAAGCCAAGAATCGCAGCAAAAGTGCCCCAATGGAACGTGGTAAATTTCATTTATGTATGGTATGGTCCTTCATAGTTTTACTATATGCATCGAGACCACTACATGCATATTAGTCAAGCGACACTTTTTTTCTGTGTTTTTTCCCTTTGTCTCACCAAGTATCTTGGAGATTGGTCTACAGAGTTTCCTAATATAAGTGAAATGTACATACTCATGAAAATTTATCAACTCCAGCATCGAGAAATGCAACCATTTACTGTGGCACATAAATCCTGTCTCATGACTGGGAGAATAAGTCAGATAGTTTGGTTTGTGAATTGGTTTGTTTTGTGATTTTTGAAATCATGTATCTTTAAATCCTTCCAATGGTTTTAAACCAACTGAATGTGGTTGTTGATTCTCTTATTTGACATTTCTTTTTTCCCTCTATTATGTTGTGTATGTCATTATTTGGATTTGTTAGCTAAAGTGTTCACCTTGCTCATGGAATTGTTCCTGTTAAAACCTTTCAATCTTTATCCTTTCAGTACATTCTAAAAATTGATCATGCTGTTAGTCTTGCCTTTGCAGTGGGGTTTCTAAAAAAGAATTTTGCATTGTTAAAATAATATCATTTGTTATACATATTACTTGTTCAGTTGTGTTATGCTCTAATTCTATATATTTAATTAATTTTTTTCAAGGTCTTTGAAGCCGAAGAAGAAATTATATTAAAGATTTGATGTCAATGTCCAGGCCAAATAATTGCGATACAAGGATGTTGGATGTTTTTTTGATACAAAAGGATGTTGGATGTTGAATTTGTATGTTGGATGTTGTATTTGATTTCATTTTTTATGTTGTTGTAGAATTTGTAAAGTAGACTTGTTTAAAGTAGCGCGTGTTGTGTTATTTTGTTTAAGGTAGGTTTTGTGTTCGGCGCTGTTTAACGTAGCCACGAGCTGTGTTGGCGTTTCTATTATTCTGCGCCAAAGAAAGCCATAATATTAGCGTAACATCTAATATGCCGGGCTCGAGCCACTTCCATCCGCTACTTGGCGCATTAAGGGTCGCTGCTTGCGACATTAAGATCGACCTGACCTGGCGCTGGCTTTGTTTCCATCCCTACGTCTCGTAGCCAAAACCGTGGGTGTGTGTTCGGTGTTTGTGTATGTTTGTGCGTGTTTGTGGCCCCAATTTGATGATACAGTGTGGCACACATAAACTACCTTCCCACTTTTAATATACGGTGGTTCCCGTAACCCACCTTATTATATTTGATAATATTTTAATATATTATATAATATATTATTATATCATATAATATATAATATATAATGCTTATCATATAATATATTATTATATCATTATATATATATATATATATATTATATTAAAATTCTTAAACTCTCTCAACTAAAAAAAAATATTTTTATAGAGTAATTACATAATAAATTTAAATTACCATAAATTAATTTTTTTAAGATATTACTTAGTTCTAGTATAAAAATTGAGATGTTACACTCTGTATTTTATAATTTGTACTTTAATTTGTTTCTTTAGAACACAATATAATAAATAGATATCTTAACAAGTCTCTAATGATGAGTTCAATGATAATGATGGCTTGGTTAATACTAACACCACTAATATATATATCAATTTATTTTGTAATTGAGAAAGATTTAAATCATTATATTATTAATTATATTATTATATATAGAGATTATTGTGGGATTATAATCTAAAATAATGAAGTTTCATATCTGCACAAAAGTGCAACAGAATTTGATTTGCAATGGAAAACTCCATGGCAAACAATTTAGTGACAGAATTTTAGCGACCGAAGAATTCTGTTGCTAATTTCATCGTTAAAAATGACCATATGGTTGGCCGTAGTAGACATTAGTTTTCTTTACTTCTTCTAGTTTTAACTTCTTTTCCTTTTTTTTTTTCCTTTGATTCTGTTGAAATTTTGTTCTAAATGAAATTCACAAATTTTGATTTTTAAAGATAGCACAAAGTATATAACAAAAAAATATTTTATTGATTAAAAATTTTGAAAATTATAATTTTTGCAAGTGTTAGCTAAGTATTGTACTTTGGGTCCAGGTCTGCCCTTGATGGGTCAGACTATTTGATTAGGAAAGAAGTATCACATAGCTTTATTATTAGTGGTCTTCTATGGGCAATTCCTGGTATGCAAGTCTCTTCTCTCTCCTTATTTTCCTTCACTATATATATGAGTAATATCATCAGTAAAAGCTTTTTACTCGACTCTCAAGTTTCAAGTGTCCAGTTTCAATGGCATGAGCAAATCGAAATACTTTTAAATATTTTATTATCAAGTATTTTTTTTATCTGAATTTCATTAGGATAATCCTGAAATTAGGGTTTCTTGGCATTTTTTTCACCTCCTTTTACCATATTTTCTATGGTGGGGAAACCTGCAAAGTGGATAATTGAGGATGAATTTGTGATTGATCTATTTTAACAAAGTTATATGTATTGAGATGACAAACCCTCTTGTAGAACCCGATGAAATCTATAGGTGCACACAAACATAAAGTCTTAAACATTCTGTTTGTCACTTATCAAGTCATCATAATGTTCATTTAGTTTGTGGACAACTATACAGATCGTGGTGATATGGTTGATTTAACTAGGGCCAATCCAAAATTATTTGCGCATCAATAAAAAATAAACTTTTGGGCAGAACACTACCATTAACCACCCTGATTAAGATATATAACAAAGGTAGTTTAATATAATCATTCTCAAACTGTAACATCCCAAATTTTAGAAATTGAAAATTAAAAAATATTATATGGAGATTGATTTTTGAAATTTGGTTTAAAATAATTATTGGAAATTTTGCCTTATTTTCCCTAATTTATTTCGAGAAAAAGAATAAATTCAAACAAGGAATGATTTAGGCCTAAAAAATTATGAAATTAATATATTAAGGCCTAGGAAAAAATTAATTACGGAAAGATATGGCCTTAACCATTATAAAATTAATATTTGAAATTTAAAGGCATATTTTCCATTGATTAAGGATAAAATTTGGAAATAATTATTGGCCATAAGATTTTGGGGATTTAAGGTATTAATATTTCATGGGAAAAAAAAATAGGCATTTAATCTCCGCATAATATTTGGAAAATGATAATTATATAGTTGGACAAAATTAAAGCCCAATTTAGTGAGTAAAGAGGCAAAATAACTTGTATCTATGATAAAGCCCAACACATATCCTTATTCTTCTCAACCCATGAGCCCAAATATATATATACACACACTTATGCAAAACATATACACACACACTTATGCAAAACCATTATCCATTATATACTCTTACTGTTAAAGAGGGAAATCACTCAGTTTGAACATGTCTCTCGTGCTCTCTGGAGAGAAAAACCAAACAGTGCCCATTTCTCAGGAAGAAGACGATTTGAAAGCTAAGAGCTCTAAGAAGATTAAAAATGGTATATCTAGCAGTGAGGGCAACGTTCTCTCAGGGCAGTGGCCTAAGTTAGGAGAGTCTCCTAACCCTGTAAACTTGGGAGGGCCGTCCTTTGCCGATAAACTGAAAGGTACGTCAGGCCAAGGTGATTGTATGGATGAAGAGTGTGGAAGAGAGAAGAATGCCTTATCTGACGATTCCATGTCTGACGATTGTACTGATGATCCAGACAGGGTCGAGGGGGAAAAATGGTGCAAGGTAACAGAGAGCAAGATGAGGAACTTCCCTTCTTTCAGTTTCTCAAATCTGATGAAGAAACGTCTATATAAGGCCTGGAATCAAGCTGTCATTATTAAGCTCCTTGGTCGAACTATTGGTTTCAGAGTACTGGAAGGAAGGCTCCAGGCTATGTGGGCGAAGAAAGGTGTTATCACACTGATCAACATCGGTCATGGTTATTTTATTGTGAAAATGACTAACAAGGAAGACTACGTCTCAGCCCTTACCGGTGGACCCTGGATGACATATGATCACTATCTCATTGTTAAGCCATGGGAGGCGAACTTCAGGCCTGATAAAAATACTATTGAAAAAGCTGCAGTTTGGGTAAGGTTACCTAAGGTACCTCTGGAGTACTATGATGAAGTTGCATTGACTCTAATTGGAAACCGGATTGGGTCAACAATAAAAGTTGATATGAATACCTCTTGACAACTCAGAGGACATTTTGCTCGTATCTGTGTTTTGGTGGAGCTAGGCAAACTACTTATGCAGGGATTTTACCTTGACGGAGAGGAATTCTTTCTTGAGTATGAAGGCTTGCACCTCCTGTGTACTACTTGCGGGATTTATGGTCACCGAAAGGAATCTTGTTCACATGGGAAGAATAAAGATTCAGAGACTCAAGCCAACGAGACTGGAGCCAAGCAAGACGGTGAGGAAAAGGAGCAGGGAGAGGTTGCGTCAAAGCAATGGCGGGTGGTTCAAGAAGCGAGACATCAGAAGAAGGCAAAAGATAAAACAACGGAGGTGCCACAGCAACATAAGGGAGGATCAAGATTTAATGTTCTTGCTGAGGTGGCAGAGACTAGCAACCCTAATAATGAAGAAACCTATGTGGATAAGCAGACAATGCTGGGACCAGAGCGGGTACGTTTGGGTAAGAAGAAAGGTACGATCAGTAAGGGCGTTAGTGGAGTGGGAGTGCAGAGCAGGGACGAGGTTGTTAGGGGGATCGTGGAGCAGTCACCAGGAGCTAGGGCACAAATGGAGAATAAACGAGTGGAAAAAAGATTGAGGGATGCGTCAGGGAAATAAGGGACTTTTGGGACCCTCATGATCACGATGGGAAATAATGAGGAATTCATTTTGAATGGGGTAACAGAGTTGCCTATTCAGGAACTTCAGGATACGACTGTAATACAGGATCCACCCAGTCCGATAGTATTAGGTGGATCATTACCCCACGACCCTGGTGATGGGCTTATGGAGGAAGATGGGCTTATGAGTGAGCAGCATACTACCAGCCCAATGGAGGATGATGGGATAAATACCATGAGCAGTGAAGATTTGGACGTGTCGTTGTCCCTGAAATGCCTATTTAATTGGGCCTTGTCTTTTTTGGTTCCTTATCTTTTATAAAAGTTTTTTATGGACCAAATCATGTACTGGAATAATAGAGGTTCGTGTGGAGCGGGCCTTTATAGAAATCTTAACACTATTATTCATGGGCCCAAGCCCATTATGTTTGTTTTAGCAGATACGAGAGTTTCGGATGAGAAACGGCTCCATCATCTTTTCCGGTTGGGGTACGACAGCTTTGCAATGGTGCCAAGTGTTGGTCGATCAGGAGGTTTGGCTGCTTTCTGAAAAGTTGTGAGATTTTGGTCTCCATCATTGAAAAGGATAGACAGTTCTTTCATTTTCGTTGCTCTGTTAAAGGTAACCCTGAATTTTTATTCACCTCAGTGTATGCTTTACCTCATTCTAACTTTCGAAATGTTTTGTGGGAGAAACTAAATTTTATGGCTGGTAATATATCTATGCCCTGGGTGGTTTGGGGGGATTTCAATGATATTTCTTCTCTCTCTGAACGATCTGGGGGTGCTCGGCGGAATACATCGCGCATACACTGGTTCCAGGATCAGATTCATAGGTGTGGTTTGAATGATTTAGGGGCATCAGGCCCCAAATTCACCTGGAAAGGGCCTCAGTTAGTAGGTTGCCAAAGATTGTTTGAGAGATTGGATCGAGCTCTTGTTAATAGTGCCTTCCTCTCGGCCTTGCCTTACGATGCCGTTAGAGTCCTGACTAGAACCCAATTTTCAGATCATAATCCTCTGCTTTTAAAATTGGGTGCTCTGGTTGATTGCCGAAGACAGAGACCCTTCAGATTTGAAGCTATGTGGTTGGAGCATGAAGGATTCAAGGATTTTATGCATGAGCAGTGGTTATCTGAAGAAGAGCTTGATACTAATTTATTCAATTTTCAGACTCAGCTGCAGCTTTGGAATAGAGATATATTTGGCTTTGTTGAGTATAAGAAAACAAACCTCATGGCCAGGATTAATGGGGTCCAGAGATCACCTTCGTATCCCTTCTCTAGATATTTGCATGATCTGGAGGTACAATTACACTCTCAGTTAGAAGAAATTTTGCGGTTGGAAGAGATCAAGTGGAAACAAAAATCTAGAGTGGCTTGGGTTGAGAAAGGAGATAGGAACACTAGATATTTCCACCTCAAGACTAATATTAGAAGAAGGCGCAATAGGGTCCTGCCACTACAGAATGATTCTCGTGTTTGGATAGAAGATGGTGAAGCTATTAAGAATACAGTGGTCACCTTATTTAAAAACCTCTTCCATGATGAGGGACACTTTGTGCAGTCTCTTTCCACTGTAAGCAACTTTCCTGTAATTGACAGCGATAGGAAGGACTCCTTAACTGTTTTACCTTCAGAGAAAGAAGTGCATGATGTGATTAAAGCAATGGGCCCCCACAAAGCACCGGGAGTAGATTGCTTCCCTCCAATTTTCTACCAAAGAAACTGGAGTTCATTAGGCCCATCAGTTTGTAAATTTGTAGTTGATGCCTTTGCTGGAAAATTGGAATTTACCAAGGCTAACCAAACCTTGATCTCTCTTATTCCTAAAAGGGATCAACCAGTTAGGGTTGCTCATTTTAGGCCTATTTCCCTGTGCACAGTTCAATACAAAAGTATCACGAAGCTTCTTTCTCAGAGATTGCGTGGTATTATGGATGATTTAATCTCTCCTTTCCAGGCAAGTTTTATTCCAGGGCGCCATATCCAAGATAATATCATTGTGGGTCAGGAGGTTCTGCATAAGATGAAACAGTCAAAGGGTCGAAGAGGCTTCATGGCTATGAAGATAGATCTAGAAAAGGTGTATGATCGCCTTAAATGGAGCTTCATACAGCAAGTTCTAACTGAGGCAAGGTTTGGTGACAAATTTATAGATATCATAATGAAGTGTATTTCTACTGTGTCCTTTAATGTCTTATGGAATGGAAACACTACTATATTTTTTGAGCCTTCTCGTGGCATAAGACAAGGAGACCCCATTTCTCCTACTTTATTTGTCTTGTGTATGGATAGGCTCTCGCATATTATATGTGATGCGGTGGAAGCAGGTAAGTGGAAACCTATCTTCATAACTAAGGATGGCCTGGCAATTTCGCACCTTATGTTTGCAGATGATTTGCTTCTGTTTGGGGAAGCATCTGAGGAGCAAGCCAGAGTTATGATGGAAGCCCTGAACAATTTCTGTAATGCCTCTGGTGAGAAAGTTAGTTTAAGCAAGTCTTCAATTTTCTTCTCTCCTAAAGTTCCAATGTTTTTGAGAGGCAAGATCAAGGAGATCTCAGGGATGAAAATTTCTTGCGAGATAGGAAAGTACCTTGGGTTTCCTTTATCTAGAAAGCGGACACAGCGAGAGACATTTCAATATGTGGTAGACCGTGTGAAGGATAAGCTCTCGGCTTGGAAAGCTCATTGTTTATCAACAGCAGGAAGGTTGACATTAGCAAAGTCTGTAATGGGTTCAGTTCCTATTTATCCTATGCAAGTTGCACAGCTTCCTGTTAGCATCTGTGAGGACGTTGAACGTTTGCAAAGGAATTTTATTTGGGGAAATGTTCAAAACAGCAAGGGTTTTCACCCGATGGGTTGGGATAAGATAGCAATTCCTAAATCCTATGGAGGCTTAGGTCTCAAAAAATTAACATCTGTGAATAAGGCATTTGGAGCAAAAATAGCTTGGAAGTTGGTGTCAGGATCAGAGGGTCTATGGGCAGAGGTTCTTGAAAAGAAGTATATGAGAAGGAGTGACATCTCCTTGTTAAATGCTAGATCAACTGATTCGAGTTTATGGAGATTTGTATGTAAACAGACGGAAATAGTTGATTCGAGGACAAGATGGCAACATCGGAATGACAAGTCTATTTCATTCTTTCTAGACTCATGGCTGTTTCCAAATAGAAAGCTCATTGATTGTTGTATCCGACCTTTATCTTCTGAAGAAGAGATAAGCTTGGTGGCTGATTGGGTTGCTTATGATACCTGGGATTTTACAAGACTCTCATCAATTGTCAATAGTGAGGTAATTCAAAGTCTTATTGCCGTGTTACCTCCTTTCGAGGGTGCAGGGGATGATGTTATGATATGGAATGGTAATAAGAGTGGTTTATTTTCTGTCAAAAGTGCCTATTTTCTGATAGAACCACCTCCTGAGAATCTGTTAAATAGCACTTATAGGCTTATTTGGTCTTGGAAAGGTGCGGAAAGGATTAGAGTTTTCCTTTGGTTGGCTTTTAATGGTAGATTACCTACGAAGGTTTGGAGGAGTAGATGGTCGTCTTCAAGCCCCTTGTGTGATCTCTGTAATATGGATGTTGAAGATGAAATTCACATTTTCAGAGATTGTTCCTATGCCCTGAAGATTTGGAAACATCTTGTTCGCCCAGATCTTCTCCAGGCTTTTTGTGCTAAACCTGTTAGTGATTGGATGACAGCTAATTTAAAATCTAATTTTGGCTCAGATAAGGATAGTCGCTGGGATTTATTGTGGGGAACCATTATATGGCTTTTATGGAAGTGGAGGAATAATAGTATTTTTTATGACAGATTTCAGAGGCCATCAGATCCATTACTTGTTATTGAAAGAGTTTGGAGATCCTTTTGTGCAAACAATGATATTGCAACCTGTGAGTCTACCAGTCAAGGGAGTTTGTCTGTTAAATGGAACCCCCCACCGGATACATGGATGAAAGTTAATGTTGATGGTGCTGTTTCCTTACACAATCAGAATGCAGCCTGCGGAGGGGTTATTAGAGATTTAAAAGGTATGTGGCGAATGGGTTTTACCCACAACTTGGGACGGTGTGAGGCTTATGAAGCAGAAGAATGGGCCATCTTGTTGGGCCTTAAGATGGCATGGGATGAAGGTTTTAAGAAGATCTTTCTTGAATCAGATGCCAAAGCTGCCAATGTGAGTTGGCATAGATGGTAAGGGATTCGGGATTAGGCCCTTGGGTCGTGGGTTCGATCCTCTGCCGTTTGCGAGACTCCTTTGGTAGGCGATCTCGTAAGTCCCCGATGAGTGCTCATAGAGCCGGGGCCGTCTTGCTGGCCTTGGTGGGAGACTGATGTCGAACCCCTCCAAAACTTTTTTATATCAAAAAAAAAAAAAAAATGCCAAAGCTGTGATTGATAATTTGGTGCTGGGTAGAGGTTACGCATCAGGAAGCTTGGTTCAGATGCAAATCAGGAGCATGCTTGATAGGGAATGGATGGTCAGTTTGCTTTATACTCCAAGATTGCGAAATGGTTTAGCAGATGCTTTAGCTAAGGAAGGATTTTATCACTCTTCCACTTTGTTTAATTGTCCTGATCATCTAAGGACAGTGCTTTTATCTGATTGTATGGGACTTGGTCCCCGTATTTGATTTGCTTTTAATATACTAAGGCAGAGGCCTCTCTTATTACCAAAAAAAAAAAACCATTATCCATTCATTATAATTCATTCCATCAGCCACGTGAGAACATCAAACCACATCAACCCATATGTTTTTAAAACCCAAAACCATGATCCATTTATTCTCATTTGTTCCATCAACCTAACACGTGATAGCAACAGGAAATAAGAAGCAGCTAAACACGAAAATGCAGAGCTGAGAAAGAGACCACAGCAAAACAATTCCAATTCATTTAATCTCCACAGCCCAACAGCAAAATATCACCCAACCCATTATATACATTGGCCCAAACCATATAAAGATAAGCACCTACACTGTACCTATTTTCTTTAAATCATATCAGCTTAAACACGTTAGTCAGCAAGGCAAATATATCAGCCATATCAGATTGGAAGACACGTAACCACAACGGAAGATTAGCAAACCATCCCAGCACGTCATCCGATCTGCAGGACCAAGTCTTCCCATACCCTCTCGAGCTCCACGCCATGAACCCCTGGGTGTTCCCTTCTCGGACTGGTCCGAGGGTCCTCATATAAATATATATAACCATAGCTTCATGCCGTCATTACTCATTTTACTTCAAGCCGAGAAGGAGAACGGACAGCAAGAACAAGGGAGAGAACGAGAGATCGAGAAGGAGAGTTGAGAAGGAAGGGAAGAAGAACTCAAACCTTCACCTGGCTCTGTTTTAGAACGAGCAAAACAGGGGTAAGCCATCGGATTCAACTTGTGATAGCATTTTGAGTTTCGTTTTCTTCCACTACACACAGTATACATATATCTATTTACTGCTGCAAATATATGTTTAAAAAAAGGGGGGAAAAAACTGAAACCAAGTTGCCAAATGATACTTGTGCGTGTTAGTGCACGTTGACTTTGATGTAAGGAAGATAAATTTCAAACTAAATGCTCCCTGTTCTTTAGCACCAAGACAGAGGAAGTTTCTTTAGCATAGATATATAAAAAATCGAAGTTTTGGTTACCGTCATGTATTTACTGTCATAGGTTATATAAATACACATGTTGCTGAGACCATAGTAGGTGAAAGGAATGAGAAAACTTGCTGATTTTTGCTGTCATGAGTTATATATATATGTATGTGATCTGTCGTTAAGTTGAAGAAGAAAACAAATATAAGTGTGTGTGTGTGTGTGTGTGTGTGTGTGTGTGTATTGGGTGTGTGTATCGTTGGACTTGGAAAGAAAGAATATAAGACTTAGCTATATATAAGTGTGTGTTTTTCGCTGTTGTTTAAGGAGGAAAGAAGGAAGCTTATTGATTTATGGAGACATACTTTTGTTGAAAGAAAATTCTGTATGTAACCCAGAAATTATAGTGACTAAACATAATAAGGTTAGACGTGTGGGATCATATTAACCATTAAAAATCACACATCTAAAGATGGAGTTGTGGGAGACCAATTAAAAAGCTAGCTCACGTACATACAAGCAAAAGTTGATGTTTGAAAGTTTCAATGATTCCAATAAAGCATGAAGGAAGTTGGGTTAAATATACCTTTACATTTTGGAGGTAGCAGGGAACTTACGGTCTATAATGTTATATATTTATGTATGTCAGTTTGCCACTTGGTTTATTATGAATAAGAACTGTGTGCTTTGCTACTTATATATGGAACCACTATTTAGTATATCTAAATATATGTATATATGTATCATTAAAGCATATTTTATGTGGTGGCAATATTTATTAAAATAATAGATAGTAAAAGAATAATAAATAGTAAAATAATAATAATAAGTATTATTTGTTAGGGAATTAGTAATAAATAATAAAGGGAATTATTAATTAATATAAAGGGGTATTATTAATTAATAATAATTAAAAATGGTATAAATGGAATAATAAATCCACTAGGGGTAGAAAGGTCAATAGTGACAACGACATCTCTTAGGATACTATTTAAGGGAAGTAATGTGATGATACTATTATAGGATATCCGGGAAAGTCGGAAATCAGTACCAAAAGGTGAAAGTACCGCTAGCTACACAGACTAAGGTACGGACGCGTACTATAACTCTAACTCTTATGTTGTCTTGTATGCTTATATGTGATTAGATGATTCATAGAGTCATGGACGGGACGGGTCTTGGGTCATGCACGTGGCTAAGACTCGGTCTTAGGTCACCGGTTACGTACATTCGGCTTTGTGCGGGTTATAGTCATGATAATGCCGTATGTATGTTTTCCTAGCGAGGACACGTGGGGCGTGATTTGGTGAGTGCAAACGTTGTGAACATTACATTTTTGTGTCTTGTGTATTGTTGTCTTGTGAACTTTACATTGGTGTGTGCTATGTATGGTTAATCTTTGAAATGTAATGAATATCTATCATACATATATTGTTTATACTTGAGCATGAGGTTAACTGTTACCTGAGATTCAATGGGTATTGAATCTCAGAATTTACCCTAGCTTCAGGATCTGGAGGATCGGGAGTTGGAGAAAAGGGTAAGCAGCACGTGTGAGGACTCAGCCGGAGTTTTATTTTGGGATAGTATTATGTATAATTTTTGAATAATCAGATAATTGTACCACTAACGTGCCGACCGGGTACACCACAAAGAATTTAAGTTGTATTAAACTTATATTCCTCTGGGAATTTTAATTAACCAGCATATGTCTGGGTATATGTTATCAGTCACTCATTCGTCCAAACGTTAAGCATGCTCTCTGTTGTGACTTACTCTGATCTGTTAACGCCTTCACTCTGATAACTTCACTCAATTAGTCTAATAAGGAATTTAGGACATAAATGGACATCATAATTGACGTAGGAATTAGGGGCGTTACACAAACTGTATTCAAAATTAGATTATTTTTAAGGGAAAAGTATTTCTCCCGTCACTAGAGATATGTTATCTTTAGTTACCCCTAAAACTACGTCATTTTGAATTAATAAAGGGTGTGTTTGGAATTTTAGGTGAATTAATGAAGGGTGTAAAATTACGGAAACACCCTTCATTAATCCAAAATGACATAGTTTTGGGGGTCACTAGAGATAACTTATCTCCCGTAACTAGAGAAATCCTTTATCCTATTTTAAATACATTAATATCTTTCCAATCCTTTAAACATTTAAAAGTTTAAAAGTATAATTTATTTCTACAGGTAAAAAAAGTATATTTTATTTCCCAATGTTTTTCATTATCTTCTGATAATCCATTATTCGTTAAATTTTTTCAACGCAATTAGATTGTTTAAATAATCTAATCGAAAATATATTCTAAAAGTCTTTATGTTTTCACATCGATAATATTATACACCTGGTCATTTTTTCTAGGGTTAAGGAGCGAAAATACACACAACCTTTGCCTGAGGGAGCGTCCAGCACCACGACCTTTTTTAGGGAGCAAAAATACTCACGAGGTTATCTTTTGGGAGCAAAAGTGCCATGGGGGTTAGTTGACCAGACGGTCAACGTCCATTTGGATGGACATGAACAGTGATGCTGACGTGGAAGCTTATTTGGACTGACAAGAAGCCAAGTAACCAAAACAAATGCTGACTAGGATTCAAAAATTAATAAAAAAAATAAAAATAAATAACTTAAACACCCAAAGTCGGATGGCTCGTTCACACACGCTATCGATGGGATTCGACGATCAAATTGGGAAAATACAAAACCCTAAAATTTCGACCACCGTCCTTCATCATCTCCGACCACGGTTCCGTGTCGTCCGTCACCGAGTAGTCCTAACAAACAAGGTGAAAGATCTTGAGCACCGGATTGAAGTTTTCGATTTGTGATTTGCGAGACAATTTGAGCGACGCCTTCGATCGATCTTGGAGTGATTTTGCGAGACGATTATAGTAACGGTGAGCTGCAAATGCAAGGCTATGAATTTTTGTATTTCGATTTGTGATTTTCGCATTTCTTGTTCTTCGTTCTGAAATTTCTGGGTATGATTTGTGATTTTCGCATTTCTTGTTCCTCGTTCTGAAATTTCTGGGTATGCTTCTTCTATTCAAGAACACGTCGGCATTTCTTGTTCTTCGTTCGAAAGATCTTCATCTACGGTTGTTGTATTTGTTTTTCTTTTTCCTTTTATCGTGTTGTTCCTGCTCCTTCATTTCTGGGTAGTGATTTAGCCACCGCTATTGTTGTTGTGCTGAACCCTAGCTCACCATTTTCTACCGAATCGATCGAGCTTCACCCATCGCATGAAGAACCCTAGCTCCCCATTTTCTTCTTCGCTCACTCAGTTTTCTTCCTCGCTCGATTTGCCGATTCTTTGGCCGATAGCGATAGTCGGGTTCGGTTTTCAGGTTTTCCTTTTCAATCCCATGGAATCGCAGGTTCTTTGTTTGAGCTTTCAATGTTTAAACGTGGCTTTTTTTCAATGAATCCTAGTCAGCATTTGTTCTGGTTACTTGGCTTCTTGTCAGTCCAAATAAGCTTCCACGTCAACATCTTTTGTTCATGTCCATCCAAATGGACATTGACCGTCTGGTCAACTAACCCTCATGGCACTTTTGCTCCCAAAAGATAACCTCGTGAGTATTTTTGCTTCCTAAAAAAGGTCGTGGTGCTGGACGCTCCCTGAGGCAAAGGTCATGTGTATTTTCGCTCCTTAACTTTTTTTTCTATCCGTATCTTTTAAGTTTTTACATTGGGTTTCGAGAATAGTCCCATCACGGTCATTCTTGTTCTATAAATAACTATTCCGTCTGTTTCTTTTAGTTTGAGGAGAAAAGGCATCAAGGATAGACCCAAGATAGAGTCCAAATTTGTAAGCCAAATCAAAATGTCTGATCATTTACCCCCAGAAATTGTGTTGGAAATTCTTTACAGACTTCCCTGTAAGTCTCTTGTGAAATTCACCTCTGTTTGCAAAGCTTGGAATTCCCTCATCACAGATCAAACCTTCATATATGATCATCTCAACCGTGCAATTCAAGCTTCCAATGGCAACAACTCCCTCTTTTTCCATTTCTATTTTCATGAACTTAGAGGGCAGCATCGTCATCTCCTTATGCATACCGAGGATTTTTACTCATTGTACAAAGTTAATAAGCAAACTAATCATTTCTTTCTTGAGAGATTACCATTCAGTCATCTATTTGAGCAGAATCTTTGTGCACTTTTTGTTAGCACATGCAATGGCCTTGTATGTTTGGCTGAGAGCTATTCACCATTAGATTATGAAACTATCCTTATTTGGAATCCCTTGCTTCGAAAATATTTGGTGCTTCCCAAACCAATCAAGACCTGCAAAAAACGCGAGCGTCTCGAATATTCTCTATGTTTTGGATTTGGTTTTGATTCCAGGAACAACGATTATAAGGTCGTTAGACTCATGAATCATTGGAAAACCCAAGATACTCCTCACGTCGAGGTGTACTCTCTTGTTTCTTGTTCTTGGAGAAGTATTACGGTTAGTGTTCCTCAGCTTCGTCTTGGTAATTACATTGATTTGACAACCTTAGTAGTATCGGGGTCAAATCACAATTTCTGCAATTAAAATGCGATATAGACAAACAATAACTCGGGATCGTTTTTATTAAGGAAGCCAATTTATTTTGAATTTTAGATTAAACTAAGTGCTAAAAACATGGTTAGAGATGGGGCTTTGAAATTGGTTTTCTATAAACTAAAATTCATTAAAAAAAATAATAAGAAACTAATTCTATTCTTTTTGGTATTTTTAAAAAATAATGAAGAATGATTTGGATTAAAAAAGGGATTTAATGATTGAGTGCTCTTGGTAACGGAGGTGATGAGAGTGGAGGTAGGAGTCGGTGATGGGGAAGGTCCCAGGTCGTGGAAAGAGGAAAAAAAACGAAGAAGCAGGTCCGAGAGCGTGATGAAAACGATGATGTATTTCAGCTATGCGTGTGTGTCCCCCGTTGCGGCGCTGCTTCTCCCATTTATATTCATTCAATGAAGAATTCAGCTGCCCTAATTAATAAATGCCAAAACGCATAGTTTAGGTGCAAGGGACCTAAGTGAAAAGTTAAAAACTTTTGCTTGAGGGACCTAATGCAAAGATTAAAACTTGAATTAAAATTTTCATTTTCAAATTTGATTTAATCTTTTCAGGAATCTACAATCAAAATAATTAATCTACCATCAAATATTCTCGAAAAATCAATAATTAAGAGTAAGTACATTTTCTTGACAATTTTGCGCTTTTAGCCCTAATTTAATGTATTTACTCTTAATCTCAATTTATCAAAAGAAAAACATTTCAAGCCCAATAACTATGAGAAAATACATCAAAAATCCCTATTTAATAATGTAAAATCATATAAAAATATGGCTTGATCAATTCCCCCACACTTAGACCTTTGTACTCCTGAACAAAGGCATTGAGCACAAGATTCCAAGTTCAAATCACTAATGCATTTGAAAGATGAGCAATTTCATAATTAAAGAGCTATGGATCAATTAATCAAATTTGTCAAGCCAACACTAGTGATAATCAAGCGATGTAAAGAAATTAGCTGACTATACAATCCAGAATATTAAAATGAAACACAAGAGAACTCTCAAAGTATTGGTGTTTTACTCATCTCACCTCATTGATTGGGATAATTTCACTCTAGCCCACTTAATCAACACCTTACCATAGGCTTGTATCAACTCTAACATCTCCACTACTAAAACAATTAATGTGATGAATCAAGAGGACTTAAAAGGCTTGTAATGATGGAAGAAGGCTAAATGGAATGAATTAATTTTAAAAAATAAAATAATTGATATGCAAGTCACAGCTAATGAACAAATTCATTGCATCCAAATAACTCTACAAACTCTTGCCAATTCTTTTGAAAATCATGAACAAATGCCTTCTTTATAATTTTTTTTAACACCTTTCTTTTCTTTTCTTTCTTTTTTTTTTTTTCTATTTTTACAAATCACTTGCTCTTTTTTTTTTTTTCTTTTTTTACTTTGGCATTTGAATACATACATTGTTCAACACTTTTTATATTGGCAATTCACTTTTGATTTTTAAAATACAATGAACACTATGATTAATGACATGCATATAACATATGAATGGTTCAAAAAGGGAGCAAATGGTAGATGAATGTAGGTTTGTGTTTGGATGAAAATGGTTTAGAATTGAATGCCTCTTTCATTTTCATAACACTAATGCAAACACTATTTCAAACAAGAGTTGAAACAAGTTCTAGAAGGTGAAAAACTAAGTGAACATGCACACATGAAAAGAATTTAAGGGTCAAATATCCTTCCAACAAGGTTTTTCTCTAATGCTCACTCTAACACAATGAATTGCATAGCAAGCTAACCACAAAACATCTACCTAACTATTTCAAGTGCTAACCTTACAAACACAATCAATCAAAACATTACAATCAATTTGCAATCATGCTCAAGTCATAAAAGCACTAATGAAGTAGAAACTCTCTTTCTCAAAACAAGGAGCAAGCAAAAATCCAAATATGGGTTCATTTCTCTTCCCATTCACTTGAAAAGCAAAACATTGTTTTAAAAAGTTGCCAAAACACTAGATTTCATGAAAGCTTCAAAGAATTTCCCACAAATTTACACTTCCAAAGTGGCAAATGCGACCCTTTACCACTTAGGACATGTATTAAAGCAAGTCATTCTTGAAAAATTTTCTAGTTTAAGGCATTTTTTCATTTAAAAACAACCAATTAATTGGGACTCAAAATGTATTTCCCTCCCCCACACTTAATCAACACATTGTCCTCAATGTTTGTAAAGCAGTTCCATTATTCGAACTTGTTCCTTAATGAAGTGGAAAGTTGTGAAGTCCAATTGCAATTGAAGCACAACACATCAACATCATATAAAGAGAGAAGAAAGAAGAAACAAGCCAAAATAACAGAGAAAATTAGAATGAAGAGGCACAGTGGTAATTAAGCAAGGTAGTGGCTAAGATGCAAAGCATACAGTGGGAGCTCTTATTCTAATTACTAAACTATACTACTTCTACTTTTCTACTGAGATAGTCCCTCCCCCACACTTATTTCAAGCATTCAGAATCACAAATGAGTTAAACAATTCAAATCAGAAAATGTAAGTGAAGGAAAGAGACAACCTGGCCTCAAGGAGGCTTTGATGATGAATCACGGTAGAGCTTGAGGAGGTGTCCATTAACTTGAAATTCCTTTCCAGTAGTCTCATCAAGTAGCTCTACCATGCCGAATGGATGCACTTTGGTGACAGTGAAAGGTCCATGCCAATTATCTTTAAGCTTCCCATTCAACAACTTGAATCGGGCCTTATATAGCAAAACCTTATCACCAACTTTGAAATCCTTTCTTATAATCTTCTTGTCATGAAGTAGCTTGGTATTTTCTTTGTAAATGCGAGAACTCTCATAAGCTTCTAGTCGCATTTCCTCAAGTTCTTGCATTTGTAACTTCCTTTCTAAACCAGCTTCTTCCATATCCATATTGCACATTTTCACAGCCCAATAGGTTTTGTGCTCCAATTCTACCGGAATATGACATGCTTTACCAAAGATAAGCCGGTAAGGAGACATTCCTATTGGTGTCTTGAAGGCGGTTCTATAGGCCCATAGTGCTTCCTCCAACCTTGAGCTCCAATCCTTTCTTGAAGGCTTAACAATCTTTTCCAATATGTGTTTGATCTCTCGGTTGGATACTTCGCTTGCCAATTCGTCTCGTGGATGATAAGGGGTGGACATTTTGTGGGTTACCCCAAGCTTAACAAGTAAGTTATCAATAACCTTATTGCAAAAATGGGTACCTCTATCACTCACTATAGCCCTCGGTATTCCAAATCTACAAAAGATGTTAGACTTGAGAAACTTGGAAACCGTTTGGGCATCATCTTTCCTAGTGGGAATGGCTTCTACCCACCTAGAAAGGTAATCCACGGCTAAAAGGATGTAGGTAAAGCCAGATGATGGTGGAAAATGATCCATAAAATTGATACCCCAAACATCAAATATCTCACAAAAGAGCATAGGTTGTTGTGGCATCTCATGTCGCTTACCTAACCCCCCCCCCAAACCTTTGGCATTTATCACATGCCTTACAATACAAATATGCATCCTTAAACAGGGTAGGCCAGTAAAACCCGGCATCTAACACTTTCCTAGAGGTCTTATGAGCACTAAAATGTCAACCACAAACCATTGAATGGCAAGCAAAAAGTATGTCCTTAGTCTCGGTCTCCGAAATACACCTCCCGATAACTTGATCATTGCATAGTCTCCACGAGATAGGGCTCATCCCAAATGTAGTGCTCAACTTCTCGTTTAAGTTTTGAGCACGAAAAGAAGACATATGCTCGGGAATGAGATCTGGTCACAATATAATTCACTAGATCAGCAAATCAAGGAACATAGAGAGATATAGACATAAGAGATGCATCAGGGAAATCATCACAAATAAGATCAGAGTCAAGTACTCCCCTTGTACCATCCGGTAGTCTACTCAGGTGATCTGCTACAAGATTCGCAGTTCCAGGCCTATCCTTAATGCTTATATCGAACTCTTGTAGCAAAAGCATTCATCTAATAAGCCTTGGTTTGGATTGAGGCTTAGTGAAGAGAAACTTCACAGCCGCATGATCTGTATACACCACCACTGTAGAATTGATTAGATATTGCGAAACTTATCTAATGCAAATATGACAATGACAAAAAGTTCTTTTTCTATGGTCGTGTAATTCTTTTGTGCACTATCCAAAGTTTTGGATGCATAAGCAATCACATGAGATAACTTGCTATGCTTTTGTCCTAGCATGACCCCCACGAAATTGGAGGCATCACATGCTAGTTCAAAAGGCAAGGTCCAATCTGGCGCATTTAAAATAGGAGGACATATCAAGTGTGCTTTTAACTCATTAAATGCTTGTTTGCAAGAAGTATCAAAGACAAAATCAACATCTTTTTGCAATAGTTTAGATAAAGGCAGAGCTATCTTGCTAAAATATTTTATGAATCTTCGGTAAAAACCTACATGCCCTAAGAAAGAACGAAGTGTTTTAATATTAGTGGGGTAGGGCAACGAGGAAATCACCTCAATTTTAGCTCTATCAACCTCAATACCCTTGCTAGATATCAAGTGACCAAGTACTATTCCATGATCAACCATGAAATGACACTTCTCATAATTCAAAACCAATTTTTTCTCAATGCATCTAGCAAGAACATTGTCCAAACTATTCAAACAAGCATCAAACGAATTGCCATACACTGTAAAATCATCCATAAAAACTTTCATGCAATTTTCAAGAAAATCAAAGAATAGTAACATCATGCAACGTTGGAAAGTGCCAGGTGCATTGCACAGTCCTAATGGCATTCTCCTATAAGCATAGGTACCAAATGGACAAGTAAAAGTGGTCTTTTCCTTATCTTCAGGGGCAAGTGGGATTTGGAAATATCATGAATAACCATCTAGGAAACAATAGTGGCTCTTACCCGCCAACCTTTCAAGCATCTGATCTATGAAGGGTAAGGGAAAGTGATCTTTCCTAGATGCTTCATTCAACTTCCTATAGTCTATGCACACTCTCCAAGCATTTTGCACCCTAGTAGGTATCAACTCATCATTTTCATTCTTTACCACAGTTATCTCACTCTTCTTAGGCACTACATGCACCGGACTAACCCACTCACTATCAAAAATTGGGTAGATAAGACCCGCACTCAATAGCTTGGTTACTTCTTTCTTAACCACATCTAGAATTAGAGGGTTGAGTCTCCTTTGGGGTTGCCTAAGAGGTTTGGATTCCTCATGCAAAAGGATCTTATGGGTACAAACAGCCGGACTAATCCCAGGAATGTCAGCTAAAGTCCAACCTAGAGCCTTTCTATTTCTACTCAAAACATCAAGCAATCTCTCCTCCTCACTCTCAGACAAAGTATTTGAAATAATAACAGGCAATTTTCCATCAGCAGTAAGGAAAGCATATTTCAAATTAGAGAGGAGAGGCTTAAGCTCTAAATCAGGTGGTTGAACAATAGAGGGAATTAGTCTAGGAAGATCAAGGGTAGTAGAAATACTCCCCTTTGCAAGCTTAGGAGGTGCATGACTTGTGCTAAGCTCCATGGACTCTACCACTTGTTCATTGGTCTTCCCAAGTGTTGAACCAACACTAGGTTGGCTTACAGCAACAACAGGCTTGGGGAAAGTAGCCTCCTTCATACCTACTTCACAAGGAGTGATTAGCTCACTCAAAAATCTCAAGGTATGCAGAGTGATCTTAGTTCTATTATTAGGCAATGAGTTAGAAGGTGGCCCTTTAACCACATTGTGTTTAGGTCCAAAATAAGTCACATGAGAGGATGTCTTTGTCGGTGTAAGGGCTATCCCCTTGGAGAACAAATCATTCAAATCTTGGCTACCGACATCAAACTCAGCTTCCTCCACCAGTTTGTGACCTGAAACATTGACAAAAACACCTTCCTCACAAGCATCATCATTGAATACTGAATCATTGGAAGAATTAAGCTCTAACGAACTAAGAGAAGTAAGAGAAAAATCATCAAGGGATGATAACCAACAATCAACCATCGATGAGTCGAGGTTGGAAATCTCACTCCCAAGTGAATAAAAATTATCAACAGAAGAGGAAGGAAATTTATCACATGAATCCAATGAAATTCCACATTCAAGATTACAATTATCAGTGTGCAAATTAAGCTCATGTTCATCAACCAAATCATTTATAGCAAAGTCAATTGAATTCACACCTAATAAAGAGTAATCTTCAGAAGGATGCTTCATGGCTTCATACATGTTAAAACTCAGCTTATTGTTACCCACTTCCATAGTGATTGAACCATCTCTCATGTCTATAAAGGTACCAGCAGTTCTCATAAAGGGTCTCCCTAAAATAAGGGTGCATTCACTAGACTCATGAGACATATCCAACACATAGAAGTCAGCAGGGAAAACCAAGTCTTTGACTTTAACAAGCAAATCCTCAATGATGCCTAGTGGGTGTCTAATACTCCTATAAGCTAGTTGGAGAACCACACTAGTCCTCTTAAGCTCTTTAACACCAAGAGATTTAAAAATGGCACTAGGCATGACATTAATGGCTGCACCTAAATCTAACAAGGCTTGAGCTACATTCACATTACCTATGGTACAAGGTATAGTGAATGAGTAGGGATCCTTGCACTTAACGGGAGTTGGGGTTTGAAAAGGGCACACATTAGGGCTAATTTGCACTCTCTCATTAGGCCTAAACTTCCTCTTGTTAGTACAAAGCTCTTTCAAGAATTTGCAATAACTAGGCATAGACTTAACAAGTTGAAAGAAAGGGACATTGATATGTAGCTTGCTAAATAAATCATACATTTCTTTCTCATTTTGTTCATCATGCATTTTCTTGCCTTGAAAGAAAGCTTTAGGAAAAGGGAGTTGAGAAATTTTTACCTCCTTACCATTGGTATTGGATAAGATGCCTTGCTCGCTTGACTCACCTTTCTCAAAAGTGCTTCTTTCCTTGGAGCCAACCTATCTCAGAAGTGGTTGCTGTTCCACTTGAGGTTGCTCAATTGCCTTACTATTCTTCTTCTCAAGGATAGCCTTCTCTTTGAAGCTTTCAGATTCAGGTAGCTTGATTGGGCTCAATGGTGGACTTTCAACCCCTATTTCCTCATCCACCTCATCGTCAACCTCTTCAGGGAAACGAACCTTCTTACCACTCCTTAACTCAATAGCATTGAGTATTTTAGGATTGATGACAGTATTTGAAGGAATGTAACCACTTATCTTAGCATGCACATCACTCACAAAATTTGAGAGTTGAGTCAAGTGGGATTGCACATTGTTATTCTTCAACTCCAATTCTTCCAACTTCTTGCACATATGAGCCATTTGTTTACCGTCACTTGCCACATCACTTTGTAGCTTTTGTAGGGTGCTTTGGAAACGAGAAGAGAATTGACTCTCATTCATGGCTTTATCTTCCATCATCCGGTTGTTCATACTAGTAAGTTGAGAAACCACACTCTTCAACAATTGATTGGTCTCATCACCCTTAGACTCTTGAATAGGCACCATTTGCCCACGGTTTGACCCATATAGTTGGACTTGATATGATGAACCTTCTTGATTTCTCCAACCAAAATTAGAATTAGGTCTTCTACCTTCATTGTAGGTGGTAGTGTTAGAATCTCATCTTGGTTGTTGTTGATTGGGCCTTCCTTGATACATAGCATTAACTTCCTCAGGATGATTAGGGCATAAACTAGTAATGTGCATCATTGAACCACAGCCATCACAACTAGGTGCAACAAGAGCTTGTGAAGTAGGGGAATGAGTTGCTTGTTGAATACTCAGATTATGAAACTCAGATGTGATTAGAGAAAGCTGTGAAGTAACTGTATCCATCTTAGACTCAAGTGAGACCATTCTTTGGTTGGAACCTATATCACAAACTCCTCTTATCTCTCTCACATTATATTGTTGAGTATTTCGAGCCCTCATTCGAATTTGAGCCCATGCCTCTTCAGCCGTACAATCTTCTAAAGAACCTCCAGCTGAAGCATCGATAATGCCTTTCTCATTAGGCAGAAGACCATCACGAAAATATGTGATCAATTGTTCATCAACAATTTGATGGTGTGGGCACTTAGCTAAAAGCTCTTGAAAACGACTCCAATATTCATAGAAAGACTCCAAAGGGTCTTGTTTGATAGAGTAAATCTCCTTTTAAGCTCCCCAACCCTTGAATCAGGAAAGTACTTTTCCAAGAAGGCTTTCTTCAAATTAGCCCATGAATGAAGAGCATCATTAATATGTCTAGGTAGCACCATGTACCACTCTTTTGCTTTCCCTTCCAGAGTAAAATAGAACACCTTTAATTGCACATCTTCTATGCGAGCACCAACAGGCTTCATATTCGAACAAGCCACGTGCAAAGCATTGAGATGGCTATAAGGGTCTTCTTTTTCAAGTCCATGGAAACGTGGTAATGAATTAAGCAAAGGACCTTTAAGCTCAAAATTGACCTCAAGGTTAGGGCATGCATTGTTGAAAGGATCCTGAGTGACATCCGATTTTGTTACATCCCTGATAGTTCTCCTCCTTGGTTTAGCATTGTTTTCACCTTCCATAGTTGTACCTTGTGAAGCACAATCACTTAAGTCAATGAAAAAATCAAGATTAAAAGAATGATCAGATTCCCCCTCAGATAGGTCGGACATATAAAGGCAAACAAGCAAGCGGTGAAACAATGGAGTACCAAAACTGTCTTGCACACAAATTCAAGCAAGAAAATGTGCAAAGTGGAAGGAGTAGAAGTGTATGTGAGTATGTATGATGTGTATGGAGTAAAAATGCTAGAATGCAAATGCAAATGTAAAAATAAAGAAAATCAAGATATTTGGTTGTTTTTCTCAAAACTTTTGATGCAAGAAAACAAACTATGAGTTTTTTTTTTTTTTAATTTTTGAAAATTACGAAAAAAAATGAAAGAAAACCTAATAGGCTCACAAGGGCAAACCCCGGTCAATTAAAACCAATTGACACTTAGTAAACCAAAGGAGTCAAAATTGACTCCCAAGAACAGCGCCATTGATTTGATGAACCTTAGTCGTCTCCAGTGGTCAAATCACAATTTACCACGAATTAAAATGCAATATAATGCAAACAACTCGGGATCGTTCTCTTATCAATGAGCTAATTTATTTTGAATTCCCTAGATTAAACTAAGTGCTAAAAACATGGTTAGAGATGGGGCTTTGAAATTGGTTTTCTATAAACTAAAATTCATTAAAAAAAATAATAAGAAACTAATTCTATTCTTTTTGGTATTTTTAAAAAATAATGAAGAATGATTTGGATTAAAAAGGGATTTAATGATTGAGTCTTTCTTGGTAATGAAGAAAATAGCTATCCTCATTTCAAAAGAAATATGGGAGTCAAAGCTTCATTAAGTCTCAATAAGAAAAAAAAAAAAAAAAAAAATCAAGATACCACTTGAGTCCAATATTCTCGATTGATAGTAGCTCCTATTACCGTAGCTAACTACCACTACTTGAGATATTGTTAGACACCACTTAATGTGCAATTGAAATTGGAATTATGCGATATGAGTCTTCTTTAAATTTGAGTCTAACAAACCCTCAAGGATTACAAATCAACTACATTAACGAGACAATATCACGCTAATCAACATAGCTTCATTGCAACCACAAAGAAATTCAAACACATATAATCTTCAAATCACAATATCTAATTTCAACTACGATTATCAAACTAACAGAGTCAATTACCATTAATCTTGGTTCCATCATCATGTATAAAAATTAAGAAATTCAAATACATAATTCTAGACTAATAGAATGATAAATAAAACTCCCCTATGTAAGCACATGTGAGCTCAAGCATCTCCAACTCATCACCAAGAGCACAAAAATTGCCTAGCCACTCATGAAATTAGCTTCAGGAAATATGGTCACTCTCTGATTCGAACACCCAGCCATTAATCTCAGATTAAAATCACAAATTAACACTAGAACATAAAGCTTGGGGCTGAAAGTAAACCCAAAAATCAAATCAGAGATAGATAATAAATCAAGTAGCAAACAAACAGTGTTGTTCTGAAAATTCAAAAAAGGAGGAGCCACTGTCGGTGTCCACGGTGGTTGAGGGTGAAGGTCGATGAAGGAAGGGAAAAGTCGAAGCTCCAAGGTGGAGTCGTGAATGTGTGTGTAAATCCCGCCTCCTCCAGCTGAAAATCGAAATGGGTCCCCTTAATTAATAATCCCCCCTTTCATCTGTCGTCTCTCTCTTTTTTTTAATTTCCCCAAGCTCCTGTCTGCGTCTTCTCCCAGTGTGTAAGCATTGAAGACGATGATACCAGCTGAGAGTCCGAATGTCCAAGCTGAAGGTTGAAGCCCAGGATCCCAGTCTTCCCCCAGCTCTGTCTTCTGCGGCGCTTTTAATTCTGTCGGACCTCCCAGCTCTCTCTTCGTTAATGGCGGATCGACGGAGGTGATGAGAGTGGAGGTAGGAGTCGGTGATGGGGAAGGTCCCAGGTCGTGGAAAGAGGAAAAAAAACGAAGAAGCAGGTCCGAGAGCGTGATGAAGACGATGATGTATTTCAGCTATGCGTGTGTGTCCCCGTTGCGGCGCTGCTTCTCCCATTTATATTCATTCAATGAAGAATTCAGCTGCCCTAATTAATAAATGCCAAAACGCATAGTTTAGGTGCAAGGGACCTAAGTGAAAAGTTAAAAACTTTTGCTTGAGGGACCTAATGCAAAGATTAAAACTTGAATTAAAATTTTCATTTTCAAATTTGATTTAATCTTTTCAGGAATCTACAATCAAAATAATTAATCTACCATCAAATATTCTCCGAAAAATCAATAATTAAGAGTAAGTACATTTTCTTGACAATTTTGCGCTTTTAGCCTAATTCAATGTATTTACTCTTAATCTCAATTTATCAAAAGAAAAACATTTCAAGCCCAATAACTATGAGAAAATACATCAAAAATCCCTATTTAATAATGTAAAATCATATAAAAATATGGCTTGATCAATGTGGTTACGCGCATTGTTTGTGAATGGATCAGTACATTGGGTTGTTAGCCGTAGAAGAAGTGATGGTTTAGATGACAGTACACATTTATTTTATCATTTGATGTGACTGAAGAAACATTTCGAGTGTTACCATTACCACCACAGTCAAGTGAGAGTGAATCAATTCGTTCAAGATTACTTGTTGTGGAAGGCGGCCATTTGCATGCAATGGTAAACCGTCGTTTCAGAAACAACCAATCGATGTACAATATTTGGGTGATGAGAGAATATGGCAACGCCGAGTCATGGACAGAATTATTCGAATTTGATCATAGTCATTATGGGGGCATATCAGACATATTAGCTCTAACTAGAAGTGGAAAAGTGGTCATTCGCCTTTTTGATGGAGCTATAGTTTTAGTTTATCCAATTAAGAAATTGGTGGAGCCTTTATTAGCACGTCCAGCATATTCTATTTCTTATGTTGGATTTTATGTTGAGAGTTTGTTTTGCATAAACAAAGAACCTGGTGTTTTGTCTTTTTAACATTACTGAAAGACAATGACGTTGTAAGTGTAAGATTAAGATTATATGTTTTGGTTTATATTTCTTGTTCTCCTAAATTCATTTTCTTTACCAACCAGTTATAGTGACTATGTTTTGTACTCAATGATCAATATTTGTTGAAAGTTTTATGTGAGGCAAAACTCATTTTCATGAACTTTGTTAAGAGGGACTAGTTTCTTCGTCTAACGTATCGTGAGTGTTGGGCCTAAACAATGGGGCACCAATTCATCTTCTAAAAAAACAAGTAAAATTATATACATTTTTATTGTAAAAAAAAAAATATGTTTACCAGCCAATCCCTCAACAATTTCTTTCTTTCTTCTTCTTTTTTTTTTTTTAAAAAAAAAAATTAGATAACTTTTGGACTTTCGACTTACGAGGCACCAATTACTTGTTGTTAATGGCAAAGCAGGCCAATCTTTAAAATGCCCTTAACAGTACAGTAATTGTCAATAATACCGGCCTTATCTCTTCAATTATTTCTTGTGTTATACTAGCCTCCTTTTAAATTAATATGGATATAGAAATAGAAAAGTTTAAAAAATGATTTTAATTTTAATTTTCTTTTAATGTACAAATATATAGAGTTATTATAAATTAGATAACTAATATACTATTTTTCTGCTTTTCCATTTTTCCATTGTTTTATAATTTTTTTATTGTAATATTAGATAATTTATTTAATAAATTACTTAAACAACTTTCTAAAATAATATTAAATAAATTAATATATTATAAATTCATTTATCTAATGAATATATACTTCACCAAATTGGGTGAGGAGTGCCCCTCTCTCCACTTCCTCTCCCGTGAATGTGTCCACCACTGAATCAAGTTTCAATGGTTGAGATTTATTCTACAAAAATATTAGTATAATATTAAATAATAAAAAAGATATAAATAAATTTATATTGTTAAAATTTGATGTGAATAGTTTACAATGGTATATTTTTTATTATATTTAATTTATAACAATATTATTTACACAACAATAAATCTCAACCATTGAAAGTTAATCCAATGGTAGAGACATTAAGTGGAGAGGGAGTTGAGAGGAAAGTTAGTGGAGATACCCCTCTCCCAAATTAAACGTCAAACAAAATAATTATTTAAGAAATTATTATAAGGTAATTTGGATGAAATGGCGACTGACTTTTGTAAGCAAAGTATGACTAAGGTACTAATTAGACTGGTTAATAATTAGTCTAGCCAATGGCTCAGAAGACATAGATTAGTGCTGAGACTTGGGGGAATGCGTTGGTGTGAATATGTAATCTTGTTTAACAAGTGAATAAGGAATAAAGCCTATACGTTTGGTGCTATAAAGTTTTATTTAGTCTTTCAAGTTTGTAAAGTGCATTTTTAGTGGTCCGACTAAAAGGTGTTGGGAACTTCTAAAGACAGCACACTTTAATATACTGCTCAGTGAAAACTTCCAGCATAAACCTGTCAAGCATCACAGTGTTAGGTGTCAAGTTTAACCTTCATATACTGAAAGAACAACTATATATGTTGCAGCTGGAAGTTTCATGATTTCGATATCGTTGATGACTTGCCTAATAATTATGACGTGGTCGGTTTCAACAATGAAGAAAGCTAGTAGTTCTTCACATTGAGAACAAAACAATTCATTTTACTAGCAAGGTGTTAAGGAGTAGTTTACATGTGTTGTTATAGTAGAAATCAATTTCAAGATGGCATTGTTAGTTAGAGTCTACCATCAATTTTGAAGAACGAATTGGCCTCCTCCACACGAAGATATTCACTGGAAAAAAGGATAGACTTTTAGGGGGGCAAACAAATCATTACCCTACGCACTAAAAAAAAAGTCTCAATTCATAGTGGTTAATTTGTAACTGATACAAAAACCGTTACAAATTCTGATATTTGTAGCTGTTTAGACCAAAACTGCTACAAATTTGCAACAGATGACTTGCGCTACCTCGGCATGCTAGATAGGGAACAACCTTTGTAGCGATTATCAAAAACTAACTGCTACTAAATTTGGTGCGAAGCTAGCGCCAATTTTTAGCGGTTTATTTTCAAAAATCACTGCAAATGTGGCACCAGCTAGGTGCCTTATGGCGTGAAAGTTGTTGTGGTTTATTTGTAGCAATTTAAAATAAAACACTGTAATATCTGAGCACCTCGCATTGAGAGTGAGGCGCTGGGATGTCACAAACACCATTACAGAATGCAAAAAATATGAAAGTTTGTAGCGATTAGGCGTACAAAATGCTACAAAATGTAAAGAGTCTTGCACATTTGTGGCGGTTACTCATAGAAACCTCAAAAAAAATGCAAATAGTCTTGCACAGTTGTAGTGATTAGTCATAGAAGCCGCTACAAATTTTCACTTTATAGCATTTTCTTTAAAAAAAAATGCTACAAAATTGAAGTCTTTATACACACACCGCCACCAAACAGTTAACCACACAAATTTGATTCTCACACGCCTTCTGAAAGATTCTCTTACGCGTAGGACTATAATAGGAGATACGAAGATATGAAGGATAGATTCTGTTATCAATGAAGAATTTACAGCATGAGGCTAATCATTTGTTTGAAAATAATTGCCAACCACATGAAAACATGCAAATGGCATGTCCTTGGTATCATGTTACATATAACCCTCCATATAATCAAGAGAGCTCTAGTTATCTGAGTTTTCCATAGACTTTATTTGCAATAAAATGGCCTCTAAGATCCATGGAAAACTCATACAACTAGAGCTTTCTTGGTTATATCGAGGTTGATATGTGACATGATACCAAGAACATGCCATTTACATTTTTTCATGTGGTTGGAAATTACTTTCAAACCAATGTTTAGCTTCATGCTGCAAATTCTTCACTGATAACAGAATTTGATCCTTCATATCTCTAAATCTATGAACATGAAAGTTTGTAGCGGTTATACGTACAAACCGTTACAAAATGAAAGAATCTTGCACATTTGTAGAGATTACTCTTATAAACTACTACAGAATGCAAACAGTCATGCACATTTGTAGCGGTTATAATGAACATCTACAAAGTTTCACATTGGACAAGGTAGGGTTTCGTGATTTGTAGTTATTGATGTAGCGATTTTAGTTAAACAGCTACAAAAGTTTACATTTTGTAGCAATTTTAATTTTTTTTAATTTTATTTTTTTTTTTTTTGTAAAACTGCTACAAAGTTGAAGATCACATGCCTTCTGAAACCGCTACAAAATGTTCACACAATCCGTCATCTCGATCTTATCTTGTAGTGGCGATTAATAGCCACTACAAGTATAGTAGCGGCTTTATCATATCAGTTGCAGTGTTTAATAACTACTACAAAAGAATTTGCAATAGTGTATTTTGTAACGGTTCTTTGAATTGATACTATTGTCTTTTGTAGTAGTTAAAACCGCTACAAATACGTGATTTTAACCACTACAAAACGTCGGTTATTTTGTACTGACATTTTCTTTTTTCATAGTTAAACTTCTACTTGCCACATGAGATTATGATGTTCATGTAAAAGTGTTCATAGATTAATGGTGAGGATTATTAAACTAGTCAATTGAAATAGATTTTAATTAGGACAATGTTCTTGGGCATGACTCGAATCAACTCTGGTATTCTCAAGTGCTTCCACCAATAGGATCAGCATATATAGCACTAAGAGGAGTTGGAAGATCTATTGAGTTGCGTGACAATTTAGGTGTTGCCGCCAATACCGCATAGAGGGGGATGATAGTCTTGTGGCAGGAGCTATGGGGCTGCATTATGGGCCTACGACGAGCATGAGATAGTGGCTTCAAAAGAGTAAGATTGTACTGTGAATCAACAGAGGCGATTAAGTTGTGTGAAGCTGGAAATGTGGATCTGCATGAACACTTGGGGCTTATCTTGGAGCTGAGAGGGCTATTATAGAGGGAATGACATACCCAGGTGTTAGCCATTAACAAACATGAGAATGATGCAGTGGACGTTTTCGCCAAAACAGCCTTGTCTTTGGGTTATGGGATACAGATAATTTCAAGTAAAACCTCCAACCAGATGTTGATGGAAGGTGGAATTAGATAGCTTAACTTTGGCGTTTTTTCTTGTATTTAGTTTGGTATTTATGTTATGTTTCCTACCTATCAAAAGAAATAGAAACAATGCATATTGAAAAATAGTCTCTTATACAGGAAAGAATGGAGGAAATACTTATTCCCACAATATGGTTTTGACCAAAGAAGCAACGTGAGAAAGTAGCGTTTCCTCAAAAGTAAAAAGAACTCCCTTTACCAAAAAAGAAAAAAGAACTCCCTTTAAATAGAGACTGGTTTGTAGAAATCATATTTGCATATAGGGTTAGAAATAATCAGTCAAATAGGGAGCTGATGCCCCTTCGGTGATGCGCCCCATGCTACCCCTCAATTTTGGAGCACTTTCCAAATGTTTTTTCATGGCTCTTTTAATCCTTAGATTCTATATGAAATGAGTAACATTTTGATATCTTATATATACATTAGTACAAATAGAGGGAATAGTGGCGCACATTTTATAGCACTTCTTTAAAGAAGCGCCACAACTTCTTCTATATATTTTTTAAAAAAAATTAGGATGATATGGCGCTTTCTCAGGCAGGTGCCACAGCTGTTTATGGGCATTATGTGGCGCTCGCTTGACCAAGCGTTACATAAGTTTTTTTTTTTTTAATTAAAATACACTAGGAGCTATGTTGCAATCGTCACAACTTCTAATGACTTTGTATGGCGCTTGTGTTAGAAAGCGCCTATCTTTTAATTTTTTTCCCAAACCCTTCTTCATCAGCTCTCACTTTAGCAGCAACGTGTCTCCTGTTTTCTAGCAACTCTTTTGCCGATTTCCTCCTTCCTTTTCCTTATCCTCTTACCTCCACTTCCATTGACCACTTCCTTTACTTATCCTTGGTCCCCACCTCTATTGGCCTCTTCCTTTTCTTATCCTTGTCCCCACTCCCCTCTCCTTCCCCATTTATGGACCCCAATGCACCAACTTTGTCCCCACTTCCATTATTTTCTTTAGTCCCATTTCCTCCCCCATCCCCATCCCAAAGATCCCGTAAGTACACACCCACTTTTCTTTTCGCTACTATTTGACATGCACCTTTTTGGGTAATCATATAATTTAATTTTAAGTTATAACAATAATTAAATCAAATTTTAAGCATAGTTATGCGCTTGTCAAAACAGCCCAATAATATAGATGAGTTAAATTTTTTTTTTGGGAGAAACAATAGTACAACCCTTTTTTATATTTAAATCTTAAAACTAGAGAGAAAATCATTTGACTTAAATGTAGTTGTTTTTTGGGAAAATGCATTTAAGGGCCCTTTTTGAAGAAAAAAATCCCAAAAAGGGCCCCAAGATTCTGAAAATCCCAGAAAGGCCCCTGGGGCCCTTTCTGGGATTTTCAGAATCTGCGTGAGTTATTAATATGGCTGATATAGTTGTTAATCGGGGCTGATATTGTTGTTAATGTGACTGATTTAGTTGTTAAAATATTGTTGTTAATGCGACTGATTTAGTTGTTAATGGGTATTGATTTTGTTGTTTATGTGGCTGATTTAGTTGTCAACGGAGATTCGAAAAATCCCAGAAAGGGTCCTTTCTCGTGGAATCTTTTCGGGATTTTTTTTTCCTCCAAAAAGGGCCCATATGAATTTTCCCTTGTTTTTTCACTCCTTTTCTTTTTGGTCGGCACCATAAGGGAAAGTAGCATTTCCACCTACTTCTAAAAGACCAGAAAAACCAATTGCACCTTAAATTAGAAACAACAAATTAATATATATATATATATCTCTTCAAGCAAATTAGATGGTTCTCCTAACTGGAGTACCCAATCTATTAATAGATAAATCATAATGGTAAGAAAAAAGGTGGGAAGCATGAAATACAGATTTGACAATGAGAGTTCACAGCAATTCCTAGAAAGGAATGAATCAAAACCACCACTACCCATCATTTAAGCCCATGGCTGGCTTCACTCCCTCTGAAGTCCTTAAATCATAAACTCGTCCCTCAACTTGAAAAGGCTTAAACAAGTCGGTTTGACCAGCCTGGTCCCCTTTTATTAGTTCTAGGCTTAAATACATTTATAGTTAAAAAATATAATCCATAAATTCTTCTAGTTGACACCCAATTAACCCTTATAATATGAAAAATCTGGTGAGAAATATTTATCAGTCATTTTTTAAAAATATTTTTCAATAAATTTTGAACCGGACCCATTTGTTTATGAAAATACAGGTTTGTGACGCAAGGAGTATGTAGATGTTTTTATGTGTTGTTGCCATCTTTTAATAGTGAGTGCTAAAGTCCAAGAGTTATATTTGTGTTAGTCTTGATTCGCCACTTGCAACTCATTCATGCATCCAATTGTGATTTGTGCTTGGGTTTTTGTGTATGTCGCCGTTTGATGATGAATTTTGACTTAATTCTATTTAATAAAAAGTCTAATATTAGGGTGGAAAATGAGGGTAGAGCTAATAATGAGGTCAACAAATGAAATGATCAGCACAGTCAATAATTACTAATCATCTTTAAGAAAATTTCAAGTTCAATATTTAGACTAACATCTTCGTGCAATCATTCATAATGAATCAAATTCTTTACTGAAATGACAAGAAAATAATGAAGAAATAAAAGAGCTTTAATTTCAAATAACCGCGCACACTAAACATGCTCAATAGTCTGGTGAGTTTTTCTCCAATTAACATGGACCTGCTGTGGGCCAGTCATTAGTTGCTTCTTTTTACCACTATGGTGAACCATTAGTGTTTTGCAGTATTACTGGTTATTTTTCTGCTTTTCAGTATTAGTATCCAGAGAGGCTGTATTAGTGGTCAGGGAAAAATATCCATTTAGATTTCTAGATTTTTAGCATTAATTTGAACTCTGATCTCTCTTTTTTCCACCTGAATTTGATCTTTCACTTGTGTGGCGTCCGCTTGGGTACTTTCCAGGGTTTAGTGAACTCACTAGTGCAAAAAAAGGCTTTAAGACCGGACGAAAGAGGTATCGTAAGACCGGACCAGCGACCGGTCTTGTTCCAAAGTTTGGTATTAAAAGTCCACATTTAAGACCGGATTACAACCGGTCTTAAAGAACATCTTCCGAGACCAGGACATTTAAAACATTAGGTCTTAAAAGTAGTACTACATAAGGTTGAAATATGTTTGTTTGGTCCTAAAACTCAACTTTTAAGACCGGAGAAAATATCAACCGCTCTTAAAAGATCAAATTTATAAGACCGGACAATTATAAAGCCGGTCGAAAAATATCGGCTTCTAGGACCGACGACTAATTATACGCGGTCTTAAAAGACCGACTTTCAAGACTGGACAATAAATTCTCCGGTCTTAAAATTGAATTTTAAGACCGGACTTATAAACACACCGGTCTTAAAAAACAAACTTTTAAGACCGGCTTAATATCAAATATGTACACACGACCTTTAAGACCGGATATATGAACACCTCCGGTCTTAAAAGTTGAACATATAAGAGCGGCCTATTTATTACCGGTCTAAATTTTCCCGTATTTTATCCCTGTTATGTTCTTCCTGATCATATATATATATATATATATATATATATATATTCATTCACAAATCCACCAACCAATCCAAAGACATAAAAGTCAAATCTATAAGTACAAGCTTTGAATAAATTGAATTGGAAAAAAATTACAAATAATATTCACCATGAGTCTCGTGACAAATACAACATACATGCCCAATGGAATAAGTTAGTTACAATGCATAATATACAATAAGTTACAAATACATTCCCAATGGAATATTCACCATGCCTTCATCTGATTCCCACCCAACAACGTAATATCCTCTTTTATAATATGCCCCTTAGGATCCGATCCTGCCACAAAAATAGAACAAGAACAAACTTCATAGTCAGTGACAATAATGTTTAAGAACATAGATCGAAGGAATATATAATATATATAGTTAAAACCTTAAAGTTTGCACATATATATAATATGTATCGATGCGACAACACATTATCATCCGGAAGCATGTCCTTAAAAGCCTCAAGCATTTCGAAAAAACTCTTGTCGCTCCATCCATTACGTGCCTTCAAGCTTACCAATTTCAATACAGCGTTCAACAATTGATATTTTTTACAACCAGGGTATAGCGGGGTCTCGCATCACCGCACATATTACCATATGCATGTGATTGATGAAAAGCCTCTTCTCCTACATCACGAATAATGTCCTTTATGTGATCATCTATATCCGTGTCATTATCATCAAAGGCCACTTCCTCATGTTGAGACCCACTTGGTACTTTTTCACCATGCCATACCCATACTGTATAAGTCTTACAAAATCCTTCACAAATTAAATGTGTGTAGATAACTTCAGGACTTAGTCTCCTCTCATTCAAACATTTTACACAAGGGCAATAAAAATTCCCACTATCATCATGGGTATTTTGTTTAGCAAATTCTATAAATTCCCTCTCCCCATTCTGATATTCAACACTCGTCCGTAACGCATTTATCCAACCGTGATCCATACTAGAATTCCTATTTATGGCACAGATACAAAATAAGGAAACACCAAATTCATATTTATGCTCAACGAAGAAACTTGCCCATTAAATGCATAACGAAGAAACACTTTTGGTCATAAATAACACAGTGAATCCAAGAAGAAAAATTAAAGCATGACGAGGAAATTAAATGCATCGTGTGAAATTAAATGTGGACTCACCTGTAGCATATAAATTCAAATGGTTTGGGGAGTCTTTCTTCTCCCGCCACGAACGTTGATGTTGCAGACAAGAGTAACCTAAAAACATTTGTTAATATAAATGGTAGGTCAAAAGCGCAAATATAATCTTCAAAATACAATATTCATTAACAACAGAGAAACCCACTAGAACATTTCATCGATTTCGTTAAACCCAGAAAACCATAAAGTTATTTAACCGAAACACCTCTTACGGCTTGGTCGACGTACGTTTAACTAAGGAAACAAAGCGATTGTCGAGAGAGCAACGCGAAAGCACGAACGACGAAGCAACACAAACAAACCGGAGATTAAACACGAGAAATCACTATCGGCGCGACGAGAGAAGTTTTGAGAGGGAAATTTGTTATTCCACGCGAAAGAGTTGTGTTTTATATTTTGGATTTTATTAAGACCGGTTATTTATAAAGTAGATGGTCCTAAATATATAATTACATTTTTAAAACCGGCAAATTACTTTTAAGACCGGAGTTTTATTCATATCCGGTCCTAAGAGTCCTCATTATTTTTTTAAAACAAAAAGATGATTTGCTTGAGCGAGCGCAGCAGCAACTCAATGAAAAAAAATTAAAGGAAAAATTGAGAATATGAACAAAAAAAAAAGACACAAGCTTGGCGGTCGCAACTTTTATTAAGACCGTTTACAATATCCGGTCTTAAAGGTTCTCTGTTCAAATCAATTTCAGAATCGCTTCGACTTCCAGATAAACTTCCCAACTAGGCGTCTCCTCGTATTCTGTGAAACTATGCGTCTCCTCGTTATTGTTTCCGGCGTTTCAAATTGTTCGGGCGGGGTTCTCTATTTAAACCGAGATGTTACTTTACTTCCATCACATTCTTCCCCATCACTTCGAAACATCCACAAGAATGGCCGCTCCACCACCACGAGGTCCTCCTCCTCCGGAACCGACAATCTACCAGATGATCCAGCATATCCTGGCCCGCCTCGATCATATAGACCGACGGTGCGGCCAGTTGGTCCTAAAAGTATAGCCATAATTTTTTTATTAATATAAACGTAGACTTTTAGGACCGGCCGTATAATAAAGATGCGGTCCCAAAAGTCTAGCTCATTTTTAAGACCGGGCATAGAATTACGTCCGGTCCTAAAAGTATACCCATAATTTTTTTTAAATTAACGAAGACTTAAAGCACGCGTTGTGTTTAATAACTATGCGGTCCTAAAGGTCTCGCCATATTTTTATGAACAAAGACTTTCTCATTTACAACATCCCGTAACACAAATTTCAAGCATAAATATCTAGAATGAATAAACGAATTTATTCTTGAAATACACAAACGGTTGTATGTTTATTTACAAATGAATGACTTGTTCGAAAAAATAAACAAATTTACGAAAAATTATTTTTGCTACAACATATATTTACATCCACATTTAAGAATTAATAAGGCGATACGAGATATTCACAAAACACATTGCGTATGTGCTCCACTTCATTATCGGGACGGGACCGAACCTCTAAACATCCGTAACATCAAAGACAACTAAATTGAATTAACTTGTGTGCATATTTCATTAAGCCGTAAACTGAATTCGACATAATATATGTAATAACATCAAATACATTTACCTTTGCAAACAATTTTGTCTTTCCTCGCACGATGATAACATCATACATGTGTTTCATGACGTATGTGCCACATAAGTTGGATTCTTTTGGTTGCCGATGGGTCTAAAACGAACAAGAAATAATATAGGATAAGTGACAAGAAATATATAGCATATATATATATATAGGTTACTGACCAAGTTCTCAAGGCAGTGTTTCAATGTCCAAATTAAAATATGTGCTAACCTCCGGGGGGTGTACCACGAAGGTTTAATAGTGGCCTCTTTCCCACGCTTTTGTCTTACCCCGACTTGGTAGGTCATCATGGCACTATTATTAAAATCACAAATTTATCAATAATTCACGAAACCATTACAAAGTAGAGATTTGAGACAAGAGAATTTCAATGACATGCATGCTTACTTGTTGACGGTCTCCGTCATTATAGTATCTGGGTTATTGTGAGTGGAGCATAAGAAGATAACTTTATGATCCTCCATGCACATGAGGACCAATCGCGTGGCGGCTGAAAATTCACGGTATTATATGTAGCGAGAATTATATTAAGTTAATTGCATACAAGAATTGTGATATGTATATACCGTGGAAGTATGGAAACACGTAAACCTTTCTTATCACTTCACACACCCTATTTGACATGTATTCTTGTCTCAAGTCCTTCTCTCGTTGTACTTGCATAGACGGGGCACAAGAATCCAAAATCATTGATTGTGCCCTGTTCAACCAATTCTTGATGCAAGAACCTACAATAATGACATCGATCGGGAATTAGTATATATGTATGTGTGTCTAAACGATGCATTTAAATTATGTACTCATATATAGAATTAGATACTTACTTCATAAACAGTTGAATGATTGCATTACTAATCTCCTGTCCAGGAATCAGCAGGGACATTACATCTATTTTGTCAAGGTAGACATCTTCGGGATGAGGACGCCTACTACTTCTTGGACAGCCACGATTTATCGTAAAATAATTATTTTTGCCAAGTCGGTTATTTTTGCCCGTCGTCAAATGAGCAGTAGGGGATGGAACTTGAGGAGGAGGGGATGCAGCTTGACGAGGGGATGGAACTTGAGGAGGAGGGGATGCAGCTTGACGAGGGGATGGAACTTGAGGAGGAGGTTGCTCTGACTGCTGTCCAACAATGCAGCTCCCCCTAGTGCTCTGCTGCATAACCGCAGATGAATGTGTGACGGGAACACGGTCTCCGAACAAGAGCTCAAAAGCATCTTCAATTGATTCATTTCCTCCTCCATCTTGCTCATCCGGGATTGAAAACTGAAGTCAACTTTGCATCAATGAAGCTTCTTGAGCCGCCGCTTTGACCGCCGCTTCCTCATTTATTTTGGCCAGCGTCATTCCATCTCCTCCCGGTAATCATACTTTGTTTGTGGCGTTTGGATTTACCAAAGTATTCCTTCAGGCCTACCCACCCTCCAACCCCCTTACACGCCCCGCGTGATCCGGTTTTCCGGCCGCAACGGTCGAACATCATTCCTCCCGTCCGACACAAAAGATCCCCTCGCTTCTTTATTTTTAAGATCTTCCCGTAAGATACGGATAACGAGAAGCTTAGTAATGAAACATGTTTAGTAACTAAAAAATAACAATAACGATACTTACAATTCTTTCAAAGAACTACACGAGTTTGTTCACTCGTGTAGCGCCGCTTGGCTTTTGCCGAATATGCAACCACAACTCCTCGCGACGTATAGGAGATAGCTTATCAACTACGGGCCGAAGGATTGGATTCAACTTCATCTTCCAATCTCTTCCGCTTGGCCGCCATCAATTCTTTTTCGGCCATTTCATATCCGCGCGAGAAGCCCTATGCGGACAATCATTCTTTCTCCCTAGCTCCGTGCTTTTGCCCTTCTTATCTCGTGAATCGAAATGAAAAAAAAACTATTACTTATGAATTCCACCATTGATGTCTAACGTAAATTAGAACACTTCGCTTCATATGAAGGTCAAACATTAGTCAAATTCACTTCATCAAGTTTCAACATTTTATTTAAGAAAGATGTAGAATTGTAGAAGAAATTGGGATAAACAGAGGAAAGGGAGTTGCGTAAATGCCGCCAACTCGTAAATTAATTCATTCATCCTAATCGGTTCCCACACATATTAGACTAACCTCTTACATATAGTTAGAGGCTTGACTCATAATAACGGCTTGCACCGAAACCATTACACGAGTTAACATACTAACATCATAACACCAACGTCTAACAACCGCCTACTATAACGTAACTAAGACTATATAATTGAGACTTGACTCTTATGCCATCATTATTTCCTTAATTTACTTAATTTCTTTATCGTGGTCTACATATCAAACTTGCATTGACAAAGGCGGGGAAATGTATACTTCTATTCACAAACCAAACCATTTAACTAAAAGGATTAGATGAACACAATAACATTCAAATATCCGCACAAAGTTAATAAGCACACAAAAAAGGCAAATTAAACTAAATATAAACTCACCGAGCTTCAGAGTGGTCCGGTATTTGAACAAATTGTTGCCAAGTTTGTTCATCAATATATGGGTACTTATTCCAAGGCTGTTCTTGAGGCAGAACCTCGGCAAAAATATAGGTGTTAGCTAGAAAGGTCTTAAACTTCCTCCACCGATCAGCACAATAAGACAATGTCTTCTCTTTCAACTTCGGACGCCGTCGGGACCAGAGTGTAGGTAAGCCGGATAGTGTCCAAAATAGGATCCTTTACTTTAGAATTGTCCACACTTTTCCACTCATCTATCAAGATGCTAACATGGCCGCGTGCTTGATAGCCAACAAAACTATTATATTTGGATTTCATGGGATCGAAAGGTTGCAACTTTTCATTAAATTGAATCTCCAAACTTTGACCCGAAGTCCGACTTAGGGTTACATCATGCATTAGTGTTCCTCTTCTACCACGATGTGCACGGCGGTTTCGAGGCTCATTGATAGATGAAGACGGTTCGTTCGACTCACACCGTCAAAGCGATGGCGGCGTTCCCGGAACAGGAGTAGAATCGTTTTCACCGTTCATTTTCGAGACAGGAAGAGAGGTAATGCAACAGGAAGGGTTTCGCAACGTAAACAGAGGCTCTTCAGTGATAGTAACAAAAGCTTACGCGCGAAGAAATGTATATTTGGCGATTCATTTTTAAGACCGGACATAAAAAGAGACGGTCTTAATAATTAACATTCAAGACCGGTCATACTACAGTCCGGTCTTAAAAGTAATTAATTTTTTATCCGAACTATTTTTCTATATTTTATACCGGCCGCATTTTATGTCCAGTCTTAAAAGAATAACTTTTAAGACCGGTGATTATTTACATTCGGTCTTAAAACTTTATTACCTTTATATTTAAATTTTTCCTTATTCTTTTGGCCCGCATAAAATATTAGTCCGGTTGTGTGAGATTTCTCCATAAAGTAATTGATATTTGAATATTTTTTAATAACATTTTTAAGACCGGCCTTGTTTTGAACTGGTCTTAATAATATATTTAAGACCGATGAGAAAATGATCCGGTATAAGAAGTTCTTTATATTTACAAAGCGCAACCGGTCATACATAAGAAGTTCCTTTTATTTACAAAACTGCCACCGGTCATACCTTTAAGACCGGTGCTTCCAATGTCCGCTCTGAATGAGGCGGTCTTAAAGCCCTTTTTTGCACTAGTGACTTAGCTTAGAACTCTTGGATCTGAACGATTGAAGAATTACCACCTGTGAATAGGAAATGCTGGAAGGTAATAAAATTCAAAATTAAATTCGACAAAAACATTCAAAATTAAATACAATCCTCACAATTACTAAACAGTTAGAACTGGGTTAAGTCCTCTACACAACTCCCTCCTCCTGGGCTAAAAAGAAACAAAATAAAACTATCAGCTTTGACATACTTCTTTCGTTTGTTGATGCCATTCAACAAAGGAAATCCCGATTATTCTTGAAAATAAACAACATAGATACTCCCTCTGGTACTTGATATAAGACTCATTTACCTAACTTGATAATATTAGAGAGGTTTGTTAATAGGACATGTTTTTTTTTAAACTACCCTAATCATCTTTCTTAATTCCCTCCATCTCTCTCTTACTTGATTATTGTTGATGGAACATCAATAGGAAATCAACAAATATAGGAAATAGCTCTTATATTTAATACCAAAATTAACTTCCCAATTAAATCCTATATTGAGGATCTTTGAAGAAGTATAAAGTTTGAGCCCGGGGGAGTGTTGTAAAGACAAAAAAGGGATTTGAGTTGGCAAAGGTTAGAGAGGAGAATGAATAATTGCTCTAAAAAATTTCATGAATAACCAATTGCACTGAAATGGCCATAAAGTACTCGGTTTCTCTTGCGCCTCAATGCATTAAAGAAATACTTACATACTCCAAGAGTACCAAATTATATAAACTATATCCAATAAAAACATGACAACTTAGATCATTTTAATCTTAGTTGGGGGTGACTTATTTGAACAAATTCAAATTTTATTTTTTAAAAAAGAAAAATATGAGGTCATCATTTTTTTAGTTTTATTTTAAATTAATATGTGTATTTTTCTTGAAAACAAATTAAAATGTGAATTTTTTCATATGAGTCACCTACCAACTAGGATTAAAATGATTTGAGTTGTTATGTTTTTATTGCACAAAGTTTAAATGACGTTGTACTCCTGGAGTATGTAAGTATTTATCAATGCATCAAGCATGACAATAATACTTTTAGCTATATCTTTCTTATCACCAATATATATATATATATATATATATATATAGGATATGATATTATCACTACCAATTTTGTGTCACTACCATTTTTTCACCGTTAGATCATAATCTCATCTACCTTTATCATTTTCTCTCCTATTGAGATTCCGATCTAACGGTGAAAAAGTTGTAGTGACTTGGTAGTGACATAAAATTGGTAGTGACAATATCTTTCAAATAATTTTTTATTGTTTCACCGAAAACCTCTATTGTTATATATATTCTTCAAATAATTTGATATTTAGAAAATTACAATTTCCTCTCAAATTTGAGTGGAAGAAACTCTGTCACGAAAATAACTTTGGAATATATCGACGTTCAATTTCCATCCTCCCAAATAATATTTCCTCAATTTCTTCTCCCAAAACCTACCACAGAAAGCTTTTGATGCTGACCATATAAACTACTTCTTGGTTTTTAATATAAGACATATTTACCTAATTTGATCAGATTAATAAAGTTGGTTAAGTTAGTTAATATTACATGTATTTTCTGAAACATCATAGTCACCTTCCTTAATTCTCTTCTTTATTCTCCTCCTTGATTATTGATTATTGTTGAAGGAATATCAATAAAGATATATTAGAAAAAAAAAAAAATATAAAAACTTTGTTTTATATTTAAGATCAAGATGAACACCCTAAATATGTTTTATATTAAGGATCGGAGGAGTACTAAATAAAATTCATTTATCTAATAAATATATACTTCATAAAAACACACGTAATTTTCCATTGTGGGTATTTTAGCCCTATTAAACGAAATAATTCGTTTGGAAAACCTCATATTCCAACCAAAAACCAGTAATCCTGCTAGAAAGTAATGGGAACTTCCAAAAAGAGCACACTTTAATATACTGATCGGTGAAAACTTCCAGCATAAACCAGTCAAGCATCACGGTGTTAGGTCTCAAGTTTAACCTTCATAAACTGAAAGAACAACTATATAGATATCAGAATGATGCAGCGGACCTTTTCGCCAAAAAAGCCTTGTATTTCAAGTAAAAACTCCAACCAGATGCTGATGGAAGGTGGAATTAGCTAGCTTTACTTTGCCGTTCTTTCTTGTATTTAGTTTGGTATTTACGTTGTTATGTTTCCTACCTATCAAAAGAAATAGAAACAATGCATATTGAAAAATAGTCTCTTATATAGGAAAGAATGGAGGAAGTACTTATTTCCACAATATGGTTTTGACCAAAGAAGCAATGTGAGAAAGCAGCGTTTCTTCAAAAGTAAAAAGAACTTTCTCTTTAAATAGAGACTAGTTTGTTGAAATCATCTTTGTATATAGAGATAGGAATAATCAATCAAATAGGGAGGCGGGGTTGCCTGTTGTGCCTTTGGTGATGTGCCCTGCTACCCCTAAATTTTGGGGCACTTCCTAAATATTTTCTCATGGCTCTTTTAATTATTATATTCTATATGAAATGATCGACATTTTGATATCTTATAAGTACACTACTATAAATAGAGGGAACCGTGGCGAATGTTTTGTGGCACTTCTTTACAGGGAACCGTGGCGAATGTTTTGTGGCACTTCTTTACAGCTTCTTCTGGATTTTTTTTTTTAAAAAAAAAAAAAAATTGGGATGTTATAGCACTTTCTCAGGTGAGCACCACAACTGCTTATGGGCCTTATGTGGCACTTACTCGACCAAGTGCCACATAAGATTTTTTTTAAAAAAAAATTAAAATATACTAGCAGCCATCAGCAAGCACCATAGCTACTAATGACTTTGTATGGCGCTGCGTTAGAAAGCGCCACACAAAGTATTTTGTAATATTTTTCTCAAATCCTTCTTTATCAACTCCCACTTTAGCAGCAACATGTTCCCTATTTTCTAATAGCTCTCTTGCCAATTTCCTCCTTTGTTTTCCTTCTCATCTTGTCTCCACTCCCATTAGCCACTTCCTTTGCTTATCCTTGGTCCCCACTCCCATTGGCCTCTTCCTTTTCTTATCCTTGTCCCCTCTTCCCTCTCCTTCTCCATTTATAAACCCCAACGCAACCACTTCATCCCCACTTTCATTATTTCCTTTGGTGCCATTTCCTCCACCCATCCTCATATGAAAGATGTACACACTCACTTTTCCTTTTTTTTTTTCTAATTTTTAAAGCTTCATGTGTAATACCCGCATATTTATTTATCCGAAATATTACATTTTGGTAAATAAATTGGCTATTTCTGATAAGTGGAATTATTGTTGCAAGACTTGTGTTATTATAGTCTATTTTTCTAGGATGAGTTCTGTAGGAAATTAGAGAATTTAAGGGCCAAAGTGCCAAATGACCAAAATACCCCGGTATGCAAAATGACTTAGGAAAATTGTGAAAAATCCTAAAAGGCAATGAAATAATTATTTGAGTTAGGAGAGTATGTTATCTCTAATTGTGATAATTTGATAAATTGTGAGCTTGGGGAAATTGAATAAAAATGCTCAAAAAGCATTGTAATGACCATAATACCTCTCAAATTCTAGAATAATGCGAGAAAACATGAAAACAGAAATGTCGGTGCTAGAATTATGAGGTAATGAGGCATTTTAATTAATAAAATTATCAACTAGTGATAATAAAGTAGTTAAGTAATTTACGGCTAATTACTTAAGCATAAGTAAAGAAAATTCATAAGTAATTTTGTAAAACCCTAACATTAGTGGTTTTTGGCTTAAAATTAGTAAGAACATATTTAGTAATTAATTGGAGAATTTTGTAAAAAATAAGTGAGTTTAGGTATTTTTAAGCCTAAATACAAGAATGGACCAATTAGGTGATTTTGAGAAATTTTTGGAAAAATGGAATAAATAAATAAATAATTAATTAAATAAATGTAAAATAAATACAAAAAAAAAAAGGGCAGCCGAAAATTGAGAAAGAAAAAAGGGATAAGGATAAAATTTTAATATCATGATATTTTTTGTAAAGTTGTATTATTATATAATATAGTGAATAGTAATGGAATAAATAGAAACGGATCCTATCTAGAGAACCAGGAATAGGAATTCCAAAGTCAAGGTAAAATATTGATCAGTGAGTTTTTACCTTCAAGTGACCTCTTCGGAAGTTAATTAGAGGTCGGTAGCGCATTTACGTAATAAGACGAAATAGGGAAAAATGCATATAGTCACATTTTGGATCTGAAGAAAATAAATTATAACTCAACATCTGGAGATGAGTTTATGATTATATGGACATATTTGGAATCGGTGAATTTTTGTCCAGAGGTTGATGATTCCGAAAACGATTTTCGTAGCCGGACGCGCCTAGGACACGTTTTTCGAGAAAACTTCAACGGACTGTTGGAACCCCGTAAGGGACTGGAATCTAAGTTAAATTAGATATTATTGATGAGGAAGAGAAGATCTTCAAAGTTATAAATTCAGAATTTAGAGACTACGCGAAACGGACACCGATCGGGGAAATTCTATCGGGAGGGCATAAAGTAAGCTTAAGTCACCATTCTTGGACCAATGGTTTGATGCCACATCACCTCCCTTATGTCGACCAAGGCAGCCATGGACAAGAATTTACCACAATTCAACTTGATTTTACATGGTTGAAAAGAAAGGAAAAATTACAAAACTTGGAAAGTGAAAATTACCAAAGTAGCCCAATTTTTGCCTATATAAAGGCATGAACTCTTCATTCATTCTTCACACCTCCTCTTCTCTCTACCTTGGCCGAAACTTAGAGTGAGAAGCTCGCAAAAGTTTTGCCTTAGCTCCGAGTAAGTTCTTCGTCCTTAGCTTTTAGTTTCCGTAGTTCTTTCGGTAGTTATAGTAGAACCGTTGTTTTGATCTAGGAAGTTTTGTAATTTGTTCCTATGCTTGTTTTTATGCCTCATTGCATTGAAAGATGCCTGACGAGGTAAAAACATAGTGGGGATAATTTTGAAATGGAATACGGTCAAAGTAACGAAATTCCGCCAAATTAGGGGTAGAAGGGCAAAATGGTAATTTTTACCTAAAATGCCAGTTATGATGTCAAATCACTAATGAAAGTGATATTACTCGATAGGGCATCGAAACTTTGATTTGCTGCCGTTCGCCGCCCGACGTGCCGCGAGTGAACATTTCACGTTTTTCCGTAAAAAGTACGTTTTTCCGCCGGAAGTACCTAACGTCGTCAACGAAGGTACGGACGCGTCTTTGTAACACTAATCTTGTACATCTTAAATACTTATATGTCAATGATATGTTCGTAGACCGTTATACGCACGGTTAGACGGGTTATAGTTTTGGTAACACCGTTTTGTTTTCCTAGCGCGAGGACACGAGTAATTATCGTGGTTTGGTGAATAGTGCAGCCGTTATTGTTTACCTTATGGGGCTTTACATATTGCTTTGTGCTTATGTTTGTCGGCATAATGATCATGCATCGTTTGTATGCTTATGATATACCGTGGTATTAGCTCTAGAAATATATCGTTGTCCGTATATTGTATTGTTTGGGTATGAGGTTAATTAGTTACGAGATTCAATATGGTGAATTGAATCTCGGCTATAGCTTCAGGATCCGGAGGAATACGGATCGAAGATCGAGGCAAGCAGCGTAGACGTGCGGCCGGAGACTTATATATCTTTACCGCTTTCAGTTATACACTTTCAAACTCTAGGATTACTGTAATCATTACAAAGTTACACTATGGTTGATGTTTGTTATAATTCGGTCTAAAAAATTCTTTATATTTATGAAATTGTCATCGGTCATACTTTTTAGACATTATCCTCTATAATCTGATCTAAATGTAGTGGTCTTAAAAATCTTTTTTGTACTAGTGTTTGGTTTCAGTTGTGACGTGTACAACCGGACGAATACACTTGTTATTCCCATTACTGAACTTGTTATTCTCATTACTGAACTTGTTAATTTCATTGCAAATTTTACTAAAAGTCCACACTAGCTCGTTTTACCGTTCACCTTCTTCTTCATTTCTCTTTCCTTACCCTTCCAACAATGAAGTCCAACCATTGAGTTTTCTTCTTCACAGCATGTTCAGTATTCTTATCCTAACATCTACTCATCAAACCAATCCAAACTTTCAAATTAGAAATATACTTTTATTTTATTTTATTTTTCACGCATTCAATTGGATAAAGATACGGTTGAAATAAAATACAAGTACAATACACACATTGATCTCGAAAAGTGTTTCCAGTTTCAATGAAACTCCAGAAATTTGAAAATGCGCAGAATCAGAAAACTCAAGCTACTTTCATTAAGCAAAGCAATCAAACTGAAGCAAATTCACAAAGAAAAGCAAACTTGAAATCGGGGAAATTACTTCCAGTTGGAGCTCTAGAAGAGAAGTGCCAAATCAAAATCACAGACATAATAAGAATGAAGCATGAAGAAGGAAGCTAATGGGAAATGAAGGAGACTGGAGAAGTTGCGTCACCATCACGACGGCGAAGAGACTGAACAAGAGATTGAGGAAGAGAGTATAGGGGCATTTTAGTGAAAACATTTAAACTTTCTTATCCCAGATTGCCCCTTATCACTTCTTTGTCCTTTCATAAGTTCAATGGACTTATTTGGGTTTAGAAAATTCAAATGGTATTTTAAGTCTCATTTTTCTAATTTTCTTCTCCTCCAGACCCTATAAATAGGACAAGAGGAGTAATCAATATCTTGATATATTAATTACATTTCTCAATTCTTGCACCTATCTATTCACAATAGAAGATAGAAGATATGTTTGAATTTGAATAGATAAAATATATGTCTTCGATACACACACTATATTATGATATATTATGATGTTGTATTTTGATTGTGTTTATATTTCTTTATGAATTATTTGATGTCTACTCATTGGCTGCCTGGTTTTTTCATTTTGTTTGTGACATTTGATTATATTGATTCTCACTAATTATAGTACTAAAGTTTAATATATTCAAGTCATTCCATTTAGTGTCACTTTATTTGCTACTTTTTTGTTCTATTCAGTACCGAATTTTGTTCAATCTTTTTCGTAATAAATTTCATACATAAAATGCTTCTTTTTTTACTCTTTCAAATTTTAAATTTAATTTAACCCTTCAAATTCAATTTCAATTTGATTCTCGGATTTTCTTCAATTTCAAACATTTTATAATTTGCTAGCTCCTTCTTGATTGGTTCATGTGCATTGTCCACATCATCAATAGGATCATTCCGAGTGGCCGAATTTGATAAATTTTTCTTCTTTCATTATACATTGGAAATTTGGCATTCATCTCATCCCTCTCTTATCATGTCATACTTAATAGATCTCCAGGAAATCCTTTCAATCCATCACAAGGGCTCACGCAGGGTGACCCTCTTTCTCCTTATCTCATTTTGCTTTGTGCAAATGTATTATCTTGCATGATTCATGAAGCTGAAAATTTTCACTAGTGAGAAATAATTCTTGTTTCTCGTGATGTCATGCCATTTACTCATCAAAATGTATGCTGATGATACTCTAGCATTTTGTCAGGCAACGGAAAATGATTGTTGTATTGTCAAAGCATTGCTTTGTTGATAACCTCTGAACTCGGGCCAACATATTAATTATCAAAAATCTTCTCTGGTTTATAGTCCATCAGTCCCACATCAACATAAGCGGAAGTTATCAAAGCTACTTCATATTAAATTTCATTCCCACTTGGGAAAATATTTCGGTACCTATGTCAATGATCCAAGATCTGAGAAAAGGAAGTACCATGAAGTTTTGGAGCAAATTGACAAACGCCTCGCCGTGTGGCAGAGTAATCTCTCGTCACAAGGTGGAAGACTTGTTTTGATAAAACATTCTTTATCTTCCTTGTTGGTGCACCATTTTTCCTTTCTAAAATTTTATCCTCAGTTATGTCACTCAATGGTGATGAAAATGGCAAATTTCTTCTGAGGGCAAACGGAGACTTCAAAGAAGGCTCACTTCCTCTGATGGGAGGATCTTCGCTTGTAATACCCCAAATTCCGTAGCATAAATCGTGCCGGTGACACGTGGTTTTATAAAAATTACCAGAGTTTGAGGTGCTACAGCTTAGCGTTTTGCGGAAACGAAGAGCATGTACTAAAAATTTGAACAACGAGTAACTGATATAAAATACTCAGACATATGCTGATGCCTGACGTATACTGATATATTACAAATTTCTCAGAGGAATATTCATGTAATACAATAATACAAAACTTTGTATAATTACAACTCTTACATGTAACTATACCCCTTTTTAACCAAGCCTTAGGTAGACTTGGGGCATAGAACCTAACTCAGTTACATCATCACATTTGGCCAGGCTGGGTAAAGTCTAGTGGAAGTCTCCTCGAGTATTTACAGCGACTGTTTGACTGAACCACATAGACGACCCTTTCTAGTTTAAGCACCAAATGATATGAAATAACCTTATTAGATTCATGCTTAAGGTAGGTTCTGTTAACTTTCTTTGATTTGACCGGTGCCTTCACATGGCTCCGTCCATCGGCGTCCTTCTACGGCTCCATCTACCGGTGCCTTCTGTGATCCATGATTCTTCCCTGACTATTAGATAAGACTGAGGTCCAATGCCCATCGGACCTCAGGTAACGGTTAACCTCATGCTTATGTAAACAATGTTTTTATGATAGATATTCATGACATTACAGCAATTATCAATACAAAAGCCCATAACAGATGTATGATTTGAGATAACGGCGTAGCCGGTTCACACGTCCGTTATCTCGGTCTGCACTATTCACCAGTGCCACGATCCACTCGTGTCCTCGCTAGGAAAACTCAACGGTATTATTAAGACTATAACCCGTGTAAAGCTGAATGTGAAAATAATGAACCAAGACAGCATCTTAGTTTATGAACATCACTATCATATATAAACATACTATAAGCATTAGAATTAGTGTTACAAAGACGTCGCGAACGTACCTTTGTCCGTTCGGTTTCACGGTATGTCATTTGTCGGACGTCTCCCGATATTTCTCGGATATCCTATATTAGTATTTCCGCGTTATTTTCTCATAAATAATATCTTAAGTGGTATTTTAGTCACTATTGACCTTTCTACCCTTAGGAGATTTGATATTCCTATTTTGCCCTTACATTTTATAAAAACGCATATGCTGATTTTCTTGGGCAGAATTTTGACCAACTTTGAAAATTCATAATTAAATCTACAAAAATTGAAATGAAGATCCGTAAAATTCCTTGGAATATTTAGGATGTATAATTTTTAGTAAAAATATGGGTCTTCACCCAGATTCATTGTATCATTCCTAGTTTTTGTTTTTCAAAGATCTGTTCAGAATTTTTCCAGAAAACGTAGCCCTACTTTGAGAATTTTTATCTCCTTGTGAAAAATTCAAAATAACATGTTCTAAGCATATTTAAAAAGGTCTATATGTCTAATTTAACCATGAAAAATTTCAGATTAAAACGACTTCATCTTCCCATAGATTTAAGGCTTTTATGAAACTCACTTCAGAAATCGCTTAACCGATAAAATTTCGCCAGAACTTCGTTACTTTGAGGTTTCTCTTCCAGAAATTTTGCTCTATGACTACCCTCATTATTTTTTCGAAATAAATCTATTTTTAACCATAAAAACATGAAAATAAAATTGCTTCTAGGAATTTAAGATCAAAGCATAAATCTCTATGAATTTAAAAGCTAAAACTTAAGAACTTTAAGACTTACCTTTGAAGAACTTGCTACTACTTCCTTCTTGCTCTTCACTAGCTCCCACTACTCTCTTCTCTCTTTAGAAAACCACTACTTGGAGTTGGTTTTGGTGTGAGGAATAAGTGAAGACTTTGTGCCTATTTATAGAATTTTAGGATGCCATTTGTGTGATTTATTCAAACCTAGCTCATCTTGCTTCTTGGCCATTAGATCTAGGTCACTCTTCAAACTCTCATCCTCACCATCCACTCATCAAAACCGTGCCCCCCCTCCTTTAATCCTATCCTCTTCCATTTTCTAAAAATATCCCTTACACATTTGTACAATTTGGAACACCTAATCATCCATGTGTTTTAATAAAGATGATCTAGAAACTTTGAACACCTCATCTTGATTTTGGACCAAGGAATTGCTCTTTAGTTTATATAGACAAACCCTAGCCAAGCATTGTAAGAAAGATCTTAGCCTTAATGGATAAGTTTACTTTAATAAAAATCCATTCACTATTCTTGATCTTTTGACATTTCTTATGCCATAAGCTTTGTTTTTCTTCTTCCTTTTTCTCTCAAAAATTCGTCCCCCTCCCCCTTTTATTAGTTTTTGATTTGTGCTCCAATTATCTCATCTAATCCATAACTTTATGCTCCCATTGGTTGATCAATTATCATTAGGTTTAATTTCAAGATTAATTAGAACCATTAAATTTATTTTATAAAACTTGGTCTTGATTTAGATAGAAACATCCAACCAATATAGGAGATTTTATTTTAAATCCCATGTGCTTCTAGCTTTTAGAATATGTTAATCACAAGATATACTACCCTAATCCCTTATAGGTTTATCCATAATCACTTGGATTAAGTTAATTATGTACTTAATTAGAGTCATCAATTTTAACTTTATGAGATTAAACCTTAGCCACTCATTTAGATAAAAATCTCATTTTCTACTATTGAAGATATTTACTCAAAGTTTTGCATATGCTTTTTGAAACAAATATCTTGATATTTTGCTAATCTTTCTCTCTCTTACTTTATGCCAATTTCGCCCCTATCACTAATTAAGGTGATTAATTAGTTAATCCCTAATTAGTACTCCTAATATAGTGTTTTAAGGTGTTACTAATTAGATTTGTGTTTTTATGATTGGTTCCTAGATTAATTAGGATGCTAAATAACTCATTTAATGCTAATATTGAATCTCCATTAGTCCTTGATTTTTAATCAAGTTAGAAGATCCTAAATTAATGCTCTTTAATTGCCACTAAAAATAATTATGGAATTTAATCCAATTATTTTAATTCATGTTAGTTTGATTGTCCATAAATTGCTATTAATTCCCTTTAATTGGAATTAGTATTTTCATGCCATTTTATTGTCTATTATGAATTAATTAAGATTTCACTTAATTATGATACTTTATTTTATGAAAGCTTATGAAATTAATTCAATTACTGTAGATTGAATTATCCACTAATTGTTGGTAATTTTCTCTAATTGGTTTAATTATTTTCTCACAACTTTTGGCTTTACATGGCCATTTATGCACCATGCATTAATTTAATAATTATAGGGCAATTTATGATCCCTAATTAGAAAATTGGATTTTTGCCTTTTTAAATTTCAAGGAAAATTTACCAAAAACATACCAATAAACTACTACAATCAGAGACAACATACTCTCCTATTTTAATGTGTACTATTGATCAAAATACAATATTTATAATAAATATTTATTTTCGGGTATTACATCGCTTTCCCAAGCTCAATGGGGGACTACAAATTGTCCAGTTGGGAGCCTACAATGATGCACTGTTAGCAAAACATGTATAGCGGATTATTTCTAACAAATCTTCCTTACTCAATAAAATAAATGTTGATCAAATATTTGGATTCTGATCACAAGTATATATTTAAATCTGCTTGTAATAGCTCATCCATATGGAGACATATTGTTAGGGTGGGGCATGTGGTAACTAACCATTTTTTCTGGTAAGTGGGTGACGACTCTTCAATATCTCTTAGTAGTCAACTCTACTGGCCTTTGTAGCAATGTGGTCAGGCTTATCCTAACCTTAGGGTATTCGACCTTATACCGCGTTCTAAGAGAACTTGTACTAGTACAAAAAAAGGTTTTTAAAACTATCATATTTAGACTGGATTATAGAGGATCAGGTGGTAAGATTGGTGGCATTTTCGTAAATATAAAACACTTTTTAGACCAAATTGTAGAGCACTAGATCTAAAAAGTATGACCGATAGAGTTCCATGAAAATATAAAAAACTTTTTAAACCGGATTATAGAGGACCAAATGCCTAAAAAAGTATGGTGGTAGCTCCATAAATATAATAATAATAAAAAAAAAAAAAAAAAAACTCTTTAGACTGAACTTTTAAAATATGAGGTCTTAAAAGTAAGACTTTTAAGACCTCATATTTTAAATATGACGAGTGGCGAGTTTTGTAAATATAAAAATAAAAAACTTTTAAGACCAGATATTTAAAAAGTCTCGGTCTCAAAATTCTACTTTTAAAACCGGATATTTAACAAGTCCAGTCTAAAATATGAATCTTCTCTTTTCCCGCGCCAAAATTTGAATTTTGCTCTCCGAACCTCTCTTCGACCTTGTAAATCTCACCTCACAATCTCTTTAACCTCATCTCAAGGACCTTGCTCACAAATTTTTTGACGCCACGAAAATTGCTCTCACCTCCTCAGCTCTCATTGTCTCTTGTTTTGGTTCTAGCTTCTCCAGGTTTGCAATTTTTGCTTTGTATTCTTCAATCAGTTTCATTTTTGCTTCTGTTGTCTCTTTGTCTGATCCATCTTCAATATTGCTTCAAATTTCTAGCTTCTCCAAATTCGCAACTTTAATTTCCATTTTACTTGGTTGATTTCCAGCTACTACTCTTGTCGATTCTTCTCCAGGTGCTTTTTTTTGCTTGCTTTCTATATAATGCCGTTCTTTTCTTCCCATAGATTTCTGTGTTCTTCGTTTGGAATGTCTTTGTTCTCTGTTTTGCTTGGTTGATTTTAAACATGACGCGGTAAAGCTTTTTTTAGTTGTCCTTTTGAAGAATTGCCCCCTCTTCTATTCGCTTCATATATGCTGATTTGGGATTAGTTGTAAACTACTAATATATTCTCTTTTTAGTGAATTATCATTTTTCAAATTCTGGGTTTTGTTTCTGTTGTGCATACATTCGATCATCCACTTGAAATCTATCAAGTAATCTTTAAGTGGATGAAAGTTGCACATAATCTTTTTGCCCGGAATGGGATTTTTCTCCTTAATTCCTGTATCTAGACCGGTTCCAAATCCAATGTTAAAAGGCGTTTTTTGTCTGATCTAAAAAGCCTTTTTTGTACTAGTGTGGGAATTTTCCCCTAACATTATCACCCTATCCTAGGCAAGTGGTTCAACAATTTATAAAGTATCTAGTTCATTTATCTTCATCCCCTGATGTTATTAGATGACTGTCAATAATTCAAGGATCTATCATATATATTATCTGAAATGGTTATGGATTGCTCCAATCTTCTTCAAGACACTCCAGTCAGTCACAATATGAGGTATGTAATTTAATTGGGATGTCCTCCATACCTCCCAGAAATTAAGTTGTTATTGTGGAAGATTGTTAGACTTATCTTACCAACAAACCAATTCTTACTCTCTAGACTGGAATGCCCACTGATCTCTACAATATCTTCTCAGAGCATGTTTGTATTTTACTAAGAAACTTTGTACCTTACGTTTTGTCGTTTTGAATGCAGAGTTATTGTAACATCCCATTTTTAAAAGCAGTATAATTTTTTTTCATCATATATCATTAGAGTAGAGCATTGGAGCGATTGAGCAACTGATACATTTAATCAAATTGCCGTAAGTCTGGCTGATTTACAGAAGCGGTACATTGACCGAGAGTTTTCAAAATGAATAACAACAGAAGAGAGTCTTCAGTCGGGACTCGTACGCCGTCGCCTTTCTCCTCGGTTCTTCCGAACCCGACGCTATGATAAGAGCGAGATCCAATGCATACGGACCCGTGTAACGGTTAACCTCATATTTACATATACAAGATATCAAAGCATAACAAATGAACCATTCCTACATGTATCGCTCCCAGCGAATGCAGACATACCGCTCCGGCCGACGACACACCGCTCCCAAATAATACGGATATATCGCTCCCAAACGCATACGGACATATCGCTCCCGGTAGCATGCAAATGTTCAGTTATCCTCTAACATCACCATGCATTCAAATAACATACCACCAACACATATACAACACACATATCACATATATGAATACAATAAATATTAGAGTTAGTGTTACAGTACGCGAACGTACCTTCGTTGTCGACTACGGTACGTTTTACGGAAAACGGTAAATTTCCGACAGCGGGAAAAACAGCGGTGTGACGGCGGCACAACAGCGGCTCGACAGCGGTTCGATTATAACAGATATCCTATAAGGATAACATTTATCAACTTCTGGCACTATAACAGGCATTTTAGGTACAGATTACCATTTTGCCCCCGAATCCCTAATCGGCGGAATTTCGAGAGCTTATTGTTTTGACTCTAATCTTCCAAAATTTTGCCATACTTGTTTTCCCATCACATATTTCGAAATATATATCATATCTACCCAAAAATATGATATCTATAATATATTGGAAGACTAAAGCTAAAAACAAGATTTCTATTATAGCTACCGAAAGAACTACCGAAACTAAAGACTAGGACCGAAAAACTTACTCGGCTTGGCAATAACTTCCAAGACCTCTTCCTTCTCTCTAACTTCTCTCTTGGTTTCGAAGTTGTGGTGGTGGAAATGAGAAGAGGAGAGGTTCCTATTTATAGGAAAATGGAGTGACAAGGTTGGAATCAAGGGATTTGTTTTAGAATGAATCTTGCACCGTTGGATCGCATTTTTGAGGACAAAACAATCTTGGCCTTACACCTAGTTGGGCTGCCCTACTTGCCCATTTATGACATCATCTTTGATGATGTCATAATGCCGACTTACCGCTTAGTTTCACGATCGGTGCTCGAATCGCGTAATTTTGCCGAATTGCGAAATGTTGTCGGTGTAGTTTCGAAGTACTTTTCTTCCTCAGTAGGAATATATACTTTAATGAAATTTATGATCCCATTAAGGGTATTTCGTTATCGCATTTGAAGATTTTAGGCCCGACGCCTTTGGTTACGGAATCGATTCTCGGAAACACTAGTTTGTAGGCGTAAATTCACCGGTTCGTAATATGATCTCGATCTAAGCGACCTTATTCCTGGTTTGAAAAACACGGTGCGTTTTCTACAAGTCACTTTTAGAACTATCGCCTTATCTTAATTATCCTAAGTACTCTAATTACGCCGTTGGTTTTAGAAACGACTTCGAGACATTTCAATCCGAGATAGAATTTCACTGGTTCATAAAAGGTCCAGGTGGTAAAAGACTAAATTTCTATATCTTGAGGTAAAATTTCATTTCTATCGTTCTCATATGTCCTGTTGGCTCTTTACCATATATATTATTATTTTATTCAAAATATCTAGATATTTATTTATTTTTATTTATTTTTTATTTATTTTTCTAAGCATAAAATATTTTATTAATATTTAATTATTTATTTAATTATTTATTTCGAATTTCTCCCTTAAATTAATTATTTACTAATTAATTTACTTATATCTTAATCTAAACAATTAGCCACTAATTACTTAATTATCCATTTACTAATTGTTGATAATTTTCATAATTAGGATAAATTATTATCTCACAACTATTTTACTTACATTGGTATTTTATGTCCCATGTAAAATATTAAAAATCATGGGGTCACTTATGATCCCAAAATAATACTTAATTTTGCCTCATTATTTTTCAAGGGAAATTATCCCAAAAATTCCTAAAATTAGAGACAACATACTTTCTAATTTTTTATAAATATTTTACTACCTCTTGGGATTTATCATAATATTTTTAGGCCATTTAATGCTCTAAAAATACATTTTAGCTCTTTATCTCTCCTAATTTCCATAGTAATTACCTTAGAAAATAAGATAATTATTACTTATTATTTGAAACCACATGTTCACCTATTTTCAATAGGTATTATCTATCGAAATATAATATTCCAGATAAATAATTATCCGGTATTACAGTTACATTTCATAAAATAATTTTTTTTTTAAATGAAATTTGACATTTGACATTTTTATGTATTTCAAATGAGGTGAAGAATTCGATTTGATGACAATTACAATTCCAAATTTTAATCACATCTTTTAAACTCGTTATTTATTATATTCATAATTAAGTGTACTATTTATTAAAATTATACTATAAATATTTAATTTTAATTTTAATACATTTGGAAATATTAAGTTTAGGAAACAAGTATATTCATTTTAACGGTTTTCTTTCCATGTCTATTTTCTTTTGAAGAAATACTTACATACTTTAAGAGTACTACGTCATCTTAATTATGTTCAATGAAAATATAACAACTCATATCATTTTAATTCTAGTTAGTTGATGACTTTTCTAGAAAAATTCAAATTTTATCTTTTTGTTAAAAGGAAAAAATATCATTTTAAATCTAGTTAGTCGATGACTTCTCTAGAAAAATTCAAATTTAATCTTTTTGTTAAAAGGAAAAATATTGGTTGATCAGGTTATTTTATTATTTTTTCCTTCAAATTAAGATTGTTTAAAATATATATATATATATATATATATTATTTCATTTGTTTTATTTGTTACATTTTATTTGGCTTTATTTGATTTCATTTCATTTACTACTATTTTGGTCCCGATAATATTTACATTTACACGTCACTATATAAATACATCAGCGTTTTTCCTTTCCTGTGCTTCCTCAATTTGAATTTAAATTTAATGCATTCCTGTTAATTACATTTATTACTTTTGTTGTAACTGCCCGCTAACGGCGTTTTAAATTTAGTGCCTTCCACATTTGGTTGTTTCCCAATGTCATCCTCCTCCGTCTCCTGCTCCGTGTATGCGCTTCTCTCGGTCCTCTTCTTTAGAAGATGATCATTTTCTCATCTTTTTTCTCTTTTTCTCTCATCAATCCATCTGGATTATTGATGGGGAATGGGAGAGAAATGTTAAAATAATATTATAATTAATTGATGGATATAATTTAGTGGTGACGAGGAGTAATAAGAAAAGGATTAGGACAACCATTTCTTCCGTGCATCATTTATTCCCTTTTCTTATCTTTCCATGGCGTTCGTTCAAGTCTCCAACTTCAATCAGCTCAGAGATTATCACAACCCCTGGGTCATTTACGTGAAGGTCATTAGGTTGTTCATTTGCAAATATGTCTCTGATCAACCTCGCTCTTTGTATTTTGTTTTCCCCTTTTTGGCTCTAATGTGTTAGTCACTGTTTCTTTCTTGTGTTCAGACATGTTTGGGATGATGGTCAAAGCTAGCTTCTGTGTCTGAGTATTTTTACTGCTGAAGTGCTTTTTCCCTCAAACTTATCTTCTTATTTCATATTTTTCCATCAGGTGAGATCAATTGATTTTCAACCCTGTGTCGGATGCTATCTCAATGTTCCTTACTTTTGTTTTGAATTTTTAATTGCCAACTTCCTTCCAATCTGGCTGTGTAATGTTTTGAGTGTTGACGTTTCTGAATCTGGGAATACTTGCAGTGAAGCAGTTTTCATAAGTTTTTGTCAATTTCATTATACAAAAGAATGTTTCAAAATTGAGTAATTAAATTCTGTGTTTTTATGCAGGCATGCAATTTAATATGATGCGAGCAAATTTGTGCCTTGTTCTCATGCTTTCTGCTAGTATGCTTCTCGTGGTTTTTCTTGCGTCCATACTAATATACTTATAGATTTTTCTGATTTTTTTCCTATTTTTTATATATATGAAATCAGGGCATGTATATCATGCTTTAATGACTGTCTGTTGATATTGAGAAGATTGAGCCTGATGCTAATCTTCAGGGACTAGTTGATCATTTTATTGAAGGTCATGCTAGTATGAAAAGGTATATTAAGTTTAGACGACGGAGAAGAAGCAGAAGAGAATAAACCAGTTATATTGCAATTGGAGTATGGCTTTCACCAAAATTGCTGCTAAGTTTCTTATGGTGGTTATATTGCAAAGGTTTGAATGGAATTGCTTCTCTAATTATTTTTTATGGAAGGAATGATTTTTAGTTCTTTCATATTTTACTTATTATCATAATGGACGAATGGCAGCAAAAGTGGCAATGCATGATGATTTTAAATTATAATTACTCTTGTCAGATTGCGATGATTGAATGTTTTGGAGAGCATCCTTTCGGGGACATACCATACAGGTGATGGGGGGACATTGCTGTTCTCCATGTGGAAGATCTTCAGTGCTACCTAAAGAGCCCTTGAGAAGACCATCTCCCTCTAGGATGCAATTTCCAACTGTAATTTATGACATCGCCTCGATATTTAAGTACCATGAAGATCACCAAGTAAGTGGTTCTCAATTGATTATTGGGTTCAAGAGAGACAGTCATTTGTAGAAGTCAAAAAATCATTTAGAGACAAGGTATACCAATATGGTGATTTTGGTTATTAGTTCAACATTAGTTCAAATGAAATTAGATTGTAGGAACAAAAGGGAATGGATTTTCTATTTTATTTATTTTGTGAATTTCCTTCTTGGTGTTTGCAAAGTGATGCAGTTTCCAATATGATTACGTATTTGTCATTTTATATTCTGATTAACGAAAACAACTTCAGATTTTTCTGTTTTGATTTGCATTTTTTTCTGTTTGGAGATAAAGATGATATAGGACATGACATTATTATTATTATTATTATTATTATTATAAAGTGGCTCTTTGCCATAACGAAACGAAAGATGTTATGCTCCAAAGTTTGATCATTTTACTTAAAGATAATAATATCAACTCTCCCATAACCAAAGCTATCACTGCTCTTGCCATCTTTCTGTTTAATTACTCAACGCTGCTTTGCTCAAGTTTGGTAATGATGGTGTACATAATAGAGTGGCCCACACAAAGAAAATTTGTTGTTGAGTAGTTACGAATAACAAACTTCTGCTAAGCTCTTTATTCCACGTGTCACACACTCATCTCATCTGGTTGTAAATATCTCTGTAAATCTCGTAATATATAAGTGACACATATGCCTCAGTAACAGATTATCTGAGAGCACATTCATTTCTGTCTGAGCTAAACATTTCTCTCTGAAATCACACTGGTAAGGTTAGTATTGGGTTTATATACAGAAACTAGAAGGGAACAATATTGCAAGGCTACTATGGACCAGTATGTGCCTCTTTTGCACTCATGTCTGAGTCCTTATCTTCTAGATCTCCACTGGCACTCTTCAACTGGGGAACCTAAAGCGGTAATGTTAAATGACACTTCTTTTCATATGTTATGATGAATTCATATTCTAAGACACTCCTTTTTTTTAAACGATCACAAAGACAATTTTAGATGTATGAATTTATTCACTTTTGCATAAAATAGATTTTGGTATTTGCTTATGATTTTCTATTGACTGTTGACTGTTTTTTCCCTCTCTACAGCCTGAAAATATATTCCTAGATTCTCCAAGAAATGGATAGATTTAAGATTTTGTCTTGAGTGCATTGTCATAATAGGGTGAAATCACTGAAATGTTCATCAATATACTTGAAATTTGATCTTGACTTGCAAATGAGATGATATTAAACGGTTTGATACCTGATGAATATTTATTATAGCAGGTTAGTAGCCTTCGGGCTACTAGTAGGACTCCCAACTATATGGTTAAATTTGACTTGATGTTAACTGCATATGGTTACTAATTTTATGCCTTATTCTCTATTTGGCATCCAAAGTAAAATCGGTAATACATAGTAACACTGGTTTAAGACTCTCCCCCCAAAAGTTCGTCTAATCATTTTGAAATTTTGAGGCATATTAGTAGGTTTAAAATCAATTTTGTTGTTCAATATTTTTAGTGCTTTAAATGAATGCTATATATGTTGGGGAAAAAACAAATTGTATGCTATATATATATTGTTAATTCAAGCCTTTCACTCAAAAGAGGGTGAATTGTATGATATTAAAAATTTAAACTTAAGTACAAACTTAAACAGAGACTTAATGGAGAAGGTAGAGTTTTAGAGAAATCACCGATAGCGGACACACGAGATTTATACTGATTCGGTCCAATTTACTTGACATACGTCTAGTCCTTAGACACCTTTCTAAGAGTTTCACTGTAATACCCTAAAATTCCTATTTATCATAAATACTATATTTTGATAAATAATACATATTAAATACAAAGGTGAATATTTGTCTCAAGAAATTATAATCTATTGATTATATTTTCATCCAAATTCCACTTTGGAATTAATTAACGAATGGTTAATTATGAGACATTATTTTGGTGCTATTTAATATGATATAAATAGCACATAAAAAGGTAATTAATTTATAACCAAAAGGAGGAATGTAATATCCCAAATCTTTGAATTTGGAAACAAGAAATGTTTTATGGGAATTTATTATGAAAATTTGGCCTAAATAGTTTTAAAGCTATTTTCTGGATTTTGAGGCCTATTTTCCCAATAATTCAAGGAAAAATAGTTAGAGGATAATTTTTGGTCTAGAAATTTTAGAACCAATATTTTATGGCCTAGAGAGTTAATTATGGAAGAAAATTCTTATATGGAATTAAGGAATTTATTTTCCAATACTTATTTAATATTTGCAAATAAATATTAAATGGTAGTTTTTGGTGGATGGAATAGGTAAGTGGAATAGTAGTTTTTGGTGGATGGAATAGGTAATTAGAATGGTAGTTTTTGGTAGATGGAAGAAGAGTGTTTGGTTTATAAGGAATGTTTGGTTAAGGAAGAAATATGGTTGGAATAGGCCTTGAATTTTCACTATAAATAGAGGCCTTTGCTCTCCATAATTCTCACACCAAACTCAACCAAAGTAGATGAGTTTAGAAGCAAGAGTAGAGAGGAAATCATAGTGGGAAGCAAGGAGGAGGAGGAAGTTCTTCAAGAGGTAAGCAAAGCTTTTAGTTTCTAGTCTTAAGTTTTGTAGATTTTAGTTTAAATGTTGTTTTGATCTCTAATCTTCCAATATATTTTTGTTATCATGTTTTTATGGTTAGAAATGGTTTTATTTCGAAAAATTGATGGAGAAAGTGATATAGCAAAATTTTTGGAAGATTATGATCAAAGTAGCGAAGCTCTGACGAAATTTTATCGGTTAGCAATTTCTGAAGTCAGGGGTAAAAATGCCAGTATTTTATATTGAATATGAGGTTCTAAAATTCTGAGCAAATTCATGGTTAAAGTAGACATATAGGGCTTTTTAAATATACCTAGAATGAATTAGTTCGAGTTCTGTGCTAAAAGATAAAAATGTCCAAAGTTGGGCTACGTTTTCTGGAAATTTTTTGGGCAGAAGATGAACACGTGAAAACTGTGAACTATTCTTAAACTCTGGGCAAGAACCAGTATTTTTCCTCAAAACTAGACATCCTAAGGATTCCGGGGAATTTTACGGGTCCTCGTTTCGAGTTTTCTAGAATTACTTATGAATTTTCAAAGTTAGAAGTAAATCTGGCCATAATGCTGAAAGTAGCGTTTTTATTAAATAAAATGTAATGGCAAAATGGTAATAACAAATCCACCAAGCGTAGAAAGGTAAATTAACCTTTTGGATATTATTCTAAGTAATATGGTAATATGTTAGGATATCCGAGGATTCCGGAGTCAGATTTGAAGGACGGGCATATTACTATTCATAGTGCCATATTTATGAATAGTACCGTATACATAAATAGTAAATTACTATTCACACGAAGGAAGGTACGTTCGCGTACGGTAACTTTAACTCGATATGTCTTGTATGCTTATATGTTATAGATGATTTCATAGAGTCATGGACAAGACTTGGTCTTGGGTCATGCACCGTGGTTAAGACTCGTCTTGAATCCTTTGTTTATATACATTCGAACTTGATACGGATTATAGTCTTGATAATGCCGTGAGATTGTTTTCCTAGCGCTGAGGACACGAGTGTACATCGTGGCACAGGTGGTGCAGACTATTTAACTATACATGGATTTGTATAGATAACTTTACATGTGATGTGTGCTATGTACCGTTGTTGTGTTGACATTACATCTCGTCGTGTGCTATGTATTGGTTAATCTTTGAAATGTAATGAATATCGTCATACATATCTTTGTTATACTTTTCATATGAGGTTAAGCTGTTACCTAAGATTCAATTTGTTTTGAATCTTAGACTTGACTAGAGGTTCGGGAAAGGAACCGGGATTTATGAAGACGTTGTGAATGGAGCCATGAGAAGGAGCATTAATGGACGGAGCCGTGAGGAGGCACCGGTCAAAGGAAATGCGGGAAGAAAGTCAACAGAACCTACCTTATGGCATGAATCTAATAAAGTTACTTCACATCATTTGGTGCTTAAACTAGAAGGGTCGTCTACATGTGGTTCGTCAATCGGTCACCCTAGCACGGTGAGACTTCCACTAGACCTACCCGGCTGGCCAAATGAGATGATTTAAGCGAGTTAGGTTCTATGCCCCAAGTCTACTCAAGGCTTGGCGGAAAAAGGGTATAGTTACATGTAAGAATTGTAATTATAAAGTTTTGTATTCTTGTATCACATGAACAATCCTTCGGGAAATTTATAATATATCGGTATACGTCGGCATCGGCATATGTCCGAGTATTTTTATATCGATTACTCAATTGTTCAAATTTTTAGTACATGCTCTCCGTTTCCGCATTACGCTAAGCTGTAGCACCTCAAAACTCTGATGAATATTTATAAAACCACGTGTCACCGGCACGATTTATGCTACGGAATTTGGGGTGTTACATTCACTAATGTCCCAAGATTCACATGGTTGTTGGTGCCTCAGTACAAACAAACTCCTTTCCTAACACACTTATTCCCCCTTACCCTTTGTAATTAAAGCCGACATTCAAGGTCCCACTATCTTAAGTAACTCATGGTAAAAGTAATAAATGAGTTTAGAATTGCTCTCTCAAAGAGTATAAGTGATAAACACCAAAGTACATAGAATATTGAAAGAACAAAGAACATAAACTTAATACAATAGTGAACTTAGTCATAGGTTGTTGGCTCCGTCTTGAATGCTTCTGTATTTCCTAGATCAAAACACATGCAACCTTATAAAGGTTAATCACATTCTAGAATTAGAGGAAAATGCATGAAAGAAAATCAAATTAAAAAATCTAATATGTTCCCATGTATAAAAATATAAAGAGAGATGAGTTTTGTCACGATTTTTGTGAATAAGCATTTTTGAATTCTAAATGTGATCCCAAACAAGCATTTAGTAACCTCACCAAAACTCTGCTTTATACTCATAATGTACTTTCTTATTTAGGGATATGTAAAATTTTCAAGTAAGGAAACATCACTTAAAGTTGTAATGTAAACAAATTTACAATTCTTAAATTAAGCCCGCACCACAAATCATGAAACAGTTTAATATATATACATATATATAGTTGACAAGTATATAAGAGAATAATCAGTGTTACCTCTACTCCAAGCTTATTTTTATCAATATTTGCTTTCTTTTGGTATTAAATAATTGGGAAAATTACGCGCAGTTCCCAAGGAAGAGAATTTATCAGAATAAAGTCCCTTGAAATAATGAAATTACACAAAAGTCCTTAGGGACTTCTGTGTAATTATTTGTGAATGTTAAATTACCAATCTGACCTTCCCTCTTCCAATTCCACTCTCTCTCCGTTCTCCTTCTTCCTTCTCCTCTCTCTCTCTCCTCTCTCCCTTTTTCTTCTCTCTCTCCCAATATTTATTCCAGCGAGAATCTAGATACAACTTCTTTAGACTCAGGAGCTCCTTCCAACGACTCGAACACCTCGGAGCCTTCGGCGAGAACAAGTAAGGGTCTGTACTGGAGATATCGGCAATGCGCCCAGCCTTGGCTGCCTCCGACGACCTCACCTCGGGCAAAGTTGACTCGTTTGTGGAAGAAGGCTTAACCGCAGAGAGTTGAAGCGGTACGAGCTTCCCATCAGAGAAGAGCTCATCAGCCGAGAGCATGGTGACTGGGTCTTCAGGCCGAAACTCGAAATCTCCCGCCAAAGGTTCAGGATCTGACTTTTCTGGCGGATCCGAAGGCTTCTCCACGAAATGCTTTGATATCACTCCATGAATCTTCGACGAGTCACCACCTTTGCATGACTCATGGCTGTAAACCTGGATTTTTTTTTATTTCTCACGTCCAGAGGCTATTTACAACAACAAATGTTATATTTACAACAGAAAAAATATATATTCACAACATCTTCTGAGAATTTTGACAGCTATATAAGGCTAGCTTAAGAAGTTAATATCATTTCAAAATATTAAGTTGTATGAGTAAGTGACTATTTGCATCTACTCATTGAACTTAATATCTGGACTTGAGAATAATTTAACATATTGTTGTCCATATATGCCTTTTCTGTTGTAAATATAGTATTTATTGTTGTAAATAGCCTCTGGACGTGAGAAATGAAAAAAATCCAGGTTTTCAAAGGTTATTGTAAATATATACTTTTTCTGTTGTAAATATAGCATTTATTGTTGTAAATAGTCTCTGGACGTGAGAAATGAAAAAAAAAATCCATGTTTTCAAAGGTTATTGTAAATATATGCTTTTTCTGTTGTAAATATAGCATTTGTTGTTGTAAATAGCCTCTCGACGTAAGAAATGAAAAAAAAAATCTGGTTTTCAATGGTTGTTGTTAATATATGTTTTTTCTGTTGTAAATATATCATTTGTTGTTGTAAATAACCTCTGGACGTGAGAAATGAAAAAAATCAAGGTTTTCAAAGGTTGTAAATATATGTTTTTTCTGTTGTAAATATAGCATTTGTTGTTGTAAATAGCCTTTAGACATGATAAATGAAAAAAAATTCTGGTTTTCAATGGTTGTTTTTAATATATGCTTTTTCTGTTGTAAATATAGCATTTGTTGTTATAAATAGCCTCTGGACTTGAGAAATGAAAATAATTACACAGAAGTCCAAAATGGTAATTTAACATTTACAAATAATTACACATAAGTCCTTAGGAACTTTTGTGTAATTTCATGATTTTAAGAGATCACATTGTGATAAATTCTCTTTCTTAGGACCTACGCTTAATTTTCCCTAAATAATTTCCACCATTTAGCTCTCCTTTCCTTCTCTATCTTTCTGTCTCTCTCTCCTCTCCCACTCTCATCGCCGAAACCGTGGGTGTGTGTGTGCTGTGTGAGTGTTCGGTGTTTGTGTGTGCGCATGCATTGGTGTACGTGTGTGTTTGTGGCCCCAATTTGATGATAAAGCGTGGCACATATATACTAGGAAAAATTACGCGCAGGTCCCAAGAAACAAAAAAATTATAAAAAAGTCCCTTAAAATTATAAAATTACACAGAAGTTCCAAGGGACTTTTTTGATATTATTTGTATAGAAATAAAATCCAGGTTTTTAAATGTTGTTGTAAATACATGCATTTCCTGTTGTAAATATGGTTTTTTCTGTTGTAAATGACCAGATTTTAGATTTTGTTGTAAATACAGCACTTCCTGTTGTAAATTTAGTTTTTTCTGTTGTAAATGACCTATCTACGTTCAAAATCCAGGTCTTTAAATGTTGTTATAAATATAGACATTTCCTCTTGTAAATATGACTTTTTCTGTTGTAAATGTCCAGATTTTAAATTTTGTTGTAAATACAGCACTTCCTGTTATAAATATAGCATTTTTCTATTGTAAATGATTTCTCTACGTTCAAAATCCAGGTGTTTAAATGTTGTTGTAAATATGGGTATTTCCTGTTGTAAATATGGCTTTTTCTGTTGTAAATGGTCAGGTGTTTAAATGTTATTGTAAATATAGGCATTTCTGTTGTAAGTATAGCATTTTGTTGTTAATACAAATAATATTAAAAAAAAAAAAGTCTGATCCCTTGGAACTTCTGTATAATTTTGTGATTTCAAGGGACTTTTTTGTAAAAAAATTGTTCCTTGGGTAATTTCCCTATATACCACCTTCCCCCTTTTAATATACGGTGGTTCCCGTAACCCACCTTCTTATATTTGATAATATTTTAATATATCATATAATATATAATATATATCATAATATATATTATTATATCATTATATATATATATATATATATATATTAAAATTCTTAAACTCTCACCTAAAATTTTATAGAGTAATTATATGATAAATTTTAATTATCATAAATTAATTTTTCTTAAGATATTATTTAGTTCTAAAATAAAAATTGAGACGTTACACTCTATATTTTATAGTTTGTACTTTAATTTGTTTTTTTAGAACACAATATAATAAATAGATATCTTAAAGTTCGATGATAATGATGCCTTGCTTAACACCAACACCAGTAATATATCAATTTATTTTGTAACTGAAAAGAGATTTAAATCATTATATTATTATATATATAGATTATTGTAGGATTACAATCTAAAATAATGAAGTTTCATATTAGCACAAAAGTGCAACAGAATTTGATTAGCAATGGAAAACTCCATGGCAAACAATTTAGTGACAGAATTATAGCGAGCGAAGAATTTCATTGTTAAAAATGTCCATATGGTTGGCCGTAGACATTAGTTTTCTTTACTACTTCCAGTTTTAACTTCTTTTCTCTTTTTTCTTTGATTCTGTTGAAATTTTATCCTAAATGAAATTCACAAATTTTGATTTTTAAAGATCGCACAAAGTATATAACAAAAAAAATATCTTATTGATTAAAAGTTTTGAAAATTATAATTTTTGCAAGTGTTAGCTAACGATTGGACTTTGGGCCAGCTCTACCCTTGATGGGTCAGACTATTTGATTAGGATAGAAGCATCATGTAACTTTATTATTAACGGTCTTCTTAAACCTCTATAAATTGGATGTGCCTCTATCAATTGAATCTCATCCATGCTGTTGAGCTATCTGGAAATCAATTCTCTTCTATGGGCAATTCCTGGTATGCAAGTCTCTTCTCTCTCCTTATTTTCCTTCACTAATACATATGAATAATATCATCAGTAAAAAAATTTTACTCGACTCTCGAGTTTCAAGTGTCCAGTTTCAATCGCATGAGCTAATCGAAATACTTTTAAATATTTTATTATCAAGTTTTTTTTATATCTGAATTTCATTAGGATAATCCTGAAATTAGGGTTTCTTGGCATTTTTTTCACCTCCTTTTCCCATATTTTCTTTGGTGGGAAACCTGCAAAGTGGATAATATAATTGAGGATGAATTTGTGATTGATCTATTTTAATAAAGTTATATGTATTGAGATGATAAACCCTCTCGTAGAACCCGATGATATCTATTGATGCACACAAACATAAAGTCTTAAACATGCTGTTTGTCACTTATCAAGTCATCATAATATTCATTTAATTTGTGGACAACTATACAGATCAGATCGCGGTGATATGGTTGATTTAACTAGGGCCAATCCAAAATTATTTGCTCATCAATAAAAAACTAAACTTTTGGGCAGAACACTACCATTAACCACCATGATTAAGATATATAACAAAGGTAGTTTAATATAATCATTCTCAAACTGTATTCAAAATAGATTATTTTAAATACTTTAATATCTTTCCATATCCTTTAAACATTTAAAAGTATAATTTATTTCTACCGGTAAAAAAAAGTATATCTTATTTCCCAATAATTTTCATCATCTTCTGATAATCCATTATTCATTACTTTTTCAACCCAATTAGATATTTAAATAATCTAATCGAAAATATATTCTAAAAGTCAACTTTTATGTTTTCACATCGATAATATTATACAACTGATCATTTTTTCTATCCATATCTTTTGAGTTTTTAGATTAAATTAGGAGTTGGGTTTCGAGAATAGTTCCCATTCCGGTCATTCTTGTTCCATAAATAACTATTCCGTCTGTTTCTTTTAGTTTGAAGAGAAAAGTCATCAAGGATAGACCCAAGATAAAGTCCAAATTTGCAAGCCAAATCAAAATGTCTGATCATTTACCTCCAGAAATTTTGTTGGAAATTCTCTACAGACTTCCCGGCAAGTCTCTTGTGAAATTCACCTCTGTTTGTAAAGCTTGGAATTCCCTCATCTCAGATCAAACCTTCATATATGATCATCTCAACCGTACAATTCAAGCTTCCAATGGCAACAACTTCCTCTTTTTTCATTTATATTTTCATGAATTCAGAGGGCAGCTTCGTCATCTCCTTATGCATACCGACAATCATCACCTTATGCATACCGAGTATTTTTACTCATTGTACTCAGTTAGTCAGCAAACTAATCATTCCTTTCTTGAGAGATTACCATTCAGTCATCTATTTCAACAGAATCGTTGGGCACTGTTTGTTAGCACGTGCAATAGCCTTGTATGTTTGGCTGACTGCTATTCACCATTAGATTATGAAACTATCCTTATTTGGAATCCCTTGCTTCGAAAATATTTGGTGCTTCCCAAACCAATCAAGACCTTCAAAAAATGCGAGCGTCTCGAATATTCTCCATGTTTGGGATTTGGTTTTGATTCCAGGAACAACGATTATAAGGTCATTAGACTCATGAATCATTGGAGAACCCAAGATACTCCTCACGTTGAGGTGTACTCTCTTGTTTCTCGTTCTTGGAGAAGTATTACGGTTAGAGCTCCTCAGTTTCGTCTTCGTAGTTACAATTGGTTACGCACATCGTTTGTGAATGGAGCAGTACATTGGGTTGTTAGCCGTAGAAGAAGTGATGATTTAGATGACACATTTATTTTATCATTTGATGTGACTGAAGAAACATTTCGAGAATTAACATTAACACTGCAGTCAGGTGAGAGTGAATGGATTCATTCAATATTACTTGTTGTGGAAGGCGGCCATTCACTTGCTATAGTGAATCGTCGTTACGGAAACCAACAATTGGTGTACAACATTTGGGTGATGAAAGAATATGGCATCGCCGAGTCATGGACAGAATTATTTGAATTTGATCAAAGTCATTATGGGGGCATATCAGACATATTAGCTCTAACTAGAAGTGGAAAAGTGGTCATGGACCTTGTTGACGGAGCTATAATTTTAGTTGATCCAATTAAGGAATTGGTGGAGCCTTTAGCACATCCAGCATATTATACTACTTATGTTGGATCTTATGTTGAGAGTTTGTTTTTCATAAACAAAGAACCTGGTGTTTTGTCTTTTTAACGTTACTGAAAGACATATGTTTTGGTTTATATTTAATTTCTTGTTCTCCTGAGCTCATTTTCTTTACCCAATTTATAAATACATTTATTTAATAAATTACTACAACAATTTTTCGAGTGCTGGATTGTGTATAACTGTTTGGAATGGGCTGTATCCCAAATTTCGAGTGCTTAGGCACTTGAATGCTATATGTACTATAAAGAGTAGCCCAGTGCACAAGACTCCTACCAAGTGAGTTTAGGGAGGGATAAAAGTAAAGAGGTTGTTTCCACGATTTAAACATGTGAACTCTAAGTCAAATGGCAGCAACATTACTATTGGACTGAGGCTAACCCTATGCTATATATTGATAAATATAATATTTGTGTTTCTTGAATTTAATAAATGATAATATGTGATGAATATAATATTTGATTGAGATATAAAGTTATGCCTACAAATATAAGGCATGTACCATATACTTGAGATATCTCCATATAGTGAATTAGAATTATTATCTCTTACTCTCACACTCTCTCTTTCCCCCATTATCTTTTATTTATTTATTTATAACTCCTTATCAGTACAAAACTCCACTTAATGAGTTTATAACATCTTGTTTATACTTATCGATTTTTATTTATTTATTTATTTATATATCTCTTGTTTATACATGTTGATTTTTATTGGTTTAAATGCTGATGAGTTAAGCAGTTGCCCCACGCTTTGGATGATGATGGGTTCTTTACATTTATCTTAAGCATAAAATGAGATTGATTTCCTATTCACACTACCGCTTGACACTTGACCAACTGGAAGGAGCCTCCCAAAGCTTCGTTAATATCTAAAAGCCTCATTTATCACAAACTCATCAAATAAGTGCCTACGATCACAAAAAATTAAGTAGCAGCTATATTGATAACCCTGATTACATACAAGTCAAGGTCAGCTTGCGAATCAAAATTAGTGACAAAAAACACTAAAACATACCAATATATCGTATTTGGTATAATAAGATGAAGAATTTGCTAAACTTCCTGATAATTCCCTGCAAATCATATCACAGATGGTGTATAATTTGTACAAGATTTACACAGAAAATAAGTAAATAAACTACTTACATAAACAAAAAATGACATTCCTCGCTATCATCCTCCACCGCATCCCGTACCTGAGAACCTTCTGTCGCCCTTCATACACAAAGGCCCCATAAATAAACCTTAAACTATTGAAAAAAAAAATAAGTATGTTGCGAAATACATCAAATGAACCGTTGGTGGTTAAGAAAAGTAACTTGAAAAAGTCGGCGGCAAGAGCAAAACGTCAGTAATGGATCCTTCGAAATTTCAACAGGTACCATCCTCTACTGCAGAAACAGAAAAAGATCTCCAACATGTGGAAATCAATTACCTACAGCAACCAATATGTCTCCCAAAAGTGATGAATACGAGAAAACAGAAATAAAAATGAGATGAAGAAACCTGAACCATGAGCGAACTTGCGGGGGTCATCCGCGGGGAGATAAGAAGCCAACATCATAAATTTTGGGCCTAAAAGCTCAAAAATAAGTCTGAATTAAGTAGACTATTATTAAAATTATTTAAGGGCCCAGAAAAATTGAGGAAACATTATTTTGGACATGTAAAAAAATTATATGATGAGGTTTAATTCTCCAAAAGGGCCTAATTGATTTTAAAGCTGAATTATATGGGAACTAAAGTCTATTCTCCCAAAAATTCAAGGAAAAATAGTTATAGATAAATTTTTATTCTGAAAATTTTAGAAATGATATTTTATGAGGTATAGAAGCTAATGGAGGCTAAAAACGTTTATAAAGCGTCCCAGAATAATTTATGGAATTTATTTGGTGATCTAGTGCCAAAAATAAGAAGTAAAATGGTAATTTTGCTACCTCAAGTTCAAAAATATAATTGGGCCAATTTTTAGCCCAAATAAGAATCCATGTGTTTCCCCTGACCAAGAAGATTACCTTCAGATTTTGTAGAAATATAAATGCCAAAGACAAGGCTTACTCTCTGAGCTTCATGATGACCCACAAATTAACAATATAAAATGTTTCAACCAAGGTCTGGACGGCCACTACACCGATCGGGGTACTGGGTCAAAAGTCAATGGATCAGATCGGAGTCAAATCAGAGCTAAACCGGGGCAACTAAGTCTTTAGGATTTATTATATAATACCTAGTTGCTTCTCTTTTGACAGCACAACCACATGATTGAAAATCATATCTAGCAAGATTTGGCACCATTTGGATTTAATGGGAATTGGGCCCCAAATTTTTTTTTTCAAAAAAAAAAAGGAAGACCTAAATTGGAAAAATGCATGGCTTGATGAGGATAAAAGGACATGGAGAGTTGTGCGTTTTGAGAGTCTACTCCTTCTCATTTAAGAGTCTGCTCCTTCACGTCCTTTTATCACAATTGATGAGGCACATGATTTGTCACACTTGTATCATTTTATGAAGCAGCAAAGGTACAAGAGCGATGAACGAAAAAGGAAGGAGGCGCGGCTTCACCATGTAGTCATCCTCTTCCTTGGAACGCATCTGAACCAAAGAGGGAGAGAGAGAACACAATCGCACAGGAGGGGAGGACCAGCTGTTGCCGTCATCGATAGAGAAGGAGGCAACCGCACACAAGGTAATGTTCATAGTCTTCATCGCATGGGACCAAGGACATCAAACGGGGGAGTAGCCGTCCATTCTCTCTCTCTCTCTCTCTCTCTCTCTCTCTCTCTCTCTCTCTCTCTCTCTCTCTATCTCTATAAACGTCAACACCACGGTCCATTCTCTCTTCAATCGACGTTTAAAAAAAACTCAGTCTGTTGCTTGGTCAACTCAGCCGGGTCAACTTGGAACCTAGGTTTTCCCCTTAACTCGGACGGGTTTTTCCAGTCGGTTCGCTGGTTGTCTGGGTTCCAAAACATTGATTTCAACAACTCCCTCACCACTCATTTGCGACCTGAATCAGAAGAGAGTAAGAGAGATGTTGACATATCGACAGAAACAGAGGAAGAAAGCGAAGGCAAGAAAGGGGTGGAAGAGAAGGCGATTCTTACATACAAGCTTGATCTTGAGTAGAGGTAAGCCACCTAAACATCCTCCTACGATTATTTCTCTCATTTGAGATGTCCTGAGGGAATAAAGAGGACGCTCATAATCTAGTTTAGTGATAGAAAATGAAGGGGTAAGCATAGCTAGAAGCAAGTTAAGGCTTTTTAAGATAATATGAAGTATTGCATGTGATTAAATATCATTTTATGGTGTTGTTCGAATTATAAGACTGTATCGTTCAATCTGGAAATTTCAAATTAGAGAGCAAAGCTGTTCAAAACGTTCTTAAGGGATATAATATTCATATATTAATGAGAATGTAAGATATAGAGTTAGCTATTGGTCTGATGTTGGGCGCTTTTTGAGTTTGCTCTGTGGGGGCTAAAACTGAACAAAATTCCATCGGTTTAATGTTATATTATGTGTTAAAATTATACTCAAGTGAAAAATAAAATGTCTTAAGTATCTAGAGGCTCCCATGTGCAAAATGAATGAAATGAAGTGAGGAAACCTAGCTCTATTCTTCATCCATGTTTGACCAATGCAGCTTGAATAGCGAAGTATTAAATTTCGTTCAATTTGAGCTATTTAATGTGCCTAGAAGATAATTTCATAAATTTGGAAGATATGAAAAAAGGATGATAAAAATAGCCATTGATTTAAGATGTAAGAATAAGAACTAAGTTTCTTAAATCATTTGTTCACACCTAAGGAAAGACTAACGGTCCCTATATCATGTTTTAAAGAAATTGGGTAAGTTACAAACTTTTTCCCTCTTCCCTGTTTCGGATAGTTTTGATTGGCTAAGAGAGAGTGGAGTTTTGTTATAAGTTAAAACATGATAATGAGCTTAGAAAAGGTGTTAGTACGTACGCATGCAGTAAGTCCCTAGCATAACTAGACAAAATTAAATAGAAAGAAATGAATGTTGTGTATGTATGGATGCACATATGTTTGTGGTCTAGAGTGGCCACAGAATTGTGGCTAGAATTTCCTAATTTTGATATTGAAGATTAATTCTTCTTGGAAAATTGTGCAAAACCGCAGGCAAAAAGAATTACAAAACAAAGAACAAGAAGTAGGACAATCAAGGTAAAATGACCAAGTTAAGGAGCTAAATGAGTGGGTTAATAGTTGGGGCTTTGAAAGATTAATTATTCTATGGAAGTATGCTAAGTATGAGCATTAATCTGCCCTACACGAATGTTTAATAGGATTTTAAATCTTTCTATCAATCAAAGGGGGAAGCAAAACCAAAGAAGTTCAAGCAAAAAGAGGTAACTTTGGAAGAAGAAGCAAAAGGTAGTGAAACTTACTCTTAATTATATAGTTTGTGCTTCATTACTTTCATGTTTATTTGCCATGTATGCCATATTTAGGCCTTTGAACATGTAATATCCTTGCAAGAGTTTGTGCCATGGTCATGTGTATTTACTTGTAAGATGTTGTTCTTACTTGGCTATTTACACTCTTAGTTAATTACCATTGCACATTATATATTGAGTTGATATTTTGCTATTGAGATTCTCCTAAATCTCACATCTTTTCTCCCATATACCAACAATAAGGTCAAGTACTGCTAAAGGAGAAAGCAAGAAGGTGGAAGCTCTTGAGAAGCTGTTTTGATTACTTTACTATTAAAGTTGATTTTGTTTAATGGCCATTGTATGAATTCATTTAAGATTTTCATAAGTTAATTATATATTTTGGTATGTATCTATCCTCCACAACGAGGAGCATGAGAGCCAGGAAAAGGTCAAAGTAAATAATGCTATATTAAAGTATAGCTAAGAATGCATAAAGTAGTAAGTTAGCTAGTTGTTGTTTTATTGATAAGCCACAATTTTAGGAAAGACATTTGACAGGGCAACATTTTACCCAGGTTATGCAATTTGGTAGTGTTATAGTACATATCTAGACCTTTAATATGAATCTTATTTCATAATTTTGGATTTGTATATAAAAAGATACGATTTATCAAAGATGACCCATAAATATGTTATTTGCTGTTAAAATCCCCCCCTCCAGATTTAATAAATGGGTGTTTCTAGATCAAATGGAACAGAAACAAAACTAGGTGTTATTTTTCTATCAAAGAGCTTTGCAAGAGTTAAAATTTGAGCTTTGAACCACTAATTTCAAAGCTAAAATAATTTAGTTATGAATCTTCTAAGTCTCAGAAAAATCATTTATCTCCCAGTACCCAATCTTTGTTAAAGTTTCAAGCTTTTAGTCTTTCCATGGTACCTATTGAATCACATGTGTTTTTAAATAGATAAATCACTTTGATAAGTGACCCTCAAGTAAGGTATTTGAATGGGTAAATAACCAATTAATGATTCAATACTAATTTTGTAGTGTGCTTGTTCAGAAGTAAATGAGGAGCTGCACCGTCTATTAAGCCTATGGCTAATTAAGAAGTCTTCCTGATGATTTTTGGCGATTTCATTTTTAAAGACATCTAAATAGGACAAATGGTAATTAAATGAGATATCGAAAAATCAGGCAATGTACATCCGAACTATGATTTCAAGATTCTTACAGCACCTTTCATTATCTTCATCATTATCTGTTATTGACTGGGGACCCAGGTTACTTTCTTATTAGGTCATGAGGAACTCATTTGAAAAAGAATGTCGACAAACCCTCAAGAAGACGATGGTTATTGTAGACGAACTCTTTGTTCTTTGAGTTTCAACTCTTCAAATATTCAACTACAAGGTGATATTTATTGGTAATCTTTATTTCTCTCTTTCTCTCTCTATGTATGTATTGATTGTTGAAGTTGAATTATTCTCGGTGACATTTTAGGGTTATCGAATCTTGGAACCAGATACTCAAGAATAGTGAATATCTTTTGAATGATAAGTATATTGTTGAAGTGGAATTATTTTCGGTGACATTTTAACGCAAAGCTTTTAATCTCATCAACATTTGCAACTTCTCAAACTTTTACCCTTTCTAATGGTGACATAAATTTTCACAAAATTTTATTGACCCCTAGTCTAAGGAAATAACAACAATACGTTGAGATTCACTATAACAAATAAAGTATTAACAACCTTGTATGTATGTAGGCGTGTGTGAGAGTATGTGTGCGCGCGCACATGCATTCATTCATGTATATATGGATGCATACATGAATGGAAATGAATGAATGACTTTGAAGTTGATGAACGAATAACATTCGCCTTCTTATATTTTTGTTGGTTACAATGATCTTCATAAAGGCTATAAATGTTGGGATCCCAATGGTAGGATCTATATCTCAAGCGATTTTCTCTTCAATGAACTAGAGTTCCTTCATCCTCACCTTTTTTCAAAACCAAAATCTTCCGCACTTGCTTCCAAACCTGCTTTCCCTTTGGCCAACCCTCCTAAACTGCCCACACACACACTACAAAAAAAAATGACTATTTGAAACAGTTAAAATGACTATTTGTAGCGGTTCTAACCGCTACATATGACATTAGTAGCGATTATACAAACTGCTACAAAACACACCGTTGCAAGCTGTTTCGTAGTGGTTCTCATAACCCGCTACTACATATACTTTAACCGCTACTGTAACTGTAGCGGTTTCACATGACTGCTACTATCTGAGATTGGGATGACTCATGTGTGAAGAATTTGTACCGGTTAACAAACCGCTACAATATGGGATTGACAAAGACTGTAGCGGTTACCTAACCACTACTAAATATATCACCAATTTTTTTTAAAATGGCGGCAACAATTTGTAGCGGTTTGATAACCGCTACATATTTTGATGAAATTTCAAAATGGGTGCCAAATTTTCAAATTATAGTGTGGTAGTTATGTAACCGCTACAAAGTATTCCCATCACTTTTTTGAAAAAAAAAAAAATTGCCACCTTTGTTAAATTTTTGTTCGACTTAGTAGCGGTTGTAAACCGCTACAAAAGACAGAGATAAATTTTTATCGTGAAGTTGTAAGCGGTTATGGAACCGCTACAAATGAATTAAAAAAAAAAAAAAAGTTGTTTTAGATTATTTTATTAATTAACTAATAATTGTACTATAAATGATTTACATTTTTAGTAAAAATAATGAATATTAAAATATGATATTTGATTATATATGGTTATTATATAGGGGTAAAAAATTGAGACAAAGCGTAGGTATAATAACAACTAATTATGATTTCATTTAAATAATATTTAATTCTGAAAATAATGTATGTGAAAGTGGAAGGAAAGTTAAATAAAAAGTTCGTAAAATTGTGAATTAAAAAAATTTGGTGTCACAAAAGTTAGAAGAAAAAAGAAATATTTTGATGATCATCATATTTGATCCTCTTGAACACCACTTACCCTCTTCAAACACTTAACATCTTTAAGAAAATGTAGACGGATGAGAGAAACTGAGAGAAAATGTGTAGAAATCAAAGCTGAAGTATATAAAATGAGGTGTGGTGGGGGTATTTATATTGATATCTGTGTAACACTTGTAGTGGTTGATATGACCTTTTTTTAGCAGTTTATGTTAGTAGCGGTTATGGCGACAGTTTTTGTAGCAGTTGTATATTGGTAGCGGTTTTGAAACCGTACAAAACCTATTATGGTTTTTTTTTAAAAAAAATAGAAGATTACAGATTAAATCGTAACCATAAATTTTTATCTCAATCTTCGTCGTCATCCCTACAAAAAAAAGTATGGAGAAAATGTTCCTTGTGAGTTTAATATGTTAGAACACAAATTAAACTTAAATTAAATGTTATTATTTCATAAAGTGTATCTTAAAAAACGTACCGAACTATAAGTAAATTGTCATCGCCATCTGGGAAGAAGTTTTCAAAACTAGCGGGCTGGAATTGGTCACTCTCGTAGGCGATGTTATCACTATCGCTCATGTCATAAAGGTCCTGAGGCTTTAAGTGAACCATCATATTCTAATCCTTGTGCCTCTTATCGGCGGCATAATGAACATGATGTCCCACTGAGGCAAGAATATATGGCTCACCATCTTCAGACTGACCAGTGTGAATAGGCCAGGAGAAATTCACTGATGTGATGCCTAAGTCGTCAATCGTGAGTCCCCAGGACGTTGTCATATTTGCCCACAAACACATGAACAGCGTCACGATAAAACGTCCTTGGTAATTTATTTTGACCACATCAAGCAGCTTCCATAATACGGGACGACACACCGAACTGCATGTTCCTTGTCCCAAACATGCCATAAACACCCGAGTTTTGGGTTAGCAATCCCTGATCTTGTGAAACGATGCAAAACTTGAAACCATTGACATTGTATGCCGTAAATCTTTGGGCGTGGTCAAGCGGGCCGAGTGCGAGAGCTCTGAATTCTAGTGAGTGCAGGTTTTGGTCATTCAGTATTCTCCTCCTAAACCAACCCAGGAATTCTCTGTGGACCTTTCTATCAATTTCGAAGGATGCCTGTGAAACGGGTCCTTAGTTGATGCTTCACATGACTCATGAAATCCCTGCAATTAAACATGCGATGACGATCATGAAATGTAAGGAAATATATAGGATAACATATATCTGTGTGCAATACTTACTGAAGGTATGATTCAACTTTAGTGCAATTAATCAAGAAATGTTTGTGCGCTTGAAAATTCTCAAGTGCCATCAGTTTGAAGTTCTCACTTCCGCCAATTGGTTTACCAACACGAGGGATTAACAACTCTGTTGATGATGGCTCTGGCTCAGGATAATCATCTACACGAGACGATCGGTTGAAAGACGTCTCAATGTCATCAAATACCTTGAACAAAAATGCAAGACATCATCCCCTATATAACCTTCTACTATTGAACCTTTAGGCACACCTTATTCCTCACACAAAATTTTAGTTTCCCAAGAAACCTATAAAGTAAAGAAGGAAAAATGTTGATATATCAATGTTGAAATGTGCGACTAGGAAGTAATGTTGAAGTAATTAATTTTAAATGAGTACCTTTCAATAGGATACATCCATCGGTAGTGACTTGGCCAGCATGCTTTGTTTCATGAACAAGGTGTATTGTCAGGTGAACCATCACCATGAAAAATGATGGAGGAAAGATCATCTCCTAATGACACAGCGTAAGAATGATTTTCTGTTGCACCTGCTCGAGCTCCTCCACGATCAAAACCTTGGAACACAACTTCCGGAAGAAAGAACACAGCTCGACCAAAACGATCAACACATCGAGAGGCAACGTATTTTTTATGGCCAGCGGAAGTAACTGTTGCATAAGCACATGTGAGTTGTGACTCTTCAACCCAACAACCTTTCGAGCCTGCATGCCAACACATCGTGAAATGTTGCTTGAATACCCGTCAAGAACTTTTATTTTTTTCAGCGTTGCGAGGAAGATTTCCTTATTCGGTTTTGTTGTGGTGAATTTTTCCAGTTGAAAGCTGTCATGCTCATCTGTCCATACATCTCCATGAACTCCCATGTCCCGTAAATCTTTCCTCGCTTGAAGATGATCTTTTGACTTGCCTGGTTCGTTTAGAATCGTGTACAACACATTGTCGCACTCATTTTTTCAATGTGCATGACATCTAGACTGTGTCGAAGCAAATTATCTTTCCAATATGGAAGAGTGAAGAAGATGCTTATCTTCTGCCATTATTGAGGCACAGAACCAAAAGCCCTGGCAATCTTTGTCCCGACCTTTGTTGTATAGTCTTTTTTTCCATACTCAAATTCAACATCCTGAAGCTGCTTTATGATTTTGCACCGGATAAATTTTAAGGAGGTCCTATTTTTTCCTGTTGCCCATTGAAACGATTGCGTTGCAACCTAAACTTGTGCGTACCATCAAGAAACCTTGGATGACCCATGAAGCACCACTTACGACTGTGGGGAAGGGGCACTGAGTCAGAGTTAAAATTGCAAGTTGGACACGCAAGGCCGGTATACACATTTCACCCAAATAATGTTCCCAGGCAAGGAAAGTCATTTATCGTACACATCAAGGCTGCACCAAGTCGAACAGTGTCTTCTCGTGCTCGTCATACGTCTCGATGCCTACATTCCACAAGTCCACCAACTTCGCAATAAGTGATTGGAGATACACATCGATGTCATTTCCCAATGCCTTTTTGCCTGAAATGATCATAGACATAATGAAGGAGCTTTGTTTCAGACACATCCAGGGGGCAAGTTTTAGGGTATTAAGACAACTAGTCATATACTATAGCTTGTGCTAAGATTCCCAAACTGATTAAAACTATCGGTCGACAAAGCGAACCGAACATTTCTAGGGTCGGTCGTGAAACTGGACAATCTAAGTCGAATGCTTTCCACGCTTCATCATCCTACCTCCTGGCTTGGACAAACTCGCCCAGCTGTTTGGGTCATCGTTGTCTGGGACTCTCTCGATCAGTTGCTGCAGAGGAATCGTCCCATCTCCATTCCTCTTGGTGTAGAGACGACCCTTCCGGTTCTTCCAGCCGTCCCCTATCTTCAGCAGTGCGTACCTCTTTGTGTTGCCTTGGACTTTAAACTTATGCTATATCATAATTTAATTATTAATTAATAAATTATTTAACAAATAAATAAATAAACCATAAATTATAACTATTTACATGTAAAATATAATTAGGGATAAATACCAATTTTGCCACGGAATTTTTGTTTTTGGACCACCCAACACTCGAAAGTTTTTTTGGTATCATTTTTGCCCCAGAAGTTTACAAAAGTAGCAATCTTGCCCATCGGTTGATCTTGACTGTTGGATTGATCATTTTTGGTATTATTTTTGCCCCAGAAGTTTACAACAAATTGCTCCTAAAAAAACTTCGAGGCAAATTTACTCCTAAAAAAAACTTCCGAAGCATACTTGCTCCTTTTTGTAAACTTCCGGGGCAAAAATGATATAATATTTAAAAACACTTCTGGGTACTGAATGCCCTCTAGCCAATACTTCCATGGCAAAAATGGTATTTAACCCATATAATTAAACAACATAACTTACTTGCACATCTTCCTCAAAAGCTATGTCCTTGTTCCCCTTAGGAACATGCTTCCAACTCTAGAAGTGGAGGGGGAATCGTGCCCAATTCCCACCTTGATTCGTCGGGTAGCGGTTGAACAAATGACCACCATTGCTGATCGGCTGATCTGTGTGCTCGTTCTAGTCGACTACGATGCGAGGCCCCTGCAACAGATTCACACCGGGAACATCCAGCGTCCTCATGCTAATGTTCCCCTGTGGATCTGCACAATTATAAAAACATTTTTGTATTACATTTAAATATAATTTAATTAACCATAACGAATTTAAATTTAAATTTTGTCACAAAAATAATTACATTTACCTTCGACATCCAGCTCAAATCTGGTGGAACGCAAAGACGACGGTCAAGGGTTCCCTTGGTCTTGCTCCTCCTCCCGATCAATAAACTGCTCCGCCTCGCCAATGGGAATGGGAAATTCAATCTCTATCTCATCATTTTCATCATCATCAAGGTCGCTGATGGATAGATGTACACCCTATTCTCCCCTTACAGTCTTCGGCGGTGGGATTGGCTCATCGATAAAGAGCGGATCTATCTCAATCCCCACCTAAGCTAGCAGAGGGATATTTTGACCCCCACGCCCCTCCCCATAGCCCCTAGTATAGCCCCCTCTACTACTACTACCCCTTAGAGGCGCTCTACCGCGTACAACCTCTTTCCCTTTCTCTCCATTTCACCTAGAAATCATAACTCCTAAATCTTACAGCTAAACGTAAGAGAATGAAAGTGAAAAGGCGATATTTCAAACCTTGTGATGTTTGATTTGAGGGGAGACGTTATTTAAAAAGGCGTCATTTTTGTAGCGGTTCTATTAAAAACCGCTACAAAGGTTGACACTTGGTAGCAGTTTCACATAAACCGCTACAAACCACAAAACCCTACCTTGTTCAGCGTGACCTTTTGTAGCAGTTAGATAACCGCAACACAATGCCTGACCTTTGACATTCTGTAGTGGTTATTGAGATCGAACCCCTACAACTGTCTAACAATTTCCATTTCGTAGCGGTTTCAAGGACAAACCACTACAACCTTTCTTAGTTGCTCAAAATAGTACAATATGAAACATGAAGATCTTATTCAGTATAGATGCTAATCTTCCATGAAAAACTCACTGACTCATTTTGATCAGAGATATTTTCATGAGAGAAAGGCAGCTATATTGCAACCCAATCTTCCGTTGCATGCTATACTATCTTGAGAAAAACATTTGAGGTCTGGGGGTATATATAGGGTAAATATTTGTAGCGTTTGTGCTGGATAACCGCTACAAATAAAGAATATTGTTGTGGTTTTCACCTCTCTTTTTTCCTAGCCGCCACAAATATTGTCTCTTCGTATTCTGTAGCGGTTATTTACAGTTAACCGCCATAAAAGAAACCACCACAACCTTAGCGCAATAACGCGACAATCTGGTGCCAAATTTGTAGCGGATCATTTCGAGTAACCGTTACAAAATCCCCGATACTAACCTTCGTGCCATAACGCGCCAAGCTAGCACCAACTTTGTAGCAGTTGTATTTATATTAACCGCTACAGAGTCGTTGCAAACATGCCTACATTTTGGCGCCATTGCTGCCGCTATGAAGTTGTGGCGGTTTATGCGTAAACCACTACAAATGTTACTATTTATAGCGGGTAAACTTGACCGCTACAAATGAACCACTACAAAATGTCTTCTTCTTTTTTTGTAGTGACATGACACAGTATTCTACTAACATTTGTTCTACTGTAAGCAATGTTTCTACTGGTTGTGTTGCAGATCATGCTTCTGATAAGGTTTTTGCTTCACTTGCTCTATCTAATGTTGTACTACCTTATAGTGCACTTGCTTTACCCTCTCCCCAACTTGGAATGTTTACTCTTTCTATGCATGGTATTTACAAACCAAAGGTATATCTTATTGTCACAGAGCCTACTTCAGTCAAAGAAGCTTTGTCTTCTCCTGATTAGAAGCAAGCAATGGATGCTGAGTTTTCAACTTTTATGAAGAATAAAACTTGGCACTTAACTACACTGCCTCCTAGTCAAAATATTATTGGCTGCAAACGGGTGTCTCGTCTAAAGACCTATCCTGATGGACATCTTCCTCAGCATAAAGCTTGCCTGGTTGGTAAGGGTTTTCATCAGCTAGAAGGTTATAATTTCTTTGAGACATTTAGTCCTTTGGTTAGGCGTGTCACCATTAGAGTCATTTTCTCAATTGTTGTACCACATAAATGGGTGTTGTGGCAGATTTATGTAAACAATGGGCCTGTTTGGGTTGGCAGAAGGAGCGGTAACTTAAAACTTATCTAACTTTTGTAAAAGCCTGGTCGGAAAAAAGTCAGGTTGTAAATAACGATTCGTGTTTGGATCGATAATGGTAAAAGTGGCGAGGGCCATGTCAAAAAGCTTAGAGCTTTTTGGAAAAAGCTCCATGGTGGAGCTTTTTCCTTAACTGGCTTTTAGGAACTTTTTGACTTAAAGTCCAGTGAACTTAAAGCCCAACCCAAACACTCAACTTCTAGATTTTTTCCTACTGGACTTTTTTTCTAGCTTTTTTTGACTTTAAGTCAGCTTTAAGTTGATTCCAAACGGGCCCAATGCCTTCCTAAATGGGCTTCTACATTAGGATGTTTCCATGCAACAACCTCCTGGAAATGAACATCTTAATAAAGACTTGGTGTGTAAGCTTGATAAGGCGCTTTATGGTCTTAAGCAAGCCCCTTGTGCTTGGTTAAGCAACTTATTGGTGTTCTTTTTCATCTTGGCTTCACAAGCAGCAGGTTGAAAAACCTGGCTATCACCCAAGAGGGGGGTGAATTGGGTGTCTGAAAAAACTTTAGGAACTTTGAAAATCTTTTTAAAACTTATTGAAAGCAGTTTGTATGATAGTAATAATTTATAAAGCGATAGTCAGTCATTCAAACATATATGCTGGAAATATAAGAGACAAGGGAAGAGAATGTGCTAACTGTGATTTATACTGGTTCGGCCCAATCCTTGACCTACGTCCAGTCCCCAATCGCCACTTGAGATTTTCAATTCACTATCCTCTTGTTTAACCAGGCACAAGAGAAGCCTATACAAACGCACAAGTTCACCCAAGCACTTGTGAAGCTGAATCTCCCACCGAGATACACCTTTCAATCAGTTACGCACTTTGTACTTGAAGTTATCCTCTCACTAGGATACACTCTTCCTTACAAGTTGTAAACTGATAACCCAATTTCCAAGTCCCACGACTTGAGATTCTTACAATGATTTAATAATCAGAAATGTTCTCTCTAGAAGAGAAGATGAATAAACACTGAAGTACAATTCAAATCATTTCACTCTCTAGTGTAAACTATATAAACATTGAGAAACAGAGTGTATGAGTTATTGAACTATCGACGATAAAGTCGTAAAATCATTTCATTGGCTTCGTCGAGTCATTCATCAATCATCGTCACTCTTTCTGGTTTGAAGACTTCGCAATTTATAGGTATTTGGGTTTCGACCGTTGCGAGTATTCGACCGTTGGAGATTAGTTGGAAGTAGCCGTTGAAGATTTTGTTGCTTTTTGCCCGTTGAGCTCTAATCCAACTTTAATTATAAAATGTTTAACATTGACTTCGTTAATGTTCCGTCTTGAGTGTTGTATTAATAGCCGTTGTAAAGATTCAAGCTTTTCGTTAGAATGTTCAAACTATCCATTAGACTCAGAAGCTTTCCTCAGTTTTCTGACGTAGCCTTTAATGCTTCTAACACACAAATTGCTTTATGCCAATTTGTGTTAATCCATGATAAAATCATCGAAACTCATTAGCAAACTGATTAAAAGCAATTAGCAATAGTAATGAGTAATGATATATAGAAATGAAATCACACACGATGATTTAGCATTTATGAAGATAGAGATTTTGAAAAACAAGGATGATCATGCTCGAGCAAGATTGTATGTATGCTCGGGCAAGCTTCTTCTGATGTGTTCAAAAACAGTTTGCCTCGCTGATGCTCGAGCAAGATATCGCTAATGCTCAAGCAACATAAAAGGTATGCTCGGGCAAGAAGTAAACAGAGGCGAACACTTACAGTTATAGAAATGCTGCTCGAGCATGCTTTCTCTGGTGCTCGAGCATGGCATATTCATGCTCAGGCAAGAGTCATCCAAAGGCAAACAATGAAGAATAGATTGATGCTGCTCGAGCACACTTTTACCTCTGCTCGAGCAAGCCTTTCAGTCTGCTCTGGCATGACTCTTCAATTTGCAAATCCTCGCTTTTGGCTCAATGATGCTCGAGCATGATTGTTCAATTTTCAAATGTTTGCTCTGAGCTCGATGATGCTCAGGCATCCCAATCTCCTTGCTCGAGTAACTATCTTTGATTGTCAGGCTACAAATATCAGTGTCCATTGACTTTCAAAAACGCAATAGCATTGGTTGTACAAGAGCCAATTTCCAGTGAATATGTCATCTTCAAATTAGCTCCAAATTTGGAAAACTACCCATGCTCAGAAAGCTCGTTAAGTCTTCTTTCTAGTGCAAGAAGAATCAACTCCAAACTTGTTGTATTTCCTCAGTTATCATCAGATGAATGGATGTTGTTCTTGACCAACGTTTTTTGTAACATCCTGAATTGACCGTCAAATTCAAAACATCATACCTCCTTCAATTGATCTTTGTTTTTCGTGATCTTGATTTTTTTTTAAAAAGGTATTTGAGTCTAGTTTCAAATGGCACCAGTTTCAGCTCAATTGGATTTGTAGCTTGTGAGATACACCCAATATACTGAAGCTTGGTCTGCTGTGTGGCGTGAATTTCAGTTCCAACTTCTACAATTTATAGCTATTTGATCTGAACTGTGTTGGGCTTGAATTTTATATCAAAATGATGCATTAGGAGTCTATTTTCATATGCCACTGGTTTCACCTCAATCTGATCTCTAGTTTGAGAGATATCATCGAATTACCAAAGGTCGCCAGCTGAAACGCAAAACAGAGGTGAACGAGTGCTAAAAAATGTTGCTCGAGCATGGAAACTTTTGTGCTCGAGCAAGGAAGTTTTTATGCTCGAGCATGACACTGTTCATGCGAAAATTACTGTAGCAAACCACTATTCATCCGGAAGCTTGAAATTGCTTATTTTAACTCCGAATTGAGCCATTCCAACTTCTATTTGATCATGGAAACTTCTAGAATCAATCTTGGAGCTTGTATAATGATATTCTCATTCCATTCATCAAGTTCTTCCATCTTCCATCTCTCATCTTGATCATTCTTCGTCATTTAACATGGACTCATCATTCTCTGCAAGTTCTACCTTCTTCAATATTTCCTCTTCTTCTTGAACTTAACATTTTCTCCAATTTCTTCTTTCTGAAATCTCTTATCTCCTTCTTGTTCTATAATTCAACTTGGACTAATCTACATTAATTATAGTAGTTAGTCAATGTAGGAGATAAATATATTATACAAACTTTTTGCTCTTAAGAATGACATCTATATAAGGCATCATCAAAACTAATCATATCCAACACAGGTGTGATCAATCACTTTTCACTAGAATTGTTCAAATTGCCTCCAAAACAAAGATTCTATACATATTAGTGTAGGTGGATGATATCATCATCACAAGCAACTCTCTGCTAAAGATCTATATCTTTATTAGAGCTCCAAACAGTGCCTTTGCATTGAAAGACCTTAGCTATTTGAATTACTTCTTAGGAATTAAGGTCACAAGACTCAATGATGGGAGTCTATTCTTATCTCAAGGTAAGTATGTTCAAGACTTACTTAAGCGAGTTGGCATGTCTACTGCTAAGGGTGTGACAACACCTATGACCTCTAGTTTAAAATTGTACAAGGAGGGAAACATTGCTAAGGCCAATTCTTTCTTATATAAGTCTATTGTTGAGGCACTCCAATAAACCACAATTACACAACCTGATATAAGTTTTTCCATTAACAAAGTGTGTCAATTCATGCAAAATCCATTTGAAGAGCATTGGCGAGCTGTTAAGCGCATTTTGAGATACTTGGCAGGAACTCCACGACATGGTCTTGTATTACAACCATTCACAGAGCAGACTATCACAGCCTATTGTGACACTGATTGGGCGGTTGACTATAATGATAGAAGAACCATTTATAGTAATCATGGTTTCTTTGGGCCTAATCTTGTGTCCAAGTCTTCAAAGAAACAAGCCACGATTTCTTGTTCAAGGGAAGAATCTGAGTATCGAAGTATGGCCTCGGGTGTTTCTGAAATTTTGTGGATTAAGTCTCTCTTGAGTGAACTACAAATGTCCATTCTTACCCACGTCAAGTTCTATGTGATAATTAAAGTTCAATTGCAATGACAGACAATCCAGTCTTACAACCTCGAACTGAAAGATGGAATATCACCAAAAGGGGGTGAATTGGGTAATCTAACATTTTCTTCGAAAACCTCTAAAGCTGGCTACCAAAAATAGAGTATAACAGAGAGGGATAGAGGAAGATTAGACACACAAGATTTATACTAGTTCGACTCAAATCCTTGACCTACATCTAGTCCCCAGACTCTCCAGCATTTCACTAACTCAAATTATTACACACTATATAACTCTCGGAGTAATTCTCTTACTAGAACTTACTCCCCCTTATAAGTTGTAATCAATTGTCCCAATACTTTGAGATTCTTACAAAGATTGATAATCAATAATTAACTCTCTAAAAGAGCATATGCATAAACACTGAAGATTGAAATATCCGAAGATATTTTCTTTAAGAGTAGAAACAGTAAATGCTTAAATCGCTAATTGAATGCGCAGAGTTTTGGTAGGTAAAGAATTGAATGCTTCTGGCTTTTATAGTTGATGGCATTAATGACCGTTGAAGAGAGATTAATGAGCCGTTGAGTGCAATGAATATATCTGTTGAAGTCGAACGTTACTCTGTCTCTTTGTATTCTTCCAAGGTTAGCCGTTATTCTCCGTTGACATTCTTCATTCGATTTGTCTATTAAGACTTAGTTAGAATGTTGACTGGAAATGGTGGGAATGCTTTATGGTTGCTCAGAAGCTCAATTTCCACTTTCGCGCTTCATCTCTACTGAGCATTTAATGCATTCTGACACAGATTTCCTTTATGATAATTTGATGTTTAAACAATGTTAAAACACATCTAAAACTCATTAGCAAACTGATTAAACTTTGTTAGGAATAGTAAAAATCAATATAATGAAGTACCCAAAGAATAATCAAAGGTTTACAGATTACGAGAACGATGAATTCAAAATCTGTGGAATATGACTCGAGTCATCCAAAACATAACTTGAGATGCTTTAACACATCTTCAAATCACAAAAAGGTTTTAGAAAAAACTTGACTCGAGTCATGTCTGACTTAACTCAAGTCATCTAATCTCAAAATTCATTAGAAGCTCTCTGTAACATGCTTGACTCGAGTTAATTCATATATGACTCGAGTCATATCAATTTCCCAAGAAGCTGCTATCGGGCGGGCTTGGTCTTTGAGAAAACTTGAAAACATGCCATGACTTGAGTCATTAAGTGACTAACTCGAGTCATCCCTGAATGATAAGAAATATTTGAAAAGTTCTAAGTTGAAGCACAATCATATGACTCCAGTCACACATGCTTGACTCGAGTCATAAGTCTTTCAAAATTTGTTTTTAGCAAAACTATGACTCGGGTTAAATGTGTCTGACTTGAGTCATTTCATTCAAGGATTATTTTGCTTATGACACAGAGAGGCATGACTCGAGTTATAAAACTCTGACTCGAGTCATATCAACACAGAAGGACATATTGTTATTGAACCAAGTTAACTTTCAAATTTAAACACATTGGCTTGAATCAATAACAATCTTTTTGATTTTCAATTGTCAGTTATCATCAAAACATACAGAGAACTAACACGAACAAAACATTTAGAACTTAATCTCCACTATGTTCGGGAAATAGCCATTCGAAAGGAAATCAAAGTGACACATATACCTGCCCCTCATCAGATTGCAGATGGTTTCTCTACCAAACCTCTTTCCAAATCATTGTTTGATATATTTAAGAGAGGTTTTGGTATCAGAGGAAATTTGAATTGAGGGGAAACAGTAGAATATTCCAAAGAAAGTAACTGATGTGTAACTAACTTAGTTAGCCACGTGTAGTCTAATATGTGTGATGATGTATGTATATAAAGACTAAAGCTATAAGCATGAATACAACTCATCCATGATAGTCAATTGCTCCCTCTCTCTTTCTCTCTGACTCTTTACTTGTACTATAAGCAAGACCTCATCTTGGAATTTATCATAAACGCATTATGTTTATCTAACACTAGCAAAGAATTTGAGTATTAAAATCAGCAAATGCAACAGTAATTAAATATTTGATGGAGCAATAGGAGATTTGTGTTATGGCATGGTTTTATAATTTCATTTACGGTTAATGTGCAAAAATACACATGACCATTAAATTTAACTAATACCGTTACATTTTATGGTGGGGCCATCTTATTAATTAATAATGGTTTGACTCTGGTCTGACTCACTAACCCTTAACCCAGTACCCCCATCGGTTCAGTGATTTGTCCAAATTTCAAAACCTTGATGAGGAATATTAAACTAGTCAATTGAAATAGCTCTTAAGGACAGTATTCTTAGACACGACTCGGATCAACTCTGATATTCGCAAATGCTGCCACCAATAGGATCAACATATATAATACTAGGAGGAGTTGGAATATCTACTAAAGTGCGTGACAATTTAGGTTTTGCCGCCAACGCCGTATAGAGGGGGATGATAGTCGTGTGGCTGAGCTATGGGGCTGCATTATGGGGTTACAATGTGCATGGGATAATGTCTTCAAAAGAGTAAGATTGTTTTGTGAATCAACAAAGGTGATTAACTTGTGTGAAGCTAGAAATGTAGATCTGCATGAACACTTTGGGCTTATCTTGGAGCTGAAGGGGCTACTATAGAGGGAATGACATACCCAAGTGTTAGCTATTAACAAACATGACAATGATGCAGCGGACGTTTTCGCCAAAACAACCTTGTCTTTGGGTTATGGGATACAGATAATTTCAAGTAAAACCTCCAACCAGATGCTGATGGAAGGTGGAATTAGCTAGCTTAACTTTGGTGTTCTTTCTTGTATTTAGTTTGGTATTTATGTTGTTATGTTTCCTACCTATCAAAAGAAATAGAAACAATGCATATTGAAAAACAGTCTCTTATATAGGAAAGAATGGAGGAAGTACTTATTTCCACAATATGGTTTTTACCAAGGAAGCAATGTGAGAAAGTAGCATTTCCTCAAAAGTAAAAAAGAACTCTCTTTAAATAGAGATTGGTTTGTAGAAATCATATTTGCATATAGAGATAGGAATAATCAGTCAAATAGGGAGCAGGGGGTGCCTATGCGCCCCATGCTACCCCTCAATTTTAGAGCACTTTCCAAAAAAGATTTCATGGCTCTTTTAATCCTTAGATTCTACATGAAATGAGTGACATTTTGATATCTTATGGGTACATTACTACAAATTGAGACAATAGTAGCGCACATTTGATAGCACTTCTTTAAAGAAGTGTAGGGATTGGTTGATCCTGCAACAAGGCTGGTGTGGATCCATTCTGTTGGCACCCAAGAGTAAGTCATGTAAAGTTATTAGTATTGTTAGGATTTTTTACCTTTAGTTTGTATGCCAATATTTGAAACATTTCCTCTATTTTCAAGTTTGAGCCTTATCGTTTAGCGACGGATTTCATAGAGAAGAAAGTATTCCGTAATTGCGAGCACCCTTGGGGCAAATGGTCAGAGATTCCTCAAAATGTTCGTGATGCTTGGTTCAATGACTTCTTGGTAAGTAATGTGCTTTATGGTTATTAATTTCTTCTCATGAAAATGTAAATTGATTAAGTAATTTTATAATTTGGATCACTAATTGTTCATTATTGATTTTCAGGGAAGGTTTAAGTGGCTCCCTGACCATCGGGGAGATTTGAAAAAAGCTTATAACTACAAGGTAGGCCGGTGGTTGTCTGATCAGTTTTATAAATTGAGAAATAATAATAAAGGCAAGACAACTTGGATTCAACCTGAGACCGCAGCACAGTTATTTGAAAAATGGGCCGCTAATGAAAAATTTTAGCAGAAATGTGAACAAAATAAGTTAAATAGGTCTCAAATGGATGGACCGTCATATACCAGCAGCTCCATTCCAATAAGTGAGCATTGAAGAAAAATTGTAAGTATATGTATTTCCAATTTCAGTATTCAATATTTTGTACTTTGAAGTAATTAATTAACGGTCATCATTTGTGTTTGCAGGCAGAGTCTGGGGAAGTACCTACAGAATTGGTTGATTGGGCTACCTTTGAACAGACCCATTCCTAGGAGTCTGAAGGTAGTGGGAAGCGCTGGGTTAACTCCATCTCTCAGCAAGTAGTAGTGAGACACTTATTACATTTATTATTTGTTTCGAGACACCAACATATTTTTTTCATTTTACATGTCTTATTTGTGATGTATTTTTGTACTTGGAGGAAACCCGGGAGAAGTTGTCACGGGAGAGAGCCTCACGATTGAGAATGACCCTGCATCCTCTCAGTCCGATAACGAAAGTCTCTTCATTCAAGCTGCAGGCGGATTTGACAAGAAAGGGTGACTCTTCGGGATGGGTGCCTCTGCCAGCCCAGTAAAGCCTACGAAATGCTCATCCAGCCATGTTGGAGGTGTTTCTGTAGGTAAACGCAATACTTTTAATATTGATTATTATATTTTCATTCTCTCATCCATTGAAATGAAGCAAAAAAAAAAAATTGACTTCCTAATGTTATTTTTGAAGATGTGCTTAAGAGGGTGAAGGTGTTAGAACAACTGGTGAATCAACAAGTGCGAGATGATGAGTCGGCAAGCAAATCGGCTGCATTAGCAACGGGAGAAGATGAAGCGAGATGCAAGATCTACTCCAGTTCCTAATTAAGGACAAGGGTACGGGTCGGCTCCTAGAGAGATAACCATACCGGTGATGATAATGACCATACGGTTGTTGTTTAGACTTTTTTCTAGTTTATTTTGTTGGGAACATTATTTTTTATATTTTTTTCTTTATGTAAACTCTTATGATTGCTACTATATATTTTCATGATATACAATTCCTTTTTATTTTGTAATTTTTATATTTTTTTATATATTTTTTTATATTTTTTATATTATTTTTATGAAATGAATTTTGTGACGGAAATTTCCGTCGCAAAATTGGTATTTTGCAACAGAAATTAAATTTTCGTCGCAAAAAATGCTTTTGTGACGATCTTTTTTGCAACGGACATAAATCCGTCGCAAATCAATTTTGCTACGAAATTTCCCTATTTTGCGACGGATTTTGTCGTCGCAAATCTGACTTTTTTTGTAGTGGAAGGAGTATATTTATATGAATCTTTTTCTATCTTCTAAATAAGACCAAAAAATTTCTTCTCCTCCCGACCTATAAATAGGACAAGAGGAGTAATCAATATCTTGATTATTACATTTCTCAGAATATATATTATATTATATATATATATATATATATTAGGGAAAATTACAATGAAGGACCTGTAGAAAAAGATATTTATGGGAAGGACCATAAAAATTGTAATTATTTAGAAGGACCAAATATAAAAATTTAAAATACTAAAATGAACCTAATAAAATTATCTGCATTCCCTCCTAAATTCTCTTTCACATTCTATTTTTAAAACTAGTATAGAATTCTAAGTTTCACTAAATTAAATAAGAGTTTTCTCTTCTTCTTCTTTTTCCAAAACTTGGATAGGTATGAGATATCTATGGAAAAAAAATTATACATTTTTCAATTTTATAAAAGTTATATTTTTTTAAATCAATTTTTTTTTAAGTAAAGATAGAATTATATAATTTTAATAAAACTCAAGGTATTTTATAATTTGTTATATATACCAAACCCATAAATTTTATATCATTTATTTTTGTTTTAGAAGAAATTTATGTGGGTTAAAAAATTCATTTAATGCTAATAAAATTAAAAAATATAAATAATCTAATATTCTGAAAAATATGAAATGCGTTTAGTTTTTATTTTTTATTATAAAAAGAGATTAATTGATTTTAACATTGATAACATAAAGCGGGTTGATTAAAAATAAAAATTCAAAAAAATATGAGTTTAATTGTTGTTAACTAAATAATATATTGAAAATATTTTTTTAAAAAAATTGATTATATCATGTGTGTGGTTTTAGTTTTAATATTAATTATTTTTTAAATTATAAATACAAGAGATAATATTGGAGTTGGATTAGAGACAATTTAGTGATTTTAAATGTATATTATGATTTTTGGTCATTCAATTAATATTTTTATGGTCCTTTATAATAAATATTATTTTCTCTAGGTCCTTTATTTTAATTTTCCCTATATATTATGATATTGTATTTTGATTATGTTATGCTTTGTGTTTATATTTATTTATGTATTATTTGATGTCTACTCATTGGCTGCCTGGTTTTTTCATTTTGTTTATGACATGATTATATTTGATTCTCACTAATTTTATTATATTTATTACTCTTTCCGGTCCTAAATATAAGAAAAAGTTGACTTTCTACCAGGAGATTAAGGAAACTAAATAAGTTATTTAATTATATTATATATTGTGTATCCTAAGATTATATATCAATTTATTAGTCAAATTAAACTAATTAGTTTAGAGATAGAATAAAAATAAAAATACTCTAAAGTAATTTAATTTAATTTTCTCCCTTAATCTCTCAAAAAAAAATTATTTATGTCTTATATTTATCACCAGAGGAAGTATTTAACTAACTAGTTCAAAATTGTACTTCCATTAATATAAGTTTAATATATTTGGAAGTATCAAAAAGCATATATTCAAGTCATTCCATTTAGTGCCACTTTATTTTCTAATTTTTTGTTCTATTCAGTAGCGAATTTTGTTCAATCTTTTTCGTAATAAATCTCATGCATAAAATGTTTCTTTGTTTACTCTTTCAGATTTAAAATTTAATTTAACCCCTTCAAATTCAATTTGATTCTCGGATTTTCTTCAATTTCAAACTTTTTTATAATTTGCTAGCTACTTCTTGATTGATTCACGTGCGTTATCCACATCATCAATAGGATCATTTCAAGTGGCCGACTATGTTCAATTTTTCTTCTTTCATTATACATTTGAAATTTGGCATTCATCTCATCCGTCTCTTCTCAGGTCATACTTAATGGATCTCTAAGAAATGCTTTCAATCCATCACAAGGGCTCACGTAAGGTGACCCTCTTTCTCCTTATCTCATTTTGCTTTGTGCAAATGTATTATCTTGCATGATTCATCAGGCTGAAAATTTTCACAAGTGGGAAGGAATTCTTGTTTCTGGTGATGTCATGCCATTTACTCATCAAATGTATGCTGATGATACTCGTGCCTTTTGTGATGCAACGGTTGTCGTATTGTCAAAGCATTGCTTTGTTGATACCCTCTGATCTCGAGCCAACATATTAATTAGGGAAAATTACACACAGGTCCCAAGGAACAGAAATATTTACATTTAGATCCCTTCAAATGACAAAATTACACAGAAGTCCCTTGGGACTTCTGTGTAATTATTTCAGAGCGTAAAATTACTTTGCTGCCCATAGTGCATAAAAAATGAAACAATCAAAGCAAACATTTTAGAAGCGATTAACAACAGGAAAAGCATAAATTAACAACGAGAAAATGCATGTATTACTTTTGAAAACCCGAATTTGTCTTCTCTCACTTCCGAAGTGATTAACAACGAGAAAATGTATGTATTAACAACAACTTTTGAAAACCCGAATTTGTCTTCTCTCACTTCCGAAGTGATTAACAAAGGAAAAGCATAAATTAACAACATAAAATGCATGTATTAACAACAACTTTTGAAAACCCCGAATTTGTCTTCTCTCACTTCCGAAAGCGATTAACAACGGGAAAAGCATAAATTAACAACATAAAATGCATGTATTAACAACAACTTTTGAAAACCCCGAATTTGTCTTCTCTCACTTCCGAAGTGATTAACAACGAAAAAAACATAAATTAACAACGAGAAAATGTATGTATTAACAACAACTTTTGAAAACCCGAATTTATCTTCTCTCACTTCCAGAAGCGATTAACAACAGAAAATGCATGTAATAACGACATAAAATGCATATATTAACAACAACTTTTGAAAACCTGGATTTTTTTCACCTATCATTTCCAGAGGCTATTTACAACAACAAATGCATGTAATAACAACAGAAAATGCATATATTTACAACAACTTTTACATACTTTTGCAGATTCTCCAACCTCTATTTACAACAACAAATGCTCTCTTTTCTCATCTGCAACTCATGAATGAGAGAGAGGCCATAGATGCGAGAGTCAATTGGGATGATCTTCCACTTTTGGAACTCGGCCCGGGATCGGAAAATCTCTCCACCACCACGTTGACCTTCTCGGATTTCGCGGCGTACGCAAGCGATCCTCAAGAGAGCGAGTAAGGTGAGAGAGGAGAGAGAGAGGAGAAGGAAGAAGGAGGCGAGGGGTGGATGGGAAGGTTGAAACCGATGGTTGAAGGAGGGAGGTTACGCGCGTTCCGGATCGGGTCCAAGTCTTTGGTTCTCACCACCGGTGAGAGTGATGGTGGTGACGGTGGAAGTGAAGGGAAGCTCGTCGGTGGTAGTGGTGGAGGAGGAAACCGCCGAGTAGGAGTGAAACGCAAGAAGGAAAGATCGAAGGTCCGAGAGATGAGAGAGAGAGGAGAAGGAAGAAGTAGAAGGGCAATAAGGTCTTTTACTCAAATGAAATAATTACACAGATGTCCCTAGGGACTTCTGTGTAATTTTGTCATTTGAAGGGACCTAAATGTAAATATCTCTGTTTCTTGGGACCTGTGTGTAATTTTCCCTATTAATTATCAAAAAATCTTCTCTAGTTTTTGTCCATCAGTCCCAGATCAACATAAGCGGAAGTTATCAAAGCTGCTTCACATTAAATTTCATCCCCGCTTGGGAATATATTTGGGTACCTATGTCAATGATCCAAGATCTGAGAAAATGAAGTACCATGAAGTTTTGGAGAAAATTGAAAAACGTCTTGCCATGTGGAAGAGTAATCTCTTGTCACAAGGTGGAAGACTTGTTTTGATAAAGCATTCTTTATCTTCCTTGTTGGTGCTCCCTTTTTCCTTTCTAAGGTTTTATCCTCAGTTATGTCACTCAATGGTGATGAAATGGCAAATTTCTTCTGAGGGCAAACGGAGACTTCACAAAAAGCTCACTTCCTCCGATGGGAGGATCTTTGCTTTCCCAAGCTCAATGGGGGACTACAAATTGTCCAATTGGAAGCCTCCAATGATGAACTGTAAGCAAAACATTTAGAACAGATTATCTCTAACAAATCTTCCTTACTTAATAAAATAATGTTGACCAAATATTTGGATTCTGACCACAAAAGTATATATTTAAATCTGCTTGTAATAGCTCATCCATATGGAGACATATTGTTAAAGCAAGGCATGTTGTAACTAACCATCTTTTCTGGCAACTGGGTGACAGCTCTTCAATATCTTTTAGTAGTCATCTCTGCTTGCATTTGTAGTAATGTGGTTAGGCTTATTCTAACCTTAGGATATTCGACCTCATACCGCATTCTAAGGGCACTTGGAATTTTCCCCTAATATCATTACTCTATCCCAAGCAAGTGGTTCAACAATTTATAAAGCATCTAGTTCATTTATCTTCATCCCCTGATGTTATTAGATGGACTGTAAATAATTTGTGATATATACTATCCGAAATGGTTATCGATTGCTCCAACCTTCTTTGAGACACTCCAGTCAATCATAATGAGGTATGTGATTCAATTTGGAAGTCCTTCCTACCTCCCAGAATTAAGTTGTTATTGTGGAAGATTGTTAGACATGTCTTGCCAACAAACCAATTCTTACTCTCTAGTTGGTCGATGACTTATCTGAAAAAAATTTAAATTTTATCTGTGTTAAAAGGAAAAATATTGGTTGATCAGTTTATTTTGGTTTTTTTCTTTAAATTAAGATGTTTTTTTTATTTTTAAAAAAATTATTTCATTTTATTTCATTTGTTTTTTTTGTTACATTTTATTTGATTTCATTTCATTTACTACTATTTTGGTCTGTTTTCCCCTTTTTGGCTTTAATGTGATAGTAACTGTTTCTTTCTTGTGTTCAGACATGTTTGGGATGATGGTCGAAGCTAGCTTCTGTGTCTGAGTTTTTTTACTGCTGAGGTGCGTTTTCCCTCAAATTTATCTTCGTATTTCATTTTTGCCCATCAGGTGAGATCAATTGATTTTCAACCGTGTCGGATGCTATCTCACTGTTTCTTACTTCGTTTTAAATTTTTCGTTGCAATCTTCCTTCCAATCTGGCTGTGTAATGTTTTAAGTGTTGACGTTTTTGAATCTAGGAATACTTACAATGAAGCAGCTTTCATAAGTTTTAGTGAATTTAATAATGCAAAAAAATGTTTCAAAATTGAGTAATTAAACTCATTGTTTTTATGCAGGCTTGCAATTTAATATGATGCTAGAAAAATTGTGCCCTGTTCTCATGCTTTCTGCAAGTATGCTTCTCGTGGTTTTTCTTGCGTCCATACTAATATACGTATAGATTGTTTCTGATTTTTATATGTATGAAATCTGGGCATGTATATCATGCTTTAATGACTGTCTGTTATGGGGGGCTGATATTGAGAAGATTGAGCCTGATGCTAATCTTCAAGGTCTAGTTGATCATTTTATTGAAGGTCATGCTAGGATTAAAAGGTCTAAAGTTTAGACAAAGGAGAAGAAGCAGAAGAGAATAAACCAGTTATATTGCAGTTGGAGTATGTCTTTCACCAAAATTGCTGCTAAGTTTCTTATTGTTATATATTGCAAAGGTTTGAATCAGTGGCGGAACCAGAAATTTTTTTTAGCCCGGGCCAAAAAATAAGTATATTGAACTACTCCCTTTAGTTTTTATTATAAGGCACAAATTAACAAGTATATTTGATCATTTTTATAAAACATTTGCTTATTTCTAAATAGCATTAAATATTTTTATGTATACCCATAATTAAAAAGGTAGTGAGTGAGAGTAATAATTAATAAAATTAATTATTACACTTTTTTTGAGAAAAAAAAAAGAATAATAATTAATATGATATTAGAGTTTAGTATAATTAATAGGGATAATATTGAAAATTACTTAAATTTTAAGACAAATTTAATTATTTTAACTGTTTTTATTGACTTGTGAGAATTGTTAGTTGGTTCCTTAAATAAGGACTAGAGGGAGTATTTACTAAATAGTATCAAATAACCTTGAAAATACAAATAAATAATAACTGATCGTAATAAATCAAAACAATATGTAAGATGATACTAACTTTTTTGGTATCTCAAACAAGAATTTTACTTTCTTCTCACAAAATGACCCAATGAGTAATGAAACAAACATTATCTTTTCTGAGAGAAGATAAAAAAATTATCGGGGCCAAATTTGTGGCCAAATATAATATCATATGATAAATACATATATATTCTCACAAATTTTATAAGATCAGCAAGGGCCAAGGCCCCAGCTGGCCATCAAAGAGTTCCGCCAATGGTTTGAATGGAATTGCTTCTCTAATTATTTTTTGTGGAAGGAATGATTTTTAGTTCATTCATATTTTATTTATCATCATAATAGAAGAATGGCAGCTAAAGTAGCAATGCATGATGATCTTAAATTATAATTACTCTGGTCAGATTGCTATGATTGAATGTTTTGGAAAGCATCCTTCAGTGCTTCCTATATCATTGATGGCCTTTACAACAATGGTACTACTCTTTCTCATCTGTTCTAATGGATGTAAGCTCTCACGAATGTTATGGCTCTGTATTTGATTCTTTTATTTTTCTTGGTTTTTTGTGGTGTGTGGTGATGACGCATATTCAGAATTTGATTAACAAACATTTAAAGAAGGTTTTTATTCTTTTTATTGACTAATTTGCTGGTCAATTGGTTAAGAAAATTGGATCATGATAATATTCATTATCTTTATGATTTCAGTGAGATTAAAATAAAATAAGTGCTCTTTTTTGCCTCATATTTTGTTTCAAATTAAAGCTCCTTGTCTCACTTTCAAACTTCTCTGTTCCTTAGATTATTGAACATTTATATGTAAACGTTTTTTTAGTGTTTTATTACCACCTTTTATGATTTTCATAATTCATATTGCATGAGACCAGTGGTTGTGAGACATAACAGCTGTAAGGATGAACATGACCGACTAATTTATTGATAATCAATTGTCAAGGATGAACATTTACCTATGGGTTGCTCTGTGAAGTCATTGTGAGCTTTTTCTCCCATCATTTTTGGCATCATGCTTCTTTTAGCTTCTCCATTTGAAGTTTTCTTGTAGTCTATTTTTTACTTTATCTTGTATGTTTCCTTCGTATGCTCTATATTTTCATAACTAATTCACATGCTTATGTTCTATTGTCTTTGCTATTCTATCTTGTGGTATTGTTTTGATCCAAGACTAAAGAGCCCTTGAGAAGACCATCTTCCTTTTGGATGCAATTTCCAACTCTAATTTCTTATATCGCCATGATATTTAAGTAACCATGAAGATCACCAAGTAAGTGGTTCTCAATTGATTATTGGGATCAAGACAATCATCTGTGGGAGTCAAAAAATCATTTAGAGACAAGGTATACCAATATGGTGATTTTGGTTATTAGTTCAACATTAGTCCAAATGAAATTAGATTGTAGGAACAAAAGGGAATGGATTTTCTATTTTTTGTGTTTATTTCTTGGAAGAAGGTGCTATTCTATTTTATTTATTTCTGAATTTCCTTGCTTGGTGTTTGCAAGGTGATGCAGTTTCCAATATGATTACATATTTGTCGTTTTATATTCTGATTAACGAAAACAACTTCAGATTTTTCTGTTTTGATTTGCATTTTTTCTTGTTATTTTTTCTGTTTGGAGATAAAGATCATATAGGACATGACATTATTATTATTATTATAGAGTGGCTCTTTGCCATAACGAAACCAAAGCTGTTATGCTCCAAAGTTTGATCATTTTACTTAAAGATAAAAATATCGACTCTCCCATACACTCATCACAACTTGCTACTCTTTGCCATCTTTCTCTTTACTCAATGCTGCTTTGCTCAAGTTTGGTAATGATAGTGTACATAATAGAGTCTAGAGTTGGTCAAGGCGCTGGGGGAGGCATCCTAGCTCCTAGGTGTCTAGGTAAACGCCTGAGGGTAATATACAACTCGCCCTGCCCAACATCGATATGACCTAGGAGAAAGGGAGATTTCGCCCTACCCTTAGATCGTGGATGAACCTAACCCCTTTCTTAAAATTTGTGTATCAAAAAAAAAAAAAAAAAAGTGTACATAATAGAGTGGCCCAGACAAAGAAAATTAGTTGTTGAGTAGTTACGAATAACAAACTTCTGCTAAGCTCTTTATTCCACGTGTCACACACTCATCTCATCTGGTTGTAAATATCTCTGTAAATCTCTTAATATATAAGTGACACATATGCCTCAGTAACAGATTATCTGAGAGCACATTCATTTCTGTCTGAGCTAAACATTTCTCTCTGAAATCACACCGGTAAGGTTAGTATTGGGTTTATATACAGAAACTAGAAGGGAACAATATTGCAAGGCTACTATGGACCAGTATGTGCTTCTTTTGCACTCATGTCTGAGTCCTTATCTTCTAGATCTCCACTGGCACTCTTCAACTGGGGAACCTAAAGCGGAAATGTTAAAAGACACTTCTTTTCATATGTTATGGTGAATTCATATTCTAAGACACTCCTTTTTTTTTAAGATCTCAAACAATTTTAGATGTATGAATTTATTCACTTTTGCATAAAATAGGTTTTGGTATTTTAGGTATCCTTGCTATGATTTTCTGCTGACTGTGGACTGTTTTTTCCCTCTCTACTGCGTGAAAATATATTCCTAGATTCTCCAAGAAATATATAGATTTAAGATTTTGGCTTGAGTGCATTGTCATAATAGGGTGAAATGTTCATCAATATACTTGAAATTTGATTTTGACTTGCAAATGAGATGATATTAAATTTGACTTGATGTTAACTACATATGGTTACTAATTTTATGCCTTATTCTCTATTTGGCATCCGAAGTAAAATCGGTATACATAGTAACACTGGTTTAAGATTCTCCCCCCAAAAGTTCGTCTAATCATTTTGAAATTTTGAGGCATATTAGTCTAGTTTAAAATCAATTTTGTTGTTCTATATTCTTAGTGCTTTAAATGAATGCTATATATGTTGGGGGAAAAAACAAATTGTATGCTATATATTGTTAATTCAAGCCTTTCACCCAGAAGAGGGTGAATTGTGTGATATTAAAAATTTAAACTTAAGTACAAACTTAAACAGAGACTTAATGGAGAAGGTAGAGTTAGAGAGAAATCACCGATAGTGGACACACGAGATTTATACTGATTCGGTTCAATTTACTTGACATACGTCTAATCCTTAGACACCTTTCTGAGAGTTTTACTAATGTCCCAAGATTCATAGGGTTGTTGGTGCCTCAGTACTAGCAAGTTCCTTTTCTAACACACTTACTCCCCCTTACACTTTGTAATTAAAGCCCACATTCAAGGTTTCACTATCTTGAGTAACTCACATTAGGAGTAATAAATGAGTTTACAATTGCTCTCTTAAAAAGTATATGTAATAAACGCTGAAGTACATAAAATATCAAAAGAACAGAGAACACAAACTTAATACAATAGTGAACTTAGTCGTAGGTTGTTGGCTCTGTCTTGAATGCTTATGTATTTATAACTTGGAAGGAATTAATGACCGTTGAAGTATTTGAATGTATCCGTGAGAGAGATGATATAGCCATTGGTGAAAGAGAGCATTTGGATTAGACGAGCTTTGGTGCATTTAATGCTTCTGACATAAAAGTACTTTATGTGATTTTGAGTTTAATCCAAGATTAAGCAACTGAAACTTGTTCGTAAGAGTAATTAGTAATTTTTAGAAACAATAGGAAGTATTGCGGCGAGATTCTATCATATACTTAGATTAGATATCAAAATTTTCGAGACACTATTTCAAGAGTCTGATATCATTATCACTGGAGTGACATTTCATCACACAAGTGACGTTGCATCCCCAGGGAGGTACCAGGTGATAACTGCTTAAAGAAGTTTGAAAGATAGCGTATAAATTGGCGAGTTACTGTCTGGTAACTCTCTAGTGAAGCACTATTCCACTCGAGTGACCTTTAGGTCGTTAGAGTGGCTTTCTCACTCTTAAAGAATGGCTTGGTCATTGGTTAGTAACTGAAGAGTGATAATATGTTTTTACAGGTACCACTTGAGTGATATTGTTGTATTCGGGGGATTTTTCAATTTTAAAACTTGCCTAATGTTATTTTTATCTAGTTACCAAATGGCAACTTGAAGCTTTTTGAGCATCACTCAAGAGTGCTTGATCAAATATATTTTTAAGAATAGGGAGTTAGCATCATGTACCTTAAAACTTGTTGAGCATCACTCAAGTGTTTGAGCAGATTTTTTGTTTAGGACCATGGAGTTACCATGAAGTACCTTGATATCATTATGAAATTTTCATATAGTTCCAAGATACATATGAAATTTTCTTACTTCCAAAATACATGTACCATCATATCTTCAACATACCTACATCCCATATATTAAAAACCATATTCTGGCCAAAAAAATATTTTTAAAAACATGTAACTAAATATTTAACAGAGTTCATCCTATATTTTTTTTGATAATAAGTTCATCCTATATTTTGATATATAGTTTGTTGTCTTGTCATATAAAATAACTATTTGCTTCAGCCCACTTATGAAACATTATGGCTTCACATGTTCACGGGTGGGTGTTAACGGGAGGAGGTGAGGAAGAAGAAAACAAAGAAGGTGGTTGTGGAGATGTGGGTCAAAACTCAAAAGGCCATATGTGTAAATTACTTAAACTCTAAAATTCTAAATTAGACCATTTCTATGAAAATAGGATTTGTTGAATTTAGTGGCTTGCTTTTGGATTTGACTATTTTAAATATATTTAAATGAAATTTTCACTTTAAATTATGTATGGATCAAAAATTTGCACAATTTCAGGTGGTTCGATTAATTCTTTCTCAGGTTTTGCTCTTTTAGATAATTAAATACGGGTACAATTTAGGAGCAAAACTTTTAACTTATGTTTTAAACAATTAACTTGCTTCGGATATATATGTAATAATACATTCATTTCTGAAATTCCTTCTTAGTACACATATCTTAGATTATCATTATTTCCAAAAAAAAAAAAATCACTTAATTATAATTCAAGAGTTAAAGAAAGAAGACATATTTATAATAGGGTAAAGTGTTAAACATATAGTAATCTTATAACAAGTGGTGCATATTTACATAAATTATGTGTATGTTTTCAATCAAAGACATTGAATGTTCACTTAACCACATACATAATGTTATAATTTTTTTTAAGAAAAAAAAAATTATGTATATTTTTTCAAATTTCCAAACATCTTTTTTTTTTTTTTAATAATGCCACATGTCTTTTAGAATAGGATCGACCTACAATCCATTTACAATGCCTAATACTTTCAAGCTTCAGGTCATTTATTTTCATCTCCAATATGAATTAAAGGTGCTAATAAATAACATACATAGCTTCAATTAACTTATGTCACATTTCCTTTACTTTCATATTTTTAATCATTTGCAATCATTGACTAAAATTATTTTTCAAAATTTACAAAAATCATTCACATTTTCCTTTCAAATGGAAGGGCCTCTGCATCTCTGTCTTACAATGCCTAATACTTTCAAGTTTGCAGCTCATTTATTTTCATCTCTAATATGAATTACATAGGGTTTATCGTTTGTCATATTGCGACGTAAAGTTATGTCAAAACACCCCAAAACGACATAATTTTGGGATTAGGGGAATTAATAAAGGGTCTTTTGGTAAAATTCGCATAATAAATACATAAAATAAATACAAAAAAAAAAATACGGAAGACCCTTCATTAATTCCCTAACCCCCAAAACGACGTAGTTTTGAGGTTAGAGGAATTAATGAAGGGTCTTTTGGTAAAATTTGTATGATAAATACAAAAATAAAAATATCAAAGCATTTTTCATTAATTCTCTTAGCTCTCCTAAAAAACGACGTAGTTTTGGGGTGAGACATAACTTTTATGTCGAGTAATATGACAAACGATAAACCCGAATTACATATGCTAATAAATAACATATATGGCTTCAATTACGTATGTCACATTTCCTTTACTTTCATATTTTCAATCATTTGTAATCATTGACTAAAATTATTTTCCAAATTTATAAAAATCATTCACATTCTCCTTTCAAATGGAAGAGCCTATGCAGGGTAATCCGTCTTACAATACCTAACACTTTCAAGATTCTAGCTCATTTATTTTCATCTCCAATATGAATTATAAGTTATACTCCTTCCGGTCTTAATTATAGGAATACTTTTATAGTGCAAATTGTACTACAAAAATATTCTTATAATTAAGACTTGAAGGAGTAATAAATAACATACATGGCTTTAGGGATGTCCAAAAAACTCAGTGGTCCAGGTGGCCCGACCCGGTCCGGTCTGACCCGGTCTGGTCCGAGACCATTCAAGCGAGACTAGGCCTGATGCAGTCGGGCGGACGGACTTGGTCCAGGGGTTGATCTCATGGACTGGTCGGTCTGGCCGAAAGTGTTTTTTTTTTTAAATAAAAAAATCCATTGCATCAATCTCTCATTGATGCACCTAGCCAAATTTGTGACTTCACTCCCTTTCACTCAAAGTATTGATTTGTGGTTTGGCTTATAAAATTTACTTGACTTTATAAAAGCATGCCTCTATTTTATATTGCATTCTTGTTTAATGACATGTTGTTGGAGATTATTATGGGTTTAGGATTGGATTTAAGATGTTTGCATGTTTATTTATTGTCATGGTGTTTATTGATTTAATTATTGTTACGGAAGTGGGAAAAGAAAAAAAAAATCAAAAAAAATTGGTCCTGGATTGCTTGGACTAGTCAAGTGATCCCAGGCCGATGCAGTCCCGTCCAAAATGGACGAGACCGGACCTCGAGCTGGATTGTCGTCAGAGTCCCTCTGGACCAGGCCCCAGGTTGACCCCCAACCCGGTCTGGTTTGGTCCATGGACATGCCTACATGGCTTTGATTAAATTATACCACATTTCCTTTACTTTCATATTTTCAATCATTTGTAACATTGACTAAAATTATTGTCCAAATCTATAAATCATTTACATTCTCCTTTCCAACGGAAGGGTCTGTATATCGTGTGGGGGTAATCCGTCCAGTTATAAGTATATTTTAAACTAATTCTCATATATCAAAGGCTAGGGTGATAGTTAAGTCATTAAATATGTTTAAATTTTTTCAAATTTTCCCTTATGAAAAAAAAAATCTCTATCTACGCCTTCAAATCATTCACAGAATTTGAAAACATTCATGAATAACATGTAAGTGGATATACATAAAACCAAATTTATTTTCTAAAAAATTGTTGAATTCTGATATAATAAATTTTTTTTTTAAAAAAAAAAAAAAAAAAGACAGAGAGTGGTATCGTGGAATAGAGGGATTGATTTTGACCAAAAAAAAAAGAATAGAGGGATTAAAGAGTAATCAAGTATTGTTACTTTTTTAATAATAAAAAAATGAATCACATCAGACAATGAAAACCTCTCTTAAAGAATGCGAAATAAAAGTAATTAATTGTGATGCTTTCCTTTGCCTAATTGTCTCTTTGACCATCAAAATAAACACAAACAAGAAAACAAATTAAAAACAAAAAGAACTATGAACCTAACCCAGCTTCCACGTTAAGTGGGGCAGGAAGGATCCTCTCACAGTCCCCCCCTCCCCCATATCTGCCCCGATCTCGCATCTCCGTCGTCCAGATTTGGACGGTCGAGATGCAGTCCAAAATTATTTTTAAAAAAAAAATATTTAAAAAAATCTAGGCTTTGGATCGAGATTTAGATGATCTAGATGAGGCTGTGAAGGATGGGGAGAGGGAGACAATGGCAGTGCTATATCAACTGAGCTGTTCTTTTCGGCGACATAATTAATTGAGTTTTTATATATTAAATACTCTTTATTTTTGCTAAAATTACATTCAATTTTTATTTTTTAAATAAACAACTTGTGTCAGTAAAGTGCTTTTTGTTTACCGAAACTTGTGTAAGTACTACAATAAATAAAAATAACCTTTAAATCTCAATTTAATGGAAATACTTAATAAACATAAAAATAAAATAAATAAATAAACCTTTTCTTCATGGGTGAGTAGAGTCTAAATGCAACCTAATGAAACTGCCTCCCATTCAAAATAAAACTTGTTTTTAACTATCTTACCGAAATAAAGGAATGACGGTTATTTCTTTAATATTATCTTAAATTGAAAATAAAAATTCAACTTTACTCTATTTAAATATGTCTCCCCTCTTTCTTTTTTTCTTTCTTTTTTTTTCAATATCCAGGTTGTATTGCTGCCGAAATAGGGGTAAAATTAGAATATAGTAATTAATAATTCTATAGGTGACTCATATTATATACCAATGATTTTTTTCTAAAAGGTGCACTATATTTTGGACTAGAGGGATTACAATTTATTTTAAAAAAATAAAATGAAAGATAATAGGAAGAATGACTTTTAGGTCGGGAAATAATATCAGAAAATCCTTATTGACAAGTGAATAGGGGAATGAATAAGTGAATCAGTTACAATTAATAACTTTATAGGACATGTCAATATATTATTTCTTTTGGTTGAGACCTTGATATCATTCTCCCAAAATAATATAAGATACTCTCTCTGAGTCTTATTGTCTTATGCATCAACTAACAATTTTCACAAACCAATAAAAACAGTTAAAGTCATTAAATTTGTCCTAAAATTTAAAAAAAAATTCTAATATTACCACTACTAATTACACTAAAATCTAATATTATATTTATTATTACTTTATCCACTACCTTTATTAATTATTAGCATACATGCAAAAAAAAATGCTCTTTGAAAATAAGCAGGTCATTTATAAAAAGAATTTAATATATTTATTAGTTAGTATCTTATAATAAAGATTAGAGTAGGTATTTATTTATATAATTTCACAACAAAAATAAAATATATACACACACATTTCACTTTGACCAAACCTTTAAAAAAAAAAAAACAGGTGGACCAAGCTTTGATGTAAGGAAGGAATGATGAAAGAATAAAGAGAGGCCCACAATTGAAGCTTTGAATAAATGATGAATGAAATAAAGAAAAGAAGGCATTATTGATATCGTAATATCCTCTTGGCCTTTTCCTAATTCCAAGACACAAAACCTCACTTTTCAACCCTCTAATTTGCCACCTTTTTCAAAAAGCAAAGGCCTCCTCCATTAATTAATTAAGAAACCCCCCAAAAAAACCAAAAACTTAAATCCCATTTCTTTTTGTTTTTTGTTGGGAAGTGTGGCTGTGACTTCCTGGTTTCAGTGATAAAATATTGACCTAATCATTCTCACCACTTTTGCCTTGGTGCCTTTCTTCATGGGTTAGGATTCCTTTTAGTTTTTAACACAAAGTTTAGATACAATTCATCTCATTTTAAGTCATGAACTTGGTTTCTTTGCTGATAGAGTGGCTCCAATTCTTGAAGAAGTAGTTACGAGTTTTTTTTTTCTTAATATATACTACTTTTGATCCTAATTATAAGACCTAGTTGACTTTTTTTTTTAGAGATTAAGAAAATTTAAATAAGTTCTTAATCATTTCATATATTATGTTTTCTTAGATTATATATTAGTTTATTAGTCAAACTATTTAGTTTGAAGAAAAAAAATAAAAATAAAAATACTTTAAGCTAATTTAATTAGCTTCTTTAATCTTTCTAAAAAAAATCAACTAGGTCTTATAATTAGGACTAGAGGGAGTATCATTCTGGTCTTATTATTTATAAGTCATTTTTTACCAAAAAAATTTGATCTTATTTATAAGTTCAGTTTTACGGTAGTAAATGAAATTGTGACAATTTTGGTTATATTAATTGTACCAATGAAAATAAAGATAGAATAAATAATTGAAATATATTCATTCATAAATGAGAACAAAGTTAAAAATTTACCCTCATAATTATTAAGCTAACTACCTCTTCTTAGTACTTCTTCTAGTCCTTATTATAAGGCATCTAACAATTCTCACAAACCAATAAAAACAGTTAAAGTCAATAACGTTGTCCTACAATTTAAGTAATTTCCAATATTACCCCTACCAATTACATTAAACTCTAACATTATATTATTATTACTTTCACCAACTACCCTTATTAATTATGGGCATACATGGAAGAAAAAAAAACAATTAATGCTCCTTGGAAACAAACAAGTACCTTATAAAAATGATCAAATACACTTGCTAGTTGATGTCTTATAATAAGAACCAGAGAGAATATATATAATTTAGTTAAAAAAGACTTATAAATATGATCATTTTGGTATGTGTGTGTGTAAGAATAATGAATATAATTAAGAAATTAGAACATAGAATTTAAGAATTAGAATATAATAAAATCCCTAAAAGTTCATATATATTATAAATGATGAAGTGGTTGATCAAAATATATTGTTGAAACAAAAAAGCAATGGGCACTAGTTAAAGCCTCAAATTTTATAAATTTATTGAGAAACACATGTCCAATTAATATTTGTTTATTTGTTTAATTAAAGTAGTGCGCATAAACTATGAAAATAAAAAAAAAAAAAAGATTTGCTAGTTATAGTGAAGTGGTATCATATTTTAAAACTCAAGTGGGGATGGTTTTGAAGGTGAAGATAGACCCGTTTTTGTTTTTGCGTTCATTGTGTTTTCCAATAATAATTAATCACATAGATGCATGTTTATTAGCTTACACTTAAAGTAAACTTAGAGATGCGACACATTATATTATATTAATTAATACTTGGTCTTTATTATAAAGCACCAATTAATTTTTCTCACAAACCAATAAAAGTATTTAAAGTCAATAAAGTTGTCCTAGAATCTAAGTAATTTCCAATATTACCCCTACTAATTACACTAAACTCTAATATTATATTAATTATTACTCTCATCCACCACCCTTATTAATTATGGGCAGACATGGAAAAAAAATAATTAATACTCATTGGGAACATGCAAGTACCTTATAAAAAAGACAAAATAAACTTACTAGTTGATCTTTATAATAAGAATCAAAGGAGTATAAAAACTAACTCTTCTTCTTTTGGAGATATATACAATCTTTTCTTCACATAAAAGTATTTTAATATTGATCAAAGGGATGAGGAATGAAAATTATATTATCATATGTATCAATTTTCCACCACAATACATGGACCATTCAATTTGTTTGGAATTATAGAAATAAATCAAATAATATTTATATTAAAAATAACATTCTCTCCTTCACCACTAAAGAAAATTTCTGAAGCTGATGAGCAAGAAACATATTCCTTACATTAATTTTTTTTTTTTAAAAAAAAAAAAAAAAAAGGAGACGAGAGATGAGGAAAATTATTTGATTTCATTACATGATTTGTTAAAAAAGCTTTGATGCTCAAATATATGCCATACATATAAGTAATTATGTACATATATATTCAAATGACATTAGATAATTTAACAATCAACAAAAAAAAAAATCTACAAAGTTTTTAATCGTTTTAAAACATTTTTGAGACAAAAATAAAGATATTACTATATTATACACAAGTCACCTAAAGCTAATCCAAGTGACATGTCCTTACCAAAATAATAATCTCTCCAATCATTTTTATAAGCAGCAACAACTCAATTTATATAAAACGAACTAACAGTTAAAATTAATAAAAAAAACAATGAATATGTAAGAGATATAATTTTTTTCTAAAATACCCTTATTTATGAAAACGATAATTAAGAGAGAAAATGAGTGGAAAAAAGAAATAGGGTAAATGAGCAATTTTACACATAAAGTTTGCTCCAGGGGCCAAGCACCACGAACTTTTTTTCAAGAAAAGACACATGAAGTTACGTTTTGGGAGCAAAAATACCACGGGCGGTTAGTTGATCATCAACTTGGATGGAGCAACGCCGACGTGGCGCGATTTGATTTGACCGACACGACACGCCGACGTACGATTTTGACACGACCGACGTGGAATAAAAAAATAAAAAAATTAGAAAAATTAAAAAAATCAAATAATTAGAAAAAAAATTCAAAAATTTTGGAAAAAAATAAAATAATTAGAAAACAATTTCAAAAACTTTGGAAAAAAATTCAAATAATTAGAAAAAAAATGAAAAAGATTAGAAAAAAAATTCAGATAATTATTTTTTTGAAAAAATGTATAGTTAAAGAGGTTTAAAGTTAAAAAATTGTTAAATTTTGTGATAGAATTAATAAAGTTTAAAATTTTCCTTATCCAGTTCTTAGTCAGACTTCACACATCAGATTTGATTTATCTCTGTAGGGTGATCAAGAAGATTATCTTAATTAATTAATTATTATTATTATTTTCAATGAAGCAGTTACCCTAGTGCATCTTCAACTTACTCTAATTATTTGAATTTTTTCCAAAGTTTTTGAAAAAAAATTCTAATTTTTTGAAATTTTTTTATTCCACGTCAACGTTCCATCCAAGTTAACGGTCAACTAACCACCCGTGGTATTTTTGCTCCCAAAACGTAACTTCGTGTATACTTTTTTTCGGAAAAAGTTCATAGTCTTTGGCGCATTTCGCAAGAAACTTCATGTGTAAAATTGCTCCTTTACCCAAAGAAATAAGAGGAACATACAGTTAATTGAGGGCAAAAAAAAGTATATTAAATTTTTAGACAACAAAATTGTTGCTTATATAGAGATCTAAGCCCATGAGAAAGAATTGATTTTTTTTAATTGTATGACCATATTTACTATGACTTGTATTTTATATTTAAAAAAAATACTGTAAATATCAATGTCTATATATGAAGGGTATGCCTTTCCGTGAAAGGCACTGTTTTTTTCCCCTTTAGTGATATATTAGAAAAAGTTTGATTCTAATTTTTCAGGAATCAACCCAAAAACGATTCCTTATATATGAAACAGCTTGAGTGAGATGTCACTTTAATTTCACTTTTGAAAGATATATTTAGCAAACCTTTCAAGAAGTTGACACATCAATATTTCTGGCTCCATTATGCTTGGACACAACAAACCACGATCCAATGAGGCAGTTACTCATTTTGGCAATTTTTTTTTTTTGGGGTTAGTATAAAAACATTATATATATATATATATATATATATATATATATTAGATGTTATGAACAAGATTTTTTTTTTTTTTTTGCCCAGTCATAAACAAGATTGTTAGACTTACAAGTTTAAATAAAGATAAAAAGTAAACTCGTAATGGCTATAAATTTGATTGTTGAGGTTTTTATGTTCATAGCTATATTGAGATTTATATCTGACCCCTTATTTGATTTTTTTTTCAAGATTATTTTGAGTTGTGGTCCAATAAGAGAAGGTAATCCACTATGTTCTACCTTTGTGATTGAGAAGGTATTATACTAAGGTAGATTTTTATTTTTAATTATCACTAAAGTTGATATTTGTAAACCTGCTTCATGAATTATGACAAGAAAATGCCAAGTATAACTACTTATTGTTATTTAATTCATCACTACAAAAAATGTTGGATTACCGACGGAAATCCGTCGGTAATTTCATTTGCGACGGAAATTACCGACGGAATTCCATCGACAATTGGATTTCTGACAAAAAAAGTTTGTTTGCAGAAAAAACTGTGGTAAAAGACACTAACGATGGAATTCCGTCACAAACAATTACCGAATGAATTATGTCGGTAATTTCTGACGGAGTTTTTCTTTGTGCTCAGCCTCTCTTGAATCAAGAATTATGATTTTTGGCGCCTTCCATTAGGTTAAAACCCCTAATATTTGTCACTTTTTCAAAACACATAGCATCAATTTTGCAACTTCTAGGGTGTTTTTGCTTCGCAATAGCAAAGCAACGACGAACGCATACAGAAAGGTCCATTCTAGGGTGTTTTTGCTTTTGCTTTGCTGTAGTGAATCAATCAATAGTGCCTGAAAGTATTTTCTAGTTACTTCTTTGATCTTCCTTTTGTACTTGGTGGGAGAGAAACCCAACCCCCCCCCCCTTTTTTCCAATGATCATTGTAAACTTCTACATCATGTCCTCATCCTCCTATAAAGAGAAGGAGTTTATGAGCTTTCTAATTTCTTCAATTAAATCAAAACTTATATACATTTAGCTCAAAATTTTACAGTTGCTAAAGCATTTTCATCGCATCACATTTTTCTTTGAATGTATCAACTATATGCACAAATTAAGCTTAAAACCAGAAAATATATAAGAAAAATGTGATGAAATATACGAATTTCTAGAAATTAACACCGACCACTAGTTGGCGGTGGTCGATAGTCGCCGGCGGGGTAGGGATTACATTTTTTTAAAAAAAATATATAAAGGGTATTTGTGTCATTTCCTTTTAACTTCACAAAGAATAAAGAGAGCACTAACATGTTATAAAGTTCTTGAAATTCAAAGCACTTCTCGGTCTTTTATTATTTGTAATGGTCCTTATTTGTCTTTTTCCCTAAAAAAAAAAATTATTGGGATGACTTTGTCTTAGTTCAAATCTTAGATTAAAAAGTATTTAAAGAAGAGAAATAAACAATCATTGTGATACAAAAAATAATTGTTTCCATATGCGATACATGGCATTTGATACTATTATTGGATTTAAACTAAAATCGATATTTTTATTCACACAAGGTCATAAATGATAAATCCTTTCACAAGTATTAAGAAAAATGAAAATCACACTAAGATCTCAACCAAAAAATAATAAGAAGAAAAAAAAACAATATTAATTATTTGCTAGAGATTATGCCTCAAATTCATATGACATGTTATGATTATCTTATTCATAGCTATACTTAATGTTAAATTAGACAATGCTTGTTGAGAAAGTTAATTGGCATGAAATTTGCCACATCTGCCATTAAAATTTTCAGGTTAACAAACTTTATTTTAATATATATATATATATATATATATATATATATATAGGAAAATATATAGGAAAATACTTAAAAATATGTTGTAGGAGAAGTATCATCCCACGTTATAGATATTTCGATTTCCGTGTTTGAGTATTTTTTTTTTAAAAGACGTGGGTCCCACCATTTCATTGTATATATAAAAATCTTCTTCTCACGCAATATGACGTGAGAAGTTTATATATATATATCCATTTCATTTATTATAACGATAAGATGATGAAATTTCTTTATGACATTGCTTTCGGTCCCCCGGGGACCCAAATTTTTTTTCCCCACATCAAATCTCATACTCTTCTTAATACAAGTCTAATTGACCAATTTAGTAATTTGATTATATTAAAAAAGCTAATTTAGTTACTTAATATGATACTCTCGCTAGTCCTATTTTCATGTGTTTGGTTTTTGATTTAAGCAACAATTTTGATTTGTCATCTAAAAATTTAATACTTTTTTTTTGTTAATTTTTATCCTCAATTAACATCTATTTTTCCCACTCATCCTCTTTCTCACTCATAATCTTCATAAATAAGGGTATGTTTGAAAAAAAATATATCACTAGCATATTCATTGATTTTAACTAATTTTAATTATCAATTCATTTTGTGTGATTTGGGTAAATGTTGCTTATAAAAAGGATGTGAGGGAGGATGTTTTTTTCCTAAATCATTTTGATCATATTCCTTAATTTTTTTCCTCTCTCTTATTCGATTATTATTGAGAGCATATAAATTGGCTAATTTTGGAAAAAATAATATATATGTAAAATATGTCTTATATTTTGGATTAATATCAACTCCTCAATTAGTTTCTATATTAAGGACCCATGAGTACCATTTTCTTCTTTTTATCATTTTTTGGTCTATGTATATAATAAATACATACGTACTTTAAGAGCGCCGCCACGTCTGTACTATGACTAATTAAAATACAATAAATGATCTTATTTTAATCCTACAAGCAGATGAGTCATCTAGCGGAGAGATTCAAATTTTATTATTTTAGGGGATGATATGAGGGAATTGTGTTTTTTATTTTTCTCAATTAAGAAGTTTATATTTTTTTAAATCATAACATTGGCATTTCTTCGATAACTCATATATCACATTGGATTAAAATAAGATGGGTTGTTGCATTTTAATTAGTTAGAGAATAAATGATGGGATGTTCATTGAGTATATAAGTATTTCTCTATATGTATATATCATATATGTTATTTTCTAGTATTTTTTTTATAAGAATTTTCTAGTCTTACTTCTATTTAATTTCTAACGTTATTCTGACTGCCATATTTGAGGCAAAATTAGTGACTCAGCCATGACCTAATTATAAGATTATAATTACGTAATAAGAGTGATTAATCAAGCAAATGACTTTTGACCCCCAAAAAAAAGAAAAATCCAGCAAATGAGAATGGCATAAAATTCATCCCAAGGCAAGACACACATTACGGGCAACACCATGGGCCCACGTAGCATAGGATCACTGCGGAAGCTTGACCATTCGCTGCCTTCTTCTCCTCTCTCCCACTTTTCTTTGTCCTTTGTTTTGTATTCGCTACAGCAGAGTACAGGCTCTCCTTTCTCACAGTAGCCATGCACGCGCTTGCCTCCCCTGTGAAATTACCATTTCACCCTTATGTGTCGTCCTCGGGCTCGGGTCGACCTTTTTTTTTTTTTTTTTCGGTTTTGAGTAACCTTGCACATAGCCATGCACGCGCTTGCCTCACCTGTGAAATTACCATCTGTCGTCCTCAATGCTCTTTTTTTTTTTTTTTTTATCACTCTGGCCCTATTTATAAGTCTCTTTTGATTAAATAAATGAGATTGTGATAATTTTGCCCATATTATTGTACCAATGAAAATAGAGAAAGAATAAAGAGTTGAAAGGTAGCTCATTCATAAATGAGGGTAAAGTTGAAAATTTACCCTATAATTATTGAATTACCTACCTCTCCTTGATATGTATGATTTAGTTAAAAATAACTTATAAATAGGACCGAAGTGGTATATTAATACTTAAATCAAACTTACATATATTTAGACTATAATTACAATGACAAAATTTCAGCTAACATTCCATGCTTCTCCTATATATACTTCCTCATTCATCTAATTAGAGGGATGATGACATTTTTTTATATATTTTATTTATTTAGATTAAATTATATTGCATCTTGATTTTTTTTTTACACCTAATATCTCAAATTAATTAATTTTTTGTTTAGCATTCAGAAGTATTTTTCATATAACACCAGTATCTTGAAAATTAATTAATTTAAGATACTATGTGCGAAAAAAAAAAAAAATCAGGATACAACATAAAATTTAATCTAAATAAATAAAAAATTAAAAAATTCACATCCCTCTAATTAGAATGAGTATGTAACATGTAACGGAGAAGCATAAAATGTGAACTCCAAAATTTACTTCCATCATTACCACTAAACATGTGATTCAATTGATAATGGATTGTACTAATTAAAACTAGAGGTCTCGAGCTCTAGAAATGCAATAATATTAAATACTTTGTAGTAGAACTTTGATGTTTTTGTGATCGTACCCGACTTAATCCAATTAGTTTGAGATCCTTCTACTTAAAAGGAAGTAGATCTAGAATATCCGATGCTCCACACAAAATTAAAATTTTATCTCTATGAGTTTGTATCATTAAGAAGAGTTCATGTGCCAGATTTGATTGGACTTAAATAAATATATACAAATAGACATAAGTTTTTTTTTTGTTCACATGACAATAATTGATTTGTGAATTGGACCAACCGGATATAACTAATTCGACTTAAGTTTTGTTCTTATTAAATTCATTTGATTTTGAATTGCTCCTTTGTTTATTTCTTATATTTATCTAATTTGAGTTTATTAAGGATGTTAAATCAATCACATAATTATGACAAATATGACACCACTATATTCAGTTGATATCTTTAATTAGTGTTTATGTATTAGACTTGTCTTTTATGTGTGTGAATCCTTGTATTAGATTTCTTGTAATCCTTGTTGTTTAATTAATCTCTCTCTCTATTTATTTATTTATATGTGTGTGTATATATTCTTTTTTATTAAAAAAATATGACATAAACTCTCCCAAACATTTATGTATAACATTAGATTATGTATCACTTTATAAGTGAGACAAATTATTGAGAAAAAATTAATAATCATGAGAGATAAAATGGAAAACAATTTATATTTTAAAGGGTAAAGGAGCAAAAATATCATGTCTTTTTCTCCGGGAGCGCCCAAGACCTTATCTTTTTTTGGGAAAAAAATACATATGTGGTTACGTTTTAGAAGAAAAAATACAATTTGACTGTTAAGCTTGACTTTTTTGGCTTACTGGACAATGACGTGGCATGTTCACGTGGCATCCAGCTGGACCAAACACTCCTACGTGCATGTCTATGATGACATGGCATGTTTACGTGGACATGCCACGTCATCGTCCAGTCAGTAAAAAAGTCAAACTTAACGGTCAAATGATATTTTTACTCTTAAAACGTAACCATATGTGTATTTTTGCTCCAAAAATAATAATAATATGGTCTTTGGGCATTCGCAGAAAGAAAGACACGTGTATTTTTGCTCATTTACCCTATTTTAAATCAAAATCCACTTCCAAACTAGATTCCTCATTAGATAATCAAGGCATATGCTCTTGATAAATGGTGGACAAACCTTTCGTGTCTCCCGAAGTTTTTAAATCTATTCTTGCCAAAAACTTTTTAGAAGTTAAGTTGATTCTCTTGATCAGCCGAAAACAATCAATTTTTTTTCTCTTTTTTGTTCTTCTATCACTAAGATGCTCTAATTCACCTTACTCTTTTTTCTTTTTCCAATGATTCATGATATGAGGTGAATGTTTAATCATTATTTTAATAACATTTAGAAACATCTAATCATGTCTCTTGACTTGATTAGGGATTTGTTAAAAGTGCAAACCTAATTTTACATTTAGGCATTTTAAGTAGCTTTAATTAGGATTCTCCCTACTTTTTATATATAAAAATATATTTGATTCTCTTGTCCAATGATAATGAACTAAATTTTTTGGATTAAAAATAAAAACTTTTAAGTAAGGAATTTTCACAATTTTTCTCAGTTTTTTATGTTTTATTTTAGGGAAAATCCAACATAAAGACTATTTAAAAATGATAAAAGATATAGAGGTGTTTCAAATTTCACTATCCCTATGAGATGCTATGTTTTTAAAATTTAAATGGAAGGACAAAAATGCCCTCACTTTTTAAAAAATAAACCACACCCTTTTGGCGGCCACCTCACTGAGCCAGTGGCGGTGGGGAGCTCTGATGGGAATAACTCATCTGATAAATAAAAGTTGTTAAAAATTCTTTAATTAAATTTGTCAATAGCCCAATAGTATAAATTTTTTATTTAGTAAATAAAAGTTGTTAAAACTAAATAAAAAATGATAAATTTTTTAACTAAACTTGTCAATGACTTAATATTGTTAATTTTTTACTTAGTAAAAAAAATTGTTAAAACCTAAAAAAAAAAAACAAACAAAGAGCTAGTGGTGACTTCTGCTACCCAGAGTTTAGTTAAGAATTTCATCATTTAAGTTTTAACAAATTACATGAGAGGTGGTAAAGTGTCGAATCTGATGAGAACTTGAGGGAGGTGCTGTCGGTATTGTGAAAAGAGTGAAGAAATTGGAATGAAAAGGATGTGATTGCTACAGATCATCCATGCAAAAATCATTCCCTTAATGCTTGATTCCTGGTAGTTAATCCACTAGAAAGGAAGGAAACCATTAGATTTGGTCCTTTCGTTTCGTTGTGTGATCGAGCTTTGCTATTGGGTTCTTATTTATTAACTGAAATTTCCAGACTTGGATGCTATTGGGATTCTGCAAGTCGAGTCTGCTTGGGTTCATCATATTCATGTTATTAAGAGTGATGGATTTGATTTCTTGCCTGGCTTCGCAATTTTATCTGCGATCTTGAATGAAATTTTCAGGCATAGCGGACCGGCGAAATATCTCGCATAGTCGAGCTCTCTTAGGGTTCTTGCGTGGCCCTCTCATCTCATCTTCGTCTTTGATTATAATTGATGTGGACAGATGTTTCAGTCTTCACCTAGGCATACTTGCTGCTGTGGTGGAAGTGAAGAAGCTGGACAGCGAGAGGGTCGACGGACGGAGAGGGAGTGAGAAAGAGACGGAGATGGTGGTCGACTATGGTGATAAAGAGGGTGACGATGAATTTGACGGCAATAAGGGAGAGGGGAAATCGACGGAATGATATAGTAAGGGAGGAGGGAGAAAAATTGGCTGTGTTAAAGGTGGGAATGGATTATGGTGGTGAGGATGAGAGCAGAGCCGACGGCGGAGGAGAGAGAGGACAGTGGTGAAGAGAAAATCCCGATGGTGAGAGCGTAGGTTGAGGACGGCGGTGGTATGTGAGGGCATTTTTGTCCTTTCGTTTTAATTTAAAAAAGACATAACATCTTGTAGGGACAGTGAAATTCAAAGTGTCTCTCTATTTTTATCATTTTAAATGGACTTTACGGGGGATTTTTTTTTTATTTAATACCTTAATTATACTACGTGTATTTATTTGTGGATTTGAAAGGAGAGTAAATATTTGGGTCATGGACGTCTCATGAGTCATGTATGTCAGAGTTGAAAAGGGAAGGTATCATGGATCGACATTTTGCCGTGCCACTCATTTTACTTGGTTCTGCTCAATGATGGGGCGCGTCAAATCATTCCCCAACAATATCGCGTAGACACGCGCCCGCTGCGTCACCTCCTGCGTTTCGATCTACCCCTAATGGTGCCATTTTTTTGGTTTGTGTGAAGGGATGAGAAGGGTCAAGGGGGAATGGCTTGGGTCCTCTGCGTCTTGAGGACCTCTACGGTCATCTTCCTGGAACGGCGTCGTTTGGACGTCAAATTGGGGGCTGATGCCCCCCCTTTTTTTTTTCCCCCTTTTTTTAAATAAATTCAGGGTAGTAAAAAGATATTTTAGGATAGGAACTGATACTAAAAAAAAATACTAATGAGTCTTGATCTTAAAAAATTATTTTAGGATGTTGAAAAATATTTCATAAATCTTGTTGATACTAAAAGATCTTCGTGATCTTGTTGGGATACTATTTGGTCTTAAAAATCTTGTGATCTTGAAAAATTATTTTAGGATATATTTTATATATCCTAAAATAATTTTTCAAGATCATAAAGTATTTTTTTAAGTATCGACAAGTATCCTTAGTTAATATCATGAAGATATCTTTTACATCTGCGTCGATTCTAAAATATTTTTTCAACATCCTAAAATAATTTTTCAACATCATGAAGTATTTTTTCAGTACCGGTCAATACCCTGAAGTATCTTTTTACTACCCTGAATTTATTAAAAAAAAGGAAAAAAAAAAAGAAGGAAGAAGAGGGCATCAGCCCCCAATTTGGCGTCCAAACGACGCCGTTCCAGGAAGAGGACGACGAGAGGTCCTCAAGGCGCAGAGGACCCAAGCCGTTCCCGGGTCAAGGGTGCTCTCATTCACTTCTTTTATTTTATTTTTGACTCTCATTACCAAAAGATTATCTCTCCTCCTCGTTAACAAACTAAATAAGGTAACATATTTTCTCTGGTTTTTATTATAAGGCACCAACTAACTTTTCTTACAAACCAATAAAAATAGTTAAAGTCAATAAAATTTTCCTAGAATCTAAGTAATTTTCAATATTACCCCTACTAATTGCACTAAACTTTAATATTATATTAATTATTACTCTCACCCACTAACTTTATTAATTAAGGGCGGGACATAAAAAAATAATCATTACTCATTTGGGAACAAGTAAGTGCTTTATAAAAAGGATTTAAATAAACTTGTTAGTTGGTCTTTTATAATAAGGAAGGATAGAGTACCTCCTTATCTCTCCCCTCTCCTCTAACAAACCAAATAAGATAACATACATTTTTATCCTTCCTCTCCCCCCTCCCCTTCTCTCCCTTCAAAATTACAATGAAGTCCGTGAGACTTTTTCAATGTTTTTCATATGTGAGATAAATGCCCCCCACATGTTCGTGTTGATAAGTCAATGAGCTTGTTTTGACAAATTTATACGCATGTTTTAATAAAAAATTAATGTGCATGTGTTGGCAAGTGAACATATTTTGATAAATCTATGAGCTTGTTTTAACAATATTATGAGTATATTTTGATAAGTTCATGGATTTCCATAGGGGCATTTGTGTCTTTTCACATATGAAAAATATTGCAAAAAAAATCTAACGGGATTTCATTACAATTTTGAGATTTCAAGGGATCTATTTTGTCATATTTTTCCTTGCTTGGGACCTTGGTGCATTTTTTCCAAATAAAACTTTAAAAATACTAAATTGTCCCCATCAAACCTCATACATTTTCCCCCATATTCTATGTTTAATTTGATTTAATAAAAGTAATTATGTACCTCTATATTAATAGAAATGAATAATTAATCTCAACTTCATCTTATCAACAACACAACACCTGGGAAAAAAAAATCAATACAACACAACACTCAAATTATTGTTGTTACAATTAGGAGATGTTTGACCATCAAGGATTGAGTCTAATAGATTTTGACCAAAAAAAGTCTCAAAAAAGGTTAGTTCTTTATAATTTTTAAGCGAATCAATGTTTAAATTTAGAGGGATGTGAACGTACAGTTAATGTCCGACAATATCTTCAATAGAAAAATACTGTGTTTAGCAAAAAAGGAATTTCTTGATGTTTGAAAAATCTCATAATTAATTAAAAGTGATTTTATATTTCAAAATATATTTTTACATATTTATATCATATAGTGTAAGATCATTCTTGATAAGTTATTCAAATCCCCACTTAAAATGTCCTAGTTGAAACATTGATTAGTTGAGTTTTGATCATTTTCTCATTTTTAGTAGATAAAATATATAAATCAAAATAGTAGTTGGGATTTATTCTAAAAATAGAAAAGTAGTAAAGCAGATCACGCGCGAGGAAGGTGGTGAAAAGAGACTGAGGACGAGCTGTATTGCGGAATCCAAAACCCGATCTTGGAGAAGGATTTTCACAGTGAGGACAGAGATAATTAGAGAGAGAGAGAGAGAGAGCGCAGAGTTCCTTCGCCTTCACCGTCCCCACCTTTGAAAACCAATGTAGCTTAAAGAACCAACACATCTGGTCCCGCTTCTGGGTCCCTCTCGCTCTCTCTCTCTCTCTGGTGACTAAAGTGTACTGGTACTAGGCAGCGAGGTGCCCATTCAAAGCAACAACAACAAAAAGAAAATAAAGCAAAAGCTACCCATTACTATCGCCACCAAAAGCCCTGGCTCTTGTTCTCGACTCCCAGAAAGAATTTGCTTTCTTCTTAGAGAAAAGCAAGAGCCAAGTTTCTCTGCTTTCCCCTTTCATTGCTTGTGTTAGATCAACCTTCTGAGCTTGAGAGAGAGAGGGCTGTGTCTGGGAAAATCGAAGCTCTGAGCTCTCTCGAGCTCTTGAAGATCATAGACAGAGAAAAGTGGGGAAGGAAATTAAGACGTGCCACATTGTTTTGAAGCTTGTTCATGCTTGATTTGTGGCTTCATTAGAACGGTGGGTTTATGTATGTTTCGTTTGTCTCTTCGTTTTTTTTGGGGGGGGAGGGGTTGTTCTTCTGGGGCTGCCCTAGATCTTTTTCTGTCTCTTAATTTTTCTTGCAATTTCAGTCTCTTTTGGTTCTGGGTTCACTTGTTCTTTGAATATTCTGGTGTAGGCTTGAGAGTAGGATTTTTCTGTGATGTAAATACTAGGAATGTGATCTATAGGCGCTTGGCATTTTCGACCTTCTGATATATTCTTTATTCCACTTTTGTTCCGTATCTGTCTCTTTGTCTGTTTGTCCATCTCTCATCCTCTCTTTTTCTTTTTCATATTCCGTGGAATTGGGTTTTCTTTCTATAATGAAGATATACTGTTTCTTTTTATAGTTTATTGGGACTGAAGTTATTGATTTGTGATTTGGTACTTGGATGAAGGATGTAGCATCGTGGTCTTCTGAGCTTCATCAAAACGTTGCAAGTTCTCGCTTCTTTCTCAAGGGTTTTGTAATTTTTAGGTGCTCTGAGTAGTGTGTCAATTAGACTTTGATGGTTAAATTTGCCATCAAGCTCCTTTAAGCTCAAGATATTCCTCAATTTCCTTTTTTCTTTCTTTCTCTGGTTGCAAATTATGCTACAAAAGTTAAATTAGGGAGATAACTATAGATCAAAGGCAGAACAAGAGGATTTATTGAGGCCAAAGGAGAAGCAACAACTGACAACTCAAGACACTGTTAGAATACCACTTTGACAAACCAATGAACCCTAGTTAGTATTTATATAGACCACCAGCTTTAAACAAGATGTAAGCTGAGGCTATTCCCTAAAATGGTTTTGTGGATTAACAGATTGATCATCAAATGCAACTAATTTAGGGTTTAGACCGTTTGCGTTATGGTTGATAAAGGATGGGCTTGCTTGCCTGGGAACTCATGCTGCTATTGGCTTTTCTATATGTGCTATTTTCATGTTCATTTAATTAGTGATGGCGTTTGTGTTTTCTGTAGCCCCACTTATGAAAGCAAAGCAAGATGGCGTGATTCTTTGATAGTTTTTTTTTTTGGGCTTTTATGAAGGGATTGAAACTCCTGTTGAATGAATTATAGTTCTGTTTTGCAGGTCTTTTTACCTTGAAGTCTTTGTGTGATGATAAGTGATTTGGAACATGGAGAGGATTTCAGAGCCAAAGACACTTCCTCGATCGTTACCTGTTCTAGTCGAGTTATCAAATCCACACACAACCACAGCAAGGAGAGATGGTCAACTGACAAATTCACAGGATATTTCGGGTATGCGTGGGATTTCAGTAAGAGAAGTCCATCAATTGTCAAAAGCACAGGATAGGTCGATCACTCGACTGGCCTCCATCAGAGAAGTGGCCCAGCTATCAAATGCCCGGCTAGTTTTGATTAGAAATGACATTGGATTTGATGGTCAAGGCTCTCACGAGCCTGTTCACTTTGCCCCTGCAAGAACATGGAAAGGAAAGGCATCTTTGCCAGAATCAGAAGAAATTATATCTGATGGTGATGCATTAAAGGGGAGCTTTGATTTATTTGAGGAAGGAGGCCCGAGTTCATTTGCTGGTGCAAGTCACCCCCCTGAACCGGTTGATATGGATCTCATGAGAACAGTTTATGTGCCAATAAGTCAAAACAAATCTGAGGCTGGAGGCTTAATGAAGAGCTTTTCCGTGAAGGGTTCTTCCCTAGAAGATCTCTCAATTCGTGTTCCACCTAAAAAACCAAGCCCAGCTGTTCTTTCCCCAGCAGAAAGTCTAGTTGAAGAACAAAGTGATATGAGGAACTTGCCCTCTCCAGTTTTGGGTCCTCGGACGTCACATAATACTGATCACTCTCTCCTTCCTCCAGATTCCGATGAGAAAGAATGTGTTTGGGATGCATCTTTGCCTCCAAGCGGAAATGTTAGTCCACTTAGTAGTATTGATAGTACTGGTGTTGTCACAGCAATGAGCATTGCTAATAGTTGTGCAAGTACATACCGGAGCGATGCACTCACTAGTGATGGCATGCTTAGTTTAGATAGGAACTTTGATAGCACTAAGGGGAGTGTGCGGGGTGATTCTCTAGAGAGTACAAAAACTAGTGCTAGTCAAGCGAGTGATAGCAGTGGGTTCAGTGATGACAGCAACTGGAGCAATGTTACTGGCAGCGCTAATAAGCCTCACAAAGGAAATGATCCTCGGTGGAAGGCTATACTCGCCATCCGATCTCGGGATGGGATTCTGGGCATGAGTCATTTTAAGCTTCTCAAAAGACTTGGTTGTGGTGATATAGGTAGTGTATATCTCTCAGAGTTGAGTGCAACTCGGTGTTATTTTGCGATGAAAGTTATGGACAAGGCATCACTAGCAGCCAGAAAGAAGCTGACTAGGGCACAAACTGAAAGGGAGATATTGCAGCTGCTTGACCACCCATTTCTGCCAACTTTGTATACTCATTTTGAGACGGACAGATTTTCCTGTCTGGTGATGGAATACTGTCCTGGAGGTGACCTACACACCTTAAGGCAACGTCAACCTGGGAAACATTTCTCAGAGTATGCTGCTCGGTATGTTCCAAAATTTTCATATTTTTACATTCTGATAAGTACTTGCTCCTTGTCATTCTGTCTTTTGCTGATTTGTCAATAATCTATACATGTGTGCGCCATGTATGTGCAGTCCTTCATCTTTCTAACTTGTTCCATAATCATTAATACCTCTAAATAAATTTATTTATTTATTTCTCTATAAGAGAGTGGTTCAATCTCCGACACCTTAAATTAAATGTATACAATGAACAATATTATGAAAAAGAGGCGCATATATTTCTTTCCTAGACATTTTTTTCTATCCTTATGAGGCCTATATGATTTGAAACTTGCATTTGTCTTGGTTTCATGCCCATAAATTGATTGTCTCCCTCGATCAGTATTCTCTTTGTGATAGTACATGAGATAAAAGGATCAGCTCTATATACAGTTTTTCTGCCTTCGTGTTTGTGAATCCTGTAAGGTTTGGTATCTTGTTCATGTAAATCCCCTTAGGTATTCTCCAAGTTACTATCTGTCAACATGGATATCTTTTCTTTTTATCTGGTCTTGGTTATGAAATCCTTATATTTGATCAGCTTCTGTACTTAATATATTTTCTATTTTTATATATCAACCCTCACTTCTTTCTATGGTATATTATCTGGAGATTTTGTTTGTGGTTTAAGGGTGAGGGAAATCTTACTGGAATGCCTATCTTTGATTGTAGAACATTTACTGCTGCGTACATGATATAAAAAATAACCTTGTTATTTTAGCTTGTGATAAAATTTAATTGTTATCATTTTGTAGTTTCTATGCCGCGGAGGTTCTTTTAGCACTTGAATATCTCCACATGCTTGGAGTAGTGTATCGGGACCTTAAACCTGAAAACGTGCTGGTCCGAGATGATGGTCACATTATGCTTTCGGACTTTGATCTCTCCCTTAGATGTGCTGTTTCACCAACATTAATCAGAATGTCTGATGGTGACCCTAAACGAGGCGGTGGTGCATTTTGTGTTCAGCCTGCTTGTACTGAGCCTTCATCGGTATGCATCCAGCCTGCCTGCTTCATCCCTCGGTTCTTCCCTCAGAAAAACAAGAAATCACAGAAGCCTAAAGCTGACTCAGGGTTATCAGCCAACACGCTTCCTGAGCTTGTGGCCGAGCCCACCTCAGCTCGGTCCATGTCCTTTGTTGGAACCCACGAATACCTTGCTCCAGAAATCATCAAAGGAGAAGGTCATGGCAGTGCAGTGGATTGGTGGACATTTGGGATTTTCCTGCACGAGCTCTTATACGGTAAAACGCCTTTCAAAGGATCAGGGAACCGTGCTACATTGTTCAATGTTGTTGGCCAGCAGCTCAAATTTCCAGAGTCACCGGCCACTAGCTATGCTAGCCGGGATCTGATCCGAGGCTTGCTGGTGAAGGAACCACAGAACCGGCTAGGAGTAAAGAGAGGTGCAACTGAGATCAAGCAGCATCCCTTCTTTGAGGGTGTGAATTGGGCTTTGATTAGGTGCAGCACGCCCCCAGAAGTGCCCAGACCAGTTGAGAGTGAGATGCCCGGGGCCACAAGATTTGGACCGCCGGATACTGTTGGCAACAATAGCAAGAGGATGGTAGGTACTGATATGAAGTCTGGTGGGGGTAAATATCTAGACTTTGAGTTCTTCTAGTATGGGATTTTCATGTCTGGTTTGAATTGTGTAACCAAATATCATCATCAGCTAATTTTACATGAGCTGGCTGTGCATTAGCATGTTACTTCTTCAGGTGGGCATGTCAGAAAAAATTCCAATTTAATTGGAAGGGGAAAAAACAAAAAGATGATGGCTTAAGCTTAGAGTACTGTTGATATGGACGATTTTATAATTTAGTTTTCCCAATACAAAATTTAGTTATTCTCATTGAATCTATTTAATTCCTCTTCTGCCCTTTAAGATCAAATTTTTCCACTTTTCATGCTACTAACTGATTCAGTTAATAGCATTTCTTCCTTACCATTCTCAGTTTTCACAGGTTAGGTTCTCTTACCTATCATACCGTTTCATCAAAGCGTATTAACGCTTTAGCTCAATATGCATCTTCAGGTTTTTCAATGTGATTTTCTTGCTTTGCTCAGAAAAAGAAGAGTGAAGAAAAAGAAGTGGGTTTTATAAATACGACGAGAATTTTTGATTGAAGAATCCAAAAGAACTTTCATCATTGTGTTAATTTTTGTTATTATTGGGGAAAACATAATTTTGGAGTCTGGTTGTAATTGCAACTGACAATGCAGGGTGCAATTTGTTTTTAGCCTTTAATTTTATCAATTAACAGTTTTTTAATGTCCCAAAATCAATCGTGTAGAGCAAAATTGTAAGAAATTGAGTGATACTTTCAGTTAAAAATCAAAGTTGTAATTATTCAGCTTTTTAAGTAGTGCACAATTTGATTGTTGAAGAATACATTTTAGTGTTTAAAATACTCATTAATTATGGAATGGATGAAATACATATATTCCGTGACTGCCAATTCGCAAGTCAGATATGGAATGCTCTGGTTCATCCACGGTATGTTTTGAGATTTTTCTCTTGTTCTATCAAAGAATGGATGACATTGAATCTGTATGAGGAGTTGGGAAGAGAATGTTCAGTGAAATGGAGTCAAATATGGGGGTGGTTATTTGGCTTCTCTGGTCATGGAGGAATAGTTATATCTTCCAGGAAGATTTCCATAAACCAAATGATCCTGCGTGGATTATCAAAAGACCATGGAAACGTTATTGTGAGTTCGGCGAGATTGATCAGGTCACAGTGACTAGCAATGCTCAAACAATTAATAGATGGGAACCCCCTTCTTTAGGATGGGTGAAATTAAATGTAGATGGAGCTGTGGCATCTGGACAAGGAGAAGCTAGCTGTGGATGTGGTCAGAGATTGTAGAGGATTATGGATCTCAGGATTCACACAATTACTGGGAAATTGCGATGCCTATGCTGCAGAAGAGTGGGCACTGCTATTGGGACTCAGGCTAGTTTGGGAAGAAGGATATAAGAGGGTTATTGTGGAATCAGATGTGAAGACTTTGGTGGATAATTTAATGCTGGAGAAGAACATTCCAAATTGTAGCTTGGTGTTCATACAGATCAAACAAATGCTCCTCAGGAATTCGGATGTGCAGATGAACCATATCTCTCGTACAAATAATACAATGGCTGATGCACTAGCCAAGGAAGGCCTATCTGGCTCTGCAATTATGAGTTTGTGTCCGGATAAATTTAGGACCTTGTTCATGAATGATTGTAGGGTTAACTGGATCCCTCTTTTGTTTATTAATATATAAATTCGTTTACTAATATATAAAAGCTGATGTCTCAAAAAAAAAAAAAAAAAAAAAAAAAGAACTCATTAGTTATCATTGTATGAATTTTATCTATACTTTATTTTCATATATTTTAAAATTTGTATTAAATGATTTTAATTTTTAGGGATAATTAATCTACAAGTCCTTATAATTTCAACCAATTTTTAATTAGGTCATATAGTTTTTTTTTTTATCAGGTCCTTATATTTTTACTTGTTTTTAATAAGGTCGTTATAGTTTTTGGATCCCCCTTTTGATTATGGTTTCAAATGTTTTTAAACGTTTTTAATTTTTGGATTTTAATTTATTAATTTAATTGAGAGTTAAAAAATGAATAATATTAAAATGTAATTTGCTAATAATAAATTTAAATTTATAGTTAAATAGTTCAAAAAATAATTAATATAATTAATTCATAATTTATTACCTATAATTGTATACTATTTTTAGAATAATTTCCTACCATAATCATAAAAATAAATAAAAAAAATTAAAAAATTAAAATATATAAATATATTTTTAATTTAAATAATGAAGAATATCAAAATAATTCATAAAAAATAATTTTGAAAAATATCATGATACTCTATTATTTATAGAATATTTGTGTTAACAAAATAATATTTAATAATATTATACATAATATTATATTTTTATTTATTTATATAAGAATATTATAATTGATTTAATAAAAATAATAAAAAGTATATGGACCTAATTAAAAATCATGTGAAACTATAAGGACTTTATAAAAAGGAAAAAAAAAAAAACTAGAAAGACCTAATAAAAAATAAGTGAAAGTATAAGGATCTGATAAAAAAGAAAAAAAAAAAACTATAGGGACCTAATTAAAAAATGGTTGAAACCGTTAGGACTTACAGATTAATTATCCTAATTTTTAACTGTTATCTTGACTCATAACTCATAAGTTTGTCATGTAATAAAAGGATGGGAGTTGATTTTGCGCAAAATTGAGCCAAACTAATTTGTTTGAAAAAAGATGAGATCTCATTATTTTAGCTAATTAACTAAATTGATTATAATAGAATGAGTTTTGTTTGCTTTCAATAAATAAGATCTTCCGGATTGAAGGGCATTCCGCATTTTCATCCTCAAACTATTTTTTCATGGGTATCCATATCATTAAGTGGTGCAAAACATTCTAAGATGTAGCAATTGAAAATGTATATATGGTTCTTATTTCTGTTGTAAAAAAATGTTTATGATAAGTTCATAATATGGAAAAAGGGCAATTTTTTGATTATTTTGAGAGGTTATTCTGAATAATTTCTGAAATTCATTTAAAAAAGAGAGAATAGTTTCTGAAAATAATTAAATGCATAAGAGAGAAAATCATTAAAAATATGGAGATGCACAACATAATTTTTTCTTAAGAAACATAATAGAAATGAGCATACATAAAAATATCATAAGAAAGATGTATGTATTTGCATATCATTTACCACATATTTTTAGTCATCTTCGTTCCTTCCAACGAAACTCACTTTTTTCCCTCCCCTGCCCTCACTTATCCTCAAAAAAACTCCAACCAAACAAAAGACTTGACTTCTTTCATTTTCTTTTTTCTTCCATTATCGTTCTTTTCTCCTTTTTGACCATTGGATTAAAATCTAATGGGCTAAATTTAATATTTTCTTCTAATCATTCTCTCCATTGTAAAAATATTTTTATAAAATATTAAATATAGATCATTATATTTTGATCCAATGGTCATGAAGGGGAAAAAGGACAGCATAGAACGGGAAAAGAAAAGGAGAGAAACTAAGTCACCAAATGAAGCCTTGGAGGTGAGAAAGACGAGTTGCAACTTAAGACTAGATAGGAGCACAGAGGCAAGATACGATTTGGGGTAAGGGCGATTGGGCCAGCAAGGGAGCTAGGGGTGTTCATGGACAGAATTGGATAGGGTATGATGACCAGCTTCGACGCGGCAAAAAAAGATAAGCAAGCGGCATTTCTTTGCCCGATGTCCGGCCCTACTTGATAAAAGCCTGAGTAATTTCGGGCTGGGCTGGGTGAGTTTCCATACCCGAAAATTATTCAAAAACTGAAAAATAAAGAAGCATCTAAAAAATATAGAGAGAGTGAAGACAGGAGCAAGAGTACGACTAACTCTAGTATTGTAACCTTCGAACTTGGAATCTTTCCATGGAGGCTTTTCAATCACGTCAGCAACATGTATGATGTTACACTCAAACCTCGCTTGCTTCATATATACCCTTATTAAATATCACCTTCCTGATAAGAGGCATCCCTTTTTGAATCCCTCCGAGCTTTCTCGCGTTGTTTCCATGATCAGAACTCACCATCTCCTTACTGAAGCCTTCATCGATGACATGGACCAAAAGCAAATTGGGCGATGGAAATCTCCTGTTGATACATCATACATGGGTTGACTGCATTTTGACTCTCACATCTAGAGACATGGTAAATATGATTTTTCAGTGGTTGCACTTTGTTTTGAATGAATTGGCTCATTTTTCATATCAGCAAAAGCCATGAGTTTTAGACTGAGTTATTGGTCGCATGGTTGGATTTTTTATATTCTTCACTGCCTCTTCACCCATACAATAGTTATGCTTGAGTTATAATTGAGTTTTGTTCAGTATGGGATGTTGGGAAGTACATTTATGTGAATTTTATGGTTGTATTTCTATGTCGTAGCCAGATAAATGTTGGGCAGGAATCTTTTTGCTGGGGTTTACTTGTCAACAGTGCAGCTCTTCTCGTTTCCTAGATTCCTACCCTGAGTGGTTTGAGAAGTTGCTACAAGTTTTACAGGTATCCATATCAAGCTGTTCTTGCATGCATATGGCCTCTATGCTTGCAAGCTTTCTTGAACTTCTATTTTCTCTTCGAATTTTAACTCTGGATTTGCTTTTGATTGGAAACTATATATGTATACTTGTCTCTCCTAAGCAAGAACAGAGAAAATTCTGCACAATCCTTTTAAAAACCCCCTGCGACCCTTAAGAAGATAGTAACGTGAGATACAAGAAAGGCAGTTTTGAACTATGGATCCATGATCTCCGAAAAAAATAGGAAACGTTTATACACTTGGTGATCTCTTTCACTAGATGATCCCTAAAAGTGCCATTCATTTATCAATCTGTTGTCTTCACTTTATTTATCTAGTATTTGACTATTGTATATGTGAAACTTGTGTGGTTGTACTCCCTATTTGCATTTTTTCCCAGTGTATGTATGTGCTCAAATACATATCTCACTTGTCTCCATGCATGGTTGAGGGTCTGGATTTAAATTGTGTCATACTTGATTTATTTATTTGAAGATAATCAGATGAGAGAATAATTTTTGTTGTATTATTCAGATGAGAGGGTGATTACATTTATATACAAGAGAGAATCATATTTATCAATGAGATCTAGATTTAAAATTTGAAGATAATATCCTAATTATTATGTCCTATAATCTATAGATTTAATTGATCCCGATTCCTAATAATATATTCTAATAATATGTGAGATTCTACATTATTTTTTGTTGTTGTTGTTGCATACCTATGTGTGTCATCTTCCTTGCTGCATATTTAAAGTCACCAGCAAGTTCTCATTTCGTGAGGGCTTCTGTTGCTTCGATTTCTGATTTGTTTTCAAGGTTAGATCTTTCTTTTAACTCAATTTTTTTCCTTATTCATCAGTGTACAATTATAGACATGTCCTGTAAAATACTCATCTTTGGTATTGATTGACAAAATTCCTAGAAATGTTTTCGTGATAGATTAGTATATATAAAGATATGCAATGAGTAGAATGTCTCACTCACATCTTATCTACTCATCTCTGCATATGCATAAAATCATATATACTCCACAAAAGTCAAAACATGCTTTTTACTTTTATACATCTTTCACTTGGGGAAATCAATTAAAAATGATCTATCTTGAGTCGATTAGCTGGATCCTGTGCCTCATACTCTGTTCTAATTTAGGCTGAGTGGGTTTCCTAATGTTAAGAAAAAATGGGTCTTCCTTTGCTGCAAAAGTTGTTCAACCAGTTCTGAGGCTCTTGAATGATGACAACTCAGACGTTATATCGGTAAGTAGTACTAGCATAACTTGAAGACTATGATTATGTTTTCTCTTCTAACTAATTAAAAATATACTCCCTCCGGTCCTAATTATAGGAGCACTTTTGTAGTGCAAATTACACTACAAAAGTGCTCCTATAATTAGAACCGGAGGTAGTATCAAGTAAAATGGATGAAGGTACCTATTTTGTTGTGTTGGAAAAATTTCTTTTGGTAGGACTTAAAGAAATAGAAAAATTCTGGGATCATGTAGTGAGAATTGGGAGAAACAGTTGTTTTGAAGTGAATTTGTGTTGATATTTCAGTTTGACAGAATTATAGCTAAGGCCCAATATAGAAAATGAACAATTTGTTGCGATTGATTCAATGTAAGAAACCATTTGTTTCACAACAAAAGGCCAAAAGAATATGCTCAATTTTCTCAGGTAGTTTTCTTGTGCCAGGAATTTTTTTTTTTTTTTTGGTAAAAATAATGTCTGCAGAATATCTCTACTTTTGCTCCCCCCGCCCGGGGGGTCACTTTGTCTCTCGTGCAAATAAATAAATGGGAAGTGGTGAAGGTGAAAATGTCTTTCCGTTAAAACGTAGTGTTTGGAAGACCTAAAGTTTATCATGAATCCCTTTTCTGCTAAATGCTGCACACAGTTGACCTGACAATATTATTTTTCTTGGCAAGCTTTTCACCTTAGGTTATGCCTGTCATTTATTGTATTCCTGTTTTGTTTGCTTTACGGAGATTCAGTTGTTATCTGAATTGTGGTGCATGCAGGAAGGTGCACTTCGTTTGTTATGTAAAATAATGACTTCGTTCCCATTTTCTGTTGAACGTAATTATGATAGAGTAAGCTTCTTTTCTCTCTGTTGTAATGTTCTCTGAATTCATGTTTCAAAAGGAGATGCAGAAAGCTGGTTTGTGTTGATGCAGAAAATTTTGGTTATGATAAATGATCAATTGAATCATTCCTTTCAAGGTCTAGAAGAAGGTATATGTCACTATTGTTTGTTTTATTGGTGCCAGTTAATGACAGTAGTTGACTACTTTGCTCTTAATATTGCAGAAACCAAGCGCTACGAATTTGTTAAATTATTGGTTCAACCTGGAAAAGATCCTCCTGCGGCTTTGGCAGGCTATGTAAGGCTATGTATCTGCTGAGAAAGCAAGTTACAAAGCAAAAAAAAGGTCTGAGCAGTCATCAATCTCTATTGTCTCTACACTTCTGCATTGTTCTTGCACAATGCTTACAAATTTGTATACCTTTAAGGTACTATTTAGTTCTTTCAAGAGAAGGAATGAGGGTCCAATTTATTTCACTACAAATTTTTTGATTTAGAAGAATGGTGGAAATTAATGTGATTTTCCAGGTAAATGTTCCCGTTAGTATGTGTTATTGGCCCTCGTTGACAGAGTACTCATGATGAATGGCCCTTTGTGACTGCCAAGCAGCAAGAGGATATTTGCTCTGAACTTCCTGTTTTGCACTCATATAGCCTGGAATTGTTCACTGCTGTTGTGAAGGGTGTGGGCAGGTATGCCTGCTTAATACCTTTCTATAGTAGAACCATGATAAGAAAAGGATGAAATGTTTTATTGGTAGTGCAACTTATCATATAAATGAAATGTTGAACTTTCTAGAACCTTAAAAGTCTCAATGTGTCAAAAGTCATTCATTTTTGTTTTTGTTTTTTAGGCAAGATCTTGCTGCTTCAATTTCTGACAAGTATATTGGTTTTTTTGGTTCTTTTTTTTAATCCATTTGTCATCTTTCACTCTACACCATGTAGGACTTGTATGTGGTTGATTTCCTCATTTATTTTTTTTGTTTTTTATTTCTTGCAAAACTGCAGAATTCTTCTTATTGTGTATATGTTTGGTCAACTGTTACCACATGCGGCCTTTACCGCACGAATGATTACAGTGTACTTCAAGACATGTGCATGGCCAGAATTAAGAATCAAAGTCTATTCTATCACAAAAATTCTCTATATTTATAATTTTAGATATTGTTTATTTTATTTAGGAATTAATTATTATTTAATTAACTGAGTCTTTTATTATTATTATTATTATTATTATTATTATTATTATTATTTTAGGAAATCAGAAAATAAGTAGAATATCCCACTAGATAGATTTAGTTGCTATCATCTAGTATTATTAGTTATTTGAATTTCATATTTGGATATATTTGGATTTTGTATTTATATTTTTGATAGAGTCTTTCTCTTTGTAAATTATTATAAATAGGCATAGTGCCTTATCAATAAGAGCATGAAATATTTCATATAGTAAATTGGTACGGGAGATTCCCCTTTGGCTTTAATAATCCAATGAGTTACAGATTTTGGCTAATATTTCTATTAAGGATTTGGGTTGTTCTTATAGAGCTAGAGAGATACTTGGTTATTCTATGATGAAACAAAGGCTATTCTTAAAGAGGAGCTAGCGAGATGCTTGCTTCCTCTTTAGGTCAAAGTAATTTTATAGCTTACTATCATCTTTAATTTTCTCAACTTAGATTCTCATGTAACCTTTTCATCAGCTTACCCTAATCCGTACCTTATAAAAGGCGCTTTTTATGTAACAACTCACCCCGGACTGACAACCATGACCAGTGGTGCCAGCCTAGCAACGACCACGATTGGTGTCGGCCCCCACTAGGGCAGGTATTATCCTCTCACCCGGCCTAGCAACAACCACGACCGGTATCTGCTCTCATTAGGGCAGGTATTATCCTCTCCTTTAGAGGATTTGTCCCTTGGCAACAACTAAGAGCGCTTTCTCAAGGACTCGAAGTTACGACCTGAGGAATAAGTACATGACTTAAGAGTCACTTGGTAACCAAGTGCAAACCCAAATTTGTTGTTTGAATTATTCTAGGAAAAATAAACGTCTTAGGATGAATTAGGAATTATTTATTATTTGTTTTGAGTAGTTGAAAAATAAGTGGAATACCCACAATATTAAGGATTAGTTGCTAGATTCAAGGGTTATTACCTATTTGAATTTCGTATTTGAATTAGAGTCTCTCTCTGTAAGCTACGTCTATTTATTGGCTTTTCTTCCATTAAATAAAGCATAAAAAATTAAGAGAGTAAAATTGATATCAGAGATTCTCTTGGGCTGTTCTTAATAGAGTTAGTGAGAGGAGAATCTCTGATATCAGTTTGAATATTCGATGCATGCTTTATTCAATGGGCGAAAAGCCAATAAATAAACATAGGTTACAGAGAGAGACTCTAATTCAAATACGAAATTCAAATAGGTAACAACCCGTGAATCTAGCAACTAATCCCTAATATTGTGGATATTCTACTTGTTTCTCAACTACTCAAAACAAATAATAAATAATTCCTAATTCATCCTATGATGTTTATTTTTCCTTGAATAATTCAAACCATGAATTTGGGTTTCCACTTGGTTACTAAGTGACTCTTAAGTCATGTACTTATGCCTTAGGTTATGGCTTCGAGTCCAAGGGAAAAATCCTCTAGAGGAGAGGACAATACCTACCCTAGTGGGGGCCAACACCGGTCGTGGTCGTTGTTAGGCCAGCACCACGGTCGTGGTTGTTGTCAGTCGGGGGTGAGTCGTTACATAAAAAAGGTGCCTTTTTTATAAGGTATGGATTAGAGTAAGTTGATGAGAAGGTTATATGAGAATCTAAGTTGAGAGAAATAAAAATGATAGTAAGCTATAAAATTACTCTGACCTAAAGAGGAAGCAAGTATCTCGCTAGTTCTTTAAGAACAACATCTGTTTCATAGAATAAGTAAATATCTCGCTAGCTCTATAAGAATAGCCCAAATCCTTAATAAAAAGATGAGCCAGAATCTGTAACTCACCAGACTATTAAAGCCAAAGGGGAATCTCCCGTACCAATTTACTCTATGAAATATTCCATGCTCTTATTGATGAGGCACTCTGCCTATTTATAATAATTTATAGAGAGAAAGACTCTATAAAAAATATAAATATGAAATTCAAAATATATCTAAATATGAAATTCAGATAACTAATAATCCTAGATGCTAGCAACTAAATCTATCTAGTGGGAATGAGATATTCCACTTATTTCCTGATTTCCCAAAAAAAAAAAACAGAATCAGTTAATTAAATAATAATTAATTCCTAAACAAAATAAATTATATTTATAAATATTTATTTCTAAAATCTCTACATTTCCACAACTTTTTATTATCTCATGCTAATCCGGTACTTAACCAAATTTATGGTTTGAATTATTTTAGGAAAAACAAACGTCTTAGGATGAATTAGGAATTATTTATTATTTGCTTTGAGTAATTGAGAAATAAGTGCAATACCTACAATATTAGGGATTAGTTGCTAGATTCAAGAGTTGTTACCTATTTGAATTTTGTATTTGAATTAGAGTATCTCTCTGTAAGTTACCTCTATTTATTGGCTTTTCTCCTATTAAATAAAGCATCGAATATTAAGAGAGTAAAATTGATATCGGAGATTCTCCTAGGCAGTTCTTAATAGAGTTAGTGAGATACTTACTTACTCTATTAAAACGGCCCAGGAGAATCTCTGATATCCATTTTACTCTTTAAATATTCAATGCATACTTTATCCAATGGGTGAAAAGCCAATAAATAAATGTAGCTTACAGAGATAAACTCTAATTCAAATACGAATTTCAAATAGGTTACAACCCTTGAATCTAGCAACTAATCCCTAATATTGTGGATATTCCACTTATTTCTCAACTATTCAAAACCGATACTCAAAACAAATAATAAACAATTCCTACTCATCCTAAAACGTTTTTTTTTTCTAGAATAATTCAAACCATAAATTTGTGTTTCTACTTGGTTATCAAGTGACTCTTAAGTCATGTACTTATGTCTCATGTCGTGGCCTTCAGTCCTTGGGGAGGCACTATTGCTTGTTGCCAAGGGACAAATTCTCTAAAGGAGAGGACAATACCTGCCCTAGTGGGGGCCGACACCGGTCGTGGTCGTTCCTAGGCTGGCAACACCAGTCGTGGTTGTTGTCAGTCGGGGGTGAGTCGTTACATAAAAAGGAGCCTTTTGATAAGGTACTGATTAGGGTAAGCTGATGAGAAGGTTATATAAGAATCTAAGTTAAGAAAAATAAAGATGATAGTAAGCTATAAAATTACTCTAACCTAAAGAGGAAGCAAGTATCTTGCTAGCTCTTTAATAACAGCCTCTGTTTCATAGAATAAGCAAGTATCTCACTAGCTCTATAAGAACAGTCCAAATCCTTAATAAAAAAACAAGCCAGAATCTATAACTTTAGGACCCCATATCTTGCACAAATCAGGCTCATCGGTCTATAAAGGATTTGGCTAGCGCACAAATCAGGCCATCTTGGTGAATCTGCCATGCAACTTCAGGACCCCATATCTTGCACAAGCATTTCTCAAGCTGAAGCTTCTGGTGGATTTGTAGTTGTTGAGCCAGTTTCTGAGAAGATTGTTTAAGAAAGTACCGTGCCTCGTGTAACATCCCATTTTCAAAAGCAATATATTTTTTTTTCATCAGAGTAGAGCATTGGAGCGATTGAGTAACTGATACATATATTTCAAATGCCGTAAGTCTGGCTGATTACAATAACAAGACATTGTTTTCGGACGTCTAACGTCGGTGTAACTACAAAAAACATAAGAAGTCTTGTAGGGTCTTTATGCGGCACGCTTTGCCTTTCTCCTCGGTCCTCCCGAACCCGACGCTATGTTAAGAGCTGAGGTCCAATGCACCGGACCCGGTAGCGGTTAACCTCATGTTTACATACATCATATAAGTACTACGAGATATTCATGGAATTTTGACGACACTTACTACGTTCAAAGTAGGGTATACATAATCAGATATATATGGCAATAACAATACGATCGGATGTAAGGTTAAGGCACAAGGAGAAATGTACATGATCAGATATGCACGGCAATAACAATACGATCGGATGTAAGGTTAAGGCACAACGGACATTGGACATAATCGAATATGGACGGCAATAACAATACGATCAGATGTAAGGTTAAGACACAACATAGAAAATACAGCATGACGGAGGAAAATACATATATGCATACAATAACCATTAGAGTTAGTGTTACAGTACGCGAACGTACCTTCGTTGACGAAAAACGGTACTTTTACGGAAAACGGTAAATTTCCGATAGCGGGAAAAACAGCGGTGTGACGGCGGCACAACAGCGGCTCGACAGCGGTTCGATTATAACAGATATCCTATAAGGATAATATTTAACAACTTTTAGCAGCATAACAGGCATTTTAGGTACAAATTACCATTTTGCCCCTGAACCCCTAATCGGCGGAATTTCGCCAGAGCTTCGCATTTTTCGCTCTATCTCTCCGAATTTTGACGGATCTTTTCCCTCATCATATTTTCGAAATATATATCATATTTACCCCTAAATATGATATCTAGACTATCTTGAAAATTTAAAGATAAATCTAGCATTCCTACTATATCTACCGAAAGAACTACCGAAACTTAAGACTAAGGACCGAAGAACTTACCCAGATTTTGCTCAGACTTTCTCCAAAGCTTCTCTCTCTAACTTCTCTCTAAGAGGCAGATTCTTGGTGTGAAAAATGAAGAAGAGGAGCTTGGTATTTATAGAAGAGACGGATGGCAGAACGGTAAATAATTCGAACTTGGTCTTGACGAATATGGGAATAGTAGGATCGCATTTTTGATGACAAAACACTCTTGGCCCTCCATTTCTTGTGCAGACCTCCCCTCCCCAATAGTCAACAAAATGATGTCATCTTGATGGTGACATCCGGCCCGTCTGGCATCGATAAAGTTTCGTCAGGTGTCCGAAACGCGTAATCTTGACGAATCGCGAAATGCCTTGTGACGAGTTTCGAAGTTTCTTTCTTTCTCATTAGGAATATCTAGTTTAATGAAATTTATGATCCCATTAAGGGTATTCCGTTATCTCGTGAAGATTTTAGGACAGACGTCTTGATTACGGAATTGAATTCCGGAAGCGTCGCGTCTAGGCAAAAATCCCTTTGGTTTGTAATATGATCGACCTAAGTCACTAGATTCCTAATTCACGGCAACTACTTGTTTCGCATTATTGACTCTAAATCCTCTATCTTCATTTTCTCTCCTACCCGTGTCTTAAATACCATATTGGTTCCGTAACCGACTTACACGAGACCGCTCAATCCGAGATAAAATTTCTTGGTTCATAAAAAGTCCAGTGATAAAAGACTAAATTTCTATATCTTAAGGTAGAATTTTATTTGTATATGTTCTCATATCTCGTATTTGGCTCTTTACCGATTATATTATTATTTTATTCAAAATATCTAGATATTTATTTATTTTTCTTTTATTTTTTTATTTATTTTTCTAAGCATAAAATATTTTATTAATATTTTATTATTTATTTAATTATTAATTTCGAATTTCTCCCTTAAATTAATTATTCACTAATTAATTTACTTATATCTTAATCTAAACAATTAGCCACTAATTACTTAATTAGCCACTTACTAATTGTTGATAATTTTCATAATTAGGATAAATTATTATCTCACAACTATTGACCGACATTGGTATTTTATGTCCCATGTAAAATATTAAAAATCATGGGGCCATAAAGTGCTTTTAATATTATTATATTTATGCTTCTCTATTTTTCAAGGAAATAATCCCAAAAATTCCTAAAATTAGAGACAACATACTTTCTAATTTTTTATAAATATTTTACTACCTCTTGGGATTTATCATAATATTTTTAGGCCATTTAATACCCTAAAAATACATTTTAGCTCTTTATCTCTCCTAATTTACATAGTAATTACCTTAGAAAATAAGATAATTATTTCTTATTATTTGAAACCACATATTCACCTATTTGCAATAGGTATTATTTATCGAAATATAATATTAGGATAAATAATTATCAAGTATTACACCTCGTACAGGCAATCAAATGGGATCAAGCCAAGAAGCCTCCATCAGCAAAGACAGAGAATCAGCTTTTTACCTAAGCAACAAAATGCCAGTGACCTCAGATTTAAACATGGATCAGGGATTTGCGCCAAAATTGGATCAAGATGATTCATCTGATGATGATTTACCCGATATTGTGGATGCAGACCCAGATTCTGATTCCAGCTCGTGAAATCTGTCAGTGATCCAAAGTTTCATGAGGAAGATGTAGGGCCTGTTTGGCATGAAGGATTTGGAGGGAGGGGAAATTTTTGAGTTGGATTTAAAAAAATTGGAGAAATGAGGTTAATTTTTTTTTTAAATTATTCTTTCTTTCTCTTTTATTTTACATCTCTTTATTAAAATTTTATAACTCCACTTCTCTAATTTATTTTAAACCCTACTCAAAATTTTCCCTCCACTCACTTACCATCCCCTCCCCTTATATCAAACAGCCCCTTAGAGTCACTCTTTTTTCTTCGCCCTTATGCTTAAACAAGCATGGTTCTAAATTTCTCTAAAAAGGAAGGATTGAGGGAAATATGTTATAAATTCACCAGAGCCTGAGTTACATAGCTTAGTTGACAGTAAACTTCTACCAGGCAGTGCAAAGTATTTGAGATATAGTTAAAAGGTGCAGTTAATATTCCAATAAGTTGCGTAGAAACTGTAAGAATTTTGGATCACTATTAGGACATGGTTGGTTCTAAATATATTAATGCGGACTTGTTTTGTTTTGTGTAAGTACATTTACTGTTAAAACTAATAGATGTAGTGGAGACACACAGTTTATTGTGTTTTTGCTAATGGTTCAGGTTCATTATTCACTCTCTCCCTTATTCTTTTGGACTAATTTTTCCGTTCTATTTAAAACATTCACTCTTGTGAGAAAGTATAATGGAAACGAGTATGGCTAAAGAACCGGCCTTTTTTAAAAAAAGTTTTCTGGCCCAAAATATAAGTTGTTTTATAAGAGTTTGAAGTATTAATTTTCTTACTTAAAAAAACTTTGTCAATTTCAGAAAAAGGATTAAGATGAGGTAAAAGAAATCAAAGGATTGAGTAGTTTTTTATTAAATGGTAGATAGAACTATTTTACCTTCGATAGATTTTTTTCCCCCAATGAATGGTAGCTGGTATTTTAATTTTAATTTGATATATTTAATGTGCCTTGGATTATATTTCATATTTTTTGTCATTATTTTTAATTAAATTCACACTAACTGATAATCTGTATTCCAAAGAAGTGAATCAGAGAAGGGAAACTGAGGAATAAACAAAAGGTTGCATTAACTAAAAATAGAGTTACTCTTGACTGTCTTCACACAGGCCAGAGCATAACTTATAGAACTCCCTCTTGTTGGTGCTTTAGAGTTTCCCACTCATTCTGTCACAGAACGGGAGGCATCTGGGCAGCAACCTTACCCTGTAAGCGGAGAAGCTGTTTCCAGGATTTAAACCTGTGACCTCCAGGTTACAAGATAACAACTTTACTGCTACGCCAAAGCCCACAGAACAGGAAAGGAAAATAAAACAAAAAGGATCTGTTTTGTTACAAATAAGAGAAAAACTAAGCAATACACCCAGATATGTTCTATACAACCAAACTAATTTGGCTATATGTTGTGGTGAAACTAACTAGTAGGTCAGAGATAACCTTTTAACTGATCCCAACCCACAACCTTGACTGTCACATGCCCAGAGAATTGAGATATTCTGTGCGTTGGAGTATACGTACTCTGGTGCTTTATGAGGTTAATTACTGTCTTTAGGAAAACCGAAATCCCCAAAAAGACCCTGCATCATGAAGGGAAGGCAAAAGTTAAATGCTGAGCTAGATATATCTGATATCTCTCTATACTACCCCATTGCAGTAATATCTGGGAATTGCAACAGATCCAATCCTGTCAGCAATGATTCATGAATGGTTTCTAAATGCATCCAAAAAAAAAACAGAATTCAATATCTGAAAATTTTCAGTATGCCCAATCCATAAAAAGTGGGTTGACCAACAAATCATGGGTGAGTATATCAGCATATCAAGCAGATTTTCTGATATACTTGGGTGTCCTCTCATAGTTATTTCTCAAGAGAATTCAATCTCTCCATGTTCTACATAAACATACGGACACTTGTGTTATAGAAACATGGAAGCAGATTCACTCAATCCTTTCTCTTTTTCTTCTCAAAATCTCATCTCTACCTTTAGATCAAAATATGAATGGTTAACATTCAATATTTTCTAAAACTATTATTATAGTATTTATAAATTAAATTTTTTTTCCTAATTTTGTTTGTATTGCTGTTATGAATTGTATAGATCAAGTTTTAACAATTTAAATTCATTTATTTATGTTTAAAATATTAAATCTGAACTATCTTTTTTTTTTTAAAGAAAAATATGAGGATGAAAATGAGATTCTGAGAAGAAAAGGATAAAAAGAATTCGGAGAGAACCCAAATCCATAAAAATATAACAAGTAATTGTATATCTGTTGTTTCTGTTAGGCTGTTATTAGCTTACTAGCCATTGGGGGTAGGTGAGGATCGTAGGCTATAAATAGGGACAATCAATTGTATTTTGAGGTGTGTGTATTGTGATGACCATAACGGATAGAATCCTATTTTCTAATTCTCTCTTCCTCTTCTCTCCTCCCCCCCCCCCTCCCTCCCTCCCTCCCTCCCTCCCTCCTCTGGTTCCAATACCATAACAAAATGCTTCAGCCAAAATAATATAGTCTAAACAACTTTATTCCTGGCATCAATTATCACAGCAGTTGGAGAGCTTGGGGTAAATACAGGATGTTTTATGCAAACCATAACTCATTAAATTAGTCATGGGTTGATTTTAATGAAATGCTATCTATCCTTAATGAGAGGTTTTCCCCAAAATGGTGCGCTCCCTTTAGTCCTAAATATATGATCCAGTTGACTTTTTTGAAGAGATTAAATAAGCTAATTAAATTACTATAAAATATTTATATTTATCGTTTTTCCTCTAAACTAATCTGTCTAACTTATAAACTAAGATATAGTTTAATCATACACAACATATGATATAATTAAGTAACTTTTTTAGCTTCCTTAATCTCTTAAAAAAAATCAACTCGATTTTATATTTAGGATCGGAATTACTTACCATGTTATGACATAACATGGATAGGGAATTACTTACCATGGCGTCATTGATTGCATAAGTCACACAATAATGCTCCTGGAAATCAATAGTGAACAAAACTTGAGATGCTACTGATTGAGATATAACAATAATAGATAACTCATCCATAATGATGACAAGCAAATTGGTAGGAGACTGGTGAAAAATTAGACACGGTCACAAACACAATTTTCAGGAAATATTTTCATAAAGACCAAGAAAAATTATGTTTTCTCTTTTCAATGAAAACCAAATAGGCTCTTAGGGTGTGTTTGGTTACTACTAAAAGTTGAAAATTTGTTCGTCTTCGTTTAAAATCAAATTAACGTGGATAGCCATGAATGTAATAACTTAAGTTTGACAATCAATAACTGAGACTATTTTGACTTATCTTTAATAATAATTTGAGGCTATATAGCAAAAATGCCAACACTCACTTTGTTGACACTATATGAACATCTTTCCACAGTTTTCAAACTAATTTAGAAAAATTGACTAAAGCTTTACAAAACATAAGTTTAGATTTTTAGTGATGTTTTCACAATCAATGAGAAAATAAGAAAACCAAGCAGGCTCCAAGTTTTTCCATTTTGTTTTTTTGGAGCCATTGAACAGCAGTTGCTAGCATATCCGGAGATCAGGGTTCCACTCAGCGTGAAGGAAAATTTTCTCCAACGTAAACTCACCACTGAAAGACCAGTAAATTATAAGCAAACAAAATCCGGGCATTTTTGGGGTTACCTGCATCATATGCCACTCTTCAAATTCATCAAATAGTTCCAGCCGTTCAATCCTATCAATAAAGTGTCGTTAATGACTCAATTAATTTAATTAGTATTTTGCATAACGATATAGGCTTCCATCCCTAAAGAGGAAAAAAGTATAGAAAATTGGAGAATCATGGACAGACCACATTGTGAGTACGTAAAACAAATTACATTAAAACAGAAATGAAAGAGTTCCTTCACATCACAATTACATATTAGTTTAGCTGGGTATAGTGCCTAATATTGACTAAAATCTTGATGGGATATAAAATAGGGAAAGATGCTTGACAAAGAGGAAGGCAAGGATTTTCCTTTAATGGAGTCATCAAGAAAAGCAACTACTTTAGATGCTTGCTCTGACAGAGCAAAGAAGGGCAGCTTCCCTAACCACCTCTAGCAATTTGGATAAGAAAAATAATAACTTCATTGCTTCATCACAATAAAGCATGAAACAGAAATATCATAGAATCTATAGCCCAAAACCCATTAACTAAATTTTTTTGTCAAGCATAAGAAATAACTTTCTTATTTGCATAAAAGGACAATCCCCAAGGTTAACACTGTAGCAAGCAACTGATATAATTTCATTTTTTGAGGATATGTCCAATGTATCAACTATTACACAATGAGTAACACATCACCAAAGAAGTTACGAGGACGAATTTGTAAATTTGTAATTTGAAATGCAAAACAATCCATCATTTATTGAGCAAAATACCTGCGCCTTTCATGAGCATCAATGAAGTCACTGTACACTCTAAGCATATCCCATGCAACAGCCCTCTGAAAAATACACAGACAAAATTACCAATTCCTGTAGAATAACTGAATTAACTATATAAAATGGAAAATTACTGTAAACATGGAAATATAAATGGGATAATTACACAGACCACATGTAAGGCATGCTGTTTTAGTGGGCAAAAAGGACATTTCTTGTGTGGGAATATTATGTAATATTATTATATTATATTATTCTCCCTAGGTTGTTGTAACCTCTCCTCTATTCTCTCCAAGATTTTCTCCATCAGTTACTTCTTTATTTTCTCCTTAATTTGTTTAGTTTTATCTCTTTACTTATTATATAAGTAGGTATTGTATCACAACATTTATGAATGCAATCTGAATACAATTTCCTTTCATATTTATTCCACATGGTATCAAAGCTTTGGTGAAAATAATCAGTCCAGTATTGTTTCTCCGGTGCTAGTGACTCAGCTGTCTCCTAGAGTTCTCTCCTCTGTGCTCCACCGCCGAATATCAAGGCGAGTATTTTCGAGCACAAAATCAAGAGACAGGGTAGGAGAGCAGCGAGACACACAGCGCCAGGAGACAGAGATTTGTCAACCACGTCCATTGTCTACTACACAATCGCTAGAAGTCGCGGCTTTGTTCTTCTTCTCAAACACTCCGCTGCCATTTACACACCTTTGATCTCTAGAAGTCGTCGCCACCGTCGAAAGAAGGAACAGATTTGATACGATTTTTCCTTGCTTTCCTCATCACTAGTGACCCTCCATTCACCATCAATCTCTCACGAGCGCCTCTGCAGATCATCCTGTTCTCAAGAAGTACAAGCCTAATGATTTTGAATACTCAAGCAGTTACGGGACCTTCATCTTCGATCTTGTCGCAACCGCTGCCCGTCGATCTTGTCACAGCTGATTACTTCGTTGTCGTGTATCTGCTGCCCATTCATCTTGTCGCAGCAGTAACTCCCAACATCGTCGAGACTCCAATAAGTTACATAAGCAAATTGGACATGATTCACATCCATGGTCCAGCTTAAGGGGGAGTGTGGAAATATTATGTAATGTTATTATATTATATTATTCTTCCTAGGTTGTTATAACCTCTCCTCTATTCTTTCTAAGATTTTCTCCATCAGTTACTCCTTTATTTTCTCCTTAATTTGTTTAGTTTTATTTCTCTACTTATTATATAAGTAGGTATTGCATCACAACATTTATGAATGCAATCTAAACACAATTTCCTTTCATATTTATTCCACATCTTGGGATAAACAAAAAATAATTGTTACATGGTAGAAAAAATGGTATGAGAGGATGGGCATCATATATGCTCTTCGTGGGAAAAAAGCAAAGAGAACGGACAAACATAGCCCATATAAAAATGCCATGTAATTGTATGAAAAGAGGAACTAGTTAGGATTTAGTTGGGGAAGTTAGGAGAGATGACCATTAGTAGGTAATGGCTATAAATGGATGGCTTAGGGACTAATGTAATCAGGCATTTGGATGATAGAAATGTGATTCCCCTATTTCTCCTCTCTCATCTATTTTTCTTTATCTCTCTATCTCCCCCCCCCCTCGCGCGGGCGTCGGGGGGGGGGTCTCTTTCCTATAAGAATTACAAAGACACATTATAAAAGGTCAACAATTCCTTTGAATGTGTTGGAAATCAGCGCAATATTTCCTATCCCATGATTCTAGTTCTATCATATCCCCTGATTCTAGTTTCTCTAGTTTAGGAAAGATTATGATTGTTTGTGATTGATTGCAATCTCCTCATTATGGCTTACCGATGATTGCTCTGTTCTGGCCCTATATATTGTAACTCTCATCGATATGTAATGCGAAACAGAGTGTTTGATTTCTCTGATTCAATATGGTATCAGAGCCTCTGGCAATGATCCGAAGCCAGAGAGAGCGATGGTGTGCTTGAGAGACGGCGAGGAGAGAAACATGAGAGAGAGAGAGAGAGAGACAGGGAGCGACGGTGTGCTTCTATCTCAGCAAGGACGGCGCATGTGAGCACACTGCCCACCCATAAGGGATTGGACAGCGCTGATTGACGGATCCCAGAAGACTGGGGGCCATCTGACCGACGTGTGACACCGACGCGCCGCCATCTCTGGCGAATTTTCTACCCAGAATGATGAACCTTAGGATACTGCACATACGAGTGGGGAAATTTGGTTTCATGGAGAAGCAAGAAACAAACTGTGGTTTCAAGAAGCAATGTAGAAGCGGAACTGAGAGCTGCAAATGAAAGAGTATGTGAAGGACTTTGGGTTATCAAGCAATTGACAGAGTTGGGAATTCCATATGAGGGACCCATGCAACTCTGGTGTGACAACAAGGCCAACATTGAAATGACAGAATCCTGATTATCGCTATCAAACGAAACATGTTGAGATAGATAGACTTTATTAAAGAAAAGGTTGAAGCAGGCATCATGAACCTATCCTACATACAATCTACAAATCAGATTGCGGATGAAATGACAAAACCACTAAACAGAGCTAAATTTGAAGGATTTCGGTGCAAGCTGGGAATGATTGACATATACTCTCCAGCTTGAAGGGGAGTGTTGGAAATCAGCCCAATATTTCCTATCCCATGATTTTAGCTCTATCATATCCCCTGACTCTAGTTTCTCTAGTTTAGGAAAGATTATGATTTTGTTTGTGATTGATTGCAATCTCCTCATTATGGCTCACCGATGATTGCTTTGTTCTAGCCCTATATATTGTAACTCTCACTGATGTGAATTGATATATAAAGATAATAATCTGCATTTTAGGGACCTAATTGTAAGATGAACCTAGGGACCTAAGTGTAAACTATATAAGTAGTAGGGTAATTAGTCATTAACCCATTAGTTAGGACTTGAGGGAGGCTATAGTGTTATAAATAGCCTACTCCTCCATTTTGTAACAATCAGATCAGACTTGTTATGGCATTGCAATAATAGAATTGAGAGAGCCTTGGAGCTCTCTTCTTTATCTTCTCTTCTAATCCCCTTTCTAGTGTCTATTCTACTCCTAATTCTCCATTCTAGATCAACAATCATATTAGTGGTATCAGAGCAATCCTTCCTTGGCTGTTCTTTTTCATCTCTGATTCTGTTCTTCTCCTCTTCTGTTTCTGTTCTATTTTTCTGTTCCGTTTTCAAGTCTGGTTCAAGATTTCCACACTTCTGTTTTAAGAATTTCTGAGTTTTGGTTCAGTCAGATTGTCTTGATCAAATTTCTGGGCTCTAATTCAAGATTTTCTGGTTTCTGGTGCTATCAACTTCAATTCTTGATTTCTGGTTCTACCAATTTCATCTTTGGTTCTGTTTCTTGATTTTGTTTTTGGTTCTGTCATCATCGACCACGTGTTTTTCCTCTTCTATTCTTTGCTGCATGGTTGAAAGTTGAAACAAGGCTTCAAGAAAGGTCAAGAATGGCAGAAGAAAGGTTTCAGGCTATTGAGAAACAATTACGATGGATAGGTGCCATCTTCGAAAAAAACCTGCCCATATTGAAGCAGCAGGTAGCAGCCTTGCATGTCGACTTCGGGGCCTTGCGTGCCGACTTAGAAGCCAAAAGAAGAAATGCTTCTACTGATCAAGAAGATGGTGGGGGTACTCTGCCATCAATTCCAAAGCAGCCCATAATTATTCAAGAAGGTGGCTATTCTCAAGAAAAAGAAGACTTAGCCATTCAAGAAAGTGATGGGTCATCTTTGTCGACTCAAGAAGTTCAAGAAAAAGCTTTGGAAGATCAAGAATCTTGTGGGTCTTCCCAAGAAGAGTCCTTTGACAAGCAAGAAGACAGACAAGTGTCTCGTATTCGTGGAGGCTGTGACTATAAAGAAACACTCTTGCTCAAACAGCATGGGCATACGGACTTCATCTTTCAAGAATTAGGCGCAAGGTTGTTGTTGTCATGGTTTTTACCTAAAAAGGCCTACAAGATCGTTTATAATTGGGTTGTTTCTGCTACAAGATGCTTGGTTCTGAGTTGGTTCAAGGGAAAGTTAGTCAAGATGCTGCAAGGTTCTGGCTTGGTGCAAGGGTCCGTGTATAAAAGCTTCTTGGGTCACCTTCCATTTGTTTCAGAAATGTGAACTGTACTTGTAGCAACAATTTCAGAAGTTCATGCCTCAGTTTTCTGTATAACACTTTGCAGTTGAATTTTGTTGTTCAACATCCTTGAGGGCAAGGATGTCTTTAGGAAGGGGTATTGATATATAAAGATAATAATCTGCATTTTAGGGACCTAATTGTAAGATGAACCTAGGGACCTAAGTGTAAACTATATAAGTAGTAGGGTAATTAGTCATTAACCCATTAGTTAGGACTTGAGGGAGGCTATAATGTTATAAATAGCCTACTCCTCCCTTTTGTAACAATCAGATCAGACTTGTTATGGCATTGCAATAATAGAATTGAGAGAGCCTTGGAGCTCTCTTCTCTATCTTCTCTTCTAATCCCCTTTCTTGTGTCTATTCTACTCCTAATTCTCTATTCTAGATCAACAATCATAACAGTAATGCAATAGAGAGTGTTTGATTTCTCTGATTCAATAGAATATAAGGTAAAATCTGTAAGTCTCCCAATAAGTACTTTTCCACCAGCTACATTGTAGAGGCGCTATAGAATATGTCATTGATTGTCAACTGTTAGCACTATTAGTAGATATATACTAAACTACTACTCCTCTAGTCCTAAATATAGGAAATAGTTTGTAGTGCAAGGAGGTAGTATGTTCTTCAGCATTCAAGCTAGAATCCGGATTATAACATTATTGTGTTTTAGAAGGTTCTGAACACCAATATGTAATTAATCACATCAAATACACAATATATGATTCCAACTAAAATTTGGAGTATAAGGACTTCATTTCATCAGAGGTTAATATTATACCTGCCATCCTTGGTCCAGAAACAATTTTTCCTTTGCACATAAGTTTGGTGTAGCATATATACCCAAGAGTGCACAGCCTCGACTCTGAAACAAAACAGAAAAGATGAATTATACCATAGTTTCAATTATATATAGTTGACTTCATCTATATTTTAATTGACCATAACTGGGTTCAGTGGTTGCCAAGTAATTTTATGAATAGAATAGGGTTAATACCATCTTTAGTCTCTCAAGTTTACCACATTTTGGTTTTAATTCCTCCAAGTTTCAAACCATTGTTTTGGTCCCTCTTGGGGCAAAATGGTCTAGGTTTTTATTGAGTTGTAGGAACCAATGTCTTGAATGAAATGAAACTTGAGGGACCAAAACCAAAATGAAGGAAAACTTGAGGGACCAAAGATTATATTAACTCAATAGAATAAGATGAGAAGATATAAGATATGAAGGATCAAATATGCTCTTGATAGTGAGAAGAACTTCCTCTTTGGACATTAACATTTCCAATTGTAATCTCAAATAATTCAAAAAGAAAATTAAATACAGAAATAAAGTTTTGAAGTCCATACCTCCAAATTTCTAATCATTTGCTGCCCAAAAGCATCATCAGGGTGGATCTGTTAACAAAGAACCATTTAATGCAAAGACGATCACCTTCCATTAAACCAACCAGCAAAAATACAGGGGGGAAAAGATACTGCTGAGAAAATTGTAACCTGCTCATAAAGAAAAAATACTCCTGTCTTAAATGTTTGGGAAGCCCAACCAACAATTGAACGAGTTGAATCTGGATCTAAGTATATCAGAACACATTCTGCAATTATAAAAGTCGGCAGACTGATGACAATGTCAGAACTAAGCAATGTGGTCATTCCATAGTCGTCTTCAAATAGGCAAGGTTCTTTAGAATATAGCAGAATCACATATATACATCTACAAACACATACATTTATATAACCACAGAAATTTTCCTGACACTGTTGATAAGCAATTTAGTTGCCTGGGGTGCAGGGGCTGTGCGCTTTTTTCCCTCTCTTTGCCTGCTTTTTAATGACCTCCATGCATTAGCATGGTGGCAGTATTCTAGTTTATATAAAATACAGCTAAGAAGCCAAACTCTGCTTTGATTAATAAATTAATAAATAAATAAAACTACCACAAGACCCTAAAGCTTATTCTCCCTCAAATTAATTGACCATAAAACTCTATTGACATGTCATGAACCATTTTGACGCACTTGGAAACTGAGAACTCCGGGTAGTTAATGTGAAACAGGGATTCTTTTTATCTTTCTGCATCTTCCGAAGAATAAAATTGCAAACTGTATAACAGAAAGTACTTCCAGATTCTATAAGGTTTATTTTAATAAATCTTCCCACAAGATGCTGAGCCTTTAAATAAAGTTCAACTTACATACAAATGGAAATGAAAATTCACAGCAGCACATGAGAGAGAGAGAAAGAGAGGACTCCCAGTAAATACCTTGGATCCATATCAGCTAGAGATATAATATCATTCAATTTTTCTACGTCACGCAAATCAACAGGTAGTAGCTTGTAGTGATCACTATGCACTTCTCCTTTCTCTGCAAAGGATGAAAGATCACTAGCAGGTGTTCAAATCAAAGCTTAAACCAAATCCCAAATTCCCAATAATTAACTATCAGACAAAAACTTGGGGTAAAGTTCTCTGATGTTTACCAATTGCAATCGGGCACTCTAATAGGAGAACATAATATTTAAACCAAATAATGTGCTTACCAATAAATTATACATCAGTCATATTTTGATTGAAAAGCCAATAAGCAAACACAAAGAAACTACAACTAGGCCTTTCCTTAATTATTTAAACATTTCACAATCTAAACCCAGGCCCACAAGGCCAGAATAATTGAATAAAAGTACGGTAAACTGAAAAAAGTCACTTAGAGAATAAAAAAGACCCTCATGCCCCAAATATTGTAGATCTATTTTGGGTGCAATATAAATGGAATCCCTTTCCAAGAAAGACACTAATCTGGTTATGCTCCATCACCATGCGTTACAGTACAGGGATAGAACAAGCCATTAATTAATGCACAATGCATATATACTAATATGTCAAGCATTGCTTACCTGTGGATATAACTGCTGTTACTCCGACTTTGTCCTTCAATTGACTGCAAGTCTCAATAAGTGCAGCCTTCTTACTAGTTACCTAACTCAAATACACAAAACTACTTCAACCTTGTCTATTGAAGATTAGATTCACAAACTAAAAATAAGCCTTTTCTCCTCCACTAGCAATTAATTAGATACTCAATCATAACAAATCCCTCTTATTATTTTTAGTCCAACAAATCAGATAGTAAATTATCTTGACAAAGCATCTACTATCAATCTAGTAAAGGACGCTATGGAAATAAGAAAAGAGACTGCCTAGGCCAACAAAAACTTTCCAGGGAAAAGCAGATTCAAGTTTTCACCTCCTTAAAATCAACTTCCACATATAGATGCGGTGCTTTCCCCTCATCCTGCCAAGAGAAAGTAGAATTATTTCAATCACAACTATACATGAGCATTTATTGCACATGAGAGAACTAAGCAAGATGGGTCACAACAAATATTGAAATTGATGGGAACAATGCTACACATATTCTCAGCTAGTTCAGACTTCTGCACATCATTCTAAACAAGAGAAAGATATTAGTGCCCACTTGTCTATGGCACCAAACAATCTGCATATCAGATATTTTTTACATCTTTGTTTTGATTGTAACAGCATATAATAGAAAAATTGTAACAGGGGACGCTTAGACTAGCTTTTAGAGTGCCTCTGTTTTAAGCTTACAAAAATTAATGGATTTTTTGCAGCATGTTTCTACATCACAGTACACACATACAGCAAAAGCATGAATGCAACTTAAGTTCATTCCACCTTGTGCTTCTTTACACATAAATAACCATAAATTCTTCAAAGTTATCAGAATGAAGATGGGAAACACGGAACAAAAGCAAGAATGAGCGAAAATACCAGTCATAAAGTTTTAGTAAGGCCCAAATGGAATTACATGCTTATCTACATCTATACTCGGATATAAACAAAAACCACTGTTAAAACTCCTCTACTCACTAATTCAATATTTTTTAAATAAAGAAACGGCACATCCAAATAGGCTATTACTACAATTTAATACCAAGTAGCAATATGATAGTGATGCATTGACTCACTTAAATAAATCTCCTTGTTCATCATCTCAATGTTTTTTTGAACTAATTTATATAACAAAACCCCACATTCTGACAGGCAGTTCCCTTCCACATTAACCCTGAATACAGCAAAATGGAAAAATAATACTACATCTAGTCCTAAATATAAGAACCAATTGACATTTTTGGAAGGATTAAGGAAGCTAATTAAGTTACATTAAAGTATTTATATTCATCGTTTTTCCTCCAAATTAATTTGCTTGACTTATAAACTTATATAAAATCTAATGATACACAACATATGCTATAATTAAGTAGTTTATTTAGCTTCCTTAATCTCTCAAAAAAAGTCAACTAGCTCTAACACTAAGGACCAAAGGAAGTAAAAGGTTTTGAGCCACAATAAAAAAGGCAAATATGCAGTATGGAACTAAATTGCTCCTTCCAATGTTCTACCTAGCATGAGAGAAAAGGTCCATTTGTTTCAGCTCTTTTTATGAAAAAAAATTCACAATTTTCAAGAAAAGAAAACTTTTTAAGAAATTATAGGATGTTGTCCATTTTATGATTGTGGCCAAATGCAAAATAACTTCTGCTTCTAAAAAAATCTCCAGATGACAAATCAGTTTTTAGACAATCAGAAATTCATTTTTTTTTTCACAAACAAAGTCCCCAATACATGTTTTCAGCTGTCTCTTAAAGACTGAAGTTGTAAAGTCTATGGGACAATAGCTTGGCATGACACACAAGACGGAAAATTATGTGGAATATGTCATGATAATACTTATGACAACTCAAAGGGTAAACCAGGCACCTGCAACTGAAAATATGTTGTGTCAAAGCCTGCTCCAAGTGATAATATTTGCTTCTTTACTGGATTGTCTTTATCCATCTTATTCTCAGCATCAAGAAACTGATAGAGAAGTTTCCGAAAAGCAGCCCAACGAGCAAAGTAACCTTCATACTCACAGATAATGATAGCAATGAGCCAGCTACTAAAAGGCTGAAGGATGGTTAAAGTATATAATTTCAACAATTCTGGTTGTTCAAGTTAGATCTTACCACGGTTAATAATTGGAGATCTTCTCAATGGTCTTCTGACAAATAAATGAACATAGTCATCTTTCATGTATTCCTTCTTCACACAGGACCTTCAGACAGTTTATGAGCTATCATTACTCACCACAGATGAATAACGGGTTCATTTATACTCAGGAGAAAAAAGAAATAAAAATAAGATGTAAACAGACAACCACACAAATGGAATATAGACAGCTCAAACAGTCTCTCAATTTAAAGAGAACAGAGAAGCTAAACTTAAGACTCAAGGAATTATATTCCAGTACAGGAAATAGAACTCTCCCACCTGAAAAACAAGATTTCCAATTACCCAAACAACAGATCCCCAATTCTCAAGTTCAAAGAATGCATATCAAATCAAAGTTACATCACGAAAATCAAGAAGCATTGTTCATATTCCCCCTTACTGGGGTATAATGACAAGCCAGTCATTTCATCTGTCACAAGACAACAAAAACGTCAATGGTCCTCACACGGAAAATATTCCAAAGACGTGTTCATTACATGGAATGAGACAAGAAATAGCAAACTCCAATAAGAAGAAGCATGAACATATCATCCAAGGGGGGCGGTGGGAAGAACAAGAATCAAACTTGTTAGCGCAGCAAGCAAAAATGGTTCTCAGAACAGCAACTTCAACGCCATATTGTTGTCAGAAAAACCCACATGCACGTTCTTCACAACAACCACACTAATAGAATAGAAAAAGAGAATACAAACAAAAAGCTAGCGAAGCCAATATGCCAACAGAAACAAACATTTCATCAAATAGCCACATTCGATTGTACTTCACTTTAGTTAACACCTAAAATGCAAATTGATAGAAACCAAAACCATAAGAGAGAAAGGGAAACAAAAATTGCTTCAGAAGCCAAAGCATTAGAAGAAAAAAACATTACACAAAATAGACAATTCCATGAGCCTGAATACAAAAAGGAAAAAAAAAATCAAATCAAATCAAATTTTGCACGGTTTGAATAAAACTGGGCAGCAACTGAAGAATAGAATGACGGAACCAAAGCGTAATCGAGGGCGTGCGCACAATTTACTGGCGGAAGCATCGTCGTTGGTAGCTTGAACAGCGGCTGTATTGCTACGTGAATCCGCCATCGACTCGTTGGCTTTATGGAAGAGAAGAGATTGAAATCAAAGAATCTTTGACGCTATAACTCCAGTTAGAATGAAACTCCAAAGGGGGAAAAAAGATTGTTAGGTTACGCCTGCCATGTGATCGAGCGGGACAAGTTGATGCTTTTCTTCGCTCATGTTACACCTGGAACTGGCGGATCAGCGTAGTGACGTCATTTTTTTGTTGTTGTTGAGAATTTCATCAAAACACTAAAACCAACCAAAATAATTTTGAAATTTTACTTTAGGGTCAGGATAGAATATATTATCATTACCATTTTTAGTCCCTACCAATGTCGCTACCATTTTTCACCGTTAGATCAGAATCTCATCTACTTTTATTATTTCTCTCTTCTATTAAAATTTTGATCTAACGGTGAAAAAATGGGAGTGACATTGGTAGTAACAAAAAATGGTAATGACAATATCCTATCCATTTACTTTAGCACTAAAATAAAAATAAGTTTTATGAGCAAGAACGCAGTAATACCTCTTGATTTATATTTTTTAAAGGGTAAAAGTGTAAAAATACACATGTGTTTTACCTTCGGGAGCGCTCAACACCAATTTTTTTTTTTTTTTTTTTTTTTTTTTTGTACAAAAGTGCCCACGTGGTTACAATTTTAGAGCAAAAGTCACAAAAAAATGTTAGTGGAAAAAAACATCAATTAAGTTGGTGTGTAGTGGAGATGAAATTAAAACGCCAACACACCATAGGATTTGAGAAATTGAGCCCGATCAAAGAACGCAAAGAAGGGAAGAAGTCGCTGATGGGGATGAAGGTGAGAGAGGGTTCTCGATCAAAGAACCCAAAGAAGGGAAGAAGTAGTTGATGAGGATGAAGGTGAGAGGGTTCTCCACTATCGATGAAGGTGAAGTTCATCAGAGCAACATGACATGGAGAGAACGCGAGAAGAAGCAAGTTAGTTGTAGCAGTAAAGGATGACGAGAGTTTGTAGCAAGTGTGTCTAAAAAATTTGAGTTTAAATGACTGGTTTTGAAAAATCAGTCGTTGTAACTCAAAACAAAGTAAGAATTTAACGTCCCCCAATTAATCTCTGTTTTTTAAAAAATAGACGTTAAAATGTAGTCAGTGGCACTATTGTAATTATCTCCTTACTTTTAACCCCGTTTTTTAAAAAACGGACGTTAAAAGTGAATATTTAGCGTCTACATTAAATGTTGTGATACAACGACTATGTTTCGTTGTATCTCAGATACCATTTATTTTATTTTGAGACACTATTTAATTTTATTTTATGAAAAATTAGTGCTACTTACCGATAGAATAAAAGCTTCAAGATTATATAACCACTGTAATTTTATCTCATATTTATAACTATTTCCTAATATGTAGCCATAGAATTTCGATAGTGAAAAGAAGAAATCTAATAGTATTTTCATATAGTTAGTTCTAATTAAGTTTAATAAATTAAAAATTATATCTCTTTTATATATGTGAGTATATATATCTACACACCATATTTTTATTTTTATTTAGTTAAATTTAATTAAATTTAATTAAATAAATAATATATATATATATATATATATATATAATTTTATATCCTATTTATATACTTTTATTTCCTATTTAGTATGTAGTAAGTAGCCTAGAATTTCGATAGTTAAGAGAAGAAATATAATCTTATTTTCATTTAGTTAGTTCCTAATTAAATTTAATAAATTAAACAATATATCTCTTTTATATATATTGAAAAAAAATGTCAATATCATTTAGTTCAAGCCTCCTCATATCATTTTATTTTTTGTTTTGAGTTCAATGATTTGGTTTTTCAAAGCCAGTCGTTTAAACTCAAATTTTTCAGATACACCTGTTACAAACTCCTGTTATCCTTTACTGCTACAACAAATTTGCTTCTTTTCGTATTCTCTCCATGTCACGTTGCACTGATAAACTTCACCTTCATCAATCGTGGAGAACCTTCTCACCTTCATCCCCATCCGCAACTGATTCCCTTCTTTGCATTCTTTGATCGGGCTCAATTTCTCAAACCCTGTAGTATGTTGGCGTTTTAATTCCATCTCCACTAACATTTTCTGTAACTTTTGCTCTAAAATTGTAACAACGTGGATACTTTTGCATAAAAAAAACATTTAGTATTGAGCGCTCCCAAGGGTAAAGTACATATATATTTTTGCACCTTTATCCTTTTTAAAAAACAAAGGTCGGCATTGGAGTTCCGGCCTCACGGTTGCCAGTGGCCAGAGCTGGGGCAACAATTAAACTCTCATTTTAAAAAAAAATAAAAAGCAAGGAGTATTATTATCTTTTTAACTACAAAATTTATTTTCATTTTAGTCCTTTATCCTACAATAATATTTTAGAATGCTTTGGTCATTGATTAAAATAAATTTAGTCAAGTGGTCTTTTAATAAAATTTTCCTTTTCTTAATTTTCTTATCTAACATACTAAATTGGGCAAAAAGAAAAAGGAAAAATCCAAAACTACATCACCAAAATCTCAAATTAGATTTATTTCTTTTTATTATTAAATTCACAGTACTTAATAAGAAAAAGAAAATAAGACATTCACAACTCATTTTAATGAAAAATCACTAATTTAGGCTTTTGTAATTTTAGAGTTATTTTCTCAAAATTTTCCTAAATAAAAATTAGTTTAATGCCATAAATAAATTGGCGACTGGCGAGGAAGAATTAATTACAATTAACAGTTCATTTTATATCAACCACCTCATTAGTTAATTCTAACAGTTGATGTAAAATCGTGTTATTCATTTTATATCAAGATTCAATATTCATCCCCTGTTGTTATTACAAGGAATTTGACTTATTATTTCCTTACTTTCACCAATTCACTTATTAGTTGTCAGAGTTAATTTTTGGATACGTCTTTTAATTTAATTTACATAGTTCTATTTCAAGATTTAATTTTAATAACAAAGTTGTAATATAATTTATAATTAATTTAATTGTCTTATAAACTAGATCCTACATTTAGGATCATATAGCATTCTCTATTTGAATTTAGGCTAAAGTATACGTTTGTTCATTTATATTTAAATCAGGGTTCATTTTAGTTGTTTATATTTAAAAAGTGTGTTTTTAGTCTTTCAAACTTAATGTCGTTTGTCTCACTTAACAGAAATTGCCGACCCATTAAATTTAAGTGATGATTGTACAAATAAAAAAAGCTAGCGAAGCAGGTTTACTTATTAATATTTTTTTAATATAATATTCTTATATTTTAAATCATGTAAATTAAAAAATTCAGAATGAAAACGATATCTTTTAGTCCGTGAGACTCATCCCTGTAACGCATGACGAATCCCTGCGGCAAGCAACTCATTCTGTAAGTCTTTCTTTGTCTATATATACCATTGATATTGATTTGCTCCCTGCTTTCATCCTTACAAATCGGAAGCTTCAATACGTTTTTTGTTGCCTTGAATGTGCAGATATATTTTGGCTAGAGACTCCCATTTGCAAAGAACAGTCTCTTTGGATCAACATTCAATAGAGGAGGGATCTAATCCCTGATACTTAGTTGTTTCTGTAGTAGCACTTTGAACCTTTCAAGTTCGGCTTGCCATATGAAATTTTTAAAAAAGTATGTTTTGTTGTCACTGTAGAAGAAAATTAAAGGGGTTAACTGATAAACTAGCAATTGGTTTTAGATCATATCCCTATGCTACATAGTCTTCATTAATTGATGCCAAGTCTTCGACCTTGGAGATGGAGTTCAAAGAGAAAGCAGCGATTGGTTTTTGATCTTGCAGGTAGTAAAAGATTCATATGTTATGGGTAAAAGAAATGGAAGGATGTGGTGATTTACATATGTGTTTGGAGGAGCGGATGGGTTGTCCAAGAAGACGATAATACAAGTGTTTTGCCTATTTTTTACTTGTTTATTTTTACTTTTAGATTTAAACATATTAAAAATTAAGAAGAGTAAGTACATGTCACTGTTTAATTGCGTGATTATCATTTAAGTTTGATGCTTCAACAATTTAATGTCTGGTAAGTGAAACTAATGGCGTTAAGTTTAAAAGACTAAAAGTGCACTTTTTAAATATAAAGAACTAAAATGAACTAGATGGATGCAAACATAAAAGACCAAATACATACTTCTATCTTCAAGTTACAAGTTATATATGCTAATATAAAATAGTATGTAATCAAATGATATATATGTTGTCATTTATAAGCACCTTGATTTGTAAATGTCATGTTACTAACGTGTCAATAACCGTTAGTTAACTCAAGGTCCAAAAAAATAAATAATAACGGTTAGTTAACTATAAAAAACTTATAAAGGAAAATTAATGTTTTGGTAATAGTTTTGATTTAGTTATAACTCAATCTCTACACTTTAACTCGTACAACTTAGTTTTTATAGTTTTGATTCAGTTGTAACTTAGTTTCTAAACTTTGACTCACTGCAACTTGATCCATATGGTTTCAATCATTTTATAATTTAGTCCCTATAAATTAAGTTACAATCAAGTCAAAAGTCAACACTATATAGACTGAGTGGCATTGATTTAAAGTGTAGGGACTGGGTTTTGCATAGAGTTAAAGTGCAGGAACTGAGTTACAATCAAGTTAAAAGTATAGGGACCAAAAGATTACTTTTCCCAACTTATAAATAATGAATATAAGAGATTTAATTTAGTTATAGTTAGCATTCATATATTTCAAAAATTTAAGGGTAAAGGTGCAAAAATACACATGTATTTTACCTTGAAGAGCACCCAACACCAAATACTTTTTTTAGGTACAAAAATACACATGAACTTTAAAAACTGAGGCAAAACTACCATCTCTGTTAAAAGTTACTACCTTCCGTTTATTACCATTTGAAAGTACCAAAATACCCTCTGTTTAAAAAAATAATAATACTATCCTCACTCAGCCTCCATCGATTAAAAAAATACCATCCTCACTCACAGGAGGTATTGGGGAGGAATTGGGCGATCGGAGGGAGAGTGAGGGAAGGTTGGGGGAAGTTGAGACTGAGGCTTGAGGATGACTCAAAAGGTGGCGTGAGAGAAAGGAGCGATGACGTTGGAGGGAGGGTTAAGGAGGAACTTGCTCGGGGAAGAGGTCTGGACCTTGAAGGCCAGCGGCGAGGCGGTGAATAAAGACCGGAGACTCACGGTGGCTCGGCATTTTGCAGTTGAGAGCAAAGTCTATTTGTATCTCTGATTCGCTCACCTCCGCTAGCCTCTCCATCTCCCTTTCGCTGCCACACTAGATGATGATGCTTCGATTATGCAAATCTATAGTTTCAGATCTGCTATCCCGTGACCTACAATTTTTTTTTTTCAGATATGCCATTTAATTTTTTTATGAATTATTAATTTTCATTCCCTTTTCTCTTCATTTCGATTACGTTTCGGTTTTTTTTTTTAGATTTGATTGATGACTATGGGAAGTCGAATTTTTGGATTCAAAATCCTTAGGATGGATTGTTTTGGTTACGGAAATATATGGGTGTCGCATTTCAGCGACATGAATAGTGCATTATGTCTCTCGTGCTATGCATTTTCCCATTCCCTTTGTTTGGATTCTAGATTTTGATAAGGATCGTTTTTCATTTGTAAAGTTTTTTTTTTGTTCTAGGTTAGGTTATAGTTTTGCCTTTCTTCTTCAATATCTTCTTGCAAACAGAGCGTTAGATGAAGATGGCGATGTCGGAGATGGAGAAGGTCCCACTCTCACCGAAGATTGCCACCACTGCCGCCTTCCGCATATGAGAAGGAAATGATGGAGGTGATCAAGGGAAGGAGGAAGAGAGTAAATGATGTTCACAAGGGTAGTGAGGGAAATTATAAAATCTTCACATTTTTTATTTTTTTAATATGGTGGGTCCCACTACAAAACTAACAGACATTAATAGAGATAGTATTTTTGCTCCAATTTTGAAAGTTCGTGTGTACTTTTCCACCTTAAAAAAATATTTGGTGTTGAACACTCCTCAAGACAAAACACATGTGTATTTTTGCACTTCTACCCAAAATTTAATAAAGAATCCAAGGACCTTAATAATTAGAATATTAAAAAGGAAAGTATTTAGGTAAAGTTGCATATAACCATTATGTCAAGTTCTCCAACTAAATATGGTCATGTGTCATATTTTTAAAATATTATCATTTAACTAAAAACTCATATATAAAAAATAGAATACATGGCTATATGTGATTAGTGGATAACTTAACTTAATGGATATAAGGAAATTGACTAAGTAATTCCATATTAAAAATTTGAAAAAATATTTATAAATCACTAATAATAAATTGTGAAAGATGGGTTTGAAATCTTTAAATGCTTATTATAGCTATAGACTAGGGAAATTTCTGGAATTATAATAAGCAAACTAAAGTATCAGGTTAATTAGATTAATTAGTGCTAATCACCCTTCTGTGTAGTGGCCTATGCTTTGAGACTCCGCCTCTTGAATGAATATTAATCGACTAGCTAACTTCTTATTGCATACACCCTTCAATTGGAATCCGCGTTCAATAGAATAAACAACTTATTGCATACACCTTTCGATTAGAACCCAGTTCAATGGAATAAACATTTACTCTATTAGCTCTATGCTTCTAACATTAACGTTAATGATATTAGGGAAAATTAAAATAAAGGACCTGAAAAAAATCATATTTATTATAAAGGATCATAAAATTGCAATTACTTAAAAGAACCAAACATTATAATATAAATTTAAATTTACTAAATTGCCCCTAATTAAACTTCCTTCATGATCTTTTGTATTTATAATTAAAAAATAACTAAAAGCAAAACTAAAACCACCCATCATTCACGTCACATGAGCATATCTTTTTCTTCTATATTATTTTTCACCAAGTTTTGTGTTTATATAATCGATAATTATTCAAATTACAACGATCAAACTCATATTTTTTTCCTCCAAGTTCCATATTTATTTAATCAATATATCATTTATATATATTTTTTAATTTTATTAACATTAAATGAATTTTCTTAACACACATAAATTTTCTTCTAAAACAAAATAAATAGTATAAACTTTGTTGGTTTAACATATATAATAAATTATAAAAGTCCTTGAGTTTTATTAAAATTATATATTTTTATTTTTTATTAATTTTTTTGTTGATTTTTAAAAAAATCATAATTTTGAAAAAACCAAATAATGTGTAAGTTTTTTTTTTTTTTTTTTTTCATATCCATAGATATCTATGCAAGTAGTCAAAATAAAAATTGAGAAAAAAATTGTTTAATTTAGTGGAATTTAAAATTTTGTATTAGTTTTAAAAATAGAATGTGTAACACCTCCCTGTTATGTACCCCAGAATGAGTGGCGTCTTCCTAAACTCGGTTTACCATATTATTTAATAAAGGATTTAAACCACTGGGCCAGATTTGATCCTGAAAATGAAAGCTTCTCTTTTTTTTTTTTTTTAATAAAGAGTACAAAATAATATTATTATTCGAATGGGCTCTTCTAAAATATTTAAAACATTTGAAAACATCTTATCAGTTGTTCAAACTTATCATTAAACATGCATCATGCTTGAAACCTTGTTAGGTTTTATCAGAGTATTTCCTTATTTCTTCCGATTAATCTAGTGTTTTGCTAAATCATTTACCACGTTTTGGGGCTTGTTATCTACATGCTTGTCCCTACAGCAATAGTAAGCAACATATATGTATATACATCGTGTCTACTTTTGCGTGATCATATGTATCTAATAAAATATACATCCCAGTAGCCATATACGGCTATCTCAAAATATTATCTAAGTCATAAGAAAATAGAAATATCTATATACAAAAGTGAAACTAAATATTTCCTCTGCACCATCAACACCACCTTCTTCTCAAGGTCGAGCGTTTATAATGCCCTTGCCTCTTCTTCCTTGTCTACTAGATTGCCCATGTCCTGGATTTATGGAAGGTTCTATGATACAAATGAATGAATTCTAGAGTAGTAGGCTAATATCAAATTATAGCATATACAATATATGTAAATCAACCAAAACAGAGTAGTCCACATAGCATATAAAGCATTCAAATTCAAACGACAAGTATTACATTCCAATATGCAACTTGTAATACAAGTATTCATCAAATGATTTCAAATACTTTAGCGCTAGGAAATACATTGTGGGTAAATTAATAACCAAAACTTACTGAATGCACTAGGCCCTGCCTAGCCACTGGGAAGCTGGCCCCATGGTCGGTCCTTCTGCTCAATCGAGCCACGAGTGGTGCTGACCCCATATAGACAGGACATACAAATATGTTATGCACAAACATATATAGTTATACAAAGAATGTGAGATTAAAGTTACTATTTATTGGTTTTACTGACAAAACCCCTTCACCAGGTTCTTATCACTATACTTATCCTTTAGGCTTGGGCAATTTTGAGGTCATATAATTAACATTTATATAGAGATGAGTTATTAATCAATCCAATCTTAATAACATAATTAATATTTATCTCCTCTAGACCCACCCCAAAATACTTATCTTTTTATATTCTTATGGCTAGGGATGTATACCAATTGAGACTTATTTAATTAGATACTATTCACTATGAAATAAATATCATCTCCGTCATTTAATCTTTCAATTTATCCAAAATAAATCTTTACTTTGAAGGTTATGCACAATTAACAACTTATGCGACTATTTTAAGACTTATCAGACATTCAGCCTTTAACTTCTCTGAGAATTTGGAAAACTCATAACTTGGTCTATACAACTCTAAATAGAGTGATTTCAGCTTCTACTTAAAGCTCGATAAGTCTATTTTCATAAATTAAAGTCATCAAGTTGATTTATGGCTGAGAAAATTCCCATATATTTGAAAATTGGTGATTACTTATTTCTGGAATTAGAATTTTCCAAATGCTCTTGACCAACCTTTGAAAAATCATAACTCAGTGTATATAACTCGAAATTAGACCAATTACCTATCAAATTAAATCTTAACATATGAAATTTATTTCTGAAAAATATCAGGGCAAATGGATATCAAATACCTAGTCAAAGTCCCACACAAAAAATGACTGCCCAATCTAGAAACAGAGACTTACCTGGTTTCATAGTCTAACTTCAAAAATTCATATATGGAATTATAGGTATCCAATTTAGGTGGTTCAAAAACCTATGAACTCCTTATTAAGTCTTGTATTTAGGAAAATTTGTTTCAGCATTTTATCATATACCAATAATTCTCATATTTCAAAAACATAAACACTATCCAGATGACTCTCCAGAATCTTAGGTTAGTTTGCAAAATTCATAACTCCTTGTACAGAGCTCTAAAAATTACAAACTACCTATAAAAATAAAGCTCTATATGTCTACTATATATCTGGAAAATTTCAAAATTTTTAGAGTTTGTTTACTTAGTCAAAAATGCAATGTCATTCGACTATCTCCAAAATCATACCAAAAATTTGTCAGATTCATAATTTAACTTCCAAAAATAATAACTGGAGTTATAGACCTCCGTTTTAGGTGATTCAAAGCTCATTTTAAATTTTAGGGAGCGTACTATATACTATCAAAATTTCACAGAAATAATCAAACCCTAACTCCCAAAAATAGCTTTCATAGAATGCTCTATTTTTCTGGAAAATCAGAAACAACAGTTCGACACTTCCAAATTAACATGCATGCAACAATTTCGGTTCCCTTATCCTTAATTCCAAAAAACCCATTAACCATTCGGCTAAAACCAAAATGACTCCCCTGTTTCAGTGCTTATTTACAAAACAAACAAAATAATAAAAAACAACCCCAGAATTGCCATGCATTCAAGATAGAAATTGTCATGAGCTCTCTCTCTCATAAACTCATGATTTTCAGTCACATTCACATCTTCCCCTTAACCAACAGCAGCCAAATGCAGAAAATGAAGATAGAAGAGGATCTAGAAAGCTCTCCTAAACTGGAAACCAAACTTGCATGCGACGATCAGCTTCTTCTTCTTCCTTTCCCGTCGATTCTTGGCTCTCTCTCTCTCTCTCTCTCTCTCGGTGTTGCAAATGGTGGAGGAATGACGGATGTGAGATGGAGGTTGAAGGAGAGGAGGTGTACGTGTTGTGTGTTGCTGCCGGAGGTTGAGGGTGGTATGCGTGTTAAAGTGAGAGTGGAGGACATATAAAGATTTTGTTAAAGTGAGAGATGAGATAAATGGGAGTGGAGGACATAAAAGTGTTGTTGTCTGAATGAATAAAGGAAATAAAAAGAATATAGGTGTGTGTACATTATGTTTTTTATACCAAAATTTTAGGAAAGGGGTTGGGCTCACCTACGATCCAAGGGTAGGGCGAAATCTCCCTTCCTCCTAGGTGATACCAATGTTGGGCATGGCAAGCCATCTATTATCCTTAAGTGTTTACCTAGGCACCCAAGAGTTAGGATGCCTCCTCCAGCACCTTGACCAATTGAAGAATTGAGGGATATATATGGGTTGTGTCGTATAAATGGGCTTAAGGAATAATGGACTAAGACAGTGTCATTTGCTTTGTGGTCCAAATGGGTTCTGCATATATATAAGAGCACGTGGCTTGAGCAGAAATAGAAAATCTGATGGCAAAATTACTATTTTACCCCTAAAACTTGGTTATCAAATAAATTACCGAAATAAATCCTTAATTCTATATAAGCATCTTCCCTTCTCAGTTTATTTCTCAAGGCCATGAAATATGTCTCTAAAATATTTAGGCTAAAAAATATTCCCTAACTATTTGTCCTTAATTTATGGGGAAATATTCCTTTAATTCCAAATATAATTTTAAAAATAATTAAGGCCAAATTTCCATATTTAATCCGATATCATATTTTAATTCTCAAATTCTAAATTTTGGGATGTCACAGAATGTGGGAGAGAATGTAGGAGGGAATATAAAGATTATGTTAGAGGTATTTTAGTATTTGGTTTTGATGAATAAATATATTTTCCTTTAGGTCATTCATTCTAATTTTCTCATGATATTATTGTTCAACTACTCATGGTTCCCTTTTGATGTGAAGGATGAGCTCCCTTGGAGAGGTTGCCCTTCAAGTTGATATACGACATAAATTGGCTTCCATTTAAGCCTCTAAAATTATCTTAACGATTCTCAAAGTTTTGATCCGTTTTGAAATTCCTTTGGTTCATCTCCCTACCTTATAATATGTCTTCTCTACATTTGGAAATTACTAAATCAAGCAAGACCATCAAATGATATTTTCAAGAAACATCATCTTACTGTCTCCAAATCTTGCACTTTTGGTGATCACAAAGAAGAATCCTTGGATAAAATGGCATTCTCAACAAATGAATCTTTGCAACAACAACTTAATCATCAAATTTTTATTCAACCGAATAATAATATTAGTAAAGGTCGGATCATTCATCAAAGATTTTTGAATCTCAAATAGTTACGTTATGTTATATATATTCTGTGATTATTGTAATGGTTGATATTAAAATTGACCACGTCTTATAGAATAAAAAAACATAGTGAGGACAAACTGTTATGGAATTAAATATTAGACTCATTCAAGGTGTGGCCCAACAAGAGGCAACCAATATTGCACAGATGTGATGGCAGAACATTTGGGCTTGGAAGCACAAGAGGCCCATCAGTCCAAACCCTAACCCTAAGGTACCTTCTATAAATAAATGGTAAACCCTAAAGGTACAGATCTTCTTCCAGACTCTCTCTTTTACTATTCGGCCGATCACTGTGCACATGCCCACAAAACACAACCCTTATCCCCCTTGGCGAAGAGCCTTCATATTTGTGTACAGTGATCCTCCATTCTCATAGGTATCTCATCCATAGATACTTAGGAGAGAGCTATTTGATCCTACATCAATATCCTAGTCCATCTAGGGCTAGACACTTGTGTTCTTATGATAGAACATTGGCACTGTCTGTGGGGAACGGTAAATTTTTGATTCCCGTGACCAAAGATGGTGAATGATTCCAGTTCTTAACTGCCCAACGAACAATCGTTTGGAAAAAAAATATTTATTCAAAGAAGCCCAGCGAAATTGAATTTTGCTGTGACGGTGCTCATTTGCCCGGAGACAACCCCGCCAAGGATCCCCGTGGTGGTTCTACGAGATTTCTTTTTAGGGTTTTCCAGATTGCTTGGGTTGCTCAAGTTTTAATCACAGTGGAAGTGAATGGCATCAAAATGTGTTTCGCAGAGAAAGGCGAAAGGCCCAGTGCAAATGCAGTGCAAATGCTTGGGTTGCTCAAGCCATTTATTACTACGTCTGTAGATTCCAGGCGAGGATAATGTCCGATGCTGGCCGTGGTAATTCTGGAGTTGCAAAGGAATCTCGGCTCTACACAAGGGGATGGCATTGTTATCAATTTAATCCGAGTTGCAAGTGTGAAGGCTGGGGTTCTTCGAATGTTAGAATCAGGTTTGTCATTAATTCCATCCGAGTTTGATGGTTTGATTATTTGAGGTGAACTCGAAAACAGTAGTAGCCACAAGCAATCCGAGATTGAAGCTCAGATAGTAATCCTATCCAGAGTTGCCTAGTTGCCGAGATGCTTGATTATATTCAAATCCGAGCTGCTAATCTGTTTAGGCTTAGACCTGCTTGAGCCGAGATACATGAAGTCGGTTTGCAGAGCGTCGGAACCGAGATAACTGAAGCAACACGGCAGTAGAGCCGAGGTAGCTGAAGGGACCAAGCAATCGGAAAGCCGCATGTATGATTCCTTTCTCAGTTTACCAAAATCGGTGTATGTCTCGATTGAAGGTCAGGATCCTGATTTGAAGTTTGGGATGTTAATTTGAGATTGTATGCGTGCCGAGAATATGCATGCTGCCAAGATGATGCTTATTTTTGTCATGATGCCCCCCAACGAGTCTGATCCGTCTGAGCCTGTTCAGAGATACCTTGAATAATGGAACCAGGATGCAGTTTCGGGATTCCGAGATGCTGAGATTCTGAGATGTTGGAGCTATCAACGTTATCTCGATATTAATTCCAGGAGCTGAGATGCCGAGATGCTAGAATATGCCAAGGATGGGGCGATGATGATATGACAAAGTGATGATGACGTGCCGAGATATATCCGGAATCCTGTGCCGAGATGATACGTACGTGTGCATGTTCAGAATCCTCTGACGAGATGCCTCGTGTGTGTGCATATCCGAGATACAGTGTTGAGGTGTAGACTTTGGGGTTGGTTTTATTCAATTTCTTTTGATTAAAGATGGGAGTTGCACAATTCTTTTGCCCATGACGGATTGATTTTGCTGCTCCTTCAAGTCCGAGTTGTCGAGACACTGATATGCCTTCGAAGGCTGAGAAAGTGATGTATGTCAGGAAAGGGATACATATGCCGAGATTCCTCAAAAATTATGGTCAGAACAAGTTATGATGAAACACCGTCCTTTTTTATTCCATGGCGAGATTGGAGGTGCTGAGATCATGAAAAGCTAAGATGATGATGAGTTGATGATGATGTGCCGGGATGGTGATGATATGCCGAGCTTCAATTCAATAGGGAGGATGACGAGCTTCAACTCAATTATCCATATTCCATGTCGAGGCTACATTGAGTATCACCAAAAGTCGGCTTGTTGATAAAAGAAGCAAAGTCGGAACCGCAACTGTCACTAGAAGGAAGATGCATGGAGGTTCTTATTTTGACTGTTGTTTGCTTATTCCTCATAGATTATGGCGCATCTGAGGTATTGGAAGATATACCAGGACATAGTCCATACCTTCCTGGGTTTAGCAACGTTAGAGGAACGACTTTATGTCCATCTGCTCTGGAGGGGCCAATTATGGGTCATTGATGACTACAATTGGATGTTAAATATGAAGGGAGGACTGAAATTTAACCACAACTTGATGCTCAAGAGATTAAATTTTGAGATACTCCAGGTGATATTTTGTTATCATATTTCAATCAGGTATGTGATACTTGTCTTAGCGGGCCTGTGACAAATAGCTACGAGGTGGATTTGAAGTAAGGAAAAGAGGTGAACATAAATTTCATGTTTTTACATGATGCCATGGGTCCCACTTGTGGCATATTTGGCGCTTGCATTCATGTATTGGCATCTCTCAGTTGAGAAGTTGTTAAAGCCTTAAAAATTATATGCTTGCAATGAAATATTTTAGAACCTGTGATGGTTGATGATACTCATGTAATTGCTTATATCGCTATCAAGAGCCCTATTTTGATGATTCTCAACTTTTGGCCCATGGAAGCAGAAAGGAAAATTCTTACAACAGTAACTTTTCATTTGCAATTGGAAATTGTGAGAGTGGGATGTTAAATATTTTGTACAAGATAATACTTGTGCACACTGAGGAGAAAGAAGAAACAAGCTACTATACGAGAAGAGATGCTAGATCCATATATCCACATAATAAACTTGGAGTCAATGCTTTGCCTCAATCCTCTGCCACCACTTTTTTGTGCAATTAAACTTGTGGGTCCCTTCAGAGTCAAAGATAACCTGCAAGAAATTAATGAAATGCGTGTGGATCTATACCATGGAAGTCAAAGGTTTGATATTTGGCATTATTCACACTTTGCTTGGAAATTTCCAGTAAATGGGAAAAATGGCTCCTCCGAGCAAGCTAAGGTAGAAGATATTAATTGGGAGAATTATGGGAACTATATGAGATCATCTCTGCTACAATAAATAAGCGCTGAGCTATATTCTCCTTGAGAATGAGACATCATTTGTTTCTCTACTTGGGAATCTGTGAGTTGATGCTGTTTCACCACTATTTTCAGCTGACAAACTGAGTAGATAAAGGATTTTATCATTGCTTGTGGCATGTATGAGGTCCTGCCCTTCATTATTGAGCTGGGTAATCTGTGAGAATGTTCAAAGAAAAATTTCCAACTTGTCTTATTGCAGCAAAAAAGCACTTAAAGAAGGCGAACCCGGTTACACCGAATCTGGTTAAAATCCCGGCTTTGTGTGAATGACGATTAAAACGTGTTTCCTTGGGAACAGACGTGTTTCTTTGGGACACGGTAACACCGAGATTATGGCTAAAATGTACTCCTTCGGGATGCGGTAACGCCCTCATTATGGCTAAAACGTACTCCTCTGGATGCGATAACGCCCACATTAAGGTTAAAACGTATTCCTTCGGGATGCAGTAACACCGACATAGAGGTCAAACCAGGATCTATGTAAAGTTCCTTGGTTGGAATTATCTAAAGGCGACTATTTAAAGAGCCTATGTAAAGTTCCTTAAATGGATTTATTTAAAGGCGACTATTTAAAGAGCCTATGTAAAGTTTCTTAATTGGAATTATCTAAAGTTTTGAAGCCGGACCCGATTTAAACTGAATCTAGTTTAAATTTGGGATCCGTATAAAGTTTCAAAGGCGGACTCGGTAAAGACTGAATTTAGTTTAAATCCGAGATCCATGTGGAGTCCGTCCCTACGAAAGGGATGAAGGCGGAGACCCGGTTTAAACTACATCTGTTTAAATCCGGGATCCGTGTAAAGTGTCGAAGTTAAACATGTAGGAATCCGAGGTACATAAACCTGTTTCCGAAAATCATGTCGAAAATAAATATGTATGAATTCATGGTAAAGAAACCAGTTTTCGAAAATCATGTTCGAGTTAAACATGTAGGAATCCGAGGTACATAAACCCGTTTCCAAAAATCATGTCGAAGTTAAACATGTAGGAATCCGAGGTACATAAACCCGTTTCCGAAAATCATGTCGAAAATAAACATATATGAATTCATGGTAAAGAAACCAGTTTTCGAAAATCATGTTCGAGTTAAACATGTAAGAATCCGAGGTACATAAGACCAGTTTTCATGTTCGAGTTAAACATGTAGGAACCAGTTTTCAGTCATGCTCTGCTTCATCGAGATGAGGATCAGGTAATTCATTTCCTGAAAGGCCTTAATGAGTCATTTGGTCCTGTTAAATATCAGATTATGTTACTTGATCCTCTCCCTCCAATTACTCGTGTGGTTTCATTGGTGATCCAACAAGAGTGTGAGCATCATCTTCCTCTTGCTCCTACTGATTCGACTGTATTGATGGTAAAGGGTCCATGGTTTCCTTCTGGTTCCAAGAAGAAATTATGTTCTTATTGTGGCAAACTACGTCACACTGAGGACACTTGTTATAGGAAGCACGGTTTTCCTCCTGGATTCAAGTTTCGATCATCTGGTTCTTCGTCTCCAGTGAATAATGTATCTACCAAGGATTCTGGTTTTGTTCAACCTTTTACACCTGCTATTGGTTTCTCTCCAGCGCCCTCTCCTTCACAAGCTGTTGTTCTTCCTCAGTTGTCCGCTGCTCAGTATACTCGACTTCTCAGTCTTCTTGAATCTCCATTTCCTTCACAACCTTCAGTCAATCACTTGTCTGCTTCTTTGATTGTCCCCACTGAAGGTAATTCTTTGCCTAATTCGATTGTATCTTGGATCATTGATTCTGGTGCAACTGATCATGTTTGTTGTTCCTTAGCTTTGTTTTCATCCTATGTATCCATATCTCCAATTTCTGTACGACTTCCCACCGGTTCTAAGACTGTAGCACGCTTTTCTGGCTCAGTTCGTATTTCTGATTCCTTAATCATAGATAATGTTCTCTTTCTTCCTCATTTTTCATTTAATATTTTGTCTGTAACTCGGTTAACAACATCTCATAATTGTTTTTTGACATTTTCTTCACAATTATGTCAGATTCACTCAACTCATCCTTCGCTGATGATTGGCATAGCCAGACTATTTGAGGGCTTATACTTTCTTACCGCGGATGTGATTTCCTCAAAGCCTTCACCTCAGGTTTTTCTGACCAACACTGTTTCCTATTCAAATGCTCATCTCTGGCATCTGCGCTTGGGTCACCCATCTGCCAATACACTTTCTATTTTGCCTAAGCAAGTTTATGATAATACTATATTTCCAATAAATCCATGTGATGCTTGTCATTTTGCTAAGCAGAAACGTCTGCCTTTTCCTGTAAGCACAAGTTAATGCAATAAAAATTTTGATTTGATACATGTTGATGTTTGGGCCCCTTTTCAATTCCTTCTATTCAAGGTCATCGTTATTTCCTTACCATTGTCGATGATTTTCTCGCTATACTTGGATTTTTTTTAATGAAAACCAAATCTGAAACTCAGATGCATATCAAACAATTTTTTACTCTTGTTAAAACTCAATTTTCCGCTGCAATAAAAATTCTTCGATCCGATAATGGTACTGAATTTCATATGCCTCAGTTTTTTTACTTCTCTTGGAGTTATCCATAAAAAATCTTGTGTTGCCACTCCACAACAAAACGGTTTGGTTGAACGAAAACACCAACACATTTTAAATGTTGCACATTCTCTTCTTTTTCAATCTCACGTTCTCGTTTCATACTGGTCATTTTTAGTTCTTCATGCTACTCATTTCATTAATTGTTTACCTGCCCCACTACTTCAAAATTCTACACCATTTGAACGTTTATATGTTTTTTCTCCCACTTATTCTATTTTCAAAGTTTTTGGATCCCTTTACTTTGCTTCCACATTAAGTCATAATTGCTCCAAATTTGCTCCGCGTGCACGTAAATGTAAGGCTTTTACCTTACTTGATATGTCTACAAATCAAATCTTTCTCTCTCAAGATGTTGTTTTTCATGAACTTGTGTTTCCCTTTAAAACTGATAGCATTAAACCCCTCTTACCTTGGCCTGAACCACAACCTTGCTCCCCTTATTTGACAACATTCCTATTTCGGTTTCTCAGCCTATTGCCCCTGCTTTACAACCGTCCTCTATTGCCTCCCCAATATCATTGCCTTTTGATTCCATTCCTTCTCCCCTTCATTGTGACCACCTTCATATTTGCAGGATTATCATTGTGCCCTCACATCATCTACTCACCAATCATCATGTAAAGGTAATCCTCATTATCCCTTGTCTTCGGTTCTTTCTTATTCTTCTCTTTCTGCATCTTATCATTCTTTTGTTAATGTTGTTACTGTTTATCCTGATCCTTCTACTTTTAAGCAATATGTGAAACTTTTTGTTTGGAAAGATGCCATGAATGCATAAACTAATGCTCTTGAACAGAAGCAGACTTGGTCCTTACTCGTTTACCGCCGGGCAAAAGAACAATTGGTTGCAAGTGGGTTTTCAGAATCAAATTCAAAGCCAATGGTGATATAGAAAGGTACAAAGCTAGACTTGTAGCAAAGGGATACACTCAAATTGAGGGTGTGGATTATTTTGACACTTTTTCCCCTGTTGCTAAGATGACTTCTCTTCGTTTGTGATTGTCTATTGCTGTTGCTAAAAATTGCCATTTACACCAATTAGATGTTAATAATGCTTTCTTACATGGAGATTTGCATGAAGAGGTTTATATGGATCTTCCTCAAGGCTATGTTTCTTCTGATCCTACTCTAGTTTGTAAATTGCAAAAGTCTCTTTATGGTTTAAAACAAGATAGTCGTTAATGGTATTCTAAACTCTCTTTAGCTTTGTTGTCCTATGGTTATTTTTAGTCTCTTTCAGATCATTCTCTATTTTTTAAAGCATCTTCCACCTCATTTATTGTAATTCTTGTATATGTTGATGATGTGGTGTTTGCTGGAAATGATTTGGCTGAAATTACCTTGATTAAGCAACAATTACATGCTGCATTTACCATCAAAGATCTTGGCGAGCTTCGTTATTTCCTTGGACTTGAACTTGCTAGATCCAAAAGTGGTATTTTTTTTTGTCTCAACATAAATTTGCTCTTGAATTACTTGAAGATATTGGGTATTCGGCATGCAAACCTACTTTTTGTTCTATGGATCCTCACTTAAAGCTTTCAGTTGATTGTGGCACTCTTTTGGTTGATCCTCTTCCTTATCGGAAACTCATTGGTCGGTTGTAATACCTCACTACCACTTGGCTAGATTTGAGTTTTGTCCCTCAACAACTTAGTCAGTTAATGTCTCATCCTCGGGACACTCATTTGGCCACTGCTCATCGTGCTCTTCATTACATTAAGTCTTCACCTGGTGCTGGTATTTTCTTTTCTGCTGATTTTGATTTGCAATTGAGAAGTTTTAGTGATTTTGATGATTGGGCTGGTTGTGTAGACACACATCGTTTTGTTACTGGTTTTGCTATTTTCCTTGGCTCTTCTTTAATCTCTTGGAAAGCCAAGAAGCAAGCTACTGTTTCTAAGTCATCTTTGGAAGCTGAATCTCGTGTCTTATCTTCTACTACATGTGAATTACAGTGGCTTATCTATCTCTTGAATGATTTTCATATTTCTCATGTTGCTCCTGCTCTTCTCTACTGTGATAATCAGTCTGCAATTAAAATAGCTACAAATCCCACTTTTCATGAGAGAACCAAGCACATAGAGCTTGATTGTCATGTAGTTAGGGAAAAGCTTCAAGCTAAAGTCATACGTCTTCTCCCGGTTCGGTTTGTTGATCAGCTTGCCGACATTTTTACAAAGCCTCTTCATCCTACTCGATTTCATGAGCTCAAATCCAAGCTAGGCATTCAAGATATACATGCTCCAGCTTGCGGGGTGACAGGTGTTACATGATAAGATTGTAATTAGCTTATTATTTAGTTACTTGTTGTTATATAGTTTTTTATGTAATTGTATAGTTTGTTATGTAATTCTCTTGCACCTTGCACATTCATCTTGTATATAAAGCACATTGCTTATCAATAATATTCATTCAATTCTTCCCCAATTATCTGGTCACAGACTGCGTAAAACTTATAAGCAAATAACCAACATTGAGCACAATAGAAAATCACCATAACTGAGTTTGTTCAAAAAATGGCCTCAAGAGAACAATAAATATAAACCAAAAACATTCATTTAATAGATTAATCTTACCCTTACAATACCAGGATCTTTCAATAATTTTTAGAAAGACAAAGCATCAGGTTCATTATTATTTAAGAAAAACAAACTCTCAACATAAGATTCAGCAAAAAATTTTGAGAATATCCTGGTCCCACATGCACCACCAATTTCTTGTTAGGGCTTGTTTAAGTTGACATTCAAAAAGTATGTTCACGCAAGTCGAGATAAACTCTTATCTCATACTTTCCTTGTATACTGTAAATCACGTTGAAAAAATAGTTTTTACCACTAATCTAAACAGACACTAATAAGGTGTGCAACCACTTTTCACTGCTAGTTGGAGTTAATATGGTTGATATGCCCCTATTAATTCTTTTACCAAGGTGAAATATTTTAGTCCATGACTCGTTAAGGACCAAAGCAACAATGAACATCTCACCAAAGACAAACACGGACGAACACCAAACGATCTCATCAAGGACCAATAGAAAAAACTCCAAACATCTCACCAAAGACAAACATCAAACAAAACACCTCACTAGAAGATGCAAAGCACAACATATGCCAACACACAAAAGTAACCAACCACAAGCACGACATTCAAGAGAATAGAGAACTTCACGGACGTGCTGGAAAACGTAACAAACGAAGAACCTAGCCACTAGAAACAAATGAACATGCACGAAATGAAATGCTGACTATGCTGAAATAGTAGAAACAATTGGACTTAGTCTCACAATGCAACCTTCGAAGCAAAGAACCGGCCTGCACACACCAGGAATGAAGGCTCAACGTTGTAGAACAAAGCATGGCCAGAAGATAAGTGCAGCAACCAAATAACAGCAAACGTCACAGTTAGTGACAAGATAGAAGCAACAGTCATCCCAGTGACCAAATAACACACTTCCTCAACCAATAAGCAAATAACCATCAAACCCTAAGCAAATTGATCAGAAAACACATTGAAATGGCACTAGGTCAGTGCGGATGAACTTTATGAATAGTACTTGTCAACAGCCAAAAAGCAGTGCCGCACGGTGGACAATGTCAAATAGTACCGATGAACAGTACCCAACAATGACAAATAGTGCGGATGAACAGTGCCGAATGAATATGGAAATATTTTTTCCAGAATTATGGTGTTGGCGAGATTGTCGAAATTAGACTTAGATCTGTATGAGTCTCCGTGCTGTGTTTCAAAGGCGCCCTTTTAGAAAGAAAAGGAATTGGACTCTTGCACTTTCACATGGTGGTCCCCACCACTTTCCTTTACCTTTAATTTGTTTTCAAACGTCCCCCTTTTCTATTTATCTTCCCAATAATTTTTGTCTTCTCTTCCTTTTTTTTAACCACTACCCACTCTTCTTTTGACTTCCCCACTTCCCTTATTTTCATATTTGATTCCTTTTTTCACCACTTCCACCGTTACTATCGTCGACAACCAAAAACTCTTCTATTACTGTAGGTGAAGATCCTGAAAACATAGATGAGCGCCACTAGCTGAGACAGCTACAGCGCAGTGGCAACACACGACCATCTCCGACCTTCATCTTCTTCACTAACTCACCGAGCTCCATTATTAGAGATTGGACCACAGCGGCGACATTCCTTTCTTCTCTTACCCTCCACCATAGCCGCGACGGACACTCATCAAAAGCAGAACTTGAGCGTTGCAGAAGTTCACATCGGACCCTTCTCCACTACTAAGAGTGCCACGGAATGAGAGCTGGGAGACCTTGGGCGAGATTTGAGAATGGAGAAAAGGAAGAAGGGAAACGAGACCATCGTCTTCACCATTGTTGGAAATTTATTTCTTCTTCACTTGCTGACAACTTAGAAAGGACAGAGACACAGTGCCAGATATTTGGGGAACGAGAAGGACAAGCCCTAGAAAGATGAGATCTACTTTGCAGCATCCTCTTCTCCCTTTTGGATCTCTAACGACAACCTCTTTTCCTCCCTCTTTGATCTGCAACGAGGCTAGGGAGGTTAGAGTCGGGTTTCGGCCACTCGCAAAGACAGAGGAAGAGCTGCAATCATTTTCTGTAAGCTTGAAGGCGAACATTTGGCACATTCACCAAACAGCTTGCCGGAATTTGGAAAACACTTGTTGCAAAACTTAGAACACCTGCCAGAATCTGGAAAAGTAAGCTGAAATTTGGAAAAAGTCACTGAAAAACAAAGAACTTCCCGAACAAGCTCAAGCAGCCACTTAGGTTGCTGTTGAAGAACCGAAGACAGCATAACAACCAAATGATGACCAAACGAGGAAGTACACACTTTCTCTCTCCCCTTATGAACAGTGACAACACGGTCACTGTTCACGAAACAGCACCATGAAACAATACCCCCTCAACGTGAAAATCGATAGAAACTGAAATGACATGAACTCACATGTTGGAGACCAGCCACTGTCATTGTTCACGATACAATAACTGTTCACGCTACAGTAACAGCATCCACCGGAAAAAGAACTCAAGTTGGCCAAGAACAATCCCTAAGCTTTGATACCATGTAGTGAAATGAATCAAAAAGATATTATTCATGATAAATGTATTGGTATGTATATAAGAGAGGAGCCTCTACACATAATGACTTATAATGTTGTAATCCCTAATTATATGGGATATAATTATAATCTCATGATCTCATCTATATATATTAATACCATATATTTCCTGTTTCTTAACAAGGATTAAATAACATTTAGGTTTTAATCTAAAGGATTAACCACCTAATATAAGAATAAGGCTAAATTATATAAAACTACTCATAAAATTTGGGTCAGTTGCATATAACCTCATGATATTTTAAATTAAAGTTTAAATTTAAACCCCATAATTTTTTTTGTTTATCATGGACTCTTAGCTTAATTTTTTTTTTTTTCAAAGCTAAAATACGCAAAACTATCTGAAGTATTGGTAATCTACATATCACCTTTAACTTTTAAAAGTTTAAATAAATAATAATAATTTTTCATGTTTTTGACTATCAAATATCATTCAACTATCATGTTATTAAAATCACCGTTGAACAGAGCAAATTCTGTCATATCATGGGTTAAGAATTAAATTTGACATGTATAAAGATGTTGGGATATTTTTTTAATAGAAAAATAATAATTTTGACTCTCATAGCTTATCACGAGAGCAGAGCAATCAATTATGATTATGGTATTGTTCAGAACCTGTTCCAGTGCGCTCAGATAAGCACCAAGAGCTCTTTAATTAACATTGCAAACTGCAAAAAAATTATTTTAATGTGTACAAAATCTAAAATAAAGATAATATTTTAACTAATAATTTTTTTAAAAATAATTTTTCATTTGAAAAATAATAAGTTGGAAATCTTAAATATAGACTATTGAAATTCTGTTCAAACTGTGAAGATCTTACTACAATGAATAGCTCTCAGTATTCATCATTATGATGAGCATTGAAACTGGTTCGGTATTACCCTTGCTAGCCCTTGACCTTTCTACCAGAGATAAGCAAAAATAAAAAAAAGTTTATTAAAGCCTAATTTCTCATGAAAACCAAAGCCAACACCTCCAACCACGCTCAGATTTTTCATTATCCTTTGATCAGACAAAGTCTTCACACTAAATGAGGAAGCCCAGCAATGAACAAGTTGAATTTTCAACAAAAAAATAATACTAATTAGCTTGGTCCCAAAATATCAATTTAAGGATAGTAATTAGGTTCCCCTCCAATTTTCTAAAAAACATAAATTGTTGCAAATTTTGTAGTCTCAATTACAAATTAGATATCATAGTTTTAAATATAATTCTCAGTTCACAGCTGAAATTTATATTCGTCATTGTATAAATCAATGTTTAATTGACACCTCGTAACCTAACATGCTCAAAATTTTCAATGCTAAAATCAATGCTCATCCTCATTCTTTACTCCCATCTTTAAAACTTTTGATTTTTTTATATTTTATTTTTAATATGATTTTCCCTCCAATTTATTTTGATAGAGATAATGAAATTTTGATGAAAAGGGGAAAAACATGAAGATAATGAAAATAAGACATAAGACTTTTCTAAAGGTGTTATTATCATTGACTTATTTTCTTTTCTCTGTATTTTATCCTCACCATCAAAAATATAAAAAAGTCATAACATTTTTTTTTTCATTTTTCTCCTCTTCTTTTTTCCTCGACTTTTCTTTCACTTTTTACATTTTTCTTACACTAATAAACTCCTCTCTTCCCTCAGATTTTTTTTTTTTGGAAAACAAGAAATTAATGGGAGAAAATAACTAAAATTTCAGAATAAAAAAGTTCAGAATTATAAAATATAGTATACAAATTATGAAAGATACATTGCAAATTAGTGATCATATATTTTTTTTCCAATTAATTTTTTGATCTGGTGGTTTCCCCAATTTTTCCTTTATTCTTGATTTCTTTCCTTTGCCCACGTGCCACATTTATCTTTATGATGATAACATGTTTGAATTTGATTAAATGTAGGTAAGAAGTGAATAAGTACAGATAATTATATATTCTTCAGCTGTATGCAATATATTTTTAGTCATAAAAAAAAAGTTGCATATGGTGTATGAAAAGAGTTGCACATGCTAAATATAACTTTTCTTTTATTAAAATCGCAAAGCATAGCAAAAATAATTAATTTTAAGATATTTTTATTTTGAGTTAAGACTTTTAAGAGTAAAATACAATTCCTTGGAATCTTTAATTTACAAATCCACATTCCATACTTTACCCTTTTCATTTTCTTTTTTCTAAGAAAATAAGAAATATTGTTGGATTCTTTTTAATTTTTTATAAATTTAGATTAAATTTCCCTTTTTTCCTTCGAAATATTTTTTTCATTTCTTAAATTAATTAATTTATACGGTGTTACATAAAAAAATTTTCGAATGCAAGACCGTAAATTAATTAATTTGAGATCTTTTGGGTGTAAAAAATATTTAAAAACTTTTGGAGAATTTTTCCACACTGGAACTACCGTACATGTGCTTTAGAAGAAAAATCAAGGGAAAATTGTACCCAAGGCCAAGTAAGAGAAAGTATAATTCCTTTGAATCTCTAATTTACAGCGAAGTCTGCGGGACATTTAGATGATATATTCTAAATGTGAAAAGACCAAAAAGCCTTTAATGAATTTTAAAAATGTGGAGAAATTAAAATCCAGTTTTCTCCATATTCTTCTTCCAATTCTAAAAATGTGACCATGTTGACAGGCGAAGATCTCGACCTTTGATTCAACAAGGGCATCCTTACAGACGACAATCTCGACCTCGAGACTTTTCTCGCTAACCATCCAAACCCTACATCCTCTGGATTCATTCCATTCCGTCTCCGAACCCACGTGCCCTTCAAAGATTCAAACTTGGAGCTCTGAGATCTCCTCCGTCGATGCCCGCCCCCGCCTTAGCTCCGGGAAGAAGTGTCCTAGGAAGCAGACAAACCCCAAATTCTTGGTCTCTTCTTCGTTGAGTAACAATAACATCGACTGTACAATTAGGGTTTTCAATTTCTCTGCCTCTTTCTCAATACAAGTTGTCACTTGTCATCAACTCCAACATTTAGATTGGATCAAGAATATTTAGTATACCTCAAGTTTTTATTTTAATAAGAGATTTATTAGTCTGATGGCTTTTTAAGAATTCATATTGTGACCAGCTATTAATCTATCCTTTCTCTGTCAAGAAGACATGAAACCTGGGGTTGCCTCACACGGTTCTCTTCTTCCTCTCATCCTCGTACTCGCACATCAGTTCTTTTTTGCTCTCTTTCACATGTTTCTTGTTTAGCCTCACGCGTTTTCATGGAGCTTTAGCTTTTGTTTTGCCTTACTTCCTGGAGTCTCTGTGTTGTTTTTGGCATACTCTTCAAAAGGCGCCAAATTTGATTTCCCCCGTGAGAGACAACGATGAAAAAAAAGCATCTTTAATCTGATTTGTTGAATAGGTCTTGCAAGTCATATCTTAGGTGCAAGCCATTAAACGAAATCTGGATTTCAATTTCTCCTCCTTTCTCAAATTCATTAATGGCTTTTTGGTTTTTTCACATTTGAAATATATTACCTAAATGTTCACAGGACTTCACTGCAAATTGGAGATTTTAGATTGTATTTCCTCACAATTTTTAAAAAATCAACTTCTGTACGGAAAAATTATATATGTGACATATTTTGTCTATATATAGTGTTAACCTTTTTGTCTATACATAGTGTTAACCTTTTCCGTCCAATATTGCTATCCAGCTATAAAATTTTTTAACTAATTAATTAAATTCTTCTAATTTATAATTTTTAACGAGGATAATTTTTAGTTCGAGTGGAATTGGATTTGATCTCAAGTAGTTAGAGCATGTGTGAATGCAGAAAACATTTTAAAAGGGAGTATATATGTTATTAAACTCAGATCTTTTATAATTATTACACATCTAGAAGTACTTTTAACTTTAAAACTGTGAACTCAAGAGTTTCTGTCGAAAACGATTCAGACCTGCATCTTGTTGCAATTCAACACGCAGGCGTTGAAAAGCTCTGGATTTGCTAAGACTTCAAGTGACCATGATGAGAATATAAACAGTAGTTCCTAGTTTTGATGAATATAATCTTTTTGGGTAAATAACATTGTTAATTAATTAGTCCTTATAGTTTGATTGAATTTTGGTTTTGTTCATTATAATTTCAAATGGTTGGCTTTGTTTCATATAGATTTATAAACATTTGATCCGAACATCGATTGATTCTCAACTTTTAGTTTTGGAATTTATAATTAAACTTAAACCATATTTTTATTGAGATTAAGACACAAAATTTGATTAATTGTAAGAACCAACACTTTACCCATTTTTGTTTATGTTTAGAATTTTTTGACAGGCTAAGAGCTCAAATCTCAATGAACAAAAGAATACAAGCAGAGAATACAACATTTACACTAGTTTCTCATCCTCCTCACGACTCACTCTTCCTTCGCTTAATCTTTGAAGAACACTCCTTGCTGCCGTTGCCGCTGGCCATGGTGAGATCACACCGTTTCCGAGTGGATTGAACCGACTCCCACACATTTGAGCCCACAAGGTGAGGAAAATTAAGCTTGGCTTTAGCTCCACGCATCTCATAAGCCGCTCGATCATAAGCTATAGCTGCATCCTCCGCCGTATCATAAGTTCCAAGCCAAACCCTAGCACCATTTTTCGCCGAATCCCTGATCTCTGCTGCGTATTTCCCCCATGGCCGCCGCCTAACACCCCGGTATCCCGGCTGCTCAACCGGTGGCGTGACATTACAATACTCATCACCACGCGCCGCCACCGCATCTTCTCTTTGGATATTGTTATCATCAATGGTGCAAACTTGTGGAGCTAGTTCATTGATATAACGACCGTCATACACTGGCGGGCTCTGGCTGTGAACCCGAGATGTCATTGGAGGGTGTTGCCAAAGAATATAGCCGTGGCAAGTCGGCCATTTCGTTACCGAGAAGGTGATGTCGGATTGCTTCTAAAGTACTACAAGAAATGTTGAGTAGAATCAGGTGATGAGGGACGATGGAAAAATTGGGACATGAATAAATTTTGTTGAAGTGGTTATGGAAGAGGAAGAAGACGATGAAGTAGGTGTTGCAGGTGTGGAAGGTGAGATTATTTATATATAGAAATAGAATGATGATACGTGTGTGTTGAATACACCTTAACCCACAACTAACAGATGTTGCATATTCTTTCTTGGAAGCTTCTTGTTGTTGTTGTTCCCACGTACGTTTGGTTGAATTCAAATTTTTTATATACATGTAACAAACTCACGTGACTGAATTCATCAAGATCGAGGTATAAATAATAATTATTAAAGAAATGGCAAAGGAATAGTGTTTTGATACGAAACCTGGTATTTTGAAATCGTGTTCCAAAACTTTGACCCAAACCATACTTCCAACTCATTTGAAAAGAAATTTCTTCGTTGTCGGCTGTACGTACCTCGGCTTTATCGGATGGGAGAGAGAAAGATGATGATAAGGAAAATTTTAATTGAAAATGAAATTATGGAAGGCAATGCCAACCAGTAAACTCATGTGTTATCAGCTAATTATTTCGATAAAAAAGGAATATGAACAAGTCGGAGACAGTAACCCATGTTTGGTAGGAGAGGAAATGAGGAGGAAAGAAAATTAGGGGGAAATGGAGGAGAAAAGGGTGTTTTCCCTTATTTATTTATATATCTATTTTTATTATATTTAATTTAAAAAATTCAAAAAATTATCTACTTATTATTTTTTACCTTAAAAAATGACTTTTTTTATGATAACAATTTCTCAGGATATTATATTGCATTTTTACCCTTTCACTTTTTACTAATAAAGTTAGATAATGTATAATTTATTTAGTTCCTATTATTATATTATTATTATATTTAATTTAAGAAAATTATCCACTTTTCTTACCTTGAAAAGTAATTTCTTATAATTATTTGGTTTAAAATATAATAAAATGAAAATATATCTTACCAAATATATATATTTTTTTTAATTATATGATGATGCTAATGTTAATGTGAAACACTGTGATATTCAATTTGATTTTAAATACGACATATTTTTTTACATGAAAGGGTATTTTAGTCATTCATATACTTGTTCATTTTCTTCACTCTATGTTTTCTCCGGTTCATCCAAACAACGGGATGATAACATTTTCTCCCTAATTTTCTCTCATTTTCATTTTCTTTCTTCTTAACTTTTCTTCCCATCCAAATGGAGCATAAAATATGTCATTTTTAATTTTTCTTTCTTCCAGTCAGATTGCCTTCTAATAAAGCATGAAGCTTGAAGAGTGAATGTGTGATATTACTAAATACATGTTGATTTCGTGTGATCCTTTGCTACCATAGTTTTTAGCATATAACACCAAAAATTATTTGCAAATTGCAGCTTCTCGATCAACTTAAGATGCGGATTCTTAAAAACCCAGCCACTTTTCAAAGGGTTCGATGAAGAAGGAAGCTTGTATTCAATCACGGAGCATCAGAAGCCAACTCTCTTAATAAGATCACATTGTCTAAGCACATGATATGAATAATATATAATCAAAACATAAAGAATTGTTTAAACTTGATAGGAATAAATCATAATTTTCTCTATTTAATTTTATACCTTGGAGAAGTGAGATTTTATATTCCCAGAAAAATTAGCAGCCCTAAAGAAAATTATATCGTTTTCCAATAATCTTGATTTTTTATTTTTGATATAAATTATTGAGGAAAAAAATGTTTGATATAAATGATTAATTTTTATTTTATTATTCTCTACCTTTAATTTTCTTTTAAAATTCAACGTTAAAAAAATTATTCTTAATATATAGTCTTCTTTTTTTACTCAGGCAACTGAGCTGGATATAGGAAAATAAAATTTGGTTTATATATGAATTCATTAATTCATAAATGTGATTATATTCAAGTACAATTTTGTCGGCGGTAAAGACTTAGGAATTGAACTTACAATAATATAGGCACACTTGATTATCTATCTTTAATTAACTTTTTAACAAGTCCATCTCGTTAATTAATCTTTATATCCTATTCTGTCGGCTCAGATTGACTAATATTATATGTGTGTGTCTGTTCCTGTCTGACGGCCTTCTACGAATCGTATCTGGGCTAAGTCTTGTGGTGCCGGAGGGCGCGGCATTTTTTAACGGAGCCGGTTCAAAGCGGGATACGTAATTTGTATGCATCCCGCGGTTCTTTTATTATAATGCTTACATCTTGTTTTACTTTGTTACTAAGTCAACCGCTTGCTTTGCAGCTCAACCCGATGGCGGAACTACCGGTATCTTACGCTCGTGGCCTTTGCCCCCGTGCTCGGCCTAAAAGAGTTAGCGTCCGTCCTCGGAGGCTCGGAAAGGGCCGTCCTCGGAGGAAAAGCCAAGCCCGGGATGGCCAAGAAAACCGGGGCTCCGTCCCTACTCGGACGCCTTCGTCTGATATTGATGAGGCCGTGGTTCGCTATATCCGAGCACGCCTGCCGGGGTGTTGGTCGCCCGGGCCTATTTGCATTTGAAGAACAAGTATGTGATTAAATTCGCCGAGGCTAGCTACGAGGAAGAGAAGAATGAGGCGTGGAGTCTAAGGGGAGAATTTGAAGAGGATCTTGAGGTTGTGAGGGCAAGTGCTTCTTCTCTCACGAAAGAAGCCTTTGACAAGACTTCTCGGACTTCGTCGCTCTCAAAAACGAGGCCTAGATGCCACTTAAATCCGCCGGCTTCAACGGGCGGATCGTGTGCTCCGAGCTCGAGCGGACTAAGGCTACCACCGAGGAGAAGCAAGCCCGCCTTATCGCTTAGAAGAGATTGTGAGTGAGGCCGCCGGCACTTTAAAATGGCCACTTGCCCCAAATCAGCTATCTCGATCCCAAGTTGGGTGAAGACGGATAGGTATGATCCGGGCGTATGTGAAGGACGGCATCTTCCATCCGGCCCTCTCTCCCTGCGGGCAACTCGACTTTTGAGGACTATGCGGGACGGGGAAGGGGAAGAGTCTTTGAAGGAGCCGATGGTGGTGGAGAAGGGAGCTCAGTACATTCCCGGATCCGAGGTGGCTATCCTTGGTCCCGAGGTGGTGGCTTCGGGAGATAACGCTCCCTCCGTTTAATTATTGTAGCTTTAAACTTTTTGTTCGGTGGTTTATCCGGGTTGACTTTGTAGTCTTGTAAAATTGCTACTTTAATTAATTGTATATAAACTTGATTTCAACCAATCGGTTTGTTTTGTCAACTTTATTATAGTTAACAATGGTTTTTTTTTATGGCCGGGCCGGGGCCTTTATATGTGCGGTATACGCACAAGTGTTACTTCCGGTAGGTTGACTTTGGGAATAGGGGTAGGGAGTAAACTAGGGCTACGAGATCCGGATATGGGCTAATGCGGGGTTGTTTTTCTAGAATAGGGGCAAAATGTCATATGCGTAATCGTGGTGTATAAACGCACGTTTGTACGCATCGGCATCGGGACTGCATGACAATTCACTTCCCTATTTAGGAACATTTTTTCGATGCATCTACTTTATAATAGAAATAGTGTTCGTACCGTCTCGCGACCGGGGCGTGGAAGCCCGGGTGTATTCCCTTCTGTTGGGATTTTCGTTTGACCGCGGCTTCTTATGCCTCGGTGATAACTTATTTAATCAAACGTATTTGACCGCGACTTCTTATGCCTCGGTGATAACTTATTTAATCAAACGTATTTGACCGTGGCTTCTATGCCTCGGTGATAACTTATTTAATCAAACGTATTTGACCGCGGCTTCTATGCCTCGGTGATAATTTATTTAACCAAAAGTATAGCATAATTGGTGCATCCACTGGGGAGTCTTAAATAAGAATGCTTGGAAGAAACAATGCGTGCTGTCTTTCTGCGAAATATGAAACTGAAAATGAAAATACTAAATCAATTGAAAAAGCATACAAACGAATGCGCCGTCGGTCTATCTTAGCGGGTGGGCCAGGGGTCTAGCAATAGATTCTCGGTTTGTCGGCATTCCAAGTTCTTTTAGCTTTCACCTTGCCGGGGTCTCGAACGTAGGCGCCCTTTTCGGTTTTTCCTTTATGCGGTAAGGACCACTCCCGGTTGCGCTAGCTTGCCGTCGGCGTTCTTGTTCCGATGTCGGCGCGTCGGAGCACCGGTTTCCGGTTGAAGGAGGCGAGGGTTCACCTTTCGGTTGTACTTCGTGCGATGAGCTGCTTGGTAGTTAGGTCTCGCGGTGCGCACGATTCGTGCCTCGTCAATGAGGTCTAACTGCGAAAATCAAGGCGTCGGCTGTTCGAGTCTTCTCCTTTGCTAGCTTTCATTTTCCTCCGTATCGGTTGGCTATCTCAGCGGGATCATAGCCTCGCGTCCGTATGTTAAACGAAATGGAGTTTCTGGTGGAGGTTTGGACGTTATTATCCCTGACAAAACAACGCAAAGTTGCTCGACCCGGGAGGAATCGGGCGTCTCCGTACGTCTTCTTAATCCGTCGACAATGACTTTGTTGGCGGCCTCGGCTGCCCGTTGGATTGAGGGTGTTCGACGAGATGCAAAGTGATGGATGATGTCGAGGTCCGACATCATACTGCGAAACCCTTTGTCAACGGAATTGAGTCCCGTTATCCGTAATTATCTCATTTGGATCCGACGCAGAGACGATGCTATCTTGAAAGAATCGTTGAATACGGGCCGAGGTGATCGTGGTCAACGGCTCGGCTTCTATCCATTTGGTAAAGTAGTCGACGGCGACAATGAGATACCTTAAGCGTCACAGGGCTGTTTTAAATGGTCCGAGAAGATCCATCCCCATTTGTAGAAAGGCCGGGGGCCATGTGCTTTCAGCTCCGTGGGGAACGCGGAAGGATGTTGGCATGTTTCGACAAGCTGTCACACCTTCTTCTTTTGTTTCCAAGGGTGCGCGCCATCGTCGGAAGTATCCGGCTCTAAGTGCTTTCCGAGCTAAGGATTTTCCCCATCTTGCGGCCGTTGATGCCTTCGTGTATCTCGGCGAGAACGTGCACGGCCTCGGTTGCATTCAAGCATCTGTCATGGGTGAGTGTAATCTTTCCTATATAATTGATTGTCCACCATAGTGTACATGGTGGCTTGTCGGTCAACTTTCTAGCTTCCGTCTTGTCGACGGGTATAATTCCTCTTTCCGGATAGTCCTCGATTGGTTTTCTCCGGTCAGGCTGATTAACTTTTTAACAAGTCCATTGTTTTGTCAGATCGTGCATTATAAAGTGGGGAAAATCGAAGTACGTACCACGACTTTGTGCCCCTTTGGAAATATGGGCGTAGGCATCTTGCGCCATCAACAAGAATGCTACCTTCTCCAACTTTTGATATCGAGTTTTGCAATGTGTACAAAGTAAAATTTCAAAAAAGATCTTTGCAAACGGGTTCCTTGGTAGTTTGAAGAAGGGTAACGTATCGGCCGACTTAGGCAAGAACCTTGTCATTGCCGCCAATCTCCCGGTTAGTTGTTGTACTTCCTTTTTGTTGGTCGGTGCTTTCATCTCCAAACCGCTTTACACTTGTCGGGGTTTGCTTCAATTCCTCGGTGTGTAAGCATAAACCCGAGGAACTTCCTGCTTAGGGACGACGCAAAGGTCTTGGATGTGGTCTCCCGACTTGATCGACTTGACGATCATATCGTCAATGTACATTTCTATATTTAACCCGAAATTTGGTCTTCAAAGACTTTGTTCATCATCCGTTGATAGGTGGCCCGGCATTTTTCAATCGAACGGCATGACATTATAGCAATAATTAGCCATCGGTTATGAAGGCCGTGTTCTTGATCTTCCGGATGCATCGCTATTTGATTGTATCCGGAGTAAGCATCCATGAAGGATAGTAGTTGAAATCCGGATGAGTTGTCAACCAAGCGATCGATGCTTTAGGGGGCTCTGTTTAAATTGGTGTAATCTATTCATACTCTCCAATTCCCGTTAGGCTTTATGACCATAAACTTTCTCGAGTGTTAAACTCGGTGAGAGTGTATACCGGTTCTTGAAGATGGAATTTGTTAGCGGGAAGAAGGATCCAAGCCGTCGACGTACTAATATAGTTGTTAATATATATATATAGTTGTTAAAAAATAATAGGTTGATTATTCATTCGTGATATTCCGGGGCGAGCCCTTTGGTCGGGCGGCCTCTCTGTCTCGGTCTTCGCCATCGTCTTTCTAGAAACGTTTCTTTAAGAAAATTATTTACAGTAAGTTAATAATTTATAAAGTCCATCTGTGTGTTCCTGTTTTGTGGACCAAAACTTTCGTCTATTAAGAAAATTATTTCAGTTCTCTTTAAGAAAATTATTTAAAAAGTTAATAATACAATCATGTGAAAGTCTGAGAGAATATTTCTGATCTGGTCAATATCTAGCATGCAGAGAACGTTTCATAAAATTATTAATAAGAATTAAAAAAAGCTTTTTACTATATTTCGAGTCTACATATTTATTAGTGCAAGTTGAATTACCCAAATTTTAGTTATTAAACTTAAAAAAAATCATAAAATCAGGTTACATGGAATAAAGAATGATTTTGAAATTGAGTCAAATTACTTTTATGCCCCTTAGTTAGTAAAAAAAAAAATTTAAAGACATAATATATCTTAGAAATTGAAATAAATCATTTATCCTGGAAAATCTAAAATCTCCCTCCCTCGATCCATGTACATGTAATCCTGAAACGCCACCCAATGACCCACTAGTCAGTAGGATTTTAATAGGATTTTCCCTATTTTTTATTTTTTAGTTTATAAAGAATTAGATCAGATGTCCAAGAAAATAAATAAATGTGAAAATTATACCTTCTTCAAAAACATTTTTTTTTTTTACAGATTCCTATTTTTTTAAAATAATATATGATAATATTTAAATAAAATAAAGTAAAAATAAATAAATCTAAGTAAACGGTAAATCACATTACACCCACACCTTTAATTAAGATGCTTTAATTGCTCCTAGTTATTATAGATAAATTCGCGTTAAGATCTAATCTCACATTATATATATACATATACATATGCATATACATATACATACATATATACATACATATACACACACATACGTACATACATACATACATACATACATATATTCTTCATTCCGAATCAAGTAATATTATTAATATTAATGTAATGATGTAATCGTGCGAACGAAGAATACTAATGCTTTGGTCAATCTAGGATAAAGAGATTAGAGAACGTTTCAAAAAATCTCAAATAAAAATAAAAAATATACTTATTTATTTGTGGCATGAAGTTGGTGGCCTTAAAATAGAAAAAGAAAAAGAAAAGTGGCATAAAAAAAAATTACTTATTTATAATTGTTGGGTAATGCGTGGGAATAAAAATAAACTTCTTCTATATCATAAATTGTAAATACTATTAGGAGGTTTAATTAATATAAATATTTTGCAGGAAAAAACTGATATAATATTTTTAACTTTGAATTTTATAAATAAATGTTAAATAAGTTTTATCTTCCTCAAATATTGAAGTCCATTCGATTAATTGAATATTCAGTTCATTTTTTTTAATATATTTATTTCAAAAAAAATCATTTTCTCATTTTCAAATGTTTTCACACTAAAAAATATTATGTTTAACAGAAATTGTAGTGAATATTTGAAGAATTAATATTGTCAGAAAAACAAAACGAATGATGAAGAACCAAATTAAATTTTATAGTTCTGACTTATAAGGAGCCATAATATTAATTCAAAATTTTTGACTAATATATACAAATTTTCTAAGAACATTTCATAATTGAATAACATGAATTGAAAACAGAGTCCTAAGAAAATTTTCTCAAAGTTTTGAATGTTATTACAGCATGTATTCCAATAAACAATATACAGACACACACAAGCATATTCTGTATGATGATAAATCAATATATTATATCCAAAAATAAAATAATTTATTATTTTTTAACATAATATTAATATTAAAAAATCCTATAATGCTTGCTTTTAGTTAATTGATTATTGACTAAAACTAGCTTTATCAATAATGTATTTGTTTTAAATTTAAAATTTTTAATACAATAATACAGATTGAAAATTCCTTCCCTTTTTTTTTGGCTATATATAATACAGAATGAAAATTCAGAATTTAAAATTCATGTTTAGCAGCCACGATTATTTTAAGAGGGAGGTAATTTCTTAATTAATAGCAACTTGTATATTTATTTTAAGGCTAATTCATGTTTGGCAGCTATCCCCACAAGTCTCCACCGTACGTTATTGTAAAGTCATAGTTCTTTCTATTTCGATGGCTTTGATTTTATTTTTATTTTTTTCGGATGGCTTTGAGAAAACCTACCTCAGAAGTTTTGAACGGGGAAAAAAAAAATTTATATGGTATTGTCCCTATTTTGAAAGTTTTAAATTTTCAACTTTATTGTTTTCCAAAATATATACCACCAATACACACAAAAAAAAAAAAAAAAAAAAAAACTTCGGATTACGAAATTACCGACGGAAAAAATTCTGTAGGTAATTTCCGTGAGTAATAATTACCCACAGAATTCCGTCGGTAACTGAAATTACCCACGGAATTCCTTGGGTAATTTATGTGGGTAATTTTAATTACTAACGGAGAACGTCCATCGTAAAAAAAGCTGTGGTAAGAGGCCACATATTTTTTTATACGCATGTTTTCCATTGGTAATTTCAATTACCCATGGAATTCCGTCGGTAATTTCAATTACCGACGGAATTCTGTGGGTAATTATTACTCATGGAATTTTTTCCATCGATAATTCAGTGGTAATCCGATGTTTTTTTGTCACCATCTATCTCAAATCAATATTGATATATGATTAAAAAAAAAAACTTATAGGAAGCGTACTATTGTTTCGTGCTAATTAGTATCATTAAAATATCGTATATAACAACAAATTAGTATATTTAGATTCTATTATAAACATGTGAATGATGATTCATATTTTCATGCAATTTATTTAAAAGTATTGAAGTTTAACTAGATCAAATTAAAGTCCTCATACATTACAGTAACTTCCTGGCCAAAAAATTAAATGTATTATCTATAAGTTATGTTTTTTTTTTCATTTGAATTATAAATTATAAATTTTGAAATGAGAATAAAGATTATATTCTGTTTAAATTAGGTGAGTTTTGTGCATTTGTATATTATATTGCACAATAAAATGACGTCATCTCATTAAAATTAAGTTACGTAACTATATGAAATTTTGAAGTCAAGTGTGGTAGTTGACAGGTTGACGCAGGACAAGTCCTCATGCAATGCATAAAGGAAAGTATCATACTGTTGCTTTTAAAGAAGATAATGACAAATAGATTGTTTCAATTTAGAAAATGATCATAATGGGGCGATCGATGATGAGGATTGTGGTCCTTAAAGTGGGCTGTGGCCTACTATTTCTAGCTGGCATTTTCATGTGCCTTCTAATGTGATCTTTTTTTTTTTTTTTTTGTTCAATGCATTAATCATGAAACCATAAGTATAAGACATTTTGTGCTAAAAAGATAAAACTAAACAAACATATTGAAACAACAACTAGAACATAAATTAAACTAGACTAAACAAACGCAAACATACATAAAACAACAAAATAAACAAGAAAGAAAAGAGATAAATCCAAACAAAAAAGCCTTAAGAGAATCTTCAGAGCATCCTTTAGCAACAATTTCCACTTGAAGGGCAAGACCCATCAACTGAAGCTTTAGTATAACACCCACGAATGCTAAATTTGCTTCTCTGGGAATCCACTAATAAAAATGATTCCTATTCAACCTTGAGATGAATCAATTCTTAAGGAGAGAATCACATATTCGGCCTGATAATGAACAATGTTTATTTGTACTTCGAGCAAACACTTGTCTAACCAAGATGTAAAATCCGTAGGTGATCATCTAAGAGCCTACAAATGGAATTCCAAACAAATAGACCAGTCTTGCTCCCAACAATCAGAACACAGGAACAACAAGAGGTGATTTTTCTAACAGCAACCTCACCATGCTTAAATTTAACCTCATTAGAGCATAGATCCTCCCATAGCTTCCATATTAACCAAGCCACCAATACTTTCAACTCCTTTACACAAATCTCATGACTCAACAGATTTGAACCAACACTATTTTGAACCAAATTAGCATCCTTGAAGTTCAATCCTAAAGCAACGTTAAAAGAGAGGCTTTAAAGATTAAACAATCCACTAACCTTAGAATCCATATCGCACAGCTTACTCTCCAAACGCTTCGTACCCAAATACTCCTGCTTCTCCACTATCAACTTCACACCTCCTGCAGGGGCCCACCGGAGATCAACCCCATCCTTCATATCGGAGCACCATCGAGCCGTTTTTAGTAGATATCCCACCCCGGCTGACCTCTCTTCGTGATTCCGACCACCATTAGACTTTGCCCCTCCGTAGATCTTCTCCCCCTTCACCTACCGTTGCTCACCGATCCAAAATCCCATGAAAGCATACTCCCACCGCAGCCACTCTTGCACGCTGAATCCATGCAGGAAGAAAAACGCCAACGAAGGCACCATAATCCCATGAAGGGAACCTCCATGGAGGAGGAATGGGAAAACCCTAGCAAACTACCAAAAGCGGCGCAAGGGTTTCATCCCAATTTCTTCGGTTACAAAATTTTTCTAATGTGATATGTTCTTATTTTAGACATGATGATTCTAGATCTACTTTAATTATCTTAGTTTTTGTTGTATAAGTAATACTTTTGGCTAGGCCTCTTAGTAATATCACTACTACTACATAAATCGTTGATATATGATGGTCATTTTTAATTGGTTTTGTGAGAATATTATGCATTGATTATTATCTTATTATTATATTAGATATAGATATATTATATTATATCTTATGATTAGATATAGGTATATTATATCTTATGATATTTCCTATTATATCTCAATCAATTTGATTGATTTTGATTTGATTAGATTCTATGAGATTCTAGGGTTAGGTCTAGGTTTGCCTATATAAAGGCCTTTTATGTACTCTTTCAGATTAAGAGATTATGAATAATATTTATCTCTCAAGTTCTCAACATGGTATCAGAGTTTGGTTAGTTCTTGGCCAATTTGAGTTTTCCGGTGGCCACTGTCATTGTAGCGTGAACAGTGGCCAGTCTCCTGTCTCTGCAATGTATGTGTTCGTGTCATCTCTATTTCTGGTTTGGCTCCTTCGCCGACGTCAGATCTTCTTTTCCATAGTTCTTTGAGTTTCGGTGACTTTTCTTCCCGATTCCGGTTAGATTTTCCAGTTTCCGGCGAACTTTTCCAGCTTCCAACGACTCTTTAATCTGGTGGTGCTTTGCATTTTCGACGAGTTTTGCAACTTCTAGCTAGTGTTATGAGTTTTCTGAAGGTTTCCGATGACTTTTCCATATTCCGGCAAGAAATTTGTAGATTCGGAAGGCGATTTAGGATCTAAGAGAGGTGGTGAATGACGCTCTCCAGAAAGGAAGAAGGGCGACGGTGGAGAAGAAGTTGAAGGTGAAAGAAGGTCACTTCCTCTCTTGTGTTCGTGGCGCTGGTCTGTGTTGGTTTTGCTCTTCTCTTGGTGTTGATATATTGAACAGATTTGATATAAAGCTTGGCAGAGGTGCGTCAGTTTTCCGGCGAAATCTCCATCACCGCTTGCTCCTCTGGGATCGACTTGGTGTTTCCGGTCGATTGTACCTGGTTTTACCATTTGTGGGTACTATTTGCCCGCTTGGAGATCTGATTTGGCCATTTATGGGTACTGTTTGGTCGCGTGACGCCACTCTCTGGCGACCTCTCGGTGTTTTCTTCTCTTTTTTGATGTCTTCCTGCTATTTTGGATGATGAGTTGAAAAAAAAATCCTTCACATGGTAATGTTGTTTGACAGCTGTTAGTTCATTAAATGGAGATGTGCATAGTGAATAATTGGTGGAAAAGGAATCAAGTATGAAAATTAAGGCCATGGGAAGTGGGGAAGTCAAAAGATTTGGTAGTGGTGGGTCCCAAGGAAAAAGAAAAAAAAAATGAAGGTAGAGATAAGTGGTGGGGACCACCATATGCAAAGTTAGACTTCTTTTTCTATTTTTTGCAGGGGTTATTTGTGATGTCAAATAGGGACTAGGAATGTGTGGTGATGTCATTTGAATTAAATTTCAATAATCTTGCGACACCATGATTTTACGTCACTGTTCATCGTTACTATTAAGACTGTTCATCACTGTTCACAAGCACTATTCATTGGCACTATTGTGTTTTAATCACCTAGGTGCTGTTTGGTTGCTACATTTTCTGGTGGTGCTTTGACAATTAGTGGGGGGTTCGGGGGCGCGCCCCGGAAATTTTTTTTTTTTTTTTAAAGGGAAAGTTTTAAATACATTAAAAAATAAAAGAATATAAGCAAAAAAAAATTATTTATGAAATCAAGTGAATACGATGATGTAATAAGAGAAACAAATATTTCACAAAAGCCATTTAGAAAAGCAAGGCTAAGTACGGTTAGAAACGCAAATGCTACATAAATAAAAATGAAGAATGGGTACTCAATAATAAGTTTAAGTACATATATTTTAATTAAAAAAAAGTATATTACAATCAAAATAATTATAATGTTATCATTCTAGGCCTATTTTTTGGAATTCCATCATAATTGTCTTGTTATCAATGCTATCAAATACATCTTTTTTCAATATAAGGCACTAAACAATCATTCAACCATTCATCCCCCATACCATTACAAAGTGCAGTCTTGATGTATTAAGAGTAAACACTTCATTTAAAAGTGGGTAACCATTTAAACATGTTTATTATATATATATATATATATAAAAAAAAAAAAAAAAAAAAAAAAACCTCAAAACTCCAATTCAATGGGGGGCACTTGCCCCCCTTCTATACTATGTAGGTCCGCCATTGGTGCTTTGTTCTCCGATGTCGAGCCTCCATTCCCGATGTGTGTAGGCCGGTTCTTTGCTTTGAATGTTGCATTGTGAGACCCAGTTTAGTTGGTTTCCGCTATTTCAGCACAGTTGGCGTTTTTTCGTTTCATGCACGTTCACTTGTCTCCAGTGACTGGATTCTCCATTTGTTACGTTTTCCAACACGTTCATGAAGTACTCTTTTGTCTTTGGTGCCTTCGTGTGTTGGCATCTGTTGTGCTTTGCATCCTCTAGTGAGGAGTTTGGTGGTCCTTGTGTGACCCGTTCGTTGTCTTGCCTCCGGTGAGGTGTTTGGTCTCTGGTGAGACATTTGGAGGATTGTTTGGTCTCTGGTGAGATGTTTGGAGGATTATTTGGTCTTTGGTGAGACATTTGGAGTATCGTTTGGTCCTAGTGAGATCGTTTGATGTTTGGTTTCTAGTGAGATGTTTGAAGTATTATTTGGTCCCTGGTGAGACCGTTTCCTGTTTACTTCAAGATCTCATGAAGAAGCAAATTATTGGTGATTAGTGGCTGCTCACATTCAAGCTGCTTTCAGCTTGAGGGGGAGTGTGTGAAAATTGGGTGAAAAGGTTCTTAGGAAGAAAATTATTTTGTTTGGATTTATTTATATTATATTTTCTTGTAACAAGTTGAGTATGATTAATATATATGCTCCAACTTGAGGGGGAGTGTTAGAAAATTAAGAAATATATTAGAATCCCTATAAATCAGGGATTAAGGAATAATCATCATTAACAATCATTAAGAGCCATTATTACTACGGTTCTCATCTCTTGTATATATATGTACCGCCTTTACATGAATGAAAACACAATATTTAGATTATTGAGCTTACATGGTATCAGAACGAGAATAATTCCTGAAGAAAATTTTGGTTTTCCAGGTTGGTGACTTGCTGCTCTGTTCAGAATTTCAAAGAGGTAGTGAGTTACACAGCGCCGGGAGACACACAACTCCTTTGGTTATTGTCATCTCAACCGGCTCATCTACTCTTGTTTTTTAGCAGTCTCGTTTTTAGCTTCAATTCACGGTGAGTTTCGACGTTGTGCAACAGTGAGAGAGAGGGGCATATTCGAGTTCAGTCTCCGACCTTTTCTTGGAACACGCGCCCCACCAACGTCTTCCCCATCCTCCGATAGGCCAAACCCCGGTGGTCCGATCAAGTTTCCACAGCACATGACCGACGCGTGAGTTTCACGTGCCACGCAGACAATGACGTCTTCCCGGCGTGTGTGAGCGCGTGGACACTCCATTCAGGCTGTGGTTTTGTTATCCGACATCGAATTCTCCATTCCGGTACCAATGTGGTGGTTTCAGGTTCATTCACATGTGTTTGGTGATTGGGTCACTTCATTCAATACAATTTTGACTCTGTTTGGCTTTGGTTTGTGTGTTTTCTGATTACGAAGCACAACTAGGTAAAAAAATTCAACAGTAACATTTCCGACACAGTTCTTCATCAACATCATCATTGGTTCTGTCGTCCTCAACTTGTGAGCACAGTTCTTCATCAACAACCCATCTCCTCTTCGACGTTGTCATCGTCGTCGAGCCTTCCATCATCGTTGGTGGTAGTTCCTTTGTCATCGTGCTCCTTAACTCGTCCGACGATGACTGGTCCCATCATCCCCAACTTGTCCGACGACTGGTCCGTCATCTTCTGTCTCCCAACGTAGTCGAGTATCTACTGCTCTCTAAATAGGCCTTTGAGATTCAAGTAGTACAAGCTTAAGGGGGAATGTCAGTAGAATAAAGTTGTATAAGCAAGTTAAACATAATTAACATCCATGATCCAACTTGAGGGGGAGTGTGAGAATATTATGCATTGATTATTATCTTATTATTATATTAGATATAGATATATTATATCATATCGTATCGTATGATTAGATATAGGTATATTACATCTTAGGGTATTTCCTATTATATCTCAATCAATTTGATTGATTTTGATTTGGTTAGATTCTATGAGATTCTAGGGTTAAGTCTATGTTTGCCTATATAAAGGCCTTTATGTACTCTTTCTGATTAAGAGATTAAGAATAATATTTATCTTTCAAGTTCTCAACAGGTTTTATTGGACTAAGGGTTTCTCCTTTCTAGGTTTAAAGCATAAAGGATTTTCGCCTCTCTTAACAAGTGCACTTCTGGGGTTTCAAACTTATGCAATCTTCTTTAAGAGGTGAGACCACTTACCATTTCAACCAACATCTTGTTGGTATATGACAATTATTATCAGCCACAAATCACGATCCCAAACCGTCATATATGTGGGCGTTATATATGCTCGGTGCATATAACAGTTTTAGTACAACATCTGTCATGTATTGAGGCTTGATGATGTCATGATATGTGCATTGCTATGATAATACTTAATAGACACATGTGAACAATCGTCATAATATATGATAATGTTTGCATGATATATATAACGATCTAATTTTGACAACCGTTATTTATTCAGTAACATATATAACGGTTCGTAAGTAAGAATTGTTGCTTTAATAAAATTAAATAAGGGTGTCAAATATACAACCGTTTTGTACTTAGTACATTAATAATGATTTCTAAATAAGAACTTTAAACTTTTATAATAAATTACGGTTATTATAAATAATCGTGATGTATATGGATGTGAGAATCTCCAAGTGAGTGTTTCTTAGTTAGTTGGACTTGTTTGTATACAACAAAAAATACCTCCCACAATGATCGGCTATGAAAATCGGGATGGATCAAGACATTATAAGCTTTTGTGGGAAGAATTAATGGCAACTATTGACGTATAGATGTGATAATGTAAGTGTTGACCTATAATTGTGTCTCTATATAGGAATTAACCCTGGAAAGCCAAGGTTGTGGAAGAAAATGTATGAATATCCGTATAAAAAAGAATGTTTGGGGTGGGTTTTTTGACCAAAATAAGTTTTTTTTAATTTTTTTTACCAATCTACGGTACTTCTGAAACTATTTATCGGAATAGGGTTGTTTTGAGGAATCCTGGCAGGGTTTCTGACGGAACCTTGGTTTCGAAACCCCGACCAACCTCTGGTTCTGACGGAACTAAGCGTCAGGGCCCCGCCTTGACGCAACCGGATACTGTCAAGAACCCGACAGTTCGTCGGGGTTTCGACGGAACAAAGGTTCCGTCGAAACCCTTGCCAGACTCCCCAAAACAACCCTACTCCGGTAAATAGTTTCAAAAGTACTGTAGATTGGTAATTTTTTTTTAAAAAAAAAATATTTTGGTCAAAAAACCGTTTGGGGTACATAAATCGTTGAGCAAAGTAAGGGGCATGCAAACCCTTGAATTGATGAGCAACTCAAGGGTTTGCATACCCGTTGCTTTGCTCAATGGTTTACATACCCCAAGCATTCTTTCTCAACTCAAGGGTTTGCATATCCCTTGATGCCTTTTCTATACGGATATTCATGTTTTTTCACTTTGGCGTTGCTTTCCTGGCTTAATTATTGAAGATACACAAGGTATATGTGAACACTTACATCATGAGATATATAGATCAATAGGGATATGATGAATAAACTAGTTCAATTGTACCTTCGATCAGAACACTTACATCATGAGATATATTTTCTAAGGGACCCATATCTTCTGAAATTACTTCAAAAAAAGGTTAATAGAGTAGGAACCTTCAATCTAAGCAATGAGGTTGACAACTTCCTATAACAAGAGATGAATCTTCGATCAAAATAATAATGAGTTTTCCACACAAAAAATATAAATTTACAAAAGTAATTTAATATGTCACCTTGAATGTTTTATGATACCGATTTTTTTTTTTGATTCAATATAATTAAAATATTTAAAAATAATAATAAAACTTATTTATTGATGGTTTGTTGTAAATTTTAAACATTTTAATAAAATATTTTTTTAAAAAATATTTATTTTAAGGTTATAACTTTTCATGTCTAAATTAGAATATTTTTAAGCACTGAAAGTATTTAATTGTAATTATTATCATAATTAATGATTTTTTATTATCCAATTTATCTTTTCTCTTAACTTGTTTAATGTTCTTAAAAAAAAAAATTTGGACATGAAACGTTGGTTTTTGCCTGCTCCAATTAATCATTTAATGGTTGAGGAAAATGCAATTTTTTTTTTTTTGATAATAAGTTGTAGAAGAAAGGATTTGGTTCCAAACTTGTAATTAGGTGATCTTAGTTTTTGGTTTGGGCTAAGCTTGGGCCCAATTTTGCTCCCAAAAAATTGTGGCAAACAACTTCTAGCTAACAACGTACAACAAGGTATGGGGTCTGCTGGCCGATGGGATTTCAGTAGGATCTTTACTTTAGTGAACCAATCCGGATTAAGGAGGATTGCAGCTATTATTCCCCCTAGAGAAGTCGCTGGTGATGATTTCATGGTATGGGGTGAGTCAAGGGATGGGTGCTTCTCTTTAAAAAGTGCCTATTTCCTTATTGAACAAAACCCACCTAATTCTAAGAACCATTTATTCAAGACTATATGGAAATGGAAGGGAGTAGAGAGGATTTGTGTGTTTATGTGGAAGGTCACTCTAAATAAACTTCCCACTAATCTGTGGAGGAGTTCTTGGTCTCAGGTTTCTGCTTAGTGTGGATTGTGCACCGATGGTGTTGAAGATACTCTCCACATCCATAGAGACTGTCCCAATGCGAAGACCTTGTGGTCTGGTTTGCTTAATCCAGGTTAGGTTCTTTTTTTTTTCCTCTAATCTTGATGACTGGTTAGGCATGAATTTATCTCCCAAGTTTTTCTCGAAGTGGGGTAGAAATTGGAAGCTCTATCTTTGATAATCCTTCTCTAGGCCATCTTTGGGGTCTCTATTTTTGGCAGTCTCGATTGATATGGTATGCAGTGGGGTTGTTAGGGGATGGATTAAACCGCTCGGTTTAATCTTTGATATGGTGGTTCATTCTATGAGGTTGTGGGGGTGATCCTGATTGGACTAGGAAGTGGGTTGTGGGATTCTGAAGGAAATTGGGGTTTGTTTAATTTCTTGAAGGATTGTGTTTGGCTTGGGATTTGGGTTTGAAGAGGATTGTTTTGGAATCCGATGCGGAGTGTGTGATTAAATGAATTCTTGATGATGATTGGCAGTCGATGAGCTTGTTGGTTCATGATATTTTATTATGGCATTTCAACAATGAGATGGTATTTAGATTCTTTCGCAGTACTTAGGGAGGATATTGTTGTAGGTCCATATTTTTCTATAAAACTTAACGAGAATAAACTTGCCCTTTTTTGTGCAAAAAGAGAAGACAAAGGATCCTAATCACTTGGGAATATAAGATAAGACCCCCATTTGGCGAACATTGCATTCGTTTCTTTCAATCTCATGGCAAGCTTCATCAACAAACTGCATCAAGATTTCCTTAATTGGGTTAGCTTTAGCATAAATTTGGCGCAATAGCAATTTTCATAGTGTTAGTCACATACACGGTTGAACTGCACGGAAATCCTAGACTCTAGGTCACCGAGCAAAAGGAGAACAAATCCTGCTGCATCTGCTTTCTGACCAGAGAGATAGCGCTATGTTATTCCATGCATTGATATGCACCGCAAAAGATCAATCTTGTATGCCCAATCCACAACAGCATAGAATTCTTCCTACAATAACATAAAGCAATTTACTACCAGAAACATCTACAAACTTTTCATATGCCAAATAACAAACCAAAATTTATGTAGAAGTGTTCAACCATAAGAGCAGTATGTTTATCAGATTTGCCTTGTAACTCAAAATAGCTCATGCAGTGTCTATAAGAAAATCAATGATATTGACATCTGATAGCCTAAATGTTGTGTTCTAAATGCCTGCTAGTTGTCACTTTAAAGGTTATCTTGTATACCTGAGTTACAGAATCCTGGAGGCTAGATTTAGTTATGGGTCTAACTGTCACTTTGCACTGTTATCTTGCTTCCTAAGTTTTCTCTGTAAGATGCATATGCAGACTGTTTACTTGTTGATAACAGTTTCCTTAAAGTATCAATTCAACGGCAATTAAGTTGTTTTAGTATATCCAGCAAAACACTTTAGAGAGAGAAACAGAACAAGACACTTCAGCTGAAATATCATGTAAGATCAGAAGAAGCAAACACTTTTCAACTGTCCACGTTGTTTAAAGCAATCAGGCCAAGATGTAAATAAATTTCCAAGACTTCAAAATATCCAATTTTACAAGGAGTTTAAATCAATAGTACCTCAGAGAAATAACTTTTATCACTTATCATGAAATCCACCAAAATAGCAAAATAATTTCTCAAGAACTCTGAAGCTCTCCTGACAAAGGTAGATTTTAACTTTTCAAGTTCCGCACACTTTTCTTTTATCCGATGGAGTAGAAAGAAGTAACTAAGTAAGGAACCCCCATCACAACGGATAATATTAGGTCCCCTGCACATATAAAAAGTATCTATAAAGCAAAAGCACTATATTGGTTGGCCTCGTGATGACAAAATTCTCTTGAGATTAATTTCAAGTGAAAGGTGACGAGTGAAATTATATCACAAATCAATGGGTTAGGTAATGAACAAACTGCCAAAAGATGTGTAATAAACATTTCTAAATATTTGCATGAATTGATTCTGCAATAATATTGACCCCTGTGATTACTTACTCCTCTTAAACTCTTGTTAGTTACACATTACATATATATTCATGCACGTGTGCCAGGTCACATGAACATCAACTTTCAAATCTAAAATTCCACTTCAAAAATTGAATTTTACGAGAGAAACTAAAAGCAAGCTAGAGAAAATACAGCTTTCATATTTGCACAAGCAGGATCCAGATAAGGCACTTCAAGACCACGCAAGGCACCAGTCAACCATTCACATGCTTCAACATTTTGAATCATTCTTGCCTCGTCAAATGAACCTCCTGTCAAACATGCTGCATACTACAAAATGAAAATGTTTACATAGTTAACAAGGTAAGCTAGTCAAATTCAAAAAGAGGATTCAATTCACGCTCTTAAGGAATACCTCAGAAGGGACCCGCAGTCGCTCAACAAGCTTATCAAGCTCCTCAATAAGAGCTTTGTTATTTAAAGATTGCATTTCCAAACTGCTATTGCGAGTTTCTATCTAAACATCACATAAAGTACTGAAACAAATTAACAGATCGTTCCATTAACAAAAAATATTAACTGCACAATTTCAAAAAATAAAACAGAAATAGCTTCAAGAATTGAAACATAGAAAAGTAGCATGTAATATGAACAAACTTGAAAGAATGAGTAAAGTGAATCAATAGAAGAAGGCAAAAGAATTGAACTAAAAGCAGCTTATAAGTCCAGATTGTATCAGCTGAAGAGAGGCAGTTTAGTTTAGGGTTTCAAATCTGAGCGATTCAAGCTTTGGTTCCTCACTCAATGCCTCTGTTTCCCGAAAACCAAAAAATGTTCACAGATCGAAAACCATTCTTATCAATCTCGCCCACTTCAGCGTTTTCCACGCCGTTGATGTCTCCGGTCCCATTCTCGGCCACTTCACCCTCCTTCCGCATCATCGATGAAGGTAGATATAGGAAATAAAGCAGATTGAAAACCAGGTACGGTCGAAATAATGAAAGGAAGAAAGTTAGAGAGAAAGGGGAAAGATCTCAATGAGAAAAGTCACTAAGCTGACGCAAGACGTCGACGAGGCCAGCCATGGAAAAGAGAGCTCCGTTCTTGGATCAGATATTCCAGCCACTCGGTTATTTGGTTCCATCGTGGGAGCTAAGCTAGCGTTAGGGTGGGTGTTGAAATGAGAACGAATAAAATGCGAAGCGAGAAAAGATCGTGCTTGTGCACTTTTGGTTTGAGCTTTTGGCCTCCTAAATTTATTTAGATGCCAAAACTACTTTTTTGAACTATTGCTAACGTCGTAATTTAATTTTAGAACGCCAAAAATACTTCTTATACTGCCAGACGTTAGGGTACATTTTTAACGTCCTATTTTAAAATTAGGACGCAAAAGTAACTTTTAGCGTCCTTTTTCTAAATTAAGACGCCAAAAATCTCTACATAATTACAAAATGTCACCGCCTTCTTTTTTACTTCTTTTTTTTATTTAAAAAACGTCTTTTAGGGAAATAGTATCTATATTTTGTAGTAATGTTCTTAGCATATAAGTGTTAAGTAGGACAATGTGGTTAACAATCCAAATATAAAGAATAGAGAGCCTAGAAAAAAGAAAGACACCTTGGATGCGGAAGCAAAACCTTATTTAATTGATTCCATTTCAAATTCAAATATTACAAAGGAAGAAATTAAAAGAAAACAAAAAATAAAGCACAACAACAAAGAAAGAAGGAAAAGGAAAAAATGATAGGAGCACACCTTTAAAGAAGAAGAAGCATATGAAAGAAGCTAAAAACCAGATTCCATCTCAACGAGTTTTAAAATTGAGGGGAGATGGGTCCCCAATGTGCACAATATTAAGAGCGAGGTGTTGGAATGTTACAAATGGTATCAGAGTCCACACGCTATGCTCATAGGGGTGGAGTATATAAGCGTATGGATACAGCAAGGGCTAGGATGTGAAGCGATGAGATGTTATAAATAGTAGTTACAAATGATATCAGAGCTAGTTTTGGGTCGATGTGTAATATCCTGAATTTTGAGTTTAGAGACTTGAAGATAAGCCTATATCAAACAGACGATTAGACCCAGTTCAGGAAGGGTGAAATTAAATTTTGGAAACCTTGTGTGGAATTTTCATGTAGTCAAAAAGCTTGGAAAAGAAGCTATGCTAAAGGAAATATTTTTAGGGCATTTTGGTCAATTGCTATGGGGGACACATGTGCATACAATTAATATGAAAAGATGACTCAAAAGCTTCTTTAATAAGTCTTAAATTCGTGTAAAGCAAGGGGGAGAGAGAAAAGTCAACAAAACTTGCAAAATAAGCCGAGTTAGGATATTTTGTAAGGGCACTTTGGTCATTTGATTTTGGGGGATTTTTAAGTACCTTCTTGATATATTTTTGAGACGTTTTGCACTCCTTTTTGCATAAGTATTTTGACCAAGAGCTCAAAGACCATAGAAATTAAAGTGTCAATACAGAAGGGCACAAAACACTTAGCTTATACGATATTAATCGGTTGGTAAAAATGTCATTTAGCTATGCATAAGGTATGAGACAATTAGCTGAGCAAAAATGTGCCAAAATAGATATACACATGATATTTCCTGGACTGATGAGGGTTTCCTGCGTTTTTAAGGAAACAAGAAGGGACGATGGAGAGATCAAGCATAAAAACCACATGTAGGAATAAAAAGTCAAAGGTAATCATACTAGGAGGACATGTGGCATTCAGGGAAGTAATGGTTGACTTTTATGCAACAAAGTACAAGCAATCATGAGGTTTTAAAAGTCAACTTCCTTGCTCACCTAGGCATGCAATTTCGACCACACATAGTTAGTGGAGAAGAGCAGTTGATTTAACCTACATACAAGCCCAATCACAAGGTCCAAGCCTTAAGAAAAAATTAACCGATGAAAGGGAACCAATAAGGACCAATTAGAGACTTCTTTTTAGATCAAGTGTGACAATTATTTATGCTACCAAGGAGATAAAATGGCACCACAAATTATCTGATTAGCCAAGGAGAAAAATATGAAGAAACTTGGAGATTAAGCAAAGAATAAACAAGCTATTAACCCCAATACACACCAAGGACCATTGGACAAAATGCTTACACGGATAACTCATATAACCAAAGGATAAATGAAGGATGCATGGATTAAATAAAAATATGATTAGATGGTTCAGATTTGCGCCACATCATCCCAAAGAAGAATCTGGAATTTCTTGGAGAAAAAGCAAGGGAAAAACATGCAAAAACCCATCACACTGTTTGGACCACTAGATAATAGCAAGACCTGGACGTTTCACATCAACTTAGGTGTTTATTTAACAATACATCATCCCTTTTCCATGGCTGCCTAGGCATGCTCAAGGAGGAGAGAAAGGGTTCAGCAAAGCTCACTCACAAGAAGGAAGAAGAAGAAACACATATTGAAGCTCAAGATCAAGTAAGTACTGAAACTAGCTTTTATGACTTAGAATTTAGAATTTTTGTCCAACTGGTTTAAACATGGTGTTATGGTATGATTTTGATGTTTTTGAGGTTTCCATTGATTTTAAAACGAAATTTTGCATAAGAATGGGTTAAGGTCATGACCTACGCCGAAAATCCAAAATCCTAAGGAAAATAGCAATCTGCCAGTTACAGCGAATTCTGGGCAATCGCGGTTATAAAATGGGTTTAAAATAGTAAATGAAGTTGGATGGCCATGAAATTTTATAGGCTTAAATCATATATCTTGAGCTTCATATTGATAGATGATTTTGTAATTTTTCGATATGTCTACTATGCGAAACAAATTTTTGAAAACGACCCAGAGGACTGAGTTTCTTCTTTGTCCAGGGAGCAAAACTTTGGTACCGCAAAAAGATATGAACCTCTATGGCCTCTTGAAGTATTTTTATCATAAACTAGACATAATAAGGTTCCATGGCCACTGGATTCACGTCAATGATATTTTTCTTGAATTAATTACGAATTTTTGAAGTTGGTACATGTTTTCTGGAAATTCTGAATTTAGGGCGAATTTCATGATTTTGAAGAGGGAGTTTATGAAAGTGATTTAAAAGAGGTGTATTTGATTTATTTAGGGCCAATACGTGATCGAGGATATTTTACAAGCACTGAGGAATTTTATTGAACTCTGAACAGCTATCAGGTAGTAACTGTTTACTCACATACTCTATGTTACTGTTGTATGTTTGTATGTCATGATTGAGTTATGTAGGGTTGTAGATCCTAGTGGACTGTGTGTCCTTAGGTCGCTACCGAGCCTGAGTTATGTAGGGCTGTGGGGCCTAGTGGACTGTGTGTCCTTAGGTCGCTACCGAGCCTGAGTTATGTAGGGTTGTGGGGCCTAGTGCACTGTGTGTCCTTAAGTCGCTACTAAGCCTGAGGTAGGTGGTTAAGGTTTGAGGCCCTGACTACTGAGTTTTCCTAGCGCTGAGGATATCCGAGGCTTGCCTTGTTAAGCGGTCCAATGGTTATGTGATTGTGATTGTGATCCTGAATGCATATGTGGTATGTTTACCCTTGTTATTATGATTTACTTGATTGTGGTTTACGTACATGCACTGCATACATATAGTATATGAGTTTAACAGTTACTCTAGAGTTTAACTTTGAACTCCAGACCATTTTAAAGACACATGTGATAGACAGTAAGCTGTTCAGGATACTGGAAGGTAAGGGTATGAAAAGGAATATTGAATAAATAGGGAATGCCCTATCTTGTTATGTATATCTATTTTTGGATAATTGTATAATTTATACTTACTGTCTCGAATTTACTTTTGGATGATTGTACCCTTAACTCTAAAGGGACTCTTTACTTTTTGATTATTGTATATTTACCAGTATATTGTAGTTATCCAAACTGATCATATGCTCTGCCGCGCACACTCTGATATATGTTAAAAGGGAATAATTAACTAAGCGAAGGTACTAAGTAAAAAGGATCCTTCTAACCCGCCACCCGAAAGGGCGAGGCTGGTAGGGGTGTAACACGATGAGCCAGTGAGGATGTTGAACCCATAAGGTTGACCTGTGATGTCATTTTAGTGTTTAAAAAAAAAAAAAAAAACCTCAAACCTTAGGTTTAGGGGGTGCCCATGGAAGTCTTGGCCGTGGAAGAAGAAAGAAACCGCAAGAAGAACACATCAACAATCAACAATAAAATCAGCAAGAACTTTTTAATTTTTTAAAAAAAAAAAAAAAAAACCAGAGTAGCCACAATCAACATCTATCACCAATTCAAACAAAAACAAGATGGCAAAAAATTAAAATCAAAATCAAAGAAAAAAATATTAAAATCAAAGCACTGGAGAAACATGAGATTTGGAAAAGTTGAACAAGTTGAACAGATATGGATCAAAGCTCAAACAGTTCTAGAAAAGTCAAATAAGTATATGGATATGGAGCCACCAGCGATGTATATGGATCCCAAACTCTTATTGTCCTTTTCCTTCCTTCTTAAAGGTCAATATGTTGTCCTCCTTTAGATGTACATAGGGCCTGAACTCTAATTGACATTTTTCTTTCTTCTTAAAGGTCAATATGTTGTCCTCCTTAATGTTAATATCGCCAGAACTTCCTTCCAACTCAAAGTAAAGTGCACAGTGTTTTCCCCCCCCAAAAGAATTTTAAGTGGACTTGATTGTCCACTCTTTCTTAATGTTTATACTATCTTTGGCATTCAACTTTAATTGAGGTTCCTTGGAATGTTTTTCCATATCATCATCATATTACAAGTCTCGATTGGCACCTGCATTCTTGTGTAATAAATTAAGTAAAATAGGGCTAGGAAGCAAAGCATTGAGATGTTATAAATGGTATCAGAGTTAGGTACAGATGGATGTGATAGCAAAGACACTAAGTCATAAGGGTGGAGTGTGATGACCCAAATTAGCTAAAGATGAACAAAATATCCATTATAAGGATATGGATTGGCTGGGTTGCAAGGCGCTAGAATGTAATAAATGGTATCAGAACCTGGTATCAAAACTTGTTTAGGCCAAAGTCCTAAAAAGTCACACATTTTTAAGGTCCAGCCCATTTAATTAAGGGCCACCGGCCGGTCCATGGGCTTCAAGCCTATTTGCCATATTTTCACTTCTTATATATTTGGACATTAAAATACCTAATTTAAAATATAAATATTATCAAAACTAAGTTAAAACATCAAACATTATCCATGTTTAACAAAACACAAATGCTAAGTCTAAAAACTAATGTCCACAATTAAATACATAACTAGATAATGTCATAAACCATAAAGTAAACACTAAACAATATAAATAACATTATCATTTTCTCTCTATGACCATCATCACAATCAACATCATCAATGATTTTTTTTTCAAAAAAAAAATTATAAATAGGCCGCTTTGTGGCCCTGCGGTCAGGTCGACCCTTTTAGGCTCGATTCCATTTTCAGACCCTAAATTATAAGTTCGGCACAAGACTTAATATAGCCTAAAAGGAAGTAGAGTAGATGGGCTCGGCCAAAGCCCGATTTCCTTGCTCTAATGGATGGGCTGGGATGCAAGACGCTAGATGCAGAACTAGGAAAATGGACTGAGCCTGTCAAGCTGACCCGTTTAGGCCCTTTTATCATAAGGGTCGGGCTTAAAAATTTGCCACTTTTTTTATATTTTTAATGATGTTGCAAATATTTAGTTACTATTTTTTTTAAAAAAAAATTGAATTTTATAAAATGGTTTGATTTATTTAATTTTCCACAATGGTTTATTCATTTTAACTTTTTTTTTTTTTTAAAAAAAAAGGCTAACTTGAACATTAGATAATAATGTTAACTAGAAATTTATGAGTTTTTATAACAATGTATCTCAATTTAAAGCAAACTAATAATTAGATTGTAAAACTTGAAAATGAATTTTATTTGAATTTGTAAAATTTAAATGAGCATGTCGTATAAATACAAGTCCCCTAAAACAAGAGTTAAATTTTGCTTAAATTATTACATTGCAACTTCACTTATCACCTAGGATAAATTTTTAGATGTAGATACCTACAAAAATTGTTTTTTTCCAGCCTGGATGTTAAAATGGTATGACTAAATATACTTTATCAATAATGTATTTGTTTTAAACTTAAAATTTAAATTTTTTAATGCAACAATACTAATTGAAAATTCCTCTCTGGTTTCTTTCTCTTCCCCCACCCCACATAATACATAATGAAAATTCATGTTAATAGCCACGAGTATTTTGAAAGGGAGGTAATTAATTAATTAATTTGTAGGAACTTGTATATTTATTTTGACTTTGAGGCTAATTTGGCAGCCATTCCCTAAAGTCTATGACAGTACGTTCTTGTAGAGTTTTATTTATTTGTTTTATTTCTTCTTCTGTAATTTTCCCTTGAGAAAATCTACCGCAGAAGTTATAAATTTTCAACTTGAACTTTTTGTAGAAAAATTTATCAATGAAGAAATGAGGGTAAAGTATTAAATTAAAGTTAAGGATCAGAGGGAGTAATAAACAAGATGTTCCAAACAAGTAAAAATAAAAGAGAGCAAAAACAAAATTCAGAAAACAGGTTACCAACTGAATCTAATACAAGATTTTAAGAAAACTATTTTGCAGTTACTTTCTCTCAAATTTTAATTTCTTATGTGCACTGCAAGGGCTAACAATATTAACAAAGCAAAATTATAGGGACAGACTGTGCTAATAAAACAAAATTAAATAATTAAGAAAAAACACAGTACCAAATTAAAACCTAAGAGAAAGTATAAGTACATGAAAATATCTTTCCTAAAAATAAAAGAAAATTTTCTTAGTGATGAGAGTGTGGGATATTTCAAAGAGGTATGAATCCCACATTGCTTAGTCTCTCTCGATTCTTCTTCATCATTTATAAATCCAATTACTTCAATTAATCTAATGAATAAGAAAAGATCTATAAAAGTCACATCATCCTTGCAATGGGATTCAATAAAATTGATTAAGGCAAAGAAAAACAATACAAATAAGAAATATCACAGAAACAACAACAACAATAATATCACAAGACAATTTATTACACATGCAATTGCATAGTCTTTTGTCCAAACTGCCAACTACAACCATTACTTACAGAGCACTAACAAGCATTTTAGGTACTAAAATGAAAACTTCAGTACATAATTTAAGTATCTGCCACATAGAAATTCATGAGCAATGACCACTACTACACAGATTGGTTCCCTAAATTTTGGAATGCTACGATTGCGAGAGTAACAAGGGATGCGTAAACTGAATTTGGTAGCTTTTGAACTACCTTCCCAACACCTGGGACACCTTCAGTGCTCCTCTTTGTTGCTACTGCAACTGTAGGTGCTACAATCAAAGTAACAATAAGCCCTTGACTTACAACTGTGAACGTATCCCCTGTCATCTTCTTAATGAACAGATAAAACTCATCAATGTCGATTGCCCCATCGAGATTGATATCACATTCCTGCAAGTTGTTATAGAACGATATGATATGAGGTTCTTAATTACAGACAAATACCACGTACAAGGGAAACTTTTAATTGTAACCGAAGCAGTCGAAAGACTCATAAAAGAAGCATCCGCATAACCAGATTCGGATGTATATTACTCCCTCCTGTCCTTGTTATAACTTATAAGGAACTCTAGCATGTTTCAAAATATAACATGTTTTTGTCTGACTCAGCATCCCTAACCAACTATAAAACTTCCTAACTATTTAATCAAACTCCTCTAACTAATTACTTTTATTGAGGGTAGTTTTGATATTTTACGAGAAATAACTAATTTTAACTAATGCCATTAATTTATGTAAAGTTGTTATTGGGTATTTATGAAAAGGATTGGAGAGAGTATTATTTATCACCTAGCTTTTGCATTAAAAATGTAATTGAGAATGATAGGTTAGGAGTTATAATGACAGAGCAAATGTAAGCAATCTGGTTTTGTTACTCTGTTTGATTAAAATAAAATAAAGAAGCTTTAGCATCACTCTTGAAGTGAGGAAAAGCCTAATATGGTTAAATATTATCCATAAGCTTGAGAATCAGTATGAACCGAATTAAGAAAAGATGGTATTATCTAGCTCGTCACTTTTTGAATTGCCAAGAAAACTGATAAGAATGTCAAATTTAATGAACAGAAAATCACTTCCAAGCTGACAAGAAACATAATATGTCAGACTAACCTCAGTCGCTTAAATTTAAAATGTGGGGAAAAAATGTTGGTCAAATAGTAACACCCGGTGTTTCTATATTATATTTACTTTTATTTTCGTAGTGACCTCCTGAGCTAGATCCCATCATTTTTGTACAAGAAAACTTAATTCTAGATGCCTTTAACATGACTGATTTCATCACAAGATATTCCATTTCTGTTGATCTTGTGAATCACAAAAGATCATTTATTCCTTATCACCACACACACACACACACACAAAAAAAAAGGATCTTCTATTCCTTCCTTCACATGGTTAGCTTGGGCATCAAAAAGTTAACCTTCTTTTCCAACAAAATGATCTACTCATCTCATGTTCTGGGACATTGTAGCTTCTAAACGAGTCTGCTTCTCCTACTCATTGCATCAATGAGCATGCTCATCCTCTAATTTTGGGGTGAGGTAAACTTTTTTTGTTTTCTTATTTCTTTGGATTAAATGGTATGTTGCACCCTGAAATATTTTTAGCACCTGATATCTCAAATTAATTAATTTCTAGTATATCCAGGAATATTTTTCCTGTACCACCCAGTATCATAAAATATTTTTAGTAACACCCAATATTCTGAAATATTTTTTCAATAGCATCTAGTATCTCAAATTATTAGTGCATCCAGCACCATGGAGCATTTTTTTCAGAAAAAAATACTCCATTGTGCTGGATGCACTAAAAATTCATTAATTTAAGATATTGGATGCTACTAAAAAAATATTCCAGGCCATTAAATACAGTTTTACTCAAACAAATAAAAACATTAATGATTATGGGATGTGGGTTTTGCAAAGAAACTATGATATTTTATGCAATGTTAAAAGAATACTGATTTACAAGCCTAAAACCTCGCTAAGTGAAAATTTCAGTAGCTTTTCTTTCTGTCACACTAAGACAGAACGTAACTTCTTCCAAGTGAAACCATTATGTGCTACCAATTTAAAACTTACACTGTAATGATTCAAAAATCTTATATACAATATTCATCATACCCTGAGGTCATGAGAAGATTATGAAAGGGTATGACGCTAGCACAGGTCTCTAGTCTCACACATATAATGGATTCTCAAATTTCCTACCTATAAGGAAAAAAGGTGCCCTAAAGCATAAAACTGAAACTTCTAAGTTATAAGCCCTATTTAAATTGGATACCTCAGACTCACTTTTTTTTGTTTTGGCCTTTTTTGACTCATAATAAAATTATCCATAGTTGAAGGTGACCTTAGCAAGATTGAGAGTGAAATGGTGAAGTGGAGGAATCAAGGTTGGGAGTGAAGCTGATAGATCACTTTTCATGAAATTTTTTTAAGCACATATAGAGCATTAAATGGCAAAAAAACAGAGTACCACACAGTTTTGTCTCAGCATCACACAGAAAATGTACCTGAATGACTTCTCTGACTTTGTCTTTTGGTGGAGGATCAAAATGTGGACCAGGCAAATACTTATTGAGATCACTGCATCATATAAACAGCTTAATTTCAGAAGGTATTCCAGAATTTTGTCAACTAAACTAGAATACTTGTTGATGTTGAGAGATCTATTAGTTAATAAGACTAATTTCCTACGTAGCCCAACTGATTAGATGTTATGATTTGATTAGACTCACTTGTCAGTCGGCTAGCCCAGTCAATAAAAAGGGCACCTGTTTAAGCACAATTTTTGGTTTGGTAAATCAATGTTTTTGCTTTCTTTTTTTCTTCCAGAGTAAAATGGGAATTTCGTTACTCAAATGACTTACATAAAAAAGCAGCATTCGGCTTGCAAAAGCACACGTCAGCTGCAAGGCAGTTATACAAGGTGCTTTTGCTCTTTTTCATTAAAGTTAGTATTCTGTTTTTCCGGTTAACTTTGTGAGCGGGCCATCTGATACATGAAAAATGCTAAAAACAATTATGAAGGAAGTATCTTACTTGTAAACAAGCAGAACAGCAATATACAGATCTTCAAATGTCAATTCAGCCTTTCCTGGTTGATTCGTAATACGGTCAAAAACTCTATCTGTTATCTTCTTTAATTGCCTATGCCTCCACTCCTTACCTATGTTAAGCATCGACATATTCACAAAAGCAAGGTATTACATATCATAACTTTAAATGAAATGTCTTTGACTTAGAATGGGAAATCAAAATTAGGTGAGACATGGTCAAATGAAGAAATCGCTTACCGAGTAATAGTTAGGGTTTCACATTAAGGTACATTCAGTTTGTTTATCTAAAGCCTCTTTGTATTCAATCAATCAAACTAATCTTAACCAGTGAATATTGGGATTATCCAAAACAGTGTCCGGTTGTCTTGATTTCTCTTGTATATCACTAAATATATCTTGGGAAAAGATACGTGACATGGTAATTTAAAAATCAACTTAAAAATCAATTTTCAGCAGAAACCTATTATACAACTTGGTTCTCTGATTGAAGTAATATTCTATTGTTTTACAGTTAATACTTCAGAGTAATCCATAATAACTCCAGCAAACACCGTGTGGTACATATCCATCATGCATACAAAAGGAAAAATACTTTGTCCAGAAAAAGAAAATAACAGAACTGAATCTATACTTTCCAAGCAAAAAGCACCCCCCAAAAAAAAAGTTAACATGAATCAGCAGGACAAAACAGAGAACAGATAAAGCTTCAAGATTTCAGTCAAAATAAAAACTCAAAATACTTTCGGGCCTTCATTTTAACCATTTATTCTTCCATCTTTCATTCTGATTTCTGAGAACAAAAAGATAGTCCACGAAAATAGAGAAATAACAGCGATCGACGAAGAGAAAATCCAAAGGCTATAGAGAGAGAGAAGAAAAAACACTTGAGGAATAAACGAATCAGCGTGAATAGCAGTAAAATACTTCAAATGAAACAACAAAAGAGGGAAAACAATCGAATTAAGAAGATACGCAATTACCCTGAAGCCTGCCCAAGACTTGCCCCATAATGAACACTCGGCTTTGGAAGATTGGAGATAAGGTCAAGAGTTGAAGTTTTTGTGGAAGAGGAGCAGAGTCCGCCAACTTACTTGCTGATCAGTGATATGATATCCTACTTTCATTGGCAGAAACGTCACGTTACAATTTTTCCCCCAATTTTTTTTTCCTGGTAGGTAACGAAAGAAACCAAATTTGTAGTTGGCCAAAAAAAAAAAAAGGAGAGAGAAAAAACAAATTTGTAATCTGGGGAGAAAGAAAACCAAGCCCCTCGTGGTATTGATCCGTACTTCTCGGCCATATTGCAATGCCCACGCGGAAAATATAAAATTGAAGAATGAGGGACACCTCGTTTGATAAACATCATAAATAAAATTAAACATAGATCCCCTTCAATTTCTTTGTACAAAACTATTTCTCCACTACAATATTTGGGGAATCAAATGTCATTTATATTTGGATGTGTTTTTATAAAATAAAATCATTTTGATTATAGAAAGATATATTGAAAAACCATTTTTTTGGGTCGTTTGAAAAATCCTTTTCAGAAATTATATATACATATGCAAGGCTACATAAAACTCATTTTACCTTCTTACCTTGTTTATTTTAAAATTATTTTTGAAGAGTTAATCTAAACACATTTTTAGTAGAGGTGGGCAAATGGACCGGGGCTGGTCGACTACTATAAGAGGTCCCTTTTTGAAAGGCCAACTTGTTTACTCAAGGGCTCAGGTCAGCCCACGGGCTTCAAGCTTGTTAACAAAAATATTCTTTTTAATTTTCTAAACAATATTAAATTAGAACACTAAGATTTTTAATTTAAGACAAATATTTTTAAAGTATTAGATGCTTTATTTTTCTTGATAAATCAAGTAAGTGACCATTTATCTTACAACAAAATTCTTCAGAAGATAAATATTCTACTTTCTTATTTTTAAATGTATATTACTCGTATTAGTTTTTTTTTTTTTTGAAATAGTTTGCATAATATTTAGACATCTTCAAATGCAATTAAAAAATTTTTTAAAAAAAATATTCTCTTTGTTTGACTTACATCAATAAAAAATTATTTTTTCAATATTTCATAAGGAAAAATTTCTTTGGGAAAATATTAAAAACCAAATGAAAGATTCTTACAAATTGGGTATTTATTTTTTTAAAAAAAAAAATCAATTAGAAGACTTTTAACTAACTATAATGTCATCAACATGCTTCTCTTAGCTTTATAATAAAAATATAATCATTTTTTTCCTTTAAAACATTCAAAAAGCAACATTATATGATTTGAAAAACATTTTCAATTTTTTTTAAAAAAATATTTTTTAAAAGCAAAACTCAACTTCTGGTCACTTAATAAAATTGAAATTTTTTTGATGAATTTAAACAAGGGTTGAATATCATTTTTGCCACGGAAGTATTGGTAAGGAGGCACTTTCAAGACTTTAAGAAATTTTTTTTTGTATTATTTTTGTCTCGAAAGTTTTAAAAAAGGAGTAAATATGCCCGAAATTTTTTTTTAGGAGCAAATTTGCCCAGGAAGTTTTTTCTAATAGAAAATTTGCCCCGAAAGTTTACAAAGAGAAAGCAACAATCCAACGGTTAAGATCAACCGATTGGCAAGATTACAAGTTTTTAAACTTTAGGGCAAAAATGATATCAAAAAAAATTTTCCGAGTCTTGAATCTTCCTTACCAATATTTCCATGGCAAAATTGGTATTTAACATTTTAAACAAACTAGCCCTTTTAGACGTGATTCCTTTTAGAAGCTCTAAATAAAAAATCCAACCCTTGATGAGCTCAAGCCCACACGGCCGAGCCCGTCACCTTGCCCTACATTGTAGAAAGTAGGGTTGGGCCGAGCCCTTCGATATGACCTTGCGACCGGATCCAGTTTTCTTTTTCAATTTTTTTTTTTTTTTTTTTACTTTCTTGGGATGCAATATTTTATTGTTTAGACTTCCTAAAGTAATAAAAAATGACATAGTGAAAAGTGATTCCTATAAATTAAAAAGCACATTAGGATGTTCGACTAAGAAGTGGCTCAATGTAGTAATGATTTTTTTTTTAAAAAAAAAGGCTTCCAGCGGGGGATCTAACTAGTCGGTTTGGTCCGGTCGGTCCGGTGATTTGTCTTGGACTGTTTTTTTCTTTTTAACTAGTAGAAAGTGTCAAACTTAGCCTAACTAGCCTTTTTAACTAAATCAAACTTGATTTTTATAGTTTCAACTAGTTTTTCAAAAGTCAGTGTTAGGACCCAAACAAGCACTCGCTGGTCCTTCTTCCATATGAAGAAGTTGCTTCCCCTGAAAATTAAATTTCCCAAATACATGTATGTGTAAAACATTAACGAAGTTAATTATATCAATTCTCTGTAATTTTGTAGTAGTAAGAAATCAAATCAACGCAAAAGCCCTTCGTTTTGTCAACTGGAAGTCGTAAACTTTACCTAAGAAAACTAAAGCCTGCTGGCTCCAACCTTGGGTTTTAGCTTCTGTTGTTAACGAAGACAACCCCTAATGTATAAATAAAACACGTTAAGGTATAAATTTGTCTTGAAAGTTTTCGCTGAAGAGTAATATTATCTTGAAAGTTTTCACTGAAGAATAATGTTATCCAGATGTTTTTTTTTTTTTTTAAATGTTCAATATTGCCTCAAAAGTGTGAAAATGGAGCAATGTTACCATTTTTCGATAACGATCAATCAATGTTAGTTTTTTAATGGTATGGAACAACATTGCTACATTTTGAAACTTCTAGAGTGACATTGAACCTAAAACAACTTTTAGGGCAACAACTTCCGGAACAAATTTACACCTTAATTTAATAAAATATTAGAAAGGCTTTTAATCAAGTTTTAAAAGTTAGGGATGTTAGCCACGCTTAACTCAATTTATGGGAGCTTTATGCATTTTAACCTTGGCTGAATTTAATAATTTTGACAGTTGATGATATGTTAAGTGTTCAGAGGGTTCTTGGACTAGCTAAAAGTTGTTCCAAATACACCATTAGTGAGTCTCATTGCTCTATATAGAACAACTATCTTCTATAACCGTTCTCCTGTGATTTTGGATTTAATAATATGGTGTTTATATTGAAAAATGAGGCACTACATCATTTTTAAGGGGAATCACACTCCCTTTGAGATAGCGTTGGAGGCCTCAAAAGCCCGTTGGAACCAAAAAGAAAATAGCAATTTGAAAAAAAAAAATGATGTTTGGCATATTGTTGGAGGACAATTCCCGTTTTGTCTAAAAGATACGTTCAAATTAAAACAACTTTTTTCAACTTCTGACTTTAAACTTTTCCTTAAATTGAATATTTTGAACTAACTTTTAAATATATCATCTAAAAGAGTTTACATCGACTCAAGTTTTTATTATCAATGTTAATTTAAACATAAATGACATTGCATTAATGAACTGTTATCTTAACTACAGTTTGTAAAAGTCAGTAAGGATAAAAATGACTTTGAAGCCTAAAGATGAGTATAAAGATTGGGTGAAGAATTAGTAGAAGCAGAGTTCAAATAAAATAGCCAAGTGATGAACATTTACATTAAATGTTTATTGAATAATCAAGTTGACATCAAACAAGGAATAAATCTAGTTGCTGTTATAAGAAATCCTTTGAATCCAATTACGGAGTGCCACAATGGCAAGAGTGACAAGTGAAACATAAAGTGATTTGGGAACCTTTTGGGCTATCTTGCCAATAGAACCAGGCAGACCTTCAAGAGCTCTCATGGTAGCCAATGCAACTATTGGTGCCACAACCAAAGTCACAATCAGCCCTTGACTTATCCTTGTGAATGTGTCCTCTGTCATCTTCTTTATGAACTCATGAAACTCCTCTCTGTCTATTTTCCCATCTGGGTTCACATCACATTCCTGCAATAAAACTTGTCATTCAATATCAAACAAACTCTTATACTCACATGGTTTTGCATTAGGGCTAATTACAAGATCGAGTACGTCTAAAAGGAGAACCCATATCAAAAGATTAACTTGTAGAAAAACGGGGTACCAAGTTTCTTGCAATAGTTTCTTAGTCACAATCATATTACTTCTAGATTTTAATATAGGAGCTAGTTGATGAATTCGTTTTGATCATAAATGTAAGATCTTATTCCACTTTATCTCCCAAATTTAGGAATTTTTTATCACAAACTATCTCTATTGAAAGCATGTATTAAAGGGGCTTTTTGTCAATAGGGGTAATAATTAAAGAGGATATTCTAGAGAAATAAATACACATTTGTTACAAATAAATAAATAACTTAATTAATTTGTTTAATGTCTATAAATTAGTTATATAGTTTTTACATTTAGGTTCTGATGAAGTGTCATGCTTGCAACACACACCTTGAAGGCAAAGCCAAAATTACAAGTTATTTATGCTAAATATTATTAGTTTTGAAAATGACAAAACTTAGGTCCATTTGCTTATATCCGTTAGGTTCAGAATGGTAAGATTTGAGCCGAAAATTAGACATACTGTATATAAGTAAATGGGCCTCCAAGTCTTTTTAGAATTAGTCAGAATAATTGATTATTATTGCTATTAATAAAAATGTGACCTCTGACTCATAAATTCTTTGTGTTGGCAAGAAATGAAAGTAGGTACCTTCATGACTTGTCTGACTCTGTCTTCTGATGGAGGATCAAAATGAGGACCAGGCAAATGCTTGTTGATATCACTACAACACACATAAAAGACAGCTCAACTTTGAGAAGGCTTACATAAATAAATAACAGAAATTCAAACTGTGAGCTAAATTAACTTGAGAAAGAATAATATCATGCAGGAGATGATCAGTTGTTACTTGTAAACCAGTAAAACAGCAATATACAGATCTTCAAATGTTAAACGAGCCGTTTCTTCTTTACCGATCTTTACAGTTTCAAAAGCTTTATCTGTTATCTTCCTTATTTTGCTTTCCCTCCATTCCTTATCTGTGTACACAGTCATATACAAAGCAACAGCATTACACACACACACACATATATAAGCTATCCAATATGCTATACTACTGAAATATGATAGGGGGGAAAAATTATAAGGCAGTCTATTAAGAAGGTACTGGGCATTACCCTGAAATTTGTCCAAGACTTGGCCCATGATGATGAAACACAATTAAACAGTGTGGCTTAATTTGGAGATGTGTGTGTGTATATATATATGTATGCATATACACGGTGGCACGTAGAGTATATGCTTACTTATATCTTACTCAAATCAACATTGGGGATGAGGGATCAAACTTTAATTTCTCTTCAAGGGATGCATAGATGGATTCATAATAAGGTAAAGTTATGTTAGAGTAAGGACCCCACACTTCTTCCTCTGTTTTTGTCTTCAGGGGACGCAATTACCAAAAATTCCCTTTGCATCTCCAAAAAAATGTATGAAGATATAGGGTCTATAGATGAATTTTTCAAGACAGAGAGCACATTTTTAGCTTTGGACCGAAGTGTTTTTTTTTGTTTTTGTTTTTTAGAGGCGCTTCTTTTGTAATGCTAATGGGCTATGTACGTACAGTAGAATTTTACAAGCCTAAAATAAATTCTTACAAAGCATAATAAATAATTTTGGGTTATTAATAATATATTGTTTGATCCTTATTTTCTTATTTCAGCTTGGGTCTATCTGTTTGATATTTTATTGTTTAAGATTACATATTTTATTATTTAATATATATTATATCTATATATTATGTTATAATTGTTTTGAATAAAATATCTTCTAATTGTGACCTGCATGTGATTTGGATAGAGATTTGATTTAGGATTACTTACATGGCTGGTAAGTTGTTACAAGCCTTAATGAGAGATTATAAATAGCGTAGGCCAGATCTTAGAGTAATAACATTGAAATACACTTACTTATTCTTTGAGGGTTTCTTTAAGGGTGACGGCTATTCTTAAACTATCACCGTGCTTCATATTCCAGTCCATTAGAAGAAGTTTTGCCATATTCTTGTCTAATTCTAACTCTTTCTTATTCTCTAGAGTTTTCAAGTTGTGAGATACTACATGCATAATCGCTACGGTCAAAGGTATTTCATCAAGTCTCTTGTAGAATTATGCAATATATTTGGGGTTGTTATTGTTTATTATTCTAACATGTGGTATCAAAGCAAGTTTTTCGATTACCCTCTACCTGATATTTTTTGTCTATTATTATATTTTTTTTTTGTTTTGAAAAATAATGAGAACAATTTTGAAGCATAGTCTACATGCGGTTTTCCATTATTCCTCCTCGTTTGAGATTGTTTTCCATTATTCGTTCTCATTTTAGTTTTCTAAATATCATATGCCCCTCAATGGAAAAATTATCTCCCCACATCAATAAGTGGTTTTGTTTGAGCTTCATGCTGCTTGAATATATCTCATGGGTTTCGGGGATATGTTTTTCCCCCTTTTATATTCCATTTGTCATGGTAATTTCTATATGTGATACATTATGAATAAGGAAAAAGACACATAAATACCATGCGAACTTTTAAAACTTAGAAAAGTCCATTAACACTTACAAAAAACAAAGAGTGGATTGAGGGGGAATTTGCGTTTTTTATGGATTTCGGGAATATGTTTTTCCCCTTTCTCCCTCCCTCCCTCTCTTTTCTTGGCTTCTCTCCCTCTCTTCCACTTCCCGTTCCATCTTGCTCCCTATCTCCCCCTCTGGCTTCCGACAGTCAGATTGAAGATCCCAATTAGAAAGAACTTTTCGCCTCCGATGGTGATTAAAGGACTTATAGAGATGGTGATTGTGGTGGAAACGGCGGATATGAGGAAAATAAGATAGAGATGGCGATGGTGGAGAGAGAAATCGACGACAGTGGTGGCGAAATCAACAGTGGCGCACGGTGGTGAAGTCAAAGACCGCCTCCTTCTCCAATTTCCTTCTCTCTCTTCTCCATTTGAAAATTTTAGCATTCCCTCCAGTTTAGGTTTCTGTTGATGGTGGTGGATGGGAGAAAAGCCAATGCCTTCCGATGGTGGTGCTACGTGACCTTCGGCGGTGGTCATGGCGGATCTGATGGTAAATGTGAAAATTTCGATGTAACGAAATTGCCTTCCCCATCACCGATTCCTGACTCATTCATCCATTCTGAGTTGGTTATGTCGACACGGTGCTTGATGTTCAAGGAATCTACGATGAATCTCAAGAGCAAAAAGGGGAAGGTGCTTGTGGGTTTGAGAGGAAAGAGGAAGAGGATTTCATAATTATTCGTACAACACTCTTGCCTCTTTAACCCCAAGCTTTGATTTCCCTTCGTTTAGTTAAGATTTGATGTTCATTACTTGAACTTGTCATCCATTTCTGACTTTCTGTGTTGTTTCTAGATCCTGTTTATTTGAACCTCCTATCTATTTTTCCTACATTTCTCTTTTGTGCCTGTTTTTTTCTTGTTGCAATGGTAATTGATTCCCCGAGTTCACACCCATTGTCTTCTTTGATTGTTTTAAAATTTGAATTACTTCTTACATGATTGACTAAAAGAGTAATATTTTGATAAAGTTAGTAAGTAATGACAATATGTGTAAAATGATTGAGAAAGAATTTTAGCTGTAATCAATAGAGTAATGGGATGAACGAAATGAATAGTGGTGTTGACGAAATTCGTAATGGTTTTGACAAAATTAATATGTACTAACAAAATGTGTAAAAAGATTGACAAAGAGTTTTATATTATGACCAATTGAATAATGATATTAACAAAAGAGTAATGATTTTAACAAAATTTGTAATGGTTTACAAAATCAATAAGGTACTTACAATATATGTAAAAAGATTGAGTAATAGGGTTTTTTGGTATTTTCTCAGCAACATGGAAAAAAAAAAAAAAACTCAGATTCTCATCTTATCCTTTTTATATCCTTTGCATATATCAATAGACTTTTATGGATTTTGGAGGTTTAAATGATATTTATATATCTTTTACCAATGTTTTATTCTATTTAAAAAAAATAAAAATAATAATTTTGTAAAAGTTCATTATTAGTATCGTATTGATCTTTGATCATTCTTAGTTTGGATATACATAAACTTTCAGGTTAATGGCGCAGGAAGGAGATTGTTTTCATATTCTCCAAAATCACGGCCAGTTTTGTTTGAAACAGTGTTTTCAATTCTGTTTGATTTGGCTCATTTTTTAATAATAATTTGCAAATGCTTTTCCCTTCCATCTGATCATGCAGTCATTTATATATGTCCGCTCGTTTCGGATTTGGATCAAATCAATGATTTTGATTAATTTTGAGGCATTTTTTGGATGAATTTATTGTGTATATTTCGGTTTCCACTATTTTCCGTGAACACTGTTGTCGAAATTGCCGCAAAAGGTCTCCTGAAACTTCTGGTGGCGACGGGTTTGCATCCGGGTAGATACAGAGAATCGGGTCGGGTGGGTTATCCAGGTGCATGAGGAAGACGAGCAGAACGATGTCGTTTTTGCATCGTGACGGCCTGACGGGGTCTTCTCATGCCATTGGAAACCACGCCGTTTTTGCCCTGTTTCATTGTTTCACTTATTCCAGGATGCTGGGCTTGCATCTGGCGCCATTCAGTTTTGGGCTTCATGAAGGGGCTTTCCTCAATTTCCTTTTGTTTGATTTTGTAGCGTTTTGGGCGTCCAGTGTCAGGTATTTTAAACAAGTTTGAAATTGGATTTGGGCTATTTGGTTGGGCTTTCAAAATTGTATTCTTGGTTTTCATGTGTTAGATTGCCTTTTTAGTTTCTGGGCATGTCTCTTATGTCCTGCTTTTTTTTTTTTTTTTTTTATTATTATTAAAAATCTTATTTATTCCCTTGGGCTGAAAATTAACTGGGTTCGCTGTTTTATATTTTTCTGATTTTATTTATTTGTTGTTTGTAGCGACTGGGCCTTAAAGTTTTAAACTTTTAATTGTTTTATTAATTTGAGTTTAGGTTATATCAAAAAAAAAATTTGAGTTTAGGTTATTATAAAAAAAAAATTGATTTTAGGTTGAGCTCCATTTTGCCAGTCTATTTGGACCATGTGTTTTATCTCCAGAATCTTATTACGCATTATATTTTGCTTGAATCTTTTTAGTTTTCTTACATTGCAGCTGACGGATTTTGGGATTAAGCATTTGATTTTCGTGGATTACATTTAATTTAGGGTTAAGTAGCAAATTCGCTCTGAAAGTATACACCCAAGAGCAATGTTGGTCTGAAAGTTTTTTTCAGGTTCAATGTTACCCAAAAAATTTAAAAACGTGGCAATGTTGCCATTTTCCATTAAAAATCTAACGTTGACTATTAAAAAATTGAAGTTGACCATTAACTTTTAAACGAAAAAGGCAACATTGAGACAATTTTTTTTTTCCAAAGCAACATTGCTCTTTGGGCGTAAACTTCCGAGGCGAATTTGCTACTTATCCCTTTAATTTATTAATGTTATAGGCCGGACGAAGTGTTGAGGTTTTTTGTGGTTTCCTTTTGTGGTTGTAGAGTTTTGTTTTTTCCAAGGTTCTGAAACCCGAACCGGTCCTTGAACCGGTTTGGGTGTCTTGGGTTAAGGGTTAGTGGGTGGCCGGAGTCGGCCGGAGTCAACCGGGCCTAGGCCGTGAGGTATAAAAAAATTAGAAAATAATTAATTTCTTATCATACCAACCTAAATTTGACATACTATATATCATTTCAATATTTTGGAGCAGTGGCAAAATAATCATATACTCCAATACTTGTGACATATTTAGATATTCTTAACAATTTTCTTTACAACCTACATTGACATCCACTAAGCGAGAGCCAACCGAAAACAGAGAAACCATAATAGCTTCAGGAAAACCAAAAAACGAATCCAAATCAAATCCATATGACATCCAAAAGTGAAAAAAGGGAAGAAAAAAAATTTGAGGGAGAAATAAAAAAAATTGAAGGAGATTTTTTTTATTTTTTATTTTAAAACGGTATGACCTAGTGACCCGTCCGGGTCACCCCGGGTTCACTGGGTCAGACCGGGTTCACCGGGTCAGTCCGGTTTTGCACCAAACCGGACCGGTTTCACGGCCGGTTGGCGGTTTCTGTGGTTGTAGAGTTTTCCGGTTTCACAAACCATTTTTCTGCCTTTAATTTAATAAACCATCTGGGCCTATTTTATTCGCAATTTCTTTTCTTTGGGTTGTTAAGTTGACCCAAAAGGGAGGATAAAAAAAATTCACATTTTTGGCCAGGTAAGTGTTTATTTTAATTCTAGACAATCATTATTGTCAATGTATTGTGTTATTTATATTGAGGCCTTTAAGTTTGATTTTCAGATGTTGTTTTGGTTCAATAAAAATTCCTTAACTCCATTTTGTGCTCAATTCTTTGGAAATTTCCCTTATTTTCAAGAAATCAAACATTTGATTAATTGTTTGAGTTTAATTTCTATTTCATCCCATACATGGTTTATTTGATCAAAATATTTGAGTGCTGATTTATTTTTATGTGCCATAGTAGTTGTTTCAATATGGGAAAAATTTATTTTTGCTATGTTCACATTATGGTAATTTGCAAAATTTTGTTTTGTTATATCATTTAATTACCTTAATATGTATGTAATTAGTTTTGAACAATTTTTCAATTGTTTAAAATTTTCAAAATTACATAGAGTTGAAATATGCTGAAATTGATTTCTTAAACAATTTTTGGATACAATGGGAGGGTTATTAATTTGTTGATCAATTAATTAGTTAATCCCTCCATCAAGAGTGTGCATATATTAGATTTAATTTGGATGCACAAAATAGCAGGAGAATTTATCTATGATGATTATTTAATCACATTTTGTAGGTTAAATTAATCAATTAAATTCTCATTAAAGATTTGTGTATATTTGGAATTTAAATGCATATAGTTGATATTTGCAATTAGCATGCAACATGCAACTTGAGGAGTTCACAACATCCACAATTTTGCATGTGTAAATAATTGCTTATGGATTTTAAAGCATCATCTCCAATCAATGAGTAATTAATTTAATCAAAGTGGGAGAATTTCAGTTATTTAGTCATTCTTATTGATTAAATTAATTGTTCAAATTCTCATTATTTAATTGGTGCATATTTATGTTTTAAATGCACATGATATTTGTTATTAAAATGACATTTTCGGAAGACTTCGTCATCAATTCATCATAAAATAAAATCACAAGGTGGGGTATTACCTTCAAATATTCATCTACATCAGCTTCATCTGCTTAGCCTTGAGTCCTGCATCAACCCCCGAAAAGATTCGAGGGGATGAAGTTATTTCTTGAAGCAAATCAATCTGTAAAAGAAAGCAGAAAAGGAAGCTGTGTCATGCCAATATTCAATATTGTGACCAAGAAAGTAGACAAGATGAGTTTTAAAAGACCTTTAGATTAGGCGTGGATGGATCTGGTAGCCTTCAATCACCTCTGTCTAGTACAGAATCTAGAATTTTGTTCCTCACTAACCCATCCCTAAGTCGTCATCATTTGGTTTCAAGTCAGACCAAATATATCAGAAACCTTTATACATCATCTTCTAGCCCAACCCAGGAAGCTAGAGCCCCAGAACCACCACCATGTACTAACAAGCGCAGGTGCCAGTCCGCTCACATGACAACATGCGAGGGAACATGAGCCCCTACCCTTCCTCCACATATTTCCATTTCATGAAATACCTAAATGATGGCCATTCTAGTAAACCAGCCAGTTCACATCATTGCACAACATATAAAGACATAATTTGCATATTCAATAACAAATTCCTGGTTAAATTTAAGCCGCCAACCATGAACCAGACCCTAAGGATGAAGAACTCAAAACAATAACGTCAAGCACAAATACATGATTTTGTCAAGGAAATAACGGACATAGATAACACCATAACGAAAGTAATTCTTGGCTAATCATTTGATTCAGAAATAGAAAATGTTGCTAATGACAACTCAGTGAGAAAAATAGAACATGCAAGGATAATGCAGAAACAAATGTATGCCCAAAAGCAAATAATATTCCAATACTAAAACACTTCCAGAACAACAAAGTTCAACATCCAATGGAGAATTAATATATTCTAAGTCAAACCTAAATCCAGGAACGTTGAGGGGCTCCTTGCTGTGCGACGGGGAAGAAGACGAGATTAGGGTTGAGACTTGAGAGAACAATGAAAGGGAAGAAGATGAGATTAGGGGAAAAAAATGACAGAGCAGGGGAAGTTGTCTTAGCTTGCTGTGCGTCGGGGAAGAAGCTATGCGACGGGGAAGAAGATGAGATTAGGGCGACGAGGTAGAAGACGAGAGAACAATGAAAGGGAAGAAGACGAGATTAGGGGAAAAATAAAATAAGAGAACGATGAAAATGAAATGGAAAAAAGGAAGAGAGGAGGAGAGCAAGGTTGGTTCAAACTGGGGACCTCATGTTAAGTGTGTAGAGGTATAACCAACCACACCATCTGAATGAGTTGATATAATTCCTTCAATATATATATATATATATATATATTCAAAATTTTTTAAATGCACATGATATTTGTTATTAAAATGCTTGTTTCCTAGGGAATAGCCACAACATCCTCAATTTTGTTGCATGCACAATGGAATTATAGAATATCAACTGTAATTGAATATGTGGATATAATTAGTCTTTGCCCACATGTAGATAATTATAATTGCATATTTAATTAGGATGGAATAGAATACATTGTATTTTTTAACTAGCCCTCATGTATTAGGAGATATAATCTGCGTTCTAGTTTCATCAATTGCTATGATGATGTATTTACCTATAGGTAGATCTTAATGTTACAAATTTATAATTGTATGATTTACATTGGTGAACATACGCTTATTTGTGATACTTTTTTCCTTGGCCTCTTATGGTAGTTTTGTAAGTATGATTAACTTTTGTGTTGACTTTGTAGCATGATTGTTATCTATTTAATTGTTTAGTTTAATAGAATTTATCAGAGGTAATTGTTGAACCTACAAGGAGATGAATATAACTCTTTCCATTAGGATAAAAGAGTTAAATGATGAATATGACTATTATTACATTGTGTGTTGACTAAAGTGATTCTCCATATTATGGTATAAGATGTCTCCATTAATTTTGGTGAATGAATCTTCAATTTATTTTCTCATTAACTTGAGTCATTATACCTTCTTCATGGATATTGAATATTCATTAAAGCTATGTATATATAAAGGTTTGACTCAAATTTTGGAAAAGAATGAGATTCTAAATGAGGGCTATCAAGCAATCAGTTAACCTTAAAGCCATAAAGTAATAGGCATATAGAGTTTAACGTGTCTAATGTCTATAGTTAAAAGACTTGATTGGACGCAGTAATGATATGCACTTGACATTAATTATGTTCTAATTAGTGAAACAATTCTCCTCTCCTTACCGTTGATATATTTAATTTATTTATTGTTTGATATATATACTTTAATTTTTTTTGTCCAATAATAATTGCTTTTAACAATCATTATTAGTTAATTATCTTTATAATTTTTAATTTGAAAAATAAAGGTACGTAACTTAAAAAATTAAAAATTATGAATAAATATTATGCACTATAAATCATCGTTATCATACATGATGAGAAAGCTAAAGTTAAAAGGAATTTATTCTAAAATACATTTTGTGACTTGTAAATTAGAGAGAGGACGAGGAAGAATTAGAGTTAAAAAATATCAATTAAAGGTATCCAAAACATAAGTTGGGGTTTCAAAAAAAAAAAGAAAAGAGTTTCCTCTATTATACCCTACAATGTTGGAGTTTGACCCACTTAGATAGTCATATTGAAAAAAAAAGTATATGACATTGGAAAGAGGTTTATAGATTTTTGAAATAATAGAAGAATGTGTCTATGATTAAAACAAAATTAATATGAAAAGGGAGAGAATTGATATTTTTACTCTTAATAATATATATTGGATGGATCTAAGATTAATCACAAGGCCAACAAGCATTATGGCATCTAGATCAATTCTCTAGAAGATAAAGGCCTGCTGGAAATAGGTCGATTAAATTAAGGAAATGCACTTATCATGTTGTAGGAGAAGTGTATCCTCATGTCATAGATACAAAAATATGTGGGTCCCACCATTTCCGTGCCTGTGTGTTTTTTTTTTAAATGTGGGTCCCACCATTTCATGTGTGTGTAGGAATCTTCTTCTTTTCATGTATGAGAAGTGTAAACCCCTTAATTTAATACTCCACGTGTAGCTACAAAAATAAACTAGGAGACATGTTTTCGGAAGTAGGCTTTAGAAAACAGCCATCTCGCCCATCAACATCCACGTGTAGCTACAAAAATAAACAAATCATTATTAATAATAAACCAAGCATATTTTACATGTGATGTAATAGCTAATAGATTGCGTTTGTTTAAGATTAATCATTATAATATTTAGTCATGGTCATATTAAGTCATTATAATATTTAAACAAAAACAAATTAAAGTGGTTTCAAACATTCAAATCTAGTCAATTACAAGCTCAAGGTTCAACACCATAATTCATAATATGAATGCTCACCACGAGCCAAGGAAAACATATATAGTCATGGTCAACTTACTTTCTATACCATTTTCATTACTTTTACTATTTTCCAAACAGTATTCATATATATATATATATATATATATATAAAAGAAAAAAATGGAATGAATAGATTTTGTAATATATCAATTAGAAAAACGACCAAACGAAATAAAAGATGTAACAACCCAAATTCCATACTTTAAATTGTGTCGGTTGACACTAAGTTTGAAGAAAATCGACAGAGTTTGAGGTGCTACCACTCAGAGTAATGCGGAACGGAGAGCATGCATTTACGTTTGGACAATGAGTAATTGACATAAAATGCCCAGGCATAAGCTGGTATATTAAAAATTTCCTGAAGGAATATTCATGTGATACAATAATCTAAAATGTGTATAATTACAACTCTTAACATAGTAACTATACAATCTTAAATCAAGTCCTAACTAGACTTGTGTCTTAGAACCCAATACAATTAATCAAACCCATTGACCAGATAGGTGTCTAGTGGAAGTCTCCTCGTCTTTCACGGCACTTATTGACTGAACCACATAGACTAGCCCTGCCTTTGGCACCAAATGGTTTGAAACAACTCTATCGGATTCATGCCAGAACTAGTCCTATAAGACTTCTTCCAACTCTCATCTCGGCTGGTGCATCTTCACGGCTTCGTCCATCGGTGCCTCTTCTCAGCTCCGTCCATCAGTGTCTAGTGTATGCTCTCTGTTCCGCTTTACTCTAATCTATCAACACCGTATTTCTAGATACTACATGTCACTAGGCACAATAAGTAGTATGGAATTTGGAGTGTTACACTATTATACCCAACAATGCTGGAATTTGACCCACTTATAGATTTTGAGGGAAAAAAAAAGTATATGACATTGGAAAGAGGTCTATAGATTTTGAAATAATAGAAGAATGTGTCTATGATTAAAACAAAATTAATATGAAAAGGGAGAGGATTGATATTTTTACTCTTAATAATATATATTGGATGGATCTAAGATTGATCACAAGGCCAACAAGCATTATGGCATCCAAATCTTTTAGAGATAATCCTCTTGGAAATAGGTTGATTAATTATAAGACATGTTTTCAGAAGTTGGCTTTAGAAAACAGCCATCTGGCCCATCAACATCCACGCGAGTAGCTACAAAAGTCTTTAATAAATTATGTTAAAGCAACAAAAATAAACAAATCATAATTAATAATAAACCAGGCATATTTTACATGTGATGTAATAGCTAATAGAGGGCGTTTGTTGATTTCAAGATCAACAAACATAAACAAATTAAAGTGGTTTCAAAGTACATTCAAATCTAGTCAATTACAAGCTCAGTGTTCAACGACCATAATTCATAATATGAATGATCACCACGAGCCAAGGAAAACATATATATAGTCATGGTCAACTTGCTTTCTATACCATTTTCATTTCTCTTACTATTTTCCTAACAATAATCAAATGTATATATAAGGAAAAATGGAATGAATATATTTTGTTAATATATCAATTAGAAAAACGACCAAACGAAATAAAAGAGCCCTTATTTCCCTTTTTTTTTGTTGGGTGGGGGACGGACAATATTAGCTTTAATTCAATATTATCAATTAAAGCTGCCTTGAAATTTAATTAAGGAATCGATCGAATCTAAATGAGTTGAAGACACTATTTACTGTTTCATAGGTTCCGAGAAGTTTCCAATTGTGGAAGGTCTTTAGACCACGTGCTGAAATTCTTTTGTAAAATAAATAATTATTGGTTGACAGCGGTTGGTCCTTTCTTCTTTTCTTTTTCCTTTCTTATTTTTTAATTACGCAAAGCTCCAAATCCATTATGGCTTATGTTAATCATCATTAAGTTTTTAAAATAAAGTTAATGATAATTATGGCATATAAATATGTAATATTCCGGACGTCTTGGGTGTGTTCGAATGTTTCTTATAATTAAGAACTTGAAGATAACTCTTCTAATGTCATTATCCATTTAGGGTTGTCCCCTCCACATGGGTTCCATGTGGCTCCGCTGAAAAATAGGAAAAATTTAAGTTCCCTTTTTCTTTTCTTTTTAAAAATAAGCTAACACAAAAAAAGTGGGATACATCATACATTTATACTTATGAATGTGATTACATTTTTACTTTATTTAATATAGTCAAATCATTTGGTAAACTTGTGCACCAATTTAATAGAACTCGATTAAACTCATGAGTTTACACCCCAAGTTTACTGTTTTTACATTTCTAACTTATAAAAGTCGTGTTAACTCACTCTTAAATTTGTGTTAACTCTTTAATTTGGTTATGCTCAGCGGCTTTATATATGATAAATGTAAACTTTTACGAGTTTGCTTAAACATGTGAGTTTGACAACCTTACTCATAGACCAAAATCTTGATTGATGCTAATGTTATGTATCAAGAATGAGGAATATATCGTTTGATATGCAAAATAAAAAATAATTATAATAAAATTAACATTATGCTAGTACTTTTTTGACTCATCTTTTAGACCAGTAAGTAATCAATTTTTTATTGAACTATTTTTATCTTTTTAGACCGGGTCTTCAGAAATCTAGTCTAAATATAGTATCTTTTACACCTTATCTTAAAGGAACCGATCTAAAAAGTTTTTTATATTTACAAAATTGCCACCAGTCATACTTTTTAGATCTTATCCTCTATAACCGGTTTAAATATGGTGGTCTAAAACAACTTTTTTGTACTAGTGGTAGCACTAATTACACAAGTGCACCTTTAGGTTTCAAACGCTTAAATCCAGTCAATTACAAGCTATGGGTGTTAGTTTCAACAATACTCTCTAGCTAATGGTAAAACAGTTTCCAAATTAACAAATTTTAATTTGCTTTCACACTGAAAAGCAGTCAATAATCTTAGTCTATTTATAATGATATATATATGAATATAATGTCCACCACGCACGAGCTATGGAAAATATATATGGGTATGGTCATTGTTCAATTTACTTCCAATTAATATATAATTATAATATATCTACGTGACCCATCGTTAGGTCTTTCAGAATTTCGTTAAAGATCTCAACAAATGTTATGTTTTATGTTCATGTACTTCTCTATGATCGACGTCGTCAACATTTCATTAGATCGAATAGTTGTGGTCAATTCAGGTAAAAAAAAAAAGTTGTGGTCAACAAAACATTTAATATAATATAAAAAGACCTTTTTTTGCCATAATATAAAAAAACTTTTGATGCATGCAAGACATTATATATATGTGTGTGTGTGTATACATATGTACACACACACATATTGTGGTCAACATTTAATATAATATAAAGAACCTTTTTTTTTTGCCATAATGTAAAAAAAACATTTGATGCATGGAACACACACATATATATAAAAGTTGTGGTTTTTTGCCAGCACGTTTTATGTTGTTTGATCACTATAAAATTATTTTAAAAAACATGTTATTTGTTATAAAAAAATAAGAAAATACAAGAGATGAGATGAGGGCAATGAAGAAAGACAAGAGAGAATTGGAGACAAAATGGAGTCTTATTCACATGGGTACTTATAATGTGTGTTACAAAGCCTCTATTTATAGGCCTCTAACTTCAACCAAGAGTTATATAGAATAAATAACAAAATGAATTCTCATAAGTGTACAATATGTAACCTTTGAGTTAGGGGAATAAAATCTCCTAAAAATTATTCATTAGAAAGGTTATGCAGTGTAGATGTGAAAGGCCAAGGGTTGGGAGTTGATGGGCATCCACATAATCTAATAATATTATAACATTATTGAGTTTATTAAATTTTATATCATCATCCGGTATTCGATTCAAGGTTAGTGGTTGCCCCTTCCAACACAAGTGTCTTTTGGGAGTCGAATTTGAGATCTAAAGGAATCTATCAGGGTCTTACATTGCTAGACCAACTCTATGTTGACAACATGTTATTGAGTTATTATGTGATCAATCAATAAGAAAAGAATAATCAACAACTTAATAGTTTCATAAATTTGAAAGATTTATGTTCTGGAAGATAGTATTATAATTTAAAAAATTTGTAGGAAAATTGATTATCCTTAATTTTCTGGTTACCTTTGTGTTTTATGTTAGTCATGGAATTAGATATATACACTTGTAGTTTGATCTCCGTTGATAACTTAATTAATAGCTTTTGTTTAATTATTATACTCTAAAGTCATCTTGTAATTTATATTTAGTACACAGAAGTTTAAAAAACAGATAGCGAAAATAAATGTGGAAGTAATAATGTTTGTCTCTCTTTCATATTAAATTAAATAATAATATAATTAATGTTAAAAAAATCAATCCTAAATCTCAAGATACGTTTTATTGTCGGTAAGAAAATAAATAAAAAGAAAAAAGACCCGTTTTATTTTGTTAACCTCAAACTTAAATACATTAATTAAAATAGAAGTAGCTAGATTTGGACAGAATTTTGGTTAAGTTCACATTGAATTGGTCTACAAAGTAATGCTTCACATAATTTGTGCACAATGATATGACAATAAAATATTGGCACATGTGCCCCCTTGAGTAATTTTTTTTAGTACTCAATCTTTTTTTTGAAGATACTTTTTTTTTTTTAAAAAAAAAAGTTGTGTTGATTTTTTTTATAAGAGACTGTATTTACATATTTTTAAAAGTCTAAACAAGTACTGCTGGTTTTTTGAGAACACTTAATTATGTTGGGAGAGATAAAAAAAACTACATTAATTTAATAAATGTTATTGAGGAGGAAGATTAATTTTGGAAAATGATTAAAAATATGATAAGATTAAATTAAAGTAATTCATTTTACCTAATTTCCATGATTGGTATGAAAATTGTTAGACGTCTCATACACAAAGGGGAAGAGGATAAATGTAATTAGAGTGTGCCTCATTTTAAAATAATCTTTCTTATTTATAAGATGTGATGAATGCGATTCTTTATTTTAAAGGTATATTATTCTAAATAAACTGAAAGAAAATTAAAGGAAAAAACAAGAAAATACCATTTGAACTTTAAAATCCAAAATAAGAATTTTCTATTAAAATAAGTTGTCAATTGCTACACTTGGGTAGTTAATGCCTATATTTTTATAGGTAATAAAACTGATATAGGATTTTGAAGTTCAAATGATATTTTTTTTATATAAAATTAAAGGATATTTTATTTTAGAGAGATTATTTGTGCTTTATCAATAAGTGATAAAGATTATTTTTGTTTTTTATTTTTTGGATAAATTCACTGTTCAGCACCAGAAGCTCACCACAGGAGTAACAAAAGCCAGAAAATCATCAATGCTATATAACAGAAACCATAAACTGAACAAAAGAAATTATACAAAGCATAAAAAAGAACAAAACTTAATACATGAAGAATTTCCAGCCAATCCTTAGATCATCTGTGGGAGAAGAGATTCCAAAAGTGGCTCGAGCACAAAGATCAGCAATTAGTAAGAGTACTAGTTTTCTTTCATGTTCTTTTACATTTGTTGTGCCGTAAGTACGTCTGGTCTTTAATATAAGAGTTAGATAACTAATTTAATGATATTAAAAAAATTAGTTGAGGTAGTTATTTATAACAAATGGATGCTAGCTTTCCCAAAATACTCTTGTTATTATTCATGTTTATTAGAACTACCACTTAATGGAATAATTAACTTAACATGTGTAATTTGGATGCTGAGAAAATTATAAATTTGGAAGACAACATCAAAATTTGACTAACTCTTATTAAAAAGAAAGCAATGTTGCCTCAACATCAAAATTATAATTTGACTTTCATTGGTATATGTCTATGTAAAATAAATATGGGTGAAAGGAATTTTGGGGGAATTGAAATATACCTAACAGGGGGGATGCAGAAGGCGTTTTCATTTTTTTTTTAAATAATTAATTCAAAAACTCTCTTTGACATGTAGATACCCACCAGAGTTTACAAGGTGAAGGTCTAGAACACTTGTTGAAATTTTTCTGATTATAAAAAATTAATTGTTGTTCTTTTAATTGTGCGAAGAGCCATGATTCCCTATTAAATGTTAATTAATCATCATTTCTTTTTCGCCAAAATGTGACATATATTTTATGCCCAGAATTTCACAAGGTGGAGATCTAGAAGACTATAACACTCTTTTTCTAGTTATAGACACATATTTTATGCCAAACATTTTCACGTCTTTATCTTTTTCAGGTGGTCCCCTACACGTGGCTACGTTTTCAAAAATAATTAAGTCCCTTTTTGACCAACAGGTCAAAAAAAGAAAACAAAAGACCGACGCAAAATTGGGATTAAACAATAGGACAAAAGTATTTGAAATTTAATTAAATAAAAAATAAATTTAAAGATAAGAAATTCATAAGTATTAAAAATAATAAAAGTATGAAATATTAAACTATAACCATTAAAACATAGGAATTTAAAATTTATTTTTTAATGCTACCAGATGAACCTTTACTTTGAGATTTGATCGCTTTCACCACACTTCTCCAAGCAATCCAACCCATAATTTTATGATTCCTTTTAGACAAAAAAAAAAAAAAAACTATAATATGAAAGACTAAAATTTCAAAGGTATTAGAACGAGTTCTAATTTTATTTGTCAAACTAGAATGTCTACGTTTTTAATATTTTACATAAAGAAGAAGCCATTATCGCGTAAAATAATAATTAAGAATTTATACTCACAAATAAATAATATTTGTTTGAATAAACAATCACACCCCACGACAACCACTCCAAATTAATTAAACTAGTGAAGCTTTATGGAAACAACAAAAAGCTCAACAATAAAATAATATGACCAGTTCCTTTAAAATTAAGTCATCACACATATAAATACAGAAGATATATTTGACTGATGATCCAATGCTTCTAAATACCAAAACCAAACTTATCATAGCTTCTCAACATGAACCCTAGTTTTTCTCCCTTCGAATCATCAGTTCAACAATATCTGATTGAAGATGATGATCCTTCCTCCATGACTTTCATTAATGGCTTATTCATGGGCGATCCTACTTGGAATTTGAGCTATGACACTGCTAATTTGCCGGAGCAGGGCGTTAGTAACTCCGGTGGTACGGTGTTCTCTGGCGTGAATGACTACAACAACGCTATTAATCCAGGTGCATATGATGGTATTGTGAATGGTGATAATAACACAGGATCTGTGGCTTGTGAGAAGAACGCGGCACCTAGATGGAGAAATTACCGAGGCGTGAGACGGCGGCCATGGGGGAAGTTTGCGGCTGAGATTCGGGACCCGAATAGGAATGGGGCGAGGACATGGCTGGGAACCTATGAGAGGGAGGAGGATGCAGCTTTGGCTTATGATAGAGCTGCTTTCAAGATGAAGGGTAGAAAAGCCAAGCTCAATTTTCCACACCTCATTGGGTCAGAACCACCACCGGAGCCGGCAAGAGTAGTTGCTGGGCAGAAGCGGCGCCACCTTCATCAGGAAGAAAGGTCAGCAGGTGGGTCAACCAAATAAGTTTCAGATCAGAGGCTTGAAATATATGGTGTGTGAATGAAGTGTTAGGTCTTTTCTATTAATTTCTCTCTGTCGTTACTAGTTTGTTTTTTGCCCTTTCTTTCTTTCTTTCATGAAAATAAAGGAATGTTGTAAATCAATAAATCTTTGCAATATATTTTAATTATGATGGTTAGTTTCTCTGCCCTTTGGATCATATCTTGTTATTTTACGCCGCATGGAATTGTATGTTGGCGAATAATTATGAATTTTATTTAAAAGATTGTTAGAAAATTGTCTATTACGATTAATTTTACATTAATTTTGATGAGCTAGTTAGGATGCATTAATATATGATAATGAGGTTCCTTGAGTAAATCTTTAATTTATTATCAGATTGGGAGAAATAATTTTCTATTAAGTTGTTTTCTCTCAACCTTACATAACTATTGTTAAAAGGCACTTAGTTAAAAGATTGAGAAAATTTCGGCACTTAGTTAAGAGATTGAGAAAATTTCAGCTAACGCCCATTGTAGTACATTAATTTTAGTTGGCTCTCAAAAGAATTTGAAACCTCATTTCAGTCTTTGGGTCAGGGCTGAGTTGAAATTAATTTGTGATGGTAAAAGATAGAAATGACCCTTTCATAAAGAAAGGAGAAACAACCTGTAATTTGAAACTAAGAGGGACCAAGAAACCCAGAAACCTAGTTTCGTGCATAGCCGATTCCGTCTCCTACTATGCGTATGTTGCGTCTCACTCTCCTACTGTCCTTGCGTCATCACTTTCGGTCCGTACTTGGACCCCAGGCATGTCTCGCTTTCAGTTCACATTGATCATGCGATATTTTTGCCATCTCCATGTACTTTTTCTATCAGCTTTTTACGCTCTCATGCTCCGTGCTGATATCAACTCTCAATGTTTCATATTTGGTTTTATAATGGGTTTTGAATGAAAATGAGTTGTTTCATAAACTAAAACTAAACTTGTATGACAAACTTATTAGTGGATATGTTAAGTTTCTTCAAACTTGAACTCACCTAATGTAGGTGGTATTGTTGTGAGAAGAAACATAATGTTGATAGACGTGTTGGATAATATGGTTTTTCTCTTAAAAGATACACTAAAGACAATTATATATATGAGATTCCAACAAACTTTGTTTTAAATCCTCTTGAAATCTCAAAGGTTGGAGGCTCAGTTTAAAATATACTCTTGTATATAATTGTCTTATAAAAGAAAGAGTGCGGAAGGAAAATATTCTTAGAGACTGAGACTACATATATTTGGTGAAAATGCAAAGATGTCTTAGAAATTCAAGTGAGTTGTCCATTTTATTTTATAGGTAGGGTAGTATTTTGAAAAGCCATATTATTTAGGAGAGAGTGATCCCATATAAAGGATTGACACCTCTAACACGGTAGAACATTGGTTTTGCATGGCACTCACTTTGTTGAGATAAATGTAAAAGTTAATGAAGTTATGAGGTTATCAATTGGTCATGCTTGAAATTAGAAATGTTATCTTTAATTGATAGGTGGTACTCTATTTATGCAACTTCAATATAATCTATCAACGGATTGAGTTGAGACCAATAGAAATAAAAATTTGACAATTCATGGCAACTACGTGATGTACTTCAGGAAACTTGACTAGAACATAAATATTGAGAGTGACCGTAAATTCCAAATGTAGGCAATAATTCATTATAGACATAAGGTAAGCAACAACATAAGTGTATTTGTAAAGTTGCTAGTATGCAACATTAAGTAATACAGATAAAGTTGTTTGCTATAACTTCTCTTTGAAGAAGGAATTGATTTAGTGAGGTGTTAATTCCTTCCATATATTCATGATACTTAATATCAACCTTAAGTTGGGATCGATGTTATTGGTATCTTTCCATTTTGGATATAAGGAGAGATCTAATGTGAATTAGTAAAGATGGTCATATAAATAATAGAGAATTTAGTCAACAAAATTGAGAGTTCATTTTGTCATGAGTAAGTCTGGCAATAATGATAGTTAAGATATCATCGATGTGATTACATATAGGATCATGCTGAGAACATCATAAGTCTTATTCTTATTTCACTTGATTAGTGGGAGTACGTTGAGTCATCTATATTGTACAAAATGACGGTTCATTTATAGCTCATGCATTTTGACTTGAGCTATTACAAATGACTAAGTCACCATTGTTCAAAGTTGTAATGTCACTTTGTTAGATGTGGAATTCTTTTAGAATACATAAAGAAATTATTCTAAACAATATTCACTTGTCTTTGTTGCTGTAATAGGAAGGATATGAATAAGTTTTGTGTTCTTATGTTTAAATGATTCTTGATAAAAAATTATATTTTGGAAGAATAGTACTCATTGATGTTAAGAAAATTGTTGAGCAAAGGATTTGAAGATTAAGAAGCTTTATTGAATGGTAATGCACGCATGATATTTGTGAAAATGCGTAAGAGTGAAATTTTATTGGAATAGGACAAGTGGGAGAAATTATTTTGAATAGTACCCAATGTTTATTACCATTAGTATGATTGGTTTGTTATTGACAAGTGGGAGATTATTATTATTATTATTATTTATTTTTTTTTTTTTTTAGAAATACAAAAAGTCTTAAAATGTGCCTTAGACAAAATGACTCTCCATCCCCTATCATTTTTTTCTTTAGCCTAAACCCATAACAAAATCAACGAGTGAAAAATTCTTCAAAAAATTTTGAGCAGAAAAATCACACATTAACAAATTGAAATAGGGAGAAATAATCTTCCATATATGTGTTCTTATCAAACTAATACCTTCTTACCCATACAACAACCAAACTCAATTTATATTTCAACTTTCTAGAAAAAACAAATATAGAGGAAAACATTTCATATTGTTCATAAAAATATAAAATATATAAAAAGAATTGACTTGGAACACCTTTAACCAAGGTTATTAAACCCAGACTGGCCATTGAACCGGCCGGAGTATTGGGTCAAGGGTCAGTGGGTCAGATTGGAGTTAACCTTAGGCCAAACCGATGGGAAAGTGAAGATTTTAGAGTTATCAATATGAAATTCTATAGGAAATAAAAAAAAATGATTTATAAAAAAGGTGAACCAAGTTGTTGCCTGGATTGGACCGGTTTTCCGACCACTTCCTTGATTTCCCGGCCGAACTGGTCGTCTCGGTCCGGATTTAATTACCTGGCCTTTAACAATGACAAAAGGATAAATAGAATTCCCCTTACTCAAACCGAATGAAACCATCTAAGATAGGTCAAACACATGGTATACATTTACTTAATCTTCAAAAAACATCTAAATATTTGAGCGAAAGCATATATATCTTACTACCTCCGGTCCTAGTTATAAGACCACTTTTGCAGTAAAGTGGTCCTATAATTAGGACCGGAGGGACTATAATAATTGATATAGTTCTCCAAAATAAAGTCTGGGATATATTATAAAAAAATCTGCTCTATTCCTAGCAACGGACGAGAGATAATATCTAGTTTTTTAATAAATTTTCATATTCCCAAATAAAGCCTCAATTTCTATTTTATAATTATTCTTATATTTTTTTGGTCTCAAAAAAAAAAGTCACATGAGTATGAAAGAATAAAACAAGATTCACATTCAAAAGAAAAATCTCATTGAAAAGCATTTACAATGTTGATCTTATTTGACCTTCCATTTTCAGTATTCCTTTGGGTAGTGTTTGTGATCTTTATTTTCTGATGGAATGGAATGTACTAAAGAGCCTAGTATAGTCTCTCTCAAGCCATTTATCTGAAAGATTGTTTTTTAAGAGTAGAATACATTGATTACCCCTCTCTTTTACCTAAATTACACAAAATACGTACCTCCTCTATTTTGAAAACGTATACAAACCTCTCTTGAAATTAAAATGCATGTTACAAAAACCTCCATTACATATTTAAGATTTTATTTCCATAAACTCAATTGTTAATTCACGGTTAAGTTTGTATAAAGAAAAAATGGAATGAATATATTTTGTAACATATCAATTAGAAAAAGGACCAAATGAAATAAAAGAGCCCTTAGTTCCTTTTTTGTGTGTTTGAAATTTTAATTAAGGAATCGATCGAATCTAAATGAGTTGAAGACACTATTTACTGTTTCATAGGTTCCAATAAGTTTCCAATTGTGAAAGGCCTTTAGACCACGTGCTGAAATTCTTTTGTAAAATAAATAATTATTTGGGGACAGCGGTTGGTTTTTCTTTTCTTTTTCCTTTCTTATTTTTTAATTACGCAAAGCTCCAAATCCATTATGGCTTATGTTAATCATCGTTAACTTTTTAAAATAAAGTTAATGATAATTATGGTATATAAATATGAAATATTCCGGACGTCTTGGATGTGTTCGAATATTTCTTATAATTAAGAACTTGAACCTAACTTTATTAATGTCATTATCCATTTAGGGTTGTCCCCTCCACATGGTTCCATGTGGCTCCACTGAAAAAATAGGAAAAATTTAAGTTCCCTTTTTCTTTTCTTTTTAAAAATAAGACGACAAAAAAAAATTGGGATACATAATATATTTATACTCATAGAAATTGTTGTCAAACTCGAGAGTTGAGTTTTTAAGTTTATCATTTTTATGTTTTTACCTTATTAAATCGAGTCCAAAAGCGGTAAACTTGTGCGGGTCAGTAAACTTCGTTTAACTCACTAGTTTACACACCGAGTTTACCGTTTTTATGTTTCTAACTTACAAAAGATGTATTAACTCACTCATAAACTCATATTAACTTTTTTAATTTGGTTATACGCTCAGCGGCTTTATATATGAATTTTATAAAAATTTCTTTGTTAAATACGATAAATTATGAATGTCGATAATTTTAATTTCAATTATTTGGATTTAAAATGTATTTAAATTAAATTATTGTCATTTTTTTTATTTTAATTATATACATTATTAATGATAAAAGTAAACTCTTATGAGTTTACAATACGAGTTTATGTCACCGTCACGAGTTTGCTTAAACTTGCAAGTTTGACAACCTTACTTAAAAGACCAAAATCTTGATTGATGCTAATGTTATGTATCAGGAATGAGGAATATATCGTTTGATATGAAAAAAAATAATTAACATTATACTAGTACTTTTTCCACGGCAAAAAAAATACAACTTTTAGTTTTGCTTCAAAAATGGTAAAAATAAATACACATTAATATAAGACCTAATTGCGAGATTTATTTTAGTATCAAATGTAAGACTCAATCTTCTTCCCCACCCCCACCCCCCAATTTTTTTAAAAATCTTAATTATCATTATAAATTACATATTTTCTCACTTTTCATTTTCACATATAATATCTATTCTATCTGTGGGAGGAGTATTTTTGGAAAAAAAGATAAAATAATATAAAACATTTAACTAAGCTTTTAATATATATGAATTAATGAACTAGCTCATTTGTTTTGTTTTTTGCCAGGGAATTGACAAACTAGATCTTACACTTAGAATCCAAAGAAGAAAAACTAAGATACAGATTAAAAAAAAATTATTTTCCTCTGATTCCTTAACATAAGAGTCAATTGACTTTTATTAGATGTATTAATAAGGAAGCTAAATATAATAAGTTAGATTAAAGTATCTATATTTATCGTTTTTGTCCAAACTAATTTGTTTGAATTATAAAATGATATATAATCTAATAATAATAACACATACAGTCATTTATTTTGTTTATTTTATCTCTCCAAAAAAAAGTCAACTGATTTTTATATTAAAGATGTGAGGTAGTTTAACGAACAATTTTGAGTTGTGAGTTGATTGCTGGAATTACTCTATATATACATGTATATATATGCTTGTAATTCTTGATACACTAACAAATAAGATTTGCTCGAGGATCAACTAATCGCACGCGAGGACAACCACTCCAAATTAAGTTAAAAACCACTTATAATTGAAGTTTCACGGAAACAACTAAGTCAAGAATAAAATAATATATATCATCAATGTGCCTTCAAACAAAAGTCATTATATTTATACATATAAATAAGTCATGATGTTTCACTGCCAGCTACACATATGTGTGCGCTTCTCTTCTCTCTCAGCAAAACTTTTAGCGTCTAAAAAATGATCCCAAACAATCTTTCTTCTTTTGAATCATCAGTTCATCAGAAATATGATCATGATCATATTCCTTCTTCGACCACTCTCATGAATAGTGTCTTCTTCACGTCAAGCTCTACTACTACTAATACTTCAAACCCTAACTGCGTCGACAGTGATTCGTTTGATGAGCAGTCTCTAAGTAACTCCGGCCGCATAGTGTTTTCCAGTGAGCATGAATCGGACCCCATGAAACCGGGTGGCGGTGCTGGTGATGGGGCTAATACTTATGTCAATAGCAATGATGAATCTGTGGCGCGTGAATTGAACGCGCCGCCCAGATGGAGAAATTACAGAGGTGTGAGGCGTCGGCCGTGGGGGACGTTTGCGGCTGAGATCCGGGACCTGAAGAGGAATGGCACGAGAACGTGGTTAGGGACGTATGAGACGGAAGAGGATGCGGCTTTGGCTGATAGAGCTGCTTTTAAGTTAAGAGGTAGCAAAGCCAAGCTCAATTTTCCACACCTCGCTGGGTCGGAATCACTGTTGGAGCCGGCGAGAGTAGTGGGTCACAAGAAGCGGTGCCACTCGCCAGAACCTTCAACGCCGTCAGTGTGTGCTTCTGAGGATGGTGGATCTCAAGGGTCAAGTAATAAGAAGAGCCTGACTGTTTGTCTATTGAATAAGTTACCAACAAGTAGAAGCCAAGTCAGTCAGTCAGAAGCTTGAAATAATAACAAGTCCTCGACAACATTTTTCTTCCTGAAAATAATTTCTTGTAATTTTATGATGTCTAATTATGATTTTTTTTTTTTTTTAAACGTCTGGCTGCAGAGTTTTGAAATTGCGATAAAATAATATTTGGGGTGAACTGCTATATTCGAGTTTACTTAAGCAAATCATAAGAAAACACTTATGGCCCATTTGGTAGTATGGAAGTAGGAAGAGAGAAATGGAAATGGAATTTATGTATGTTTGGCATGTGAGAAGTCAGTTCCCTAGGGAACCCACTTCCATCAAAATTGATGGAAGTCAATTCCATCTTACCCTTTAAGGAACTGGTCACACTTCCTTGGAACTCACTTTATTTTCCTATTCTACCCTCAAGCTTTCAACAGCAGCCTTCAAGCTTCTAGGATCTCCGGCGAGACCTTCATCTGCGATGGAAGGAAAGAACCCCTAGTGGATGTACGGAGGCGCCGACGTTCATCTGCGAGGGCAACGGCATTGTCATCTTCTTTCGATTTTGATTTCATGTGACAGCGAGGTGCTGTGAGGATGGCGAGGCATGGTGACAGCAAGGACGGCGACAACAGGTGATGCCGGAGGACCAACTTCTTCAAACCACAATCGTCCTTCCGCCGCAAGCCACAATCATCAAATCTGGTTTTACTCCGCCGTCCGAGATTCGTTCTTTGTTTTCGTAGTGCTTGCCTAGTTCACCTTCCTTCATTGTTTTTAAGTGCTTGCCCTCGACTCCTTCACCATCACAATCACCGAATCACCGATCCACCACCGCCACCGTCCCAGACATGGTGGGAGTTTCTAAGGGAGAAGTCTAGAAGGCGATGGACATGGAAAAACAAATATGTGGATTTATTATTCATGCTTTGGAAATATTAGATCTGCTCTCTTTATATATATATTTCGATAGCTTAGTAGGAGATAGAGGAAGAGGAAATGGTGGGGATGAGGGAGCAGGCTTGGCTGGTGGTGTTCTCCGGCGGTGGTTGTTTCAGCTTCAGGGAGGCCCTTTCTCTTTCCAAGGCAATGGCATTTTGGTCTTTTCATGAGAAAATTATACATATTGATTAAAAAATTATATCTTACTACTCCACTTCCACCGACATACTAAACATACTTTAGGACCTACTTCCACTTCTATTTCCACCCCCAATTCTACTCCCATTTTTCATTTCAACTTCCATAAAAAACTCTTCCATGGTATCAAAGGGGAAAAACCAAACGGTACACGCGTAGCTGGAAAATACTTCAACAGAATTCTTTAATAAAAGCAATAAAATTAAAATCCTATACTGCGTTATCGGACGGGGCTGGTTGTTCGTTGATACGTTTTATGTATTAAAAAAGAAATAACAATTAAAAAGGCACAATCTAAATATGATGGGGACAAAATTTTGATCAAAGAAAATATTCAAATCAAAATTTAAGCATTCAATACAGATATTTCAAATCATCATTTCAATCATATCAAAGTCATTACTCATTACTAATTTTTTTTCTTAAAAAATAAATATTAGTCTTAGTGATTTAATCTCACTTAATAAATGATATGCAATTTAGTGATTAAGTTAGCATGAAACACTTATAGGTTAGCATGATATGTCACAACTCACAGCCAAACCGCACGAGCTTGATGACGTGATGCTCTAAATTAAAATTTCAGAGGGCACCAACATTCGGCTTTAACCCCTCCTTTAATTTTGTATATTAAGATATTATAATAAAAAATATTAACTCTTTCCCTCATAAAAGTTAGTTCCATCGATAAGGACTTGACTCATAACCCTTAGGTTGAGTTCAAATGTCACTGCAAACGTGAGGATACGTAAATATCTATGTAAGTGCTTTTGAGAGTTTGTTTGACGGAGGAAATGGAGGGCAAGGGAGGGAAATGATTTTTTTTATGAGTTGGATTTAAAAAATTTGGAAAAGTGTGGTTATAAAATTTTAATAAAGATGAGATGTAAAATAAAAGAGTAAGAAAAATTAATTAAAAACTTTTAACCCTCATTTTTCTAATTTTTTAAAATCCAATTCATAAAATTTTTTCCTCCCCTCCATTTCCCTCCAAATCCCTCATACCAATCAAGCCATGAGTCTAGAGACATGCTTCGATGCTGATGAGGCCGCGAGACCCAACTCGCTTAAACTTCATTTTATAAAACAGATAAAAACTCATTCAATCACTATTTATTATAATAATAATTCCAAATTCTCGATCAATAGAAGTTTTAAACGAAAATTTTCAACTAAATACCCTTCCAATTTCAAAATTCATGCAATTTCAACGATTCAAAATTTGATAATCTCAAATCAGTCATAGTACCAACATGGAATTTTGAAATATGTTGGTAATTTCATAAAATTTCCCTTCCCATTCTTAAAAAGCCCCAAGCCCCCTTTGCCGGTCAGCTGCTGGACCTCCGGCACCAGCACCACTACCGTTGACAGTCGAAGCCGTGCACTGGGATTTTTCATGCCAAAAGTAGTAAAGATGCATGGGATCCCCTACCACTTGGATCCAAGGAGTTCTTGATGATCATTGAGCCACTAATACCTCTTGGTGAAATGTGGCTACAGTCTACACTTTACTAGCTATGGACTACCATTTTTTTCTTTCAAATTTTAAACTTGTTATTAATTGCGATATACCTTATGCGGTAAATAATTAGTGAAGTGTAGTAATTTGCTGTATAAAAGTTGTAAATCACCTAAGGCGTGTTGTAAAAATGTGTTTCATTTTGAAGTCCCATTTTATATGCATAAAATTTATCTAGTAAAATATATAATACTCCCCCAAGTCCTATGTGTAGGACCTAATTTGTAGTACATTTTGCTTTACAAACTAGATTTTACATTTATTACTGGAGGTAGAGGTAGTAGGATATATTGCATTAATAAAAAAAAAAAAACCAAGTCATCGTTTTGTTCATAGGTCATAAATCTGTGCAATTAATTTATTAGAACGTGTTTATTTTTTTTAACAATAATATTACAGTCACAAACCACCTTTGAAGTACATGATGTACCTAGAAGTGTCTGGCTAAGACAACGTTACTCTCTTTCAAAGAATTCGTTGAATATTTACTTTATTAATATTTCACTCTTTTTCCTTTGTTTTCAAAGGCTAAGTAGCACTAATTACACAAGTGCACCTTTAGCTTTCAAACGCTTAAATCTAGTCAATTACAAGATATGGGTGTTAGTTTCAACAGTACTCTCTAGCTAATGGTAAAACAGTTACCAAATTAACAAATTTTAATTTGCTTTCACACTGAAAATCAGTCAATAATCTTAGTGTATTTACAATGATATATATATATATATATATATATATATATTGAATATGAATGTCCATCACGCACAAGCCATGAAAAATATATATGGGTATGGTAATTGTTCAACTTACTTCCGATTAATAATTAAAATTATAGTCTATATATAGGTGACCCATCGTTAGATGCTTCAGAATTTCGTCGAAGATCTCAACAAATCTTATGTTTTATGTTCATGCACTTCTCTAATATCGATGTCGTCAACATTTCATTAGATCGAATAGTAGTGGTCAATTCAGGTAAAAAAAAAGTTGTGGTCAACTAAACATTTCATATAATATAAAAAGACTTTTGATGCATGGAAGACACACACACACATATATTTTTAAAGTTGTGTTTTTTTGCCAGCACTTTTTATGTTGTTTATCACTATAAAATTATTTAAAAAACATGTTATTTTTTATAAACAATAAGAAGATACAAGAGATGAGATGAGGAACATGAAGAAAGACGAGAGAATTGGAGAGAAAAGGGAGTCTTACAAAGCCTCTATTTATAGGCTTCCAACCTCAACTAAGAGTTACATAGAATAAATAACAATGAATTCTCATTAGTGTGTAATATGTAACCTTTGTATGAGAATAAAATCTCCTAAAAACTATACATTAGAGATTTTATGGAGTGTGGGATGTGAAAGGTGAAGGGTTGGGAGTTTATGGACATCCATATCTTCTAGTAATTTTACAACACTTGCTCTTATATGTCCATAAACAAATATTGTGCCTCATTAAAACCTTACTTGGAAATACTCAATGTGACAAAAACCTAGTGAAGGAAAAAGAGTACACAATACATACCAAAATTGCCTCATAAAAAAACCTTGCCTAGAAAACCTAGTGGAACAAAACCCCAGTTAATGAAAAAAGAGTACTTCATGATTTTTACTCCCCTTGATGACATCATCATTCTTAATTTTATCTCAACAGAGTAATGCTAAATTCTCAAGTAGGTTGTTGCCACTGCCTTTTTGAGCATATCTTATCTTTATTTTAGCTGCCAAATTATATGAATGATGCATTGTCACTAAATGATCTACTGAAACGTATTCCTCTAACATATCTTCTAGATATGTGAAAATATCAATTCATTCCCCTTTATCTTATTTATCATTGTGGAAACAATAATTAAAAATATTCATGAAAAGTCACCAAGATATATACTTGTTTTGAACAAAATGATATCACATAACATTTTCATAGAACTATTGCACCAAATGAAATCTCAATTTCAAACGCTTAAATCTAGTTAATTACAAGCTATGGGTGTTACTTTTTCAACACTATTCTCTAACTATTGGTACAACAGTTTCCAAGTTAACATACTATAATTTGCTTTCACTCTGAAAAGCAGTCAATAATCTTATTCTATTTATAATGATATCGATGAATGTCCATTGTAATACCCAGATATTTAATACCGGATAATTATTTATTTTAAATATTCCCTTTGAGTCAATATTGCCTATTTAAATATGTGAATATGGGGTCTCAAATAAAAAGTCTTAATTATCTTGTTTACTAAGGTAATTTGTTTTTTGGTTTTCCGAAGCTATTGTGGTTTCTCTGTTTTCGGTTGGCTCGCTTAGTGGATGTCAAATGTGGGTTGTAAAGAAAATTGTTAAGAATGTCGAATATGTCACAAGTATTGGAGTATATGATTATTTTGCCACCGATCCAAAAAAATTTATGTTGGTATGATAAGAAAGAAAAAGAGTTAAAATCCATGTCTCAAAAATGTATTTTATAAGTGAAAATCGGGGAAAGAAAAAGAGTTAAAAATGAAAAATGTATTTTATTCGAAAATATTATGATAAATATCATATGGCAACAAATACTTGACAAAAACTTAGGAAGTGTGTTCTCTCTAAATTTAAGGATTTTTTGGATTATTCCCTTGGAAAATAATAGAGCATAAATATAATATTATTAAAAGCACTTTTTGGCCCCATTATTTTTAATATTTTACATGGGATATAAAATACCAATGTCAAGTAAAATAGTTGTGAGATAATAATTAATCCTAATTATGAAAATTATCAACAATTAGTAAGTGGCTAATTAAGTAATTAGTAGCTAATTGTTTAGATTATGATATAAGTAAATTAATTTGTAAATAATTAATTTAAGGGGAGAAATTCAAAATTATTAATTAAATAAATAATAAAATAATAATAAAATATTTTATGCTTATAAAAATAAATAAAAAATAAAAGAAAAAAATCTAGATATTTTGAATAAAATAATAATATATTCGGTAAAGGGCCAACAAGACATTTGAGAATGGATAGAAATTAAATCCTACACCAAAACATAGAGATTTAGTCTAAGACATCTGGACTTTTTATAAACCAATGAAATTCTACCTCGGAGTGGACTATCCGAAGTAATTTCGAAACCAGATGGGTCTTTAAGATACGGGATAAATCGAAATAGGTCGATAGTGAAAATGGGAATCCATAGAAAAAAAAATTAGTCGTGACAAACCAGGGATAAGGTTTCTTAGGTCGAACATATTACGAACCAACGAATTATTGTCCGGAAAATTTGGAACTTCCGGAATTTATTTTCAGAATCAAGGTGTCTATCCTAAAATCTTCAGCGGACTACGGAATACCCTTAGTGGGATCAAAAATTTAGTTAAACCAAGTACTTTGAAAGAGAAAGACTAGAACCTCAAGGCCTTGCTATCATATTTTTGAGTTTCGTCAAGATTACGCGATTAGGACACCGATCAGGGAACTTTATCGGTAAGTCAGCAAGATGACATCATCTTCTTCTAGAAGGGATGATGTCATCCAACACATGGATGGCAAGGATGAAGCCACGTGTCAAAGTGCGATCCGACGGCCGAAAGTCAGTCTGATAAAGGCATGAATAGTGTCCTCTCTTTTCCTATAAATAGGAGCTCTCCTCTTCACTTCTCCTCACACCAAACCGTGCTCTAGAGAGAGGTTAGAGAGAAGGAGGAGTCCGAGGAAATTCTAGCCGAGCCCGGGTAAGTTTTTAGGTCCCTAGTCTTAAGTTTCGGTAGTTATTTCGGTAGATATAGTAGAAATGTTAGATTTATCTCTAAATTTCCCAGATAGTCTAGATATCATGTTTAGGGGTATATATAGTATTTATTTTGAAAATATACTGGGAAAAGAGATATGTCAAAATTCTGGAGAGATAGGGTCAAGTAGCGAAGCTCTGGCAAAATTCCGCCGATTAGGGGGTCAGGGGCAAAATGGTAATTAGTACCTAAAATGTCCGTTATAATGTTAAATACTGATAAAATGTGATATAATCCTTATAGGATATCTCGTAGTCGAACATTTGTCGTACCACTTTTTTTTCCATTTGTTTGCATTTGTCGGCCGTAGTCAAAATTATCGTTTTTCGTGAAACATACCGGAAGGACCGTCAACGAAGGTACGTTCGCGGCGTACTGTAACACTAATTCTCATGGTTGTTGTATGCTTTATGTGATTCTTTGTGTTCATATACCGAGATTCCGTTGTTTGGAAATGGGGAGATCATGATTACACGGGTTATGGTATTATTAACACCGTTTTAGAGTTTTCCTAGCGCTATGGACACGACATGCTATCATGGCACCGGAGAGTGTGCAGACTGGGGTAACATACATACTGCAGGGGCTGTGTAATGTTATTGCTTGATATATTGGAGGATGTTTTATATTGCGAAAATGTCATGAATACCTGTCATACATATACTGTTTACATAAGCATGAGGTTAACCGTTACCTGAGGTCCGATGGGTATTGGACCTCAGTCTGCATGATTAGATAGGATTCGGGTAATGAACCGGAGGAGGCACCAGGAGATGGAGTCATAGATAGACGTTAGTAGACGGAGCCGGGAGATGGCACCAGTCAAAGGAAATGCGGGAAGATAGTCAACAGAACTTACCTTATGACATGAATCTAATAAAGTTACTTCATATCATTTGGTGCTTAAACTAGAAGGGTCGTCTATGTGGTTCGATCAATCGTCACCTTAGCACGGTGAGACTCCCACTAGACCTACCCGGCTTGGCCAAATGTGATGATTTAGCGAGTTAGGTTATATGCCCCAGGTCTACCCAAGGCTTGATGAACAGGGTATAGTTACACAGAGGAACTGTAATTATAAGTTTTGTATTACTGTATCACATGAACAAATCTTTCGGGAAATTATATTATATCAGTATACGTCAGGCATCATCATATGTCCGAGTATTTTTGTATCGTTATTTGTTGTTCAAATTTTTAGTACATGCTCTCCGTTTCCGCAAAACGCTAAGCTGTAGCACCTCAAACTCTGATGAATTTTTATAAAACCACGTGTCAACGGCACGATTTTTGCTACGGAACTTGGGGTGTTACATCCATCACGCATGAGCCATGGAAAATATATATGGGTATGGTCATTGTTCAACTTACTTCCGATTAATATATAATTAAAATAAAAATAAAAATAAATCTAGGTGACCCATCGTTAGATGCTTTAGAATTTCGTCAACGATCTCAACAAATTTTATGTTTTATGTTCATGTACTTTTCTAAAGATCGATGTCGTCAACATTTCGTTACATCGACTAGTTGTGGTCAATTCAGGTTAAAAAAAAAAGTCGGGGTCAACAAAGCATTTTATATAATATAAAAAGACCTTTTTTGCCATAATATAAAAAGACTTTTGATGCATGGAAGACAAATAGAGAGAGAGAGAATGAAGAATGATGATGTCACATGAGTATACTTCCCTCAAGTGTGAGTCACATAAGTATATTTCCCTTATTCTTGTTTTTCAAAAATGGTTATCAATATATAGTAGAGTAATAATTTATCTTGTACTTGGAAACCCAAATGATTCATAGTTCACATACTATCATAGATTCCAATCCAATTGGGCTATCACTTTCATACCCTTTAATGAATCAAAGCTCTTATGTAAATTTATTGGATCATAAATTTTCATGATTAATTCTTCTTCCACCAAAAAAAAACTATTTTAGTTCTTCAAAAACTCTATCAATTTTGTTAAATATAAGTTCTTTCAGGAACTAACATATATATGGCATTTCTATATAACATCACTACTCATCAATAATAATATACTTCAATAATTTGATTATTTTAATTCATATTCTAAATACATCTTTCACTACATAAAGAAATATGAAGAGATCCATGATTAAAATACATAAAGATCACATGGTCATTATTTGTGGTGTTTTAGGGCTAAAATTAATTTTAGATGAATGTAAAGACAAGTGCATTGTAATACAAAATAATGAATACGTTTGATATTTATAGTCTTATTTCAAATTTTCCAACTATTTAAACATCCATAAATTTGACTTGTACTATACATATAAAAAAAAAATTAACATCACCATATTCATAAAAATTAAATAAATTCTCATTCTTTCAATTCAAATGTGACATAAATATTTTATTTTTATTCTTCTCACAAATTTCACATAAAACTAATTTGATTCCAATATATATCATATCATATATAATTAATGAATGAGATTTAGAAATACCATACGAGAATGTTAAGGAGTAGAAGAAATAACAAGAGAAGATATTAGGAGAGAACACAGTGGCTCATCAATAACAAAATAAAATACATATATATGTAAGACAAAATAATAGTGCTCAAGAGGAGAAAAGAGGTAGAAGACAAAACTGAAATGAAAAGTAGAGCCAACAATAAAAGAAAGGACCTTGATGTTGGTTATATAAGTTGAGTGATTGATGAGAAATCTTTGGAGCAACTAAAAAGCACAAATTCCAAGAAGAAAAACAAAGGCATGTTTGGAGCTTGATATGATAAACTCCATTGCTGTATGAATAATACTCATACACACCATATACTTAAATTTACAAATAAGTTGTACAATTATACATAAATAAGGGAATTAAACAACTTAATTGCACAATTGAAGGTATATGAATAAATTCTAGAAACCCTTCAAATTGGGAGTTATATGGCATAATGACATTAACAATGAGTTGGATTTTAAAAGACCATTGAATTATCAACATCTACACACCATAATATTTAAATTTGCCAATAAATTGGCACTATATATAAAATTTCAAAAATGACCAATAATTACTTTTAGGTCTATTTGATTTCATATATCACATATGAATACTTATCAATATCAGAATATAAAATACTTCGTTTCTATCACACAAGTAAATTTAAAATGAATTTAAACATTAATAAAAAAAGTTAAACATCATATAGCCTTCTGGGCGTATAATTATTTCATTTTTTCCTTTACAATAAATTTGGGCGTCTTTTTTCATAACTCATTGCCTCTTTTGATATTTTTTATAACATCTCATGGTCTTTTTGCCTTCACAACCATTTTGACTTTTACTTTCAATAAATTGATACATATATTTGGCTATGTGGCTTCTTGCCATTTTGTAACATTTGCTAATATATAATATTATTGTGGTGACCATACAGACATTATTTTTCAATGATCATGGCAAGGAAAAATAATATTGACTTTCGATTGTCAATTTTTACATTGTAACTTGGTCATAGTCCTTTTTATTCTCAGAGATATGTTTTGTGCTTTCATTTCAATGGTACATTATTAATTTGGTCTTCTGGACCGCCAAAATTCTTTCATTATCAATTTAGTCTTCAGGGCCACAAAAAATCTTTGAAAGCTACAAGCTTTTTTTTCTTGGTCATTTGCTGTTTAAACTTCTAGTCTTCAGGGCTTGATATCTGTAAAAATTAAATCTTTGTCACAATTTTTTCTTGTTATTTCATTTATTAGTGGAATTTATTATATTCTTTTACGAAAGGACCATTGTAAACACACTACTATAGATAACACTTTTAACGTCTATTTTTTGGCCTTTTAATGTCTGAAAACAGGGGGACGCCTATGCAAGGGATGTAGTAAGGTCAAGATACAACATCCGTTAAAAATAGTGATTGTCAAAAGAGATTCATGAGAGACTTACGACGTCCCTATTTAAATAACACTGGAGGAGCCATTGAAGTTTAGATATCGTGACGAAAACAATAACACCGGAGGAGCCACAATTGACATCTGTCACCAATTCAAAGAAAAACACTAAAGTTCAGATCTCGGGAGGAGTCACAATTGGCATCTAATCACCAATTCAAACAAAAAGAAGATGGAAAAAAATTAAAATCAAAGAAAAAAAATAAAAAACAAAGCATCGAAGGAACGCCATGCCGTTGGCGAGAAAAAGACGAGACAAGAGAGTGCTATCGTTGTCTGCCATCGGTTTCGTTGTTGGACAGCTCATTTTGAGACAGCTCTGTTGCCCACTGCAACAGACGCAAGAAGCATCTAGCTGTGGCGTATATCTGAGGACCTAGAGGTACATATTGAGTAGGAAGCCAAATCACATAAAACTCGAATAGTTCTACAAAATCGAAGAAAATTTTGGGGAAGGGGCAACAAAGTTGCACATCTGGAAAAGTCAAAGCTTGCTTGCAGTGGGAAGTTGCAGATCTAGAAAATCGAAGGAAAAAAAGCAGGGAAAACGTGAGAAGGAGGTTTGGGACGACGTCGATTGTGTCGTCGATCTTGTGGAGAAAATGAAGGTTAGCAATGGTTCATCAATGGAGGTTGCAGAAAAAGAGGAAGAAGACAAAGTGTAAGAAGGTCGCCGTCGTTTGCAATGGGTGGAGAATAAGGTTCTTTGGTGGGTGGTGAAGAAGGTCACCGGTGGTTGCGTAGGTAGGGGAGAAGGTCGTCGTCGGGTGTGGTGGGTAGGGAAGAAGGTCGGGAGGTTGAGCCGCTGAGGTTGAAAGTGAGAGAAGCGTCCTGAGGCTTGTTTCTTTAAGTGTTTCACTCGGGAAAAATTATAAACCATGCCTAAATTGTCCAAATAGGTGTCTCAATTTAAATTTGGGACACATAAATTATCCAAATAGGTGTTCCAATTGAAATTTGGGATGCCTAAAGTGTCCAAATAGACGTCTCAACTTTAAAATGGACGCCAAAAGTAGTACTTTTGGCATTTCTTTTTTTAATTAGGACACAAAAATCCCCTTCTTTTGGTCTCTTTTCTAATCGGGATGCCTAAAGCAGACTTTAGGCTCTCAATTTAAATTTGGGACGCCTAAAATCCACTTTAGGCATCCCAATTTTAAATAGGACGTCCAATATATCAAAATTCTTCCACAAAATTATAAAAATGCCATCGCCTTTATTTTTTACTTCCCTGTTGGAAAAATGGACACTTTTTAGGGAAGTAAAATCTATATTTTTTAGTAGTGCATGATATGATTTCTGGTCATCCAATCACAAAAGTGAGGGTATTATGGCTACTAACCATTCAATGAAATTAAAATAATACTGTACCAAAAATGAATTAAATAATTTAAATTTATAATCAAAAGTAAACCACAAACAAACCCATATATAGATCATATCATATATAATACTATGATAGATATAAAAAAACATAATATAAACAATAGATCGATATACATAAACCAACAACATAAATTGTTAAAAACATAATATCAATTATAGTGCTGTGAACACGATAATAAATAATTGAAAGATAACATAAAAATATACAACAAAATAAAATATAACAACAGAAAAGATAAAAATAGATATCTTAAAAGGGAAATAATAAAATTAATTTGGAACAACAAATAACATAAAAAGTAGAAAGGTAAAATAACATTAGATAACAAACAACATACAACAGTACAATATGAAAAAAGACAAACAACATAATAAATATAGATAGTGAAAACATAATAAAAAAGATTGAAAAATAACAAATAACATAATATATACCATAAAAGGATACCATAATATATAGTAAATGTATAGAAAATTAAAATTACACATACACGGTAATTGGGTAAAAGAGATAACTAATAGAGAGCATCACCATTTACCACAAAAACATGTTAATCTACATAGAGCCGATACCTTAAATCCTCATAGCAAATTCGTGTTGATAACGTGTTACAAAAAAAAATAAAAAAATACAAGAGATGAGATGAGGGAGATGAAGAAAGACGAGAGAATTGGAGAGAAAAGGGAGTCTTATTCACATGGGTACTTACAATATGTGTTACAACTTACAAAGCTTATATTTATAGGCCTCCAACCTCAACCAAGAGTTATATAGAATAAATAACAAAATGAATTCTCATCATAAGTGTACAATATGTAACTTTTAAGTTATAGGAATAAAATCTCCTAAAAACTATTCATTAGAGAGGTTTTGGAGTGTGAGATGTGAAAGGCCAAGGGTTGGGAGTTTATAGACATCCACATCATCTAGTAATTTTACAACATTATTGAGTTTTTTTTTAAATATTATAATTTGTTATAATGTTTGGGGTTAATGATTGCCCTCCCAATACAAATGTCTCTTATGGGAGTCGAATTCGAGACCTAAAGGAATCTATCGAGATCTTACATAGCTAGACCAACCTTATGTTGACAATATGTTAATTTTATTGATGAGGAAGGTTATTTTGGAAAATGATTAAATATATGATCAGATTAAATTAGAGTAACTAATTTTACCTAGTTTCCATAATTGGTATGAAAATTGTTAGACGTCTCATATACAAAGGGGAAGAGGATAAATATAACTAGAGTTTTCCTTATTTTAAGATAATCTTTCTTATTTATAAGATGTGATGAATGCGATTCTTGATATTTTTTTAAAGGTATATTATTCTAAATAAACTGAAAGAAAATTAAAGAGAAAATACAAGAAAAAACCATTTGAACTTTAAAATCCAAAATAAGTAATTTCCTAGTAAAATAAGTTGTCAATTTCTACACTTGAGTAGGTAATACTAGGGGAAATTAAAATAAAGGACCTATTGAAAATAATATTTATTGTAAAAGACCATAAAAACTCTAATTAGTAAGAAGGACCAAATATTAAAATAAAAATTTGAAAATACTAAATTAGCCACGAAATCACCTACCTCCTCACAACCCAAGGAAAACCCTAAAAGCTTAGACTCCTTCTTCCCTCCCATTTTCAGAGACATCATGGAAGACAATAACTCACCACTCCCTTCCCGTCATCAATTAACATCCATTATTTTTTTTGATTTTCTCTTACCACTGCTGTATTGGTCACCATCCTCCCAACCGCATAGCCCAATCCCAGAGTTCTCTACTGAACCTGGCTAACCTTCTTTTATATGGTTAACAAGTCTAAACAAAAGAAAAATATATTATCATAAAACAAATATCAATAGGCAATAGTCTGACAAGTTTGACAATGCAATAATACAAAAATTGCTTCATGATTGATGTAAAGAACGAAAAATAAACTGCTTTTCCATGGTCGTAATTTTCCAGGAAATTGATGTTTTTTTAAAAGAAAAAATGGTTCTCATTAAAAGCCTTCCTTATTGTATGTGAAAATGGCAACCACAGGGAGGAAGGTATGGGTGCCAATTTGGTCGCCGGAGAGAAGGGGGGTTTTGAGTTTTTGGTTTTTTGTGTTGTGTTGCCCAGAAACAGCAGCAAATTTGAGGGATAATTTAGTATTTTTGAACTTATATTTTGATATTTGGTCCTTCTAAGTAATTACAATTTTTATGGTCCTTTTAAATAAATGTTATTTTTCCTTTGTCCTTTATTTTAATTTTCCCTTAATACTATACTCTCTTAGGCAACAAGATTGATATAGGATTTTGAAGTTCAAGTGTCATTTTCTTGTCTTTTTCTTAAAATTAAAGGAAATTTTATTTTAGAGAGATAATTTGTGCGTTATCAATAAGTGATATAAAGCTTTTTTTTTTTTTTTTTTTCATGAATGGATAATTTTACAGTTCAGCGCCAGATGCTCACCTCAGGAGTAACAAAAACCAGAAAAGCATCAATGCTAACATAAACCATAAACTAAACAAAAGAAATTATAAAAAGCATAAAAAAGAACAAAACTTAAGAGTTGCTCAAGCACAAAGATCAGCAATTAATAAGAGTACTAGTTTTCTTTCTTTTTCTTTTACATTTGTAGTACCATAAGTAAGTATGTCCCGTCTTTAATATAAGAGTTAGATAATTAATTTGATGATATTAAAAAAAAATTGAGTTAGTTATTTATAAAAATGGATGCTTGCTTTTCCAAAATACTCTTGTTAATCATGTGTATTTTTAAAGATACCATTTGATGGAATAATTAACTTAACATCCAAGTGTAATTTGTATGTTTTAAGGAGAAAATTATAAATTTGGAATAATTAACTCAACATCCAAATTATATTTTGACTTTCGTTGGTAAATGTCTATGTAAAATAAATATGGGTGAAAGGAATTTTGGAGGAAATATACCTCACAGGGGGGATGCAGAAGGAATTTATCATCTTTTTAAATAATAATTAATTCAAAAACTCTCTTTGACGTGTAGATACCTACCAGAGTTTACAGGGTGAAGGTCTAGAACGCACGTTGAAATTTTTCTGATTATATATATATATATATATATATATATATATATATATATATATATATTTTAAAATTGTGCGGAGAGCCATGATTCCTTATTAAATGTTAATTTATCATCATTTCTTTTTCGCAAAAATGTGACATATATTTTACGCCCAGAATTTTACAAGGTGGTGATCTATAACACTCTTTTTCTCGGTGTTCAAATATTTATTATAGTTATAGATACATATTTTATGCCAAACTTTCTCAGGTCAGAATCTTTTTCAGTGGGTCCTCTACACGTGGCTACGTTTTCAAAAACTAATTAAGCCCCTTGTTGACCAACAGGTCAAAAAGCAGAAACAAAAACAAAAGACCGACGCAAAATCGGGATTAAACAATAGGACAACAGTATTTGAAATTTAATTAAATAAAAAATAAATTTAAAGATTAGATATTCATAAATATTAAAAATAATTAGAGTATGAAATATTAAACTATAACCATTAAAACATAGCAATTTAAAATTTATTTTTAATGCTACCAGATGAACCTCTACTTTGAGATTTGATAGCTTTCACCACACTTCTCCAAGAAATCCAACCCATAATTTTATGATTCCTTTTAGACAAAAATAAATAAATAAATCTACTATAATATGAAAGACTAAAATTTCAAAGGTATTAGAAACGAGTTCTAATTTTATTTGTCAAACTTGAACTTCTACGTTTTTAATATTTTACATAAAGAAGAAGCTATTATCACGTAAAATAATAATTAAGCATTTATACTCACATATAAATAATATTTGTTTGAATAAACCAATCACACCCCTCGGGCCACGACAACCACTCCAAGTTAATTAAACTAGTGAAGCTTCATGGAAAAGCTCAACAATAAAATAATATGACCAGTCCCTTTAAAATTAAGTCATCACACATATAAATACAGAAGATATATTTGACTGATGATCCTGTGCTTCTAAATACCAAAACCAAACTTATCATAGCTTCTCAACATGAACCCTAGTTTTTCTCCTTTCGAATCATCAGTTCAACAATATCTGATTGAAGATGATGATCCTTCCTCCATGACTCTCATTAATGGCTTATTCATGGGCGATCCTACTTGGAATTTGAGCTATGACACTGCTAATTTGCCGGAGCAGGGCGTTAGTAACTCCGGTAGTACGGTGTTCTCCGGCGTGAATGACAACAACAACGCTATAAATCCAGGTGGATATGATGGCATTGTGAATGGTAATAGTAACACAGGATCTGTGGCTTGTGAGAAGAACGCGGCACCTAGATGGAGGAATTACCGAGGCGTGAGACGGTGGCCATGGGGGAAGTTTGCGGCCGAGATTCGGGACCCGAAAAGGAATGGGGCGAGGACATGGCTGGGAACCTATGAGAGGGAGGAGGACGCAGCTTTGGCTTTTGATAGAGCTGCTTTCAAGATGAAGGGTAGAAAAGCCAAGCTCAATTTTCCACACCTCATTGGTCGGAACCACCACCGGAGCCAGAAAGAGTAGTCACTGGGCAAAAGCGGCGCCGCGTTCGTCAGGAAGAATGGTCAGCAGGCTGGTCAACCAAATAAGTTTCAGATCAGAAGCTTGAAATATATGGTTTGTGAATGAAGTCTTAGGTATTTTCTATTAATTTCTCTGTTGTTGTTAGTTTTGTTTTTTTGCCCTTTCTTTCTGTCTTTCATGAAAATAAAGATAATGTTGTAAATCAATAAATTCTTTGCAATAGATTTTAATTAGGATGGTTAGTTTCTCTCTCTTTTGGGGCATAACTTGTTATTTTAGGCCGCATGGAATTGTATGCTGGTGAATAATTATGAATTTTTTAAAAGATTGTTAGAAAATTGTCTATTATGATTAATTTTACATTAGGATGCATTAATATATACTAATGAGGTTGCTTGAGTAAATATTTAATTTATTATCAAATTGGGAGAAATAATATTCTGTATTAAGTTGTTTTCTCTCAACCTTACATAGCTATTGTTAAAAGGCACTTAGTTAACAGATTGAAAAAATTTCAGCTGGCCCTCAAAAGAATTTGAAAACTCATCTAAGTCTTAATTGAAATTAATTTTTGATGGTAAAAGATAGAAATGACCCTTTCATAAAGAAAGGAGAAACAACCTGTAAATTGAAACTAAGAGGGACCAAGGGCTTGTTTGGAAGACCCCAAAACCTAGGTTTTGGAAACAAAACCTAGGTTTTGTCAAAGTTTTGACAAACACCCCAATTTTTCTCCAAAATCATTTTCCACCCAAAACCTAGGTTTTGGGTTCAAAACCTAGGTTTTGCCAAATCCAACTTTTTTTCACTTTTCACTTTTCAAACTCATTTTGCAGAATTGTGGGCCCCACCATAATTAGAGAAACTCCAAAATATCCCCATTAAATCCCTACGTACCACCAACAACAATATACCTTTTTCTTCTTCTTCATTTTTTTCTTTTTTTTCTCAGAAACAACAACATGCTTCACTCAATGTCTTTGGGTCTGTTGGAGTTGCTCATAATGTTAAAAATTATATATTAAAAAAAGCACAGTGGAATTACTAAAAAATTTATATGACAAAATATTTTTTGTCTATACAATTTATCTATACATATATATTTGATCTAATTTTTATCATATTATATAATTTCTTAATGGTATAAATATAATATTTAAAATATTTAAAATACAGTATTTATAATATTTTTGAAATATAATGTTTATAATATTTAAAATACAGTATTTATAATATTTTTGAAATATAATGTTCATAATATTTAAAATACAACCTTATTCTTTTAAATGTAATTATACAAAAAGCTAATGTCCTTATTGGTAAATTTGATCCCCCAAAAGCTATTCGATAAAAACATTCAAACACTATCATTTTTTTCCAAAATCATTCTCTAAAAATCATTCTCCAAAATCTATTATCCAAAACCTAGGTTTTACCTCGTAAATGGTGAAAATCATTTTTCAAAAGCAACTCCCAAACGGGCCCCAAGATTGATTTCACCCAGAAACCTGGTTTAGTGCATCGCCGACTCCATCTCTTACTATGCGTGTGTTGCGTCTCTCCCTCCTACGGTTATTAAAAAAAAGTAAATTTAATGATAATTTCGTTTTTAGAAAATAGAAGTTAAAAAGGAGACGGTGACATTTTTTAAATCTTAACTTTCAATGCCTGTTTTTAAAAACAATTATTGAAAGTTAAGCTGAAAATTTCAAAATAAATGAATATTTTCGACTTTTTAAAAAAAGTCGTTGAAACTTTTTATTTTTTTTACTTTCAACGACGGTTTCAAAAAAAATCGTTGTAACTCTTTTTATTATTATTATTTTTAATGACGATTTTTTTTTCAAAAACTATCGTTGAAAGTAAAAAATATTCAAAATTTTTGACCTAATACTCTCGCGCCTCCGACATTTTGAATTCACACAAGGAGTAGTAGGATTTTGTTTTGTTGATTACAGTCATAGCCGTGTTCCAGATGCCAAGAGAGAACCTTGTTTCCCAAGATGTGAGCAAAACCATGTGCAACTGATCAATCTTCCTCGTAAGTTCAATACCTTCTGCTGTTAAGATCTCTTGATTCCTCTCATACAATTTCCCTTCTAATTCTAATTAATTCTGGTTTTGCGGCGTTGAATGCAGACCTTAGAATGATTTTCTTGAGCTGGTTTAGGAAAATGGTCAGATTTCTATGCAAGGCCAATCTAGCAGTTTTGGTTGTGGTTCGATCGTGGAACGAGAAGAAAGAGAAATCATCATCAGCCAAAAGAAACAATTTGGTGCTGCAACATCTCAGGATGCTTGGAACGTGTTTAACAGAAGGTCCAGAGTCATATCTGGTTTTAGAGTACGCAAAAAACGGGTGTTTAAAAGACTTGCTTCAGGGTGGTTTAGCCATAAAGAACGAGTTCATATCATCCTGCTATTGCTTTCTCACATGGAGTCAGAGGCTCAGAATCTGCCTCGACGTGGCCATAGAAACATAAAGAGCAGGAACATATATTTCTGGATGAAGCATTTGATGCCAAGATTGGGAATTTTGGGATGGCAAGTTGTGTTGAGAACAACACAGAGGTTCCAAAGTTCTATTCAACTAAAAAAAAAACTGAGGTTTTACAATGACTGTTTTTTGAAGAACAGTCGTTGTCGTTGTTAGTATAACTAACAATGATGGTTTTTCAAAAACAGTCATTGTAAGTCATACTAAGTTACTAACAACGACCGTTTAATAATGGACGTCTATTTAAAACTTTCAACGACGCTCACATACACTATTCTTTGAAAATAGTTGTCTTAAGGTCCTCACAACATACTTTAAAAGTATCTTCTGTAGTAGTATATAGTGTCCTTGTGTCATCACTTTGGGTCCATACTTGGACCAGGCACGTCTCGCTTTCAGTTCACATTGATCGTGTGATTTTGTTGCAATCTCCATGTACATTTTCCATCGGCTTTTTACGCTCTCATGCTCCATGCTGTTATCAACTCTCAAAGTTTCATTTTTTTGTTTTATATTGGGTTTTGGATGAAAATGAGTTCTTTCATAAACTAAAACTAAACTTGTATGTCAAACTTAGTGGAGTAGATCCCTGTTGTAATTATGGACCACTTGAAGAACGAACTTGGTGTCCGAGTTGCTTGATCTAGCACTTCTTGTCATTGTGGTCACATGTTGGAAGTTGGGTTATTTTAGGTGCTCTTTTGATTTTCATGGCCTTCATTTTAGGTGTTCTTTTTTGTGCTATTTCTAGTCAGCATACTTTGATCTAGATAAAAATAAATAAATAAATAAATAAATAAATATATATATACACACACACTAAAATGCGGGAATGCTTCGATTTTGCTTTAACTTTATTCATGGTTGGATTCCTTTATCACCATGGCATAAACATATTAACAATCCGGATGTGCTCCTTTATCATACTGGTGGTTAAGAGTGTGTTTTGATCTAAGTTAGCCAAAATATGGTTTGGGTTGAATTTGATTATGATATAACGTGATTCATGGTTGGAAGCTCTATTTTTGATGATGACAACACTTGTAAACATTTGTTTCTTTTCAAAAACAGATTTGATCATTTGAGCATTGAGAAAGAAAAATATTTGCAAACTTGAGGTTTTGAAATTTCAATTTGATAAACTCAGATTTAACAAAATTAAACAATACAGATTAAGTAGACATCAGAGTTTAGCAGCTGAAATTACAATTTAATTCTTAAACATATAAACATCATATCAGTCTCAGCAAAATATTAGAATTTCAAGAGCAAATAACAGATAATGATATGACTGAAATGATCAATCCATTAAAGTAGAGTTTCAAAAGCAAATATGCAAAATCAGAGTTAAAACTACAATGAAATGATCAATACAAAAAGAAACATAAAAACAAAAACACTGCTGCTCTCTCTTCACTTCTTTTCTTCTCCCCTTTGTCATCAGCAAACAGAGGTGTAGTAACCGGGGTTGAAGGATGGTGCAGTTGAGAGGAGGTTCAGCCTGAGTGGTGAAAGTGGTTGCCTCGGGTTCAATGGAGATGGTCATTGCGGTGGATAGGGCGAGTTGTAGTCTGTGTTGGGCATAGTAGAATTAGGTTCAGCTGAAGTAGATGCACCCAAACCAGAACTTGAAGCAGCTATGGACTGATTTTTCAGAATTTGGTCCATTTTGTCACTAAGACTCATCATAGTGACCAGAAGAGTTGATATGCTTGCTGAATGATCTCCAAGCTGACCACTAATATCTTTAACTTCCTTTTTCAGTTCTGCCTGGCCTTCTTTCAGCTCTTCCTGACCTATATTGAAACCTTCTTGAGTATCCACCAGATTGTTATGACCCGTATTTACTTCAGAGACCAATTTTGTCATTTCTGCTTCAATTCCCTCTGATAAATCAGAAATAGCTTTGTTAACTATTTCTTTGATCCTTGTATCCAAATCAGAAGGCATAGAAGGCTGAGATGTAGGAGGAGGAGGTGCACTCTGTGCTTCTTGAACTACGGAATAAGTGGCTCTTGATCGGTTGGTCTAGGCGAGGAGGGGCCCTTGATTGGCCGGAGCCTTCATCCATATTAATTCTCATGAGATTCAAATTGTGCCTTCCAAACACTTGAGGTTTTTCTAGTTTTTCTTTGCGGGGATATACCAAATTTTCTCATGAAAAAGGATGACAGAGATAAGGCTTGCAAAAGGAATTCGGGAGGTTTTTCTGGAAGCAAAACGAAATCTGACCATTTCTTGAAAAATCCAGTACCCAATATTGTGAGGTACTTGGTTAATGATAGAAGCAAAGACAAGATAATCCTTCTTTGCAAAATGGGTGAAACTTCCTCCTTTTTGCACAAGATTTCGGTGTAGATGTACCGGATGGCTCGAATGTAGGGTTCATTGATCCGGGTTCAAAATTGAGAATGTTTAACCCCTATGGAATAGGCTCATTGGGTCTTAGCAGTTCATAGATTTGCCTATCAGTATAGTTCAATGAAGCTATAGGTGGAGGATTGGAAATTTGCGAGAATTGAATTTAGATAGGAAGGGAAATGTGAATCTGTTTTCCTCTAATAGATGTAGTGACCCTTTCCTCAACTAAATTTCCATCATTGTCCACAAGTTATTGTAAGACATGCCATGAAAGAATACCTTGACAAGAGTGGGGTTGTAAGAAGCACTTATAGAAATCAGATTTTCAAACTGTTTCAGCCATGGAAAGAGATCCAAATTGCATTCATGTTTAAGCTGGGCAAGATTAACAGAGACAATTGGACAGAATACTTTAGAGCCAAATTTTTCTTTAAACTTGATGGCATTTTCTCCTTCCAATCGAATAGGTTCACGTGAAAAACCTTCTGGTATAGTAGAATGATTGTAAATATTATACAAAGCAGGAGTTTCCTTGGATACCTGAGGAATAGGTTCCTCTTGTTGCTGAGACTCTGAGGGAACTTGTGTGCTTGCTTGACCAGTCCCAGAGGTTGCCTTCTTGCTTCGTTTGGACTTGTAGGTTGCAGTCGCCTCCGGAATTTTGCCTTTCCCTTTCTTTGGTTGCTTCTTCGGATTTGGTCGTTTCTTGGGAGCCTACGGTTTGTCTCTAATTTCGATTCCTTTTGTTACGGAGGTAGGAGTCGAATGAGTTCTTGTAACTCCGGGATTTGGGTGTCTATCCCGTATTGAATCGTTTAGGGAGCATTTTTGTTCGTGTAGGACGTTCGGGGTTAGGAGTTTGAGTGGATTGGGCTTCGAATCGCGACATTGGTAGAAGCGAGTGTTTCGGGGGTCATTTTATTTGGGCTTTGTCGAAGAAGATGAGAGGATTTTGAGAGGGAATAGGAGCAAGCTCGAGAGTTGAGTGAAGTAAAGAGGAACAGTCAGGTTTTACATATATAAAATGCGCGGCAAGCTCGAGTTTAGGAAGCTAAGCTCGAGTTTGCATAAACTTGTACTAACCTGGACTTCAAGAGTGTATGTGAAAACTCTTGAAATTCCTCTGCAAGCTCGAGTTCACTCACTTATAAGCTCGAGTTTGGGTTTCTCCAAAATTTCATTTTCTCTGACTCCCTCGAGCTCGAGCTTACACTGCTAAGCTCGAGTTTGCCTCTCTTGACAGCAAACTTCAGCAACATGTCGAGTTGTTTAACATTATAAATGCCCGCATAAAACACATCTAGATACTCCGATGCTTAAGTTAGTAAATTGTAATCATAAAACACATAACTAACATTTAAGTAGGAGCTACTTACAACTCATTGGGATTTACCATTCCCAATTCTCTTCTTATGAACACAAATTGTTCCTTTGCTAATGGTTTTGTGAAGATGTCAGCAAGTTGGAGATGTGTTGGAATGAATATGACTTTGACATCTTTCTTGAACATGATCCCTTATGAAATGATGTCTCACATCAATATGCTTGGTTCGAGTATGTTGAATTGGATTCTTAGCCAAGCTTATTGTGCTTGTGTTGTCACGGAATTGGGATCTCCTTTAAATTGATTCCCAAGTCGAAACTTGTTGCTTGAGCCAAAGAACTTGAGCACGAGCAACTAGATGCAGCCACATATTCAGCTTGGTAGAGGATATAGCAACACTTGTTTGCTTCTTGCCGAACCATGAAACAAGTGAACCACCAAGAAATTCACATTGGCCACCCGTGCTTTTTCTATCGTCTTATATCCGCATGATCTGAATCGAATATGCCACCAAATGTTGAGTTGACCTTTGGGAAACCATAGACCAAGAGTCTTTGTGTCAGCAAGATATCTGAATATTCTTTTCACATTCTCAGCATGTGACTCCTTGGGAGCAGATTGAAATCTTGCACACATCCCCACACTGAATTGGATGTCAGGACGGCTTGCTGTGAGATAGAGTAATGATCCAATCATTCCTCTATACTTTGTAATGTTGAAGTCCTTGCCTTCTTCATCAGCATCCAAGGCAGTGGTTGAACTCATTGGAGTATCAGCTCCATTGCATTCATTCATCCCAAACTTCTTTAAGAGATCATTGAGATACTTGGTCCTGGGAAATAAAAATTCCATCTTTCTTTTGCTTAATTTGCGAGACCAAGGAAATAGTTGAGTTCTCCCATCATGGACATCTCAAATTCTCCCTGCATGTTCTTAGCAAACTCTTCACACAAAGCATTGTTAGAAGCACCAAATATTATATCATCAACATATATTTGAACAATTAAAATTTCATTAAGTTTATTGTTCTTTATGAAGAGAGTTGTATCTCGCTTTACCTCTAACAAATCCTTGATCAAGAAGGAATTTGCTTAATCGCTCATACCAAGCTCTAGGAGCTTGCTTAAGACCATATAATGCTTTCTTGAGGCGATAAACATGATCTGGATGATGATCATTTTGAAAACCAGGAGGTTGTTCAACATAAACTTCCTCTTGAATAAAACCATTTAAAAATGCAGATTTTACATCCATTTGATAAAGTTTGAATCCTTTAATACAAGCAAAAGCTAGAAGAACTCTTATAGCTTCCAATCTTGCTCTTTGGAGCATAAGTTTCTTCATAATCAATTCCTTCTTCTTGATTTTATCCTTTTGCAACTAGCCTTGCTTTGTTTCGAACAATTATTGCAGATTCATCACGTTTGTTCTTGAATACCCATTTAGTGCCAATATTTGGATGGTCTTTAGGCCTAGGTACCAAATCCCAAACTTGATTTCTTTCAAAGCGATGTAACTCCTCTTGCATTGCTATAACCCAATCATTGTCCGAAAGGGCTTCATCAATCTTAGAGGTTCAATTTTGAAATGAATGCAGAAAATGTGACTTCATTCAAGGTGCTTTTTCTAGTTCTAACTCCTTGATTAACATCACCTATCACTTGATCCAGAGGATGACTCCTCTGTATCTCCATGATTTAGGTTGGTGTTGATCGGTGTTTTCACAAACATTTTCACAATGATTTTCAAATTCAGGTTCCTTTTCCAAAGGTTTTTCAGAATTTGTTAAAGTAGGAAATGTTTGAACGCATTGATTTGAAATAGGAGAAATATCATCATCATCATCCAAGGATTTGTCTAGATTGGTTTCACGGAATACAACATGCATAGATTCTTCAACAATACGTGTTCTAGTGTTAAAGACTCTATAAGCTTTACTCCTATTTGAATAACCCAAAAATATACCTTCATCCGACTTGGAATCGAACTTACCCAAGTTGTCCTTACCATTGTTGTGGATGAAACATTTGCATCCAAAGATGTGCAAATGAGCTATATTGGGTTTTCTTCCTTTGTACAGCTCATATGGAGTTTTGTTAAAGCTTCTTAGGAGATATGCTCGATTTGAAATATAGCATGCGGTGCTCATAGCATCAGCCCGAACACTTGAGAAATCGATTTTCATTTAACATGGCCCTTGCCATCTCGGTGAGGACTCTATTCTTTCTTTCAACAACTCCATTTTGTTGAGGAGTTCTTGGGGCTGAGAAATTGTGATCAATGCCCATATTATCACGAATTCTCCAAAAGCATGATTTTCAAATTCTCCACCATGATCCGTACGAATTCCCGCAATAGAGAATCCTTTTCGTTTTGGACCTTCTTGGCAAATACAGCAAATTGATCAAATGTTTCATCTTTTGAAGATAGAAATATGGTCCATGCAAATCTAGAGAAATCATCAACTATGACCAAAGTATAAAGATTGCCACCAAGGCTCTTTACTCTAGCTGGTCCAACTAAATCCATATGAAGTAGTTGAAGAGGTCTATTAGTTGAAATTTCATTTTTAGATTTGAAGGAAGTCTTGGTTTGTTTACCGCTTTTGACATGCATCACAGATCATGTCGTTTTTAAATTGTAATTTTGGTAAACCAATAACCAGATCCTTTTTCTGTAACTTGTCAAGTTGAAACATATTAACATGAGCTAATCGTTTATGCCAAAGCCAACTTTCATCCAAATTACCAACAAAGCAGTTTTCGAAGCGAGTTACTAGAGAGATTGAGAGTATAACAATTACCTTCTCTAGGAGCTTTAAATAAAGCTTTAGCTCTAATGTTGTCTAAAGAGAGAACATCTTTGCTCACAATTAAACATTCTTTAGAATCAAAGATAACTAAGTTACCTTTATATGTGCTTTGACTCACACTAAGGAGGTTGTGACATAAGCCTTCCACAAGGTAAACATCCTTGATTTGTGGTCCTTCGTTGTTTCCAACTTCTCCAATTCAGCCAATCCTTAGGATTGATTTCCACCAAATGTTACCTTGCCACCATCCTTAGGTTTAATTGTAGCAAATTTAGATTCGTCTCCGTCATATGTCTTGAGCATCCACTTTGTCAATGAACCACTTGTTGGATTTTGATGCTCTAAGACAAATCTGCATGATATAGAATATCAAGTCTTAGGTACCCATTTTTTCTTGGGTCCTTTTGGGTTAGTTTGTGTCTTAGGAATCTTATAGGATCCCTTAGGCACCCATTGATAATTACCTATAGGCTTGTTTCTTCTTTCCTTTTTATGAAAACAAGAAGAAGTTGCATGACCTTTACGATTGCAATAGTTGCAATGAGCAAAAGGATTAGAGGAGTGGGTGTTTTTCGAAAATAGTTCAAATAAGATCTTTGTCCAACCTTCTTCTTCCCTTTTCGTTTATCGAATCAGTCTATAACCAATTTCGACTTATCATTTGTGAACCTTTCTTTGTTTTAAAATAACATTGAGCATTTCACTACCTCTAGTGAATTTCTCAAGAGTTTTTGTAAGATGCAAATTTCTTTTCTCTAAAAACGGCAATTGTCACAAACTTTTTTCGAAATGTTTTCGCAATTCTTTTCGAAATGTTTTCACAAGGAGAAAAGAAGAAGAAAGCAGGTTTGAGCTTGTTCTTCCAACAATTTAATTTTCTTCTTTGAAGACATTTAAGCTCTTTTGCAATTTTTCGAAATTCAATGAAAAGAGAATTATATTAATTTGAAAGTTCATCATAAGATGAGTCGAATTATTTACCTCTTCACTATCGAATCCTCTTCTTGAGCTACAAGACGAGATATTGGCTCTGTCTTCTTCTTGATCTCATCTTCATCGGATGAGCTATCGCCCATATAGCTGAAACATAAGCTCTTCTTTTGAACTTATTGAATTTCTTATCTTTGTTCTTGGTGTGGACATTCGGACTTGATGTGACCAGGCTTCTCACATTCATAGCATATGATGGGTTTCTTTGTTTCGTGCTAGAGCTACTCTTGTGAAACTTTACGTAGGCTTGGTCCTTTTTGTAGAATTTCTTGAACTTTCGGACCATCATGCCTAGCTCAAAGATCTTCATCTTCATCTTCATCATCGATTTTACCTCTTTGAGTCTTGAGAGCAATTCCTTTATTCTTGCCATCAATCTCATCAAGCCCTTTTCGAATTTGATTTTTCCTTCATATTCGAAAGACTCGCAAATAGTGCTGCTCGAAGCCATTGATTCACCGCGAGCTTCTTCGATTGCGTGACCTTAGCTTCCCATTCCTTTTGAGGATATTTAGTATTTTCCTCACTTGGACAAAGTTGTTCATAGACTTTTCCCAATGCGGCAAGTTGATTGATCGGATGAGTGAATCGAAATTTGGAATTCACTAATGGATTCTCCGGACTTCATACGAAATAAATCATATTCAGTCATGAGAGTGTTTACTCAATTTTCCTTGATTCCATTTTGTCCCTTCATGGGCTATCTCAAGAGCATCCCACATAGCTTTAGCAGATGACAAAGTGCAAATTCGAAAATACTCTCTTTGGCTTAGAGCACTTTGCAAAGATGTGAATTGCTTTCATGTTGAGAGTGACTTGCTTTTCGTCATTCTCATCATACTCTTCTTCTAGCTTAGGAGTTCGACACCATCTTCTCGTTGTTTGGTTCATAATTTCCTCTCTCGAACACCTCCATAGGCCATACTCGGTTGCTATTACATAGACTCGACTTGGCCTTCCGGAAGGAGTAATGTTCTCCATTGAAACCACGGAGGTCTGTTGATTGAAGCTCCATCGGGTAGAATTCCTTCCATTGGATCTTTGATCTAGGATGTTAATCCTTAATGTAGATAACCAGGCTCGATACCAAATGAAAGTGAAGGAAATCACCAAGAGGGGTGAATTGGGGATTTAAAAATTCTTTTCGATCACTCACAACAAGATGCTTAACCAAGGTAAATGGAGTTAGAGAAGAAGAGCTTGACACGAGAAGATTTATCTTTTGGTTCGGTCTTAACTCTTGACCTACGTCTAGTCCCCGACTCTCGGGTTTTTCTACTATCACTCAAATCGATACACACTCGTACTCGAAAGTTATCCTCTCTCTAGGATACACTCCCCTTACAAGTTGTAATCGATAACCCAACCTCAAAGTCCCACAACTTTGAGATTCTTACAAAGAATGATTTACGAAATGAACTCTCTCAAAGAGTGAATAAATATAAGCACCGAAGCACAATGTATCAAAGATACAAATGAGAAATATAAGCGAAAAAAGAGCGAGATCTTTGTATGCGTTTTGTATGTCTTCTCGCTTTCGGACTTCAAATCCTCATGTATTTATACGGGTTTGAAGCTTGTAAACGTTGTAGATCCGTTGAGACTTGATCTAATTCGAAAATATAGCTGTTGTGAGTGTGTCTCCATGAATCTAGTCCGTTGTAAACAAACTGTTTGAATATGGTTGTTGCAGATTTGAATATTTGAAATTTGGCTCCTCAAGAATGTGTTCCCATGTGTTATGTTTAGTGGAGGCGGTTGTATAATGTTGTCCATTTGTTTGGAGGCTAGCTTTCTTTCTTGGAGAATGGTTGTGTTGCTATCCAGGTTGTAACCCATTGCTTTTGGAGAAGAAGATATAATATTGCAAGTTGTCAAGTTGTTTGTCTTAAAGTCTTCTTTAAAACAAACCTAGATCTTCCGTAATCTCATAAGCAACTTGGTTAAATCGGTTAGGAAATATTGATATGAATCATATAAATCATATACAACCAATTCGCAGAATTAAGCTAAAGCATAAATCAAACTGAACAAAATACACCCAGATGCGTTCATCTGTTCTGAAGTTCCAAGCTCGAGTTTACCTATGTAAGCTCGAGTTTGCTCTTCATTTAAAACTTGAGTTTTGCCTCTGGAAGCCTCAAGCTCGAGCTTGTAAGTGTGTAAGCTCGAGTTTAGCATTTGTCAGGGAAACATGTTTGAAATCATTTTGAGAGCCAAAATGGAAAAACGCAAGCTTGAGCTTATTAGTGAGTAAGCTCGAGTTTGGCACTATTCATGTCAAAAATATTTTTAGTTCACAAAATGCAAGCTTGAGCTTAGAGGTGTAAACTTGAGTTTGCTAAGCTCAAAATATGACATTGCTCTCTGTCTGACCCAAGCTTGAGCTTGCAAGGGCAAGCTCGAGTTTGGCAATGGTTTTAAAAACTTTGAAAGATCTTTGTCGACGCAAGCTTGAGTTTACAACCTTAAACTTGAGTTTACTCTTTGAAGGAAAAACTTGAAAACTTTCGCTTTTGGTGCAAGCTCGAGCTTGGTATGCCAAGCTCGAGTTTACAACTTTTGTAAACTCACAAACTCTACGGTAAAATGATAAGCTCAAGTTTAAAGGATTTCGCCAGAGGTAAGCTCGAGCTTGTAACTCCAAGCTCAAGTTTACATATTTGTAAACTTAGTGAGAATAGTCTACGGAAGAGGCAAGCTTGAGCTTAAAACTAATAAGCTTGAGTTTGCAATTTAAGTAACTTGATAAAATCCTCAAACCTTCGTAAGCTCAAGCTTACAGTGCAAGCTCGAGCTTACTCGAATATGAGTAAACTTTTGAAAACCTTCAAGCTCAAGTTTATGGACCAAGCTCAAGTTTAGAAAATGCAAAATAGCTTGGTTTGCTTTACGCCAAAGGGCAAGCTCGAGTTTGGAGACCCAAGCTCGAGTTTGGAGACGATGAATGTTTTTCAATTGGAATCATCAAGCTTTACCAAGTTTTTAACAACAAAACATTCTCTCATGTTTACAATTGTTATTAATCATCAAAACACATTGAGAACTAACATTTTTCTCTAACTCAATCAGTTTTTATTTGAGTTTTTGGTTTGAAGAATTAAGGAGGGAAACCTTGCTATTTATAAGGAAAATCCTAAGGTTAAAATGGTCCTTGCACAAGGTAATCCAAAACTCCTTCTTTCTTCCTATCCATTGTTCTTATATTCACTTTTCAACATTGAATCATACCCATTCCTCCATTTGGTCAACATACTCATTCATTCTTGGCCATTTGTTTTGCTTTTTATGTGATGTCATCCAATTCCCACTTCTTCTCTAAGCTAGTTGCCATTGTTGACTTTTCAACACAAACTTATCATCTCTTCTCTTCCTTCCTTATAGCTGAATGAAATATTAGACCTTAATGTGTCTATTGACACTGTTCTGTCATAAGAACACAGATGTCTAGCCCTAGGTGGACTAGTATGTTGATATAGGATCAAATAGCTACCTCCTAGATATCCATGGATGGGATACCTATGAGAATAAGAGATCACAGAGCACACACATGAAGGCTTTCGCCTAAGGGAGTGGGGTGTGTGTTCTGTGTAGGCAGAATTGTAAAGAGGCAGAGTAGAAGATACTTGTGTACCGTTCACCTGGGGAATTCCCCTCTTATTTATAGTGAGGCATAGAGGATCCGTTTAGCACGTTCCCATCATTCGCCTATTTCTTCTCCCAGTCCTCCCACTATGTGATTGTGGGATAATGGGTGCCTCTTAGGGTTAGGGTTTGGTTGCCCCTTGTTGGGCCTCACTTGAACGGGCCTAATATTTTATTCCATAACAATTGCCCCCAAGCTTGGCAGTTCAGGTCTCTGAGCTTCCGAGATTAATTGATTGCTTAACCCGGACATGGTGTATTAGAGTTTTCTTCCGTTTAGAAGCTTTCCAAGATCCCTTAAATCCGAATTTGCTTTCGTAGCAATTTCTTTTAGGATAATCTGTCGGTCTATATTCCTGCATTTAATAATGTATAAGAAAATCAAAATAAAATGAAAAATACTTACTATTTACACAATTCGTTTAGCTTGCTCGTTTCGAATACTTGTCCGAATTTGCATTAAACATTCTGGTTTGCAACAATCCCGACTATTGATAATGTGCTTTTCCACTAACAAATCGTTATCCACTCTGTTGCCTCCCAGCCTGGTAGTTCAGGTCACTGAGCTGCCGGGATGTGTTGATTTTCCAACCCGGACCAGATGTTCGTGATTGTTGGGATTGCTTGCGTGTTGACCCGAGATTCCGGGTTCATATATTCTAACCCCGAGATTCCGGATTAATATCTTCTAACACCGAGATTCCAGGTTAATATCTCTAACCCCGAGATTCCGGGTTAATATCTTCTAACACCGAGATTCAAGGTTAATATCTCTAACCCCGAGATTCCAGGTTATGTCTTCTAACACCGAGATTCCGGGTTTTTGATTTCTGAAAACGGGTTTGTTTACCCAAACTTCAGTCGTTTAAATAGACTTGCGGCATTGTCGTCTTTACTGGCGGATCCCGTATTTTAACTAGATTCAGTTAACTGGGTCGGACTTTAAAAATTTACACGGATCCCGGATTATAAACTAGATTCGTTTAACTGAGTCCGCCTTCAACAATGTTTCCGCAAAACTTGGAAAAACCTTTCTCGATCGATACTCTCCTAGTCATTTTAGACTCGGGTATGTTTTTCTTTGGCGGCTTTGCCGCTATGACAAATTTTGCGTAATCGGGCTTTTTACCCGAGTCGCTCATGTCTTATATTTATACTCGCCTTGTCTATTTGGACTCGGGGTATGCCGCTATGACAAATTTTGCGTAATCGGGCTTTTTACCCTGAGTCGCTCATGTCTTATATTTATACTCGCCTTGTCTATTTGGACTCGGGGTATGTTTTTCTTTGGCGGCTTTGCCGCTATGACAAATTTCGCGTAATCGGGCTTTTTACCCTGAGTCGCTCATGTCATTCACGAATGAGTTAAAACTCGGTCTTTTACAGCACATGATTTATGAAGGAGTTTCGAACCTCTATTCATACATGTTTAGTGTTAACCGGGTCTGCCTTCATCCCTGTCGTAAGGGTTCATTTCATACGGAACTCGGATTTTAACTGTAGTCAGTGTAATCGGGTTCCGCCTTCGACACTCGTCCGAGTTTTGTTTGATGACTGGGCCAGAGTCGGAAATTTGCTGCGCAGAATGTGGGTATGGGACCACCCATGGGCTATCAACCCTCCTGAGTGACTAACCAGAAATCAATCGGGAGTAAGAGCTATCCGTCACATATCTAGGTTCAGTGTCGCAACTAAACTCTAAATATTCCAACTTGATCAAGGTCGTTATGACGGTTTGCTTCATTACCCCAAGCTTTGATGCATCATGGCCACAAGGGCTTCTTGGTTTTATAGCGTCCCAAAGGGAGCACGTTTTAACCTTAACATGATTTTTGGAAACGGGTTTATGTACCTCGGATTCCTACATGTTTAACTTCGACATGATTTGTGGAAACGAGTTTATGTACCTCGGATTCCTACATGTTTATCTTCGACATGATTTTCGGAAACAGGTTTATGTACCTCAGATTCCTACATGTTTATAAACTTGGCGGCATAGCCGTCTTTATATGGAGCCTGGATTTAAACTAGATTCAGTTGAAACGGGATCTCCGCCTTCATCCCTTTCGTAGGGACAGACTCCACACGGATCTCGGATTTCAACTAGATTCAGTTTTACCGAGTCCGCCTTCAAAATTTTGGATAATTCCAATTAAGGAACTTTATATAGGCTCTTTAAATAGTCGCCTTTAGTTAATTCCAATTAAGGAACTTTACATAGGCTCTTTAAATAGTCACCTTTAGTTAATTCCAATTAAGGAACTTTAAGATATACTTGGCCCGGACTTTAACTAGATTCAGTTAACAATGGTCTGCTTTGAAACTTTAACACGGATCCCGGATTTTAACTAGATTTAGTTAACCGGGGTCCGCCTTCATCCCTTTCGTAAGGAAGGACTACACACGGAACTCAGATTTTAACCAGATTCAGTTTAAATCGGGTTCCATTTAAAATATACTTAGCGGGATTGCCGTCGCACACGAAGCCCGAATTTTAACTAGATTCAGTTTAATCGGGTCCGCCTTCAAAGATTTACACGGATCTCGGATTTTAAACTAGATTCAGTTTAACCGGGGTCCGCTTTCAAAGATTCAGTTTTGCCGAGCTCCAAACATGGAACGCGGATTTAACTTCATTTGCTGCATTGGCCAAGGATACATTTCAGGTTAGAGGCAGGAGAAATCTGTATCTTCCGCAACCTCAAAAGGCCCCAATTATAAGTGCTATTTGATATGTAATTAGATATTCTAGCTTGACCGGAGTCCTCAACCATATTAGGGAGGGTTGCATCTAGCAAGATCTTATCTACATTATTGGAAGTTGAACTTACAATGCATTCCAACTCTGATGCAGGGGGATTAAATCCATTCACGTACATAAATCTCTTGCTTGATGAAAACAGTCCAAATGATGGATGCCTCATAAGTGGCCTCAAATATAATTTGAACCTCTCTTGAAGATTGTATTCTTCAAAACATTTCTTGCATATTGTATCATCTGTGCCTTACGGTATCCGTCAATTATTAGCAATCATCAGTCTAACATTTAGCCAAACCCCAGGAATTATCAACATTTGCAAGTGAAGATATTTGATCCTGCTTTAAGAAATTTTCCCAAGGAAGCAATTCCCGTGCAGAAAGATGAAAAATCTGAGTTTGCTTTAGCAATTAAATCTTCAGGAGTTAACTCCAGCATTTCTTGACATTGAGTGTCAAGTAATTGTAATTCCAACTCTTTGCAAGACACATCTTGAGCTAAAGAATTTATTCACCCTGCACAACTCTGCTTATACATGTATGGATTAGCAACGCAATTGAATCTTGAGCACACTTGATGTAATCCAATGTTGAATACACTTGATGTAATCCAACATTTGCATTTATCTGCTGATTTACAATCAGATGCAAGTTGACCCTTAGAGATCAAAACCTGATTGGTAAAGGATGATCATTCACGGGACACAAAGTAAGATTAAATCAAGCACAACAGGTAGTTTGCGCCTTAATTAATCATAATATTTTCCTTTAGGTGGTACCCAAATATTTGCCCAGCTTTGTGCCATTCCATAGATTTGACACCTCTTCTGAGCCACCATCTTTCCGTGAGACCCATTCTTCTTAGAATAACTTTGATTTTCTATGATTGAGGTCAACCCATTACAAGGTCATTGTTGGAAAAGCATAGCAAAGTGGCAAATAATATGACATCAGTATATTATATATTTTCTTCAAAAAGTTAATACAAGCTCCTCCATTCCAATCATGTCCTGTACACGTTCTCTTGCATAAAACTAGCAAGCAAGTTACTAAAAGATTTTAGTATATGATGACGCCCTGACCATATAAGTTTAGCATCACCTTTAGCTTGAATATATTTATCAATCTCAAGCAACAGAGGCTTCATCTACTTTTCTTTCCACAAAATCTTTGGACTTCTTGAATCTATCAAAAGCTTCAGACTACAAGAAAAGGCCTTTATTCGTTGCCTTCCATACACACAAAGACAAGAGTATCCAGCACTGGTAAACCAAGAATCATTTATTTCCGGCTTAACAATTTCAAGCCGCTAATATTTAGGCGCATGTATTGTCAATGCCTCAATCTAGTCTCATTATCACAACTAGAAACCAAAGCATATACTTCTCCAGTATTGAAGTATCCAATAGAAATATCATATTTTTGGACATAAAAACTCTAGCAATAATCTGCCTATATTTTTTTGTCTACTAGAACAGCCGTTCTCATTGAGCAAAGTTGAATAACCACTATTCATTAATTATCATTGAGCAGGATATCCTTGCACAGCTAGAAACGGCTGAAAGAAAAAACTTTCCCTCTAAAATTTGAATGATGAAAATCTTATCAGAGAGACTCAAAGTTTAGCCTTTCTGTAGCTTTTCTTCTGGATATCATGAGCATAGAGGTTTATGGTAAGAAAGCCATTCCCTCTTCGATATCATGAGCATAGAGGTTTATGGTAAGAAAGCCATTCCCTCTTCCAACTCAGAAATTAATCAAATTGATTCCAGAGAACCAATGTCATCAACTATAGAATTTCCTTTGTCATGAATTATATTGCTGAAAGTTGTATCATCTAACAAGACAAAGTTGGCATTTGCACTAATACAATGGTCAAAGTCCATTATGAACTTCCTCTGACATATTTCTTTAATATGACACATGCGAGTGGACATATTGGTTAGCCGCTAAAAACAACTCCAGCAACAAAAAACCAGAATCCACATTAACTTCATCAACCAGAATCCACACAACTTTGCTCAGAGTTTTATTTCTACTAGAGCAGCAGTTATTATTGAGCAAAGTTGAATAACCATTATTCATTAATCATCCAACACTAAGCAGATTATGAAATAGACTAGGAACATGCATCAAATCATGTATAATTTTAGCTATTACCTTGACTTGTATCAATGCTAAAAGTACCTTTGCCTTGGATATACTGGTTGTCACCAAGAATTATATCTGATTTTTGGGACTCATCAAGCTCCTCCAATAAAAAATTTGTTCTTCCAGCGTCTTTGTCAACGAGAAAATGCATCAAAGTCATAGGCTTTAATTTAGCCATTGAAATTGAAGCCTTGCAACACCAAAACATTGAACACATCAATGTCTTAATTAATTGATGCAATCTTCCCCTTTCTTCTTTATAAACAGCAAGAAACAAGAGAAGATAACAAGAGACGATGGTCTGCAGCTGCTCTTACTAAGCAATTCATCTTTGCTCTTACTACATGCATTGCAAATATGCAAATACACCTTTTGAAACTCCTGGAGAAAGCCCTGCTTCGTGAGGCATGAACGTTTGTCCTTCTTGCTGCATTCATGTAAAATAGCAGAAACTGTTTCCTTGACCTGATTGGCACTGCCTTATTCGCTTTCTGTTTGTGCTTGCACAAATCACTTCTTACATCCATTGTTGATAGCACTTACTGCAGCTTGTGATTTAACCATCTTGTGAATACTGTGCAAGATCTAGATCATTAGCATTAGCACTTAAAGAGAGCTCCCTGGTGGGTTTGAAGATTGTATGAATAAAAAGACTTTGCCAACGTCTCTGGAACTTGCCCATGAATGCTCCATAATCTCTGACTTCAACTTGAAAGAACATCAATATATTCTATAAGCAATGACATCATTGATAATGGATACTCTTCTCATTGGACTTTAAGTCACGTTTCTTCTCTGATTTGGTAAGAGGTGCCCAATAGCTTGATCCAGCCCAACGCTCAAGCCACTTCCAAGTAGAGTTAGGTTCTCCAAGATCAAAATTAAGAGAAGGAGAAAACCGAGACAACCAGATGATGATGCTTTCTGCGCCTCCCACAAATTTACAAGACAAATCTTGTATAAAATCTATAAAGCTCCACCATGCATGGTCAAAAACACTTCAGGTTCCTCCAGCATGCGAAGCAATCAAACTCATATGGAGGCTTCCACATCAAACTTTCTGACGCTGTTCAACGTTGATGCCGCTTTGAATAATCCATAGTTGAAATCAATGCACACTGCCATGCTCCTCTGATATGCATTATCTTGCATAGAAAAGTCAAAGTCATTGCTTTTATCCATCTATATTAATATCAAAAACCGCAAATCATCCTTCTCCCGTCAATGATTCGCCGGCCGAACACCACGGAACTCCAAGAACGAGAGATGAAAAACGCAGTGGCGATTTTGAATTTCAACAGAAGCGATTTTGACTTCCGTCCTCGAAACGAGACAGAGGTATTGACTTCTTGAATTTGCTTCTGATATCTCTATTTTGCATCTTCTGTTTCTCCATTGCTCATGGCCACTTGACTTGAGATTTGCTCGTGGTTCACAGGCTTTCTTTTTAATTCTCAATTCCAAATTTCGGCAGTTTCAGAAATTTCAATAACCTCTGTATTCACGCATAAGGGACACATATGGTCCTTCACCAACTTCACCACAAAATGCAAGAACCTACCAGTAAAACCTTCTTCACAGAGCGTACAACTGGGAAACTAAGAAAGGTATCTCGGTCTCGTGATTGTGCCGGGTTCAGCGATCTCGGCTTTGATGGTATCTCGGTTTCATCCCGGAGAAAGTTATCTCAGTTCAGTGATCTCGGCTCCTCCCGATTCAGTTATCATCTCGGCACATCATCGAAAAGCTCGGCAAACACGTTTTTCCGAAACCCAAACCTCAGCACCTCAGCGCTCATCCTTGCCGTGAACGTCACATCCTTGTGTAAACTCCTTTAGGAATTCACCAAGACGACTTCAATCCCGGACCTGAGGCTCGTACCGTTTCCAGCAGGTGCATCATTCTTTTCTTTAAGACTTGAGACTCTCATACTATTTCTTCCGAGATTGACCTCCACCCAGGACGATCTAAATCGAGGACTATGTCAGTCAACTTTGCCAATCAATCCTGAATCCCGGCCTTCAAATGACTATCTCGGCATTCCGACATTTTCAGTCTCGGAATCTCGGCACCCTCAATCTCGGGACCTCGGCATTAGCATCTCAGCATTGGCATCTCAGCATCTCCTGGAATCTCAGGCATCTCGGACAAACACCAAGAAACTTTGGACAAAGATAAACCCGCCATCGTCCCACGTACAGAAATGAATCACGTGCAGAAGTGTATCTCGGTCGAACCATGCAGCTCGGACAAACCCGCCATCACACCACGTGAAAAAGTGTATCTCGAACTTGATTTGGAACTGATCATCCTAGAAACCAAAGTGGATATAAATCATCTTTGAAGTCAGGAGCGCGTGACCCTCCTCTTGGCATATCATTACCTCTGCGTCTGCATAGACTCGAGGATGGAGATTATCACTGGCCTGAAGAATAAGACCGAGCATGAGAGCCGATGTTCTTCTCCTCCCTCGGTTTCCCTGCTCTACGTTCCGTCTATATCACGACCAACTGGAGAGAACAGCAGAGGCAGCTACAGCATGCTCTCACCTAAGCAACACGTCGATCCTACTAGACTTCACAAAAAAGCCGGGACAACCAATATCTTGGACGTAGAGTCTAGTAAGCCGCCATTGGGTACCCGGGAAAGCGAATCAATGCAAATGGAGGTACCTTGAGGTATTTTGTGTTTCTCGGACGCCTTCTTACCACAAGTTTTCAAAGAACCAAATTTTTGAAGACAATTTCATGGTCACCCTCCTCTCTGGTTTAGTCGCTACTTTCTTTGTTCTTAACTTGGATGAAAGATTGGGGAGAATCTCCTCTAGACCATTATCTTCACAAAACAATTGTGAAGTTGTTGTGAACAATTCGAACTGAGAGATCCGCAATCCTCCACCCGCTCTGAGTCATTGCATTACTTCTCCATTTTTCTTCAAAGCGAATCCTTTATGATGGCGGCTTCAGCAAATTTAAACCCTAAAATAATCCCTAGGGTTCGTCATCAACATGTTCCATCACTGGGTTCAAAATGAAACTCCATATCTCGCCCTTTTGGCAGTTGGGATTTGGAATTATTGACCATCTTTGGTCGCAGGAATCAAAAATTTACCGATTCCCCACGGTCGGCGCCAATGTTCTGTCATAAGAACACAGATGTCTAGCCCTAGGTGGACTAGTATGTTGATATAGGATCAAATAGCTACCTCCTAGATATCCATGGATGGGATACCTATGAGAATAAGAGATCACAGAGCACACACATGAAGGCTTTCGCCTAAGGGAGTGAGGTGTGTGTTCTGTGTAGGCGTAATTGTAAAGAGGCGAGTAGAAGATACTTGTGTACCGTTCACCCGGGGAATTCCCTCTTATTTATAGTGAGGCATAGAGGATCCGTTTAGCACGTTCCCATCATTCGCCTGTTTCTTCTCCCAGTCCTCCCACTATGTGATTGTGGGATAATGGGTGCCTCTTAGGGTTAGGGTTTGGTTGCCCCTTGTTGGGCCTCACTTGAACGGGCCTAATATTTTATTCCATAACAGACACATAGTATTTAGGAAAACGATGTTGACAAATCAGAGTAAAGTGGAACGGAGAGCATGCACTAACGTTTGGACAATGAATAATTGATATAAAATCCCAGGCATAAGCTGGTAAATTAAATATCCCAAAGGAATATTCATGTAATACAATTATAGACTAAAATACTGGTCTATCTAGACCTATGATTTGGAATCCAACACAGTTGATCATACCTATTGGCCAGGCCGGTGTTAGTCTGGTGGGAGTCTCCCCATATTTCACAGTGACTAATTATTCAAACCACACTGACCAAACCTTTCTTAGTTTAAGCACCAATAGTATGAACTAACTTTATTGAATTCAAGCCATAGGTTTAGATAGACCAATATTTTAGTCTGTAATTGTATCACATGAATATTCCTTCGGGATATTTAATTTAACAGCTTATGCCTGGGCATTTTATATTAGTTACTTATCGTCCAAACGATAATGTACGCTCTCCGTTTTGCTTTACTCTGACCTATCAACACCCTATTCCTCAATACTACGTGTCAATGGGCACAATAAGTAGTATGGAATTTTGGGTGTTACACAAATTAATTCCAATTCAGCCCTATGAGGTTTTAGATTCTTTGGGGCAAACTGAAATTAATTTGCTAAAGTGGTCATTAACTAAAACTTTCCCTAAAAGATTTATTTGATTCTAAAATTAAACAAAAATATCGTTAATTTAAAATACCATTAACCTTCCGGCATTTAAGAAGGAAACGTCAAATGATAAATACAACTATAGTAGATTGTCACACCCTGAAAACTAAGGGGTGACCGGCACAGAATTTGAGTGGATTCACATTCTTCAAGCTTTAATCTTATATAAGGATATTAAATAATACTTATATTACTATTAACAAAATCAAAACTTGAACAATAATTCTAAACATGCTTACACCATTTTAAATTAATATATAATAACATACCTCATATAATCAAGATATTAAGTCTCTCATAGAAAGTTTGGGAAAATTCTCCTCAATAAATCAGACCTCCCAAAAATTCTACAACAACCCAAATTTTCATAATAACACTCGGAGCTATGCTCCACTATAGCATATACATATACATATATTCAAAATTACAATGGAAGACATGGATCATATCTATATACTACGTGTAGCATCGAAACTATGGATGGTAAGATATAAATGAAAACTTAACTTTACAGCCACTAGCAAATGTTCCAAAATATATCTACAAGCTTGATCAGTAATGACAGTCTTCACTGTTCAACTAAAGGTGCAAGGTCAACAATGATATATGAATCCAAAAATTTTCTGTTGAATAATGTCACATTTATATAATTTAGTGAAATACATGAGAAAATAATTTAAACATATTTAATCTTGAATAATAACGATCTGACAATAAATTGCAACCTCTATATCATACAATCATAGGTATAAATAAAACTCTATATAGGATTATCAATCAAATAAACCCAAATGCGCAGTAAATCATTTTGTTTAGCAAAATAAGTTTAAAACATCAAATCTTATCAATCTGTAGGACTCCTACAAAATAGATAACAAGTATGGACACAAAGTCCATGAGAGTAACTAACCAAGAGTAGCTCGAGGCCACGAACAACAAGCGTAGACACATAGTCTACAAGGGTAAGTAACCAAACAAGCGCAGGTACAAGACCCACGAATATCAAGTGTGAATACTATGCTCACAAATGTTAAGTGAGCTCGAGGTTAGTTAGGGCATTGCATTGTTCTAGTGTGGGGGAGGATTAGTTAGGTGATATAATTTGCTATCTGCTATTTCGTGTGCGTGTGATCCTAAATTACTCTGCATTTAGTTTTTGGCACAAAATGATTTTTTTTTTTGAATTGCATGATAGAGTATGAACAGGATTTTGTAGCAATAGAAGGAATGTCTGTATAACGAAGCATAGCATGATTGCCTAAGAAAATTGAACCTCTAGGTTTAAGAAATTGACAGTGCTAGCTAATCTGATGCGGGGTAAAGTGGCAGTGAGGAAGTTTAAAGGGAAGAACCCCCGATGGAAGGATTGAATTGAGCCTAATTGTTATATTTTTAAAGTGTGCATGTCTGCTAGTCCATGTTTGATCCTTGATTTGTCTTAGTTCTTTGATAAACTATCTGGCATTTGGGTTTAAAGTTCGTAGGATAAAGGCATTCATTTCATACCCATCAACCCCATACACAACCCATTTATCATCATCTCCATATTGCTACCCCATTGAGCCGCACGAGTATGTTGTAGCAGAACAAGAAAGACAGAAAAACCAGAAGAAAACTATGAAATATGCTATGGCAGAGTGCTCCATTGAAATGCTTAAAAAAACAAACAAAGAAAAGAAGAAAAGGGAAAAAACCTAGAAAAAAAGAGCAGCAAGAAAAACAAGTACAAGAAGGAGCACTCGGCTGAGACCGAGATATTTTGCTACCTAATCTGCTATAGCATTCATCAACATTTCTCATCTCAAACTCCTACCTGTCCTTACCATTGTAACCCAAAAAAAGTCCTTTTAATGAACGAATACTCAGATTCTAGGAAGCAATCTTAGAACTTTGACAAGGCTATGGAACTTCTGGGGCCCGTAGGACAAGAGAGAAACGAAAATCCCCTAAGTGAGAGAGCGTAACCACCGAACTTGAAAGCCTCTTGAGGCTTCTTCATCTAAACAATACCACGCTTTTTGAGTTGTTAGCATTGGGCAGTGGAGTTGCCGAAGGGGGACGTTAACTGAAAGCAATTGTGTAAGCAAAGGTTATACAGACAAGAGCACTATGACTATGAGTTTTGTTCGCTTCATCTTATTTTTGCCCAGGAGTGCAAAAACGTAAGTGTGGGGGTATTTGATGAGCACAAATTATGCCATGTTTTCCCTGTATTTCATGACTGAATTGTATGGTGAATGAAAGTTTAACTGCAAACAATCCAAGCAAAAAGGCATATAATCATGATATAGGGAACTGAAGGATAGAAACCATTTACATCCTAAACATGTGCTAAGAGAGGAGCAAGTTACACTATTTTTAAAGAACGTATAGCAAAGCTGATACGATGCTATGGCATTCTGACCGCAACTTGAAGTGCAATAAAAAGCATCACAAAAGCTATATCAAAGTAAAGGACGCAATGCTATGCGGCATATTTTTCGACCCTTTTATCTAGCCGATTTCGGGAATAAGAATGAAGGCGAGATCGACGGATAGATTGCTCACGTAATAAAATAGAAGATGCAGAGGATCAAAACAGAAAGAATTGAAGAATCCCGCAGGATCATCAAAATCAATCTACAAACAGAAGATGCGATAGATCTCGACAAATTTGGAAAGCCCACCTCGTTGAAACTTGCGTCACAAGAAAGCCTGAGTATAAAAGGAAACAGTAAGTCAACCCTAGGGGAGAGTCGCACAGAGCCAAAAACGAGAGTTCACATTCGGTAGACTCAAAAGAAGAGTGAGAGACTTCACTAGCACGAGAATTCCAGGATAACCCAGCATCCTTCCTTGTAGTAAGACGGAGAGAAGAAGACGTGGAGTGGTGACGTGACTGGACTTCTTCCACGCCGTCGGAACGTCGTCAAGCTTTCTGCTTTTCTGTTATTTTATTTTAGTAGTTAGAGCATGGGTCATTCGTTACTATATGTTACGTGTTTCCTCGTCGGTCATGAACTAACTTTCGATGGGCTGAACGATGATGAATTCTTAAGTGTTTGATGAACCCAGTTGCAAGTTCTTCATTTAATAGATTCGGTTTGCTTATCGGTGAATTAATTACTAGTCGATTAGAGGAATCTAAGGGCTAGATCTGTGGCCTCGACTTACTGGCAAGGAGTCGAGGTTAGACCTCTGAGAAACAGTGTTTGCTAGGCAGCCGGTGCAAGGCTTGACCTATTTATTGTAGGCTTCAGGAATGGGTCTACCTCTCATAACCATGACACCCCGAGAGTAATGCAGATTTAACTAGAAAGTTGCCATAGGAATATGGAATGAGTATAGTTAGCATCATATGTATCGGAAGCGGAAGCTTCGATAGAGTATAGTGGTGGGTTAACCGAATACCGTTGTAGTTAGTAGCAGTGCTGTAGCATTGCGGAAGCTGTGCACTATGGATGCTATAGCAATGGGTAGAGCAACTGGGGGATTGATGCGCTTAAGGATGATTCTGTGTTCAGCCTAACTTCTCACTGATATCTTCTTAAAACTTACTCTCTTTACTTCTGTTAGTAGCATAATTACAAAAACCTCTCAAACCAATTATATTTACCTTCGTTTGCACAACTATCATAGCAATTGAGCGTCACTCTTAGGTATCTCAGTCTCTATGGGACGATACTCTACTTACACTTTATTACTTGTTTGACTGGTTCACTTGCCATCAAGGAAATCGACCAACAAGTTTTTGGCGCCAACGGCAACGACGCAAAAAACTTGTTGGTCAATTTCCTTGATGGCAAGTGAACCAGTCGAACAAGTAATAAAGTGTAAGTAAAGTATTGTCCCACAGAGACTGCTGATACCCTTAGTGACGATGCCCTTTTGCTTAATAGTTGGGATTTACCTAATAAAGAGCTCACCTTGACTCTGTGCTTGATTTTCAGGTACATTCTGTAGTGCATGCGCAACTCGCCCTCAGCTAACCTAGAGCCTTACGATCCTGAAATAGAACGTACTTACAAGCAAAGGCGTAGGAAGCAGAAGCGAAGAAGTTAGCCTTTTGACTCAGCAAGCATGGCAGATATGCATGTCAACCACGAGCAGAATCAACGAAAGCCGATAGTAATAAACGGGGATCACCAGGTCCCTCCACCTCCAAACCCAGAAGTGAACAAGGCCATCATGGAATTTGGAATTCCAAATCTAAACAAGCTGAATTCGGCCATCACACCGCCAATATTCAAAGCAGGACACTTTGAAATCAAAGGTGTCATGATTCAAATGCTGAATGCAGCCGGGCAATTTTGAGGACTTCCATCCGAAGATCCACATCTGCACCTCAAGACCTTCATGGAGGTGTGTGATTCTTTTGTCATCCCAGGAATCCCACCCGATGCTGTCCAGATTAAATTATTCACATTCTCACTAAGGGACAAGGCTCGGACGTGGCTTAACAACCTACCTGCAAATTCCATCACCACATGGAATGATCTGGGGAGTAAGTTATTGCTCAAATTTTTTCCTCCTACTAAGAACGCTCAACTCAGAGGGGACATCACCAATTTCCAACAAAAATCTGGTGAATCTACCTATGAAGCTTGGGACAGATTTAAAGACCTCCTCAGAAGATGCCACAGCACAATCTGTGCGAATGGGTCCAGTTAGAAACATTTTACAGAGGTCTCGATGGACAAACACGATCAATTGTAGACGCCTCTTCTAGAGGATCAATCCTAATGAAGTCTTATGAAGAAGCTCACAACCTATTGGAGCGCATGGCCATGAACAACCATCAATGGCAAGCAGACAGAGCCACATCTTCTCGAACTGTCGCAGGAATACATGAACTAGATGCTATGACTACTCTCACAGCTCAAGTATCATCTTTGACCAATATGGTAAAAGGACTGACCCTTCCATCAAGCAACACATCGCTGCAACCATCACAGGTAGCTTGTGTGTGCGTAGTGGGAGAGCACTCTTACTCTCGGTGCTCCGCCAACCCCGAATGTGTAAACTTTGTCAACAACTTTAACGGGCGATAACACCAACAACTGTACTTGAATACATACAATCCCGGATGGAGGCGGCATCCCAATTTCTCATGGAATTCTCAAGGTTCACAAGCAGCGGGACAATCATCGAGCCCACAATACTCAAACCGAACATCAAACCCACCAGGGTTTACCCAGCAAGCACGGTAGCGGGGGCGGTGAGTCGACCCGCAAAGACTCTATGTCGACCCTTCTGAAAGAATATATGGCCAAAAACGATGCAATCATTCAGAATCAGCAAGTAACCTTGAGAAATATTGAAAATCAAGTGGGACAACTAGCTACTGCCCTTAACAACAGACCCTCAGGATCCCTGCCTAGTGACACTGAAGTCCCCAGGATCCAGGGAAGAGAGGAAGTCAAGCTGATAGAGCTTTGAAGTGGTAAAAGCTTAGAACCCAGAAAGGCAACCAAACAACCTATGGTTGTCACTGATCCACAAAATGAGAAATTTAAGGAAGGGCAAGGAAGTACTGAACAACTTCTTGAAGACGAGCAGAGTCAACCAAGAATGTCACAACCAGAACAGGATCTCAGTACCACAACACAGCCTCAGCGTGCAGTACTGGATGATCACGTGCAATACCCAACATTGAATGCTACCGCATCATCATCAAAGCATAATCATGATCCCGGGCCTTCAAAGATACCAAGGCGACCCCCACCTTTCCCACAAAGGCTACAGAAGCAAGGCCAAGAGAAGCAATTTAAGAAATTCCTCGACATGCTACGACAATTGCACATTAATATTCCTCTGGTGGAAGCTCTAGAGCAAATGCCCAGCTACGTGAAATTTATGAAGGAAATTCTGTCTAAAAAGAGACGGTTGGAAGAGTTTGAAACAGTAGCGTTGACCCAGGACTGCAGTGCCATGCTAACAAATTGGCTACCTCCGAAATTAAAAGATCCTGGCAGTTTCACAATCCCTTGTGCAATCGGACCTCAATATTCAAGGAAAGCTCTGGTGATTTGGGAGCTAGTATAAATCTCATGCTCATGTCCATTTTGAAACAATTAGCAGTTAGGGAAGCTAGGCCTACAACAGTTACATTGCAACTGGCCGATCGCTCCATAGTTATACCTGAAGGAAAGATCAAAGACGTTCTGGTGAAGGTGGATAAGTTCATCTTCCCTGTAGATTTCATTATTCTGAACTTTGAAGCAGATCGCGATGTCCCAATTCTTCTAGGAAGTCCGTTCATGGCAACTGGGCGTACGCTGATTGATGTGGAAATAGGAGAACTTACTATGCATGTAAATGATGATCAGGTCACCTTCTCAATCCTTAAGATCGTAAGATTCGAAGACCCAGCTGAGAAGTACCTACCCTCTGAAGATGACAGCAAAGGCACAAAAACGGTAGGAAGCTGTCCAGCACTACCGCAGCATTGAATTGCTATATTAAAGTCTGGCTGAAGACTTTAAAGCAAGCGCTATTGGGAGGCAGCCCAAGTTCGTAGTTCTGTAAAGGAGGGAACGGGCCCAGCAGGATCTATGCTACGACATACTGCAAAGCATTATGGCTCCAGAACGGCAATACGGAAAGGCCCACTGAATGCTAGTCAGGTAAGCTCTCATCTTTAAAATAAACATGGTGTGCATGTGTTTGATTTGGTAGGCCACTCCGGTGGGCCCACCACGCATCAACTAAGTTTAACTCAGAGTCAAAAGAATCGTGACGTTCCATATTCAAAAATTCTACCTTTATTGATCTATTCTCGTCCTCCTCCCCTCCAGCGTCTTTTCACAAACTCACAGACCCTCCATCTTCCCCTTTATACAACCATTATGCCTAGGGTCCTAAAGACGACGAGGCTTTACCAGGCACCCCTACTGGTCTACGCCCGCCATCACCCTGACCCACCACCGGCACCAGCACCAGCAGCTTCCTTACTCACCTCCTCATCCTCCGACTCTTCGGGTTCCACAGGCCCTGCCTCTGTTTACGACAAGGCCTATATGATCTCCAATGCACCCCTTTATTGGCGACCGGAAACTGATGCCAACTCTACTAACAAGTTCCGCAAATGTCTTCGCCTGTTGCACACGGAATTGAAGAGCATCCACAGGGACCTACGCGCATTCGTCACTGCTCATCGTCGAGGTCCGCCGATATCCCTCTCACTCTCACAGTCCCATTCGGGTATTCCAGTCGTCACCGGGGTAGACTACACCTCCTCTGAGGATGATACCGCCAGCAGTGCCCCCGCTCCGCCTGCTCCCATACCCTAGTTCCCCTTTGCTTTTATTGCTTTTGTTTTATTTTCTTTTTGTTTACCTGACAATCTGCCAATGCCCTGGGCGTTTGCCCCTGGGCTATTTTGTGAATGATGCTGTTTAATTCGCTTCTCTTGCTCTTTATTTTTTTCGCCCCCGCCCCCTTGTTGCGCACCATATTTCTTATTATCGTTCTATTACTGCTGCTGCAATGAGGGCATTGCATCGTTCTAGTGTGGGGGAGGAATAGTTAGGTGATATAATCTGCTAACTCTTAGGTATCTCAGTCTCTGTGGGTAGGTTGTTAAGCCACGTCCGAGCCTTGTCCCTTAGTAGAGGGACCTGGTGATCCCCGTTTATTACTATCGGCTCTCGTTGATTCTGCTCGTGGTTGACAGGCATATCCGCCATGCTTGCTTAGTCAAAAGGCTGACTTCTTCGCTTCTACTTCCTACACCTTTGCTTGTAAGTACGTTCTATTTCAGGATCGTAAGGCTCTAGGTTGGCTGAGGGCGAGTTGCGCATGCACTACAGAATGTACCTGAAAATCAAGAACAGAGTAAAGGTGAGCTCTTTATTAGGTAAATCACAACTATTAAGCAAAAGGGCGTCGTCACTAAGGGTATCAACAGTCCCCGGCAACGGCGCCAAAAACTTGTTGGTCGATTTCCTTGATGGCAAGTGAACCAGTCGAACAAGTAATAAAGTGTAAGTAGAGTATCGTCCCATAGAGACTGAGATACCTAAGAGTGACGCTCAATTGCTATGATAGTTGTGCAAACAGAAGGTAAATATAATTGGTTTGAGAGGTTTTTGTAATTATGCTACTAACAGAAGTAAAGAGAGTAAGTTTTAAGAAGATATCAGTGAGAAGTTAGGCTGAACACAGAATCATCCTTAAGCGCATCAATCCCCCAGTTGCTCTACCCATTGCTATAGCATCCATAGTACACAGCTTCCGCAATGCTACAGCACTGCTACTAACTACAACGGTATTCGGTTAACCCACCACTATACTCTATCGAAGCTTCCGCTTCCGATACATATGATGCTAACTATACTCATTCCATATTCCTATGGCAACTTTCTAGTTAAATCTGCATTACTCTCAGGGTGTCATGGTTATGAGAGGTAGACCCATTCCTGAAGCCTACAATAAATAGGTCAAGCCTTGCACCGGCTGCCTAGCAAACACTCTTTTGTTTCTCGTAGGTCTAACCTCGACTCCTTGCCAGTAAGTCGAGGCCACAGATCTAGCCCTTAGATTCCTCTAATCGACTAGTAATTAATTCACCGATAAGCAAACCGAATCTATTAAATGAAGAACTTGCAACTGGGTTCATCAAACACTTAAGAATTCATCCTCGTTCAGCCATCAGAAAGTTAGTTCATGACTGACGAGGGAAACACAGAACATATAGTAACAGAATGACCCATGCTCTAACTACTAAAATAAAATAACAGAAAAGCAGAAAGCTTGACGACGTTCCGACGGCGTGGAAGAAGTCCTGTCACGTCACCACTCCACGTCTTCTTCTCTCCGTCTTACTGCAAGGAAGGATGCTGGGTTATCCTGGAATTCTCGTGCTAGTGAAGTCTCTCACTCTTCTTTTGAGTCTACCGAATGTGAACTCTCGTTTTTGGCTCTGTGCGACTCTCCTCTAGGGTTGACTTGTTGTTTCCTTTTATACTCAAGCTTTCTTGTGACACAAGTTTCAGTGAGCTGGGCTTTCCAAATCTGTCAAGATCTTTCGCATCTTCTGTTTTTATATTGATTCTGATGATCCTGCGGGATTCTTCAATTCTTTCTGTTTTGATCCTCTGCATCTTCTATTTTATTACGTGAGCAATCTATCTGTCGATCTCGCCCTTCATTCTTATTCCTGAAATCAGCTAGATAAAAGGGTCAGAAAATATGCCGCATAGCATTGCGTCCTTTACTTTGATATAGCTTTTGTGATGCTTTTTATTGCACTTCAAGTTGCGGTCAGAATGCCATAGCATCGTATCAGCTTTGCTATACGTTCTTTAAAAATAGTGTAACTTGCTCCTCTCTTAGCACATGTTTAGGATGTAAATGGTTTCTATCCTTCAGTTCCCTATATCATGATTATATGCCTTTTTGCTTGGATTGTTTGCAGTTAAGCTTTCATTCACCATACAATTCAGTCATGAAATACAGGGAAAACATGGCATAATTTGTGCTCATCACCATGGTGCACCAAAGATTAACAGTATTGCTATTAGTAGCCAGCGTTCTATATCAAGTCCTCTCAAAAATATTTACAAGCATGTCTAGGGCTAATTTATCAAAAACAATGAAAATGTCTCCTTTTAAGTTATAGATAGATTTTATCAAATACTTCATAATAGAATGCCTCAACATAAGGTTTGCAAATAATATCTCAAAATTATACTTTTTCTAAATTCCATACATAAACATTTTTTATTCTTCAACATAACCTGTCATATTTTCCATTTGGAAAAATCTTTTCACTTGTATCCATGCATAAAACACATTGATCAAATATTTCGCTAACTAGGTTAAAGATTCAAATATTATATTTAAGATATAAGGAATATTAATAAATACAAGTTCTTGTCACAAATGAACTAAAATACTTCAATTGACATAATAATTAAGATTACAAGAATACTTATACTAAAATACACGTGAATCTATTAAAAACTGTATATTGAGATAAAAGAAAAGCTTATTTATCAATTAATTGGGACGTTATTCACTCACCTGTTGCGATCACAATTATATATCTCTTTACTAGTTACCATCTCTCGACTTTTTCACTTCATACTCTCCTAATATCCCCAAAACAAAATATTAATATACCAACTATATAATTTATGCACAATTTCCTTAACATCTTATTTTTTTTAAAAAAATCCTTCTTGATAGTCTTCCCTTTAAGCATTTTATCAAACACTTTGTAGGCTGTAACACCCCAAATTTCATACTACTTATTGTGCCCGGTGACACGTAGTATCTAGGAATACGGTGTTAACAGATCAGAGTAAAGCGGAATGGAGGGAATGCATTAACATTTGGACAATGAGTAACTGATATAAAATGCCTAGGTATAAGCTGGTATATTAAAAATCCTGAAGGAATATTCATGTGATACAATTATGCGGAACTTGTATAATTAAAACTCTTACATAGTGATTATACAATCTTAAACCAAGCCTTAACTAGACTTGTGGCTTGGAACCCAACTCAATCAATCAAACCTATTGGCCAGATCGATGTTTAAGTCTAGTGGAAGTCTCCTCGTCTTTCACGACGACTTATGATTAAACCACATAGACCAACCCTTCCTTAGTTTAAGCACCAAATGATTTGAAATAACTTTATCATATTCATGCTAGAAACTACGCTTTGATGAACCTCTTCCGGCATTCGCTTTGACTGACGCCTCTTCTCGGCTCCGTCCACCGATGCCTTTTCCCGACTTCGTCCACGTCATCTTCTTAGATCCTGGTTTCTTTCCTGAACCTTTAGTCAAGTCTGATATTCAATACCTACTGAATCTCAGGTAACATTTAACCTCATGCTCAAGTAATAACAATATATATGACAGATATTCATTACATTTCAGCATTAACCATACATAGCATACAACAGATGTAAGGTTACAACAATACATAGCATACAACAGATGTACGGTTACAACAATACATAGCACACAACAGATGTAAGGTTACAGCAATACATAGCACATAGCAAATGTAATGTTCACAACGTTTGCACTCACCAGTGCCACGCCTCCACGTGTCATCAGCGCTAGGAAAACAACCCTACGGTATTATCATGACTATAACCCGCATAAAGCTGAATGCATATAAACAGGTGACCTAAGATCGAGTCTTAGCAACAGTACATGACCCAAGACCTAGTCTTGTCCATGACTCTATGAATCATCCAATCACATATAAGCATGCAAGACAACATAAGAGTTAGAGTTACAATACACATCCGTACCTTCCACCGTGTAGTCAGTGATACGCTCGTCCTTCGAATCCGACTCCGGACTTTCCGGATATCCTATAACGTTACTGTCAGATTATTTCATTTTCCATACATTATAATCAATATCATATTTCCCAGAATAATATAAAAAATATTATTTTCACCTATTTTGACATTTCTACCCCTGGTGGATTTGTTATTACAATTTTGCCCTTTAATTTCTTCAAAAAACGCAATTTCCAGCATTCTGCCCAGATTTTTCACCAACTTTGAAAATCATAATTAATTCTACAAAAATCATTTTTGAGTGATTAAAAATTCCTCATGACCCTTGACATGTCTAGTTTCAAGTAAAAATATTCCCAGAAGCTAGAACATCACGGATCATTCCCAGTTTTATCGTTTTCAATCTCTATTCAGTTTATAGTTTTAGAAATAAGGCTCATCTTCAAAAATATATAAATCCTTGTGTAGAACTCAAAAGGTTACATATTTTATATATTTAGAAATCCCTACATGTATAATTTATTCATGTAAAATTTCATGATTTGAGGACTTCATTTGATATATAAAATAATGACCACAAGGTGACTGATTCCAGAAAAAACTAAAATCTGGGATTTTTCCCAATTTCCACCATTTGGGTCTTTTGATTTCAAAAACTATTTCCCAACATGTTTTTACCTCATTCGGCATTTTTCAATGCAATGGAGGCCTAAAAAAAAGTGTAGGAATTTACTTCCTAATTTTCTAGATTAAACTACAATTTACTAAAAACTAAAAAGCTAGAGCTCAATAACTTACCTCTTGAAGTTCTTACTCCTTCTTCTTCTTACACCTATTTTTGCCTTGCTCTCTATCTCAATCAATTTGAATTGAGTTTTGATGTGAAGAAAAATGAAGAGGGGGCCCCTCTATTTATAGGGAAAATCTCAAGCCCAAGTGGACCTCACCATGTGCACCTCTTCTTTCCTCACAACCATTGGTCTAATTTACTTTACAAGATGTAATCCTCTCCCTTCATTGTTGTTAGAAAAATCTAAACACTATTGAAGATCTTTTATTTTAATTTGCATGTGCTCTTATAAGCCAAATATCTTGATTATTATATAATAAATCCTCTCTCATCCCTCCATGTGCAAATCTAACACCTCTTCTTTCCTCTCAACCATTGAATTTAATTTGTGTTAGTTTAAGTTCAATCCTCACCCTTAATCCATGGCTTAAGTTTCCCATTGGTCCAATTAATTACCTAAGGATTTAACTTATTTTCTTGATTTTTCATTGGCTAGTTGCCATTATTGACTTTTCATCATTAATTAACAAAGTTTAATTAACTCTTAATTGCATTTGTCATTGGTTAATTGATTTGTTAACTAACCATGGAAATTAGTTCTTAATTAGACAAGCTTAATTCTTCATTTTTGGACCTTATATATTTCAAAATAATCAGCCCCTTTTTTATGATCTTAATTTGCCTCTATTCATCTTGAAGAATTATGCAACTAATCTCAATTAGTGCAAGCTTAATTGCCAATTAGCATTTGCTAATTTGTTCTAATTAAATTAAGTGTCTTCATAACCTTTTTTTTTAAAAAAAAAAATTCGTTTGGTTATAAATTAGCTATCTATGTGCTATTTATATTACATTAAATAGCCCTTAAATGCAGTCTCATAACTAACCATTGGTTAATTAATCCCAAAATGATAAGAATATAATCAATATATTATAATCCTTTGAGACACATATTCACCTTTGTATTTTGCTAATTATTCACTAAAATACAAGTTTATGAGAATTGGGAAAATTAGGGTATTACATAGGCACCCAAGATTAACTCATAAAACAAACACCTCTACTATGTGTGTATGAAAGCAAAATAGAAGAAAAAAAAAAATATAAAACAAAGTTTGAAAAATTCTCCTATATGCATTTTCAAAATAGGAGTACGTACAACGTATGTACTTGATATAAAATGAACCACAGCATATTGTTATGAAGTTGGTTAGTTTCTTACGCCAATTGCCTTTATATTATCGGGTAAAAGCATAAAAAAAAAAAAACCAAATGATGCATGAAAGAATAAACTTTACCAAGTAAGTTATACATGGTATGTATCAAACCTAAACTTATTCCAGCTCGTATATCACCAGAAACAGAAAGTTTTCCTGGTGATGAACAAAGATAATCCATTTCCAAAACATAAATAATGACATGTTATGGTACACAGCATATATAGATGAACAATACATTTCCTATATATAACACAGGGAAAGAAACATGTATTTTTCTTGGTTAATTTTCAAGCTTCTTTCTATCCTCTAGACAAAGTATCCTCTTGAATGAAAGGGAACCACACACAATAAAAAGCATCTTGCAATGTAGAGAAAGTACGTCATTCCACCAAATTAAGTACCAATGACAGGGAAATTCAATAAAAGTTTAAAAGACAAACAATCAACTAAAAGCATATATATAGTACTCAGTTTTATTTACAAAAATAAGTAACAATGTTACAAGACCTTTGTTATACCAATAGCTCAATGGATTTTACTATAGACAAGTTTCTTTGACAGGAAATGAACTGGAAGTAATACTATGGCGCCAATAACCAAGGAAGAAAAGGGAAAAAGGCAGAGTATTCAAAACATACCCAACACAGCTTCTTCAAAACACTCACCGGAATATTCAAACCTTGCCGGAAAACTGGAGATCCTCGCCGGTAAATTCAAAGCTTGCTGGAAAACTGAAGATCCTTGCCGGAAATTGCAGAAACTCGCTAGAAGCACAGAACCAGAAACTTAAATTCTTGCCAGAAGTTGTAGAACTCCGATGGAAATACATACATAGCGCTGGAATTTAAAAGAGTCTACCGGAGATAAAAGAGTTTCGCCGGAACAATGTGTAACAAGGACGAATAGTGCTCTGAGCTCTGGAACTCACAACACTATGTTTGCAAAAGGGTGCCAACAACGACTAGGATGAGGAAGGCCAAAGTTCTGGTGGTGTGTGGAATCCGACGAAGGTGAAACAATGGCCTCATCTCCCTCTATGTCTCCCTCTATTTCTCTGTCCGATCGCATCCAAGCTTTTCTCCATTCACGACTGTGTTTTTTTTGACGGCAGAGGTGGCAATCAGATATGCTTTCTGACACAGTGAAGCTCGGCTTCTTCAATGGTAAGAGAAAAGCCGTCGGTTGTGATGAAGGAAGTCCTTAACGATGGTGATGGAGAAGAGGAGACGCTGGCGGTGGTTGGATGGACCACGGTCACTGGCAATGGCAGCAGAAAAGAGGTATGGACATGATCGAATGAGGTTAGGGATATACTTATAAGTGAGAGGAGATTCGAACACCAGCCTTAGACACCTTTCAAGGTCTCCAAAGTTTTTCTTGTTGCCATACTACAACAAATGTTAATTTTATTGTTCTACTATCTAAATTTACTCATCCTCCATTTAAGAAACACTCAACAAATCACAATTTTTTTATAAATAATAAAATAATCTAAAATAACACAAGTAAATGTTTTTTCCTAATAATCTATTATCTCGATAGTTTATAAATATTTTCAGGACTATTACAATGTATAATATTCTAATAGTACAGGTGGTAAAGTTTGCAAAATTTCCCCTTTCTTAATCAAATTTTTTTGCTTGACTTTCTTAATCAAAATTAAAGTAACATAAAATTCATGACTTATTTAATCATTGTTTAAATTAAGAATGAGCAAGTTGCTTATAGCTCGATGAGCCCACTTAGAATCAATAGAAAATAGCCCATTTTGATTAATACAAAAAGGGTTAGTGCACTAAACAAGACGGGTTACAAGCATAGTCTTAATCTGCCCGTGCTGTAACACCCCAAATTCCACACTATCTATTGTACCCAGTGACACGTAGTATAAGGAATATCTATCATTTGGACGGTGCTACAGGTCAAAATAAAGTGGAATGGAGAGCATGCACTGATGTTTGGACAATGAGTAACTGATATAAAATGTCTAGGCATAAGCTAGTAAATTAAATATTTCCTGAAGGAATATTCATGTGATACAATCATCTAGAACTTGTATAATTAAAACTCTTGACATAGAATTTATACAATCTTAAAACAAGCCTTAACTAGACTGGTGGCTTAGGAACCCAACATAGTTGATCACAGTGGCGAAGCTAGGATTTTTTGTTTGTATCCGCATAATAAGTGAGGGGGATTCAGGGGTTCTGGGGCAACACCCCTGAAGTTTTTTTTAAGGAAATTTTTAAATGAATTAAAAAACAAAAGACTATAAACAAGACCACATGACTTATCTCTTTATTTGGCTTAGAATAAAACTTTAGAGTTTCAAGAAATAAAACCAACTCACATGAGAGAAAAGCATCTCTCAACATGGGTACCAAACTACCATAATATCCATTTTTGGTTGCAATAAACTTCATTGTCAGCAAATTGTGCAAGCACAAATCAGCAATTGAAAATATAAAATACAACTAGAACATACCAAGCTTTGTTAAAGCAGGGACAACTAATCCTTTCTTCCTCATTTCATTTGTTTCCTCAATACTTAAACCTTCAATTGTTGTCTTAATCAGTCTTGGATATATGGGTTCATGGGGTCTCCACAACATCAGAGGTATTATAGGCCTCCTTTTGGGATTGTAATCCTGCCTCTATATAGTACAAGGTGTAAATGGAGGAAATCACCAAGAGGGGGGGGGGGTGAATTGGGGATTTCAAAAATTATTTTCAGAACTCCCAAACTTAAATAGAAGAACATGGTAAAATAGAGGTGAGGGAGAAGAGCTTGACACAAGAGGATTTATACTGGTTCGGTCTAAACTCTTTTGGGATGTTTCACTAACACTCAGATCAGTTACACACTCTGCACTCGAAAGTTATCCTCTCACTAGGGTACGCTCCCCCTTACAAGTTGTAAACTGATAATCCCAATCTCACAGTCCCACAACTTGAGATTCTTACAATAAATGATATTCAATGTTAAACTCTCTAAAAGTGCAGATGAAATAATCACTAAAGTACAATGTATCAAAAGATACTTTACAAGTAGGTAGAAAACACTAAATGCAGATAACACTTGATAGCTTTTCGTTTTCTGAATGTTGGTTGTTGTAGAGACTTGAATGCTATAGCTTATATATGAAGAGAGCATTAAATGTCTATTGGGATCATTAATGTAACTGTTGGAAACATTAATCTAGCTGTTAGGCTGTAACTTGGTCCAGTCTCTCTCTTGCTTTGAGTTAACCCAGGTGCTCAGCTAATCCTGTTGACTTTCCTTCAAATTAATCCATTGGGAGGTGAAGCTTTCATAGAGTGAAAGAAAACATTTAAACCTTTGCAAAGTCCAGAGAATGATTTGCCAAAAGGGTGCTAAGTTTTCTGGACCAGCAATAAATGTGCTGACGTCACCTTTTGCTTTATGCTTAATCCTCATTTTAAAACACTTTTAATCATCTGAAACTCACTAAAAAACTGATTAAACATAGTTAAGAATAGTAATGAGTGATGATATGAAGTATCTAGATCATACATGAAGATTTTGCAAATTTGTGAAAGTTGATTTTCAAACAGAACGACACAAACTCGAGTTTGTTCAAGCAAATTGGAGTTTGCAACTTTTATTCTCGGAGCCAAACTTGGGTTTAGAAACTCATACTCGAGTTTGGTTCTTTCTCAAAAAAAGATCATCGCGATTGAGCTTTGAAGAACATTTTGAAACGAGGAGCAAACTCGAGTCAATAAGTGACAAACTCGAGTTTGGGACTTTTGAAGAGAAAATATGTTTGAGTCCACAAAGCTCAAACTGGAGTTTCCAAATGCAAACTAGAGTTTTCTTTAGTTCAAAAATAGTTAGGAGCTCTCTGCCTGACACAAACTGGAGTTTGCTAACCCAAACTTGAGTTTGCTTAAAAGATGAATTTTTTTGAAAACATGCCAAGAGCAAATTGGATTTTGCAAAGCCAAACTCGAGTTTGCTTAAAATAGGAAAACTTTGAAAACTCTCTATCTAAGATAAACTCGAATTTGCTTTAACTTGAAAAACTTGGAGTGCTCTCTGTTTGACATAAACTCGAGTTTGTCAAATGTAAACTTGAGTATATCCAAGTTCATAAAACTTGAGCTACTCTCTGTCAAGTCCAAACTCGAGTTTTCAACTACAAACTCAAGTTTCTCTTTGTGATAAGTTTTACAACTTAACAAAGACAAACTTTAACTTGAGTTTACAATTGTTAGTTATCATTAAAACACACTGAGAACTAACACAAGGGTACTACCATCTCTATGAATAATCTTTCCAAATGTTTTATCTTGCAAAAAGAAAATGAAATTTGCTTCAGTGCTTGAATGAGCAGTTAAATTTGAAGATAAGAATAACAACAGCATCTAGCATACACATTGGCTCCTAAAATAAAAGCCTGAAGAATATATTTACACCTCAGAAACAACATAGTATCATAGAAGCTTAAAGCATAACAGAATAGTATTCATTCAATCCCAAATACAACCTTAATCAAAATGAAAAATCCCAAACGCAACATTATTAGAAGGAACATGCAAATTTCTTTAAAGAGATATACCTCCAGCTGGGTGCAAACATTTTTCATGTCCATAGTGGGTAGACCCATGCATTTAATCCTAACTGCTTCTGCTTGCTTCTAATGATTATGAATATGGTTCAACATATTGTGAGTTAAACCGTCCCTCCCTGCAACCCAAAAAGAAACACATGCATACACAAGGGTTCAATAATTGATAGAAAAAGAGGTAAGAAACATAGTTCAAAGTGTTGTTTAATTTGTTTAGCTTTTGTCAATTGTAGTAACATGAAAAATGTGTAGTTTTACAGATAAATTTCCCCTCTTTTTATAAAGAGTAAGTCTTAGCTTAAATCTACCAATAGAGTCATTGACAATCATAGTTTTAAGTCTCATAACTAAAACTTCATAGCAAACAAACCCACTAGAATTATTTATAGTTTGTAATTCAAAACAAAAATTCAAATTTATGACTTATTGCTCAGCAATGTGAAGAATTCCAGCCTTGTTGCCAAACATAAACTACAATCCATAATATAGTGATAATATTACCTTCAAAAACTAGAACGAAAGCAAGAACGCCAAAATGGAAAAATCAAAACCAGTACTTACCCAAGTATATTTGCCTCTAAGTTTTGCTTCTTTCGCAACTCAAAACCAGTAGCTTCTCTCTCACCGAATTTGCGGTAAGAGGCTTACCTTGAATTAACTGTCTCTTTTTCATCCTCTGGTCCATCAAGTTCATATCCTCGTCTCCCTCTAAACTCTTCAACTTTGGGTCCACCGCCGGAGCACAAACCCCTGTCCATGGCTGATCAAGCCTACCCGGTCCAAACGGCAAGTACCCGGTGGCGACGGTGATGCAAGAGAGGAACAAAACAGAGAAGCCAAGTGGAGATTTAAGGAGTGAAGGAGGAAAAAGGGTTTGGTTGCTTGGCAATGGGTACTTCGAATTTTTTTTTTTTTCATTTATTTTTTAAAAGACACAAGTTTGTGTCTGCACTTGCGGTCCTTAGCCCCATTGTGGCTCCGCCACTAGTTGATCAAACCTATTGGCCAGGTCGGTGTTTTTGTCAAGTGTAAGTCTCCTTGTCTTTCACGGTGACTAATTATTGAAACCATATTGACCAACCCTTCCTTAGTTGAATCACCAAATGGTTTGAAACAACTCTATCGATTCATGCTAGAAACTACGCTCTAATGAACCTCTTCCGGCATTCACTCGACCAGCGCCTCTTCACGTGTTCCATCCATTAGTGCCTCTTCACGGATCCGTCCATCGGTGCCTCTTCACGGATCCGTCCATCGGTGCCTTCTCAGATCTAAGTTCCTTTCCTGAACCTTTAGTTAAGGCTTATATTCAATCGGATTGAATTTCAGGTAACAGTTAACCTCTATAGCAGGTATAATCAATATATGACAGATATTCATAACATTTCAGCATTAACAATATATAGCACACAAAAATGTAATGTTATAACAACATTTGCACTCTCTAGTGCCACGAATCCACGTGTCCTCAGCACTAGAAAAACATACATGCGACATTATCATGACTCTAATAAATCAAACAATCATATATAGACATACAAGATATAGAAGATTAAAGTTACTAGTATGTGAACGTACCTTCCTTCCATCACGTATTTAGTAAAACACATGTATTTCGAATTCGACTCCGGACTTCCTGGGTATTCTATAACGTTATCGTCGAATTATTTCCTTTTTCCATACATTATATGATATTGTGATAAATATCATATTTCTTAGAATAATATCCTAAATGATTATTTTCACCTCCTTTGAAGTTTCTACCCTTGGTAGATTTATTATTCCATTTCTACCCTTACATTTTCTCAAAATGCAATTCCAGCATTTTATTGGCAGATTTTGCAGCAACTTTGGAAAATCATAATTAATTCTAAAAAAATCCTTTTTGAGTGCTTCAAAAATAATCATGACCCTTGACATGTCTATTTTAAAGTAAAAATATTCTTAGAGGCTAGAACATCATGGAGTATTTCCAGTTTTAGTGTTTTCAATCATTGTTCAGTTTATATCTCCATAAATAAGGCTTAACTTCAAAAATTTATATCTCCTTGTCCAGAGCTCAAAACATTACAAAGTTTATATATTTAGAAACCCCTACATGTCTAATTTATTCCTATAAAATTTCATGATTTTAGGACTTCATTTGATATATGAAATAATAGACACAAAGTGACTGACTTTAACAACCCAATTTCTGAAAATTTTCACAACATTCATCTTAATGATCTATTGATTCTAAAAATTATTCCCCAACATGGTTTTCTCTCCATTTTTGCATTTTAAAAGTAATGGAGACTTCAAAACATGAATAGGAATTTTCCTAACCATTTCTTAGATTAAACCTAAGCTTTACCAAGAACTAAAAGCTAAAGTTAGAGAACTTACCCTTGAAGCGCAACTCCTTCTTCCTTCTTGCTCCTCAATTTTGCCACTGTCACTCTTGTTAGTTCCCCATATGTGTTTTGATGATGATCAACCTTTGGAAACAATGTATGTATTTTGATCTAGGCAGAATGGTTAGACTCGTCGAAAACCTAGTTTATGTCAGTTAAATCTTTTACTGTCAGATTGACTAGAGTCAATCCCTTTGCATCTATCGCCAAAATGATATATTGACTTGAGCCACAAAAAGTCTGTCCTGAGTTTGGGACTAAACTCGAGTCAGCATATCCTGTTCCTCGAGCCAATTGTTTTTCAAACTTCAAAGTTTTCAAAATTGTGGTCCACTTGACTCAAGCCAGTGTGTGTAAACTCTAGCCAGAATGTTGACCGTTATATTTAAAAATTAAGTTTGACTCGAGCCTCCGCTTAATGACTCGAGCCAGAGTCTTGTCTTTCAACGTTTGAACTGTTTTTCCTCACGATTGACTCGAGCCTTAATTACCTGCCCCGAGTCTAGAGGTTGACTCGAGCCACCTTATTTTGCCTCGATTTAAATATCTTCAGTGCTTTTTGATTGCTCATTTGATTCTTGCTCGAGCCATGATTCTTGTAACTCAAGCTTAATCCCAGACTCGAGCCAAGGTTTCTGCTACCTCGAGTCAGACTGTATTGTTTCAATCTTCTCCATGCTTTGAATGATGGATTGACCCGAGCCAATATGTCTCTGTTTTTCTGAAATGTTGTAGCGTCTTTCATTGAATCTCTAAGTACGTTTCATATTCTTCATATCATCTATCATTATTGTTCTTAACTGCATTTAATCAGTTTATTAATGAGTTTCAGATGATTAGAATGTGATTTAACATTGTGTTTGGATTAAGCAATCTCACGTGTCAGAAAGCATTTAATGCGCATACCTATTCGAGACACTAAACCAACAGACATACCTCTGACCATTCGAAAGACGATTTAGGCAAGACTACTTCATTCCTTTTGTTGTGCACCTCGATGGTCATAATTGCAGGAACAAAAGAATTAAAGAATATTTATGACAGCGATTATTCAGACCTTTCACGCTTCATCTCCAACGAACTTCTGAAGAGTCTCAACGGAATTCTTTCAAGCTTCAACGATCATAAATGCCAACAACTATAAATACCTGAAGCATTGAATTTTCCACCAACCAAAAACACTGTGCAATCAATTCGACTCAACTACATTTACTGTTTCATTAACTGAGCTAATATCTTCGGATATTTTTCATTGTACTTCAGTGTTTATCATTTTTATCTACTTTGTGAAAGAGTTAAACACTTATCAAGTTGTTGTTCATTAGTTTAAATCTTAAGGTTGTGGAACCTTAAGTGTGGTGTAAAATTACAGCTTGTAAGGGGGAGTGAGTCATAGTGAGAGGATCATCCGAATACTAAGTGTGTAACTGTAACAATCTTTGAGATAGTGAAAAATCCCAAGGTGCTTGAGGACTGGACATAGGTCATGGAATTAGACTGAACCAGTATAATCTCCTATGTTATTCTCTTCCTATCTCTGTCTCTGTATTCTTGTGTGCTTGATCGAAAAGATTTTTATAATCACCTATTCAGCCCCCTCTCTAGGTGATATTCTACCTTCAACTCATACTACTAAGGATCAACTATGTTAGCTTGTGTTGGTGTGAAGAATATGAAGAGAGGAGCCTCCTATTTATAGGAGAAAATATCAAGCTCATGTGATCCTTGCTACATGTGATTAAACTCCTCATCTTCTATCCTAACCATTGGATCAAATCCACTTTATCAAACTTAATCCTCACCTTCCTTTGGTGTGCCGACCTCCCTCCCTCTCATTAGCCATTTAATGTGCTCTTTTACATGTAATTGATCCATGGTTTTTCATTCGCTAGTTGCTTTTGTTGACTTTTCAACACTAATTAACAAAGTTAAAGTAGCTTCTTAATCAAGTTCCTAAATGCCTTTTAATTACACTTGTCATTGGTTAATGAAGGTTTAGGCTTAATACTTTAGATATTATCCTAAAAATACTATTGAAGATCTTTTGCTCAAATTGTATATTCTCTTATTAGCAAAATATCTTGATTATTTTATGATAAAATCCTTCCATGTGAAAGGCGCCAACTTTGTTGACTTTAGGGGATGACTCATGTAACACCCCAATTTTCATGGCATAAATCGTGTCGGTGACACGTGGTTTTATAAAAATTCATCAGAGTTTGAGGTGCTACAGCTTAGCGTTTTGCGGAAACGGAGAGCATGTACTAAAAATTTGAACAACGAGTTTAACAACGCGTAATCGATATAAAATACTCGGACATATGATGATGCCGACGTATTGGTATATTAAAAATTTCCTGAAGGAATATTCATGTGATACAATAATACAAAACTTTATAATTACATTTCTTCCATGTAACTATACCCTCTTCAACCAAGCCTTAGGTAGACTTGGGGCATAGAACCTAACTAAGTTAAATCATCCCATTTGGCCAGGCTGGGTAAAGTCTAGTGGAAGTCTCCCCGAGTATTTACGGCGACTGATTGACTGAACCACATAGACGACCCTTTCTAGTTTAAGCACCAAATGATATGAAGTAACCTTATTAGATTCATGCTATAACGTAGGTTCTGTTATTCCTCTTTCTGCTTTTACTTTGACCGGTGCCCCCTCACGGCTCCGTCCCTTGGCGTCTTTCTATGGTTCCATCTACCGATGCCTTCTCGGATTCATGATTCTTCCCTGACTATTAATTAAGACTGAGGTCCAATGCCCATCGGACCTCAGGTAACGGTTAACCTCATGCTTATGTAAACAATATATGTATCACATGTATTTATAACATTTTAGCAATAATCACTACAAAAGCCCATAACAGATGTAGGAAATACATAACAATCTATGTAAGGCAATAACAATACACAGCCCCTAGCAGTATGTTTGTTACCCGAGTCTGCACATATCACCAGTGCCACGATGGCCTATCGTGTCCTCAGCGCTAGGAAAACTCTCAACGTGTTATTAAAACCATAACCTGTATATTCATGATTGTATAAAATCAATTGAGACAGAGTCTCAGTATAGGAACATAGCAATCATATATAAGCTTATCACAAGCATAAGAGTCAGTGTTACAGTACGTCGCGAACGTACCTTCGTTGTCGACTACTGTACGTTTAGATGGTCAAACTGTGATCACGGATATCCTATAAAGGTAATATCACCTCTATTAATTCAAAAATATTACCTCAAGAGATATTTTTTCTATTTATGACCATTTTACCCCTGGATTAATTATTTCCCCATCATTTCATTTAACTTTCGTAAAAACGCTCATTTACTCAACAAATGCTGATTTTTCGCCTAACTTTGAAAACTCATAACTAATTCTACAAAAATCGAAACGAGGATCCGTAAAATTCCTCGGAATCCTTAAGATGTCTAATTTTAGGAAATATTATTGGTTCTTGCCCATATTTAATAAAAAAGTCCCAGTTTTTGTATCTTTATGCTCTGCCCAGAATTTTTTAGAAAATATAGCCCAACTTTAAACATTTTTATCTCTTAGCACAAAACTCAAAAAGACATGCTATAGGTATTTTTGGAAATCTCTATATGTCTACTTGCAACATAATGTTTTTCAGAATTTTGGCATAGCATTTTCAACATAAGATACCAGCGTTTTTGAAATTGCCTTCAAAAGTCGCTAACCGACAAGATTTCGCCAGAGCTTCGCTACTTTGACCATAATCTTCCAAAAAAATTGCCATAACTTATTCTTCATCAAATTTTCGAAATAAAGACAATTTTAACCATAAAAACATGAAAATAACACTATAATTGGAAGATTATGAATCAAAACAACATCTAAGCTACAAACCACAAAGCTAGAGTTCAAGAACTTACCAAGAACTTTGCTCTTGCTTCCTCAAAGCTTCTCTCTCTCACTTTCACTCTTGATTTCGGTACCACAAGCTTCTTGCTTGGATTGTGAATTGGTGAAGAATCATGAAGACCATGCCTCCCTATTTATAGGAATTTTTGGGTTAACTAGTTAGCAACTTTGATTAACTTTCTAACAACTCTTTCTCATTCTTAACCCTTGGATATAGGTCAAGTTGGGAGCTCAAATCCTCACCCTTGCTATCTCTCTCCACCGTCCTCTCTCTCTCTCTCCCTTCTATCCCCTTCCATTTTACCCCAAATGCTTAATTAGTTAGGTATAAGTTGGTGTTTTTCTTCAAGATCCATTTCCACTTTTGGAATCACAATTTTATGACTTGATTTATGGTCTTTTTAACTTTTAAAATCACAATAGTATGAATCTCGAGAAGTTTATGAAAATCACTTTGGAGACAACTATGTTCAAGCTTAAATTATGCTTGTTCATAATATCTACTTATATTTGTTCTAGGGTTCATGGATTTCAAGATATGATTTATTTTCTATCAGTTCTCATTTACTTGTGTCTAGAATTTATCTTAATGATTCTTATCTTATCATTTACTTGATTAACTATTAATCACTTTAATACATAAGCCTACATCATCAATTACCCAAAAGTCTTCTTGTATTTAATTTGATAATGACATTTTTAGAGTTAATATCTAGATATCTTTTGGTTCATCTCCACAAAACCGTCCCCCACCCCCAATTACACTTTAATTTGCATTTCAATTTGAATTACATTTACCTTTATGTCTTAATCTCAATTACCTTAAAAGTCTTGGTGATTAAATGCTTGATTGTGATGTTTTATTTGGCTAATTACAATTAAATCAATTCTTACTCTTCCTCTTCATGCTTGCACCGAAATTCCCCTCCCCTTTTTACTCTTGGATTTGTGTTTCATTTGTCTAATAAAACTCTTGGTAAAATTCTCCCATTGGTTGATTTTAATCTTACAAGGATTAAACTTTATGAAACCAATTTTAAAACCTTTAGATTAGCTTAATTAAATTTAATCCAAGCCTTTGTTTTAGGGTTGGAAAAATTTAGACACTATTAGTGATATTTGTTAGTGATTTAGGATTAGGGATTAATAAAATTTCTTAACCCTTTTAATCAATAATTTTCGCCACTTTTATCATTTAAAAGGGGAAATTATAAATCTTTGTTTAATATAGCTAATATAGTGTTTTAGGGGTTATTAGTCTTATTTGACAAGTTTTTAAATTAATCTTGATGATTAAAAACTCCTTATATGCTAATCTTAGCTTTTAAATATCTTTTGGATACTAATTTAGTTGATTTATTCTTAATTATGCCCTTAATTAATTATTAATTAATTTCAAAAATTTCAAAAATAACTCAATTATTGCAAATTTAATTGCCTAATAATTGTTGCTAATTTCCTCTAATTGATTTTGTCATCCTTTGATGATTGTATTGCTAATATGATATAATTAAGTTTATACTTAATCATGATAATATTAGGATATTTTATGATTCCTAATGAGATTTAGAAAATCAAATATATGATCCCCTTAATTCTAGGAAGAAATTGCCTAGAAAAATAAATTAACTTAATAGAAAATTTGAGACCACATATTCACCTTTGTATTTTTAGTATTTATTTACTAATATTCAATATTTATTTTAGGGTATATTATGATCCCTAAATGAAATCTCAAGATTCATACTTGATCCTTTTAAATCTCAAGGAGAAATTGCTCATAAATTTATAGTAATCAAATTACAAAATTAGAGACAATATACTCTCCTTGAAGTATTTTATCTAAATATATTATTTATGTTATTTAGGGTTTTTAGGGTATTACAACTCATTAAGTTAATTATCATGCTAATCAGAGCTTAAATGTCCTTCCATTTACATGTGTCATTATTTAATTGGTTTGTTTCTTAATCAAGGTCATTAGTGATTTATTAGCCAAGCTTAATTCTTCATCTTTGCCCCTTAAGTAACAGCCCTCTTTTGATGCTTTTAATTTGCCTATAGTTAAATTTAAGAATTATGCCACTAATCTCAATTAGTGCATGCATATTTGCAAATTTGGTAAATTGACACTTAATTTAATTAAATGTTTTTATAACCTTTCTATGGCTCTTTTAAACCTAAAATAACCTTTATTTTATGTGAGTTTATGTCACATATATTAACCAATTTAATATGGTAACATATTCCTAAAATACAAGGTTTATAAGAATTATGAAAATTAGGGTATTACACGTGCCCACTCATATATGTGTGTCTATAATGTGTGTGTGTGTTAGCATAAATAAAATACACATACATTTAAGTATAAATTAAGGCAAATAAGTCTGGATATAAGGCTTGAGATAAAAATATATATTTTGTTATTTGTTATATTAATTCTTGTATTGAGAACTTCGCAATCTTATGTGTGGTAATTTCAACGAGGAATAATAAGGATTTTGGTACTTTTATTATTAGTGTTTTTTTAATTTATATTGAGAAATTAATGGCAATAATGTAGAAGAAGTGCAGCTGTATATGTTGAGTTTTTTTGTTTTAAAATGTACTAGCAGGCTGCCTAAGCTTTTTTTTTTTTTTTTTTTTTTTTTTTGATAGAAAAAAGTTTAGGAGGGGTTCGACATCGTCCTCACTCACTGCAGGCGGCAAGACGGCCGGCTCTATGAGCACTTACTTGCGGGGACTTACGAGATCGCCTACCAAAGGAGTCGTGACGGCAGAGGGATCGAACCCACGGCCAAGCGCGCTTAATCCCTGGATCCCTTACCATCTCTAGCAGGCTGCTTGTCATGGGCTTAAGTGCTCATAGGTTTACCCCAGCCTGTTTGTCATGGGCTTTAACAACCTTCTGACAGGTCTAGGCTAGCATTTGTCGATTAACAAATAAATGGGCAAGTTGTGGGCTAACCATCTAGTAACCCATCCAGCTTGCTACATAGCCCTAATTTAAACTATCTATCGAAAGTTTATTTGTTTAATCATATGCTAATAAGACAGGATCCAATATCTATCGAGTTGATAAACATCCTTCTGTCCAACAACCAATAAGCACATGACACCCAAATCTTTGGGGGAAATGGATTAATTATTATCATATATTTAATGAAATTATCAAATAGCCTTTCAGACATATCTTTAAGAAAACAGTGATCATGCACACACGTGAATAATTAAGCTTGGAAAAGACTTCAAAATATTTCTTTAATTAAATAATAATAATAATAATAGAACAAGCACAATTTAAGTGTAATGTACGTAATCAAGATGAGATTCCTTTTTTCAAATAATTTATGACATAATAGTCACAGTATGCGGCTGACTGACTGACTCCATTTTCAAATAATTTGACTTAAATTAGATCTTATTCTTATTCTTACAACTGGAAAACAGAGACAATATTCCTTCAAGAACAGGTGTGTAATACCGGATTTTAGCAAATTTGGAATTTCGAGATAAAGGAAAATTATTGAATATTTTAATGAAGTAAATTCATGAGATAAAACTGTTATAGAAAATTGTTATAATTATAGAGTAAATTGTTGGAAAAGTTACGGAAAATATGATGAACATAATGACTAAAAATGATATAATGGTGATAAAAAAGTCTAAAAGTATTATGATAAATATTTGAAAGATCATGAAAAATTATGAGAAAAATATGGAAGTGTTATCCCTAATTATGAGAATGTAATAAATTATTTCAGGGGAAATAAAATGAAGAAAAGTTTAAAAAGCATTTCAGAACCATAAAGTAATCTGATGGGGAAAACATTTTTAATATTTTACATAGGATATAAAATGACAATATCAGTATAGAAGTTTGTAAGATAACAATATACTGTAAATTAGTAAAGATAAATATATGAAGAAACCTGATCCTAAAAAGATCACTAAACGAAGAAATTAGGTCGATTAAGCCCTAACGGCGGGGGTAAAACGAGAATTTTTGGTAAAAAATATTATATTTTTAAAAAATGGAAAAAATTATAGAAAAATAAATAAATCTGAATTTTTAAAAGAGGGGGTCGAAATTATGGTTATTTTTAATTAAAAAGAATTGTTTAAATAATTAAAATGGTAATTAGAATAAAATAATAATATAATGCGGTGAGTCGGCTTATAGGCGGATCGAGGGAAAAGTTAGAAATAAATTCTACGGGTAAACCGGAGGTAAAATTATTTTCAGACTGATCAAATTAAGAACAAGTGAATTTTACACGAAGAAAGAATTTACCAGACGTCGATTCCGCAACCGAAAACCCTAATTCCTAATAAGACGGAAAGGCTGATCGGATAGAGTAGAGCCGAGATAGGAAAAGTGAGAACCTATAGAAACAATTGCGTGTTTTCAAACACTTGGATTAAGTTAGGCAACCACCGGACGTTTTACGATTCAACGAATTATTGTCCGTGAAGTTGGTTCTATCGGAAGCGATTTCCGTGAACCGGACGCGTTTGTCCGAATATCTTCCGACGCACGGAGAATACCTGGATATGATCAAAAAGAGGATCCAAATAGATAATATGAAAGAGGATGAAAAGACTTTCAAAGTTACACGCTCGCATTTTTGAGTTTCTGCGAAATCGCGCGAAACGGACACCGATCGAGGAAATTCTATCGGACTGGGCATAAAGTAAGCTTGAGTCACCACTCTTGGACCTATGGCTTGCTGCCACATCACTCCTCAATGTCGACTATGAGCTGCCCATGGTCAAGAATTAACCACCATTTTGTCTTGAATTTTACATGGTTGAAAAGAAAGGAAAAATTGTAAAACTTGGAAAGTGAAAATTACCAAAGTAGCCCAATTTTTGCCTATATAAAGGCATGAACTCTTCATTCATTCTTCACACCTCCTCTTCTCTCTACCTTGGCCGAAACTTAGAGTGAGAAGCTCTGCAAAAGTTTTGCCTTAGCTCGAGTAAGTTCTTACGTCCTTAGCTTTTAGTTTCCGTAGTTCTTTCGGTAGTTATAGTAGAACTGTTGTTTTGATCTAGGAAGTTTCAGAATATATTCCTATACTTGTTTTTATGCCTCATTGCATTGAAAGATGCCTGACGAGGTAAAAACATAGTGGGGATAATTTTGAAATGGAATAAGGTCAAAGTAACGAAGTTATGGCGAAATTCCGCCAAATAGGGGTAGTAGGGGCAAAATGGTCTTTTTCACCTAAAATGCCTGTTATGCTGCCAAATATTCATAAGAGTGTTATTATTCTGATTAGAATACTTCCCGACGTCGAACCATTGTCGAAATTCCATCGTTCGCTGTTTGCGTTGTTTCGTTGTTTTCACGTACGGCGTCGAAAGTACCGCTTTTAGCCGGAAGAGCCGGATATCTCGCAACGAAGGTACGGACGCGTCTTTGTAACACTAATCTTGTACTGCATACATACTTATATGCGATAGATACGTTCATATGCGAGGCTCGTCCGAGTCGTCGAGCATACTTACAGCCTTACACGTGTTATAGACATGATAATACCGTATGGTTTTCCTAATGCGAGGACACGTGTTTGATCGTGGCACGGGGTAACGTGCGAGACATGTTGTTGGGCTTTACATATTGCTATGTGCTTATGTTTTGTCATTGTTATGATCATACATCTGCTCGTGCTTATGTATTGATATCTTTGTGTTGTTATGACTATCTGTGTCCATATACTGCTTGTTTGAGTTTGAGGTTAACCGTTACCTGAGATCCATACGGTAAATGGATCTCAGCTGTAGCTTCAGGGTCTGGAGGACCGAGGGTTGATCAAGGCAAACAGCCGGAGTAGGAATCCGCCGGAGAATTATTTACTGCTTTCCATTTGTACCTTTTCGTACTTTTGAACATGGATGACTGTATCTTACATTTACACATCGGTTGATGTTTTGTTAATGATTCAGTTACTCAGATACTCTCACGCTGTATTATTCGACTCTGCTCCACTCTGATTGAAAAAAAAAATCCGCTTTTAAAATGGGATGTTACAAGGTGCATAAGCACAATTTAAATGTGATATGTAATTGAGACAAAGACATTTACATGCAAGCTATGCGGGGGGGGGGGTGGATTCAATTAATTAAACTTCATTGAGTACATGTGCTTAGAGCTGTGAGATGTAATACCCTGAAAATCATATTTATGATAAGTATCATATTTCGATAAATAATACCTATTGGAAATAGGTGAATATGGGGTCTCAAATAATAAGTTTTAATTATCTTATTTTCTAAGGTAATTACTATGGAAATTAGGAGAGATAAAGAGCTAAAATGTATTTTTAGAGCATTAAATGGCCTAAAAATATTATGATAAATCCCAAGAGGTAGTAAAATATTTATAAAAAATTAGAAAGTATGTTGTCTCTAATTTTAGGAATTTTTGGGATAATTTCCCTTGAAAAATAATGAGGCAAAATTAAGTATTATTTTGGGATCATAAGTGACCCCATGATTTCTAATATTTTACATGGGATATAAATTACCAATGTAAGTAAAATAGTTGTGAGATAATGATTTATCCTAATTAAGAAAATTAGCAAAAATTAGTAAGTGGCTAATCTGGTAATTAATGGGATAATTAAGGTATAAAGTAAATGAATTAAAAATAATTTAAATAATTATTTTTAATTGGAGAAATTCGAAATTATTAAATAAATAAATAAAAAAATTAATAAAATATTTTATGCTTAGAAAAATAAATAAAAAATAAAAGAAAAAATAAATAAATGTGAAGGCATTTTGAATAAAATAATAATATAATCGGTATAGAGCCAACGGAGAAGTGGGAACAACTAGAACTTAAATCCTACCTCGATATAGGATTGAAGTCATAAACAACAAAGACTTTTAATGAACCGGTGAAATTCTATCTCGGATTGAGCGGTCTCGGAAGTCATTTCTGAAACCAATAACGTAATTAGGAGTACAGGGTAATTAGGAAATGACAGATAGTGCTAAAAGTGACTTAGAGAAAACAAGCGAGTTTTGGAAAACATGAATAAGGTCACTTAGATCAGATCATATTACGAACCGGTGAATTTACGCCTACAAACTAGTGTTTCCGAATTTGATTAAGAATCAAGGCGTCAGCCTAAAATCTTCAGCGAGATAACGGAATACCCTTAATGGGATCATAAATTTCATTAAAGTATATATTCCTACGAGGAAGAAAAGTACTTGAAACTACACCGACAAAGTATTTCGCGATTCGGCAAAATTACGCGATTCGAGCACCGATCGGGGAACGGAAGCGGTAAGTCGGCATTATGACATCATCAAAGATGATGTCATAAATGGGCAAGTAGGGCAGCCCAACTAGGTGTAAGGCCAAGATTGTTTTGTCCTCAAAAATGCGATCCAACGGTGCAAGATTCATTCTGGAAACAAATCCCTTAATTCCAACCTTGTCCCTCCATTTTCCTATAAATAGGAACCTCTCCTCTTCTCATTTCCCACACCACAACTTCAAAACCTAGAGAGAAGTTAGAGAGAAGGAAGAGCTCTTGGAAGTTCTTGCCAAGCCGGAGTAAGTTCTTCGGTCCCTGGTCTTTAGTTTCGGTAGTTCTTTTGGTAGATATAGTAGGAATGCTAGATTTATCTTTAAATTTTCAAGATAGTTTAGATATCATATTTAGGGGTAAATATGATATATATTTCGAAAATATGATGAGGGAAAAGATCTGTCAAAATTCCGGAGAGATAGAGCGAAAAGCAGTAAGCTCTGGCGAAATTCCGCCGATTAGGGGTTCGGGGGCAAAATGGTAATTTGTACCTAAAATGCCTGTTATAGTGCTAAAAGTTGTTAAATATTATCCTTATAGGATATCTCGTTATAATCGAACCGTCGAGCCATTTGTTTCTTGCCGCCGTCGTACCACTGTTTCACCATTTGTCAAAATTACCGTTTCCGTAAACGTACCGTAGTCGACAACGAAGGTACGTTCGCGTACTGTAACACTAACGCTGATGTTTATAGTATGCATATATGTGCTATGTGTATTGTATGTGAAGTAGTTGATAGCTCTGTCGTACGTTCGCGTACTGTAACACTAACGCTGATATTTATGTTATGCATGTATGTGATATGTGTATGGTATGCTAATGTGAGGTTATGTACGTTCGCGTACTGTAACACTAACTCTGATGCTTATTATATGCGTATATGTGTTGTTAGGTATGTACGTTCGCGTACTGTAACACTAACACTGATGTTTATTGTATGCGTCTATGTGCTATGTGTACGGTTTGTCTATGTGAAGTAGTCAATAGTTCTGTGGTATGCTTATTGTACTGTTATTATGCTTGCTGGGTGTTGGGATATGTTGGCTAAGTGCGAATACCATTGCTAAGTGCGAGCCGTATGCTAAGTGCGACATATCTGCCAGGGGGCTTATATGATGTTGGGGTATGCTTGTTAGTGTCCTCATATACTGTCTATGTGGTGTATATAAACATGAGGTTAACCGTTACCTGAGGTTCAATGCGCATTGAACCTCAGCTCTTAATATAGCGTCAGGTTCTGGAGGAACGAGGACCGAGGAGAGAGGCAAGCAACACGCGTAGGGACTCGGCTGAAGACTTTCCTCTACTGCTATTTACTTTTGAAAACTCTCGGTCATTGTACCACTTTTGTAATCAGCCAGACTTATGACATTTTGAATATATGTATCAGTTACTCTTACGCTCCGATGCTCTACTCTGATGAAAAAAAAAATTATACTGCTTTTGAAAATGTGATGTTACATGAGAGGAAGTGGAATAGAATAGAAGCAACATCCAACAGTAAAACTGACACCACCTCGTAACTTAAAATCTCAAGGCTTAGAAATTATATAGGTCACTCCATATTAATGGATAGGGTTTATACTTATTTTTTATCCTTACAGTATGACCGAATTTTTGTTTTTGCTCTTATAGTTTCAAATCATTTTGGTCCTATAGTTTCATAAATATTTGATATGATTTTAATGATTGGTCCTTATATTCTTAAGAAATGTTGGTTTCAATCCGTATACTTAAACTCAAACCAAGTGCATATAAAACTATATATAGAAACCAATGCCGACGATTTGAAACAAATGGATCAAAATCAAAATTCGATTAAAATGTAAAGACAAACAATATTAATATTAACCCTTATATGTGTTATTAAACTTATTTTTATTGGATACTTCTCACATCAAGTGCACTCACGTTTAAACATGTTAATAAGAAAATATCTAATTAGAATCTAAGTTAGTGCCTGCTAGTGTCCAGAGAGTGTCTTGAATGACACTCTTGAATGATTAATTAGGTTGGAATGAAGATTGTTGGTAAGGTTCATGGTATATATGGATGGTGAAATGGACCAAACATTCTTGACCAATTGGACTTTTATCTTGACTTCCCAATTTGACTTGAAAAAGTCACAATGTTTGTTAAATAGAATTGATGCTTTGAGAGATAGACTCTTTCTTTCCAATCGGATCTTCTACCAAAGAAAGAGAGTGAAAGAGTGAATCTTGATTACCATGTAACCAAGCCATGAGAATTCAAAACAATAAATTCTCAATGAATCACAAGATGACTGACTATCTAAGTATAAACTATAAAAACTAAGAAAAGGAATCTAAGGAAATGCAAATGCAAAAAACAAAGAAAAATCAAGATATTTGGTTGTTTTTCTCAAAATTTTTGATGCAAGACATTTTTTTTTAAAAAATGATTTTTTTTTTTGAAAATTAAGAAAAATAAAAGAAAACTTAATGGGCTCACAAAAGCAAACCACGATCAATCTAAACCAATTGACACTTAGTAAACCAAAGGAGTCAAATTCGACTCCCCGGCAACAGCGCCATTGATTTGACCCAACCTTATTCACCTTGAGGTTAAATAACTATTTTACCACAAATTAAGATGCAATAATATAGTGCAAACAACTCGGGATCGTTCTCTTATCAAAGACCCCTTTTATTTTGAATTCCCTAGATTGAACTAAGTGTTAAATACATGGTTAGAAAGGGGGTTTTGAAATTGGTTTTCTCTAAATTAAAATTCATGAAAACAAAGCTATTTCTACTCTTTTTGGCATTTTTAGAAAATAAAGAAGAAATGTTTAAATTGAGAGTGAAAATACAAATGATAGATGCTCTTGGTGATGAAGAAATGATTGTCCTTACTCAAAAAATATGGGAGTTAAAATTCATTAAGTCTTAATTAAAAAACCTCAACCAATATTCCCAATTAATAGTAGTTCGTACAAACATAGCTAATCACTACCTCTTGAGATATTGTTTAAAACCACTTAATTTGCAATTTAAATTAGAATAATTCAATATGATTATTCTCAAAATTAAGTACTAAAAAGTCCCGAAAGGCACAAATCAACCACATTAATTAGGCAATACCAATAGCACGCTAATTAATATAATCTCAATGGAACCACAAAAAAATTCAAATAATATATTTTTCACACTACAATAGGGAAATATGATGAGAGAATGAAGCTAAGGAAGGGTCTGGAAGGAGAAAGTGATTGATTCTAATGAAGAGAAAGGAGGAAAAAAAAATCGCCAGAATCTGTAGAAGATCACAAGAAAATGCAGAACCTTGCCGAAAAACTCATACACTCACCAGAAACGGCAGTGAGAGAGACGAAGGTGAAGCTTTTCTGGCAAAAAGAACCAGGCTGTGATTTTTGGCAATGAAGGTGACTACAAACCGTGGTCTCTTCCTTCTCTACTGTTCTCTCTCTCTCTCTCTCTCTCTCTCTCTCTCTCTCTCTCTCTCTCTCATCTGTCTCCCTCCATCTCCACGCTGGTTCTCTACGACTCTATGGTCTTTGTTGGTCTGAGAAGGTAAGTGCGAAAGGCTTGATGAAGAAGGAGGAGAAATTGTGCACTCTGGTAGTGGTGAGGACCAAAGAAGTAGATGGTGGTGGTGACTCTCTCCTCTCCATCTTTCACTCCCCAAATCGCGTATGGTTCGAACTTTGAGCAGCGCTACTCTGTCCCTCTGTGTATCGAATAAAGAAGAACGTCCTTGGTCAAACCTATTTTGACTAGGGACCTATCTGATATCGTCAAAAGTTCTGGATGAGGGACTTAAATGTAACTATTTGAAACTTTTATAGGCCCTAAATATAAGTTTTGAAACATATGGGTATTTTCTTTAATATTTTCTAGTTCCTTTTCCTCATTTGTTTGCAATTTCTAGAAATTCTAGGGAACTTTTCAGTAATTTTCCGTAGTTATCAAAATATTAATTCCGACCTCCAAAATCTCAAATTTTCTTCTTAAACACCTACAATACAAGATTAACCACATGGTAGGCATCAAAAGTCTAAAAAATCATTTGCACAAATAATTAACAAATTATGACCATTTTACTCTTAATTATACTTAATTCAATATAAATGTCCCTAACTCAAATTAGTACTTAATTATGTAATAATGTCCTAGAATATGCATTGACAATCCCAAATTAATCATGAAAAATCATACAAAATTATGGTTCAATCAATAAGATAGTCTCTAATAGGAAGATACATGTAATTATAAAAAATATGGGGTCAAATGGCAACTAAAATTAATAGAAATGTGATTGCAAACTTGTTGTAAATATTTTAGTATCTTTTTTATCTTATGTAAGTTCGTTGCTGAAGATTCGACATAAAAAGTAGCCCTAGTTACAAGTGTACCATACAACTTCCAAACAAGTAATAACTGTATAGTCAATTACAAGACTCATGGTTCATAGATAATGTATAGTAAAACACTTTCCAAATATCAAAGTAACATATCATTATTGCTTTACAGCTGAAAAAGTAGTCAATCTTAGGGCCGTTTGGATTAAACATAAAGTTGGAAAAAATGGAAATGAATGGAAAATATTTTTTTACGGAGGTGTTTGATTGGCACTAGAAAATAAAATGGGGTTGATAGAAATTTTTTTATTTGGTTGGAAGAAAATGAACCAAAAGACATTTCCCCTATTCAAAAAATATTATTTGAAGGGCCCGATTTTCACTTTGGCCCCTCTAACCATATGCACTCTTTGGGCAACCCATGGTCATAAACCACTTCAAATAATTCCCACATAACCACAGCTTAACTACTATAGGTTGCATATAGTAAAAACGTAGAAGAAGTAACACCCCAAATTTCATACTACTTATTGTGCCTAGTGACACATAGTATGAGGAATATCAATAGAGTTGATGGTGTTACAGGTCAAAGTAAAGTGGAACGGAAAGCATGCATTATCGTTTGGACATGAGTAACTGATAACATATGCCCCAACATATGGTGATGCCCGACATATGCTGGTTACATTGAAACTTTACCAAAGGAATATTCATGATACAATTTACAGAGTTAAAACACTAGTTTATCTATACCTATGGCTTGTAACCCAATACAGTTGATCAAACCTATTGGCCAAGCCGGTGTTAGTCTGGTGGGAGTCTCCCCGTCTTTCACGATGACTAATTATTGAAACCACACTAACCAACCTTTCTTAGTTTAAGCAACAAATGGTTTGAAACAACTTTATCAGATTCATTCAAGAAACTAAATCCTATTAACCTTTTTCAGACTCTCATCTCGACCTTGTGCCTCTTCACAGCTCCGTCCATATTTCCTTCCCCGGTTCAAATTCCTTTCCGAACCTTTCATCATTTCTGAGATTCAATCGAATTGAATCTTAGGTAACAGTTAACCTCTATAGCAGGTATAATCAATATATGACAGATATTCATAATATTTTAGTATCCACAATACATAGCACACAACAAATGTAATGTTAACAGTGTTTGCACTCACCAGTGCCATGAATCCACGTGTCCTCAGCACTAGGAAAACATACTTACAGCATTATCATGACTATAACCCACATAAAGCTAAATGTAAACAAACATGTGACCTAAGACTGAGTCTCAGATACGGTGCATGACCCAAAACCTAGTCTTGTCCATGACTCTATGAATCATTCAATCATATATAAGCATACAGAATATATAAGATTAGAGTTACAGTACGCGTCCGTACCTTTCACTGCACATTTAGCAAAACGCTCATTTGTCGAATCGACTCCAGACTTCCTAGATATCATATAATGTTACCGTCAGATTATTTCCTTTTCCATAACTTATATGATATCATTATTAACATCATATTACTCTAGAATAAAACCTAAAGGGTTACTTTTACCTCTTTTTACCTTTCTACCCTTAGAGGATTATTTATTCCATTTTTATCCTTACTTTATCTCAAAAACGTAATTGTGGATTTTCTGATAGGATTTTGCAGCAACTTCGAAAAATCATAACTAAAAATAGAAAACTCCAATTTGAGTGTTTCAAAAATCTTCATGACCCTTAACATGTCTATTTTTAAGGAAAAATAATTCCAGAATCCGAGGAAGAACATCATGGATCATCCCTAGTTTTAACATTTCCCAACACTATTCAGATTTTAACTCCAGAAACAAGTCCTAATTTAAAAAATATATAACTCCTTGTCCAGAGCTCAAAACATTAAAAATTTTATATGAAAAAAAACCTCTACGTGTCTACTTCATATCTGGAGAATTTTGTGATTCTTAAAGCTCATTTGATACATAAAATAATTACAACAATATTCGCTACCACCCAAAATTTAAAGCGACAGTTTTCCAAACTTTAATCATAATGATTTATTGATTCTAAAAATTATTCCCCAACATGTTTTTCACTCCATTTTGCGTATTAAAAGAAATGGAGACTTCAAAACATGAAAGGAAATTTACTCTACAATTTTCTAGATTAAACTACAATTTTACTAAGAACTAAAAGTTTGAACTCAAGAATATTACCTTTGATTCTTGAACTCCTTCTTCCTCTTGCTCCAAGAACTTCACCCCTCCCACTCTCTAATTCTATTATCAGATGTTTTAAACTGATTTTGGTGTGAAGAAAATGAAGAAAGAAGCCCTCTATTTATAGGAAAAATTCCAAGCTCATGTGGTTCCTACCACATATAATCCATTTTCTCTTCTTTCCTTTCAACCATTGGATCTAAACTTAATCAAGAAGTTTTAATCTCCTCCATCCATGCTTGGTCCAAATTGAGGGACTTTTTTAGGCCCCTTGGTGTAATACCCGGATAATTATTTATCTTAAATATTATATTTTGATAAATAATACCTATTTAAAATAGGTGAATATGTGGTCTCAAATTATTGTATATGTTTATTTTATTTCTAGGCAATTTTCCCTAGAATTAGAAGAACCAAAGGCTAAATTTTCTAAAATCCTATTAGGGATAATAAAATATCCTAAGATTATCATAATTAAGTATAATCTTAATTATGTCATAAAAGGCAATTAAATGTCATTAAAATGCCTAAATCAAATAGAGAAAATTATCAACAATTATTGGGCAATTTAATTTGCAATAATTGAAATATATATATTAATTTTCGAAATTAAATAATAATTAATTTAAAAAGGCATAATTAAGAATATATCAACTTAATTAACATCCAAATGATATCTAAGGGCCAAGATTAACGCATAAGGGGTTTTTAATCATCAAGATTAATATAATAACCTATCAAATTTTGACAATTAGGCCTAATAACCCCTAAAACACTATATTAGAAATATTAACCAAGATTAATTAATCATCCCTTGAATCATTTAAAGGTGGCAAAATTTACTACTTAAAGAGGCAAAGTAATTGCACTAATTCTTAATCCTAAATTATTAACAAATATTATCAATAGTGTTTAGATTTTTCCAACACAAATCAAAGGTTTGGATTAAAACTAATAAAGCTACATCCTAAGGCCTTAATTAAGTATCATAAAGTGAAATCCTTGTGAAGTAAAGATTAACCAATGAGGGAATTCATTCTAGATAATTATGGAGTAAGTAAAACACAAAATTTGAAGATTGAAGGGGGAGTATACATGGCTCACCCTTAGCTTGTTGGCTAAGGGTTGTGTCATTAAATGATAAAGCAAAATGGAATCTTTCATAAAGCTAAGTACATATGACTTTCAAGGCTTTATGATAATGACCCTCTAGAAGATCATTAATGGAAGTGGAAGAGGATAAAATTTGAAGAAAAGATGAAGGGGGGGCAGCTATTTAGAGTGTGAGTGTGTGTGTGTGTGTGTGTGTGTGTGTTGTGAGCCTAGTGTAGGGGAGAGAAAAGTGGGTAATTTATTGAATGGAAAGTCAAAAACCATTAGGATAAATTCAATACTCAAGTAAATGAGAATCTATAGAAAATAAATTGTATCTTGAGAAGTTTTGATCATAGATCAAATATAAGGATTTATTATGAAGAAGCATATTTTATGCTTGGATTATGTTATCTCCAAAATCATTTTCTCAACTTTTGTGATTAATCTGAAAGTGATTAAAGTGTTAATTGGGACTTCTAATGAAGCCATAATTTTGAGATTAGACAAGTGGAAAAGAAACTTGAATAAACTACCAAAGTAAGTAGGATTTTTCTACACAAATGAAGAGCCAAGATTTAATCTAAAATTAAGGGCTTTAATTAGTAAAATACAAGTGAATTAAAAAGAAACAATAATGGAGCTCAAATGTTATCCAATAGGCTAAAATTAAAACATAAAACAAATTAAAAGATGAAGAGGAGGGGGGGCGTTTTTTTGTAGAAACTTAGGAAGGAAGTAGAAGATTGAAAACTTATAGAGGAAGTTGGAAAAAATTACCAAAGATGCGATAGCCTTTTACTATAAATAGAGGCCTTGGGTCTTCATAAATTTCACACCATCACAAGCAAGAAACATCTGAATATAGAGTGAAAGTGAGAGTGAGGAGTCTTGGAGAAAGGAGGAGCAAAGTTCTAGGTAAGTTCTTGAGCTCTAGCTTTTAAGTTTATAGCTTAAATGTTGTTTTGATATTTAATCTTCCAATATATTCTTGTTATCATGTTTTTATGGTTAAAAATGATTTTAGTTCGAAAAATTGATGAAGAAGATGTTATAGCAAAAATTTTGGAAGATTATTATCAAAGTAGCGAAGCTCTGGCGAAAATTTATCGGTTAGCGATTTCTGAAAGTAGTTGTAAAAACGCTGGTATCTTATGTTGAAGTTGATGTTCTAAAATTTTGAGAAAATTCATGGTTAAAGTAGACATATAGGGCTTTTCAAATATACCTGGAATGTATTATTTCAAGTTCTGTGTTAGAAGAGAAAAATGTCCAAAGTTGGGCTACATTTTCTGAAAATTTTCTGGGCAGAGGATGAACACGTGAAAACTGGGAATTATTCTTAAACTCTGGGCAAGAACCAGTATTTTTCCTTGAAAGTAGACATCCTAAGGATTCCAAGGCGGATCCTCGTTCCGAGTTTTGTGAAATTAATTATGATTTTTCAAAGTTAGGCGAAAAATCAGCCCATATGCTGTCAAATAGCGTTTTTTTTTACGAAATTTATAGGAAATAAAATGGAAAATAATTAACCCAGGGGTAAAATGGTCATACATAGCCAAAATATCTCTTGGAACAATATTTATGAATTAATAAAAGCGATATTACCATTATAGGATTACTGTGCACGATACCGTCAAAGACAAGCGTACCGATAATATCGACCCAGGTACGGACGCGTATTGTAACCTTAACTCTTATGCTTATTGTATGCCTATGTATGATAGTTGTGTTCATATACTAAGATTCTATCTTAAATTGTTCTTTATACATTCAAATATATACGGGTTATGGATATGGTAATACCGTTAAGTTTTCCTAGTGCTGAGGACACGACCGTACATCGTGGCACTGGTGAATAGTGCAGACTGGGGATAACATGCATACTGCAGGGGCTGTGTTTTGTTATTGCATTACATATTGTTATTGTTTGAAAATGTGATTTTGTATTGCTATAATGATATAGATATCTGTCATACATATACTGTTTACATAAGCATGAGGTTAACCGTTACCTGAGATCCAATGGGCATTGGATCTCAGCTCTTACCATAGCTTCAGGATCCGGAGTGAACAGGATCGAAGACAAGGGTAAGCAGCAGGCATAAGAACCGGTTGGAGAAATTTCTTTTGATATGTACTTAACGTTATTAATTGTTTGAAATTTTTGTATCGCTGTAAAAGCAAAAATATACGTTACAGTGAATGTTTATCTGTTACTCATCAATTTAAATATTTCCAAAAGCTCAACTCTGATCAAAACGCTGTGAAAACGTTTACGAAAATGGGGTGTTACACTTGGATTGCTTTCCATGTGTCCTAATCTTATGGCTTCTATTCTCCCATTGGTTCCCTTAATTCCAAGAGGATTTAGCTTAATTACAAGATTAATTTAGGACCATTAGATTGTAATACATGTGTCAAAATCCCATGGTTGGCTGATCCCATGTGCTAGTTGCTATATTTGACTTTTGGGGCAGGTTTAGGAAGCTTAATTAACCTCCTAATCAAGTGTTTAATTGCCCTTTAATTACAAATGTCATTATAGGGTTGGTTTGTTAGCTAATCAAGGTAATTAGTGCTTATTTAGACAAGCTATGTGCACTTTAATCTTTGCTTATTCCCATTGTCTTTGATTGCCCTTAATCAAGTTGAAATCATAAGCCACTAATCTCAATTAGCACAAGCTAATTTGCTAAATATTAATTGCTAATTTATGTTAATTTGGCTAAGGGTCTTCATAACCTTTTTCTTATCTCATTTGATTATAAATTAGCTACTATTTTATGTGCTATTTATTTCACATTTTATAGCCCCTAAATAATGTCTCATAATTAACCATTTGTTAATTAATTCCAAAGTGAAATTTGGAGAAGAATATAATCAATAGATTATAATTATTTGAGACACATATTCACCTTTGTATTTTGCTAATTATTTGTCAAAATACAATGTTTACATGAATTATGAAAATTAGGGTTTTACAGAAGAAAGAACTCTATTTATTACTCTTCGATTTTATAGGAATCAGCATTATCATCATTCACTCCATATATATTTTGCCTTTATGGTTCAGTAAGGTCTAATCCCCGAGTTTTGTAACCCCCTAATGTTGTTGGCCTTCCTAAGGTCGTTGGATATAATTTGTTTTGATGATGTCGTATATAGATGCCATAATTAAGAGCAAAAAGCTTGTATAATATATTTATCTCCTACATTGACTAACTACTATATTTAATGTAGATTAGTCCAAATTGAATTATAGAGATTAATCAAGAAGGAGATAAGAGATTACAGAAAGAAGAAATTGCAGAGAATGTCAAGGAAGCAAGAAGCTATCAAAGTATTTTGGGAATAATCAAGAAGAAGAGGAGATATTGAAGAAGGTAGAACTTACTGAGAATGATGAGTCCAAGTCGAATGATAGAGAATGATCAAGAGAAGAGAAGAAAAAAAGAGTTGGATTATGAAGAATGATCAAGATAGGAGTTTAAAGAAGGAAGAACTTGCTGAATGGAATGCGAATATCATTATTCAAGTTCTTAGATTGATATTAGAAGTCTGCAAGATCATATGGAAGTTGGAATGACTCAATTAGGAATTAAAGTCAGCAAAAATCAGCTTCAAGATGAGAAAACTTGAGTTCATATCTAAAAACCCGAGTTTCCTACTTCGCTACAATGATTTGCTCCTCTGGTACGAGAAAACTCAAGTTTAGGACTCAAAACTCGAGTTTGTCACTAACTAACTCGAGTTAGTAGTGTTTTCAGCACCTGTGGCATCTCTGGACTAGTTAAACTCGAGTTTGTCGTGCTCTTCGTACTGTTCTCTACTGTTTCACGTTTCATCTGAGCATGGTCTGGTAATTTAATGATATCTCCCAAACCAGAGATCCGATTGAGGTGAAACCAGTGGCATGTAAAACTAGACTCCCAATGTGTAATTTGAATATAGAATTCAAGCCCAAAGAAGTTTAGATCAAGGAGCTATGAATTTTGGAAGTTGTCAGTGAAATTCATGCCACACAGTAGACAAAGCTTCAATGTTTTGTGTGTATCTCACAAACTACAAATCCAATTGAGCTGAAATTGGTGGCATATGAAAGTAGACTCAAATTTGTTTCCATCACAATTTGAACCAACCAAAATGGATTTCAGACCAGGGAGATATGACCTTTGAAATTTGATAGTCAATTCAGGATATTCCAAAAACGCTGGTCAAGAACAGCCTTCATTCATCGGATCATAACAGTCAAAATACAATGAGTTTGGAGCTGATTCTTTTTGCATTGGAAAGAAGACTTAAAGAGCTTTGTAGGGATAGGAGGTTTGTCAAATATGGAGCTACATCAAAGGTGCTACACTCACTGGAAATTGACCCTCGTATTGATAATATTCTTGCATTCTAAAAGGCAAAGAACTTTCAAAGAGTTTACAAATTAGGTAAACTCGAGTTTGTATTTTCAAACTCGAGCTTCGTTAAACAGAGAGCCTTCAATATTTTTTTGAACTTAACAAAACTCGAGTTTGATATGTCAAACTCCAGTTTGTGTTTGGCCGAGAGTTTTCAAAGTTTTTCATCTTTTAAGCAAACTCGAGTTTGAGTTAGCAAACTCCAGTTTGTGGCAGACAAAGAGCTCCTCACTTTTTTGAACTTAAGAAAACTCCAGTTTGCATTTGAAAAATCCACTTTGAGATTTTATGAACTTAAACTCTTTTTCAGTATGAATAGTGTCAAACTCGAGTTTGTCACTTATTAACTCGAGTTTGCTCATGTTTCAAAATATTCTTCAAATCTCAATCACGATGATCTTTCTTAGATGAACCAAAACTAGAGTTTTAGTTTGAAACTCAAGTTTGGCTCCGAGAAAAAAGTTGCAAACTCCAGTTTGGTTAAACAAAATCGAGTTTGTGTCGCTCTGTTTTGAAATCAGCTTACTCAAATTTGTGAAATCTTCATGTATGATCTAGGTACTTCTTATCATCACTCATTACTATTCCTGGCTATGTTTGATCAAAGATTGTTAAACTGAAGATCAAGGGTAAAGTGAATGCTAATGTTATAGCATTTATTGCTGGTTCAGAAAACGAAGCTCTAACGGCTAGTTCCAATTGATCTCTAACGACTACTATTCACAACAGTCATATTCTCAACGTTCAGATGATCTTCATCTATAAGTAGAGACACATTCAAGACCGAAAAAATGAGACAAGAGATTGCACTATCAAAATGCCAACATTCTGAATCAAAAGATTATCTCATTCACACTCTGTTCTCAATGCCTACATAGCTTATCATAGAGAGTGAAATAATTTGTATTGTATTTCATTGTTTATTCATTCACTTATGAGAGAGAAGATTCATTGTAATAATTTTATTTGTGAGTTACTCAAGATTGAGTGATCTTGAGTGAGAAACAAATTGTAACCTTAAGGCATGTAATCATTCTCAAGTTGTGAGGCTATCTCCTGTGACAGCATCTCATAGGTTTCCTACAAGCACAAAAATACATCACAAATAAGGCATGTAAAATGAAATAAATATGTTGGTGTCTAAAACTAATAATAAATGTAATAAATGTCTCACCACTAATTGCTGAGACTTGGCGTTAATCCAGTGCTTCCCACGATCTACAGACTCCTGGGAATGGGTCCGTTCAAAGGTAGTCCAATCAACCAATTCTGCAGGTACCTTCCTAGAAGTTGCTTGCAAATACAAATGATGATAGTTAATTTATTGTTTCAAAGTACAAAATATTGAATACCAAAATATGTGAAGTATTGAAAAATTAGTACATAGATGCTCAAAAAATCCTAACAAAATATATGTAAATCAATTAGAAATCGTAAACTAAACCTGCTCTACCCCTTTCTGTGGGAAGTGGGAGTGGCATGCATAGATGTTTCGCTCATAATAGAGTCGGTAGTAGACGGTGAAGATAACAAATTAAGTGGAGGTAGCTCTGGGGAAGAGCTAAGCCCTCTGCCTATAGAGGGGGCAGATGATGTCGCCCTACCCCCTCTGATAGGACGGGGCCAAGCTCTACCATCACTATGACCACTACCTAAATGCCCTGTTGAAGGCTCTATCTCTGAACACTTATAATCCTTATGTCAAAATATATATAAATATAAGAAATATACTTAATATGTCAATAGCGAAATAACAGAGTATCTAGTATAACAAATCATCATAAACAAAGAACAAACACAAATCAACCGGACGATTCTTGTTCTTCGACCTCTTCTTACACACCTTCCTCTAGAGTGCCATAGTCATCGAATTCAGATTAACTATCAAAGTAAATCTCTTGTGCCTCATTGTTTGATTCCTCATTGTCATTATAGACATGAATCAACTCTAACTCCGCAGCAGAATCAAAGAGATTGCTTGGTACATCATCATTGGCAATATTTACAGGCAATACATGTTCCACATAAGCTTGGAACGGTTTAGTCATATCATCATTTGTTTCTGACTCTTTCAACTTAGGTATAATATTTAGTGCTTTGGTTTTGATAACTCCCCTCCACCCTTGGCGGGATGTGGGGTATGATGTATACTAAACTTGTTCTATCTGTTGAGCAAGTATGAATGAGTCATAACCAACTATATATCTCCTTGAGCAGTGGATCCCAACATTTCCATATTTGTCCAATTTTGTCCCACGCGGAGTGTTATCAAACCACTCACATTTTAACAGAGTCACCGACTTCTACCACTGGTAATCCAGCTGAATTATGTCAACTAACTTCCCATAGTAGTCGCCCTCGACCTTGTCTACTTGGCCACCTCGACAACATACACCGTAATTGCAACTTGACATATTTTCGTTCGCTTCAAAAGTTGCAAACCGATACCCATTGATTACATATTTTCTAAACTGGGTAACAACTCTTGCAACTCCGTAAGATAAACTCCACATAACATCATAGGGAGTTGATTGGTTTTCCACGAAGTAGGATTGGAACCATAAAGGAAACTCAACGTTCATGAATTGATCATCTTCGGAATTCGACATCAAAGGATTTGTTGATCGGATCCAATTAGAGAAGTAATTGTAACAAAAAAATGAAATTAATACTTTAATACTTATCATAACAGTAAAAATAGAGAACATCTTACTAACAGTATGGCGCAACCTCTTCACAGTTGTTTAGAATGTACCACTTCGCTACTTGTTTATCTCTTCCTTCTAGAGTTGAACTACATTGTTTTCCTACAACTCGGCCTGGAAAATTAAATATTGATACCTAACTACTCGTATCACCGCCATCATTGTTGCGAGGTACCCCTCTCCATCTTGATATAATGTCAGGGGGATAATAGTATGATGAAAATTTAGTGGCCTCTTCAACTAGATACGCTTTAGCGATAGATCCTTCAACGTACCTTTGATTTTTTTATCTTGTATTTAAGTGTGCGTAAAAGTTTATAATGGACAATCAGAGGGTTTTCATAAACTATAGCACTATGTATGTCAATTAATAACTCCGCAAAAGAAAAATATATATATATATATATATATATATATAACCTCTGAAACGGATACATCCACCTATATTGTTGTGGACCTCCTGCCTTTGCTTCGTAGGCCAAGTGAACATGCAAATGTTCCATTAAGTGAAATAAGCTAGGAGGAAACACCATCTCTAACTTTCATAGCAGTATTGGCACGCTCGCCTCCAGCTGCCATAACTTTTCAACATTAAGCTCAGAAGCACAAATTTCTCTAAAGAACATGGAAAATTCTATCAACACATCTTGACAATGGCAACAAACTCTGGAAAAAGACATGACAATCATGACTCTTCATCCCGAATAACTTCGCCTCGTTCATATCGACACATCTTGAGAAGTTTCATGCATAACCATCCAAGAGTTTCAGATCTTTAACCCATCGCAACAATTCTAAATTATGCTCTTTGTTCAATGTATACGGCGCTCTAGGTTTGGAAGTCCAGCCCATGGCATACTCCACCAAATGCAAATCAGGCCTTCTGCAAATCGCTTCTATGTCCTGTCTTACATTGACCGTATCCTTTTTCTTACCCTTGGTGTCCATCACGGTGTATTCATAATTGATCTTTCCAAGATGGTAGTTCCCAAAAGATGCTCTGTTTGTTCTAATGATGATCAACGCCATATCCCTCAGGTTCACTGGAAGCAGCCCCTTTTCAATACTTTGAATGTGCTTCACCCTGTCCCATATTTCTTGGCCACTTAAACGACAAGGTTTTTTTGCCCGTTCAACCATATTCCGCCTGAAGTCTTTTTTTTTTTCCTAAGCGGATGATCGATGGGCAGGAATCGCCGGTGCCTGTTAAACCAACAGACCTTGCGACTGTATTGCAAGCTAAAACCCACGTTATGTTCAAGACATACCGAACATGCAAGCTTCCTCAATGTTTGCCAGCCACTCAACATCCCATATGCAGGGAAATCATTTATCGTCCACATTAAGGCAGCTCGCATGGTGAAATTTTGGCTCAATGATACATTGTACATATGAACCCCTTCACTCCAAAACATCTTCAACTCATCTATCAAAGGTCTGAGGTATACACCTATCTTATTTTTTGGGTTGGATAGCCCAGGAATTAATGCGTTAAGGAACAAAAACTCTCTTCTCATGCACATGGAAGGTGAGAGATTGTACATAGTCACAATCACAGGCCAACAGGAATAATTCCTACCCATCTTGTTGAAAGGAGCGAACCCGTCCGAACATAAACCAAGATAGACATTATAGGGATCTGCTACAAATAAAGGATTCGCCTTGTCAAATATAAGCCAAGCTTCGGCATTAGATGGATGCATGACAAATTTTTCATCCCTGCGATGCTCCCGATGCCATCTCATGTGAGCAGCTGTTTGTTCTGATGAATACAATCTCTAGAGTCTGGGCACGAGAGGACAGTACCACATCTTGCTTAATGCTTGAACGGTCGTTTTCCTTCTGTTCCTCAAAACTTTGTACTTATCATGTTAACAAAATTTACAATTGGTCCTCTCAGCATCATCCTTGTAATAAAGCATACATCCTTTGGGGCAACAATGAATTTTTTCACATCTAATCCCAAGATCTTTCACCTTTTTCTTTGTTGGTAAAAATCCTTCAGCAGATTATTGTCATTAGGAACAACCTTACCCATGATCTACATCATTTCGTTGTAATTCTTCTCACTCATATAGTGATCACTCTTCAAGCTTAGTGTTGCTAGGGTAGCCGATAGCGATGAATGTTCACTATTTTCAATGTGTTTGCAACCTTCCCAGAATGGATGTTGCGCATCTTGAAGCATTTTATAGAACCTATCGGCTTCTGGATTAAGATCCTCTCCCATGTATGATGGTTGAGTATGTGTACCAATCTCTTCTCCCATGTATAATGGTTCAGCATGAGTAACGGGATCAAAATATTGGCCAATCGACGGTCCCGTGGCATCCGTAATCAACTGTTCATATTGATTAAGGTTGTCTTGATGACTACTGTCCCTGTAATAACCACTCGGTGTCTGTCAGACTTCCCCATGACATTCCCAACATTCATAATCTTTCATGAATCCCTTTCTACACAAATGGATTCTGACTATGCCCGGATCTTAAAATTTTAAATACCTACATTTCATATACAGACAACTGATCACGATACTTGAATTAGTTGCTTGCGCCAAAGCAAATTGGATGAACTCTTCTAAACCCTCCAAGAATACTCGAGTTAGTTGTTTTCTTTGAGTTAGACGATTGTACATCGAACTCTTATCATGATCACCTTCCATACTTCCCCAACCCAAAGCTACACAAATATATGTAGTGGGGACATACCCTAGTCCATAAAACATGTCACAAATATAAGTAGCCAATACAACTGGCCACTTATGCCAACCAATTGCCACTTAATTAAGAAAGTGAGAAACAAACACATGCATTGAACTAAGAACAGATGCTAGCAAGCAACCAAAGAATGAGGATAGTAGACCAGAAGATGGGGGCATGCATGTTGTAACATCCCATTTGAAAACGGCGGAATATATATTTTTTAAAACGTTTCCAAATATTTCAAGCAGTGTAGTCAGAGTAGAGCATCAGAGCGAGTAAGTAATTTACATTACATTCAAAAATATGGACCATAGTGTGATTGTATTGGATTACAGTCATCCAGAATTCTTAAAGATTAAAGAAACTAAGGATAACGATAGATATTGTAGACACGTCCTGGACTACTTCGGTTGCTTGCCTCGATCGCCTAAGATTGGTCCTCCAGACCCTGATGCTACAACTAAGATCCATTCCACATATGGATCTCGAAGTAACGGTTAACCTTATGCTCAAATAAAACAAAGTATACGTACAACGAGATATTCATTTCAATACGGCATATCATCACAAAAGCAACAACGGATGCATGATCAATAACATGGACGAACATAAGCACAAAGCGTATGTAAAGTCTTTCTCTCGACTAGTTACGCACATATCCAAGTGCCACGCCACAACGTGTCCTCGGCGCTAGGAATAACTCAAACGACATTACCAATACTATAATCCGTGGGTAAAGTTTGTAAGTATCTCGACGATTCTCAACGAGAACCTCGTCTATGAACGTATCTATAACGCAAAAGTATATGAGCAGCATAGAGTTAGGGTTACGAGTACGCGTCCGTACCTTAGTTGCGAGATATCCGGCTCTTAGGCTAAAAACGGTACTTTTTTTGACGGGCGTACGTAAAAGCGTAAAATGCGGCAAACAGCGGAACGATGGAATTTCGACAGCGGTTCGACGTCAGAAGTATTCTAAACAGAATAATAACACACTTATGAATATTTGGCAGCATAACAGGCATTTTAGGTGAAAAAAGACCATTTTGCCCCTACTACCCCTATTTGGCGGAATTTCGCGAACTTCGTTACTTTGACCGTATTCCATTTCAAAATTATCCCCACTATGTTTTTACCTCGTCGGGCATCTTTCAATGCAATGAGGCATAAAAACAAGTATAGGAATATATTCAGAAACTTCCTAGATCAAAATAACGGTTCTACTATAACTACCGAAAGAACTACGGAAACTAAAAACTAAGGACGGAAGAACTTACTCGGAGCTAAGGCAAAACTTTTGCAGAGCTTCTCACTCTAAGTTTCGGCCAAGGTAGAGAGAAGAGGAGGTGTGAAGAATGAGAGGAGAGGAGGGTGCTATTTATAGAAGAAGGGAGGGACAAGGTGGGAATTAACACAAAAGTCTTGGATCGGATTACGGCCGTTGGATCGCATTTTGAGGACAAAGCAATCTTGGCCATTCATGGTCAAAACCGACCTCTTGGTCCCCCAAAAGTCAAAGATTGAGTTTTCATCTTGCTTTATGGCCTCCGGTCCGATAAAGCTACCCGATCGGTGTTCGTTTCGCGCGATTTCGCAGAAACTCAAAAATGCGAGCGTGTAACTTTGAAAGTCTTTTCATCCTCTTTCATATTATCTATTTGGATCCTCTTTTTGATCATATCCAGGTATTCTCCGGTGCGTCGGAAGATATTCGGACAAACGCGTCCGGTTATGGAAATCGCTTCCGATAGAACCAAACACGGACAATAATTCGCCGAATCGTAAAACGTCCAGTTGTTGCCGAACTTAATCTCGTGTTTAAAAAGACGCAATTGTTTCTATAGGTTCTCACTTTGCCTATCGACTCTACTCTATCGATCAACTTTTCGTCTTATTTGAAATTAGGGTTTTCGGTTGCGGAAACAACGCACAGTAAATTCTTTCTTCGTGTAAAAATTTACTTGTTCTTAATTTGATCGATCGAAAAGACTTTTACCCTGGTTTACTGTAGAATTTATTTCTAACTTTTCCCTCGATGCCTATAAGGCGACTCACCGCATTATATTATTATTTTATTCTAATTACCATTTTAATTATTTAAACAATTCATTTTAATTAAAAATACTAAGAATTTGCCCCCTCTTTTAAAAATTCAGATTTATTTATTTTTCTATAATTTTTTCCATTTTTTAAAAATATAATATTTTTTTACCAAAAATTCTCGTTTTACCACCGCCCGTTAGGGCTTAATCGACCTAATTTCTTCGTTTAGTGATCTTTTTAGGATCAGGTTTCTTCATATATTTATCTTTACTAATTTACAGTATATTGTTATCTTACAAACTTCTATCTTTGATATTGTCATTTTATATCCTATGTAAATTATTAAAAATGTTTACCCCATCAAGTTACTTTATGGTTCGAAATGCTTTTTAAACTTTTCTTCATGTTATTTCCTCTGAAATAATTTATTAAATTCTCATAATTAGGGATAACACTTCCATATTTTTCTCATATTTTTTCATGATCTTTCGTATTTATCATAATATTTGTGGATTTGTTTTTATCACCATTATATCATTTTTAGTCATTCATTTCGTTCATTGATTTTCCGTAACTTTTTTAACAATTTACTCTATAATTATAACAATTTTCTATAACAGTTCTATCTCATGAATTTGCTTCATTAAAATATTCATTAATTTCCTTTCTCTTAGAAATTCCAGATTTGCTAAAATCCAGGTATTACACATGTCAAGGGGCCAAAGAAAGAATGCGATGATTCACAAGTTAAGAATAGCATAACATATTTTTTATATTTCATTCAATACAGGAGGAAATATATAAGTTTTAATCAGTGCAATAAAGAAATCCTATTACTTTAACCAACAATTACAGTTTGATATAAAAAAATCAATGCTAGAAAATTCTTAGGTTGATTTATCAATGGAAAAAACCTGCTCATATAATTAATAAAATAAAACCCATATTGAGATTTTATATAGGACGGTCGAACTAAGTTAATAACTGCTGTAAAATTATTCTAAACCTATTATAAAACTTTAAAACCACCCTTTAAAGCTAATACTATATATTGTCATATACTCATTCTCCCCAACGAATCCAACTAGTACAATATTATCTGAGAATAACAAAAATGTTTACATGAGATAGAAAACTTAAGTTTAATACAAAACGCATATACATATATTGAACACTACAACGGGGGGTCATGGATAAAATGCAAGACTATAATACATACACAAAACACACATTCATAAAAAGCAAGTCTAACACATAAATAAAAACAAAAATTAAAACGGAGGATGAAATTGCATATTAAGAGCCACCAGGAACCTATTCACTCATTAAACAACCAATACCATACCCTTCAATAATTAATAAGCAAACTCTACATTACATAAACTCCCAATATAACTAACCTTTCCAACAAAATGCCTGCATAAAAGTTATAAAAAACATTCAATATGCAGAAATTATATACCCAAAAACCACCTACACCAAAGAATGCCAATAGAAATCCAACTAAAAAAACTGTCGGACAAGGGAGGAAGGGAGCTTGCCAGACGACGACCAAAAGAGAAAGGGAGGCGGCACCGGATGGGGAGGAGGCAAAAGAAGGCGGCAAGTGATACCGAATGATGGCAAGTGAACCAGATGAACAAGTAATAAAGAGTAAGTAGAGTATTGTCCCACAGAGACTGAGATACCGAATGATGATGCCGAATTACAGAATTAGTTGTGTTTAACAGGAAGTAAGATCTAATTGGTTTGGGATTTTGATAGTTATACTAATAAACATGAAAATAACCAAATGATCGTAGTCGTAAGAAGATATCAGTAAAAGATAGGTTGAGCTCAGAATCCTTCCTAAGCTTGTTAATCCCCCAGTTACCTATACGCATTGCTATAGCATATATGCTGCACAGCTCTCGCAATGCTACAGCAGAAACACCCCTTACAATGTTATTCAGTTAACCCACCACTCTAATCTACCGAAGCTCTTGCGTCCGATACGTACAATCCTAACTTTACTTCTCCCATATGTCTATAGCAATTTTCTAGTTAGATTATCATTACAAATCAAGGTGTATGGTTATGAGCGATAGACCCATTCCTGAAGCCTACAATAATAGGTCAAGCCTTGCACCAGCCTGCCTAGCAATCACTATTTCTCATATGTCTAACCATGACTCCTTCTCAGTAAGCCGATGCCATTGATCTAGCCCTTAGCTCTCGCTAATCAATAAGAAATTAAATCACTAATAAGCAAACTGAATGTATTAAATTAAGAACTAGCAACTGGGTTCATTCCAAACTTAGGAAATCATCCTCGCTCAGCCATAGGAAGTTTAGCTCATGACTAACAAGGGAATCACTAAACAGAGCACAATAGAATAGCCCATGACAAAAAGATTAACTGGAATGAAAATAAAGAAAAACATAGAAAGCTTGATTGAGGTTTCGACGGTGTGGAAGAAGCCTTGTCACGTCACAACTCCACGTCTTCTTGTCTCCGTCTCACTGCAAGGAAGGATGCTAGGTTCTCTTGGAGTCCTCGTGCTTTGTAACTTCTCTCACTCTTCTTTCAAGTCTGGCCGTATAGGATTGGTCTTTTACTCTCAACGACTTTGACTCCCTTTAGGGTTGGCGATTGTTTCCTTATATAGTCTGGTCTACTTGCGGTGTACATCCAGTGAACTGGGCCTTTCCTAATCTGTTGAGGTCCAATTGTATATTTCTTTCCAATCTCGATAGATTGATTCTGCTGATCCTGCGAGATTCTTCAAATCTTACTCTCAATCCTCCGCATCTTCTATTCCAATACGTCAGCAATCTAACCGTTGTTCTCGACCTGCACTATATTTCCTGAAACAACCTGGACAAAAGATCAGAACATATGTCGCATAACATTGCGTCACTTACTCTGCTATAGCTTCAGGGATGCATTGTATTGAACTTTGATAAAGCTATCCTGATGCTATAGCATAGTATCGGCTATTTAATGCGACTTTCTCATAAATCCTCAGAATTCGTTCTCTTCTTAGCACATGTTTTAGGATGTATGTGGAATTTATCCTTAAGTTCCCTATATAATGAATCAATACCTTTTTGCTCAGATTAAATGCAGTTAAGCTCATATTCACCATACAATACAATCATATAATACAGGGAAAACATGACATAAATAGTGCTCATCAATAATATACTGATAATAAATCTTCTAAGTTACAATTCTTAGTTATACAACAGGAGTTACCCCGCAAGGTTTATAATAGATTAATATAAAATCATGTTATTCCATATTGTTTACAAACTCTGATCTATCAACCATATCACTGCATCCATCAACTACCTATGTTCTCTGTCTTGCCTTTGGAACCATGTCCATTGCACTGTTCATAATACATATAATGACAAAAGCTGGGATCCCGAAGAATCCTAGAGTAACAGTTAATCTCATGTACAATATATAAATAGCATATGATAGTCAACCACAATCATGAAAGTAACAATAAATCATTCAGCAATCAATTCACATAAATCACACACATCAACATAATGCAACCACAAGTTACATGCATTGTTGATTGCAAACGCATGACACAATAAGTCCCAGATCCACTGTGCTGTGAAAACAATTGGGCAATAAACCCAAAAACGGTTGAATGCATGCCAGGCTTAGTGACCCAAGGACCTCCAATCCACTAGGCCCTACAACCTAAATGCGTGTTCGCAACACGGATCACAATCATGTATATGCAAACATACAAAGTATGAGAGATTAGAGTTACTACCTAAATGTTTATCAAATTTTGATTTAGCTCCTGTCTCTTTCAAGTAGTAATTCCTTCACTCTTGGCTTATGTTTCCTTACAAATCCTTCTTCTTTAGCCTCCTAGGGTTTCAGCTCTCTCCTTCTTCCTCTTCTCTTGCCTTTGTTTCAATTCTCTTATCTCTTTAGCATGCCAACCGACTTGTGGATAAATGAATAAGTGTTTTAATGAATATTAAGGGTCCTAAGTTGGTTGGAGAAGGGAAGACTTCATTTGGACATTAATTTTGCACTTATTCACAAGCATACCATTTAGTCAAGATCTAGCTAGATTCTTAGCTCCTTTGACTATTTGACAATTCTCACGTCTCGCCTAAGATACATATGGCGACAAGAACAAAGAAGATAGATGGTTTTTAATTTGACCAAAATCATGAGTGTATATGTGTCTTCTTGGTTACACTTTTTGACTTATTGCATTGTGTTCACACTTCTTCTCTTCCCTTCTTGCTTTTGGCCGAACGTTTAGGGGCCCTTGAGTGGCTTTTTGGTCACTCATGTTGACTTATAATTCATGCACATGTGTTATGAATTATTAAATAAATATGGGACATGTGGCACAAATTTGATGCATTGTTGGAAAGCCTTACTCAATACACCTCTTGACTTTTCCAAAATATCATAATTTATTATAACATAATGGATTCTCCCTCCTTATTCCTATTTGGCTGAAATATAGTACCCTAGGAGAAGATTTTAATTTCTTTCCTTATCTTGAAGATACTTGTCCACATGGTTTCCTTGCAAGATCTCAATTTAGTTCCCTAGCTTGATATGTGGCATTGACTTGGGTAAAGGAAGAATAATAACTTTGATTCTTATCAAGGACATATGGCATATTTAACCATTTGATCTTCTCCTTCCTTCCCAAGTTTTCAAAATTTACATGCACATGGGGCTTCTTGAATTATCTCAACATGTGCTCAAATTTATAGCTTTATCTAGATGCATACTTGGCACAAATTCATGGCTTCTTGGATTTCTTGGACTACTCAATTATTTAACAAGATGGAAGTTAGCGAAGGTGGATGCCTTCTCCTGTTCTCTATCAGAAAGTAGGGGGGTTAGGGTTTTCATTCATGACGACGAAATCGATTTGCTTCGACAAACAAAGAAGGGAACCTAGCTCGTTTTGTATTTTATTCACCGATGGAATTACCCACGGAATTCTGTTGGTAATATTATATAATTTTTTTTAAAAATACGGTGAAAATTTACAGAACGGAAATTTTAAACGGATTTAATTCCGTCGGAAATTTCCAATGGAATTTCGTCGGATAGTTTCAATGGAAATTTTCTTTTGGTGAATTACGTCGAGAATTTTATAATTATCGACGGAATTACTAACATCATAAGTTTGTGGGTAATTTGCGATGACCATGTTTATAACGTCGTTAGAAATATTACCGATGAAATATAGCTCCAGTGTTTTGATGATAACAAGGCTTCAGGTTTTGAATCAGATTTAACTTGCTTTGCATCTCTATGAGTAAATGATTCTCGAGTATATGGTAAGGATTCTCGAGAATAGGTAAGTAGCTCTCAAGCACTATGAAGTGGTACTCGAGAATTCACGATCTAATCTTTTTGTCTTAGTGTGTTTTAGGTAACAATTCCCGAGAATGGGTAATGCATTCTCGAGTATGCCTTGATAGATTCACTATCGCAAGCATTCTCTGATATGATTCTCGAGAATGAGTTTTTAATTCTCGAGTATATATCTTGCTCTCTGATTATATTCCTTTTCTTGATCAGAACAACTCTCGAGAATGTGTAAGTGATTCCCGAGTATGATACTCAAGAATAGGTAAGGTAATTCTCGAGAATGCTTAGTTTGAAATGTTAAATACTCTTTGATCATATTATTCTCAAGTATTGCTCTTTAGATTCTCGAGTATGGTTCTTGAGAATGGATAATGAATTCTCGAGTATGCTTTAAACTCTCATGTTAAAGAACACTATCTGATCATATCATTCTCAAGTATTTATAAACTGACTCTCGATTATTAGCAAGAGATGACTTTTGCAAAGCCTTTCTTTAAGGGATACTCGAGAATGATATGAGTAATTCTTGAGAATATGTTCTTAGTATTTTTATCACTTTCCAGTAACACTAATCGTCTCTTAAAAATTGACTGGGTCATTATTCACTCTTTCTTAATCATATTCAATCTTATCTGAATCATATTTAATCATCTTTTTAAATGAGTTTCAATTGATTAACCGTGTTTAATCTGAGTTTGAGCGAAAAGCAATCCGATGTGTCAGTAGCATTAAATGCGTCTCAGAAACATAGCAACAATTAGAACTAAAGCTGGTTACATATGAAAATATTCCTTCGAGGCATACTTATTCCGGCTATCTTTTTTGAGTCGCTCTGCACAAGTACAGACGACGGTGAATGCATTTAATGAAGCAACGGTCGAATATGCTCAATGGAAATCAACTGTGCCTAACGCAATTACGAAGAGTCTCAACGGCTACATTCAAAGCTTCACAACGGCATTAATGGCTGACGCTATAAAAGCTCACCGCATTAAATGCGTCTCAGAAACATAGCAACAATCAGAACTAAAGCTGGTTACATATGAAAATATTCCTTCGAGGCATACTTATTCCGGCTATCTTTTTGAGTCACTCTCTGCACAAGTACAGACGACAGTGAATGCATTTAATGAAGCAACGGTCGAATATGCTCAACGGAAATCAACTGTGCCTAACGAAATTACGAAGAGTCTCAACGGCTACATTCAAAGCTTCACAACGGCATTAATGGCTAACGCTATAAAAGCTCACCGCATTCAATTCTGCCACCTACTGAAACTCTACGCATTCAATTCTGTATTATTACTATCAACTGTTTCATTAGCTTCATTTAATATCTTCAGATATTTTCTGTACTTCAGTGATTAACATTTATTTACTCATGAGGAGTTTAAATACTATTTGATTATCTGTTCAGTTGTCAAATCTTAAGGTTGTGGAACCTTAAATGTGGGTGTACAATTGCAGCTTGCGAGGGGGAGTGAGTCCTAGAGAGAGGATCATCCGAGTACAGTGTGTAATTGTAATTGCCTTTGAAAGATAGTGGAAATCCTAAGTGTTCTGGGGACTGGACGTAGGTCGAAGAGTTAGACCGAACCAGGATAATCTCTTGTGTATCTCTGTTCTTCTCTTTGTCTATGTTTTAAGTGTTCTTGAGCAATTAGCGAAAGCATTTTATAATCACCTATTCACCCCCTCTAGGTGATATTTCACCTTCAAAACGAAATTCCGTCGATAATTACCGATAGACTGTTTTCCGTCGGTAATTCCATCCCTAATATAGAGTGTTTTTTTTTGAAGTGATACCCTATGTAAACAAAGTCTACATAATAAATGAATGATAAAATTGTATATTCATATAAAAATTAACAAAGTGACTTATCAATTGAAACAAAAAAATTCCTTACAATAGAACTAGAGGAATATATTAATTGAAATTAATAAAAAGAAACTATTTTTCCGGACTTATATATAAGGAAAAACCATTCCTAAGGTACATGTGTAGTTTCCTTCAATTTTTAAGGACAAACAATTCTTGAAGTATCTATAATTTTCTTCAATTTTTAATTTGGTACTAGTATGTTTTTCGCTCATTGTTAAATCATTTAAATTTACTCTTTTATAAGAATTAATGTTTATACGGGGAGTTAAAAATGTTAACGAGCTAAGTTATCGAGGCTAACAATGGTAAAAGTATAAAGTGTTAGTTCTCTATGTGTTTTGATGATGACTGACAATTGTGAGCTTAAAAGTCTGTTAGTGATTCAAGTCAAAATGACTTGTTTAAAGATAATTTCCTTCTACTGATATGACTCCAGTCATAGTATTCGTGACTCTAGTCATTAAAGTGGTCTTTGATCTTAGTGGCTCAAGTTAGTGAAACATGACTCCAGTCACAGTTTTAGAAAATCAATTTGTAAAAAGCTTATGATTCAATGATTCAAGTTAGTCACTTAATAACTCGAGTCATGCGTTGTACTTCTGTTTTCCAAATGTCTATCTCAATAGCAACTTCTTTACATCTGATATGACTCAAGTCAACATAGTATGACTCCAGTCATCTTATTTAGAATTCCTCTCTGTTTGATATTATTGGAATTATGACTCGAGTCAACATGGTATGACTCCAGTCATCTTATTTGGAATTCTTCTCTGTTTGAAATATTTGAACTATGACTCCAGTCAGATATACGTGACTTGAGTTAACATAACTCCAGTAAACATTGTTTGACTCCAGTCAATTTTATCAGATTTAAATAACTTTGTTCTCATAATCTGCATTTCATTGATTATGCTTTGGGTACTCCATATTATTGATCTTTACTATTCCTAACAAAGTTTAATCAGTTTGCTGATAAGTTTCAGACATGATTAACAAGTTTTAATCATCTAATTATCATAAAGCAAATCTGTGTCAAACACATTAAATGCTTAGTAGAGATGAAGCATGAAAATAGAAATTGAGCTTCTGAGCAACCATAAAGCATTTCGGCCATTTCCAGTCAACATTCTAATTGAGTCTCAACGGGCAAATGGAATGAAGAATGTCAACGGAGAATAACGGCTAAAATTGGAAGAATACGAAGAGACGGAGTAACGTTCAAACTCAACGGATATATTCATTACTCTCAACGGCTCATTAATCTCTCTTCAACGGTCATTCAATGTCATCAACTATAAAAGCCAGAAGCATTCAATTCATCAACCACCGAAACTCTACGCATTCAATTAGCAACATAAGCATTTACTATTTCTACTCTTACAGTTAATATCTTTGAATATTTAAACCTTTAGTGATTATACATCTACTCTTTTAGAGAGTTAATTATTGTTTATCAATATTTGTAAGAGTCTCAAAGTATTGGGACTTTGGGATTGAGATATTTGATTACAACTTGTAATTAAGGGGGAGTAAGTTCTAGTGAGAGAATTACTCCGAGAGTTACAGAGTGTGTAATCATTTGAGTTAGTGAAATCTCGGAGAGTCTGGGGACTGGACGTAGGTCAAGGATTTGGACCAAACCAGTATAAATCTCTTGTGTTCAATCTTTCTCTTCCCTACTCTGTCATCTCTGTTTTTGTTAGCAACTAACAGAGTATTTAGAAAGAAAATTTCAATCACCCAATTCACCCCCTCTTGGTGATATTCCATCTTTCATAAAGCTAAAAGATTTAACAAGGAGAAAGAATACACAAGTACCAAATTTAAAATTGAAGGGGACTGTAGGTACCTTAAGAAGAGACTCACCCACCATAGCTAGGTGCGCGACCCGGGTTAGATTCGGATTAGTTAGGGCGAAGCTCTAGATACCGAATGAGCAACCAAAAAAATGGTTTTTCCAATTTTTAATTTGGTAAATGCGTATTTTTTCTCCTTATTAAATATTTTAATTTCACTTTTTAAGCACCGTTAGTCCCTAACTTTGCTTTCTGTTTCATTGTTAGCCCTTGTATAAAAAAACTAATTGTGCTAACAGAGTAAAATTAAATGATTTAGTAAAGAAAGAAAAAAATATATATACCAAATTAAAAATTGAAGGAATTATAAGTATCTCAAGAATAGTTTTTCTATTCATTAAAAACTTCCAACATATTTCATGAGAATACAAATAAATAAATTTTAGTAACCCTATCTTAAAATTTAATAACTTTTCAACTTTACCCCTCTTTAATATATTTTATATGCCAAGAGTATAAGGTCTAAGTGAAAATAAATAAATAATAAAATTGAATATTAGGTCACGTGAAAAAGTAAAGGGATAAATACCAATTTTGCCACGAAGTTTGGTTTTGGAGCACTCAAGACTTTAAGTTTTTTTTTTGGGTATCATTTTTGCCCGGAAGTTTACAAAAGTAGCAATCTTGCCCATTGGTTGATCTTGACCATTGGATTGATCATTTTTGGTATCATTTTTGTCCCGAAAGTTTACAAAAATTTGCTCATAAAAAAAACTTCCAGGGCAAATTTGCTCTTAGAAAAAACTTCTAGGGCATATTTGCTCTGTTTATAAACTTTCGGGGCAAAAATGATACCAAAAAAATTTCCGGGTGCTGAATGCCTCCTAACCAATACTTCCGTAGCAAAAATGGTATTTAACCCAAAAATAAACAATGTAACTTGTAAATAGATTTTTTTTTTAAAAAAAAAAATCTCTCGCCTTAAAACTTCGACTCGATCGAGGGGGTGGGATCAAGAGTACAAATGTTGCTAAATATTCATATGTTCATGTGGGAGATGCCAACATTTGGACAACATGAATTTTCTATCATCTTTTTCTTTTCGGAAAATGACCATTATGTCATTAATCTCATCAATTAAAAATATAAAGTTATTGAAATTTCATTGAATTACTACTTGGACACAACCTCAATACTAAGTAGGTTACCTTATTTCAGGCCCAAAAACAGGTATGTTACCTTATTTTTCACAAATATATACTCTCTCTGGACCTAAATATAAGATGAAGTTGACGTTTTTTGGAGAAATTAAAGAAGTTAAATAAGTTATTTAATCGTATTATATGTTGTGTATTGTAACACCTCGATTTTCAAAGCATAAAACGTGTCGGTGACACATGGTTTTATAAAAAACGTCAGAGTTTGAGGTGCTACAACTTAGCGTTTTGCGGAAACGGAGAGCATGTACTAAAATTTTGAACAACGAGTAACTGATATAAAATACTCAGACATATGCTGATGCCTAACATATACTGATATATTACAAATTTCTCGAAGAAATATTCATGTGATACAATAATACAAAACTTTATCATTACAACTCTTCCTTGTAACTATACCCTCTTCAACCAAGCCTTAGGTAGACTTGGGGCATAGAATCTAACTCAGTTAAATCATCCCATTTGGCCGGGCTGGGTAGGTCTAGTGGGAGTCTCACCGAGTGTTTACGGCGACTGATTGACTAATCCACATAGACGACCCTTTCTATTTTAAGCACCAAATGATATGAAGTAACTTTATTAGATTCATGTCATACAGTACGTTCTGTTAGCTTCCTTTGATTTGACCGGTGCCCTCCTCTTGGCTCCGTCCATCGGCGTCTTTTTACGGTTTCGTCTACCGGTGCTTTCTCTGATTCATGATTCTTCCCTGTCTATTAATTAAGACTGATGTCCAATGTCCACGGACCTCATGAACTGAGTTAACCTACGCTTTATGTAAACAATATATGTATCACAGGTATTCATGTCATTTCAGAAAATACTCACTACAAAAGCCCATAACAGATGTAGGAAAAACATAATTATATATGTAGGGCCATAACAATACACAGCTCCTACAGTATGTTTGTTATCCCAGTCTGCACTATCAAATCCAGTGCCACGATTTTTGGTCGTGTCCTCAGCGCTAGGAAAACTCTCAACGTGTTATCAAAACCATAACCCGTATACTCATGATTGTATCAAAAACAATTTAAGACAGAGTCTTAGTATAAGAACACAAAAATCATATATAAGCATATCACAAGCATCAGAGTCAGTGTTACAGTACGTCGCGAACGTACCTTCGTTGACGATTTTCGGTATGTTTTGACGGTAGGCGATCACAGATATCCTATAAGGGTAATATCGCCTCTATTAATTCATAAATATTATTTCAAGAGATAATTTTTCTATATATGACCATTTTACCCTTGGATTAATTATTTCCCCATTATTTCATATAATTTTCGTAAAAACGCTATTTACTCAATAAATGGGCTGATTTTTCGTCTAACTTTGAAAAATCATAATTAATTCCACAGAACTCGAAACGAGGATCCGTAAAATTCCTCGGAATCCTTAGGATGTCTACTTTCAATAAAAAATAGTGGTTACTGCCCAGATTATATAAAAAATTCCCAGTTTTCGCAACTTCATGCTCTGCCCAGAAGTTTCCAGAAAATATAGCCTAACTTTGAATATTTTTATCTCTTTGTACAAAACTCAAAACGACATGCCATAGGTATATTTGGAAAGCTCTATATGTCTACTCTCACCATGAATTGTCTCAGAATTTTGGCATAGCATCTTCAACATAAGATACCAGCGTTTTTGAACTTGCTTCCGGGAGTCGCTAACCGACAAAATTTCGCAAAGTTTCAAGTTCTTTGATCATAATCTTCCAAATTTTTTGCTATAACTTCTTCTTCATCATTTTTTCAAAATAAAGCTAATTATAACTATAAAAACATGAAAATAACAATATAATTGGAAGATTATTAATCAAAACAACATTTAACTAAAAACTCAAAAGCTGTGGAACAAGAACTTACCAGAACTTTCGCTTCCTTCTTTCCCAGAGCTTCTCACTCTCACTTTCTCTCTATATTTCTGCTTCTCTAAGCTTGTTCTTGCTTTGTGAATTGGTGAAAAATTATGAAGACACTTGCCTTCTATTTATAGCAAAAGTTGGGTTAACTTTCTAACAACTTTGGTTAACTTTCTAACATCTTTAATTCATTTCTAACCCTTGGATTAAACTTTAGCAAAGAAGTCTTAATCCTACCCATACACTATGAAAACCGACCTCCCCCTCTCTCTTACACTCTTAATCTTTTTTCCATTCCCAAACGCTTAATTAGTTAGGTGTAAGTTGGTGTTTTTTTCTTCAAAATCCATTTCCACTTTTGAAATCACAATTTTATGACTTGATTTATGGTCTTTTTAAATTTTAAAATCACTCAAGTATGAATCTCAAAAGTTTATGAAAATCACTTTGGAAACACTATGTTCAAGCTTAAATTGTGCTTGTTCATAATATCTACTTATATTTGTTATAGGATCAAAGGATTTTCAAGATATGATTTATTTTCTATCGGTTCTCATTTACTTGTGTCTTGAATTTATCCTAATGGTTTTTATCTTACCATATATTTAATTAATCACTTAAACCCTTTATTACATATGCTTGCATCATCATTAACCCCAAAGTCTTCTTGCATTTATGTTGGATTAAGACATTGCTTAAGAAAATATCTAGATTTTCTTTTGCCTCATCTTTTCCTTCTCTCAAACTCTCTAAACCGTGCCCACACCCCCTTAATTACACATTAATTTGCATTTCAATTTGAATTTCATTTCCTTTATGTCTTAATCTTAATGCCTTGAAAGTCTTTGGCATTAACTCTTTGATTGTGATGTTTTATTTGCTAATTACACTAATCAATTTTTACTCTTTTTTCCTCCTATGCTTGCACCGAAATTTCCCTCCTCTTTTACTCTTGGATTTGTGTTTTATTTATCTCACAAAACCCTTGGTAAAATTCTCCTATCGGTTGATTTTAATCTCACAAGCATTAGGCTTTATGAAATAAATTCTAAAACCTTTAGATTTAGCTTTATTAAATTTAATACAAGCATTTGATGTTGGTTTAGAAAAATCTAAACACTATTTAGTGATATTTGTTAGTGATTTAGGATTAGAGATTAACACAATTTCTTAACTCTTTTAATCAATAATTTTCGCCACTTTAATTATTTAAAGGGAAATTAATTAATCTTTGATTAATATTGCTACTATAGTGTTTTAGGGGTTATTAGTCTTATTTGACAAGTTTTTAAATTAATCTTGATGATTAAAAACTCCTTGTATACTAATTTTGGCCTTTACATTTTTGGACACTAATTAAGTTGATATATTCTTAATTATGACCTTTTTAAATTAATTTTAAATTAATTTCGAAAATTACAAAAATATCTCAATTATTGCAAATTTAATTGCCCCATAATTGTTGCTAATTTTCTCTAGTTGATTTAAGCATCCTTTGATGATTTTTATTGCTAAAATGATTTAATTAAGATTATACTTAATTATGACAATCTTTAGGATATTTTATGATCTCTAATAAGATTTAGAAAATTAAATCTTCAACTATCTTAATTCTAGAAAGAAATTACCTAGAAATATAATAAGAATAATAAGAAAAATTGAGACCACATATTCACCTATTTTAAATAGGTAATATTTATTCAAAAATATTATTTAAGGGATATTATTTATTTAAATACAATATTTAAAATAAATAATTATCCTAGGTATTATATGTATCATTAGATTATATATCCGTTTATATAAGTTAGAAAAAATAATTTTAAGAAAAAAGATAAATATAAATACTTTAAAGAACTTAATTAGTTTTTTTAATCTATTAAAAAAATTAATTTTATTTTATATTTAAGACAAGAGATATGTGAGGATATGACATTTTTCAATAGTGTGTCCTAATTGAAGTGAGTGACAAGGCACGTGAAATCACATTTCTTTTGTCTTTCTCTCACCGACAGCCGTTATTCATCATATGTGCGTGTCTTTACACATAGTATGTCTATATTCAATGGTACACTTTATAACCGATGTTGAAAGCTCTCATTGATAGACAACTAAAAAAGTCTTTCCTACAGTCATGAGGGAAAACTTTTTTTAACAAATGATAAATATTATCATCACAGGCAGTCAGACACACATATAGTGAGGTTAATATAATTAGTTTTAAAAAATAACTATATTATTATAATTATATATAAATTAATACATAAAATTGAGTAAATTATATACTACAATTATAAATATAATAGCAAGTTTTCAAAAATTATCCTTAATTCGTTGTTGTTTAAGTTGAAAATTGTTACTCCTCTCATATGGATACATTTCTCTCACTTCTTCCACTCCTCGCATCTCTCCTATCCCAATATATGTAGAAAAGTGACATTTCAATTTCAAATCTAAACCTAAATACAATGTTTTTTGTTTGATTATGATATGTAGAAAAGTGGAATCATACATCTTGAATAATGGCCTAAGCATTTTAGGAAAAATGGCATTAGAAATGATTGATTTTGTTTATGGCTTATTAATAGTAATAGGAAGTCATCATTGTAATGATAAACACTAAGAGCTGATAATCACCCTGTACACCATTTAGATCTTATTTGTATGGTTTAAATCGATTTTTTTTTCATTTTACTTTTTTCAAAAAAATTAGTTTAATGTGTATATAATTGTAAAATAAAATTAACCTTTAAATTTTTTTTTTTTTCAAAAAACATGAGTTGAAAATCTTAAAATCCATGTCGTTGAAATTCTTGTTGTGAAGAATTTGATCACGTGGTGAAATTAATAGTATCAATTAGTATCAATTCTTTTATATATATATATATATATATATATATATATATATATATATATATCTTCTAATAATAACGCCTTTATACTCACAAATAAAGAATAATTGTTTGAATTAACCAATCACGGCGACGAACGTACGACAACTCCAAATTAACAATTGAAGGTTCAAGGAAACTACAGACACAATAATTAAATAAAATCATCATTTTCAACAACAAAAAGTCATTACACATATAACTACACATAAGCCATGCTTCACTTATCCTGTGCTTCTTCTGTGTATATACCATCACCCAAAAAAAACTTGTCTTCTCTAAAAATGCTTCCTAATCATTATCCTTTTCAATCAGTTCAACAATACTTCATTGAAGATGGTCCTTCCTTTATGGATCTCATGAATGATGGATTCTTCTTCTCCCGCAACCCTACTTTGCCGGAGCAGGGTGTTAGTAGCTCCACTGGCGCAGTGTTTTCCGGTGAGAAAAATGATAACAACGCTGTGAGACCAGCTGGTAATGACACAGGATCTGTGGTGCGTGAAGGGAACGCGCCGCAGAGATGGAGGAATTACCGAGGCGTGAGGCAGCGACCGTGGGGCAAGTTCACGGCAGAGATTCGGGACCCGAAGAGGAATGGCGCGAGGACGTGGCTGGGAACTTATGAGAGAGAAGAAGATGCAGCTTTGGCTTATGATAGAGCTGCTTTCCAGATGCATGGTAGAAAAGCCAAGCTCAATTTTCCACACCTCATCGGATCTGAACAACCACTGCCGGTGCTGCCAAGAGTGGTGGCTGGACAGAAGCAACGGGGCTTGCCGGAACCTTCGTCAAACATTACATCTGAGGATGATGGATCTCAAGGGTCAAGTAGGAAGAAGAGCCTCACTGGACTATTGAACAAGTTAGCAACAAATAGAAGCCACGTTAGATTGGGTTGATACTATAATTAACCAAAAATATCATTCATTTATATTTGTTTGCCAACAATATCATTCATTTAAATTTAGTTTTGAAGGAATCGTGAAAAGATGAATACATCTATAATCTATATATTACACGCTCTCTCCTTCTGGTCCTTAATATAAAATATAGTTGACCTTTTTTAGAGAGATTAAGGAAGTTAAATAAATGACTTAATCGTAATATATGTTATGCATCATTAGATTATATATTAGTTTTTACTTTTAAAGTCACACAAATTTGTTTAAAAAATGATAAATATAAATATTCTAAATCAATTTATTTAGCTTCCTTGATCTTTATAAAAATAAAGTCAACTATGTCTTATATTTAGGATTAGAGGGGGGTATTCCTTTTTATATATTTATTTGAAACGTCGTATCAATATTGTATGTTAAATTTGATGACTATTTGGTTTAATTAATTTTCTTCATTTACAAGTTAAATTTTTTTAACCTTATTTAAAGAGAATTGAGTAAACTTTTCATTCCATCCAAAACCATTGTTTGTTTTATACTCCTTTTATCGTTAACGGAAGACATATTTATCTAAATTGAGGAGATTAATGAAGCTAAATAAATAACTTAACTATAACATATATGACATAATATTTCTAGAATACTTTAGTAACATTCGATTATATAGTATTTTATAAGTTAAACAAATTAATTTGAAAAAAAAAATGTAAAAGATAAAATGGGGAAACATCTTATTACATTTAGGACACAAATTTACCCGAAACTAGGTCCCACATTTAGGTCTGGAGGAGTATTATTTTGATGGAATAAGATATGGTTACTACCAATGTTACTACCAGCTTGTTTCACTGTTAAATCAGAATTTCAATCGGAGAGAGAAATGATTAAGGTATATGAGATTTTGATCTAACGGTGAAACAAGCTGGTAGTAACACTAATTGGTAGTAACAATATCATATCCATATTAACACTAATTGGTAGTAACAATATCCTATCCATATTTAAATAGTAGGTAATTAAGTTTAAGAATATTCGTCTTCATTTTAATCAAAGTAAAAAAAAATTATTCATTATTTAATTATCGTTGGCGCCTTATAGGTTTCAAGTTTGGCATCACATATATACACCAATTAATTAATGCCAAACAATCAACATATATGTCTGGCTGTTTATATTTTTTCTAGGGAAAATTCCATTTAAATACCAGATGAATTTGCAAAACCCCAGTGGTCATATCCGAATTTGTGTAAAAAGACCGTGTGGTACTCAAGGACCTATGTGGGATATACAAATTTGCGTGAAATTATCTTTCCCCTTACTTTTAAATAAATTAAAAAACCCCACCCACCACCACCCCACCACCACCATAAAGTGTGTATAATATACATATATATACCACCACCACCATATATATATATAGCAAAACCGGCGTAGAAAGAAGATTTTTAGGTTGGAGGGCGTGGTGGTGGTGGTGGCCGCCCTTATGTGGTGGTGGTGGGGGGTGGGGGTGGGGGTGGTTTTGGGATGGTAAAATTTTTTAATTTATTTAAAAGTAAGGGTAGAAAGGTAATTTTTAAGAATTTGCATATCCCTCATAGGTCCTTAATTATCGTTGGCGCTTTTACAAATTCAAGGATCACATATATACACCAATTAATTTTGCCAAACAATCAAATATATTTAAATGGAATTTTCCCTATTTTCTATCTGTTGCTCTTTAGAAAAGTTAATTTGTTCGGAAAATTATAATAAAGGGTCTAAGAAAAATAATATTGATTAAGAATGACCATAAAAATGGTAATTATTTTAAAGGATAAGAAATTAAAACATTAAAATAAAAAGACTAAATTGCCCTTTGCCAGATTTCCTATATTCTCTCTAACGAATCTGGAGTGATTGATGGATAATGACAAATAGAGACTAATTCAAATAACATCGTTCTTTTCCGATTGCATAAATTTGAAACTAACCTTGACTTTTATATTTCATATTAGACACTACTACAAAAAGATGTTTTAATGTCCTTTTTAAACATTTTACGTCCCTTTTATTTAGGACGCCTATTTAGGAGACGCAGTAAAGTAAGACTTACGGCGTCCTAAAAACATTTCAGGATGCATTAATGCTTTACTTATGGCGTCCTAAAACCATTTAGGACCACATAGTGCTTTTTATTAAAAAAAAAAACCCCCAAACCTCAGGTTTAGGGTTTGGCTGTGGGAAGCTTGGCAGTGGAAGAAGAAAGAAACTGTAACAAGAACACATCAACAATCTAACATTCTCACTAATCAAAATGCAAATCAAACTGAAATAAAAATGATATAATCAAAACAAAAATAATATCAAATCTACACAACAGGGACTTCCAAATCTAATCACCGTCACCACCGAAAATGCAACCGGCCAAATGTCTATCAGCAAAAGCCAAAAACAAAACAGGAAATAAAAAATTAGAACAAACAAGAACCAAACGAGCAATGGAAATCACACCAAAATTTTTCCCAAATAGAAATCAAAATCAATGTTCAAAATTGAAATATAAACCAAGATCCAGACACTAGATGGAAATCAAAATCTAAACCAAAAACCCAAATGCTATAGAGAAACTGAATCCTCGTATGAACAATAATCCTTTTTACTTGGCTAGTTGTGTTTGATATCGAAAAATCCACATTCGTTGCCAAGGGGAGACGACGGCGAAGTCCAGTTTGTAGCCTTGGATCTTGTCATCTCGCGGACGTCACCATGACGCGCTTGGCAGCAACACCAATGATAGCAATGGGGAGGAAGAAGGCGGTGTGTTTGGGAACAAGTTGTAGAGAGAGATTGAAGAGTGATGAAGGAGGAGGGAGAGATTGAAAGAGAGGCAAACGTGCTACAGTCTTAGCAAGTACGGCGAGCTATAGGAGTTAGGGAGATCCGGTGCCTTCATCGCGACCCAAGCAGATCCGGCGAGCTACGATGGAGATGAGATGAAAGAAAGCTATACATTTGGCGCCTTCATCGCGACCCTAGCAGATCCAGCGAGCTACAATGGAGATGAGATGAAAGAGAGAAAGTGAAGGCAGGCGATCGATGGAGATGAGATGAAAGAGAGAAGAAGGTTGAGAATGAGATGACGGATATTTCAAACTAGAAAGGAGAGAGAGAGAGAGAGAGAGAGAGAGAGAGAGAGAGAGAGAGAGAGAGAGAGAGAGAGAGAGAGAGAGAGAGAGAGAGAGAGAGAGAGAGAGAGAGAGAGAGAGAGTCATGGTTTGGCGTCCCAAATTCCATTTGGGACACCTTAAAAATCATTTTTGGTGTACTAGATTATGTTTTGGGACATTAAAAAATTTCTCAAAATACGCCAAATAATTCTTTTTAGGCATCCTAAACATGTTTTGGGACACCAAAAATCATATTTAAGGCGCCCCAAATATTTTTTAGGAGCCAAAAAAGTCATTTTAGGAGTCCTAAATATATTTTGGGATGCCTAAATTAATTTATGGTGTTTTAAAATCATTTTTAGAATGCCTAAGTTTCAAAGTTCAAGCAAATAGTTACGAGAATACCACCGCCTACACGTTTTACTTTCCTTTTTAAAATAAGGATGTCCTTGAGGGAAGTAATATCCATTTTTTGTAATAGTGAGATTAAGCTGCAGTTACCGAAAAAGTTCTTGAATGGGTGTGAGTGGTCATTATTGTCCATAAAAGAACAAGAACCACTGCAGTAACCGAGGGTATGAACCGTGTGATCAAATTGTTTTGATTACAGACATTGAATAGACAATATTTTAGACTATTTTGAAACTATATATTAGAATCAGTAGAAAGGAAGAAGAAATGCAATGCATCGGTTTCTAATTGAAGGATATGACCTTTTCCCAATCCCAAAACAAAACTCCAACGTAAGTGCCAATTGAATAGAGGCGAGTATTATATGTCTAATGAGATCCTCATTTGTTACTGCCGTAAGCCCATAACCCGTCCATCTACAGTAACAACTATTATATTTTGTAGTATCTGCAGCTTAATCTGATATGGAATATGAAAAGTCAGGGTTAGTTTCAAGTTTATCAATCGAAAAAAAAAATCAATGTTATTTAAATTGTTTCTATTTGTTGTTATCCATCAATCACTCCAGATTCGTTAGAAAGAATATAGGAAATTTGGTTAAGGGCAATTTAGTCGTTCTATTTTAGTGTTTTAATTTCTGGTCCTTCAAAATAATTACTATTTTTATGGTCCTTCTTAATAAATATTATTTTTCTGAGGTCCTTTGTTATAATTTTCCCTAAATTCTATTAATCTTAAATTTAAAATATGTGTAAATTGAAAAATATCAACAACAAAAAACTAATGAAAATGTCAATATCAAAGCTTGATTGTATTAAAAATGTTTTAATTTAATAATCAAAATATCAAAACCTCGATTTCATTTGCTTTGATTCGTGGATTTATTTTAGTTTAATAATCTAAATATATTATATTAAAAATAAAATCTGAAATATGCTTTGTCAGCTACATAGTTATTTTAACAACTTTAACGGTGTTTGAAATATGGAACCAAAAGTATATTTTATAAAGTTAAGGAACAAAAAAGTATATCTCATGTAGAACTTAAAGGACTAAAAATATACTTTAACCATGAATCAAATATGTTGTCCACAACATTGTTTTTTTTTTTAAAAAAATATATATTGTCCTTAAAATTATTTAATCTATCTTTTAATCTTACCGTACATATTATGAAAGATAGATTAAATAATTTTAAGGAATTTTATAAATATTATTTTTCTTAGGTCCTTTGTTATAATTTTCCCTAATTTATTTCATAATATGTACGGTAAGATTAAAAGATAGATTAAATAATTTTAAGGAATTTTTTTTTCAAAAAAAAAAAAAATGTTGTGGACAACATATTTGATTCATAGTTAAAGTATATTTTTAGTCATTTAAGTTCTACAAGATGTATACTTTTTGTTCTTTAACTTTATAAAATATACTCTCTAGATTCGTTAGAGAGAATATAAGAAATCTAGTTAAGGGCAATTTAGTCTTTCTATTTTAATGTTTTAATTTTTGGTCCTTCAAAATAATTAATATTTTTATGGTTATTCTTAATAAATATTATTTTTCTTAGGTCCTTTATTATAATTTTCCCTAGAATTTAATTACACATTTATCACTCAAGTTTACATAACCATTATTTGAGTTTATTGCGTCAGCATTTTCCATTAGCAACATTAACGGTGTTAGTTTATAACATTAAGGGATCAAAAGTATACCTCATGCAAACTTAAAGGACTAAAAACACACCGAACAATTATTTTATATAATTCTTCACCAAATGATCAATAAAAAAACAAATAATAACAAAAACAAGCACAATCATGTGACGTAACTGGGATAAAAAAAATGTTTAACAAATATTTTCGCAATGGCATAATGCTGTCTCAATTTTCAAATAAAAGCATCTTATTCTTATCATACTTTTTTCATTTTCTTTTAGTTGGCTCTTACGGTAAAATATATTATCCACCAATCCGAATTCAAAGAGAATTGAGTTTTAAATAAAAATACATTGACCAATATATATTTTTCTTACCAAATTTATATTCAAAACCTTATTTAAGTATATATTACTAATTAAATCTCTTCATGCACGTCCATTATGCTTATTTATTTATTTATTTGATCAGGAAGCTAAGTAAGAGGATGAGAGAATATAGGACTTGAGTGAGCCAAATGTCGTTGATTCAGTGGGTATTATTTAATTGGTCGCATAAATTAAAAATTTCTAATACATGGGTCTAGTCTCATCCACTGCTTATAGTAGGTAACAAATTGGAGTAACGTGTGTGAGATAAATACAATTTAATGATGATAAAATTAAAAGAATATTTTGTGACCAGCCCCTATTAAAGAAAAATTACATAAAGAAAGTAATATAATTAAAGATAAAAATAATGCTAACTGTTACGGACTCATATTAGGCCAATCTACGAATGGCCCAACAAGGGACAATCCGCATCAGGATCCACCTATAATGAAGGAAGATCCTAACCAACTTGTAATCAAGGCTATAATCAAGGAAGATCCTAATCAGGGATTTCGACTTAGATATGGCGGAGCATTACTTGGGCTACAAGGCCCACAGGGCCCATGAGTCCAAACTCTACAGGTAAACTCTATAAATAAGAGGTAAACCTAAGGTATGCACATTTCCCTATCAAGTTAATATTCAGTTGTCACTGTGCACACACACCCCCATTGGCGAAAGCTTTCTTTGTGCATAGTAATCTATCATTCTCCTAGGTATTTTCCTCATAGATATCTTGGAGTAGTTATTCGATCCAATATCAACACACTAGTTCAACAAGGCTAGACATCTGTTGTTCTTATACAGAACATTGGCGCCGACCGTGGGCATCTATAAATTTTGAGTCCCGTGACCAACGATGGTTAATACAAGAAGCAACAGTCAGATGCCTTTGCACGAGCAGTTGCCTGAAAATCCGATGTTGCAAAATCAAGGCTAAGTGCTGTTAGAAATGTAGCTACATAAATTGCAATGAAGGGTGGGTATTCAATAAGTTCAAGTTCATATATTTTAATAAAAATAAGTATATTACAATAAAAATAATTACAATGTCATCCTTCTAGACCTTATTTTTTGGAATTCTACCATAGTTGCCTTATTATCAATGTTATCAAATACATCTTTTTCAATATAAGGCACTAAACAATTATTCAACCATTCATCCCCCATCCGATTACAAAGTGCAGTCTTGATATATTAAGGGTAGACACTTAATTTAAGGGTGGACAATCATTCAAACATGTATTAATTTTTTAAAAAATAAATAAATAAATAAATAATCCCTAATTCAAGGGTACGCACTTGCCCCCTAACCTTATACTTGGATCCGCCCATGTATATGTGTGTGAATAAACACACACACACACACACACATATATATATATACATCTGTGTGTGTGTCTATATATATATGTGTATGTGTTGTGTGTGTGTATATGCATATGTGTGTAGATATATGTACACATGTAACATCCCATTTTCAAAAGCAGTATAATTTTTTTTTCTCATCAGAGTAGAGCATTGGAGCGATTGAGTAACTGATACATATATTTATAAATATAGTAAATGGCTGATTCTGAAACGGTACATTGACCGAGAGTTTTCAAAATGAATAACACCCGAAGAAAGTCTTAGTACGGGTCTCGTGCGGCTTTGCTCGCCTTTCTCCTCGGTTCTCGGTTCTCCGAACCCGACGCTATGATAAGAGGCGAGATCAATTACAATTTGGATACGATTAACCTCATGCTTAAATACGACTACATATACACGATAGCAGCAATCAATACAACAGTATAACGGATGTATGATTAAAAACACGTAACCACGTATACAAGATAATAACCACGTATGTAACATAACCTCGTATGATACAACAATAATAACCTCGTATGTGACATAACCTCGTATGTAACATACCGTGTATATAGCATAACCTCGTACACTACTACACAACAATCATATAATAAACATTAGAGCTAGTGTTACAAAGACGCGAATGTACCTTTTTAGCGGTACAACGGAACTTTTACGGAAAAACGTGAAATTCGATAAGGCGGGAAAAACGGCGGTATGACGGCGGCACAACAACGGCTCGATTAGCTCGGATATCCTATAAGGACAACGTTTATCAACATTTGGCATCATAACAGGCCATTTGGGCGAAAATTACTATTTTGCCCCTAGTACCCCTATTTGGCGGAATTTCGCGAACTTCGTTACTTTGACCTTATTCATTTCAAAATTATCCCCACTATGTTTTTACCTCATCGGACATCTTTCAATGCAATGAGGCTTAAAAACAAGTATAGGAATATATTCTGAAACTTCCTAGATCAAAACAACGGTTCTACTATAACTATTAGAAAGAACTACGGAAACTAAAAACTAAGTCGAAGAACTTACTCGGAGCTAAGGCATAATTTTTCCAGAGATTCTCTCTCTAGAATCTCTCTCTAGGATTCAGATTTGGTGTGAAGAATGAGAGCAAGAGAGCTTGCTATTTATAGGGAAAAATAGGGACAAGGTGGGAATTTCCACAAAAGTATTCGAGATCGATTAAGTAGTTGGATCGCATTTTGAGGACAAAACACTCTTGGCCATCCATGGTCAAGATCGAAATCTAAGAGCCCTAAAGTCAATGGATGAGTTGTCATCCATGATGGCTCTTACTTTATGGCCTCGGCCGATAAAGCCTACCCGATCGGTGTCTGTTTCGCGTGATTTCACGAAACTCAAAAATCCGGGCGTGTAACTTTGAAGATCTTTTCATCCTCTTTCATATTATCTATTTGGATCCTCTTTTGATCATATCCAGGTATTCTCCGGTGCGTCGGAAGATATTCGGACAAACGCATCCGGTTACGGAAATCGCTTAGATAGAACCAACTTCGGACAACAATTCACTTGAATCGTAAAACGTCCGGTTGTTGCCTAACTTAATCTCGTGTTTAAAAAGACACAATTGTTTCTATAGGTTCTCACTTTGCCTATCGACTCTACTCTATCCGATCAACTTTTCGTCTTATTTGAAATTAGGGTTTTCGGTTGCGGAATTGACGCCTGGTAAATTCTTTCTTCGTGTAGAATTTCACTTGTACTTAATTTGATCATCTGAAAAGACTTTTACCTCTGGTTTACCTGTAGAATTTATTTCTAACTTTTCCCCCGGTCTGCCTATAAGCTGACTCACCGCATTATATTATTATTTTATTCTAATTACCATTTTAATTATTTAAACAATTATTTTTAATTAAAAATACTTAGAATTTCGGCCCCCTCTTTTAAAAATTCAGATTTATTTATTTTTCTATAATTTTTTTCATTTTTTAAAAATATAATATTTTTACCAAAAATTCCCGTTTTACCCATACGCCCGTTAGGGCTTAATCAGACCTAATTTCTTCGTTTAGTGATCTTTTTAGGATCAGGTTTCTTCATATATTTATCTTTACTAATTTTACAAGTATATTGTTATCTTACAACCTTCTATTGATATTGTCATTTTATATCCTATGTAAAATGTTAAAAATGTTTACCCCATCGGGTTACTTTATGGTTCGAAATGCTTTTTAAACTTTTCTTCATGTTATTCCCTCTTAAATAATTTATTAAATTCTCATAATTAGGGATAACACTTCAATATTTTTCTCATAATTTTTCACGATCTTTCAGTATTTATCATAATATTTTTAGACTGTTTTTATCACCATTATATCATTTTTAGTCATTTGTTTCATCGATTTTCCTGTAACTTTTTTGAAAATTTACTCTATAATTATAACAATTTTCTATAACAGTTTTAAACTCATGATTTTGCTTTATCAAAATATTCGTTAATTTCCTTTATCTCAAAACTTCCAGATTTACTAAAATCCGGGTATTACAACACACATATATGTATATATATATATATATCTATATGTACACACACATATGTATGCATATATATATACACACATATATATGTATATATAGTAAGTCTATTTCAATTTGTGGAAAATTTATATAAGTATGTGGCATGAGTTGTTGATTCACTTTTACTTATGTCATTTTAAATTTATATAAGGGCATTTTAGGAAAATGAGTAAAATTAACTAATTTAACCCCTCTCCTTAATCTCCCTAAAATTGGTTAAATATGTCATATATTAAGGACATGAGAAATAGTATAGAAGGGTACAAGTAGTAGGATTAGGATTAAGCAAATAAACTCATGTGGAGATATCATAAGCAAAGCCATGAATTCTAATTAGGGGGAAAATTACAGAATAGAACCTGAATGTTGAGGAAATTACATTTCAGTTCTATAAGCATTTCAAGATTTTTATTTCAGTCCGTCCATGAAACTTTTAGTAGGGAGTAAAATGAAAATATTGAAATTTTTATGAGGTTGAAATCTCAACATCTAGGTTATATTCTGTAATTTTCGGGGGCTACCCCTAACCCCCCTAGTTCCACCCTTGGGAAATACTATAGTTGCCGATGGGGCTACAAGGAGTGAAAACATTGTGTAACTCAAAACATAGAGTTTCTTAAATAGTCTGTTAGCTCCCAATGTTTGTTTTGATGATAACTAACCCTTATGAAAGAATCTTGATTTATAATTTGAAATAAAGTGTTTTACCTTGTGAAAAGTTCGTTTGCATTGTAGCTGTCAGATTGGCTCCAGCCAAAGCCATCTGACTCGAGCCAATCTCCTATCTAAATTTGTCAGAATGCAAACTTTAACTCCAGCCAATTTCTTCTGACTCGAGCCAATCCTTGAGTACATAAAATATTATTTTATTTAACTCGAGCCTAAGAGCATTGGCTCTAGCCAAGTATTTGACCGTTACTTTCAAATGGCATTTTTACCTCTAGCCTACTCAGTGTACCTCAAGTTCTTACCTAAACTAGAGCCTGAATCTTGTGACTCGAGCCTAGAGTGTTTCATCAAAGTAATTTGACTCTAGCCGAAATCCTAACTCTAGCCAAAATATATCGTTTGAATAACCTTAGTTCCAAACTCGTCAAATCTCTAGTATGGTTTGTATACTTTGTATCTTCTCTCATTATTATTCCTAATTATGTTTAATGAGTTTGTTAATGAGTTTCAGAAGATTATTATGTGGATTAACACTAAATTGCAATAAAGTAACAATGTGTCAGAAGCAATTAATGCAAAGCAGAGTTATTCACCATTTCGGCAAGATGACATTTTGGGCAACGATAAAGCTTCACGACTATTTTCTTCATACATTCTTACTGAGTCGCAACAGACAATTTGAATAAGGAATGTCAACGATGAATCTTCAGAGAATACGAGTAGTCAGTATAAACATTCTTCAACAAAAATATTTATTACTCTCAACGGCTAAATCGAAGAGTCTCAACGGATATCCTTCAAGCGTCTACAACGGTCATAAATGCCACCAACTATAAATACCAGAAGCATTCAAATCTACAACTACCGAAACTCTGTGCATTCAATTAGTAACACTAAGCATTTACTGTTTCTACTCTCACAAACAATATCTTCGGATATTTAAACCTTCAGTGTTTATACATCTACTCTTTTAGAGAGTTCATTATTGTTTATCAATCTTTGTAAGAATCTCAAAGTATTGGGACTTTGGGATTGAGACATTTGATTACAACTTGTAAGGGGGAGTAAGTTCTAGTGAGAGAATTACTCTGAGAGTTACAGAGTGTGTAATCATTTGAGTTAGTAAAATCCCGGAGAGTCTGGGGACTGGACGTAGGTCGAGGATTTAGATCGAACTAGTATAAATCGCTTGTGTTCAATCTCTCCCTATCCTACTCTGTTCATCTCTACTTCGTTACCTGCTAACAGAGTATTTTTGTGAAGAAAATTTTATATCTCCAATTCACCCCCCCTCTTGGTGATACTCCGTCTTTCATTTGGTATCAAAGCAAGGTCTTCTCTGAAGAGCTTAACATCTCGAGATTGATTAATATGGACGGTATTCTACCTGATGGAGCCTCAATCAACAGACCACCGGGTTTAGTGGAGAACACTATTCTTTCTAGAAAGCTAAATTCAAAGTCTTCGTTTTGGCTTCTGAATATGGCTTATGGAGAGTGTTCGAGATTGGAGATTACAATCCAACCGTACTTGAGAACGGTCTCAGAGTTCCAAAGCCTAAAGATGCCTATGATGACAATGACAGGAGAAACATCACGCTCAACAGTAAAGTTGTCCTCATATTGCAAAGTGCTTTAAGTCAACAGGAATATTTTCGTATCTGTACATTGCCATATGCTAAAGCCATGTGGGATGCACTGGAGATAGCCCACGAAGGAACAAATGGAGTAAAGGAGAATAGAATCAATACCCTCATGACCGAATACGATCTTCTTTGTGTGAAGTATGGGGAATCCATTATGAATTCCAATTAAAATTCACACATCTGATCAACCAACTTGCTGTACTGGGTAAACATTATGAACAACCTGTTCAAGTGAGGAAAATTCTTAATATCCTCATTAAAGAATGGGAAGCTAAAGTCACAGCCATCGAAGAAGCTCGTGGAGAGTCGATGAGCTCTGTAGCAGCATTGTTTGGTAGCTTATCCAAATATGAAGGAAAGATCAAGTTCAGAAAAGGACTTGATGAGATCAGTGGCAAGAATAAAGGAATTGCCCTCAAAGCTGAAAAGAAGCAAAGAAGTCAGATGGAGAAGAAGAAGAAGACGAAGATGGAGAGCTAGGTATGATGGTCCGAAGATTCAAGAGATTCTACAAGAAGGACCAAGGATACAAGAAGTTTCACAAGGGAAGCTCCAGCTTTGAGGTAAAGAAGCCAATCATCTGCTACGAATGTGAAAAGCTTGACCACATCAAGTCTGAATGCCCTCAGCTGAAGAACAAGGATAAAGACAAGAAAATATTCAACAAATTCAATAAGAAAGCCTATTTGTCAGCTATATGGGGAGACAACTCATCCAATGAAGATGAAGCTGAAGATGAGGAAAAAGCTAACATATGCCTCGTAGCTCAAGAAAAAGAAGAGAAATTTGAAAAAGTCAATGAGGTATATGATTCGCAACCATCTTATGATGAACTATTTGCTGAGTATAATCTTGTACAATCCGAATTTGAAAAACTTGCTGAGAAATACCTTGTTTTGAAAAAGAAGAATATTACTCTTGAACTACAAGTAAAAAATCTTTCTCCTGAAAACAATGTTTGTGAAAATTGTCTTGATTTGCAAAAGAAAAATGCGTATCTTACAAAAGCACTTGAGAAATTCACTAAAGGTAGTGAAATGCTCAATGTCATTTTGAAACAGCAAAGATTTACAAATGATAGATCAGGAATTGGTTACAAATTTGATTTTGATAAAAAGAAAGGCAAAAAGAAATTTGGAGAAAAATCCTATATGAACTACTTTAGAAAATCCATTCACTCTTCAAATCCTTTTGCTCATTGCAATTAATGTAACCGGAAAGGTCATACTACCTCTCCCTATTTTCACAAAAATGAAAGAAAGAGTAAACCTATAGGTAATTATCAATGGGTGCCTAAGGGATCTTACAAGGTTCCTAAGACACAAACTAACCCGAAAGGACCCAAGAAAATATGAGTACCTAAAACTTGATATCTTGTGATTTGCAGGTTTGTCTGAGAGCATCAAAATCCAACAAATGGTATATTGATAGTGGATGTTCTAGACACATGACGGGAGATCATACTAAGTTTGCTACTCTCAAGCCTAAGGATGGTGGTAAGGTGATTTTTGGTGGAAATCAATCCGGAAACAAGAATGATCTGCCCTTAGTCAACATCAAATCAAAAGCCTTATTCAGGGCTCCTAGAGAAGGTAATTGTTACACCCTAAACCTCTCTCGTAATTGCAATAAAATTACTTCTGAAAATTGCTTTATTAGTAACTTGGAAGAAAGTTGGCTATGGCACAAGCATTTAGCTCATGTCAATATGTTTCAACTGGACAAGTTTCTAAGAAAGGATTTAGTCATTGGTTTACCAAAACTGAATTTCAAAAATGACATGATCTGTGATGCTTGTCAAAAAGGTAAACAGACTAAATCATCTTTTAAATCAAAAAATGCGATTTCATCCAATAGACCCCTCCAACTACTTCATATGGATTTAGTTGGACCAGCAAGAGTAAGAAGCCTTGGTGGCAATCTCTATACTCTGGTTATTGTTGATGACTTCTCAAGATTTTGTTGGACTATATTTTTATCATCGAAAGATGAAACCTTTGATCAGTTTGTTGTTTTTGCCAAAAAGGTCCAAAACGAGAAAGGTATCTCTATTTCAGGAATAAGAACTGATCATGGCGGAGATTTCAAGAATTATGCCTTTGAAGAATTCTGTGATGTTCATGGGATAGATCATAATTTCTCTGCTCCGATGACTCCTCAACAAAATGGTGTTGTGGAGAGAAAGAATCGTGTCCTTACTGAGATGGCAAGAGCAATGTTGAATGAAAATAAAACATCTCAAGTATTCTGGGCTGATGCAATGAGTAATGCTTGCTACATATCAAATCGTGCATACATCCGGAAGAATCTTAAGAAGATATCTTATGAGCTTTACAAAGGGAGAAAGCCCAACCTTGCCTATCTGCACATCTTTGGGTGTAAGTGCTTTGTGCACAATAATGGTAAGGATAATCTGGGTAAGTTTGATTCAAAATCTGATGAAGGCATATTTCTAGGTTACTCTAATAGGAGTAAGGCTTATAGAGTTTTCAATACTCGTACTCGCATTGTTGAAGAGTCTATTCATGTTGTGTTTAGTGAAACCAAGTCTGATAAGCCTTTGGATGATGATGAGGAAGATGCTTATAGAAATCAATTCTTTTCAAAAACTACTCCTGCCGCTCTTGAAAATTCTGAAGATGTTTTTGAAACTACTTTTGAAAATAACTGTGAAAACAATGTTCAATCTCAACCTAAAGCTTGGAGGTTTATTAGGAATCATCCTTTAGACCAAGTAATAGGTGATGTAAATCAAGGAGTAAGAACCAGAAAAGGTACCTTGAATGAAATTACTTTTTCTGCGTTTATCTCTCAAATTGAGCCCTCTAAAATTGACGAAGCCCTTTCAGACAATGATTGGGTTATAGCAATGCAAGAGGAATTACATCAATTTGATAGAAATCAAGTTTGGGATAGATTTAGTACCTAGACCTAAGGACCATCCGGTTATTGGGACTAAATGGGTATTTAAGAACAAACGTGATGAAACAGCAATCATTGTAAAGTAACAAGGCAAGATTGGTTGCTAAAGGCTATAATCAAGAAGAAGGAATTGATTATGAACAAACTTATGCTCCAGTGGCAAGATTGGAAGCCATAAGGGTTCTTCTAGCCTTTGATTGTATCAAGGGATTCAAGCTATATCAAATGGATGTCAAAAGTGCATTTTTAAATGGTTTCATACAAGAGGAAGTTTATGTTGAACAACCCCCTGGTTTTGAAAGTGATCATCATCCAGATCATGTTTATCGCCTCAAGAAAGTTTTATATGGTCTTAAGCAAGCTCCTAGAGCTTGGTATGAACGATTAAGCAAATTCCTTTTTGTTCAAGGTTTTGTTAGAGGCAAAGCTGACACAACTCTCTTCATAAAAAACAATAAGCTAAATGAAATTTTAATTGTTCAAATTTATGTTGATGATATTATTTTTGTTGCTTCTAACGAATCTATGTGTGAGGAATTCTCTAAGACAATGCAGGGAGAATTTGAGATGTCCATGATGGGTGAACTCAACTACTTTCTTGGTCTTTAAATCAAACAATGCAAGAATGACATTTTCATATCCCAAACCAAGTATTTAAGAGATTTATTGAAGAAGTATGGTCTAAGTGAATGCAATGGAGCTGACAAACCAATGAGTTCCACTGCCTCTTTGGATGCTGATGAGAAAGGAAAAGATTTCAATATCACAAGATATAGATGAATGATTGCTTCATTACTTTATCTGATAGCAAGCAGACCTGACATCCAATTCAGTGGGGGAATGTGTGCTCGTTTCCAATATGCTCCTAAGGAGACTCATGCTCAACACGTGAAGCGAATATTCAGATATCTTGCTGATACGAAAGAATTGGGATTATGGTTTCCCAAGGGTCAACCTGAACATCTGGTAGCATATTCAGATTCAGATCGTGCCGGATACAAGACAGATAGAAAGAGCACAAGTGGCCAATGTGAGTTTCTTGGTGGTTCACTTGTCTTATGGTTCAGCAAGAACAAACAACCATATCTTTATCATCAACTGAAGCTAAATATATAGCTGCATCAAGTTGCTGTGCACAAGTGCTGTGGTTGAAGCAACAACTCCAAGACCTGGGAATTCACCTCAAAGAAATTCCAATTCTTTGTGATAATACAAGCACAATAAGCTTGGCAAAGAATCCAGTACAACATACTCGGACCAAGCATATTGATGTTAAACATCACTTCATAAGGGATCATGTTCAAAAGAAGGATGTCAAAGTAATGTTCATCCCAACTCATCTGCAACTTGTTGATATTTTCACTAAGCCTCTAGCCAAGAAATAGTTCACATTCATCAGCAGAGAATTGGGAATGGTAAATCCCAATGAACTATAAGTAATATTAGCTTAATGAAATTAATTATGTTTTGATGACTAATAAAGACTAACTTAAGCATCGGAGCTTCTAGATTGTGTTTTTGCAGGACTCTGTTATGGTAAGAAGAAACAGAGGTAATCAGAGTATTATTTGGCTCAAGCTTGTCTTAGTGAAACTCGAGCCAAACCCTGACCACCTCAAGCCTAGTCAAAGACAAACACTTACATTATCGCAAAACTTGGTCTTTACCTCGAGCCAGAACAAAGCAGCCTCGAGCCTCAGCAGGACAGAAAGATAAGCATTTTTTATAAAGGTTTTTGCTCGAGCCAATGATCAATAACTCGAGCCAATGCAATTCTGCTGAGAACAGACATGATGAACAAACTCGAGCCTCCTTGACCAACCTCGAGTTTGAGGCAAAACTCGAGCCAACGAGAGGTGGCTCTAGCCTAAGAACGTCAGGCATACACTCCAGGTAAGTACACCTCTTACTTAGACTCGAGCCTTTATGTTAAACACTCGAGCCTATCATTATATTTCTCTTATATGCACCTTGTGTCTCTAATTTGGCATTTCTGCGCTTCTCTCCTCTCTCCGACCTCTCACTTTCCTCTAAAAAACCTCCCAAAAATCTCCTACCAAGATCAAAGGCTCTGCTTGGGACCCTGAGAAGACTGAATCATCTTCACTTCCTCAATTGCAACATCCCCAACACACTAAAATTCCTCCCAAGAGATTTCGTCTGAAAGTCGGTTTTGAAGAACTAGTGCCTAAGCATTCAAGAAAGATAGTAATCGAAGAACCCTTTGCAACTCCTGTCAAGACTCAAATCGACCCTGAGGTAGCTGTTCGAAAGGACAAAGAAATGGTAAAGAGGTTTCTAAGAAATCTAGAAAGAAACCCATATCTTCTTCAGAGTTCCATGGAAACCCTCCATCGCCTTCGATTTCTGGGTTTAAGACGAATGAGGCATTTTGGTCCAAGGTACTAGAAATTCCTGCTATTCACGATATTTACCATGCCCCTGTCTCTAATCCTCCATTAAACTTTTCATGTGGTCCACTATTGTTTTCTCCTGAAGAAGGAAAGAAGTATAGAGAGGATTTTGCGCTTAGGGATTTCTGCCTTATTGTGTATCTTGATCTATCTAAGTTGAAGGAAGAGTGTCATTTGGACCTCTCTCCCTAGTTCAAGGAGTACGAACTATTTCTCTCAATCCGTGCCTCATATAGTCCTGCTCTTGTAAGGCTTTTTTATTTCAATATGACTGCTCACCATCTGTTAGACAAAGATAATCGAATTACTGAAGAAAAACCTATCACTTATGTAAGGGGCAAGAAAATAGTTCTGACTATCGAGTACATTAACTCTCTTCTTCAAATTTCAAACCCTCATCCTGTTCCTTCAATCCACTATGACAATGAGCAGATTTTCCAAATACTTCAACCAAATGTACCTTTCACTGAGCCATTTAAGTTTTCTCCAGTAGCCATGCCTCCAATCTACAGAGCTTTGTGGTATGTCTATTCAAGGAATTTTGTGCAAAAAGGGAAGAACTTCACACACTTTATCCAAAGAGACTACTCATTTTTTACCTCATTCGTGGCTAAGGTTCCCCACAATCTGGGTTACTGGATTTTCAATGAGATGAAGAAGTACAATCTTCATTCTAAGAAGAATTCAACACTCCCTTTTCCCAGCTTGATTTCAGTTATCCTTTTTCATGAAAAAGTATGGTACCTTGAGTCACTTGAGCAACCCAGGACGCCTGAGAGGTTTGGCCAACATCATTTGAATCTCATAAAGGTCTCTTTTCAAGAAGGATCTGGGGAATCTGGAACACTTGCTCCATCTAGTTCCAAAGTTCCCAAATCCAAAGCTCAATCAAAACCTGGTCAAGGTTTCTCTTCTTTGCTTCCACCATTCTCTCTTGGAGCAAACATCAAATCCATTGTTGAAAAGGCCATAGCAGATAGCTTGGATCCTTTGCTTATCTCTGTTGTTGCTCAAAATTCTCTCTATGTTAAGTTAGAAACACAAATTGCAATTCTAGTGGACGATATTGCTCAGATGCAGAATGATCAAGTTGACCTCAAGGAAGAAGTGAGTAACTTAGGTGGACATATTGGCGATCATGGTGCAAATCTTACCAATGTTCACAACACCTTGTGGACTTTGATTCATAAAGTGGACAAACTTCAAGCATCCCAGCAACAACAGTCTAAATTAGCTGCTCTTGGTCTTGGCACTCCTTATATTTCCCCCAAGCCATCTCTTCTTCCATCTCCTATCCACCCATCGGTCTCACCCTTTCATGAAATTACTCCTCCCATTCTCTCCACTCCTATCATCCCAATTTCCATCTCCACTTCTGCTACTGTCATTCTTCCATCCCTTGCCATTGCTCCTCTTTAATCTCCAAAAGTTTCTCCTATAAAGATCACTTATTCTGCTACTTCTACCGCTGACTTGTTTGATGAAAGTGATCTTGATTCTCCTGTTACTAACCCTGGGCCCGCTGTTTCTCTTTTGCCTCTCCCGTTTTCTTTATCACCTCTGCCTTTCCCATCATCCTCTCATCCCTTTTCTTCCAACTTCCACCTCTATATCTTCCTTTTTGAATGATGCCAAAGGGGGTGAGGTATGTCCAGAAGAAGTCAAGAAGTCAAGAGATAATTTTTTTTATTAAGACTTAACCTTTTGTGAAACCTACTTGTGCAAACAAAACTCTCTGTTATGATTACTCTACCTTCGTCTGCGTGAAGTTATTTTGTTAGCTCATCTTCTGTCAGATCATACTTTGGCTCTTTGATCGAACCATATTTTTATATGATTTTTCATAATTAAATTGGGATTTTTATTGTATTTTTCTTGGACATTATTGCATGATTAAACACTAACTTGAGTTGGGACATTTGTATTGAATTAAGTGAAATTAGGGGCAAAATAGTCATAATTTAGTAATTATTCATGCAAATGATTTCTTGGACTTTTAATGGTACATTGTGTTTAATCTTGCATTACAGGTGTTTTGGAAGAAAAATTGAAGAATGTGGAAAAATGTCAATTGGGTCGAAATTAATATTTTTGAGGAATGGAGAAAATTACAAGAAAGGCCCCAACAATTCCTGGAAATTGCAAATTAAAGAAGAAAAGAGGCCGGAGGAAAATTACGAAAATGACCCAGATGTTTTGGAAATCTCGGTTACGCCTCAAATATATTTTGAAAATTCACACTTGAGTCCTTATGCAAAAACTTTTTATTCTTGCACTTAAGTCCCTTGGTCAAAACTCACGTTTTGACCAAGGGAGTTATTAGGTTTAGCTGAGGGGAATTAGAAAACCCGACACAGGACCCGTGGAGCTGAGGGGGATATTGATTGAATAAGAATGAACGCCGCACACGCAGAAGAGAGAACTGCATCATCGCCATCCACGATCTTCGACCTTCCCTCACTCGTCTCCGTCAAAGGTCGCCGGCGACCTCCTGTCTTCATCCATCGTCGCCGGCGACTTGCACACACCACCGAGATCGGAGCTGGAAGCAGAGATGCGTGAGGACGCTGGAATTTGGATTCCATCGACCTTCTTCTTCTTTCCTCTTACCACAGTCGGTCTCCTCCTCCTTCCACCATCATCACCTTTTTCGACTCCACCAGCTGGACCTTCATCATTCTTCTTCCTGCATCGATCCACCTCCTTCCTTCCTTCCCTTCCTTCACCCACAACAACACACACAAATCATCTTCTTCCTTCCATCATGACCTTGGGCCTGCAGCTACACACCTTCATCGATCCTTCTTCCTTCCTCCACCAGTGAAGATTCTCTTTGGTGATTTCAGTTCTGCATTTCTGATTGGGTGTGTTAATGGCTATACATAGCTAATTTCGCTGCTGCTTGGTGATGAGGAAGTGTCTTGAGCTTCAGTTGCTTGAATGGGGAGTGTATTTCTAATTTATTGTTATGCTTATGCTATGAATATTTGATTTCTTATGTTTTAGGTATATGTTTTGTAGCTGAGACTTGGGGTACTGTTATGTCTCCATGTGCAATGAATATTTGCAATTGAAATTGGATTTTGTAATGTGAAAAAATACATGTTTTAATTCTTTGTGGTTGCAATTAGATTATGTTAATTAGCGTGGTATTGTCTAGTTAATATGATTTATTTGTGCCCTTGAATTTGGTTAGCACTCAAATTTGAGAAGGCTCATGTTGCATTAATCTAATTTTAATTGCTCATTAAGGGTTTTAAACAATATCTCAAGAGATAGTAGTTAGCTATGTTTGTAGGAGCTACTATTAATTGAGAATATTGGACTCAAGTGGTATCTTGAGGTTTTTCATTAAGACTTAATGAAGATTTGATTCCCATATTTTTTTTGAGCAAGGATAGCCATTTTTCTTCATCACCAAGAGCATTCAGCATCCATACTCATTTTCATACTCCATCCCATTTTATTTAAAATACCAAAAATAATAGTTTAGCATTTAATTTAATTGCATTCTTATTCTAGTTTATTAATTCAAAAATCCAAAACCAATTTTCTCCCTTGTTTTAATTGCATTTGCATGACATTTAGATTACTTAGGATTCAATAAAAGGCACCTCGAGAGAGAGAACGATCATAGGTTTGCCTATATGCAATCCTTGGTTATTTTTGATTGTGGACCCCAAGGCTAAAGATAGAAAAATCCACTCATCACTCTTTCAATCTAATGTATCTTATTTAATTATCCATGGAATGTTGTTAATGTATTTGACTTAACTATCAATGGAATACTGTTATCTCTTGTTATTACATTATTTGACATTTATGATGGATTGCTTACTGTGCTATATTCTATGTCTTATTTTCAAAACTTGGTTAAATCACTTAAAACACTTTTTTTCTTGACTTCTAAGTTTCTAAAGATTACAAGGTTGTCATCATCAAAAAGGGGGAGAATGTTAGCTCCCAATATTTGTTTTGATGATAACTAACCCTTATGAAAGAAGCTTGATTTATAATTTGAAACAAAGTGTTTTACCTTGTGAAAAGTTCGCCTGTATTGTAGCTGTCAGATTGGCTCCAACTAAAGCCATTTGACTCGAGCCAATCTCCTATCTAAATTTGTCAGAATGCAAACTTTAACTCCAGCCATTTTTTTCTGACTAGAGCCAATCCCTGAGTACATAAAATATTATTTTATTTAACTCGAGCCTAAGAGCATTGACTCTAGCCAAGTATTTGACCGTTACTTTCAAATGGCATTTTCACCTCTAGCCTACACAATGTACCTCGAGTTCTCACCTAAACTGGAGCCTGAATCTTATGACTCAAGCCTAAAGTAATTTGACTCTAGCCAGAAATCCTAACTCTAGCCAAAATATATCAGTTTGAATAACCTTAGTTCCAAACTCTGTCAAATCTCTCAGTATGGTTTGTATACTTTGTATCTTCTCCCATTATTATTCCTAATTATGTTAAATGAGTTTGTTAATGAGTTTAAGAAGATTATTATGTGGATTAACACTAACTGCAATAATGCAACAATGTGTCAGAAGCATTTAATGCAAAGCAGAGTTATTCACCATTTCGGTAAGATGACCTTCTGGGCAACGATAAAGCTTCACGACTATTTCCTTCATACATTCTCACTAAGTCTCAACGGACAATTTGAATAAGGAATGTCAACGATGAATCTTCAGAGAATACGAGTAGTCAGTATAAACATTCTTCAACAAAAATATTTATTACTCTCAACGGCTAAATCGAAGAGTCTCAACGGATATCCTTCAAGCGTCTACAACGATCATAAATGCCACCAACTATAAATACCAGAAGCATTCAAATCTACAAGTGGGGAATGTTAGGGTAAACCAGAAATAACTACCGAAACTCTGTGCATTCAATTAGTAACACTAAGCATTTACTGTTTCTACTCTCATAGACAATATCTTCGGATATTTAAACCTTCAGTGTTTATACACCTGCTCTTTTAGAGAGTTCATTATTGTTTATCAATCTTTGTAAGAATCTCAAAGTATTGGGACTTTGGGATTGGAACATTTGATTACAACTTGTAAGGGGGAGTAAGTTCTAGTGAGAGAATTACTCCGAGAGTTACAGAGTGTGTCATCATTTGAGTTAATGAATTCCCGGAGAGTCTAGGGACTGGACGTAGGTCAAGGATTTAGACCGAACCAATATAAATCGCTTGTGTTTAATCTCTCCCGATCCTACTCTGTTCATCTCTGCTTCGTTACTTGGTAACAGAGTATTTTTGTGAAGAAAATTTTATATCCCCAATTCACCCCTCTTGGTGGTACTCCGTCTTTCATAGTCTACTTTAATTAACTTAAGTGTCTCTTCTCACTCCCCGCTACCCTCCTCTTGAACATATATATAAACCCAAAAAATTAAGAAAATATCTATTATGACCAAAACTTTTGCTTCATTTTTTGATTGACTTTGTTAAATGGTTAACGTTGGTTGATTTAATAGTTGTGACATTTTTGCACCATTTTTAAGCATTATGTGTACTTTTACGTCCAAAAAAAACTTTTATGGTGTCATGTACATGTGAGGAAATACTTCATTAGTAAATTTTCACTTTAACCTATATGTGTTTATTAGAGTTTTGGACATTACAAATAGTCATAAGATTATGATATTAGTGGGTTTAATTTAATCTATTTTTGTGGATAAATCATGATTTATGAATTGCATGATGTCATTATAATATATCAACAACCAAAATTTTAAATAAATTATTAATCTAAAGCTCTCATTCATTGACTTCATTTCAAGTCAACAAAAAAAGTAATGATGTCATTGAGCATTCTCTTTTTTCCCTACCACTTTTTGGAGGGCTCCATAATGTCTCATATGCCTTCCTCACAGATACCTCTAACGACTTTCTTAGTACATATGAGTTTTTGCAAATTTTTTATTTAAAAGATTATTTTATTTGAATTATTATGAGATTAAAAGTGATTTCATGGAAGATTGAATGAAGGAGAAAGTTTCGAAGGGAGGAACATGGAGGGATGAATGGAAAATTCACAAAAATGCTTGTAAGCTTCTTTCAAAAATTAAAAACTCCACACATTTTATCCGAATATTGTATAAAACTATGAAATATGTATAATGATATTTATTGTTAGTCCAAGTAAGAAATATATATGCATTAAAATTTCTTGTAAACTTTATTTTCTAAAGACACATACATTTGCTTTGTATTACTACATCCACCTCTTAATACAAAAACCAATTGACTAATTTGAGAAGATTAAAGAAGCTTAATAAATAATTTTGAAATCTTTATATTTATTGTTTTTCTCTAAACTAATTTGTCTCAATTATAAATTGATATATAATATAATAATACACACACGTATTTAAGAGAAATCATGTAATATATGCTACTATTAGGTAATTTATTTAGCTTTTTAATGTTTCTAAGTTAGTAAATTGAGTCTTATATTAAAGTAATAAGTTTTTCTTTCGCCTACAAGAAATAGAACTATATAATGTCCAAAACAACTGTAATATCCGAAACAACAGTACACAAACTCTGAAGACAGAACAACAAAAACACCACTAAACAACATATCTATAGAAATTCAAAGACAAAGAAAACGAACAAGGAAAAAAAAGTCAGTTATTTAAACATAAAACATCAGCAAGGATCAAAAGAAACCCTCTGAGCCTCCTTCATATCAAGTAGAAGAGTAGGTCCTGCAACTGAAGCGGAGGCCAACAAACCCAATCCGAAAGGCAAGACCGATCCATTGAAGCTTTCGCAATCGCTACCCAATCAACCAACAAACTGGCTTCCCTGGGAATCCATTCTACAGAATGATTCTTGATCATATTCCATGAGGCAACAATATTATCAAGGATAATGTCACATATCCATTCAGGCAATGAACTTTGTCGGTTGACACACTTAACCAACAAGCTCTCTCCAATTCTTAATATAAGACTTAATTACCTAATTTGATTAGATTAACGAAGTTAGTTGAATTAGTTAATATGACATGTATTTTCTAAAACACCTTAGCTATCTCCCTTAATTCCTTAATTGCCCCTCCTAAATTATTGTTGAGGGAGCACCAATAGGGGTAAACTAGGCAAAGATTGACAAATATGAAAAATATGTCTTATATTTAAAATAAAGATCAACTCCTCGAATATGTCTTGTATTAAGGACCGGAGGACTAAGATTATAGCTATCAGAGCTTTCTGCAATTGAGACAGCTTGTAGTCACACTTGCAGGAAACCAACTCAGAGTCTCCTGCTTGTTCACACTTACCTTCAACAAACTCAGCATCAGTATCCATTAAAACATGCATATTCTAACCAGGTACAATACAAGTTCTTTTATTCATTAAACAGGAAAGGAGAAAAAACTCAGCAGAAACTTGCTTGTACGTACGGCTGAAACAGATTAAAAATGAATTAGAAGATATCAATTAATAGCATTAAGGGCATTTTTGTTCTGAAAGTATTCTCAAAGGAGCTGTGGGTATCTATAATGTTTTTTAAAACAATGTCCTCCAGACGTATTACAAAATTAACCTCCCAAAGTAAATGGTTAAACGTTAGTTGACTCAATTCCACCTCGCTTTTTTCCAACTCCGTCAGACTAAGTAAGCAACAAGGAGAGGCCATTTTCATCATCTATTATTATTATTATTTTCGTTGTGATTATTTCTTCATGTTTTCCCACTCCTCTTCATCTTCTCCTGTTAAATTATGTAATTTTATTTTTAATTAAAATTTTGTCTATTTTAAAAATAATTATAATTTTTACAAAATTGAAGAATGTGTAATTTTTTTTCATAGATATTTGTGCAAGTTATGAAAAATGAAAATTGAGAAAAAATTTATTTAATTATTTAGTGAAATTTAGGATTTTGTATTAGTTTTGAAAATAGAAAGTGGGAGAAAATGTAAGAGAGAATAAAGAAGATTTTGTTATGGGAATTTTAGTATTTTAAATTTTATAATTTTGTATTTAGCCCTTTTAAATAATTGCAATTTTTATGGTCCTTATCAATAAATATTTTTTCCTCAAGGTCCTTCATTCCAATTTTCCCAATTACTTAAACAAATTTAACCAAAATTAGGGAATTAATAATGATGAAGGGTAAATTAGTATATAAAATTTATTTTAATATAAATTTTAATTGAAAATAAAAATCCTTAAATGAGTTAACGGTTTGGACTCAAATATATATTTTCAAAATAGATGGGAGGTTCATGTAGTTAAGGTAAAATGCAAGGGTGGTTAGACGCTTTTTTCCACCTCATCCACTCCTCTTTTTTCATTATATTTAATTTCTTTATTGTTTGATATATACTTTAATTATTTATGTCCAATAATAATTTCTTTTAACAATCATTATTAGTTAATTATCTTTATAATTTTTAATTTGAAAAATGAAGGTACGTAATGTAAAAGATTGAAAATTATGAATAAATATTATGCACTATAAATCATCATTATCATACAGGATGAAAAAGCTATAGTTAAAAGGAAGTTACTCAAAAGCTTCCATCTAAATTGACTCAAACGAGTTTACGACTGACATTGAAAAAATATAATAAAAATGTAAATCCATCAATTATATAATTGTAATACCCTAAAAACCCTAATTATCATAAATGGTATATTTAGATAAATACTACATGGTAGATAAAGGAGAGTATGTTGTCTCAAAATTTGTAATTTGATTATTATAAGTTTTGGGCAATTTCTCCTTGAGAATTAAGTAGATCAAGATTTAATCTTGAAATTTCTTTTAGGGATCATAAAATACCCTAAAATTATCATATTAAGTTATGGTTCATATGTAACCAAAATAAGCAAGAAAGTGTTATGAAAACACTTAAATTAGTAAAAAGGAACTAACAAGCAAATAGTGAGCAATTAAGCGTTCACTAATAAAAGTAATTATGTAATTCTTCATCATTCATTATAAGGCAAAATAGAGGGCATCAATTTATGAATTGTCCTAAGTAGAGATCAAGGGCCTAAAGAGATGGAATTAGGTTTGCAAATAATACTTTAGTATTTTTGGTTAATTAGAATATCTATTAAACTATGATATTTACTTTTAGTGGACAATTTAGCTTGCACTAAATTAAGATTAATGTCAAACACTTGTAACTACCTATTAGGGTTATGTTTTAGCCTAAACACAAGAGATAGATGGCAATGAGAATAAATAGGTAATTAAGGGAATAAAATACCCAATATTCATTGAGTTTATGCCACAAAAACACATACCAAGCTTGAAATAAATATTCCCTTGATTTTACCCAACATATACAATTAACATTAAGATTGTAAAAAGGCAATTAGAGAATATCTAATGAAGGCAATGATTTTCGAAAATCATGGGAGGCGATTAAATGGCATAGAAATACTTATTCCAATTAGAGAAAAGTATCAACAACTATTGGGCAATTAAATTTGCAATAATTAAAGTAATTATGTTAATTTTCGTAATTAATTAATAATTAAATTAAAAAGGCATAATTAAGGAATGTATGAGATTAATTAGTGATCAAAGGCTAATAAAAACCCAAGATTAACATAAAGGGAATTTCTAAATGATCATGATTAATATAGTAACCTATCAGTTAAGCCTTATAATTTATAACATCTAAAAACACTATCTTAGAGATATTAGCCAAGATTAATTTAATCTTCCCTATTTTAATATAAGTGGCAAAAATTCCCTTTCTAGAAAAGCAAGATAATTTCACCAATATTAAATCCTAAGAGCACATAATATATGAACAAAAATCATCAATAGTAGTAGGATTTTTCCAACATAAATTAGAGGCTTGGATTAAACCTCATAAAGCTAAATCCTAAGGCCTTAATTAACCCTCATAAAGTGTAATCCATGTGAATCAAACATCAACCAATAAGAGACTTTCTTCTAGATGATATGAGATAATTAAAACACAATATTGGAGAGAAAAATAGGGCTCATATACGGTTCACCTTGGCTTGTGGTAGAAGACTACAATTGTTTAATATATATTAATTAAGTTAACACATGGTAAATTAAGAGCACATGGGGTCATTAATGGAGAATAAAATTGTCAAATAAAATCTAGATATTTTTGGGAACAAATGCACATGGGTTCACATGGTGCATTAATTAAAAGTTGAATATTGGGGAGAGAGGGAGAGAGGACGGTGGTGTGTGTGTGTGTGTGTGAGAGAGTTGTGAGTCTAGTGTAGGAGAGAGAAAAATGTGTAATTCATTAAATGGTGAGTTAAAAACCATTGGGATAAATTCAAGAGACAAGTAAATGAGAATTTCTAGAGAATAAATTGTATCATGAGAAACTTTAATCATAGATCAAATATAAGGATTTATTTTGAAGAAGCATATTTTAAGCTTGGGATAGGTTGTCTTCAAAATCTTTTCCCCAACTTTTGTGATTAATCTTAAAATGATTAAAGGGCTAGTAGAGACTTCTAATGAAGTCATGATTTTTGAGATTAGATTATTAAAGAAGAAAACTTGAATAAAAGATAACCCCTAATTATATTTTTGTTTGGTTGGTTCTTAATCAAACTACCATTTTTTTTCACCTAGTTACATAAGCACTTGGTGTAACTAGAAAAAAAAATTGAATCATAAAGTTAGAGACTAAGGGGGAGGGGCATGGTTCTAACTTGTCTTAGAAGAGAAGAAATGTAATTGTTAATATTATAAACAACCACATGGTAAATTAAAGCACATGCAAACATTGATGAGGGGAACTAATTGGAGAGAGTTTTGTACTTGAGATAAGGCTTTAATTGAATTTAGAAGAGGATAGAAGGAAATAGAGAGGAAAGAGCACGGTGGTGAGAGAAAAGAGTGGAGAACAAAATGGCTTGTTGATTAAGATAGGAGTGTTTGGTAGGAAGATTAGGTTTGGATTGAAACCAAACATGAGCTTAGACTTTTACTATAAATAGAGGGGTTGCCTCTTCATAAATCTTCACACCAAAACTCAAATGAGTTTTAGAAAGCAAGAGTAGAGAGAAGTAAGTGCAAGTGAGAGGCATGGAGAAGTGGGACCAAGTTCTTCAAGAGGTAAGCAAGCTTTTAGTTTCTAGTCTTAAGTTTTGTAGATTTTAGTAGAAATGTTGTTTTGATCTAGAAAATTAGAAAATAAATTCCTATACTTGTTTTTAGGCCTCATTGCATTGAAAGATGCCTAACGAGGTAAAACCATAGTAGGGAATGATTTTTGGTAGCTAGAGATTAAAGTAGCGAAGTTCTGGCGAAATTTACGGGTAGAAGTTTTCGGTAGTCTGCGAAAAGATGCTATGATTTTATGTGTAAAATGAAGCCAATAAATCATGATATTTTCCATAATTATAGTATACAAATAGGTATTTTCAAATATATCTAGATTGTAGCATTTTGAGTTCTACACAAGGAGAAATGAATTTTTGAAATTAAGCCATTTTTGCAGAAAGAAATTCTGGACAGCGTGTGGAAAATGAAAACTGGGAATGAACTATGGTGTTCTAGGGTCTTGAAATATTTTTCCTTGAGAATAGAAATCCTAAGGTTTCCGAGGAATTTTACGGATCCTCGTTTCAATTTTTGTAGATTTAATTCTGATTTTTCAAAGTTAATCAAAAATTCTGCCCTGAAATTCAGTATTTCGTTTTTTGAGAAAACGTAAGGGTAAAATTGTAATAATGAATACATCAAGGGTAGAAATGTCAAAATGGGTGGAAATATCTTTTTTGATATTATTTTAAGAGATAGAATGTTAGTTGTGATATTATGAGAAAAAGAAATATTCCGACGATAACATATAGGATAGCCGGGAAGTCCGGAGCCGGAACAAAAGTTAGGCAAGTTGGCCAATACGCGGTGAAAGGTACGTTCACGGCATACTGTAACACTGACTCTAATGCTTATAGTATGTTTATATATGATAGTTGTATTCATAAGCTAAGATGTTGTCTTAGTTCATTACTTTCACATTCAGCTTTACACGGGCTATAGTCTTATTAATACCGTTGAGTTTTCCTAGCGCTGAGGACACGAATGTACATCGTGGCACTGGTGAATAGTGCAGATCGGGATAACATACATATGCAGGGGCTGTGTATGGTTATTGCCTTACATATGTGATTATGTATTACTAATCCTACATCATTATGGGCTTTTGTAGTGATTATTCTTTGAAATGTCATGAATATCTGTCATACATATATTGTTTACATAAGCATGAGGTTAAGCATTCCCCACGAGGTCAATGGGTATTGGACCTCGGTCTTAACTAATCGTTCGGGGAAAGGATCATGGATCGAGAGAAGGCACCGGTAGATGGAGCCGTAAAAGACACCGATGGACGGAGGGAGTGAGGAGGACCGGTCAAAGCAAATGCAGGAAGAAGGTTAACATAGCCTACATTCTGGCATGAATCTGATAGGGTTACTTCAAACCATTTGGTGCTTAAACTAAGAAAGGGTCGGTCTATGTGGTTTAGTCAATTAGTTGCCGTGAATTCGGGGTGACTTCCACTAGATTTTACCTAGCCTGGCCAAATGGGTTGATTTAACCGTGTTAGGTTCTATGCTCCAAGTCTACCTAAGGCTTGGTTGAAGATGTTATAGTTACATTGTAATTATACAAAGCTTTGTATTAATGTATCACATGAATATTCTTTCGGGAAATTTTTAATATACTAGTATACGTCGGGCATCGGCATATGCTTGAGTATTTTATATCAGTTACTCAATTGTTCAAATTTTTAGTACATGCTCTTCGTTTCCGCTATTACATGAGTTGTAGCACCTCAAACCCTGTCGAATTTTATAAAATCACGTGTCTTCAGACACAATTTATGATACGGAACTTGGGGTGTTACAATAATGATTATCTAATAATGGTCAATTGAGACCTATTAAACTCCTAATTATGAAACGTTGGCTTCAATTTTGTTTCATTTCATTTTATTTCATTAATAATCAGTTATTTTATTCTAAAATACATTTCGAGACTTGTAAATTAGAGAGAGGACGAGGAAGAATGAGAGTTTTTTTAAGAAAAAAATCAAATCAAATATATCCAAAACATAAGTTTGGGTTTTTTTTTAAAAAAAAACAGAGATTCCTATGTTATACCCAACAACGTAAGTTGGAGTTTGACCCACTTAGATAGTTTTTTTTTTTTTTTTTTTTTAAAAAAAGTATATGACATTGGAAAGAGGTCTATAGATTTTGAAATAATAGAAGAATGTGTCTATGATTAAAACAAAATTAATATGAAAAGGGAGAGAATTGATATTTGTACTCTTAATAATATATATTGGATGAATTTAAGATTGATCACAAGGCCAACAAGCATTATGGCATCCAAATCACCAAATCTTTTAGAGATAATCCTGTTGGAAATAGGTTGATTAATTATAATATATTTAATTTAAAGGGAAATACACTTCTCATGTTGTAAAGAAGTGTATCCTCACGTCATAGATCTGAAAATATGTGAGTCCACCATTTCCGCTTAAGTTTTTCTTTTTTTTTTATAAAAAAGATGTGGGTCACCATTTTAATTGTGTGTGTAAGAATATTCTTTTACGTATACGTAGAGAAGTGTAAACACTTAATTTAATAATTAAACTAGGAGACATGTTTTCGGAAGTTGGCTTTAGAAAACGGCCATCTCGCCCATCAACATCCACGTGTAGCTACAAAAATAAACAAATCATAATTAATAATAAACCAGGCATATTTTACATGTGATGTAATAGCTAATAGATTGCGTTTGTTTAAGATTAATCATTATAATATTTAGTCATGGTCATATTAATTCATTATAATATTTAAACAAAAAGAAATTAAAGTGGTTTCAAACATTCAAATCTAGTCAATTACAAGCTCAAGGTTCAACACCATAATTCATAATATGAATGCTCACCACGAGCCAAGGAAAACATATATAGTCATGGTCAACTTACTTTCTATACCATTTTCATGACTTTTACTATTTTCCGAACAATAATATATATATATATATATATATATATATATATATATAAAAGAAAAAAAATGGAATGAATAGATTTTGTAATATATCAATTAGAAAAACGACCAAACGAAATAAAAGATGCTTTGAAATTTTAATTAGGGAATAGATCGAATCTAAGTGAGTTGAAGACACTATTTACTGTTTCATAGGTTCCGAGAAGTTTCCAATTGTGGAAGGTCTTTAGACCACGTGCTGAAATTCTTTTGTAAAATAAATAATTATTAGTTGACAGCGGTTGGTTCTTCTTTTTTCTTTTCTTTTTCCTTTCTTATTTTTTTAATTACGCAAAGATCCAAATCCAGTATGGCTTATGTTAATCATCATTAAGTTTTTAAAATAAAGTGAATGATAATTATGGTATATAAATATGTAATATTCCGGACGTCTTGGGTGTGTTCGAATATTTCTTATAATTAAGAACTTGAAGCTAACTATTCATGTCATTATCCATTTAGGGTTGTCCCCCTCCACATGGTTCCATGTGGCTCCACTGAAAAAATAGGAAAAATTTAAGTTCCCTTTTTCTTTTCCTTTTTAAAAAAAGCTGACACAAAAAAACTTGGGATACATATCATACATTTATACTTATGGACGGTATTGTCAAACTCGTGAGGTGAGTCTCCGAGTTCACCGTTTTATGTTTCTACCTTATTAAATCAAGTCGAGTCGCTGGTAAACTCGTGACAGTTGTAAATTCAGTTAAACTTACGGGTTTACATACTGAGTTTATTGTTTTTATGTTTCTAACTTATGAAAGTCGTGTCAGCTCACTCTTAAACTCGTGTTAACTTTTCTGATTTGGTTATGCTCAGCGGCTTTATATATGAATTTTATAGAAATTTCTTTATTAAATATGATAAATGATGAATGTTGATATATTTAATTTTGATTATTTGGATTTAAATAATATTTAAATCAAATAGTTATCATTTTTATATTTTAATTATTTAATTAGACACTATTAATACATATTTAATGATTAAAGTAAACTCTTACGAATTTACATCATTTTCATAAATTTGTTTAAACTCGTGAGTTTGACAACCTTACTTATAGACCAAAATCTTCACTGATGCTAATGTTATGTATCAGGAATGACGAATATATCGTTTGGTATGGAAACAAAATTAACATTATGCTAGTACTTTTACAACGACCAAAAAAAAAAAACTACTTTTACTTTTGCATAAAAAATTGTAAAAACAAATACACGTTATTAAATGGTAAGGACTTGCTCTTTCACCACTATGTTCTTGGTTCGGCGTGGGAATGAAAAAAATGGTGTTGGGAGTTCTTTTCCCATGACCGTAGGCCTAACGCGAACGAAATCCGGATTAGTCGGAACCGAAGGTTCCGGTGAACCGAGTGGGATAAAAAAAAAAGACCTAATTGCAAGATTTATTTTACAATCAAAGGTAAGGCCCAACCCCCCCCCTCAAAAAAAATAATAAATATCTTAATTATCCTTATAAATTACATAGTTTTCTCACTTTTTATTTCCCAAATATACTCTATCTGTGGGATGAGTATTTTTAGAAAAAAAATTAAAATAATAGTAAATAACAAATTTAACTATTTTTTTAATATGTATGAATTAAGAACTAGATCTTTTCTTTTTGGCCTGGGAATTAATGAACTAGATCTTACCCTTAGAATCCAATGAAGAAAAACTAAGATACAGATTAAAATAAAATTTATTTTCTACTCCCTACGGTCCTTAACATAAGAGTCAATTGACTTTTATTGGATAGATTAAAGAAGCTAAATAAGTCAGATTAAATTATTTATATTTATCATTTTCATCACTAATTTTTCTGACTTATAAAATGATATATAATCTAATAATATACAACATTTGTAATGATTAGATAATTTATTTTATTTTCTTAATATCTCCAAAAAAAAAATCAACTAACTCTTATATTAAGTACCGGAGGTAGTTTAACGAACAATTCTAACTTGTGAGTTGATTGCTGGTTACTCTATATATACATGTATATCTTGGGGGTTTAAACACCGTGTTGCGAGAAGAAGAAAAGTCCTACACACGTGAAATGGTGGGATCATATATATATATATAATTAACATTATTTATATATGTGGGTCACACCACGTTTTTAAACACCATTTGTAACATAAGAAAACACTTCTCCTACAACATGAGAAGTGTTTTTCCCATATACTTATATTGAAAATTCTCGATACACTAACAAATAAGATTTGCTCGAGGATTAACTAATCGCACGCGAGGACAACCACTCCAAATTAAGTTAGAAACACTTATAATTGAAGTTTCATGGAAACAACTTACTCAAGAATAAAATAATATATATCATCAATGTGCCTTCAAACAAAAGTCATTATATTTATATATATAAATAAGTCATGATGTTTCACTGCTAGCTACACACATCTGTGCTCGCTTCTGTTCTCTCTCAGCAAAACTTTTAGCTTCTAAAAAATGATCCCAAACAATCTTTCTTCTTTTGAATCATCAGTTCATCAGAAATACGATCATGATATTCCTTCATCGACCACTCTCATGAATAGTGTCTTCTTCACGTCAACTACTACTTCAAACCCTAACTGCGTCGACAGTGCTTCGTTTGATGAGCAGTCTCTAAGTAACTCCGGCGGCACAGTGTTTTCTGAGGAGCATGAATCGGAGCCCATGAAACCGGGTGGTGGTGGTGCTAATAATAATGTCAATAGCAATGCTGAATCTATGGCGCGTGAAGTGAACGCGCCACCCAGATGGAGGAATTACAGAGGCGTGAGGCGTCGGCCATGGGGGAAGTTCGCAGCCGAGATCCGGGACCCAAAGAGGAACGGCGCGAGAACGTGGTTAGGGACATATGAGACGGAAGAGGATGCGGCTTTGGCTTATGATAGAGCTGCTTTTAAGATAAGAGGTAGCAAAGCCAAGCTCAATTTTCCACACCTCGCTGGGTCGGAATCACCACCAGAGCCGGCGAGAATAGTGGGTCACAAGAAGTGGTGCCACTCGCTGGAACCTTCAATGCCGTCAGGGTCGCTGGAACCTTCAACGCCGTCAGGGTGTGCTTCTTCTGAGGATGGTGGATCTCAAGGGTCAAGTAATAAGAAGAGCCTGACTGCTTGTCTATTGAATAAGTTAGCAACAAGTAGAAGCCAAGTCAGAAGCTTGAAATAATAACAAGTCCTCCTCCACATTTTTCTTCCTAAAAATAATTTCGTGTAATTTTATGGTGTCTAATTATGATTTTTCTTTAAACGCCTGGCTGCAGAGTTTTGAAATTGCGATAAAATAATATTTGGGGTGAACTGCTATTTCGAGTTTACTTAAGCAAATCTTTGATTATCAAATGAGGAGAAATTATCTCTATTGAATAATCCTTTTCTCTCAAGCTTATTAGTACTATTGTTAGTATAATAAGCAGCTTTGGGTAATTTTTGTCTTGGAAGTATTTGAGAAGGAGCTATGAATATCTAGAGACCGGAAGTTTTTGTTTTATTATTTATATTTTACTCAACGTTAAAATTTGACTGTTAACTGTTATGACCAACACCTTTAGAATTGTAAGAGTTTCAAGCGATTAGATTTGAGTATCAACGTTTAATGCATGATATCATATTTAAAAGTCAACGTTAATATTTTAATGGTGTGTGTGACATTGCTTCACTTTTTAATTTCACACTTCTAAGATAACATTGAGTCTCCTTCATTTTAGGGACAAAATTGACAATTAACCATGTAATAAATAGAGAAATTTGGAGATAAATCCTTATTTAACAAATTAATTGGGGAACTATATCTCCAATTTCCCCTGATAAATAATCCTTTATATTTTTATTAAATAACATGTATACTATGTGAAATTATGGGTTAATGTGCAATTTTACTTCTAAGGTATTTTTTCAGTCTTAGCACTCTAAAGTATTATTTTAGTAAACTTTTGTGTTTAAAGGATAAAATGTTTTCTTAGTAACACTTTAGCATCCTAAAATATTTTTTTTGCACAATTTTGCAATTAAAATATTTTCTCCAAAAATTAAAATAGAAAAGCGCGAGCTTTGGTCGAACATTAATTGAAGGGCCAACATGCGAGCACATGAACATGATACTCAAATCTTTTGGGAATAAATTGATTAATTAGGAAGAGAGAAAAGGAAATGGAATTGGGTAGAATAAGAAAACACTTATGGCCCATTTGGTAGTATGGAAGTAGGAAGAGAGAAATGGAAATGGAATTGGGATTTACATATGTCAGGTGTGTGAGAAGTCTGTTCCCTAGGGAAACCACTTCCATCAAAATTGATGGAAGTGACTTCCATCTTAATTACACCCCAAGGAACTGGTCACACTTCTTTGGAACCCATTTTATTTTCCTATTCTACCCTCAAGCTTTCAACAGCAGCCGCCACCGTCTCAAAAATGGTGGGATTTTCTAAGGGAGAAATCTGGAAGGCGATGGATATGGGAAAAACAAAAATATGGATTTATTATTAATTGTTTTGGAAATCTTAGATCTTCTCTCTTTATCTATATATTTCGATAGCTTAGTAGGAGATAGAGGAAGAGGAAATGGTGAGGATGAGGGAGCAGGGGTGGCTGGTGCTGTTCTCCGGCGGTGGTTTTTCAGTTTCAGGGAGCCCTTGTTTCTTTCAAAGACAATGGCATTTTGGTCTTTTCATGAGAAAATTATACATATTGATTAAAAATTATATCTTACTTCACTTCCATCCACATATCAAACATACTTGAAAACCTACTTCCACTTCTATTTCTACCCTCCAATTCTACTTCCATTTTCATTTCCACTTCCATAAAAAACTCTTCCATAGTATCAAACGGGGCATAACCAAACGGTACACGTGTAGCTGGAAAATACTTCAATAGAATTCTTTAATAAAAGCAATAAAATAAATAAATAATAATTAAAATCACATAGTGTTGTCCCAGGGTGTAACATCCCATTTTCAAAAGCAGTATAATTTTTTTTTTTCATCAGAGTAGAGCATTGGAGCGATTGAGTAACTGATAATTGTATTCAAAATGCCGTAAGTCTGACTGATTACAAAAGCGGTACAGTGACCGAGAGTTTTCAACGTAAAAACAACATAAGTGTCTTCCCGGCAACAGTCATGCCGTGTCAACAACAAAAATTCTACGGCGAGACCCTAAGCGTGCCGCTTGCCCATATCTTCGGCTCTCGTCCTCGACCCACGAAGCTATTTGAGAAGCCGAGGTCCAAATGCATATCGGACCTCGTGTAATGGTTAACCTCATATTTATATAAACAGCATATGGAAGACAATCACGGTATTAATCAAAACATAAGTATATAGCGAGATGCAAAATCAATATAACAACAAGACGTCTCATGTAAAGTTATCTATGCTAAAAGTACATTTCGCATGTAAAGTTATCTATGTTAACAGTACACATCTCATGTAAAGTTATCTATACAATTCACTCGTATAGTCGTCTATCACATATAGGTATACAGTAAATATCAGAGTTAGTGTTACAGTACGCGAACGTACCTTCGTTGACGGAAAACGGTACTTTTTGACGGGTGAAAACGGTATGATTGACGATGCGATAGCGGTACGTTTATCTCGAGATATCCTATAAGGATAATATTTATCAATATATAGCAGCATAACAGGCATTTTAGTTACAAATTACCATTTTGCCCCCGAACCCATAATCGGCGGAATTTCGCCGAGCTTCGTATTTTCGCTCTATCTCTCGAATTTTGTGAGATCTTTTCCCTCATCATATTTTCGAAATATATATCATATTTACCCCTAAATATGATATATAGACTATGTTGAAAATTTAAAGATAAATCTAGCATTCCTACTATATCTACCGAAACTAAAAACTAAGGACCGAAGAACTTACCCAGACTTTGCTCAGACATTCTCCAGAGCTTCTCTCTCTAACTTCTCTCTAAGGAGCAGATTTTTGGTGTGAGAAATGAAGAAGGTGCTCATGCCTTTATATAGGCAAAAATTGTGCCACTTTGGTAATTTCCATATTCCAAATCTTGTAATTTTCTCTTACCTTATAACCAAGTAAAATAAAGGCTAAATGGTGTTTAATTCCTAGCCATGTAGCATGTTGGTCAACATTCAAGGCTGATTTGGCAGCAAACAATTGGTCCAAAAATGGTGAGTCAACTTGCTTTATGGCGGTTCGGCATGATTTTCCTGTTCGGTCTCCGTTTCGCGTCTCTTCGGAGAAATCTCAAAATTCTGGATTCATAACTTTGAAGATCTTCTCTTCGTCATCAATAATATCTAATTTAATTAGATTTCGGTCCCTTACGGGGTTCCAACAGTCCAGTTGAAGTTTTCTCGAAAAACGTGTCCGAACACGTCTGTGTCGGAAATCGCTTTCGGAATCATCAATCTGCGGATAATAATTCACGACTCCAAATATGTCCAGATAATTATAAACTCATCTCTAGATGTTGACTTATAATGTATTTTCTTCAAATCCAAAATGTGAATATCGCATTTTTCCCTATTTCGTCTTATTAGGCAAATGCGCTAGCCTCGGAATTAATGTCGGAAGAGGTCACTTCGAAGGTAAAAACTCACTGATCAATATTTTACCTTGACTTTGGAATTCCTATTCCTGGTTCTCTAGATAGGATCCATTTCCTATTTATTCCATTACTATTCACTATATTATATAATAATACAATTTTACAAAAATATAATGATATTTATTTTTTTTTTTTTTATTTTTATTTATTTTTCTAAGCATAAAATATTTTATTAATATTTGATTTTTTATATTTTTTATTTATTTAATAATTTCGAATTTCTCCAATTAAAAATAATTATTTAAATTATTTTTAATTCATTTACTTTATACCTTAATTATCCCATTAATTACCAGATTAGCCACTTACTAATTTTTGATAATTTTCTTAAATAGGATAAATCATTATCTCACAATTATTTTACTTACATTGGTATTTTATATCCCATGTAAAATATTAAAAATCATGGGGTCAATTATGATCCCCAAAATAATATTAAATCTTACCTCAATATTTTCCAAAGAAATTAATCCCAAAAATTACCTAAATTAGAGACAACATATTCTCCAATTTTTAATAAATATTTCATTGCCTCTTAGGATTTATCATAATATTTTCGGGGTATTTTATGGCCCACAATTGCATTTAGGGATTTTTAACTCTTTATTCACCCTAATTTCAATAGAAATTACCTTAGAAAATAAGATAATTATTACTTCTTATTTGAGACCACATATTCACTTATTTTCAATAGGTATTATCTATCGAAATATAATATTCCAGATAAATAATTATCCGGGTATTACGAAATTTTAGTTGTTCGTTGATATGTTTTATGTATTAAAAAAAGAAATAACAATTACAAATGCCCAATCTAAATATGGTGGGGACAAAATTTTCATCAAAGAAAATATTCAAATCAAAATTAAAGCATTCAATACAGATATTTCAAATCATCATTTCAAAATAGTTGCCTTTCCCCAATAGTTCTTCTAATAAACCTTTTGCTCTAGTTCATATGGATATTTGGGGACCCTATCATTTACCTTTACCTTCTGTACATGGTTATAAATATTTTTTAACCATTGTTGAAGATTATTCAAGGTATACATGGGTTTATTTGCTCAATTATAACTCTGAGGTTCGGTCATGTCTTTTTGCTTTTGTTAATTTGGTTTCTATGCATTTTAATACCTCGGTTCAGGTGCTTCGAGCTGATAATGGTTTAGAATTGCAAATGACTGATTTTTTTTGCTCATAATGGCATTATTTATCAGACTTCTTGCACCAAAACTCCTGAACAAAATAGTAAAGTTGAACGTAAGCATCAACATATTCTTAATGTGATCAACACACTCTTATTTTAGGCCCATATTCCTAAGGGTTTTTGGTCAAATACTATTCTTCATGCCATATATCTGATTAATCGATTACCTACACCTCTTTTAGGAAATAAAACTCCTTTTGAACTTTTATATGGCACACCTCCTAATTATAGCATGTTAAGAGTATTTGGTTGTCTTTGTTTTACTTCTACTCTTTTACAAAACCGAACCAAGTTTGATAAACGAGCACATAAATGCATTTTCCTGATATATAAATCTGGTACTAAGGGTTATGTCACCTTAAATCTACAATATAGATAGATCCATATTTCTAGGCATGTTCATTTCTATGATTTTTCCATTTTGTAATTCAAATTTTGAGGTTCTGTCTGATTCCATTCCTTCTCCACAAACTACTCCACCCCTTGATTTTTCTGACCTTGTTCTCTCCTCTGTTGTTCCAGCACCTTCTTCTCCTCCTAACCCTTCTTTACCTTTACCACGTCATTCTACTAGACCTCACCGAGCCCCCTATATCTGTAGGATTATCATTTTTCCTTACAATCACTAGTGCAAAAAAGGGCTTTAAAACCGCCTCATTTAGACTGGACTTTCGATGCACTGGTCTTAAAGGTATGTCCGTGCGATTTTGTAAATATAAAGAACTTCTTATATATGACCGGTGGCAGTTTTGTAAATATAAAGAACTTCTTATCTAGGATCATTTTTTCATAGGTCTTAAATATATTATTCGGACTGTTAAAAAACAAGCCGGTCTTAAAAATGTTATTAAAAAAATATTAAAATATCAATTACTTCATGGAGAAATCTCACACGCCGAACTAATATTTCTTTGCGGTCCAAAATAATAAGGAAAAATTTAAATATAAAGGTAATAAAGTTTTAAGACCGGACATATTTAAAAGCCGGTCTTAAAAGTTATTCTTTTAAGACCAGGACATAAAATGCGGCCGATATAAAATATAGAAAAAGAGTGTGGATAAAAAATTAATTAATTTTAAGACTAGGACCATAATATGGTGGTCTTGAATATTAACTATTAAGACCGTCTCTTTTTATATCCGGTCTTAAAAATGAACGCCAAATAAACATTTCTTCGCGTGAAAGCTTTTGTTACTCTCCTTTGAAGAACCTCATTCACGTTGCGAAACCCTTCCCGTTGCATTACCTCTTCTTCTGTCTAGAAAATGAACAAAGTGAAAACGATTCTATTCGTGTTCGGGAACGCCGATTCTTGGTGTGAGTGAGAACAAACCCTCTTCATCTCACAATGAGCCTCGTAACCACCCTACACGTCGTGGTAGAAGAGGCACACGAATGATGGATGTAACCCTAAGTCGAACTTCTGGGTCAAGGCTAGAGATTCAGTTTGATGAAAAGTTGGAACCTTTCGGTCCCAAGAAATCCAAATATACTAGTTTTGTTGGCTATATAACACGCATCAAGGTTAGCATTTTGACAGATGAGTGGAAAAATGTGGACGTTCGCACAGTAAAGGATCTTATTTGGGACACTATCCGGCTTACATACACTATCCCTGACTGTCAAAAGTTGAAAGACAAGACATTGTCTTATTGTGCTGATCGATGGAGACAGTTTAAGACCTTTCTAGCTAACAAGTATATTTTTGCCGAGGTTCAGCTTGCAGAAAATGCTTGGGACAAGTACACATTTATTGATGAACAAACTTGGCAACAATTTGTTCAGCTGCAGACCACTCCTGAAGCTTTGGTGAGTTCATATTTAGTTTTGTTTGCCCTTTTGTGTGCTTATTAACCTGTGCGGATATGTGAATGTTATTGTGTTCATCTAATCCTGTTAGTTAAATGGTTTGGTGTGTGAATAGAAGTATACATTTCTGCCTTTGTCTATGCAAGTCGATATGTAAACCACGAAATGGTAAAATATTAAGAAGGTAATTAGGGAAATAATAATGGCATAAGAGTCAAGCCATTATTATAGTCTTAGTTCTGTTATAGTAGGTAGTGGTTAAACATTCTTGTTAGTTAGTTAGTATGTTAGCTGTGTAATGGTTTCGGTGCAAGCTGTTATTGGGCCTTAAGAGTCAAGCCTCTAACTATATGTAAGAGGTTAGTCTAATATGTGGAGGAACCAGTTATGATGAATGAATGAATTGATCGAGTTGGCAACATTTACGCAACTCCCTTTCCTTTGTTCTCCTAATTTCTTCTACAATTCTACATCTTTCTTAAATAAAAATGTTGAAACTTAACGAAGTGAATTTGACTAATGTTTGACGTTCATATGAAGCCGAAGTTCTCTAATTTCTATTAGTGAGATGGCTAGAATTCATAATTAATAGTTTTTTTTTTCAATTCTGATTCATAGAAAAAAAAAGGGAGCAAGCACAGGAGATAGGGAGAAAAAATGATTGCCCGCATAGGGCTTCTCGTGACGGATATGAAATTGCTGAAAAAGAATTGATGGCGGCCAAGCAGAAGAGATTGGAAGATGAAGCCGAATCCAATCCTTCTGCGATAGTTGATCAGTCATCTCCAATACGTCGTGAGGAGTTGTTGTTGCATATTCTGCAAAAGCCAAGTGGCGCCTACACGAGTGAACAAACTCGTGTAGTTGCTAAAAGAATTGTAAATATCGTTATTGTTATTTTTTAGTCACTAAACATGTTTCATTACTAAGCTTCTCGTTATCTGTATCTTACAGGAAGATCTTAAAAAGAAAGAAGCAGAGGGATCTTTTGTGTCGGACGGGAGGAATGATGTTTTGACCTTTGTGACCGGAAAAATGGATCACGCGGGGCGTGTAAGGGGGTTGGAGGATGGGTAGGCCTGAAGGAATACTTTGGTAAATCCAAACGCTACAAACAAAGTATGGTTACCCGGGAGGAGATGGAACAGACGCTGGCCAAAATAAGTGATGAAGCAACGACTAAAGAAGCAATGTTTCAATCCCAAATGAAACAGACGCTGGCCAAATTAAGTGAGGAAGCAGCGGCTAAAGAAGTAATGTTTCAAGCCCAGATGAGCCAGATGAAGGAGGAAATGAATCAGATGAGGTTGCTTTTGACCTCTCGTCCGAGAGCAATGTTTCGTCACACATTCACCCGCACCTATACGCGAGCACTAAAGGGAGCTGCATTGTTGGATGGTCAGATCAACCTTGTTGCCTGTATGGGGAAAAACCTCATAAACTATTAGTTGCAAAAGGGATTGTCCACAACTTGTGTAACACCCCAATTTTCGTAACAAAAGTCGTGCCGGTGACACGTGGTTTTATAAAAATTCATCAGAGTTTGAGGTGCTACAACTTTGCGTTTTGCGGAAACGAAGAGCATGTACTAAAAATTTGAACAACAGATATAACATTGAGTAACTGATATGAAATACTCAGACATATGATGATGCCTGACGTATACTGATATATATTATAAAATCTCCTGAAGGATTTGTTCATGTGATACAGTAATACAAAACTTTACAAATACAATTTTATATGTAATGATACCCTCTTCAACCAAGCCTTAAGTAGACCTAGGGCATAGAACCTAACTCAGTTAAATCATCCCATTTGGCCAGGCTGGGTAGGTCTAGTGGAAGTCTCACCGTGCTAGGGTGATTGATTGACTGAACCACGTAGACGACCCTTCTAGTTTAAGCACCAAATGATATGAAGTAACCTTATTAGATTCATGCCATAAGGTAGGTTCTGTTGACTTTCTTCCCGCATTTTCTTTGACCGGTGCCTTCTCATGGCTCCGTCCTGGCGTATATCTATAGTTCCGTCCCTGGTGCCTTCTCTGGTTCATGACCCGAATCCTGTCTAATCATGCAGACTGAGGTCCAATGCCCATCGGACCTCAGGTAACGGTTAACCTCATGTTTATGTACACAATATATGTATGATAGGCATTCATGACATTTTCACAAAACTACTACAACAGCCCACAACAGATACACAAATATGTATATACGGAAATAACAATACACAGCCCCTGCAGTATGTTTGTTATCCCAGTCTTCACACTCTCGGTTCCAAGATGTACCGTCGTGTCCATAGCGCTAGGAAAACTCTCAACGGTGTTAACAATACCATAACCCGTGTACTCATAACTCCACCAATTTCAAATGAGACAGAGTCTCGATGACGGGGAACACAACAAGCATATATAAGCATATCATAATCATCAGAGTCAGTGTTACTGTACGTCGCGAACGTACCCTCGTTGACGGTACTTTCGGTACGTTTTACGAAAAACTGTACTTTTTGACAGCTGCCCGACGGAGGTACAACAGCGGTACAACAATGGTTCGATTATCTCAGATATCCTATAAGGATAGTATTTATCAGTTTTTAGCATCATAACAGGCATTTTAGGTAAAAAATTACCATTTTGCCCCTGACCCCCTATTCGGCGGAATTTCGCCAGAGCTTCGCTACTTTGACCCGATTTCCCCAGAATTTTGACATATCTCTCTTCCCAATATAAACCATATTTACCCTTAAATATGATATCTAAACTATCTAGGAAATTTAAAGATTAATCTAGCATTCCTACTATCTCTACTGAAAGAACTATCGAAACTAAAGACCAGGGGACCGAAAAACTTACCCGAACTCGGCGGAATTTCCCGGGCTCTTCCTTCTCTCTAACCTCTCTCTAAGGCATGAATTTTTGGTGTGGGAAATGAGAGGAGAAGTGTCTCCTATTTATAGAAGAAGGGAATGGCGGTTTGGTAAATAACTCAAACTTTATCAGATCCATTCTGAGCCGTCGGATCGCATTTTTCCAAGTGGCTTGATCTTGGCCTTCCCTTGTGTGTGCCGACCTCCTTGCACACTTCCCAAGGCAAATTGATGTCATGCATGACATCATGCCTCTTGCTTTATGAGCCTAATGCAGATAAAGTTTCCAGTTCGGTGTTCGAATCGCGCAATCTTGACGAAACTTAAAAATCCGGGAGCAAGGCACTGAAGCTCTATTCTTTCTCCTTAAGAATACCTGGGTTAACTAAATTTTTGATCCCACTAAGGGTATTCCGTAGTCTGCTGAAGATTTTAGGACAGACGTCATCGGTTACGGAAATGACTTCTGATAGAACCGGCTTCTTGCGTAAAAATCCGGTTCGTAATATGATCTGATCTAAGTAACTATATCCCTGGTTTGAAAAACACGGTGCGTTTTCTATAAGTCACTTTTAGCACTATCTCGCCTTATCTTAATTATCCAAGTACTCCTAATTATTTGTTGGTTTGAAACGACTTCGAGACCGCTCAATCCGAGATAAATTTCTTGGTTCATAAAAGGTCCAAGTGGTAAAAGACTAAATTTCTATACCTTGGTGTAGGATTTAATTTCTATCCATTCTCAAATGTCTGTCGGCTCTTTACCATATATAGTATTATTTTAATCAAAATATCTAGATATTTTTTTCTTTTATTTTTTATTTATTTTTCTAAGCATAAAATATTTTATTAATATTTTATTATTTTTATTTTTATTTATTTATAAATTTCGAATTTCATCCTTAATTAATTTTTTTTATTAATTCATTTAAATAATCTTAATCCTTTCTTAATCCCTAATTAATTACTTAATTAGCCACTTACTAATTGTTGATAATTTTCTTAATTAGGATAAACTATTATCTCACAACTATTTTAGTTACATTGGTATTTTACATCCCATGTAAAATATTAAAAATCATGGGGCCATAAAGTGCTTTTTATATTATTATATTTATGCATCTTTATTTTTCGGGGAAATAATCCCAAAAATTTCTAAAATTAAAGATATCACACTTCCTAAGTTTTTGTCAATAATTGAGGTCATATAGTATTTATGATAATACTTTCAGTTCATTTTAAAGAGAAATTGCTCATAAATTTATAACAATTAAGTTACAAAATTAGAGACAATATACTCTCCTTGACATATTTATCCAAATATTTTACTTATATTAGTTAGGGTTTTCGGGGTATTACATTTCTCCCCGTTAAATAAAATTTCGTCCTCGAAATTTGCTCTACCCCAACTAGATCTCTAGTCTACGGTCCCATACTAGCGATTTTTCCCAAATTGTCTCTTTCATAGGCAATCTCATTCTTAACTATCCTCATAACTGGGGATACTACTAGCTCTGACTTACTTTATCTAAAAACGAGAATTTGTTCTGAGTGCGGCTATCGAGATCTTTGTATCTCGTATTTTGATACTTCGTATCCTATGATATGATCATCATTAATATGATATTTCTCCAATGAGAAATGCCAAGGGTGCGCGAAATTTATTAAAGTTTTGGGGTGAAATTAACTGATACGCCTTTGATCCATACCGTCGATACCATATTGTCCCTATCCGCTTGAATTTTCCTTATGAAATGAGGCATTCGATCGTTTTATCATAACTTTCAGTCATCCTCCATGACAAAATGCTATCAATAACATACATCATCAACATCAACCAAAAATGAACCCACGCAACATGATCGACCATATTTGGCACAAGAAAATCTCCGCTCTGACTATCGTTCCATTGCATACATGCAAGTGATCTATACTCTTACCTATACCAGGCTTCTACCGATTATATCACGATTGAAAATCCGAGAAATAAGTTTCATCGGGTATGTTTATAATTCTGTAGGGAATTTTGCTTTATTAGGACAAAGTCCTTATAGTGTTCAAGTAGCATACGAGCTACTAAAGTTAACTTCCTGTAGAGGATATCTACATGCTGATTACTTACTACAGATCACTCTCTAAATCAAAATTTTATAGGAATCTTATATAGCGATGTTATCCACTACCGAGTTTCTTTCAACTCAAAAAGTATTTCAAGTATTCGTCGTAGCCGTACCATTCTATGGTTACTCCGTAGAGGTAATGCCTCTACATTCTCAAACGATAATTACTAACTATAAATCATGCGTAAATTTGTTCAACTTGAGAGGCTTTAACTGACGAAAGGTGCAAGTCATCATGCTGTCCTGCTGCAGCAAGACATATCCCAATCCATACCTATTGGTACCACTACAGACTAACTTGGATCTGGGATAACCAATCTCTTGGTGTTGTGACTGACTTCTATCTTAGTCTATGTAAGCTCGTCTCACAGTCTTCGTTTCACATAATTAAATTTTACTCGTGAGTTTCATCACAGCAAATGACGAAAATTTTAATATGGATGTGCGGTACTATCCCGCTAGATCCAAACACTAATTATTTATATCACCATTTCCTACTCTTTCTAGTCCGAAGCGCTTTCACTTTTTTGGAACTATCAATCTTACTATCGTATAATAAAACATGGCCCAGAAAGTTTTATTTCTATGGCAACCAATACACACCTCTACTTAACTCAATAAAGAGTCACGTTTCTCTCTAGTACACTCATAACTTAATCGTTTCTGTCTTTTGCGTTTTTCTTCTTTGTTTCCGAATAGGTGAGGATGTCGTCAATCAACACCCTTATCAACCTACCTATGTGGTTGAGAAAAGTTTTGGTTCAAGGACTTTATGACCAAAATAGAAAATATGTCGGTTCAAAAGACATTTCAAGGAATTCAAAATGCCCGTATCAAGTCCTGAAAGCTATCTTTCGAACATTGCTAATTTGGATTTTGCAGCTAAAAGGTGTTTTGAGCATACGTCAATACGTAACAAAACGTAAGAATTAAATAACTGAGTAGATCGTAAATCATGGAAAGTGGATATGTGTTCATGATAGTCATTTCATCCATCCTGTGATGGTTGATTCAAAGTCACAAACTCTTGTGCTTTTGTTCGGTTATCACTTAATACCGTGTTTTAGATGTTGATTCCATGATAGGTATCAAGTTCAATTTTGAATTTTGAATTCTCTTCCTCTGAAGGAACATTTGTCAGAGACACTTTATTTGTGTCCGGGTTGTTTTTAGAATAAGGACTCAGCTTCTGTATCAATTCTATCCCTGCTTTGGGGATGATATCTTCCCATGGTTATCATTGATCATTGCTTCGATCGTTGTTACTTTGACAGAATTGAGAATGTCGTCGACGTTTGTGAAACAGAAACTTTGGAATAAGATATATATATATATATATATATTAAACTGATATTTGATTCCAGATATGCTTTATAAGCGAAATAGTTCACACCCAAATGGTGTAGCTACTATTAGATTGTAAGGTAATACATAGAGGTATGCATCCCAAAATGATTCGTATCTACATCAGAAGTATCTAACGGATTTAGTATCGAATAGGACGATATCTAAAATAAACTGCTATTTTAAACGTTAGTCTCTTGGACTGTTACTGGAGATTCTTCGGTCTCTAGTTCAAGCAATGCTAATATCTGGTCTGCGTTCTGTGGCCCTATTTTTGCAGCTATCTGGGGACAGTTCTTGTTAATGTGCCTCGGCTTTTGGCACTTGAAGCAAATTTGAATACCACTACAGGTAAGACCTGGATGGTAGTTGCCGTATTTGGAACATGGTCGGGGTTCTGGTATCCTCATATAGTTTTGTGGTTCAGAATGAGATGTCTCCCCGCCCTTTTCTTGATATTTTCTCCAGAGCGCCTTCCACTTCTGTGTGGAGTTTCCGTGGCGAAACCCGATGCAATCGCTTGCCCTTTTTTCCTTTGCCTTTATTGTTGACCTCAGAAAACTTCCTTTTCAGTGTGGGATTTTTGTAGCTGGATCCATCATGACTGGCATTACGACTGTTGAAATTCCTTGTTCTACGTAGCTCTACTAAGTTGCACTCCATCAGACGGCAGGATTCCGATAGTCTCTCCATTTGTCTTCCTTGTCTTTTACGCAAGGAGGGTATTAATAAGAGTACGCTATTTCAGCCTTCTTCCTCGACTCTTGCGACTCACTCGGTGTTCAAGATATTATCTTTGGACCGGCATCACTCGTGGTTGTCTAACTCTGCCTCTACCTCGGCCACTAAGGACTTCAGTTCTTCGCATACTTGACATCCTATCTTTCTATTAAGAATAACGGTTCTTTAAAAGATTGTTCGAAGATATACACATACGGCATAATATGTCATTGTATTTAGCTGGTCTTAACACCAGTAATATATCTACATAGCCCATATCATCGTTTATCTACTTGTTTACATATTGTCTAAAACTAGCCCTTGAAGATAATGCAGAAAAGAATGAAAATCAACTGGACGCTCTCTATCCAAGAGTTCATTCGTCTTTTCCATCCAGAAGCGTTCTCTGGGAAATAGGTATAGTGTTGATATTACCCAATCGTCTACTGGGTAGGGAAGTTTATCGATTTTCCTTTGTCTGTAAGTCGTCTTGACTTGCCCTAACCATTGAAAATATGTGTCTTTTATGGTTGCGTTGTAATATTCTGCGCTTAAGAAATTCGTTCGTAGAGCGCCTATCGCTCTTTGTTTGTATTCAAGACATGTCGCAGGGTATTCGGTTCATAGCAAGTTTCAATTTCAAGGTCTTCATCATAGTTTAATAATTGGAAATACTCTCGATTATCATCGAAGGATGAATGATCCGACCCTATAGGTCTATCTGGCTCAGAAGGCATACTAGCCATTGGTTCATGATATCCTAAGTTCAAGAATTCTGAAATAGGTTCTTGATCATCTATGATCTGATTAGAAAGTTCTGGTTCAGGGAAATCTTCAGACTCATGATCAATTATCGGGGTGATATGATGTATCGAAGTAGGAAGATATCTTTGGCTCAAGGTTACTTTTGGAGGTGGGATATAACATATCTCTTGAGGTGCAATTTCAGATGGGTACACTAACCAGGGATGATATCCCTCTGAGATTTTTCGGCCATGAATAGATATTATGGTTTTCTCTGGAATTGGGGAATCTGCCGATGGAAGGTGTTTCACTAGTTCAATCTGATGTACTGGCTCGGAAAGGTACTATGGTCTAGGGTCGTATAAGCACCCATTGGAATATCTTGATTGGAAATGATACTCCGGCTCTGGATTGTTCTCAGCCATAGGAGGGTATTTTGTAACGTACACGAGTCAGACTGGTGAGTGGAATAGATGGACTCGCGTACAGTCGTAGGCATAGGAAGTGGATATGTCGGCTCAGGATTTAGCCTTAACCCTGTCTTATCGTGAACTTTAGTTCTATGCGCAGTACGTCTCCCTTTACCGTAATAATCTGGATAAGACAATTTACCCTTATCCATCACTACAATATTAAGGTCATATTAGTCCTCTTTTCGAAAATGGATTCAGACGAAAAGGAATGTAAAGTTTAACTCTGCTACTCAAACCGATTGGTCAGATAGATGTCTATTATGGAAGTCTTACTGAGTTTACCGTGACTAATTGACTCACCCATATAGACTAGTTCTAATCTCGGCACTATTGTTTCGTTATAAACCTACGCAATAGGTCACTGTCTAAGGGACAACCTAGATAGTATTATCAACTAGGTTCAATTATCGTTTCCATTCGGGAATTTCATATAGACTCCGATTTCCATCTCAGAAGTCTTAGAGTTTTTGAAAAACTCTAACCTTTACCTTAGGGTATTTGTTTTATTGTATCACAATACCAGTATTATATCAGTACTCTCGTCTTTGTTGTTCATACAATGCTCTCGAGACTAGCTGTGAAGCTAGCTCTGATACCAAACTGTAACACCCCAATTTTCGTAACAAAAGTCATGCCGGTGACACGTGGTTTTATAAAAATTCATCAGAGTTTGAGGTGCTACAACTTTGCGTTTTGCGAAAACGAAGAGCATGTACTAAAAATTTGAACAACAGATATAACATTGAGTAACTGATATGAAATACTCAGACATATGATGATGCCTGACGTACACTAATATATATTATAAAATCTCCCGAAGGATTTGTTCATGTGATACAGTAATACAAAACTTTACAAATACAATTTTATATGTAATGATACCCTCTTCAACCAAGCCTTAAGTAGACCTGGGGCATAGAACCTAACTCGGTTAAATCATCCCATTTGGCCAGCCGGGTAGGTCTAGTGGAAGTCTCACCGTGCTAGGACCGATTGGTGAACCACGTAGACGACCCTTCTAGTTTAAGCACCAAATGATATGAAGTAACCTTATTAGATTCATGCCATAAGGTAGGTTATGTTGACTTGCTTCCCGCATTTTCTTTGACCGGTGCCTTCTCATGGCTCCGTCTACTGGCGTATATCTATAGTTCCGTCCCCTGGTGCCTTCTCTGGTTCATGACCCGAATCCTGTCTAACCATGCAGACTGAGGTCCAATGCCCATCGGACCTCAGGTAACGGTTAACCTCATGTTTATATACACAATATATGTATGATAGGCATTCATGACATTTTCACAAAACTACTACAACAGCCCACAACAGATACACAAATATGTATATACGGCAATAACAATACACAGCCCCTGCAATATGTTTGTTATCCTAGTCTGCACACTCTCCGGTTCCACGATGTACCGTCGTGTCCATAGCGCTAGGAAAACTCTCAACGGTGTTAACAATACCATAACCCGTGTACTCATAACTCCACCAATTTCAAATGAGACAGAGTCTCAGTACAGGAACACAACAAGCATATATAAGCATATCATAATCATCAGAGTCAGTGTTACTGTACGTCGCGAACGTACCTTCGTTGACGGTACTTTCGGTACGTTTTACGAAAAACTGTACTTTTTGACAGCGGCACGACGGAGGTACAACAGCGGTACGACAGCGGTACGACAATGGTTCGATTATCTCAAATATCCTATAAGGATAGTATTTATCAGTTTTTAGCATCATAACAGGCATTTTAGGTAAAAATTACCATTTTGCCTCTGACCCCCTAATCGGCGGAATTTCGCCAGAGCTTCGCTACTTTGACCCGATTTCCCTAGAATTTTGACATATCTCTCTTCCCAATATATACCATATTTAACCTTAAATATGATATCTAAACTATCTAGGAAATTTAAAGATTAATCTAGCATTCCTACTATCTCTACTGAAAGAACTTCAGAAACTAAAGACCAGGGACCGAAATACTTACCCAGAACTCGGCCAGAATTTCCCCGGGCTCTTCCTTCTCTCTAACCTCTCTCTAAGGCATGAATTTTTGGTGTGGGAAATGAGAGGAGAAGTGTCTCCTATTTATAGAAGAAGGGAATGACAGTTTGGTAAATAACTCAAACTTTATCAGATCCATTCTGAGCCGTCGGATCGTATTTTTCCAAGTGGCTTGATCTTGGCCTTCCCTTGTGTGTGCCGACCTCCTTGCACACTTCCCAAGGCAAATTGATGTCATGCATGACATCATGCCTCTTGCTTTATGAGCCGGTACCGATAAAGTTTCCAGTTCGGTGTTCGAATCGCGCAATCTTGACGAAACTTAAAAATCCGGGAGCAAGGCACTGAAGCTCTATTCTTTCTCCTTAAGAATACCTGGGTTAACTAAATTTTTGATCCCACTAAGGGTATTCCGTGAGTCTGAAGAAGATTTTAGGGACGACGTCATCGGTTACGGAAATGACTTCGATAGAACCAACTTCATGAGAAAATCTTTGGTTCGTAATATGATCGATCTAAGTAACTATATCCCTGGTTTGAAAAACACGGTGCGTTTTCTATAAGTCACTTTTACCACTATCTGCCTTATCTTAATTATCCGGTACTCCTAATTATTTTGTTGGTTTTGAAACGACTTCGAGACCGCTCAATCCGAGATAAATTTCTTTGGTTCATAAAAGGTCCAGTGGTAAAAGACTAAATTTCTATACCTTGGTGTAGGATTTAATTTCTATCCATTCTCAAATGTCTGTTGGCTCTTTACCATATATAATATTATTTTAATCAAAATATCTAGATATTTTTTTCTTTTATTTTTTATTTATTTTTCTAAGCATAAAATATTTTATTAATATTTTATTATTTTTATTTTTATTTATTTATAAATTTCGAATTTCAGCCTTAATTAATTATTTTTTTATTAATTCATTTAAATAATCCTAATCCTTTCTTAATCCCTAATTAATTACTTAATTAGCCACTTACTAATTGTTGATAATTTTCTTAATTAGGATAAACTATTATCTCACAACTATTTTAGTTACATTGGTATTTTACATCCCATGTAAAATATTAAAAATCATGGGGCCATAAAGTGCTTTTTATATTATTATATTTATGCATCTTTATTTTTCGGGAAATAATCCCAAAAATTTCTAAAATTAAAGATATCACACTTCCTAAGTTTTTGTCAATAATTGAGGTCATATAGTATTTATGATAATACTTTCAGTTCATTTTAAAGAGAAATTGCTCATAAATTTATAACAATTAAGTTACAAAATTAGAGACAATATACTCTCCTTGACATATTTATCCAAATATTTTACTTATATTAGTTAGGGTTTTCAGGGTATTACAACTTGGGATCAACTGTACACCACCAACAAATGGCTGATGATGAAGTCAGAGTGTCAGTTGAAAAGGTGATCGTTGATGCACCTCTCCCTCTCCCAACCGATCAGTGAAGCTTGTGAATAATGCCAAGGAACCTTCATCTCTTGGCCGGTGAAGCTTGTACATGTCTCTACTCCTCCCGAAGCTTCATCCCTCCTCCTCAAGTTCCATCCCCTCGTCAAGCTGCATCCCCTCCTCCTCAAGTTTCATCCCCTACTGCTAATTTGACCGCCAAGGAAAAATATCATATTTGGTAAAAAGAGAGGATATTTTAAAGATAAATCGTGGCATGTCAATGAAGTAGTAGGCATCCTCATCACGAAGAGGTTTACCTTGACAGCGTAGATGTAACGTCCCTGTTTCTTCCTGGACAGGAGCTTACTGATGCAATTGTTCAAATGTTTATGAAGTAAGTATCTTCTTCTATGAGTACATAATTTAAATGCCTCGTTTAGACACACATACATATATAATAATTCTCTGATCGATGTCATTATTGTAGGTGCATGCATCAAGAATTGGTTGAACATGGCAGAATCAATGATTTTGGATTCTTGTGCCCAGTCTATGCAAGTACAACATCCTTGGAGTTGAGACAATAATACATGTCAACCAGGGTGTGTGAAGTGATAAGAAAGGTGTACGTGTTTCCATACTACCACAGGTACATATCACAATTCTTGTATGCAATTCACTTAATATAATTCTACTACATATATCTTTGAGTACTTTCTTTGCGGTGAATTTTTACCGCCATTGGCGATTGGTCCTCATGTGCATGGAGGATCATAAAGTTATCTTCTTATGCTCCTCACGGTGAGCGAGCCTATATTGTATGAGCATCAACAAGTAAACATGTCATTTTGATTCTCTTGTCTGAAATCTCTACTGTGAATTTTCAGTGATTATTGATAAATTTGTGATTTTGATGATAGTGCCATGAGGACCTTCCAAGTCGAGGTAAAAAAAAAGGCATGGGTCTACTTATCCTAAATGGTTAAAACTAGAGGTTAGTACATATTTGGACACTGGCACACTGCCTTGTGAACTTTGTCAGTAAGCTATATATCCTAGCTATTATATATATTTCTTGTTCGTTTTAGACCCATCGGCAACCAACAGGGTCCAACTTATGTGGCATGTATGTCATGAAACACATGTATGATGTTATCACGGGAGGAACGAAAAAATTAACTACAAAGGTAAATGTATTTGATGTTACATATTATGGCTGAATTCAGTTTCCGGCTTAATGTTACATATGAAATATGTACACAAGTTAATTCAATTTAAATCTTTGATGTTACGAGGTTTGTCGGACTGCTCCTTTCGATGATGAAGTGGAGCACATACGTAATGTGTTTTGTGAATATCGTATTACCTAATTAAGTCCTAAATTCATTTGTAAAACATACGCACAATGTGTAATTCAATAATAATTTTGTATATTTTTTCAAAGAAATTCGTTCATTCATTCTAGATATTTAGTGCTTGAAATTTGAGGTACAAGATGTTGTAAATGAGAAAAAAGATACTATCTAAAAGTCCGGAGCTAAAAGTCTTCGTTTATTTCTAAAAATATGGCAAGACTTTTAGGACCGCATAATTATTAAACCTCTGGTGCTAAAAGACTTCGTTTATTTAAAAAAAAACTATGGCTAGACTTTTAGGATGGGACGTATTTATTTGTTCGGTCTTAAAAGTCTTCTAAAAATATGCTAGACTTTTAGGACCACATTTTTATATTATGACCGGTCCTAAAAGTTTACGTTTAATTAACTAAAAAATATGTCTAGACTTTAAGACCGTAAATTTGTTAAATAGCCGCTCCTAAAAGTCCATCTTCTTCGTTTCTTTTAAAAATATGGCGAGACCTTTAGGACCGCATATTTATTAAACCTCTGGTGCTAAAAGTCTTCGTTTATTTCAAAAATACTATGGGTAAACTTTTAGGACCGCATATTTTTTAAACATCCGGTCCTAAAAGTCTTCTTAAAATTCGCTAAACTTTTAGTACCGAATGTTTATATTATGACCGGTCCTAAAAGTCTACGTTTAATTAACTAAAAAATATGTCTAGACTTTTAGGACCGAAGTTTTGTTATTTGTCTGCTCCTAAAAGTTCAGTCTTAAAAATATTTTTAAAAAATATGGCTTAACCTTTAGGACCGTGTATTTGTTAGCTCTTAATAGTTTTTGACTCGGTTTTCAGACAAATTTTTAGGATTCAAGACTACTGAGGTTCTGGCATTCTGCTCAAGTTAGGACCCTCGTTGTCTTCGATGTTACCTCTCTTGATGTTGAGCAGCATTATCGGTTTCCCTTTTCGTTGTCTCTTTTCTTTTTGTCAGAAAAAATAAGGAAAATACGAAAGGAAAGCGAAAATATTCAACTCGGATCGAGGTAACACCGACGACAATGACGGTCCAACCTTGAGAAGAATAGTCACTTTGTTTGTTTTTATTTGAATAAGGAAAACGATCTTTTTTTGTATGTTCTTAAGCGTATTCGTGAATTTTTAATGTTGATTTACACGAGGGCAATGTTTTGTTTGTTTCCTTTTTTGTCGAGAAAAAGAAAGAAGATAATGAAAAGGACATGGCGATCGAATATGGAAACAATTTTTTTATTATTATATTTTTAACCGCTGCCCCGTGAGGAGCTTGTGATACTCTGGCGAACAAAAAAACCCGAAAAAAACATAAAAACATCTACTCCCCCTATCGTTGTCGGAGGGGAGGCAGTCGTCGGAGAGGTCGGAGATGCCGTCATCTTCGAGGATGGTACTCAACATTACGTGCGTCGAGTACCGCTGCGGCTTGTCGTTGACGGCGTGATAGACTGAAACAACTGGCCGCAGCGTCGGTCTATATGAGCGCGGCGGGCGGAATGTCTTTGAATCATCTGGTAGATTGTCGAATTCGGAGGCAACAGAGGAGGAGGATTTGGTGGTGGTGGAGGACCTGGTAGTGGTGGAGCAGCCATTACTGTGGATGTTTCATAAGTGATGGAGAAGAATGTGAAGGAAGTAAAGTAACATCGGGTTTAAATAGAGAACCATGCCTAACCAATGTGAAACGTCAGAAACAATAACGAGGAGACGCATAGTTCCTCAGAATACGAGGAGGCGCCTAGTTGGGAAGTTTATCTGGAAGTCGACGAGACTCTGAATCATTCATTTGAACAGAGTGTAAGGATACGACTCTGAATCATTCAATTGAAAAAAAAAATGAATTCTAGGACTAGATACAAGGTAAAAGGTCAGTCTTAAAAGTGATTGAATTGATTAAAAAAATAAATAATAGACTTTTAGGACCAGACATATTATAAAAGGCCGATCTTAAAATCAATTGAATTGAAGAAAAAAAATAATAGACTTTTAGGACCGGATATATTATTAAAGGTCGGTCTTAAAATCAATTGAATTGAAAAACATAAATGAATTCTAGGACTGGATACAAGGTAAAAGGTCGGTCTTAAAAGTGATTGAATTGATTAAAAAAAATAAAAAATAGACTTTTAGGACCGGATATATTATAAAGGCCCAGTCTTAAAATCAATTGAATTGAAAAAATAAATAATATAATTTTAGACCGCATATTTATTAACTCCTCATACCTCTCTGTCCTTATTAAACTCCTCATACCTCGTAACTCCACACTTTGTCGCTCTTAAAACTATAAACTCCTCATACCTCTCTGTCCTTATTAACTCCTCACAATCTCGTAACTCCACATTGCGTGGCTCTCTCGCTCCAACCTCAAACCATGGTTAGATACAAGAGAACCGCTCGTAGGGGTACTCTTACTCCCGATGCTCGTGCCTTCCGTAGATTGTTATACGATGAGCCTCCTCCAGCGAGAGTGCGTTCTATTGAGACAGAAAAGTCGCAGGTCGTTGGACCCATTGTTATTTCGGATGATGAAGAGGTTGCCGCACCCCCTCCAGCCTTCAGACCATGAAGAGGTTCCTGCTCCCTCTCCTACCCAGTTGACCCCGGTCGCCTACCGGCGGCCCTCTCCTCTTTCCTCTAATGATGCATTGCGGGTGATGTGAATAAGACAGGAACTTGCTGATATCCGGCGGGAATTTAATGCTTTTCACGCCGATATCGCCAAGGATGTTTAGTCAGATTCTTGTTTTTTTTATAATTTTCTTCTTGTTTTTCTTTTGTTTTTTTTCTTGTGTACGTGCATATTCACCGTAATGTATGAATCATTAAGAACTAAGCTTGTGTCTTTTTTTTTTTGTTCATATTCTCCAGTAATTAAAGAATCTTATTCTCCAGTTTGTCTTTAATTTTTATTCATTCAGTTGTCTTTAATTTTTAAATGAGGACTTTTAGAATAGGATGTTTAATAATACTAGGTCTTAAAATTAAATGAAAAATAAATAATTAAGATCGAAGTTGTTTAACCCTCTTGTCCTAAAAATTTAATTATATATTTAGGACCGGCTACTTTATAACTAATCGGTCTTAATAAAATCCAAGTTAATAAAACATGTCTCTGTCATGCGGAATATGAAATTTCCCTCTCTAAACTTCTCTTCTTGCACCGAAAGTGATTACTCAGGTTCTGTCTCCAGTATTTTTGTGTTGCTTCGTCGACTCTTCGTGTTGCTCTCTCGACAATCACTTTACGGTTCCTTAGCTAAACGTCTATAGACCAATTTGTAAGAGGTGTTTCGGTTATATAACTTTATGGTTTTTGGGTTGAACGAAATCGATGAAATGTTCTTGTGGGTTTTTCTGTTGTTAATGAATATTGTATTTTGAAGATTATATTTGCGCTTTAAACCTACCCAACTGACCAACAAATGTTTTTAGGTTACTCTCTTTATGTCACGCAACATCACGTTCGTGGCGGTAGAAGAAAGACTCCGCAAACGCATTTTGAATTTATTTGCTACAGGTGAGTCCACAAGACCTTCATGCGATGCATTTAATTTCCTCGTCATGCTTTTATTTTGCTTCTTGGATTCACTGTGATACATTTATGACCAAAAGTGATTCTTCGTTATGCATTTAATGGGAAAGTTTCTCCGTAAAAAATAAATAAATTGACATAACCGACATTGAGCATAAATATGCATTTGGTGTTGCCTTATTTTATATGCAAGTGTCAATTTTTTCGGATTATGTATGTTAAATCTTTCCATCTATAGGAATTCTACTATGGATCATAGTTGGATAACTGCATTACGGACAAGTGTTAAATATCAGAATGGAGTGAGGGACTTTATAGAATTTGCTAAACACAATGCTCATGATGATAGTGGGAAGTTTTATTGCCCTTGTGTAAAATGTTTGAATGAGAGGCGACTAAGTCCTGAAGTTATCCACACACATTTAATTTGTGAAGGATTTTGTAAGACTTATACAGTATGGGTATGGCATGGTGACAAAATACCAAGTGGGTCTCAACATGCCTTTGATGATAATGACACGGATATGGATGATCACATAGAGGACATTATTCGTGATGTAGGAGAAGAGGCTTTTCATCAATCACATGCATATGGTAATATGTGCAGTGATGCGAGACCCGCTATACCCCGAGTGTAAAAAATATCAATTGTTGAACATTTGTATTGAAATTGGTAAGCTTGAAGGCACGTCATGGATGGAGCGATAAGAGTTTTTCGAAATGCTTGAGGCTTTTAAGGACATGCTTCCGGATGATAATGTGTTGCCGCATCGATACTATGATGCTAAGAAAATACTCATCCCTTTGGGGATGGAGTATAAAAAGATCCATGCATGCCCGAATGATTGCGTATTCTATAGAAAAGAGTTTGAAGAGAAGCAGAATTGCCCGATATGTGAAAACCCAAGGTACAAGTCAAATAAGGGGCCTACAAAAGTGTTGTGGTATCTTCCAATCATACCAAGGTTCAAGCGGTTGTTTGCGAATGAAAATTATGCAAAAAATATGAGGAGGCATGCAGATGAGAGGATTTCTGATGGAAAACTTCGACATCCTGCCGATTCTTCTCAATGGAAGAAAATCGATAATTTATTTCCAAACTTCGGTGAAGAACCTAGGAACCTTAGGCTTGCCCTTAGCACAGATGGCATGAATCCATATGGAAGCCTTAGCAGCATATATAGTTCATGGCCTGTGCTCCTTATTATTTACAACTTATCTCCAATGTTATGCATGAAATGAAAGTACATCATGCTGTCTATGTTGATTTCGGGACCAAAACAACCCAGAAATGACATTGATGTTTACCTTCAACCCTTGATCGAAGACTTGAAGGAGTTGTGGGAAGAAGGTGTCGATGTTTTTGACGTTTTTGACTCTTTCAAGAAGGATGTGTTTAAATTGCGAGCCATGATATTTTGTACTATAAACAACTTCCTAGCATATGGGAACTTGTCAGGGTATAGTGTAAAAGGTCATAAAGCATGTCCGGTTTGTGAAGAAGGAACACGCTACCATTAACTTCAACATGGAAGAAAGACGGTTTATCTTGGACATAGGAGATTTCTTAGACGGGGCCATCCATATCGTCGATTAAAGAAAGCCTTTTTTGGTGGCCGGGGAGTATGAAGATGTTCGGTGGCATTGGTGGGAGCAAGTTTATGAAAATGTGAAAAATATCAGTGTCATCTTCGGTAAGGCGCAAAGAGTAGAAAAGAAACAAATATATGGAAAAAGATATATGTATTCTTCGATCTTCCATATTGGCGCAATCTTGATGTGAGACACTGTATTGATGTCATGCACGTGGAGAAAAACGTATGTGATAGTATTGTTGGCACGCTTCTCAACATACAAGGTAGTTCCAAGGATGGTGTGAAGGCAAAATTAGATTTGCAAGTAATGAGAACACTTGAAGACTTACATCCAAGGCCATACGGGAAGAGAACTTATTGTCCCCCGGCTTCTCATACTTTGTCTAAGGATGAGAAATGAAGTTTTTATGAGTGTTTACATGGCACAAAAGTTCCCTCGGGGTATTCTTCAAATTTTAAGAGGCTTGTATCGATGAAGGACTTGAAATTAGTAGGCCAAAAGTCTCATGATTGTCATGTCTTGATGCAACGGCTACTCCCGAGTAGCTATTCGAGGCATCCCGAATATGATCTTGGTCGTTTTGACTAGACTTTGTGTCTTCTTCAATGCGGTTTGTAGTAAAGTTTTCGAGATAGAAAAGTTGGATAAATTGGAGAATGAAGGATATCTTATCTTGTTCCACCTTGAGAAGCTTTTTCTTCCTACCTTTTTTTGACATCATGGTTCATCTAATTGTTCATCTAGTGAGGGAGATAAAGTTGTGCGAACCTATCCATTTACGGTGGATGTACCCAATTGAAAGATCTATGACATTCCTAAAAGGGTACGTGAAGAACGCATACCGGTCAGAAGCATCAATTGTTCAGAAATATGTTTCTGAAGAAGCCATGGAATTTTGTCAAACTTATTTGGCCAAAGTAAGACATATTGGGCTTCCAAAATGTCAGCATGCTGAAGGGGGTAGACGAGGGGCTTCCGTAAAGAGTGTGGATCCGATGAATTGTCACAAGTCCACTTATACATCTTGAATAATGTTGATGAAGTTCAAGCCGGCATAAGCTGCACATAAAGAAGTGTAAGGAAAGAAAATCATCGAATGATGAACAAAGGTTGATTAGGGAGCATAACGAGAACTTTTGCAAACCGGTTCAAACAAAAGGTCGAGGGAGAGGAATGTGTTTCGATACAATCAAATGGTTAGCACGTGGTCACGAGGTTGATGTCATAAATTGGAATTCGTATGTGATCAATGGTTATACATTTTACACGAAGTCCCTAGATGATAGGAGCACCGTCCAGAATAGTGGTGTTATGTTAGAGGCTGATTCTATGCACTTCTCCAGTTAGAAAGATAAGAGGCCTTTATTGGCAGTCATGCCATATTATGGGGTTATTAAAGAGATTTGGGAGGTGGACTATGTTAAAATTAGATTTCTCATTTTCAAATGCAAGTGGGTTAATGTCAATAATGGTGTTCAGATCGATCGGCGAGGATTTAAATTAGTGGATGTCAATGGTAGAAGTTTTGGAGATGAACCTTTTATTATGGCGAGACCGGGCGAAACAAGTGTTCTATATCAGATCAAGAAAATAAAATGTGGTCTGTAGCTCTCCAAGGAAAAAGGGTCATTGATATTGATGAGGAAAGTCATTCAAATTATGGTCTTATTGAGAGTACTCCTTTTTCAAGGGTGGGACATGAACGAAGAAGATGAAGCGGATAATGAACCCGGCATAAGAAATGATCATCAAGAAGGGATTTGGGAGGATATCACTTTAAAAAAGAGTGAATTCATAAGGTAATATTCATATGCCAAATTCTTTGAAAACTTAAGGTTTTAACTATATTATATTCTTTCTATGTTCTTAAACAATGTCACTGACTATGAAGTTTGTTCTTTGCAAGATCCGATCCAAAGGGGCATGTTATAAAAGAGGATGTTACGTTGTTGGGTGGGAATCAGATGAAGGCATGGTGAATATTACATTGGGCATGTATGTTGTATTTGTAACTTATTGTGTATTTGCATTGTAAGTAAGTTATCTTATTGTATAAATCAATTTAGGTGTTGTATTCATAGTATAATCATTAATTAAGAAGCCTCATAACTCATGGTGAATAATATTTGTATTCTTTTTCCCAATTCAATTTATTCATAATTGTTCATAGCTTGTACTTAAAGTATCGACTTTTATGTCTTTGGATTTGGTGGTGGATTTGTGAATATATATGATCGGGTAGAAAACGAACAGGGAAAAAATTGGAAAATAGATAGGTAATAAATAGGCCGGTCTTAAATGTTCAAGCTGTTAAACAAGAATGTATTAATATGTCCGGTCTTAAAGGTCACGTGTACATATTTGATATTAAGTCGGTCTTAAAAGTGTGTCTTTTAAGACCGGTGTATTTATACGTCCGGTCGAAAAATTCAATTTTTAAGACCGGACGAATTTATCGTCTAGTCTTGAAAGTCAGTCTTTTACGACCGGGTATAATTAGTCGTCAGATCTTAGAAGCCGCTATTTTTCAGACCGGATTTATTTTTGACCGGTCTTATAATTTTGATCTTTTAAGAGCGGCCGTGTTTTTGCCCGGTCTTAAAAGTTAAGTTTTAGGACCGAACAAAAAATATTTTAGCTTTATTTAGTACGACTTTTAAGACCTAATGTTTTAAATGTCCGATCTAAAAGAGTTTCTTTAAGACTGGTTCGAGTCCGGTCTTAAATGTGGACTTTTAATACCGGCTGGAACAAGACCAGTCGCGGGTCCGGTCTTACGATGCCTCTTTTGTCCGGTCTTAAAGCCATTTTTTGTACTAGTGAATGTGTTTCAGCTTTACCAAATTCCTTGCAGGCAGGTATCTATTGTAACATCCCATTTTCAAAAGCAGTATATATTTTTTCTTCATATATATCATCAGAGTAGAGCATCGAAGCGATTGATTAACTGATACTTTTATTCAAAATGTTGTAAGTCTGGCTGATTACGAAGCGGTCCGTGACCGAGAGTTTTCAAAGTAAATAATAACGAAGAAAGTCTTGCCCGGGTCTGTCGTCTTTGCTGCTCGCCTTTCTCCTCGATCCTCGGTTCTCCTGAACCTGACGCTATGTTAAGAGCTGAGGTTCAATGCCCATTGAACCTCATGTAACGGTTAACCTCATGCTTAAATAAGACAATATATACATGACAGATATTGATGACAGCAGCAATTAATACAACAGTCCACAACAGATGTATGATTAGAAATACATAACCACGTATGTAAGATAATAACCACATATGTAACATAACCACGTATGCTACAGTAAATCATTAGAACATAACCTCGTATGTAACATAACCACGTATGCTACAACAATAATTAGAACATAACCACGTATGTGACATAACCGCGTATGTAACATAACCACGTATGCTACCACAATAATTAAAACACAACAATAATATATATTCATACAATAAGCATTAGAGCTAGTGTTACGGTACGCGAACGTACCACAGAGCTATCAACTATCTAACATAAGCATACCATACACATAGCACATATACGCATACAATAAACATCAGAGTTAGTGTTACAGTACGCGAACGTACTTTCGTTGACGGTATTTCGGTACGTTTTACGAAAACGGTAATTTTTGACAGCGGCCCGACAGCGGCACAACAACGGTAAAACAGCGGTATGAAAACGGTACGATTACAGATATCCTATTAGGATTATATCGCATTTTATCAGTATTTAACATTATAACGGACATTTTAGGTACTAATTACCATTTTGCCCCTGACCCCCTAATCGGCGGAATTTCATCAGAGCTTCGCTACTTTGACCCTATCTCTCTAGAATTTTGACATATCTCTTTTCCCAGCATATTTTCGAAATAAATACCATATCTACCCCTACATATGATATCTAGACTATCTGGGAAATTTAAAGATAAATCTAACACTCCTACCGAATAAAACACCGAAGCTTAAGACTAGGGACTGAAAAACTTACCCAGGGCTTGGCTAGAATTTCTCCAGGCACTTCTTATCTCTACTTTCTCTCTCTAGTCACGGTTTTGGAGTGAAGAAATGGGAAGGGGAATGCCTTATATTTATAGGCCAAGGGAGGTTACTATTCATCACTTTATCATACTGGTTTTTGGCCGCCGGATCGCACTTCACCACGTGGCTCCATCTTGGCCCTCCATGTGTCTCTGCTGACATCATCCTTCTAGAAGAAGATGATGTCACCCATGTTCTAGAAGAGCCGATGCTGATAAAGTTTAGGTTCGGTGTCAGAAACGCGTAATCTCGGCGAAACTCAAAAATCGATAGCAAGGCCTTGAGGTTCCAATCTTTCTCTTTAAAATTACTTGGTTTAACTAAATTTTTGATCCCACTAAGGGTATTCCGATCTCTGTGAAGATTTTAGGACGACACCTTCGGTTACTGAGAAATAAATTCTTGAAGTTCCCTTACGGACAATAATTTTGGTTAAGTAATATGTTCGACCTAAGAAACCTTATCCCTGGTTTGTCACGACTAATTTGTTTTCTATGGATTCTCATTTTCACTATCGACCTATTTCGATTTATCCTGTATCTTAAAGATCCATCTTGTTTTAAAGCAATTACTTCGGAGATAGTCACTCAAGGTAGAATTTCTTGGTTTATAAAAAGTCCGAGATGTCTTAGACTAAATCCCTATGTTTTGGTGTAGGATTTAATTTCTATCCATTCTCAAATGTCATGTTGGCTCTTTACCGAATATATTATTATTTTATTCAAAATATCTAGATATTTTTTTATTTTATTTTTATTTTTCTAAGCATAAAATATTTTATTATTTATTTAATTAATAATTTCGAATTTCTCCCCTTAAATTAATTATTTACTAATTAATTTACTTATATCATAATCTAAACAATTAGCTACTAATTACTTAATTAGCCACTTACTAATTGTTGATAATTTTCATAATTAGGATTAATTATTATCTCACAACTATTTCTTGACATTGGTATTTTATATCCCATGTAAAATATTAAAAATCATGGGGCCAAAAAGTGCTTTTAATAATATTATATTTATGCTTCTCTATTTTTCAAGGAAATAATCCCAAAAATTCCTAAAATTAGAGACAACATACTTTCTAAGTTTTTGTCAATATTTGTTGCCATATGAGATTTATCATAATATTTTAGGCCATTTTCTCGCCTTATAAAATACATTTTTCATGGATTTTAGCTCTTTTTCTTTTCTAATTTTCATAGTAATTACCTTAGAAAATAAGATAATTAAGACTTCTTATTTGAAACCACATATTCACCTATATCCAATAGGCATTATTTACTAATTTATGATACTTATCATAAATACGATTTTTAGGGTATTACATATATCATCCTCCTTCTAAAGTTCTTTCTTATCATCATCTTTCTCCTAACTATCATCATTTTACTTGCTCCATTTCTACTAATGATATACCCAAAACTTATTCTAAAGCTATCCAACATGAAGGTTGGAGGAATGCTAGTAATGCTGAATTAGATGCTTTACAGCAAAACCAAACTTGAGTGATCACTGTTTTACCTTTCGGTAAGTGACCTATTGGGTGTAAGTGGGTTTTTAGTAAGAAATATAACTCAGATGGTACAATCAACCATTATAAAGGTAGACTTGTAGCACAAGGTTATACATAAGTCGAGGGTATTGATTATAACGATACTTTTTCTCCCGTTGCAAAATTGACTACTATGCGTTTGCTCCCGCTCTTGTTGTAGCTCATAATTGGCATTTGAAACTGTTAGATGTCAATAATGCTTTTTTGCATGGGGATCTTGATAAAGAGGTATATATGCTTCCTCCTCCTGGGTTGCATGTTTCATCACTACCTGCAGTTTATAAGTTGCAGCGATCTCTCTTTGGTCTTAAACAGGCCAGCCGTCAATGGTTTTTTAAACTGTTTAAGGCCCTTATTTCCTGCTGTTAAACATAGTCCCAATCTGATCATTCATTATTTCTCAAGAATACCACTTCTTCATTTACTGTTTTACTTGTCTATGTGGATGATATAATTGTTGGTGGTATACTGATTTTGCTGAAATTGACTATATCAAAGCATTTCTAGATGCTTGTTTTAAGATTAAGGACCTTGGTGATGTTCAATATTTTATTGGTTTAGAGATTGCTCATAACTCTACCGGTATTTCTTTATGTCAACAGAAATTTACCTTAGATCTCTTATCTGATGCTGGTTTTCTAGATTCTAAACCTGCCAAAACTTCTATGGCTTGGGATCTTAAGCTTTCTAAGGATTCTGGTATTCCTTTGGTTGATTGTTCTCAATACCATACATTAGTTGGTCGCCTTTTGTATCTTACTAATACTTGTCTAGATTTATCTTTTGCTGTCCAACAATTAAGTCAGTTTATTCAACATCCAACTGATGTACATTTGAGAGTTCCTCACCATGTTTTACGGTATCTTAAAGGGGATCCTAGTCATGGTCTTTTCTTTCCAGCCACCTCTATTGTGAAACTTAGTGCATTTAGTATGATTTTGATTGGGCTGGATGTTTGGATACTCGTCGTTCAATTACTACTGGCTTTTGTGGTTTTCTTGATCAAGCTTTAATTACTTGGCGTTCTAAGAAGCAACCTACTGTGTCTACCTCTTCTTCTGAGGTTGAGTATCATGCCTTGGCTGCTACGTACTACATGTGAATTACAGTGTTTATCTCATTTACTACGAGATTTTGGTCTTCCTTTTTCTCGTCCTTTTTCTTTATACTGTGATAACCAATTTGCTCGACACATTGAAGCTAATCGACTTTTCATGAGTGAACAAAGCATTTGGACATCGATTGTCACATTGTTCAAGAGAAGGTTCAACAAGGTTTAATTAATCCATTTACTGCCTATCAAATTTGAGGATCAGCTGGCCAACATTTTTACTAAGGTTTTACCGGCTTCTTCTTTTGGTGCATTTCTTACCAAGCTGAGAATGGTTGATATACATTCTCCAGCTTGAGGGGGGTAATAGAGTGTATATTGGTTAGCATAACTATTTTCTGTTATTGATTAGTTAGCTGGAAACTACTTGAATTAGTTTGTTGTAAATAGTCCTATACATATGGTGTTTATGTAAGTCTATATAAAGAAATGTATTGATTCATTTCTGATTATCAATAATACATCATATTTCTTCATTTCTATTCTTCCTAATCTCTAATAAGAAATGGAAGAGAATGAAGGGAAAGGAAACTTTTTATGAGTTAGATTTAAAAAATTTGGAAAAGTGGGGTTATATAAGAAAAAGTAATCAAAAACTTTCAACCCCATTTTTCTAATTTATTAAAATCCAATTCATAAACATTTCCCCTCCCCTCCCATTCCCTCCAAATCCCTCATACCAAACAAGCCCTAACTTTAGAGACATGCTTTGAACCTGATGAGGCCCCAAGACCCAACTCACTTAAACTTCTTTTTATAAAACAGATAATAACTAATTCAAATCGATATTTATTAAAGAGTACGACACATAAATACGAGTTGAATTTGTAAAAATCCAAAAATGTCAATTAAATTAGCAAAAGAGAAACAAATACTCTGCTGGGATATAAAGTTCGAAGGAAAAGACTTAAATGCCCTCCCCTCTATTTCTCACTATTTTCTTCTCTCTCCCCCTCAGATTTCCTTCTTTCCCTTCATAATCACCCTCGCCACATCCATAATGGACGGAGTCGTCAGATTCATCACCGCGGCTAGCGGAGCACCACTTCTCGCTTTAAAGCTCTCCTCTGGTCTCTGCTTCTCCATCATCATGGGGATGCTCGTCATAATGAACAAGATCCAACCATTGTCGTTGGCGGAGGAACAACACAACACCATCGGAAAACCCACCTCTGACATTCACAACCCAAGCATTACTTTTTTCCAAATCTTATGAGAATCACTTGTTTTTTTAGTGCGAGACCCCTGTGGGATCTAGCTTCGCTACTTCTAGTACACAAAAATTTCAAGAATAAGGCAACATGGAAGCGTTGCAAATGAAAAGATATGCTAAGGGAAAATATTATCATCTTCTTCAACATTGCATTTCCTCTATTATTTTCAAATAAGCCACTACAAATTTTCCTCTAAGATATGGTATTAACGAACTATAAAATGGGCTTCACAAAAATCATAATGGGATTCAAAAGTTCCCTAATGATTTTTCACAATACTTGCAATGGGTTTAAGCATTTTCCAAGGTTCAACATGTCAGTCAGGGTTAACCCACATTAATTCACTTTTAACAACATTCCTAATTAGATTCACAAGTTCAGTATTGATTTTCACAACATTCGTAATGTTAATATCATTACGACTTTTGTTCATAGTGCTCAAATGTTGGGTTCACCAAAGTGACATTTTTTTCACCCGACGAATGAACTTGTTAAACCCATTACAAGACTTAATAGACCAATTCATGAATTTGTTAATCCTATTGCCACTTTTGTTCATATTGCTCAGATGTTGGGTTCACCAGAGTGACATGTTTTTCACTTGATGAATGAACTTGTTAAACCCATTCATTCGTCAGGTGAAAAACATGGCAATTTACCAGGTGAACTTGTTATGCAACAAAATATACAAGTTTACAATGAAAGTTTGGCCACAGTCTATATACAACTCTTATATAACAATTCACTACGTTTCATTGGCTGTCTACTATTATAGTATCGTAATTGATAACCACGTGTTTCAAATTTCTAACTTGTTGAAATAAATGAATAAGGTACGTTCTTTAGGTAATTGAACATTTTTGTTTGGCAATTTATCACTACACTTTACTAGATATTGACTACCACTTTTTTCAAATTTTAAACTTTTTATTATTTGCGATAGAGCTTGTGGTAAATAATTAGTGAAGTGTAGTAATATGCTATATAAAAGTTATAAATCACCTAATATGAAAATTAATAGTAAACTTTTGCTTGCCAAAAAAAAACACTTAATAGTAAACTTAGACTATATTTTAATGTTATATAGATCTCAATATTACTTGATGTGTTTCATGCAGTTGCTTAGTCGTTTCAGATTTGAATATTTTAGTCCATTTTTTATTGACTTTTTATTACTAATTGGTTAAATAAATAAATATTACATGTACTTAATTTGAGCACTAGTTAGTTTAAGAAACGATTATCTTGTTCACTCAATAGGAATGGTTAGTGTAAGGGCTTGTCTAAATAAGTAATAAGAATACATATATGAAATTGGCTTCTATCTCTGCCTATAAAAGATTCATTAATAGAAAATGATCAAAAGGACTACTGTAGGGTTTGAATAATTCATTAAATATTAAGTCAAGAGACTGTGTGTATCACATGGAGTTTGATAAATAAACTATATTTCATAGTATCCTAAACGCACATATGTTAATTATTAGATAACTAATTTACAAAAATTAAAAATAATTAGTTAAATTTTTTATTTGTGAAAAGTGTGTATTGTTTTTTTTTCTAAAATATTTATTTTAATCATTTGTGTTGAAAACTACTCTTTTAATAAAACTTTTCTTAACATGTATAATCAATATTTGATTTTAGGAAATAGTATAAATTTAAGGACAAAATATATTGAAATCTTATGTTTATGATCAAAACAAGCCATTTTACTCTCTTAAAGGAAGATGAATGTCTCCCATTATCATTTATGCCTAGTATATATATATATATATATATATATATATATATTCATCGGGGCAAAGCCCAAACAAAATAAAAGAATATAACTAGCGTTGAAATTAAAAAGGAGGCGAGTGCTTGTTAATGAACAAATGTCGCTTAGCAAAAAAATGGAAGTGGAGACCTTGAGACTCAAAATTTTGATTACATTGTATTCTTCATATTTAGTTAGAACTAACAAAGGAAAAATATATGCGTGGAATTGATTTTGAATGAGAGTGAAAAATACCGAGTGCATTACTAAATCAAAATCAAAATCAAAAAAATATCGTTATTTGATCAAACTTGTCCGCTACTATACAAAGTGCACACCTAATCTAAAGATTTTATGGAACTGGGAATTAAATGCTTGGCTCATTGTATGTTAAAAACTAAAATCATGAAACCTCAGTGAAACGGTGCATTTAATTTATTTTAAAAAAAATGCCAGAAACGCGGTTGCAGGATTCGAACAGTTCACACCAAACTTTGAAGTTATAAGCCTTACCAACTGAGCTGTTGGGATCCCTTTGAAAAATTGCAATATAATCAATATTTATCTCTGCACCTGCAGACACAGGCACCAATATGGCTCCGCCACCACCTTAGAGAACTTCATTAATACTAAGAAAATATCAGTAAGAATGCTGGAGCCCTAAGGTTCTTCCTCCTGCAGCTTATGCAACATTGAAACCACCGTGGAAGAATCACTTTCCACCTCAACACATTGAAACTGGAGTTCAGCCGCTAATTCAAGCCCAGTAAGCACTCCCCATAATTCAGCTAGCACAGCAGAACATCTTCCTAGTTTTTGAGCGAACCCACTCACCCATTCACCACTGTATCCTCTAAGAAGCCCCCCACATCCAGCAAGACCTGTTTCCCCTTTGGCAGCCCTATCAACATTGATTTTAGTCCATCCCATTCTTGGTGGGTTCCACCTGATTTGCAACTCCTCTTTAGACTTAACGATCCTTCCAAAATCTACTCTTGCAGTCTTAATTTCCCGCACATACCTTTTCACAATTGCTCCTAAGTCACTTGGCAATTTGAACCCTCCCTCAAAAAGCTCTCGATTCCGCCATTGCCATAGCAACCAGCAAGCCACCCCAAATGACAAGTCCCAATCCCTATCATCTCTCTTTAAGTTCCATAAAAACCAGTCCTTCGCCTCTAGATCTTTAAACTCATTCCTAGCTTTGCCACCATGCAGTTCTTGCCACAAATTCGACGCCACCCAACACTCCTTCAACACATGCATAAGAGTTTCCACATGATCCTCACACCTGCAGCACTTCGGGCTTCCCCCCATCAGTCGGTGTCTCCTTTCCCCTGTCAGGAGCTTCCCCTTCATCGCTAGCCATAAGAACACCTTAATGCGTCTTGGACCCTTCCTATTCCAAACCTGTTCCACTGCACATCCCTTTCTCCCTGAACATCACTCAATATGCAATACATGTCTGCTGTTATATATTTGCTGTCAAGGATAGATTTCCATCTGATGAAATCTTCCCCCTATAAATACTCGGAGGTGGTACCGCCAAAATATATTCCTTCGCTGCTTCATTGATCAGACCATTAACACTTTCCAGATCCCAATGACCCTGATCATTAACCAACTCACAAACCTTCACATTCTCATCCGCCTCTGTCAGATATAAGTATATATTTTATAATTAAATAAGTATGGATTTTGAATATATTAGATTAAATTTATTAATAGTTTATACTTATTTAATTATCTTTTATATACTTTACTATCATTTAATTAATTACAGGATAAAATGATATTTTAATATAAAATCAACTCATATCCTAACTTATTGTGCAAGAGACATTATCATCCTCACTATATATATATATCATATCTAAAAGGATGATATTTTGGATGATAAATGGCATCATGGACCCACACGCTGAGGATTTACTCACAACAAAAAAAGGATATTATATATCCTTTATAAAAAGAAGAAGCAGATCACGCACAATAAGCCAACGGCCCAAGTAAAAGTTATATATATTAAAGATTTCATCAAGCCACGAAGGCGGAGAAGACAGCGAACGGCAATTCAAGAAGGGGAAAAAGAACGATTGAAGAGGCACAGAAGGACGCAAAACAAGAACGGCAATTCGAGAATCAGGAAGCATCACGCAAGAGACGCACGACTGAACCAATTATTCAAGAAGCATCGCACATCAGACCACGCGCAATCAGCACGCAATCAGCAGGGAGGAGCAAGACTTTGGGATTCTCTCTCGGTCTCTTTTCTTTTACTATCTTGCTTGAACTTATATTAAATTTATTTCATGGATTTTAGTATAGCCATGTGTGGCTAATTTTCCTTTCAACCTAGAGAACCTATGAACTTGTTTGGTGTAACATCCCAAATTTTAGAATTTTAAAGTTTGAATAAGACAGGGAAATTAATTATGTAATTTTGGCTTAAAATAATTATTAGAAATTTAAGCTTATTTTTCCCTTAATTAATTTATTTTGGGAAAATAATAATTCGAATAAGGAATAATTTATAAACGGTGGAAATTGACTAAATGATTAAATTAATTATTTGGAAAATTAAGAATTTATGTTCCTTGTAATATTTTTAAAAGAATAAGACCTAGGAAGTATGTGCAAGAGATAATTATGGAATTGGACCCACACCACAACGAACACCCTCTTATTATTGAGACACCAAGCATATGTTTTTTTTTTGGTATAAACCAAGCATATGTAAATACTCTCACAGTGCAGCCGAAAGCAAACCCAGCAGCTAACACATGGTAGCAATATAGATTGTTTTTTAGCCCCATTCTTTATGACTTGAATCTTCAATACCCAAAACGTTGCAACAGGTTTATTGATATTAACTACCATTGTTTCTTTGGCCCATATGCTCATTTAATCTATTGGCCCAATATTCCTCATTTAGCCATTTATACAAACCACACAGACCAATAAATTGCTCCAGCCCAGCTCGCCTTCTATTCCTTTGACCAAGCAATGTCCATTAGACTTATCCTTGCAACACGCAAAAACCGCTGATAACACAATCAGCAAATCAGATTTCCATAACTCCCTCGATTTGCTTATCTCATTCAGCCATAACATCAGATCATGCAATCAGAAGCAGAAAACACACGCAACAGTAAACCCATGCTTCCCAATCAGCAAATCTAGATCTTCCATACCCCTCGAGCTCCACGCCGTGAACCATTGGTCACTCTTCACCTCAGACGGGTACCTCGGTTCATTATATAACCAAACTCTTTGTTCTTAAATCATTCACGTTGCAAAGAAAAACCAGAACTAAGTCTGAAAAATAAAAGAGAGAAAGACGTGGAAGGAGAGGGAGTGAGTCAAACAGTGATCATTCACTCTTACTCTGCTCAACGACTCCAAAGCAAAGGTGTTAGCATTGGTCAATCTCACAAGTCAGGAACTAGAAGTAAGTCATCAGTCTCTTTTCCTTTAGTTTTTTGTCACTCTCCAACACCAATAACTAAGTGATAAGCTGTAGGGAAATGAAATAGTGTATTTCTGCTAGAAGGACACGAAACAGGGACTTAGGATTCTAAAAATATATATAGCTAGTTTGGAAACCAAAAAGAAATACTCTATTGTGTTTTGCTGATAGATGTATATCGCTGGTTTAAGAACATAAACAAAAGAAAGGAAAACTTAAATGTTTTGTATGTAAGCCGTGTACAGGGAGGTCATAGGAAAACATTTTGTAGGATCAAGAGCTTTTGTCTCTATTCATTGTCTTGCGTGTTTGAAGTTGATATTATTTGTTAGGTCCATATGTGTATATTAGTGTGTGTGTTATCGTGGTGTGTGGTGCTATGCGTATGAAGCAGTAGTGGTGGTGTGAGTGCAGTATGTGTGTACAAGGGTGTGTGGGATAGTGCCGTGGTGTGTAAGGTGTGGTGTGAGTTTGAGAAATGGTGGTGTGTGTGAAGAGTGGCAACATAAAGACGAGTGTGAACAAGAAGTGAGATGTGGGTGATGGTGTATCAGATGTGTAAGTCTGTGTGGTGTTAGCAATAAACAAATTGATGCGCTGTAAAACCCACGTCAAAGAATACTTAGATATGGGTGTGTTAGTATACATTTTGCATGGCAATATATATATTCCTATGCATTGCGTGTTGAGTGTATATGCATTGCGTATTGAGTGTATATTCAATATATAATGAGGGAAGGAAAAAAGTTGTTTCCTCTGGAAGCATATATGTAAAATCGGAAAAGTAAATAAACACAAATGAATTAATAAATAAATAATAACAACATATAGGATTTTACGGTCAAGTATTTTGTGTGTGAGTGTATTCTCAGAAAAGAGGAATCGCATGCATTCTTCATGTTTTTGCATCAAAAAATGCTTCACGTATTAGATTTTCAAAGTAATGATTAATAGATAAGGAGTATATGTGTAGTCTGAATATGTATTGTGAGTGCATGTGAGTGACACGTAAATACATGCATGTGTGTGTTTTGAGTTAGCTCTGGTGTGTGTGTAAGTAATAATAATTATAATTAAATAAATAATGATGAAAAAGTAAAAATAATAATAATGATAATGATAATAAAATAAACAAATAGTAATAAATAATAATAATAATAATAATAATATTAAATGAGGAATAATAATAAATAAAAAGGGGGAACTATTAATAAATAATAAAAGGAGTTATTAATTAATAAAAAAAAAAGTGGGGTATTACTAGTTAAGAATAAATAGAAAGGAAATTGATAGTTACAATGATTTTACTTTAGGACATTGAAGAAGTTCGAGTTTCTAACATCCGGGGATTTTATTTATTCGCGAAGTTGAGGTTGGTAACTTAATCTCAAATTCCTTGTGTTTTACATATATGCCTTGTATATTTATGTATTGTGGATTCTTGACCGGGTTTGTATGCCTGAATCTATGCGTTCTATTCAACTGGATGTGAATTATTGTTTTATATGATAATACTGCATGCCTATTTTTCCTAGCACTGAGGATTCGTGTCTGGGACACGTAGCACTTGTGGGTGCTTTCACCACTAACGATGCATGTACTGGGTACTATGTAGTCGGGTAGCGGGGTGTTTGTTGAATGCTTTCTTTTATTCTGCAATATATGAAATATCTGTCATGTATGATTTACACTTTGAATGTGAGATTAACCGTTACCCTGGGATTCATCTGATCAATGAATCTCAGTCACACCTAAAGATCTAGGAAGATGCTCTGGATCAGGAAGCAAGGCGGTCATTTGGAGTATTTGAGGAAGACCTTTGAAAAGGGGATCTAATTAAGTTGGAATTTCATACTTTAATATTTTGGATCATATTTGCTAACTATTTGAGTGACAATTCGGATAATTGTATAACTAAAATCCTCCAACAGGATTAACCCTGACTATTATCAAATTTTAAGTTGTATCATGTTTATATTCCTTCGGGAATTTAAATTAACCAGCATATGTCTGGGCATATGTTATCAGTCACTCATTCATCCAAACGTTAGGCATGCTCTCTGTTGTGACTCACTCTAATCTGTTAACGCCTTCACTATGATAAATACATACTAATTAGTCTAATAAGAGATTTAGGACATAAATGGACATCATAATGGACGTAGGAATTAGGGGCGTTACATTTGGATTCTAGGTATTGTTTCCCACTATTAGTTTTGATTAATTTTATTTAGTTTATTTATTCTTGCTTTTCTTGCTATTGCTTATTAATTGGCCACTAGTAAGCATGTTTTGGGGATTTAGGGTTGAACTCGGAAGAGGAAATCCTAAATTGACCTTAAGATTAAATAATGTGGAATTAGGTTTAAATTTAATAAGGAATTAGGTTTTAATCTAATTTGCGTCTAGGATAGGAATATACCTTGAAGCTCTGCATAATCAAATTAGGGTGAGTTAGATCTAAAACGCATTTTAGTTAATTGTGTAAGGCATTACATAGTTAATTAAGATAGGTTTATAAATGGACCGGAAGGCATTTATAGACATTAATACTCTAGGTTAGCTGAGTTAGTCAAGTCAAAATTAATTTAGTGGGGATTAATTATAAGAAACCAACAAGGGATTAGCGACTCTAAGTTGTACTTCTCTATATTGAAATTCGCTCTTTTGCAACTACTAGTTTCTTATTAATTTATTTTATTATTGAAAACAATTCGACTCGTTTAACTTAAACGGAATAAGGGAACTTATATCTAATCACTAGTTTGATTGAATCCTCGTGGGAACGATAACTTTCTTACTTACTCTTTATTACTTGATACGACTGTATACTTGCGGAGTTTTAGGCTTAAAGTTTTGCCCTATCAAGTTTTTGGCGCCTTTGCCTTAGGGAACTCAAGGCAATTGGTGACTAGTATTAGAAATCCTTTAGTAGTTTTAGTTTGAGTATTTTTTATTTTATTTTTTTAAAAAAATCTTTCTTTATTTTTATTTTCTTTCTAATTTTTAGTGTTACTTTGATACTTTGAGATTTATTTGGTTTTGTAGGTACTCCTAAGTACATGTCTCGTAGAACCAAATATACTAAAACGCCACAAAAACAAGGAATACACAAGAGCTTTTGGAAGCCACAACATCTCAGATCCAAGAGGAGGAATTGATTCAGATCGACACTTTGAAGAAATGGTGCGGATGAAAATGATCGTTTGTGTATTAATGATTTTACGGGAAGACAATCTCGAGGGTATCGATCGGGAATCGAGTACCCGAGTTTCAAGCCAACAATTTTGAAATCAAGCGAGACTATGCTTAAGATGCTTGAACTACAGGGTCAGTATGCAGGGAACAATTCAGAAGATCCAAATCAGCATCTAATACAATTTCTTTGACGTTTGCAACTCATTCAAGATGAATGGAGTTCCTGATGGTGTAATTCGCCTTCGGCTTTTTCCTTACTCTCTACAAGGGAAAGCCAAAGAATGGCTTAACAACTTAGAAGAGGGCAGCATAACCTCTTGGGAGACACTGGAAGAAAAATTCAGATCAAGATTTTTTCCACATAACAAGATGGTGGATGTAAGAGCCGCTCTTACTAATTTCTGTCAACAATTTGGGGAACATCTGTATGAAGCCTGGGAGAGGTTCAAGTTGCTTGTTAGGCAGAGCCCTGGTCACAATCTAGAGAAGTGGGTCTTACTTCAAATCTTCAGTACCCGATTGACTCCTAAATCTAAATCAGAATTAAATGCTGTCACTAATGGGGGGAGTACAAAGCAACCGGTGAATCATGTTTGGAAATGCTTAGATGACTTATCCGTTGACTTTGTATAGAATAACAATGACAGACGGCCGGTGAAGTCGGTTGATAAAATTATTGAGGATCCTTCTTCACAGTTGATGGCAATGTTAAATACAATCAACAAGAGGTTTGATCACTTAGAAGCTCAAGTAACTCGATCTAATGGTAGACGCATGGGAGTCAAGGCTATTCATGCCCCTTGTGATTCTTGTGGAAACGATCATGAAAATGGACAATGCCTCATATCTCAACGAGATAGAGCCGAGTGAACTATCTTTGGAAATTACCATGGCAACAACGAGAACAATCCTTACTCGAACACCTACAATTCTGGGTGGCGTAAAAATCCTAACCTCTCTTGGAAATATGGAGCGACTCTTAATGAAACATCAACCTCTAGAACAAAACAAGTGCCACCTCCTGGGTTCTATCAATTTGAAAAGGAAGTCATTCCTACCCAAGAACCTAAATCTAATCTAGAGGCAGTGATATCTCAGCTTGCAAGTTTTCAATTAAAGAATACACAGGAGCAAGCTGCTATTAATGCAAGAGTAGACTCATGTATTGCAGAAGTAAACTCATCTATTAAGAATCTTGAGGTACAATTGGGACAAATTGCAAATGCTATGAATGTTTTACAACAAAGAGAATTGCCAAGTAATACTATCCCTAATCCTCGTAGAGATGAAAGAGAGGAGTGTAAAGCCATTGCCCATAGAAGTGGTGAAGAATTACCTGAGATACAGCAGCTAGCAATGAAGACTTCATGTTCTAATAGCAAAGAAAATCCTGCGGGCCTTGTGGGAAATGATAAAGAGTCTACACAAAAGGCGAAGGGAATAGATGAGGACAATGAATCTCAAAAGAAGGAGGTAAACAAAAGGGAAGCAAGTATTGAGATTCCTAAATGGAGACCGCCTCTACCATTTCCTCAAAGATTTCAAAAGAAGGCATTGGATGAACAATACAAGAAATTCTTAAATAATTTCAAGCAATTACACATTAAAAACCCATTCGTAGAAGCTTTGGAACAAATGCCTAAGTATGCTAAGTACATGAAGGAGATGTTGAGTAAAAAGAAACATTTTACTGAGTTTGCAACAGTAGCATTGACCAAGGAGATCACTAGTGTCATTAAACCTAATGTTCCTTTAAAGTGTAAAGATCCTGGTTCCTTCACTATTCCATGTGTGATTGGTGACCAATTTGAAGGTGGTACACTGTGTGATTTGGGGGCTGCTATAAATCTTATGCCTCTATCTCTTTTTAAGAAGCTTCAACTAAGGGAGGCTAGTCCTACAACTGTTACACTCAAGCTAGCTGATCAAAGTCTCTCTTATCCATATGGTATCATTAAGGATGTACTAGTGAAAGTTGGCTGTTTTATCTATCCTGCTAACTTCATTGTTCTTGACATGGATGAAGATCAAGAGATTCCACTAATTGTTGGGAGACCATTCTTGGCTACTGCGAGAGCGTTGGTAGATGTCGAACAAGGAGAGATAATTTTATGACTTGGTGATGAGCAAGTCAAGTTTAAGAGGGATAAAGCAATGGAGTCTCAAAATGAATTCAAACAAATTGCAAGGGTTGCTGTGATAAATGACCTCAATCAAGCTAAATTGGATTCATTTGCCAATAAAGAGCCCCTTAAAACGATCTTCATTGAGCAAAAGAGTATGGAGAATACTTACAGGAACAGTGAACAAATTACGAAGACCTCTGCATCCTCTTCTGGGAAACATCGGCACTGCTTGTCCCAACCTCCTTGACATTCTGACAGAGTTGGGCTGAAGACTATAAACCAAGCGCTTCTTGGGAGGCAACCCAAGGATTTTGCTTGCATTATTTAGTATTATTATTATTATTCTTTTGTTTTTGTTTTTGTTTTTCTTTCAGTTTTATTCAGGTTTGAAGATGATCCCTCTTCTTGTTGCTGCAAAGTTCTGCTTGTGCACTCTTTCCTCAGAATTTGAAATATCATGGATGGTACCAGGGGAAGCACCCTACATCAGAGTTAGAGACCTAGACCAAGGGAGTACTAGTTCCTTTCCCTCTTTATATTTTTGCAACATGGAGGACAATGTTTGATTTAAGTGTGGGGGAGGGATATGATTTCTTTGGTTATGCTTGTCCTTATGCAATTGAACATAACTTTTTATTTGAGATTTTTACGTTGTTTAGGATTGACCTTAATTTTGAGCTTTCCCCATCTTAAAGAATATTATTAAGTCAAAAATTAAAATAAAAAGAATGTTTCAATTAAGCCTCTAAGCCTTAAATTTTTGTAGCAGTCTTGAGATTAACTATGAGAATAGAGATTAGTTTGTAGTATGGTCAATAGATTATTAGTTTATGAATATTTTGCTACATGATTTCTTTATAAAATTAGATGATGACCTTTGCTAGCTAAGTAAAAATTTTGTGTCGGGAAATGACTCAGGCAAAAAACAACAACAACAACTCCGCTGATATCTCTAGACTTGACTTAGTAACCGGTGCTGCATCACCCATGTGCAGGGCCGCGTCAAACGGTAAAGTCCAAGAGGGTTATGAGTTGGGCTAAAAGCCTCTTGAGGTGCTTGTTGGAGTAACTAAGTAACCGGTGCTGCATCACCCATGTGCAAGGTCACGTCAAAAGGGGACCTACAACGGGTCAAGAAAAAAAAATCGAGTTATTACCTACCTGAGGATCCTTAATAAATTAAATAAAAATCTTGGTTTAGTGGGGTCATTTGAATTTTTCTGGAAAAATTGAGTAGCGTAATATTCCTTTACTATTCTTATTGTTGAACTTATTGCTTGCCGATCTTTTGATCATGGGATGTTAAAAGATTGTTACAATTGTTTAAAGCTATTGGCTTAGTGATCTATTCTTATAAGACATTAACTTAAATAAGATTTGACGATATGATCTAAGTGTGGTGGTTTATTGCTTTCTGTTTAGGAATTTCATGAGCAATGTTCTTTTTTTTAAAGAATGAATTCTCTTTCTTTTGCTTGAGGACAAGCAAATGTTTAAGTGTGGGGGAGTTTGATAAGTATATATTTTATAATTAAATAAGTATGGATTCTGAATATATTAGATTAAATTTATTAATAGTTTATACTTATTTAATTATCTTTTATATACTATACTATCATTTAATCCTAGGACACACCTCAACCAGCCTTTTTCCTTTATCAACCCATTTATCAGTCCAGAAACGAACATCCTCCCCATTCTCCAACACCTTCGGCCATATCTTAACAAGATTTTTCCACAACTCTGAATCTGATTGCTTACTACTAGCTTCTGCCATTAAATTCTTGTTTCTACTGTACTTCCCACTCATCACCTTGGAACACAAATTGGATGGCTTGGAAATAACATTCCAAGCAACCTTACCTAAAAGTGCTTCATTCATAGTACTCAAACGTTTCAGTCCATAACCATCATATTTTTTTTGCTCGGTGCACAAATACTCCCAACTAACTGCATGCATCTTCCTTACTCCATTACCATCCCCCAAATAAAACTCCTCTGAATTTTTTCCATCTGGTTGCGAACACCAGCATATAGACAAGAGTGTTGCATGTGGTAAACCGCCATTTGGTTTGTTACTAACTATACTAGAGTGAGACGTCCAGCCAAAGATAGCGTTTGTTGTTTCCAGTTACTCAATTTAGCTTGCATTTTATCTAGAATATGCTGAAATCTCTTCTTATGCCCACATCCTGAAAGCATGAATGCCCCTAGATATCTCCCCAAATCCTCCACACATTTAAAACCAGAGAATGTACATATCTCCTTTTGCAGCCATTTATTAACATTATTCGAAAAATAGAGGCTAGACTTCTGTATGTTTACCTTTTGTCTTGCAAGCTCACCAAATTCCTCCAACACCTTCATAACAACGCTAATCTGGTCTAAACTCGCTTCGTAGACCAATAACAGGTCATCTGCAAACATAAGATGTGATACCTTTGTTCCATTTCTTCCCACTTTCATCGGGTTCCATCTCTTACTGTTAACACAAGCGTGTCATTAAATTCCCTAATCCGTGCCGGATTCCTCCAAAACTCTTTGAGTAATCGACACACTGAGGCTCCTACCACATTCCAATTTTTCTGATAAAAGATTGTTGGATACCCATCATTCCCCGGGGCCTTAAAACTCCCCATTTGGAAAAATGCACGCCTTATTTCTCCGTTTTTCACATCCCTCCCCAGCTTTCTCAGCTTTTCCTTACAAACAATACCCCAACCCTGTTCAATTTGGCACCAGCCCTTACTACCAGCCATACTTTGAAACAAGTTCTCATAGTAAACCTGAAATAATTGCCCAATGGCAACATCATCCTCCATCCACTGTCCAGCCTCATTTTTAATCATCTTCACTTTATTTCTCCTTCTTCTTACTGAGGTTTTTGTGTGATAAAACCTAGTATTACGATCTCCCTCCTCCATCCACCTTCCCCTTGATTTTTGAAACCACAATATTTCTTCTTGCCTCAAGGTTGTCATAAGCTCCTCCTCCAACTCTTTCTCCAGATTTACAAGAAAAGGGTTACTTCGCCTTTCAATATTGACCTGTACCCTATTAAGTCTACTAAGTAGCCTCCATTTACGACCCTCAATATTTCTAACACTTCTTTATTCCATTTTGTAACACCCCAAATTCCGTAGCATAAATCGTATTGGTGACACGTGGTTTTATAAAAAATTCATCAGAGTTTTGAGGTGCTACCGCTTAGCATTTTGCGGAAACGGAGAGCATGTACTAAAAATTTGAACAACATATACAACACTGAGTAACTGAAACAAAATACTCAGACATATGATGATGCCTGACGTATACTAATATATTGAAAGTTTCCCGAAGGAATGTTCATGTGATACAGTAATACAAAACTTATAATTACAGTTCTTCTGTGTAACTATACCTTGTTCATCCGAGCCTTGAGTAGACTTGGGGCATTGAACCTAACTCAGTTAAATCATCTCATTTGGCCAGGCTGGGTAGGTCTAGTGGGAGTCTCACCGTGCTAGGGTGACTGATTGACTGAACCACATAGACGACCCTTCTAGTTTAAGCACCAAATGATATGAAGTAACCTTATTAGATTCATGCCATAAGGTAGGTTCTGTTGACTTTCTTCCCGTATTTCCTTTGACCAGTGCCTTCTCACGGCTCCGTCTACTGGCGTATATCTATAGCTCTGTCTCCGGGTGCCTCCTCTAGTTCATGACCCCTTCCTGGCTATTCATTCAGACTGAGGTCCAATGCCCATCGGACCTCAGGTAACGGTTAACCTCATGCTTATGTACACAATATATGTATGACAGGTATTCATGACATTTTCACAGAAACTACTACAACAGCCCACAACAGATACACAAGATGTATATACGGAAATAACAATACACAATCCCTCGCAGTATGTTTGTTATCCCAGTCTGCACACTCTCCGGTGCCACGATAGCATGTTGTGTCCATAGCTCTAGGAAAACTCTAAAACGGTGTTAACAATACCATAACCCGTGTACTCATAACTCCACCAGTTTCAAATGAGACAGAGTTTCAGTATAGGAACACAACAAGCATATATAAGCATATCATAATCATCAGAGTTAGTGTTACTGTACATCGCGAACGTACCTTCACTGACGGTTCTTTTGGTACTTTCGGCGGAAAACGAAAATTCTGAAGGAAAACAGCGGTACGTGTAACATCCCATTTCCAAAAGCAGTATTTTTTTTTTCATCAGAGTAGAGCATCGGAGCGTAAGAGTAACTGATACTTATATTTCAAATGTCGTAAGTCTGGCTGTTTACAGTAATGGTACATTGTACCGAGTGTTTACAAAAGTAGATAACAACGAAGGAAAGTCTTCAGCCGGTTCTCTTTGTGGCTTGCTTGCCTTTCTCCTCGGTCCTCCTGAACCTGATGCTATGTTAAGAGCTGAGGTCCAATGCATACGGACCCCAGGTAACGGTTAACCTCATGTTTACATACATCATATAAGTACTACGGATATACGGGAATTTTGACGACACTTACTACGTTCAAAGTAGGGTATACATAATCAGATAGATATGGCAATAACAATACAGTCGGATGTAAGGTTAAGGCACAAGGAGAAATGCACATGATCAGATATGCACGGCAATAACAATACAGTCGGATGTAAGGTTAAGGCACAACGGACATTGTACATAATCGGATATGGACGGTAATAACAATACAGTCAGATGTAAGGTTAAGACACAACAGAGAAAATACAGCATGACAGAGGAAATACATATATGCATACAATAACCATCAGAGTTAGGTTACAGTACGCGAACGTACCTTGTCGGCGGTACAACGGTACTTTTACGGAAAAACGGAAAATTTGATAGCGGCGTAAAGCGGCGGGATGTCGTACGGTACGACGCACGATTAACTCGGATATCCTAAAATGATGATATTTATCAACATTTAGCATCATAATGGGCATTTTAGGTACAAATTACCATTTTGCCCCTGACTCCCTAATCGGCGGAATTTCGCCAGAGCTTCGCTGTTTTGACTCTAATCTTCCAAAATTTCGCCAGAACTCTTTTCCCAACATTATTTTCGAAATATATATCATATTTAACCCAAAAACATGATATCTAAAATATATTGGAAGATTAAAGATCAAAACAACATTCCTACTACAACTACCGAAAGAAAACACTGAAGCTTCAGGCTAGGGACTGAAGAACTTACTCCAGCTTGGCAAGAACTTCTGAGAGCTCTTCCTTCTCTCTAACTTCTCTCTAGGCTGTGTTTTTTGGATGGAGAGATGAAGAGGAGAAGGCTTCTATTTATAGAAGAAAGGAGGGACAAGGTGAGAATTTCATGAAATGTCTTCAGATCGGATTTCCACCGTCGGATCGCACTTCGCCACATGGCTTCATCTTGGCCTTACACCTATTTGGCTGACATCATCCTTCTAGAAGAAGATGATGTCATGCATGACATCACATGTGTTGACTTACCGATAGCGTTTCCCCGATCGGTGTCCGAATCGCGTAATTTTGCCGAATCTCAAAAATCCGGGAACTAGATTTTGTAGTTCCATTCTTTCTCTTTAAAACTACTGGGTTTAACTATATTTTTGATCCCATTAAGGGTATTCCGTTATCTCGCCAAAGATTTTCGGACAAAAACATCGATTCTACGGAAATAACTTCCGATAGAACCAGCTTCTTCTGAGAAAATCACGGTTCGTAATATGATCGATCTAAGTAACCATATCCTTGGTTTGAAAAACACGGTGCGTTTTCTATAAGTCACTTTTAGAACTATCTGCCTTATCTTAATTATCTCGGTACTCCTAATTACGCATTTTGTTAGTTTGAAACGACTTCGAGACCGCTCAATCCTTGATAGAATTTCACTTTGGTTCATAAAAGGTCCGGTGGTAAAAGACTAAATTTCTATATCTTGAGGTAGAATTTCATTTCTATCTCGTTCTCATATCTCCCGTTGGCTCTTTACCGATTATATTATTATTTTATTCAAAATATCTAGATATTTATTTTTTTTTCTTTTATTTTTTATTTATTTTTCTAAGCATAAAATATTTTATTATTATTTTATTATTTATTTAATTAATAATTTCAAATTTCTCCCCTTAAATTAATTATTTACTAATTAATTTACTTATATCATAATCTAAACAATTAGCTACTAATTACTTAATTAGCCACTTACTAATTGTTGATAATTTTCATAATTAGGATTAATTATTATCTCACAACTATTTTCTTGACATTGGTATTTAATATCCCATGTAAAATATTAAAAATCATGGGGCCAAAAAGTACTTTTAATAATATTATATTTATGCTTCTATATTTTTCAAGGAAATAATCCCAAAAATTCTTAAAATTAGAGACAACATACTTCCCAAGTTTTTGTCAAGTATTTGTTGCCATATGATATTTATCATAATATTTTCGGAGTATTACAAAGACGTTTTGACAACGGGGTGAAACGGCGGGACGGCGTATATTGACCATGTCCGAATAACTCAGATATCCTATAATGATAATATATATCAATTTTTAGAAGCATTCCGGGCATTTTAGGTACAAATTACCATTTTGCCCCTAGTTAGACTAATCGGCGAAATTTCGCCAGAGCTTCGCTATTTCTGCTCTATTTCTCCAGAATTTTGACAGACCTTTTTTCCCAATATATTTTTCGAAATAAGTACCATATTTACCCCTAAATATGATATTCAAGCTATCTAGGAAATTTAAAGACAAATCTAGCATTTCTACTATCTCTACCGAAAGAACTACCGAAGCTTAAGACGAGGGACCGAAAAACTTACCCCGGCTTTGCTAGAACTCCCTGAGAGCTCTTCCTTCTCTCTAAATTCTCTCTAGAATGCGGTTTAGGGGTGGAGAAAAATGAAGAGGAAGGCTTGCTATTTATAGAAGAGAGGAGGGACAAGGTGGGAATTTCATCAAATGTCTTCAGATCAGATTTCAACCGTCGGATTGCACTTCACCACGTGGCTTCATCTTGGCCTTACACCTACTTGGCCGACATCATCCTTCTAGAAGAAGATGATGTCATGCATGATGTCATGTGCTGACTTACCGATAGTGTTTCCCCGATCGGTGTCCGAATCGCGTAATTTTGCCGAATCTCAAAAATCCGAGGGTAGGGTTTTGGAGTTCTATTCTTCCTCATTCAAAGTATTTGGGTTAACTAAATTTTTGATCCCATTCAGGGTATTCCGTTCTTTGGTTGAACATTTCAGCCGTACGCCCGTTTGATCACTTTAAACAGCTTGACTTCCGACAGTCCCAACTTCTGGATAATAATCCAGTGGTTCATAAAATGTTCTTACCTAAGAATCCTTATTCCTGGTTTGTCACAACACTGCGTTTCCCTCTGGGTCTCAGTTTTACTATCTGCCTATTCTCCCATATACCCGGTCTCTTATTTACTCTATTGATTTCAGAAATGACTTCGGAGATAGTCCACTCCGAGGTAGAATTTCACTTGTTTATAAAAAGTCAAGATGTCTAAGACTAAATTCCTATGTTTTGGTGTAAGATTAAATTTTCATCCATTCTCAAATGTCATGTTGGCTCTTTACCATATATATTATTATTATATTACAAATATCCATATTTTATTTTTTTATTTTGTTATTTATTTTTCTAAGCATTTTTTTTATTTTTTTTATTTCGAATTTCAGCCCATATTTAATATTCTTTTCCTAATTCATTTATCTTATATTTTAATCCAAGTAATTAGCCTTTAATTACTTAATTAGCCATTTACGAATTGTTGATAATTTTCTTAATTAGGATAAATTATTATCTCACAACTATTTGATCGACATTGGTATTTTATATCCTATATAAAATATTAAAAATAAAGGGCATAAAGTAATTTTTAATAATATTTTATTTATGCTCAATATTTTTCCAGGAAATAATCCTAAAAATTCCTAACATTAAAGAAAACATACTTCCTAAGTTTCGTCGTATTTGTTATCATATGGTATTTATCATAATATTTTTAGGCCATTGTCTACCTTATAAAATACATTTCTCATGGATTTTAACTCTTTCTCTTTTCAAATTTTCCCAAAGAATTACCTTTGAAAATAAGATAATTAAAGCTTATTATTAGAGACCCCATATTCACCTATTTTCAATAGGTATTATTTACTAAAATATGATACTTATCATAAGTACGTTCTTTAGGGTAGTACATTTCTCCCCCCGTTAAATAAAATTTCGCCCTCAAAATTTATTCCATCCCAACTAGACCTCTAGTCTAAAACTCCGGCATTTATCTGCCATTACTTTTCCCAAGTTGTTTTATTTGGAGATACTTTTTTTTTTTTAACAATTTGGTCTATAACTGGGATACTTTTATCCCTGAGTTACCTCTCTTGAAAACGGCGAATCCGTTTCAAATTTGACTATAACGGTATCGTTATTTTGTAATTCGGTACTTCGTATATCATCACTTGATCGTATTCTAGACGATGCTTATTCAACTGGGAAATCTATAGATGGTCGTGAAAAGTAATAACTTCTGGGGGTGAAACTTACTGATAAGTACACGATTCATACTAACATATTCAACATGCCCTTTATAACGAAATATTCGGCTGTTTTATCATTTTCATCAATGATTCATAATAATAACAAGACTCTAACTAACCCGTCATGTACTGCCGCATCAAACACAAGAAAAGATTCCACCGCGTCTACTGCCACATATGTAGAATAATGACGTATGTAACATAACCACATATGTTACAATTATAAGATACCAAAACGTCTTCCTGGCAATACTCATGCCGTAACAACATAAATTATGAATCTACTTACAGACATTCAGAAACATGACCGACTTCCACGGCCTAAGAAACTTCCTCGCTCTGACTATAGTTCCGTTGAACATATAAGTGATTTACACTCTTGCCTATACAAGGCTTCAAACGTTGTTATTACGTTTACGAAAATTTTGAGATATAAGCTTCATCGAGAGTATTTATAGTTTCTCGGGGAATTCTACTTTAACAAGACAAAGTTTTCATAGTATTCAAGTAGCCTTTTGAATTATCGTACGAGCTATTAATACTAATTTTCTGTGGAGAGTATCCACATGATGTTTACTTTTTACGGATGGTACTTATTCTCTGAATCGCAATCTTACTCGAATTTAATATAGCGATGTCATCTATTATCGAGCTTCCTTTACCTCAAAAGGTATTTCAACACTCGTGGTAGCATTACACTTCTATGGTTATACCGTAGAGGTAATGTCTTCATGTTCTTTAAAGAAAATACAACACGCACATATCTCTAGGTCATTAGTTCAACTTGAGAGGCTTCAACAGACGAGAGGTGTAACTTATCACGTATCCGTCTGTCACAAGACATATCCCGATCCATACCTAATGGCACCACGACCGACTCATCTACTTGGATCCGGGATAACCAACTTTTGGTGCTGTGACTAACTTCATTTCTATGTCAATGTAAGCTTGTCTCTCAGTCTTTGTTCCATACAATGATTAACTTCTTATTCGTGAGCTACGTCAATGATAAAGTAGGTTACGAGAAAATTCTATATGAATATGCGGTACTATCCCGCTAGATTCCGGAAATTAAATATCTATGTTACCGTCTCTGGCTCTTTCCAGCCCAGTATTGCTTTCCATATCGTATCCCGATATAGTATTAAAACACAGGATTCATCGATCTATTTTCTCCGTGCTCGGTTATACAGACCTCCCTGTCTGACTTATTCAGCCCTTGGCTTAACGCATAGTTGGCCTTCCGCCTCGATTTATTTTATTTTAGCACTGGAGACTCTAGCCCTCTTTTATCATAAGTTTTTCCTGTGACAAGGAATACTTTTCCCGACTTTAAGACTCTAGACAACGTTTAGAATACATTATGCCTATCTGTATTTCACATATTGTCAAACACATTCAATTTCATGGTTCGGGGTCACCGCCCGTAATTACTGTTGTTATCGCCTCGAGCCTCTCGCTTTCGTCTACCTCATCTGAGTCTTTACATACAATTTCTCATATTACCCATGCTTACTTAAGCACTACTGTTGACAACGACTATCTGACTTAATTAGTTCAGTGCTCTAGACCTTTCTATAGTTCCTGTCCCTTTATCAAAATTTCAATTACATCGTTTCTATTTTTAACACCATAGTATTGACAAACATGTCATAACTATTAAAACTTTGTGTCAAATTTTAAACTCTTCATACTTTGAAAAATATTTTGTGGTTTTAGTTCTTACACATTCTGCACCATCTTAAAAAGTATTAGTGTTATCATACTTTAAAATTTAACTGCTGTCAAAACAACTTCGTGAAAGTTTCTAGAAATTCCTTACTTGTTGTATTTTATCCTTTTATCTAGTAGTAGTACTTTCATACTACCCATAGTAGTAGTGTTTCCATATTTTATCATTTTAATGTGAAAACGCACTCACTGACAACATGACTTCAAAATTCATTTACTAACAGAAATTATCTTTTGAGGAAATAACTTATTCATAAAACTTTAACAATTTATTACATATGCTTATTACTTCAACTATGTGGTACTACTTGTATTTGTATTCTTACTGGTGTGAAATTTCATTTTCTTTAGAACAGATTCCTTCAAAAACTTTTAACATAGGACAATAATTTTTAATTATGTGTAGAATATCTGGTCTAACTCAACAAGTTGTTGCACAACTTATTTTCGTCCTTCCAGTATTTATACTGCCTTTAACGTACATTACTTGTTAACTTAACTTCTAAGTTTTTATCATAATACTGTTTTATAATAACCACATTCTTACTAGTGGTCTAACCCTCTGTTGAAAATATTTCTTTTTCATCATGTCAAGTTGTAAACTCATAAGTTTGACAAATTTTAGCAGGTGTATAGACAAGTTATAAAATTTCATTTTTACTAGGGAACCAGGCAACTAATCTCATAAGGTCATTGCTATCTCATTCGGACCTCTGTCCTCTATTACTCAAGTTATCTTGTAGTATGCTTTTATCTACCATAATGTTCTGACAATTTGGGACATTATTTATTTCTCTTTGTTTCACAGACTTCTCGGGACACTTCCCAGTATTTATTTGTCTAACAACTTGTGGCCTACTTCCAGCCCATAAACAACTTCGTCTTACAAGGCTTCTCAGAACTATACTATCTATTGTCCTGAGGACATACCGGTCCCAAAGGTTTTACTGTTCACTAGGTATATTTGAGAGATATAACTTACTAACTCGTTCTTACTAGAACCTAGTCAATTATGTGCAGTTTCAATTGCAACTGTTAAATTTATCTGATTCATAACAATCGCGTTTGTTTGGCCTTATACCCTATCCAATCTACTAGATTGGAGTTCTGACCTTCATCGTAAGTCATTCATTTTTCTGTTTATGGTAGGTTTTGCAATTCTCTAGATTGGTGTATTCTTTTTGACGTGTGCTTTTATCTCTTAGAAACTCTTGTTATCTGGAACCATCAGATACAAAACCTTCGATTTTTGGTTCAATTTCATACTTTGTTTCAATGGCGAACTCTACTTCGCCCTTTGTTTGTATCCCATTGAGATCTTCTAAAAGTATCTCAAGGAGCTTTGTTCATAACTCGTTGAATGTTTTACTTGGATTCTATCTCACAATATATATCACTGGATTTGTTTATTGTTGGATTACATAAACTTTTCTCTAGGGAACTTATTAATTATGAGACTCGTTATGATGTACTTACGTTGAGTTCAATACACTGGTAGCTCTACTTTTATGGTTTGTTGAGATGGTGGCTTTTTCCTTTACGGTTTGACGTCACGGTGGCTTTGCCCTACAGTACTTCACTCGACGCCACCCACAACCCCTCCGATTGGATAGCTATATCGGTCAGAATCCTCCGCAGGCAGACCTTTCCGATCAAACCTCCCCGTAAGTAGCCTTCCCGATCAAACATTCCATAAGTAGTACTATCATCAGTTTTTATTGCCTCTGAATTATGTAAAATTAAGTTTTATTGGGTTCTTATCTTTTAAGGATTTGAAATCTATCATCTTTAATTCCGTTTATTCAATATGGAACATTTCAATTCATGGACCTTCAGTTCAGCTCCAAGTGATTTTCCTAACTTGATTTCCTCTATAGGTCACTTTCTTTTAAAGAATCTTTTAGACCTTGCATTTACTCAGATTTATTGGTCTCGCCTTGAAACCACAACTCGTGTTTTATTGTGATTCGTTTCTAATCATTTTATGACTCGACATGTTTACTTTAAGAGAACCGACCGACTCAAATTTACATTCGGGAACGGGGTATACGTCTGACTATTTTGCGAATATTCAGGCTATATGCCTTCTCCTAAAATAGTCTACACATGGTGATTCGTTTTTATAACGTTCAGTCATACTTTGAATTAAGCATCTGCTCTGTTTTACTTAGATTTAGGTGTCGTCATTACTTTATCTGTTCCTATGGTGTTTAAAGGATTTCTCTGTTTCATACCCTACAGTATTCAGACCTTTATTACAAGGATCTAAACTCATCACTCTGCCTTACCAGGATTTCTCTCTTGAGATTTACTTTTATTCTAAGTAGGCTTAATTTTACAGCGTCAGTTAGATCTGATGCACTACTAACGACACAGTTTCCACTTGCACTGACAACCCTTACGGTTTATCTTACTCGTTCTGGGTACTAATGTTGGTACACGTACTATTTATATACTGAAAATTTTCGTACAGGGGTACTGATACGGCTTAATTGCCTCCCTGGAAAAATAATGGGAATCTTCCCTTTTCTACCCTCGTTTTTATGTAACAGATTACTACTATTTAAGAAAAGACCTTTATTCTTGGAGCCACTCTCCGTTTGTATGCATAGTATCTAGCCTCCACTAGGCAGGGATCTTTCCCTTAAGGTGATTGTTCCTTTAAGGAATTTTGAGTAATAAGTTATTACCCTTACCAGAAGACTCTTAACCGAGAAGTCACTGCGTTTTACAGACAAACCTAAACAATAGGTTACTGTCTAAGGGAAGACTTAGGTTGTAATGTCAACAAAGTTCAATTATCGCGGTCGTTCGGAAATTTCATCTAGACTCCGATTCCCATATCAGGAGTCTTAGAGTTTTTTAATAACTCTAACCTTTACCTCAGGGTATTTATTTTATTGTATCACTAAACCAGTATTATTTCAGTACTCTTGTCTTTGTTGTTCATACAATGCTCTCGAGACTAGCGGTGAAGCTAGCTCTGATACCAAAATGTAACACCCCAAATTCCGTAGTATAAATCGTGTCGGTGACATGTGGTTTTATAAAAAATTCATCAGAGTTTTGAGGTGCTACCGCTTAGCGTGTTGTGGAAACGGAGAGCATGTACTAAAAATTTGAACAACATATACAACACTGAGTAACTGAAACAAAATAATTAGACATATGATGATGCCTGACGTATACTGATATATTGAAAGTTTCCCGAAGGAATGTTCATGTGATACAGTAATACAAAACTTATAATTACAGTTCTTCTGTGTAACTATACCTTGTTCATCCGAGCCTTGAGTAGACTTGGGGCATTGAACCTAACTCAGTTAAATCATCTCATTTGGCCAGGCTGGGTAGGTCTAGTGGGAGTCTCACCGTGCTAGGGTGACTGATTGACTGAACCACATAGACGACCCTTCTAGTTTAAGCACCAAATGATATGAAGTAACTTCATTAGATTCATGCCATAAGGTAAGTTCTGTTGACTTTCTTCCCGTATTTCCTTTGACCGGTGCCTTCTCACGGCTCCGTCTACTGGCGTATATCTATAGCTCCGTCTCCGGGTGCCTCCTCTGGTTCATGACCCCTTCCTGGCTATTCATTCAGACTGAGGTCCAATGCCCATCGGACCTCAGGTAACGGTTAATCTCATGCTTATGTACACAATATATGTATGACAGGTATTCATGACATTTTCACAGAAACTACTATAACAGCCCACAACAGATACACAAGATGTATATACGGCAATAACAATACACAGCCCCTCGCAGTATGTTTGTTATCCCAGTCTGCACACTCTCCGGTGCCACGATAGCATGTCGTGTCCATAGCGCTAGGAAAACTCTAAAAGAGTGTTAACAATACCATAACCCGTGTACTCATAACTCCACCAATTTCAAATGAGACAGAGTCTCAGTACAGGAACACATCAAGCATATATAAGCATATCATAATCATCAGAGTTAGTGTTACTGTACGTCGCGAACGTACCTTCGCTGACGGTTCTTTTGGTACTTTCGGCGGAAAACTAAAATTCCGACGGAAAACAGCGGTACGTTTGACAGCGGGTGAAACAGCGGGATGACGGCGGTACGACAGCGGTTCGAATAACTCAGATATCCTATAATGATAATATATATCAATTTTTAGAAGCATTCCGGGCATTTTAGGTACAAATTACCATTTTACCCCTAGTTAGACTAATCGGCGAAATTTCGCGAGCTTATTTTTCCGCTCTATTTCTCGAATTTTTGAGACCTTTTTTCCCAATATATTTTTCGAAATAAGTACCATATTTACCCCTAAATATGATATTCAAGCTATCCGGGAAATTTAAAGACAAATCTAGCATTTCTACTATCTCTACCGAAAGAACTACCGAAGCTTAAGACGAGGACCGAAAAACTTACCCGGCTTTGCTAGAACTCCCGAGAGCTCTTCCTTCTCTCTAACTTCTCTCTAGAATGCAGTTTAGGGGTGGAGAAAAATGAAGAGGAAGGCTTGCTATTTATAGAAGAGAGGAGGGACAAGGTGGGAATTTCATCAAATGTCTTGGATCGGATTTCAACCGTCGGATCGCACTTCGCCACGTGGCTTCATCTTGGCCTTACACCTACTTGGCCGACATCATCCTTCTAGAAGAAGATGATGTCATGCATGATGTCATGTGCGACTTACCGATAGCGTTTCCCGATCGGTGTCCGAATCGCGTAATTTCGCCAAATCTCAAAAATCCGAGGGTAGGGTTTTGGAGTTCTATTCTTCCTCATTCAAAGTATTTGGGTTAACTAAATTTTTGATTCTATTGAGGGTATTCCGTTGCTAGCTGAACATTTCAGGCCGTACGTCGTCGATCACTGAGCTTGACTTCCGATTAGCCCCAACTTCTCGGATAATAATCCTTTGGTTCATAAAATGTTTTTACCTAAGAATCCTTATTCCTGGTTTGTCACAACACTGCGTTTCCCTCTGGGTCTCAGTTTTACTATCTACCTATTCTCCCATATACCACGATCTCTTATTTATTCTATTGGTTTCATAAATGACTTCGGAGATAGTCCTCCGAGGTAGAATTTCACTTGTTTATAAAAAGTCCGGATGTCTTAGACTAAATTCCTATGTTTTGGTGTAAGATTAAATTTTCATCCATTCTCAAATGTCCTGTTGGCTCTTTACCATATATATTATTATTATATTACAAATATCCATATATTTTATTTTGTTATTTTTATTTTGTTATTTATTTTTCTAAGCATTTTTTATTTTTTATTTTTTTTAATTTCGAATTTCAAATTTCATATTTAATATTTTTTTCCTAATTCATTTATCTTATATTTTAATCCAAGTAATTAGCCTTTAATTACTTAATTAGCCATTTACGAATTGTTGATAATTTTCTTAATTAGGATAAATTATTATCTCACAACTATTTGTCGACATTGGTATTTTATATCCTATATAAAATATTAAAAATAAAGGGGCATAAAGTAATTTTTAATAATATTTTATTTATGCTCAATATTTTTCCAGGGAAATAATCCCAAAAATTCCTAACATTAAAGAAAACATACTTCCTAAGTTTAAATCGTATTTGTTATCATATGGTATTTATCATAATATTTTTAGGCCATTTTCTACCTTATAAAATACATTTCTCATGGATTTTAACTCTTTCTCTTTTCAAATTTTCCCAGTAATTACCTTTGAAAATAAGATAATTAAAGCTTATTATTAGAGACCCCATATTCACCTATTTTCAATAGGTATTATTTACTAAAATATGATACTTATCATAAGTACGTTCTTTAGGGTATTACACATTTAATCAAAGTTCGCTGCAATACAGTAAAATTACTATGGGCCTCCATGTACACAGGCCAATTGTTCCTCATCAACTCAGCAAACTGCTCATGCATTAACCATGAAGCCTGAAATCTAAACGGTATCTCTAGAAACCCCTTCTTTTCCTCTTCTAACATCTCCACAATAGGATGGTGGTCTGATCCTACACACGGTACAACTCTTACTTCAACTCCAGCAAAATTCCTGCCAAAGAGAATTACACAAACATCTGTCCAGCCGCTTAAAAACTCTTTCCAATCCCTCCCACTTAGGCCCTCTCCATGTAAAGAAAGGACCACTTGCCTCAATATCAAGAAGCTTACAATCTTATATCCAATTATTAAATCTCCTACATCTCATTTCATTAACTCTTCCATCCCCTTTTTGCTCCAATGGAGATTTAATCTCATTAAAATTTCCACCAATGAGCTACAGTACATTGACACCCCCTAAAATTCTTTGCAGATCCTCCCACAACCTATTCCACCTTTGCACATTCGGATTAGCATAAATGGCTGTGAATAGCAAACTAGCCCCTCCCAACCTTACATTAAAATGGAGGAATTGGTCTCCTGATGCAATAACATCCACCAACAGGTCCTCCCTTTCCCATAGTATCAAAATACCCCCGAGTACCCCTCAGTTTCTACTTTCCTTGACTGTTTGAACCCCCAACCTTTAATGGTCTTATTTGCATTAGAACTACTAATTCTTGGCCCAAGAATAACTATTACATCTAATTTATATCACTTTCGCATATCCCTAATGACAGCCGACACTCCTTTACTGGTTGCTCCCCTACTATTTCATATTAATATATTCAACATCATGGCTAAACAAAGTAAAGAGTGACGGAGAAGACTCACTGATCATTAGCAAGCTCCAGTGTGGCATATTCCTTCATATATGCCATACCATTACAGTCACGTATATCCTCAAGCTCTTCTTCATTCTTTAGTGTTTCCAGCTCCATATCAGCATTGCACTTCACCCCTGACCACAATTCCCCAGGATGCAAATTTTCCTTCTCACAACTTCCCACTTCTCTACTACGATACACCTCTAAATTAGTTTCAAGTACACATTCAGAACTCATCTGCACATGTTGAACTTCCTTTAAAGGTATACGCTCTTTTGTCAATTTACCTTGGGATGGCGCTTTCTTTGCTTTCCCCTTCGTCACCATCTTCCCCCTTTGCTCTCTAGTAACGACATTCTTCACCTTGTTTCCCCCAGAGCTCATTTTGCCATCACTCAAGTTAGTCTTCTTGCCCTGCTTCTTTAGCTCCTTTGCTGAAACCTCCTCCTAAACATTCACAAAATTCCCATTCACTACAGTCTCCTTCTGCATTCCCTCACCACTCGCTTCCTCCTCCAGCACTGCAAACCGCGAACCACTTTGAGCTGCCCACGATATACTATCGAAGTTACTTTGCCATCTAGGCCTTTGTACCATCTACTAATGATCTCTTCTCACCTCAGACCCCTCATCACCCCTCTTTTTTTCACCCAAATTCTCTACATCCATCTGCATCTCACACTTCTTTCGCTGAATATCCTCACATCCTTCTTTAACATGGCCAAACATACCACACTTTGTGCACAACAACCCCAAGCTTTCATATACTACACTTATAGTCTGTCCTTCCACCTCAAACTCCGACACAAGAGGTTTGGTCAAGTCTAACTCGACACACATTCGGGCAAATTTGCCACGCGCCCTTTGAGCCATATGAATATCTAATTTGATGGCCTTGCCAATGACATTACCTAGATTCAGTAGGAACTTCTTATCAAACAGAGGAGCTGGCAAGTCAGGGAAACGAACCCAAGCAACCACAGTCTCAATACGCTCATTCTGCATCCACGTTTCTTTGCATATAGGCTGCGAGACTCCTTCTGAGAAATTGTTCGAATCGAATAGCACCTTCTTATTCCTCTGAAGCCATTCCTCTCGTTCATCCTCCAGCTTACCCTCCCTTACCCCTCCCCGCAGCACACAACCGGAGGGGCCACTCATTTTCGCCGTCGCAGTGGGCAACGGCGCACTCAATTTCAGTCATAAACGGAACCCTAGCAGAGACGATCTGATATGCCTAGTAAATATTATTAATTGCAATAGATATTTCAAAATATTCATAATATATATGCATGAAAATTATCTATCAAAATATATAACACTTCCCCAAGTCCTTTATGTAGGACCTAATTTGTAGTACAATTTAGTTTTACTAACTAGGTCTTACATTTAGAACTGCAGGTGGATGAAGTAGAATATATTGCATCAATAAAAATATAGAATAGAATATAAAATATAAACCAGGTCATTATATTGTTCACAGGTCATAAATCTGGGCAATTAATTTATCAGATGTTGTAACGAAACATATTACACGTGGAAACGTGTTTATTTACTTACCAATAATATTACAGCCACATACCACCTTTGAAGTACATTATGTACCTAGAAGTGTCTGGCTAAGACAACGTTATTCTTTTTCAAAGAATTCGTAGAATATTTACTTTATTATAATTTCACTCCTTTTATTTATCTGTCAAGCGCTTAAATCTAGTCAATTACAAGCTATAGGTGTTAGTTTCAACAATACTCTCTAATACCCGATTTTCGATTTATTGAAAATCTTGTATTTAAGGAATATGTTACCAAATTAAATTGGTTAACATATGTGACATAGAGTCACATAAAATAATAGCTAATTTATAATCAAAAGAGATAAGAAAAGGTTATAAAGACACTTAATTAAATTAGAACAAATTAGCAAATGCTAATTGGCAAATAAGCTTGCATTAATTAAAATGAATTGCATAATTCTCCTAATTAATTAGAGAAAAATTAAAAGCATCAAAAGATGGCTAATTATATTTGAAAATAATTAAGCCAAAGAGAATGAAATAATGCTTGTCTAAGTAAGCACTAATTACCATGGTTAAGCTAACAAAGAAATTTTGCAATGGCACATATAATTAGTGGGCGTTTAAACACTTGATTAAGGAGTTAATTGAGCTTCTTAATCAGCCCCAAAGTTCATAAAAACGTGCAGCTGAATTGAGGGAAGGAAGAGATGACGATTTTAATTAATTAGAGTTGAAAAGTCAAACTTTTCAACTAACCAATGAAAAGCCATGAAATAATTAATATGTTGTTAATTCAAAAACACATTAAATAGCTAAAAGGGAGCATGGAGTGAAGGTGGAATATCACCTAGAGGGGAGTGAATAGGTGATTTCAAAAATTCTTTTGAAATTCGCACAGTGTAAGAGCACACGAAAGAAACAAGGAATGTAAAGGGACACAAGGCAATTTATACCGGTTCGGTCTAAATTCACGACCTATGTCCGGTCCTTAACACCGGGATTTCACTATCTTTCAAATATAATTACACACTCTGTAAACTAAGGATGATCTATCTGACTCCACTCCCCCTTACAAGTTGTAATCAATACACCCTCGCTTAAGGTTCCTCAACCTTAAGTCTAACAATCAGAATAAAAAGAATAAGTGTTTGAGACTCCTCACGAGTAGAATAAATGAACACTGAAGAATAGTATATTCGAAGATATTAATGGAGTAGTTGATACAGCGAAATATTTATGAACTCTAATAAATTGAACAGCGTTTCGGTAGTTATCCGAATTCAATGCTTCTCCTATTTATAGGTGATGGCATTAATTACCGTTGGAGAAGATTTGAGAGTCGGCCGTTGTGACTTATTAAGATAGCCGTTGTGAGTCATAAATATATCTGTTGCTATGTTTCTTCGTAGTGTTCGGAGGTTGGTGAATATGCTTTGTTGACATTCCTCATTCCTTTTGCCCGTTGAGACATGAGAAGAGTATTATTTGGAAACTTTTGAATTACTTTACAGAGGCTTAGATATCCATATCCTTCTTTCATGCTTTGTGTCTGGGCCGCATTAAATGCTTCTGACAACAGGTTTGCTTTACTCAAAATTTGAGTTAATGTTTGTTATAATCATCTAAACCTCACTTAGAAACTGGTCAAAGTAGATTAGGAGAAGTAACAAGGAATGATATGAAGAATACAGATGATAGTCCACGAAATCACAATCTCAAAATAAATATTAAAGTTAACAGAGACTGGTTTGCCTCGAGGCAAAGTTCTAGCTGGCTCGAGTTAATCAATTCAAAATAATCAAACTGAGTTTTCCAGATGAGATATTAACTCGAGGTTCATCTTAGGCTGACTCGAGTTACCTAACTCGAGGTACCATTATTATTGCCTCGAGTTAAATCACACTACCAGAATATTTCAAAACTTTACCAGACTCGAGGTTCATGGAATGTAGACTCGAGGTTGCATTTGGAGAGGCTCGAGTGAATTCATCGTGATAGAGTATTTCAAGAATCAATTTGACTCGAGGCACACTTATCGACTCGAGGTAAAAAATGCTCTCCATTCTTCTATCTTTCTGTTTCATTTGACTCGAGGCTGCATGTTTCTTAACTCAAGTTACAAAACTCGAGGTGCATCTATGCTGACTCGAGGTAATTGCTTCTTCAAACTTTATTTTCAAAAGGGCTAATTCGAGGTAGAGATTCCCTTACCTCGAGGTAGCAAACTCGAGGTGCAATTTCTGAGACTCGAGTTAATTTTCAATTTCTAAATGTGTTTTCAAATGAGTTGACTTGAGGTCGGAATTGTCTCGAGTTTTTTGTGACAATGTGATTTTCCCAAATTTGTATTTTTCGCTTCTTGGTTAAATCTAGTTATCATCAAAACATCTATGAGAACTAATATGGAGGTCGGCAGCTAGTTGGAGGGAAAAGATTAAACATGAAAAAGTGCAAAATAATCCTATGGTTGTGAAGAAAGAAGAAACTTTGGGCAACTTTAGTAATTACCATTGTAACCTTGGCATTTTTCCTATAAATAACCATGAGCTCCTCTTCATTTCTTCACACCAAACTCATATCTAAATGGTTGAGTTTAAGAGAAGAGTGAAATTCCTGGAGCAAGGGGAATGAGTAAGAACTTCAAGGGTAAGTTCTCTAGTTCTTGAGTTTTAGCTTTTAGTGTTTTTAGAAAAATTGTAGTTTTAATCTAGAAAATTAGGAAGTAAATTCCTATACTTGTTTTTATACCTCCTTGCATTGAAAAATGCCTAATGAGGTAAAAATATGTTAGGAAATAATTTTTGAAATCAATGGAACAAGATTGTGAAAATTGTAGAATTTTCAGGAACTTAAGTCCCGTGCAGGTAGCGAAATTGATGCTATTATTTTATGTAGCAAATGAAGTAATTAAATCATGAACTTTTACAGGAATAAAGTAGACATGTAGGGATTTCTAAATATATAAAATATGAAGCATTTTGAGTTCTACACAAGGAGATACAATTTGTTGAATTTAAGCCTTATTTATGTAGTTGAAAACTGGGCAGCGTTGAGAAAGGATTAAAATGGGAATGATTCTTGATGTTCTAGATTCTGGGAATATTTTTACTTGAAATATACATGTCAAGGGTCATGTGGAATTTTGTAGAACCTCATTTCAATTTGTTTAGAATTAATTATGATTTTTCAAAGTTGCTGAAAATTCTGCCCAGAAAATCCAGCATTGCATTTTTGAAGGAAATGTAGGGTAGAAATGAAATAATAAATCCATCAGGGGTAGAAAGGTAATAATAAACCTTTAGGATATTATTCTAAGCAATATTATATTTATCACAATATCATATAATAGTCCGACGATAATGTATAGGATATCCGAGAAGTTTGGAGTCGGATTCAAAGGACGGGTGTTTTGGTAACTACACGGTGAAAGGTACGGATGCGTTCAGTAACTTTAACTCTGATGTGTCTTATATGATTGTATATGATAGAATGATTCATGAAGTCGTGGACAAGACTAAGTCTTGGGCCATGCATCGTGACTAAGATATGGGTCTTAGGTCACATATTTGTTTACATTCAGCTTTGTGTGGGTTATAGTCTTGATAACGCCGCAAGTATGTCTTCCTAGCGTTGAGGACACATGGATTCGTGGCACAGGGTGAGTATGCAAACGCTGTTAACATTACATTTGCCGTGTGCTTTGTTTTGTGGATGCTGAATTGTTATGAATACATGTCATATATAGTTATATCGCTATATAGGTTAAATGTTACCTGAGATTTAATGGGTATTGAATCTCAGCCTTAACGTAAAAGTTCAGGAAAGGAACCTAGATCTGACAAGGCACCGATAGACAGATCCGTGAAGAGACACCGATGGACGGAGCCGTGAAGAGGCACCGATGGACGGAGCCGTGAAGAGGCACTAATAGATGGAGCCATGAAGAGGCACCGGTCGAGACGAGAGTCTGAAGAAGGTCAATAGGGACTATTTTTTGGCATGAATCCGATAGAGTTGTTTTAAACCATTTGGTGCTTAAACTAAGAAATGATCGGTCTATGTGGTTCAATCATAAGTCGCTGTGAAAGACAGGGAGACTTCTACTAGATCGACTTTACTCGGCTTGACCAATGAGTTTGATTAATTGTATTGAGTTCTAGGCCACAAGTCTAGTTAAGGCTTGGTTTAAGATTGTATAGTTACTATGTCAAGACTTGTACACTACAAAAAAACTGTTTTTTTGCGGCGGAAAAATTCCCTCTCAAAACAGACATTTTCCGTCACAAAACTGATTCGCGGCGGAATTTGCGGCGGAAAAATTACCGTCGCAAAAAACGCCCTCGCAAAACACTTTTCCGTCGCAAATATGATTTTTCCTCGCAAATTCCATGATTTGCGAGGGAAAATATTTCCCTCGCAAATTGTGAATTTTGCGAGGGAATTTCCTTTCCCTCGCAAAATTTTCAAATTTTGCGAGGGAAAATATTTCCCTCGCAAAATGTTCAAACTTTGCGAGGGAACCATCTTCCTCGCAAAATCCAAAAGTTTGCGAGGGAAGTTGTTTCCTCGCAAAGTTTGAACATTTTGCGAGGGAAATATTTTCCTCGCAAATTCTAATAATTTAAAAAAAAAATAAAAATAAAAAAATAAAAAATAAAAAATAAAAAGACTTGTATATCATAAAACTAAATTGTAACATTCATAAGAGTTTACATAGCAAAAACAAAATATTACAAATTATAATGTTTCAACCAAAATGAACTATAAAACAGTCTAAACTGCAGGAGTCTGGTCATGATCACCACCAGTATCGTCATCACCACCAGGAGGGAACGCCGGACCCTTGTCCTTCAATATGGACTTGAGAAGGTCCCGCATCTCAGTAATCATCTCTCCTTGCTCCTTCACCTTCGCTTCTAACGCCTTTACCCTCTTATCTTCTGCAAAACCAACATTACGAAGTCAGTTTTTTTTTTGTACTTCATTTAAATGGACGAGAAAATAATGGTTTGCGATTGGTAGCAAAATTATTACGTCTACCTGGAGGAACACCTCCGACACTGCTGGATGAGTGCTTCATAGAATACTTCACAAAAATATTGCGAAATAAAGTTTATTTATAACCAAAACAAGGAAAATTGAGATAGGAGAATACTAAAGAAACATTGAAGGCATCGGGTTTCTTCAACCATCTATACCCATCTTTTTTCTCTTCCCCAACTTCACTCTCTCCATATGCAACATTAACACCACCAATTAAACCTAAATCAAAAGTAAATAATATACAAGACTTTCACAGTTCCATAACAAAAGTGAAAAAAGTAGCAATGATAAAGAATGATAAAAGGGGGAAAAATCAATCAAAGCACACTTTTAATTAATAAACCTACTAAACAATATAGTGAAAAATTCATGAACATAGACTTTAACTTATAAAACCGAGAAATAAATCCAGCTTTCCAATTAAGATGATACAAAGAAACACACATAAAGCAAAGCTCTAATTTTGTATGTATATTAGATAGGGTTTGTACAGAAAATATACAAGAGGAGTATTAAGGAGAATTAAATGTGATAATTCTAAATCCTGAATTAGCTCATATGATTATGCCTAATTACAATAATCAAATCTGAAGCAATAATTAATAGAATCTAGGTATTTCATTTCGATGGGGAAGGGAATCCGAAAAAAATGCTTCTGGGAATTAAAACAAATTGCTTGGATATTTTTATAATATTAAATATATAAATAATATATGTTTCTTTGATTGCATCAATTGCCAATTAGCTCAATTGGAGTGAGTGTTTTAATTAAGACTACGTGTCTTGTGTTCGTACTATGTCGACATGCTGAATATTTTTTAATGATATTATCATTTTGTTTAAGTATACTACTTATAAAAAACAAGTATGTCTACATAAATTTGATTATAAAAACAAGTATGACTTTCGGCCGGCGACATTAAAAGTCGCCACCAAATGTCGTTGTTGAAAGTCTTTTTTTTTTTTTTTTTTTTTTGAATAGCTGAAAATTTGGGATCAGTTGTCTTTCCAAATGGAGGGAAGTGCCTTTGACCTAAAAAAAAAAAATTGGAGGGAATTGTGAAATTTTTGGAGGAAGAATAAGTTTATATTGTATTGGAGGGAATATATGAATCTTTTGGAAGAATAATATTTTCTAGTGAAAAAAAAAAGAAGAATCATAGTTTCTCACATACTACATAATATATTTCACTTGTTATAAAAATAATATATTTAAATTTAAATTTTATAATTTTTAAATTTAAAGAGTAACTTCGGGATGTAAGCATAATGAGAAATATAATCTCAATAACTTATATATTAAATAACGGAATATACATAAAACATATAAGAAAAGTATAAAGATTATTAACTCAGTGCCAAACCAGACAAAACCTTGTTGAATTAATCAAAACGAGGGAATCAAACTAACAAACCTGTGTAAGCAGATTTTCATCGATTGGAAGCCTCGGGTCATCCTTGGTACCACCATTGTCAGTCAGCAGACTCACCTAATATATTTCAAAAGAACAAAATATCTTCATAAACAAGTTATGTAATACAAATAAATAGGGGGAAAAAAAGATGAAAAAGTAACAGTACAAATCCATCCTCTGAGATATCAATCAGCTGGTAATCAATGCGGTTGACATGTGGAACCTGTAACGCATATACGAGCTTTAATTTTTTTCTTCATAAAGACCCTTTCTTGGTTTTAAGCATAATGATTATGTAAAAGCACATTGAAATACCCTCTCTTCTTCCCAACCTTTTATCTAACACGTTATGAGTATTCTTGACATCATCTCCTAAAGCAACTTTATATGATCTTCTAATACCCAAACAACTTCAAATGTTTACGTTAAATCACGAAACCTCCAAAATTAAAATAGAGCTCTTCTACTTTTTTTTTCACATTTAACATATAAATAAAATGAAACCATCATCTTGTAACCTTCAAGTTACATTAAAATACAAGCTTGAATAAACTTCCCTCCCAATGCAAATTCACCAAATTCAACCTAGAAGAAATAATAAACTCTTGTATTATAATTTCCATAAAGTTTATTTCTCAACTATACCATAAAACCTTATAACAAGCCAAATTTCCTATATAGAAGAGTAAGGAATTCTTGTTTCCTTCAAGCATCTCATGGAAACCAAAGCATAAACCATAGTCGATTCAAAATAGTATCTATATTAATCTCCACCATCAAAATACTACGCAAACACATAGTTGCGGGAGATTCCCATTTTAGGAGCATTTCAACAAATACTTTAAGGCAATCAAAACTAATTCATAGGACAAGCATCTTAATTCTCAAGTTAATAACCATAACTTTCAAGCATCCAATCCATATCATGCCTCAAGCATTGCTTCCAAAGAAACATTATGTGAATAAAATACCTATTAATGAAATCCCTCCTCTTCAATATACTACTTCCACCAAGAATGAATTCCATTCTACTCTTTTCTTTCTTTTTTAATTAAACGGGTGTGGAAGAAGAAAATTTACTTCGGTCCCTTATTCTTACAAATCACAGAGCGAAGAGAAAGAAACAATGATACTCTTCCCAATCTTCAAAAAAAACATAGCGAGAGAAATTAACCTTACCTATAACCACAACAATTGTAAAAGCAACGACACGAAGGAAAAAGAAGAGCTCGAACACACCGGTCACCATCGAAATTCCTCCAAACCCCACAAATGCCACCAACAAGAAGAAAACGAAATAAAACCACCGTTCCCTAAACCACCAAATGACGTCAAATAGCGAGAATAAGAAGCAACAAATCGAGCTCCACCCAAAGGAGGAAGACGACGGCAAACGGAAAATGGCAACGCAGCCACCGACGGATGATGGGAGGATAATAGAAAATTTGAAGAACAAAGGGAGTTGGGATTTTCGTTCTAGGGTTCGGGTTCTTACGAGATGGAGGCTCGGAATAATCCGAGAAAATTTTCCCCATCTCCTCTCGCTTTCAACCGTGTTTTAAAGATGTAAAGGAAAAAAAAACAAAAACAAAAAACATGAGTAGGTTAAAATATCTATTTGGGTCACTTATTGGTTTAATTTTAAAGAAGGGCTTTATGGTAATTTCATATCAATACTCAACATAAAAATTTCCCTAAGACACACATAGGATTCAAACCCCCTGACCAAAAAGTAGTCAATAAAATATTTCCCACCAATCCACTTTTATAAGAAACTCACAATAAATAATCTATACATAATAATTAAAGATTAAATAAACATTCGGGGAATAATGGGGATACCAAAATGTGAGGGCCGAAATGCGGGGTTTTTGAGAGGGAACAAATTTTCCCTCGCAAAAAACCCTCCATTTTGCGAGGGAAAATATTTTCCCTCGCAAAATGGAGGGTTTTTGCGAGGGAAAATTTGTTCCTCGCAAAATGTTGGGAAATTGGTGGAAATTTTCCCTCCAATTTCCCACAATTTTGCGAGGAACTAGGGTTCCCTCGCAAAAAAGGTCAATTTTGCGAGGGAAATCATTTTCCCTCGTAAAAATCACCATTTTGCGAGGGGAAAATTCTTTCCCTCGCAAATTTTGCGACGGAATTCTTTTCCTTTGCAAATTCCGTCGCAAATTTGGCTTTTTCTAGTAGTGGTAATTATACAAGTTTTGTATTATTGTATCACATGAATATTCGTTCGGAAAATTTTTAATATAATCAGCTTATGCCTAAGCATTTTATATCAGTTACTCATTGTCCAAACGTTAGTGCATGCTCTCCGTTCCGCATTACTCTGACATGTAGCACCGTATTCCTAAATACTACGTGTCACCGGGCACAATTAGTGGTATCGAATTTGGGGTGTCCTCTTGCTAAATGGTAAAACAGTTTCCAAATCAACATATTTTAATTTGTTTTCACACTGAAAATCAATCAATAATCTTAGTGTGTTTAAAACTACACACATATATGTATGTATGTACACACATATATATATAGGGTGGAATATCAATTTTGTCGTGGAAGTATTGGCTATGGAGCATTCAGCACCCAAAAGTTTTTTTGGTAGCAATCTTGCCCCGGAAGTTTACAAACATAACAATCTTACCCCCACTGCTAGTGCCCACCCTTCAATAAATTTTCTTGATCTGCCCCTGTGTATACAGATACAGATGTGTGTGTGTGAATGTCCATCACGCACGAGCCATGGAAAATATATATGGGTATGGTCATTGTTCAACTTACTTCCGATTAATATATAACTAAAATTAATTATATATTAATCAGAACTAACACTCTTTACAAGGTGGAGATCTGTAACACTCTTTTTCTAGGTGTTCAAATATTTCTTATAGTTATAGACACATATTTTATGCCATACATTCTCATGTGATTATCTTTTTCAGTGGGTCCCCTACACGTGTGTATGATGGTATTGGGTCTGTTTGGAGTCAGTGTTCCCATGGCATTGACGTGGAAAAAAGAAGATAGAGAAAAAGCCCAATAAAGCAAAAGCTGAGTGAGTGTTTGGTAAACGTTTTTGCTACTGGGCTTCTGATAAAAAAAACCCGTTGAAGGAAAAGCTCTGAGACCAAATGTTTTTGCTACTAGGCTTAAAAAATGTGTGTGAGCCCCGCCAAACTTTATTCTCTCTCCTTCTAGTGGCACGTGTCTTGGATGAGCATCCATTCATATTGGATGTAAATATTATTCCCTCACTTCATACTCTTTCTTCCTTTTTTCCCCCTTTTTAACAATTTATGTATTTGAATTATTTTTTTTTGCTCTCTTTTTTCTGAAAACATAATTTGGGATTATACCACCAAAATTTAAGTCCTTCCATGTAAATTATTTATACTAAATTAATATATGTATATATATTTTTAAATATTTTTAAAATAATAAATATATTTATTTTTCCTTTCTTCAATTTTAAATGTAAATCTAAATTTGTATCTTCAATTATTGCAATATATACAACTACTATTAATATATATTGTATTTAATAAGATTCATGTCATTTTTCATCTCAACTGACTTTTCAATCATTAACCTAAACACATCTCCATTTGGAAAAAAAATCACTTCTGCCACCATCAATCCAAACACAAATCACATTTACAACCTGACTTTTTCCCTATCTTACTTCTACAAAAATCTGATACAAAATAAGTCACCGCTAGCCAAAACAGGCCCATTGAGAATGGTAATAATAACATAGGATTTGTGGCTTGTGAAAAGAACACGCCACCTAGATGGAGGAATTACCGAGGCATGAGGCGGCGGCCATGGGGGAAGTTCGCGGCTGAGATTCGGGACCCTAATAGGAATGGGGCGAGGACATGTCTGGGAACCTATGAGACGGAGAATGATGCAGCTTTGGCTTATGATAGAGCTGCTTTCAAGATGAAGGGTAGAAAAGCCAAGCTCAATTTTCCACATCTCATTGGGTCGAAACCACCACCGGAGCCGGCAAGAGGAGGTGCTGGACAGAAGCGGCACCGCCTTTATCAGGAATAAAGGTCAGCAGGCTGGTCGACCAAATAAGTTAGAAACATCAAACATGCATGTCAGATCAGAAGCTTGAAATATATGGTGTGTGAATGAAGTCTTAGGTCTTTTCTATTAATTTCTCTCTGTCGTTATTAGTTTTTTTTTTGCCCTTTCTTTCTTTCATGAAAAGAAAGGTACAATGTTTTAAATCAATAAATTCTTTGCAATAGATTTTAATTAGGATGGTTAGTTTCTCTCTTCTTTGGGTCATAACATGTTATTTTACGCCGCATGGAATTGTATGTTGGTGAATAATTATGATTTTTTTTAAAAGATTGTAAGAAGATAGTCTATTACGATTCATTTTACATTATTTTACATTCATTGCAGTCTTGGGGTCGGGGCTGAAATGAAATTAATTTGTGATGGTAAAAGATAGAAATGACCATTTCATAAAGAAAGGAGAAACAAATGGTAATCAAATTAATTTGAAACTACGAGGGGCCAAGATTGATTTCACCCATCTCCTAATATCCGTGCATTGCGTCTCTCTCACTGTCCTTGCATCGTCATAAGACTATTTTCAAAATTGCAAATGGTTGTTCATAACACTATTCCATTTGTTCGAGATGTGTAAGACACTTGCAGATGAGTGGCCGTCAAGAAATTAATTTATCTTATGCATAAGAATATTCCACCTATTCATAGGACAATTTCACTTACTGATTATGCAAAGTAAAATTATTTATAGTATGGACAAAATAGGCTATTTCTGCCTTTCACCGTAACAAATTAATTCCAATTCAGCCCTCTGAGGTTTTAGATTCTTTTCGGGGCCAACCGAGATTAATTTGCCAAAGTGGTCCTTAACTAAAACTTTCCCTAAAATATTTATTTGAACCTAAAATTAAACAAAAATACCATTATCCTTTTTTCTGCGATCGTTATTCTTCAGGTATTTACGAAGGAAACGTCAAAAGATAAACACATCTATACTAGATAATGTATAATATTCTAATAGTATAGGTGATGAATATTACAAATTTTCCCCTTTCTTAATCAAAATTTTTTGTCTGACTTTCTTAATCAAAATTAAAGTAACAGAAAACTAATTACTTATTGAATCATGGTTTAAATTAGAGATTAGTAAGTCGCCCTTAACCTTGTGAGCTCACTCAGACTCAGTGAAAAATGCTCATTTTGACTAACCCAAAAAGGGCTAGAGCGCTAAATGGGACAGGATACGAGCATACTCTCAAACTACAGGCCCACTCGTATGTGTGTGTGTGTGTTGGCATAAATATAATACTCACACATTTAAGTATAAATTAAGGAAAATAAGCCCATATGTGAGGCTATGATCCCGGTGGAGATAGGCTAGCCCTCTTGGATGAGAGTCAGGGCTCTTCAGGGAGAAGAGGAGAATAATGAAACTTTGGCGGTAGAGTTGGACCTGATAAACGAAGTCAGAATCATGGCACATTGCCGAGATATAGCCACCATGCAATTCATTGCGGACAAGTATAATAAAAAAGTGAAGCCTAGGTCATTTCAAAAGGGTGACTTAGTGCTTCGAAGAGTTGACATAGGAAACGAAAATGCCAGAGATGGAAAGCTTGATGCAAATTGGGAAGGCCTTTATCGAGTTAGAGAAAATCTCGAAAAAGGAGCCTACATGTTGGAGACTCTAGAGACAAAGTTAATCAAGAGAATATGGAATGCGGATAAATTGAAAGTATACTACAATTAAATCTGAGTTCCATGTCGAGTTATTCAATACATGGATAAACTGTATATGTACAGTTAAATCCGAGTTCCGTATTGAATTAACTTTGTTTTAAGCATAATTTTCCTTTTTTGGAATTATGTAAGGTAGACTATATTGTTGGTCGATTTCCTTGATGGCAAGTGAACCAGTCGAACAAGTAATAAAGTGTAAGTAGAGTATCGTCCCACAGAGACTAAGATACCAAAAAATGACGCTCGATTGCTATGATAGTTGTGCAAACAAAAAGTAAATATGATTGGTTTTAGAGGTTTTTGTATTTATACTAATAACATAAATAAACAAAGTATCGTAGTTTTAAGAAGATATCAATAAGAAGTTAGGTTGAACTCGGAATCACCCTTAAGTGCATCAATCCCCAGTTGCTCTACCCATTGCTATAGCATCCATCTTTGCACGGCTTCCGCAATGCTACAACATAGCTACTAACTACAACGCTATTCAGTTAACCCACCACTATAATCTATCGAAGCTTCCGCGTCCGATACATATGATACTAGCTATACTCCTTCCATATTCCTATGACAACTTTCTAGTTAGATCTGCATTACACACATGGTGTCATGGTTATGAGAGGTAGACCCATTCCTGAAGCCTACAATAATAGGTCAAGCCTTGCACCGCCGCCTAGCAAACATCAAGTTTTTTCTCGAGGTCTAACCTCGACTCCTTGCCAGTAAGCCAAGGCCACAAATCTAGCCCTTAGCTTCCACTAATCGACTAGTAATTAATTCACTAATAAGCAAACCGAATCTATTAAATTAAGAACTTGCAACGGAGTTCATTTAACACTTAAGAATTCATCCTCGTTCAGCCATAGGAAAATCAGTTCATGACTGACGAGGGAAACACAAAACAGATAGTAGTAGAATGACCCATGATCTAAATACTAAAATAAACGGAAAAACAGAAAGCTTGACGAAGTTTCGACGGCGTGGAAGAAGCCGTGTCATGCACCACTCCACGTCTTCTTCTCCCCGTCTTACTGCAAGGAAGGATGCTGGGTTATCCTGAAATTCTCGTGCTTGTGAAATCTCTCACTCTTCTTTCGAGTCTGTCTAATGTGAAATCTCGTTTTGGCTCTGCGCGACTCCCCGCTAGGGTTGACTTGTTGTTTCCTTTTATAATCAGACTTTCTTGTGGCGCAAGTTACAACGAGCTTGGCTTTCCAAATCTGTCGAGATCCATCACATCTCCTAACTATAGTAGATTGATTCTGCTGATCCTGTGGAATTCTTCAAATCTTTCAGTTTTGATCCTCCGCATCTTCTATTTTATTATGTCAGCAATCTACCTGTCGTTCTCGACCTTCATTATTATCCCTGAAATTATCTAGATAAAAAGGTCAGAAAATATGCCGCATATCATTGCGTCTTTACTTTGCTATAGCTTTCGTGATGTCTTTTATTACACTTCGAGTTGATGTCCGAATGCTATAGCATAGTATCAGCTTTGCTATACGTTCTTTCTTAAAAATGCCCATTTTGACTAATCCAAAAAGGGCTAGTGTGCTAAACGGGACAGGATACGAGCACACTCTCAAACTGCTTGTGCCCACTCATATATATGTGTGTGTTAGCATAAATATATTACACACACATTTAAGTATAAATTAAGGCAAATAAGCCCAGATTATGTCTCACGTGCGCGTGAGATAGAAATTTATATTTTGTTATTTGTTATATTAATTGTTATGTTAATTGACAACTTCACGAACTATTTGTTCATTTGTGCATGTCATTTTAGGTGTGGTTTCAATGAAGAATGATAAGGATTATGGTACTTTATTATAAGTATTTTTTAATTTATATTGAGAAATTAGTAGCAACAATGAAGAAAAAGTGCAGGTTGCCTCAGATCGTTCAAGTGCGCATGGGTTTAGCTCAACCAATTTGTCATGGGCTTTAACGGGCTTCTGACGGGTATGGGCTAGCATTTGCACATTAATAAATAAATCGGAGGGTATGGGCTAGAAACCCATCTAGCTTGTTGCACAACCCTAATTTAAACTATCTATTGATACTTTATGTGTTTAATCATATGCAAAGATAGGATCGAGAGATATATATATATATATATATATATATATATATAGTTGGCAAACATCCTTATGTTCAACAACCAATAAGCACATGACACCCAGATCTTTGGGGGAAAATGGATTAATTTTTATCATATATTTAATTAAATTATCAAATAGCCTTTCAGACATATCATTAAAAAACAGAGATCAAGGACACACGTGAATAATTAAGCTTTGGAAAAGACTTCAATATATTTCTTTAATTAATAATAATAATAATAATAATAATAATAATAATAATAATAGTAATAGTAGAACAAGCACAATTTAAATGTAAATAAATGTGTAATGTACGTAATCGAGACAATATTCCTTTAATTTCTGGCAGAGAGAGAGAGAGAAGATTCCTTTAAGAATAATTTTTGATATAATAGTCACAGTATGGGCCAACTGCCTGATTCCATTTTCAAATAATTTGACGCCCAACGATTATGACGTAATTAGATTATATGCTTATTCTTATTCTTACAACTGAACAAGAACAGGTGCATAAGCACGATTTAAATGTGATGTGTAATTGAGACAGAGACATTTAATTAGTCTTTTTCATATCAATAAAACTGTGGTTAGAGCTGTGAGGATATGGAATACTATAGAAGCAACATCCAACAGTAAAACTGACACCACCTCATAACTTAAAATCTCAAGGCTTAGAAATTATACAAGTCATTCCATATTAATGTATGGGGTTGATACTTATATTTTGTCCTTACAGTATGATCAAATTGTGGTTTTTGCTCTTATAGTTTCAAAACATTTTGGTCCTATAGTTTCATAAATATCTGATATGATTTAATGATTGGTCCTTATATTCTTAAGAAATTTTGGTTTTGGTCCATATACTTAAACTCAAATTAAGTAGTCCTTATAAAACTATAGGAACCAATGCTGACGATTTGAAACACATGGATCAAATCAAAATTCGACTAAAGTGTAAAGACCAACAATATTAATATTAACCCTTATATATGTTATTAAACTTAATTTTATTGGATACTTCTCACATCAAGTGCATTCACGTTTAGACATGTTAATAATTGGGATTTGAGTTGGATTTGACAGCACCCTAAATCACACTACATTTGCCCAAAAGCAATAAGGGTCAAATTTAGTGCATGCTAGTATCCGAGAGTGTCTTGAATAAGATTTTCTACAATAAGAGGATAAGTGTACTCGTAAAAAATGGGGTCAGATCGCAACTAAAATTAATAGAAATGTGCACTACTACAAAACAAGGCTACGACGTCCTATTATTTGGACATTTAACGTCCTATTCCACGGGACGCCTATTAGGGGGGCGTGAAAAAAGTGCAACTTACGGCGTCCTAAAATTTTTAGAACGCCATATTGGTATCCTACGGCATCCTAAAAATATTTAGGACACCATAAGTCTTTCTTTTAAAAAAAATATTTGGGACACCATAAGAAAAGGTTAACAAAATACATATGTTTATTCTAAGAATCTTAAAGCAAGAAAAATCTTAGAACCAAATATGCAAAAACAATACATTGAACAAAGCTGAGATTAACTCAGAATTGAATCAGATCCAGTCCAAATGAGATGAAAAATAAATCGAATCAGATCCATGTTCAACAATAAATTAGCTATGAGATTCAGCGGAGCAAAGCAGATCTAACAAAGTAGATCTAAAAATATAAAATTCCAAATCTAAGAACAACATATCTACGACAAACCGAGTGAGATTCAGCGGTATAGGAGGAGGAGCACGATGAAGCAGGCGATCTAAAGAAGAGTGGTCACGACGAAGCACAACGATTTGGAGGAGAGTGGTCACGGCGAAGCACGGTGATTTGGAGGACGAGAGCCTTTGATGCAGAAATTGATCGATTACGCAGAGCAAAAAAAAATACGTAAGGACGAGAGGGAGACAATACCAGTGTCTGTGAGGAGAAGAGGAGAGACGCTTGCATCTGGACTAAGGACTGAGGTCGACTAAGGCAGTGGAGACGGAGAATATTACTAGAGCACGAAATGAGAGCTGAAGAAGAGAGATTGTGAAGACAGAGTGCGAGATGAGAGCGTGGATGGTTTAAATTCCACCACTTTTGGCTTCTAAATATTTAAATTAGACGCCAAAAGTTAGCCAAACAATTCATTTTGCCGCCCGTGTTTTTAAATTCCGCCACTTTTTGTGTCTAAATATTTAAATTAGATGCCAAAAGCATCACTAAAGAACCGCTTTTTGCCGCCAAACAATTCATTTTGCCGCTCGTGCTTTTAAATTATGCTACTTTTGGCGTGTAAGTTTCAAAATTAAACGCCAAAAGTATCACTTTTGGCATCTAATTTTGAAACTTAGACGCCAAAAGTGTGCCTTTTGGCATCTAATTCAAAAGTTAGACGCCAAAAGTCAACTTTTCTCACATATAATTACAAAAATGCCACCGCCTTTTTTTTTTTTTTTTTTTTTACATTTTTTTAAAATAGGACGCCAATTAGGGAAGTAAAAGTCATTTATTGTAGTAGTGGTGATTGCAAACTTGCTGTAAATATTTCAGTATCTTTTTTATCTTATGTAAGTTCGTCGTTGAAGATTCGACAGAAAAAGTAGCCCTAATTACAAGTGTATTGTACAACTTCCAAACAAGTAATAACTTTGTAGTAAATTACAAGACTCATATGGTTCACAAATAATGTACAGTAAAACACTTTCCAAATATCAAAGTAACATATCATTTCTGCTTTACAGGCTGAAAAGGTAGTCAATCTTAGGACCCGTTTGGATCAAAGAAAAAGTTGGAAATGAGTGGAAATGAAAAAAAGAGAATGGAAAGGAATGAAAAATATTTTTCCATGGAGGTGTTTGGTTGACACTGTAAAAGAAAATTGGTTGATAAGAAAATTTTTATTTGGTTGGAAGAAAATAAGCCAAAAGACATTTTTCTCCCTATTCGAAAAATATTATTTAAAGGCCCCTATTTTAACTTTAGCTCCTCTATATATGCATTTTATGGGCAACTCATGGTCATGAATCACTTTAAATAATTCCCACATAACCACAGCTTAACTATCATAGGTTGCATGTAGTAAAAGCGTGGAAGAATAACTCTATTTACCACTGTTTCCATTCTATAGGAATCATCATTATCATCATTAACTCAATCTCCACTACTAGAAAACACCCAGATTGCGACGGAATTTGCGACAGATTTTTTCCGTCGCAAAAATTGAAAATTTTGCGACGGATAAAAAAATCCATCCCAAAAGAATATATTTTGCGACGGAATAAGTAATTCCATTCAAAATAGAAAACTTTTGCGACTGAAAAATAACTCCATCGCAAAACGGCGTGAGAACTCACGCCGTTTTGCGATGGCCCTCACATCGTTTTGCAACGGTGTCAAGTGCCATCGCAAAATGGTGCCCAGATGGGCGCCGTTTTGCGACAGCTAGGGCACGCCGTCGCAAAACGGCACTAGATGGCACCAATTTGCGACGACTAGGTCACGTCGTCACAAAACGGCATGAGTTCTCACGCTATTTTGCGATGGGTGACGGAATACGTCGCAAAACAACGCCGTTTTGCAACAGATTCCGTTATCCGTCATAAAAAAAGATATAATCCCATATTTGATTTTCTCTCTTTCTTTGCGAAGCTTCATCCTCTTCCTCTCCACCAGTCGCCGTTCTCCATTCGCTAGTCCACCTTTCCGCCTTCCGGTCACCGCCCTTCGTGGTCACCTACCCCTTCTAGTCGCCAGCTATGCCCTCCCCTTCTGGTCGCCGACTACACCCTCTGTGATCCACGTTTTTCCTTTCGAGCTCCTCCCCCTTCCGGTCACCCTCCCCTTCCGGTCACCGGCCCCAATTGTTTTCCTGGTAGGCTTGAATATTTTTTTTTTAAGTATTAGGAATTATCTGTATACTCTTATTGCTTCAACCTGAGAGTGCTCTTTTTAATCTGTTGCTCCATTGATGTTTTGAGTTTGACCCTAACACGACTATGCATGATGCTTAATCAAAACAGTTGCAAAATTGACTAGCTTTTTTTGTTATGAAAAAGAAAATTGATCAGAGATGGGTAGGCAACCTTGAATATAACGTTAATAATTTAATATTTAAATGTTTGGAATAATTCAAAGATGGGGTGGCCACCAACTAATACTCACATTTTTTTGTTGTTGGACCGAGTAGTTTTCTTTTAATGGTAAGGTATTTTCTGAGAACTTTTATTTTAAGTAAGACCAAGTTATCTGATTTATATTTATAACAAAAAAAAAAACAGAACGGATTAATGTATATTTTTTTAATTAATACTTTGGTATTTAAATTTGTTTTTATTAAATTGGATAAAAGGTATATTAAAAATATAAGGTTAACTGCTACCTAAATTTTTCCAAATAATACAGGTGGGGTGATAATTTATTTGACTTATTATATAACCTATTGTCACTGTGTTACATCTATTTTTGCTTAATTCAAGCAAGTTTTGTTAACCTTCTAATTGGAGGAAGTTTGTTAATCCCAAAACTAAATCTATTTTTTTACAAATTAAAGTGTGCCACTATGCCAAGTTTAATGTAACTTTTAAATCCTTGGCAATTTTGACATTTCCATTATATATATATATATATATATATATATATATATATATATATATATATATATATATATATATATATCCCATTGCATCTTTAATTTCTTGATCCTGTTTTATCATCAAACTCATACTTTGGTTCCCAACAAAGAAATCATTATTATTAGTAGTTTAAAGTATCTAAAATGTAAGAAATAACAGTCAGAGAAGTAGTAGAAAATTTCTTCTAGATTTTATTATATAACCCCTAATGCGGTGCCCCCGAATTTTTTTTTAAAGGAAAGTTTTAAATGCATTAAAAAAACAAAAGAATATAAACAAGAAAAAGAAAAGAATATAAAAAAGTACACTACAACATTGGAAGGTAAGAGGTTGAGGTTTAATAAGTTAATGTATGTGATTGTGAATCTTTGGTTCAACCATAAACTTCATGTAATTGAACACCACAACATTGGAAGGCAAGAATTTTGAGGTTTAGAATGAAAAATCAATTAACTTCATCCACATGTGTAGTATAGAATGAGTAAAAGTATAGTAAAGAATACACCACAAAAGTAAATTTCACTGATAAGCTAAAAATTTTAGGTAATTAGAATGAAATATAGAAAAAAATGACAAGACTAATATAAATCATACAAGACCCCACATGGAACACAAATTGAATTATAAGCCCCAAAAATATAAAAAGAGGGGGGGGGGGAAATTGAGAGGGCCAAAATTTAATTTTACATTACATTAATTTTTTTATAAAAAAAATTCTAAACAATTTTTTTTTGGGGGGCCATGGCCCCCCTAGTCATATAAAAGCTCCGTCCCTGCCAAAATCACATATCAAAATATTTTCTAGGGACTTTTTTGATATTATTTGTAATGACAACAAGAAATGCTATATTCACAATAGGAAGTGCAATATTCACAACAAAATTTAAAATCCTGGTCATTCACAACAGAAAAAGCTATATTCACAACTAGGAAGTGCTATATTCACAACAAAATTTAAACATCTGGATTTAGTTTCAAACTCAGGTCTCTAAGCATACAGAGGCCATTCACAATAGAAAAAACTAGATTCACAACAAGAAGTGATGTCTTCACAACAAAATTTAAAAACAGATCATTCACAACAGAAAAAACTATATTCACAATACGAAGTGTTATATTCACAACAAAATTTAAACACTTGGATTTTGTTTCAATACAAATAATATATAAAAAAAGTCCCTAGGGACTTTTTTGATATTTTGTATGTTCCTTGGGACTGGTTGTCATTTTCCCAATAAAAAATACCAAAGATATTTTTTAAAAAAATTAACAATTTAGATTAAAACATAATTCTCTAGTCCTATTTAAAAATTATAAGTCATTTAAAACCAAGAAAAACCTTAAACATCATTAATTTTGCCTTAAAATTCAACAACTTTCTAACTTTGCCTTGATTTACTATACACTATACCCAATGAGAAATAAGTCTATATAATACTAAATGAAGGACGAAATTGTACATTCATATAAAAAATTAATGTGACTTATCAAAAGAAACAAAAAAAAAAGTCATTATTAAATCATTTAAATTTGGTTCCTATGTGTTTTTTGCTCATTATTAAATCATTTAAATTTACTCTTTTATAAAATTACCTTTTATAAAGGAGTTAAAAATGTTAATAGAGCTAAGTTATAGGGGCTAACAATGCTAAAAATATAAAGCTAAAAGATTTAACAAGGAAAAAGAATACATAGGTACCAAATTAATATGGTAAAATTCATTTAAGGTCCCAAGGGACCAAGAAAATAACAAAAAAGTCCTAAAAGAAATTCAGATGTCAAAAAAGTCAAGTTAACAACTCCTTTTATGAGATTAACAACTCTCATATGTGGGATTAACAACTCTATCGGTGGTATTAACAACTTTTTAAGACTTTTCTTACATTTAAATTTTCCTTGGGACTTTTATGACATTTTCTAGGTCCCTTGGACCTGAAAGGAATTTTGCCAATTAAAATTGAACGGAACTATAAGTACCTTAAAAATGATTTTTTTTCAATTTGTAATTTGGTATATGTGTATTCTTTCTTCTTATTAAATATTTTAATTTCACTCTTTTAGCACCGTTTTAGTCTTGGTAACTTTGCTTTGTTTCATTGTTAGCCCTTGTACAGAAACTAATTGTAACATCCCATTTTCCAAAAGCAGTATTTTTTTTTTCATCAGAGTAAAGCATCGGAGCGTAAGAGTAACTGATATATATATTCAAAATGCCGTAAGTCTGGCTGTTTACAGTAACGGTACATTATACCGAGTGTCTTCAAAAGTAAATAACAATAGAAAAAAGTCTTCAGCCGAGTCCCTATGCGTGCTGCTTCCCTCTCTCCTCGATCCTCGGTCCTCCTGACCCTGAGGCTATATTAAGAGCTGAGGTTCAATGCCCATTGAACCTCAAGTAACGGTTAACCTCATGTTTATATATACAACATAGACAGTATATGAGCATACAACAAGCATTTCCCAACATCACATAAGCCCCCTGGCAGATGTGTCACACTTAGCATACGTTTCACACATAGCAATCGTTTCGCACCTAGCATTTCGCACCTAGCAAATGTATCCCAACACCCCGCAAGCATAATAACAGTACAATGAACATACCACAGAGCTATCAAATACCGCACATAAGCATACCATACACATAGCACATGTACGCATACAATAAACATCAGAGTTAGTGTTACAGTACGCGAACGTACCTTCGTTGACGGAATTTCGCACGTTGTTGATCGAGCGTAATCACGAGATATCCTATAGGGATAACAACGTTTCTATTAATGATCAATCATTATAACGGACACTTTAGGCCCAAATTACTATTTCACCCCTGACCTCCCTAATCGGCGGAATTTCGCCAGAACTTCGTTACTTTGACTCTAATCTTCCAAAATTTTGCCATAACTCTTTCTCCAACATAATTTTCGAAATATATATCATATTTAACCCTAAAACATGATATTAAAATAATACTTGGAAGATTAAAGATCAAACTAACATTTCTACTATAACTACCGAATCGAAAACTAGAACTTAAGACTAGGTACCGAAGAAATTACCCAGTACTTCGCTACTCCTTCTTTAGAGCTCCTCCTTGCTCTCACTTCTCTCTAACCTCTCTCTAGGATTTCTTTGTGAATTGGTGAGTTTGAAGAGTGTAACATCCCATTTTCAAAAGCAGTATAATTTTTTTTTTCATCAGAGTAGAGCATCGGAGCAATTGATACATTTATTCAAATTGCCGTAAGTCCCGGTGATTTCTGAGCGGTACATTGACCGAGAGTTTTCAAAAATGAATAACAACGAGAAGAAAATCTTCAGCCGGGTCTCGTGCGGCCGTCGCCTTTCTCCTCGGTTCTCGGTTCTCCCGAACTCGACGCTATGATAAGAGCCGAGGTTCAATGCACATTGAACCTCGGTAAAAACGGTTAACCTCATGCTTAAATATGACAATATATACACGATAATGCAATCAATATAACGAGTCCACAACAGATGTATGATTAAAAATACATAACCACGTATGTAAGATATATAATAACCACGTATGTAACATAACCACGTATGATACAGCAATAATAACCTCGTATGTGACATAACCACGTATGTGACATAACCGTGTATATAACATAACCACGTATGCTACAACAAAAAACAGAACACAACAAACATATATAATCATACAATAATCATCAGAGTTAGTGTTACAGTACGCGAACGTACATACCTAACAACACATATACGCATATAATAAGCATCAGAGTTAGTGTTACAGTACGTGAACGTACATACCTAACAACACATATACGCATATAATAAACATCAGAGTTAGTGTTACAGTACGCGAACGTACATACCTAACAACACATATACGCATATAATAAACATCAGAGTTAGTGTTACGACGCGAACGTACATACCTAACAACACATATACGCATATAATAAACATCGAGTTAGTGTTAAGACGCGAACGTACCTTCGTTGACGTAAAACGGTACTTTTACGTAAAACGGTAAATTTCCGACGGGAAAAACGGCGGTGTGACGGCGCACAACAAGCGGTACGATTATCTCGAGATATCCTATAAGGATAATATTTAACAACTTTTAGCAAAGCATAATGGGCATTTTAGGTACAAATTACCATTTTGCCCCCGAACCCCTAATCGGCGGAATTTCGCGAGCTTCGTGAAAGTGGAATATCACCTAGAGGGGTGAATAGGTGATCTTGAAATTCTTTCGCTAATTGCTCAAGAACACTTAAAACAGAGATAGAGAGAAGAGCAATGAACACAAGAGGTTATCTTGGTTCGGTCCAACTCTTGACCTACGTCCGGTCCCGAAACACTGCGGGATTTCACTATCTTGTAACTTGATTACACACTCGTAACTCTCGAGTAATCCTCTCACTAGGACTTACTCCTCTTTACAAGTTGTAACCAAATAACTACACAATCACACACTCGTAAACGAAGGATGATCCTCTCACTCTTGGACTCACTCCCCCAGTTACAAGTTGTAATTGTACACCCACACTTAAGGTTCCACAACCTTAAGATTTTACAACACAATAATCAAATAAGTGTTTTGAAACTCCTCACGAGTAGATGAATGATAAACACTGAAGCTTAGTAATATCCGAAGATACGCGGACTATAGATTGATCGCTTTGAATGCTTTGTCTGTGTATGTGTATGTTCTTGCTTTGAAGAATTCAAACCTTCGAGTATTTATAATTTGAAGCTTGAGGACCGTTGGAAGGATTTGAATCTGCCCATTTGAATATTTGAATTCGTCCGTTGAAGGTGTTTAGGCGTCCGCTCTTCGCTCAATCACGATGGAATGTTTGTTTAGTTGAGTCTCTTTCCAGGTTGTCATTCACGTGGTCTTGGATGAAGATTAGCTTAGTTTAATGATTCGGAAGCTTTTGCTGTATGGGCACCATTATGATAAGATTCTTTTTGTGACATTCTTAATGCGCCAGCTCGTCATTGCTTGAAATCTGTAAAGTAAAACTTTGATCTTCTGAAGATTCACAAGCAAACATAGTTAGAAACAATAATAATAAGCAGCATGGTATATTCTATAAATCACGATCAGTATTCAAGTCAAATGAATATTCTTGGTGTTCTTCGTCGATCTTGCAACTTTGATTATGAATCAGTAAAACACTTTGAAAGATGATTAATAATATCATAGTTAATATAGAAAGATGTATTGAAGAATTAAAACAATTAACTAGATCATCATTTAATTAAGATTGCGAGAAGAATCAATCAAGTCGATATAGATCTTTGTTGAGACCATTCTCGAGAGTGCACGAAACCATACTCGAGAATCGTTCATTAAATCAACTTCGATCGCTTGACCTTCGACCATTCTCGAGAATCACTTCATGGATTCTCGAGAACCATTCTCGAGAATTGATTCTTAATTCTCGAGAATCACTCGAGCAACGGTATGATGATGAGCGAATATCGTTCAAAGTATCCAAGCATACTCGAGAATTGTTTGCCCATTCTCGAGAACCATTCTCGAGAATTAATTCCTCATTCTCGAGAATCACTTGTAAACCAGAAAGCACAGTAGCGAATATCATATATGCATTTGATAATACTCGAGTAGCCATTCTTCTATACTTGAGTATCCAGTGCTTCGAGATATGCCGAGATGCTTAGATATTGATCCAGACGCTTTAGTTGTATGGGCACATCATGATGAGAATCTTTTTGTCGGCCATGTTCGTGAAGGCAAAAATGCTCCGAACCATGAATTGGTTTTACAATGTTTAACTCAAATTAATGATCTGCAACTCACTCAAGAATATGATTAGTAATAGCATAAATAAGATTAAGTGATTTAGAAGAAGAATTAATTGAGTAATCAAAAGATTCATATAATGTTGCAGAGAGATAGCTCATATGCTTCCTGAATACTTCCGAATACTTTCTGAATACTTCCTGAATAGTTGAGTAATCCTTTGCAGAATTCCGTTCATTCTCGAGAATTCTTTGTGATCATTCTCGAGAATCACTCATAATATCAAGCCGCACTTCAACGCCCTTTCGATCATTCTCGAGAATTCTTCCGATTCTTGAGAACCATTCTCGAGAATTGATAATGCATTCTCGAGAATCACATCGAAACTATGTCGGTGTGGTTCTGTCTCGATCATTCTCGAGAGAGCTGGGTGCATTCTCGAGAACCATTCTCGAGAGGCTAATAATCATTCTCGAGAATTACTTTGCTGCGATGGAAATTCAACTGATCTCTTGAACACAGTTTAGCAACCATTCTGGAGAATCCTTGAGACAATTCTCAAGAATTGATTTCTTCTTTCCAATGCAAGAAGAGTCAGTCCAAACTTGTTGCATTTCGTTGGTTATCATAGGAAGAATGTAGCTGTTCTTAGTCAACTCTGATTGCAACTTCCTGAACATAATACCAACTTCCAAACATCATAAATCCTTCAATTGATCTTATTTTTCTGTGTAATTGCTGTTTCTGGAAAGGTATTTGAGTCTAGTTTCCAATGGCACCGATTTGAGCACAATCCGATTTGTCGTTTGGGAGATACACTCAAATTACCAAAGGTTGGTCTGAGGCGTGACGGTGATTTGTGTTCCAACTTGAAAAAATCATAGCTCTCTCGTCTAGACTCCTTTGGACTTGATATTTTGTCAAACGTACGTGTTGGATGTCTAGTTTCATATGCCACTGAGATCGTGTAAATCCAATTCTGGGTTTGTGAGATATTGTCGAATTACCAGAGGTCGCCCAAGCGAGCGCGAAAGCAGTAGCGCGAAGAATTCTTTGAATCCGACCATTCTCGAGAATCGAATGGCATTCTTGAGAACCATTCTCGAGAATGGGTTTTCAATTCTCGAGAATTGCCTCCAGATTTCACATATTCAGCTGCATTCTCGAGAATTGCTTCGGGAATGGATTACATTCTCGAGAATTGATTCGAGAATACACTTGTAACTCGTTTTCACTCATTTTAACTCCGAATTGACCGTTCCAACTTCTATATGATCGTGGAGACTTCTAGAATCAATCTCGAGAGCTTGTATATATAATGATTTTCTCATTCCATTGAGCAAGTTCTTCTTTCTTTCTTCTCTTCTCTTGATTATTCTTCATCATTAAACTTCACATCTACATTAGATATAAGAATTTGTCAAAGTATAATGTAAATGTAGTGTGCAACCTTTTTGCTCTTAAGAATGACATCTATATAAGACATCATCAAAACTAATCAAAACCAACACTTCGCTGTTTTCGCTCTATCTCTCTAGAATTTTGATAGATCTTTTCCCTCATCATATTTTCGAAATATATATCATATTTACCCCTAAATATGATATCTAGACTATCTTGAAAAATTAAGGATAAATCTAGCATTCCTACTATATCTACCGAAAGAACTACCGAAACTAAAGACCGGGGACCGAAGAACTTACCCGAGACTTTGCTCGGACTTTCTCGAGCTTTCTCTCTAACTTCTCTCTAAGAGGCAGATTTTTGGTGTGAGAAATGAAGAAGAGGAGCTTGGTATTTATAGAAGAGACGGATGGCGTAACGGTAAATAATTCGAACTTCGATCTTGACGAATATGGACCGTAGGATCACATTTTTGAGGACAAAACACTCTTGGCCCTCCATTTCTTGTGCAGACCTCCCCCTCCCCAATAGTCAACAAAATGATGTCATCTTGATGGTGACATTTGAGCCCGTACCGATAAAGTTTCGTCCGAGTGTCCGAAACGCGTAATCTTGACGAATCGCGAAATCTTTCGCGAGTTTCAAAGTTTCTTTATTTCTCATTAGGAATATCTAGTTTAATGAAATTTATGATCCCATTAAGGGTATTCCGTTAGTTATCTGCTTTGAAGATTTTAGGCCGACGCCTTGATTACGGAATCAAATTCGAAACACTAGTTTGTAGGCGAAATTCACTGGTTCGTAATATGATCGACCTAAGTCACTAGATTCATAATTCACGGCAACTACTTGTTTCAAAGTATTGACTCTAAATCCTCTATCCGCATTTTCTCTCCTACCCGGTGTCTTAAATACCCTGTTGGTTCCAGTGAACCGACTTCGAGACCGCTCAACGAGATAGAATTTTCACCTGGTTTATAAAAAGTGTTGTTGTTTATGACTTCAATCCTATATCGGGAGGTAGGATTTAAGTTCTAGTTGTTTCCACTTCTCATGTTTCATTCTATACCGATTATATTATTATTTTATTCAAAATGCCTTCACATTTATTTATTTTTTCTTTTATTTTTTATTTATTTTTCTAAGCATAAAATATTTTATTAATATTTTTTTATATTTATTTAATAATTTGAATTTCTCCAATTAAAAATAATTATTTAAATTATTTTTAATTCATTTACTTTATACCCTAATTATCCCATTAATTACCAGATTAGCCACTTACTAATTTTTGATAATTTTATTAATTAGGATAAATCATTATCTCACAACTATTTTACTTACATTGGTATTTTATATCCCATGTAAAATATTAAAAATCATGGGGTCAATTATGATCCCCAAAATAATATTAAATCTTGCCTCAATATTTTCCAAGGAAATTAATCCCAAAAATTACCTAAATTAGAGACAACATATTCTCCAATTTTTAATAAATATTTCATTGCCTCTTAGGATTTATCATAATATTTTAGGGTATTTTATGGCCCACAATTGCATTTAGGGATTTTTAGCTCTTTATTCACCCTAATTTCAATAGAAATTACCTTAGGAAATAAGATAATTATTACTTATTATTTGAAACCACATATTCACCTATTTTCAATAGGTATTATTTATCGAAATATAATATTCCGGATAAATAATTACCCGGGTATTACAAAGAGAAATGTGAAGGGCTATTTATAGCAAAAGCCAAAGGATCTCATCCCTTGGATGAACCTTTGCATCAAGGGCTAGGATGATGAAGATGTGGCCTTATGAACATCACTCATTTTCCTCTTCTCTCCACCACAAAAAATGTCCCCTAATGTCATCCCATGTCACCAACACATGATGTCATCCATTCACTTTATGAGTTTCTTCCGATAAGTCTTCCGTTCGGTGTTAATCGCGTAATCTTGAAGAATCTCAAAATACAAAGAACACAAAGACCTTGAAGGTCTAGTCCTCCTCTTTCAAGATACTTGGGTTAACTAAATTTTTGATCCCATTAAGGGTATTCCGTAGCCTGCTGAACATTTTCGGATAAACGCTGTCGGTTACGGAAATGACTTCCGGTAACACCAACTTCTGGGTAAAAATTCACTTGTCTATAATATGACCTGATCTTAGAAACTTAGTTCATGGTTTTCTAGATAAAATTTATTTTCCATTGGTTCTCATTTCTACTATCTGCCCCTTTTCTTTTTTCGTCTTATCTCTTAATCATTCCGTCGGTTTCGGAAATAAATTTGGAGACAGCCCGCTCCGGGATAAAATTATGCTTGTTTATAATAAGTCCTGATGTTAGATACTTAGTTCACCTATTTTGAGATAGGATTTAATTTCTATCGGTTCACATTCTTCCCACTGGTCTTTCTACATAATATCCCATTTATATTATTATTTAATTAATAAATATCATGATATTATTTTTGAAAAAACCATAACCCTTTTCACACCAAAGATTTCATTTATATTTATTTTTTAATTACTTTAATATTATATTCTAATTTAATTAGAAAGCTTAATTAGGTCTTAATCCTATGATTAGCAATCTTTTAGGATTTAGGGTTTTCATGTACTTAATCTCATAATTTTTTCTTAATCTTTTCCAAATAATTAATAAGTGCACTTTATGCTAACCCTAGCCACAAACATTTAATTAAAGGGTTTTACATAATTTACCTTGGATATTCTCTTGTTCAAGCTTAAACAATTAGCCATTAATTACTTAATTAGTCCCTTACTAATTGTTGACAATTTTCTTAATTAGGATTAATCATTTCCTCATAACTATTGGACTGACATTGGTAATTTATGCTCCATATATAATATTAAAAGTCACGGGGCAACTTATGTCCCCCAAAATAATATTAATTTTTGTCTCATTATTTTCCGAGGGAAATAATCCCAAAAATTCATAAACTTAGAGACAACATACTCTCTAATTTTTAATAATTATTTAATTTCCATTTAGGATTTATCATAATATTTTCAGGGCATTTTATGACCCATAATTGCATTTAGGGATTTTTAGCTCTTTATTCACCCTAATTTCAATAGAAATTACCTTAGAAAATAAGATAATTATAACTTATTATTTGAGACCACATATTCACCTATTTCCAATAGATATTATTTACTAAAATATAATATTCCGATAAATAATTATTCGGGTATTACACTAATTGTGCTAATAGAGTAAAATTAAATGATTTAATAAAGAAATAATTAAAAATAATATACCAAATTAAAAATTGAAGGAAGTTTTAAATTCATAAAACGCTTCCAACATATTTCATCAGAATAAATTTTAGAAATTATAAATTTTATATTCATAAAAAACTTCCAACATATTTCATCAAAATAAAAATAAATAAATTTTAGTAACCCTATCTTAAAATTTAATAACTTTTCAAATTTACCTCTATTTAATATATAATATATATCCCAAGAGTATAATAAATTGTATATTAGGTCAGGTGAAAAAATAAACGATGTAACTTGTAAATAGAATTTTTTTTAAAATAAAATAAAATTCTCTCTGCCTACAAAATTCGACCCGATCGAGGAGTTGGATCAACAGTATAAATGTTGCTAAATATTCATATGTGTATGTGGGGATGCCATCATTTGGACAACATGATTTTTCTCCCATCTTTTTTTTTCCCCCGGAAAATGATCATTATGTCATTAATCTCATCAATTACAGATATAAAGTTATTGAAATTTCATTGAATTACTACTTGGAGACAACCTCAATATTAAGTAGGTTACCTTATTTCAGGCCCAAAAACAAGTATGTTACCTTATTTTTTACAAATATATACCCCTTCCGGTCCTAAATATAAAACATAGTTATTATTTTTTTTAGAGGTTAAGAAAACTAAATAAGTTATTTAATCATATTATGTGTTGTGTATCTTTAGATCATATATCAATTTCTAAGTTAGAAAAAATAATTTAGAGAAAAATGAAAAATATAAATCATTTAAAGTAACTTAATTAGTTTATTTAATTTCTTGAAAAAAATAAATTTATCTTTTATGTAAAACAAGAAAAAGTAGTTTATTTAGAATTTGCAACTACGTGAGCTTATGACATTTTTCAATTAGCGTGTCCCAATTTTCTCGCATCTTTGATTGTCAGACAAGAGAGGGAAATATGAAGTGACATGTCACATTAAGTCACATAATTTCTCTTGTCTGTCTCTCACCAACAACAGTTAAGACCTGTGACCAGCATCCGTTAAGAAGTTTAACTGATGTAAAAAGTTATTCACCACGTGACCACGTCGCTTTTTAACCGACGTTATAAGATTCACAAAATATTTTATGTTGACGGATTACACTTTATAACCGATGTTGAAAGCTCTCATTGATAGACAACAAAAAAAGCCTTTCGTACAGTCACGAGGGAAACCTTTTTTTTTTTTCTTCTTTTTCTTTTTTTGCATAGTGCATCCAATGTTCTAGGGTAGGTCATTTTTCAGGCACATCAACGGTATGACTAATCCCGGACCGAGGCAAGGTTGGCCTTTCGGAGGAAAGCCTCTACCACCTATACACGATGCATTCCCACGTTTCGAACTCAAGATCCGTGGTTAAGCTAGGACAACCCCTTACCAACTGACCTAAACGTTTGGTGGTAGGTAAACCCATTTTTAACCTAAAATATAACTTCTTTAAATAATAAATATTATCATCACAGGTAGAGCGGAAAAGCGGTAGAGCCCATCGGTGACCGACCTTTTAAGCCCTTGTCCTTCAAGGGCCGAGCTTGAAAATTAGAGGAGTTTAATGAAATAAGCCCTGGAGGGTCAGCCCTGTAGGGCCTCAGACTTAAAAGGGCTAGCCCTGGAGGGCCTTGAGCCGGCCCTTTTAATTTATTACTATTATTATTTTGGATGTATGGATTCATATATGATGGTAATTTATTAATTTATATGTATTTTGTATTTTCTATAGAGTTATTGATCCATTTAAGTACAAATACACAAATATATAATAACTATACTCTAATTTTATGATTTGGTTTATTATTTGTTGCAAACAAAGATTATGGATGTGTTCATGATGCGGGAGAAAACATTCATGATATTCTTACTCATGAACCGAGAGCCTACTCAAAGCGAAGCATAATCAAACGTCATTGAAATTCATGATAGTGGTGAAGACGATGACGAAAATAATAGTTATCGTACTAATGTCGCTTAGTGATATGCTTCTTATATTTTTGTGAGTTATTTGTGAACATAGTTTGTTTTGGATTATGAATTAGTGGATTGTACTTATTTGTTGGATGATTCGTGTTGTTTTGATATTAATGTTGACAACATTTATTTGATAAATTAGAACTTTAACTATTGTAATTTTCTAATTATATTTCTTTGAAATTAAAAACGGAGGAAAAATAGTTAAAATTTGGAATAGTAACTTCCAAGCCTTGGAGGGCGCTCGCTCAGCTCGGTGCTCTCGGGCCAAAGCCTTGAAAAATAGATGTTTTTACCCCGGGCCCTGGAGGGCCGGCCCTCCCTAGCTCTTCACGGGCCAGCCCTATAGGGCCGGGCCGACCCTATTTCCCAGCTCTAATCACAGGCAGTCAGAGACACTATATAAAATGTGAGATTTTAATTTCAAATCTAAGCCTAAATACAATGTTTTTAGTTTGATTAAGATATGTATAGAAAAGTGGAACAATACATTTTGAATAATGGCCTAAACATTTTAGGAATGAATTAAGACTACTGGTACTTAGGAAAAGCACCTAATGTGAAAGGTTGGTAAAAGTAATGGCTTTCACACTAGTGTATAAAAATTCAAAATGGAATGTTGTATCAAAACTACTTGAAATGAGCAAAGGAGATGGAAAAAAAATTGACAATAGCTCATTTTATAGATTTGAAGTGAAACTTTGATGTATATATAAAAAAATGCAAGAATAAGTATCATTTGCAAGTTTTTCACCTATCATGAACAAGTAGAATGGTCTTATGAACAAGAGAAATTACAAAATCATATTTGCAATTGTCTTATAGATCATGAACAAGTCCATTATTCCTATGGATAGTGAAGTTAATTTCTTAATTAACAATTACTTATTTGCAATGTCTTATATATCATGAACAAGTCCAATATCCCTATTAACAAGTGAAATAATCTCATGAATAAGTGAAATTACAAGAAGTGTTCTACATTGTATTATACATAATGAACAAGCCAAATAGTCTTGTGAACAAGTAGAATAATCCTATGAACATGTTGGGTTATTTCCATCTTTTACCGTCACAAATTAATTCCAATTCAGCCCTCTAAGGTGTTAGATTCTTTTGGGGGCCAACTGAAATCAATTTGCTACAGTGGTCCTTAACTAAAACTGTCCCTAAAAGATTTATTTGGTTCTAAAATTAAACAAAAATATCGTTAATTTAAAATACCATTATCCTTTGTTTTTGCGATCGTTATTCTTCAGGTATTTACGAAGGAAACGCCAAAAGATAAAAACATCTATACTAGATAATGTATGATATTCTAATAGTATGGGTGATAAAGTTTAAAAATTTTGCCCTTTCTTAATCACATTTTTTTGCCTGACTTTCTTAATCAAAATTAAAGTAACAAAAAATTCATTACTTATTTAATCATGGTTTAAATTAGGGATGAGCAAATCGCCCATAGACTGGTGAGCTCACTCAAACTCAGTAGAAAATTTCTCATTTTGACTAATCCAAAGTTTAGCCCATTCTATTTACGGGCTTCTGGCAGACATGGGCTAGCATTTGCCCATTAATAAATAAATCGGAGGGTTGTGGGCTGACCATTGAGCAACCATGTAGCATGTGAAAGACAACACTAAATGTACAACCCTCAACTCGCTTTACGTCGCAGGCGATCTCGTAAGTCCCCCCATGCCCACTCATATATATGTGTATAATATGTGTGTTCGTGTGCATAAATAGAATACACACACATTTAAGCACATGACACCCAAATCTTTGGGGGAAAATGGATTAATTATTATCATATATTGAATTAAATTATCAAATAGCCTTTCAGACATATCTTTAAGAAAACAGTGATCATGCACACACGTGAATAATTAAGCTTGGAAAAGACTTCAAAATATTTCTTTAATTAAAGAAAACAACAACAATAATAATAGAACAAGCACAATTTAAGTGTAATGTATGTAATCGAGACTAGTGGCGGAGCCATAAATTTTAATGACAGGGGGCAAAAATAAAAAATACTACGTATATCATAAATAAAAATATTTGAAATACAATATAGGCCTAATATACAAAAAATTGTAAGAAATCTATTACATAAATTAAGATCACTTCATCACTTAACTCTTACTCTATATATTTTCATATTGTTAAACTTATCTATAATTGAATCCGTACTAAAATTGAAAATAATTTCGTTTTCAATGTATCTAATCAAAGAATCGTTAAGAAATTGGTCTTTCATTATATTTCCAAGCATGTTTGACTATCTTCATAGTAGAGAAAAATCTTTCGATAGATTATCGTAGAAATAGAAAAAGTGAGTACAAACTTTCTCCTTAATGGAAAAGACAAGTTACCCACGGAGTATAGAATGAACTAAACAAGAAAGAGTAATTTCAAAAACATGATAAGGAGTCTTAATATGGAGCAAAAGGACTAATAAGAAAAGTCAGACTATCCACTGTGTTTAAGGATTCCCAGGTTCCTTGGGCATATTAAACATCAATGAATCTCGCCTCCATATAATTAGAAAAGTCAAGTCCCCTACTATATATTTGTTTTGAAAAAAATTTAGGTGGGGGCCACCCCCCCCCCCCCAAAAAAAAAAAAATCCGCCATTGGTTGAGACAAGATTCCTTTACAAAAAAACCAAAAACACAGAGAGAGAAGATTCCTTTACGAATAATTTATGATATAATAGTCACAATTTGACACCCAACAACTATGACTTCATATTTTTACAACTGAACAAGAACAGGTGCATAAGCACAATTTAAATGTGATGTGTAATTGAGACAAAGACATTTAATTAGTCTTTTTCAGATCATATTCCACAACTGCTAAACGGAAAAAAATAATCAATTAATTTAACTTCATTGAGTACATGTGCTTAGAGCCGTGAGGAAGTGGAATAAAATAGAAGCAACATCCAACAGTAAAACTGATACCACCTCATAACTTAAAATCTCAAGGCTTAGAAATTATATAAGTCATTCCATATTAATGTATGTGGTTTACACTTATTTTTTGTCTTTACAGTACAATCGAATTTTGGTTTCAATCCATATACTTAAACTCAAATCAAATCCTTATAAAATTATAGAAACCAATGCTGGCAGTTTGAAACATATGAACCAAAATCAAAATTCGATTAAACTATAAAGACTAACAATATAAATATTAACCCTTATATAAGTTATTAAACTTAATTTTATTGGATACTTCTCACATCAAGTGCACCCACATTTAGACATGTTAATAAGAAAATATCTAATTTTGATATGAGTTGGGTTTAACAGCACCCCAAATCACACTACATTTGCCCCAAAGTAATAAGGGTCAAATTTAGTGCCTGCTAGTGTCCAAGAGTGTCTTGAATAAGATTGTCTCAAATAGAATGATATATGTATTTATAAAAAAATGGGGTCAAATCACAACTAAAATTAATAGAAATGTGATTGCATACTCGTTGTAAATATTTCAATATCTTTTTTTATCTTATGTAAGTTCGTTGCTGAAGATTGGACAGGAAAAGTAGCCCTAATTACAAGTGTACTGTACAACTTCCAAACAAGTAATAACTGTGTCAGTCAATTACAAGACTCATATGATGGTTCACAGATAATGTACCGTAAAACACTTTCCAAATAACAAAGTAACATATCATTATTGCTTGACAGGCTGAAAACTTTGTCAATCTTAGGACCGGTTGGATAAAAGAAAAAGTTGGAAAGGAATAGAAATAGAAATGAAATGAAAAGAATGAAAAATATTTTGCCACAGAGTGTTTGGTTGACACTGGAAAAAAAAATTATTTGATTGGAAGAAAATGAGCCAAAAGACATTTTTGCCCCTATTCAAAAACTATTATTTAAAGGCTCTTGTTTTAAAAATATTATTTGAAGGCCTATTTTCACTTTAGCCCTTTTAACCATGGAGTTGGCTTACATCCATTTTTGTATCTGTCTGTTGCCTTAACACTGGGTCATTTTGGCGCAAAAAATGGGAAGCTCTTGCCTTATTTTTTTTTTAAAAGAATATATATATATTTCGGTGTTGACGGGTACTAAAAAATATTTCGGGATACTAACCGATCTTTGAAAAAAAATACTTCATCATCTTGAAAAAAATATTGTAGGCATTGATTTGCTACTAAAAAGATACTTTAGAATCGATTGTTGCTGAAAAAATACTCTTAAAAAATAATTTTAGGATCCTAGAAAAATATTTTAGGGTCTCGATTTTTACTAAAATGATATTTCGGGATACTTATTGATCTTGAAAAAATATTTCATGATATTTTAGCATCTTAAAAAAATACTTCAAGATACTGACCGGTGCTGGAAAAATACTTCATAATCTTTAAGAAATATTTTAAGATCCTAAAAAAATATCTTAAAGTATATTTTTAGTACCAATCAGTACCCTGAAGTATTTTTTTTAATCTAAAATATCATGAAATATTTTTTCAGTACCAGTCACTATCTTAAAATATCATTTTAGTACAAATCAGTACCCTAAAATATTTTTCTAAGATCCTAAAATAATTTTTTAAGATAATTTTTTTTTTCAAAGAACCGTCAGTATCCTAAAGTATCTTTTTAGTAGCAGTCAATGTCTAAAATATTTTTTTCAAGTTGATGAAGTATTTTTTCAGCATCGATCAGTATCCTAAAATATTTTTTAGAACCCATTAGTACCTAATTGTTTTTAAAGGCAAGAGCTTCCCATTTTTTTGCGCCAAAATGACGCAGTATTAAGGCAGCGGATGCACCGGACGGATACAGGCAGCGGATGTAAGCCAACTTCTTTAACCATATGCACTTTATAAGCAACTGATGGTCATAAACCACTTCAAATAATTCTTGCATAACCACAACTTAACTACTATAGGTTGCACGTAGTAAAAATATGGAAGAAAGAACTCTATTCATCACTATTTTCATTCAATAGGAATCAACATTAAGTCCATATCTACTCCGCCTTTATGCACTATAAAAAAACCTTGGATTACCCATGGAATTAAGGATGGAAAAATTCCGTCAGAAATTACCCAGGAATTCCGTGGGTAATTCCATCGGTAATTAAAATTACCGACAGAATGGAAAATTTCCGTCTCAAAAAAAGGCGTGACTTATTCTACCAGGGCTTTTTTTGCCGACAGAAATTTTCCATTGGTAATTTTAATTAGCCATGAAAATTACCCACAAATCTGTGGGTAATTCCATGGGTAATTATTACCCATGTAAATTACCTACTGAATTTTTTCCTTCGGTAATTCCGTGGGTAATCCGTTTTTTTTTTGTAGTGATGGTTCAATGGGCCTAAAGCCCGAGTTTTGAACCCCCATAATGTTGTTGGCCCTCCTAAGGTGCAAATCGGAGAGAATCGCTGTTACACCCCTACCGGTCTCGCCCTCACGGGTGGCAGATAGAGGGATTCCCTTTTATGATTATTGTATCTTACCTAATTACTACTTATTAGCATGCATCAGAGGTTAACGCAGCAGAGGATATCCCGGTTGGATTTCAAACAATACTGGTATAATTAAATGCAAGTGACAAAATATAATCCCCAAAGGGTTAAATAATATACAGTCATCCACCAGTGCCTACGAGGCCAAAAGAATATACAGTTATCTCATCTCAAAAATAAAATCAAAAATAAATCTTCCTCCGCCACCAACAATACCGTCTACTCCAGCTCCGCATTCTTACCCTTCTCACCAGGTACAGTCCTTGAGGTACTTTCAGAAGCTCTACAAAAATCTGGGATTCATAAATGGATCCCAAAGTAACCATTAATCTCATATGTAATGCATAAACAGTGTATGTATGTAACCATAATTAGGAAAAACACCAGATAATAGCATTCAGTAACAAAGTAACACAAATCCAACAAACCATGTGTACGGTGTTAACTGTGGAAGGACTACATGTCCTAGAAACAAACACAGGACTATTGAACAAAGTGAGCCCCGGATCCACAGCTCTAGGAAAACATAGTAGTCGGGCTTCGAACCCAGACCACACTGAATGCACACAAACACATGTCCCTTTTTAGGAGATACGGGTCTACAATCATGGAAAATACAAACATACAAAGCAACACAGAACACATGAGGATTAAGGTTACTACCTGGTGTAATACCCTAATTTTCATAATTCTTATAAACATTGTATTTTGACAAATAATTAGCAAAATACAAAGGTGAATATGTGTCTCAAAGGATTATAATCTATTGATTATATTGTTATCATTTTGGAATTAATTAACCAATGGTTAATTATGAGACTACATATTAGGGGCTATAAAATGTGACATAAAATCACATTAAATAATAGCTATTTTAAATGCTCATAAGACAAGAAAAGTGATATGGGAAACACTTAGTTTAACTGTTATCTATTAACAATTATCCTTGGTAAAATAAGCTTGCACTAATTGAGATTAGTTGCATAATTCTTCAAGATGATTAGAAACAAATTAAAAGCATCTAATAAGGCAATGATTTTTGAAAATATTATGGCCATGGGAGGGCTAATTTAAATGTCAAGAAATCATAGGATTGTGACACATATTAATAAACAAATCCAATGGCTCTAATTTAAGCAAGAATTAAGCTTAATCCTCATTTAAGTGTTTGAGCCAATGAGAACACTTGAACCAAAGGAATTTGCCACATAAAAAGCAATTGAAAGAGCTAAAAGAGTGAGCCGTGTCGGTACAAAAATGGGAAGGAAGAGAAGAGTAATAAAGCATAAAGTAGGTTGAAAAGTCAAATATTTGTACTAACCAATTAGAAGCCTTGAAACAAGAAGTGTTTTGATTAATTAAATATACATTAAATGGTTAAAGAGGGGGCTGCATGTCGACCAGCCATGGAGGGTTGAGATTGAAGTTCAAAAAGTGCATTTTTAATCCAAGGATTAAGGTGAGTTTGGTCACATTTAATTGCCATTTGTGTCCTTGAAATTTCTCTATAAATAGAGAGCACTTCTCTTCATAATCCTCACACCAAAATCAGCTCCAAGTAGCTGAAGTTAGAGAGGAGTGAGAGTTTTCTTGGAGCTAGAGAGAAGGAGCAAAGTTCTTCAATGGTAAGTCTCTAGTTCTTGAGCCTTGGTATTAATTTTTGGTAAAATGTTAGTTTAATCTAGAAAATTAGGAAATAAATTCCTATACTTGTTTTTAGGCCTCCTTGCATTGAAAAATGCCTAATGAGGTAAAAACATGTTGGGAAATAATTTTTTAAAATCAATGGATCAAGATTGTGAAAATTGTATAATTTTCGGTTTAAAATCCTGTGCAACCAGTGAAAAAGATGTTATTATTTTATGTATGAGATGAAGTCATTAAATCATGAAAATTTACAGGAATAAAGTAGACATGTAGGGCTTTCTAAATATATAAATTATGTAACATTTTGAGTTCTACATAAGGAGATACAATTTGTTAAATTTAGGGTCATGAGGAATTTTGTAGAATTCAAAAATGATTTTTGTAGAATTAATTATGATTTTCCAAAGTTCTTTGCAAAATCCCGCCCAGAAAATCCAGCAATTGCGTTTTTAATAAAAAGTAAGGGTAAGAGTGGAATAATAAATCCACCAAGGGTAGAAATGTCAAAATAGGTGAAAATATCCATTTTGATATTATTCTAGGAAATATGATATTAATTATAATATCATGGAAAAGGAAATAATCTGACGGTAACATTATAGGATATCTGGAAAGTCCGGAGTCGGATTCAAAAGGTCGGGCGTTTTGGCGTTACGCGGAGAAAGGTACGTTCGGGTACTAGTAAATTTAATCGCCTATATCTTCTATGATTATATATGATTGAATGATTCATATAGTGATGGACAAGATTAGGTCTTGGGTCATGCACCGTGACTAAGTTTATGGGCCTTAGTCACATGTTTATATACATTCAGCTTTGTGTGGGTTATAGTCTTAATAACGCCGCAAGTATGTTTTCCTAGCGCTGAGGACACGTGGATTCGTGGCAAGGGTGAGTGTTCAAACGTTGTTAACATTACATCTGTTGTGTGCTATGTATTGTTGGAACCTTACATCTGCTGTGTGCTATGTATGGTTAATGATGAAATGTAATGAATATCTGTCATATATTGTTATATCTGCTATAGAGGTTACCTGCTACCTGAGATTCAATTCGATTGAATCTCAGACTTGACTAAGGTTCAGGAAAGGAACCAGGATCTAAGAAGACGACGTGAATGGAGCCGTGAAAAGGCACCAATGGACAAGGCCGAGAAGATGCGCCGGTCAAAGCGAATGCTGGAAGAGGTTCATCAGAGCATAGTTTTTGGCATGAATCTAATAAAGTTATTTCAAACCATTTGGTGCTTAAACTAAGGAAGGGTTGGTCTGTGTGGTTCAGTCATAAGTTGCTGTGAAAGACGAGGAGACTTCCACTAGACTAACATCCGTCCTAGCCAATAGGTTTGATTGACTGAGTTGGATTCCAAGCCACAAAAATAGATAAGATCACATGATGTAAGATTGTATAATTAATATGTCAAGAGTTTTAATTATACAAGTTCTATATTATTGTATCACACGAATATTCCTTCGGAATATGTAATTTACCAGCTTATGCCTGAGCATTTAATATCAATTACTAATTGTCCAAACGTCAATGCATGTTCTCCATTCCGCTTTACTTTGACATGTACCACCGTATTCCTAGATACCATGTGTCAACGGGCACAGTAAGTGGTATGGAATTTGGGGTGTTACACCTGGTAGCTGACCACAAATATCAGTAAAAAATTTCTCCGGGTGTACAAAATCAAAGTGACCCTAAAATAACCAAAATATAAACATAAGTAACCATTCTTGAAATATTTATTTGATGGTTAAATATAAGCCTTTTTCAACCAATCCAAAATCTCTTAAGTCTCAATGCTTACATCTTATTTGTGAACACGTGGAAGGCATTAAGCATACCAACAATGAATCAATTTCAATACCATCAATAAAATCAACTTCTCTTGTTCTTGTAACTAGCCGAGACAACAACCCTTCATTTTCAACAACCGTCTTTCTTATATCATAGTAATCTTTCTTCCTAAACCTTAAGCCTTAAATTCGATAATTTATTCATTCATTCTATCTATTATTCAGTCACATTTTATGAAGAAAGACGCAAGGTACCACTACTTTCAACTTTACAACCATAAACTCATAAGGTAGTTAGAACCATAACTTACTTATTCTTGGCATTTCTTCAACTAGAAACTTGATCCTTCACGTTTCCTCCTTTTCCTTTTCGATCTCAACCTTCTTCTTGATCGTTTGCTCCCACTCTTGTTGTGTCTTCCCCTTAATCTTTGGTCTTCCTCTTCTTCTCTTTTCTTAACGCCACTAGCAGCAAAAATGGGGGAGCAAGTCCCTTAAATAAACCTCCAAAAAAACTGATTCACCTAATCTCTAGATGCCTCTTCATTATTCTAGATATATCCATGGATTTCTTTTATATTTCTCATGATCTTATCACATCCAGCGGTTTAAGAAATATTGGAGAAAGATATATTATTATTTTTCCTCTCTTGGCCGTCGGTTTTTAGGGAGACTTGGAAAGAAATATTCTTATTCCCATTGATCCCTTCTCACATCCGACGCTTCAGGAAGATTTTTGAAGAAGAAAAATATTTGTGTATTCTTTCTTTCTCTCTCTCTCAGCATGCATCCGTCCTCTCCCTATCATTTATTTAATCTTGACTCATCCATCATATCTCCCATAAGTCCCATCCAATGTTCACCTTTTTTAGGAAAATTAGATTTATATTGAAACTCTACTAATTTTTCATCAGAATTTTCCCTTCCTTTTATTGAACGAAAATTAAAGAAGGGAAAATTCTAAATAAATACCTTTTGAATTTGTAAAACCCCCAGAAGTCTGTCGAATTTGTAAAAAGACTGAGAGGTACCAAGGACCTATGAGGGATATACAAATTCGGGTGAAATTACCCTTTTGCCCTTAGTTTTAAATATTAAAAAAAATTAAAACACCCTCCTCCCTCCCCACCGCCGGCCACCACCATCGCCGCCCACCACCCCCACCGCCGCCACCACCGCTGGGTGGTCACCACCACCGCCGGCGGTGGTGGTGGCCGGCGGCAGTGGTGATCGGTGGTGGGAGGGAGGAGGGTGTTTTAGTTTTAATTCCCTGGAATGAATATCCGTAAAATTCCTCGGAATCCTTAAGATGTCTAATTTTAGGAAAAAATATTGGTTGTTTCCCAGTTTTCGTATTTTCATCCTCTGTTTAGAATTTTCCAGAATTTCGTAGCCCATTTTGTAGAATTTTTATCTCCTAGCACAAAACTCAAAACGACATGCTATAGGTATATTTGGAAAGCTCTATATGTCTAATTTGAACATGAAGTTTCTCAGAATTTTAGCATAGCATCTTCAACATAAGATACCAGCGTTTTTGAAATTGCTTTCGGAAGTCGCTAGCCAACAAATTTTTGTCAGAGCTTCGCTACTTTGACCATAATCTTCCAAAAAATTTGCTATAACTTCTTCTTCATCATTTTTTCTAAATAAAACCAATTTTAACCATAAATACATGAAAATATATCTATAATTGGAAGATTATGAATCAAAACAACATTTAAGCTATAAATCACAAAGCTAGAGCTCAAGAACTTACCTAGAACTTTGCTCCATCCTTCCTCTTTCTTCAAGAACTCACTCTACTCACTCTCTAGCTTCTATAATCAGTTCACTTTGGGCTAATTGGTGTGAAGAATTGTGAAGGCATAACCTCCCTATTTATAGCAATTTGTGGGTTAACTACCTAACAACTCTTATTCATTCTTAGCCCTTGGATTAGACTTAGTTGAGAAGTTTAAATCTCACCCTTACACCTACTCAAAAATGACTTCTCACTATCTCCCTTGTAGTTGGTTTGTTTCAATTTTTTAGTTACCCCAAATGCTTATTTAGTTAGGTGCAAGTTGGTGTTTTTATTCAAGATCCATTTCCACTTTTCTAATCACAATTTTATGACTTGATTTAAGGTCTTTTTAGACTTCTAAATCACTTAAGTATGAATCACAAAAGTTTGTGAAATCACTTTGGAGATAACCAAGTTCAAGCTTAAATTATGTTTGTTCATAATATCTACTTATATTTGTTCTATGATCAATGGTTTTCAAGATACCATTTATTTTCTATTGGTTCTCATTTACTTGTGTCCTGAATTTATCCTAATGGTTTTTATCTTACCATTAATTAATTAACCACTTAATCCCTTTATTACCTATGCTTACATCATTATTTACCCCTAAAGTCTTCTTAAATTAATGTGAGATTAAGACATATTTGCCTTAAAAGTCTTCATGATTTTAATGCTCCATGTGAACCCTTTAATTGCATTAATGTGAAGTGCAATTTTTCTTCCTTGATTAAGACTTGCATGTGCTTAATTTATCATTGCACCATTTATTTAATTAATAACTTCAATCCTCTATTCTGATTTTTTATGCACAAACCGTGTACTCCCTCTTTTCTCTTCAAATCTTGTGTTTTAATTACTTATTAAATCATCTAGAAAGAATTCTCTCATTGGTTGAAGCTTAATTCACATGGATCTCACTTTATGATAATTAATTAAAGCCTTAGGATTTAGCTTTATTAATTTTAATCCAAGCCTTTGATGTTGAGTTGGGAAAATCTAAACACTATTAGTGATATTTGTTAATGATTTAGGATTAAGAATTAATGCAATTACTTAGCCTTAAGGGAGAATTAATAAATCTTGGTTAATATTGTTAATATAGTGTTTTATAGGTTATTAGGCCTAATTGTAAAAATTTGATAGGTTTCTAAATTAATCTTGATGATTAAAAATCCTTTGTATACTAATCTTGGCCTTTAAATATCATTTGGACCTTAATTTAATTGATATATTCTTAATTATGCCCTTTTAAAATTAATAATTAATTAATTTCGAAAATTACAAAAATATTCCAATTATTGCAAATTTAATTGCCCAATAATTGTTGCTAATTTTCTTTAATTGATTTAGGCATCTTTTGATGATTTTTGATTGCTATTATGATATAGTTAAGATTATATTTGATTATGATAATTTTAGGATATTTTATGATCCCTAATAAGATTTAGAAAATTAAATCTCTAGTCACCTAAATTCTAGGGAGACATTACCTAGAAAATATGATAAACATAACAGAGAAAAATTGAGACAACATATTTACCTATTTTAAATAGGCATTATTTATCCAAATATAATATTCAAGATATATTATTTATCCAAATATATTATTTAAGGTATATTACTTATCCAAACATAATATTTAAGATATATATTATTTATCCAAATATTTAAGATAAATAATTATTTGGGTATTACACAACCAAAAAACTTGCACACAACCAAATTGATGAAATAACCCATTTGGAATGTGGTAATTACTTCACTTCCATTTGGAACTTTTGATGAAATAACTCTTTGTTTCGAGTTTTAATGAGTCAAGCTAATAAGAAATGAGTACCCTGTTTGCCCCTATTTCGATAAAGTAATAGAGCAATAACCATACACCCACCAGTCGATTTTGGTTATACATGAATGAATTAACAACTTTAACCACATGCATTTGATGGGTAGCTCATGATTATCTAACTTCACTCTCAACCGTTGCGCACTCACCAACCGCATCTGGTCAAGACCGCTTCCCTTGTGTACAATATCACATATTTAACCATTTTCACCACATGGGTACTTCATGGTTAGGTTGCAGCCGACCAACATTTATCCCAACCATGGAGTGCACACCACCTTCACCTACTCCAAATTAGCTCCGACGAGCAAGGGCCTTTTGCTTAACTCAACACAAACAATAAGGAACAATGGGTGCATCACATTCAATACAAAAAATAATACAACAATCACATCGACAAAGAAGAAGGAACCTACATGTTCTTCAAAATTTGATCAGATGTCGTGTCGGCACCGGCAAAAGCTGCTTGCCCTGTCTATTCTTAATCTCCCTATGTTTTCTTCAGGTCTGGCTGTATGAATTTCCCTTAGCTCCTTCACCACTTTATATCAAATCCACCATCACATTTGGGGGATTTGGGTCTTTGGCGATTTTCCTTGGGCGCTAGAAAATGGGTTCCCACCATTTTTTGGGGAACCCATTTTTCATTTAAACGTTGGAAAATGGGGGCCGGTGGGAAAATATTTCATGGGGCAAATGGCAAAACAAACCGCAGTCGCCATGAGGAAAATTCAATTTTCCTTTTTTCCATCCCGCATTTGCATCAATCCAAACAGGCCGTCTATTTGGAATATGAATGCCCACCACGAGCCATGGGATATTAGTCTGGTCAAATCACTTTCAACATTATAATTGAGATCTTAATAAATCTTGTGTTTTGTTTTTATATATGTGTAAAGTTCTTGAGAAAATTGTGGTTAACATTGCATTAAAATAGTTGCGGTCAACAAATTAAAACATTGGTTTACCGGTTTTATTATATGTTCACATTGGTCTACAAAGTGATGCATTATTCAAATTCGAAGTCAAGTGGACCCTTCTCTTCACCGGCTTTATAAGAAGCGTTCTCAAAGGAAATCAAAAAAGGGAAAATTAAAATCAAGGACATATAGCAGATAATATTTATTGAGAAAGACCGTAAAAGTTGTAATTATTTAGAAGGACCAATCAACAAAATAAAAATATTAAAATATTAAATCTAATCAAACCTCAGCTCTTACATCTTCTCTCACATTCTATGTTTAAAACTAATATGAATTTCTAAATTTAATTAAATTAAACACAATTTCTCTCATCATAGATATTTATAGAAAAAATAACACAAATATCTTTCAATTTTGTCAAAATTATAATTTTATTTTTAAAATTGACACAAACTTTAATTGAAAAATGTATAATTTTTGGAAAAACTTAAAAAAAAATTATAATTTATTATAAACATTAAAGAAATGTTATATATCATGTTCGCACTAGCGTGCCTTCTAGTGTCAATGGACATTAACACATTCTAATATTTCAATTTTTGATACAATATAGTAATGTTTTATTTTTGTTATTTGAGCCTACACAACTAGTTCTAATGAGATAAAAAATGCGTTTAATTTTTTATTTTGGTTGATAAAGTTTCTTTGATAGAGCTTTTTTTCTTCTTGATTTACATATAAATCAAGGAAAAAAAAACCTTAGTTAAAAGGCCAATATCTATGTTACCAGCAATAGTTAATTAAATTATATAATGATAATATATGAAATGCATTTAATTTTTTATTTTGGTTGATAAAGTTCCTTTGATAGAGATTTTTTTCTTGATTTATATAAAATTATGTAAATCAAGGAAAAAAATGATATAAAAGAGTTAATGGGCCAATACCTACCTTACAACTTACAAGTAATAATTAAATGATATGATTGTGTAGATATTAGTTTAGGTTAAAAAATGATGATTTTGGCGGTAGTAATTTTGGTGGAGGAAAAAAATTAAATCACTTTCAAGGGCAATTTAGTATTTCTAAATTTATATTTTGGTACTTGGTCCTTTTAAATAATTATAATTTTTACGTCCTTCCTAATAAATATTACTCTCGATAGGTCCTCCAATCTAATTCTTCCTAAGAAAAACACACACACACACACAAAAATAAAAAATACCAAATATATTTAAGAAAATTAACGATTTAGATTCAAATATAAGTCTCTAGTCCTATTTAAAAATTATAAGCTATTTTTAACATGTATAATAGAAACCAAGAAAAACCTTAAACATCATTAATTTTGCCTTAAGATTTAACAATGTTCCAACTTTACCTCTATTTACTATACACTATATTCCATGAGAGCAAAGTCTACATAATAATAAATTAAGGATAAATAGTATATTCATATAAAAAATTAATAATGTGACTTATCAAAAGAAAAAAAAAAAGAATTCCTTCTAATAGGACCGGAGGAATATATTAATTGAAGTTAATAAAGAGAAACTATTTTTCTGAACTTATTTATAAGGAAAAACCATTCCTAAGGTACATTTGTACGTAGTTTCGTTCAATTTAATTTTCAAGGAAAAACAATTCTTGAAGTCCCTATAGTTTTCTTCAATTTTTAGTTTGTGTGTTTTTCGCTCATTATTAATTCATTTAAATTTACTCTTTTATAAAAATTAACTTTTATATAGGAGTTAAAAATGTTAATAGAGCTAAGTTATAGGGGGCTAACAATGGTAAAAGTATAAAGCTAAAAGATTTAACGAGGAGAAAGAATACATAGGTACCAAATTAAAATGGGAAAATTCATTTCAGGTCCTAAGGACCAAGAAAATGTCAAAAAAGTTCTAAGGGAAATTCAGATGTCGAAATGTCCCTTTAACAACTTCTTCGTGTGATTGACAACTCTCATATGTGGGATTAACAACTCTATCTCTGGGATTAACAATTTTTTAGGATTTTTCTGACATTTGAATTTCTCTTTGGACTTTTTTGGTAATTTTTTAGTCCTTGGGACCTGAAATGATTTTTCGCAATTAAAATTGAAGGGAACTGTAGGTAGCTTACGAATGATTTTTCTAATTTTTAATTTGGGACATGTGTATTCTTTCTTCTTATTAAATATTTTAATTTCACTCTTTTAGCACCATTTTAGTCCTGGTAACTTTTCTTTGTTTCATTGTGAGCCCTTGTACAAAAACTAATTGTGTTAAGAGAGTAAATTAAATGATTTAATAAAGAAAGAATAAAATATAAATATACCAAATTAAAAATTGAAGAAAATTATAAATTTTATATTTATAAAAAGCTTCCAACATATTTCATCAGAATAAAAATAAATAAATTTTAGTAATCCTATCTTAAAATTTAATAACTTTTCAACTTTACCTCTATTTAATATAATATATCCCAAGAATATAAAGTCTAAGTGAAAATAAATGAATAATAAAATTGTATATTAGGTTAGGTGAAAACAAAACGATGTAACTTTGTAAATATATTTTTTAAAAAAAAAAAAATCTCTCTGCTTACAACATTCGACCCGATCGAGGAGTTGGATCAAGAGTATAAATTTCATTGGACACATGAATACTACTTGGAGACAACCTCACGGATTCACATTAGGTGCTTGTTCTAATGTGCTTCTTATGTGTTTATTTCTCTAATTAGAGGGACAATAACATTTTATTTTAATTTTTTATAATGTTTTTTTATTTAGATTAAATTATATGTTGGTTTCTGAAAAAAAAATTGCATCCAATATCTCAAATTAATTAATTTTTCAGATACTAGTGTTACGGGACTAATATTTCTATATCATCTAATTAATTGAGACAGATGCAAAAAAGTTTTAAAGTATAATTTAATCAAAATATATAAAATATGATAATAAAAAACTGTTTGTCCCTCTAATTAGAGGAGATATGAATTACTAACTTGGAGACTTATGTGCTTCCACCTCAATACTAAGTAGGTTACATTATTTCAGGCCCTAAAACAAGTATGTTATCTTATTTTTCATAAATATATACTCTTTCAGTCATAAATAAAAAAAAATTAAAAAAAAAATTAAATAAATTATTTAATGATATTATATATTGTTTATCCTCAGATCATATATTAATTTATAAGTTAAAAAAATAATTTATAAAAAAATGACAAATATAAATTATTAAAAGTAACTTAATTAGTTTTTTCATTTTCTTAAAAAAAAAAAAAAATTAAATTTATCGTATATATATTTTTAAAAAGAGTAGTTTATTTAGAATTTGCAACTACGTGAGCTTATGACAATTTTAGCGCGTCCCAATTTTCTCTCATTTTGATGGTCAGACAAGAGAGGGACAGGGACATATGAAGTGACAGGGCACATGAAGTCACATTTCTTTGGTCTCTCTCTCACCAACAACAGTTAAGACTTGTGACCAGCACCCGTTAACAAGTTTAACTGATGTAACAAGTTAATTTCAAATCTAAGCCTAAATACAATGTTTTTAGTTTGATTATGATATGTAGAAAAGTGGAACAATACATTTTGAATAATGGCCTAAACATTTTAGGAATGAATTAAGACTAATAAGCACCAAATGTGTAAAAATTCAAAATGGAATATAATGTTGTATCGAAACTACTTGAAATGAGCAAAGGAGATGGAAAAAAAAAAATGACAATATCTCATTTTATAGATTTGAAGTGAAACTTTGATGTATATAAAAAAGGGATAAAGCCTTAAATGCCTTGTTGGAAGTTTTCAAAGACTTTTGCAGTAAGGTGAAGTTTTTTTTAGGCCAAAAATGCGGAAGTTTATATAAAAAAGGGATAAGGGTCTTAAAGCGTGATATGTGTGGTCTTTGATCGATTTAATAATAAATTTAATATTGAGAGACGAATGGCAAAATTGCTACGTTTTGTAAACTTCCGGGGCAAAATTGCTCCCGAGTGAAAACTTCAGGGCAAAATTGATACTTAAACTCTTATTTGATTGATGAGGTGGCATGCCACGTGTGCACTCATTTAAACTTAACGGTCAAAATTAATGGAGGGGCAAAATTGCTACGTTTTGTAAACTTCCGAGAGCAAAATTGCTACGTTTTGTGAACTTCCGTGGCATTTTGGTCTAAAAAAAATTTTCGTCTTACCAATGCTCTTGAGCGAAAACTTTCATGGCATTTAAGACCCTTATCCCTATAAAAAAAATTGCAAGAATAAGACTACTGGTACTTTGGAAAAGCACCTAATGTGAATTGGTTTCTTATGTTGAGCATGGCACGAGAAATGATCCGTTATGTTTATGGCTTATTAATAGTAATGTAATAGGAAGTCATCATTGTAATGATGAACACCAATAGCTCATCATCCATATTCCATATACACCATTTATATCTTATTTAGATGGTTTAAATCAATTTTTTTCAAGTAAATTATTTTTAAGTATATAGAATTTTGAAATAAAAAATAACCTTTAAAATTTCATTTTTTTCAAAAAAAAAAATAATTTTTTGTTTAAAACATGAGTTGAAAATCTTAATTCTATCGCTGAGATCTATTTGAATTATATAGATCTCATGGTAGCAATATTGAGCTCTTGGTAACAGTAAAACTGGTTCCATAAATTTTATTCTTTTGATTTAGTGACAAAAAAGTTTCTTAAATTAAAAAAGAAAGGTGAAGGATTTTTTTTTTTTTTAAAAATGATAATAAGTTAATATTTTTGTTGCCCCGTAGGTTCCAAGAAGCTATTAATGTGAAGAATTTGATCACGTGGTGAAATTAATTGTATAAATTAGAAAATGTCATATCATGTTTCTGTTTTCTACTTATAGAAAGTCATCATGCATTATTAATTCTTTTTATCAGAGGTGAATATATATTAGAGCCCGAAAATCGGGTCGAGCCCATTGAGCCGGCCATTTTAAGCCCTTCCAAGTTTAAAAAATAGAGGAACTTAATGAAATAAGCCTTATAGGGCCGGCCTTATAGGACCTCAAGCTTAAAAAGGCCGGCCTATAGGGTCTCAGGCCGGCCATGCAGGCCATTTTAATTTATTATTATTATTTTTTGGATCTGTAGATTCACATATGATGATAATTTACTAATTCATATGTATTTTGTATTTGTTATAGAGTTATTTATTTATTTAAGTACAAATACATAATAATTATACTATAATTTTATGATTTGATTTATTATTTGTTGCGAGATAAAGATTATGAATGTGTTCATGATGCGAGAAAAAAAATTCATAATATTCTTACTCATGAACCAGGCTCTACTCAAAGCAAAGACAATTAAATGTTGTTGAAATTGATGATAGTGGCGAAGATGATGATAATAATAGTATCGTCTTAATATCGTTTAGTGGTATGCTTCTTATGTTTTATGTGAGTCATTTGTGAACATAGTTTGCTTTTGATTATGAATTAACGATTTGTGTTTATTTGTTGGATGGTTCTTGTTGTTTTGATACTAATGTTGACAACATTTATTTGATAAATTAGAACTTTAATTGTTGTAATTTACTAATTATATTTTGTTTAAAAAAATGGAGGAAAAATAGTTAAAATTTAGAATAGTGGGGCGCCCGACCTTGATGCTCTCAAGCCGGGCTTTAAAAAACAGATATTTTTCTTACCTCATACTACGGAGGGCCGGCACGACCCTTCACGGGCTGGCCCTAATTCCCACCTCTAAATTATATATATATATAAATAAATAAACTTGTGTTCTCCCAAAATGATTCCTAATCATTCTCCTTTCAAATCAGTTCAACAATACTTCATTGAAGACGATCCTTCCTTTATGGATCTCATGAATGATGGATTCTTCTTCTCCAGCAACCCTACTTCGCCAGAGCAGGGTGTTAGTAGCTCCACTGGTGCAGTGTTTTCCGGCGCGAATAATGACAACAACGCTGTAAGACCAGATGGTAGTGACACAGGATCTGTGGCGCGTGAAGGGAACGCGCCACTGATATGGAGGAATTACCGAGGCGTGAGGCGGCGACCGTGGGGGAAGTTCATAGCGGAGATCCGGGACCCGAAGAGGAACGGTGTGAGGACGTGGTTAGGAACTTATGAGAGAGAAGAGCATGCAGCTTTGGCTTATGATAGAGCTGCTTTCCAGATGCATGGTAGAAAAGCCAAGCTCAATTTTCCAAACCTCATCGGATTGGAACAACCACTGCCGGATCCGACAAGAGTGGTGGCTGGACAGAAGCGGTGGGGTTCATCAGAACCTTCATTGCCGTCAAACAGTACATCTGAGGATGATGGATCTCAAGGGTCAAGTAGGAAGAAGAGCCTCACTGGACTATTGAACAAGTTAGCAACAAATAGAAGCCACGTCAGATTGGGTTGATACAATAATTAACCAAAAATATCATTCATTTAAATTTAGTTTTGAAAGAAACGTCAAAAGATGAATACATCTATAATATATGTGTTATTCTTTTTTATATATTTATTTGAAACGTGGTATCATTATTATATTGTATGTTAAATTTGAAGACTATTTGATTTCATTAATTTTTTCCATTTACAAGTTCAAACTTTTTAACCTTATTTAAAGAGAATTGAGTAAAATTTTCATCCAAAACCAATGTTTGTTTTATACTCTTTTTATCTTTAACGTAAGACTTATCTATATAATTAGAAATCTTAAAAAAACTAAATACATAGTTTAACTATAACTTATATGACATAATCTTTCTAAAATATTTTTATAACATTAGATTATATAGTATTTTATAAGCTAAATAAATTAGTTTGTAAAAAAATAATAAATATAGTTTGGTGGTGAGAGCCATTTTCGTCGTCACAGTCTACCACCGTCGCTGACAGCGGCACCATTTTCGTCATCTCTTGTCAACATTTTTCTGGGTAAAAGATTCATGGAACCACAACTAAAGCTTGATTTCAAATCTAAAACTGCAGAAATTTTGGGTCTTTGCAATTAATCTTAGATCTGAAATCACAAACCTATCATCTTTCACTCGTTTTGCATCTGAAAGGAAGTTGAGATCAAATGAAGGTAAGGAAGAAAGCAGAGTGTTGACACTGTAGTGATGGTGGAAGGATTCGTTGTGGGTTTCTGCATCAATGATTTTTTGGCGACATGAAACCTCCTGCAGCTGATAGTAACAGTGCAGGATCGTGGCGCGTGAAGTGAACACGCCACCAGATGGAGGAGCTACCAGGCGTGAGGCGGCGGCCGTGGGGGAAGTTTGCGGCGGAGATCCGGGATCCAAAGAGGAATGGGGCGAGGATATGGTTGGGAACTAATGAGAAGGAAGAGGATGCAGCTTTGGCTTATGATAGAGCTGCGTTCAAGATGCGTGGTCGTAAAGCCAAGCTTAATTTTCCACACCTTATTGGGTTGGAACCATTACCGGAACCAGCAAGAGTAGTTGCCGGACAGAAGCCGTGCCACCCACCGGAACCTTCATGGTCGTCAGGGAATACATATGAGAATGATGGATGTTAACGGTCAAGTAAGAGGAAGAACCTAGCTGGTCTATCGAATAAGTTAGCAACAAATGGAAATCCAAGTCCCAAGCTTGAAATGGTATTCATGAAGGCATAGTCCCTTTTTTTTTTTTGGTTTTGTCTTGTTTTCCTTCCTCCTCCTCCTTCTCTTCTTTTTGCAGAAGGTGGGATTTAATTTAGATACTAAAATAATGGGTTCGATTATATATTGTAAATCAAGAACTTCTCAACGATTTCGATTTGTTTGAATATATACATTCGAAATGGTTCAATGTCTTGATTCTTCTTGACAAAAAAATCAGTTCTCTTATGGTTCCAATGTCGCTGGTGATCTCTTTTCTTATTTTCTATATTAATTTTTCTTGATATTTGAGACCCCATTTTTCTTTCTTTTAAGGGATAATTAATTGTATTAAAACTCAATCAACCTGGTTCGACCGGCTAGACCAATGAATTAGTCGCCCCTTGGCTGATTCACTTAGGAGTTTTGGACAGTCCAACCACTCTTTATTTTTTATTTTTTAGAATATATCGTGAATCAACACATTTTTGCTTTAATAACTACGTTTTATTGGATTATGTTCGGTTTATATATGAATATGATTTAAATATGATTTTAATTATATTATGACCGGTCTGAACCCAATTAACCCCGCTTTGAACTAATAACCCTTGAAACACTACTACATCAGTTAGTTAATTTATTGACCGGTACTGTTCAATAACCTTTATTTTTATTTTTGACAATGAGTACATTGATAGTCAAATCTATCTTTAAAGCGAAATAAAGTCTTGTTTCTAGATATGAATCAATTTATAAATTTATTTAGAAAGTGTTTCAACATGAATTGTTGTATTGATGGAAGTTTAGGACATACAATTACGCTTTTATTTATTACCTTCACATATCGACAGCCTCCCAAGTCTCAACCAATAGAAAACGTTCTTCAGCAGTGTTATTTTTATTAGTGTGAGCTGATCGAATATATATGTTGTTTCGTTTTCTATTCTTTTATTTTATCTTCTTTGATAAGATGGATATTTTGTATCTTACTTATGAGAATAAGTGAAGAACACTCATATATAATTGCCTTAGCGAAGAAGAAAAAGAAATGGAGTTATAATTGCAATTATGATTACATTGAATCAATTAGAACATAAGCTAAGGCTCAAGCTTCTAACTTTGAGAGTATTTTTTTTTTTTTTTTTTTCATGTAAGATGATTAGTCTCAATAAAGTTCATGAATACATAATTATGCATATTGATGATTATAAGCACTTGTACATATTCAATATCACAAAACTGAAATAGGAGAAGCAAAATAAACCATTTTAACGATATTTGTTCATATATTGCGAGTTTCTTTTCTGTAGTTTTATCTTGAAAGTAAAATACATTTGAAAGTGTAAGAATAAATTTTTGTCTATCTATATCTTGTATAATCTAAGTTCGCATATTGTCGGATCTTAATTATGAGGAGTTTCTGATATGACATGTTAAAATCTTTGGGATAAGCGAAAAAGTTGTATGAATCCTTAATTCAAATAATTAGGAATCTAAGTAGGTTGAGAGTTTCTTAAAAAATACATATAACTTAGACATTGATTTTTGGGATCATACAATCAAGCTAGCAGTGAGAAATACTCCCTTTGGTCCTTGATGTAAAACACAGTTACCTAATTTAAAACATCATGTGATGATTAATGAAGTTGGTTAAGTTAGTTAATATGACATCTATTTTTTAAAGCATCATAGTCATCTTCTTTAATTCACTCCTTCCCTCTCCTCCTTGATTATGGTTGAGGGAACATCAATAGAGATAAATATGAAAAATATATCTTATATTAAGGATATGAGGAGTAGTATAGAAGGGTATAAGTAGTAGGGTTAGGATTAAGCAAATAAACTCATGTGAAGATACTATAGTTGACGATGGGGCTGCAGGGAGTGAAAACATTGTGTAACTCTAAACAATAGAGTTTCTTAATTAGTCAACTTTAATTAACTGTTCGAGCAAAAAATAAAACTTTAGTTAACTGTCTCCTCTCACTCTCCGCTACCCTCCTCTTGAACATATAAACCCAAAAAATTAAGAAAATATCTATTCTGACCAAAACTTTTGCATCATTTTTTGATTGACTTTGTTAAATGGTTAGCGTTGGTTGATTAAATAGCTGTACATTTTCGCACCATTTATGTGTACGTTTACATAAAATTAAAAAAATTAAAAAAAAAAAAACTTTATGGTGTCATGTGCATGTGAGGGAATACTTCATGAATAAATTTGCACTTTAACCCATATGTATTTATTAGAGTTTTGGACATTACAAATAGTCATAAGATTATGATATTAGTGGGTTTAAGTTAATCGATTTTTGTGGATAAATCATGATTTATGAATTTTATGATGTCATTATAATATATCAACAATCAAAATTTTAAATAAATTATTAATCTAAAGTTCTCATTCATTGACTTCATTTTAGGTCAAAAAAAAATTCAACGACGTCATTGAGCATTCTTTTCAATTTTTCTCTACCCTTTTTCATAATGTCTCATATGCCTTCCCCATAGATACCTCTAAGGACCTCTAACGACTTTCTTAGTACATATGAGATTTTGCAATTTTTTTATTTAAAAGATTATTTTATTTGAATTATTATGAGTTGAAAAGTGATTTCATGGATCAATGGATCATTGAATGAAGGAGAAAGTTTCGAAGGGAGGAACATGGAGGGATGAATGAAAAATTCACAAAATGCTTCTAAGCTTCTTTTAAAAATTAAAAACTCCACACATTTTATCCGAATATTGTATAAAACAATGAAATATGTAGAATGATATATATTGTTAGTAAAATTAACGAAATAAATATGCACTAAAATTTCTTGTAAATTTTATTTTGTATAGACACATACATTTGCTTTGTATTACTAACTCCACCCTTAACATACAAGACCCAATTGACTAATTTGAGAAGAGTCAGGAAGCTCAATAAATTACTCTAAAATATTTATATTTATTGTTTTTCTCTAAACTAATTGGTCTCAATTATAAATTCATATATAATATAATAATACATATAAGTATTTAAGAGAAATCATGTAATATATGCTACTATCAAGTAATTTATTTAGCTTTATAATCTTCCTAAGTTATGTTGGATATAATTAGTTTTGATGATGTCTTATATAGATGTCATTATTAAGAGCAAAAAGCTTGTATACTATATTTATCTTCTACATTGACTAACTATTATATATTTAATGTAGATTAGCCAAGTTGAATTATAAAGATTAATCAAGAAGAAGATAAGAGGTTACGGAAAGAAGAACTTGCAGAGAATGTCAAGGAAGCAAGAAGTTATGAAAATATTTTGAGAATAATCAAGAAGAAGAGGAGATATTGAAAAAGGTAGAAAATGACGGAGAATGAATTATGAAGAATAATCAAGAGAAGAGAAGAAAGAAAGAATTGAGTTATGGAGAATGATCAAGACAAGAAGAAAGAAGAAGAACTTGCTGAATGAAATGAGAAAATTATTATACAAGTTCTTAGTTTGATTTTAGAAGTCTCCACGATCAAATGGAAGTTGGAATGACTCAATTCGAAGTTAAGATAAGCAAAATCAAGCTTTGGGATGAACTAACTCGAGCCAAGGGGTCTAAACTCGAGTTAGAATGTTTTCTATAGTGTTTTCAGCATCTGGTAGGAGTTGACTAGAGTCAGGTGTGTTCTTTCAGCAACTCTGTTCTATTCTGTTTCACGTTCAGCTTGGGCGAGGTCTGGTAATTTGAAAATATCTTTCAAACCAGAGATCAGATTGAGGTGAAACCAGTGGCATATGAAAATAGGCTTCCAATGCATTATTTATATATATAATTCAAGTCCAAAGGAGTTTAGATGAAGGAGCTATATATTTCACAAGTTGGCACATCATTTCACGCCACACAGCAGACCAAGCTTTGGTATTTTGAGTGTATCTCACAAACTACAAATCCAATTGAGCTGAAATTAGTGGCATATGAAAGTTGACTCAAAATGCGTTCCATCAAGATTTGAACCAACCAAAAGGTAGTTTAGACCAGGGAGTTATGACCTTAGAAAGTTGACACTCAAAATTCTGGGTTCATTTCTTCATAGGCTCGGTTTTCCGGATATAGTTCACACTATACACAACCAAATGAAGTGAAACCAATTCCATATGAATGTAGAATCAACAAGTGTTTCACAAATTTTGGAAGCAACCAAGTTTGATGGGATCTTACCTCAAGTTAAGGCTTTGTCAACCTCGAGTCATAGCAAGGCAGAGAGTTAAACGTTTTGAGAAGAATTTTTAACTTGAGCCAGAGATATTAACTCGGGTTAATCATTCTGATTCCCTTCTTCTCTGCTTTCTCAAAATCAAGTTGACTTGATCCAGGATAAATATTGACTCGAGCCAATTTCTCTTAGTTTGAAATACACCGTGTCCGAAAATCTTAAATCATTGATTGTAATTTCATTAATCCTTATCATCACTCATTACTATTCCTAACTATGTTTAATTAGTTTGTTAATGAGTTTCAGATGATTATATGAAGGATTAACATCAATTTACAAAAAGTAGATGATTACGTCAGAAGCTTCAATGGCTATATTTATTTCTTCCAACGGTCATATTCCAATGGGAAGAATTACTCAACGGACGAATGCTCACAACAATTAAATGATATTCATTACCTATAAATAGCAAAGTTTTCAAACCGAAAGAAGTGACATTGATGAATGACTCGACGAACCCAATGAGATGATTTTACTACTTCACCGTCGATAGTTCAATAACTCATACACTCTTTCTCAATGTTCATATAGTTTACACTAGAGAGTGAGATGATCGATTATGTACTTCAGTGTTTATTCTTTAACTTCTAAGAGAGAAGATTCATTGTAATAATTCTATATGAGAGTTAGTCAAGATTGGGTGATCTTGAGTGGGAAACCCATTGTATTGATTACAGCTTGTAAGGGGGTGTAACATCCCATTTTCAAAAGCAGTATAATTTTTTTTTCATCAGAGTAGAGCATCGGAGCGTAAGAGTAACTGATACATATATTCAAAATGCCGTAAGTCTGGCTGATTACAAAAGCGGTACAATGACTGAGAGTTTTCAAAAGTAAATAACAGTAGAGGAAAGTCTTCAGCCGAGTCCCTACGCGTGCTGCTTGCCTTTCTCCTCGGTCCTCGTTCCTCCAGAAACTGACGCTATATTAAGAGCTGAGGTCCAATGCATACGGACCCCAGGTAACGGTTAACCTCATATTTACATATACAGTATATCAGCATACAAACAAGCATATCCCAACATCATATAAGCCTCCTGGCAGATATGTCACACTTAGCAAACATTTCACACCTAGCAGTCGTTTCACACCAAGCATTTCACTCCTAGCAATCGTATCCCGACACCCTGACAAGCATCATAACAAAGACAATGAGCATACCACAGAGCTATCAACTACTTCACATAAACATAACATACACCTAGCACATATACGCATACAATAAATATCAGAGTAAGTGTTACCGTACGCGAACGTACCTTCGTTGTCGACTACGGTACGTTTTACGGAAAACAGTAATTTTTGACAGCGGGTGAAACAGCGGTACGACGGCGGCACAACAGCGGCTCGACAACGGTTCGATTATCTCAGATATCCTATAAGGATAATATTTAACAATTTTTAGCAGTATAACGGGCATTTTAGGTAAAAATTACCATTTTGCCCCCGAACCCCTAATCGGCGGAATTTCGCGAGCTTTCTTTTTTTCGCTCTATCTCTCTAGAATTTTGACAGATCTTTTCCCTCATCATATTTTGAAATATATATCATATTTACCTCTAAATATGATATCTAGACTATCTTGAAAATTTAAAGATAAATCTAGCATTCCTACTATATCTACCGAAACTAAAGACCAGGGACCGAAGAACTTACCCAGACTTTGCTCAGACTTTCTCCAGAGTTTCTCTCTCTAACTTCTCTCTAAGAGGCAGATTTTTGGTGTGAGAAATGAAGAAGAGGAGCTTGGTATTTATAGAAGAGACGGATGGCAGAACGGTAAATAATTCGAACTTCAGTCTTGACGAATATGGACCGTAGGATCGCATTTTTGAGGACAAAACAATCTCGGCCTTACACCTAGTTGGGCTGCCCTACTTGCCCATTATGACATCATCTTTGATGATGTCATAATGCTGACTTACCGCTTTCGTTCCCTGATCGGTGCTCGAATCGCGTAATTTTGCCGAATCGCGAAATGTTGTCGGTGTAGTTTCGAAGTACTTTTCTTCCTCAGTAGGAATATATACTTTAATGAAATTTATGATCCCATTAAGGGTATTCCGTTATCTCTTTGAAGATTTTAGGCTCGACGCCTTGGTTACGGAATCAAATTAGGAAACACTAGTTTGTAGGCGTAAATTCACCTTTGGTTCGTAATATGATATGATCTAAGTGACCTTATTCCGTTTTCCAAAACTCGCTTGTTTTCTCTAAGTCACTTTTAGCACTATCTGCCATTTCCTAATTACCCGGTACTCCTAATTACACTGTTGGTTTCAGAAACGACTTCTGAGACCGCTCAATCCGAGATAGAATTTCACTGGTTCATAAAAAGTCCAGATGACTTAGATTAAATCCCTATACCTTGGTGTATGATTTAATTTCTATCCATTCTCAAATGTCATGTTAGCTCTTTACCATATATAATATTATTTTAATCAAAATATCTAGATATTTTTTTTTTCTTTTATTTTTTATTTATTTTTCTAAGCATAAAATATTTTATGAATATTTTATTATTTTATTATTTTTTATTTATTTAATAATTTCGAATTTCTCCCATTAAAAATAATTATTTAAATTATTTTTAATTCATTTACTTTATACCTTAATTATCCCATTAATTACCAGATTAGCCACTTACTAATTTTTGATAATTTTCTTAATTAGGATAAATCATTATCTCACAACTATTTTACTTACATTGGTATTTTATATCCCATGTAAAATATTAGAAATCATGGGGTCACTTATGATCCCAAAATAATACTTAATTTTGCCTCATTATTTTTCAAGGGAAATTATCCCAAAAATTCCTAAAATTAGAGATAACATACTTTCTAATTTTTTATAAATATTTTACGACCTCTTGGGATTTATCATAATATTTTTAGGCCATTTAATGCTCTAAAAATACATTTTAGCTCTTTATCTCTCCTAATTTCCATAGTAATTACCTTAGAAAATAAGATAATTATTACTTATTATTTGAAACCACATATTCACATATTTTCAATAGGTATTATTTTTAGAAATATAATATTCCAGATAAATAATTATCCAGGTATTACGGGGAGTGAATCCTAGTGAGAGGATTACTTCGAGTACAAAGTGTGTAATCAAGTGGGTGTATTGATTACAGCTTGTAAGGGGAAGTGAATCCTAGTGAGAGGATTACTTCGAGTACAGAACATGTAATCAAGTTGAAAGTGGATTGAAAATCTCAAGTGAAGCTTGAGGACTAGACGTAGGTCAAGGATTGGCCGAACCAGTATAAATCTCTGTTTGCATATTCTCTTCCCTTATCTCTTATATTCCTAGCATACATATTTGAATGACTGTTTGTTGCTTTATAAATCATTATTGTCATACAAACTACTTTCAGTAAGTTGCGAAAAGATTTTTAAAGCTGATAAGTTTTTATCAGACACCCAATTCACCTCCCTCTTGGGTGACAACTAGGTCTAACAAGTTAGTCAAATGAGTCTTATATTAAAGTCATAGGTTTTTCTTTTGCCTACAAGAAATAGAAGTATATAATATCTGAAATAACAATACACAAACTCTGAAGACATAACAACAAAAACACCACTAGACAACATATTTATAGAAATTCAAAGACAAAGCAAATGAACAAGGAAAAAAAAAGTCAGTTATTTAAACATAAAACATCAGCCAGGTTCAAAAGAAACCCTCTAAGCCTCCTTCAAGAGTAGGTCTTGCAACTGCAGTGGAGGTCAACAAACCCAATCCGAAAGGCAAGACCGATCCAATGAGGCTTTCGCAATCGCTATCCAATCAACCACCAAACTGGCTTCCCTGGGAATCCATTCAACATAATGATTCCCGATCATATTCCATGAGGTAGCAATATTATCAAGGATAATGTCTCATATCCATTCAGGCAATGAACTTTTCCGGTTGACACAGTTAAGCAACACATTCTGTCAGTTTTTAATATAAGACATATTTACCTAATTTGATTAGATTAAGGAAGTTAGTTGAATTAGTTAATATGACATTTATCTTCTAAAACACCTTAGCTATCTCCCTTAATTCCTTCATTGCCACTCCTAAATTATTGTTGATGGAACATCAATAGAGGTAAATTAGAAAAAAATTGACAAATAAGAAAACTATGTCTTATATTTAGGATTAAGATAAACTCCCCGAATATATTTTGTATTAAGGACCAAGATTATAGTTATCAGCGCTTTCTACCATTGAGACAGCTTGTAATCACACTTGCTGGAAACCAACTTAGAGTCTCCTGCTTGTTCACACTTACCTTCAACAAACTCAGCATCGTTATCCATTACAACATGTATATTCTAACAAGGTACAATACAAGTTCTTTTATTCATTAAAAAGGAAAGGAGAAAAAACTCAGCAGAAACTTGCTTGTACGTACGGCTGAAACAGATAAAAAATGAATTAGAAGATATCAATAAATATCATTAAGGGCATTTTTGTTTTGAAAGTATTCTCGAAGGAGCAATGGGTATCCAGAAGGTTTTTTTAAAACAATGTCCTCGAAGGGGTATCACAAAATGAAAAAAGTTGCCCAAATTAAACCACCTAAAGTAAATGGTTAAACTTTAGTTGACTCAATTCCACCTCACTTTTTTTCAAACTCCGTTAGACTAATTAAGCAACAAGGAGAGGCCAGTTTTCATCTATTATTATTATTATTATTATTATTATTACATCATCATCATCATCATCATCATTATTATCATTATCATCATCATCATCATTATTATTATTATTATTATTATTTTCCTTGTGATTATTTCTTCATGTTTTCCCCCTCCTCTTCATCTTCTCCTATTAAATTATGTAATTTTATTTTTAATTAAAATTTTGTTGATTTTAAAAATAATTATAATTTTTACAAAATTGAAGAATGTGTAATTTGTTTCATAGATATTTGTGCAAGTTGTGAGAAATGAAAATTGAGAAAAATGTTATTTAATTATTTAGTGAAATTTAGAATTTTATTATTATTTTTGAAAATAGAATGTGGGAGAAAAGGTAAGAGAGAATGAAGAATATTTTTTTACGGGCATTTTAGTATTTTTCAATTTTATAATTTTTTTTATTTAGCCCTTCTTAATAATTACAATGTTTATGGTCCTTAAATATGTTTCCCTCAAGATCCTTCATTCTAATTTTCCCAATTACTTAAACAAATTTAGCAAAAATTATGGAATTAGTAATGATGAAGAGTAAATTAGTATATAAAAAATTATTTTAATATAAATTTTAATTGAAAATAAAACTGAAGTGTATGTTTTCAAATAGAGAGGGGATCCTAATTAAGCCAAAATGCAAGAGCGGTTAGAGTATTTACTCTCTTTTTTACCACCTCATCCATTCCTTTTATCATTATATTTAATTTCTTTATTGTTTCATATATACTTAATTACGTATGTCCAATAATAATTGCTTTTAACAATCATTATTAGTTAATTATCTTTATAATTATTAATATGAAAAATAATTAGGTAGGAAATGTAAAAGATTAAAAATTATGAATAAATATTATACACTATAAATCATCACTATCATACAGGATGAGAAAGCTAAAGTTAAAAGGAAGTTATTCAACAGCTTCCATCTAAATTGACTCATACGACTAACATCGGAAAAATATAATAAAATGTAAATGAATCAATTATATAATTAATTCTCTAATAATTATATAATAAATTATGAAACGTTGGCTTCAAGTTCGTCTCATTTCATTTTATTTCAATAATAATCAGTCATTTTATTCTAAAATACATTTTGAGACATGGAAATTAGAGAGAAAACGAGGAAGAATTAGAGTTAAAAAAAAATATCAAATCAAAGATATCCAAAACATAAGTTTGGGTCTCACAAATTAAAAAGTTTTCTCTATAGGATATGATATTGTCACTACCAATGTCACTACCATTTTTTTCACCGTTAGATCAAAATTTCAATAGGAGATAAGATTCGATCTAACAGTGAAAAAAAATGGTAGTGACATTGATAGTAACTAAAATTGATAGTGATAATATCATATCCCTTCCTCTATTTGTAATACCTCAAAATTCCTATTCATCATAAATATTATATTTTGATGAATAATTAGCCAAAAATAAAGGTGAATATGTGTCTCAAATGATTATAATCTATTGATTATAATTTTATCCATATTCCACTAGGATATTAATATACAAATGGTTGGATTTGAGACTACATATTTAGGACAATAAAATGTGACATAATTAACACATTAAATAATGGTTAATTTATAACCAAGAGAGGCAAGAAGGTAATATGAGAACACTTAATCAAATTAAAGGAAATAAGCAAAAACCAATGGGTAAGTAAACTTACACTAATTAAGATCATTAGCATAATTCTTCAAATTAATTAGAATCAATTAGAAAGCATCAAAAGAGGGCTATTAATTTTGAAAATATCTAGGGCCTAAAGGGATGAAATTAAGTTTTCTAATAATGCTCTAATGACCTTGATTAAGTAGCAAATCGATTAACCTTTGACATTTGCAATAAAAGGACAATTAAGCTCTTGATTAGCATGGTAATTAAATTAATCAATCAACTTCTAACACCCCAATTTTTGAAAGCGTTTTTTTTAAAAAGCGTTTTGATCAGAGTAGAGCATCGGAGCAAATAAAAGAGTGAGTATATGATACAATACTAACTGAGACGTATCTGTTTGTTCATAGAGAACGATACATTTATCCGAGTATTGTCATTATAACTGTACAAAATCCCAAAAAAAAAATCTTCTGTCGGGTCTCCACGCGTTCTGCTCACTCTTCTTACTCTAGTCTTCGGTCCTCGGTTCTCCGGACCCTGAAGCTATGGTAAGAGCAAAGGTCCAATGCCCATCGGACCTCAGGTAATGCACTACTAGAAAAAGAAGAAATAGCGACGGAATTTGCTACGGAAAAAATTCCGTAGCAATAGCGAAGGATATTGCGACGGGAATTGTGACGGAAGTATAATTCCGTCGCTATAGCGACGGGTATTGCGACGGAAGTATAATTCCGTCGCTATGGGCGGCCAAAAATGGCCGCCATTTCCCAAATTCTGCGACGGATCAACTATCCGTCGCAAATTTTGCGACGGATCGACGGTCCGTCGCAAAAAGGGGCGAAAAAGGCCGCCTTTTTTTGGGGTTGCGACGGATCCTAGATCCGTCGCAAAAAAGCGGCCAAAAAGGCCGCCTTTTTGGGGGGGTTGCGACGGATCTTGGATCCGTCACAAAAAGGAGCGAAAAAGGCCGCCTTTTTTTGGGGGTTGCGACGGATCCGGATCCGTCGCAAAAAAGCGCCAAAAAGGCCGCCTTTTTGGGGGGTTGCGACGGATCCCGGATCCGTCGCAAAAGGCCGCTTTTTTGACTTCGCGACGGATCCCGGATCCGTCGCAAATCCATGCGACGGATCCGGAATCCGTCGCACTGCGACGGATCCAAGATCCGTCGCGAATGTTGCAGCCTAAAGCCGCAACATTCGCCCCCCCATTCGCGATTTCGGAACCTCCGCCCCCTCCCCAACTCCGGCGACCCTCCCCCCTCCCTAGCGACTCTCCCCTCCTCCCTCCCTCATCGCGCCTCTCCCTCCCTCCCCCACACCCGACCCCCCTTCCGCCCTCCCCCGTCCCGACCCCCTCTCCCCCTCCCTCTCCGCCCCCCCCCCCCACCCCGTCCCGACCCCCCCCCCCCCTCCTCACCGGAGCTCCTCCTCTCCATCTCGTCCGATTTTTTTGGTATGTAAGTTTTTTTTGTTTTGTATTTTTTTCCCTTTTTGCAGTTTTTTTTTTAATTTTCATTTTTTTGCGGAGTTACAAACATATCCTAGCACTAAGATCTTCGAAGGGAAATTATCAAACAAATCTTAGCATTTCGATTTTACGAGTTAGCTTGAAGTATATTATTTTTAATCACAATTTGATATTTATGTTATGTTTGATTAGCTGGAATATTAAAAATATGTATGTTAGTCGAAGATTATCGAGTACACGAGTTTAAATCGTTTTTTTTTTAAATAAGATAAATTTTAAAAGTAATTTTTTCAGATTTGTAACACAGTTAAGAAACGTATAGAATTTTGTTATGTAAAGTATTTTTATCTAGCACTTTTTAGGAATTTAGAAATTCCAATTCGATTTTGGTGTGATAAAATTAAGATTTTGTATTAGATAATATTGATACATAAATATTTAAATAGGATGATGTTGAAACTAGAAAAGTGAAGTGTTTGGAAATAAAATTTAGGGATAAGACAATTAATTAATTAATGTCAACGAGGATGAGGAAGGTGTGACATTGAAGAATAATCACATTTGTATGTTTTATAAAAATTAGTAGAATAAATTTTTTTATTTCAATCTATGTTTAACAAGTTATACAATAAATTTGATTAAATGTTATGTAATTCCTTTGATCTAGCCCATATATGTTAGAAACTCCAAAATACTTAGTATTCTATTCTTTGTTTGCCCCCTCCACATCCATGTCCCCATGTTTTGGTGTGCTATCCTCATTCTCTGGTTGCTTGCTGGAATATGTTCTTTGTTCAATGCATGTGTTTGTTTTTCACTTTCTTGATTAAGTGGCAATTGGTAGGCATAAGAGGCGACTTTTATATATATATATATATATATATATATATATATATATATATATTTGTGGTATGTTGAGAAGTTAATTAGGGTAGTAATCGAACTAGCTAGGAAGTATGGAAGGCAGCCATGATAGAAGTTGGATGTACAATCGTCTAACTGATAGAAGAGAACTAACACAAGCATTCTTGGCGGGTTTGGAAAAGTTCATCCAATTTGCTTTGGCGAATTCAAATAATTCAAGAAGGGAGATCGGTGTCCATGTGCCAAATGTAATTGTTTAAGATTTACGAGACGCGGACAAGGTCGAATTCATTTGTGTCAAAAGGGATTCATTAGAGATTATGAATGTTGGGAATTTCATGGCGAAGTCCGACAGACACCGAGTGGTTATTACAAGGATGGTAGTCATCGAGAAAACCTTAATCATATAGCGAGTTGGTTATGGATGCCGCGGGACCGTCGATCGGCCAATATTTTGATCCCGTTACTCATGCCGAACCGTCATACATGGGAGAGGAGACGGTACCCATCCTCAACCATCAAACATGGGTGAGGATCCTCATCCGGAAGCCGCTAGGTTCTATAAAATGCTTCAAGAAGCACAACGTCCGTTATGGGAAGGTTGCGAACACTTTGAAAATAGTGAATATTCATCGCTATCGGCTACCCTAGCAATACTAAGCTTGAAGACTGATCACCATATGAGCGAGAGGAATTACAACGAAATGATGCAGATCATGAGTAAGGTTGTTCCCAAAGACAATAATTTGCCGAAGGACTTTTACCAAGCGAGAAAAAAAAGGTGAAAGAGCTTGGGCTTGGATGTGAAAAAATCCATTGCCGAGAGGATGTATGTTGTATTACAAGGATGACGCCGAGTGACCAATTGCAAATTTGTGGAGAGATGAGATATAAAGTTGTGGGGAAAGGAAGGAAAAACACCCGTCATGCAATAAGCAAGATGTGGTACTTTCCTCCGGTGCCCGGACTTACGAGATTGTATGCATCCGAACAAACAAATTTGCTCACATGAGATGGCACCGGAGCATCGTAGGGATGAAAACTTTGTGACGCATCCATCCGATGCCGAAGCTTGGCGTAAATTTGACGAGGCGAATCCTTTCTTTGCTATGGATCCCCGTAATGTTCGTCTTGGTCTATGTTCGGATGGGTTCGCTCCTTTCAACAATACGGCAGGAATTATTCTGTTGGCCGCTCATTGTGACTCCGTACAACCTCCCACCTTCTATGTGCATGAGAAGAGAGTTTTTCTTCCTTAACGCGTTAATCCCCGGGCCGTCGAACCCAAAAAAGAAGATAGATGTGTACCTCGGGCCTTTGATAGACGAGTTGAAAATGTTGTGGAGTGAAGGTGTTCTTACGTATGATATATCATTAAGTCGAATTTCACCATGCGGGCTGCCTTAATGTGGACGATAAATGATTTCCCGCCTATGGGATGTTGAGTGGGCCGGCAAACGTCGGAAAGCTCGCATGCCCGGTATGTCTTGAACAGAACATGGGTTTTAGCTTGGAACACAGTCGCAAGGTCAGTTGGTTTGATAGGCACCGACGATTCCTACCCCCCGATCATCCGTTTAGGAGAAATAGAAAAGACTTCACGCGGAATCGTCGAACGAGAGATCCACCTCGTCGTTTAAGTGGAGAAGAAATATGGGACGTGGTCGCACATTCCGAGTGTCGAAGAGGGTGCCTTCAAGCGAACCCGGAGGGTACGGCATTGATCATCATTGGAACAAACGCAAAGATCTTCCGGGAACTACCATATTGGAAAGATCAATTGTTAAGACACAACCTCGATGTCATGCATATTGAGAGGAATGTGTTTTGCAATATTCGTACACAAAGTGATGGACACCAAGGGCAAGACGAAAGACACAGTCAACGCAAGATTGGACGTTGAAGCGATTTGTAGAAGGCCTGCTTTGCATTTGGCGGAAAATGGCACGGGACGACTTTCCAAACCCAGAGCGCCGTACACATTCAATAAAGAGCAGAATTTAGAATTGTTGTGGGTTAAAGATCCGAAACTCCCGACGGTTATGCGTCAAACTTGAAAAGATGTGTCGACATGTACGAGGTGAAGTTGAGCAAGATGAAGAGTCATGATTGTCATGTTTTTTTCCAGAGATTGTTGCCGTGGGCCTTCAAAGCACTACCGAACCATGTATGGTCTATTGTAACGGAGTTTTCCATGTTCTTTAGAGAAATTTGTGCTTGAGCTTAATGTTGAAAAGTTACGACACCTGGAGGCGAGCATGCCCATAACGCTATGCAAGTTAGAGATGGTGTTTCCTCCTAGCTTCTTTGACTCAATGGAACATTTGCCTGTTCACTTGGCCTACGAAGCAAAGGTAGGAGGCCCACAACAGTATAGATGGATGTATCCGTTTGAGAGGTAATATATATATTGACCTACATGGTACTTTAGATTATAAATATCCTCTGATATTCCATTGTAGGTTTTTACGCACACTTAAGCACAAGATCAAAAATACAAGGTACGTTGAAGGATCTATCGAAGCTTATCTAGTTGAAGAGGCCGCAAAATTTGCGTCATACTATTATCCCCCGAAATGATGTCAAGATGGAGAGGGTACCTCGTAACGATGATGCCGGTGATACGAGGGATCAAAAGTCAATATTTAATTTTCCAGGGCGAGTCGTGGGAAAACGTTGGAAGTCAACTCTTGACGGAAAAGATAAGCGAGTTCTTTGAGTGGTACATTCTAAACAACGTGAAGAGGCCGCCAAGTACCTCGAGTAAGTTTTTTTGTTTGTTTACTATTACGGTAAGTATTAAAGTATTAACTTAAGTTTTTTGTTACGCTTACTTTTCTAATTGGGTCCGATCGGGAAATCCTTCAATGCCGGTGTCCCAAGTTGATCAATTCACTAGTTCTCGAGTTTCCAAAATGGTTTCGATCATATTTCTTGGAAAATCCATCGATCCCAATGAAGTTGCGTGGAGTTTATCTTATGGAGCTGCAATGACAAGTTACCCGATGCAACAAATATATAATCAATGGGTATCGATTTGCAACTCGTGGACGCGAACGCAGTACACTATGTTGCAATTACGGTGTATGTTGTCGAGGTGACCAAGTTGACGGGGTGGAGACCGACTACTACGGGAAGTTAGTTCAGATAATTCGGTTAAGTTACCGGTGGGACAAGGTGGTGACCCGTTTAAGTGTGAGTGGTTTGATAACGGTCCGCGTGGGACAAAAGTGGACAAACTTGGAAATATTGAGGTCCACCGGACAAGGAGATATACGGTTGGTTATGACCCATTCATCCTTGCTCAACAAAGCGGAACAAGTTTACTATACACCATACCCTACATCTCGCCAAGGGTGGACGGGAGTTATTAAAACCAAAGCACGAAACATTATACCAAAGTCGAAAGAGCCGGAATCAAATGACAAGTATGGCCGAACCTTTCCAAGCCGATGTGGAACATGTCGCCCATAAACATCTTCGATGACGAAGTACCAAGCAATCTCTTTGATTTTCGTGTGGAGTTAGAGTTGATTCCTATACAAATTGACGATGAGAAATCAGACGATGAGGATGAGGCAGAAATGAGCTTCTCTGATAGTGAATCTGAGTTCGACGACTATGAGTACGAGATGAGGACATGCAAGTAGATGTCGATGAACATGAATCGTCCGGTTGATTTGTGTTATTTCTTTGTTTATGACGATATGTTATACTACATACTTTGTAAGTACTTTTGTCATATTAACCAAATATCTTTCTTTTTTTATATTTTTTGACATTATGTCTATAAGTGTTCAGAGATGGAGCATCAAGGAGGACGTTCAGGTAGTGGACGTGGCAGTGGTCGATCCTAACCCCGTACTATAAGAGGGGGTAGGACGACACCAACTGCTCCATATGGAGGCAGAGGGCTCAGCCCAGAGGTGCCACTATTTGATTTTTCGTCGTCCCCGTCTGGATATTTGTCATCTTCACCATCACTTTATACATCATCGTCACCGGCGGCTAACTCCCCTGATTCACAGCAAAGGGGACAACAAGTTTACTTTACCCTTTCGATTGATTTACATATGTTTCGTTTCTTGAAACCATCTATGTACAAAAATCTTCAATATTTCACATTTCTTCCTTAGCACACTTCGTCGCCTCGAGCCACGTCGGGAAGCGGGTAGTTCCTCCGATACACCTATCCGGGGCTCAAGAGATCCCGAGACGGGGTTTCTTTGGATCTGCACTAAAGGCAACGAGTAAGTCATGCGAAGTACCGTAATGTTACAATTCTCTTTTGAGATTGGTTTGTATGCTAATATTTGCATGATAATCTCCCGTTTTCAGATTTGTGTCTCGATAATCCGGTGGCGACTTTCATGTCGACCCAAATATTCCGTAACTACACTCAAGCTTGGACCGCGTGGACAGAGATTCCTACGGAGCAACGAGATATGTGGTTCACAGAGTTCTTGGTAAGTTATTTGTTTTATGCGTGTTAATTAAGTACTTTTAAAATTTGGAGCACTAATTGTTTGTTATTGATTTTCAGGAAAAGCATATGACATTGCCTCGAGCATCATGAAAATCGAAAAAAGCTTTTAACCATAAGGGGCGTGCCGGGTGCGTCGAAAGCTCTATTCATTGAGAAGGTCGAGAGGCAAGACAGATTGGCTTCCACAGACACTAAAGATGAATTATTTGGCACTTGGGAAAACAATGAAAAGTTTAAGACCATAAGTGCGAAAAATAAGGAAAATAGGGCCAAAATGGCGGGACCGTCATATCCGGGGGCTCCATATCCATTGCGAGCATCGACGCAAAGTTGTAAGTACACGTTATTTTCTATTTACGTATTGAATATTTTGTACTTTGAAGTAATTAATTAAGGTCATCATTTGCGTTTGCAGGAAGAGTCTGGGGAAGCTCCACCTGGATCGGTTGAGTGGGTTACCTTTCAGCGGACCCATTCCCGACGGTACGAAGGGAGTGAGAGGCAATAGATCAACCCAAAGGCGAAACAAATAGCGGTGAGACATTTATTGCCTTTATTACTTGTTTTATGCACGTTATTTTCTTATTTGTTATGTATTTGTTTGCTTGTAGGAAAACTTTGAGAGGTCGTCGAGGAGAGAGCCTCGCGCGTGAGATCGACCCCTCATCCTCTATATCCGATAACGAGAGTCTCTTCTTTGAGGCTACCGGCGGATTTGACAAGAAAGGGAGGGTCTTTGGATACGGTGAGTCCGCCAAACCGATGAAGCAATCAAAGCGCCTCTCATCCGGCACTTGCGGGGGTTCCTTTAGGTAAACATAATACATTTGATATTGATAATTTTCATTCTCTTGTCCATTCAAATGAAGTACAAATAATAAATGTACTAATCAATTTTGTAGATGAGTCAAGAGGATGAAGTCGTTGGTAGAGGAGCAAGCAACACAGATGACCCAGAACGAGAGATGATGAGCCAGCCGGCCGACTCGGAAACGGAGATGATGAGGCGGCGAGATGCTTATGGAACAAGAAAGAGATGAAGCGGCGCAAAACAGAACGGGAGATGATGAGACGTAAGATGAATCAGAAAGCGGAGATGATGAAGGCGGAGATGATGAAGGAGATGCAGCTTCAAATGATGTCCCTTCCGAAAGAGAGGTTTCGGGTCCGGCCGACTCTCGTGATGATGACCATTATGGTGATGATGATGATCACAATCTTTGTTGTTTAGCCTACTTTTTTGTATTTGTTTGTTGCTACGGATTATATATATATATATTGTGTTTTCACTATGTAAACTCTTTTTTATCGTTAATATATTCATGGTACATTATTTTACTATTTGTATTCAATTTTTCTATTAAAATTTTTAAAAAATAAAAATTAAAAAATAAAAATTTGCTACCGTAAAATAATTCAAAAATTTGCTACGGAAAATAAATCCGTAGCAAATTCCGAATTTGCTACGGAAAAAAAAAATCAGTAGCAAATTTCTGAATTTTTGAAATTTGCTACGGATTTTAAATCCGTAGCAAAATTTCAAATGTGCTACGGATTGTTTCCGTAGCAAATTGCAACGGAAAAAATCCGTAGCAAATTTGCTACGGATTATATAATCCATAGCAATTGCGACGAATTATGAAATCCGTAGCCATTACTACGGATTGTAAAATCCGTAGCAAATTGCTACGGATTTGATAATCCGTAGCAATTTGCTACGGATTTTACATCCGTAGCAAATCCGTCGCCATTGCGACGCCATATTTTGCTACGGACAAAATCCGTAGCAAAAACGTTTTGCTACGGATTTTTGGGTTTTTGCTACGGATTTTTTCAGTAGAAAAATCTGAAATTTCTAGTAGTGATGGTTAACCTCATGCTTATGTAAACAATATATGTATGACGTATATTCATGACATTTCAGCAATAATCACTACAAAACCCCATAACGAGATGTAGGATTAGTAATACATAATCACATATGTAAGATAATAACAATACACAGCCACCGCACATGTATGTTGTCCTGGTCGCACTATTCACCGGTGCCACGATAGCATGTCGTGTCCTCGCTAGGAAAACTTAACGGTATTATCAAAACCATAACCCGTGTAAAGCTGAATGTGTATGTAGTGATCTAAGCCCCAAAAATTTAGTCACGATGCATGTTCAAGACAGAGTCTCGTCCATGACTTTATGAAAGTATCTATCACATATAAGTATACAATGAGCATCAGAGTTAGTGTTACAGTACGCGTCCGTACCTTAGACTATTCGGATAGCGGTACGCTTGTCTGCTTGGTACGACCTCTGATATTCCCGGATATCCTATAACATTATTACCGCGTTACTACCTTATATATCTTAAGAGATATTTTTAGCCTCTACCGACCTTTTTATCCCTGGTGGATTTTTTTTTTATTTCAATTATATCCCTTTACTTTCTAAAAAACGCTGATTCAGCATTTCGGGGCAGAATTTTCGCTAACTTTGAAAATTCATAATTAATTCTACAAAACTTGAAACGAGGGTCCGTAAAATTCCTCGGAATCCTTAGGATGTATATTTTTGAGGAAAAATACCAGGTTTTACCAAGATTCTATGAGTAATTCCCAGGTTTAAGGTTTCTCCCCTCTGCCCAGAATTTTCCAGAAATTCGTAACCCAACTTGGTGAATTTTTATCTCACTGTACAGAGCTCAAAATGATACATTCTAGGTATATTTGAAAATCCCTGTATGTCTACTTTAACCATGAAGTTTTCCAAAATTTTAGAACTTCATCTTCAACATAAAATACTGGCGTTCTTACTACGGACTTCAGAAATCGCTAACGTAGACAAAATTTCGCGTAGTTTCGCTACTTTGATCTTTAACTTCCAAAAATTTTGCTCCAACATATTTTCCATCAAATTTTCGAAATAAAACAATTTTTAACCGTAGAAACATGAAAACAAAACTATATTGGAAGATTAAAGATCAAACTAACATTTCGCTAAAAACTACAAGAACTTAAAACTTAAAACTCAAGAACTAGAAAGCTAACCCTTGAAGAACTTCCTTCTTCTTGCTTCCCACTAGCTCTCACTTCTTTCTACTCTCTTTAGAAAATCACCTCTTGGGTTGATTTTGGTGTGAAGAATTGAAGAGGAGTAAGGTCTCTAATTATAGGAAACTCCAAGGGCAACTTTGGTAGATATTCAAAGCTTCATCTTCATCCTAGGCCATTGGATCTTGACTTAGAGAAGAAGCCTAGATCTCACTCTCTCATTCACCTCCCAACCGTGACTTCCCTCTCTTACTCTTATCCTCTTCCATTTTTGCATTTAATTACCCCCATGTTCACCCATGTGAACCCATGTGCTTATGTCTCCATGTGTGTATATGTTTATTATTAAACAATTCCTCTCCTCTTGCACAAGCCAAGTGAACCGTCCCCCACATTCTAATTTAGCTTAGAGCTCTCTTATTCTCTTTCATTGTTGGCTTAATAGATACCATGTGTGATAAGAAAAATATCTAGATTTTTCAAACTCTTCTTCTTCAAGTTTTCTTTCCTCTTTCTCTTTCCCATGTGCAAGAAGACTTTTGGGGTTGATCTTTATGATTCAATTAATGACATTAGTTACTCTAAGTATCCTTTGTGCAAAGTGATAGTTGGTTACCAACTAAGCAAGAGTACATTTAGGTGTTAATTATAGGGTTTATCTAAGTCTCTTCATTAGCCCCTTAATTTCGAAAATCATGGCCTCTCTAGAAGTCTCTAATTGCCCTTTATTATCTTAAGATTAAATGTATAAGTTGGGTAAAAATCATGATGATATTTATCCCAAGCTCATTATGTATGTTTGTTCAAGATTATTTTTATCATAAATCCATGATTTGAATCCCTCATTGAACCACTTAATTAATTAGGGATTTAGATTACTTGTGTCCACAATTTTCCCATTGGTTTAGTTTAACAATAATTGAATTAAATCAATTAATCCTCCTCTTGTACACACACACCCACACACTCACATGCACATACTCTTGAACCGTCCCCCTCCCCCTTTTCTCTTTCATCAACTTTTCAATAAAAATATCTTGGATATTTGTTAAATCTTATCCCATGTGCTTTATTCAAATAATATCTAGATTTTATTAACAACTTTATTCTTCTTCCACAAGCATGTATAACCGTGGCCCCTTCCCCTTCAATCACTATTGAATTGTGTTTCCCACATAGCTCAAAATATCCTATGTTCAAGGCCTCTTATTGGTTAATTCATTTTCTCATGGATTAAGAATTTAAACATGCAATTAATTTAGGCCATTGGATTTAACTTTAACAAGTTAAATCTTGGCCCTTCACTTATGTAGAAATATCCTACTCACTTTTGAAGATTTTTATCTTATATCACATGTGCTTCTATCTTATATTATTGTTTAATCTTTTCTCCTATTGTTAATGATAATTTGATCTTAGTTATTATCCCTAATATTGTGTTTTAGATGCTATTAGGCATAATTGTCAAAGTTTGATTGGTTACTATATTAATTATGATAATTAGAAATCACCTTTATGCTATTCTTGGGTTTTTATTAGCCTTTGATCACTAATTAATCTCATACATTTCTTAATTATGCCTTTTTAATTTAATTATTAATTAATTACGAAATTTAACATAAATATTTTAATTTTTGCAAATTTAATTGCCCATTAGTTGTTGATAATTTTCTTTAATTGGAATAATTATTTCCATTTCTTTTTATTGTCTCTTATGATTAAATTAAGATTATACTTAATTATGATACTTTATGGTATTTTATGATCCCTAATAGAATTTAGAAAATTTAATCATTGGTTACCTTAATTCTAAAGAGAAATTACGTAGAAAATAAAATAAACACATCACAAAATTTGAGACCACATATTCACCTATTTTAAATAGGTATTATTTATCAAAATATTGTATTTAAGATAAATAATAATTTTTGGGTATTACACAACTCCCCCTAAAGGCATTGAAAGTGACATCTTGCAGAAGTTAGGATTTATCATATAATAATTAAGTTAGCTTTGAAAAGTCAAATATTTCAACTAGCCAATTAGGAGGCTTGAACCATAGTATATTTATTTAATAAAAAACACATAAAATGGTTGTTGAAGAGGAGGCACGTCGGCACTCAAATGAGGGGAAGGGATTGAGCTTCATAAAGTGCATTTTTAATCTAATAGATGAGGTGAAATTTGATCACTTGTAATTACCATTTTTGCCATTGAGTTTTCTCTATAAATGAGCTTTAAAAATTATGAAATTTTACAGGATAAAGTAGACATGTAGGGATTTCCAAATATATAAAATTTTTAATGTATTGAGTTCTACATAAGGAGTTATATATTTTTGAGGTTAAACCATTTTTCTGGAAGTTAAACTGGAACATCGGTGAAAGAAATGAGAACTAGGAATGATCTGTGTATTTTGAGTTTGAGGCATTATCTTTCCAAGAAAATAGATATGTCAAGGGTAATTTTGGCTTTGGAAATACTCAAAAATGATTTTTGTAGAATTAATTTTGATTTTTCAAAGTTAGTAAAAATCTGGGTAAAATGTTGGAAATTGCGTTTTTAAAGAAATGTAAGGGTAAAATTGTAATAACAAGCCTACCAAGGGTAGAAATATCAAAATAAGTGAAAATATCTTTTTTATATTATTCTAAGAAATATGATATTAATTATAATGTATGGAAAATGAAATAATCTGACGGTAACGTTATAGGATACCTGAGAAGTGCAAGGTCAGATTCAAAGGTCCGGTGTATTGCTAACTACGCGGAGAAATGTACGTTCGCGTACTGGTAAATTTAATCGCCTATATCTTATATGTCTATATATAATAGAATGATTTATGAAGTCGTGGACAAGACTAGGTCTTGGGTCATGCATCATAACTAAGTTATGGGGCTTAGGTCACATGTTTATATACATTCAGCTTTGTGCGAGTTATAGTCATGATAATACCATAGGGTTGTTTTCCTAGCGCTGAGAACACGTGAACTCGTGGCATAGGGTGAGTGCAAACGTTGTGAACATTACATTTGTTGTGTGTTGGGTCCAATGTATTGTTGTGTTGTGAATATTACATATGTTGTGTGTTGGGTGTTATGTATCGTTGTAACCTTACATCTGTTGTGTGCTATGTATGGTTGATGCTGATATGTAATGAATATTCGTCATATATATTGTTTATATCTGATATAGAGGTTAACTATTACCTGAGATTCAATGGGTATTAAATCTCAGTCCTGACTAAAGGTCTAGGAAAAGAACCGGGATCTGAGAATGCAACGTGGACAAAGTCAAGAAGAGGCACCGATGGGCGGAGCTGGAAAGAGGCACTAATGGATGGAGCACGTAAAGAGGCGCCGGTCAAAGCGAATGCTGGAAGAGGTTCGTCAGAGTGTAGTTTTTGGCATGAATTCAATAAAGTTACTTCATACTATTGGTGCTTAAACTAAGAAAGGTTTGATCAGTGTGGTTTGAATAATTAGTCACCGTGAAAGATGGGGAGACTCCCACCAGACTAACACCGGCCTGGCCAATAGGTATGATTAACAGTATTAGGTTCTGAGCCACAAGTCTAATTAAGGCTTGATTTAAAATTGTGTAATTACTATGTCAAAAGTTTTTAATTATACAAGTTATGTATTATTGTATCATACGAATATTCCTTCGAGATATTTAATTTACTAGCTTATGCCTAGGCATTTTATATTAGTTACTCATTGTCCAAATGTTAGTGTATGCTTTCTGTTCCGCTTTACTCTAATATGTCAACACCATATTTCTAGATACTACATGTCACTGGGCATAATAAGTAGTATGAAATTTGGAGTGTTACACTATTATACCCAACAATGCTGGAATTTGACCCACTTATAGATTTTGAGGGAAAAAAAAGTATATGACATTGGAAAGAGGTCTATTGATTTTGAAATAATAGAAGAATGTGTCTATGATTAAAACAAAATTAATATGAAAAGGGAGAGGATTGATATTTTTACTCTTAATAATATATATTGGATGGATCTAAGATTGATCACAAGGCCAACAAGCATTCTGGCATCCAAATCTTTTAGCGTTAATCCTGTTGGAAATAGGTTGATTAATTATAATATATTGTATTAAATAATTAAACTAGGAGACATGTTTTCAGAAGTTGTCTTTAGAGAACAGCCATCTCGCCCATCAACATCCACGTGTAGCTACAAAAGTCTTCCATAAATTATGTTAAAGCTACAAAAATAAACAAATCATAATTAATAATAAACCAGGCATAATTTACATGTGATATAATAGCAAATAGATTGCGTTTTTTGTTTAAGATTAATCATTATAATATTTAGTCATGGTCATATTAAGTCATTATAATATTTAAACAAAAAGAAATTAAAGTGGTTTCAAACATTCAAATCTAGTTAATTACAAGCTCAGTGTTCAACGACCATAATTCAGAATATGAATGCTCACTACGGGCCAAGGAAAACATATATATAGTCATGATCAACTTACTTTCTATACCTTTTTCATTACTTGTACTATTTTCCTAACAATAACACACACACACACACATATATATATATATATATATATATATATATAAGAAAAAAAAATGGAATGAATATATTTTGTAATATATCAATTAGAAAAAAGACCAAACGAACTAAAAGAGCCCTTTCGTTCTTTTTTTTTTTTTTTTTTTTTTGTTTGGTGGTAGACAAGACAATATAAGCTTTATTTCAATATTATCAATATACTTTGTAATATATCAATTAGAAAAACGACCAAACGAAATAAAAGATGCCTTGAGATTTTAATTAGGGAATCGATCGAATCTAAATGAGTTGAAGACACTATTTACTGTTTCATGGGTTCTGAGAAGTTTCCAATTGTGGAAAGTCTTTAGACCACGTGTTGAAATTCTTTTGTAAAATAAATAAATAAATAAATAATAGTTAACAGCGGCTGGTTCTTCTTTCTTCTTTTCTTTTTTCCTTTCTTATTTTTTAATTACGCAAAGCTCCAAATCCATTATGTCTTATATTAATCATCGTTAAGTTTTTAAAATAAATTTAATGATAATTATAGTATATAAATATAATATGTAATATTCCGGACGTCTCTGGAGTGTTCGAATATTTCTTATAATTATGAACTTGAAGCTAACTATTCTATGTCATTATCCATTTAGGGTTGTCCCCTCCACATGGTTCCACGTGGCTCCACTGAAAAAAATAGGAAAAAAATTAAGTTCCCTTTTTCTCTTCTCTTTAAAAATAAGCAGACATTAGGCATGACAATATGCTAGATCAGGTTAGGCTTTAACTAAAAAGGTCGAGCCTTTCATAAGGTCTGTTTGAGCCTGAAGCCTTTTTAAATACCTACTTGCAATGTAGGCTTTTAAAAAGGCTTCATATTGTAGGGTCTTGAAGGTCATAAATAGACTTTGTTTACTTTGAAATTAGAGTATAAGAATTTAAAAAATAAACATTGTGTTATTTATATGATATAAATATAATTACATTTATTTAATGTGTAAACAGGCAAGGCCTGAAGGCTTAAAAGCTAGGACTTAACAAAATAGGCCAAACTTATTTACACATTTAAGCCATTAAATAGACCTTGGCATAACATTTTTAACAAACAAGTCAGGCTGGACCAGGCCCTAAATAGCTAGGTCAGGCTACCTGATAGGGACATGGCCTATTCCCTCCCCTAGGTGACAAAAGAAAAAAAGGGATACATCATACATTTATCCTTATGGATATTATTGTCAAACTTGCAAGTTGAGTCTCCAAATTTACCATTTTACATTTTACATTTAAATAGCTAGGTCATGAGTTTGCTTATACTCGCGAGTTTGACAACCTTACTTCTAGACCAAAATCTCAATTGATGTTAATGTTATGTATCACGAATGACGAATATATCGTTTGATATGAAAAAACTAATAATATTATGCTAATACTTTTACAACGGAAAAAAAAAATACTAATTTTAGTTTTGCTTCAATAATTGTAAAAACAAATACACATTATGAAGTGCCCATATAAGACCTAATTGCGAGATTTTATTTTATCATCAAATGTAAGGCTCAATCCCCCCCCCCCCCCCCCCCCCCAAAAAAAAAAAATATCCTTATAAACGACATAGTTTTCTCACTTTTCATTTCCCACTTATAATATCTACTCTATCTGTGGGAGGAGTATTTTTCAAGGGGGAAAAAAGTAGATAACAAATTTAACTAATCTTTTAATATGTATGAATTAATGAACTAGATCTTTTCTTTTCAGGCCGAGGAATTAATGAACTACATGTTACCCTTAGAATCCAAGGAAGAAAAACTAAGAAGATACAGATTAAAATAAATTTTATTTTCTACTCCCTCCGAGTAAATTGACTTTTATTGAATAAATTAATGAAGCTAAATAAGTTAGATTAAATTATTTATATCTATCATTTTTATCCAAACTAATTTTTTTAACTTATAAATGATATATAACCTAATAATATACAACATTTGTAATGATTAAGTAATTTATTTTGTTTTCTTAATATATATATATTCAACTGACTCTTAATTTAAGGAACAATTCCAACTTGTGAGTTGATTGCTCGTTATTCCATATATACATGTGTATACTTATATTGAAAATTCTCGGTACACTCACTAACAAATAAGATTTGTTCCAGGAATAACTAATCGCACGCGAGAACAACCACTCCAAATTAAGTTAAAAACCACTTATAATTGAAGTTTCATGGAAACAACTAACTCAAGAATAAAATAGTATATATCATCAATGTGCCTTCAAACAAAGGTCATTATATCTATACATATAAATAAGTCATGATGTTTCACTGCTAACTACACATCTGTGCGCGCTTTTGTTCTCTCTCAGCAAAACTTTTAGCTTCTAAAAAATGATCCCAAACAATCTTTCTTCTTTTGAATCATCAGTTCAGCAGAAATACGATCATGATCATATTCCTTCATCGACCACTCTCATGAATAGTGTCTTCTTCACGTCAAGCTCTTCTACTACTACTTCAAACCCTAACTGCGTCGACAGTGCTTCGCTTGATGAGCAGTCTCTAAGTAACACCAGAGACACAGTGTTTTCCGGTGAGCATGAATCGGACCCCATGAAACCGGGTAGTGGTGGTGCTAATAATAATGCTAAATCTGTGGCGCGTGAAATGAACGCGCCAACCAGATGGAGGAATTACAGAGGCGTGAGGCGTCGGCCATGGGGAAGTTCACAGCCGAGATCCGGGACCCGAAGAGGAACGGGGCGAGAACGTGGTTAGGGACATATGAGACGGAAGAGGATGCGGCTTTGGCTTATGATAGAGCTGCTTTTGAGATAAGAGGTAGCAAAGCCAAGCTCAATTTTCCACACCTCGCTGGGTCGGAATCACCGCCGGAGCGGGTGAGAGTAGTCAGTCACAAGAAGCGGTGCCACTCGCCGGAAACTTCAACGCCGTCAGGGTGTGCTTCTTCTGAGGATGGTGGATCTCAAGGGTCAAGTAATAAGAAGAGCCTGACTGCTTGTCTATTGAATAAGTTAGCAACAAGTAGAAGCCAAGTCAGAAGCTTGAAATAATGATAAGTCCTCCTCCACATTTTTCTTACTAAAAATAATTTCTTGTAATTTTACGGTGTCTAATATAATTTTTCTTTAAACGCCTGGCTGCAGAGTTTTGAAATTGCGATAAAATAATATTTGGGGTGAACTGCGATTACGAGTTTACTTAAGCAAATATTTGATTATCAAATGAGGAGAAATTATCCTCTATTGAATAATCCTTTTCTTTCAAGCTTATTAGTACTATTGTTAGTATAATAAGCAGCTTTGGGAAATTTTTGTCCTGGAAGTATTTGAGAAGGAGCTATGAATATCTAGAGACCAGAAGTTTTTGTTTTATTTTATTTTTTACTCAACGATGCTCCTAAAGTGTAAAAAACGAAAAAATGTCCCTTCTACAATATGGGTAAACGCATTGGGAATTAGAACTGAATAAGAAAAACTAGTGAAATGATTAAAGTTGGCTAAAAATAATTCGATTTTAATCTTTACTCCTAATAAATACCATAAACTGTTAAAAATCCTTTAAAAAGCCATCTAGAAAACTCAAATTCTAATTTAGAGCAAAGTGATATTTACAAATTCGATCTAGTTACTCCTCTACCTTGAATTATCCTAAAACCCTTGAATTTACATTTAGAGGAATGTAAATGTGACATCAGATGTATTGTAGAAGGGAGATTGAAGCATGACAGAGAAAAAAATGATGACCCATTGTGATGCAAGAAATCGATGACCAATACTCAATCGATGGCCCATTGAAAATTAATACTTTTAATGGTGTGTGTGACATTGCTCCACTTTTAATTTCACACTTCTAAGATAACATTGAGTCTCCTTCATTTTTGGGACAAAATTGACAATTAACCATGTAATAAATAAGGAAATTTGGGGATAAATCCTTATTTGACAAATTAATTGGGGAACTAGATCCCCAATTTCCCCTGATAAATAATCCTTTATATTTTTATTAAATAACATGTATGTTGTGTGAAATTACGGGTTAATGTGCAATTTTGCTCTTAAGGTATTTTTTCAGTCTTAGGACTCTAAAGTATTAATATTTTAGTACACTTTTGTGTTTAAAGGATAATGTGTTTTCTTGGTAACACTTTAGCATCCTAAAATAATTTTTTTAAGCACAATTTCACTATTAAAATATTTGCTCCAAAAATCAAAATAGAAAAGCGCGAGCTTTGGTCGAACATTTTTTGAAGGGCCAACATGCGACCACATACAAGAACATGATACTCAAATCTTTTGGGAAATTGATTAAGTATAATATCATATGTTTCATTAAATAACCAAACAACTTTTTCAGAAGTTAGCATAAGAAAACACTTATGGCCCATTTGGTAGTATGGAAGTGGAATTGGGATTTACATATGTTCGGTCACACTTTTTGAAAACACTTTTTTCAAAATTGATGGAAGTGACTTCCATCTTACCCCCTAAGGAACTGGTCACACTTCTTTGGAACCCATTTTATTTTCCTATTCTTCCCTCAAGCTTTCAACAGCAGCCGCCACCGTCTCAGAAATGGTGGATTTTCTAAGGGAGAAGTCTGGAAGGCGATGGATATGGGAAAAACAAATATATGGATTTATTATTAATTGTTTTGGAAATATTAGATCTTCTCTCTTTATATATATATTTCGATAGCTTAGTAGGTGTAACATCTCATTTTCAAAAGCAGTATATTTTTTTTTTCATCAGAGTAGAGCATCGGAGCGATTGAGTAACTGATACATATATTTATAAATGCTGTAAGTCTGGCTGATTTACGAAAACGCTACAATGACCGAGAGTTTTTAAAGTGAATAAGAAAAAAAGTGTCTCCCTAAGCAATGCCATGCCGTGTCAACGAAGAGATCTTCAGCCCGGATCTCTATGCGGCTCGCTTGCCTTTCTCCTCGTCCTTGGTCCTCCGAACCCGGACGCTATGTTAAGACCCGAGGTCCAATGCATACGGACCCTGTGTAACGGTTAACCTCATATTTATATATACAAGTATATCAAGATAACAAATGAACCATTCCTACATGTATCGCTCCCAGCGAATGTAGACATACCGCTCCCAGCGAATACAAATATATCGCTCCCAGCGCATATAGACATATCGCTCCCAGCGCATGCAAATGTTCAGTTATCCTCTAACATCACCATGCATTCAAATAACATACCACCAACACATATACAACACACATATCACATATACGAATACAATAAATATTAGAGTTAGTGTTACAGTATGCGAACGTACCTTCGTTGACGGAAAACGGTGCTTTTACGGAAAACGGTACTTTTTGACAGCGGGTGAAACAGCGGTACGACGGTGGTACAACAGCGGTCCGATTATCTTAGCTATAAGGATAACATTTATCAAATTCTAGCTGTAACATCCCATTTTCAAAAGCAGTATAATTTTTTTTTCATCAGAGTAGAGCATCGGAGCGTAAGAGTAACTGATACATATATTCAAAATGCCGTAAGTCTGGCTGATTACAAAAGCGGTACAATGACCGAGAGTTTTCAAAGTGAATACCAACAGAAATGGGTCTTCAGTCAGGACTCTATACGGCCTGCTCGCCTTTCTCCTCGGTCCTCGGTTCTTCTGAACCTAACGCTATGATAAGAGCTGAGATCCAATTGCAATTTGGATCTCAGGTAACGGTTAATCTCATGCTTAAATATGACAATATATACATGACAACAGCAATCAATACAACAGTCCACAACAGATGTATGATTAAAAATACATAACCACGTATGTAAGATAATAACCACGTATGTAACATAACCTCGTATGATACAACAATAATAATAACGTATGTAACATAACCACGTATGATACAAAGAATAATAATAACGTATGTGACATAACCACGTATGTGACATAGCAACGGGTGTAACATATTCACGTATGCTACCACCATAGTGTGAATACAACAATCATATATATCCATACAATAACCATCAGAGTTAGTGTTACAGTACGCGAACGTACATACCTAACAACACATATACGCATATAATAAGCATCAGAGTTAGTGTTACAGTATGTAACGTCCCATTTTCAAAAGCAGTATAATTTTTTTTTCATCAGAGTAGAGCATTGGAGCGATTGAGTAACTGATACATATATTTATAAATGCCGTAAGTCCGGTGATTTACGTAAACGGTACATTGACCGAGAGTTTTCAAAATGAATAACACCCGAAGAAGTCTTCAGCCGGGTCTCCGTGCGCCCGCTCGCCTTTCTCCTCGGTTCTCGGTTCTCCCGAACCCGACGCTATGATAAGAGCCGAGATCCAATTACAATTTGGATCTCGTAACGGTTAACCTCATGCTTAAATACGACTACATATACACGACAAAGAATCAATACAAATGTCCATGAGATGTATGATTAAAAACACATAACCACGTATGTAACATAACCACGTATGATACAACAATAATAACCTCGTATGTGACATAACCACGTATGTGACATAACCGTGTATATAACATAACCACGTATGCTACAACAACAAATTTAACACAACAAACATATATAATCATACAATAACCATCGTGGTTAGTGTTACGTACGCGAACGTACATACCTAACAACACATATACGCATATAATAAGCATCAGAGTTAGTGTTACAGTACGCGAACGTACATACCTAACAACACATATACGCATATAATAAGCATCAGAGTTAGTGTTACAGTACGCGAACGTACATACCTAACAACACATATACGCATATAATAAACATAGCACATATATGCATACTATAAACATCAGAGTTAGTGTTACAGTACGCGAACGTACCTTTTTGGCGGTACAACGGAACCTTTACGGAAAAACGGTAAATTTCTGACAGCGGGAAAAACAGCGGTGTGACGGCGGCACAACAGCGGCGACAAATGTACGATTATCTCGATATCCTATAAGGATAATATTTAACAACTTTTAGCAGCATAACCGGCATTTTAGGTACAAATTACCATTTTGCCCCGAACCCCTAATCGGCGGAATTTTGCCGAAGCCATTTTGTTTTCGCTCTATCTCTAGAATGTTGACAGATCTTTTCCTCATCATATTTTCGAAATATATATCATATTTACCCCTAAATATGATATCTAGACTATCTTGAAAAATTAAAGATAAATCTAGCATTCCTACTATATCTACCGAAAGAACTACCGAAACTAAAGACCAGGGACCAAAGAACTTACCTAGACTTTGCTCAGACTTTCTCCAGAGCTTCTCTCTCTAACTTCTCTCTAAGAGGCAGATTTTTGGTGTGAGAAATGAAGAAGAGGAGCTTGGTATTTATAGAAGAGACGGATGGCGAACGGTAAATAATTCGAACTTCGCCTTGATGATTATGGACCGTAGGATCGCATTTTTGAGGACAAAACACTCTTGGCCCTCCATTTCTTGTGCAGACCTCCCCCTCCCCAATAGTCAACAAAATGATGTCATCTTGATGGTGACATCTCGAGCCGGCATCGATAAAGTTTCAAGGTGTCCGAAACACGTAATCTTGACGAATCGCGACACGCGACGACAGAGTTTTCAAGTTTCTTTCTTTCTCATTAGGAATATCTAGTTTAATGAAATTTATGATCCCATTAAGGGTATTCTCGTTATCTCGTCAAGATTTTAGGACAGACGTCTTCGGTTACGGAATTGAATTCCGGAAACACTAGTTTGTAGGCAGAAATTCACTGGTTCGTAATATGATCTGATCTAAGTGACCTTATTCCTGGTTTCCAAAACTATGCTTGTTTTCTCTAAGTCACTTTTAGCACTATCTGTCATTTCCTAATTACCCTAAGACTCTAATTACTTTTGTTGGTTTTAAATGACTTCGAGACCGCTCAATCCGAGATGGATTTTCACTTTGGTTTATAAAAAGTCTTGTTGTTTATGACTTCAATCCTATATCGGGAGGTAGGATTTAAGTTCTAGTTGTTCCCACTTCTCCGTTGGCTCTATACCGATTATATTATTATTTTATTCAAAATGCCTTCACATTTTTTTTCCTTTTATTTTTTATTTATTTTTCTTAGCATAAAATATTTTATTTATTTTATTTTTTATTTATTTAATAATTTCGAATTTCTCCAATTAAAAATAATTATTTAAATTATTTTTAATTTATTTACTTTATACCTTAATTATCTCATTAATTACCGGATTAGCCACTTACTAATTTTTGATAATTTTCTTAATTAGGATAAATCATTATCTCACAACTATTTTACTTACATTGGTATTTTATATCCCATGTAAAATATTAAAAAATCATGGGGTCACTTATGATCCCAAAATAATACTTAATTTTGCCTCATTATTTTTCAAGGGAAATTACCCCAAAAATTCCTAAAATTAGAGACAACATAATTTCTAATTTTTTATAAATATTTTACTACCTCTTGGGATTTATCATAATATTTTTAGGCCATTTAATGCTCTAAAAATACATTTTAGCTCTTTATCTCTCCTAATTTCCATAGTAATTACCTTAGAAAATAAGATAATTATTACTTATTATTTGAAACCACATGTTCACCTATTTTCAATAGGTATTATCTATCGAAATATAATATTCCAGATAAGTAATTATCCGGGTATTACACAGTACGCGAACATACATACCTAACAACACATATAGGCATATAATAAACATCGAGTTAGTGTTACAAGACGCGAACGTACCTTCGTTGTCGACTACGGACGCTTTTTTACTTAAAACGGTAATTTTGATACGGGTGAAACAATGGTACGACGGCGGCAATAACAACAAATGGCTCGACAAATGTTCGATTATAACAGATATCCTATAAGGATAATATTTAACAACTTTTAGCACTATAACAGGCATTTTAGGTACAAATTACCATTTTGCCCCCGAACGCCTAATCTGCGGAATTTCGCGAGCTTTTTTTCGCTCTATCTCTCCAAAATTTTGACAGATCTTTTCCCTCATCATATTTTCGAAATATATATCATATTTACCCCTAAATATGATATCTAGACTATCTTGAAAAATTAAAGATAAATCTAGCATTCCTACTATATCTACCGAAAGAACTACCGAAACTAAAGACTGTGGACCGAAGAACTTACCCGAGACTTTGCTCATACTTTCTCCGAGCTTCTCTCTCTAACTTCTCTCTAAGAGGCAGATTTTTGGTGTGAGAAATGAAGAAAGGAGCTTGGTATTTATAGAAGAGACGGGGGTAAATAATTCGAACTTCGGTCTTGACGAAGACCGTAGGATCGCATTTTGGACAAAACACTCTTGGCCCTCCATTTCTTGTGCAGACCTCCCCCTCCCCAATAGTCAACAAAATGATGTCATCTTGATGGTGACATGCACCGATAAAGTTGCAACCGTGTCCGAAACGCGTAATCTTGGAAAATCTCAAAATTCTGAATTCATAACTTTGAAGATCTTCTCTTCCTCATCAATAATATCTAATTTAACTTAGATTTCGGTCCCTTACGGGTTCCAAAGCCCAAATCGAAGTTTTCTCGAAAAACGTGTCCGCGCGTTGATTCTTAAAATCGTTTTCGGAATCATCAACTTCTCGGACAAAAATTCACTGATTCCAAATATGTCCATATAATTATAAACTTATCTCCGGATGTTGACTTATAATTTATTTTCTTCAAATCCAAAATGTGAATATCTCGTTTTTTCCTATTTCGTCTTATTAGGCAAATGCGCTACCGGCCTCGGAATGAACTTCCGGAAGAGGTCACTGAAGGTAAAAACTCACTGATCAATATTTTACCTTGACTTTGGAATTCCTATTCCTGGTTCTCTAGATAGGATCCGTTTCCTATTTATTCCATTACTATTCACTATATTATATAATAATACAATTTTACAAAAATATCATGATATTTATTTTTTTTATTTTTATTTTTTATTTATTTTTCTAAGCATAAAATATTTTATTAATATTTTATTTTTTTATTTTTTATTTATTTAATAATTTCGAATTTCTCCAATTAAAAATAATTATTTAAATTATTTTTAATTCATTTACTTTATACCCTAATTATCCTATTAATTACCAGATTAGCCACTTACTAATTTTTGATAATTTTCTTAATTAGGATAAATCATTATCTCACAATTATATTACTTACATTGGTATTTTATATCCCATGTAAAATATTAAAAATCATGGGGTCAATTATGATCCCCAAAATAATATTAAATCTTGCCTCAATATTTTCCAAGGAAATTAATCCCAAAAATTACCTAAATTAGAGACAACATATTCTCCAATTTTTAATAAATATTTCATTGCCTCTTAGGATTTATCATAATATTTTCAGGGTATTTTATGGCCTACAATTGCATTTAGGGATTTTTAGCTCTTTATACACCCTAATTTCAATAGAAATTACATTAGGAAATAAGATAATTATTACTTATTATTTGAAACCACATATTCACATATTTTCAATAGGTATTATTTATCGAAATATAATATTCCAGATACATAATTACCCGGGTATCAAACATACTTCCATCAAAAACTCTCCCATGAGAAAATTATACATATTGATTAAAAATTATATCTTACCTCACTTCCATCCACATATCAAACATACTTGAAAACCTACTTCCACTTCTATTTCTACCTCCAATTCTACTTCCATTTTCATTTCCACTTCCATCAAAAACTCTCCCATAGTATCAAACGGGGCATAACCAAACGGTACACGTGTAGCTTGAAAATACTTCAATAGAATTCTTTAATAAAAGCAATACAAAAAAAGTAATAATTAAAATCCCATACTGCGTTGTCAGAGGGGTTGTTTGTTCGTTGATATGTTTTATGTATAAAACAAGAAATAACAATTAAAAATGCACAATCTAAATATGATGGGGACAAAATTTTGATCAAAGAAAATATTCAAATCAAAATTAAAGCATTCAATACAGATATTTCAAAATAGTAAAATCATATCAAAGTCATTACTTATTACTATTTTTTTTAAATGAATAAATATTAGTGATACCATAATTAAATGATTTAATCTCACTTAATAAATGATATGCAATTTAGTGATTAAATTAGCATGAATCACTTATTACTCCAACTCAAAACAGACACGATGTGTCACAACTCAGCCAAAACGCAGCAGCTTGATGACGCTCTAAATTAAAATTCCAGAGGGCACCAACATTCGGGTTCAACCGCTCCTTTGTAATACCCGATTTTCAATTTACCAAAAATCATATATTTTAGAAATATGTTCCCATATTAAAATTGGCTAACATATGTGACACATAAAATAATGGCTATTTTAAGTTCAAATGAGCCATGAAAAGGTTATAAAAACATTTCATCAAATTAAGTGTCAATTAGCAAATACTGATAGGAAAATTAGCTTGTGCTAATTAAGATTATTGAAGGGAAATAAAGGAGATCTATTAGAGGCCATTATTTATGAAAATAAATAAGGGCCAAAGATAATGACTTAAGCTTGATTCATAACGTACTAGTTACCTTGATTAGCTAACAAACCAATCCTATAATGACATTTGTAATTAAAGGGCAATTAAACACTTGATTAGGAGTTTAATTAAACTTCCTAAACCTGCCTCAAAATTCAAATATGGCAACTAGCACATGGGATCAGCCAACGATGGGATTTTGACATATGTATTGCAATCCAATGGTCAAAAATTAATCTTGTAATTAAGCTAAATCCTCTTGAAATTAAGGGAACCAATGGGAGAATATAAGCCATAAGATTAGGACACATGGAAAGTAATCCAAGGGACCTAAAAGAATCCCTCAAATTCAACCAAGCATGAATGGAGGGGATTCAATCTTGTAAAGTGAAAGTTGATCCAAGGGAGGAGAAGGAAGGAAATGAAAGGGATTGCCTATGTGTAGGATTCACATGAGCTTGGTTTTGTGCCTATAAATAGAGATGCCTCTCCTCTTCATTCTTCACACCAAACTCAATTCAAACTGATTGAGATAGAGAGCAAGGCAAAAATAGGAGCAAGCAGAAGAAGAAGTATGAACTTCAAGAGGTAAGTTCTTGAGCGCTAACTTTTAGATTTTGGTAGAACTGTATTTTAATATAGAAAATTGTAAAGTAAATTTCTTTACATGTTTTTAAGGTCTCAATTGCTTTTAAAATTAAAAATGAAGTGAACACATATTTGGGAATAATTTTTAGAATCAATAGATCATTATGATGAAAGTTTGGGGAAAACTGTCAGTTTTAAATTCTGGGTGGCAACAAATATTGTAGGAGTTATTTTATGTATGAAATGATCTTCAAAAATCACAAAATTTTGCATGAATAAATTATACATCCAGGGCTTTCTATTGATATAAAATTTGTAACGTTTTGAGTTTCGGACAAGGAATTTTTGAAGTTAGACCTTGTTTTTTAGAGTTAAAATCTGAGTAGTGTTGGAAAAAAATAAAAACTAGGAATGACCCATGATGTTCTTGCATGAGGATTTTTGAAGCACTCAAATTGGATTTTTCTACATTTAGTTATGATCTTTCGAAGTTGCTGTGGAATCCTGCTAGAAAATCTAGAATTATGTTTTTGGGAAAAACAATGATGGAAATTGGATAATTAAATCCACTAGGGGTAAAAAGGTCAAAAGAGGTGAAAATATCCTTTTTGATATTATTCTAAGCAATATGATATTTATCACAATATCATATAAGTTATGAAAAAGGTCAGGCTTATTACGCGGAAGGAAGGTACGTTCTCGTACTATAAATCTAACTCTCCTATGTCTTGTATGGCTTTGATATGATTAATTGAATCATGAATTGTGGACTCGTGAACAAAACTAGGTCTTGGGGTCATGTGTGTTTACATTCAGTTGGTTGTGGATTATTGTGATATAATGTTGCATGCTTATTTTCCTAGCGCTAAGGAACCCATGACTGAGTCACAAGGCACTGGTGAGTGCTCGTAATGATACATGTGTTGTAGGCCATTGTAGTCAGGTACCGATGTGTTGTTGAATGTATATTGTTGTGACTGGCTATCATATATTGTTTATACTTGCATATGAGGTTAACTGTTACCTGACATTCAATCCGATAGAATCTCAGCCTTGACTAAAAGTTCAGGAAAAGAACTTGGATCTGAGAACGCAACATGGACGGAGCCGTGAAGAGGCACTGGTAAGAACGAATGCCGGAAGAAGTCTATTAGGACGTAGTTTTTGGCATGAATCTGTTAGAGTTGTTTCAAACCATTTGGTGACTAAGAAAAGGTTGGTCAGTGTGGTTACAATAATTAGTCACCGTGAAAGACAGGGAGACACCCACCAGACTAACACTGGCCTGGCCAATAGGTCTAATCAACTGTATTAGGTTCCAAGCCATAGGTTTAGATAGAGTTGTATTTGAGTCTGTAAATTGTATCACATGAATATTTCTTCAAGAAATTTTTAATATAACCAACATATGTCAGGCATCAGTATATGTCTGGGCATATGTTATCAATTATCCATCGTCCAAATGATAATGCATGCTCTTCGTTCCACTTTACTCTGACCTGTAACATTGTCAACTACGTTGATATTCCTAATACTACTTGTCATCGGACACAATAAGTAGTATGAAATTTGGGGTGTTACATCCTTTAATTTATATATTAAGAGATTTTAATAAAAAATATTAACTCAATTCCTCTGAAAGTAAGTTCTATTGGTAAGGAGTTGAGAGTTCAAATGTCACTGCAAATATGAGGATATGTAAATATCTCTGTAAGTACTCTTTGAAAGTCTGATTGACAAGAGGGAAAATGGAAGAGAAGGGAGGGAAAGGAAAATTTTATGAATTAGATTTTAAAAATTTGGAAAAGTGGGGTTATAAAATTTCAATAAAAGTGAGATCTAAAATAAAAGAGTAAGAAAAAATAATTAAAAAGTTTGAACCCCATTTTTCTAATTTTTTAAAATCCAATTCATAAAAATTTCTCTTCCCCTTCCGTTGATGAGGCCTTGAGACCCAACTCACTTAAATTTTTTTATTTATATAAAACAGATAATAACTCATTCAATCGATATTTATGAAAGAGAATGACACATAAATACCAGTTGAATTTGTAAAAAGCCAAAAATGTCTCTTAAATTAACAAAAAGACAAACAAATACTTTGATAGGAATTTAGGATATAAAGTTTGAGGGAAAAGACTTAAATTCCCTCCCCTCTATTTCTCACTATTTTCTTCTCTCTACCTCTATCATTTCCTTCTTTCCCTTCATGATCATCCCATTTTCGCCGCATCCATAATGGTTTGTTAACCTCATATTTATATAAACAGCATATATGGAAGACAATCCGGTATTAATCAAAACATTTTCTGAAAGATTAATATTTTAAAGTTATCCAATTCATAAAAATACACATCTCATGTAAAGTTATCTATCCCCTATCCGGATGTACCTTCGGCGTTTTGACGGTCGGAAAGGCGATGATATCCTATAAGGGTAATATCGCCTCTATTAATTCATAAATATTATCTCAAGAGATATTTTGGCTATATATGACCATTTTACCCCTGGATTAATTATTTCCAATTGATTTCATCTTATTTTTTACTTATATATAAAGGCTGATTTTTCACCTAACTTTGGAAAATCATAACTAATTCTAAAAATATAGGATAACGGAATCCTTAGGATGTCTAATTTTGAGGAAAAAACTGGTTCTTGCTCAGATTTTTTGAGTTTAATTGTTTCCAACCTTGCCCAGAATTTGCCCATAAAGCCTATTTTCAACAATTTTTATCTCCTAGCATAAAATTCAAAACGACATGCTATAGGTATATTTGGAAAGCTCATATGTTTAATTTTACCATGAATTTGCTCAGAATTTTATAACCTCATCTTCAACATAAAATACTGACGATTAACCGACAAAAAAAGACCATAATCTTCCAAAAAATTTGCTATAACTTCTTCATCATCATTTTTTCTAAATCTAATTATAATAATAAAAACATGTAAATAACACTATAATTGGAAAGTATGAATCAAAACAACACAAACCGTAGCTAGCAATTTAATTTAACCAAAACTCACCTTATCCATTAGATGAAAAATCACTTTATCATATTTAATCCTATCCATCAGCTTGTTTGGTCGACATCCAGAGCACCTTTACTTCTCACTTCAAAGCTCTCTTGACTTTCGAAAATCCTAGCCTTCATTAGATATCTTTGGCCTCCGATTCTCAAGGAAATTATCCCAAAAATTCCTAAAATTAGAGACAACATACTTTCTAATTTTTTATAAATATTTTTCTCCGATTTATCATAATATTTTCAGGCCCGCCGCCATGGATAATTATAACTTATTATTTAACACCACATATTCACCTATTTCCAATAGGTATTATTTACTAAACTATTATACTTATCATAAATACGAATGCTCATCATAATCAAAAGGATCCAGCCATTGTCGTTGGCGGAGGAGCAACGCAATGCCACCGGAAAACCCACCTCCGACATTCATAGCCCAAGCTTGCCATTGGAAATTCCACCTCCAAGCATTCATTTTTTTCCAAATCTTCTTAGAATCACTTGTTTTTTAGTGCGAGACCCTTGTGGGATCTAGCTTCGCTACTTCTGGCACACAAAAATTTCAAGAATAAGGCAACATACAAGTGTTGCCGATGAAAAGATATGCCAAGGGAAAAAATTATCATCTTCTTCAACCTTGCATTTCCTCTATTATTTTCAAATCAGCTGCTGCAAATTTTCCTCTAAGATATAGTATTAACTAAATGTAAAATGGGTTTCACAAAAATCATAATGTGATTCACAAGTTCCCTAATGATTTTCACAATACTTGTAATGGTTTTAACACAAGCATTTTCTAGGGTTCAACATGTCAGTCAAGGTTAACCCACATTTGTGCACTTTTAACAACATTCGTAATGGGATTCACAAGTTTAGTATTGATTTTCACAACATTTGTAATGTTAGTATCACTACGACTTTTTGTTCATAGTGCTCAGATGTTGGGTTGACCAGAGTAACATGTTTTTCACCCGACGTATGAACTTGTTAAACCCCATTACAAGACTTGTTAGACCAATTCATGAACTTGTTAATCCTATTACGACTTTTGTTCATAGTGCTCAGATGTTGGGTTTACCAAAGTAACATGTTTTTCACTTGACGAATGAACTTATTAAACCCATTCATTCGTCAGGTGAAAAACATGATAGTTTACTAGGTGAACTTGTTATGCAAGAAAATATATAAGTTTATATATAACAATTCACTACGTTTCATTGGCTGTCTACTATAATAGTGTCGTAATTGATAACCACTTTTTTCAAATTTCTAACTTGTTGAAATAAATGAATAAGGTACATTCTTTAGGTAATTGAAAATTTTTGTTGAGCAATTTATCACTACACTTTACTAGCTACTGACTACCACTTTTTTCAAATTTTAAACATTTTATTATTTGAGATAGGGCTTATGGTAAATAATTAGTGAAGTGTAGTAATTTGCCATATAAAAGTTGTAAATCACCTAAGGTGAAAATTAATAGTAAACTTTTGCTTGCCAAAAAAAAAAAACCTTAATAGTACACTTAGACTATATTTTAATGTTATATAGATCTCAATATTACTTGATGTGTTTCATGTAGTTGCTTAGTCGTTTTAGATTTGAACATTTTAGTCCCTTATTGATTGACTTTTTATTACTAATTGGTTAAATAAATAAATATTACATGTACTTAATTTGAGCACTAGTTAGTTTAAGAAACGATTATCTTATTCACTCAATATGAATGGTTAGTGTAATGGCTTGTCTAAATAAATAATAAGAATAGATATATGAAATTGGCTTCTATCTCTGTCTATAAAAGATTCCTTAACAGAAAATGATCAAAAAGACTACTGTAGGGTTTGAATAATTAATTAAATATTAAGTCAAGAGACTGTGTGTATCACATGGAGTTTGATAAATAAATTATATTTCATAGTGTCCTAAAGGCACGTATGTTAATTATTAGATAACTAATTTACAAAAATTAAAAATAATTAGTTAAATTATTTACTTGTGAAAACTGTGTATCAATTTTTCTAAAATATTTCTTTTAATCATTTGTGTTGAAAACTAGTCTTTTAATAAAAATTTCTTAACATGTATAATCAATATTTGATTTTAGGAATATTATAAATTTAAGGACAAAATATATTGAAATCTGACATTTATTGAAAGTTAAGGACAAAACCAAGCTTTCCTTATGAAGTTGGGATGGAGGCTTGTAACACACAGGGAGGACTTATGGGTCAAAATGATACCCGACAAATATAAATGTGGAGATTATTTGCTTCCTCGCATTGAGACAGCACAGCCTGGCTCCAATGTATGGACGGAATTAAGCGAACATGGGATAAAGTTCTTGGGGGGATTGAAACCACGAAAACCTCACCTGGTGTTCAATGGAAGTGGGAAAGACATGGAGAATTCACAGTGAAATCTGCATATAGTGTGGATTTAGGGAACGAGATGGAACAAGGGAGAGACTGGGATTGACTATGGAAGGTACAGGCACCACATCGGTTCAAGATGCTCCTTTGGTTAGTAACCCGTCAGTGCCTGCTCACAAATACTAATCGAATGAGACAGGGGTTAATAATTGATCCGAGCTGCATCCTTTGTGGCACAGGAGTGGAGGACACGATGCATGTATTTTAGGATTGTGCCCATTCGAGATCGTTATGTCGGAGAAGGTAGTGCCCCCAAAGAAGTAGCGCCAATTCTGTAGCATGCCCCTATTAGACTGGGTATGGTGGAATGTGAGAGGACGGGTAGGAGCGACAAAAGAGTGGGTTGCTAGGTTCACTATGCTGTGTTGGTGGATCTGGAGACGGAGGAATTTGTTCGTGTTCGAGAAGACGTTTACCCTAAATACTAATACTCTTGCTAGTACAAATGCAATGATGGAGAGCATGAGTGCTACAAATGATCGTCTAGCAGGGATGCAACTTAATGATGTTTCTTTGGCTACAAGTCAAGAGGCTTGGCATCCACCAAGGAGAGTTGGGTGAAGGTGAATGTTGATGGTGACTATTCTAGAGCTGCTAACCAGTGTGCATGTGGGGGGATTATTTGTGATTCTTTTGGCACATTTATTTGGGGATTCATTCTTTCCATTGAGGATGGGGATGAGCGTTCTGCAGAATTTGGGCTTGTCTATTGGGCCTTAAGATTGCATGGGCGATGGGGTTCCGGAATGTATGGTTGGAAACAGATTCTACTGAGTGTGTTGAGTTACTTTCTCCTGAACAGGGTGGTCATCACCGTGACTAGGCATCCTTGATAAAGTCAAAAAGCTGCTACAAATGGAGTGGGAATCAAAGGTTACATACGTACCTCGGTATGGCAACTCTGCGGCAGATTATCTAGCAAAAACAAAACAAAAGCCTTGAATCGGGATGGGGGTTCCATGAAATGTACAAGCCTCCTAAGGCTCTAGAGGCGATAATTTGTGAGGATTGTAATGCGTGTAATAGTCCCATAAAAATTAGTTGAGGTGTCTCATTTCATATCAAAGAAAAATAATAAAAAAAAAAAAGCCATTTTACTCTCTTAAAGGGAGAGGAAACTCTCTATTTATCATTTATGCCAGTAAATAGTATTAATTGCAATATATTTTTCAAAAAATTCATAAATCACGAAGTATTTTTTGTTGTAAAAATGTGTTTCATTTTCAAGTCCCATTTTATACGCATGAAAATTATCTAGTAAAATATATAATATTCCCCTCAAGTCCTATATGTAGGACTTAATTTGTAGCACAATTTTGTTTTACTAACTAGGTCTTACATTTTAGAACTTCAGGTGGAGGTAGTAGAATATATTGCACCAATAAAAATATAGAATAGAATATAAAATATAAACCAAGTCATCATATTGTTCACAGGTCATAAATCTGGGCAATTAATTTATCAGATGTTGTAACGAAACATATTACACATGTGGAGACGTGTTTATTCACTTACCAATAATATTACAGCCACATACCCCCTTTGAAGTACATGATGTCCCTAGAAGTGTCTGGCGAAGACAACGTTATTCTTTTTCAAATAATTCGTTGAATATTTACTTTATTATTATTTCACTCCTTTTCTTAAGCTTTCAAACGCTTAAATCTAGTCAATTACAAGCTATAGGTGTTAGTTTCAACAATACTCTCTAGCTAAATGATAAAACAGTTTCCAAATTAACATATTTTAATTTGTTTTCACACTGAAAATCAATCAATAATCTTAGTGTATTTATAATACACACACATATATTTATCTGTGTGTGTACACAGATAAATACATATATACACACACACGTGTGTGTGTGTGTGTGAATGTCCATCACGCACGAGCCATGGAAAATATATATGGGTTTGGTCATTGTTCAACTTACTTCTGATTACTATATAATTAAAATTAATTATATAGTAATCGTAACTAATACTCTTTACAAGGTGGAGATCTGTAACACTCTTTTTCTAGGTGTTCAAATATTTCTTATAGTTATAGATACATATTTTATGCCAAACATTCTCTTGTGATTATCTTTTTCAGTGGGTCCCCTACACGTGGCTACGGTTTTAAAAATAATTAAGTCCCTTTTCGACCAACATGTCAAAAAACAAAAACAAAAGACCGACACAAAATTGGGATTAAACAATGGGACAAAAGTATTTGAAATTTAATTAATAAAAAATAAATTTAAAGATAAGAAATTCATAAATATTAAAAATAATAAAAGTAGGAAATATTAAACTATAACCATTAAAACATAGGAATTTTAAAATTATTTTTTTAATGCTACCAGATGAACCTCTACTTTGAGATTTGATCGCTCTCACCACCCTTCTCCAAGAAATCCAACCCATAATCTTATTATTCCTTTTAGACAACCAAAAAATAAATTTCTACTATAATATGAAAGACTACAATTTTAAAGGTATTAGAACGAGTTCTAATTTTATTTGTCAAACATGAACTTTTAAGGTTTTAATATTCTACATAAAGAAGAAGCATTATAGCGTAAAATAATAAGTAAGCCTTTATACTCACAAATAAATAATATTTGTTTGAATAAACCAATCACAGCTATGGAAAGCTTAAAAAAAAAAAAAAAAAGACCAGTCCCTTTAAAATTAAGTCATCACATATATAGCCATATTTGACTGATGATCCTGTACTTCTAAATACCCAAACCAATCTTATCATAGCTTCACAACATGAGCCCTAGTTTTTCTCCTTTCGAATCATCAGTTAAACAATACCTGATTGAAGATGAGGATCCTTCCTCCATGACTCTCATTAATGGCTTAGTCATGAGCAACCCTACTTGGAATTTGTGCTATGACGCTGCTAATTTGCCAGAGCATGGCCTTAGCAACTCTGGTTTCAATGAGGAATGATAGGGATTTTGGTTCTTTATTATTAGTATTTTTTTTTTAATTTATATTGAGAAATTAGTAGCAACAATGAAGAAAAAGTGCAGCTGTATGATGAGGTTTTTTTTTTAATGCAATAGCAGATTGCCTCAACTCGTTCAACTGTGCATGGGTTTAGCTCAACCTATTTGTCATGGGTTTTAACGGGCTTCTGACGGGTATGGGCTAGCATTTGTGTCACACCCCCCCTTCGTATAATAAATTACAAAGCGTGATAAGGGTGAATTTACCGTTTGGGCGAGAATAACATAAATTTACCTAAATCTCCAATATCTCCTACTTGTAATATAAGTTAATAGAGTCATCCAAAATATAAGGCATTTAAATTATACAAAACCATAACTAATGTTTTAATCAAAATAACACCAACAAAAGATTCAAATACGGCCTCCAGTCACCATCTTCAACACTACTCCACTCCTTTGCCTTTCTCCTCGGAATCACCACCCCGCCGTTTTCCTGAATTTTTAGCAGTTTTTGAGATTCATAATTGAATCTCAGAATAACAATTAAACTCATGCACAATATATATATATATATATATATATATATAGATAGTATATGATATACAACCACAATTAAAAAAATAAACAAATAGCATTCAGTATAAATACCACATGAAGCTATACAATGCACACAGCTTAGACTGCAGGATAAATGCACACAGCATATCCCGGAATGTAACACCCCATTTTCGTAAACGTTTTCTTGCCGTATTTGATTAGAGTTGAGCAGTCAGAATTTTTTTTCCAATTTAAAACAGAAAACAGAGTCACTGAATAACATTCATAATAATATGTCTAGTAGTCATAGTAGTACATTCATCCAGAGTTTTAAAAAAAATAAACAACAAATTTATTCTTCTTCATCAGCCCCTCTACGCCGGCTCCTTACCCTTCACATCGTCCCGAACACCTCGAGATCCTGAAGCTATATTAACAGCTGAGATCCAATGCCCATTGGATCTCAGGTAACGGTTAACCTCATGCTTATGTAAACAGTATATACATGGCAGATATTCACAACATTTCACAAAATATAAAACACACCCCAAGATATCCGGCAATAACATTACACGCCCCCCGCAAAGTATGTATGTCATCCCAGTCTGCACACTCTCCGGTGCCACGATGTACAGTCGTGTCCATAGCGCTAGGAAAACTCTCAACGGTGTTAACAAGACCATAACCCGTGTACTCATGATTTCATTAATTTCAAACAAGACAGAGTCTTAGTATAGGAACACAACAATCACATATAGCATACAACAGCATAAGAGTTAAGGTTACAATACGCGTCCGTACCTTCGCTGTTGATATTGGTACGTCCTGACGCTAGACGATCACGGTTATCCTATAAGGGTAATATCATCTCGAGTAATTCATAAATATTATTTCAAGAGGTATTTTGGCTATATATGACCATTTTACCCCTGGATTAATTATTTCTTCATTTATTAACTATAATTTCGTAAAAACGCTAATAATCATTATATAGGCTGATTTTTCACCTAACTTTGGAGAATTTTAATTAATTCTACAGAACTCGGAATAAGGATCCGTAAAATTCCTCGGAAACCTTAGGATGTCTACTTTTAGATACATATATGATTTATTTTTCAGAATTAATAAACAATTCCCAGTTTAGGAGATTACAACGTCTGCCCAGAAAATTTCCAGCATTTTTAGCATAACTTCGAACATTTTTATCTCCTAGCACAAAGCTCAAAACGACATGCTATAGGTATATTTGGAAAGCTCTATATGTCTTCTTTCAACATGAATTTGCTCATAATTTTGGCATAGCATCTTCAACATAAGATACCAGCGTTTTTGAAATTGCTTTCGGGAGTCGCTAACCGACAAAATTTCGCCAGAGCTTTGCTACTTTGACCATAATCTTCCAAAATTTTTGCTATAACTTCTTCTTCATCATTTTTTCGAAATAAAGCCAATTATAATAATAAAAACATGTAAATAACACTATAATTGGAAGATTATGAATCAAAACAACATTTAAGCTAAAAACTAAAAGCTAGAGCATAAGGACTTACTTAGAACTTTGCTCCTCCTTCCTTCTTGCTTCAAGAACTCTCTCTCTAATCACTCAAGAACTTCTAAAATCAGAACACTTTAAGGCTGATTTTGGTGTGAAGAAAATGTGAAGGGGTTGGGCTCTATTTATAGGGAGAGATCAAGGACCTAGTTGGCAATTTAAATATGACCAACTTCCACCCTAACCATTAGATTCAAAGAACACTTTTTGAATCTTCATCTTGGCCCCTCATGCTTTTGGTCGACATGTATAATCCAATTAGCTAATTTGTTGTCTTTTCTTTTGTTATCCAATATCTTGTATAATTCAATGATTATTTAATGAAAGTAAAAGAAATCTCTCCCACACAAAGGTATGCCGACATGCTTCACCACACACAGCTATTTTTTTGTGTTTTTTTTTTCAATTAACCAATTGACTTGATTAATGTATTAATAAATGCATGCCGACATTCATTTGTTTTATTCATTCATCAACGTGTGTTGCTTCGTTTTCTTTATCATTATTTACTATTAGCTATATATATTAATTATTTTTTATTAATTTACTTTATATCTTAATCATCTTATATTATCTCATTAATTACTTAATTAGTCACTTACTAATTGTTGATAATTTTCTTAATTAGGATTAATCATTATCTCATAACTATTGAACTAACATTGGCATTTTATATCCTATGTAAAAATATTAAAAATAAAGGGGCATAAAATGGTTTTTAATAATATTGTATTTATCCCTCAATTATTTTGTAGGAAAATATTTAAAATTCCTAGAATTAAAGATAACACATTTCCCAAGTTTTTTAATATTTTGTTATCATATAAGATTTATCATAATGTTTTTAGGTCATTTCTTCCTTATAAAATATATTTTTTTCATTGACCTTAGCTTATCTTTTCAAATTTTAATTTTAGAATTTTACCTAAGTATTAAGGTAATTTTGGCCATTTATTGAAACCACATATTCACCTCTAACACTTATAAATATTTATTTATGTTTTAGTCAAAGTACCAAATATCCGGGTATTACATTTCTCCCCCCGTTAAACAAAATTTCGCCCTCGAAATTTAATCTAGTCTAATCAAATTATTAACCATGAACTCCGAGTATTTCTTCAACATATCTTCTTCCGTCTCCCAAGTCGCCTCATTAGGTGACAATCCCGTCCAGACTACTTTCACCATCGAAATACTCCGGTGCCTAAGCCGTCTCTCTTGACGTTCAATAATCTGCTCAGGTACGACTTCGAAAGTGTTATCATGTCATAAGTCAACGGTTTCGTATTCAATGACATGATCGTGGTCGGATTGGTATTTCTTTAGTTGGGAAACATGGAACACGTCATGAAGTTTACTAAGGTTCGGGGGCAAAGCTATCTGGTATGCAACTGGTCCACGTTTGGTCAGGATTTCAAATGGTCCTATGTAACGAGGACTCAGCTTCCGCCGCTTCAGTGTTCTACCGACACCGGTTACCGGGGATACTTTCATAAACACATGGTCTCCGACTTCAAATTCAAGAGGTCTTCTCCTCTTGTCCGCGTAGCTCTTCTGTCTGCTCTGAGCTGCCAAGAGTCTCTTCTTGATCAACGCAATTTGTTCAGAAGTCTTATCAACTATATTCGGCCCGAGGAACTCACGTTCTGATAGTTCCGTCTAGCATATAGGTGACTTACACTTTCGTCCGTACAATGCTTCATATGGTACCATCTGTATGCTCGCATGATAGCTGTTGTTGTACGCAAACTCCGCAAATGGTAGATGTTGGTCCCAATGGCCTTTAAAGTCCAATACACACGCTCTAAGCATATCTTCTAACGTATGTATTGTTCTTTCAGATTGACCATCGGTTTGTGGATGATAAGCCGTACTAAATCGTAACTTAGTACCTAACGCTTCATGCAATGCTTGCCAAAACCGGGATGTGAATCGTGGATCGCGATCAGAGATAATGCTCTTTGGCACACCATGGAGTCTCACGATCTCTTTGACGTAGATCTCTGCTAGACGTTCTGGAGAATGATTGATGCTGATGGGAATGAAGTGTGATGATTTGGTTAGTCGGTCGATGATTACCCAGATCGCATCATGATTCCTGATCTTGGGCAATCCTACTACCAAATCCATGGTTACGCACTCCCATTTCCATTCGGGGATTTCTAGTCCTTGAAGAGGACCAGCGGGTCGTTGATGTTCAATCTTAACTTTCTGACATGTTAAGCATTTGGCTACGTATTTGGTTACGTCTTTCTTCAGTCCGGGCCACCAGAGTTCGGTCTTAAGATTTTGGTACATCTTGACCATTCCTGGATGTAAGGTATACTTACTCTTGTGAGCTTAATCCAGAATCTTTCGCCGTAACTCATCGATCGGGGGTATGTAGATCCGCTTCTTGTATCTGACCAAACCACTGATTGATAGGTCGTAGTCTTTCGTTTCGCCCTGCGTAATCAACTCTCGCATTGAAATAGCTCGTTCATCATGTTTTTGGGCTTTCTCGACCTCGTCTCTCAAATCGTATTCTCCTTGACTAACAAGAAGGCTCGCAAGATAGGCTTTACTCGAAACATCGAAGTTTTCGCAAATTTGATTTGACAAGTTCAAATCCCTGAAGTCTTCAAGCAACTTTAGCTCTTAAACCATTATGTGTGCTACCTGCACCGACTTTCTACTAAGAGCATATGCAACGACTTTGTCTTTACCCGGATGATATTTAATCTCCATGTCATAGTCTTTGAGTAACTCCATCCAGCGACGCTGCCTCATGTTGAGTTCCTTTTGATCAAAAAGGTATTTCAGGCTCTTGTGGTCACAGTACAATTCTACGGTTGCACCGTACAGATAATCCCTCCATATCTTCAAAGCAAACACGATTGCCGCAAACTCTAAGTCATGCGTAGGATAATTCAACTCGTGAGGTTTCAGCTAATGAGAGGCATAGGCCACTACTCTGCCCTGTTGCATCAAGACACATCCCAACCCATGCCCGCTGGCATCACTATAGACCATATAAGTCTCACTCGGATCTTGGATTATCAATACTGGTGCTGTGGTCAACCTCTCCCTCAGTCTATGAAAACTATCCTCACAGTCCTCACTCCATACAAAGGGTTGGTTTTTCCTCGTGAGCTTTGTCAATGGTAGGGCAAGACGAGAGAAATTCTTTAAATCTACGGTAGTATCCCGCTAGACCAAGAAAACTACAAATCTCCGTCATGGTCTTTGGTCTTTTCAGTCCCGTAACCGCTTCCACCTTGGGATCAACGGCAACTCCGCCGCGCGATATAACATGGCCTAGAAATCTGACTTCTGGTAACCAAAACTCACATTTGCTAAGTTTAGCAAAGAGTCGCCTTTCTCTGAGTATACTCAAAACAAGTCACAGATGTTCTTCGTGTTCCTCTCTACTTTTAGAATAGACAAGGATGTCGTCAATAAACACCACTACGAACTTATCAAGGTGTTGACGGAAAATTCTGTTCATGTAGTCCATGAATACAACAGGTGCATTTGTTAGCCCGAAAGGCATCACAAGGAATTCGTAATGACCATATCTGGTTCTAAAAGTTGTCTTGGGAACGTCACTAGCTTTAACTCGCGGTGATGATATCCCGAACGCAAATCGATTTTGAGAAGATGTTGGAACCGATAGTTGATCCAAAAGATCATCAATCCTTGGAAGTGGATATTTATTTTTGATTGTTACTTTGTTCAACTCACGATAGTTGATACAAAGTCGAAGACTTCCGTCTTTCTTCTTCACGAACAACGGGGCTCCCCCGGTGGAAACGTTGGATCGGATAAACCCTTTCTCCGCAAGTTCTTCTAGTTGCTTCTTCAATTCTTGCATTTCGTTTGGTGCCATTCGATATGGAGCTTTGGATATTGAACCTGTGCCGGGCATCAATTCAATGGCGAACTCAACTTCCTCATCGGAGGTAGTTCGGTGAGATCATCGGAAATACGTCGGAAAATTCATTCACAACGAGAGATGTCCTGGAGTGAAGGTTCGGCTTCCGCCTTAATTGAAAAGAATACTATATACGCTTGGCATCCACCCTTTAAACATCTCTGAGCCTCCGCAACGGATAGAAAGTTTAGATTTACGTCAATCTTGCCTCTGCTACAAGGAGGTGCAAAAGAAATCCTCTTGCTTCCACAATCAATGATTACGTTGTTCGTAGATAGCCAGTCAAGACCGAGAATGACGTCGATGCCATGAAGTGGCAACCGAATAAGGTCAATATTTGAATCTCGTCCATTGACACACGCAACACAATTTAGACATGCATCAGAAGCTAAAGTTTTAACACCGAGTGGTGTAGCTACTAATAAATCACAAGGTAGACTAAAGACATGCATCCCTAAACGTTTAGCACATTCGTAGGAAATGAATGAGTGGTTAGCACCCGAATCATATAATGCTAGAAGTGGACTTCCATTGAGAGATATAGTACCTTGGATCATGTCCGGGGATTTCTTGGCTTCTTCGTTGGTCAAGGTAAACACTCGACCATGGTTCCGCGGCCTTTGTTCTATGGCTCTCGGGGACAATTCACGCTAATATGTCCGGGTTATTACATCGATAGTAGGTCAGCTGTCCCTCACAATTATTACCCTGATGATACTGTCTGCATTTAGGACACGGTCGGGACGCTTGAATTCTTGGGACATTTGGTTGTCCGGGTTGATAGGGCCTCTTGTTTCCTCCTCGGAAATTATTCCAAGGTAGCCTCCTCTTCTGGCCAAAATTCCCACGGTTGACGCCGCTACGACTTGGGCCGGTGTTCTTTGAAAGGACGGGACCTTCGCAGCTCCTTCAGATTTCGTTCAATGAGCCGACATGCTTCAACAGCATGAATAAGATCTTGGAATTGGAGAGAAACAATTTCTCCCTAATTTTGTATCTAAGCCCGTAAACCAGTATGTTGGCCATACTGCTCCCTTCGTCGTCCCTACGAACATGTGAAGAGTACCGGGACAAATTAGTAAAACGGCGAAGTAGTCATCTACCGACTTCTTGGCCTTGTCGGATATGTAGGAATCCGACTCTTCATAATCTCGCACGAGACGCAGGAAATATTGCTCATTCAACTTCTCGATAAATTTTTCCCATGTAATGGGACAATAAGTGGAGACGTAAAGATGCCGCCATGGACCTCCACCGGTGGTCCGTGTCTCCTTCCAACTTATAAATCGCCAATTGGGCTTTGCGATTTTCGGGACATTCCATTACCTCAAATATCTTTTCTAATCTCATAAGCCGGTCCTTCCTGCGAGTCTAGCTTACCTCGGAAAGGCCGGGGTTTCAACTTGCAAACCGAGCCACCCAATACCGAGTAGTCTCCACCTCCTGCGGGTTGTTGAATATGCACAATTTCCCTTTCGTGCCTAGGGGCGGGATTGTGATCGTTCGGGTTCATCATCTTCTTCTTCATGTTGACTTTCATCTTCTCCTTCTTCATCATCTTGCTCCTCTCTCGTTTCTTTCGGCTTGCCTTTCTAATCGTTGGATTGGCACGTAATTCTTCAATCATGGCCCGTTGTTCATGCAACATTGCCATCACTTCTCGCCACGCATTTTGATTTGGCGGGTTTTGATCCCGATCCTCTTGCTCCGGATTAGGAATCTCGAGGTTGTCGGCCTCGGCTCTTCCTCGCCTCGGCCTCTAGGAGCACCGGCTCCTCTTAGGTTTGCCATTAAGTTTTTTTCTATTTTATTTACGTGAGACATTAGTCACGTTAGAATAAACATAAACAAGTACACAACATCTCATTTATTTATCAACATACAAACCACATATATAACTATATGAATCCATATACAACCCTTATATACACGGGTCTTTTACTCACATATCTTATGCACATAACAAGTCAAAACACACTTGTAATTCAAAATGCATAATTTGTAGTTTACAATCTACTATTATTTCTACTTCCATCGCTTTCTTGATCTGTTTCCCAGAATCCTCACATTCTCCGATACACCATACGTTTAAGATTAAAGATCCATGATCCGACATCCTCAAAATTTCCTCCGTCTAGGATTTCATTTGTTTTTCAACCCAAAAACGGGTACGAGGAAAGTGTTGGAGAGTGGATCTAATCCAATCTCCGGGAGGGTATGGATAATATAGCGGGAGGAGTTGGCCATATAGGAATCTTTGACGTTTGTCGAATGTATTGTAGGTATTTACTTTGGTCATTATGGGAGGTTAGGTGGCATGTAAAGTTCTAAATGCAAGGCCTGTGTAAGGATGTGTTATCATCTAACACATAATGAAGGTGTCGAGTATGCATCGGGATTGTCAAGTTTTGGATTTCCGGAAAGTCAAAGTTATCTCACCTACGAGGATGATGTGAGCCGGGGACTTATAGGGACAACATGGAACGATAATTTAGGATTTCGGCTTGTATTGGCTCGGGTCATTTAGTTCTACGGATAAGGTAATATCCGGGTCCGGGTGGTATACTCGGTCCTAGGTTATTCGGGTATTCCATTGGGTCATACTAAGGTTCATAGTTTGTGTGTGTGATGGGGGTGCTGGGATAATTGGAGGTGGGAGCTCGGTTCGGGGTTCCTCCGTAAATTTACTCCACAACGGTATGTTTTCCGCGCCACGCGCCTCCACCTACCAAGATTCATTACATAAGGCTCATCTTCTCGTCCATCTCTACAACATAACACCAGGTTTATAAAGTACTCTTTTCAAAAAAATTTGTCAAAAAAAATCTAAAGTGCTTTTGAACCTAACTCCGTTAACTCGAACGGTTTAGCCATGTAAGTGTCTATCATGGGGTCCTCAGTATTTAGGGTGGCGCGATTGATGTACCCACAAGACTTGTCTTGTTTAAGCACCAAACCGTTTGCAATAACATAGCTAGATCTATGCCGGAAAATGATTGGCTACGATACCAAAAATATAACACCCCATTTTCGAAAACGTTTTCTTGCCGTATTTGATCGAGTTGAGCGTCGGAAATTTTTTTCAATTTAAAAACAGAAAAATGTGAGTCACCGAATAACATTCATAATAATATGTCCGGTAGTCATAGTAGTACATTCATCCGAAGTTTTAAAATAAATAAAAACAAATTTATTTTCTTCATCGCTCCCTACGTCGGCTCCTTACCCTTCACCTCGTCCCGAACACCTCGAGATCTTGAAGCTATATTAACAGCTGAGATCCAATGCCCATTGGATCTCAGGTAACGGTTAACCTAATGCTTATGTAAACAGTATATGCATGGCAGATATTCACAACATTTCACAATAAAACACACCCCAAGATATCAAGCAATAACATTACACGGCCCTGCAGTATGTATGTCATCCCGTCCCGCACACTCAGGTGCCACGATGTACAGTCGTGTCCATAGCGCTAGGAAAACTCTCAATGGTGTTAACAATACCATAACCCGTGTACTCATGATTTCAACATTTTCAACAAGACAGAGTCTTAGTATAGGAACACAACAATCACATATAGCATACGACAGCATAAGAGTTAAGGTTACAATACGCGTCTGTACCTTCGCTGTTGAAATTGGTACGTCCTGACGCTAGACGATCACAGTTATCCTATAAGGGTAATATCGTCTCAATTAATTCATAAATATTATTTCAAGAGGTATTTTGGCTATATATGACCATTTTACCCCTGGATTAATTATTTCTTCATTTATTAACTATAATTTCGTAAAAACGCTAATAATCATTATATAGGCTGATTTTTCACCTAACTTTGGAGAATTTTAATTAATTCTACAGAACTCGGAATAAGGATCCGTAAAATTCCTCGGAAACCTTAGGATGTCTAATTTTATATAAAAATATGAGTTATTTTTCAGAATTAATAAACAATTCCCAGTTTAGGAGATTACAACGTCTGCCCAGAAAATTTCCAGCATAACTTCGAACATTTTTATCTCCTAGCACAGAGCTCAAAACGACATGCTATAGGTATATTTGGAAAGCTCTATATGTCTACTTTCAACATGAATTTGCTCATAATTTTGGCATAGCATCTTCAACATAAGATACCAGCGTTTTTGAAATTGCTTTTGGGAGTCGCTAACCGACAAAATTTCGCCAGAGCTTTGCTACTTTGACCATAATCTTCCAAAATTGTTGCTATAACTTCTTCTTCATCATTTTTTCGAAATAAAGCCAATTATAATAATAATAACATATAAATAACACTATAATTGGAAGATTATGAATCAAAACAACATTTAAGCTAAAAACTAAAAGCTAGAGCATAAGGACTTACTTAGAACTTTGCTCCTCCTTCCTTCTTGCTTCAAGAACTCTCTATCTCTAATCACTCAAGAACTTCTAAAATCAGAACACTTTAAGGCTGATTTTGGTGTGAAGAAAATGTGAAGGGGTTGGGCTCTATTTATAGGGAGAGATCAAGGACCTAGTTGGCAATTTAAATATGACCAACTTCCACCCTAACCATTAGATTCAAAGAACACTTTTTGAATCTTCATCTTGGCCCCTCATGCTTTTGGTCGACATGTATAATCCAATTAGCTAATTTGTTGTCTTTTCTTTTGTTATCCAATATCTTGTATAATTCAATGATTATTTAATGAAAGTAAAAGAAATCTCTCCCACACAAAGGTATGCCGACATGCTTCACCACACGGATCTATTTTTTTGTGTTTTTTTTTCAATTAACCAATTGACTTGATTAATGTATTAATAAATGCATGCCGACATTCATTTGTTTTATGCATTCATCAACGTGTGTTGCTTCGTTTTCTTTATCATTATTTACTATTAGCTATATATATTAATTATTTTTTATTAATTTACTTTATATCTTAATCATCTTATATTATCTCATTAATTACTTAATTAGTCACTTACTAATTGTTGATAATTTTCTTAATTAGGATTAATCATTATCTCATAACTATTGAACTAACATTGGCATTTTATATCCTATGTAAAATATTAAAAATAAAGGGGCATAAAGTGCTTTTTAATAATATTTTATTTATGCTCAATTATTTTCCAGGAAAATATTCCCCAAAATTCCTAGAATTAAAGATAACACATTTCCCAAGTTTTTGTCAGTATTTGTTATCATATGGTATTTATCATAATATTTTTAGGTCATCTTCTTCCTTATAAAATATATTTTTTTTCATTGACCTTAGCTCTTTTTCTTTTCTAATTTTCATAGTAATTTCTCTAAGTATTAAGGTAATTTTGGCCATTTATTGAAACCACATATTCACCTGTAACACTTAAGAAATAATTATTTATGTTTAATAGTCATCCGAGTACCGAATATCCGGGTATTACACGGAACATACAATCATATAGCACACAGCGATAACTGTAAAGCACACAACAAGTTTCGAATCCACAATGCTAGAAAGACAATAACTGAATGTAATAAACCGTGTGTCCCATACACTAGTACAATCAGACATACACATATATATAGAGTGTGCGAGATTAGAGGTACTACCTGATTGATTTTTATCTTGACAATTTACTCTTGTCTCTTTAAAGCTCCTGATGCTGATGTTTCCTAAAATGTTAAATAATATTTATTACTTATGCAAATTCTCCAAAATTCCAATAATACTTGTATTAATTACCATTTGGTCATTCTTTAACTAAAGGTCCTTTATTAACTACCCAAACGCCAAAATTTACAATTTTGCCCTTTTCACCTTCATTTCCAACTTTTTTCCTATAATTTCCAGAATTTATCACTAATCTTTAAAAATTTATAATTAATTATCTACAAATCAAAATCAAATGCATCCAAAGCCTAAATGACCCTTGATATGTCTATTTTCAGATAAAAATATCACCATCATACCCAAAAATACGTGATTTTCCAGTGTTACCAAAATGCCCTTACTGTCCAGATTTATTTCCAGAATTAACAATCAACTTCAAAAATTCGTAACTTTTTGTACAAAACTCCAAAAAATACAAATTACCTATCAAATTAGAGCGGATGATGTCTACTTCAATTGTGGAAAATCTCATAATTATTTGACCTCATTTGATTGGTCAACAATACGTCACAAGCTTACTAGCCCCAACAGAATTTCCACTGGACAGTTTTATAATTTCCTTAATTAAATTATTAGGCTTCAAAAAATATTAATTAACCTTAATCCCACACTATTTTCCATTCTAAACACTTTGGGAAAGTAAAAACAGCCAAAATCATGCTTCTCCTTTGTGCTTTGGTCTGGTTGAAATTACCCTCTTCATTGGAACTTATCTTATCTTTTTAATTCCTATAATTTTATGTAAGTCTCGGCCTATTTTCTTAATATTGAGGCCTAATTTGTCCTTAAATATACATATCAAGTCTTTATATGGCATCTTCATCTTCCAAGTATGGTCTTCAAATCTACAAAATAAGAGTATATTAATTCAAAATAATACCATATTCAAGTGCACAAGGTCATGTAGGCACTTACTTATATACTTGTGAAGCCTTTAGCCTTCCTTCCCTTCCTCCCAACCTTTCGGCCTTAGCTTAGAAAACATCATGAGCATTAGTTTTCCATATGAAACTCATAAGATTTGAAGATGAACATTGAAGAAGGAAAATAAGAACCCAAACTATCATATCTTACCTTAGATTCCTTAAATTTCTCTTCCTTCTTCCTTCTTTGCCTTGAGCTTAAGTGCTCTTCTTTCTATGGGGTTCTAGGGCGAAATTACATAAACAAGAGGGACTAGATAGCATTTTATAATTGTTGTCCAATGACCCAAATAACCCTCTTGGTGATTATCCCAAATTGCCCCTTGGTTATATGCCTTTTTGAACTTGTCTTGTAGTAAATAAACCTTGTCTCTCCTTCCTTTATATATGCTTGGCGAAATCTTAGTCATTATTGGCTTCCCAATTTGTTTTGCTTTTATGGTAGATTTTGGATCCACATGTCCTCCTTTTTGTTACACGAAATTCATGGTTAAAGGGGAGGATGAAGTCATCAATATTTACCTCCCTTTTATCTTTGCTTTGATGACTCTTTTAATTCCACAAATTCTACTTACTACATGTCATTCATTTTCACCTCTTCTTTTCTTTACTTTGTTGGCCACTTTTAACTTCACACATTTCACCTACCTCATGATGTGGCATCTTATGGTTCCTTGATTGCCTCTTTAATTCTGTTATTTTTCATTTTTCATGGAATTTTCCCCTGCTTTTCGAAATACATGACTTCTTTATGAAGTCTTATATCAACTTCTCTTATCTCAATCAATTATATGTATAAAGTCTCTTGTCATCTAATACAATTTTCCCTAGCATGACAAGTGTCTTCTTAGGATCCAAGATGAAATTGCAAGGTTATTTTCTTGTTGATGTCACCAATTTTGACAATTACATGTGTCTTTCTCCTTTGACTACTTGGAGCAACCTTAACCATACACATGTGCCTCCAACTTTTCATCTTCCTTGTCTCTTGCCATGCGAAATTTATCATAGGAAAAAGGGTTCCAATGTTGTCTCTTGTCCATTATCCAATTATTTTAATTATTCCTTGATTTAATATTTAATAACATTATAATTTCCCTTTTCTTTCCTATTATCTCGGAAATAAATAATGATACTAGAGTATCCAAGCTTCATTTTTAAATAATCCCAAAGTAGCCACAAAACTTTAAAACTCACTTGTTCACCAAAATCAACAAGTAATCTCCTAAATATGCAAATAATATCCTTAAATTGCCATTTATATTTCCTTAATTATATTTATTAAAGAAAAAATTCAAATAACCTTCTCTTACCCAAAATTATGACCTCAATTGGTCATTGGAATACTTATTCCATGATAAATATCTTTATTTCACACTTTATCCAAAAATCAAAAATTTTGGAAAAATAAATATTTGTCAAATCTCTCATTTTCTTCCACTAAATATTCACATTATACATGTAATTTTTAATAAGACAAAAATTTGGGATATTATAATTTGCACATTAATAAATAAATCAGAGGGTTGTGGGCTGACCATTGAGCAACCCATCTAGCTTGTTGCACAACCCTAATTTAAACTATCTATTGATACTTTATGTGTTTAATCATATGCTTAGATAGGATATATATATATATATATATATATATATATATATATATATATATAGTTGGCAAACATCCTTATGTCCAACAACCAATAAGCACATGACACGCAAATCTTTGGGGGAAAATGGATTAATTATTATCATATATTTAATTAAAGTATCAAATAGCCTTTCAGACATATCATTAAAAAAAGTTAAAAAACAGTGAACAAGGACACACGTGCATAATTAAGCTTTGGAAAAGACTTCAATAAATTTCTTTAATTAAAGATGATGATGATGATGATAATAAAAATAAAATTAAAAATAATAGAACAAGCACAATTTAAGTGTAATGTATGTAATCGAGACAATATTCCTTTAACTTCTGACAAAAAAAAAAGAAAGAGAGAGAGACAAGATTCCTTTAAGAATAATTTATGATATAATAGTCACAGTATGGGCCGACTGTCTGATTCCATTTTCAAATAATTTGACGCCCAACATCTATGACTTGGATTATATGCTTATTCTTATTTTTAAAACTGAACAAGAACACGTGCATAAGCACAACTTAAATGTGATGTGTAATTGAGACACCTGCAACTGCTAAAGCGGAAAAAAATCAATCAATTAAACTTCATTGAGTACATGTGCTTAGATTTTGAGCAAAAAAAAAAAGAGTACATGTGCTTAGAGCTGTGAGGATGTGGAATACAATAGAAGCAACATCCAACAGTAAAACTGACAACACCTCATAACTTAAAATCTCAAGGCTTAGAAATTATACAAGTCATTCCATATTAATGTATAGGGTTGATACTTATATTTTGTCCTTACAGTAAGATCGAATTGTGGTTTTTGCTCTTATAGTTTCAAAACATTTTGGTCCTATAGTTTCATAAATATTTGATATGATTTAATGATTGGTCCTTATATTCTTAAGAAATTTTGGTTTTGGTCCATATACTTAAACTCAAACTAAGTCCTTATAAAAGGATAGGAACTAATGCTGACGATTTGACACACATGGATCAAAATCAAAATTCGACTAAAGTGTAAAGACCAACAATATTAATATTAACCCTTATATATGTTATTAAACTTAATTTTATTGGATACTTCTCACATCAAGTGCACTCACGTTTAGACATGTTAATGAGAAAATATCTAATTGGGATCTGAGTTGGGTTTGACAGCACCCTAAATCACACTACATTTGCCCAAAAGCAATAAGGGTCAAATTTAGTGCATGCTAGTGTCCAAGAGTGTCTTGAATAAGATTTTCTACAATAAGAGGATACGTGTACTTATAAAAAAGAGAGGTCAAATCGCAACTAAAATTAATAGAAATGTGATTGCAAACTCCCTGTAAATATTTCAGTATCTTTTTTATCTTATGTAAGTTCGTTGCTGAAGATTCGACACAAAAAGTAGCCCTAATTACAAGTGTACGGTACAACTTCCAAACAAGTAATAACTGTGTAGTCAGTTACAAGAATCATGTGGTTCACATATAATGTACAGTAAAACACTTTCCAAATATCAAAATCACATATCATTTCTTCTTTATAGGCTGAAAAGGTAGTCAATCTTAGGGCCCGTTTGGATCAAAGAAAAAGTTGAAAAGGAGTGGAAATGAAACAAAGAGAAGGGAAAGGAATGAAAAAAAAATTTTGCCGTGGAGGTGTTTGGTTGACACTGTAAAAGAAAATTGGTTGATAAGAAAAATTTTATTTGGTTGAAAGAAAATAAGCCAAAAGACATTTGTCTCCCTTTTCAAAAAATATTATTTGAAGGCCCCTATTTTAACTTTAGCTCCTTTAACCATATGCTCTCCATGGTCAACTCATGGTCATGAATCACTTCAAATAATTCTCGTATAACCACGACTTAACTATCATAGGTTGCATGTACTAAAAACGTGGAAGAAATAACTCTATTTACCACTGTTTCTAGGAATCAGCATTATCATCATTAACTCCATCTCTAATCTGCCTTTATGGTTTAGTAGGGCCTAATCCCCAAGTTTTGAACCCCCATAATTTTGTTGGCCCTCCAAAGGTGCAAACAATAGAGAATCGCCACCTAGGAAAAACCTTTTTGCCAGGGAAGGCTTGTTCAGAAAACCACGCCCCCATGGAAAAACTACACCAGTAGAAATCCCAAGGTTTTGAGTTGTATTATAAAACCCCAACAAGAGACCATAGCGAACATCAAACTCCTACACTAGAAGAGTAGAATGGTTAACCAAGCAAATTTATTAAAAAGGAAAAAAGGAAAAAATTGAAGCCCGGTGGGAATTATTAAAGCACAAGCTTGATAAACATATATTCTACTAAGGAACACTCTATAGTTATCATGTAATCAAAAAAATAAAGCATTTTGTGAGCAGGTTGCGTAAAACTTGCACACAACCAAATTGATGAAATAACTCATTTGGAACTTACACTACTATAGGTAACACTTTTAACATTTGTTGTTAGACCCATTTTACGTCCCTTTTCAGGAGGATGGCTACGTGAGAGACGTAGTAAAGTCTGAAAACAACATCCCTTAAAATAGGGACGCAGTAAGAGACTTACAGCGTCCCTTTTTAGAAAGAGACACAATAAGTTTTTTCAAAAAAAAAAAATCAAATTTCTTTAGATCGGTAACATACACCATCGAAATTCCGTGAGGCTTTGTTTGTGGCAAGCTTCGAATTAGCTTCCACCACCTCTAGTTCTCAAAAATGTTGACCTCCGCCTTCACCTCTATCTCCTCATTCAGTCCCTCTCCCTTGCATCGCGTGGCTATCACCTTCGTCTCAGCGTCAATCTTGACCACATTCTGCAGCATCTCTCTTTCCCTCATCTTCGATCTGATCTCTCCCTTCATCTTTGTTGTATGGCTATCACCCTCATCTCAAGGTCAATCTTCAATCCAATCTCTCCCTTTGTCTTCAATATGCCCAAATTTCTTCAAATCTACCCAAATTTCATAGTACAAGCAATCAAATCACATATATATGATGGGTTAGGTCATAATCCTCTGGACCTTGGTGCTCACCATGGCTATTGTTGCTGCTGGTTTCAATGCTAAAGGTGAGAAGAAATAATAGGGAAGAAATTAACTAAGAAATAATAGGTAAAGAGATATACCTTATGGAGGGGGGCTAAAACGGCAGGTTCCAGATGTATCGATGAGAAGAAGGGGGTCATTTTGGTGAGGATGAGGTCCTCCGTAAGAGTCAAAATAGAAGAGAAGGTTGCTGTTTTGATCGTACGCCATGAAATCATCCCCGACGAAGAACATCGATGTTTTGTGAATAGTGAATTGCGTTCCTTGTACGAAGCTAAACTTTTCGTCTTACGCGGTTTCACGAAGGTCTAGCAGAGGAGTCGCAAGCTACATAGAGAGGGATATGGCTTACCATGGTCGAGACAAAGGAGCAATGACGAGTCAGATTTGAAGCATCACCCTCTTAAAATCTCAACCCACCCCGCATTGTCCAAAGGGATTTTTTTTACCTTTTCGCATCGCAATTAAAAATTGAGATGCCAAAAGCCCCACTTTTGGAGCCCCAATTTTAAATTGGGACGCCAAAAACCTTTGACGTCTCAATTTCAAAAAGGACACAAAAAGTGGTGCTCTTGGCGCCAAAAGCCTTGCTTTTAGCATCCCTTTTCAAACTGGGACGCTAAAAATACGGCTTTTAGCGTCCCAATTTTGAAATGGGACGCCAAAAATAAAATTTTGGCGTCTTTTTTTGTTAATGAGACGCCCAATATGTCAAAATTCTCGTACATAATTATAGAAATGCCATTACCTTTATTTTTTTACATCCCTTTTCAAAAAAGGGACCTTTTTGGGAAAGTAAAATCCATTTATTGTAGTAGTCACTACAAAAAAACAGACCATTAGTAGCGGTACATATTTATAGCGGTTTTAGCCGCTACTAATGACATTTGTAGCGGTTTAACAAACCGCAACAAAATCCACTATAGCAAACCGATTTGTAGCGGTTAAAAAAAATCCGCTATTACATATATCATGACCGCTACTATATCGTAGCGGTTACAAATAACCGCCATTATATGAGGCCGTCGACTCATTATTTGAACATTAGTCGCGGTTATAAAACCACTACAAGTGGAGATCGATCACTGTTGTAGCGGTTACATAACCGTAACTAATTATATAAAAAAGTAGAGTCGAAAAGTTTCAAAATATCTTGTAGCGGTTACATGACCGTTACAAATACTCCCACCAAATTTTAGGGAAAAATATTTGCCGCCAATATTTGTAGCGGTAGTTAATCGCTACAAATAAATCCCGCCAAATTTTTGGGAATAATTTTGGCGGCAATTTTTAGCATTTTATATTTGTAGCGGTTTAAAACCGCTACAAAATATTCCCATCATTTTTTGTTGTTTTGGCATATTTTTGTTCGTTTTTGTAGTGGTTCATTAACCGCTACAAACAAATGAAATTGAAAAAATAAATAATTTTTTTATTCATTAAAGTTATTACTTAAATATTGTATTAATAATCATTTATATTTTTGGTGAAAATAAATTATATTAAAATATGATATTTGATTATATAAGGTTAATATATGTATAAAACAATGAGAATATGTAGAAAGTAGAAAGAATGTGTTAATTAAAATATAATTACTTCTACAAAAAATGTGTGTGAAGGTGGATCGAATAATATATACGAGAAAGTAGAAAGAAAGTGTAAAAAAATACGAAATGCACCTGTAAAATAACAAAAGTTAGTATCATCGGGGGTAGAAGATAAGCATTAGATTTGATGCGGTTAAACGATACTTACCCTCTTCAAACACTTAAGCTCTTTGAAAAAACATAAAATTATGAGTAAATACGGAGAGAAAACATAAGTAGGCATGAACTGAAGCATATTAAATGTGGTTGGGTGGGGGTATTTATTTTGATATCTACGAATCATTTTGTAGCGATTTAGTTGTCACTTTTTGTAGCGTATTTACTTAATAGTGGTTTGTGACACGTCTTTTGTAGCGGTTTTATAACCGCTACGAATATTATTTTGGTTTTTTTAAAAAAATTAATAAAAAGATTACAGATTAACTATATATGGCATAATCTTTTCTCTCAATCTTCGTCACCATCCCTACAAAGAAAGTTTGGATAAAATGTTACGTGTGAGTTGAATATGTTTGAACACAAATAAAACTTCGGTTAAATGTTATTATTTCATAAAACGTATATTAAAAAACATACCGAACTATAGGTAAATTATCATCGCCGTTTGGGAAGAAGTTTTCAAACAGGCTAGCCGGAACGGCTCACAATCATAGGCGACGTTATCACCATCACCCATATCGTAAAGGTTCCGAGTCTTTAAGTGAACCACAATATTCCAATCCACGTGCCTCTCATCGGCGACATAATAAACATGTTGGGCCTCTGAGGCAAGAATATACGGCTCGTCATCTTCAGACTTACCAATGTGAATATGCCGGGAGAAATTCACCGATGTGATGCCTAAGTCGTCAATCGTCAATCCCTGGGGCGTTTCGGGGAAAAGGTCTTGGTAAGTTATCTTGACAACATATATCAAGCAGCTTTCCATAATATGGGATGTCACCGAACTGCATGTTCCCGTCACTGCTGCTCGCATAATTCCTCGTCCCAAACGTGCCATATACACCCAAGTTTTGGGTCAGCAATCCCTGATCTCGTGAAACAGTGTAAAACTTGAAACCATTGACATTGTATGTTGTAAATCTTTGGGCATGATCAAGCGGTCCGAGTGCGAGAGCTTTGAATTCTGGTGAGTGCGAGTTGTGGTAATTCATTATTCTCCTCCTAAACCAACCGGGGAATTCTCTATGGATCTTTCTATCAATTTTGGAGGATGTCTGCGTACGGATCCTCAGTTGATGCTTCATGATAGGGAAAAACTTTAAGCCTAAAACTCCGCAAGTATACGGGCCGTATCAAGTAATAAAGTAATAAGAAAATTATCATTCCCACGAGGACTCAATCAAACTAGTGATTACGTGTTAAATTTACTTTCTTTAATTTAAGTTGAGAAAATCAGAATTATTTTCAGAAATAGTAAAAATAAATTTAATAGAAACAAGAACTTTCACAAAGAGCAAATTTCAATAATAAGAACGAACAACCTAGAGTCACTAATCCCTTATTAGCTTCATAAATCTTGTTTTCATTAATTTAATTAGCCTTAATATCAATTTTGTTAATCTCGAGTATAAATAGGTATAAATGCCTGTCGGTCCACTTACAACCCTCTCTTAAGTATAATTTGTTATGTCTAACGTAATTACTCAAGAGGAAAATAAAATCGGACACACTCCTAACCGCAAATTAAATCGTAATCTAATCTCATATTACTTAATCTCATAGCCTAATTAAAATTCTCTCCGTCAAGGTAAATCCTAATGCTCAAAATCATATTCAATGATGGCCAATCACTAAACAGATAAATCTAAACAAGATTAAGTAACCAAAATTAATATCAAATTTAACTAAACAATGAAAACCAAATTTAATCCACCTATAAGTTCATAGCTACTCTAGGTTGCAAAGAAAATTAGCCACACATGGATAAAACCAACTCCATGAAATAAAGATAACAATTCAGGTTTAAAGAAGAAGAGAAAATAGGAAGAACACAATAAATTTCTGGGAGTTGTCGCTACTCTCAGATCTCTGCGCATACCGTTCTTCCTGTCCAAGTCGTCCTCCTCCTGATTTGCTTCTCATGCGTGCCGTCCCTTTTGTTTCTTTAATTACCGTTCGCCTTGCGTCTGTCCGTCTTGAATTCGTATGCATCCTTTTAATAGATATTAGGTTTGGGCCGTGAATCATGATCTCTCATTCATCTTTTTATTTCTTTATTTAATAAATATATATCATATCTTTTAGTTTTAGCCCATTGTGCGTATCTGTAGCATCAATTAGATTTTTCCTTTTCCTTGTGTGTGGACCCCACGCCTTTAATTCCAATTGCTTGAAAGATTATCTTTTTCTTTGAACAGCAACATCTTATCATTCCTGGTCAACATATATATATATATTGTTGGTTTTGATTAGTTTTGATGATGCCTTATATAGATGTCATTATTAAAAGCAAAAAGATTGAGTAATATAGATATCTCCTACATTGACTAACTGTTGTATTTAATGTAGATTAATCCAAGTTGAATTATAGAGTTTAATCAAGAAGGAGATATTGAAGAAGATTATTCCAAGTTGAACTATAGAGATTGACCAAGAAATGAGGCTAAAGAAATAAGAACTTGCACTATATGTTCTTATATGTGATAATTGGAAATCTCCATGATCAAACTGAAGTTGGAATGAAGCTTCATCATATTTGAGCTACAGTGGAGTATAAATGAATAGTGCTGATACGAGAAGCCGACACATTAAATTCTAGAACAAGTTTAGCATAGGCTCGACTTTATGGATATTGAAGAAGATGTGAAGTTCAATATTGAAGAATGATCAAGAAAGTAGATTGAAGAAAGTTCTTGCACACAATATATTGGGACTATCAGAATGTCAAGGAAGCAAGAAGTTCTCAAAGGATTTTGGGAATAATCAAGAAAGAAGATATTGAGGAACTTGCGTAGAATGATGAGTACAAGTTGAATGATATAAAATGAAGAAGAGAGGAGAAGAAAGAAAGAGTTGAATGATGAAGAATGATCAAGTTGGGAGATGGAAAAAGGAAGAACTTGTTGAATGGAATGAAGATATCATTATTCAAGTTCTTATATTGATGTTAGAAGCCTCCAAGATCATATGGAAGTTGGAATGACTCAACTTAGAGTTGAAACAAGGAAAAATCAGCTTTAGGAGTCAAAACTCGAGTATGTTCATCAATACTCGAGTATTGGAGTGTCTTGACTTCTCCGCGTCTCTCCGGAATGTCAATACTCGAGTATCCAAGGTTCTCGCATTTCGGCCTCTCCGGACTAGCAATACTTGAGTCATTACTTGAGTATCGTGGTGCGTATTGAATACTTGAGTCATTACTCGAGTATCGGGCGCAGATTGAATACTTGAGTATGTAAGTGACAATACTCAAGTAATGGCCTGGAATTTCAGAGGTTCACCTAAAGGCCAATAGTTCAATACTTCAGTCATTACTCGAGTATCGAGTAAAGTATTGGATACTCGAGTATGTAAGTTCAATACTCAAGTATTCAACGTGATCAGCTCTGTTTCACGTTCAGCACGGACAACGTCTGGTAATTTGATGATATCTTCCAAACCAGAGATCTGATTAAAGTGAAATCAGTGGTATATGAAACTAGACTTCCAATGCGTCATTTTGATATAAAATGAAAGCCAAAAGGAGTACATATGAGAGAGATATGAATTGTGGAAGTTGACAGATAAATCCACGCCACTCAGCAAACCAAGCTTCAATGTTTTGAATGTAACTCACAAACTAAAAATCCGATTGAGCTAAAATTGATGGCATATAAAAGTAGACTCACAGAGATTTCCATCAAGAGTTAAACGAACAAAAACAGAGTTCAGACCAGGGAGATATGACCTTCCAAAGTTGACAGTTAGTTCAACAATGTCAATACTCGAGTATGTAAGTTCAATACTCGAGTTTCCATTAGACAGAGAGCAACTTGAAGGTTGGTGAGAAGAAATACTTGAGTGAATACTCAAGTATCCAAGTAAAGTATTGAATACTCGAGTTTCCATCTTAATACTCGAGTATTGATCAGACAGAGAAGAACTTAGAGTTAGCCAACAACCTCAATACTGAGCGAGCAAATGAATACTCGAGTATTCAACTCTGGTTCAGAAAATGAGGTTCCAACGGCTAGTTTCTATCTGAGTCTAACGGCTATATTTCTTCATGCAACGGTCATATAATGATCTCTACCTATAAAAGAAGTCAGATTCAAGACAGAAATACAGATATACAAGATTACATCTTCAACATGCTAATACTCTGATTTTTCATCATTTACTCTCTGTTTTCAATGTCTACATAGCTTATCATAGAGAGTGAAGTGATTTGTAATTATGCTTCAGTTGTTTATTCATCTACTTCGAGAGAGAAGAGTCATTGTAAACATCCTATCATTCTATCTCGTGAGATACTCAAGATTGGGTGATCTTGAGTGGGAAACCCATTGTATTGATTACAACTTGTAAGGGAGTGAATCCTAGTTAGAGGGTTACTTCGAGTGCAGAGTGTGTAATCAAGTGGGTGTATTGATTACGTTGTAAGGTGGGAGTGAATCCTAGTGAGAGGATTACTTCAAGTACATTTAACTTGTAATCAAGTTGAAAGAAGATAGTGGATTGAAAATCTCAAGTGAAGCTTGGGGACTGGATGTAGGTCAAGGATCGGGCCGAACCAAAGATAAATCAGTTTGCATATTCTCTTCCCTTACCTCTTATATTTCCAGCATATATATTTGAATGTGCATACATATTTGAATGATCATGTTATCACTTTATAAATTATTTATGTCATTCAAACCGCTTTTAGTAAGTTTCGAAAAGATTTTCAAAGTAACTAAAGTTTTATTAAACACCCAATTCACCCCCCTCTTGGGTGATAGCCGTGTCTTTCATATATATATATATATATACATATACACATATATATATATATATTATATATTTTTCAATTTAATTTGTTGCCTCTCCTAAATCATATAATATCTCATACACAACAAAATAAGATATCAATAGATTTTCTGTTATAATATTCTTTTATCCTATATTTAATTAAAAGATGGTAAATATATAAAAGATAATTAATAGGTATAAAATATTAATAAATTCAATCTAATATATCTCAGAATCTATACTTATTTAATTATAAAATATATACTTATCACTTCACATGACTCCTGAATTCCCTGCAATTAAACATGCGATGACGAGCATGAAATGTGAGTATAAAATGTAAGGAAATATATAGGATAACATATATATATATGTGTGTGTGTGTGTGTGTGTGTAATGTGTGTAATGAAGGTACGGTTCAACTTTAGTGCAATTAATCAAGACATGTCTATGTGCTTGAATCTTCTCAAGTGCCGTGAGTTTGAAGTTCTCACTTCCGCCAACTGGTTTACTAACACGAGGGACTAAAAACTTTGTTCCTGATGGCTCGCTCGGACAATCGTCAACACGAGGTGGTCGGTTGAATGACGTCTCAATGTCATCAAAGTACCAAGAACAAAAATACAAGACCTCATCCCCAATATAGTCTTCTGCTATTGAACCTTCAAGCCACGCCTTATTCCTCACGTAAGACTTTAGTTTCTCAAGAAACCTATAAAGTGATGAAGGGAAAATGTCGATACATCAATGGTTAGACGTGTGACTAAGGAGTAATGCTAAAGTAATTAATTTTAAATGAGTACCTCTCAATAGGACACATCCATCGATAGTGAACCGAGCTAGCAAGCTTTGTTTCGAGAACAAGGTATACTGTCAAGTGAACCATCATCGTGAAAAATGACGGGGGAAAGATCATCTCCAAATGACATAGCGTAAGAATGATTTTCTATTGCAGTTGGTCGAGCTCCTCCACGATCAAAACCTTGGAACACAACTTCCGAAAGAAAGTACAAAGCTCGACCAAAACGATCGATACATCCAGTGGCAGCGTACTTTGATGGCCAGCGGAAGTAACTGTTGCATAAGCACATGTGAGTCATGACTCTTCAGCCCAGTAACCTTTCGAGCCTTCACGTCAACACATCGTGAAATGTTGCTTGAATACCCGTCAGGAACTTTTATCTTCTTCAACACCGCGAGCAAAATTTCCTTATTCGGTTTTGTCAAGGTGAATTTTGTCGGTTGAAATCTATCATGCTCATTTGGCCACGGGTCTCCACGAACCCCCATCTCCCATAAATCTTTCCTCACTTGAAGATGATCTTTTGACTTTCCTGGTTTGTTCAGAATCGTGTACAATACATTGTCGCACACATTCTTCTCAATGTGCATGACATCCAGACTGTGTCGGAGCAAATTATCTTTTCAATACGGAAGAGTGAAGAAGACGCTTATCTTCCGCCATTGTTGGGGCGCTGAACAAGAAGCCCTGACAGTCTTTGTCCCGCCTTTGCTGCATCGTGTTTTTTCCCATACTCAAATTCAATATCCACAAGCTGCTCTATGATTTCTGCACCAGATAAATGAAATGGAGCTTAATCACCAAGAGGGGGTGAATTGGGGATTATAAAAATTCTTTTCTAAAGCTATGTTTTTGAACACCAAAAATAGGGTATAATAGAGAAGAGAAAGGAGAAGCAAGACACAAGGAATTTATACTGGTTCGGTCCAATCTCCAGACACTCTGGGATTTCACTATCTCAATTGATTACACACTCTGTAACTCTAGAGTAATTCTCTCACTATAACTTACTCCCCCTTACAAGTTGCAATCTATATCCCAATCTCCAAGTCCCCTAACTTGAGATACTTACAATAAATGAACTCTCTCTAAGAATGAATAATTATAATCACTAATGATCAATGTATCAAAAGATACTTTACAAGTGAAAACTGAAAGAGTAGTTGGTAAACTTGAATGTAATTCGTTTTCAACAGATTAGTTGTTGAGAAGAATTGAATGCCACTCTATTTATACAAAGAGAGCATTAAATGACCGTTGCAATCTCCATTATAACCGTTGGTGCATTAATCTAGCTGTTGGAGGCACTTTGGTGTCTTCTCTCTCTACCCTTCTATTAATTCCTTTTGTTCAGAGGATTAGTGTTGACATTCCTTGTAATAGATCCGTTGGAAGAGCAGCTACTGCATAGGGAAAGGAAACATTAATCCCTTTGCAACGTGTGTAGAATGGTTGTACAAAAGGATGCGATTTTTCTAGACTTTGTATTTAATGTGCTTACGTCACTTTTTGCTTTTGTTCAAATCTTCATTAAACATCCTCTAAATCATCTAAAACTCACTAACAAACTGATTAAACATAGTTAGGAATAGTAATGAGTGATGATAAGAAGTATTGGGTTCAATCATGAAGATTTCACAAATTTGTCAAATTTGAATTTCAAACTCAGCGACACAAACTCGAGTTTGTTTATCAAAACTGGAGTTTGTCACTAATAGCAAAATAGCAAAACTCGAGTTTCCTTCTTCCAGAGAGGAATGTCACAATTTGAGCTATGGACCATATTTTTGAATGGGAGCAAAACTCGAATTTCCAATTACAAACTCGAGTTTTGGACTCTTGATATGAAAAATGAGTTTAAGTCCAAAACCTCAAAACTGGAGTTTTTATTCTCAACTGGAGTTTTCAAAATCATTGAAAAAGAACAAAGCTCTCTGCTTGGCCAAAACTCAAGTTTCCAAAACTAAACTCGAGTTTTCTTTTAAATATGAAACCCTTAGAAAAACTATGCCAAGACAAAACTAGATTTTTCTTATCAAACCGGAGTTTTCACAACCGAGTAAAACTTGAACTCTCTATCAAGTGCAAACTCGAGTTTTCTTAAAAACTTGGAAAACTTGGAAAACTCATGGCAAACTGAAAACTGGAGTTTCCATATCAAAACTAGAGTTTGCATAAGCCCAAAATGTTGGAGACTCTTTGTATGACCAAAACTCGAGTTTCTATATGGAAACTTGAGCTTTGTCTTCAAAAAATATTGAAGAGTCTCTGTATTATGAAAACTGGAGTTTTGTCTTGGTGTGAAAAACTTGGAGTGCTCTCTGTAAGTCCAAAACTCGAGTTTCTAAATGGAAACTGGAGTTTTTCTTAGTTCATTAAAATTGAGCTATTCTCTGTCAAGTCAAAACTTGAGTTTTCAAATCAAAACTCGAGTTTTCCTTTGACAGTAAGTTTTTCAACTTACCAAAGACAATCTTCATCTTGTGTTTACAATTGTCAGTTATTATCAAAACCCATAGAGAACTAACATTCTCCCCCTTTTTGATGATGACAACACTTGTAAACCAGAATTTCAAGAGTTTGACTGAAATCACATTTTGAAATGGATTTTGCATTTTCAGAAGCTTTAATAGAAATGTCATTTTGAGGAACTTAGTCATTTTGAAGAAATGATTTTGCTCATGACAGCAATCAATCAATCATAGTATTTCAAAGATAAGCAACAGAAGCCAGTTAACATATGAAAAGTTACTACATCAAAAATGTGTAGAGCTACATCAGAAACAAAGTCAAATGCATAGCTAAATCAGAAATGAACACAAAATGCTCTAAAAAAAATCTACACTTCTCAAAACCCAAATTATATTCATTGCCTTTCTCTCCCCCTTTGTCATCTTCAAATGGGGATGGAGCTGAGATAGAGGGTTCAGTGAGAGGGTCGACAAGTGGAGTTGGAGGAGGTGAGTCATGGGGAGGAAGAATCTCAATTGATGGAGGTTGAGAGGAACTAAGAACCTTAGTGGTTGGAGTCATTGGAGATAAGGAGGGTAGAATCTCTGTGGTAGGTGTGGAAGTGGGAATAGGAGATGACAGGATGTGAGTAGATGAAAGTGAATGAAGGAGAGGAAGAGGGCTCAGGGTCAGGCTTCAGATGATCAGCAGCAGGCCCAGAAGTGCTTGGACCAGAAGAAGTACTGATCGAACCATAATTTTATATGATTTTTGATACTTAAATTGGGATTTTTAATGTATTTTCTTGGTCATTATTGCATGATTAATCACTAATTTGAGTTAGGGACATTTGTTTTGAATTAAGTGAAATTAAGGGCAAAATAGTCATAATTAATTATTCATGCAAATGATTTCTTAGACTTTTGATGATGCTATATTGTGTTTAATCTTGCATTGTAGGTGTTTTAGAAGAAAATTGAAGAATTTGGAAAAAAATGTCATTTGGGTCAAAATTTCGTTTTGAGGACTGGGGAAAATTACAAGAAAGACCCCAAAGCAATTTCTAAAAATTGGAAATCAAGGAAGAAAAGGGCCGAGAAAAATTACAGAAAAAATCCCCGAGTTATTATGATTTACATTCGACCGAAACATTTCAAAATATTTCAATTTGGTCCCTCGCAAAACTTTTTTTAAGAGTTGCAATTAGGTCCCTCCAACCTAAACACTGCATTTTGACCAATAGATGATTAGGTTTTCTGCTTCTTTAAAACCAGGACCCGACACAGCTGGGGGCAATTGAAAAAAATAAGGATCCGACATATTTAAGAGAAAAGGAAGACAGCGCCGCGAGGGATTCACACAGACCACGCATTCGGGAATCACGCCTTCACGCACACATGGATTCGGATCTGCAGCGTCTTCAACCTTGAGGACCTTCGACTTTTTTTTCTTTCTTCCTCAACCCACCTTCACTCCCTCGCCGGCGACGTCCCTTCCACCTCCGTCGCCGGCGAGCAACCACCCTCTTCTTCCACTCTTCACCGTGAGCTAAGGGAACGAGAGAGCACAGCGCGACTAGACCTCTGGACCTTCAGCCATTCAGCTTGCTTCCTCTCTCTTCGACCTTCCTCTTTCATCCTCACACCACCATCTTCTTCCGTCCTCCATTGTTGCCGGAACTCACAGATCTGATTTATACGGATCAGACACGGTGAATGAAACGGAAACGCAGGCGAGCTTCACCATCGTCTTCAACCTTGGACCTTCATACACCCATCGACCTTGGAGCTGGGATATTCGGACCCTCATCCTTCTTTCCTCCACTCTTCCATATTTTTCTTTAATCTGTACGTGGCTTTCTTTGCTGATTTTTCAGAGCCGGAGTTGAAGCAATGAGACACCGAGTTCATTGTCTCTAGGAGGTGGATTAAGTGGCAGGAGTTTTCAGAGCTTGAATAATAGGGGAGTTTATTTTGTTCAATTTATTTTCTCTTATTACATTTTAATTTCCTAGTTTTAGGAATTTTGTTTTGTAATGTTGAGACTTAGTTTATCCGTTCGGAAAACTTTGTGGATTGAACCTATGTGACTGGATTGAATTTTGTGGTTTGTTGAATTTATAAATTTGTATTTCCCTATTGATTCAGTGAAATTGTGTTTTCTACGTGGTATTGTTAGATAGCATGATTTAATTGGATTAATTGAGTGGCGTGGTATCGCATTCATATCAAGAGGAACCAAGTTACATTAATTTAATCCTAATCACACACTAAGTGGTTTTAAACAATATCTCAAGAGATAGTAGTTTGCTACGGTAGTAGGAGCTACTATTAATTGAGAATATTGGACTCAAGTGGTATCTTGAGGTTTTTAATCTAGACTTAGTGAAAATTTTACTCCTATATTTAATTGAACTGTGATTGTCACTATTCCATTTCCAAGAGCATCCATATTCATTTTCATACTCCATTGCATTTTATTAAAAATACCAAAAAAATTATAGTTTAACATTTAATTTAATTGCATTCTTATTTTCCTTTATTAATTTGAAAATCCAAAACCTAATTTTCCCTTGTTTTAATTGCATTTGTATGACATTTAGATCACTTAGGATTCAATAAAAGGCTCATCGAGAGAGAGAACGATCCTAGGGTTGACTATACGCAATCCTTGGTTTATTTTTGATTGTGGACCCCAAGGCTATAGATAGAAAAAAACATTCAATCAATGGCGTCGTTGCTGGGGATCGAACCCGGGTCACCCGCGTGACAGGCGGGAATACTCACCACTATAAAACCAGAATTGAACCAATGTTGAGATGCTTCAGTATCTTGTCCACTTTGTCACCCAAGCTCACATTGGAAACCATCAATGTGGTTAATTTGGCATCGTGATCCAACATATGTCCAGTGAGATCCTCAACCTTCTCACTCAGGTGTGCAAACACAGTCTCAATCTTTTCCTTCATCTCATCTTGCATATCAACCATCTCATGGTTGCCTCTAGTAAGCTCAGCTACCAACTTTCCTACCTCAAACTCAATCCTAATAGAGAGGGCAGCAAGAGCAGCATCCACAGTGCCTTTCATCCTTGCATCAAAATCAGATGGCAGAGAAGTCTGAGGAGGTGGAGGGGCTGACTGAGCTTCCTATGCTCTGGCTTGAGAAGCTCTGGCATGTGATCTACAAGGAGCCCGTGATTGTCCAGAGCCTTCATCCTCAAAATTGATCCTCATAAGATTCAGTTGAGCCTTGCCAAAGAAAGGAGGATACTTGAGTGTCTCTGCTGTACCAACATACCATATCTTATAGTAAAAGAGAATGACTGAGATTAGGGAGGGAAATGGTATGTGGTAAGGCCTTTGAGATGAGAATCTGAACTTGACCATCTCCTGGAAAATCCAGTTGCCAAGATTGAGAGGGATTTTCTTAACAAAGGCAGTGAAAAGAGGATAATCCTTTTGGGCAAAATGAGTGAAGTTGCCACCCTTTTGGATAAACTCTGTTGAATAGATATACCAAAGGGCTCTATATTTGGGAGGCATTGATACATGATTGAAGGAAAGAGTGTGCAGTTGATTTTCAGGAATAGGCTCATTTGGTCTAAGAGTTGCAAAGATTTCTTAGTTACTGAAATTGATTGAGGGAACAGGAGGAGGATTGACAATTTTCAGAATAGAGTTTATGATGGAAGCAGACAAGGTAAATTTGACACCCTTGACAGAAGTAGAGACTCGTTCCTCAACAAGCTCACCATCAGAATTTACAAGATTGTCATATTCCATATTGAAATAGAAAAGTCTGACAAGGTTTGAAGTATATGGAACATAAATAGATATGAAAGATTCATAGGGTTTCAGCCAAGAGGTAAGATCGAGATTACAATCTTCTTTCAATTTAGCAAGATTGACCGAGACTACTGGACATAATTCTTTCTTAATGAAAGATTCCTTGAACTTAGTATTTAGCTCAGGGGATAAAAAGGAAACCTCAGTAGCAAAACCTTGAGGAGGATTAGGATGATTGTAGATATCCTCCATAGCATTGGCCATAACAAAAGGCTCCTATGGTTCCTGGGTTCCAGTAGATGTAGGCTTGGATGAAGCTTGCCTTTCTCAGAACTCTGTGTCGCAGAAGTAGCTTTTGATCTCTTTGCCTTGGGAGGCTTAGAAGCCTCAGCTACCTTCTTCTTTCCCTTTCCCTCTAGTTCTGGCACACTCCTTTTCTTTGATGGAGTCACAAAGGGTTCTTTGAACGAAACCCCCTTTGATTTGGGAGACGACTCAGGTTGAAAGGAGGGAACCCCTAGAATGTTCTTGTCGATTCCATAGTGAAAGCGTTTGGGGGTCGAGTTCATCTTTCTAGGTCGAGGAGGAGGAGACCAAGATTTTGAACCTTCATGGTTTGATTCAAAGTCGTGAATCACCTGAGTAGATGATTTGGAGGCCATTTAGGGTTTTTGAGAGAGGGTTTTGGTCGAGAGTCACGAAAATTAGAGAATGAAGAGAAAAGCTAGGACAAAACTTGAGTTTGAGTAAAGTGTAGACGAATAGGCAGAGTAATATATATATATATATATATACAGATGTGACAAACTCGAGTTTTCAATACAAAACTTGAGTTTTCATAAACTCATACTTACCCGGACTTCAAAGGTGTATGTGTGAACCTTTGAACTTCCACAACCAAAACTTGATTTTTCACTTACCAACTCGAGTTTTCTCCTCTCTTTAGTTGCTCTCTGTCTGATAGAAACTCGAGTTTCCCACTTAATGACTCGATTTTTAAACTTCTCCAAAATCAGAGGTTGCTTCTGACCCCGACTCCAAAACTCGAGTTTGCTTTCTTTGACAGCAAACATCAGCATTTCAAGCATCCTGCATAAAACATGGCTAAACACTCTGATGCTTAAGTTAGTTACTAACAATCATCAAAACCATAACTAACATTGAGAGAGAGATACTTACAACTCATTGGGATTTACCATTCCCAATTCTCTCCTTATGAAATTGAATTGTTCTTTGGCCAATGGTTTGGGGAAGATGTCAGCAAGTTGAAGATGAGTTAGGATGAACATGACTTTGACATCCTTCTTCTGAACATAATCCCTTATGATGTGATGTCTCACATCAATGTGCTTGGTCCGAGTGTGTTGCACTTGATTCTTGGCCAAGCTTATTGTGCTAGTGTTGTCACACAATATTGGGATCTCCTTCAAGTTGATTCCCAAGTTAGATATTTGTTGCTTGAGCCATAGAACTTATGCATAATAGCTTGAGGTAGCACATATTCAGCTTCAGTAGAAGACACAGCCATACTTGTTTGCTTCTTGTTGAACCAAGAGACAAGTGAACCACCAAGAAATTGACATTGGCCACTTGTGCTCTTCCTATCTGTCTTGTATCCGACATGATCTGAATCTGAATATGCCACAAGATGTTCTGGTTGACCTTTTGGAAACCACAAGCCAAGGGTTTTTGTGTCAGCAAGATATATGAAAATCTTGTTCACATTCTTAGCATGCGACTCCTTGGGAGCAGACTGAAACCTTGCACACATCCCCACACTGAATTGGATGTCAGGGCGACTTGTTGTGAGGTAGAGTAATGATCCAATCATTCCTCTGTATCTTGTGATATTGAAGTCCTTGCCCTCTTCATCAGCATCCAAAGCAATGGTTGAGCTCATTGGAGTATCAGCTCCTTTGCATTGATCCATCCCAAACTTCTTCAGCAGATCATTGAGATACTTGGTCTGAGATATGAAGATTCCATTCTTCCTTTGCTTGATTTGCATACCAAGGAAATAGTTGAGTTCTCCCATCATGGACATCTCAAACTCTCCCTGCATATTCTTAGCAAACGCTTCACACAAAGCATCATTAAAAGCACCAAATATAATGTCATCAACATATATTTGAACAATTAAAATTTCACAAGCTTATTACTCTTTATGAAGAGAGTTGTATATGCTTTTCCTTTAACAAATCCTTGATCAATAAGGAATTTGCTTAATCGCTCATACTAAGCTCTAGGAGCTTGCTTAAGGCCATAAAGGGCTTTCTTGGGGAGATAAACATGATCTGGATGATGATCGTTTTGAAAACCAGGAGGTTGTTCAACATAAACTTCCTCCTGAATAAAACCATTTAAAAACGCACTCTTTACATCCATTTGATAGAGCTTGAATCCTTTGACACAAGCAAAGGCTAGAAGAACTCTTCTTGCTTCCAATCTTGCCACTGGAGCATAAGTTTCTTCATAATCAATTCTTTCTTCTTGATTATAGCCTTTAGCAACCAACCTTGCCTTGTTACAGACAATGATTGCTTATTCATCTCGTTTGTTCTTGAATACCCATTTGGTGCCAATGACCAAATGGTCGTTGGGCCTAGGTACCAAATCTCAAACTTAATTTCTATCAAATTGATGTAACTCCTCTTGCATTGCTATCACCCAATCATTTTCTAAAAGGGCTTCATCAATTTTAGAGGGTTCAATCTCTGATATAAAGGCAGAAAAATCACTTTATTCAAAGTACTATTTTTGGTCCTTGCACCTTGATTTACATCACCTATCACTTGGTCCAAAGGATGATTCCTAATGAACCTCCAAGCTCTAGGTTGAGATTGATCGGGGTTTTCTAAATTATTTTGAGGGTCACCTCAACTCAAAGACATATTCAGGATTTTCAATAGAGGCAGAAGTAGTTTTCGAAAAGAATTGATTTTTGAAAACATTTTCCTCATCATCATCCAAGGATTTATAAACTTTGGATTCACAGAATACAACATGCATAGACTATTCAACAATACGAGTATTAAAGACTCTATAAGCTTTACTTCTATTTGAGTAACCCAAAAATATACCTTCATTCGCTTTGGGATCGAACTTTCCTAAATTATCCTTACCATTATTGTGGATGAAGCACTTACATCCGAAAACATGCAGATGAGCTAAATTTGGCTTTCTTGCCTTGTACAGCTCATAGGGAGTTTTTCTCAACTTCTTCCGGAGATATGTCCGATTCGAGATGTAGCAAACCGTACTCATTGCATCAGCCCAGAATACTTTAGAAGTATTGTTCTCATTCAGCATAGCTTTTGCCATCTCAGTGAGGACTCGATTCTTTCTCTCAACAACACCATTTTGTTGAGGTGTCCTCGGGGCTGAGAAGTTGTGATCAATTCCCATGTTGTCACAAAACTCTACAAATGCATGATTTTTGAATTCTCCTCCATGATCAGTTCGAAATCCTGAAATAGAGAAACTTTTCTCGTTTTAGACCTTCTTGGCAAAAACAACAAACTAATCAAATGTTTCATCTTTAGAGGATAAGAATATAGTCCAAGCAAATCTAGAGAAATCATCAACTATGACCAAAGAATAAAGATTGCCACTAAGGCTTTTTACTCTAGATGGTCCAACTAGATCTATATGAAGTAGTTGGAGAGGTCTATTAGTTGAAATTTCATTTTTAGATTTAAAAGATGATTTGGTTTGTTTTCCTTTTTGACAAGCATCACAAATCATGTCATTTTTAAAACGAAGTTTTGGAACACCAATTACCAAATCCTTTTTAAGTAATGTGTCCAGTTGGATCATATTGATATGAGCTAATCGCTTGTGCCATAGCCAACTCTCTGCCAAGTTACCAATAAAACATTTTTCAGAAGCATAATCATTTTTGGAAAGATAAAGTTGTTGGTTATGATTAGTTTTGATGATGTCTTATATACATGTCATTCTTAAGAGCAAAAAGCTTCCATACTACATTTATCTTATACTTTGACTAATTCTTATATTTAATGTAGATGTGAAGGTTTAATACAATGAAGAATGATCAAGAATGGAGTTTGAAGAAAGAAGAACTTGTTAAATATTAAGAGAATATCAATATTCAAGTCTCCGTGATCAAATAGAAGTTGGAACTGCTCAATTCGGAGTTAAAAAAAAGCAAGTTCAAGCTTTCAGATGAATACTGGTTTGTTGGAGGGCATTTATGTAATTTCAGCCCTTTTTCTCACTTGAATAGTGTCTTGCTCGAGCAAATTGAGTTTTGAAGTCATGCTCGAGCAACAACAAAGTTCTTACCCGAGCAAGGTGCATTTTCGCTCAAAATCCGTTCTTGCTCGAGCAAGAAAGAAGGCCTTGCTCGAGCAAGGTCGTGGCATCACCATACCTTGTTCAGCTCTGTTTCAGGCGACCTCCGGTAAATGGACGATATCTCCCAAACCAGGAATCAGATTGACATGAAATCAGTGGCATATAAAACTAGACTCCCAATGCGTCATTTGGAGATCAAATTAAAGTCCAAAGGAGTCTAGATGAGAGAGCTATGATTTTTACAAGTTGGCACAAACATCACCGTCACAGTCCAGACCAAGCTTCGGTGTTTTGAGCATATCTCACAAACGACAAATCCGATTGAGCGAAAATCAGTGGCATATGAAAGTACACTCACAAGGAATTCTATGAAGAGTTAAAACAACCAAAAAGAAGTTCAGACCAAGGAGATATGACCTTCTAACGTTGATGGTCAGTTCAGGATGTTACAGAAAACGCTGATCAAGAACAACCTCCATTCATCTGATGTTAATGGACGAACTACAACTAGCTTGGAGCTGATTCTTATTGAAATGGAAAGAATATTTGAAGAGCCTTCTGAAATGGAATGATTTGCTAAACTTGGATTTATACCAGAGACGTTATATGCTCGCTGGAAATTGCTTCTTGTACTATCAATGAGTTTACTTCTTGAAAATCTGATTTTTGCACAAGATCATGGTAGGCAGTAGCCTAACACTCAAGGATAGCCTACTTAAGCAAAGTGATTGGGATGCCCAAGCATCAACGAGTTCAGAGTGAAGATTTGCAATTTAGAAAGTCATGCTCAAGCAGCATATTAGTCTTGCCCGAGCATCAACGAAACAGAAGTGAGAATTCCAACTATGAAGAGTCTTGCCCGAGCACCATTTATGATGCCCGAGCATAATCGGGTTCTGGAAAGGAACAAGTGATGGATGATCAGTCATGCTCGAGCAACACACCGAGGTTGCCCGAGCAACATCGAGTCAGAGACGAAAGCAGCATGATTGAACAATCATGCTCTAGCAAGATAAATTCTTTGCTCGAGTAGCATCGAGGCAGAAGCAAAACAAAGACTGGTAGTATAGCTTGTCCGAGCATGAAAAATATCATGCTCGAGCACTATGCCCAAGCAGGAGAGGAGACTTGCCCGAGCATACCCTGAGACAACGTTGATTAAGAAGCTTGCCCGAGGAAGCCTGGTTTCATGCTCGAGCAACATCACCAAATCTATGTATCTCCGCAAGCATGATTTCTGGGTTGCTCAAGCAACATTGTTGTGCTCTCACTCCTCCGCCTCTGTCTATGTCGTGCCCGAGCAAGAAAGTTTCCATGCTCGAGCAACAACAAAGCATAACACTTTCAAGCCTCTGTAAAAGAAGCTTGCCCGAGCATGATAATTATCATGCTCGAGCACCATGCTCGAAAGGTGCAAAATACTTTACCCGAGCATCAGCGTCCAAGAACATATTCATGAGAAGCTTGCCCGAGCAAGAATGGATTCCTACTCGAGCAAGACCCCTCTGTTTTCAAATCTCTGTCTGCGTAATCTATAAATCATTGTGTTTAATCCCATTACTTCATAACATTACTCATTACTAATCCTAATTGCTATTAATCAGTTTGTTAATGAGTTTCAGATGATTTGATCATGGATTAACAACAAATTTGCATAAAGCAAATTGTGTGTCAGAAGAGCATTAAATGCTATTACCAAAACCGGTGATATCCTCAGTAACCACTTCGCTGATCTAAGTAAAGCAACTTCTGATATTCTGTCTACGCAATAAATGCTGTCTCGCAACGGTCAAGACAAATGGAATAAAGAATGTTTATGAAGAACGAAGTCAGCAACGGTGATTGTGACCAGCGAAGCTTCATCTGTCTAACGGCTAGATTCATAAGTCACAACAATTAATCTTCAAACATCTTCAACGGTCATATTCAAACATTCAAACGGGCAGATTCAAATCCTTCAACGGTCCTCAATCTTCAAGTACTATAAATACTCGAAGGTTTGAATTCTTCAAAGCAGAACAGACGCATACACAGACAAAGCATTCAAAGTGTTCAATTTCTACTCTGTATATATCTTAGGATACTACTGAGCTTCAGTGCTTATCATTTATCTACTCTGTGAGAGAGTCTTATCATTTGTATTACAATTCGTTCAAATCTCAAGATAGAGGTATCTTGAGTGTGGGTGTATTAATTACAACTTGTAAGGGGAGTGAGTCCGAGAGTGAAAGGATCATCCTTCGTTTACAGAGTGTGTAATTGTGTCCACGGTTATTTAGTTACAACTTGTAAAGAGGAGTAAGTCCTAGTGAGAGGATTACTCGAGAGTGACAGAGTCTATAATCAAGTTTGGAGATAGTGAAATCCCAGAGTGTTTCTGGGGACTGGACGAAGGTCAAGAGTTGGACCGAACCAGTATAATCTCTTGTGTTCATTGCTCTTCTCTCTATCTATGTTTTAAGTGTTGTTGAGCAATTAGCGAAAGAATTTCATAATTACCTATTCACCCCCCTCTAGGTGATATTCCACCTTCATTTTGGTATCAGAGCTAGTTAACGTTGAGCATGATCGGGGGTTCTCACAATGTGATCTGTGGTGAAGCATTGGCTCTTATCCCGACATGGCCAGTGGACGGTGGGTGACTGTCGTTGGTTGCACAGGCCGTGAGGCGGTGCGTAAAACTAGCGGCTAAGATACCATGAAATGCCACAACGGAGGTATCGCTTCGGAATTTCATTTGGTATTAGAGCCTTGGTTTCTCAGTTGGGCTTAACATCCCGAGATAGATCATGGAAGGAATATTTCCTGATGGCGCCTCAATCAACCGACCACTTGGCTTCGACGGCGAACACTATTATTTCTGGAAAGCAAAGTTCAAAGTGTTTGTGTTAGCCACGGAGTATGGTCTCTGGCAAGTAATAGAGAATGGTGATTATGTTCCCACAAGAGAAGAAGGCAGAATTAATGTTCCAAAGGCTGAAGATGAGTTCAAGGAAGATGACAGAAGGAAAATAACTCTCAACAGCAGAGTCATCCTAATGCTTCAGAGTGCTCTTAGTCAAAAGGAGTATTTCCGCATCCACAATCTATCTACTGCCAATGAGATGTGGAAAGCTTTGGAAATGGCATACGTGTCTACTACATGTGGAGATAACTCCTCAGATGAAGCAAGTGAGGCAGAAGAAGTTGCAAACATGTGCTTAATTGCTGAGGAAGAAGAGCAATGTGAAAACGATGATGAGGTATGTGATTCGGAACCTACCTATGATGAGTTACTTTCATAATACAATGATTTACATTCTGAATTCATAAAGATTGTGAAAGAACTCATTGCTTCCAAAAAGAAAATCAAATTGCTTGAGCAACAAAATAAAGATTCCCCTCCTACTTGCGAAAATATGATTTGTAAAAACTGTCCTGATCTTGAAAAGAAAAACTCTTATCTTACGAAAACTCTTGAGAAATTCACTAAAGGCAGTGAAATGCTCAATCTGATTTTAAAGGCTCAAAGATTTACAAATGATCAATCAGGCATTGGTTACAATCCTATTCTTGATAAAAAAGAAAGGGAAAAAGAAGATGGGAGGAAAATCTTATTTGAACTATTTTCAAAGATCTGTTCATACTTCAAATCCATTTGCTCATTGTGATTACTGTAATCGTAAGGGTCATAGCACATCATCTTGTTTTCATAAGAAAGAAAGAAGGGATAAACTCGTTGGTAATTATCAATGGCTACCAAAGGGAACTTATGTTTTCCCTAAAGCTCGAACTAACCCGGAAGGATCCAAGTATAAATGGGTACCAAAATGTCCATCTAGTGCTTTATGTGTGTAGATTGGTTCTGAAAAGAATGGACCTAGACGTATAGGGAAGAATAAGAGTCGAAGAGTTTCTCATGAACAAAAAATGAGATTTACATCAGCTATGAGAACTCGTGGAGAAGCCATTGCTACAACTTTATCCTCAAATCAAAAGAAGCAATGGACACAAGCAAGAGAAGTATGTTTCATCTCAAGAACAAACTACCATAGAATACCATTCAACTATCTTGAGGAAAACAAGAAAAAGAGATTCTCTCAAATATCAAACAGAAGACACTTGAAGTCTATACCCTCTGAGAGAACTTTGCAGACACCCATGGAAAGACATATGAAAAAGATGCAGTGGGTAAGCAAAGTCGATTCTCCAAGTTCTTAAGGTATAAGGTATACAATGGTAAAGCCTCCTATGCTATTATCTGTAATATTAATTGAGGTTTTATATTATGAAACCGTATGAATGAGTATTGCAAACTATTTTCAAATTAAGCTTTCATGTCTTAAAATCCATTGATTTTAAAAGGATTGCGATATTCAATAGTTTGACTGTTTATGCATATACAATGATTTGATAATTCCCTCTGTGAACTGCATATTTTGGAAATAGTACTCGAGTAATAAGCTAACATACTTGAGTATTGTCAGGCTTTAATGAGTATGCTTAAGTGTTTTAGGCATCAATACTTGAGTATTGGTAAGATATACTCGAGTATTGGTTGGAGGGATCAACTATCACAGACTGGCTCTGATATAATACTCGAGTATGGAACGATTCTCAAGTATGAAAAAGAAGCAATGGTTGATGTTGATGGTGAACGTCGGAAAAGAAGTTATCTACATCAATTCATCTCAACCAAGAAAGATACTATAAGGACAAGAAGAATTACGGTGATATCTAATTCTTACCCATACTGTGATTACATATTCATTTTTGGGTAATGAATACTTGTCCATTATTGCATTCCATTAGCAATCAATCATTTATGATCTTCAAAATGTTTTGAAATTGCTAAATGGACCATAAGTGAATTTGTGCATAACTTTCTGAGTTTATGTTTTTGAAATGCACAATTCTAAAATTTGTTTGAATTTCAACTCACTCTGTTTTTGACAAAATGCATACAAATGCTTTTGAAAAATATCCATGCTTTGATTGCATTCAAATGGAATTTCTAAATCGGAAGTCAACTTTTTGTATGTTGAATGATAGATATGCTTCAAAATTTGTCCAGTTGAGTTGTCCCCGTCATTCACATATTGTTCTTTGGTATTTAATGCGATACTTGAACTCCTCATTCTTTATTCTTTGACTAGTTGGACCTTTTGTCTAATAAGTTATTCATCTCTGAGTTTCAAGTTAATTTCCTGGAAAAGAAATCAATTTGTGAAAGTGTTATGCTTATAGCATAATTTCTTAGTTGGCCAAGTTATTCCAAGATTTATAAATGTTCATTAGTGCATTGAATATTAATGCATTAACCATTAGTGGAATAACTTACTATGATGACATTCTGGAACTCTAGTCATTTGGACTAATGAGTTTGTGCCTCATCGTCCATGAATCCTAGTATCCCCTTCGTTACTCAAATAAATCAACATTTTCCATCCATATTTTGAGCAACTATATATGTATATTCATATTCTTGCCTTGACCATTCATATATTTCTAAATTCAATTATAAGAGGCAAGATCATCTCTTGGTCATAGCAAAGTCATTATGCATATGTATCTCTATTGTGTTAAGCATGTTCGGCTAATGCATCATCCATATGATCTTTGCACATGGGAAAATTCTTCTACATGTTAACTTCAATGTTTGACATGTTCTCCAAAACCGAAGCATTCCGATACATTCGATATATTCTTTAATATGTTGACTTACACCATGTTTAGAGTGAGCATCGATCTTAAACATGTTTCAAAAATGAATCTTTCATTCATGAAAATTTTGATTTCACAATGCATTATCACGGTTTGAAAGAATACTCAAGATTTGAAACAATTTGCATGTTTCATTATCATTTTTGAAATTTTAATCTCATCTATGGATTAATCGAGATTCATATCAATGACATACTTTTCTACTTAAAGTGTATTTTCAAATTGTCATTGAGAAATAACATTCTTGGTATCACTTAATTGTTACCCTCTGTGATGCATTGGCTTGAGTATATTTTATTGGGTAAAAATGTGCTTTTGATCTTTGATTGTTCTCTCTTTGCTCAAATACTATATGGTTAAATTATAAGAGCATAAGAGTTACTATGTCTAATCCGTGTGGACTCAAGAAAAATTGAGTACCAAAAAGCATATATTTGTTTATGCGGGATACTGTTGAGATGCGAAAAACGGGGTTAACAGAGAAAACTCTACTCGAGCACACCTCCTCTTTCGCTCGAGCAAGAACAAGAAAAGTCTCTCAAGGAAACAAAGTTGAAGAATCCTACTCGAGTTCTGCTCGAGCACGTCACATACCTTACTTGAGCAACGTCGGGAGGTGGTCTTGCTTAAGTTATCTATATAAGATCTCTGCCCGAGTAGCAACATATCTCTGCTCGAGCAGTGTTGCTATCATATGCCAATGATGCATCAATGGATAATAGAGGATTAAGACTCAAGTAATTACGATATTACTTGAGTGAGGTATTGTAATATGCACAAATTATTATCATGCTAGGCTAACTTGATTTCATTCATTTCATTTTCTTTTGAAGTTTCGCCTGAACAAACTCATTTTAAAAAATTGATCCTTATGCTTCAAACATTTTTATCATCATAAAAAGCTTAAGAGATTTCTTCATACCAATTTGGTGTCACATTATTACTTGGGATCATTAAAAGGAGTCTCATATTTTTAGTCATGCATTCATTTAGGGGGAGCTTCACATTCACATGTGTTCTATATCTTACAAGCTCTTCTCCTTTATTTGAAGAAAATCATTTTTAAATTTGCTCATCTGTACTCACTATGTTTTATTAGTTTTGATGATGAGTTAATTTCATATTTGAAAATATCTTATATTTTCCTTTCATTATCTTAACTTGAAACTATCATATAGGAAGGAACATTTTGATATCTGGTTGCAATAACAATTCTCTCTTGCAAGAAAGTTTTACAATTGTGACAGGAGAATTGGGTCTGTATAAAAACTTTCCTTAATATACTACAAGGAGAAACGATCAAATTGAGGAATAATGCTTTCACGTTCCATCATTGAAGTTGAGATATGTCTTATAGAAGAAATCCAGGAAGAAATGGCGAAATATGGAAGCTGAGTACTGACCATATTCATTCATATGAGATACAACTCAAGAAGCCAGTACTTTAGTCTCATTCCACATCTCCAGGCTATTCAGAGCACATCACGGATCTCACACAAAAAGGAAGAAAGCAAATGGACTTCATCACACATTCATCAATTTGCAAAACTTACATGAGCATTTCTAATCTCTATCTTTTTATATTCAGTAGAAATTCTGCACATGTTTGGTGTCTATATGCTTTAATTGTGAAATATTTCTTAAAAACCTCTCCAAATTATTTTTTAGATATATTTTCATGAAAACTCTTTTCTACTTGCTTCATATTAAATACTTTCAAAAAGGCAGAGAGAAAATTGCTTTCTTAACATGTGATTAAGGAGAGACAATAATTTCTAACTTGTTTTCATCTCTCCACAAGTATTTCTCCTTTATACTCCAACTTTTTGCTAATGACAAATAAGGGAAGAGAATGGCAAGAAAAATATGTTGGGTCTAATATATTTTCATATTTATACATATTTTTCTTAGAGTATTTGTCATCATCAAAAAGGGGGAGAATGTTGGTTATGATTAGTTTTGATGATGTCTTATATACATGTCATTCTTAAGAGCAAAAAGCTTCCATACTACATTTATCTTATACTTTGACTAATTCTTATATTTAATGTAGATGTGAAGGTTTAATACAATGAAGAATGATCAAGAATGGAGTTTGAAGAAAGAAGAACTTGTTAAATATTAAGAGAATATCAATATTCAAGTCTCTGTGATCAAATAGAAGTTGGAACGGCACAATTCGGAGTTAAAACAAGCAAGTTCAAGCTTCCGGATGAATCTTGGTTTGTTGGAGGGCATTTATGTAATTTCAGCCCTTTTTCTCACTTGAACAGTGTCTTGCTCGAGAAAATTGAGTTTTTGAAGTCATGCTCGAGCAACAACAAGGTTCTTGCCAGAGCAGGGTGCATTTTCGCTCAAAATCCGTTCTTGCTCGAGCAAGAAAGAAGGCCTTGCTCGAGCAAGGTCGTGGCATCAGCATACTTTGTTCAGCTCTGTTTCAGGCGACCTCCGGTAAATGGACGATATCTCCCAAACCAAGAATCGGATTGACATGAAATTAGTGGCATATGAAACTAGACTCCCAATGCGTCATTTGGAGATAAAATTCAAGTCCAAAGGAGTCTAGATGAGAGAGCTATGATTTTTACAAGTTGGCACAAACATCACCGTGACAGTCCAGACCAAGCTTCGGTGTTTTGAGCATATCTCACAAACAAAAAATCTGATTGAGCTGAAATCAGTGGCATATGAAAGTAGACTCACAAGGAGTTCTATGAATACTTAAACCAACCAAAACGGAGTTCAGACCAAGGACATATGACCTTCTAACGTTGATGGTCAGTTCAGGATGTTGCAGAAAACGCTGATCAAGAACAACCTCCATTCATCTGATGTTAATGGACGAACTACAACTAGCTTGGAGCTGATTCTTATTGAAATGGAAAGAATATTTGAAGAGCCTTCTGAAATGGAATGATTTTCTAAACTTGGATTTATACCAGAGACATTATATGCTCATTGGAAATTGCTTCTTGTACTGTCAATGAGTTTACTTCTTGAAAATCTGATTTTTGCACAAGATCATGGTAGGCAGCAGCCTAACACTCAAGGATAGCCTACTCAAGCAAAGTGATTGGGATGCCCAAGCATCAACGAGTTCAGAGTGGAGATTTGCAATTTAGAAAGTCATGCTCAAGTAGCATATTAGTCTTGCCCGAGCATCAACGAAACAGAAGTGAGAATTCCAACTATGAAGAGTCTTGCTCGAGCATAGAAGAAGTCTCTCCCGAGCACCATGCTCGAGCAGACCATTTATGATGCCCGAGCATCATCGGGTTCTGGAAAGGAACAAGTGATGGATGATCAGTCATGCTCGAGCAACACACCGAGGTTGCCCGAGCAACATCGAGTCGAGACGAAAAGCGGCATGATTGAACAATCATGCTCGAGCAAGATAAATTCCTTGCTCGAGCAGCATCGAGGCAGAAGCAAAACAATGAATGGTAGTATAGCTTTCCCGAGCATGAAAAATATCATGCTCGAGCACTATGCCCAAGCAGGAGAGAAGTGTTGGTTTTGATTAGTTTTGATGATGTCTTATATAGATGTCATTCTTAAGAGCAAAACGGTTGCACATTACATTTACATTATACTTTGACTAATTCTTATACTTAATGTAGATGCAAAGTTTAATAATGGAGAATGATGAGTTCAAGTTGAATGACGGAGAACGTTCAACAAGAAGAAGTACTGAATCAGATGAAGAAATTGAGTTAAGAAGATGTGAAGGTTAAATAATGAAGAATGATCAAGAGAAGAAGAATAACTTGCTCAATAGAATGAGAAAATCATTATACAAGTTCAAATATTGATTCTAGAAGTCCCCACGATGATATGGAAGTTGGAACGGCTCAAATCGGATTTAAAACAAGCAAAATCAAGTTTTGGGTTGAGTTAACTCGAGGCAGGATGGTTACCTCAAGTTAAAATGATTGCTCTAGTGATTTTCTCCTCTAGAACGATTTGCCTCGAGTCAAGCCACTAGCTGCCTCGAGTTAGCAGCCTCGAGTCAAGAATTCAGTTGCCTCAAGTCAGGTGCAGCGTCAGCATACTCTGTTTCACGTTTAGCTCGAGCGACCTCTGGTAATTCAATGATATCTTCCAAACCAGAGATCGTATTGAAGTGAAACTAGTGGCATATGAAATTAAACTCCAAGTGCGTCATGTTGATATATAATTCAAGCCAAAAGGAGTTCATATGAGAGATATATTAATTCTACAAGTTAGACCATCAATCACCGTCACAGTCCAGACCAAGTTTCGGTGTTTTGAGTGTAACTCACAAAATACAAATCCGATTGAGCTAAACTTGGTGGAATATGAAATTAGACTCACATAGCTTTCCATCACGAGTTGAATCAGCCAAAACGAAGTTCAGACCAAGGAGATATGGCCTTAGAAAGTGGACACATGTGATTTTGGAATCAGTTCAGCATGGCTTCGGTTTTTCTTCTATACACAACCAAATGCAATGAAACCAATTCCATATGAATCTAGATACAAAAAGGGTTTCATAGAATTTTGAAGAAACCAATTTTGATAAGTGCCTCCTCAAATCAAGTTCAAGTCAAAGAGCACAGAATTGAAGTTGTTGCCTCGAGCCAGTAAGAAAGCCACCTCGAGTTGGTTAACTCGAGCCAGGAATTTATGTACCTCGAGTCAGATGGAAGAGATAGACACTTTGAGAAGGGTTTTTTCCTCGAGTCAAATTGAAGACAGAAAGTTAGAAGAATAGAGAACACTTTTTACCTCGAGTCAAAGTGTGTGCCTCGAGTCAACTGGTCAAACAGAGAGTTAGAAGAATAGAGAGCGAGTTTTGCCTCGAGTCGTAAAAGTGGTGCCTCCATTCAAAATCACATATTATCTCGAGAAAAGCATTTATGTCACATTACCTCGAGCCAATGATGCGGCCTCGAGTCGATCCTCAAAATTGCATTGATGAAATTGTGTATTACCTCGAGCCTCCGGGAATGTTGCCTCGAGTCTATGAACTCGAGTCAAGGTGATCTTTGCCTCGAGTCAGGTTCACTTCTGAATTACTTCATTTGCTCAGCGTAACTCGAGCCAACAAGAATCATGCCTCGAGTCAGTCGACTCGAGCCAAGATAATTTCTGCCTCGAGTCAATTACATAGCTGGAATACTCTGCCAACCTTTGACGATGATGTAACTCGAGCCTACAGGAAGCGTGCCTCGAGTTGATTACCTCAAGTCACGAGATATGCTGCCTCGAGTCAATATCTCTTCTAGATCACTCTGTTTGATTAATTATCAATTGACTAACTCGAGCCAACGAACATACTGCCTCGAGCCTGGACTGTCTCTGTTTTAGCGAAAGATTATCATTGAATATAGTATACTACAAACACAGATTATATTCCTCAATATTACCAATGATATTACTAATCATATTTATGAGTGAGTTTCAGATGATTAGAACAAGCATTAACTCAAATTTTGAGTAAAGCAAACCAGCTGTCAGAAGCATTTAATGCGAGCCAGACACAGCATGAAAGTGGGATATGGATATCTGAGCCTCTAGAAAGTAATTCAAAAGTTTCCAAATAATATTCCTCTCATGTCTCAACGGGCAAAAGGAATAAGGAATGTCAATGGAGCAGATTTATCAACCTCCGAACACTACGAAGAAACAGAGCAACAGATATATTTATGACTCACAACGGCTATCTTAATGAGTCCCAACGGTTGATTCTCAAACCTTTTCCAACGGCATTAATGGCGAACTCTATAAATACCCGAAGGTTTGAATTCATCAATTGAAGACATAGACGCACACACAGACAAAGCATTCAAAGCGATCCTTTTACGGTCGTAAATATCTTCAGATATTTTTGAGCTTCAGTGATTATCTTTATCTACTCGTGAGGAGTTTCAAAACACTTATTTGATTATTGAGTTGTAAAATCTTAAGGTTGTGGAACCTTAAGTATGGGTGTTCAATTACAACTTGTAATGGGGAGCGAAGTCTGATAGTTAGAGGACTATCCTTCGTTTACAGAGTGTGTAATTGTGTTTGTAATTATTTTGGTTACAACTTGTAAAAAGGAGTAAGTCCTAGTGAGAGGATTACTCGAGAGTTATAGAGTGTGTAATCAAGTTACAAGATAGTGAAATCCCAGAGTGTTTCTGGGGACTGGACGTAGGTCAAGAGTTGGACCGAACCAGTATAACCTCTTGTGTTCATTGCTCTTCTCTCTATCTCTGTTTTAAGTGATCTTGAGCAATTAGTGAAAGAATTTCATAATCACCTATTCACCCCCCCTCTAGGTGATATTCCACCTTCAAGAAGACTTGCCCGAGCAAACCCTGAGACAACGTTGATTAAGAAGCTTGCCCAAGAAAGCCTGGTTTCATGCTCGAGCAACATCACCAAATCTATGTATCTCCGCAAGCATGTTTTTTGGGTTGCTCAAGCAACAGTGTTGTGCTCTCACTTCTCCGCCTCTGTCTATGTCGTGCCCGAGCAAGAAAGTTTCCATGCTCGAGCAACAATGAAGCAGAACACTTTCAAGCCTCTCGTAAAAAGAAGCTTGCCGAGCATGATAATTATCATGCTCGAGCACCATGCTCGAGCGGGCAAAATACTTTGCCCGAGCATCAGCGTCCAAGAACATATCCATGAGAAGCTTGCCCGAGCAAGAATGGATTCCTACTCGAGCAATACCCCTCTGTTTTCAAATCTCCGTCTGCATAATCTATAAATCACTGTGTTTAATCCCATTACTTCATAACATTACTCATTACTAATCCTAATTGCTATTAATCGGTTTGTTAATGAGTTTTGGATGATTTTATCATGGATTAACAACAAATTTGCATAAAGCAAATTGTGTGTCAGAAGAGCATTAAATGCTATTACCAAAACCGGTGATATCCTCAGTAACCACTTCTCTGATCTAAGTAAAGAAACTTCTGATATTCTGTCTACGCAATAACTGCTGTCTCACAACGGTCAAGACAAATGGAATAAAGAATGTTTATGAAGAACGAAGTCAGCAACGGTGATTGTGACCAGCGAAGCTTCATGCTGTCTAACGGCTAGATTCATAAGTCACAACAATTAATCTTCAAACATCTTCAACGGTTATATTCAAACATTCAAACGGGCAGATTCAAATCCTTCAATGGTCTCAATCTTCAATACTATAAATACTCGAAGGTTTGAATTCTTCAAAGCGACGTGTACGCATACGAGACAAAGCATTCAAAGTGTTCAATTTCTACTACGTATATATCTTAGGATACTACCGAGCTTCGGTGCTTATCATTTATCTACTCGTGAGAGAGTCTTATCATTTGTATTACAATTCGTTCAAATCTCAAGATCGAGGTATCTTGAGTGTGGGTGTATTAATTACAACTTGTAAGGGGAGTGAGTCCGAGAGTGAAAGGATCATCCTTCGTTTACGAGTGTGTAATTGTGTCCACGGTTATTTAGTTACAACTTGTAAAGAGGAGTAAGTCCTAGTGAAATAAAATAATAATAAAATATAAAATGCTTAGAAAAATAAAAAAATAAAAAAACATATCTAGATATTTGTAATATAATAATAATATATTTGGTAAAGAGCCAACGGGACATTTGAGAATGGATAGAAATTAAATCCTACACCAAAATATAGGGATGTTGTCTAAGTCATCTGGACCTTTTATAAACCAGTGAAATTCTACCTCGGAGTAGACTATCTCCGAAGTCATTTCTGAGACCAACTAGGTCATTAAGATACAGGATAAATAAAGAATAGGGCAGATAGTAGAAATGAGAACCTATAGAAAACGAAATAATTGTGACAAACCAGGGATTATGTTTCTTAGGTCAGAACATATTACGAACCGGTGAATTTTTGTCCAAAAGTTTGGTTCTACCAGAAGTCATTTCCGTAACCGATGATGTCTGTCCAAAAATCTTTAGCAGACTACGAAATGCCCTTAATGGGATCAAAAATTTAATCATTCCACATATTTTGAAAGAGGAAGGATAAACCTTCATCGCCGTGCTCTCGGATTTTTGAGTTTCTCCAAGATTGCGCGAAAAGGGCACCGAACTGGGAACTTTATCGGTACCGACTCATAAAGCAATGAAGTGACATCAAGCATGACATCACTTCTTTGACTTTTTGGCAAGGGGGAGGTCGGCACACACCATTTAAGGGCCAAGATTCACCCTTTCCAAAACCCTAGATCCGACGGCTCAAAATCGATCCGAAAAAGTTTGAATTAATCACCGAAATGCCATTCCCTTCTTCTATAAATATGAAGCACTTCTCTTCTCATTTCCCACACCAAATTTTGAAATAGAGAGAGGTTAGAGAGAAGGAAGAGCTCTGGAGAAAATTGAGCAAAGCCAGGGTAAGTTCTTCGGTCCCTAATCTTTAGTTTCGATAGTTCTTCCGATAGATATAGTAGGAATGTTAGAATTTTCTTTAAATTTCCCAGATAGTCTAGATATCATTTTTAGGGGTATATATGGTATTTATTTCGAAAATATACTGGGAAAAGAGATATGTCAAAATTTTGGAAAGATCGGGTCAAAGTAGCGAAGCTCTGGCGAAATTCCGCCAATTAGGGGAGTCAAGGGCAAAATGGTAATTTGTACCTAAAATGCCTGTTATGCTGCTAGATATTGATAAATACTATCCTTATAGGATATCTGAGATAATCGAACCACTGTTGAGCCGCTGTTTTACCACCGTCGTACCGCTGTTTCACCTGCTGTCGAAAATTTCTGTTTTTCCGTAAGAGTTCCGTTATACCGCCGACAAGGTACGGACGCGTATTGTAACCTTAAATCTTATGCTTGTGTATGCTATATGTGATTTCTGTGTTCATATACTGAGATTATGTTTGTTTGAAAATGGTGAAATCATGAATACACGGGTTATGGTATTGTTAACGCCGTTGAAAGTTTTCCTAGCGCTATGGACACGACTGTACATCGTGGCACCGGAGAGTGTGCAGACTGGGATGACATACATACTGCAGGGGCTGTGTAATGTTATTGCCTGATATGTTGAATAGTGTTTTATGCTGTGAAATGTTGAGAATATCTACCATGCATATACTATTTACATAAGCATGAGGTTAACCGTTACCTGAGATCCAATGGGCATTGGATCTCAGCTGTTAATATAGCTTTAGGATCTAGAGGTGTTCGAATAGAGGAGAAGGGTAAGGAGCCGGCGTAGGGAGGCAGATGAAGAAAAGATAAATTTGTCGTTTACTTTGTTTTAAACGTTGGATGAATGTACTACTTACGACTACCAGACATATTATTATGAATGTTATTCAGTGACTCTATTTCTGTTTTAAATTGAAAAAAAATTCTGACGCTCAACTCTGATCAATAACAGCGAGAAAACATTTACGAAAACGGGGTGTTACAGGTAGGGATGGAAATAGGCCAGGGGCCTGCGGCCTGGCCTGTTAAAAGCCTGGTCAGGCCTGGCCTGTCAGGCTAAAAGGCCAGGCCAAGGCCTATTTCAAGGCCTGTTTGTCTTAAAAGGCCAGGCCTAGGGCTTTCAATAAGCCTGTTAGGCCTGTCAGGCCGGCTTGTTAAAAGGGGGTAAAATTGTAAATATGTAATTATTAATATTAATTAATATAAAATGTTTCTTCTTTCAAAATAATCAAGTAACCCTAATTTCAATTTCAACCTCATTCTCTTCGATCTCACTCCGCCATCGTCTCGTCAATTTCGGCCCGATCTCGTCTCGCCTTAGCCACTTGTGGTGGTTCGGCGTTCGATTGCCGCTCTCACTCCCGATCTTCACTCTCGTCTCGGTCTCTCATATCTATTTTGTTTTGGTCGAATCAATCTCTCAGATCTCGCTCCTCATCGCTCTCGGCCTCTCAATCTCGGCCACTTCGCTGTTCGGTGTTGGTGCAGCTCTGGTTCGGGATTTCGGTGCCGGTCATGGCTTTCGGTCTTATAGTCGAAGCTCCTGTCTCTCAGGCTCAACCTCAATCTGCTTCTTCTATTGTAAGCTTCGATTTTCTTCTACTTCAAATTGATTTCATCCTCAAGAAATTTCCTGGTTTTTTACCCTATCATTCTCAATGAACTAGCTTTACCTTTAGTATTCTCAAAGTGGGTCATGTTACTATCTTATTGAATTGATTGGCCATTTGGTATTTTTCTCATTAAAAAGCTTTCAGATTTGTACAACCTTGCAACAGGTTTAGGTGAGGTGACTTAGTGTGGGTTATGTATTGTCCTACTCCTAGCGTGGCCGTCCTCCTCTTGAAACGAAGATGTGACTCTGTTCCTTTGAGATTCTTTGTTCCAAAGTGGGTCATGTTATTATCTTGCATCAAATTTGTACACCTCTTACTTTCACAAATCCATCATCTGCTTCGACTAAGATTCTATGTTCTAATACCGCAAATAGATCAATGAAACCTAGAAACAAGCAACGTTCCATTATCACTTTGTTTTCTCTGGCTTAGTGTGGTGACAACCGGTGAAGTTGTTGTGGGGAGACAAAAAGTGAGAAGGGAATTTTAGTAAATTACTTTGTTTAAGCTTCTATGTGTGATTATAATTTTTCTTTGTGAAAGGAAGGGTTTCGTTAAATTTTGCTTTGAAAGGGAAGGGTTTCGTTAAACTAATACAATTTGTTAAATTAATCTTGCCAAGATTCTTAATTTAAGCCTCGATTATTTTTCTTTTACAGGCCTTCTTAACAGCCACGGGCCGGCCAGGCTTGTATACGAGGCCAGAGCTCGGGCCAAAAAATAAGCCCGTAACGGGCCACGGGCCAGGCTCAGGCAACTTCCTTGCGAGACAGGCCTGACCTATTAAGGGTGAAGCCTGGCCTGACCTGGTTCCACCCATAGTTACAGGATACTCGAGAGTTATAGAGTCTGTAATCAAGTTTGGAGATAGTGAAATCCCAGAGTGTTTCTGGGGACTAGACGTAGGTCAAGAGTTGGACCGAACCAGTATAATCTCTTGTGTTCATTTCTCTTCTCTCTATCTCTGTTTTAAGTGTTCTTGAGCAATTAGCGAAAGAATTTCATAATCACCTATTCACCCCCCTCTAGGTGATATTCCACCTTCATTTTCGTATCAGAGCTAGTTAACGTTAACCATGATCAGCGGTTCTCACAGTGTGATCTGTGACAAAGCATTGGCTCTTATCCCGACATGGCCAGTGGACGGTGGGTGACTGTCGTTGGTTGCACAGGCCGTGAGGCGGTGCGTAAAACTAGCGGCTGAGATACCATGAAATGCCACAACGGAGGTACCGCTTCGGAATTTCAAAAGTGTATAGCAATTTCCTTCTCTAGGAGCTCTAAATAAAGCTTTTGATTTTATATTTTCCAAAGAGAGAACATCCTTGCTTACAATCAAGCATTCCTCAGAATCAAAGATAACTAAGTTACCTTTATCAGTGCTTTGGCTTACACTGAGGAGATTGTGACAAAGTCCTTAAGATCCTAAATATTTTAGGATCTTAAAAACATAGTTCAGGTACTAACTGGTGTTTAAAAAATACTTGAGGATGATGAATGCTAATTTTTTAAAAAATGCACAGTGCCATTTTGGCACAAAACAGGGCGCTTGAAAAAAAATTGCATAATGCCATTTTTCAGTACGATTCAATATCCTAAATTATCTTTTTATTACCCGGCAGTGCCTGCATTTTTTTTAAAAAAAAGGGACCAGTGTGTGTAATTAGTGCTAAAACGACAACGTTTAGGGTGCAGCGAGACGAATTGCTGTAGCGGAGGTAAGCCAACTCCGCTTAAAAGTAAGACTCGGCTTCTCTCCGCACGCTGCCATCCGCTGCCCTCCTTTCTCTTTATACTGCGTCGTTTTGGCAAAAATCAAGTGCCTCTTTTTTTAAAAAAAATATTTTAGAATACTGTGGGTACTAAAAAGATACTTCATGGTATTGACTAGTGGTAAAAAAATAAGTCATAATCCTAAAAAATTATTTTAGAATCTTGAGAAAATATCTCAAGGTACTGACTGCTACTAAAAAGATACTTTAGGATACCGACTGAGGATACTAACTGGTACTCAAAACTACCTCATGATCTTGAAAAATTATTTTAGGATCTTGAAGATATTGTTTCAAGATCCTAAAATAATTTTAAAAATATTGAGGTAGTTTTTCAGTACCAGTCAATATCGTCAGTCGGTATCCTAAAGTATCTTTTTAGTAGCAGTCAGTACCCTTGTTACGGACCTGTATATGGCCTATATTCAATATATGGCCCAACAGGGAATATTCTGTAGATCAGGATCTATCTATAATGAAGGAGGATCATATCTTATCTATAATCCAAGAAGATCTTTATCTAGATCTGGCGGTTATGATACTTGGGCCATGAATCACATAGAGCCCATATCAACCTAAGGTACACTCTATAAATAAGGAGGTAAAACCCTAAGGTACATACATTCTACTCTCTCTGACTATTTACAATTTAGCCGTCACAAAGCACCCACACTACCCCCTTTGGCTAAACGCCTATGTGTGTCTCGAACTACATGGACTTTGATCCCTCTACAAGGTACGTAGGCCCTAGGCATTGTTCCTAGGTCAAGTTTGATTCAATCAATATCATACATGCTAGTCCATTAAGGCTAGCCACATCCTGTTCTTGAACATAACATTGGCGTCGTCCGTGGAGAATCAGTAAATTGCGATTCCTCCAACCAAAGATGGTCAATACCGAAAGCAGTAGTCAGATGCCTCTGCACGGGCAGTTCCTGAAAATCCACCGCGGCAAAATCAAGAACCGTAGCAGCCTATGAAGGGATTTAGGGAAATAATTATTATTTGAGCAACGACTTTGGTTTTGATCTGCTTCACATGGGTTTTCTTTTAACTCTTCATGTGACAAGAAGATAGTGGGAAGGATTGTCATCCTCTCTCCTTGGGAACCCAGGATCGTCATTCTCTCTCCTCGGGAACCCAGGATCCTCATCCTCTCTCCTTGGGAACCCAGATTTGAGCAACGACTTTGGTTTTGAGCTGCTTCACATAGTTCTTCTTTTAACTCTTCGTGTCTCCACATGACAAGAAAATAGTGGGAAAGATTGTCATCCTCTCTCCTTGGGAACCCAGATTTGAGAAACGACTTTGGTTTTAAGCTGCTCATCCTCGCTCCTTGGGAACCCAGATTTAAGAAACAACTTTGGGTTTGATCTGCTTCACATGGTTCTTCTTTTAACTCTCCATGTATCCACATGACGAGAAGATAGTAGGAAGGATCATCATCCTCTCTCCTGGGGAACCCAGGATCGTCATCCTCTCTCCTCGAGAACCCAGGATTGTCATCATCCTATCCTTAAGAACCCTAAATTTTGAATTCTGGCATAAATTTAGATGCCCTATTTGGATCATAATCAACAACAACATTTGAATTCTCCATGTCATTTAGTTCAAAGGAGTTATTTTCACGACTCGGTGATACAGGGAAGTCAATAATAAGAACACATTGCTTTGTGTTTGTCTTTGCTATATCATTCACATTAGAAAGAGTTAACAGATTACTAAAACCCTCCAAATATATAGCAATAGCGCCTGATCTCATTGAACTATTATTTGTCTATCATAATTGTTTTGAGGTAGGGCAAACGAGCAAATGGAGATAGTTAATACGCCGAAAAGCCGAGGTTGAGAAGATGAGGGAGAAATGTTTATATTTTCTTCTATGCAAGCTAAGGGTTGATGAAGGCCATTTATTAAATTCAAAATTTTCAAGAATGTAAAAAAAATCATAGTTGGAGTGAATATGGGTCATTGTTGGGTGTTTCTCATAATGCTGGTGTGAATCAATGGCTATATATCTTGATTGGCTCACCTTGCCAACCTCACAGGAAATGTATGGAATGAAGTAAATATTTCATCTACAACTAATATATCTGAATTACTGAGGTCTTTTGAACAATATGATGTTTTCTGAACTTTTCACTCTGTTGTTTCTCAAGATGAGCATTACATTAATGAGTATTGCAGTTTGCTAGTAGAAACATCAAAGGCAGAATTCATTAGCAAAAAACCTCTAGTTTCCAGATGGCTTGTTGTCTTGCCCAGTATGAAGTTTAACACTTTAGATAGATCTGCTTCAATTTGTGTTGAAAAGCGGGAAAAAAAATTGTTTGCTCTCTTAGTCTGCTAACTAAGTTAATTGAAGAACTAAAGTCGAATAGAGAGAAGAAATCTCCCAATATGTCCTATTCAATCATGGAACTTGATATGTTTCTGGAGAAAACACTAAAGAATGGGTGCATCAGCTTTCATGTCTCAAGTCAAATGGATCATCTATTTAATATTTGCAGATAATAATCTTTGTTATGATACCTTTCTTATACGCCTAGGACTGAGTTCCATGGTTGTCCTTGGTTATGATTCTCAGCGAAATATCCTGGACTCTGCTTCCTAGATTTGTCGAGCTCTGACTTGTTGGTGCATCTCTGATTGCTCTAGGATTCCTTGCTGCATCTTTGGAGTCTGCTTACTCATGCCGAGATGCTTCATACAGGGATGCACACATTGCCAGTTTTGTTAAAGGTCAAGATCCAAATCCATATGGCGATGACCCCGGCTGGCATGGAGGTCGAACAGAATGGGCTTTTCTCAACTCTCTCAAGAAAGAAGACATACTGTGATTGCAAGAAATGGAAGATTTGACCAGCTCCCTCTAGATTAATCAGGGCTGTCAAAACCTTTGAGGAACAAACATATATTGAAGCTGATGGAAAGAATTTTGCTGTTCTAGCAAGTGCCAATACCCCAGATTTTCCATATGGGAGCACCATTAGGGTTGAAATATTCTATCTGATTACACCTAGGAAAGTGAGGGAGACGGCATCAGTGATGGAAATTAGAGCTAAAATGAGAAAAAGCGCTGATTATTTGAATCAGAGCATGACATAGATCAGGTTGTAATCATCTTTTCCATGTGGGTGTCATGGGATTCTTGATTTTGATTTTGCTCGCTGCACCTTCGAAAAAGGATTTCTCCATATCATTTGTTAATGTTATTCTCAAACACTGCCACTTAGAGATGATTTGGAGCACTAATTTTGTATATTATCTACGTTCAATGCTACGTGAAAGCGTGATGTGATTATTGATATTGAGGAATATGATCCCATTTCCTTTTACTTAATATTAGAGATTCTTTCCTCTTCCATTATCTCTCAAAGCCTCATTCCTCTTTATTACAAAAGAAGGTAGAAATATTAGAAATGCTAAATTTGCCGAGGGGCAGGAATCAGCCACAAGCTGGCAGACCCATGTCATTGGGAGGCATGGATTATGTGGATTCTAAAAGAAAGGGCAATGTTATTGGGAAGGTTTTTCTTACTGCAGCATTTATGACATTATACATTATCATGATTAAGCAATCCCCTTCTTTGAATTCGCCTAGTCTGGAGGAGCAGGTTATGTTGGTTCCCATATTGCTCTACAACTTCTAAAGGATTCTTCCCATGTAACCATTTTGGACAACTTGTCTAGAGGAAATTTGGGGGCCATCAGGGTTCTCCAAGATCTATTTCCTGAACCTGGAAGGCTTCAATTTGTGTAAGCTAACTTGGGAGGTACGAAATCTATCAATAAAATATTTTCAGAGGACAATTTTGATGCTGTGATGCACTTTGAAGAAACACCACAGGTCCCAATTAATCCATATGGAAAAGCCATGAAGATTGCCGAAGCTTGTGAAGTTTATGATAATTTCCTCTATGAAAGCTCACTGGTTTTGCGGTAACTCTTATTTTCCTCTCACTTTTTGGTTGCCAAGAAAGAATAATTTATATATTTTTCATTGCTATGACATATCTAACTGGTTCGTCCGAGTACCTATTGAGTTTGAAACACTGATAAAGTGACTTTATCGAAGTTAAAATCCGAGTTCCTACGAAAGGAAACGAAGGCGGAACCCCGTTAAACTGATCACAGTTAGATCCGAGTTCCGTGTAAAAACAAATTTCGGGTTACGACACCCACCAGGGACAAACAAATTTCAGGTTACAACACCCATCACGAATAAACAAATAAAGGGTTATGACACCAATAATGGAAAAAAGGGTTACGACACCCATAACGAAATCTAGGGTTACGACACCCATCTCGGATAAACAAATTCCGGGTTACGACACCCATCTCGGATAAACAAATTCTGAGTTACGACACCCATCATGGATAAACAAATTTAGGAAAAAATTTGCAGAGGAGTCCACCTCCAAAAGAAAACGAAGACAGACCTCAGTTAAACTAAATACAGTTAAAATCCGGGCTCCATGTAAAGTTTTATAGGAAACGGACAGAAGATGGATCCCAGTCGCACAATATTCTAGTTAAAATCCGGGCTCTATGTAAGTTTTGCTGGATAAATCCGAGTTATACAGTTAAATATGTGTTTCCACGATCAGTTTGGAACCCGGTAACACCGAAAGAACGATTAAATATGCATTTTCATGATCAGTTTGGAACCCAGTAACACCGAAAGAACAATTAAAATTGCATTTCCATTACCACTTGGGAACCTGGTAAAAATGAGTTTGAAGACAGTTGAATCCGCGCTCCTTAATTGGACCCCGGATAAACTAAAAATTATATAGTTGACTCCGCACTCCTTAATTGGACCCCGGATAAACTGAAAATTGTACAGTTAAATCCTCGCTCCTTAGATACACTAAACATTATACAGTTGACTCCGCACTCCTTAATTAGACCCCGGATAAACTGAAAATATAGTTAAATCCACGCTCCTTAATTGGACCCTGGATACACTGAAAAATTATACAGTTGACTCCGCGCTCCTTAATTGGACCTCGGATACACTGAAAAATTATACAGTTGAATTTGCGCTCCTTAATTGGACCCCGGATAAACTGAAGATTATCACCAGGGCCCTTAGGCCCAAGTTATTTGTCAAGAGAAGCCGCAACAGCCGGCCTTCGCAATTATGATGCATCATAACTTGCTCTGGGATGACGACGCGAATTCTCATGATGACCCTAATCAGGTCGAAATGTTCAAACATCTCGTTCACGAATTGAGTTCGAACACGTGATAATTTTCCCTCATCCCGGATTGAATCCCGGTTAGTGGAACCGGACATGGAGGTTTAATTAAAAACCTTCACTAATATACCCGGTTTTTAATACGGGAAGAAAATTCTAGCGGATCCTACATAATACATTTTTTACCTTGGCCCAGTCATTCAATAGAACTTTGAAAGAATGTTCGAGTTCATACAGACAACCTATGGTTGTGTTAAAGTTAAAACTCGGATACAAAGTCTGGGTTATATAATATATGCACCCCAACAGCCCAGAGCCCTTGACTGCCAAGCTAGGGGCAACAAGTGTACAGCTGTAAAGCTGTCAGCAACAAAATCAAACCCAGTCTGTTCCTCTTTAGGATAATTCAGATTGGGGGAACTCGGTGTTGCAACAAACTAACGGAAGCCCTCACAGGGTTATTTGAATTTTCAAATGCTATCCCGGTCGCTTGAACGTTGCTAGTGAAAAAGCATGTTCACCATCAACCGAGATCGAGGCAAGCGAAAACAAAGAACGAGGGAAAAACAAATAGATCTTGCCTTGGGAAATACCTATCACCTAAAAAGGAAAATCTGGGAAAAACCTATCGCCTAAACAGGCAAATCGGTAGCAGAATACGAATGAATCCGAATTACTCAAGACTCGAACAAAAGCAAATCAAGATGGAACAACTCAGATACGAAATCCGAGTTAAACAATAAACGCACCCCGGCAGGGTCAAACAATAAATGCACCCCGGCAGCCCAAAGACCTGGACTACCGGGCTGGGGGCAACTGTTACAGACCTATATAAGGCTCATATTCAATATATGCCCCAACAGGAAATATTCTGTAGATCAGGATCTATCTATAATGAAGGAGGATCCTATCTTATCTGTAATTCAGGAAGATCTTTATCTAGATCTGGCAGTTATGATACTTAGGCCATGAATCACATAGGGCCCATATCAACCTAAGGTATACGCTATAAATAAGGAGGTAAAACCCTAAGGTACACAGATTCTACTCTCTCTAGCTATTTACAATTTAGCCATCACAGAGCACAAACACCACCCCCTTTGGCTAAACGCCTATGTGTGTCTCGAACTACATGGACTTTGATCCCTCTATAGGGTACGTAGGCCCTAGGCATTGTTCCTAGGTCAAGTCCGATTCAATCAATATCATACATGCTAGTCCATTAGGGCTAGCCACATCCTGTTCTTGAATAGAACAACTCTGAAATATTTTTTCAAGATTCTAAAATAATTTTTCAAGATTATAAAGTATTTTTTCACTACCAGTCAGTATCATGAAGTATCTTTTTAGTACCCCACAGTATCCTAAAATATAAAACGTTGAAGTGAATCGATCACTTCTCTTCACTGATGGTTAAACCGTGTTCATTGCCATGGTAACCTAGCTTGTGGCGTATAAGCTTCTTTTCTAGGTGAAATGTCCTACTCATTTGTTTTTAAAATTAATTAATGACCCATGCATCTACATTTCTGGAAATAACTCGTTCATATTATAATTTGTAAAGATAATTATTCCTTTCTTAACGAAAAAGAGAATGAGTCCCTATATGTTTTTTATATTTCAATTTATATATTGATTTATAATCATGATCTGGATTTTGACATGTACTAATTAACAATGAATCATTTCATGATCAAGGCAAATATCATCTCTGTAATATCAATATAAGATTTTTTTTTAAAAAAATGATATTTATAGATTATAAATACTCCCGACCTCCTGTCTCAAGGGCTATCTCTAATTTCAAATATATGTCATTTTTAACAAAGTCACACGTATTAATAAAAGTAATCTGAAAGTATTAAATTTGTTATAGAATTCAAGTGATTTGTAAAGTTATATTATCCTTATTAACTACACCAAACTCTAACACCATATTGATTAATTTTTATTCTTTCTAACCACCTTATTAAATATAGGCATGTGTGTGTGGAAGAAAAGTATTTAAGAATCTTTAAAATTATCAAATATCTTAAAAAACAAGAATATCTTCTAACTAACACTACTACAAAAAAAAACCCAAAAAAGTCCTAAATAATACTCAATTAACGTCCCTTTTCAGAGGGACGTCTGGAAGGGGGAAGCAAAAAATTCACTTTTGGCTTCCTGAATAAATTTCAAGACGCCTTATGTAAAGTGTCCTGAACTAAATTTAGGACGCCGCATTGCATTTTTAAATCCCCCCGCCCCCCGATTCGGGGTGGCCACGGAAGAAGAGAAGATCAACAAATCAACATTCAAATTCCAGAAATACTTCCAGAAGAACCAGCAAGGACAAGAAAAAACACAAAAAGATGCAAGTAAAGCATATGCACTCTTGAAGCACGACAGATCAAAAAATAAGTAGATGAAAACAAATCAGAAAAAAAAATAGATCCAAAATAGGATTAACATAAATTAAGAATAGGACTAACGTCCAAAATTTCATATCTAACAATCACAATCGGAAGAACATCCAAATCACAGTAAAATTGGAAAAAAAAATCAAGAACAGATTTTGCCGCCTTCAGCGTGACCCAACTAGATCTCGTCGCCTTCAGATCTGAAGAAGGGGATCCAGTGATGAAGAAGATATGATCTGATAGTGCCTTCAGATCTGATCATGACCCACCCAGAAACTCGTACAGATCGAGCGAGGGACCGGTTTTTGGATCTGAAGGGGATCCGGTGAGACAGTCTTCAAACGCAAGGGTTTGGTCTGGTGGAGCACAGCAGAATGGCGAGTGGCGGCAAGCTACGACGTGAAAATTGAGGTAAGTAGGGGAGGCAATGGAGTCGACGAGCGTGGCAAGTGAAAACAAAAATGACGAGAGGAGGTGATGAAGTTGAGGGAGAAGAGATGAAAGAGTTATGAAGGCCGAGCGATGAGATAGATGATGAGTGAAGGTCACGGGTTGAGGGATAATATTTCAAACTAAAAAAACCAATGGAATCTCCTTTTTCATTTTTAATTAATAATTAATTCAAGACACATAAACTCTTTGCTGGGCTGTAGGTTCCTTGAAGTTTTCTAAGTCAAAGGATTAGACCACGTGCTGAAATTATTTATGTTTAGAAAATTTTGATTGTGTCCGGTTGGTTTGTTCTTGTTTTTTTAAAAAAAAATGCAAAGCATCATCATCCATTATTGCGTCATTCAGTTTTGAAGGCAATTGTGGATGATGAATAAATTTATAACACTTCACACAAAAAATTATAACAATTTTGCATTTGATTACAATTATAATTATTTATTGCTTTTCAGATTTTTAATACTTTTATATATTTTCATCAACATTTTGCATTTGATTAGAAACTACTACTTACTTACTTTCTCAAAACTTATTTTTGAAAGCGGAGCAAATCACTAATTTTAAAATTCTTTTCAAAGTGTTCTATTATTTGAACACTAAAACATAGCGTAACGCAGTATGTAAGGGAAGAAGAAGCAAGACACAACACATTTATACTGGTTCGGTCTAACCTCTTGACCTACGTCCAGTCCCCAGACACTCTAGGATTTTTCACTATCACTTGGAATCAGTTACACACTCTTTACTCGAAGTTATCCTCTCACTAGGATACACTCTCCCTTACAAGTTGTACACTGATATTCCCAATCTCCAAGTCCCCTTGACTTGAGATTCTCACAATAAATTATTTCAATAAAATGACACTCTCTCTAAGAATAGATAATATAATCACTGAAGTGCTAAATGTACCAAAAGATACTTTACAGTAGAAAGTTGAAAAAGTAGTTGGAAACTTAAATGATTTTTGTTTTCTGTAGATTGGTTGTTGAGAAGACTTGAATGCAACTCTATATATATATGAAGAGAGCATTAAATGACCATTGGATTAATCAATGTAGCCGTTGGACACATTGCTGAGTTGATTAGGAACACTTTGGTCTCTTCTCTCTCTACTCTTCAGTTGATTCAGTTGCTTAGAGGATTAGGGTTGACTTCCTTTGAATTTAATCCATTGGAGGAGCAGAATGATTGTTCAAAAGGATGCAAGCTTTCTAAACATTGCAATAAATGTGCTGATGTCACTTTTTGCTTTTGTCTAAATCTTCATTTAATATTCTCTAAACCATCTGAAACTCACTAACAAACTGATTAAACATAGTTAGAAATAGTAATGAGTAATGATAAGAAGTATTAAGCTCAAACATGAAGATTCCACAAATTTGTGCAATTTGATTTTCAAACTTTGCGACACAAACTCGAGTTTGTTTAAGCAAACTGAAATTTGCAACTTTTCTTCAGGAACCAAACTCGAGTTTGCTTCTTCCAGAGAAGAATGTTGCGATTTGATCTTTGAAGCACATTTTGAGTATGAGCAAAACTCGAGTTGATTAGTGACTAACTCGAGTTTTGGACTTTTATAATGAAAGACAAGTTTTAGACCAAAAGCTCAAAATTGGAGTTTTCTCAATCCTAACTGGATTTTTCAAAATCACTGAAAAGAGCAAAGCTCTCTGCTTGGCGCAAACTCGAGTTTGCCAATTCAAACTCGAGTTTGTCTTATGTTTGGAAAACTTGAGCTACTCTCTGTCAAATCTAAACTCGAGTTTGGAATTTCCAAACTCGAGTTTGTCTTTGTCAGTAAGTTTTTTAACTTACTAAGACAAACTTCAATATTGAGTTTACAATTGTCAATTATCATCAAAACACATAGAGAACTAATGATTTTCTTTGTCAAATATATCACATAAGCTAACTCTCACAGATTCAATATTTATTAATCAACTTTTTATCAACAATTTAGTATAAAAGTATATGTTTGGTCCACTAAACTTACATTAAATTGTAGTTTAGTCTATTAAGTTTATAGAGTGTACATTTTCAGTCTCTTAATTAATTTGAATACTATTAATTTATATTTTTAGTATGAACCCAGAGTATCTTCAAGTCACTTTGGACTTGAACCTAATCTCTGTCAAACTGGAAGCATTAAGATTAAAGCACTCACAATAAGTCCATTTCTCGAGATTTGAACTTATATTCTGGTAACAATTTTAACCAGTATAGCTTGTCGGTTAAGACTGTTAATTTTATTAAAGTAGACCCAACAATTAAATGATGATAAGTCATGCTTAAAATCTAATCATTTAATAAAATAGTTTTATACAAAGCATGCTTATATTGGAGGTATACCTTAGACTATTTGTTTTTTTTTGGGGGGGGGGGAGCGGTGGATATATTTGAATCTAGAGACTATTTAATTGAGTTAATAGCTTTTTCTTGATTTTGGTACGGTGATTAAAAATGATTTATATTTTGGATCAGATGGATTATAAAAAAGCAAATTGGTTGAAGTCCTGTTTAAAAATTTTATTGGTAGAAGAACCTAAATTCAAGTATTTCTATTTTAAAAAAAATCTTGCATGGTGCTAATATTTTTGTTTAGAAATATATCAAGTCTTTCTAACCAACAACCTTTCAAAATAGAGACTTTTCACAATTTTTCCTATAATAATTAATAAGAAAAATGACAGAGATGAGATGGATTTGATTAGGGGCAAAGTTTTTTTTTTAAAAAAAAAATCAATTTAAGTCATATTTAAATAATTTAGTCCCTGTTTTTTTAGTTTCAATAAGGGGTTGAAAATGACTTATAGCTTCTGGGTGGGAATGCAATATAATAAATAACCTTTCATGCTCACAACTTTTCACACCCTGAAACCTAAAGGGGTGATCGGCACGGAATATGAGTTGACTCACATTCTTTAAGCCTTATAATTATAAACATGTGTTCTAAAATACATAGATCCTACCTATAAATTATATGGAGCATTTATCTCTAAATAATAATACAAAAAGTTTAGGTTTATAATTACATCAACTAGTAGCCCTTCATGATGGATCAACGATCTCTACATCATTAAAGAGTTCACCGCTCAGCAGAAGATATATAGTCGGCAATATTCGTCGAACCAAGACAAATTTTCTGGTGAATAACGTCCCATTATTATAATTTAATAAATTACAAAGCAAAAAAAAATAAACATCTTTATCTTTTGACAATAACAATATAGTAATAAATCTCAATTTCTAAACCATACGATCAGGAATAAAATAGAATTCTATATAAAATATCATTAATAAGATAATTTCATGTACGAAATAAAACCTTTGATTTAATATAATCAATGTAAACCATAATTCTTTCATGTACATAATAAAACCTTTGATTTCATATAATCAATTTAAAACATAATTCTCTGTTTTGTTATAGAACACGGATGTCTAACTTTGATGAGCTAGGAATGATTAATGTCGGATCGACAGACCTTTCAACGGTTAACTGTCGAAGAAAGGATACTGGCTCTATGGTCCTATGGGAAAGATACCATCGAGATAGTTCATATCACAGTGCAACACAGATGAGGCGTTTCACCAAAGGGAGTGGCGTGTGTGCAGTGATACTGAATGATAAACTATTGAATCGAGAGAGATCAGAGTGCACCTGGTGGGTAACCTCCTATTTATAGGGATTACCTAGGGTTTCAGTCTCATGCAAATGTGTTTATCCACCAGTCATTATGCGCCTCCCACGTTCTGCCATTACCTGCTCCACTACCTGTACGGCTCTGCATAACAGACAAGGTGGAGTAGTGTTTAACCATTCACCTGGTTAGAGATGCGGTTTTACTGTAGGCCCCTTGGTTGGTCCGGGTATCCAGATGGCCCAATATATGGGACCATAACATTCTCAAACCTCATTTTTTCCATAGAACTTCTTACAGAACGGATGACAAGCGTGACCACACAGTTTACGAGGGTAAATAACCAAGCATGACTCAAGGTCATGAAACAAGCATAGACACACAGTCCATGCGGGTAACTAACCAAGCATGACTCAAGGCCATGAAACAAGCATGGACACACAGTTCAAGAAACAAGCAAGAGAACAAATCTCATGAATATCAAGCGAGCTCGAGGTTAACCAAGGTGCACCAAGAACTAACAGTACTGCTGTTAGTAACCAATGTTCTCTATTCAGTCATCTCCAAAACATTTTCAAACATGCTTGGTCACTTTGATTTCTCTACTATATGTGAAGGGAATGAAGAGGCTTACCTATATGTGATTTTTGTGTTGCATGTGGATTTCCTTCTCCATCCTCCTTTGGTCACTTTGATTTCTCTACTCCTCTCCGACTTCAGCTCTCTCTCCATTCTCTCTCTTTGGAGCGGATTTCTCTACTCCTCTCCGACTTCAGCTCTCTCTCCATTCTCTCTCTCTCTTTTGGAGCGGTAATGAATGATAAATGGGGAATAAGGGAGTATGGTGTGTTCTGGCCGAATAGTTTAATCGAATAAATGAGGGAGGCTGAATTGATTAATTAGTGAAGTGGTTTGCATGTGTGGGTACGTGGCTTCAAATGGTGATAAGGAAGTGTGAGGTGGCGTGAGTTTAAGGGGAGTGTACTGTCATGTTTATATTGATAGAAGGGAGGGTGAGGTGTCACACATGCAAGAGTATGGGGCCCACTCACTAAAATACCAATTTGATCTTCTTTGACCCCCTTGTTTACAATTTGGTCATTTACTCATCTAGTTGTAAAAATTGGATAAGAGTTAGAAATTAATCCTTAATTCCATATAAGAATTTTTCTTGTTCAATTAGCTTCTCTAAACCATAAAATATCAATTCTAAAATTTCTAGGCCACAATTTATTCTCTAACTATTTTTCCTTGAATTTCTGAGAAAATAGGCCATATAATCCAAATAATGGCTTTAAGACTATTTAAGTCAATCTTCATAATTAAATTTTCATACTTTTTCCCTAAATTTTTAAGGTCCAAATTTTTTGTTTTAACATTTTTCTCAAAATAAGCTTAAGACTATTGACTCCTATTGGCTTAGTAGTCTACTCATCTCAATCTTATTCTTAAACTCTTTGTCTCAAAATTCGAGATGTTACACAACTAAACAACATTATTTCGAGTGAAGAGCAATCACATGCATTGATAATGGCTCCAAATTAACTTTTTTTTTTTAATTTTTTTTTCCTTGATCCATATTCTACTTTAAAATATAAAATACAATTAAAAAAAAATAGAAGCTTCATGGAAACAGCAAGCGCAAGAATAAAATAATACATAACTAATCCCTCCCTTACAACAAAAGCCAATATATACCTATATATAAATAAGCCATGTTTCAATCCTCTCTTGTGTTCTGCTTTCTATACTCTCTCACCTCACTTAGCTTCCAAAACTATGATCCCTAATCATCTTTCTCCTTTAGATTCAGTTCAACAATACCTTCTTCAAGATGATCCTTCCTCTATGATTCTCATGAATGTCTTCTTCACGTCTAATAATAACCCTACTTTTAGCCCTAGCTCCGATGTTTCTTTGCCAGAGCAGGGCGGTAATAGCTCCATTGGCATGGTGTTTTCTGGTGAGCATGACAACGCCATGAAACCTCCTGCAGCAGATAGTAACAATGCAGGATCTGTGGCGCGTGAAGTGAACGCGCCACCCAGATGGAGGAGCTACTGGGGCGTGAGGCGGCGGCCGTGGGGGAAGTTTGCGGCGGAGATCCGGGATCCAAAGAGGAATGGGGCGAGGATATGGTTGGGAACTTATGAGAGGGAAGAGGATGCAGCTTTGGCTTATGATAGAGCTGCTTTCAAGATGCGTGGTCGTAAAGCCAAGCTTAATTTTCCACACCTCATTGGGTCGGAAACATTACCGGAACCGGCAAGAGTAGTTGCCGGACAGAAGCGGCACCACCCACCTGAACCTTCATGGCCGTCAGGGAATACATATGTGAATGATGGATGTCAAGGGTCAAGTAAGAGGAAGAACCTAGCTGGTCTATTGAATAAGTTAGCAACAAATGGAAATCTAAGTCAGAAGCTTGAAATGGTATTCATGAAGGCATAGTCCTTTTTTTTCCCCTCTTCCTCCTTCTCTTCTTTTTGCAGAAGGTGGGATTTAATTTAAATGTCAAAATAATGGGTTCGATCATATGTGGTAAATCAAGAAGCTCTCGACGATTTCGATTTGTTTGAATATATACATTCGAAATGGTTCAATGTCTTGATTCTTGACAAAAACATTAATTGTATTAAAACATTAATTATGGTTCCAAACTTCCAATGTCGCTCGTGATCTCTTTTCTTATTTGTTATGTCTGTTATTTTAATCTTTCTTGATATTTTAGACCCCATTTTTCTTTCTTTTAAGGGGTAATTAATTGTATTAAAACTCAATCAACCTGGTTCGCCCGGCTAGACCAGTGAACCAGTCGCCCCTTGGCTGATTCATTTAGGAGTTTTGGACAGTTCAACCACTTTTTATTTTTGTATTTTTAAATATTTAGAATCTAAAATAACATTGTTTTGTGAATCATATCATCGCATTTGTGATTTAATAACATAGGATCATGTGTGGTTTATACATGAATGTTCTATATCCTTGTGGGTAAGTTTTTTCATTTAAATATTATTTTAATTATAATATGACCGCTGTGATCCCAATTAACCCCGCTTTGAACTAATAACCGTTGAAACACCACTATATTAGTTGGTTAATTTATTGACCGTTATGGTTCAATAACCTTTTATTTTTATTTTATTTTTGACAACGAGTACATTGATAGTCAGATCAATCTTTAAACTGAAACAAAGTATTGTTTATAGATATGAATCAATTTATAAATTTATTTAGAAAGTATATCAACATGAATTGTTGTATTGATGGAAATTTAAGACATCCTATTACGCTTTTATTTATTGCCTTCACATATCGACATAAAAAGAGCCTCCCAAGCCCCGGATCAGATTTTTTGGGAATGGGGAGTGTGTGTGTGTGTGTGAGAAAAAGATAGGGAGGGAGGAGTCAAAAATCTGATTTAACTTTAAGTGTGTGTGTAACATGTGTGGCACATGCATGACGCCATGTGTCAAGCAAGAGAGAAAGACATGTGTTGATGTGTGTGTGTGAGTGCATGCATGTGTGACACTTGTAACCATGGATGTGTGTGTCTTGGCTTGTGGATATGCTGCCATGTGTCCTTGGTATGTGTGTATGTGTTGTCTCGTCGTACAGTTTTTAGAAAAGTATCATAGGTGTAAATTTTCGGATAACATTATAATTATTTGTATTGTAATATACTTTTGATATTAAAATATATGTACTCAAACTTATTGAGTGCATACTCTTCTTCGTAATTTATTTATGTATATTTCTAACCGTATTTTAAATTTTTCTAAATGACATATTTATAAAATAAGCGACACTCTTATTACATCATCAAATATTCACTTGATTTTATGAATATTTTTTTATATTCTTTTCTTTTCTTTTTTTATATTCTTTTCTTTTTTAACGCATTTAAAATTTTCCTTAAAAAAAAATTGAGGGCATCCTCAGTCCCCACGACACCCAAATCTTTGGGGGAAAATGGATTAATTATTATCATATATTTAATTAAATTATCAAATAGCCTTTCAGACATATCATTAAAAATACAGTGATCAAGCACACACGTGAATAATTAAGCTTTGGAAAAGACTTCAATATATTTCTTTAATTAAAGAAAATAATAATAATACTAATAATAATAGAACAAGCACAATTTAAGTGTAATGTACGTAATCGAGACAATATTCCTTTAATTTCTGGGAAAGAGAGAGAGAGAGAGAGACAAGATTCCTTTAGGAATAATTTATGATATGATCATAGTCACAGAATGGGCCCATTGCCTGATTCCATTTTCAAATAATTTGACGCCCGACAGCTATGACTTAGATTATATGCTTATTCTTATTCTTACAACTGAACAAAAACACGTGCATAAGCACAATTTAAATGTGATGTGTAGTTGAGACAGAGACAATTAATTAGTCTTTTTCATATCATAATCCAAACCACCTCATAGGAATTGGCATTATCATCATTATGATCGAGACAGAGACAATAACTGCTAAAGGGGGAAAAAAATCAATTAATTAAACTTCATTGAGTACATGTGCTTAGAGCTGTGAGGATGTGGAATACAATAGAAGCAACATCCAACAGGAAAGCTGACACCACCTCATAACTTAAAATCTCAAGGCTTAGAAATTATACAAGTCATTCCATATTAATGTATGGGGTTGATACTTATATTTTGTCCATACATTATGATCGAATTGTGGTTTTTGCTCTTATAGATCCAAAACATTTTAGTCCTATAGTTTCATAAATATTTGATATGATTTAATGATTGGTCCTTATATTCTTAAGAAATTTTGGTTTTGGTCCATATACTTAAACTCAAACTAAATCCTTATAAAACTATAGAAACCAATGCTGATGATTTTAAACACATGGATCAAAATCAAAATTCGACTAAAGTATAAAGACCAACAATATTAATATTAACCCTTATATATATGTTATTAAACTTAATTTTGATTGGATACTTCTCACATCACGTGCACTCACGTTTTGACATGTTAATCAGAAAATATCTAATTGGGATTTGAGTTGGGTTTGACAGCACCCAAAATCACACTACTTTTGCCTAAAAGCAATAAGGGTCAAATTTAGTGCATGCTAGTGTCTGAGAGTGTCTTGAATAAGATTGTCTACAATAAGAGGATACGTGTACTTATAAGAAAATGGGGTCAAATCACAACTAAAATTAATAGAAATGTGATTGCAAACTCGCTGTAAATATTTCAGTATCTTTTTTATCTTATGTAAGTTCGTTGCTGAAGATTCGACAGAAAAAGTTTCCCTAATTACAAGTGTATTGTACAACTTCCAAGCAAGTAATAACTTTGTAGTCAATTACAAGACGTATGTGGTTCACAGATAATGTACAGTAAAACACTTTCCAAATATCAAAGAAACATACGTTACTGCTTTACAGGCTGAAAAGGTAGTCAATCTTAGGGCCTGTTTAGATGAAAGAAAAAGTTGGAAAGAAGTGGAAATGAAAAAAGAGAATGGAAAGGAATAAAAAATATTTTGCCATGGAGGTGTTTGGTTGACACTATAAAAGAAAATTAGTTGATAAGAAAAAATTTATTTGGTTGGAAGAAAATGAGCCAAAAGACATTTTTCTCCCTATTCGAAAAATATTATTTAAGGGCCTCTATTTTAACTTTATAGCTCCTCTAACCATATACACTCCATGGGCAACTCATGGTCATGAATCACTTCAAATAATTCTCGTATAACCATGACTTAACTACCATAAGCTTTATGTAGTAAAAATGTGGAAGAAATAACTCTATTTATCACTGTTTCCATTCTATAGGAATTAGCATTATCATCATTATGTCCATCTCTATTCTACCTTTATGGTTTAGGGGGAAGGCTTAGCTAGTTCAGAAAACCACTCCCCCATGGAAAAACTACACCAGTGGAAATCCCAAGGTTTTGAGCTGTATTATAAAACCCCAACAAGAGAGCATAGCAAACATCAAACTCTCACACAAGAAGAGTAGAATGGGTAACCAAGCAAATTTATTAAAAAGGAAAAAAGAAAAAAATTGAAGCCAGGTGGGGATTATTAAAGCACAAGCATGGGTGGAAAAAAGGCTTTTAAGACAGGACGAAAGAGGTATCGTAAGACCGGATCTGTGGCCGGTCTTGTTCCAGGCGGTCTTAAAAGTCTGTTACTCTTAAAACCGGATGCGCGTCCGGTCTTAAAAAAACACTTTTAAGACCGGACTTTTTAAACATCCTGTCATAAAAGTCTATTTTAAAAAAAGAAAAAGAAAAAGAATGAACTTTTAAGACCGTATATATTTTCAAGTCCGGTCTTAAAAATATCTTTCTATGAAAAAAGAAAGGTGAGATTATAGACGCCGAGCCGCCGCCTCGAGAGAACTCGTTTCCGGATCTATCACCGGAGGAACTATAACAAATAGATTCGAGAGAAAAGTACCTAAGCGCCTTAGAGAGAACTCGAGAAGAGGTAAACGAAGAAGAAGGAACAAAGAAATTTTTGGTGGAAGCAAAAAAAAAAACAATACAAGGACGAGAGAGGGAGGTCGGGAGAAGAGTAATACCATTTTACGTTCCTTGAAGAAGTTATAGGAAGCCATTCATCTATCTTCTTCTACTCCGTTCGCTTATCTATCTGTCATTTTTGTGTGTGCACATCTCAATATATTCAAAAAAAAAAATAACAACAAACAAAAACAATCGATCAAGAACACGAAATAAGCAAAACAGACATAATAGGTTTACCTCAGAGAGTAGCGGTTACGGGGACATCGAGACTCGTTCCCCATGGAAATCAAGTTTGGAGCTTTGTCGTCGCTGAGAAGGAGGAGATGAGCAATAAAACAAAGAAATAAGAAATTGATATTTAATTTCAAACTTAAGCCGAAATCTACGTCAATGATTTACTATCGTTGCGTTTCTGTTTGTGTGGCTCAACAACAATATAAATATATATATATATATATATATATATATTGTTGTTGAGCCACGGAAAAATGTAAACGCAACGAACACGAACTCAACCGCACGAATCATTCTCGGATTGTTGTTGAGCCACGAGATCTCGAAATGCGAGGCTACGGTAGCCACTTGTGAATGCGCGGGGTGGGGAAGTAAAAATGAGAAGAGAGTGGAGAAATCAATGGGAAGTGGATGGAACTAGAAAAGGAATAATGAAAATTCAATTTTCGTTTGCCGCGCCAAAAGAAAATCTTTAAGACCGGTTGTTATCAAATTGAAGTCTTAAAAGTTAAACTTTTAGGCGGTTCTTTGTAACATCCGGTCTTAAAAAATAGACATTTTATTTATTTTTTATTTTTAACTTTTTAGACCGGATATTTAAAACATCTGGTCTTAAAATTAATATATATTTTTTTAAAAAAAAAGTAGACTAGTTCTTTTTAACATCCGGTCTAAATAGTTCTCTTTATATTTACAAAATTGCCACCGGTCATACTTTTAAGACCGGATCCTTTTTAATCCATTCTTAAAAGTGTTCTTTATATTTACAAAATTGCCACCGGTCATACTTTTAAGACCGAATCCTTTTTAATCCGGTCTTAAAAGTGTTCTTTATATTTACAAAACTGCTATCGGTCATACTTTTAAGACCATATCCTTTTTAATCCGGTCTTAAAAGTGTTCTTTATATTTACAAAACTGCCACCGGTCATACTTTTAAGACCGGATCCTCTATAATCCGGTCCAAGAAGTTCTTGATATTTACAAAACTGCCACCGGTCATACTTTTAAGACCGGTGCGTCAATACTCCGGTCTAAATGAGGCAGTCTTAAAGCCCTTTTTTGCACTAGTGAAGCTTGATAAACATATGCTACCAAGGAACACTCTATAGTTATCATGTAATCAGAAAAATAAAGCATTTTGTGAGCAGATTGCATAAAACTTGCACACAACCAAATTGATTAAATTACTCATTTGGAACTTACACTACTATAAGAAACACTTTTAACATTTGTTTTTACACCCATTTTATTTCCCCTTTTAGGGGGATGGCTATGTGAGAGACATAGTAAAGTGTGGAAACAATGTCCCTTAAAATAGGGACGCAGTAAGAGACTTACAGCGTCCCTTTTTAAAAAGAGACACAATAAGTTTTTGTTTTAAAAAAATCAAATTTCTTCAGATCTCCTAGTAACAGACGCCATCGAAATTCTGTGAGGCTTTCTTTGTGGCAAGCTCCGAATTAGTTTCCACCACCTCTATTTCTAAAACATCTTGACCTCCACCTTCACCTTTATCTCCTCCTTCAGTCTCTCTCCCTTACGACGTGTGGCTAGCACCTTCGTCTCGGCGTCAATCTTGGCTGCATTCTGCAGCATCTCTCTTTCCCTCATCTTCGATCCGATCTCTCCCTTCCTCTTGGTCGCGTAGCTATCACCTTTGTCTCAGCGTCAACCTTCGATCCAATCTCCCCCTTCATCTTTGATCTGCCCAAATTTCTTCAAATCTGCCCAAATTTCATAGTACAAGCAATCAAATCACATATATACGATGGGTAGGGTCATAATCCTCTGGATCTTGGTGCTTGCCATGGCTGCTATTGCTGCTGGTTTCGGCGCTAAAGGTGAGAAGAAATAATAGGGAAGAAATTAATTAAGAAATAATAGGTAAAGAGATATACCTTATGGAGGAGGGCGAAAAGGCAGGTTCTAGAGGCATCCATGAGAAGAAGGGGCTCGTTTTGGTGGGGATGAGGTCCTCCATAAGAGTCAAAATAGAAGAGAAGGTTGTTGTTTTGATCATACGCCACGAAACCGTCCCCGGAAAAGAACACCAAAGTTTTGTGAACAGTGAGCTGCATTTCATGTTCGAAGCTAAACTTTTTGTCTTATGTGGTTTCGCGAAGGTCCGGCAAAGGAGTCGCGAGCTGCATAGAGAGGAATCTGGATCGCCAGGGTCAAGACAAAGGAGCAACGACGGGTTAGATCTGAAGCATTACCCTCTTCAAATCTCATCACACCCTGCACTGTCCAAAGGGATTATTTTTACCTTTTCGCATCACAATTCAAAAGTAAGATGCCAAAAGCCCCACTTTTGGTGTCCCGATTTTAAATTAGGACACCCAAAACCCTACTTTTGACGTCTCAATTTCAAAAAGAACGCCAAAAGTGGTGCCCTTGATGCCAAAAGCCTTGCTTTTAGCATCCTTTTTCAAATTGGGACACTAAAAGTAGGGCTTTTGGTGTTCGATTTTGAAAAGGGACACCAAAAATAAACTTTTGGCATCCTTTTTTGTTAATGGGATGCCAAATATATCAAAATTTCCACACATAATTACAAAAATGCCACAACCTTTACTTTTTTACATCCCTTTTTTTTAAAAATGTACTTTTTGGGAAGTAAAATCCATTTATTGTAGTAGTGTTACTTACTTCACTTACATTTGGAACTTTTGATGAAATAACCCTTTGTTTCGAGTTTTAATGAGTGAAACTAATAAGAAATCAGTTCTTTGTTTGCCTCTATTTCCTGGTAAAGTAACAGAGCAATAACCATGAGATATCCACCAGTTGCTTATGGTTATACATGAATGAATTAACAACTTTAACCACATGCATGTGATGAGTGGCTCATGGTTATCTAACTTCGCTCTCAACCATTGTGCACCTGCAAACCGCATCTGGTCAAGACCGCTTCCTTTGTGTACAATATCACATATTTAACCACCTTCACCACATGGGTACTTCATGATCTGATTGAAGTTGACCAACATTTATCTCTGTTATGGAGTGCACACCACCTCCACTTACTCCGAATCAGCTCCAGTGAGCAAGTGCCTCTTTGCTTAATTCAACACAAACAACTAGGGAATATGGTGCGTCACATTCAATACAACCAAGAACACAACAACCTCATCGACAGAGAAGAAGGACCCACATGTTATTCGAGATTGATCAAATGTTGCGTCGTCGCTGGAAAAAGCTGTTCACCCTCTCTATTCTTCAGCTCCCTTTGTTTTCTCCAAGTCCGGCTGTGTGAATTGCCTTCAGCTCCTTTACCACTTTACATCAAATCCACCAACACATAAGGGGGATTTGGGTCTTTGGTGATTTTTCTTAGGCGCTGGAAAATGGGTTCCCACCATTTATTATGGCAACCCATTTTCATTTAAATTTTTCTACCTTGTTTTAGGCTTATTTTATTTAAACATGATATTCAAAATGGGCTAACATTTATAATCCTTTTGGAAAATGGGTTCCCACCATTTAGAAAATTTTCATTTAAACTCTAGAAAATGGGGCCGGTGTGAAAATATTTTTTGGGGCCAATGGCAAACCAAACAACTGTCACGAATGAAAATTCAATTTTCCTTTTCCCGCCTCCCATTTACATCGATCCAAATAGACCCTTAGTCTATTTGGAATATGAATGCCCACCACGAGCCATGGGATATTAGTCTGGCCAAATCACTTCAACATTATAATTAAGATCTTAATAAATCTTGTTTTCTGCTTTTATATCTATATAAAGTTCTAGCTTGAACCCCCGGGGGGTGTATAAAGTTCTTGAGAGAAATGTGGTTAACATTGCATTAAAATAGTTGTTGTCAGCAAATTAAAGCATTGGTTTACCGGTTTTATTATACGTTAACATTGGTCTACAAAGTAATGCTTTACTCAACTTTGAAGTCAAGTACACCCTTCTCTTCACCGGTTTTATATGAAGCGTGTTCAAAGGAAATTAAAAACACACAAATAAAAAATACCAAAGATATTTTTTTTAAAAAAAATTTAACAATTTAGATTAAAATATAATTCTCTAGTCCTATTTAAAAATTATAAGTCATTTTTAACATGTTTTATAGAAACCAAGAAAAACCTTAAACATCATTAATTTTGCCTTAAAATTTAACAACTTTCTAACTTTACCCCTATTTACTATATATTATACCTCATGAGAACAATGTCTACATAATAATAAGGGATAAGGGTCTTATTTGCCCGGAAGTTTTCGTCGGGAGCACTCAAAGACACCGGAAGTTTTTTTTTTTGGAGTAAAATTGCCCCGGAAGTTTAAAAACGTAGCAATCTTGCCCTTCCGTTAATCTTGACTGTTAAATTATTGCTCCAATTTGTAAACTTTCAGGACAAAATTTCTCCAAAAAAAAAAAAAATTATAGGGCAAAATTGCTCATAAAAAAAAAATTCAGGGAAAAATTGCTCTTTTTTGTTAACTTCCGAGGCAATTTTGCTCCAAAAAAAACTTTCGGGGCAAATAAGACCCTTATCCCTAGTAATAAATGAAGGATAAAATTGTACATTTATATATAAAAAAATTAATAATGTGACTTATCAAAAAAAACAAAAACAAAAAATCATTATTAAATCATTTAAATTTGGTGCCTGTGTGTTTTTCGGTCATTATTAAAAATTAACTTTTATAAAGGAGTTAAAAATGTTAATAGAGCTAAGTTATAGGAATTGGTTTCCCGTAGGCGGGGAGAGTCATCCCATCTGGATGGTCAGATTTAATTTTTTTTACTTTTTAATTTTTAAAAAAAAAATTATTTTAATGGATAAAGAATCTAAAATAAAGATAATCTCTTAACTAATATTTTTTCAAACAATAATTTTTCCATTTAAAAATAACCAAATAAAAAAAATCTGAACCGTCCAGATCCTATTTGGATGATCCAGACGGATAGGCTCTCCCTCCAAAACATAGGCAAAGAAATCGGTTCCTAAGTTATAGGGGCTAACAATGCTAAAAGTATAAAGCTAAAAGATTTAACAAGGAAAAAGAATACATAGGTACCAAATTAAAATGGGAAAATTAAATTCAGGTCCCAAAGGACTAAGAAAATGACAAAAAAATCCTAAAGGAAATTTAGATGTCGAAAAGTCCAGTTAACAACTCCTTCTATGGGATTAACAACTCTCATGTGGGATTAACAACTCTATCTGTATGATTAACAACTCTTTAGGAATTTTCTGATATCTGAATTTCTCTTGGGACTTTTTTTAACATTTTCTAGGTCCCTTGGGACCTGAAAAGAATTTTCCCAATTAAAATTGAACAAACTATAGGTACCTTAAGAATGATTTTTCCATTTTTAATTTGGTACATGTGTATTCTTTCTTCTTATTAAACATTTTAATTTCACTCTTTTAGCACCGTTTTAGTCCTGGTAACTTTGTTTTGTTTCATTGTTAGCCCTTGTACAGAAACTAATTGTGCTAATAGAGTAAAATTAAATGATTTAATAAAGAAAGAATAAAAAATAAAGATACCAAATTAAAAATTGAAGGAAATTATAAATTTTATATTCATAAAAAACTTCCAACATATTTTTCATCAGAATAAAAATAAATAAATTTTAGTAACCCTATCTTAAAATTTAATAACTTTTCAACTTTACTTTTATTTAATATATAATATATATCCCAAGAGTATAAAGTCTACATGAAAATAAATTAATAATAAAATTGTATATTAGGTCAGGTGAAAAAATAAACTATGTAACTTGTAAATAGATTTTTTTTTTTTTTTTTTTTTTTTTTTAAAAAAAAATCTCTTTGCCTACCAAATTCGACCTAATCGAGGAGTTGGATCAACAGTATATATGGGTTCCCATTTTATATCAAATCCACCATCACATTTGGGGGATTTGGGTCTTTGGCGATTTTCTTTAGACGCTAGAAAATGGGTTCCAACCATTTTTTGGGAACCCATTTTTCATTTAAACTTGGAAAATAGGGGCAAGTGGGAAAATATTTCATGGGGCAAATGGCGAAACAAACCGTCGTCGCTAGAAGGAAAATTCAGTTTTCCTTTTCCCATCCTGCATTTGCATCGATGCAAACAGGCCCTTAGTCTATTTTGAATATGAATGCCCACCACGAGCGCCATGGGATATTAGTCTGGTCAAATCACTTTCAACATTATAATTAAGATCTTAATAAATCTTGTGTTTTGCTTTCTTGAGAAAAATGTGGTTAACATTGCATTAAAATAGTTGTGGTCAACAAATTTAAAACATTGGTTTACCGGTTTCGTTATATGTTCACATTGGTCCACAAAGTGAAGCTTTATTCAACTTTGAAGTCAAGTGAACCCTTCTCTTCACCGGTTTTATAAGAAGCGTGCTCAAAGGAATTTTTTTTTTTTTTTTTAAAAAAAAAAAAAAAAAAAAAAAAAAAACCAAATATATTTAAGAAAATTAACGATTTAGATTAAAATATAAGTCACTAGTCCTATTTAAAAATTATAAGCCATTTTTTACATGTATAATAGAAACCAAGAGAAACCTTAAACATCATTAATTTTGCTTTAAAATTTAACAATGTTCCAACTTTACCCCTATTTATCATACACTATATCTCATGAGAACAAAGTATACATAATAATAAATGAAGGATAAAATTGTATATTCATATAAAAAATTAATAATGTGACTTATCAAAAGGAAAAAAAAAATTCCTTCCAATTGGAACGGATGAATATATTAATTGAAGTTAATAAAGAGACTATTTTTCTGGACTTATTTAAAAAAATTCTCTCTGCCTACAAAATTCGACCCATCGAGGAATTGGATAAGAGTGAGTGTAAATGCTGCTAAATATTCATATGTGTATGTGGGGGACGCCAACATTTGAACAACATGAATTTTCTCCCTTTTTTTTTTTTTTTTTTGAAATATGACCATTATGTCATCAATCTCATCAATTACAGATATAAAGTTATTGAAATATCATTGAATTACTACTTGGAGACAACCTCAATACTAAGGGTCCGTTTGGATGGACTTTTTTTATATAAAAAAAACATTTTTTAATGCAAAAAAAAATGCTTTTAAAATTAATTTATGTGTTTAGATGATTTTTTTTTAAAAAAAAAAAAAGCAATAGTCACAAAAAAAAGCCAAAGTGCTGCTTTTTTTTTAAAAGCTCCAATTTGGAGCTTAAAAATAAAAACACTTTTTTTAAAAAGCCCATCCAAACGGGCCCTAAGTAGGTTACCTTATTTCAGGCCAAAAAACAAGTATTTACCTTATGTTTTACAAATGTACACTAGTGCAAAAAAGGGTTTTAAGACTGGACAAAAGAGGCATCGTAAGACCGGACCCGCGACCGGTCTTGTTACAGCCAGTATTAAAAGTCCACATTTAAGACCAGACAAAAATAAATCCGGTCTAAAAAATAGCAGCTTCTAAGACTTGACGACTAATTATACTCAGTCTTAAAAGACTGACTTTCAAGACTGGATGGTAAATACATCCAGTCTTAAAAATTGAATTTTTAGACCGAACGTATAAATACACCGGTGTTAAAAGACCAACTTTTAAGACCGGCTTAATATCAAATATGTACACATGACCTTTAAGACCGGACATATAAATACATCCGGTCTTAACAGTTGAACATTTAAGACCGACATATTTATATTTCCGGTCTAAATTTTCCCAAATTTTTTCCCTCTTCTGTTCTTCCTAATCATATATATACACAAATCCACCACCCAATCCAGTACATAAAAGTCGATACTTTCAGTACAAGCTATGAACAATTATGACTAAATTGAATTGGGAAATAGAATACAAATATTATTCACCATGAGTTATGTAACTTCTCAATTAATGATTATACCATGACTACAACACCTAAATTAATTTATACAATAAGATAACTTACTTACAATATAATGCAAATACAATAAGTTACAAATACAACATACATGCCCAATGTAATATTCACCATGCCTTCATCTGATTCCCACCCAACAACGTAACATCTTCTTTTATAACATGCCCCCTTTGAATCGGATCCTGCCACAAAAATAAAATAAGAACAAACTTCATAGTCAGTCACATTGTTTAAGAACATAGAAGGAATATAATATAGTTAAAACCTTAAAGTTTTCAAAGAATTTTGCATATGAATATTACCTTATGAATTGACTCTTTTATAAAGTGATATCCTCCCATATCCCTTCTTGATGATCATTTCTTATGCGGGTTCATTATCTCGCTTCATCTTCTTCGTTCATGTCCGGTAGACCCCTTGAAAAAGGAGTACTCTCAGGAAGACTATAATTTGAATGATTTTCCTCATCAATATCAATGACCCTTTTTCCTTGGAAAGCTACAGACCACATTTTATTTTCTTGATCGGTGATATAGAACACTTGTTTCGCCCTGGTCCGCCATAATAAAAGGTTCATCTCCAAAACTTCTACCATTGACATCGACTAATGTAAATCCTAGCCGATCGATCTCGAACACCATTATTGACATTAACCCACTTGCATTTGAAAATGGGAAATCTAATTTTAACATAATCCACCTCCCAAATCTCTTCAATAACCCCATAATATGGCATGACTGCAATAAGGCCTCTTGTCTTTCGAACTGGAGAAGTGCATAGATTCAGGACTTAGTCGCCTCTCATTCAAACATTTTACACAAGGGCAATAAAACTTCCCACTATCATCATGGGCATTTTGTTTAGCAAATTCTATAAAGTCCCTCACCCCATTCTGATATTCAACACTCGTCCGTAACGCAGTTATCCAACTGTGATCCATAGTATAATTCCTATAGACGGAAAGATTTAACATACAAAATCCGAAAAAATTGACACTTGCATATAAAATAAGGCAACACCAAATGCATATTTATGCTCAATGTCGGTTATGTCCTTTTTTATTACGGAGAAACTTGCCCATTAAATGCATAACGAAGAATCACTTTTGGTCATAAATGTATCACAGTGAATCCAAGAAGCAAAATAAATTCATGACGAGGAAATTAAATGCATCGCATAAAGGTCTTATTGACTCACCTGTAGCATATAAATTCAAATGTGTTTGCTGATTCAAACTTGCTCCCGCCATGAACGTTGATGTTGCAGACAGCAAGAGTACCCTAAAAACATTTGTTGGTCAGTTGGGTAGATCTAAAGTGCAAATATAATCTTCAAAATACAATATTCATTAACAACAGAGAAACCCACAAGAACATTTCATCGATTTTGTTCAACCAAGAAATCATAAAGTTATATAACTGAAACACCTCTTACAGCTTGGTCTATAGACGTTTAGCTAAGGAACCAGAAAGTGATTGTCGAGAGAGCAACGAGAAGCAGCGATGAAGCAACACACAAACACTGGAGACAGAACCTGAGTAATCACTTTCGGCGCGACAAGAGAAGTTCAGAGAGGGAAATTTAATATTCCGCGCGACAGAGACATGTTTTATTAATTTGGATTTTATTAAGACCGGTTAGTTATAAAGTAGCCGGTCCTAAATATATCATTAAATTTTTAAGACCGGAGGTTTAAAAGACTCCGGTCTTAACTTTTTATTCTTCATTTAATTTTAAGACCGGAGTCTTATTAAACATCCGGTCATAAAAGTCCTCATTTAATATTTAAAAAAAAAAGACGATTGGCTTTGGCGAGCGCAGTAGCAGCAGCAACAACTGAAGAATATGAAAAAAAAGACAAGCTCAGTTCTTAATGCTTCATACATTACTGGTGAATATTCACGTACACAAGAAAAAATACAAAAGAAAAACAAGCAGAAAATTATCAAAAACAATAATCTGACTAAACATCCTAAAGCTTATTATCCTCCATAGCCTTGGCGATATCGACGTGAGCAGCATTAACTTCCCGCCGGAGATCAGCAAGTTCCTGTCTTATTCGCATCAGCCGCAATGCATCATTAGAGGAAAGAGAAGAGAGGTCAGCGGTAGGCGCGCTGGGGCCAACTGGTTGGAGAGGGGGAGCAGGAACATGTTCATGGTCTGAAGGCTGGAGGGGGTACGACAATCTCTTCATCATCCGAAATATCAATGGGTCCAATGACCCGAGACTCTTCTGTCATAATAGAACACACTCTCCCTGGAGGAGGCACATCGTATAACAATCTACGGAAGGCATGAGCATCAGGAGTAAGAGTACCCCTACGAGCGGTTCTCTTTTATCTAACCATGGTTTGAGCAGTTGGGGTAGAGAGCCACATAGTATGGAGTTACGAGATTGTGAGGAGTTAATAAGGACAGAAAGGTATGAGGAGTTTATATACATTAAGAGCCACGTGATGTGGAGTTACGAGGAATGAGGAGTTTAATAAGGACAGAGAGGTATGAGGAGTTAATAAATATGCGGTCTAAAATTCTATTATTTAATATATGTTTTCAATTCAATTGATTTTAAGGCCGACCTTTTATAATATATATGGTCCTAAAAGTCTATTATTTATTTATTTTCAATCAATTCAATCCCTTTTAAGACCGACCTTTTACATTGTATCTCGGTCCTAGAATTAATTTATTTTTTAATTCACTTTTTTTAAAATTAAGAATTTTTTATTAAAAAATATTACTTTTAAGAACGGATCTTTTACAATATCGGGTATTAAAGGTTCATTCTTTTCAAATTACTCGAGATAGCGAGTTGTATCCTTACACTCGTTTAAATGAATGATTCAAAGTCTCTTCGACTTCCGAGATAAACTTCCCAACTAGGCGTCTCCTCGTATTCCGAGGAACTATGCGTCTCCCCGTTATTGTTTCGGCGTTTCACATTGTTCGGGAAGGGTTCTCTATTTAAACCCGATGTTACTTTACTTCCTTCACATTCTTCTCCATCACTTCTAAAACCTCCACCGTAATGGCTGCTCCACCACCACCAGGTTCTCCTTTTCCGTACCCTTCTCCGCTGCCTTCGAACCCTTCATTCTACCAGATGATGCAGCACCTCCTGGCCCGCGTCAATCATATAGACCGACACTTGGGCCAACTGTTTCAGGTCTATCACGCCGTCAACAACAAGCTGACTGCGGTACTCGACGCCTTGGACGTTGAGTATGATCCTTCAGATGACGACGTTGACGACCTCTCTGACGACTCCCTCCCCTCCGACAACGATGGGGGGAGCAGTTTTTTAATGTTTTTTTCCTGTACTTCTGCTGCCCCTAACGGGGCAGCATTAAAAAATATATAATATTTTTGTTTCCTAAAAGTCTCGCATTGTCCTTTTCATTATCTTTTTTCTTTCTCCAACAAAAAGGAAACAAACAAAACATTGTCAAGGTTAGACCGTCATTGTCGTTGGTTAAGAACATACAATAAAACAAAAAAAACACACACACACACACACACACAAAATGTTTACCTTATTCGAATAAAAACAAGCAAAGTGACTATTCTTCTCAAGGTTGGACCGCCATTGTCGTCGGTTTTACCTCTCCCCGATTTGAATATTTTCGTGTCATTTTCATTATCTTTCTTCTTTTTCCAACAAAAAGAAAAGAGACAAAGAAAAGGCAAATCGATAATGCCGCTCAACATCAGGAGAGGTAACATCGATGACAAAGAGGGTCCTAGCTTGAGCAGAACGCCAGAATCTCGGTTGTCTTGAACCCTAATAATTTGTCTGAAAAAAGAGTCAGCATTTCTGTTTAAAGGAAAACTATTAAGACCAGAAGTTTAACAAAAACACGGTCCTAAAGGTTAAACCATATTTTAAAAAAATATATTTAACACCGAACTTTTAGGAGCGGACAAATAACAAATATACGGTCCTAAAAGTCTCGCCATAGACTTTTAGTAGCGGAAAATTAATGAATGTACTTGTCCTAAAAGTCTAGCCACATTTTTATAATTAAACGTAGACTTTTAGGACCAGACGATTATATAATATGCGGTTCTAAAAGTCTTGCCATATTTTTATAATTAAACGTAGACTTTTAGGACCAGACGAGTATATAATATGCGGTCCTAAAAGTCTAGCCATATTTTTATAATTAAACGAAGACTTTTAGGACCGGATGTTTAATAAATATGTGGTCCTAAAGGTCTCGTCATATTTGTAAAATAAACGAAAACTTTTAAGACCGTAGTTTTAACAAATATACGGTCCTAAAAGTCTTTTAGGACCGGAACTTTACAAAATATGCGGTCATAAAAGTCGAGTACTTTATTCATTATTTTTATTTTATTTTCCTTTTTTTTATAGATTACAAGGAAAATAAATTCCTAATTTTCCAATTAGGTTTAAATCATTGGCTTTTCCGTTAATTAATTTATGTCATAGAAGTCGCGAATACTTTTCATAGTATCTTATTGCTCATTTACAACATCTTGTACCTCAAATTTCAAGCACTAAATAGCTAGAATGAATGACCGAATTCTTCAAAAAAATAAACAAATTTATTATTGAATTACACATTGCATATGTATATTTACAAATGAATTTAAGACTTAATTAGGTCATACAGATATTCACAAAACACATTGCGTATGTGCTCCACTTCATCATCAGGAAAGGGAACAGGACCGGCAAACCTCTGTAACATCAAAGACAAAAACTGAATTAACTTGCATGCATATTTCATATGTAACATTAAGCCAGAAACTAAATTCAGCCATAATGTGTAACATCAAATACATTTACCTTTGCAGTTAATTTAGTCGTTCCTTTCGTGATAGTATCATATATGTGTTTCATGACGTAGATGCCACATAAATTGGACCCCGTTGGTTGCCACGGGTCTAAAACGAACAAGAAATATATATAAGAGCTAGCATATATAGCTTACTAACCAAGTTCACAAGGTAGTGTGCCAGTGTCCAAATATGTACTAACATGTGGTTTGTACCATTTAGGATAAGTGGTCTGAGACCCACGCCTTTTGTTTACCTCGATTTGGAAGGTCTTCATGGCACTATCATCAAAATCACAAATTTATCAATAATGTTCACTGAAATTTTACAATAGAGATTTTAGACAAGAGAATCAAAATGACATGCTTACTTGTTGACGCTCTGCATCAATGTAGACCCTGGCTCACTGTGAGTGGAGCATAAGAAGTTAACTTTATGATCCTTCATCCACATGAGGACCAACTGCCAGTGGCGGCTGAAAATTCATAGCAGTAAAGTACTCAGTGATATATGTAGCAGAATTAAGTGAATTGTAGACAAGAATTGTGATATGTACCCGTGGTAGTATGGAAACACGTACACCTTTCTTATCACTTCACACACCCTCGTTGACATGTATTCTTGTCTATTCTTCAAGGGTGTTGTACTTGCAAAGACTGGGCATAAGAAACCAAAATCATTGATTCTGCCCTGTTCAACCAATTCTTGATGCATGAACCTACAATAATGACATCGATTAGGGAATTAGTATATATATATATATGTGTCTAAACGATGCATTTAAATTATGTACTCATAGAATCAGATACTTACTTCATAAACAATTGAAGGATTGGATCAGTAAGCTCATCCGAAGCGACGCGGGACGTTACATCTTCAATGTCAAGGTAAACATCTTCAGGATTAGGGACGCCTACTACTTCATTGACAGGCCACGATTTATCTTTAAAATATCATTTTTTTTGCCAAATCAGATATTTTTTTCCTTGGCAGTCAAATTAGCAGTAGGGGATGGAACTTGAGGAGGAGGGGATGCAGCTTGACGAGGGGATGAAACTTGAGGAGGAGGGGATGAAGCTTCAGGAGGAGTAGAGACATGTACAAGCTTCACTGGCCAAGAGATGAAGGTTCCCTTGACATCACTCACAAGCTTCAGCTGATCAGTTGGGAGAGGGAGAGGTGCATCAACGATCACCTTTTCAACTAACACTCTGACTTCATCATCAGCCATTTGTTGGTGGTGTACAGTTGATCCCAAGTTGTGGACAATCCCTTTTGCAACTACTTGTCTTTGACTATCACGATCTTTCACATACAGGTCACAAGGATGCTCTGACTGTCCAACAATGCAACTCCCCCTAGTGCTCTGCTGCATAGGTGTAGGTGGATGTGTGAAAGGAACGCTGTTCTCTGGACGAGAGCTCAAAAGCAGCTTCAATTCATTCATTTCCTCCTCCATCTTGCTCATCCGAGATTGAAACTTTGCAGTCAACTTTGTAGTCAATGAAGCTTCTTGAGCCGCTGCTTTGACCGCTCCTTCATTTATTTTGGCCACCGTTTGTTCCATCTCCTCCCGGGTAACCATACTTTGTTTGTGGCGTTTGGATTTACCAAAGTATTCCTTCAGGCCTACCCGTCCTCCAACCCCCTACACGCCCCGCGTGATCCGGTTCGGTCGCAAATGCAGTAACATCATTCCTCCCATCCGACACAAAAGATCCCTCTGCTTCTTTCTTTTTAAGATCTTCTTGTAAGATGCAGATAACGAGAAGCTTAGTAATGAAACATGTTTAGTAACTAAAAAATAACAATAACGATACTTACAATTCTTTCAGCAACTACACGAGTTTGTTCACTCGTGTAGGCGCCACTTGGCTATTGCCGAATATGCAACCACAACTCCTCGCGACGTATTGGAGATAGCTGATCAACTATCGCAGAAGGATTGGATTTAGCTTCATCTTCCAATCTCTTCCGCTTGGCCGCCATCAATTCTTTTTCGGCCATTTCATATCCGCCGCAAGAAGCCCTATGCGGGCACTCATTCTTTCTCCCTATCTCCCGTGCTTGTTCCCTTCTTTTTTGTGAATCGAATTGAAAAAAACTATTAATTATGAATTCCGGCCATCTCACTAATGAAATTACGTAACTTCGCTTCATATGAAGGTCAAACATTAGTCAAATTCACTTCATCAAGTTTCAACATTTTATTTAAGAAAGATGTAGAATTGTAGAAGAAATTGGGAGAAACAGAGGAAAGGAAGTTACAAAAATGATGTCTACTCAGTCAATTCATTCATTCATCATAACTGGTTCCTACACATATTAGACTAACCTCTTATATATAGTTAGAGGCTTGACTCTTAAGGCCCAATACTTGACTTGCACCGAAACCATTACACAGTTAACATACTAACTAACTAACAGCAATGTCTAACCACTACCTACTATAACAGAATTAAGACTATAATAATGGCTTGACTCTTATGCCATTATTATTTCCCTAATTACCTTCTTAGTATTTTACCTTTTCAAGGTTTACATATCAGACTTGCATAGACAAAGGCAGGAAATGTATACTTCTATTCACACACCAAACCATTTAACTAACAGGATTAGATGAACACCATAACATTTACATATCCGCACAGGTTAATAAGCACACAAAAAGGCAAACAAAACTAAATATAAACTCACCAGAGCTTTAGGAGTGGTTCGCAGCTGAACAAATTGTTGCCAAGTTTGTTCATCAATAAATGTGTACTTGTCCCAAGGATTTTCTTCAGGCTAAACCTCGGCAAAAAGATACTTGTTATCTAGAAAGGTCTTAAACTTCCTCCACCGATCAGCACAATAAGACAATGTCTTGTCTTTCAACTTCTGATAGTCAGGGACAGTGTATGTAAGCCGGATAGTGTCCCAAATAGGATCCTTTACTGTGCCAACGTGCACATTTTTCCACTCATCTGTCAAGATGCTAACCTTGTTACATACTAGATAGCCAAGAAAACTAGTATATTTGCATTTATTGGGACCGAAAGGTTCCAACTTTTCATCAAACTGAATCTCCATCCTTGACCCAGAAGTCCGAATTAGGGTTACATCCATCATTCGTGTGCCTCTTCTACCACGGCGTGCAGGGCGGTTACAAGGCTCATTGTGAGATGAAGAGGGTTCGTTCTGACTCACACCAGTCACACCAGTAAATATTTGGCGGTTACTAATAGAATCATTTTCACCGTTCATTTTCAAGACAGGAAGAGAGATAATGCAACAAGAAGGGTTTCACAACGTGAACAGAGGTTCTTCAGTGATAGTAACAAAAGCTTTCGCGCGAAGAAATGTTTATTTGGCGGTTCATTTTTAAGACCGGATAAACAAAGAGATGGTCTTATTTAGAATTTGCAGCTACGTGAGCTTATGACATTTTTCAATGGCGCGTCCCAATTTTGTCGCATCTTTGATGGTCAGACAAGAGAGAGGGACATATGAAGCGATAGCCTGACAGGTCACATGAAGTCACATTTCTTTTGTCTTTCTCTCACCAACAACAGTCAAGACTTGTGACCAACATCCGTTAACAAGTTTAACTCATGTAAAAATTTATTTACCACGTCACTTTTAAACTGACGTTAAAAGATTCACAAAATAATTTATGTTGACGGATTACACTTTATAACCGATGTTGAAAGCTCTCATTGATAGAAAATGATGTTTTTAGTTTGATTATGATATGTAGAAAAGTGGAACAATACATCTTGAATAATGGCCTTAACTTTTAGGAATGAATTAAGACTACTAGTGTTATGGATCCGAGTAACGGGCTTGAAAGGTCAGGCCCAAACAAGGAGACAATGACAGTTGTCACGATATATCAGGGAAGGACCCATTATCCCACAAACACATAGTGCAGGTATTGGGAGATGAAATATGCTAGTGATGGGAACGTGCAACCAGGGGAATCGGATCCTCATAACTGTTAATTCCTATATTTTGATGATCACAATTCCTAGTAGATTGAATTAAGCATTATTAGATTCTTAGTAATCATGCCCGAGCACAGATAGAACCTTGCCCGAGCAACATCGGACTTCAGTGAAGAAAGAAAAGCAAGGTAACATAATCATGCCCGAAGCAACCTTCAAAAGCATCTGAAAGCATGACCTTGCCCGAGCAAGGTCATAGTCTTGACCGAGCAACGTCGGGGTCTCTGAAGGAAAAATGAAGCTCAAAGTGATCTTGCCCAAGCAACGTCTGAAAGCGTCAGAAAGCATGACCTTGCCCGAGCAAGGTCATAATCCTGCCCGAGCAACATCATGGCAAGAGCAAAAGAAGTTTGCTCAAGCAACACCCGAAAGCGTCAGAAAGCACGAGCTTGCCCGAGCAAGGCCACAAGTCCGCCCGAGCAACATCGAGGCGAAGCAAAAAATCATCGACTAAGTAGTCTTGCCGAGCAAAGAAAATGCTTGCCCGAGCAAGCCGCCCGAGCAAACGGAAAAGCTTGCCCAAGCATCATTGATCTAAAGTACTTTCTTCCTCTTGAAGGAACCTTTCCGAACACTAAAAATTGCTTGCTCGAGCATCATGCCCAAGCGGAATAGAAGCTTGCCCGAGCATACCCGAGACAACGTTGATCAAGAAGCTTGCCCGAGCAAGCCCGGGTTCATGCTCGAGCAACATCACCATAACTCGTATTTACGCAAGCATGCTTTCTGCGTTGCCTCAAGCAACAACGATGCGCTTTCATCTTTCCGCCTCTGTCTATGTCTTGCCCGAGCAAGACTATCACCATGCTCGAGCAACATCGGCGAGCACTTCCAAGCTTTTGTAAAGGAGCTTGCACGAGCATGATTATATTCATGCTCGAGCACCATGCTCGAGCAGGAAAAATACTTTGCCCGAGCATCAGCGAGCAGAAGACTCTTTTAACTTCATTTCAAAAGGTTTGCTCGAGCAAGCCAATAATCTTGCCCGAGCAAAGTAGCCTCTGTTTTTGAAAACTCCGTATGCGTAATTCTTCAAATCTTTACTTCTTGTTTATCACATCTGATTATTACCTATTAAGTCTATCAAATGCTTTTAACCAAGTGTGTTGATAAGTTTCAGCTTAATTAGACACAAGTTACCAGCAGATTTTGAAAAAGCATTTTGACCGACAAGGCATTAAATGAAGTTGCCTAAACCGAGTTAAATTGTTCGATCGAAGTAAAGCTTCTTCGACATTCTCATTGCACATTAAATGCTATCTCACAACGGCTATGCAAAAAGAATGAAAGAGAATGTCAACTCGTTGAATTAAATTGAAAGACGGACAAACAACCTACGACGAGAATTTCTTCTTCGTCTAAACGGCAACATTCATATGTCTCAACGGCTACTTGAAGAACTTCACCAACGGACATTAATTGGCTGTCTATAAATAGCCGTAGTATTGAATTCGAAGACCCACCGAAACGCCGAGCAATTAATTTGATTCCGATTCATTCACTTGTTTCATCGTCACATTAAATTCTCGAGTGTTCTTCGGTGTTCATTATTATCTGCTCGTGAGGAGTCTTGTAAACACTTATTAATTTCATTCAGGGAGTTATACTTAAGGTTGAGGAACCTTAAGTGAGGGTGTACTAACTACAACTTGTAAGGGGGAGTGGAGCGACCATCCTTCGTTTACAGAGTGTGTAATTATTTGAAAAAGTAGTGGAATCCCAGGTGTTCTGGGGACTGGACGTAGGTCAGTGATTTGAGACCGAACCAGTATAAAGTGTTTTGTGTTCATCTTCTCTTATCTGTCTCATTCGTGTATTCTGTATCATCGCGTGTGTTTCAAGAAGAATTTTTTTAAATCACCTATTCACCCCCCCCTCTAGGTGATATTCCACCTTCAATAACCTCACTATAAATAAGGAGATATTCTCCAGGTGAACGGTACACAAGTATTCTCCCTGACTATTTACATACTGTTCCACTAAGCACACACCCCACTCCTTAGACGAAACTCCATCCTCGTATCGCTTAGTGATCTTCTTATTCGGTGTTATTTCATCTATAGATAACATCGGATAAATACCTCTTGGATGTTTAACTATCGATACATCCTAGAGAGCCATTAGATCCCATATTAATCATCCACTAGCCCTAAGGGGTTAGACATTTGTATTCCACTTCGGAACATTGGCGCCGACCGTGGGGAACAGAGAAATTTGATCCCCAGATCATTAAAAACTACAAGCTCACTACTAAGAATGGCAAACACCCGAAGTCGTAACCAAACAGCACGACAAGACCATATGTCAGGACAACAACCTCAAGATCACTCAGTTCCACTGACAAATTTCATGAGTCCCGAGATGGAGCATGTAGGCATGCGGGCACGAGCGTAAAACTCGGAATCAGACAGCTCTCCTCTTCCCGAGAATGTGGTGATCCAACAGGTGGGACCGGTGATTACGTCACAAGACCCACCAATAGAATTCCAAATGACAAACCTCGACATTCTAATGCTACAAACCACTCTTGGTTATGTAATGAATCGGATAGAGGAAATGGAGACTCGTAACCATCTCCAAAGACAAGAGGATATTCGACATATGAGGGAAGAGATGGACCACCGCGATGCAGAATGGAAATAGTTGTTCAATGAGCATACTGGATGGGTTGAGCATCCAAGTCAGAATGCAGGGAAAGACGTCGCTAGCCCCAGCAGAACCAACGTTTCAATGTCAACAAGTGCCAGGACATCGGCATTAGAACCTCAGGAGAAAGACGAAGAGCGAGAAGAAGACCAAGTTCGAGGTGTTGGGAACGATGCATTGAAGATACAGTCGCTGGGTAACCTGGCAGGCGATACCACCAAGGAAGTTAGAAACTCAAGTGGACCTAGTCACACTGTGATTGCGACTACTCAAGGTGGGCAAAACCGGACTCTGAGAGAGAAAGGGAAAGGGCCAGTCAGAAGTCGAAACTTGTCAAAAGACAATGATGCACCATCATCACCCAACTCGGCTTCTGATGAAGAAGATAATATTCCCAGTCCTTTCTCTGCCAAAATCATGGCTGCCGCTTATCCCAAAGGACTAGATACCAAGGATTCCCCGAAGTATGATGGGAGTCAAGATCCGCAGGTGCATGTGGGGAATTTCAAGTTGAAAATTATGGTGAAAGGTTACACAGGACCCGTGTTACCCTGGTTGTTCGCGGGAACTTTAAGGGGAGCTGCCCAAATCTGGTTTAATTCTTTACCAATGAACTCAATCCCAGACATGAAGGATATGGAGAAGAAATTTCTGCTGAATTTCGCCACCAGCAGGAAGCAACCAAAGACAGAGTTTCAGCTTGATCAGGTGAAGCAACCACCTGGGGAAATGTTACAAAAATATTTGGAGCGTTTCAAAGACACGCGTTGCAAGTGCCGGGGTTGAAAGAGGAGATACATCTGCATTGTGTCATTGCAGGTTTGGATAAGTCTTCTCAATTAAAAAAGTCAATTATGAAGCGTTGTCCCAAAACCTTGGCGGACTTCCGTGACCGATCCAAACAATACATAGAGCTTGAACAAATGGAAATCATGAGTCAAACACCAAAGGAGAGAGGTAGGAGCTCGCCTCCTCGAGATAGAGAGCAAAACGGGCAAAACAAACGGGACTCTCGAGTTCGTGAAAGGGACAGCAAGCCAAAAGGAGGCAAAGCGGAAGGAAGATATGAGCGATATGCCCCATTAAAGGTGTCTCAAGCTCAAATTTGGAAAGAAGTCTCCATGACCGAGATGAAGAAAGTAGAGAAACCACGACCGCTACCAAACGAGGCCAATTTGGACAAGTCTCGATACTGCGAATTCCATAATCAACATGGTCACACAACGGATGTCTGTTGGGACTTAAGGGATGCGATCAAGAAATTCATCCGAGAAGGGATATTGCGTCGTTATGTCATTCAAACACAAGGGCGGCAAAACAAGCGTCAAGCGAACCGAAGTAGAAGCCTGCCTCCCGAAAAGAGAAATCGGGGGCAGAAGAAGATGGCGCTAGGTAGCGACGACGAATTTCCAGACTCGAAACATGACTGCAATGTGATCGTTGGAGGCTTTGGAGGAGGAGGAGATTCCGTCAGTCGACAGAAAAATACCTTAAGGAAGTTCTCTCTGTCAGAGACAGGCCGGATTTTAAAAGAGAATCTGCAAAATCAGAACCAATGCTCGGATTTACAAAAGAAGAATTGGAAGATGTGGTCCTATGACACCACGATGGATTGGTCGTGACGGGGATAGTGGTCGATTGTTGTGTTAAAAAGATTTTCATAGACAACGGCAGTGCGGTGAATATACTCATGTGGGATGCGTTCAAATGCATGAGATTTGATTCCGAAGACTTGATGCCATGTAAGACCACGTTAACAGGATTCAATGGGCATGATACTCGTCCAAAAGGACTCATTGATTTGAAGCTGACTTTAGGGACTAAGGAGGCGTTTAAATCAGAAGTGGTCCGATTTGTTGTGGCCGACTTTCCCTCCCCCTATAATATTATTATGGGAAGGCCTACCATTCATGATTGGGATATGTTGGTGTCCACGAAGCATCAAAGGCTGAAGCTCATTAACAAGAGAAACCAAGTAGTCACCGTCAAAGGTGACCAAAAAGATTCCCGACAATGCTATTTTGAAGCGGTTAAAGAAAGTAGCACTTCGAAGATTGGGGATGCGGATAAGGAGAAAAGAAAGTCGGATAGTAAGTCCATTCATACAGTTGAATTAGACCTGAGGGAGGAAGATAAAATGCAAAGGGCAGAACCAAATGAAGAACTAGAAGACTGTATCTTGGGGGATGAGCCGGAACAGACTACAAAAGTCGGGAAGGCACTGGATCCCGAGATCCGAGCGGAATTGGAGAATTTCTTACATGAAAACAAAGACGTGTTTGCATGGAAACCATCCGAAATTCCGAGGATGGATCCCGAGTTCTGTGATGAGAAGTAATGTGGAATATTTGTAGACGTGCTAGAGTGGTGACGTTTAGGATGCCAGTCGTCTCGTCGGTTACGAGGAGATCAAGGTGAAAACCCTAAAAAGGAGCAATCATGACGAGTATGAAACGACGTGAGAAATTAATGAGCATGATAACCAATGGCGGCTCTTAAGGGTACATGGCTTTAAGTGTCAGGAATGGCGGTTATACGATGTGACGCGGGTAAGCGAAAAGACAACCTGTTAAGTGAACAGTCACGCCCGCGGGAATATCGGTACTTTTACGTAATACCCCAGATAGGGGATGAAAGTGCATAAAGGTAGGCGAGATGAACTCGGATAGGAATCTCGGCGGAATGAGGTCGGGACGTCACGAGATCAAAAAAATCATGGTGTTTCATCAAATAGTTCGACACCAAAATCTGGGCAAGTCGGTTAACACCCGAGAAAAAGGCCAGGGAGGACTCTCACCCAAAAAGTCAGGATCTTGCGCCAAAATAAAATCGGCAGTTCGGAAACCCGAGCAACCGAGCTTGGGGCCAACTGTTATGGATCCGAGTAATGGGCTTGGAAAGGTCAGGCCCAAACAAGGACACAATGACAGTTGTCACGATATATCAGGGAAGGACCCATTATCCCACAATCACATAGTGCAGGTATTGGGAGATGAAACATGCTAGTGATGGGAACGTGCAACCAGGGGAATCGGATCCTCATAACCTCACTATAAATAAGGAGATATTCTCCAGGTGAACGGTACACAAGCATTCTCCCTGACTATTTACATATTGTTCCACTGAGCACACACCCCACTCCTTAGACGGAACTCCATCATCGTATCGCTCAGTGATCTTCTTATTCGGTGTTATTTCATCTATAGATAACATCGGATAAATACCTCTTGGATTTTTAACTATCGATACATCCTAAAGAGCCATTAGATCCCATATTAATCATCCACTAGCCCTAAGGGGTTAGACATTTGTGTTCCACTTCGGAACAACTAGTACTTAGGAAAAGCACCTAATGTGAATTGGTCTCTTGTGTTGAGCATGACATGAGAGATGATTCTTTATCTTTATGGCTTATTAATAGTATGTAATAGGAAGTTATCATTGTAATGATGAACACCAATAGCTCATCACCCATGTACACCATTTATATCTTATTTAGATGGTTTAAATCAATTTTTTAAAATAAATTATTTTAATGTGTATAGAATTTTGAAATAAAAAATAACCTTTAAAATTTGATTATTTTTTTTCCAAAAGATAATTTTTTATTTAAAAACATGAGTTGAAAATCTTAATTCTATATCGCTAAAATCTACAGAATAGTGTTTTGAATTAACCAATGACGGCGACGAACATACGACAACTCCAAATTAACAATTGAAGGTTCAAGGAAACTACACACACAATAATTATAAAAAATCATTATTTTCAACAATAAAAATCATTATACAGGGTGTTAGTAGCTCCACTGGCGTAGTGTTTTCCGGCGAGAATAATGATAACAACGCTGTGAGACCGGGTGGTAATGACACACGATCTGTGGCACGTGAAGGGAACGCCCCACCGTGATGGAGGAATTACCGAGGCGTGAGGCGTGAGGCGGCGGCTGTGGGGGAAGTTCGCAGCAGAGATCCGGGACCCGAAGAGGAACGGTGCGAGGACGTGGTTGGGAACTTATGAGAGAGAAGAGGATGCAGCTTTGGCTTATGATAGAGCTGCTTTCCAGATCCATGGTAGAAAAGCCAAGCTCAATTTTCCACACCTTATCGGATCAGAACAACCACTGCCGGAGCCGACAAGAGTGGTTGCTGGACAGAAGCGGCGGGGCTCGTCAGAACCTTCATCGCTGTCAAACAGTACATCTGAGGATGATGGATCTCAAGGGTCAAGTAGGAAGAAGAGCCTCACTGGACTATTGAACAAGTTAGCAACAAATAGAAGCCACGTCAGATTGGGTTGATACAATAATTAACCAAAAATATCATTCATTTATTTTTGTTTGCCAACAATATCATTCATTTAAATTTAGTTTTGAAGGAAAGTCAAAAGATGAATACATCTAAAATATGAGATAGGATATTGTCACTATCAATTTTGGTCACTACCAATGTTACTACCATTTTTTTCACTGTTAGATCAGAATCTCATCTACCTTTATTATTCTCTCTCCTATTGAGATTCTGATCTAACAGTAAAAAAAAATGGTAGTGACCAAAATTGGTAGTGACAATATCTTATCCCCTACAATATATGTGTTATTCTTTTCTATATATTTATTTGAAACGTGGTATCATTATTGTATGTTAAATTTGAAGACTATTTGGTTTGATTATTTTTTTCATTTAGAAGTTCAAACTTTTTAACCTTATTTAAAAAGAAATGAGTAAAATTTTAATCCAAAACCATTGTTTGTTTTATACTCTTTTTATCTTTGCCGTTAGACTTATTTATCTAATTAAGAAGATTAAAGAAACTAAATAAATAATTTAACTATAACATATATGACATAATCTTTCGAAAATACTTTTATAACATTAGATTATATAGTATTTTATAAGTTAAATAAATTAGTTTAGAAAAATAAAATAAAATAATAAAATGGGAAGACATCTTACATTTGGAATCAAAATTTACCCAAACTAGGTCCCACATTTAAGTTTTAGAGGAGTATTATTTTAAGGGTTAAGGTGCGATTTGACTACTAAAACTATTGGTTTAGAAGCGTCAACACAATTAACTAAACCAAAAATACCAACAAACTTTTAAAAATGTTGATCAGCAAAGACAAAAAAGTTTTACTCAAGAGCCCAAGCGCCAAAGACAACGACGTTATACAAAAAGTTAACGTCATATCTCAATTAAATTGGCCAACTAATTTTTACAAGGAGTGTAAAGACACAAAAATTTTACTCATGAGCATCCAACATATAATATCCTAATTTATTTTCAGGATAAAATAAATAATTATAAAGAATAAATTATGCCTAAAATTATAGAAATTATATTTTTAAGGTTTAAATAAATTTAATTGAGAGAGAGTAAATCCTTAAATAGAATTAAGGATTTAAATTTTAATATTAAGGGGGGGGAAAAAGAAGAAGAAGAAGATTAGATGCACAGAGATGAGAACGACGTTTATGCGAGAAAGAGATCACAACGTTGTTCACGGAAAAACCATATCACGCAACCACAGTAAACAGATCACGCCGTACTCCAAACATGCTTTCGGATTCAACAGTACACGCTAAACCAGACCCCCATGCATCTCGAGCTCCTCACCGAGAGACCCCTGTGTATTCCCTTCTCGGACCGGACCCCCCTTGGTCCTTATAAATGTCAACGTTCTTGTGCCTTGCTGGTTATTTGAAGAGATACAGGTCTCTCACCACTTGGTCTCACATTCGACATTGAGAGAGCTGAGAGTGTTAGAAAGAGTGTCGAGAACGAGAGAGGGAGGGAGACGACGAAGGAGGAGAGAAAGAGAGAGCGTTGGAGTTGTAAGTGCATGTTCTGTTTTGAATCCTCAAAACAGAGGCGAGTTGTGTCCGAGGGTGAAAAACAACTAGAGGTAAATCGCCAAAACCTCTTCCTTCTAATTTCCATTATTTCCGACATGAGTTTAGAGCATGAGACCGTAGGAAATAAGCAGTGGGGTCTACCTATAAACCTCTGCTTTTAGAAACTAAGACAGGGGAAGTCTTTAAGTATATATATATGTATGTATGCTTTCGTGCTGATACAGATAAAAGGAAGGAGAACTAAATTCTACTGTTAACGTTGCTGTGCGTGTAAAGAAGGAAGAAAACCTTACTGTGTGTTGTTTTTATTTATACAGATTATATGTATATATATTGGCTGATTTTGGAAGAAAAGGGAGCTGTCGTTGTGGTGCTATGTATAAGTATATATATATTAGATACAAAAAGGAAGAGAAGAAGAATAATAAAATAATATATATCTACACACACGTGGCTGCATAATAAACCAAAAGCTAATTGTTGTTTCCATAATGCACAAAACGCTACTGCATGCCTTGCATCAGGTTTTTATTATTGTTCCTATATATATATTAAGTTGCGGTTAGGAGTAGGGGTGGAAACAAGTCAGGCCAGAAAGCACACACTCCTTAATAAGGCGTTTTTACAACAAGTGGCTGGCTGGCGCGTGGCGTTACTGAGCTTTTTTTTTTAGCCTGGCGTATACAGGCTGGTATCTGCGCTTGGCTGAATTTGTTAAGGCCTGTATTTTTCATGCTTGCTGGCTAAGGGAAAAATGACTCAAATTTTAAAAATCAAGGAATACCCCTGTTGATGAACAAGAAAAACAAGGATTGTGAAGACTTAGACCACATCTACGCAGTAGATAATTGCATTTCAAGAATCACAGAAAAAGGTAAAAAAAAAAGGACAAATAACTTTAAGAGTGAACTTACCTTATCTTCAGCAAGTAGAGGAAAATGGAGAAGAATCTACAGTGGCTCAGCGTCTGCTACCATGACTATAAACTCAGAAATACCCCTGTTTAGGGTCTTAGTTGCTGAAAAGTGAAATCAACAAAACCTGTAAGGCCAAGACAAATCCTAATAAATAAAGTAAAATTTAAATGACCAAAGTGCATGAAGGAGAAAGATAATTAAAAATACCACACGAAAATCTTCAGGCATCATATGGGTATGAGAAAAATACCTAAACTAAAGATGTATAGCACTATGCACGGGACTCAATACAGTGTCCAGATTCCAGAACTCAGAGCAACATCAAACACCTACGCCCCACACTGATAATCACTAAAAAATAATATAGGATTTGAGTTTAAACTTAGCAAGGAAAAAAATGATAACCTAAATTAAATCACAACACCACCGAAGGATGCAAGCCCAACTGCAGCTAGTATGCCCAAATTGAAAACGACCAAATGCTTCTCCTTCACCTTCCCTCGGTTTGCAACGCTAACAGCATTACCTCCGTCAGCAGCAGAGTTTTGCTCACGAAGGTTCAGATCTCCGGAGACCGCCCTTCGGCCTGTATCATCTCTCGCCGCTCCGAGCACGGAACCCATCCGTCAGCAACTTGTGGTAGCAGAAAATCAAAATCACATGGAAATAAAAGAATGAGGGACCTTGCAGAGATGACAAAACGCCGAGACTGAGAGGCTGAGACTGAAATAAACGCCGAGACTGAGAGGCTGAGACTGAACCAGCAGAAGCGACCGAGGGTGACGAACGAAAATCAAAATAGAAATTGAAGTTAGGGTTTTGGAATCGGGGTTATTTTGAAACCAGGAAATTAGGGTTAGTGACTAGTGACGTGTCAAAATCAGGGATTAATTCTAAATTTACAACTATACCGTTATAACAGCGGCTGACAGGCTGCTTAGGCTTATGAGAAGGCTGCAGGCCTGGCTGCATTTAGATAAATGGCCTTAAAAAAGCGCTGGCTGGCTGACTTATTACGGCGACCAAAGGCCGGAAGCAGCCCAGCCACAGGCCCTGGCCTGTTTCCACCCCTAGTTAGGAGGCATATGTATGTGGGTTTTGTGGATTTTTTTTATATATATAAATATATAGCACGTGAAATAGGAATCGATTATATTTTGGAAGTTATTTTATTAACATAATATCATGAAATCAAAAAGATAGAATCGATCCAACCTATTCCTATATAATAGGATCTAATCTAATTTATTCTTATATTATTTCATTTATAATATTAGTTACAATATAAATTTTATTAACATTAAATGAATTCTTTTAACTCACATAAATTTCTTCTAAAATAAAAATAAATCATTTTTTTTTGTTTAACATATATAATAAACTATAAAACACCTTGAGTTTTACTTAAATCATATAATTATATTTTTAATTAAAATTTTTGTTTAGTTTAGCAAATTATAATTTTGACAAAATTGAAGAATGAATAATTTATATCCATAAATATCTATACAAGTAGTTTTGAATAATAAGAATTGAGAAAAAAAAATTATTTAATTTAGTAAAACTTAGAATTTTGTTTTGAGCGCTCCCGAGTAAAACTTTTTTGTTGAAGTATTTTGAAAGTAAAACTTTTTTTTTTGTCTTTAGGCGCTCCAGGATAAAAGTTCGTTGATTAATCTGCACCTTAGATGACAAACGTTAACTTTTTCTAACGGCGTTGTCTTGATTTGACATTTTTAAAAATTTGTTGGTATTGGCCCACTTAATAGTTAATTATGTTAGATGCCTCTGAGCCCAATTGTTTATTGGCCAAATCGCACCTTAATCCTTATTTTAATATTAGGTAATTAAGTTTAAGAATATTCTTTATTTTAATCAAAGTAAAAGCAAATTATTAATTACTATTTAAGTATCGTTAGTAAAAGCAAACCGAGATTTCTCTCTCTCCCTCTTTTTCCCTCCCTGCCTATTCCTTCCACCGTTTAAAGCAAACTCAAGAGTTTTTTAGTTCTAACAAAAGCTAAATTGTGAGCCCACAATTTTAGACTATCAGTCAACAACAATTAACAAGTTTTGAAGCAAACCCAGAAGATCGAATTGAAGAAAAACAAATTCAAGATTCCCTAAAAGCACCAAAACTTTCTCGCATCAAAATGATCCACACCATGAGCGACTCCATAACCAGCTTCAAGCTCGATTCTCTTTCACCAGAAACAGTTCTTCTGGTTCCTTCGAAGATTCAAACTATTCTATCAAGAAAATAAGTCACCGATACAGACCCAGTTTGTTCGGTGGTAAGATGCCATTTTCCTCGTCACAGTCTACCACCGTTTCCGACGACGGCGCCATTTTCGTCGTCTCTTTCCGACATTCTATCAACAAAAGCTTGATTTCAAAGATTTCAAATCGAAAACTGCAGAAAATTTTGGGTCTTTGCAGTTGTATCTTAGATCTGAAATTACAAACCTATCATCTTTCACTCGTTTTGCATCTGAAAGGAAGTTGAGACCAAATGAAGGGAAGGAAGAAAGCAGAGTGTTACCACGGTAGTGATGGTGGAAGGATTCGTTGTGGATTTCTACATCAATGATATTTTGGGCCTCCGCCATTTTAGTCGTTGAGAAAGGGAAAGGGAAAAATCAGAGAGCACAGTTTTTTAAATTTTTTTACTTATAAATCCTAGTTGAAAAAAAGTGACGTGGGCACCACATAGAAATGCCACCTTAGCTAAGTAACTGCCATGTCGTTGCCACAGTTGTATCTTGGAGTGACAGCTTGTAACTTAATGAAAAACGTTAGGATCCATTCTGGGGGCAGCTATGATCCACTGCAGTGGACCATTCACTGCCCCTATAGGGAGGGGGGTCTTTGCTTTGGGGGCAGTGCACCGAAGCCCCCTATCCATTCTTGTAAAGTAAAATTGCCTCGTTTTTTATATAGTGTCCATTTAAAAAGTTCCCCAGCATTTTAGCACTTTAACCCTTAAGTTATATCATTAATACCATATAGACTATAAAAGTAGTCAATTTTAGTCATTAATGTGAATACCCACTTTTGAATGGATTAGTCAGAGCAGGGGATTTTTTTTTTCAAGAAAGTACTTTTGGACAAAAATTTTGTACACAATATATGGGAATTTTAATAATTAGGTTCACATTGGTCTAGATAGAAAGTGATGCTTTTTTTATTTTTAATATCTTAGGTAACGTTTAATAAAACTTTGAAGCGAATCGATCACTTCTCTTCACCGAATAGAAATCTATTTATATTGTATCCGGAAATATTTTTTGCACCAAATATTTCAAACTAATTTATTTCTAGTTCTGCTTTCAAAAATATTTTTCCTTTAATACTAGTATCATAGAAATTAATTAATTTGAGATACTAAGTGTAAAAGATATTTCAGAATGTAGCATATAATTTAATCTAAATAAATAAAAAAAAAATTAAAAAAAAATGTTCACCCCAAAATTAGAGAGATAAGCACATAAAATGTACATAAGGGATATACACCTAATGTGAATCCTGCTTTTTTTTTTTTCATTGATGGTTAAACCGTGTTCATTGCCATGGTTGGAAAATTAACAAGAATGGGCCAATATTGTAGCCTAGCTTGTGGCTTTAAAGCTTCTTTTCTTTTTCAAGAAAGTACTTTTGGACAAAAATTTTGTATACAATATGTGGGAATTTTAATAATTAGGTTCACATTGGTCTAGGTAGAAAGTGATGATTTTATGGTTTCCATTAGATGCAAATCCTTATGTGTATCTTATGTGCTCATCCCTATAATTTTGGGGCATCACATTTTTTAAAATTTATTTATTTAAATTAAATTATATATTGCATCTTGAAATATTTTTTGCACCTAATATCTCAAACTAATTTATTTTCAGTCCTGCTTTCAAAAATATTTTTCCTTTAACACTAGTATCATGAAAATTAATTAATTTGAGATACGGGGTGTAAAAGATATTTCAGGATGCAGATATAATTTAATTTAAATAAACAAAAAATATATTTTAAAAAAAGTGTTCACCCCAAAATTAGAGAGATGAGCACATAAAATACACATAAGGGATGTGCACCTAATGTGAACTATGCTTTTTTTCATTGATGGTTAAACCGTGTTCATTACCATGGTTTGAAAAATTAACAAGAATGGGCCAATATTGTAGCCTAGCTTGCGGCTTATAAGCTTCTTTTGTAGGTCAAATGTCATAGATTCAATCTCGCTTAAAATATCAGGCGGTTGTTATTACCTACTCCAATTTAAACATGTAACAAGAAGGACAATTGCTAATGAACCTACTCATTTGTTTTTAAAATTAATTAATGAGCCAAGCATCTACATTTCCGGAAATAACTCGTCCTATATTATAATTTGTAAAGAGAATTATTCCTTTCTTATCCAAAAAGAGCACGAGTCCTTATATGTTGTTTTATATTTCAATTTATATATTGATTTACAATAAAATATGATATTTATAGATTATAAATACTCCCGACCCCTGTCTCAAGGGCTATCTAATTTCAAATATATGTCATTTTTTACAAATTCACACGTATTAATAAAAGTATTTGAAAGTATTGAATTTGTCATAGAATTCAAGTGATCTGTACATAATATTATCTTTACTAACTACACCAAACTCCAACACCATATTAATTAATTTTTATTCTTTCTAACCACCTTATTAAATATAGGCATGTGTGTGTGTGGAAGAAATTAAAAGTATTTAAGAATCTTTAAAATTATCAAATATCTTAAAAAACAAGATTATCTTCTAAATGATGTCCTACATGTGAGACTCAAGTGAGTGGTTCGAATTTGGAACAAATTTTAAACATTAATAGTATTGAAAAAAATTAAAAAATTAATTTTAGACATAATTAAAAGAAATACTAACTAACTTATTGAAATTTAGGTTTAAGCTAATTTTAGACATAATTAAAAGAAATACTAACTAAATTATTGAAATTTAGGTTTAAGCAGTTCAAATCAACATAGAAAAATTATTATAAGTCGCATTATTTACAAAACATGAAATCTAGTTTAATTATATTTAATCAATTTAAGATTTTATTTCCTCAAATGAATATTTCGTTACCAATAAATAAACTTTAGATCGAACCTACAAAAGTCTGCCTAAAACAAAAGCCAATGGGATCTCCTTTTTTATTTTTAATTAATAATTAATTCAAGACACAGAAACTCTAGATCTTTGCTGGGCTGTAGGTTCCTAGAAGTTTTCTAAGTCAAAGGATTAGACCACGTGGTGAAATTATTTATGTTTAGAAAATTTTGATTGTGGCCGGTTGGTTTGTTCTTGTCTTTCTTTTTAAAATGCAAAGCATCATCATCCAAATTATTGCGTCATTCAGTTTTGAAGGCAATTGTGGATGATGAATAAATTTATAACACTTCACTAAAAAAATTATAACAATTTTGCATTTGATTATAATTATAATTATTTATTGTTTTTCAGATTTTATAATGCTTTTATATATTTCCATATTTTCATCAACCTTATGCATTTGATTTATTTTTAAAATGTAGAAACTACTACTTACTTACTTTCTCAAAACTTATTTTATTTGTCAAATATATAACATAAGCTAGCTCGCACGGATTCAATATTTAATAATAAACTTTTTATCAACAATTTAGTATAGAGTAAAGTATATGTTTGTCCTCTAAAAACTTACATTAAGTTGTAGTTTAGTCCATTAAGTTTATAGAGTGTACATTTTCAGTCTCTTAATTAATTTTAATACTGTTAATTTATTTTCTTAGTATGAACCCAGAGTATCTTCAAGTCACTTTGGACTTGAACCTAATCTCTATCAGACTTGGAGCATTAAGGTTAAAGTACTCACAATAAGTGCATTTCCGATATTTGAACTTATATTCTGCTTACAATTTTAACCGGTATAGCTTGTTGGTTAAGACTGTTAATTTTATTAAAGTAGACCCAACAATTAAATGATGATAAGGCATGCTTAAAATCTAATCATTTAATAAAATAGTTTTATACAAAGTATGCATATCTTGGTGGTATACATTAGATTTTTTTTTTTTGGGGGGGGGGGGAGCGGTGGATATATTTGAATAGGAACAAAGTTGAATTCTTTTTTCAGAGACTATTTAATTGAGTTAATAGCTTTTTCTTGATTTTGGTACTGTGATTAAAAATGATTTATATTTTGGATAAGATGGATTATAAAAAAGTAAATTGGGTTGAAGTCCTGTTTAAAAATTTTATTGGTAGAAGAACCTAAATTCAAGTATTTGTATTTTTTTTAAAAATCTTGCATGGTAACAATATTTTTTTTAGAAATATATCAAGTCTTTCTAACCAACAACCTTTCGAAATAGAGACTTTTCACAGGTTTTCCTATAATAATTAATAAGAAAAATGACAGAGATGAGATGGATTTGATTAGGGGCAAAGTGAAAATAAATCAATCAATCAATTTAAGTCATATTTAAATAATTTAGTCCCTGTTTTTTTTAGTTTCAATAAGGGGTTGAAAGTGACTTATAGCTTCTGGGAGGGAATGCAATATAATAAATAACCTTTCATGCTCACAACCAAACAACATTATTTCGAGTGAAGCAATCACATGCATTGATAATGGCTCCAAATTAACTTTTTTTTTTCCTTGATCCATATTCTACTTTAAAAAAAAAAAAATAGAAGCTTCATGGAAACAGCAAACGCAAGAATAAAATAATACATAAGTAATCCCTCCCTTCCAACAAAAGCCAATATATATTGCCATGTTTCAATCCTCTCTTGTGTTCTGCTTTCTCTACTCTCTTAGATCACTTAGCTTCCAAAACTATGATCCCTAATCATCTTTCTCCTTTAGATTCAGTTCAACAATACCTTCTTCAAGATGATCCTTCCTCTATGATTCTCATGAATGTCTTCTTCACGTCTAATAATAATCCTACTTTTAGCCCTCGCTCCGATGTTTCTTTGCCACAGCAGGGTGGTAGTAGCTCCATTGACATGGTGTTTTCCGGTGAGCATGACAACGCCATGAAACCTCCTGCAGCTGATAGTAACAATGCAGGATCTGTGACGCGTGAAGTGAACGCGCCACCCAGATGGAGGATCTACCGGGGCGTGAGGCTGTGGCCGTGGGGGAAGTTCGCGGCGGAGATCCGGGATCCAAAGAGGAATGGGGCGAGGATATGGTTGGGAACTTATGAGAGGGAAGAGGATGCAGCTTTGGCTTATGATAGAGCTGCTTTCAAGGTGCGTGGTCTTAAAGCCAAGCTTAATTTTCAACACCTCATTGGGTCGGAAACATTACCGGAAAAGGCAAGAGTAGTCGCCGGACAGAAGCAGCACCACCCACCGGAACCTTCATGGCCGTCAGGGAATACATATGAGAATGATGGATGTCAAGGGCCAAGTAAGAGGAAGAACCTAGCTGATCTATTGAATAAGTTAGCAACAAATGGAAATCTAAGTCAGAAGCTTGAAATGGTATTCATGAAGGCATAGTCCTTTTTTTCTCCTCTTCCTCCTTCTCTTCTTTTTGCAGAAGGTGGGATTTAATTTAAATACCCAAATAATGGGTTCGATCATATGTGGTAAATCAAGAACCTCTCAACGATTTCGATTCGTTTGAATATAAACATTCGAAATGGTTCAATGTCTTGATTCTTGACAAAAACATTCTGTTCTCTTTTGGTTCCAATGTCGCTCGTGATCTCTTTTCTTATTTTCTATGTCTGCTATTTTAATCTTTCTTGATATTTTAGACCCCATTTTTATTTCTTTTAAGGGATAATTAATTGTATTAAAACTCAATCAACCTGGTTAGCCCGGCTAGACCAGTGAACCAGTCGCCCCTTGGCTGATTGAGTTAGGAGTTTTGGCAGTTCAACCACTTTTTATTTTGTATTTTTTAATTTTTAGAATCTAAAATAACATTGTTTTGTGAATCATATCATCGCATTTGTGATTTAATAACATAGGATCATGTGTGGTTTATACATGAATGTTCTATATCCTTGTGGGTATGTTTTTTTCATTTAAATATTATTTTAATTATATTATGACCGGTCTGATCCCAATTAACCCCGCTTTGAACTAATAACCGTTGAAACACCACTATAGTCAGATCTATCTTTAAAGCGAAACAAAGTATTCTTTCTAGATATGAATCAATTTATGAATTTATTTAGAAAGTGTATGAACATGAATTGTTGTATTGATGGAAATTTAAGACATCCTGTTACGCTTTTATTTATATTGTGTGCGTGTGTGTGAAAAAGATAGGGAGGGAGGAGTGAAAAATCTGATTTAACTTTAAGTGTTTCACATGCATGACGCGATATCTCAAGCAAGAGAGAAAGACATGTGTTGATGTGTGTGTGTGTGTGAGTGCATGCATGTGTGACACTTGTAACCATGCATGTGTGTGTCTTGGCTTGTGGATATGCCGCCATGTGTCCTTGGTATGTGTGTATGTGTTGTTTTGTCGCAAGGTTTTCGGAAAAGTATGGTAGGTGTAAATTTTTGGATAACATTATTATTATTTTTATTGTAATATACTTTTGATATTAAAATATTTGTACTTGAACTTATTGAGTGCTCACTCTTCATTGTAATTTATATAACCGCATTTCTAAAAGATCTTAGCATTTGCTTTAAACAGGTTTGTAAAATAACCGCCTCTTTTATTACATCATCGTATTCACTTAATTTAATGAATATTTCTTTGATATTCTTTTTTTTTTAGTTATATTCTTTTATTTTTTTAATGCATTTAAAACTTTCCTTTAAAAAAAAATCGTGGGCGCTGCCTCCGAACCCTCAAACTAAATCCCCCCGAATCCGCCACTGATACCCCCTCTTCATTATTTTTTTGGATCCGCCACTGTGGATATATATATCTAGTTGGCAAACATCCTCATGTCCAACAACCAATAAGCACATGACACCCAAATCTTTGGGGGAAATGGATTAATTATTATCATATATTTAATTAAATTATCAAATAGCCTTTCAGACATATCATTAAAAAAACAGTGATCAAGCACACACGTGAATAATTAAGCTTTGGACAAGACTTCAATATATTTCTTTAATTATAGAAAATAATAATAATAGAATTGAACAAGCACAATTTAAGTGTACCGTACGTAATCGAGACAATATTCCTTTAATTTCTAGAGAGAGAGAAGATTCCTTTAAGAATAATTTATGATATGATAGTCACAGTGTGGGCCGACTGCCTGATTCCTTTTTAAATAATTTGACGCCCAACAACTATGACTTATTCTTATTCTTACAACTGAACAAGAACACGTGCATAAGTGCAATACAATAGAAGCAATTTAAAATGTGATGTGTAATTGAGACAGAGACAATTAATTAGTCTTTTTCATATCATAATCCACACCTGCAACTGCTAAAGGAAAAAAAAAATCAATTAATTAAACTTCATTGAGTACATGTGGTTAGAGCTGTGAGGATGTGGAAAACAATAGAAGCAACATCCAACAGTAAAACTGACACCACCTCATAACTTAAAATCTCAAGGCTTAGAAATTATACAAGTCATTCCATATTAATATATAGGGTTGATACTTATATTTTGTCCTTTCAGTATGATCACATTGTGGTTTTTGCTCTTATAGTTTCAAAACATTTTGTCCTATAGTTTCATAAATATTTGATATAATTTAATGATTGGTCCTTAAATTCTTAAGAAATTTTGGTTTTAGTCTATATACTTAAACTCAAACTAAGTCCTTATAAAACTATAGGAACCAATGCTGATGATTTGAAACACATGGATCAAAATCAAAATTCAATTAAAGTGTAAAGACCAACGATATTAATATTAACCCTTATATATGTTATTAAACTTAATTTTATTGGATACTTCTCACATCAAGTGCACTCACGTTTAGACATGTTAATAGGAAAATATCTAATTAGGATCTGAGTTGGGTTTAACAGCACCTCAAATCACACTACATTTTCCCCAAACCAATAAGGGTCAAATTTAGTGCCTACTAGTATCCGAGAGTGTTTTAAATAAGATTGTCTCCAATAAAAAAATGGGGTCAAATCGCAACTAAAATTAATAGAAATGTGATTGCATACTCGCTGTAAATATTTCAGTATCTTTTTTTATCTTATGTAAGTTCGTTGCTGAAGATTCGACAAAAAAAGTAGCCCTAATTACAAGTGTACGGCACAACTTCCAAACAAGTAATTACTGTGTAGTCAATTACAAGATTCATATGGTTCACAGATAATGTACAGTAAAACACTTTCCAAATAACAAAGTAACATATCATTATTGCTTTACAGGCTGAAAACTTAGTCAATCTTAGGGCAAAGGAAATGAAAGGAAAAGAATGAAAAATATTTTGTCACTGAAGTGTTTGGTTGGCATTGAAAAACAAAATTGGTTGATAGGAAAAAAATTATTTGGTTGGAAGAAAATGAGCTAAAAGACATATTTGCCCCTATTCAAAAACTATTATTTAAAGGCTCTTGTTTTAAAAATATTATTTGAAGGCCTATTTTCACTTTAGCCCCTTTAACCATATGAACTTCATGGGCAACTCATGGTCATGAATCACTTCAAATAATTCTTGCATAACCACATCTTAACTACTATAGGTTGCACGTAGTAAAAATATGGAAGAAAGAACTATTTATCACTATTTTCATTCAATAGGAATCAACATTATCATCATTAAGTCCATCTCTATTCTGCCTTTATGGTTCAGTGGGCCTAAACCCCAAGTTTTGAACCCCCCATAATGTTGCTGGCCCTCCTAAGGTGCAAACCGGAGAGAATCACCACCCAGGAAAAACCTTTCTAGTAGGGGATGGCTTGTTCAGAAAACCACGCCCCCATGGAAAAACTACACCAGTAGAAATCCCGAGGTTTTGAGCTATATTATAAAACCCCAATAGGAGAGCATAGTGAACATCAAACTCCTACACTAGAAGAGTAGAATGGTTAACCAAGCAAACTTTATTAAAAAGGAAAAAAAAAAAAAATTAAAGCCAGGTGGGGATTATTAAAGCAAAAGCTTGATAAACATATATGCGACCAAGGAACACACTGTAGTTATCATGTAATTAGAAAAATAAAGCATTTTATGAGCAGGTTGCATAAAACTTGCACACAACCAAATTGATGAAATAACCCACTTGGAACGTGCTAATTACTTCACTTCCATTTGGAACTTTTGATGAAATAACTCTCTGTTTCAAGTTTTAATGAGTGAAGCTAATAAGAAATGCATGCTCTGTTTGCCTGTGTTTACTGATAAAATAATAGAGCAATAATCATAAGATACCCACCAGTCGATTGTGGTTATACATGTATGAATTAACAATCTTAAACACATGCATTTGATGGGTATAGCTCATGATTATCTAACTTCACTCTCAACCGTTACGCACTCATCACTAACCGCATCTAGTCAAGACCGCTTCCCTTATGTAGAATATCACAAATGTAACCATGTTCACCACATGGGTACTTCATGGTCAGGTTGCAACCGACCAACATTTATCCCAGCCATGGAGTGCACACCACCTTCACCTACTCCAAATTAGCTCCGCGAGCAAGGGCCTTTTCACTTAACTCAACACAAACAAATAGGAACAATGGGTGCATCACATTCAATACAAACAATAACACAATAACCACATCGACAAAGAAGAAGGAACCCACATGTTCTTCAAAATTTGATCGAATTTCGTGTCGTCGCCGGCAAAAGTTGCTTGCCCTATCTATTCTTCATCTCCCTCCGTTTTCTCCAAGTGTGGCTATATGAATTGCTCTCAACTCCTTCACCACTTTATATCACATCCACCATCATATTTGGGGGATTTGGTTCTTTGGCGATTTTCCTTAAGTGCTAGAAAATGGGTTCCCACCATTTTTTGGGGGAACCCATTTTTCATTTAAACGTTGGAAAATGGGGGCCAGTGGGAAAATATTTGATGAGGAAAATGGCGAAACAAACAGCCATCGCCAAAAGGAAAACTCAATTTGTAAGAAATTTGAACCTAAGAGGGGGTGAATTGGGGATTTTAAAAATCTTTTCACAAATGCTCTGTTTTTGAACACTAAAAACAGAGATGAACTAGGATGATAAAAACTTAGCAACATAGAAAATCTTTTTGTAACGCAGTAAAATTAGTTTGTATGACGGTAAAGAGTTATAAAGCTATAGACAGTCATTCAAACATATATACTAGAAATAAAGGAGATTAAGGAAGAGAATATGCAAACTGAGATTTATACTGGTTCGGCCCAATCCTTGACCTACGTCCAGTCCCCAAGCTCCACTTGAGATTTTCAATCCACTATCCTCTTGTTTAATCCGGGCACAAGAGAAGCCTTTACAAACCCACAAGTTTACCCAGACACTTGTGAAGTCAAATCTCTCACTGAGATACTCCCCCTTACACAATGTAACGTTACAATCTGTTTCCCACTCAAGATCACCCAATCTTGAGTAACTCTCAAATAAACAGATATAATGTTTATAACAAATCTTCTCTCTCAGAAGTGAATAAGATAAACACTGAAGTACATGACAAATAATTTCACTCTCTATGAAGAACTATGTAAGCATTGAAAACAGAGTGTGTATGAGATAAGCTATAGATTCAGAATTTGGGCATTTTGACAGTGCAAGCTCTTGTCTCTCCTTTTCTTCGTTGTGAATGTGCCTCTACTTATAGATGAAGATCATCTGAACGTTGGGAATATGACCGTTATGAATAGTAGCCGTTAGAGATCAGTTTTGGTGTTTTCTCTCACTAATCTTCACTTAATCCAACTGTGCAGAAGTTCAGAGTTGACTCTCTACGAATTAATCCATTGGTGAAGCAGTTGCTGGATGTGGAAAACATTCTTTAATGCTTTGCAAGTGTGTGCAGATAGATTACCCAAAAGAATGCAACTTTCTAACTTTTGCATTTAATGTTCTGACATGCTTTTTGCTTTTGTTTTAAACCTTCAATAAACATTTTCTAATTCATCTGAAACTCTCTAACAAAGTGGTTAAATATATCTAGGAACATTAGAGAATAATGATAGGAAGTATTAAAATCAAACAAAAAGGTATTGTCAAATCATAGAATTTGAAATTCTGAAGACGCATTGAAACCTCGAGGTTTGTTCTTCAAATATCTTTAAAAACAAGATTATCTTCTAAATGATGTCCTACATGTGAGACTCAAGTGAGTGGTTCGAATTTGGAACAAATTTTAAACATTAATAGTATTGAAAAAAATTAAAAAATTAATTTTAGACATAATTAAAAGAAATACTAACTAACTTATTGAAATTTAGGTTTAAGCAGTTCAAATCAACATAGAAAAATTATTATAAGTCGCATTATTTACAAAACATGAAATCTAGTTTAATTATATTTAATCAATTTAAGATTTTATTTCCTCAAATGAATATTTCGTTACCAATAAATAAACTTTAGATCGACCCTACAAAAGTCTGCCTTAAAACAAAAGCCAATGGAATCTCCTTTTTTATTTTTAATTAATAATTAATTCAAGACACAGAAACTCTTTGCTGGGCTGTAGGTTCCTTGAAGTTTTCTAAGTCAAAGGATTAGACCACGTGGTGAAATTATTTATGTTTAGAAAATTTTGATTGTGGCCGGTTGGTTTGTTCTTGTCTTTCTTTTTAAAATGCAAAGCATCATCATCCATTATTGCGTCATTCAGTTTTGAAGGCAATTGTGGATGATGAATAAATTTATAACACTTCACTAAAAAAATTATAACAATTTTGCATTTGATTATAATTATAATTATTTATTGTTTTTCAGATTTTATAATGCTTTTATATATTTCCATATTTTCATCAACCTTATGCATTTGATTTATTTTTAAAATGTAGAAACTACTACTTACTTACTTTCTCAAAACTTATTTTATTTGTCAAATATATAACATAAGCTAGCTCGCACGGATTCAATATTTAATAATAAAACTTTTATCAACAATTTAGTATAGAGTAAAGTATATGTTTGGTCCTCTAAAAACTTACATTAAGTTGTAGTTTAGTCCATTAAGTTTATAGAATGTACATTTTCAGTCTCTTAATTAATTTTAATACTGTTAATTTATTTTTTTAGTATGAACCCAGAGTATCTTCAAGTCATTTTGGACTTGAACCTAATCTCTATCAAACTTGGAGCATTAAGGTTAAAGCACTCACAATAAGTGCATTTCCCGATATTTGTATTTTTTTTTTTAAAGCTTGCATGGTAACAATATCTTTTTAATAGAAATATATCAAGTCTTTCAAACCAACAACCTTTCGAAATAGAGACTTTCACAGGTTTTCCTATAATAATTAATAAGAAAAATGATAGAGATGAGATGGATTTGATTAGGGGCAAAGTGAAAATAAATCAATCAATCAATTTAAGTCATATTTAAATAATTTAGTCCCTGTTTTTTTTTTTTAGTTTCAATAAGGGGTTGAAAGTGACTTATAGCTTCTGGGAGGGAATGCAATATAATAAATAACCTTTCATGCTCACAACTAAACAACATTATTTCGAGTGAAGCAATCACATGCATTGATAATGGCTCCAAATTAACTTTTTATTTTTTTTCCTTGATCCATATTCTACTTTAAAATTTAAAAAAAAAAATAGAAGCTTCATGGAAACAGCAAATGCAAGAATAAAAAAATACATAAGTAATCCCTCCCTTCCAACAAAAGCCAATATATACCTATATATAAATAAGCCATGTTTCAATCCTCTCTTGTGTTCTGCTTTCTATACTCTCTCACATCACTTAGCTTCCAAAACTATGATCCCTAATCATCTTTCTCCTTTTGATTCAGTTCAACAATACCTTCTTCAAGATGATCCTTCCTCTATGATTCTCATGAATGTCTTCTTCACGTCTAATAATAACCCTACTTTTAGCCCTAGCTCCGATGTTTCTTTGCCAGACCAGGGCGGTAGTAGCTCCATTGGCATGGTGTTTTCCGGTGAGCAAGACAACGCCATGAAACCTCCTGCAGCTGATAGTAACAATGCAGGATCTGAGGCGCGTGACGTGAACGCGCCACCCAGATGGAGGAGCTACCGGGGCGTGAGGCGGCGGCCGTGGGGGAAGTTCGCGGCGGAGATCCGGGATCCAAAGAGGAATGGGGCGAGGATATGGTTGGGAACTTATGAGGGAAGAGGATGCAGCTTTGGCTTATGATAGAGCTGCTTTCAAGATGCGTGGTCGTAAAGCCAAGCTTAATTTTCCACACCTCATTGGGTCGGAAACATTACCGGAACCGGCAAGAGTAGTCGCCGGACAGAAGCGGCACCACCCACGGGAACCTTCATGGCCGTCAGGGAATACATATGAGAATGATGGATGTCAAGGGTCAAGTAAGAGGAAGAACCTAGCTGGTCTATTGAATAAGTTAGCAACAAATGGAAATGTAAGTCAGAAGCTTGAAATGTTATTCATGAAGGCATAGTCCTTTTTTTTTCCTCTTCCCCCTTCTCTTCTTTTTGCAGAAGGTGGGATTTAATTTAAATGCCAAAATAATGGGTTCGATCATATGTGGTAAATCAAGAAGCTCTCAACGATTTCGATTTGTTTGAACATATACATTCGGAATGGTTCAATGTCTTGATTCTTCACAAAAACATTATGTTCTCTTATGGTTCCAATGTCGTTCGTGATCTCTTTTCTTATTTTCTATGTCTGTTATTTTAATCTTTCTTGATATTTTAGACCCCATTTTTATTTCTTTTAAGGGATAATTAATTGTATTAAAACTCAATCAACCTGGTTCGCCCGGCTAGACCAGTGAACCAGTCGCCCCTTGGCTGATTCAGTTAGGAGTTTTGGACAGTTCAACCACTTTTTATTTTTGTATTTTTTAATTTTTAGAATCTAAAATAACATTGTTTTGTGAATCATATCATCGCATTTGTGATTTAATAACATAGGATCATGTGTGGTTTATACATGAATGTTCTATATCCTTGTGGGTAAGTTTTTTTCATTTAAAATATTATTTTAATTATATTATGACCGGTCTGATCCCAATTAACCCCGCTTGGAACTAATAACCGTTGAAACACCACTATGTTAGTCGGTTAATTTATTGACCGTTATGGTTCAATAACCTTTTATTTTTATTTTTTTGACAACGAGTACATTGATAGTCAGATCTATCTTTAAAGCGAAACAAAGTATTGTTTCTAGATATGAATCCATTTATAAATTTATTTAGAAAGTGTATCAACATGAATTGTTGTATTGATGGTGTTATGGAATAATAGTTTAGACTCATTCAAGGTGTGGCCCAACAAGAGGCAACCAATATTGCACATATGTGATGACAGAATATTTGGGCTTGGAGGCACAAGAGGCCCAACAAGTCCAAACCCTAACCCTAAGGTAGCCTCTATATATAGTTGGTTAACCTAAAAGGTACACAGATTCTAAGCTCTCTCTCATTTAGAATACTGTGCACACACACCACCCCTCTTAGGCGAAAGCCTTCATATCTGTGTGTACAGTGATCTTATATTCTCAAAGGTATCCCATCCATGGATATCTAGGAGGGAGCTATTTGATCCTATATCAACATACTAGTCCACCTAGGGCTAGACATCTGTGTTCTTATGACAGAACAGATGGAAATTTAAGACATCATATTACGCTTTTATTTATTACCTTCACATATCGACATAAAAAGGGCCTCCCAAGTCCCGGATCAGATTTTTTGAGAAGGGGGAGTGTGTGTGTGTGTGTGAAAAACATAGGGAGGGAGGAGTGAAACATCTTATTTAAGTTTAAGTGTGTGTATGTAACATGTGTTGCACATGCATGACGCCATGTGTCAAGCAAGAGAGAAAGACATGTATTGATGTGTGTGTGTGTGTGAGTGCATGCATGTGTGACACTTGTAACCATGCATGTGTGTGTCTTGGCTTGTGGATATGCCGCCATGTGTCCTTGGTATGTGTGTATGTGTTGTCTCGTCGTACAGTTTTTAGAAAAGTATCATAGGGGTAACTTTTTGGATGACATTATAATTATTTTTATTGTAATATATTTTTGATATTAAAATATATGTACTTAAACTTATTGAGTGTGCTCTTTATTGTAATTTATGTAGCTATATTTCTAACAAGTATTTAGTCTTGTTTTTCTAAATGACAGGTTTGTAAAATAACTGTGTCTCTTATTACATCATCAGTATTCACTTGATTTCATGAATATTTTTTGATATTATTTTCTTTTCTTTTTTTATATTCTTTTGTTTTTTAATGCATTTAAAACTTTCCTAAAAAAAAAATCGAGGGCAGTCCCCCTGAATCCGCCACTGGTGCCCCCTCTTCATTATTTTTCTGGATCCGCCACTATCAATATATATATCTGGTTGATAAACATCCTCATGTCCAAAAACCAATAAGCACATGACACCCAAATCTTTGGGGGGAAATGGATTTGTTCCGGTGTGGAACCAGATGTCCAGCCCAGATGGCTGGTGATTTGATCTTGGATCGAGTTGCTTGTATGCGGAATATCTAAGAGTAGAGATATCCGGTGAGCGATGAATCACTGGACACAAGGCCTTTCGCCCAAGGGGGGAGGGGGTATGTGTTCAGTGGGGTTGTGTTGTGTAGTACAAAATGTAAAGAGCTAGAGTTAGAACGTGTGCACCTTGGTGTTTTCCCCTTGTATTTATAGGGTGTTCCACGATATCTTAACTGCGCAATCTATCATATCCCTAGATTATGGTTATGATAGATTGCCCCATGATTGTAGGGGAACCCGGGATACTCGGTATCCCTCTACTGAGTCGTCCCCTGGCTGGGCCGAGGTTCATGTGCGCCTCTGCTGGGCCGCCCCCTAATTGGGCCGTGGGTTAGGTCCGTAACAGTTGCCCCCTAGCTCGGTAGTTCAAGGTTTTGAGCTGCCGGGGTGTACTTTACTCTCCGGGCTAGGATGTGTCCTTGCCTCGGGACCTAGGTATTTTGTTGGGTTACCTATCCGATGCGCGGATCCGAGGTGGCTGCCCGGTCTTCCGGACCCGAGATTGTTTCTCAAAGGTCGGCATCACTGTTGGTGACTTTAGGGGCCCGAGGTGGTGCCAGGTGGTTTGCTTGGTTTCGAGGTCGAAAGCCCTTTCGACTTCGCCATCATGGCGCCGAAACCTTCCGACTTCGCCGTCATGGCGCCTTGCCACCTGGCGTCTTTGGAGTGGAGAGGATTTGCAACCGTCATTCCCTGCCGCCTTTGGTTTCCGTGCACATTTAATGCGCGTGCTTCCTGGGGCACGTCACCCCGTTTTGTAGGTGAATTTCCGGTTTTACCCTTAATTCCTCGGCGCTTCTTCGCGCCTCCTATCATTTCGAAGGTTTTTAACCTTGTTTTTCTTCATTTTCGTCTACCACCTTCGACCATTCTCTGATTTTTTTCTCTCATTCTCCATCGTCTCCGAAGAACAGGGATTTCTGCTTCCGGCGGCTCTCAAGCTTTCTCCTTCCAGCGATTGTCCTCCACTCGACCTTCTCTTATTCTGGTAAGTCATTTCTTCTTTCTCTTATGTTTTTGGCATACAGATTACTGGGTTTCTGCCCTCTTCGTTTTAGCTTCAGTATCAAACGTTAGTTTTAACGAAAACCAGTAGGCTTGTTGATCGTCTGGGGTTTCTGTGTAGGATTAAAGTGTCAGGTTCACTTACTTCCACCTATAGTTGCATGCCCTCACTCCTGGAGGGGTTTTCGCTATGTTCCTCATTGCCATTTTCTGTCTCTTTAGGTCTGCATCATTTGGTGACAATGAATAGAACTAGTCAACCTTCGACTTCGAGTCGTGACTTGACCTTTGAAGAGGAGGAAGCACTTCGTGCTCGTTACCCTCGAATGAGCCATTGGCTGCTTGGTACTCCTCTGTCCGAGGAGAAGAGGCTTGCCTCCTCCCTGGGTGGTAGCTCGGGTAGGAGGGCCGTTGGAGAGTCCCGTCCCCCTATTAGACCTCTTCTCGAAGATCAGGACGAGGTCGAGGTGGTTCCTGCAGCACCTGTCAACCTTCATGAGTCCCCTGTTCAACCTAGGTCTGCTTCTATGCCCGAGGGATATGACGGTCCTTGCTGGGACTATCTAGAATTGAGCTCATACTATCTCGCGACCGGCGAAGATTCCAGGGCCGACGCCATTTTAGGCTCCTGCCGTCATAGATCGGCTTCTACCTCTAACTCGACCTCGGGCTTTGGGGGTCGTCTTCCCATGAGTCTATCCACTTCTTGTTCTCGTCCGGCTGTTATGCTCGTGTCAGGTATTTTCGAACTTACTGACCTTAGTACTATTTTTTGCTTTTATAGGTAAATGGAGTAATCGTCTTCGCCAGGTAATTCCCCCTCGGAAGCTGGGAGGTCGGATTCTTCTAACATTCCCCAGGATCTTATGGAGAGGTTCCCTTGGGTGATTCGGGATGTGTTCGCGACCCATTTCCTGATGACCGTACAGGCCCTCCGCCAGATGAAACTATCGGCAATGGGAGGTTACTTTTGCCCCCGGGTGGGAATGAGCCGTACGTGCTTCGAGGGCTGAGGGTTTTACCAACTTCTTTTTCTTTTACAAAGCTTATATGACCCGGCTCGGTGTTCGCTTCCCGTTCACCGAGTTTCAAATGTCCTGTCTCAACCATCTCCATCTAGCCCCTTCTCAGCTTCATCCCAACGGGTGGGCCTATATAGTTGCTTTTGAGCAGCTATGTCGGTCCTTCTCGGTCCCTATTCCGTGCACTACCACCTTATTCTTCTTCTTTTTCTGTCCTTTTACTCCCCGGTCTGGTAAGGAGCCGGAGCAGCTAAAGGGGCTTACCTCTCTTCGAGATGATCCCGACAAAAAACTCCTGACGGCCTTCTCTGAATCGTTTGAGCACTTCAAAGACGGCTTCTTTAAGGTGGTGGCTAAAGCCGGCCTACAGCCGTGGTTCTTGAGGGGGGCCGAGGCGAACGATGTGGAGTGGAGGTTCCCCCTTTACTGGACCGAAGATCATCATAAGTTGACCTCCACCTCCTACCAAGTAGAGTCTGATGACCTTTCAGTTGACGAGGTCTTATCGATTGACCGCCTGGTATCCTGGGCTAAGTCTTGTGGTGCTAGGAGCGCGGCATTTTTTATTAACGGGGCCGGTTTTAAGCCGGGATTCGTAATTTGTATGCATCCCAAGGTTCTTCTATTATAATGCTTTCATCTTGTTTTACTTTGTTACTAATTCAACTGTTTGCTTTTGCAGCTCAACCGATGGCGGAACTGCCCCGGTATCTTACGCTCGTGACGCCTGCCCCTGATGCTCGGCCTAAAAGAGTTCCCGCAGCGTCTGTCCTCGGAGGCTCGGAAAGGGCCGTCCTCGGAGGAAAACCAAGCCAGGATGGCCAAGAAAACCAAGGCTCCGTCCCCTACTCGGACGACTTCGTCACCTGGCGGTGAGCCTGTCCAACCATCCGCCGCTTCTCTCTCCAAGGGTAAGGAGATTTCTGAGGGGCCGTCGCCTGTTCCTCTGGGTACTCCAGTTTATCTTCCCACTCCCGAAAATCAAACGAGGTCTCGCTTGGGAAAAGGGGCCAAAGCGAAGAGCTCGGGGTTGCCTTCCTACCACCTCGTCAATTTACGAATGCCTTACCGCCGGGCCGATATTGATGAGGCCGTGGTTCACGATATCCAGCACGCCCTGCCCGGGGTGTTGGTCTAGCCCAGGCCTATTTGCACTTGAAGAGCAAGTATGTGATTAAATTTGCCGAGGCTCGCGAGCTGCGGAAAGAGAAGAATGAGGCTGTGGAGTCTAAGGAGAAGGCTGAAAAGGACCTTGAGGTTGTGAGGGCAAGTGCCGGGAAGGTGACCGAGGAGCTTCTTCTCACCAAATAAGCCTTTGACAAGACTTCCTCGGACTTTGCCGCTCTCCAAAAGGCTCGCTCGACGGGCATAGATGCCCTTAAGTCCCTTCGGCTTCGGCGGGCGGATCGTGCTCGAGCTCGAGCGGACTAAAAGGCGCCCTTGGCGAGGAGAAGCAAGCCCGCCTTACCGCCGAAGAGATTGTGAGGAGGCCGCCGCCGCGCTTTAAAATGGCCCTAGCCCAATTCCGCTATCTCAATCCCGAGTTGGAGCTGAAGACGGATGGGTATGATCACCGGGGATATGTGAAGGACGGCGTCTTCCATCTGGCTCCTCTCTTCCCTGCGGGTGACTCTGACTCCCTTTTTGAGGAGGATTTGGACGGGGAAGGGGAAGATCAGGGTGCCGAAGGAGCCGATGGTGGTGGAGAAGGGAGCACTAAGTCTGTTCCAGATGCCGAGGTGCCTATTCCGGATGCCGAGGTGGCTATTCCTGGTGCCGAGGTGGTGGCTTCAGGAGATAACGCTCCCTCCGTTTAATTATTGTAGCTTTATACCTTTTGTACCGGTGGTTTGTACCGGGTTGACTTTGTAGTCTTGTAAAATTGCTACTTTAATTAATTATATATAAACTTGATTTCAACCAATCAGTTTGTTTTGTCAACTTTATTTAAGTTAACATTCTATTTTTATGGCCAGGCCAGGGCCTTTATATCCGCAGATATCGCTAAGTGTTACTTCCGATAGGTTGACTTCGGGAATAGGGGTAGGGGAGTAAACCCAAGACTCCGAGATCCGGATATGGCTGTCGGGGATGTTTTTCCGAATAGGGGCAAAATGTCGGATGCATAATCGTGGTGTATAAACGCACGTTTGTACATGTCGGCCTGATCGGGACCTGCGTGACAATTCACTTCCCTATTTAGGAGCATTTTTCGATGCATCTACTTTATAATAGAGATAGTGTTTTTCCATCTCGCGACCGGGGCATGGCAGCCCGAGTGTATTCCCTTCTTTTGGGATTTTCGTTTGACCGCGGCTTCTTATGCCTCGGTGATAACTTATTTAACCAATCCGTAATGCATAATTGGTACTTCCACTGGGGAGTCTTAAATAAGAATGTTTGAAAGAAACAATGCGCGCTGTCTTTCAGCGAAATATAAAACTGAAATTGAAAATACTAAATCAATTGAAGAAGCATAAAAACGAATGCGCCCGTCGGTCCTATCTTAATAGGTGGACCGAGGTCTAACCGTAATAGATTCTCGGTTGTCGGCATTCCAAGTCCTTTTGACCGGCTTTACGCCGGGGTCTCGGGACGTAGGTGCCCTTTTCCAGCTTTTTCCTTTATGCGGTAAGGACCCTCCCAGTTTGCCGCTAGCTTGCCATCTCTGGCGTTCTTGTTCCCGATGTTGGCGCGTCGGAGCACCAGGTTTCCCCGGTTGAAGGAGCGAGGGTTCACCTTTCGGTTGTACTTCGATGCGATGAGTTGCTTGGCAGTTAGATCTCGGCAGTGCGCCACGATTCGTGCCTCGTCAATGAGGTCTAACTCGTCATCAAGGCGTCCTTTGTTCGAGTCTTCTCCTTCCCTGCTAGCTTTCATTTTCCCTCCGTATCGGTTGGCCTATCTCGACCGGGATCATAGCCTCGCATCCGTATGTTAAACGAAATGGAGTTTCTGGTGGAGGTTTGGACGCTAGTCCTGTATCCCCACAAAACACCGTAAAGTTGCTCGACCCAGGAAGAATTGGCGTCCTCCATACGTCTTCTTAATCCGTCGACAATGACTTTGTTGGCGGCCTCGGCTGATCTTATTCTGGGGTGGTGTACTTCGTTTATCATCGCCATTAGTATTGGCGATCTCCATCTGCTCTACTTCCAAATACTGCTTCGCTCGAGTGTTAAACTCAGTGAGAGTGTATACCCAGTTCTTGAAGATGGAATTTGCTAGCCGGGAAGAAGGATCCAAGCCGTCGACGAGGCAATGTACGTGAACGCTTTCCGGGAGAGATCTTACTTGAAGGGCCACCTCCTTAAATCTGTCCAAGTATTTTTGTAACGTCTCCCCCCGTCGTTGCTTTATCTTACTCGGGGTATCGAGATTTGGGTTGTTCCGGCTAGTTGCGAAATTCAATTCGAATTTTCGCCCAAGGTCTTGAAAATCATGGATGGACCTCCTCGGCAGCGTGTGGAGACAAATTTGAGCTGGTCCGATCAATGTGGCCGCGAAAAGCCGACTAATGACCGAGCCTTTGATTTGCCTTACGAACATGAGTGTTCGAAGGCGTCGAGATGGGCCCTCGGGTCGGACACGCCATCATATTTCGGTAAAGAGGCCGGCTCAAATTTGCTAGGGTATGGTGCATTCTCGATTTCTTCCGAGAAAGTGGTCTTTGTTGTGGCCCGCTATATATTTCACGTGATATTCCCGGGGCGAGCCCTTTGGTCGGAGCGGCCTCTCTCTGTCTCGGTCTTCGTCATCCGAGGTCTTTCCTAGAAAACGTTTCTTCCGAGCCGACGTGTGGTCTCGGATCTCATCATGCTCGGAGTCCGTTTCGGGGAGGTCATTTTTCTGCGTATCGGTCATGCCTTGATTTTTGGGGGCCGAGGGCTTCCGTGTTCCGGGATATCCTTACTTTCCTTCTCTTCATACCCTGTGTCTGTTCGTGTTCGACGCTTTAGCTTGCCAGAAGTGGTCTTTCATGATCTGTTGCATTACCCTCAAATCTTCTTGGCGCTGGAGGTTATTTCGCTTCTCCATACTCTCCATCCTCCTCAGAATTGATTCCTGTGTCTTCTGGAGGAGGAGGAGGTCTGGGTTTGGTATGTCGTTGCATTTATCTCCCTGCGGAGGAGACGAGGTTGTGTCTGACACGCTGTTCCCATTCTTTCTATCATTGTTATTGGGGATACCCTCAGGCCGGGAAGGTCCTTGAGTCTATTGTTGCCGACTTGTCTCAGCCTGCGCACGCGATGGACTTTCACGGTGAGGGTTCCATTGCGCTACGGTAGTAGCCATTGTTGGTCGCGGGGATCGAAATTTACGGTCCCCGTGGTCGGCGCCAATGTTCGGTGTGGAACAGGATGTCCGGCCATGGATGGTGTGATTTGATCTTGGATCAAGTTGCTTATCTTAGGAATATCTAAGAGTAGAGATATCCCGGTGAGCGATGAATCACTGGACATAAGGCCTTTCGCCCAAGGGGGGAGAGGGTATGTGTTCAGTGGGGTTGTGTTGTGTAGTACAGAATGTAAAGAGCTAGAGTTAGAACGTGTGCACCTTGGTGTTTTCCCCTTGTATTTATAGGGTGTTCCACGGTATCTTAACTGCGCAATCTATCATATCCCTGGATTATGGTTATGATATATTGCCCCATGATTGTAGGGGAACCCGGGATACTCGGTATCCCTCTACTGGGCCGAGGTTCGGGCGTGCCTCTGCTGGGCCGCCCCCTAATTGGGCCGTGGGTTAGGTCCAATAACGGGATTAATTATTATCATATATTAATTAAATTATCAAATAGCCTTTCAGACATATCATTAAAAATACAGTGATCAAGTACACACGTGAGTAATTAAGCTTTGGACAAGACTTCAATATATTTCTTCAATTAAAGGGGAAAAAAAAAAATAATAGAACAAGCACAATATAAGTGTAATGTACGTAATCGAGACAATATTCCTTTAATTTCTGGGAAAGAGAGAGAGAGAGAGACAAGATTCCTTTAAGAATAATTTATGATATGATCATAGTCACAGAATGGGCCCATTGCCTGATTCCATTTTCAAATAATTTGACGCCCGACAACTATGACTTAGATTATATGCTTATTCTTACAACTGAACAAGAACACGTGCATAAGCACAATTTAAATGTGATGTGTAATTGAGACAGAGACAATTAATTAGTCTTTTTCATATCATAATCCACACCTGCAATAACTGCTAAAGGGGAAAAAAATCAATCATTGAGTACAGTAAAACACTTTCCAAATATTAAAGAAACATATCATTACTGCTTTACAGGCTAAAAAGGTAGTCAATCTTAGGACCTGTGTAGATGAAAGAACAAGTTGGAAAGAAGTGGAAATGAAAAAAGAGAATGGAAAAGAATAATAAATATTTTGCCATGGAAGTGTTTGGTTGACATTGTAAAAGAAAATTGGTTGATAAGAAAAAATTTATTTAGTTGGAAGAAAATGAGTCAAAAGACATTTTTCTCCCTATTCGAAAAATATTATTTAAGGGCCCCTATTTTAACTGTATAGCTCTTCTAACCATATGCACTCCATGGGTAACTCATGGTCATGAATCACTTCAAATGATTCTCGCAATAACCATGAGATATCCACCAGTTGCTTGTGGTTATACATGAATGAATTAACAACTTTAACCACATGCATGTGATGAGTGACTCATTTTTATCTAACTTCACTCTCAACCATTGTGCACCTGCAAACCGCATCTGGTCAAGACCGCTTCCCTTGTGTAGAATATCATATATTTAACCACCTTCATCACCACATGGGTACTTCATGATCTGGTTGAAGTCGACCAACATTTATCCCTGTCATGGAGTGCACACACCACTTCCACTTACTCCGAATCTGCTCCAGTGAGCAAGTGCCTCTTCGCTTAATTCAACACAAACAACTAGGGAACATAGTGCATCACATTCAATACAACCAAGAACACAACAACCTCATCGATCGACAGAGAAGAAGGAACCCACCTGTTCTTCGAGATGGATCAAATGTTGCGTCATCGCTGGAAAAAGCTGCTCACCCTCTCTATTCTTCAGCTCCCTTTGTTTTCTCCAAGTCCGGTTGTGTGAATTGCCCTCAGCTCCTTCACCACTTTACATCAAATCCACCAACACATCAGGGGGATTTGAGTCTTTGGTGATTTTCCTTGGGCGCTAGAAAATGGGTTCCCACCATTTTTTATGGCAACCCAATTTCATTAAAACTCTAGAAAATGGGGCCGGTGGAAAAATATTTTTTGGGGCCAATGGTGAACCAAATAAGTGTAGCGAAGGAAAAATTCAATTTTCCTTTTCCCGCCTCCCATTTACATCGATCCAAACAGACCCTTAGTCTATTTGGAATATGAATGCCCACCACGAGCCATGGGATATTAGTCTGGCCAAATCACTTCAACATTATAATTAAGATCTTAATAAATCTTGTTTTCTGCTTTTATATCTATATAAAGTTCTTGAGAGAAATGTGGTTAACATTGCATTAAAATAGTTGTTGTCAGCAAATTTAAACATTGGTTTACCGGTTTTATTATACGTTCACATTGGTCTACAAAGTGATGCTTTATTCAACTTTGAAGTCAAGTACACCCTTCTCTTCACCGCTTTTATATGAAGCGTGTTCAAAGGAAGTTAAAAGCACACAAATAAAAAAATGCCAAAGATATATTTTAAAAAAATTAACAATTTAGATTAACATTTAATTCTCAAGTCCTATTTAAAAATTATAAGTCATTTAAAACCAAGAAAAACCTTAAACATCATTAATTTTACCTTAAAATTTAACAACTTTCTAACTTTAACCCTATTTACTATACATTATACCCCATGAGAACAAAGTCTACATATGAAGGACAAAATTATACATTCATATAAAAAATTAATAATGTGAATTATCAAAAGAAACAAAAAAAAAGTCATTATTAAATCATTTAAATTTGGTACATGTGTGTTTTTTGCTCATTATTAAATCATTTAAATATACTCTTTTATAAAAATTAACTTTTATAAAGGAGTTAAAAATGTTAATAGAGCTAAGTTATAGGGGCTAACAATGCTAAAAATATAAAGCTAAAAGATTTAACAAGGAAAAAGAATACATAGGTACCAAATTAATATGGGAAAATTCATTTTAGGTCCCAAAGGACCAAGAAAATGCCAAAAAAAGTCTTAAAGGAAATTTAGATGTCAAAAAGTCCAATTAACAATTGTTTCTATAGGATTAACAACTTTCATATGTGAGATTAACAACTTCATCGATGAGATTAATAACTCTTTAGGACTTTTCTAACTTTTGAATTGTCCTTGGGACTTTTTTGGCATTTTCTAGGTCCTTTGGGATCTAAAAGGAATTTTCCCAATTAAAGTTGAACGGAACTATAGGTACCTTAAGAATGAGTTTTCCAATTTTTAATTTGGTGCATGTGTATTCTTTCTTATTATTAAATATTTTAATTTCACTCTTTTAGCACCGTTTTAGTCCCGGAAACTTTGCTTTGTTTGATTGTTAGCCCTTATACAGAAACTAATTGTGCTAATAGAGTACAATTGAATGATTTAATAAATTAAAGAAAGAATAAAAAAAATATACCAAATTATAAATTGAAAGAAATTATAAATTTTATATTCATAAAAAACTTCCAACATATTTCATCAGAACAAAAATAAATAAATTTTAGTAACCCTATGTTAAAATGTAATAACTTTTCAACTTTACCTCTATTTAATATATAATATATATATCAATAGTATAAAGTCTACATGAAAATAAATTAATAATAAAATTGTATATTAGGTCAGGTGAAAAAATAAACGATATAACTTGTAAACAAGAAAGAGTAGTTTATTTAGAATTTGAAACTAGGTGAGCTTATGACATTTTTGTCGCATCGGTCAGACAAGAGAGGGACATATGAAGTGATAGCCTGACAGGTCACATGAAGTCACATTTCTTTTGTCTTTCTCTCACCAACAACATTCAACATTTGTGACCATCATCCGTTAACAAGTTAAAAGTTACTAACAATTTACATAAACTAATAAAAACAGTTAAAGTCAATAAAGTTGTCCTAAAATTTAACTAACTTTCAATATTACCCCTACTAATTACATTAAACTTTAATATTATATTAATTATTACTCTCACCCACTACCCTTATTAATTAAATACATATATAAAAATAAATAATTAATACTCCTTGGATGTATATGTATGTATATATATGTCACGCTCTTCTTATACTATGAATAAGCCATTATAGCATATAATAATAACGCCTTTATACTCACAAATAAAGAATATTTGTCTGAATTAACCAATCACGGCGACGAGCATATAATAATAACGCCTTTATACTCACAAATAAAGAATATTTGTCTGAATTAACCAATCACGGCGACGAACGTACGACAACTCTAAATTAACAATTAAAGGTTCAAGGAAACAACACACACAAACACACACACACACACATATATATATATATATATATATGAGAGATATATATATATATATGAGTTTATTATATATCATGTCACTAGATATAAACTTTTGTCCGGTCAACAATATACTACGTCGTTTTGGATCTATAAGTTATCCATTTTCCCTCTGCCTCCCATGTTCACGCCAAGCCACACTGTCTCTCTCTCTCTCTATCTTGTTCGCCTGTGTTCCTTTTGCCCTCTCTCTGTGGCAAAATAAGTACTGAGTTACAAACAGTTAAATAAATTTCATACGGTCATTCTCATTCTTTCAAAATTTAATTGGACTGCCCCAATTTTCCCTTACATTTTTTTCTCATAAATTTAAATCTGAAGTTAGCCGTGAACTGCCGCCATTGCAGAACCGCGCCCTCTTCCCTAATTGTCTCAACTGGCGACGCTCGACATGAGACTCAAGAGGTTCGCGGCGTCCGACGTGGGACTCTCACTCTTAGACCGTCGGGAAGAAGGGCCTAGGTTTCTTCATACTTTCATGGAATTCCGCCTCCTCAACCATGGCCTCTGGTTCGCCTAAGGACCGTATCAATCAGGTCTTTCTCTTGGCATTTAGAGTTTGCGCATTGTACTGCACAAGTGCGGATTTCTTTTTTATTTTATTTGGCACCACGAACGAAACCAATAATTTGAGTCATGTATCAAATTTAGTACAAAGAGAGAGAGAGGGCAAAAGGAACACAGGAGGGAGAGAGAGTGTGTGTGGGGCTTGGCGTTAATGTGATGGGGAGATTCAAAGCGACGTAGTATATAGTTGACTGGACAAAAGCTTATATCCAGTGACAGGATATATCATAAGCCCTATATATATATATATATATATATATATATATTCTCACGTCGCTATCTTCTTACTATGAATAAGCATTATAGCACATAACAATATTGTTTTGAATTAACCAATGACGGCGACGAACATACGACAACTCCAAATTAAACAATTGAAGGTTCAAGGAAACTACAGACACAATAATTAAATAAAATCATCATTTTCAACAGCAAAAATTAATTATACATATAACTATACATAAGTCATGCTTCACTTATCCTGTGCTTCTTCTGTCTATATAAATACTATCCCCAAAAAAAACTTGTGTTCTCCCAAAATGCTTCCTATTCATTCTCCTTTCCAATCAGTTCAACAATACTCCATTGAAGATGATCCTTCCTTTATGGATCTCATGAATAATGATGGATTCTTCTTCTCCGGAAACCCTACTTCGCAGGAGCAGGGTGTTAGTAGCTCCACTGGCGCAGTGTTTTCTGGCGAGAATAATGATAACCACTACAAAAAAAAAAAACGGTTTTAGCGACGGAATATATCCGTCGCAAAAATAAATTTTTCAGTCGCAAATTGTTTTTGCGATGGATTACGTCCGTCGCAAAAAACAAGTGGCAATTGCGACGGATTTAAAATTTCCGTCGCAATTTGTGACGGATTTTGAAATCAGTCGCAAAAGCTCCAATTTGCGACGGATAAAATAATCCGTCGCAAAATTTCAAAATTTGTGACGGATTACAATCCGTCGCAAAGTCAAAATTTTGCGACGGATATATATCCGTCGCTCATTTCGAAATGTTGCGGCGGAATTGAATCCGTCACAAATTTTGAATTTGCGACGGATTTTTAATCTGTGGCAATTGTGATGATTATAATCCGTCGCAATTGTGATGAATACTAATCCGTCGCATTTGTGACATAAAATATATTCGTCGCAAAGTTTGATTTTTTTTTTAATTATAATTTAATTTTTTCTTTTAAAGTTATATTCTTTTCCATTATTTTTTAAAAAAATCTATTTATTCTATTTTAAAATTTTGTTTTAAAAATCATATAATAAAATATATATATAAAAAGTGTTGTATAACATAAAAAGTGATTTGTCATAACTTGTCATAAAGAGTCATAGAAAAAACAATATAAATAGTATTCCAAAGAACATGTACTAAAAAAGTAGTCTAAACAGCAGCATTGTGATCATCATCATCAGTATCACCAGGATCACCACCAGGAGCCGGCTCCGGACCCTTGTTTTTCATTAGGGACATGATTTGAAGTTGCATCTGCCTAACCATCTCGCGTGTCTCATGGAGCTCATTTGCTGTCGCCATTTGTTGTTGCCTAGTCTCGTTCAGCTCAGTTGCTTGCTCCTCCACCAACACCTTCATCTTCCTCATCTCATCTGCAAAAACATTAGGAAATATAATAATCTTTTTTGTACTTCATTTAAATAGACCAGAGAATGAAAATGTAACAATCAATATCAAATGTATCACGTTTACTGCGAAACACCTTCGGTCTTAGGATGTGGAGCGCTTTGTTTCCCTAAGTACCGGGCAGAGGCACCGTACCCGAAGACTACGCCTTTTCTTTGTTAAATCCACCTGCGGCATGAAAGAATAGACTCGTTATCGGATTGAGAGGATGCGTGGCCGGTCCCTCTGCGAGTCTCTCTCCCGTGTCGCCTACGATAGGTGTCCTACAAACAAAAAAATACATTACAAATAAGCCATGTGAAATGAAATAAACATGTTGGTGTCCGAAACAAATAATAAATGCAATATAAATGTCTCACCGCAACTTGCCGAGACTGGTGTTAATCCAGTGCTTCTCACTCCCTTCGATTCATTGGGTATGAGTACGCTCAAAGGTCCACTCAACATCTTCTCGGAGGAACTTCCCAGAAAGTGCCTCGCAAACACAAAGTATGACCGTTAATAAATTGTTTCAAAGTACAAAATATTGAATACTTTAATAGAAAAAAAAACATGTACTCACAACTTTCCGTTTATGCTCACTCTTGTGGAATGGAGCCCGGCATATAAAGGTCCTTCCCGGTTGGCCCTATTTTGCTTATTTTTTCGACTTTTATTATTAAATTTCTCATCGACCCCCCAATTTTGAAGTAATTGGCCGCCACCTCGTGGTCAATCCAATCTTGCTTGCCCGTACCCTTTCTCAATTTATAACACCTCTCGATCAACCTTAGGCTTCCCTTATGGTTATAAGTTTTTTTGATTTTGATGATGTTCGGTAAAATCATAAACATATCCGAAAATGAATAACGAACAATTAGTGCTCCAAATTTTAAAAATACTTAATCGGTTTGTATGAAATTAATAACTATAAAACACTTAACTTACCAAAAACTCCTTGAACCAAGCGTCCGTGCTCCTTAGGAATGTCTGTCCATGTGGCCCAAGGCCGATTGAAATTACGAGAATATTTGGGTTGAGATGACACTAGCCACCACGATTATAAGGAATAAATTTGAAGACAAAAGATATGATGCAAATATGAGCATACAAACTAAAGGTAAAAAAATCATAGCATTATTAGTAACTTCACATGACTCACTCCCTCGGTGCAGTTAGGACGGATCCAAAGCTTCCTGTCGCAGGATCTTTCTCTCCCCATATTGGTGTATTAGAGGAACTACCTCTTTCGTCGACCTGGCTATGAGGCGACGAAATGTCCTGAAGGAAGGAATGTGAACTATTGAAGATGTTTGTACATAGATGGTAAAAGAAAACTAAACATATGTAAATCAATCAGAAATGGTTAAGTAAACCTGGTGTCTCCCTTGTTGTGGATCAGTGGAGGAAGACGGAGACGTTGACGTATAAAGCGATGGTGAAGTGGACAAATAAACCGACGGTGAAGTTGACATCTCATGTGGCGAAACCTCCGGGAAGTGCCTCTCCCCCTGCCTATAAAGGGAGCAGATGGCGTTGCCCTACCCCCTCTGATAGGACAGGGTCGGGCTCGACCACTACCACGTCCACGATCTGAACGACCTCCAGGATGCTCAATCTCTGCACACTTACAAACATTATGTCAAAATATATATAAAAATAAGATATTTACTTGAATTATTTGTGACAGTAGCGCAGTTACGGATTATGCAGTATAACATATCGTCATAAACAAAGCACTAACACAAATCAATCGGACGATTCCTGTTCTTCGACATCTTCTTGCACGCCTTCCTTTGGAGTCTCATAGTCGTCGAACTCATATTCACTATCAGAGTAAATCACATCTGTCTCATCGTCTGATTCGTCATCCTCAACTTGGATTGGAACCAACTCTAAGTCTGCAGCAGAATCGAACAGATTGCTTGGTACATCGTCGTCGGTAATGTTTACGGGCAGTACATGTTCCACATCATCTTGGAATAGTTCCTTCATGCCGTCATTTGCTTCCGACTCTTTCGACTTAGGTATAATATTCTGTGCTTTGGTTTTGATAAGTCACACCCACCCTTGGCGAGATGTGTGGTATAATGTATAGTAAACCTGTTCCTCCTGTTGAGCAAGGATGAATGGGTCATAACCAACCGTATATCTCCTTGTCCAGTGAATCTCAATATTCTCATGTTTGTCCACTTTTGTCCCACGCGGACTGTTATCAAACCACTCACATTTAAACAGTGTCACCACCTTATCCCACGGTTAACTTAGCTGAATTATGTCAATTAACTTCCCGTAGTAGTCACCCTCCATCCCGTCAACTTGGTCACCTCGACAACATACACCATAATTGCAACATAGTGTACCTGCGTTCACTTCAACAGTTGAAAACCGATACCCATTGATTACATATTTTTTGCACCGGGTAACACTAATTGCAGCTCCATAAGATAAACTCCACGCAACTTCATTAGGATCTGATGGATTTTCCACGAAGTAGGATCGAAACCATTTTGGAAACTCAGAGTTCGTGAATTCATCAACTTGGGAATCCGACATTGAAGGATTTACCGATCGGACCCAATTAGAGAAGTAACTGTAAAAAAAACAAAATGAAGTTAATACTTTAATACTTAGTAAAGATAAAAAGAAAAGAAATCTTACTTTAAGTACCGGGCGGCCTCTTCACAATTGTTTAGAATGTACCACGCTCGGCTACTCGCGTATCTCTTCCTTCAAGAGTTGACCTCCTACGTTTTCCCACGACTCGGCACGGAAAATTAAATATTGATTTACGTTCGCTCGTATTACCGCCATCATCGTTGCGAGGTACCCCTCTCCATCTTGATATCATTTCAGGGGGATAATAGTATGACGCGAATTTTGTGGCCTCTTCGACTAGATACGCTTCAGCGATAGATCCTTCAACGTACCTTGAATTTTTGATTTTGTGCTTAAGAGTGCGTAAAAACCTACAATGGACGGGGTATTTATAGACTAAAGTGCGCGAAAGAAATAACAACACGAAAGAAAGATATATTACCTCTCAAACGGATACATCCACCTATATTGTTGAGGATCTCCTACCTTTGCTTCGTAGGCCAAGTGAACAGGCAAATGTTCCATTGAGTCAAACATGCTAGGGGGAAACACCATCTCTAACTTGCATAGGGTTATTGGCATGCTCGCCTCCAGTGCCGTAACTTTTAAACATTCAGCTCGGAAGCACAAATTTCTCACGAAGAACATGGAAAATTCCGTCAGAATAGACCATATATGCTTCGGTAGTGCTCTGAAGGCCCACGGCAACAATCTTTGGAAAAAAACATGACAATCATGACTCTTCATCCCGGATAACTTCGCCTCGTGCATCTTGACACATCTTGCTAAGTTTGACGCATAACCATCCGGGAGTTTCAGATCTTTAACCCATTACAACAATTCTAAATTTTGCTGTTTGTTTAATGTGTATGGCGCTCTAGGTTTGGAAGTCCGTCCCCTGCCATGCTCCACCAAATGCAAAGCAGGCCTTCTACAAATCGCTTCTATGTCCCGTCTTGCGTTGATTGTGTCCTTCGTCTTGCCTTTGGTGTCCATCACGGTGTGCGAGAATATTGCAAAACGCATTGCTCTCAATATGCATGACATCAAGGTTGTGTCTTAACAATTGATCTTTCCAATAGGGTAGTTCCCAGAAGCTGCTACGTTTGTTCCAATGATGATCAACGCCATATCCCTCAGCGTTGGAAGCAGCCCCCCCTTCGACACTTTGAATATACTTGACCATGTCCCATATTTCTTCGCCATTTAAACGACGAGGTTGATCTTCTAGTTCGGCAACATTCCGCGTGAAGTCTTTTCTATTTCTCCTAAACGGATGATCAGAGGGTAGGAATCGCCGGTGCCTGTCAAACCAACGAGACTTTGTGATTGTGTTCCAAGCTAAAACCCATGTTTCGTTCAAGACATACAGGGCATGCAAGCTTTCCCGACGTTTGCCATCCACTCAACATCCCATATGCGGGAAATCATTTATCGTCCACATTAAGGTAGCACACATTGTGAAATTCTGGCTCCATGATATATCATACGTTAGAACCCCCTCACTCCACAACATCTTCAACTCGTTTATCAAAGGCCTGAGGTACACATCTATCTTCTTTTTTGGGTTGGATAGCCCAGGGATTAAGGCGTTAAGAAAGAAAAACTCTTTTCGCATGCACATAGATGGTGGGAGGTTGTACGGCGTCACAATGACAGGCCAACAAGAATAATTGCTGCCCGTATTGCTGAAAGGAGCGAACCCATCCGAACATAGACCAAGACGGACATTACGGGGATCCATAGCAAATAAAGGATTCGCCTCGTCAAATTTACGCCAAGCTTCGGCATCGGATGGATGCGTCACAAAGTTTTCATCTCTATGATGCTCCGGTGCCATCTCGTGAGCATTGTTTGTTCGATGCATACAATCTCGAAGTCTAGGCACCGGAGGAAAGTACCACATTTTGCTTAATACTTGACGGGTCATTTTCCTTCCTTTCCCCACAACTTTATATCTGTCATGTCCACGAAATTTACAATTGGTCAGCTCAAGATCTTCCTTGTAATACAACATACATCCTTTAGGGCAGCAATGGATTTTTTCACATCCAAGCCCAAGTTCTTTCACTTTTTTTTGCTTGGTAAAAATCCTTCGACAAATTATTGTCTTTGGGAACAACTTTACTTATGATCTGTATCATTTCGTTGTAATTCCTCTCACTCATATGGTGATCAGTCTTCAAGCTTAGTGTTGCTAGGGTAGCCGATATCGATGAATATTCACTACTTTCAAAGTGTTCGCAACCTTCCCATAGCGGACATTGCGCTTCTTGAAGCATTCTATAGAACCTATCGGCTTCCGAATGAGGATCCTCTCTTATGTATGATGGTTGAGTATGTGTACTGGTCTCCTCTCCAATGTATGACGGTTCACCATGTGTAATGGGATCAAAATATCTGCCGATGGACGGTCCCGCGGCATCCATAACCAACTGCTCATATCGATTAAGGTTTTCTCGATGACTACTGTCCCCGTAATAACCACTCGGTGTACGTCGAACTTCGCCATGAAATTCCCAACATTCATAATCCTTCATGAATCCATTTTGACACAAATGAATTCGACCTTTCCCGAATCTTTAAATCTTAAACACCTACATTTGACACACGGACACTGATTGCCCTACTTGAATTATTTGAATGCGCCAAAGCAAATTTGATGAACTCTTTCAAACCCGCCAAGAATGCTTGATTTAGTTGTCTTCCATCAGTTAGACGATTGTACATCCAACTCCTATCATGATTGTCTTCCATACTTCCTGGCTAGTTCAGTTACTAAGCTAATTAACATCCCAACATGCCACAAATATATATATATATAAGTGGCCAATACAATGGCCACTTATGCCAACCAATTGCAACTTAATCAAGGAAGTGAAAAACAAACACATGCATCGAACAAAGAACAGATCCCAAGACAAGCAACGAGAGAATGAGGATAGCACACGAGAACATGGGGACATGCTTGTGAAGGGGAAAATAAAGAATAGAACACTATAAGTATTTTGGAGTTTCTAACATATAAAGAAACTCTAAGACTTAATCAAATTTATATAATCTGCAAAATCAACTTTATCTTTTGTATTGATAATTTTGGAATTTCTAAATTCCCAACAAATTCATGCCATTAATGTTATTCATGTAAACTTTTGTTTTTGTTTTTACAAAATATCATTTAAAATTCAAAATCTTAACTCATTTTTGTGGCCTACAACAGAATAAGTATTTAGTATAAAATTTAACAATCTACAAATTAAGTTAATAAAAAAAACCATTGATTTGAAATTTTAATGTGCAATTGGTATTTTTTTCTATGTATACTTTTTTAGTCATATTTATAAGATATTTTTAAAAAGAATATTTAGTTGAATAATTGACACATCATTTTTCATTTTTACGCCTTCTAATGTTTATTACTATTTTTTGCTCCTTTCCCATTTAAGCGTGAGTTTATGTTGCAAACTTACCTTTCCGAACAAAAATTAATAAATTTGCAAATATTTATTATCAATTTAGCTCTCACAATCAAAATTTTCTAACAATAACTATGTATCATCTTCCATTAAATATCTATGTATCTATAACAAAAAGGTCATAAAAGTATAGATAACAAATAAAATTAGCTATGGTATAATGTAAAATATTCACTCAACCATAATTAAGTTTAAAATTAAAGTATTTAAATCCATAAAAGGAACACTTAACTCAATCAATAAGGGGTTGTGCTTATTAAAGTATTTAAATCCATACTAAGAGCACACACACAGAGAGACAAAAATGATACAAGCATTGAAGAAAACATTCTTATTTTGGTGTTAATTACAACCGTAAAAAACTTATCATACGGTTAATTTAACAATACTAATAAAGAGAAAGTGGTGGTGCTAAAACTACCTTGGTGAGCCTATCAACCGATGTGCAGCTTAACAACTAGTAGTGTATCATCTTCAGAGAAAAAAATTAAATATCGTATGAACTAAGTATTGTAAATTAAAGACCACAATCACAGTTATGTACTTGAACAAAACTAGGCATAATTTACAATCACCAAACATATACAGAATTTTCCCCTGTTGCCTTCACCAAATGAATTAGTACCCAAAATTGTTTTGAAAAATCAAAACTAATCATCTATACATTGAAATAATATTTATACTGCTCCTCTAAATACTTAGTAGATATTCATTATTAACCAAACTATAACCTAAATAAACAATAATGTTGAATTATAACCTATTTATTCATAAGTAATAAATATGACTAATTTTTTTAATTTTTTATCTATACTAATTTCTATAACAAATAATGTAAATAATGTGGTGAAAAAAATAGGAAGAGAGCTTTACCGGTGGATGACACGAGGCGAGGGTGGGAGTTGAGAATGGGTCGCGACGGACGGAGGGGTGGGGGGTAGGGAGTGGGGGGGGGTCAACAAGCAGGCGGGTGGTGCTTGGGGGAGAGGGGGGCTGGGAGGCGGGGTGGGGTGGGGCGGGAGGAGAGAAGGGGGGCGGGGTAGGCGGAAGGGAGCAGGGGCGGGGTTGACGGAGGGAGGCTGGGGAAGGCTACCCGAGGGGGGGGCGCCGAGCCGGGAGACGGGGACGGACCCAGGGGGCCGACGAGCCGGGCGAGGCGGCGAGCAGCGAGGGCGGTTGGTAGGAGCCGGGCTTCACCGGCTCGAGAATGACGAGAAAGCGGGGGAAGGGATGATCAAATTAAAGGATTTTGCGACGGAAAATATTTTCCGTCGCAAAAAGCAAAATACTTTTAGCGACGGATGTATAATCCATCGCTAAAATAAAAAACAGCGGCCTTTTTGGCCGCCGGTTAGCGACGGATAATAGATCCGTCGCGGCTTTTAGCGACGGATTATAATCCGTCGCAAAAAAAACAACTTGGCGGCCTTTTGGCCGCCGGTTAGCGATCACGGATACAAAATCCGTCGCTAAAAGAAATACCTGGCGGTCTTTTTGGCCGCCAGTTAGCGACGGAGAAGTAATCCGTCGCAAAAAGAAGCCTTTTCGGTCGAAAGTTAGCGACGGAGACAAAATCGTCGATTTTTGCGACGGATTGTTGTGTCCGTCGCAAATTTCATTATTTTGCGACGGAATCTTTATTCCGTCGTAAATTGACATGAATTTGCGACGGACAAATTTCCGTCGCAAATTCCGTCGCTATTTTATTTTTTTCTAGTAGTGAACAACGCTGTGACACCAGGTGGTAATGACACAGGATCTGTGGCCAGTAAAGGGAACGCGCCACCGAGATGGAGGAATTACCGAGGCGTGAGGCGGCGGCCGTGGGGGAAGTTTGCAGCAGAGATCTGGGACCTGAAGAGGAACGTGTGAGGACGTGGTTGGGAACGTATGAGAGAGAAGAGGATGCATCATTGGCTTATGATAGAGCTGCTTTCCATATGCATGGTAGAAAAGCCAAGCTCAATTTTCCACACCTCATCGGATCAGAACAACCACTGCCGGAGCCGACAAGAGTGGTTGCTGGACAGAAGCGGCAGGGCTCGTCAGAACCTTCATCGCCGTCAAACAGTACATCTGAGGATGATGGATCCCAAGGATCAAGTAGGAAGCAGAGCCTCACTGGACTATTGAACAAGTTAGCAACAAATAGAAGCCACATCAGATTGGGTTGATTCAATAATTAACAAAAAAAATCATTCATTTAAATTTAGTTTTGAAGGGCACGTCAAAAGATTTTTGATTTTTTTTTCATACATTGGGCAAGCATAGGTTGAAATTGATCCTATTGATCCATACTACCTACTTGAGGAAGACCCCTCACCCGCATAATACATGTCCAGCCAAAATTCTAATTGACAACACGGTTGCACTTCTGGGAGAAAAATAACTTGAGGACTATTAGAGTGAGCCTCCCTAGCTAATTTATCGGCGCACATTAATATTTCCCGATTAGCATGACGTGCCTCCACAGACCATTCATCATATAAAAGCTGTCTACTTTCTTCAATCAAGAGCCGATATGGATGATTATCCCCACTATCCCTGAGCAAAATGCTAATAGCTTCAAGTGAATCTGAGAACATCCGGATATCCTTCAGGTTCAATAATTGACAGATTTCAAGATCTGTTTTAATGGCCAAAACTTCGGCCATCGTAACTGGGTATAGGCCAAGTGCCTTTTTAAAACTCATAATCCATTGACCTTTATCATCTCTAATGAGGCCACCGCATGCCGCCTGATTGCCTGCTTTAACTGAAGCATCTACATCTACACCAACCACTCCTGGCATTGGGGGGTGCCAGTGACATTCAACTCTTTGATTGTTTGGAAAAATCCGATGCTAAAATCTTCCTGTTGATACATCCTCCATCAGGTGGAACAAGGTCTGATGAGTAATTTCTTTGACCGTCACTTCAGAATTGTCAAAGACTTGTTTACACCGTGCCTTCCATATAAGCCAACAAATGTAGCTGAAAATTTTGTTCCATGGCCACCGATTGAATATGCTCTTCCCCAGGCTATGTGTAAAGTTCCAAGAAAGCCAACCTTGCAAATCACAATTAAAGAAAGCAGTATATTGGTTAGGATTAATAAATTGTTCCACACTTCTTTTGCTCGCTTACAATCTCTCAACAAGTGAATGATGCTCTCCTCACAGAGACAACCCAAAGGGCAATTTGGTGTTTCTGATATCCCTCTTTTAGCTCTTAGTGAATTAGTTATTAGCCTCTCATGAGTAACTTGCCAAAAGAAAAAATTTATCTTTTCAGGCACCTGCCAACGCCAGATTTTTTTCCAGACCTGTGTACCACATGACTCCTCATGTTGAGAAAGGAAATTATATGCAGCTTTGATAGATAATTTTCCATCAGAAGCATTTCCCCAAATTACACAATCCTTAGAAACACCCTGAGGAGGTGGAATTTTGAATAATATGTGTATCACCCATTCAGGAAAAAATTTCCTTCCATTTAGACACATTCCATCCCCCATTTGGTAAAACAAAATCTGCAACTTTATCTCCCGACTTGACATCCTCTAAGTTTTGTTGGACATAGTCTATGAGTGGCTCATTGAGTGGAGTCCACATATCCCATTAAAAGTAGGTATTTTTACCATTATTAATTTTCTTTCCCACATATTGAAGAAAAGTATCTCAAACATGAACTATAGCCCATTGTTGGAATACTGGATGAGAGATAGAAGTCCCATTGTTGAGAAATTTTAGCGGCTTCCATCTTTGACTTTGACATTCTTCATTTATCAAATGAGCTAACCTTTCAATGCACGAGTACAAAGAGGTAAAGACTAAGTGGATCACCTTGTCGAACTCCTCTGGTCGGCACAAACCTAGGTCCCTCATGTCCATTCCAAAGCACTCTCATGGTAGATGAATTGACACAAGACATTATGAGTTTTCAAAGCTTATCGTTAAGTTCTATGCATTGAAGAGTATTATCTAAGAAGTTCCAATCCATCCGATCAAATGCTTTTTCCATATCTACTTTAATGGAAACCCAACCTTTCTTGCCCTTTTTTGTTCTCATTCTATGAATAGCTTCCTGTGCTATGACAATATTGTCACAACTGGATCTAGATGCAATGAAGCTGCACTGCTTAGGACCAATCAGATAATTCATAACAGCTCAAAATCTATTAGCTAGCAGTTTGGTAATCACCTTGAAGCTGACATTGCATAAAGAGATAGGTCTCATATCCCTTAACGAGGTTGGCTATCAGTCTTAGGAATGAGCACTATTTTTGTCTGATTGAATTCTCCTATTGACAAAGGATTCTGAAAAGCATTTTTAACCAATTGACACATTGATTTGCCCACTATTTCCCATTGAGTCTGAAAAAAGAGAGCTGGCAAGCCATCAAGTCCTGGAGCTTTAAAAGCCCCCATAGAAAAAGCAGCATTTTTAATTTCAATATATGTTACCTCTATATGAAGAAGTTCACTTTGAATTTGTGACATAACAGGAAATTTGTTTGGCCAATTTGGGTCTATATTGACATTAGGATCACATGTATATAACTCCTGGAAAAACTGACTTGCCATTTGTCTCAATTGATTCATATCCTGAACCCAATTCCCTTCTCCATCCTTGAATACATCTATAATATATGTGTTATTCTTTTTTATATATTTATTTGAAACGTGGTATCATTATTGTATGTTAAATTTGAAGGGAAAAAAAATTGAAGACTATTTGGTTTAATTAATTTTTTTTTATTTACAAGTTCAAACTTTTTAACTTTATTTGAAGAGAATTGAGTATAATTTTCATCCAAAACCATTGTTTGCTTTATACTCTTTTTATCTTTACCTTAAAACTTATTTATCTAATTAGAAAGATTTAAAAACTAAATAAATAATTTAACTATAGCATATATGACAAAATATTTCTAAAATACTTTTAGATTATATAATATTTTATAAGTTAAATAAATTAGTTTGAAGAAAAATAAAAATAAAAATGAGAAAACATCTTATGTTTAGGATTAAAATTTACCCAAACTAGATCCCACATTCAAGTGTTGGAGGTTTTTTTTTCATTTACCAGGGCTGATTACACATTAATCAGAATCTACAAGGCACATCTAAAGACAACCCAGTCCAAATACATCCTCTTGAAGAAGACGTTGCAATTCCTCTGGTGGTGCCTCAAGGGGATGGAGCCCTTCTTCAAACTTCAAAGCAAAAGTGGCTAGAAAGTCCGCACACCGATTCCCTTCTCGAAAGACATGGGTGAATGATACTCTCCAGTCCTGAGCCAAGAGCCTTTGAATTCGCCTGACGATGCTGCTGAATGCATGGGCAGAGTCACCATTCTCCTTAACCAGCTTCAAGGCTACCAAGCAGTCGACCTGTACTTAGAGGTCCGTGTAGCCATAGCTCCATGCCAACTCAAGACCATCCACAAGTGCCCATAGCTCCGCTTGGAGAGACAAGCAAATGTCTATGTTCCTATAGCAACCGTGAAGCCATCGACCCCCATGATCCTGGATCAAGCACCCTGCCCCTGCTCGTAGCGTGTCGTCCTTCCTCGCACCGTCACAATTTAAGGAGACTGTCGGTGCCTGGCGGTTTGACCCAGCATATTGTACGAGCTTGCCTTGGGGTCGTCCTAACCTGAGTGTTGTAACTGTGCGCTGCAGCTTGTATATTAAACTCAACCAGACACCTCACCTCCCTGGCTATCGCCTCGAGTTGTTGTAGAGCCTGTTGAAACAGGAGCTTATTCCTCGTATTCCACAATTTCCAGCATACCAGTCCAAAGGTAACTACCCACTGGGTATGATCATCATGCACCATACTTGGGCTAAGCAAGATTCCGCATAAACCACGTTTGAAAATCCTACTGAAAAAAACTCGATCGCCGGTCTACATGACGAGATGGCCCCACACCTCCCTAGCGATGGCGCAACGACGTAGAATCTGGTCAACGTCCTCCACCTTTGTTCCACACCTCGCACAGGCGTCGGAATCCGTCATATGCCACCTCTGTTGCTCTACGTTGGTCAATAAACTTCCACAACCTAGCCAACCATAAGAACACCCGCACCCTCTGAGCCCCATTCCATTTCCAAATTACCTTCCAGAAATGTTTTAGACTCTCATCACCAAAACCTTGAAAGTGGAGCTAAATCACCAAGAGGGGGTGAATTGGGGATTTTAAAAATCTTTTCAGAAATGCTCTGTTTTTTAACACTAAAAACAGAGATGAACTAGGATGAGAATAGAAGAGCAAGACACAAGGATTTATACTGGTTCGGTCCAATCTCTTGACCTACGTCCGGTCCCGGACTCTCGGGATTTTCACTATCTCAATTGATTACACACTCGTACTCAAGAGTAATCTCTCACTAGAACTTACTCCCCCTTACAAGTTGTAATCAATGAACCCAATCACCAAGTCCCCTGACTTGTGATTCCTTACAATAAATGATTCATATAAAAGAAACTCTCTCTAAGAGTGGATAATGATAAACACTGAAGCTTAATGTATCAACAGATACTTTACAAGTGAAAACTGAAAGAGTAGTTGGAAACTTGAATGTATTTCGTTTTCAGCAGATGTGTTAGTTGAGAAGACTTGAATGCTGCTCTATTTATACTAAGAGAGCATTAAAGATCCGTTGCATGCTCCATTATGACCGTTGTAATATTAATCTGGCTGTTGTAGGCACTTTGGAGTCTTCTCTCTCTACTCCTCACTTAATCCAGTTGTACTGAAGGTCAGAGTTGACTTCTTCAATATTAATCCGTTGGAATAGTAGTTGCTGGATGTGGTAGGTAGACATTAATCCTTTGTAAGCGTGTGCAGAAGGATGACCCAAAAATATGCAACTTTCTTGGTTTAGCATTTAATGTTCTGACATGCTTTTTGCTTTTTCTTTAACCCTTCAATAAGTATTCTCTAATTTATCTTAAACTCACTAGCAAAGTGGTTAAACATAGCTAGGAATATCATAGAATAATAATGACAAGTATTGAGATCAAATAAAGAGGTTTTCATAAATTTGTTCAACTTGATTTTCAAAACCCGCGACCAATACTCGAGTATGTTCTTCAATACTTGAGTATGTCCTTTGTGCACTAATATGAATACTTGAGTATTCATGTCGATACTTGAGTATTCATCTTCCAGAGAGGCACTTCATGAGTGTGAGCTTTGGACCATTCCTTTGAATAAGACCAATACTCGAGTTTTGAACATTTTATGTGAAAATAAGTTTAAGTTCAAAACCTCAATACTTGAGTATTGAAATCAATACTTGAGTTTTCAAAACATTTGAAAAAGGAGCCAAGCTCTCTGTATGTCCAATACTCGAGTATTCAACTCAATACTCGAGTAATCAAATTGTTTGAAAAACTTTGTGAAATCTTTTCCAACTCAATACTTGAGTATCTCTTTAATATTTGAGTATTCAAATCACTTGTGAATAGAAAGCCTTTTATGGCCAATACTTGAGTAATCAACTCAATACTCGAGTATTAAGATGTTTTCAAAAACTTGGAAAAGTTTCGCCAAATCAATACTTGAGTTTTTGTTTTCAATACTTGAGTATTCATAAACATGTGTAAAATTTGAAAAACTTTTGATAGTCCAATACTCGAGTATTCAAACCAATACTCGAGTATTCACATGTTGGAATACTTTGGTGACTCTCTGTATAACCAATACTTGAGTATCCAAATGGATACTTGAGTATTGATAATTTTGCCTTTTTGTGAAAGAGTCTCTATATGATCAATACTCGAGTATTCAAACCAATACTTGAGTATTGACTCATTGTGAAAAACTTGGAATGCTCTCTGTAACTTCAATACTTGAGTATTCATGGGAATACTTGAGTATTGCTCATCTTTGTGAAAATGAGTCATTCTCTGTCAACTCAATACTTGAGTATTGAAACCAATACTCGAGTATTCTCTTGACAGTAAGTTTTTCAACTTACCAAGACAAATTTTAACTTGTGTTTACAATTGCCAGTTATCATCAAAACACATAGAGAACTAACATTCTCCCCCTTTTTGATGATGACAACACTTGTAAACCAAGTTTGCTAGAATTTTGAGATCCGAATGTGAGACGTCCCTTTTCAGAGGGATAGCTATGTGAGACATAGTAAAGTCTGGAAATAATGCCCCTTGAAATAGGGACACAGTAAGAGACTTACAACGTCCCTTTTTAAAAAGAGACATAATAAGTTTTTTAAAAAAGAAAAAAAAAATCAAATTTCTTCATATCTGCTGATAACAGATGCCATCGAAATTCCATGAGGCTTTCTTTGTGGCAAGCTCCGAATTAGCTTCCACCACCTCTATTTCTAAAAAATCTTGACCTCCACCTTCACCTTTATCTCCTCCTTCAGTCTCTCTCCCTTAAGCCGTGTGGCTATCACCTTCGTCTCGGCGTCAATCTTGCCTGCATTCTGTAGCATTTCTCTTTCCCTCGTCTTCGATCTAATCTTTCCCTTCCTCTTGGTCACATAGCTATCACCTTCGTCTCAGCATCAATCTTCGATCCAATCTCTCCCTTCATCTTTGATATGCCCAAATTTCATAGTACAAGCAATCAAATCACATATATACGATGGGTAGGGTCATAATCCTCTGGACCTTGGTGCTTGCCATGGCTTCTGGTTCTAGAGGCATCCGTGAGAAGAAGAAGGGGTTGTTTTGGTGAGGATGAGGTCCTCCGTAAGAGTCAAAATAGAAGAGAAGGTTGTCGCTTTGATCATACGCCATGAAACCGTCCCCGGCAAAGAACACCAACGTTTTGTGAACAATGAGCCGCATTTCATGTTCGAAGCTAAACTTTTTTGTCTTATGTGGTTTCGTGAAGGTCTGGCAGAGGAGTCGCAAGCTGCATAAAGAGGGATTTGGCCAAAGGAATTACCCTCTTCAAATCTCATCACACCTTGCATTGTCCAAAGGAATTATTTTTACCTTTTCGCATCATAATTCAAAACTGAGACACCAAAAGCCCCACTTTTGGTGTTTCGATTTTAAATTGGGACACCAAAAACCATACTTTTGACGTCTCAATTTCAAAAGGAACCCCAAAAGTGGTGCCCTTGGTGCCAAAAGCCTTGCTTTTAACATCCCTTTTCAAACTGGGACACTAAAAGTAGGGCTTTTGGTGTCCCGATTTTGAAAAGGGACACCAAAAATAAACTTTTGGCATTCTTTTTTGTTAATGGGACTCCAAATATATCAAAATTTTCACACATAATTACAAAAAGGGTTAAATACATTTTTGCCACGGAAGTATTGGTAAGAGAGCACTCAAGATCCGGAAGTGTTTTTTGTATCATTTTTGCCCCGGAAGTTTATAAAAATTAGCAAATATGCCCTTGAAGTTTTTTTTAGGAGTAAATTTGCCCCAAAAGTTTTTTTATGAGCAAATTTGCCCTGAAAGTTTACAAAGAGAGAAACGATCCAACGGTCAAGATCAACCGATCGTCAAGATTACTATGTTTTTAAACTTCTGGGGCAAAAATGATATCAAAAAAACTTCTGGGTGCCAAGTGCCTCCTTACCAATACTTCTGTGCTAAAATTGGTATTTAACCCTTACAAAAATGCCACAACCTTTACTTTTTTACATCCCTTTTTTTTAAAATGGACATTTTTTGGGGAAATAAAATCCATTTATTGTAGTAGTGTTACTTAATTAGTTCACTTACATTTGGAACTTTTGATGAAATAACCCTTTGTTTTGAGTTTTAATGAGTGAAACTAATAAGAAATCAATTCTTTGTTTGCCCATGTTTCCCGGTAAAGTAACAAAGCAATAACCATGAGATATCCACCAGTTGCTTGTGGTTATACATGAATGAATTAACAACTTTAACCACATGCATGTGATGAGTGACTCATTTTTATCTAACTTCACTCTCAACCATTGTGCACCTGCAAACCGCATCTGGTCAAGACCGCTTCCCTTGTGTAGAATATCATATATTTAACCACCTTCATCACCACATGGGTACTTCATGATCTGGTTGAAGTTGACCAACATTTATCTCTGTCATGGAGTGCACACACCACTTCCACTTACTCCGAATCTGCTCCAGTGAGCAAGTGCCTCTTCGCTTAATTCAACACAAACAACTAGGGAACACAGTGCATCACATTCAATACAACCAAGAACACAACAACCTCATCGACAGAGAAGAAGGGACCCACCTGTTCTTCAAGATGGATCAAATGTTGCGTCATCGCTGGAAAAAGCTGGTCACCCTCTCTATTCTTCAGCTCCCTTTGTTTTCTCCAAGTCCGGCTGTGTGAATTGCCCTCAGCTCCTTCACCACTTTACATCAAATCCACCAACACATCAGGGGGATTTGGGTCTTTGGTGATTTTCCTTGGGCGCTAGAAAATGGGTTCCCACCTTTTTTTATGGCAACCCAATTTCATTAAAACTCTAGAAAATGGGGCCGGTGGGAAAATATTTTTTGGGGCCAATGGCGAACCAAACAAGTGTAGTGAAGGAAAATTCAATTTTCCTTTTCCCACCTCCCATTTACATCGATCCAAACAGACCCTTAGTCTATTTGGAATATGAATGCCCACCACGAGCCATGGGATATTAGTCTGGCCAAATCACTTCAACATTACAATTAAGATCTTAATAAATCTTGTTTTCTGATTTTATATCTCTATAAAGTTCTTGAGAGAAATGTGGTTAACATTGCATTAAACTAGTTGTCAGCAAATTTAAACATTGGTGTACTGGTTTTATTATACGTTCACATTGGTCTACAAAGTGATGGTTTATTCAAGTTTGAAGTCAAGTACACCCTTCTCTTCACCGGTTTTATAAGAAGCGTGTTCAAAGGAAGTTAAAAGCACACAAATAAAAAAATGCCAAAGATATATTTTAAAAAATTAACAATTTAGATTAAAATTTAATTCTCTAGTCCTATTTAAAAATTAAAGTCATTTTTAACGTGTTTTATAGAAACCAAGAAAAACCTTAAACATCATTAATTTTGCCTTAAAATTTAACAACTTTTTAACTTTACCCCTATTTACTATACATTATACCCCATGAGAACAAAATCTACATAATAATAAATAAAGGAAAAAATTATACATTTATATAAAAAATTAATAATGTGACTTATCAAAAAGAAACAAAAAAAGTCATTATTAAATCATTTAAATTTGGTGCCTGTGTGTTTTTCGCTCATTATTAAATCATCTAAATTTACTCTTTTATAAAAATTAACTTTTATAAAGGAGTTAAAAATGTTTATAGAGCTAAGTTATAGGAATTGGTTTCCCTGCCTATCCAAAGGATAGGCGTAGGGAGAGCCTTTATCCCATCTAGACGGTCAGATTTTTTTTTTTTACTTTTCATTTTTTTAAAAAAAAAAATATTTTAATTAGTAGAGAATTTAAAATAAAGATAATCTCTTAACTAATATTTTTTTTCAAAAAAAATTCATTTAAAAATAACCAAGTAAAAAAAAATATGGACCGTCCAAATCCTATTTGGATAATCCAGATGGGATAGGCTCTCTCGACCTATCCAGGGAAACCGGTTCCTAAGTTATAGGGGCTAACAATGCTAAAAGTATAAAGCTAAAAATTTAACAAGGAAAAAGAATACATAGGTACCAAATTAAAATGGGAAAATTAATTTCATGTCCCAAAGGACTAAGAAAATGCTAAAAAAATACTAAAGGAAATTTAGATATCAAAAAAGTCCAGTTAACAACTTCTTCTATGGGATGGGATTAACAACTCTATCCGTAGGATTAACAACTCTTTAGAACTTTTCTCGACATCCGAATTTCTCTTGGGACTTTTTTAACATTTTAAGTCCCTTGGGACTTGAAAAGAATTTTCTCAATTAAAATTGAACGAACTATAGGTACCTTAAGAATGATTTTTCCAATTTTTAATTTGGTACATGTGTATTCTTTCTTCTTATTAAATATTTTAATTTCACTCTTTTAGCACCGTTTTAGTCCCGGTAACTTTGTTTTGTTTCATTGTTAGCCCTTGTACAGAAATTAATTGTGCTAATAGAGTAAAATTAAATGATTAAATGATTTAATAAACAAAGAATAAAAAATAAATATACCAAATTGAAAATTGAAGGAAATTATAAATTTTATATTCATAAAAAACTTCCAACATATTTTTCATCAGAATAAAAATAATTAAATTTTAGTAACCCTATCTTAAAATTTAATAACTTTTCAACTTTACCTTTATTTAATATATAATATATATCCCAAGAGTATAAAGTCTACATGAAAATAAATTAATAATAAAATTTATATTAAGTCAGGTGAAAAAATAAATGATGTAACTTGTAAATAGATTTTTAATAAAAAATAAAAACATTGGTTTACCGGTTTTATTATATGTTCGCATTGGTCATTTTTTACATTTAAAAGAAAATGACGCTTTATTCAACTTTGAAGTCTTGAGAAAAATGTGGTTAACATTGCATTAAAATAGTTGTGGTCCAAATTTAAAACATTGGATTACCGGTTTTATAAGAATTGGTCTACGTGCTTTTTCTTTGAAAAGGAACCCTTCTCTTCACCGGTTTTTTTAATTTAAAAAAATACCAAATATATTTAAGAAAATTAACGATTTAGATTAAAATATAAGTCACTAGTCCTATTACTTAATAATATTATATGTTGTGTATCCTTAAATCATATATCAATTATAAGTTAGGAAAAATAATTTAGAGAAAAATTTAAAAAAAAATATTTTAAAGTATCCTAATTAGTTTTCTTAATTTTTTTTAAGAATAATTTTTTCTTATATTTAAAATAAGAAAGAGTAGTTTATTTAGAATTTGCAACTAGGTGAGCTTATGACATTTTTCAATAGCGCGTCCCAATTTTGTCGCATCTTTGATGGTCAGACAAGAGAGAGGGACATATGAAGTGATAGCCTGACAGGTCACATGGAGTCACATTTCTTTTGTCTTTCTCTCACCAACAACAGTCAAGACTTGTGACCAGCATCCGTTAACAAGTTTAACTCATGATGTAAAAAGTTATTTAACACGTCGCTTTTTAACCGACGTTAAAAGATTTACAAAATAATTTATGTTGACGGATTACACTTTATAACCGATGTTGAAAGCTCTCATTGATAGACAACTAAAAAAGTCTTTCCTACAGTCATGAGGGAAACCTTTTTTTAACATAAAATATAATTTCAAACTGGTTTCACAAATTTTATTCTCTTGGTTTAGTGACAAAAGTTGCTTAAAACAGAAAGTTGAAGGAATATATATATATATATATATTTCAAATGATAAGAAGTTAATATTTTTGTTGCCCCGTAGGTTCCAAGAAGCTATTAAGGTGAAGAATTTGATCACGTGGTGAAATTAATAGTATAAATAAATTAGAAAATGTCATATCATGTTTCTGTTTCCTACTGATGCAGAGCGTCATCATGCATTTTTATTAGAGGTCATATCTTATGTGTGTGTGTTGTATAAACCATTACAGCATATAATAATAACGCCTTCATACTCACAAATAAAGAATATTTGTCTGAATTAACCAATCACGGCGACAAACGTACGACAACTCTAAATTAACAATTAAAGATTCAAGGAAATAATATATATATATATATATATATTATATATTCTCACGTCGCTATCTTCTTACTATGAATAAGCATTATAGCACATAACAATAAAGCCTTAAGAATATTGTTTTGAATTAACCAATGACGGCTACGAACGAACATACGACAACTCCAAATTAACAATTGAAGATTTGAAGGTTCAAGGAAACTACAGACACAATAATTAAATAAAATCATCATTTTCAACAACAAAAAGTCATTATACATATAACTATGCATAAGCCATGCTTCACTTATCCTGTGCTTCTTCTGTCCATATAATATCCCAAAAAAAACTTGTGTTATCCCAAAATGCTTCCTAATCATTCTCCTTTCCAATCAGTTCAAAAATACTTCATTGAAGATGATCCTTCCTTTATGGATCTCATGAATGATGGATTCTTCTTCTCCGGCAACCCTACTTGGCCAGAGCAGGGTGTTAGTAGCTCCACTGGTGCAGTGTTTTCCGGCGAGAATAATGATAACAACGCTGTGAGACCAGGTGGTAATGACACAGGATCTGTGGCCAGTGAAGGGAACGCGCCACCGAGATGGAGGAGGAATTACCGAGGCGTGAGGCGGCGGCCGTGGGGGAAGTTTGCAGCAGAGATCCAGGACCCGAAGAGGAATGGTGCGAGGACGTGGTTGGGAACTTATGAGAGAGAAGAGGATGCAGCTTTGGCTTATGATAGAGCTGCTTTCCAGATCCATGGTAGAAAAGCCAAGCTCAATTTTCCACACCTCATCGGATCAGAACAACCACCGCCGGAGCCGACAAGAGTTGTGGCTGGACAGAAGCGGCGGGGCTCTTCAGAACCTTCATCGCCGTCAAACAGTACATCTGAGGATGATGGATCTCAAGGGTCAAGTGGGAAGAAGAGCCTCACTGGACTATTGAACAAGTTAGCAACAAATAGAAGCCACGTCAGATTGGGTTGATACAATAATTAACCAAAAATATCATTCATTTATTTTTGTTTGCCAACAATATCATTCATTTAAATTTAGTTTTGAAGGAGACGTCAAAATTATTCTTTTTAATATATTTATTTGAAACGTGACATCATTATTGTATGTTAAATTTGAAGACTATTTGGTTTAATTAATTTTTTTCATTTACAAGTTCAAACTTTTTAACCTTATTTAAAGAGAATTGAGTAAAATTTTCATCCAAAATCATTGTTTGTTTCATAACTTTTTTTTTATCTTTAATCTAGGACTTATTTATCTAATTAATTAGGAAGATTAAAGAAACTAAATAAATAATTTAACTTTAACATATATGACATAATATTTTTAAAATACTTTTATAGCATTAGATTCATTAGATCATATAGTATCTTGGAAGTTAAATAAATTAGTTTGAAGAAAAATAATAAATATAAAAAATAAAATAGGAAAACATGTTACATTAGGATCAAAACTTATCCAAACTAGATCCCACAATTAAGTTTTGGAGGAGTATTATTTTAATAGTAGGTTATTAAATTTAACAATATTCTTTATTTTAATCAAAGTAAAAGCAAATTATTAATTATTCAAGTATCGTTAGTCAATTCAGAGATTCCTCTCTCTCTCTCTCCTCTCTTTTCCCTCCTCCCTATTCCTTCCACCGTTTAAAGCAAACTCTAAGAGTTTTAACAAAAGCTAAATTGTGAGCCCACAATTTTAGACTATCAGGCAACAATATTAACAAGTTTTGAAGAAAACCATGAGCGACACCATAACCAGCTTCAAGCTCGATTCTCTTTCCCCATAAACGGTTCTTCTTGTTCCTTTGAGGCTTCAAACTATTCTCTCAAGAAAATAAGTCACAGATACAGACCCAGTTTGTTCGGTGGTGAGACGCCATTTTCGTCGTCAGACTCCACCACCGTTGCCGACGGTGGCGCCATTTTTTTTAATATTTTTTTTATAAAAAAAGTGACGTGTGGACACCATATGGACATATCACCTTAGCTAAGTACCTGCCACGTCGTTGCCACAGTTGTATCTTGGAGTGACAGCTTGTAACTTAATGGAAAACATTAGGGATCCATCCTTATAGAGTAATATTGCCCAGTTTTTTTTGTACTTTTTTATACTTTCAGGACACATTTATCCGAAAACTTACGGTGTTCAGTGTCCATTTAGAAAATTCCCCCAGCATTTTGCCCTTTAACCCATAAGATATATCATTAGTACAATATAGACTATAAAACCAGTCAATTTTAGTTATTAATATGAATACCCACTTTTGAATGGATTAGTCAGAGTCCTGATTTCCAAGAAAGTAGTTTTGGACAAATTTTTTGTATACAATATGTGGGAATTTTAATACAACAATTAGGTTCACATTGGTCTACGTGGAAAGTGATGCTTTTTATCTTTTTAATATCATAAGTAACATTTAATAAAACTTTAACTGGAAGCGATCACTTTAATTTCCTTTGATCCGTTTGAGTTAACAACAGGAGCGATGGCTTATTTTTTTATCTAACTTTTAGAAGTAGGATAGGAAAAAAGTTATATTGTAAATGTAATTTGTGTTTGAATTTAGAAGTGATTTTTTTTTTCAAAATATTTCAACAATTTTTAATTTAGTCCCTCATTGAAAACTCTTAAAATATTTAGAATGGTCCCTTGATCAAAATCCATCTTCTTCTTCTTCTTATCGAGGAGAAGCTGAGACGCACAGTGACTCACCTCTCTCCTCTCCAACTCTGGATCTATCTCAAGCTAGTCAAGATTTTTTCTTTCTCAATGGCGCGATCTGTGCATCTCGCGGACTTTGGTCTTTACTCTTCCTTTCTAGTCCTCCAGGCTTCCACGGTGAGGGTGAAGAGAGCTCGCCAGTGGCGATGATGGTGGGAGAGGAAGTCGACGGTGAGTATAAGAAGGGTAAAGGTGGAAGAAGCTTGGAGATCGTGCACAATTAAAGAAGAGAGAGGGTGTACAATCTGCAGCAACGATGGCCACCGCTCCAAAACCAGGCTTCTAACCAACTAGCTAGAGCCTTTTTGGACAAGCTTGGCGAGGAAAAAGCTGACCCAAATGCTTTCGTGATGATAAGGAAGAAGCCAACGCTCAAAAGCTTGCCTTCCACTGCGTGTTTACCCTCTGAATAGGGACTCCAAACAGGCTCTGTCATTGGTTAAACCGTGTTCATTGCCATGATTGGTAAAATTAACAAGAATGGGCCGATCTTGAAACCTAGCTTGTGGCATATAAACTTCTCTTGTAGGTGAAAGGTCATAGATTCGATTTCGCTTAAAATAGCAAGCGGTTGCTTTACCTACTCCAATTTTAAAAAGTAACAAGAATGACAATTGATATATGAACCTTTTTAAAATTAATTAATGAACCAAGCATCAACATTTCTGGAAATTAAATAACTCGTCCCATATTATAAGTTGTAAAGATAATTATTCCTTTCTTACCGAAAAAGAGCACGAGTCCTTATATGTTTTTTTATATTTTAATTATATATTGATCATGATCTGGATTTTGACATGTACTAACAATCAACTATTTCATGATCAAGGCAATTATCAGCTCTGTAATATCAATATAAGATTAAAAAAAAATATAATAAAATATGATATTTATAGATTATAAATAGTCCCTCCTGTTTCAAGTACTATCTCTAATTTCAAATATATGTTATTTTTAACAAATTCACACTTATTAATAAAAAATAATTGAAAACATTAAATTTATCATAGAATTCAAGTTATTTGTAATATTATTTTTATTATCCAAACTCCAACTCCAACTCCATATTAATTTTAATTCTTTCTAACCATCTTATTAAATATAGGCATTTGTGTGTGTGGAAGAAAAGTATTTAGGAATCCTTAAAATGATCAAATATCTTTTAAAAAAAACAATAATATCTTCTAAAAGATGTCCTACATGTGAGACTCAAGTAAGTAGTTGGAATTTGGAACGAATTTTAAACAATAATATGATTTTTTTTAAAAAAAAAATTGGCATAATTAAAAGTAATACTAATATTGAAATTTAAGTTTAAGCAGTTCAAATCAACATAAAAAATTATTATAACTCGCATTATTTGCAAAACTTGAATCTAATATATCTAGTTTACTTTAATCAATTTAAGTTGTTATTTCCTCAAATAAATATTTTGTACCAATAAATAAACTTTAGATCAACCCGACAAAAGTCTGCCTTAAAAAAAAAAAGACAATGGGATCTCTTTTTCTTTTCTTTTTTTCTTTTTTTAATTAATAATTAATTCAGGACACACAAACTCTTTGCTGAGTTGTAGGTTCCTAGAAGTTTTCTAAGTCAAAGGATTTGACCACGTGCTGAAATTATTTCCTTTTAGAAAATTTTGATTGTGGTTGGTTTGTTCTTGTCTTTTTATAATGCAAATTAAAGCGTCATCATCCATTATCGCGTCATTCAGTTTTGAAGGCCACTGTGGATGATGAATAAATTTATAACACTTCACTTAAAAAATTATAATAATTTTGCATGTGATTATAATTATAATTATTTAGTGCTTTTCAGATTTTATAATACTTTCACATATTTCCATATTTTTATCAACACTATGCATATGATTATTTTTAAAATGTAGAAACTAATACTTACTTTCTCAAAACTTATTTTATGTGTAAAATTTATAACATGAGCTAGCTCGCATGTGTTCAATATTTAATAATCAACTTTTTATCAACAATTCAGTAAGGGTGGGAAAAAATCTGATGTCCGGACCAATTTTGGTCCAATCCGAGCTAGCCCGGTATGGTTTGGTTCAGTCTAAATGAGTAACATAATGAAATCGACTAGTAAAATTTGGACCATCGATTGGTTGGGTTGGATCGTGTTTTGGACTTGGGACCAGGCCAAACCAATCCGTCTGGTCCATGTCAATTTCTAAAAAATATTTTTTGTAATTTAGATGTTGTTTTTATTTTTTATTTAATGTTGTTGGAGTTGATGTAAGGATTTCTAATTAAATTTTATTTTTACAATGATTTTAATATGATCATACGCATTTTTATTACTCCCTCCGGTCCAAATTATAGGACAACATTTGAGAGTTTGTTTTGATCCTAATTATAGGACAACATTCTAATTTTTGTCAATTTCTTCCTAAAATACCCCTATTGATATAAATGAGGGATTATGTGAAATCAATAAGGTAGTTAAAGTGCAAAATTTATATAAGGCGTTTTAGGAAAATGAGTAAAATAAACTAATTTAACCTTTATCCTTAATCCCTTCAAAATTGGTTAAATATGTCCTATAATTAGGACCGAATGGAGTATCTTAATTGTATTTATCATGTTTAAATCTTTTTTTCCAACACATTTTTTCCTATTTTTGTTGGATATTCTTATAGATTTATGATGGTTTAATTTTATGTGATGTGTTTTATATTATTATAGGTATTTTTATTGTCGTAATTGTGTTTAATAGGTTCAAATTTTGCCTTCCTAAGTGAAAAAAACAAAAATAAATAAATAAGTAAATTTATGTTCTGGACTACCTCCAGTCTAGGTAGTCCACCAAACCTGATCGATCTGGTTCAGCCCGGCCTCGAGTTGATGCTAGACTAGACTAGACCATAGGCTACCTTATGCTAGATATCAAACCCAGTATAGTCTAGTTCATGATCATCCCTACAATTCAGTATAGACTAAAGTATATGTTTGGTCTTCTAAATTTATATCAAATTGTAGTTTAGTCCGTTAAGTTTATAGAGTATACATTTTCAGTCTCTTAATTTTAGCACTATTAATTTATCTTCTTTGTGTGAGCTCAGAGTATCCTCAAGTCACTTTGGACTTGAACCTAATCTTTGTCATTGCACTTTCAAAATTTAAAGTTGTGTTCCGTTTACCATGTCAACCAATAGCTTGCTAGTTAAGACCGTTAATTTTATTAAAGGAGAGCCAACAATTAAATGATGATAAGGCATGCTTAAAATTTAATCATTTAATAAAATAAATTTATACAAAGCATGCTTTTATTTGTGGTATACATTAGACATGGGGCCCGGGGGTTGGAAGAAAACCGGCAGATATATTTGAATAGGAATAAAGATTTTTTTTTTTTTCAATTTGAGACATATTTAAATGAGTCAATAGCTCTTTCTTGATTTTGATAAGGTGATAAAAAAATGACTTATATTTTAGATCAGATGGATTATTTTCAAAAAATTGGGTTGAAGTCCTTGTTTAAAAAATTTATTGGTAGAAGAACCTAAATTCAAGTATTTGTAATTATTTAAAATCTTGCATATTACCAATTCTTTTTTTAAAATAGATATATATGAAGTTTTCTGACCAACAACATTTTCAAATAGAGAATTTTTACAGGTTTGATTTTCCTATAATAATTAATAAGAAAAATGACAGAGATGAGATGAATTTGATTAGGGGCAAAGTTGAGGGAAAAAATTCAATTTAAGTCATATTTAAATAATTTAGTCCGTTTTTTTAGTTTCAATAAAGGGGTACAGACTTGAGAGTGACTTAGTTTTGCTGGGAGGGGATATAATAATTAACCTTTCATGTTCACAACTAAACAACATTATTTTCGAGTTAAGCAATCACATGCATTGATAATGGCTCCCAATTAACTTTTATTTTTTTATTTTGCTTGATCCACATTCTACTTTAAAATATAAAAAAATAAAAAACTGAAGTTTCATGGAAACAGCAAACGCAAGAATAAAATAATAGATAACTAATCCCTCCCTTCCAACAAAAGCCACAATATATACCTATATATAAATAAGCCATGTTTCAATCCTCTCTTGTGTTCTGCTTTCTATACTCTCTCACATCACTTAGCTTCCAAAACTATGATCCCTAATCATCTTTCTCCTTTCGATTCAGTTCAGCAATACCTTCTTCAAGATGATCCTTCCTCTATGATTCTCAAGAATGTCTTCTTCACGTCTAATAATAACCCTACTTTTAGTCCGAGCTCCGATGTTTCTTTGCCAGAGCAGGGTGGTAGTAGCTCCAGTGGCACGGTGTTTTCCGGTGAGCATGACAACGCCATGAAACCTCTTGCAGCTGATAGCAATAATGCAGGATCTGTGGAGCGTGAAGTGAACGCGCCACTCAGATGGAGGAGCTACCAGGGCGTGAGGCAGCGGCCGTGGGGGAAGTTCGCGGCGGAGATCCGGGATCCTAAGAGGAATGGGGCGAGGATATGGTTGGGAACTTATGAGAGGGAAGAGGATGCAGCTTTGGCTTATGATTGAGCTGCTTTCAAGATGCGTGGTCGTAAAGCCAAGCTTAATTTTCCACACCTCATTGGGGTGGAACCATTACCGGAACCAGCAAGAGTAGTCGCGGGACAGAAGCGGCGCCACCCAACGGAACCTTCATGGCCGTCAGGGAATACATATGAGAATGATGGATGTCAAGGGTTAAGAGGAAGAACCTAGCTGGTCTATTGAATAAGTTAGCAACAAATGGGAAATCTAAGTCAGAAGCTTGAAATGTTATTCATGAAGGCATAGTCCTTGTTTTTTTTTTTCTTCCTCCTCCTTCTCTTCTTTTTGCAGAAGGTGGGATTTAATCTAAATACCCAAATAATGGGTTCGATCATATATTGTAAATCAAGAACCTCTCAACGATTTCGATTTGTTTGAATATATGCATTCGAAAAGGTTCAATGTCTTGATTCTTGACAAAAAAATTATGTTCTCGATCTTATGGTTCCAATGTCTCTTGTGATCTCTTTTCCTATTTTCTATGTTTGTTGATATTTGAGACCCTATTTTTCTTTCTTTTAAGGAATAATTAATTGTATGAAAACTCAATCAACCTCATTTGCCCGGCTAGACCAGTGAACCAGTCATTCACTTTGCGCTTGTTTGGTAAACCGAACAAGTGAGAAGGAAATGGAAGATTAATAAGTTCTCTTGTTTGGTACACTTTTAGCATTTAATCTTTTTGGGAATTCAAAGAATTGGTGGGAACCAAAGCTTCCTTTATTTCTATAAAGCAAGAAAATTGGATTAAATTCGAATATATGCAATAAATTCGAATTTGATAAGCGAATATTTTAGAAATATTCAAATTTTTATTTTTTCCCAAAAGAAATTCTTAGTTATATAATTTGAATTGAACCCATAAATTCATTTTTTTATGATTCTTTTTTTCAAAATAAATGCTTCGTCATAGTATGCAAGAAAATTCACATCAAAATTTGAATTATGAAAAAATGTATATTTTTCTTTTTCATTTTGAATTAATTACTTTTAAGGGTAAAAAATGTATTTCCTGATTATTTACCAACTGTCACTTTTCATTTTCTTCCTATCAAACAACCCATCCTCCCTCGAGCCATCTTCCTTCATGCATTATTCAAAATCTTCCCTTCCCTTCATTTCCCTCCTCAAATCTTCCTTGTACCAAATGTGCCCTTAAGAGTTTTGGATAGTTCAACCACTTCTTATTTTTTTATTTTTCAGAATCCAAAATAGCTTTGTTTTCTGAATAATGCATTTGTGCTTTAATAACTACGTTTTTATTGGATTATTTGTGGTTTATACATGAATGTACTATATCCTTATGTGTAAATATTTTTCATTTAAATATTATTTTAATTATATTATGATGGGTTTGATTGTAACACCTCATTTTTAAAAAGCGGAATAATGTATTTTTATCAGATTAGAGAGCATCAGAGCAAATAAGTGAGTAACTGATAAATATTACAAATGTTAATCATGGTGTATATGTTTGGTTAAGATAACGATACATTTATCCCATAATTCAATAATTGGCAATATACATCCCAAAATAAAACTAAATCTCCAGCCAGTCCTCATGCGTGCTGCTTACCCTTGTCTTCGGTCCTCGGTCCTCCAGACCCTGAAGTTATGGTAAGAGCTGAGGTCCATTGCCCATCGGCCCTCGGGTGTGATTAACCCCATGCTCAAGTAAAGCAATATATGTATAACAAATATTCATAACATTACAGCATTAACCATATATAGCACACAACAAATATAAGGTCATAATAACACAACAGTACATAGCACACAGCACATGTAAAGTTATCCACGTTTACACTAAGCCACGATAGCTATTCGTGTCCTCAACGCTAGGAAAACAATCTCACGGCATTATTAAGATTATAACCCGTATCAAGCTGAATGTATAAACAAATGATTTAAGCCCCATAAACTTAGTCACAGTGCATGACCCAAGACCTAGTCTTGTCCATCACTCTATGAAATCCTATCACATATAAGCATACAATAAGCATCAGAGTTAGAGTTACAGTACGCGTCCGTACCTTAGTCCGTTCGGATAGCGGTACGTTTGTTTGTCGGTACGTTCAGATAGCGGTATGTTCTCTCGGATAGCCTATAATAGCATTACCGCATTATTCCCTTATAAATAATATCCTAAGAGATATTTTAGCCATTTCTGACCTTTTTACCCCTAGTGGATTTATTATTCCAATTGTATCCATTTATTTTCCAAAAAAAAACGCTGATTTCAGCATTTTGGGCAGAATTTCCGCCAACTTTGAAAAACCATAATTAATTCCAAAAAACTCGAAACGAGGATCCGTAAAATTCCTTGGAATCCTTAGGATGTCTATTTTTTAGGAAAAATGCTGGTTTTTACCCAGAATAATCGAAAAATTCCCATTTTTCATTTTTCAATCTCTGCCCAGAAACATTCCAGAAAAACGTAGCCTTTCTTTGAGAATTTTTATCTTCTTGCACAAAACTCAAAATGACACACTCTAGGTATATTTGGAAAGCTCTATATGTCTACTTTAACCATGAAAAGTTTCAGATTTAATTAACTTCATCTTCAATATAAGATCATGGCCTCTATAAAACTGCCTCCAAAAAAGTTCTAACCGAAAAATTTCGCCAGCACTTCACTACTTTGATCTCTAACTTCCAAAAATTTTGATTCAACATATTTTCCATCAAATTTTCGAAATAAAGCCATTTTTAACCATAAAAACATGAAAATAAAATTGCTCTTGGAAATTTAAGATCAAAGCATAAACTAACTATGAATTTAAAAGCTAGAACTTGAAGAACTTACCTTGCTCTTGCTTCTACTCCTCCAAGCTTCCCACACTCACTCTCTACTCTCTATATTCAGATGTTATTGCTTGTGTTTGGTGTGAAAAATGAAGAGGCCAAGCCTCCCTATTTATAGGTGAAGATCTAGGACACAAATGGCATTTAATTTGCCCAAATCTCACCCTAGCCGTAACACCCCAAATTCCGTAGCATAAATCGTGCTTAGGTGACACGTGGTTTTATAAAAATTTATCGAGTTTTGAGGTGCTACTGACTTAGCGTTTTTGCGGAAACGGAGAGCATGTACTAAAAATTTGAACAATTGAGTAGCTGATATAAAAATACTCGACATATGCGATGCCCGACGTATACCGATATATTATAAATTTCCCGAAGGATTGTTCATGTGATACAAAGAATACAAAACTTTATAATTACAATTCTTACATGTAACTATACCCTCTTGACCAAGCCTTGAGTAGACTTGGGGCATAGAACCTAACTCAGTTAAATCATCTCATTTGGCCAGCCGGGTAGGTCTAGTGGAAGTCTCACCGTGCTAGGGTGACCGATTGATCGAACCACATAGACGACCCTTCTAGTTTAAGCACCAAATGATGTGAAGTAACTTTATTAGATTCATGCCATAAGGTAGGTTCTCGTTGACTTTCTTCCCGCATTTCCTTTGACCGGTGCCTCTTCACGGCTCCGTCCATTAATGCTCCTTCTCATGGCTCCATTCACAACGTCTTCATAAATCTGGTTCCTTTCCCGAACCTCTAGTCAAGTCTAAGATTCAAAACAAATTGAATCTTAGGTAACAGCTTAACCTCATATGAAAAGTATAACAAAGTATATGTATGACGAGATATTCATTACATTTCAAAGCATTAACCAATACATAGCACACAAAGACATGTAAGGTTACAACAATACATAAGCACACAGCAGATGTAATGTCAACACAACAACAGTACATAGCATACAACACATGTAAAGTTATCTATACAAATCCATGTATAGTTGAATAGTCTGCACCACCTGTGCCACGATGTACACTCGTGTCCTCAGCGCTAGGAAAACAATCTCACGGCATTATCAAGACTATAACCCGTATCAAACTGAATGTATATAAACAGTGATTCAAGACAGTCTTAACCACGTGCATGACCCAAGACTAAGTCTTGTCCATGACTCTATGAAATCATCAATCTCATACATGCATACAAGTCATATCAGAGTTAAAGTTACTGTACGCGAACGTACCTTCCTTCAGTGTGAATAGTAATTTACTATTTATGTATACGGTACTATTCATAAATACAGGTATTTATGAATAGTAATATGTCCGTCCTTCAAATCGACTCCGGAATCCTCGGATATCCTAACATATTACCATATTGCTTAGAATAATATCCAAAAGGTTAATTTACCTTTATACCCTTGGTGGATTTGTTATTACCATTTTGCCATTACATTTTATTTAATAAAAACGTTACTTTCAGCATTATGGCCGTATTTACTTCTAACTTTAAAAATTCATAAGTAATTCTAGAAAACTCGAAACGAGGATCCGTAAAATTCCCCGGAATCCTTAGGATGTCTAATTTTGTGGAAAAATACTGGTTCTTGCCCAGATTTTATGAATAGTTTCCAGTTTTCACGTGTTCATCTTCTGTCCAGAAAAATTCCAGAAAAACGTAGCCCAACTTTGGACATTTTTATCTTCTAGCACAAAACTCGAAATAATACATTCTAGGTATATTTGAAAAGCCCTATATGTCTACTTTGAACATGAATTTTCTCAGAATTTAAGAACCTCATATTCAATATAAAATACTGGCATTTTTACCCCTGACTTCAGAAATTGCTAACCGATAAAATTTCGCCAGAGCTTCGCTACTTTGATCATAATCTTCCAAAAATTTTGCTATAACACTTTCTCCATCAATTTTTAGAAATAAAACCATTTCTAACCATAAAAACATGATAACAAAAATATATTGGAAGATTAAAGATCAAAACAACATTTAAACTAAAATCTACAAAACTTAAGACTAGAAACTAAAAGCTTTGCTTACCTCTTGAAGAACTTCCTCCTCCTTCTTGCTTCCCACTATGATTTCCTCTCTACTCTTGCTTCTAAACTCATCTACTTTGGTTGAGTTTGGTGTGAGAATTATGGAGAGCAAAGGCCTCTATTTATAGTGAAAATTCAAGGCCTATTCCAACCATATTTCTTCCTTAACCAAACATTCCTTATAAACCAAACACTCTTCTTCCATCTACCAAAAACTACCATTCTAATTACCTATTCCATCCACCAAAAACTACCATTCCACTTACCTATTTCATCCACCAAAAACTACCATTTAATATTTATTTGCAAATATTAAATAAGTATTGGAAAATAAAATCCTTAATTCCATATAAGAATTTTCTTCCATAATTAACTCTCTAGGCCATAAAATATTTGTTCTAAAATTTCTAGACCAAAAAGTATCCTCTAACTATTTTTCCTTGAATTATTGGGAAAATAGGCCTCAAAATCCAGAAAATAGCTTTAAAACTATTTAGGCCAAATTTTCATAATAAATTCCCATAAAACATTTCTTGTTTCCAAATTCAAAAATTTGGGATATTACATTCCTCCTTTTGGTTATAAATTAATTACCTTTTTATGTGCTATTTATACCATATTAAATAGCTCCTAAATAATGTCTCATAATTAACCATTCATTAATTAATTCCAAAGTGGAATTTGGATGAAAATATAATCAATAGATTATAATTTCTTGAGACAAATATTCACATTTGTATTTAATATGTATTATTTATCAAAAAGTAGTATTTATGATAAATAGGAATTTTAGGGTATTACACTAGCCATTGGACCCAATTCACTTTACAAGAGTTAATCTCATCCCTTCATTGTATTTAGAAAACCCTAACTTAGCCAACAAGTTTAGAAAACCCTAACTTAATCAACAAGTTTTGTGTTTAGAAAGCCCTAACTTGGTCAACAAGTTGGCTCACATTCCTCCTTCCTCTCTCCTTATCCTCTTCCACTTTGTTCCCTCATTAATTCCCCCCATGTGCTCCCATGTGCTTGCTTTAATTAGATAAAAACTTCTTCCTCCTTCCTCAAGCAAGCTTAAACCCAAGGTTATTAAAACCGGACTGATCATTGAACCGATCGGAGTATTGGGTCAAGGGTTAGTGGGTCAGACCGGAGTCAAACCGGGACTAAACCGGTGAGAAAATAAAAATATCAAAGGTTATTAAAATTATATTTTTTTTAAAAAAGAGAGAATGAAGAAAGTAGGTTTAAATTTCGAACAACAGGGAGGTTTAAATTGCAAACAAGAACACTGAACCGAGCAGATTTTGAAACCGGTGATTGACAAGACCCATCACCCCAAAGGTCAAATAATTAGATCTTAGATCTGAAATCACAAACCTATCATCGTTCACTCGTTTTGCATCTGAAAGGAAGTTGAGATCAAATGAAGGTAAGGAAGAAAGTAGAGTGGTGACACGGACGGGGTTCTCATTAGGTGTTATTCCCTTAGGTGCTTCTTAGGTCTTATTTTTTCTAATTAGAGGGATTATGATTTTTTTTTTTTTTTTATATATATTCTATTTATATAGATTAGATTATATGATGCATCTTGAATTTTTTTTTTTTACACCTAGTATCTCAAATTAATTACTTTCCAGGATATTGGGTTACGGGAAAAATATTTTTGAAAGCGGGACTGAAAATTAATTAATTTGAGATATTTCGGGTAAAAAAAAAAAAAAAAATTCAAGATGCAGATATAATCTAATCTAAATAAATAGAATATATAAAAAAAAAAAAAAAAAAAATTCCTAATCCCTCTAATTAGAAGGAATAACACATGCGTAAGACATGCGTAAAGAAAGACCTAATGTAAACTCACACGGTAGTTATGGTGGAAGGATGCGTTGTGGGTTTCTGCATCAATGATTTGTTGGGCCTCCGCCATTTTTTGTCGCTGAGAAAGGGTAAGGAAAAATCAGATGTGGACACGCATGGACATGTCACCTTATAACTAAGTACCTGCCACGTCGTTGCTATAGTGGTATCTTGGAGTTACAGCTTGTAACTTAACAGAAAACGCTAGGGATCCATCCTCCGCCATTTTTATACTCGTTAGCCCTTTTGTCCCTTAAGAAACTTTTGAGTATCCAGTGTTTATTCATATAGGGCATTTTAGCGCTTTAACCCTTAACATATATCATTATTCATTAATACAATATAGACTACAAAAATAGTAGTCAATTTTAGTTATTAATGTGAATACCCACTTCTGAATGGATTAATGAAAGTCTCAATGGATTTTTTTTTTTTCAAAAAGTAGTTTTGGACAAAACTTGTGTACAATATGTAGGAATTTTGATAATTAGGTTCACATTGGTCTAGGTAGAAAGGGATGCTTTTTTGGGTTCACATTAGTTAGGGGCACATTCTTTATGTATACCTTATGTGCTCATCCCTCTAATTTTGGGGTGAGCACATTTTTTATATATTTTATTTATATATTTAGATTAAATTATATATTACATCCTGAAATATTTTTTGCATCCAGTATTTCAAACTAATTTATTTCCAGTCCAATATCCTGAAAATTAATTAATTTGAGATATTTGTGTAAAATATATTTCATGATACAGCATATAATTTGATCTAAATAAATAAAAAAATATAAAAGAAAAAGTGCTCACCCAAAAATTAGAGGGATATGAGCATATAAAGTGCACATAAGGGATGTGCACCTAATGTGAAACCCTTTTTTTTTTCTTTTTAATTTCTTAAGTAACGTTTAACAAAACTTTGAAGTGAATCGATCACTTCTCTTCAATGATGGTTAAACCGTGTTCATTGCCATGGTTGGAAAAATTAACAAGAATGGGCCAATCTTGTAGCCTAGCTTGTGGCGTATAAGCTTCTTTTGTAGGTGAAATGTCATAGATTCGATCTCGCTTAAAATATCAAGAATGACAATTGCTACATGAACCTACTCATTTGTTTTTAAAATTAATTAATGACCCAGGCATCTACATTTCTGAAAATAACTCGTCCTCTATTATAATTTGTAAAGAGAATTATTCCTTTCTCATCGAAAAAGAGCATATCAGTCCTTATATGTCTTTTATATTTCAATTTATATATTGATTTATAATCATGATCTGGATTTTGACATGTACTAATTAACAATCAATCATTTCATGAGCTCTGTAATATCAATATAGGATATAATAAAATATGTTATTTATAGATTATAAATACTACCTCCTGTTTCAAGTACTATCTCTAATTTCAAATATATGTTATTTTTAACAAATTCACACGTATTAATAAAAATAATTGCAAACATTAAATTTATTATAGAATTCAAGTGATTTGTAATATTATTCTTATTAACTGCACCAAACTCCAACTCTATATTAATTAATTTTTATTCTTTCTAACCACCTTATTAAATATAGGCATGTCTGTGTGTGTGGAAGAAAAGTATTTAAGAATCCTTAAAATTATCAAATATCTTAAAAAACAAGAATATCTTCTAAATGATGTCCTACATGTGAGACTCCAGTGAGTAGTAGGAATTTGAAACAAATTTTAAACATTAATAATATGAAAAAAAAAAGACATAATTAAAAGAAATACTAACTAACTTATTGAAATTTAGGTTTAAGCAGTTCAAATCAACATAAAAAAATTATTATAAGTCGCATTATTTGCAAAACATGAAATCTAGTTTGATTTAATCAATTTATGTTGTTATTTCCTCAAATAAATATTTCGTTACCAATAAATAAACTTCAGATCGACCCTACAAAAGTCTGCCTTAAAACAAAAGCCAATGGGATCTCCTTTTTTTTTTTAAATAATTAATTCAAGACACAGAAACTCTTTGCTGGGCTGTAGGTTCCTAGAAGTTTTCTTTTATGAGTCAAAGGATTAGACCACGTGCTGAAATTATTTATGTTTAGAAAATTTTGATTGTGGCCGGTTGGTTTGTTATTGTCTTTCGTTTTAGAATGCAAAGCATCATCATCCATTATTGCGTCATTCAGTTTTCAAGGCAATTGTGGATGATGAATAAATTTATAACACTTCACTAAAAAAATTATAACAATTTTGCATTTGATTATAATTATAATTTTTATTGTTTTTCAGATTTTATAATGCTTTTATATATTTCCATATTTTCATCAACCTTATGCATTTGATTTATTTTTAAAATGTAGAAACTACTACTTACTTACTTTCTCAAAACTTATTTTATTTGTCAAATATATAACATAAGCTAGCTCGCACGGATTCAATATTTAATAATAAAAATTTTATCAACAATTTAGTATAGAGTAAAGTATATGTTTGGTCCTCTAAAAACTTACATTAAGTTGTAGTTTAGTCCATTAAGTTTATAGAATGTACATTTTCAGTCTCTTAATTAATTTTAATACTGTTAATTTATTTTTTTAGTATGAACCCAGAGTATCTTCAAGTCATTTTGGACTTGAACCTAATCTCTATCAAACTTGGAGCATTAAGGTTAAATCACTCACAATAAGTGCATTTCCCGATATTTGTATTTTTTTAAAAAAAGCTTGCATGGTAACAATATTTTTTTAATAGAAATATATCAAGTCTTTCAAACCAACAACCTTTCGAAATAGAGACTTTCACAGGTTTTCCTATAATAATTAATAAGAAAAATGATAGAGATGAGATGGATTTGATTAGGGGCAAAGTGAAAATAAATCAATCAATCAATTTAAGTCATATTTAAATAATTTAGTCCCTGTTTTTTTTTTTTAGTTTCAATAAGGGGTTGAAAGTGACTTATAGCTTCTGGGAGGGAATGCAATATAATAAATAACCTTTCATGCTCACAACTAAACAACATTATTTCGAGTGAAGCAATCACATGCATTGATAATGGCTCCAAATTAACTTTTTATTTTTTTTCCTTGATCCATATTCTACTTTAAAATAAAAATAAAAAATAAAAAATAGAAGCTTCATGGAAACAGCAAATGCAAGAATAAAAAAATACATAAGTAATCCCTCCCTTCCAACAAAAGCCAATATATACCTATATATAAATAAGCCATGTTTCAATCCTCTCTTGTGTTCTGCTTTCTATACTCTCTCACATCACTTAGCTTCCAAAACTATGATCCCTAATCATCTTTCTCCTTTAGATTCAGTTCAACAATACCTTCTTCAAGATGATCCTTCCTCTATGATTCTCATGAATGTCTTCTTCACGTCTAATAATAACCCTACTTTTAGCCCTAGCTCCGATGTTTCTTTGCCAGACCAGGGCGGTAGTAGCTCCATTGGCATGGTGTTTTCCGGTGAGCATGACAACGCCATGAAACCTCCTGCAGCTGATAGTAACAATGCAGGATCTGAGGCGCGTGAAGTGAACGCGCCACCCAGATGGAGGAGCTACCGGGGCGTGAGGCGGCGGCCGTGGGGGAAGTTCGCGGCGGAGATCCGGGATCCAAAGAGGAATGGGGCGAGGATATGGTTGGGAACTTATGAGAGGGAAGAGGATGCAGCTTTGGCTTATGATAGAGCTGCTTTCAAGATGCGTGGTCGTAAAGCCAAGCTTAATTTTCCACACCTCATTGGGTCGGAAACATTACCGGAACCGGCAAGAGTAGTCGCCGGACAGAAGCGGCACCACCCACGGGAACCTTCATGGCCGTCAGGGAATACATATGAGAATGATGGATGTCAAGGGTCAAGTAAGAGGAAGAACCTAGCTGGTCTATTGAATAAGTTAGCAACAAATGGAAATCTAAGTCAGAAGCTTGAAATGGTATTCATGAAGGCATAGTCCTTTGTTTTTTTTCCTCTTCCTCCTTCTCTTCTTTTTGCAGAAGGTGGGATTTAATTTAAATGTCAAAATAATGGGTTCGATCATATGTGGTAAATCAAGAAGCTCTCGACGATTTCGATTTTTTTGAATATATACATTCGAAATGGTTCAATGTCTTGATTCTTGACAAAAACATTAATTGTATTAAAACATTAATTATGGTTCTAAACTTCCAATGTCGCTCGTGATCTCTTTTCTTATTTGTTATGTCTGTTATTTTAATTTTCTTGATATTTTAGACCCCATTTTTCTTTCTTTTAAGGGATAATTAATTGTATTAAAACTCAATCAACCTAGTTCGCCCGGCTAGACCAGTGAACCAGTCGCCCCTTGGCTGATTCATTTAGGAGTTTTGGACAGTTCAACCACTTTTTATTTTTGTATTTTTTACTTTTTAGAATCTAAAATAACATTGTTTTGTGAATCATATCATCGCATTTGTGATTTAATAACATAGGATCATGTGTGGTTTATACATGAATGTTCTATATCCTTGTGGGTAAGTTTTTTTCATTTAAAATATTATTTTAATTATATTATGACCGGTCTGATCCCAATTAACCCCGCTTGGAACTAATAACCGTTGAAACACCACTATGTTAGTTGGTTAATTTATTGACCGTTATGGTTCAATAACCTTTTATTTTTATTTTTTTGACAACGAGTACATTGATAGTCAGATCTATCTTTAAAGCGAAACAAAGTATTGTTTCTAGATATGAATCAATTTATAAATTTATTTAGAAAGTGTATCAACCAGAATTGTTGTATTGATGGAAATTTAAAACATCCTATTACGCTTTTATTTATTACCTTCACATATCGACATAAAAAGAGCCTCCCAAGTCCCGGATCAGATTTTTTGGGAAGGGGAGTGTGTGTGTGTGTGAAAAAGATAGGGAGGGAGGAGTGAAAAATCTGATTTAACTTTAAGTACATGCATGACGCGATGTGTCAAGCAAGAGAGAAAAACATGTGTTGATGTGTGTGTGAGTGCGTGCATGTGTGACACTTGTAACCATGCATGTGTGTGTCTTGGCTTGTGGATATGCCGCCATGTGTCTTTGGTATGTGTGTATGTGTTGTCTTGTCGCACAGTTTTCAGAAAAGTATCGTAGGTGTAAATTTTCGAATAACATTATAATTATTTTTATTGTAATATACTTTTGATATTAAAATATATGTACTTAAACTTATTAAGTGTCTGTACACTCTTCATTATAATTTATGAATCGCATTTCTAACCGTCTTAACCTTTCTTTTCTAAATGACATGTTTGTAAAATAACTACATCATTTATTACATCATCAGTATTCACTTGATTTTATGAATATTTTTTTGATATGTTTTTCTTTTATTGTTTATATTCTTTTATTTTTAATGCATTTAAAAATTTCCTTAAAAAAAAAAATTCACGTGTGCCGCCTTCGAACACCCAAATTAAATCCCTCGAATCCACCACTGGTGCCCCTCTTCATTATTTTTTGGGATCCGCCACTGTCGATATATATATCTAGTTGGCAAACATCCTCATGTCCAACACCAATAAGCACATGACACCCAAATCTTTGGGGGGAAATGGATTAATTATTATCATATATTTAATTAAATTATCAAATAGCCTTTCACACATATCATTAAATAAAACAGTGATCAAGCACACACGTGAATAATTAAGCTTTGGACAAGACTTCAATATATTTCTTTAATTAAAGAAAATAATAATAATAGAACAAGCACAATTTAAGAAGAAAATCCTTTTGAGGGCCCTTTTTGATGTAAAAATCCCAAAAAAGGCCCTCAAAATCTGACAATACCTGAAAAGGTCTTAGGGCCTTTTCGGGTATTTTCGAATCTACGCGAGTTGTTAATTTGGGTGATATAGTTGTTAACTAACAACTATATCAACCCCATTAACAACAATTTTTTAACAACTAAATCGCCTCTATTAACAACTATATCGATTCTCGTTAACAACTATATCACTCGTAAGTTAACAACTCACCAAAGATTCAAAAACCGGCGAAAAGGCCTAAGGCCTTTTCAGGTATTGTCAGATTTTGAGGGCCTTTTTAGGATTTTTACACCAAAAAGGGCCCTCAAAAGGATTTTCCCCAATTTAAGTGTACCGTACGTAATCGAGACAATATTCCTTTAATGATAGTCACAGTATGGGCTGACTACCTGATTCCTTTTTAAATAATTTGACGTCCAACCATGGTTATCGAACCGACCGGACTTGCACGGTTCGACGGAACTATCGAACCGGACTGAACCGATCTGAAACAAGTCAAACCGGGTTAACCCCTGAACGAGCGAACCGGTGAAACGGTGTGACCTTGGTCGAACCGTCTTAACCCGCCGGTTTGACGGGTCTAAACCGAGTTGATTTTTTTTTTTTTTTTTTTTTTTTAAGAATAGGCTACAATCCAAAAACCACTTTTCTAATGTTTTGTCCCATGCAAAGAATCTTAATTCCTTCCCTTATTCTATTTTTCCTCTATTTTTGTAACAAGACAAATTAATTACATATACAAATTAAACCATACAAGTTCCTTTAAACTTATGCATATTTTACATCTTTATAAAGTCAAACTTATTATCAACGTATGTCCTTCATATTCTGATTTTACCTAGGAGTTGATTGATCTTAATGATGATTATCATGTTGATGATTATTAGTTTAGTGATTGAAGGTGAGAATATTTTGTTATCGTATACTTGGTTTTTGACATTTTATTATGCAGAATGTTTGTGATTCCATTATAAATTCAGGTGTCATTGAGTGGTATATGATGCTTTGATATCAATTTGTAAAGAAAATTGTAAACAATATTTGACAAGTATATAATTATTGGGCCATCGATTTAAAGTCTTGAAATAATATATAGTATTTGGAATTATGGATTATGTGATAAGAAATTAAATTATTTCTCATTTTTTAATTCCTCACCGGTTTGATCGGGTTATTTTCCGACCCATTAACCCTTAACCCAAGATCTTTCGAATAGGTTCATTTGACCGGTCCGAGTTTAATTACCTTGCGTCCAACAACTATGACTTATTCTTATTCTTACAACCGAACAAGAACACGTGCATACAGGGAATACAATAGAAGCAATTTAAATGTGATGTGTAATTGAGACAGAGACAATTAATTAGTCCTTTTCATATCGTAATCCACACCTGCAACTGCTAAAGGGAAAAATAAAATAAACTCAATTAATTAAATTTCATTGAGTACATGAGCTGTGAGGATGTGGAATACAATAGAAGCAACATCCAACAGAAAAACTGACACCACCTCATAACTTAAAATCTCAAGGCTTAGAAATTATACAAGTCATTCCATATTAATATATAGGGTTGATACTTATATTTTGTCCTTTCAGTATGATCACATTGTGGTTTTTGCTCTTATAGTTTCAAAACATTTTGGTCCTATAGTTTCATAAATAGTTGATATGATTTAATGATTGGTCCTTATATTGTTAAGAAATTTTGGTTTCAACAGCACCTCAAATCACACTACATTTGCCCCAAAGCAATAAGGGTCAAATTTAGTGCCTACTAGTATCCGAGAGTGTTTTAAATAAGATTGTCTCCAATAAAATAATACATGTATTTATAAAAAAAATGGGGTCAAAGCGTAACTAAAATTAATAGAAATGTAATTGCATACTCGCTGTAAATATTTCAGTATCTTTTTTTATCTTATGTAAGTTTGTTGCTGAAGATTCGACAGGAAAAGTAGCCCTAATTACAAGTGTACGGCACAACTTCCAAACAAGTAATTACTGTGTAGTCAATTACAAGACTCATATGGTTCACAGATAATGTACAGTAAAACACTTTCCAAATAACAAAGTAACATATCATTATTGCTTTACACGCTGAAAACTTAGTCAATCTTAGGGCAAAGGAAATGAAAGGAAAAGAATGAAAAATATTTTGTCACGGAAATGTTTGGTTGGCATTGAAAAAGAAAATTGGTTGATAGGAAAAAATTTATTTGATTGGAAGAAAATGAGCTAAAAGACATATTTGCCCCTATTCAAAAACTATTATTTAAAAGCTCTTGTTTTAAAAATATTATTTAAAGGCCTATTTTCACTTTAGCCCCTTTAACCATATGCACTTCATGGGCAACTCATGGTCATGAATCACTTCAAATAATTCTTGCATAACCACATCTTAACTACTATAGGTTGCACGTAGTAAAAATATGGAAGAAAGAACTATTTATCACTATTTTCATTCAATAGGAATCAACATTTTCATAACCACATGTTCTTCAAAATTTGATCGAATGTCGTGTCATCACCGGCAAAAGCTGCTTGCCCTATCTATTCTTCATCTCCCTCCGTTTTCTCCAGGTCTGGCTATATGAATTGCTCTCAACTCTTTCACCACTTTATATCAAATCCACCATCATATTTGGGGGATTTGGTTCTTTGGCGATTTTCCTTAAGTGCTAGAAAATGGGTTCCCATCATTTTTTGGGGAACCCATTTTTCATTTAAACGTTGGAAAATGGGGGCCAGTGGGAAAATATTTGATGAGGAAAATGGTGAAACAAACAGCCATCGCCAGAAGGAAAACTCAATTTTCCTTTTCCCATCCCGCATTTGCATCGATCCAAATAGGCCCTTAGTCTATTTGGAATATGAATGCCCACGAGCCATGGGATAATTAGTCTGGTCAAATCACTTTCAACATTATAATTAAGATCTTAATAAATCTTGTGTTTTGCTTTTATACATGTGTAAAGTTCTTGAGAAAAATGTGGTTAACATTGCAATAAAATAGTTGTGGTCAACAAATTAAAACATTGGTTTACAAATTAAAACATTGGTTTACCGGTTTTATTATATGTTCACATTGGTCTACAAAGTGATGCTTTATTCAACTTCGAAGTCAAGTGAAACCTTCTCTTCACCGGTTTTATAAGAAGCGTGCTCAAAGGTTTTTTTTTTTAAAAAAAAAAAAAAAACACACACACAAATAAAAAATACCAAATATATTTAATAAAATTAACGATTTAGATTAAAATATAAGTCTCTAGTCCTATTTAAAAATTATAAGCCATTTTTAACATGTATAATAGAAACCAAGAAAAATCTTAAACATAATTAATTTTGCCTTAAAATTTAACAATGTTCCAACTTCACCCCTATTTACTATACACTATATCCCATGATAGCAAAGTTTACATAATAATAAATGAAGGATAAAATTGTATATTAATATAAAAATTTAATAATGTGACTTATCATAAGAAACAAAAAAAAAAATCCTTCCAATAGGACCAGAGAAATATATTAACTCAAGTTAATAAAAAGAAACTATTTTTCTGGACTTATTTATCAGGAAAAACCATTCCTAAGGTACACGTGTACGTAGTTTCGTTCAATTTAATTTTTAAGAAAAAAGAATTCTTGAAGTACCTATAGGTTTCTTCAATTTTTAATTTGGTACCTGTGTGTTTTTCTCTCATTATTAAATCATTTAAATTTACTCTTTTATAAAAATTAACTTTTATATGAGTTAAAAATGTTAATAGAGCTAAGTTATAGGGGCTAACAATGCTAAAAGTATAAAGCTAAAAGATTTAACAAGGAGAAAGAATACATAGGTACTAAATTAAAATGAAAAAATTCATTTTAGGTCCCAAGGGACTAAGAAAATGCCAAAAAAGTTTCAAGAGAAATTCGAGATATCGAAAAGTTCTAAAAAATTGTTAATCCCACGAGATAGAGTTGTTAATCCCACAGATGAGAGTTGTTAATCACACTATGTGCGGTGGCGGAACGAGAAAAGTTTTTTTACCCCGGCCAAAAAATAAACATATTGAACTACTCCTTTTAGTTCTTATTATAAGGCACCAACTAACTAATATATTTGGTCCTTTTTATAAAGCTTTTTGCTTGTTTCTAAATAGCATTAAATATTTTTATGTATACCCATAATTAAAAAGGTAGTGAGTGAGATACTCTTTTTTGAAAAAAAAAAAAAGTAATAATTAATATTATATTAGAGTTTAGTATAATTAACAGGGATAATATTGAAAATTACTTAAATTTAAGGACTTTAACTGTTTTTATTGACTTGTGAGAATTATTAGTTGGTTCCTTAAATAAAGACCAGAGGGGGTATTTACTAAATAGTATCAAATAACCTTGAAAATACAAATAAATAATAACTGATAATTATAAATCAAAACAATATGTAAGATGATACTAACATTTTCGGTATCTCAAACAAGAATTTTACTTTCTTCTCACAAAATTTCAATGAGTAATGAAACAAACATTATCCTCATGAGAGAAGATAAAAAATTATTTGGAGCCAAATTTGTGGCCAAATAAAATATCATATAATAAATACACGTATATTCTCACAAATTTTATAAGACCTAGCCATCAAAGCCTTCCGCCACTGACTATGTGTAATCTTCCTTCGTATTAAATATTTTAATTTCACTCTTTTAGCACCGTTTTAGTCCCGGTAACTTTTCTTTGTTTCATTGTTAGCCCTTGTACAAAAACTAATTGTGCCAATAGAGTAAAATTAAATGATTTAATGATTTAATAAATTAAAGAAAGAATAAAAAATAAATATACCAAATTAAAAATTGAAGGAAATTATAAATTTTATATTCATAAAAAACTTCCAACATATTTCATCAGAATAAAAATAAATAAATTTTAGTAACCCTATGTTAAAATGTAGGGTGAAGGGTCAATTTTACACATGACATTTCTTCAAGATCACCCAAAGACCACGACCTTTTTAGGGAACAAAAATACACACGACGTTACAATTTGGGTGCAAAAAATACTACGGCCGTTAGTTGACCGTTAGTTGACCATCAGTTGGCCAGATTACCGTTAGTTGACCGTTAAAGCTGACGTGGGACGCGTGGCGATGATTGATTTGAAATTTGACGTGGACCGACGTGGAATAAAAAAAAATTAAAAAATTCAAAAAAAAAATTAAAAAATTATTTTAAAAATCAAAAAAAATCGAAAAAAAAATTCAAAAAATTAGGGAAAAAAATTGAAATAATTAGCAAAAAAAATCAAAAATTAGGGAAAAAATTCAAATAATTACGAAAAAAAAAGTAGAAAAAGTTCAAAAAATTAGGAAAAAATCAAATACTTAGGGAAAAATTAAAATAATTAGAAAAACAAAAAAAAATTAGAAAAAAGTTCAAAAAATTAGGAAAAAAATTCAAATAATTAGGGAAAAATTAAAATAATTAGAAAAAAAAACCTCCACCAGTGGGCCCCACCAATTTTAAACCGCTTCGGCCACCACCTTTATTTTAATTAATTAATATTTTTTTTCAATGAACAACTTACCCTTAGCAGATCTTCAACAAATTTACTTGGCTGTGTATATACAACTTCTCCTCTAATAGCTTACCCTAGTGCATCTTCAACAAACTTACCCTAGTATTTTTGGTTATCCGCCGCCGGTGGTGGGACCCACTGGTAGAGGTATTTTAATTTTTTTCTAATTATTTTAATTTTTCCCAAATTATTTGAATTTTTTCCTAATTTTTTGAACTTTTTTCTAATTTTTTGATTTTTTTTCCTAATTTTTTGAATTTTTCCCTAATTTTTTTTTATAATTATTTCAATTTTTCCCTATTTTTTGAATTTTTTTCTAATTATTTCTTTTTTTTCCCTAATTTTTTGAATTTTTTTCTAATTATTTTAATTATTTTCGATTTTTTTATTTTTTTTAAAAAAAAATTCGATTTTTTTCTAAGTATTTTATTTTTATTCCACGTCGCCATCATCCACGTCATCATCCACAATTTGCTTTCCCAATCATCGTCACGCCCGCGTCACGCGTCGCCGGTAATAATCTGGCCAACTAAGTGGTATTTTTGCACCCAAATCAGTAACGTCGTATGTATTTTTGATCCCTAAAAAGGTCGTAGTCTTTGGGTGATCGCAAGAAAAGGTCATGTGTAAAATTGACCCTTCACCCTAAAATGTAATAACTTTTCAACTTTACCTCTATTTAATATATAATATATATACCAGCGCGTCCCATTTTTCAAAAGCGCGTCTCAATTTTCTCGCATCTTTGATGGTCAGACAAGAGCGACACATGAAGTGACAGGTCACATGAAGTCACATAATTTCTTTTGTTTTTCTCTCACCAACAACAGTTAAGACTTGTGACCAGCATCCGTAAGTTTAACCGACGTTAAAAGATTAAAAAAATAATTTATGTTGACGGACGGATTACACTTTATGACCGATGTTGAAACTAGGGGTGTTCATCATGTCCACCGCCTGTCCGCCCGCCGTGTCCAACGAAAAATCGCTTCTTCCCGCCTCTAAGAAAAACAACCCGAAAAAATTAGGCAACAACTGGTGAAAGATTTTTGCAAAGTAGGGTTGGGCTAGTAGTGTATATAATATATTTTTGCTTGATAAAAGTGTATATAATATTTTATATTTTTATATTTTATATTTTTTTTGTAATGGTTACGGTTGTCGGTTGGCTAGTAGTGGATGAAGTAGACAATTTGCAACCTTTAAAGTTAAAACTAAGGCTTAGAGCCTACAATTAATTGTTACTTTCACATGTAAATGATGTAATAAACTAATAATATGCTTTCTTTGTTGCTTTCTTGTAGGTAATTCCATATACTTCATCCTTTTGACAATTTAGAGCCTTGATGTAAACTCTAAAAGTATTGGATGTCTATAAGGCTTTAATTGCAATTTTTTGATGCCTTGTATTTAATGAATTATGGATGTTATTTAATATTTCAGTTATGAATATTTGACTATTTGTTATTTTGTTAAGACATATGATTGTCTTTTTAATTTTTAAGATTTAAGTTGCAGACTTATATCTGAATATTCCAAAGTGTAGAATTATGGATTTTATTTGAAGTTTGCAATATTGTTTATTAGGTATGACTAAAGCTATTTTTTTCACATAGGGTGTCGCAAAGTTACAGGGTATCGCCACTTGGGCAGGGAAAGGCCGCCCTGCCCGCCAGCGCCCACAAATCTTAAGGCTTCATCGGGCAGGGCCGGTGTTCGCCTCGCAAGTGCACGAGTTTCGCAAGTAATAAAGTGATAAATAAAGTATCGTTCCCACGAGGATTTGTTTAACAAATTGGTCAAGCAAGAGGCTTAGTGAATTTCATCAAGTTGAGCTAAAACAAAGTTTTGAGTTGGAATGCGAATTTTTAAAGACTTTTTCTAAGACTAAAAATTGATAAAGGTAAATGATTATTTGACTTCAAGGATAAAGAGCCTAGATTCTTCTTCCCTTTTGCATTTCATAAAACTTGGTTAAATACCTCTCTAATAGTATTTCAATACATATATGTGTTAGTCTAAGGTTCACAAACACTCGACACGCTCTCTCAAGTCAAAATCAACTTCTCTTCTCATTAAAATGCATAATCTCTTGCTACAATTAATGAGAATCAATCTTTAAGCAACAACCTTAATGTGACAATGCAAGGTTAGTAAATATATCTCTATTTTACCAACAAACTATCCATTTATCAAGTAAACTTCAAGACAAGCATGATTTCAATCAAGTTACGCACCTAGACTAGCTCTCTCAAGTCATAACCTAAGTGAATAAATCATCTAAATGGAGGCCAATCACTTAGAAGCATTAAGCCAAGGTTAAAATCAACACACATATATATTTATCTACCAAAAGAGAGGAATATTCAAGTATTAATCCATACAAAGGGTAAGAAAAACCCTAGAATGAAAGGTTTAGCTACTCATGTTCAAATTCAAAGAGAGTCTAAGCAAAGAAACTGAATACATGAAGAAACTAAGAAGAAAAGAGGAAGAACCAAGGTGAAATCCCCAAAATCTCTTAGGTTGAGCACCCAAGCCTCCAAGATTATCCAAATCTCTCTCCCAAGCTCTTCCCTTGTGTGCCCACTTGTTTCCTTAGGTCAAGAGTCGTTTTTTCGGCCCTTCCCTTCGGGTTAAATAGTGTTTTTCGTTTTCGAAATGTAAAACGCGCATTTGTACTTTTCGCAATTTTTATGATTCGGGTCGCGGCGAGTGGTTGACTTTCCGCGGAAACTCGGTCGCGGCAAGTTGTTGACTTTCCGTGGCCGACTTGCGCGCGGCTTGTTGTCCTTGTCGCAACTGGCCGGTTTGTACATGTTCTTCTAACTTTGCACTGCTTCACCTCCTTTATTTCTTTCCTTGTTTCTTGGTTTTTATAGAGCTTCAAAACTTGTCTCCATCTTCCTACAAAAGAGGAAGCAATTATCAATTCTCAATTGAATCAATAACTCTATAATAACAAGAATTTCTTTGATTTTTGCCTTATACTTTGACATGCACATTTTTCTCTATAACTTCATTTCTATGCACATTTTGAACCAAAAAATAGATAAAAAGATAGAGAAAATGTGCTGGAATATTGTCAATTTTTAAGAGTTAACAGTCGGGCACTATTTGCGCATTTTACAACCCAATGATCTCTTGAGCAAAGCATCGGGTAAGGGTCTCGCCCTGTCCAACCCTGCCCATAAATACCTTGAAAGCTCTCATTGATAGACAACTAAAAAAGTCTTTCCTACAGTCATGAGGGAAAACTTGTTTTTAACAAAAAAAAAAAAAACATAACTCCTTTTTAAATAGTAATAATTATTATCATCATAGGCAGTCAGACACACCTATAGTGAGGGTAATATAATTAGTTTCAAAAAGTAACTATATTATTATAATTATATATAAATTAATACAAAAAATTGAGTAAATTATATACCACAATTATAAATATAATAGCAAGTTTTCAAAACTTATCCTTAATTCGTTGTTGTTTAAGTTGAAAATTGTTACTCCTCTAGTATGGATACATTTCTCTCACTTCTTTCTTCCACTCCTCACATCCAGTGTTGTCAAAAAAACTAGTGTAGTTTTTACATTTTTATTTGGGTATTATGTGCTAAAACTCAAGTAAAAGCATCACGTGTAAAAACGGGTAAAAACACGCTTAGAAACGTGTAGAAACGTACGTTTTTAAATATTCCACCGTTTTTACTTAAAGCCAAAAAAAATGTTATAAGAGTAAGAGAAGAGGACATGGAGATTTTGCAAAATGATATGTTTGATTTTAATGAATTGTTATAATTTAGAAATTATTAAACTTTATTCTTTTGATGTTTTGAAACTTGTTTTTAGGAGTTGTTAAACTTTTTTGTGTGTTTTTGGACTTATGTTTTATATAATTATGTGACTTGTATCTTTAAAATATAATTTATGTTTTTGAAATTTTGAGTATTGATTTATTTGTACATATATATATATATATATATATATATATCCTGACCTTAAGAAGTAGAAACTTTACGTTTCATGTTGTTTCTACGATTTACGTTTCTACTACCCCTTTTCGTGTCTACGTAGAAACTCAACTTTGACAATATTGCTCGCATCTCTCCTCTCCCAATATATATAGACTATATTTTTATATAAAATGTGACATTTCAATTTCAAATCTAAGCCTAAATAGAATGTTTTTAGTTTGATTATGGTATGTAGAAAAGTGGAATAATACATCTTGAATAATGGCCTAAACATTTTAAGACTACTAGTACTTAATTATATATCTGTCTCTTGTGTTGAGCATGGCATGAGAAATGATTCCTTATGTTTATGGCTTATTAATAGTATATAATAGGAAGTCATCATTGCAATGATGAACACCAATAGCTCATCACCCATGTACATACTATTTATATCTTATTTAGATGGTTTAAATCAAAAAAAAAAATCAAATAAATTATTTGAATGTGTATAGAATTTTGAAATAAAAAATAACCTTTAAAATTTGATTTGATTTTTTTTCAAAAAAATAAGTTTTTATTTAAAAACATTAGTTGAAAATCTTAATACTATATCACTGAAATTCTATTTGAACTATATAGATCTCATCGTAACAATATTGAGCTCTTGATGCTCATCATTATAACAAGCAGTAAAACTGGTTCCGTAAATTTTATTCTTTTTGTTTAGTGACAAAAATTGCTTAGAAAAGAAAGTTAAAGGAATTTTTTTTTTTTTCAAATGATAATAAGTTAATATTTTTGTTGCCCCGTAGGTTCCAAGAAGCTATTAAGGTGAAGAATTTGATCACGTGGTACGTGGTGAAATTAACAGTATAAATTAGAAAAAGTCATATCATGTTTCTGTTTTCTACTTATGCAGAGCGCCATCATGCATTATTAGGACCCGTTTGGTAGAAAGAAGATTAGAGAAGGAAAAGAAGATCACAATCTTCCCATGGATTTTGGGTGTTTGGTGCGAAAGAGTCACAAGATCTTCCAGGTGATGCATCATCTTCCTTATTTGAGGGAAGATGCTTTCCATCCGAAAATGGAAGGAAAAGCTGCAATCTTAAAAGGAAAGTTCAAATTTAATGATTACCCCGAAATTCAAACTTTGGAAAGTTCAAATTTGGCGATTTTTTTTCACGAGTTCGAACTTAACTAGAATATATATTTTTAAAATATATTTTAGCAAAAAAAAAATCTTTTTTATTTTGAATTAATTTCTTTTGAGGGTAAAATGACATTTCCTAATTCTTTATCAACTACCACCTCTTCATTTTCTTCCTACCAAACAACTCAAGCTATCTTCCCCCATCTTTCAAATCTTCTTTTCCTTTCCTTTCCCTCCTCTAAGTTCCTTTATCTCCCCACCAATTCTTTGTACCAAACGGGTCCTTAATTCATTTTATTAGAGGTCATATTATATTATATATATATGTGTGTGTGTGTCACTCTCTTCTTACTATGAATAAGCCATTATAGCATATAATAATAATGCCTTTATACTCACAAATAAAGAATATTTGTCTGAATTAACCAATCACGGCGACGAACTTACGACAACGATCCAAATTAAAAATTTAAGGTTCAAGGAAACAACATATATATATATATTCTCACGTCGCTATCTTCTTACTATGAATAAGAATTATAGCACATAATAATAAAGCCTTAAGAATATTGTTTTGAATTAACCAATGACGGCGACGAACGTACGACAACTCCAAATTAACAATTGAAGGTTCAAGGAAACTACACACACAATAATTAAATAAAATCATCATTTTCAACAACAAAAAGTCATTATACATATATATATCACCACAAAAACTTGTGTTCTCCCAAAATGCTTCCTAATCATTCTGCTTTCCAATCAGTTCAACAATACTTCATTGAAGATGATCCTTCCTTTATGGATCTCATGAATGATGGATTCTTCTTCTCCGGCAACCCTACTTCGCAGGAGCAGGGTGTTAGTAGCTCCACTGGCGCAGTGTTTTCCGGCGAGAATAATGATAACAACGCTGTGAGACCAGGTGGTAATGACACAGGATCTGTGGCGCGTGAGAAGAACGCGCCACTGAGATGGAGGAATTACCGAGGCGTGAGGCGGCGGCCGTGGGGGAAGTTCGCAGCAGAGATCCGGGACCCGAAGAGGAACGGTGCGAGGACGTGGTTGGGAACTTATGAGAGAGAAGAGGATGCAGCTTTGGCTTATGATAGAGCTGCTTTCCAGATCCATGGTAGAAAAGCCAAGCTCAATTTTCCACACCTTATCGGATCAGAACAACCACTGCCGGCGCCGACAAGAGTGGTGGCTGGACAGAAGCGACGGGGCTTGCCAGAACCTTCATCGCTGTCAAACAGTACATCTGAGGATGATGGATCTCAAGGGTCAAGTAGGAAGAAGAGCCTCACTGGACTATTGAACAAGTTAGCAACAAATAGAAGCCACGTCAGATTGGGTTGATACAATAATTAACCAAAAATATCATTCATTTATTTTTGTTTGCCAACCATATCATTCATTTAAATTTAGTTTTGAAGGACTCGTCAAAAGATGAATACATCTATAATATATGTGTTATTCTTTTTTATATATTTATTTGAAAGGTGGTATCATTATTGTATGTTAAATTTGAAAACTATTTGGTTTAATTAATTTTTTTTTCATTTACACAAGTTCAAACTTTTTAACTTTATTTGAAGAGAATTGAGTAAAATTTTCATCCAAAACCATTGTTTGCTTTATACTCTTTTTATCTTTACCTTAAGACTTATTTATCTAATTAGAAAGATTAAAAAACTAAATAAATAATGTAACTATAAGATGTTATAACATAATCTTTCTAAAATACTTTTTTAACATTAGATTATATAATATTTTATAAGTTAAATAAATTAGTTTGAAGAAAAAAAAAATAAAAATAAAATAAAATGAGAAAACATCTTACATTTAGATTTTTATTTTTTTTACCCAAACTAGATCCCACATTCAAGATTTGGAGGAGTATTATTCTAATAGTAGGTAATTAAGTTTAAGAATATTCTTTATTTTAATCAAAGTAAAAGCAAATTATTAATTATTTAAGTATCGTTTGTAAAAGCAAATCTTCAGAGATTTCTCTCTCCCCCTCTTTTTCCCGGAAGCACATAAGGTGCTTGTCCTTATGGGACAAGCACATTTTATTTTATTTTTTTTAAATTTTTTTATATATTTTATTTAGTTAGATTAAAATTATATGCCGCTTTTCAATTTTTTTTTTCGCACCAAAGATGTCAAATTAATTAATTTTCGTTCCGCATACATAAATATTTGTCATATAACTTAGGTATCCTAAAAAACTAATTAATTTGAGATACTTTTGGGTGATTTTTTTTTTTTCGAAAAAGAACATATAATTTTAATCTAACTAAATAAAAGATATAAAAAAATTTAAAAAAATAAAATAAAATGTCTTGTCCCTCCACATAACAAGCATATAAGGGACAAGCACATAATGTGGATCCCTTTTTCCCTCCCTCCCTATTCCTTCCACCGTTTAAAGCAAACTCAAGAGTTTTAACAAAAGCTAAATTGTAAGCCCACAATTTTAGACTATCAATCAACAAAATTAACAAGTTTTGAAGCAAACACAGAAGATCGAATTGAAGAAAAACAAATTCAAGATTCCCTAGAAGCACCAAAACTTTCTCGCATCAAAACGATCCACCATGAGCAACTCCATAACCAGCTTCAAGCTCGATTCTCTTTCCCCAGAAACGGTTCTTCTTGTTCCTTCGAGGCTTCAAACTATTCTCTCAAGAAAATAAGTCACAGATACAAACCCATTTTGTTCGGTGGTGAGACGCCATTTTCTTCGTCTCTTGTCAACATTTTTCTGGGTAAAAGATTCACGAAACCACAACAAAAGCTTCATTTCAAATCTAAAACTGCAGTAAATTTCGGGTCTTTGCAATTAGATCTTATATCTGAAATCACAAACCTATCATCGTTCACTCGTTTTGCATCTGAAAGGAAGTTGAGATCAAATGAAGGTAAGGAAGAAAGCAGAGTGTTGACACGGTAGTGATGGTGGAAGGATTTGTGTTGGGTTTCTGCATCAACGATTTTTTGGGCCTCCGCCATTAAAGTAAATTTTAAAAATTGTTTTACTTATAAATCTTAGTTAAAAAAAAAAATTGATGTGGACACGTATGGACATGCCACCTTATAGCTAAGTATCTGCCACGTCGTTGCTACAGTTGTATCCTGGAGTTACAGCTTGTAACTTAACAGAAAACGTCAGGGATCCATCCTTATAGAGCAAAATTGCCTCGTTTTTTATACTTAATAGTCCTTTTGTCCCCTCAAAAACTATTTCTTTAAAACCTCTCACATATATTGCTACTACGAGGAGAAATTTAGATATACCAATTTAAAAATAAACCTTAGAAGAACAAACATCTTTCTTGGTGATTTACCTAATCTAACAATTTAATTAAGGGGATCTTTTAATTTAATGCCAAATATTCAATTTCATAGATACGAGCATTTCAATTTGCCTTGTGGCTTCCCGGCCAAATTTATTCCCTTTCGTGGCTTCGTGGCCATTCTTATCTCATGGCTTAGGGCTATTAAATTTATATGGCTTCTATCCATTTTCTTTCAGCATATGATCAGAATATAGTACAAGACATAAAATAAAAGTACATATATATGAGAAACCAACAATTTTTGTCAGAGGGGTATAAATAATATCTCCAAACTTAGCATGAATTGTGGGTACGATATGTCCAGCTAATTCTTTTATATGATATTATCACCACCCATGTAAATATATACTAATATAAATGGAGCCCATCACATAAATACCAATTAAATAATACATGTGCAAAAAAAAAAAATCAATCAATATATGTCCTCAGAAAATGATTCGGTGCCAACATGCACTCACAAGCAATCTAATTAAATAATGATGTCCCCTCAAAAACTTCTGAGTATTCAATTTCAATGTTCATTCATGAAAATTTTTAGGGCATTTTAGCCCTTTAACCCTTAAGATATATCATTAATACACAATATAGACTATAAAAGTAGTCAATTTTAGTTATTAATCTGAATACCCACTTTTGAATGGATTAATCAGGGTCTTAATGGATTTTCTTTTTTTTTTCTGAATAAAGTTGTTTTGGACAAAATATTTGTGTACAATATGTGGGAATTTTAATAATTACGTTCACATTGGTCTAGCCGTCTAGGTAGAAAGTGATGCTTTTTTGGTTCATATTAGGCACACATCCCTATATACTTTATGTGCTCATCTCTCTAATTTTGGAGTGAGCACATTTTTTATATTTTATTTATTTAAATTAAATTATATATTGCATTATGAAATATTTTTTTACACCTAGTATTTCTAGCTAATTTATTTTCAATCTTCCATTCAAAAATATTTTTCTTGTAACACGAGTATCCTAGAAATTAATTAATTTAAGATACTAGGTGTAAAAGATATTTCAGAATGTAATATATAATTTAATCTAAATAAACAAAAAATATATTAAAAAAAAGTGCTCATCCCAAAATTAGAGAGATGAGCATATAAAATACACATAAAGGATGTGCACCTAATGTGAATCCTACTTTTTTCATTGATGGCTAAACCGTGTTCATTGCCATGGTTGGAAAAATTAACAAGAATGTGCCAATATTGTAGCCTAGCTTGTGGCTTAATAATTAAGCTTCTTTTGTAGGTGAAATGTCATAGATTCGATCTCGCTTAAAATATCAAGAATGACAATTGCTACATGAACCTACCTACTCATCATTTGTTTTTAAAATTAATTAATGCCCCAAGCATCTGCATTTCTGGAAATAACTCGTCCCATATTATAATTTGTAAAGAGAATTATTCCTTTCTTAACGAAAAAAAGCACGAGCCCTTATATGTTTTTTATATTTCAATTTATATATTGATTTATAATCATGATCTGGATTTTGACATGTACTAATTAACAATCAATCATTTCATGATCAACGCAATTATCAGCTCTGTAATATCAATATAAGATAATAAAAAAAATTCTATTAAAATATGATATTTATAGATTATAAATACTCCCTCCAGTTTCAATTACTATCTCTAATTTCAAATATATGTTATTTTTAACAAATTCACACGTATTAATAAAAATAATTGAAAACATATAATTTATCATAGAATTCAAGTGATTTGTAATATTATTCTTATTAACTACACCAAACTCCAATTTCATATTAATTTTTATTCTTTCTAACCACCTTATTATATTTCTATTTATACACAGATATATATATATATATATATATATATATATATATATATATATGTGTGTGTGTGTGTGTATGGAAGAAAAGTATTTAGGATTAATCCTTAAAATTATGAAATATCTTAAAAAACAAGAATATCTTCTAAAAGATGTCATACATGTGAGACTCAAGTAAGTAGTTGGAATTTGGAACGAATTTTAAACAATAATATGATTTTTTTAAAAAAACAAATAGACATAATTAAAAGAAATACTAACTAACTTATTGAAATTTAAGTTTAAGCAGTTCAAATCAACATAAAAAATTATTATAAGTCGCATTATGTACTAAACTTGAAATCTAGTTTACTTTAATCAATTTAAGTTTTTATTTCCTGAAATAAATATTTCGTTACCAATAAATAAACTTTAGATCGACCCGACAAAAGTCTTCCTTAAAACAATAGCCAATGGGATCTCTTTTTTTTAATTAATAATTAATTCAAGATACAGAAACTCTTTGCTGATGTGTAGGTTCCTAGAAGTTTTCTTTGTCAAAGGATTAGACCACGTGCTTGGTTTGTTCTTTTTAGAAAATTTTGATTGTGGTTGGTTTGTTCTTGTCTTTTTATAATGCAAATTAAAGCGTCATCATCCATTATTGCGTCATTCAGTTTTGAAGGCAACTGTGGTCTGAGGATGATGAATAAATTTACAACACTTCACTAAAAAAATTATAACAATTTTGCATTTGATTATAATTATAATTATTTAGTGCTTTTCATACTTAATAATACTTTTATATGTTTCCATATTTTTATCAAACATTATGCATTTGATTATTTTTAAAATGTAGAAACTACTACTTTCTTTCTCAAAACTTATTTTATTTGTCAAATATATAACATAAGCTCGCACGCATTCAATATTTAATAATCAACTTTTTATCAACAATTCAATAGGGGTGGGGTAGGCAAAAATCCGGTGGTCCAGTCCAAGCTAGTCCAGTTTGGTTCAATTTGTTACACCTCTACCAGCCTCGCCCTTTCGAGTGGCGGGTTAGAGTGATTCCTTTTATTTGTTATATTTCCTTCATTATTAGGTCCATATATCTTATATCAGAGTGAGCGCAACAGAGCATTTAATCGGTTTAGACAAACTACTGTACCGGTAAAACTAAAACAAACAGAAAATAAAAGTCCCCGAAGGGTTAAGGGTAGAATCATCCAAATATAAATACCAAAATATAAGTACACTCATCTCCAAAATACAAAACATAATAGGGCATCCCTTATTCTTCAACTGCACTGATAAGCCCTACCTTTCCAAAAAGGTTCTTCCTCTTCAGGCACGTACCCCTGTAGCTTCAAAAGTAACTGGAGTCCCATAATGGCCCCCAGAATAACCGGCAATACTCAAATACTAAATGTGTAAAGTGTATACATGCAACCATGTCAGAGATAAAATCGTAGTAATATGCCAAACATACCACATATTCAAACATAAACATATACATCACCGACTACCATGTGCCGTCAGGCTGCCTCACCAAGGCAAGCCCTGGACTTACCGGAGTCACGACCCGTAAAGCTGCCTATACCAGAACAGCCCCGGACATATCAACCCGTACAGCCGCCAACTAAGGCTGGCCTTGGACTGATCGTCCTCAGCGCTAGGAACCACATAACTCTGTATGCATATTTGGCACAAACATATACAAAAACACACATGGAAAACACAAACATACAACAAAACACATAAAATATATCTGAATAAAGCGGTTACTATCTGGTGTACTATACAATGCCTTTAATACTTATTATTCCCGGTGACATTTCCAATAATTCCCTTGACCTAATAACACCAAAATACACCATTTTTAGTAATTCCAAAAATACCCTTGCATTTTCTTGTTAAATTCGAGCTTATCCAGAATTCTCCAGAAATTCAGTGTTTCTGGTCCAACTTCAGGGATTTTTAATAAATTCCAAAAAACTCATTTTTACATGAAACCAGCGCCATTTGAACCATTGAAAAGTCTATTTTTCAGGAAAAATATTTTCAGAAACCAAAAGAACATATATTTTGGATTATAGCTATTTTCCCCCCCTCTGGTCCAGATTCGGCCTGATGCTTCTGAGCCAACTTTAAAAAATTTTATCTCTTAGTAGAAAAATCCAAATAACACAAAATCATACATCATGGTGAACCTTAAGATGTCCAATATCTCCCTCTAAAATCTCAGATTAAACCGAGTTCATTTAATATTTTTTATACTCAGTTAAGGTTCACTGCCAGAATTTCCAGAATTGCTAAACAAGCTTGTCTTTAGTGTTTTTCGGTGATTTGAGTTCGGAAACTTAAACTACAACTTAATTCCATACAAAATCATGTTTTAGACACTTTGTAACGATAAAAAACCAAAAAATCAGACCCTAACACAAAGCCCCAATCAGTTGCATGAAAATCCCAAGTTTAAGCTTTAGAGGTTCAAGTTGTCGGTAGTTACCTTATTCAGAAGTTGGGTTTGATGATCCTAGGTGCTTGGAGCTTGATCTTAGCTATGGAGGTTGGCTGAACACTCTCTCTTTCCTCTGAAAATTTCGTGCTCCCTTGGTTTAGGAGAGAGAAAACATGCATATTTAATAATAAGGAAAGTAACTAATCAGTCCCAAAAACTGTGGTAAAACCTTGTCCAGTAATTAATGGAATTCATCTGGCTTTTTGACTTTTTCTCCAAGAAATTCCAGAGAATTCCAGGGGCTCTAGGGTTCTGCCAAGTGGCGAAATCCCCCTCTCAAAATATCTGGATATTTTCTGCTTTTGGGGAAAATTACCCGTTTTGGCCCGAAACTTATTAATTATTACCAACTTTTTCCCCACTTGCTTTGTCTGCTTAGGGGACACATGTGGTGCCATTTGGGGCCCACATGTCTGCCCTAATTTATTTTTTCCCATTTATTCTCATTTTGCCCTTTTTCTCTGAACGTGGGACCCGTGATTCGACTTTTGCATTGACTTTTCTCTTTCTTTTTCTTCCAGCACGTTTTTTCATCATAATGGGGGCTAGGTGGCGCCACTTTGGACCAACCAAATCTGCCCTCCAACTTTACCCCTGACTTTTCACTTTATCCGGTTTGATCTCCTTCTACCGGTCTACGTGGGTCCCACTGGTCAACAAGGTGTTTCCCTTTATACTTTTCTTCAACTTTTTCAGATATTCTCCCCTTGAATAGACACTCACATGTGGCACCCTCCAAACTTCCCAGAACGGCCCCACACTTGTCCTACTCATTCCAAAGGAACCCCTAACTGGACCCTATCGGTCCCATTTCTACCGGTCAATCGCATGTGAGACCCGCATTTCAAGTTTGGGCCAGAATATGACTTAAATCACCTGGTTTTATCTTCTTTCTCATGAGGGACGAAATTCAACATTAAAAAGACAAGGAATTGACTATTTTGCCCTTGAAGTGACACGTGCCCCAATGTGATCATTACTCTACCTCCTGCCTTTTGACCAGATGACTCTCTAGTGTCTCCTTTTCTTCCTATTTCCTCAAAAATGCAGAGGATCTTTATCTATCTAGGAAATGTCATACTTCCTAAACCGGGCCTAGTAGTCTGCCTAACTTAGACTTATTCCCAAGTCTCCATGCCTGAAATTCAGGGTATTACACAGTTTAAATAAGAAACATAATGAAATTAGATCTGACTGACTGATTAGGTTGGACTGGGTTCTGGACCAGGGGACTAGACCACTTAACTAGTCCATTTTGGTCTTGGTCAATTTTTTAAAAATATTTTTGTAATTTAGATGCTACTTTTTATTATTTTTTTATTTAATGTTGTTGGAGTTTTTTTAAGGATTTATAATTAAATTTTATTTTCCCGATGATTTTTATACGATTATAGGTATTTTTATCATCTTAATTGTATTTATCATGTTTAAATCCTTTTTTCCAACATATTTTTTTTCTTATTTTTTGTTGGATATTCTTATAGATTTATGATGTTTTAATTTTATGTGATATGTTTTATATTTTATAGGTGTTTTATTGTCCTAATTATGTTTAATAAGTTCAAATTTTGCCTTTCAAAGTGAAAAAAAAGGTCCTAGACTACCTCCAGTCCAGGTAGTCCACCAGACCCGGTCTGGTCCAGCCCGGCCTTGGGCTAGTGTTGGACTAGACTAGACCATGGTCTGCCTTATGTAACCTGAGGTCTTCTCCAGACCAGACCTCAGGTTGATATCAAATCCAGTCTAGTTCAGTTCATGATCATCCCTACAATTCAGTATATACAAAAGCATATGTTTAGTCTTCTAAACTTACATCAAGTTGTAGTTTAGTCCATTAAGTTTATAAAGTGTACATTTTCAGTCTCTTAATTTTAGCACTATTAATTTATTTTCTTGGTGTGAACCCAGAGTATCCTCAAGTCACTTTGGACTTAAACCTAATCTCTGTCAGATGGGAGCATTAAAATTAAAGCCCTCCCAACAAGTACGCTTTCTAATATTTAAACATATGTTTCATTTACCATATCAACCAGTAGCTTGTGGGTAAGGGTGGGAATAGGCCAGGCCCCTACCAGGTGGCCTACAGCCTGGCCTATTTAGGGCCTGGTCAGGCCTAGCATATTTGTTAAAAATGCCAAGTCAAGGCCTATTTAAAGGCTTGAATATGTAAATAGGCCAGACTTATTTTATTAAGGCTTAACCTGTAGGCCTTCAGGCCTAGCCTGTTTAAATATTAAATAAATATAATTATATTTATATCATATAAATAAGTTAATATTTATTGTTTTTCATTCTTATATTATAATTTCAAAATATATTTATATAAGTTTTGATAGGCTTAAAGTATACAAAAGCCTATTTATGGCCTCCAAGGCCTATAATATAAGGCCTTTTTGAAGGCCTACATTGTAAGTAGGCCTTTAAAAAGGCTTCAGGCTCGACCAGGCCTTATGATGGCTCAGGCTTGAGCCTAGAAAAAGACCTAAATTCAGGCTCAGGCCCAAGCTCAGACCTTATGCCCTCATTGTAGGCTTAGGCCTATTTAGCCAATGTCTGGCCTGGCCTAACCTATTTCCATGCCTACTTGTGGGTCAAGACCATTAATTTTATTAAAGGAGACCCAACAATAAAATGATGAAGAGGCATGCGTAAAATTTAATCATTTCATAATTTTTTATTTTTTATTTTGCTCGGACATAAAATAATTTTATACAAAGCATGCTTTTATTGGTGGTATACATTAGACATGGGGCCCGCGGGTGGGAAGAAGAGCGGTGGATATATTTGAATAGGAATAAAGTTTTTTTTTTTTTTTTCCAATTTGAAACATATTTAAATAAGTCAATAGCTCTTTCTTGATTTTGATAAGGTGATTAAAATAACTTTTATTTTAAATTAGATGGATTATTTAAAAATAATCTCTGTTTAAAAATTTTATTGGTAGAAGAATCTAAATTCAAATATTTGTAATTTTTTTAAAATCTTGCATAGTACCAATATTTTTTTCAATAAATATATATATGAAGTCTTTCTAACCAACAACATTTTCAAATAGAGACTTTTCACAGGTTTTCCTATAATAAGTAATAAGAAAAATGACAGAGATGAGATGGATTTGATTAGGAGCAAAGTTGAAAAACAAAATTTAATTTATTGTAACACGATTATCCTAAAAATTAATTAATTTGAGATACTAAGTGTAAAAGATATTTCAGATGCAACCTAAGTAAAGTTTAATAAAACTTTGAAGTGAATCGATCACTTCTCTTCACTGATGGTTAAACCGTGTTCATTGCCATGGTAACCTAGCTTGTGGCGTATAAGCTTCTTTTGTAGGTGAAATGTCCTAGATTCGATCTCGCTTAAAATATCAAGAATGACAATTGCTACATGTTTCGGGCAAAAAAAAAAAAAAAAAAAAAAATGCTACATGAACCTACTCATTTGTTTTTAAAATTAATTAATGACCCAGGCATCTACATTTCTGGAAATAACTCGTCCCATATTATAATTTGTAAAGAGAATTATTCCTTTCTTAACGAAAAAGAGAATGAGTCCTTATATGCTTTTTATATTTCAATTTAGGAGCAAAGTTGAAAAACAAAATTCAATTTTACTCATATTTAAATAATTTAGTCCTTTTTTAGATTCAATAAGGGGGTTGAGAGTGACTTAGTTTTGTTGGTAGGGAATATAATAATTAACCTTTCATGTTCACAACTAAACTACATCATTTCGAGTTAAGCAATCACATGCATTGATAATGGCTCCAAATTAACTTTGTATTATTATTATTATTACCTTGATCCATATTCTACTTTAAAATAAAATAAAAAATTGAAATTTCATGGAAACAGCAAACGCAAGAATAAAATAATATATAACTAATCCCACCCGTCCACCAAAAGCCACTATATATACCTATATATAAATAAGCCACGTTTCAATCCTCTCTTGTGTTCTGCTTTCTATACTCTCTCAGATCACTTAGCTTCCAAAACTATGATCCCTAATCATCTTTCTCCTTTTGATTCAGTTCAACAATACCTTCTTCAAGATGATCCTTCCTCTATGATTCTCATGAATATCTTCTTCACGTCTAATAATAACCCTACTTTTAGCCCTAGCTCCGATGTTTCTTTGCCAGAGCAGGTTGGTAGTAGCTCCAGTGGCACGGTGTTTTCCGGTGAGCATGACAACGCCATGAAACCTCCTGCAGCTGAGAGTAACAATGCAGGATCTGTGGCGCGTGAAGTGAACGCCCCACCCAGATGGAGGAGCTACCGGGGCTTGAGAAGGCGGCCGTGGGGGAAGTTCGCGGCAGAGATCCGGGATCCGAAGAGGAATGGGGCAAGGATATGGTTGGGAACTTATGAGAGGGAAGAGGATGCAGCTTTGGCTTATGATAGAGCTGCTTTCAAGATGCGTGGTCGTAAAGCCAAGCGTAATTTTCCACACCTCATTGGGTCGGAAACATTACCGGAACTGGAAAGAGTAGTCGACGGACAGAAGCGGCACCACCCACCGGAACCTTCATGGCCGTCAGGGAATACATATGAGAATGATGGATGTCAAGGGTCAAGTAAGAGGAAGAACCTAGCTGGTCTATTGAATAAGTTAGCAACAAATGGAAATCTAAGTCAGAAGCTTGAAATGTTATTCATGAAGGCATAGTCCTTTTTTTTTCCTTCCTCCTCCTTCTCTTCTTTTTGCAGAAGGTGGGATTTAATTTAAATACCTAAATAATGGGTCCGATCATATGTTGTAAATCAAGAACCTCTCAACGATTTCGATTTGTTTGAATATATACATTCGAAATGGTCCAATGTCTTGATTCTTGACAACAAATTCTGTTCTCTTATGGTTACAATGTCGCTCGTGATCTCTTTTCCTATTTTCTAGGTCTGTTATATTAATCTTTCTTGATATTTGAGGCCCCATTTTTCTTTCTTTTAAGGGATAATTAATTGTATTAAAACTCAATCAACATGGTTCGCCCGGCTAGGCCAGTGAACCAGTCGCCCCTTGGCTGATTCACTTAGGGCCCGTTTGGTAAAAGGAACAAGTGGGAAGAAAAGGAAAGATGGATAAGTTCTCCTATTTTATACATTTTTAGTGTTTGATTTTTTTTTTGGGAACTCAAGTTTTTGGGTCCACTAATCTTCCTTTAAAGGTGGGAAGATAAGATCCTACCAAAATTGATGGGAACCCAAGTTCCCTTTATAAACAGTGACAGTTTCGGATATATTTACACCTCATAAAATATATATTTCTATAAAGCAAGAAAATCTGATTAAATTCGAATTTATGCGACAGATTCGGATTTAATAAGAGAATATTTTAGACAAATTCGAATTTGATAAGAGAATATTTTAGACAAATTCAAATTTTTCTTTTTTTTCCCAAATAAATTTAGTCATAAAATTCAAATTTAACCCATAATTTTTTTTTCTGATTCTTTTTTTTTTTTTTGAAATAAATGCTTTGTCATAGTATGCAAGCAAATTCGTATCAAATTCGAATTATTGGAAAAAAAAATACATTTTTCCTTTTCATTTTGAATTAATTACTTTTGAAAGTGAAATATGCATTTCCTAATTGTTTACCAAGTATCATCCTTCATTTTCTTCCTATCAAACAACTCATCTTCCCCCATGCATCGGTCAAAATCTTCCCTTCCCTTCCTTTCCCTCCTCTAAATTCTTTTCCCTTCTCAAATCTTCCATGTACCAAACATGCCCCTTAGGAGTTTTGGACAGCTCAACCACTTCTTATTTTTTATTTTTTCGAATCTAAAATAACATTGTTTGGTGAATCATGCATTTGTGCTTTAATAACTACGTTTTTACTGGATTCTGTGTGGTTTATACATGAATGTTCTATATCCTTATTTGTAAATTGTTTTCATTTAAATATTAATTAAATTAAATTATGATCGGTCTGATACCAATTAACCCCGCTTTGAACTAATAACCCTTGAAACACCACTATATTGATAGTCAGATATATCTTTAAAGCGAAATAAAGTCTTGTTTCTAGATATGAATCAATTTATAAATTAATTTAGAAAGTGTAATCAACAGGAATTGTTGTATTGATGGAAATTTAAGACATACTATTACGTTTTTATTTATTACCTGCACATATCGACATAAAAAGAGCCTCTCAAGTCCCAACCAATATAAAACGTTCTGCAGCAGTGTTATTTTTATTTGTGTGAGCTGATCGAATATATATGTTGTTTCGTTTTCTATTCTTTTATTTTTTTTTTCTTCTTTGATAAGATGAATATTCTGTATCTTTCTTATGAGAAGAAGTGAAGAACACTCATATATAATTGCCTTAACGAAGAAGAAAAAGAAATGGAGTTACAATTGCAATTATGATTACATTGAATCAATTAGAACATAAGCTAAGGCTCAAGCTTCTAACTTTGAGAGTATTTTTTCTTTTCTTTTCTTTTTTTCATATAAGATGATTAGTCTCTCAATAAAGTTCATGAATACATAATTATGCATATTGATCATTATAAGCACTTGTACATATTCAATATCACAAAACTGAAATAGGAGAAGCAAAATAAACCATTATAAGGATATTTGTTCATACATTGCGAGTTTCTTTTCTGTAGTTTTATCTTGAAAGTGAATACATTTGAAAGTTTCAGAATAAATTTTTGTCTATCTTGTATAATCTAAATTCGTATATTGTCGGATCTTAAATAGGAGGAGTTTCTGATATGATATGTTAAAATCTTTGGGATAAGCAAAAAATGTTGTATGAATCCTTAATTCAAATAATTACGAATTTAAGTATGTTGAGAGTTTCTTAAAAAATACATCAATTTTTTGGATCATACTCGCTAGCTAACAGTGAGAAATACTCCCTCCAATTCTTAATCTAAAAAATAATTATCTAATTTAATTAGATTAAGAAAGTTGATTAAGTTAGTTAATGTGACATTTATTTTCTAAAACACCCCTAGTCATCTTCTTTAATTCCCTCTCCTCCTTAATTATGATTGAGAGAGTATCGACAAAGGTAAATTAGAAAATATTAATAAATATAAAAAATATTAAGGACATGATGAATAGTATAGTTGCTGATGGGGCACAGGGAGTGAAAACATTGTGTAACTCTAAACATAGAGTTTCTTAAATAGTCAATTTTCGTTAACTTAACTGTCTCTTCTCACTCCCCGCTACCCTCCTCAGTCCTCTCGAACATATAAACCCAAAAAATTAAGAAAATATATATTCAGACCAAAACTTTTGCATCATTTTTTTTATTGACTTTGTTAAATGGTTAACGTTAGTTGATTTAATAGTTGTGATATTTTTGCACCATTTTGAAACATTTATGTGCACTTTTATATCCAAAAAAATCTTTATGGTGTCATGTGCATGTGAGAGAATACTTCATGAGTATATTTGCACTTTAACCCATATGTGTTTATTATAGTTTTGGACATTACAAATAGTCATAAGATTATGATATTAGTAGGTTTAATTTAATTTATTTTTTGGGGGGTAAATTGTGATTTATAAATTGCATGCTGTCATTATAATATATCAAGCACCAAAATTTTGAATAAATTATTAATCTAAAGCTCTCATTCATTGACTTTATTTCAGGTCAAAAAAAATTTCAATGATGTCATTAAGCATTCTCTTCAATTTTTCTCTATCCATTTTTAGAGGGCTCCATAATATCTCATATGCCTTTCTCGCAGACGCCTCCAACGGCTTTCTTAGACATTATCTGAATTACTTCAAACGATTTTCTCTTCAATAGGCTCCATGCCTACTCTTCCTCTTATATAATCATTTTATTCATTATATGACCACACATCCTTGTCAATGCTCTCATATATGATGCCTCAAATTTTTGTTTTTGTTGTCCTTTTAAAGCCTAACATCAACTACGATATATTGTGCAAACTGCAAAATTATATGTAAAGACGATTTTACAATTTTTTTATTTAAAAGATTTTTTTATTTGAAATATTATGAGATTAAAAGTGATTTCATGGATCATTTTATGGATGAGAAATTTTCGAAGGGAGGAACATGGAGGGATGAATGGAAAATTCACAAAAAGCTTGTAAGCTTCTTTCAAAAATTAAAAACTCCACACATTTTGTCCGAATATTATATAAAACTATGGAACATGAAGGATGATATCTATTGTTAGTCCAATTAACGAAATAATTATGCATTAAAATTTCTTGTAAACTTTATTTTGTATAGACATACATTTGCTTTGTATTACTACCTCCACCCCTTAATATAAAACTGAATTGAGTAATTTAAAAAGATTAAATAAATTATTTTATAGTATTTATATTTATTTTTTTCTTTAAAATAATTTATCTCAATTATAAATATATAATCTAATAATACACATAATTATTTAAGAGAAATCATGTACTATATGCTACTATTAAGTAATTTATTTAGCCTTTACAAAAAAAGGTAATTTATTTAGCTTCATAATCTCTCTAAGTTGGTCAACTTAGTCTTATATTAAAGTCATAGTTATTTTTTCCTGCAAGAAATAGAAGCACATAATATCCGAAACAACAGTACACAAAGTCTGAAGACAGAACAACAAGAACACCACTAGACAACATATTTATAGAAATTCAAAGACATAAAGCAAACGAACAAGGGAAAAAAAAAAGTCAGTTATTTAAACATAAAACATCAGCCTGGATCAAAAGAAACCCTCTCTGAGCATCCTTCGAGAGTAGGTCCTGCAACTGAAGCTGAGATCAATAAACCCAATCCGAAAGGCAAGACCAATCCAATGAAGCTTTCACAATCACAACCCAATCAACCACCAAACTGGCTTCCCTGGGAATCCATCCTACAAAATGATTCTTGATCATACTCCATGAGGCAGCAATATTATCAAGGATAACGTCACATATCCATTCAAGCCACCAACTTTGCCTTGACACACTTAACCAACATACCTCCTCCAGTCTTTAATATAAGACATATTTACCCAATTTGATTAGATTAAAAAAGTTAGTTTAATTAGTTAATATGAAATATTTTCTAAAACACCTCAATCATCTTTCTTAATTTCTTAATTCCCTCTCCTAAATTATTGTTGAGGGCACATCAATAGGGGTAAATTAGGGAAAGATTGACATATACAAAAACTATGTTTTACATTTAGAACTAAGATTAACTTCCAAAATATGTATTCTATTAAGGACCAGAGGAGTAAGATTAAAGCTATCAGCGCTTTCCACCATTGGGAAAACTTGTAGTCACACTTACAGGAAACCAACTCAGTCTCCTGCCTGTTCACACTTGCTTTCAACAAAATCAGCATCAGTATCCATTACAACATGTATATTCTAACCAAGTACAATAAAAGTTCTTTCATTCATTAAAAAAGAGAGAAAAAAACTCAGCAGAAACTTGCTTATACGTAAGGCTGAAACAGACAAAGAATGAATTAGAAGATATCAATTAATAACATTAAGGGGTCATTGTTGTTATGAAAGTATTCTCGAAAAAGCTGTGGGTATCCAGAAGTATTTTTAATTCAATATCATCAAGACGTATTACAAAATAAGCAATGTCGCCCAAATTTAACCACCTAAAGTAAATAGTCAAACGTTAGTTAACTCAATTCCAACTCACTTTTTTTCCAACTCCGCCAGACTAATTAAGCAGCAAGGAAAGGCCATTTTTCATCTGTTATTATTATTATTTTTCCTTGTAATTATTTCTTCATTTTTCCCCACTCCTCTTCATCTTTCTCCTTTTTCTTAGATTCTTTTGTGCTGTGACAGTGAGGAATTTTCCCCTTGTCCTTGCTCTCTTACTTTTTGCAAGGTCAATATTTCACTCTTCGCTTCATTGAGGATACTTCAGGGGAAAGAATAACACATAACCTATATTAATAATTGGGTAAACAGTTCCCCCTAACCCATATTAATAACTAGGTAAATAGTCTTACCAAGCAAAACATGCCCTCAGATTTTTTCAGTATACACATGAACATGTTACAAACATGAGAATTTTCAGCTTAGAAGGCGAGTCTATTCCAGTTCCTTTGACGTGCAATTATCCTCAACAATATGGATCCATGAACAATACACAGATTGAGGTATAGGTCACACTGAAAATAATGACTTCAGAGGCAACAAGGCTTTCAACAATATCATACTTAACTGTCCAAGGCAGGATGTAGGGTCTGACTAAAATATTAAGTTTGTGCTAAGGAAACAAAACGCTTAAAATTACATTTGTAAACAGCTTTATCTCAACCAGAGACAACCTACTTTTATGCCCTACGTAGGCTGGATTAAAAAAAAAAAGCAGTGAAATATCAAAATCATCGGACAATCTTATACTTAGTGTATTTGCTATCCACTTGACCCATAAATGAAAAGAAACTATAAACCAGAGAAACTACAAAAATTCCTAGAATTTGATCTATTTTTTTATGTACAAAAATCCCAATATTCCGAGAGAGGGGGGGCATGTAAGGTTACCTGAGGTGCCATGCCACTGTTGTTGCCCTTCATGGTTCATCAGTTGATCAAATTGGCAGGATGTTACAATACAGAAATCAACACAAGAAGCCACAAAATCATAACAGAGTTTTCATCAAATGGAGTTATGATTCCAACAAGATATTTAAACAATAAAATGCAATGTTCTATGGATGATCAGATAAAGAATTTATATTTCAAATTTTCTTATTGGCTTCAACAGCGAGATGATTTTTCTTTATATAACCTTGCAGTCAAATCAGAAACAAGAGCATACTTATTGTTCTCATAGCATGCCGTCATAAAGGCTGCTAATGTTACTCTATTGACATGGGGATCCATGTCTAGTAACTTATGAAAGAATATGGCTGCCATGCCTACTTTTCTCTCACTACTTAGTTTCCTGATTAATGTACCAGCCGTTTGAATCCAAAGTTTTCTTTCCAGCCTTTCAAGGATTATCATAGCAGAGCCACAATCATCTATCTTGCAATACTCATAAGCCAAAGTGATCCGAGTAACTTCACAAGGGATAAGTCCTTTTTCTATCATAGTATCATATAAAACACGAGCTTCGTCCAACTTTGACTCTTTACAAAGACCACTTATAAGAGCACCATAAGTAATACTATCTGGAGCACAACTATGGTCACTCATCCTATGAAAAAACTTCATAGCCAAGCTTAAATTTCCCTCCCGACAATACCCACATATCATAGACGTATAAGTTTCCTTTGATGGAACTAGTCCACTACTTACAGCTTCATTGAAAAACATCTCACTTTCTTTCATTCTCTTTTGCCTACAGAAGGATGAAATTAAAGTGGTGTATGAATAAATGTCAGCTTGAATGCCACTCTTCACCATCTTATTGAACAACACCAAAGCCTGATTAACATCTGCCTGTTTGCAATGTAGAGTTATGAGAATAGTGTAGGTCACTTTATCAGCTTTCAATCCGTGATCAAAACCATTCTTGAGCAATTTGTAGGCCTCTTGTACCCTTCCCTTCTTGCAAAGACCATCAACAATGGCATTATATGTACATATGTTGGGGATAGAGCCTTCATTGCTCATTATATTCAACAATTCATATGCTCTATCAAAATTACCTTCTTTGCAGTGTCCATCAATAAGTGTTGAGTATGTGTTTGTGTTGGGGACTAATCCCTGTTCCTTCATTCTGTGAAGCAGCATTTCTGCCCGGTTCAATTTGCCACCTCTGCAATACCCACTTATCATTGCTGTATAAGTAAGGACATTTGGCTTGTGATTTTCACTCCGAACAAGCTTAAGAAAAAGTCTGAATGCTTTCTCAGTCCACCCTTTCTTGCAAAGACCATCAATCAATGCTGTATGTGCATACACATTGGGTTTCCAACCTTTATGAACCATCTCCTCCAACATTTCAAATGCTTGCTTGACGCTTCCCCTTTTACATAAACCTTCAATCATCGATGTGAAATTAATCAAATTTGGCTTCAAACCCATAACACTTAGTTTATGAAAATACCAAGATGCTCTATTGGTGAAACCCTTTTCACAGAAGGTTCTGATTATTAATGTAAATGTTGTATTATCAATCACAAAGCCCTTCTCAAGCATGTCACTTAACCACCTATCAGCTTCAAAAATATTACCTATTTTACAATATGCAATAACCATCAACTTAAAGCTTGTAGAATCTAGGCGAACCCCTCTAACACACATTTCTTCGAGCACTTGTTCTGCATATTCAACCAACCCCAGCTCACCAGTAATCTTTATAATCCAATTCAATGTTTGAGTACTGAGAATCAAACCCTGATGATGCATTTCAATCATCATATCTACAGCCTCCTTCAATTTCCCAATCTCAGCAAAAATCTTCACCATAGACCGCAACACTTCATGGGCTTTCTCGAAATTTCTATTCCCAATTAATGACATTGAACAAACGATATAGAGTCGCATAAAATGCCGAAACTTTGGAAGCCCAATTGCCCAATTCAGGAAGCTCAATGCTACCATTGACCCAGCTTCACTTGCAAGTGAAGCAACCACCGTAACGGCTTGCTCATGAGTCAAGGAATCCGCATCCACGTTGAGATGAAGCCTTGGATGCGACACTCTCATGCGAGACTGCTGATAGTAAGAATCACACACTAGCGAGCACACCATTTTAACAATTGATTGAGAAGTGGGATGAGATGTAGGTTGAGCCGAAGAGGAGGATGTAGTATAAGTAGAAGGGTGGTATTGTCTACAGAAAATAGAAGTGGCTTTGCAAGGGCATAAGAGTTTCTGATAAACGCCATGATTTCTGAGAATCAGAACCGAAAGCATGAAAATTTGATTAATGTTTGATATGTTGGACGCGAACTATGACATCTCAGGGAACCACATCAGAGAAAAATGCCGCCAGTCTGTTCAAAATCCAGCAAATATATACACTTTATGTTTATAGAAAGAAAAGGAGTGTTGTTTTGTTATTATGATTAATTAGAAAGGGAAAAAGACATAAAAATAACCTTGAAATTTTTAAAAAAGAAAGATCCAAGCATCAAATTCCAGCACAAAAGCTAAAGATCAGTTTCCACTTTCCAACCCAAAAGAGATTCATTCTATCATATTTCAACCCCATTACACCAAATACCAAAATATAATCCCAAGAGCAAACCGAAATCGAGATGAAAAAATGAAAATCCAACAGTGAAATAAGAAACAGTGAGATTGAGAAGAGAGGGAGGGTAGTGAAGAGGAAACGCACCTGAGGGCTGAGGCAAGCAGGAACGAACGAAGAAGAACTCGAAGATTGAGGTGAAGGTCTCCGCCGTTATGTTTAGCGATTGCGGCTAGTTGTGCGAGCGAGAGCAAGAGGCAAGAGCGATTGAGCGAGGATGAGATGGAGCAAGCGGCAGGCGTTCAATAGTGTGAGACAAATTAGAGCCGTTTGGGTCAGCTGGTGGAGGAGTGAATCCGACTTTTGTTAAAGCATATAAGAAAAAGGTTAAATTATAAATATAATTTATGTTTGAGTTGACGGATGATTGAAAATAGTATGAATATTATTGAATTCTGTATATATTAATATTAGTGGTATATATTCAAATAATTGATGATAAAAAATTAAATTTGAAAAAGAAACGTTAAATTATTATTTAAAAATACTAAAGTTTTTAATTAAATAATTTAATAGATAAAATTGTATATAACCTAGAATGAATGTAAATATTTTTTTAAATATTTTTTTTTTTGCTCGAAGAGGTACTTGCATTACTAGATAAAAAAGCATACAACAGATACCCAGTAACAGGCACTACCGAAACAGCAACAATAATAACAACTAGGAAAGAAGAGACGCTGCAACAGCTGCAGGATAAAAGGAAAAAATAGTAAAGCTAAGAACACAGACAGGAAAAGCAATACAACCAAAAGAAACTGGCCACCAGATCCGGACGTGAGACATGAGAACCATCTTCAAGAATATTAGCCTCCTCTCCCGAAAGATCCAAGGTTAGAAGAAGAAGAAGAAGGTGATGGTTGGTAAACCCACCCAAACAAAAAGACACCTCCTTATAAGCCATCGCCGCAAAGAAAGTCGCCTACTCGTTACCCCTTCTAGGGATAAAAGATAAAGAGAACCCAACCCCGTCGTAAAAAGACTAATAATATCATGAAGAATGCTTCGCTCCTCCAAATAATCAAATCGGAGACTTAGCATCAAAACAAGCAAGCAAGGAAAGACAGTGTCGGTTTTTTTTCAAAAACAACATTGTCATGACCCAAATCCACCACTAACATAAGAGCCCTTTTTAGAGCAAGAGCTTCAGACATAAAGGCGGATATAGACTTAATTTTATCTATGAAGCCCCACTTGAAGTCACCAAGATAATCACGACACACCACCCCTATAGCACCATGGTTACCACCGGGCGCGTAAGCACCATCAATATTAACTTTAAGAAATCCAGGATCGGGAGGAGCCCATCGATCACATCGATCGGATGGTCGGCCCGACCCAACCGCCGAAGGCATATCCTCACAAGGACTAACTCGCATTACTATTCCTAGCATAATCAATGACAATATAGGGGTTGGGGTCCACATAATTGAAGACTTTATCATTTCTCTGTTTCCAGATATACCATAAAAGCCAACAGATCAATGAGATATCTTTGGGCTTAAGAGATTTCATACCAGTTATCATCGCCCACCAAGCATTGAAATTGTGCACCGTAGCAATCAAATCTAACACCCAAACTACATCCAAACCAGGATACAACGTGTCCAATGACAATGGAAGAAAAGATGCTCAATGTTCTCTCAGTTCTTCACAAATGGGGCACAAGTTAAGGAGGCTCGCTTTTCCGGCACATAGAGCAACATTTGTAGCCACCGCATTGTTAAGGATACGCCACAAGAAATGCCGCACCCGAGGAGTAACTTTGATGCTCAGGATCGATTTCAAAGCAAGAGTTAGGGACCACACAAGAAGATCCCGCTTTATGAGAACTACCTTCGGCCTTAGCTTTTTCAGAGCGGTAACCAGCCTTTTTAACCGTATATGCACCATTTTTAGAGCTGTTCCAGATTAACTTGTCTTCAAGACCATTGTTAGGAATAGGAATGGCATAGATAGCTTTCTTGACCTCTTCTGAGATAAAGGCTGCAATAGGAGAAAGATTCCAGGCACCCTCGACAATTAGATCACTAACTCTTCCATGTTTAACAAAGAGATTTTCACAATCGCGCTTCGCAGGGAAGGGGACATCGGGGACCCAATTGTCTCCCCAAATTCTAATTGCCTCGCCCGCAGCCCACATCCCATCGGAGATCATTCTTCAAGAAATCTCGCCCCCAAGGATGCCGGACCAACACCAAGAGGCTCACTGTGGCCTTTAACCGCATCAATAAATTCCCGCCTTGGGAAATACAAGCTCTTCAAAGCACTCGCCCACAAGTCACGTAACGGGTCAATAGCCGCCATGCGTCTTAGCCAACAAAGCATCATTCATAATAACCGGATCTCGAAAGCCCATACCGCCCGACTCTTACCCAAGGTAAGATAATTCCACGCCTTCCAGTGCGTCTTCCTTCCGAAGGCATTACCGTCCCACCAGAAATTGGCTACAAGACTATGAATTTCTCTGCAAGTTTTAAGTGGAAACTTAAAACAATTCATAGGATAGATTGGAATGGCCTGAATGATCGACTTAATCATGACTTCCCTACCTGCAAAAGAAAGGAAATTGTGCCCCCACCCTTGGATTTTATTAGTTACTCGCTCCCTAATATAGGCCAAAGCTTGTTGTTTAGTCTTTTCCCATATACTTGGGATGCCAAGGTACCTAAGGATCCTCGAAGTAGGGATATGAAGTAGATTGCTCACCATTGCACGTTTCATCCATGTGTTAGTAGAGAAGAACAAACCAGATTTATCTAGATTAATAACTTGGCCCGAAGCCTCACAATACCGATGAAGGATAGATGCCAATCGACAACAAGCATTTCTGGCCGGCACTCATGTATACAAGAGCATCATCCGCAAAAACCGTGAGAGAGAGAAAGGCAAGGCTAAGACTCGTTTAATCAAGTAAATCGGCCTCTTGGCTCTTTATGATCATAATAGAGAGGACTTCATACTAAAATGAGAGATGGTGAAATAGGGTCCCTTCGTCTACTAAAATGAAGAGATACGGTCCCCGCATAGACACAACCTCATCTTGCATAGACACTCCGCGAGAAAGAACCTCATCTTCGATTTCACACACTTCATAACTAGAGCAACCCAATCATCACAAAATCCAAATCGTTTAAGAACATTCTCCAAAAAGGCCCATTCAACCCTGTCATAAGCCTTGCTCATATCCATCTTGAGGGCAAATTCATATTTATCCCCCCTCCTTTTTCCTCCTCAAGTAGTGATAAACCTCATGTGCAATGATGATGTTATCCTGAATACACCGGCCCGGGACAAAGGCGCCTTGATTAGGTGATATACACTGATCAAGTAACGGTCTCGAACGGTTAGCCAAGATCTTAGAAATAATTTTATATGAGAAATTACAGACCAACGGGGCGGAGACGGGAGACAAATTCTCGGTTTGGCTACTTTGGGAATCAAAGTGATATTGGTCTCATTAATCAAATCAAGGGAAGAGTTGCCTGCAAAAAATTCCAACACCATATCACACACATAATCACCCACCTTAGCCCAAGACTTATGGTAGAAGGCACCCGAGAAACCATCTGGACCAGGAGCCTTAGAACTCCCCAAACTAAAGGCTGCACTCCTAACTTCTTCCTTAGTAACGGTAGCATCGTCCGGTTCATCTCTCGGTGTAATACGCGGATCAATGCAAGAAAGAGTAGATTCCACATTAACTGTCCCTGAGGGAGCAAACAGTTGCTGAAAGAATTTTGCAATATGATTCACTACAACATGTTTCTCTAACAGCCACAAACCATCATCATCTCTAATACTCAGGATACTGTTACGCTGCCTTCTTTTAACCGTCGACAAATGGAAGAATCTGGAGTTTCTATCACCCGCCCTCAGCCAATTAACACGAGATCTTTGCCACCAGAATTTTTCTTCTAGCTCATACAGACGATCCATAGCCGACTTGACATCCCTAATAGCTTTGGAAGACACAACATTTAAGCACCCACGAGAGAGAGAGGCCAACTGATCTTTCAATTTTTCCAACAACCTGGCATTATTAGGGAAGGCTTTCCTACTCCATTTTTCAAGGACACTCGTGCATATTTTCAAATTATCAGCAAACACAAAGAATGGCGGGCGTTACATCCTCGCAAAGCGGATCCCCAACTACTATTCACGACTTGGGGGAATTCAGAATGATGGGCCCACGTTTCTTCAAAGCGGAAGGTCTTCTTTTTCTGAATCGGATCGGGATTGCACTGGATATGGAGCATAAGATGGTCAGACCCACCTGGCTCCAAATGGTAAACCTGAAGATTAGGGAATTGTTCCCCGAGCAAGTAGTTACCCAATGCTCTATCAATTCGTTCCCTAACCGTGGCCGGTTCATCTCTATTGTTGCACCATGTAAAACGATATCCATTAAAGCCCAAATCATCCAAGTTCACAATCGGCCACAAAGCATTTGAAATTAAGAATTTTCCTCCATGCTCTAGGTGGCCCCCAACTTCTCAGACTGAGACCAAATATCATTAAAATCGCCGAGGCATAACCAAGATTCACCAACATTTCTACTAATCCTAGTAATTTCCTGCCAACATAATCGTCTATCCTCTTCACAAGGTGGACCATAGATAAAGGAAATATATGAAGGGCATACCATATCATCAGAATCAACTCGTGCATGAATAATATTGGAGGAAGAAAATAATATACTAACCTTTATGATCTCTTTCCACCAAACAGCAAGCCCACCACTTCTTCCCACCGGGTCCACCAACCACTCTTCACAAAAACCACACCGTCTTCTCAACTTTCTCATGTATCTAGCCTTTTGCTTAGTCTCCATTAAGAACACCAATTGGGGTTTTTTCCGGAAGCACTCTACATGTTGATATCAAACACAACCTAAAGCTTTGAAAAGATTATAATATTAATCAAATAACCAAAAAAATAGTTGGCAAAAAGGGGAAAAAAATGGAGAGGAATGGGGACATGCGAACACAAGAAAATGAAAAGAAGAGATGACACTATGGAACGAAACAAGGGAGAGAGAATATGAAACGGACAACTCATCTTCGACGTTACTCGAAGTTTCTGTCAACACTCCAACACTAGTGTCCAGGTGAAAATTACTTTTTTGGTTAAACTCCAGTGAAAAATAAGTCAACTCAAACACCTCCAAAAGACTTTTTTTTCTCACTAGAATTTCTTTCAAATGACACTAGACTCTTTTGCATGTCAACACTCTGTAAATACCAACCCAAACATGCTAATATGATCAGAAAATTGAGCGCGCGGCAGAACTGAAGGGGCAAAGGTTTATGTTAAGGAATGTGAAATCATATAAACCTTGGCCCATACATCGCCCATATTTTGTTTGGATTGATAGTATAAGTTGTTTTTTCAATAATTGCTTTTTCAATTATAGTATATAAAATAAGAATGTGATAAGAGTATTGTCTCAATTTATGTCAACATATTTTTCAAACGTTAACTCAAACAACATGTTAAAATATAATAATTGAGCACTGATAACTTATATCTAAATTAATTCATGTTTTATTTTATTTTGAAGAAAATTAAACCTCTTAATTGGTTTGTATGATTTTTTTTTTCTTTTTTTAACTTGTGAGGTTTATTTTTCTTGAAAACAAAATTAAGATGACAAATTTTTTTTCCATATGAATCATCAACTTCTTAGGAGAAATACTTACATACTTCTTCAATAATGCCACGTCATCTAAGCTGTGGTCCATTAAAAACATAATAACACATATTATTTTAATTCAAGTTGACTAATGCCTCATATGAAACAATCCACATTTTATTTTATATTTAAGAAAAATAAACATCTTAATTTGAAAAAACAAGATCATAATGATCCGTCAATATTTTTCTTAAAAACAAAATAAAATGTGAGATGAGTCATCAACCAATTGAGATTAAAATGATATGTGTTGTTGTTTTTGGATATAATTTAGATGATATGGTACTCCTAGAGCACGTAGGTATTTCTCTCAACTAGGATTAAAACATGCTAAGTTGTTGCATTGTGATTGGATAAAGTTTAGATGATGTGGCACCCATGGAGTATGTAAGTATTTCTCCTATATTTATACTCCCTCTTGTTGTAAATATAAGAAATATTGGTTGGTAAAAGAAAGACATGTTTACCTGATTATGTTAAAGAAGTTAGTTAAGTAAGAGAATATGACATGTTTTTTCTAAAATACTTTAATTATATTCCTTAATTCCCTAAATCTTTCGTCTCTTTGATTATTGTTGAGAAAATATCAATAGGAGTAATTTTGATGAAGATTGATATATATAAGAAATAAATCTTAGATTTAGGATTGAAATCAAGTGCCCAATTAGATCATACATTGAAGATTGAGAGAGTAATTTAACTAGGGGAAATCCTTGAAAAAGAACTTTAAAAATGCTAAAGGATAAAAAGATGTTTCTAATATTCATAATGTGAGAGGTGTGATGCCTAATTTGTCCTTTTCAAAATTAAATAGAAAAAATAGAAATATCCCTCAAGAGTTTAAAAAACTTGCTCCCATCTTTGCAAAGGTTTAACAAGTTCAAATGCGGTTTTAACAAGTTCTGATAAGATTTTCACAAATTTCAATTCAAAAATCACTATTTGCTACAATGGTAAGGTATTGATTCCCACTTATGATAGGGTTCAACAAATTCAGATAAGGTTTTAACAAGTTTTGATAAAATTTTCATGAATCCCAATTCAAAAATTGCTACTCACTACAATGGCAATGTATTGATTCTCATTTCTGATAAAATCTTATCAGAATTTGTTAAATCTTATATGAATTTGTTGAACCCTTATCATAAGTAGGAATCAATACCTTACCATCGTAGCAAATAGTTATTTTTGAATTGGAATTTGTGAAAATCTTATCGGAACTTGTTAAAACATTATATGAATTTGTGAAACACTAATCTAAAATGGGAATCAATACATTGTCATTATAGCAAGTGGCGATTTTTTTAATTGGAATTTGTGAAAATTTGATCAAAACTTGTTAAATCATTATCTCAATTTAATCCTTATCAGAAGTGAAAATCAATACCTTGTCATTGTAGCAAGTGGTGATTTTTGAATTAAAATTTATGAAAATTTTATTAAAACTTGTTAAAACATAATCCGAACTTGTTAAACCCTTACAAAAAAATGGGAGCATGCTTTTTAAATTCAAGGGGACATTTCTATCATTTTCATTTAATTTTGAAAATGACAAATCAGTCCTCACATATCTCTGATATTATGAATATTCATATCATTCTTTTTTTCTTTTAACATTTTTAAAGTTCTTTTTCTGGATTTTCCATAAATAGTATATTAAATAATAAAGGGAAAATGGGATTAAACAAATTCAAGTCACTGTTTCTTACCCCAAAAAAAAAAAAAAAATCAAGTCACTGATCAGGGTTTTGTAAATCGTAAGGGTATTTTAACAGAATGTTCCCTTAAATTAAAGTTGAAGTTTATATGATTTAATCTATTTCTTAAAGCACGGCCACAGGACGATCAAAATTGGGTAGCAATATTCTTACCGAAAACAAAAATTTGATAATAAACAAAAACACAATCTTTGCGATCTCATGGTCTTTCTAATTTTGAATTAAATATCTGCAACGAATTAAAATGTAAAAGAAAAAAAAAACACACACACACATACACAATTAATTAGAGTTGCCAAAATATTATTAGATCAGTTGGCAAAAAATAATATGTATTAAAAACAGATATACACGAAGAATCATTATGTCATTTGGATGATTTTTTTTTTTTTTTTAGAAAGACCATGAGATCGCAACGAATTAAAAACAATTTGACAGATATTTTAACAGAATGTGTTGCAGATAGTAAACAAAAATACTATTAAAAACAATTTGATATTTTCATTCATTGTCTTTTTGCCATTTGGATGATTTTTTATATATTTACATTTGGATATTTAATACAACTCCATCCCAAAGTCTCGTGGCAAATAATAATAATAATAATAAATCCAACGTCCGGCTAAAAAAAATTCCAATTGACATAATAATTCTTTGAACAAATGATTAATTATTTGCTGAAAAAAAGAATAATTAATTAATTAATTGCACCATAACAAAACAATGTAATGCTGCAAAAAAAACCCCAAAGCCAATGGGATAGGAAATGTGCTTTCTTCTAATACAATGACTCATTTCTTGTATTCTTAATATACCAAAAGGGACTCATATCTAGTACTACTTCTTTATATTAGTTTATTTTAAGTAGTTTTGCATTATGTAAAATAAATATGCAAGAAAAGTTTTTGTAAAAAAAAAAAAAAAGCATAAAAAACACTTGTTTTCGTGCTTGTTTGAAACAAGACTACAAGTATAGAGTAAGTACTTATTTAGAGGTGTTTATCATAAGCACATTCAAGTAAGTTGGGACAAAATTCCTTTTATTTATTTACCTCATATACCGTAAATCCCAATTGAAATTTTGTTTTTGAACACTTCAATCGTCATTCCAAGAAAGCCTTTAGTGAGAAAAATATCGTGTTGTCAGGAGGGTTTAAACTAATCCCAGGCAATTTAATCAAATCAAATTCAAACCAAATAAAACTGAATTTAATTAAGGTCTGTTTCAAAAATCCCAACTTTATCATTTCACTACCACCAAAATAACCTCGCAAATTTGTTCCTCTAACTTTGAAAACATCATTTCAGATTCAATAACTTGTAACTCACAACGTAAAGCTTCTTAAGAGAACATCCTATGTATTTAGAATACTTCCAAGAGGTATACGATTCATCAGTCAGATCAGTGAATCAGGCTGCACAAACACTGATTATAAGACAAAATGAGTAAACATGAACAAAAAATTGAGCTGCACAAACCGATTTGAGGATGGTATATATTATAAAAAAAGGTGGCCCAGTGCATAAGGCTCATACCAGGTAGGTTCTGGAGAATGATTAAACAACACTCTTTTGAACTGAGGGAGGCCAAGACAGTCTCCTGTGGCTTGTACCATTATCTTGAGGGATCTCACCTGCTTGGCTCTCTTCTCCATCTGCCACTCCATGCTGACCCAATTCTTGCCTCCTTAGGGTTCTGCTAGCTAAGTCATCGAAGCTTGATTCATTTTTCCATGGCGGTGGAGTCACGCAATCGGAAACTCCTGGGAGTCTCTGTGAGGGATCTCCGGCAGGGGTCCTTGGGCCGACGGTATCAGAATAACCGACTCTCAAATTTTGAAGAGTTGCAAATGATTCTCTCATGGCTGACATGGCTTCAAAGAACCGAGTGCATGATGCCAAAGCCACCGGGATTGGTCGTAGCATTTCCTAACAAAAGAACACTTGAATTTAATAAAGTAGTGAAATGCAAATGAAAACAAGATAGGGCATTTCAAGAACTAATGAATGAACATGCCACAAAATGGTGATATACAGTTGACATCACCATCTTTAGCAGAAAAGATAAGATCAGTCTCAGAAAAGTTGAGATTATTGCTTTGTTTGAATGGAATTTGATTGATTCCACAGCACACAGAATTCTTCCAAGAAGAGAAGATGACTTCTGATCATGTTTACTGCAGAATATCAAAGGGTAATTACCAGATACTTAAATTGGGCTGAACACAATGATGCCACTCAATATCACATTCAGAGAGTGAAGAGATATCAGAGGAAGACAGTGTGTACTACAATCATTTATCTTAGACAAAATAACCTAACTTGACTGAGCATTTACTTGATTGCCCTTCAGATGTTCAAATTTCGACTTTTCATACCAACACAACTCGTTTTGTTAATTCAAATAGGTGCACATTTTACAGCTCCATTCATAGCAATTGAACATCGGACATTCACCGATCATACTCTAAAGCGATAGCCTCTAGATTGAGACATGTAGCTTATCTCAACTTTCCAAAATTCTTACTTCCTCTGTTCCTTTGTATAAGACAACACTTAAAAGGTTTTAGTGTTTCTAATAATAAGACGTTTTGAAAAATCTAGACAGTAATTAATACGTTCTTTCCAAAAATGCCCCTGAAAAATGTGCTTTTAATTAATTAAGAGTGTGTGTCAGACAGAAAAGAGAATTTAATCAAGGATATTTGTGGAAAGATGAGGTAATTTTAAAAACATCAATTAGTTTTTTTCTTAGTTTGTAAAAAATAGGTAAATTTGTGATATAAAATGAAATAGAGCAAGTAAATAACATAATAAAGGATGATTTGCAACTTAAACTACCAAGAACTAGATGCATTATTATCAAGGCACATTATTTAAGTAAAAAAGCAGCAACAATACCAACAAGAATTAAAATTGCAACAATGGCAGCCACTGCTTGTGATGCAAACAGTATCAAAACATAAGTAGTCATTATATCTACGATATCACTAAATCTGAATTTATTCAAATTAAATTACAACTGTACAAACATACCCCCCAGACAGAAGGAGGTTCCTTGAAATTCTGACTCCAATGGAAATCTGCCACTGATGCAGTCAAGGCACCATAATCACTCGCTGCCTTCATCAGTAGTTCAGAGAATTGTTTCTGCATAAGTTGAAATATTTGACTTAGCATTAGAATTTGGCATTCCTACACACTTTGAAAGTCACAGTCAATAATACTCGACAAACATTTAAAGATAATCAACTGATGTTTCAAAATAAACCAATCAAACTAAACAAAATCAACTGAGTATCAGATACTTCCTCCCAGAATTTAAAAACTCCAGTATATCCAAATTTATAGTCTCTATTTTCATTCATATTCAAGACTGGTACAATTCACAAAAAGCATTTTTTATGTAAGCTTTTGTTAAAACTGACTTGGTTGAACTGAACCAATCTGGCCTTCAATGATTGTTCAGTTGAGTCACTTTAAACAAATCAAATATTTTGAACTTTTTAAACAATTATTGGTTTGATCCGGTTGGGTTTCATTTAGGTGAAAAAGAAGGGCAAATAGAAGTTATGGAATAGAAGAACAATGCTAAAATATGGGCTTCAAAACAGAGAGCACATTGATATGGATGTTGTAGAGAATTAGAGGATTTAGGAAGAGAAGAGAGAAAGAGGGTGAATAACAGAAGAGGGAAGAGGGAAGAGGCAGAGACAAGAGACAGAACTGCTTTCCTTGTCATTCATTCATACACAATTCAACCATAGTCTCATAAAATTAGCCTAGGTTCTTACATATAGCCTTAGGCAGTAGGTAATTCCCCAACGGCTAGTTACTAGATGTTAACTAACAAACTACTTTAATCCTAACAAACTAATCCCCTAAGTGAGGCCTCATGGAATTAATGTTGTGCCATCACCAATTTCCTAATTATTTAACCTAATCCTCTAATTATTTAACCTAATTATTTATTTACACCTTACATAACAATGCTCCTCCTTTAAGACCCCTTGTCCTCAAGGGTCAGCAATGACAAAGCTAGGGAATTGCTGATGAAAATGATACAGCAGAACCCATGATGCTTCTTCTTCCGGCAGCTGTTTCCATTTCACCAGAATTTCTGTCACAATTCTGCCTTTTCTACGCCCCATTTGTTTCTGCAGAATCTGTTCAGGTTCCTTCGAAGATGGAAGTTCTGGCCAATTTTCAGTAGGATGCCTAACTTGGACTGAAGGATCTGGACAGAGCTTTAACAGTGATATGTGAAAAGTATCATGAATCCAAGCCTCACTTGGTAACTTCAGTTTATAAGCAACTGGACCTATCCGATGCTTGATTCTATATGGCCCAAAGAACCTAGTAGTTAATATTTTATTAATCCTAGTTGCAGCTGAAATCTGACGATACGGCTGAAGCTTCAAAAACACCCATTGCCCTTCTTGAAATTCTCTATCCATGCAATGAGAATCTGCCCTTTGCTTCATCATGTTGATAGCAAGTGAGAGATGATGCTTAGCCACCAATAACGCTTCTTCCTGCGCTATAAAGGACCAATCTACAGCTTCCACAACTGCTGATCTAGGCAGATAAGGCACATAAACAGCAGGTTGTTGCCCATATAACAACTCATGTGGAGTGGCTCGTGTAGAAGAATGATAAGTGGTATTGTACCACCATTCAACCATAGGCAACCACTTCGACCATTCTTTAGGAAACTCCCAACACATGCAACGTAGATAGGTCTCCAAACACCTATTTAAAACCTCAGATTGCCCATCAGTTAGTGGATGATAGGAGGAAGTTAACTTATGATCCACCTTGAGCACCTTTAGAAATTCTTGCCAAAAATTGCTAATGAAGATAGGGTCTCTATCAGATATAATCTCCATTGGTGCCCCATGCAATCGATAGATGCAATCCATAAACTGCTGCGCCAGAGTAGTTGCTGAAAACGGATGTGAAAGGCCAACAAAATGGCCATACTTACTCAACCGATCCACTATTACCAAAATTGTGTCCTTCCCATTTGCTTTTGGAAGGCCTTCAATAAATCCATAGTGATACTTTCCCACACCTTGCTAGGAATTGACAAAAGTTGTTAGCAGTCTGAGATATGCTATAGTCTCATATTTGCACCTAGCACATACGTCACAATGCTTAATATACCTCTGATACCATTGATATGGATGTTGTAGAGAATTAGAGGATTTAGGAAGAGAAGAGATAAAGAAGGTGAAGAACAGAAAAGGGAAGAGGGAAGCGACAGAGACGAGAGACAGAACTGCTGTCCTTGTCATTCATTCATACACAATTCAATCATAGTCTCATACAATTAGCCTAGGTCCTTCTATATAGCCTTAGGCAGTAGGTAATTCCCCAAAGGCTAGTTACTAGATGTTAACTAACTAACTACTTTAATCCTAACTAACTAATCCCCTAAGTGAGGCCTCATGGAATTAATGTTGTGCCATCACCAATCCCCTAATTATTTATTTACACCTTACATAACACACATCAACCCAACAACACTACTCCCATGCTAGTGCTGTAATTTTCAATTGTCTGAATCTGTACTGCTAATGACTCCGCAAGTTGCATAGAGAGCTTTCACTAGGCTGCAGCCAATTTGACAATCAAACTACTACAATTTCCATAACAGAACTAAAGACCAACAACTACATAAAAGAAGCAGTAACATCAGGCTAGAGGAAAAACTAGCCTTAGCACCCCCTGGGCAACAAGCTAAAGGGAAAAACTAGTCATTACTCAGTTAAAGAACTAAATCTCTGCCAAAAAAAGTAAAAAGAGCCTTCTAGGAAGTTGCCAATTGAACTCAATAATTGAAGCAGGAACTAAATACCAAATTTCAAGTTTCAACAATGGGAACAATAAAAAATGTATATTCTCCAACCTGATATTCTGCTTCAACAGGAATGCAGTCAAGTGAATAAGGTTGCTGTAGACGAGCTATAATGCGATCCTGTCAATTTTTAAGTAATTACGATAAATAAAGTAATCTTCTAATGTTTTTCACACACCCGCACACCCAAAAAAGGAAAAAGGGAAGTAATCTTCAAATTTAAAACTTTTTTGGGGTTGGGTGGTTTTTTTTTTTTTTTTTTTGGGGGGGGGGGGGGGTGAGGAAGGAGAGCTCTAGAGAAAGTGTATAAAGTGAGGAAGCAATTTGTCTCATTCTATTCTTAGTAGTGAGCTTACTACTCATGGCTATCCACCATATGGAATTTAATCACCAACAATCCTCTTCCCTCAAACAGAATATTAAAATACAAAAACAACAATTAGCTTTATCTCACAAGGTGGGGTCGGCTACATAAATTGCACAATACTATTATGTTCTATCAACAACCAATAAATTGAATATTAAAGTAATAAGATATAATTCAGGCAATGTACTGAACTAATCAGCTGCAACTGAATACACCAACATATGAAAAATCTAATCAATTCAGACCAGATCTTCTTCATAAGTAACTTTTTGATATATTTCGTCATCCAGCACAAAAATGAATGCATGTCTCCACTTTTTATTTCTTTTCCTTTTTTCCCTTTCTTTCACTTCTTTTTTATTTCTTTTTGCAGACATATTAATTCAAATGCCGAAACTTGAAACTTGATTAAGACAAGACTATTAGTATGGAGCTTTAGTCCAAGTGCTTATGCATAGGCAACCTCATGGAAGAAAGCAATGGTAGCAAAATAAACAAAGCAAATTACCTTATTTTGAATAACATCTTTCAGTATAGTTGTAATCCTTGCCAATGTCTCGACCTTCTTTTCCATTTCACTCACATGGGTCAAATGTGCAACATTTTTATCATCCTAGGAATTTCAAAAGTCACAAGATCAAAGCAAATTGAAGACAGGTTAGTAAATTTTCCAATCATTAGTTAAGAAAGAATTTTTCAGTCTTTTAATTAATAGAAAGACCAGATTTGTTGTGACTGGATCTTTGACAAAAATCTAACCTTGCGACCTTGAAGTTCCACTTGCAAATCAGCTATTTTTCTTTGTACAGTAGTTAGTTCTCTCAGAACCCTGATTAAGTCTTCACCCTTTTCACCTGTAGTAGAGGATGAATTATGAAGTTCTTCCTAAAGAAAGAAGAGAAAGATAAGATCAGCCCGGTAAAAATATTTGATCCATTCACACTACAAATAAAAACATGTTACTCAAAGATTTGGTCCAAAACAACAATTAATCAATAGCAGCACCCAGAAAACTTAAGGATCAATTTTATGGAAAGTTTAATAAAAAATGTAAATATGATACTCGGATTTGAGAATTTCACCAGGTGACTATAGATTTTAAGTTGGTTTTCTCTATGACATGGCATCATTGATTTTTTTGAGCTAACATATCAAACTAGTTTCATTCTTGTACCGATGTTCCATACAAGATGTATTGCACATATATAATAGCCATGCTTGATAATTCACTAAACCACTTGTAGCATCCTTGGATGGGAGAAAATGTAGGCAAGAAGAAGATTTCATTGAAAATTCCTGATGGTAATGTTTTATAAAGGGAGAAGAATGGAGTATTTACAACTAAACTTCCAAAATGCACCAAAATCTTCCCTCATTTATCGTCATAAGTTCCACTAAGCCGAGGGATTTTGGAGAAGAAAGTGTTCCCAAACAATATTTAACTGTCCTTTCCCCTCCCTCCTCTAACCTACCTTTTTCTGTGGATTCCTTTCCAGAGATGTGAAAATGCAGTACAAAGTCTAGTTCAACGATACACAGAGATGTAAAATAAACTTAAATACTAACATGTACGTTTCGAACAAAGACATTACCATGTACACTATTCAAACAATATCAATTCCATCGCGCAAATCTCATCTTCGATTCTCACTACTTGGTATTCCGAAGTATGCTTAATTACGGGAAGTAAAAATGCCACAAAAAAAGAAAATCAAAACCATTCTGAAGTATAAAAGCAAAATTGGCGAAATCAGAGTTTATTGACCGACAAGAGGTAGAAAACGTACCTGTGAAGGAGGAGGGGAGATAGAGAAACCAAGATCGGAGGCAATAGAAAGAGCGTCTGACATACCCCCAATGCGTCTGATAGGCTTTCTACCAACCCAAGTGGAGTCACCTCCCATCGACATTTTTGCAACGAACACCTTAAGATTAAAAGAGGCACTGTCTCTGAATGAATACAAATTGAACTGAAGAGAAATTGAGCTTCGTGGAAGAGGAAGGGCGGAAGAAAATTTGAATGAGGAGAAAGAAACTTGGGCTTTCTTCTTCAGACGAATGCGTCAATTCAATGACCAAAATGGAAATTGGGGAAAGGTTCAAGGGCAAATCGGGAAGACTAAAAAAGAAAAAGCCTCTTGTTGGTCAAAACCAATTTTTTGAAGCACCATTTGGGTGCTTTGGGTAGAAGCAAGGGCACCGCAGGAAAATGAGGATGATGGAAACAAACCGGATTAAGGGCGCGTTTGATGGACAGAATATTTGATGGAAAAGAAAGGAAGGAAAGGAAATGAAAAACTTCTACCCTAGGGGTTGAAGCTATTTTTTTAAGGTGATTTAGGGTTTACAGGATAAGTGTGTGAGATAAGTTTTATCTCATAAATATATTTTTCTAACGCCAACCAAACATGCAGGTATATGGATTTAAGGTGGGAAATTGAGGAATTACAAAAAAAAAAAAAAAAAAAAAAAAAAAATTGGGGTTAAATACCGTTTTGCCACTCAAGTATTGGTTAAGGGGCATTTAACACATGGAAGGTTTTTTGGTATCATTTTTGCCCCGAAAGTTCACAAAAAAGGAGCAAATATGGCCCGAAAGTTTTTTGTAGGAGCAAATTTTTGTAAACTTTAGGGGTAAAAATGATACCAAAAATGATCAATCCAACGATCAAGATTAACCGATGGGCAAGATTGCTACGTTTGTAAACCTTCGGGGCAAAAATAATACAAAAAAAAACTTCCAGTCTTTGGGTGCTTTCTAAAACCAAAACTTCCGTAGCAAAATTGATATTTATCCCTTTAAATTACAATAAGAATATGGAATTCCTAAAAAGGTTTAATGTTTCTGAATTTGCTGTAGAATTTTTTTTCTGTCACACTCACATAAAAGTGAGTGGGTCCCATTGTAAAGATAAGAGAGAAAATTTTAGTGGGACCCACTCAATTTTTATGTGAGTGTGACAGAAAAAATATTTTTACAGTAAATTCATAAACATTAAACCCTTCCTAAAATACTCTTAAGCCCTAAGGAAAAGGTGAAAGTGTATCTTTAGTTGCATAAGTTCATGTTAAGTTTTAGTTTAATCTCTTAATTTTTATGGTATATTTCCTCAAAAAGGCTAACATATTTAAGTGGAGGGTTGATTTATATTTTGATTGTTTAGGGCTTAGAAATAAAGGGGTCAACGCGTTAGAGACTAAACCTTTTAACTTTAAGCCTGGGGTATTTTTTTCATTGGGTCTGTTTGGAGTGTAGCGTTAGGAACTGTAATTTTAAAAAAAAAAAAAAATCTAGTAACGTTGCCAATTGATTTTGGGTCCGTTTGGGTTAAACGTTAAGTTCACTGGACTTAAAGCTCAAAAAGATCATAACACCCGTTAAAGAAAAAGTTCCACCAGAGAACATTTTCCAAAAAGCTCTCAACTTTTTGACATGAGCCCCGCTACTTTTACCACAATCAATCCAAACACAAATCATTATCTATAAAATATAAGAGGTTGACATAATAATTAATGAGGTTTACACTTCTCATGTTATATGAGAAGAAGAAGATTTCTATACACATATGAAATGGTGGGACCCACATCTTTTATATATATATAAAAAAAACTCAAGCACATAAATGTTGGGACCCACATCTTTTTGTATCTATGACATGAGAATATATTTCTCATACAACATGAAAAATGTATTTCCCATAATTAATAATCTATTTTCACTTTTACCTCTTGCAAAAGAGAGAGGGTTACGGATATTAAATTCATATGTGAAAATCACATTATTTAATAAGAATAGAATATATAAATTTTTATCAATTTGAATCACATTAAATTATTTAACTAGCATTCTTTAGTTCGTATAAATTAACAAAATCTTCTATACTTTGGGATGGGAGAGAATAATAATAGTCTGGCTTTTGTTTTTATCTTTTCTGATTTTTAATTGCTTTATTTAGGTTTGGTCCTTTTTGAATTTGGATAACAGTTTATTATCCTTTGAGGTTTGATTTGTATTAGTTTTGTAAGTTTAGACACTAATTATTTAACACTTTTTTTAGACTAATTTTTATTATTTCAATTAAGAATTTTGGCAGATTTACTATTTGGGTATTTTAAAATAGTTGAAAAAAAGTTAAGATTTAATTTAAAAAATTGTAAAAAAAAAAATTATTAAAGCCCGCCGGCAGCATAATAGGATGATTTCAAGGTACCCGAACTCTGACTTCTCAAACTCATATTGACATCTTTAATCTTTTCAATCCTTTGACCCTAACACTTTCAAATGATAATTTTTGTGGGACAAACTTTGTTATTTTTAAAAGTTCAATTAATATATTAAGATTTGAGAATATTTTGTCATCATCCAAAATTTCAATCAACGTCTTTTGTCAACTATAATAAGGTTAGAAGACTGAAAAGGAACCTTATACAATTAAACAACTAAACTAAAATATTTAGTAAATTAACTAACAAATGTTGGTCCAGATGGTAAAAGAGTTGGCTCATAATTATAAGGTTATAAGTTCAAATACTACAAATGTGAAAACTTTGTTAATAGACGATCTATAAGTACTTTTGTAAACGCTTTTTAAACCCGGAAGCATAATTTAACCCTGGTGAATCTCCGAACCCAACCCACCTAAACTTTTGTGTATAAAAGAAATATATTTAGTAAATTAAAGAAGTTAAATGTACACTTTTATGGATCGTCGAAAAAAAAAAAAAAAAAAGCTTCCCCGCTGGCCTCTCATGGGCAGCCAGCAAGCAACAATGAATCCTATATATATATATGAACCAGATATAAATTCTGGGGAAACAACAACTATTGACTAAAACCCATTTGTTGGAGTCCAATTTTCAGAATTTTCAGGAGGAACAAGATGGAATCACCAAAAAAAGCAAGCAACAATGAATCCTATATATATATACATACATTGAACAAAAATTTAGGTCAAATTACTTATATTTATTAGGCCAAAATCTTCAATCAGGCTTGTTATTTTGTTATTATTAGTTGTTAACATGCATACATGCCATTGTAAATTGTAAGTTCACCTATGAATATTTGTAATTTTTTGTATCAACTCATATAATGTAAATTAAGATTTGTAAATTTTCATATAGACATTTATTATTTTTCTATTATCATTGGTTAAAATGTGTATATGCATTTATAAATTTACTTATGAACTTCACCTAATCGATTAGCAATTTCACATAAGTTTAATTTATCCTTGTACACACATATATTTGAGTTAAGAACTTGACATGCGTGCCAAAATCCATAGCCTTATATTACATTAATTAAGCTTTGTTCCCTCTACTCTTCTACTCCCTCTTAGGCTGAATATAGGAGTTATATAATTAATTAGCAAATATTGAATAATTAGTTAAATTATTTATTTATAAAAAAATATGCATTGGTTTTCTAAAGTATCTATTTTAATAATTTGTATTGAAAATTATTTGCTAAATGAAATAACTCCTAATAAGTGCAATTTACAGGGAGAGTTAAAAGAAAGTTATAAGTTTAGGAAATAAAGTGGATAACATTTTGTTTGGGCTATTAGCCCCGTTATATACCCACACACAAAAAAAATGGATAAAAAAAGAGAGGATATTGTGCTTATTTAAAAAAAACAAAAAACTTCATTGGCAGATGCTTTTGTTGATTAAGAAAACAATGAGATAAAAGATTCAATATTATGTTCGATTGACTTTTTTTTAAAAAAAATAAAGAAAGCTAAATAAATTATTTAATCATAATATATGTAGTGTATCATTACATTTTATATTCGTTTATAAGTCAGAAAAATTAGTTTATAGAAAAAAGATAAATATAAATATTTTAAAGTAATTTATTTAGGTTATTTAATTTCCTAAAAAAAGTCAACCAACTTTTATATTAATGATCCCACTTCACATGCATGGCCTCTGTTCATAGAGTACTATATATTGTGGAGGATATATATATACTAAGCATAATAGCAAACACATGCTATGATGCAATATTTAATTAGATTGAGAATATATATACAAAAATCAACAACGAAATTTTAAACATTGCCATGAAATTAAAGCCACCATGCCTGTTTAATTTATATACAACTCATACATTTAATCACCTTTAACAATAACAAATAAAATTAATTTAAAAATTGGTCATCACTCTCCAAAGATAAATTAAAATTTTGATTTATTATCTCAATGATCAGATTAAATAAAATATGGGGAATACGCACAAGAGATATATATATATATATATATATATATATATATATATATATATATATATATATATATATATATATAGCAAAGCAACAAGGAGTTTGCATGCATCTAATATTATTGGAGAAACCGAAGCTTTTTTAAACCATCAATGTCGTCTTCTCCATTATGTTTTTTAATGGATATTTTACGTTTATACGTAATGAATATTCTATGAAACTTCCTCGATCAATTATTATATAGTTTGACCTCACGTGTAAATTTCTGTTTTATGGCATTGAATTATTGTTTATACTTGGTATTTTCGAAAAGATTGGCTAATTACTCAGGACTCATAATACATGCTTGATCAATCAATCTTCCTGTAAATTATTTAGGATACTCCGCACACTGTTAGATTCCATTTCTATAAAAAAGATAATAATCAATTATTTGAGAATTTCTTAATAATTAATATCATTGTTCATACTTATCGTTTGATCGAATATTGGTTTTAGTCTCTATAATTTCATAACGTTTTAGTTTGAATTTAAATATAAGAATTAAAACCAAAATTGCATTAAAAACATAGGAACAAGTGGTTAAATTCAAACTAAATCTTTACAAAACTATATGTACTAAAACCAATTATTTGAAATTATAAATTAATATCAAAATTCGATCAAATTATAAGGATTGAGAATGATATTAATTTCCTTTTTGACTATAAGGTAAAAGCCATTATTGTTTAAAGTTATAAGAATCCATGGCCTTCCAGTAAAAGTGGTTATGGCTACTTAACTATTAACTCTTGAATTCAAGTAAATGTGAATGCAAAAAAAATCTTTGCAAGAATTACGATTCTCAAAGGGGTTCGATAACAATGCTTGAATATGACCCGATAGTAATCACTATCAAATAATGAGTACATTAAAAAGCATCTATATATGTTGAAATAATATTATTTATGCTGATAAAATATAGTTGGAGATGAAGTTGGAAGAACAAGAGATGAATGGAGAATCAATATTATATGTTTACGTACGTTTCCCATATTTGAAAGGAGACGTACGTTGTATCCAAAGAGATGAAACGTGGCAGCAAATTAATAGCTGGTCAAGCTATGACAATATCAAAACAGCTTTTACAATTTCTCTCACAACATAACCAGAGCGGAGATTCCCATATATAGATTCCTCATTTAGTTTTATTATTTCCTTGTTTTCTAAGCACAATGCTTTGCCTTGCCTCACATTATTAATTGCAAGATTATTCTTCATAAATATTTGTGTGTGTGTATATGCTTGTATGTATACATGTTTGTGTGCGTGTATATATACATATGCCCTTGCTTCTCTCGTTCCATTTCCCTTCGTTACAATAATATTGTCTCCTTCTTCAAGCTTGAGCTTCTGGTTCTTGAGGCTTGAGGGAGAGAGAGAGTTTTGCTTTTTTTCCTTGTTCTTGAGTGTTCGCAAATGTAAGCTGGTTTTTTGTGTTGCTGGCAAGGGATTTTGATCAAGAAGCTAATTAAGCTCATCAGTGAAAATAATATCATAAGAGAAAGATGGAAGAAGACAAGTCAGTTGCACTTGATGCTATTATGAAGGAAGCTGTTGATCTGGTATTTTTTTTTTCTTTTTGGTTTCAGAGTTTTTATTATATATGATATGTCTCTTGGAAAGTCTTTTTAATTTGAAATTAAAAAAAAAAAAAAAAAAACACTTCAAGGTCTCTTCAAAATTTTTGTTTCAGAGTTCTGAATACATATGATATGATATGACTTGTTTAATTATGTACTCCTCCTATCCCTATTAAAGACACTTTCCTGGTGATTTCAATTTTTTTTTTAAAAAAAAACAAATTTAATGACTTAATTACGTCCTTTGGTTTTGACAACGTTTATTGACATGAATATAATTTAACAATATTAAAATGAAATTAATTATCTTGCCTTTGATATATTTGTGCACTTAATGAGAAAAATAGGAAGCTAAGCCGATCATCACATCCCACCTTTATCATATACTCCTCTAGTCCTATTTGTAGGATAGAGAGAGAATATTTATTTTGATCTTCTTTATAAGTCACATAATTAAATTATTCATATGAATGTACAATTATACATTTAATTTATTAATATATTGACTTTATTTTCATGAGGCATATTATAATTAAATAGGGGTAAATTTGAAATATTGTTAAATTTTAAGGAATAGTTAATTGGGTTCAAAGTTATTCTCAATTAATTTGTGTAAAACATATTGAAAATGACTCATAAATAGGACACGAGGAGTGATATTAATTTTTTTTTTAAGACTATAAACATATATTCCAATATATATGAGTCGTTTCTTCTATATATAACCCCACTTTAATTCACTGAGTATACAGATTAAGTTAAATTTTAGCTAAAAGGTGTTGAATATATGATGCTTTTACTAATTTACTATTTATTAAATTTCTTATGGGTAATTAACATTGCAGGAAAATATTCCTATTGAGGAAGTGTTTCAACATCTCAAATGCACAAAGGAAGGTTTGAGCTCTGAGGAAGCAAAGCAAAGGCTGGACATGTTTGGATATAATAAGCTAGAAGAAAAAAAGTTAGTTAATTAAATTTGGAATTTAATAAATAAATGGATCTTACATTCATTTTCTTACTACACACACATCCATGTCATTATTAATTCCCGATATATTTTTTAATTTAATTAATTCCAAATTTTTGAATGCTGTTACAGGAAAATAAAATACTGAAATTTTTGGGGTTCATGTGGAATCCATTGTCTTGGGTGATGGAAGCTGCTGCAATTATGGCCATTGCTATGGCCCATGGAGATGTAAATAAATTTATTTTCTTCAATATTTTATTGCTTCTTCGTTTTAAATATTTCCTTGATTTTTTTCCCCTCGAACTAATAGTTTAAACGTTAAAGTTATGAAATTAAAGTAAATATAAGAATCATAGCTTTTGATTATAAGTATGATGAGTCATAAACAATACAAATCATTTTTTATATAGCTATTTAATTTAATTGTATCAAATTCAAGTATTGTTAGGCCCGATTATAGGAAACTCTCCCAAATGCGCTTTAGTATCCATACAATACATAAGTATTTTTATAGTGACCACAGTGTTCTTACCATTATACTATTCCTTTGATCCTAAATATAGGACATAGTTTGTACAGTAAATTACACTATAAATATGTCCTGAAATAGTATTTATCTTTCTTCTCATCAGTGAGCTATACAAAAACAGCAATGAATGAAATGGTGCTAAAATATTGTTAGAGCATGTTTAACAATATATATATTTAGTTTGATAGAGGGCAAAAAGCAATCCGTTTGAGTAAAAATGTCAATTTTTTTTTTTTAAAAAATTACTTTTGGCCTGAAGAACACTTTTAAGTGAATGTAAAGTTGGATGCTGTGAGAGAGAAAAAAGTTAAAAATTAGTTTTTTTTTTTAAGTGCCCCTTGTTATTAAGATTTTTACTTTGTAGGGCGAGCCTGGAGATTATCAAGACTTTGTTGGAATAGTGTTGTTGCTTGTCATAAACTCAACCATAAGCTTCATAGAAGAAAACAATGCTGGAAATGCTGCTGCTGCACTTATGGCTCGTTTGGCCCCAAAAGCTAAGGTTTTCTTTCTTTCTCTCTTCATTCTTCAATCATGTACATTTGATTAAGATTTTAAGGGGAAAAAAGTAATTTTAATTAAGCTCAAACATGAGGATGTGTTGGACAATTTGTTAAAATTATATAGGACCAGTTTGGAATCATCAGCGAAAAGCAGCTTTTGGGCTTTATTCTTATGTTTGGTATTAAGTTGAAATGGAAGTGCTTCAAAAGTAAAAGTGACATTATATTACCTGATTTTTACCCCAAATTCAGTTTACAAAAGTGAGTTGAAATGCAAGTTACTTTTACCAACGTTAATCTGAACTAGCCCCTCAACGGTGTTTATGTGACTTGAAATGGCATATTTATAGTTACTGCGTGATGGAAAATGGAGTGAAGAAGATGCTTCAGTGTTGGTTCCTGGAGACATAGTTAGCATCAAGCTTGGTGACATCATTCCTGCAGATGCTCGTCTTCTTGAAGGAGATCCTTTAAAGATTGACCAAGTAAACAAACAACAATTTGATCCTTCTAAAGAAGAAACTTTTGAAAGTGTTTATGTTTTGATTAACTGACATTGTCTGTTGATTTCAGTCTGCTCTGACTGGAGAGTCACTTCCAGTGACAAAAAATCCTGGAGATGGAGTATATTCTGGCTCAACTTGCAAGCAAGGAGAAATAGAAGCTGTAGTTATTGCTACTGGGGTCCACACGTTCTTTGGCAAAGCAGCTCATCTTGTGGAAAATACCACACATATAGGACACTTCCAGAAGGTTCTTATTCAAAATTTGAACTTTTCCTTCACATGTTACATGTTAATGGCAAAAAAACACACCTAAGAAGCTGAAGAATTGTTTCAGGTTCTGACATCCATTGGAAACTTCTGCATTTGCTCGATCGCCGTCGGGATGATTATAGAAATGATCGTGATATGGGGCGTTGACAAGAGAAGTTACCGAAAAGGAATCGATAACCTCCTCGTGCTGCTCATTGGTGGCATCCCAATTGCAATGCCAACTGTTCTTTCTGTCACAATGGCTATTGGTGCACACAAACTGTCACGGCAGGCGAGTCGATTTGACAGGACTTCCCTTAACATTATATAGCTTCGGTTCTTTATCTAACAGTATTGTGATAAAATGTAGCATATGTATTTGGCTTTTGTAGGGTGCCATCACAAAGAGGATGACAGCCATTGAAGAACTGGCTGGAATGGATGTGCTATGCAGTGACAAAACAGGCACACTAACTCTTAACAAGCTTTCTGTGGACAAGAATTTGATTGAGGTTTGAATCTTTCCATCAACAAGTTACTGAAACAAATTATGCCTAACATTGGAGCTAGAGTACTAAAGAAATTTGAATAAAATCCATCTTACGTTTTCAATTGAACTTTTGAATTCTGTAAATGAACATCTGGGACTATCTATGGCAGGTTTTTGCCAGAGGTGTTGACAAGGACATGGTTGTTCTTATGGCTGCAAGAGCATCAAGGACAGAGAATCAAGATGCAATCGATGGTGCCATGGTTGCCATGTTATCTGATCCAAAAGAGGTAATAGTTCAAATACCCCTAACTGATTAAAGACTGTGATTCCTGAACACTACTCCCTTTGGTCACGCTTTCTAGATGGTGTTCTTGGTCTTTTTTATACGGCATTTGATAGTTTTAAGGCTATTAAACATTTTTTCCATATATACCCTTATTTAATAAGGGTAGTGAGAGGTAGAAACTAAATGATGTTGGAGTTCAGTGTAGCCAATAAGGATAATATCGGAAATTACTTGAATTTTATTAAAAATTTAATGATTTTAACTATTTTTATCGATACTGTGAATTAGTTGAAAAACTTATATTTGGGACTAAAGGGAGTAAATTTTTAACTTGTTCAAGAAAGAAATGGAATAAAATATGTGGATTTAGAGTTTGGCTAATCCAACTTACATATTTTTTGAATTTTCAAGGCAAGAGCCGGTATAAAAGAAGTTCATTTCCTTCCATTTAATCCAACTGATAAAAGAACTGCACTCACATATATTGATGCTGATGGTAAGATGCGCAGAGTTAGTAAAGGTGCACCAGAACAGGTACAATACAATGTCAAGAACCATTTTGACTATAACACACCAAAGGAAAATGTATGTGTTATTAATTAATCCAATCTTATATTTAATGCAGATTCTTAATCTTGCACATAACAAAGCTCAAATTGCACAGAGGGTTCATACCATTATTGACAACTTTGCAGAACGTGGACTACGGTCTCTTGCAATAGCCCGGCAGGTTCTTTTTAATTTTTTTAAATATTATGGATGACTTATCATGCTCTATATATATGCGTATTTATGTTGAAATATTTGAGTTATATAAACTTGTGTGTGATTAGGAAGTACCTGAAGGAACTAAGGAAAGTGCAGGAGGCCCCTGGGAATTTGTTGGCCTTCTTCCACTTTTCGATCCTCCTCGCCATGATAGTGGAGAAACAATCAAAAGAGCTCTGGATCTTGGTGTGAGTGTCAAAATGATAACAGGTATGTGTTCTTACTAACTTGGGAGATTTTCTTCACTACTAATAATGTTTCATGCAAATTAATGCTTTTTTGGGTTTTAACGAAAATGATCATTTTTTTTTGTTCTTTTACTTGAAAGTTGTATCAAAAGAAAAGGAAGATAAAGCCTCAGAAGCCCTTGTTGTTCTCCAATGTGCTTGTTATTATTAGAGAAGATTCACTTCTTGTATGAAACTGAAGACTCCTAGAATGAACTCAAATTCTTGCCACTTAACTGATTTTATTCTTGATATACTGGCTTATTCATCCTATACATCACTTTCAACCACAATCAATGACAATTAATAATCCCTAAATACTAGAGTGAAGGCACTTCATTTATCAACTTACATCTCTGGTCCTATTTATAAGGCAGAAAGATAATTTTTTTTCCCTATTTATGTTAAATCATTACATTTTCCACATTAATGTATCATTTTACCCTTCATTTATTATTATATAGACTTTGTACTCTTGGGGTAGAGTGTATATTAAATAGGGGTAAAGTTGGAAAGTTATTAAATTTTGAAAAAGAGCTAATGAATTTAAGGTTTTTCTCGATTCTAGTGAAATATGCTAGAAGTAACTCATAAATAGGACCAGAGAAGTAATATCATTTAAGGCTTATATCATGCTTTTTTATGAATACTCTCCGCAGGAGATCAACTTGCAATTGCAAAGGAAACAGGAAGGCGTCTAGGAATGGGTACTAACATGTATCCTTCTTCATCTCTTCTTGGAGAACACAGAGGTGAAACACTTGAGTCTCTCCCAATTGATGAGCTGATTGAGAATGCTGATGGATTTGCTGGTGTCTTCCCTGGTAAGTTCAACAACATTTAACACATTTAAGGCTTTTTGTACATTTCAAAAGCTATGTTGAAATATTTCTAATGAATGTATATGTTTCTCTCAGAGCACAAGTATGAGATTGTGAAGAGGTTACAAGCTAGAAAACACATTTGTGGGATGACTGGTGATGGTGTAAATGATGCTCCTGCCTTGAAGATTGCTGACATAGGTATAGCCGTAGCAGATGCCACCGATGCTGCTCGTGGCGCATCTGACATAGTTCTAACAGAACCCGGATTGAGTGTGATCATAAGTGCTGTTTTAACTAGCCGTGCTATCTTCCAAAGGATGAAAAACTACACGGTAGCGCTTCTACTATATGTCAATTATTGGTGTATGACACTGGAATAGCTTTTAGAGAATATATTTTGCCAGAAGTTGGACTGGTGTGCTTCGCTGAAACCATGGTTTTGGGCTTTATAATAGATTTTGGGTTTTAAGGGGTGTTTGACTTACTGTGTATGAAACTTTGGATTAGCATTTAGAGACTAACTTCTAGAAAAAAGTCATAAAAGTGACTTTAGATAATAGCTTCTTGAAAAGCAGAAGAATTTTGCTTCTAGAAAACCATGGTTTTGCCTTATGAAACCATGATTTTTCATTACAATCACTTTTTTCCCATTTATAATGAGTGTTTGGGTATTTTTCTCTGAAACCATGGTTTGAAATAATAAAAAAAAAAGTACTTTTGGCATCCAATCCAAAAACACATGACGACCTAATCCCAGTGGGGTGTGTTTTAGTTAGTTGTGTCACTGACAATTGAGCTCATACTCATTTTTGGATGAAATTATAGATTTAAGAAAGGACCCTAGGTTGCATACAGATCTTGATTTAATTTCCTTCATCTTCTCTCTTTCTACAGATATATGCTGTATCCATCACTATACGTATTGTGGTAAGCTTTTTTTTTTTTCATGTAGCAGAAGATCAAATCATCAATCTTCTTTTCTTTGATTTTTCCTAATATTGTAATTAATTTCCTATTGCAGCTGGGCTTTATGTTATTGGCCTGCTTCTGGAAATTTAACTTCCCTCCCTTCATGGTTCTTATAATTGCCATTCTCAATGATGGTAATAATAACATTATAGCAATTTTTTTAGCTCTCTATCTCTATTCTTAGTGGACCATGTAAAACACTGCAACAACATACCTACATGAATGGACATTTTTGTTTGTTGGAATCTTTATTCTAGGTACCATCATGACAATATCTAAAGATAGAGTTAAGCCTTCACCAACACCTGATAGTTGGAAGCTCAGTGAAATTTTTGCAACTGGGATTGTCCTTGGGAGCTATTTGGCTTTAATGACTGTCATATTCTTCTGGGCGGCTTATGAAACTGACTTTTTCAATGTATTAAATCCCTTCTTTATTCTTCTTCTTCTAACATGCTCATGTTATGCTTGTCTCTTCCTTCCATGGAAAAAACTTCATGAAATGGAGCTTTCTGATGTTGCAGAAACACTTTCATGTGGAAAACTTCAATTCAAAACATTTCAACATGAAAGATGAAGAAGTCGCCCGGGTACTGAATGAGAAGGTGGCATCTGCTGTGTATCTTCAAGTCAGTGTCATCAGTCAAGCTTTAATCTTTGTAACTCGCTCTCGAGGATGGTCTTACACCGAACGACCCGGTCTTTTGCTCGTTATCGCCTTCATTATTGCTCAGCTGGTACTACCTTTTTCTCAAACTCTTCATAATTTCCTAAGATACTGTCTCCTATGAAAACTTTCAGACAGTGCAGAAAGTCTAAAGACTTACTATACTTTATACGTAATCTTTATTATTTTGCAAAGAATACTCCTATACTAACTTTGGTTCCTAATATAAGAGCTATATAACTAATTTAGGGATATCAAGGAAATTAATTTAGTTATCTGGGATAAATGTGTTTTACTTTCCCTAAACTACCTTCTTTGATCACGTGCATTGAAATTGAGGCACTCTTAATATGTGTAATCAGCAGGGATATTTTGGGTAAGAAAAAATATAAATTTGAGAGGCGAAGTGGATTGAGGTTTTATATTTTAGAACTAAAATGAACTTGTTGTCTAGCTCCTATTTTTAGGACCGGAGGTACTATAATAAAATTGTTGGAAGCCAACAGTTTCCAAATCAGTAACAGACTAACAGTACAGTTTTCCTCTTCAGTTGCATGCACATCAACTTTTTCTGTTTGTTCTGTTTCAAAATTTTGAAATGTATGAGTTCCAAAGAACAGGATCTATTGTTCTTATTGGAAATAGCAATGATCAAATTCTTAACTACTTAATCAAAATAGTTCTGATACCACATCAAGAATTACTTCAATAATTTAAGTTTAAGCTTAGGCTAGAATTGTTCTTGAAAAAACCAATGAGCTTCTCCTTTCAAAAGCTTATTCTGGGATTGAAGTATCATTTGCTATTTATTGGATAAAACATGCTTCCATTAGCTTATCTACATGCTGTATTTTCTATTAAAGAAACACTTAAAGAACATCACTCAATGTCATCATTTGGTTTTTATGTCAAAAATCTAAATTAAAGCACCATTAAATTCTCCACAGGTTGCCACAGTTTTATCTGCCACTGTGACCTGGAATCTTGCTGGAATCAGAAAAATAAGTTGGGGCTGGACAGGAGTCATTTGGCTATACAACATTGTAACCTATGTATTGTTGGATCCTATAAAATTTGCTGTCCGTTATGCCTTAAGTGGAAGGCCTTGGGATTTGGTCTTTAACCAAAGAGTAAGTATGATCAAATTTTTATTTAGTTTAATGACAAACTACAGCATACTTGTGTAGAATAATGTTTTAAGATTTTGTATAGACTTATGCGAATTGTTCATATAATTAAAATAACTTAAGCTACTTAATTAGGATTGCTGCAAAATTATACACACACTGTTTTTCTTATGATTTTTAAATGGAGGAGTAGGACCCTGTTTCACATGGTTATTTCCAACGTAGAAGAATGGGGTAATTTATCTTTTACGACTTCATGGTTGGTTTGGCCCAAAATTATTGTGCTGTGTCTCAGAGTTTTGGTTTTTTATGGTCCTAATTGTCAAACTTCAAAGTTTTGGGTCTTTAGGTGTCATTTTCCCTCCAATCAAACTAGGAATGTCCCAATATAGTTAAGGTGATAGTAGAACAAAACACACAAGGGTTGAACCATACACTTCAAATCTTATAAAGCAAATTACTCTGTCTAGTCCTTATCATGAGAACCTATTTTCAACATTATATAGATTAAGAAATTTAGTTAAAATTTGTTAATAAAGTTAGTTAGAGATGTGTTGTTGATAGAGTATAATGGCGCAATGTGATTCATATAGCCAATCTAAGACTTGTTATTGTTGTAGTTAGTTAGAGACAATCAAATTGGGTGACATTTCATATTAAGGACCATAGGGAATGTGCTTATGATAAGGACCTAATTCCAGAGTAAAATACTGATTTACCCTTATTATGCCAGATTCTACATGGTAAACCTACAAATCAAGCAAAATGGTTGGTGTTAATATGTATGGCTTTGTTTATGTGATTAACAGACAGCATTTACCAATAGAAACAACTTCGGAAGAGAAGCTCGTGAGGCGGCATGGGCTGCAGAGCAGAGAACCCTGCATGGCCTTCAGTCTGCTACTGATTCAAAGATATTTGCAGAGAAACACACATTCAGAGAAATCAATACACTTGCAGAAGAGGCTAAGAGAAGAGCTGAAATAGCAAGGTCATTCTTCATTCTCATTCTTTTGTTGTTGTTGATATTATTATTTGGTATCCGGTTCAGGGTTCATAAGTACCCCTCCCAACACATGTGTCTTCTTTGAGATTCAAACTCAAAACCAAGAGGGACCTAACAAGATCTTACTTCGCCGGACGAACTCTACATTCTCATTCTATTTCTCTCTTCATTTTTATTCTTTTTCTCCTTCTTTTTGTTGGGGGTTAATCTTTTTTCCCCTTCTTTATGTGCAGGATGAGAGAGCTTCACACTTTGAAAGGAAAAGTGGAATCATTTGCCAAGTTAAGGGGTTTGGACGTCGACGATATTAATGGGCACTACACTGTCTAAAACAAAAGATCATGTTCCTGACATCATCCATGGCTTCTTTTATAAATTTACTCATGTGCAAAAATGTTGTTCTCATAATTGGCTATGCTTCAATAAATGAAAAGTCTACTATCCTGACTTTCTTTTCTGGCTAAGCTATCACAACATCAGAATGGATAATAATATTTATCTTGTATGCATTCAATTGTGAAGTTATGTTGGCATTTATCTTTGCTTCTTTTTTTGTTTTGTTGTATTGTTAGATTTTGTTAAGTGCAATAGATCTTTTTCTTTTTCTAAGCACATGTATTCTCCTATTGAGGCAATCCTATTCGAGGTAGCTTAGATCTAAACCTTAACTTGCCGTATTTTGAGGGACTATTTCCTTTTGCTAAACCCAACCCTCGTTGGTTGAGTTCAATAGATCTATTTAAAATTATATGTACAAAGATTAACTCATGTATTACCTATTGGGTTCATCTTTCTGCTTATACACAGTGATGAGGTACATGACACCTGACTCGGATATACAAAATTGTGAAAGCAAAATAACCATAGATTGAACTGTAATGATGTTGTAAATAAGACAACACTATAAAATAGGACTTGTCAGGCATTATGATGGAGGATTACAAAGTAACTTTTGAGGCTTAAAGGTGTACCTCAAGCCTTTAATTATGTTCGGGACAACACTAGAGACAAAACAGAGTTTTTTTTTTTTTGTGGGTTTCAAAAGTCACTTCAAAATTCAAACAACTTTTTCTAATTTTTAACTTTTCATCATATCTGAAACTTTTGACTTTTCAATATATCATCTAAACAAGTTTTAGCCAAACTAACTTTTTTATAAAAACCTATCTAAATATAAATTACATTATACTAATTGACTTTTAATCAGTAGAAATAAAATTCACTTTTGCAAATTTTAAATCCAAACAAACCCATAGTTTTGTGTCTAACAAGAGATGCATGCACTAAGAAGTTATTAACTTGCTTACGAATCAAAGATAGCACCTCAAGATATAATCTCATTTTGGGATAGCTTAACCTTGGGTAAAAAAGATACTTTTTACGGGAGCCAAATAACACCCAATACAAATAAGTATATCACATTCTTAAATCTACATTTGAACGAGTTCAGCAATCTCATGCTCTTGTTTAAATGGCTTACTATCAGTATGAATGCTTTTTTTTTTTTTTTTGGGGGGGGGTTAAATTACATAGGGTAAAATAGCATCTATGGAATCAACAATAGCTTATAGTATTCCCTTCTTTTTAAAACATATGAACTCCCTCACACAAAGCTTGCATGCTTCCATCTAGCTCATAATGTAGTTGAACAGCGATGATCTCTCTGGGCATGACTTATTAAGCAAGTTCATCAGATCAACTTCTCTCAGTTTCTCTAGGAGCTCATTTTCTAGAGTATTGGGAACTTGCTGAAGCACACATGTGAATTTGGCAAATAGCTTTAGAAGGTAATCCAACCAAGTAATTGTTTAAATATAAGGCAAAAAAGGAAAAGGAAAAAAAAGATGCACTCGCCATTTTCAACCATAGGATATAGCAAGCGGAATGTTTTGCTTGTGATTGGAGATCCTCAAAGTCATTATCTATAATAGTTGAGCAAGATCTGACCAGACGTAATTCATCTTCCAGAAATTTTCCAAATTCATGATTCTTCTTGGTTGTCTCTTTGGAAGCATTTGATGTATCACACGAGTTTGTTAGAAAATGGTTGATCCAGCATGAGGAAAGAAACCGACGGTGAAGCCACAGAGCCTGTTCAATATAAGCAACATGAAACATCTCAGGTGATAAGAAAATTACTGAAATAGTACAGAATTGACAGTCAAACCAAGTTCATCTCTAAAAAAAAAAAACCTTAAAAGAGGGGAAAAAAGTAATAGATTTATTTATTTTATTTTATTTTTAAAAAGAAACTGTAACATCCCAAATTTTGGGATTTGGAATTAGAAATATTGAATGAGAATTAATGGTGAAGATTTGGCCTGAATAATTAATAAAATGAAGGTTTGGAATTTGATGCCTATTTTCCTTGAATCTTTGGGGAAAAGAATAAATTCAAGGAATATTTGTCATGAATAAGTTTTGGCCTAGAAATTTTAGAATCAATAATTTTTGGTCAAAGAAGTCGTGGGCCCCTCTCATGCAAAACACCAATTCTCCATTCCTCTAATATTAAATTCGGACACCACAGAACCAGTGAACAATGAAGCAAGCCACGTGACCCACACTCTCTCAATTCAATGAATAAGCCTTCAAATAGCAATGCTCATTCTCTCAGCCGTTATTTCTCCTCGGACCAACACCAAAGAATAGAGAACACACTTCACGTGCTCCCACTGCTTCTCTCGGAATGCAGCTTGTCAGTGTCATACTCCACTATCTCCCTTGGAATTCAGCATCCACGATCCTCTGTCTCTATCGGAATTTGGTGTGACAGCATCTACGCCACACTACTTCTTTGCGTTTCGGTACACCCACAGAACCATTTGAACAATAAAGCAAGCTACGTGAAAGCTAAACTCCCTCAGTTCATTTAATTCATTCGGCCAGAGAATAAAAGAAAGGAATTGAGAGATCTCAGCGTACACATCTGCCTCTTGCATATTAAGACACCTCACTCCTCTCATATAACTCCCATGCTCCACTACTTCCTTGTGTTTCGTTCATGACTGCTCCACTTCTTCTCCTTGAATTCAGCATGACAGAACCCATTCTGCACTGTCTCCGAACTTAGGAACTTGTGCGTCACTATACTCCCCACTTCAGCAAACGCCATGCTCCATCACTCTCCTTCTTTGGCAGAAACAAAGACGTTGTGTAAGAACAAAAATGAGTATGTGAGCGTGAGAGAGCAAGGCCGATAGAGGGAGAGTCGGAGGAGCTGAGAAAAATGCCAAGAGTGTTAGGCAGTGACGAGAATGAGAAATGAGAGACAATGGGAATATAGAAAACAAATGAAGAGACGAGATTGTGGTGGAGAGCTGAGAGCTTGCAGAGAGTGAAATATCAAGAGAATGAGAGCAAGACCATGAGGTGTATTGTCGGAGAAGATAGCCGGAGGTTGGACACCATCTTCACCTCTTACATATCCTTTAGCTTCATCCTCCATCTGTTCGGCCTTCCCAGAACAGCAAGAAATCAGAGATGGAGACTGAACAGAAATGAGACCGAGAAGCATGAAGTTGGAAGGAAAGGAGTATGATCGTGCATGGAAGCTTGGGTTCAAACAAGGTGAGTCAAGCTTCATCTTTCTAGCCTCTGAGTTTCCAACGTTGGTTTCTGAATTTGAATCTTAAGAGACGTGGTTATGATTCTGTATGGTTGCTGTTCTGTTTTTGATAGCCGAAACAAAGAACGTTGGGAAGTCTAAGTGCATGCGAGAGGTTCTGAATTGATTTAAGTTTGAAGTTTCACATTGCATGCAAGAGTATGTCAACAAAGGTGAGTTTTGAACCTCTTTCCATCTAGCCTCCATGCGTTCTGAACGTTGGTTTCCAGCGTTGAAGCTTTTGCATGTTGAAACTCTGTTTTTGGGTGCTGAAACAGAGTCAAAGACGTTAGCTACAGTAAATTCGAAGATGAACAGTGCGTGTGTTACTGTAGCATCATTGGCATTTGCTGTAAACTGAACTTGGTGCTGAAGCAATGATCTTTGAGCAAAGTAAAACCAGGGTAAATGAACTCTTTTGACCCTGAAATTTTGTGGATATTTAGTACACATCATGAACTTTAACATGAGCCAAAGAACACCCAAATCCGATGTGTACAATGAGAATTATGAATTTCCGAAGTTTGAAAGAAAAACTGAAAAACTGTTAGTTTTCAGAAATGAACAGTAGTTTTTGTGATCAATTTTGAAATAGTAAATGATCACTTTTTGCTGTGAAAGTTTCCAGAACTAATCTAGACATAACAAGGTTTAATTTGATAGGTCACACGCCTTATTCGGAGTTGTATACAGAGAGAAAAGAATTTTTGAAGTTGACCTATTAATTTGGAATATTTTCTGGAACGTGAAGAAAGAATGAAAATCTGGGAATGATACAGATACGAATAAGTCTAGTGTTTATTTTTCCATGAAACTAGACTTAATTAGTGACAAATAGAAATTTAAACCACCCCAATCGGAGTCCTGTAGAATTAATTATGAGTTTTCGAAGTTTGGCCAAAATGTTGACAGCTTTTAGCTACCTTGCGAAATTAAGAAAGAAATGGCCAAAGGTAATAAGAATGAACTCCAAGGGTGTAAGAAAGCCTATGAGGCTAAGATAGCCCATTAGGTATTTATTTCCATGGCTCTAATAATATGAATACATGTTTAGGGCCATGAGAAGTCAAGAAAGAAAGAAAGAAAAAGAATGGAAGATGCTTCAAGCAACTTCAGTGGTTGGAAGAAAAGGAACAAGCGGAGGACACAGTCTAAGATGCTTCAAGCAACTTCAGTGGTTGGAAGAAAAGGAACAAGCGGAGGACACGAGTCTAAGGTAGTGGACTTACCCTACTTGCGTGTATTGATTTACCGCTTGTGTGTTAATATGCATGATTGTTTTACTTGCTTGTTTAACATATTTGAATGGTTGAAGCTCTGTTTCTATTTATGCTATGGCCATGAGTATATTGTATGAAGCATTGAAGCATGCAGAAATGTCATTATGTTAACATGAGCCTAGTAAGGCAAGCATATCATACACGAGCATTTATCTTACATGCATTGTTCGGTAATGTTTGCTACTGAGATTCCCTAGAATCTCACCCCCCACAACCAACCATTAGGGAGGTGAGCACAACAGAGAAGTGTTGCACCAGACTGCAGAATGGAATGTCACTTGAAGACGGCACACTGAAGAGAGTGCTTGAAGTTGCTGTAGAAAGAATGAGCAGAGCAGAGAGCAAAGACACTCTGATAGCTATGACAACGGCCCTGAAGAATGTTGACGTTTCCGTATGAATTATATAGGGCCGGGTGTCTAATTTTGAGTATGTGTTTATGAACGCTTCCGCATATGCCAAATAAAGAAGATCCAGATGGGTTGTTAGAATCACACTACCCGCCACCCGTGAAGGGCGAGGCCGGTAGGGGTGTTACAGAAAGCATTACTTCATTGTTGCTAAGCAAATAGAATTGGTATAAGCTCCATAAAACTGGAACGCAATAGGAATACTTGAATGAAAGAAAGTTTTCAAGGGGGTAGAGTATTCTTACCCTGAACTAGGTTAGGTTTATGAGCAGGAATAAGTCGACCCATAATCCACCCAATTATTAATTAAATTAGATAAATATCAACGATTCTTAGCAGTACCATTGTGCTTCAAACATGTCAGTTGTCACCTTAAAAATCTATATATGTTTCAATAAATCTTTTGAGATGTTGGCCAAAACACAAAATCATGAGACGATCTCCAATCCTAATCATATCACAAAAGCCATCTGGTTTTTAAATCAAGCAATGTAATTAATTCAAGGAAAGATTTCATTTACGGAAGAGCCACACACACACAAAAAAAAGAAAGAAAAAAAGAAATGACACATTGAGAAAAATGGATACAGATCTTCCATTTTTAAAGGTCACATAAGAAAAAATAGATGGATTTTTTCTTTTGTTACAGTAACCTGCAAGTATCATTGTGATAGATTACCTGTCCTGCTCGTGTATTTTATTAGAATAAACCAGACCTCATCTCAAAATATAACAGGGCGCTTAGATTTCAGCAATGCAAGTACCCCAAGTATAGTATGTTACTGTATTATATACCCTGGCTGACCAACGCATCATTCAAATAAACTAATTATAATAATGATTACTGATAAATAATATGCAAAGGCCCCATACCTCTCTTCCAACATAACGATTTATCAATGTTCTGTTCCAGTCAAGTTCATCCTGTCAACCCAAAAGTGTAAAAAAGCAACATACAGGCATGAGTGGTAGTGCTTATACGTGGTGATTAAAAGAATAAAAGCAGACAGTTATTTCATTACTACAGAGGCGCTTGATACACTGTCATCCAAAATTATGACTGAAATAATATGCATCTTCAAAGTTACAAGCCAACAGTATGATGATTGGCTACCTAATGAAATGTGCTTCCTCTGTCAAAGCAAGTTAGCAGTTGAATTCTAAGGCCTTTGGTTAACATTTTTAATTTTTTTAAAAGTATTGCTATTCACAGATAAAACTGAGTGTCCTTTAAGTATGATCCATGCCTAATTAATTATGCAATATAAATTTCATGGCAAGCATAGAACTGTTGTGGAATGTTCAACCATGTTTAGCAAATGGGTATAGGTAGAGCAGAAGAGAAACCTTTCTAAAATAAGTCTCAATTTTTCACCATTTCACAAAGACAGCTTCAAATGTCTTGTGTCTACAATGTTTCCAATATTGAAACTCAACTGTCCCTAGTAGTTTGCAACGTCAAAGAGAAGCACAAAATAGACTAATGCTAGATAAAAATACCGACAATTTGAGCAACGGAGTGCAAAATATACAAGCTTTACCTTCCAAAGCTGGTGAATATCAGAATTGTAACTAGAAAATACACCTCTCATACAACCCGAGTCCTCTAAAATCTTCAGCAGTAGCCGCTGCAATGAGGAAAAACTTCAAATATGATGTATACAAAATCTCAAAGTCATCACATGAATGATATCTACGTATCTAAAAGAAAGAAAGAAATAATAATAATAATAATATATAATAACCACTGATCACCAGGTCCAAGCAAGTAAATCAAAGTTCAAAACTTACTCTGCGATAATGAAAGCAAGAATTATCAGCAATATGCTGTTCAGCCCAATTTCTGGCTCTCTTCAATTCATGCAGAGCCTACAGAAACATGATTTTTAATTCATCGCTGGAAATTCAACATCACACATAACACTATTCATGTCAGCTTGTTAGCGCATTTTGTTATTGCGTGAGTCTAGATCTAGAATTATAACAAGGGACAGAGCGTGTGGAACTACTTATATATTAAAAACAAACCTGCTCTGTTTTCATGTGAGAAACTAACCAGCATCGGTGATTCCAAGCACGGTAATTCATCTTTGATCTCTGAAAATACAGGATTTAAAAGGCATACATGAATATTCAACTAAAGAAAATACAATTCATCCCACAGCAAAGTATCATATTGATGATAAAAGTTAAATGGATGGCAGAAACCTAGTAAAATTTTCCATAGCTCTCTCCATCCTGTTTTCTTCAATTCCCCCCTTTATATGATAAAAGGTGGATGTTTTATCAATTATGCCATCCATATGGTGCCGATTTCATTATAATATAAGAAGCAACTATAACTTTAGAGACAAATGTGAAATGGTTCAATTGCCAATTTGACTACAGAATTTTCTATTATCCATTCCGTGTAGAGTTTTAGCATACAATCAAGGACAAATGAAAGCAAACACTACTTTTATACTCTGAGTAAACATGCTCCATGAACATCAACAGAGAAAATAAAACCTTTACACCTCAGCTATTTTTTCCACCAGCTCAGATTCTTTCTCTAAAATCTCATTGAAATTTGAACAGTTTGCAGAGACTGACTTGATTACCCACCGCCTAGCAATAACACATCTATAAATTAGAATGCAACTCAAATTTCAAAACTGCTTTAAGTTCAATCAATAGTCAAGAATTAAAGCAAGATTAGCAAGTATCCTTTCACTGATGGAGACAAAGCCATAAGTAGAATATATACAAAACCTATGGCTCCAAGCTTGCTCGCTTTTAGGTGCATAAGAGAGCACAAGTGCTGAAAGGTGAAGTTCATCCATAAACACTGAGAGTTGATTCTTCTTGGAAAGTACATACTTTCTGTAACCAGTGTAAGAAAAATCTGAGGGGTTTGCGACAAAAAGTGAAACCGATGACATCTTATATTATTTTACCAAAGTTCTGATTTCAATGTATAATTATGTTCCCAAATCCATGAAATGAAAAAGCAAAGAGGCTATGAATGAAAAGTCGCACGATAAGATTACCATGAGAGATTTCAAAAAAGCAACCTAAGACAATTTATGTTGTCTTCAAATTTAGTTGAGTTACATATATCAACAAGAAAATATAACTAAACCATACAAATGATTAGAATAGAACCTGCAATTCCAAGCAGTTATGAAGTCACAGCTCAGCAGCAGAAGAGACCTGCTATGTCTCATAAGCATACTTTCAAGATGGTCACAGGATAAAAAGACATATGAAGAATCGACAACTTTGTCAGATTGATTATTAGAATAATTAGATGCCTTGTATTGTTTAAATGCGGACATAAATGAATGTTTAGCAGATCTGTATAATTGTAGAAGAATTTGGGTTGAAATTCCCAGTTTATGATCACTGTTCCAAAAATACAAGTTCACTTGGTTGGAAGCATCAAGAAGTGATTCTACAGAGCTTGCGGTCCTTCCTGCTGATGGATGCAAAAATTCTTCAGATGAACCACAGGAAATACCCAATTCAGCATCAAGCAAGGAGAATTGAGACGGATGAATATAGCCCAGTTCATCACTAGATCCAGAAGCCAAAGGTAAAACTCATTAAATAGAGGCAACATTTACCAACAGTCTATCATCCATAGACTTTGTATGACAAGAGTTCAGTATGTCTAAAAATGGTTCCCATTACCCATTCATGAGGCAAATGTAAAACAAAAGAAGACAGCAGATTAAGCAACAAAGACCCAGTTGCAAGACATGTAAACATCGACGTGCCAGCATGACCACAATTTTGTGCAAAAAGTCATACCAACAGTATTTAAAAATGGGGAAAAAAGTTCCTAAAGTTAATACCAACAAGATTTAAAAATGAAAACATTTTTAAAAAAAAAAATATGTCCCTTGCAAAAATTGAGGCATTATTTTGAATTCGATATACCAACATAACAGATGAAACAAGGTATCCTCAGTGTAATAGCAGGTGAAATAAAGCTTAACATGATTGCCAACATTTAATACTGGACAAAACGAACTTGCAGAAAGAAATAACTGCCCTCTATTTTTCAAATCTCATTTAAAACATAAAGAAGACATATTCCAAACAAGCTGATTTAGCATTCAAGTATTCATTTTCTATGAAATGTCATAAGTTTCTCAAGTTTATGAGCCAACTACCAAGGCAACCATTATATCAATCACATTATGCACATGTAATCATTAAACTTACATTAAAGGATCATTTTCAAGTATATCTTCCAGCTGATGCAAGAGATTCAAGCCTTTTTCTTCAGACCATGATTCTTTTCTCATGTTTGCTCTACTAGTTCCTGCAGACACCAACTTAAAACAATGAATAAAAAAAAAAGGGATCAAATACCAAACCAATTTCATTAATTCATACATGAAAACTTAAGTCAATGAACATAAAATCTCTTCCCAAATAAGAAAGAAATAGAGAAAATCGAACTATCGATAGCCATAAATGCTCACTAAATTTAATATGAATCAAAATGACCACCACAAGGCTCTATGAGTATGCTTTAAAGTCCTCTCCTATCTGACAACTTTTTGCTGTTGAGAAGGCAACATTTATCCCTCTTTTCAATGATTCTCTAAACTTCCATCCCTCCTTCAAAAGATGAGATATTGAACCACATAATGCTCCAAGATGCTGAATAAATATGGCTGATGACCAACACTCACAAATACAAATGTACACATTGAGAAAGGTCTATATAGTATTCACCACCCAAAACAAATTAGAGAGTACATTCTTCGGAAGACAATCACAAAGTTTTGTGGTTTTGTTTAACATACGTACTCCCAAGCCTCACCTAGATGGTACAATTGCAATCTTTTCCCGCTTATATTCACCCTTCCTAGTTCCATTCTGACTTTTTTATCCACAATAATAAGTTAATAAGCACAACCAACTTTCTTCAAGTGAAAAGAAGATGAAAGTAATAATTGTGCATATGCAAACCCCCAAAACCTATTTAATTTACACCTAACTTCAAAATAATGAATAACGAGTAAAGGTAATGATTGTGCTATAAAGTCACAAGGGCTTACCTTTCAAATCCGGTAGCAGGATGTCTACAATGAAACACCAAGTAAAAACCTGCGAACAAGTTAATAATAAGTTAATAACCACAACCAACTTTCTTCTAGTGAAAAGTAAATGAAGGTAATGATTGTGAATTTGTGAATATGCAAAACCCCCGAATGCTACATAATTTACACCTAATAACCTTCAAAGAAATGAATCATCAGTATAGTTAACGATTATGCAATAAAGTCACAACAGCTTACCTTCCAAATGCGCAAGCGAATCTCTACAATGAAACACCTAGTAGAAACCTACGAACAAGACGGAGAATTTTCATTTACACAAAAAGATATTAGTCAGTAGCATGATAAAACTTTTCTCCGTAAAGCACCAGTGGAAAATCTCATGCAGATACCAGCTTCAAGAAAGATTCTCCTTCAAAATACAGAAAGTTCCTGTTCTTGCTCGCAACGATCTACCCCCTCTACAGCATAATCAGGAATCACATTCAGCCAATCGCCGATCACCGATCGCTGCTCCGCCCGTCTCCTGTATGTTGTCTCTGTTCGATGCGTCATCGTCCAACTTCTTCCTTCCCTCAAGCTCCGTCTTTGCTTGTCAAGACCTTGTTCTAGGAGTTCAATCCCCTGCAATTACCACTTCGATCTCTCCAGACCCTTCTTCGTGACTGATCAGTGATTTTTTTCTGGTTTTTTTTTTGACCTTACACTGAGAAGTGATCAGTGATCGGTCAGGGCCGGTCTCCGGAGTCTGGCGTAATTTTTTAAAATTGATTGGTCCAAGTTAATATTCTAAATTTTAATTATTTTTTTTATTTTTTTTCTAAAAAAATATAATTAGTAAATTACAACAATTAAATTTAATTTATCAAATAAATGTTGTCAATATTAATATTAAAACAACAAGAATCATCCAACAAATAAAGACAATATTAATTCATAATCAAAAGAAACTATGTTCACAAATAACTCACATAAAACATAAGAAGCATACCACTAAGCGACATTAATACGATGACTATTATTATCTTCATCTTCGCCACTATCATCAATTTCAACGACGTTTGATTGTCTTCGTTTTGAGTAGGCTTTGGTTCATGAGTAAGAATATCATCAATTTCTTCTCCCGCATTATGAACACATCCATAATCTTTATCTGCAACAAATAAAAAACCAAATCATAAAATTTGAGTATAGTTATTATGTATTTGTACTTAAATGGATAAATAACTTTATAACAAATACAAAATACATATAAATTAGTAAATTACCATTATATGTGAATTCATGCATCCAAAAAATAATAATAATAAATTAAAAGGGCCTGCAGGACGCTTTTAAGCCCGAGGCCCTACAGGGCTTATTTCATTATACTCCTCTAATTTTTAAGCCCGGCCCTTGAAGGGCCAGTACTTAAAAGGGCCAGCCGATGGGCTCAGCCCGTTTTCTCGGCTCTAGTGATCACCTTCTCATCATTACTGAATTCTCTAGTTTTTAGCTAAATTTAGTTTAAATAAATCAGGAGTTCTTTATCTTAATTTTAAGGGTTAAGTATTAATTTTGTCCCTGATGTACATGCTCAGGAGCAATTTTGCCCTGGAAGTTTTTTTGGGAGCAATTTTGCCCTGGAAGTCTCAAAACGTAACAATGTTGCTCCTCCGTTAACAACCCTAATGGTCACCTGGACGTGTACTTCAGAGGCAAAATTGATACTTAACCCTTTGTAAGCTTTATTCTCTCATTCATCTTTGCTTACAATGCACGAGAGGTTCGTTAATCGTTCGCGTAGATAATTCCGCAGGCGAGTGATTATTGTTTGAAAAAATTCGTTTGAACTTCCTGCGACGTACTCGTTTGATCTTCTGTTTGGACAAATTCGTTCTTATTTTTTTGTTCGATTTGTTCGAAACAATTTTTTTGGACAAATTCCGCATGTGAGTGATTATTATTTGATTGGGGAATGCCTGCAATGGAGGACGCTATAGAGGAAGAAGGAGTAGGCTATGTTTATTTATTTTATTTATAAAAAATAATAATTGCCACCCCTACTCCCTCATGTCATGATTATAATTATAAAGGGTTAAGGAGCAATTTGGCCAACTAACTTTTACCTTAGGACCGCGCAGCACAAATAACTTTTAAGTGGATAAAAAATACTCAATTTTTTTTAAATGTCCAGTCAGCACAAAAAAAAATTAATTTTACAAATAGGTATTTGCTGATTTTTTTTTTCCGTCACATCCACATAAAGTGAATGAGTCCTATTATAAAGAGAATTAAGAGAAAATTTAGTGGGATCCACTCATTTCTATGTGAGTGTGATAGAAAAAAAAATCTATAGTAAAAGCAGAAATATTAAACCCTTTTCCTATTCGATTAAGTAATTTAATTAGAGCCGGGAAATCGAGTCGAGCCTGTTGGGCCAACTCTTTTAGGCCCCGATCCTTCAAGGGCAGGGCTTGAAAATTAGAGGAGTTAAATGAAATTAACTGTAGGGCTGGCCCTGCAGGGCCTCCGGCTTAAAAGGGCTAGCCTTGTAGGGCCTCGGGTTGGCCCGTTAGGCCCTGCTAATTTTTTTTAATTTAATAAGGAGTTAGAAGATATGTCCCCCATTCGAATATTCATTGAAAATGAAAGTCAGCTTGCTCCTTATATTGACAACCTTCTCATCACAAGTCATAGAGTTAATCTTGTCATAGAAATATTGTATAATAGTTTAAATTTAAAACCTAGGTATGCTTCTTAGGTTTTATATGAGTTATTTGTGGACAATAATTTGTTTTTTTTGATTACGAATTAGTGAATGTGCTTGTTTATTGGATGATTCATGTTGTTTGGATATTAATGTTGACAACATTTATTTGATAAATTAGAATTTTAATTATTGTAATTTACTAATTATATTTCTTTAAAAAAAAGAGGAAAAATAGTTAAAATTTGGAATAGTAACTTCTGGGCCTTGTAGGGGTAGGCCTAGCCCTGGTGCTCTTTGTAGGGCTTTGAAAAACATATGTTTTTCTTACCCGGACCTTGAGGGCCTAAACGATTCCCAATTCTAAATTTAATTAACATAGGCATAAAATACTTAATTAAAAATTTGATTAATTCTTATAATATAAATTAATTTTTTTAGATGTGTGAAGAAACAATGTGTTTAAATTTTTTTAATTAATTTATGTAATCTCTTAAATTTATATTATTTATAGTATATTATGAATATTGGTTGGCAAGAAAAATAATATATTGTGAATAAAAATGTGTTTGAAAAATGTTTTTAGCTTTTAAAAGAAGTCAAAATAAATAAATTTCAATAAATGAGATGAAAAATTTTAATTATAAATTTTATCATGCAAATAAAATTATTAAATTTAATATTTTATAAAATATTAGAAAGTTTGAAAACATGTGTGTTAGAATTACTTTTCGATTGTATAAATTTTGTTTGACAAGTGTAAATGTTTATTCTTATTTGGCAAAAAAAAAAAAAAAAATTGATTCTTATATTAAGGAGAGTATATGGTCAGAATAAAAGTTTAACCGTCAAAACAAATGATTGAGATATTAGAAATGAAATCTCAAATGTATAAGAGATATTTGTATATCATTACAATTTTAAATGAGATTTATACATGTTTTTCAGAATAGTTAGGAGGGTGTTTTGCAATTTAAGTAAACGAGGGGGTGATTAATGTATTAACTAAAATACTCTAACTTTTTTTATAGGACGTTTAGTATGAGGGGAGGAGAGGGAAAGTAAAAGGAAGAAACATTTGTTTGAGTTGATTTTTTTTTTTTTTTTTTTGAAGTTGGATTAAAAGTTTTTAATTAAATTTTCTTACTTTTTTATCTTGCACCTTCTAAAATTTTATAGCTTCATTTCTCCAATTTTTTTAACTTCAATTCATATAAATTCCCGCACCCTTACAAAACTTTTCTTTTGTTGGTAAAATGATCAAATTTTAAATATATTGATGTTCATAGGTACATAATAAAAAGACAGAAATTAGAAAAAGCAAATGGAGGGTTGTTTTTGTGAGGTCCAATTACAAAACTTTTCAGTGCCAAAATGACCTTTAAAGGTCAAAGTGTCCTTTCAATCTTCTAAATTATATAAAGTTTCAATTTAGTCGTTTATGTTTGTATAAAGTAATACAGTATCTTAATATTGACACATTTAGTCTCATTAACGAAAAACGTGTTAATCCAACGAATTTATATAATAAGGACAAATCATACTTAAATTTTAATCTTTTAATACAATATTCATATTTTAAAATTAAAACATAAATATAATATATTTATCTTTTAATTTTAACAAGAGAGCACATAGCAAAAAAAAAAAAACAAAACCAGACTTGGAAGTATGGAGGAATTTGGCAAGATTGTGGCCGAAAGAGGATTAAATTTTGGAAGGATGCATGGTTAGGAGATGGAAAGAGATCGTGTAATAGTTGACAATATTAGAACAAATCATGTGTATAGAGAAGGCAATTCGTGTGCAGATTTCTTAACAAACATTAGTTTTAAACAGCATTAGGTGGTGACTTTTTATAAGAATCCACCTAAAGAAGTGATAGATACATTGTACAGTGATTTTGTAGGTTATGTTTACCCACGTATGGTGTTAATACAGATGGCCTTCAGTCCACATTTCTGTATAAAAAATAAAAGTTCTAGAAAATATACAACTTATTAAGCACAGTTTAAGACAGATGATTTAGGCCTCAGTTCGAAAAATCCTTGCCAGTGAAGATGCATGGAGACCAAAATTCATGGCCTCAATTCAATGATCAGACGAATCAAAGGTGAATGGATTTTGAACTCAATGTATCATCAGCTTATGGATTTTTCTTTCCTCATAGACTTGTACTAGCTCACAGTTATTTTTTTTATTTTGTGCAAATCACGTATGAAAATATACATACACATATAGAAGTTTCATGAGCAAGAGCTTTTACATTATAATAAAGGCAAAATTTTCTACTTACAGAAATCATTTTCCACAGAATGTATAAATGCTCAAGATGTTTATTTCTTGAACTTTGTAACCAGACTAAGAGACTTCTTGAACTTGCTCTCAAATCTGGAGGCTAAGATTTCTCCGCTCAAAAGCTTTATGGTTCTCTATGTTCTTGCGGTACGAAAGGGGTACGAAAGAAAGCTATATGTAATGCGATGTTCATTAATTCATTTTTTTATTAGGTCAAGGTTATAATTCATTTTGAGGCTTAAAGCGCACGTATAAAGGGTTTTTGCCTCTCCTAACACGTGCATTTCCCAAAATTCGAACTTGTGTTTTCATTCTTACGGATGAGGCCGCTTACCACCTCAACTAACAGCATAATTTATATATAATTATGTGTACACACACATGTACCATGGATATTCATTTCATGGTTTTATTATTTTTCCAGAAAAAAAATGAGGCGATTAAATTTGGATTATTTTTTCATATTAATTTTGTTTTGATTTGTATTGAGGTGAAATATCAAATACAGAAATAGTTTGGTAAATTGTACTTAAGCCAAAAATGAATGTTTCTTATGCATGTAACGAATCCTGCTATGAATAAATTGCTTTGAACAGAAAATTCAATGTATATCATTCATTAGATTGCTCTTTCTATAATTCTCTTGTTGATAAGTCTAAACTAATCCTATAATTATGCTGACAACTCAACAGTTCTATCTAGAATCTATAATTGCTCTGAAAACACATGTCACTCAAGTTTTCAACAACAAAAAAAATAACAGGGGACAGAAGTAGAAGACACAAATAGAAAGGAGACCCAAAGCCTTCAACTTGTGAACCTTTTTTCTTATTTATTATCAAGATGGACCCATCGATATCTGGTGTTTTTTCAAGATCCTATGCTTAAGTATCTGACTAATTTGGCCCCACCCAACAACAGAGGTCCACTTAAGCTGTTAGGGTGTCCTAGCAAGAGTTTTATCCATACGTAGAGATTGAACTCAATAACATCTAGTTACCATGGCCAACCCCCCTTGGTAGTTTGTCATTCTTCACTTTTTTAATTGTCTAACTGAGAAGAAAACATCACAGTATTATTCTTAGAACAAGAACAAGATAATTATTATATCATAAATCCCACATGAAATTAAAAATACAAACTTCCTTTTTCTTTTTTGAGTTTTTCATATTTTTCTTTGGCAGCAAACCTGCTTCATAGTTGAAGAGCTTTGATGTTATTCAATAATCCTTCTGCCAGCATCATCATCACCGTACACAAGATAGACTATAGTCTTCTCCAGAACAATATATTTATGAGCAAAATCCACTTTAACTTCAACTTCATTTCCTGGATCCAAATTAGATGATATCTTGTGCCATTCTTCTTCATTAGAACTAGTTTCAGAAGAATCTCGCTTGTAGAAATCAATGGAAGCCTTTGTATAATTCTTTATCAGGAAACTAAGAGGATAATATACTGATGATGATACTTGAAGTGATGAAAACATAATGCAGATGACCATTGCTTTTAAGCAACGATTATCAACTTGAGACACTTTAAATGATACTGAGGACCCTTCATCTTCAAAGGCTAGCCAATCAGGATGATTATCTTCAGGAAGACAATATTCAAGCTCTCTCTCACTCAATCCCTATATTGTTCCATCAACAAGAACAATGAGAACATATATAATAGAGGATCCAGTAGCTTAGCTTGTATCTGACACTAATGATATTGGAATTTGTTGTCAAATGTAGGAGAATAAAGAAAAATGAAACAATATAATATGGGAATTGAACCATTCAAAGAATAATATTTTTTATTGCCCATTTAAAAGTTCAAATCTTCTTTATGTTTTCTCAGTTAACAACTATATGGATATGGTGAAATTTTTGGTCTACCATTAGGGAAATGAGTGCACGAGTTAAATTTAGCTAGAACGACACTCATTCCAATCTTTATATAAGACATATTTACCTAATTTAATTAGATTAAGAAAGTTAGTTGAGTTAGTTAATATGACATTTAATTTCTAAAATACCCTAGTCGTCTTCCTTGATTCCTCATTCCCTCTCCTCTTTGATTATTATTGAAAGAGCATTAATATGGGTAAATTAGGAAAAGATTGACAAATATAAAAATTATGTCTTATATTTAGGATAAGGTCAACTCTACTAGTAACAGTGTTTTAATGTCATTTAGTTCCTTCATATTCATTCTAGAGGAATCATCATTATTTGTTTGTGTGTGCACTACTACAAAATAGGGCAACGACGTCCTATTTTTTGCACATTTAACGTCTTTTTTTCCGTGGGACGTCTATCTGGGGGGCGTAGTAGGTAAAACTTACGGCGTCTAATTCTTAGAATTAGACGCCGTAAGTTAAGACTTAATAAGGTGTCCTATTTTCAAAATTAGACGCCTTAAGTATGGCACAAATGCCCTTCCACAATATATATACTTATGAAAAGATTGACAAATATAAAAATTATGTCTTATATTTAAGATAAGATCAACTCTACTAGTAACAGTGTTTCAATGTCATTTAGTTCCTTCTTATTCATTCTAGAGGAATCATCGTTATTTGTCTGTCTATGTGTGTGTGGGTTTTGGGAGGTTAGAGTTGGAAATAATTATTAAGAAATCCCCCATTATTAAAATATTTATTGCTCAATCTGCTAAAAAAAAGAATGAAATATTTATTGCCTAACGGTACTTAAAATTTGTTTAAGGGCCTAGATCCTTGAGCATGTGTAACTCATTTTCAGCAAATACAACTCTTATTCAATTGTGTGATCCTCTATCTTCAACTATATACATATGCCTTCCATTTTAAAGACTTTTGCATAAAGCTAATAATAGAGGCTGCACATACAACTGAAGAAGAGTTGCACTAGTTGAAGATAGATTACTTGATTATGCCCTAGTTTTGAGGCAAAATAATGGAAGACATATAAACATATAGATGAAGATAAATTATATACAACTGAAGAAGAATTGCACCCGCTCAATGAAATATGTAGCTTTGGCCAATAAATTTTCCAAATGGGGAATTTCAAGCAAGCAATTTTTCCATTAAAATGAAAGTTTTATTGTGAATATAAATATAGTTTATGCAATGATAGTAGCAATTTTTCCATTAAAAGGAAAGTTTTATTGTAAACATAAATAGAGGCAAGTAAAGAACCTGGGAGATACTCTTCACAAGTGAATCCATGACTTCGCTAAATCCTCCCACTTTTATAATAAGGGAAGTAGAGAAGTTTGCAGCCTCTTCAATAGTGTCAACTGGGTCATGAAAACCAATTGAAGCTAGGGGTGGTGTTGCCCCAGAAATATGGAATGTCGTATGAGATCTCCTCAATATTCCACTGGTTTGGTCAGAAAAACTACGAAAAAGATGTGGCAATAAAAATGGCATGCTTGGTGCAAATTCATGAAGGGACCTTGCATTAGTTCTTGGTGTCACCCATGATTGAATGAGAATTGGAAATACATCTCTGGACAATCCTTCAAGGCCACATATTGATACATGTGTGATGCTTCTTGATCTCACTAACGAAGGAGGAACTTGTGTTATAGCAGTTTCATTTGCCATTAGAGTTGTCAAGGATTGCATTTGGCTGATCCCATCTTCCAATTTCTCAAGTTTTGAGCAACCACAAATGTTGAGAGTTTTCAGAGATTTCAAATTATATATACCTTTTGGCAACTCACTCAGATCTTTACATCCCTTCAAGTTTGCCAATATTAAGCACTTCAAATCTCCAATTGATTCATGAATCGAACACAGTCGTGGACAATCTTCAAGTATTAGCTTTTCAAGATTCGGCAGTCTTGAAAAATCAGGCGTTTCTCTCAATTTATAAGAATGACTTAAATTGAGAAATTTCAACTTGTCCAACAACTGTTGAAAAGAAACATGGTTAGATAACATTCAAATATAGTTGGAATGATGGGTAAAAGCTGCAACAAAAAGTAATACTCCATCTAATTCTTAGCTAGATGACTAATTCGTATACTAAGAAAATTAGTAAGTTAGTTATATTTGTCCAAAAAATAGTATGTTGGTTTCCCTACAATATACTTTTTAATTATTTATATTATTGGAACTACCCATGTACTAAAATACTTTTAATATGTGCAATATTGAAAGGGATTGTTTGGGGGAAAACTTATAAATTAGGGAGATAAAATGGAATAAAGTCCTACATTTAAAATCAAAGTATACCTCTTAACTATAACATTTTGGACCAGAGGAAGTATTGTTTACATTGAATTCTAGAGAAGAATTCATAAAATACCTGAGAATTTTTCCATGCTTGGGTAAGAGAACTAAATCTCAAGTCAATGGCAACTGCATGTTCTTGACGAAAATTCTGGGGCATGTAACTTGAAGGAAATCCATGCCAACGAAGCCATCGCAGATCTTTTGATAGATATTCATAGTTTCCATTAAGTTCTACATGGTCAAGTTGAAGCAATTTAAGCCTCTTCATCATCTTAAATCCCTTCGCATCAAAAGATTGTGTTTCTGACAGATTCAAAGACAGTCCTTTAACATTGATTGTTCCCTGTGAAAGATGAGCAGGATGAGAAATGAAAAGATCATCCGGATATATAATTTGATTATTTCATGTAAGAAAATATCAAAAAGGTTTAGAGAACTATAATTAGCAAGAAAAAGGTGGTGAGTGGATAATGATGAGTAAGAAGAAAAATTATTGAATATTGCAATATGAAAAGATCATAAACTGGATGAGAAAATTCTTACCCTATGGTTTCTTAACACATCAATCACATTATCACGAAGCCATAATCTGCTACGATTTCCAGGTTCATCCGGTGACTCTTCACGAACAATCTCTCTTCCCATGTCACGGATTAAATTATGCATATCAAGTTTATTATTTTTATCAACTCTTAGGAGGCTCAACTCTATGAGTCGGCTAATTCCAATCCCTGCGTGAAGCCCACAACCATTCAAAATATTTGTAGCATAATTTCTATCCTTTCCAATGAAAAAACAACATATATCCAAGAATATGTTTTTCTCGAAGTCATTATTTAGACCTTTAAAACTTATTCTTAGCTTTTTATGTATTTGATGATTTGGAATTTCTTTTAGACTATCCAAAACAGATTCCCAAGCCTCTTTTGGCCTATCCAAGAGATAAGCACCAAGAACTTCAAGAGCTAATGGCAACCCTTCACAATAAGCAATTACACTTCTTGAGTGATCCATTAAATCCTTTGTTGGCCTTGCTTGTTTGAATGCATGCCAGCTAAAAAGTTCAAGAGACTCGTTATCATCCATTTCTTTCACCTTGTATACATTATCCACTCGAATGATGTCAAGGACATGTTGGTCCCTTGTAGTAATGATTATTCTACTACCTGGACCAAACCATTTATGACTCCCACATAGAGCATCGAGTTGAACTTCGTTAGTGACACTATCTAGCACAATTAGTGCCTTTTTACGGCGAAGCCATTCTTTCATTCTACCTTTCCCCAATTCAATGCTATTTAGTGGCATCTTCCCTGTTTGTAAAATGTCTGAAAGAAGTTGTTCTTGGAGATCCACAAGGTCCTTTTCTGACCTTGAAGCTTCTCTAATGTTTGCAAGGAAACTTTTAGCCTCAAAGTCTTTTCCAACTTCATTAAAAATGGCTTTGGCAATGGTTGTTTTGCCAATACCCCCCATTCCAAGAATCCCAACCACCTTAATCTCATCTGATTGGTCACTTAACATTTCGGTGATTTCCTTCATGCGAGATGTTAGCCCCACATGATGATTTGTGACAAACAAATTTGTGTTGTCATATAGGTTCTTGGCGACAGAGTTAACAACACTGCTGATCAACTCAGCTTCAGTTCTGGCAACAATGAAAATAAATTAGAGATTAATAAAAATCTACAAAATGTTACGTGCAGTTTTGAGTAGACGCTAAATATATATTGGACAATTCCAAGACTATTAGGAGAAAAACACAAAATCCTTCCAAATTTGGATATCTGAATTCAAAACCCAAAAATGATGACATATAATCATTGTGAAATCCCTAAGGACTAGTTTGATTAAATTTTGTAGTAAAATTACCTAAATGACCTTAATTTGAGAAAATAAAATAAAATAAAATGGCAACGATAGTTTAAAATAACAACGTTAACATATCAAGTGACAATGATAACAAGAAGACAATGACAACTAATTTAAGTGAAATTTCTTGTTGAATATCAATAACTATAATGGTTTAACAAGAAACAAAATTTATCAAATGACGACAATAATGCAGTGACAACTAATTTCATTGAGGACAATTAGGTCAATTCACAAAAACTTAATTGTAGAATATAAAGTCCTTAGGGATTTGTAGGAGTTAAGCCATTTTGAGACTCTTATCTTTTGATCCTTGTTTATCTTTATCCCACGATTGTTTTCTCTTTATCGGATACTAACTACTTTTTAAACTCAAAATAAATAACTTTTTTTCAACTAAAGCATATATATATATATATATATATATATATATATATATATATAACGAAATTAAGCTTATAGAAAAGTGACTCAATAAAAATAATTTACCCATTACGATGAGAGTAGTCCCATCCAGCTATATTGGCAACTTCATTGAGTGCTCTTATCCAATTCAGCTTTTGTTCTTTGCTACACGTGGTTTTCTTCATGAGCTTTTTAATTCACTTCCAAAATCACCAGATTGCTTCCGTACATGTGATGGTTCCACACCGAAGAATATAGGAAAAACCTGTTGCCCAACTGTTCTGTGACATTCCATAATTTTTCTAGTTCTTGCATGCACCAACTTGAGCCTGCATAATTGACTGAAAGAATAAGGATTGATGTTCTCGAACTTTCAATTGCTTGGATTAGTGTAGATTCGATCTTGTCTCCCCTTCTAATTTGATTATCCATGAAAACCTCAAGACCAGCCCTTTTCAATGCTTCGTGAAGGTGAGTTGTAAAAGACTTGCGCGTATCTCCACCACAGAAACTCAAGAACACAAGATAGTTATATTTGGGTTTTGGCTTCTTAGGGTTTATTCCCTTTCCAATCTCTTGCAACAATTCATGCATATGAAGCCTGTTATTCTTGTCAACTTTTATCAGGCTCCTCTCAATGAGATTTTTTATCCCCATTTCTACTGGAAATTGAAAGCCACTTAGTTTTTGTGTAACAGAAGATTTCTCCTCACCCACATAAAAGTATGCAATATTAAAGAACATTTTTTTCTCTGAGTCATCTAAATACTCACAACTTATTTTCATCTTCTCTTTTATTTGACTTACCGGGATGGCTTTCAATTTCTTCAACACACATTCCCGCTCTTGTGGTGTCTTCTTGTACAAAAGAGAGCCAATCACTTCAAGAACTAGTGGTAAACCTTCACAATGGAGAATAACACTTTTTGCAAGATTACTGAAATCGTTGCTTGCACTAGTTTGCTTGAAGGCATTCCAACTCAACTTGAAAGCATGCCAGCTCAAAAGCTCTAAAGATTCCCTTTTGTCCATTTTTTTAGCTTCGTAAACATTTTTGACTTTTAATTTATCAAATATATGCTTACTTGTTGAAGTGATGAGAATCATACTCCCAAAACCAAAGCAGTCTCGGCTTCCACACAATGTCACAAGTTGTTTTATATGATCAACATCATCAAGTACTACAATTGCCCTTCTATTCTGTAGGGCCATCTTTATTTGTTGGATGCCTGTTTCAGTGTCATGTATCTTCGAATCTTTTGTCCCAGTAATATCTGAAATAAGTTGTTCTTGGAGAAGAACTTGACCTTTGTCTTCGTCCCACACTTTCTTAATACTTGCCACAAAGCTTCTGCTCTCAAAATTGACACTGATTGTATCATAAATCATTCTAGCAATGGTTGATTTGCCAATGCCAACAACTCCACATATGCCCACTATGATCACTTCTTCTTCCCTCACAGTGATATCTTGTGAGTAGTATTTGGACAAATGAAGCACTTCTTTCATCCGATGTTGTATTGGTACAAGATGTGGTGGGACATCCAAGTATGTTGAATCAAGAAATATCTTGATAGAGTGAGTGATTTCTATGATTCTTTTGCTATATCTGTTTGACAACGTAGTTTTTAAACTCAGAAGGAAAAAAGTCATTTATACAAGCATATATCACACACTTATGTAAACAAAACACACATGCATGCTCCGTATAGGATTTAAAGAAAAGCGTTTGATTTATCATGTGATTTTATCCAATTCGATCCAATAATTTGGGCATATGAATTTAGAATTAAATTATTTATTTATTCCCCAAAGAATACTATATAAAAGCCTTTGATGCGGTTCATTAAAAAAAGAACATTTAGAATAATTTACCAATACAACCAACTATTACTTTGTTCTCAATCCTATTTTGTAAGAATGCACCAGAGCCAGAGTTCAACAAAAAGAAAGAGAATTAAATAAGTAACAAAGAATTTATTTCTTATTCAATACTCTTCTTTTAGCAAAGTGGTATCAGTCAATCTGTGCAGCTTTCTTTGACCAAAAAAATAAAATAAAAATCTGTGCAGCTTTCTATATATGTGGAAAAAAGATTCAGCAGGCATCTCACATTTTGGGCTCATGTTTTCCAACAAATTTGAATTGGGTAAAAAAATCGGCTTTCTATTCAACCTCAAAGAAGCATGACTTAAAAGTCTTTTGGTTTAGGAAGCAGTTCTTGCAGCCTGAAGAAGTAAACAAGGACCCTGCAAATGCCATTTACCTTGATATTACTCTTTTGTCAAGTGTTTTCGTCTTCTCTAATATTAAAGTGATTCCTTATATAGATCATAGGACGCTCAACCTTTTAAATTCATGTACTTGTCTTCTCTAAATGTACTTTGTCTATCATGAAAAAACAAAGTGGTACCAGACTCATTGATCTTCTCTTGACAAAATGATACTACCCCATGTTCTTAATATATAAGAGTCAGTTGACTTTTTTTGGAGTGATTAAGGAAGTAAAATAAATTATTTAATCATAGCATATGTTGTGTATCATTAGATTATATATTAGTATATAAGTTAGTCAAATTAGTTTGGAAAAATAAGATAAAAATAAATATTTTAATATACCTTATTTTGCTTGCTTAACCTCTTCAACAAGAGTCAATTGGCTCTTATATTAAAGACCAGAGGTTACAACTAGTGAGTTTATAAACCTTAATTATTTGTTACGTGTATCTTTCAATTGACTATTGGAACAAGAAATTTTGATTAAATAGGAATTGATGTTGCCTTGTTATTCGAACTTTTGACAACTTCTATCCAAATTTTCCAAAAGTTTTACAAGTAGTGAGTTAGTTTTTAATGGGAAAGTGATGATTTTATATACAAACCGTAATTATTTGTCATGTGTAACTTTTAACTGACTCTCTGAACAAGAAATTCTAATTGGATTGGTAGTTGTATTATAGAATTTGAACTTTTGAGAGTTTCTGGCTGAATTTTTGATTTTTCTTTTTTTCCTTTCAAATCCTTAAATGATATTCATTTTATGTAACAAATTTCATGTTAATTCGGTTTAGTTTTAATTATTTTAAGCTTACTTGAAATTTTCACTTATAAGCGACTTTTTTGTAGAACGGTAAAATTGACACTTGTGACTCTTGTTTGGATATTTAAGGGGTTTATTGGGCACAAATAAAACTTGTTAGAGTGTTAGATTGTGGAATTAATACTCATGGCTTGTAATGTTTGAGTCACAGCCTCTGCGATTAGATATAGAGATATCGGGTTTTTTATTATGGGATATAAATCTTAATCTATGTGGGTTAACTTGTAGGGTGGAAATTGAGTTTTGTATGTATTGAATGTTAAGCATTTTGCATAATTAAATTATGTGACTAAAATTAGTGTTGGACTTTAAACTGAAATTATGTTTGTATACTGCTTTTGAATGATTTGATTTGGCTTTTACCATTGTATTGAAAATATATAGTTTAGCCATTTTATTACCATGCGGTGATGGCTCAGTATTGCTCTAAAGTTTTGAATGATTTGATTTGGCTTGTTTTCTTACGTAAGGTGCTTGGGTATAATGGCCTCTACTAATCTATATCCCAACGGATTGTAGAAGGTGAAAGGAAAAGCCAAATATGTGTGTGTGTGTGTATGAGAAACAAGGCAACTCAAAAAATAATAGATATATATGGGAGAGGATCAGCAACAGCAAGAGATTAAGCTGCCATAATGTTATTTTGCGACAACCAATCTACAATAGCTATGTGAAATAATTGTCTTTCACAATCATGCAAAGTATACATGAACTTATAAGATTCTAATTTTTGGATTTTGAAACTTATTTTTAGTCTAAATATGTAGGCTATTGAACCCAGAGTAGAATAAGTTTCAAAAGAGTTCTGAAAAGATAGAATAACTCCTAAGAACAAAAATCATAATTAAATTAAAAACCTTTTCTAAGAAAATAGCTTAAATATTTTTAAAGATCACAGAGAAGTTACCAAAATTGAAAAATAAGCCATTTGAAGTCCTATAAAGAGGGCCAGAAGGAATATATATTTTTAGGGCCTATAAGAGAATAACAGTGGCATCTATTAAGATCAGTCTTAACGGTTTGTTTGGCACGAGTGAGATGAAGTGGATGAGAAAGAAAAGTAAAGGTTAATGAGTTCAATTTGAAAGAAATAAATAAGTGGGGAATTTTTTTTTTAATAAAGACAATATAGCAAACAATTGGCTGATTTTTATTCCATAGCAAACACAAGGTTAGAGAATAATCAACACGGTATAGTCAAGACAAAAGGTAATAATTTTGTGGACATAATTGACCTTAAATCTCATGGACTACATTGAATACATATGTTAGATATTTACCTGGAACAATTGGCTGAGATTGTAAATCTGGAAAGAGAAGTAGCTTCAGTAAAGGCGCTTCTCCATTTGAAAAACTCTTGTTTCTGCAAATCTCCTCTGCTCATTAACTCTGCAATACTTCCCATCTCCTGACGTACACCTGTCAAACTCACACCACAAAACACAGGAAACACTTTCTTTCCCATGTTTTTGTGATAATTAATGATTATGTCCAGTTTATCCAAGCAACATCTGGACGAACCGAAGTTTTTTGTGAAAACAAAGATAACTATTCTTGAAAGTTCGATGGCTCTCAACAAGGCAGGTGAGATTGGCTCATCTTGGTCGATGTATGTTCTGATTGAAGCATCCCTTAAAGAGGTTTCAAGAGAAACTATGGTTTGGTATTTGGTTTGGTACGTTAAGAAGACATCGTAACGGCGGTGTTCTTCGTTTGATGGCAAAGGATTAATGGGGCTTGATGATGGTGAAGGAGAGAAGGCCATGGAGGACTTGGATTGAATTGTTTCAGATGAAGAAGAAGAAGAAGACCGAGAGAGAATTGGCTTGTGTTGAGACTTTGTGTTGTTAGTTTTCTCGACAAGGCAAATGTGAGAGAGAGAGAGAGAGACAAGATGGGATTTTTCTATTGTTCGGTGTTCAGTCAATTATCCAAATTCATATTCGTAGTTTATTATTTAACACGCAATGATAAAGTAATTAAATAATTGTCATTTATAATTTTTCGTGTGTCACAGATATAGTAAAGGGAAAATATCAGTGAGGTTCTAAGGTAGATAAAAAATATCAAAAAAGTCTCAACCTTAAATTTCCTCCTTTTGATACTAATTACTAATTCCCCTTCCAAAAAAGTTTCGTTGTCAAAAATGACTTTTCTTATTATAAAAATAATTTTTAAGGCCCGTTTGGATGAACTTTTTAAAAAAGTCTTTTTTTTAAGTCTTTTCTTTTAAGCTTCAAATTGGAGCTTTTAAAAAAAAAAAAAAGCATTTTGACTTTTTTTGTGACTTTTGCTTTTTTTAAAAAATATCATCTAAACACATAAATTAATAAAACAAGCTTTTTTTTTTTTTTTTTTGCATTAAAAAAGTGTTTTTTTTAATCAAAAAAGCCTATCCAAACGGGCCCTTATTTGTTGTTAAAATGTCTATATGAAAATCTCATTGTTAAAATGATTTTTTTCCAAATTTTTTTTCGGGTTTCGAAAATTTTACACGCCGGAGGCAAAACTCGAGAATTTTTTACATAAATAATAAGGTTGCTTTTTTTTTTTTTTTTTTTCTGATTATTGATATAACAAAATTTTATAATTTAGTTTGAGTAGAAAATAATACATGGTATTACGTGTAAATAGAAATATGCATGATTCTTCTCATGAAAAAGAAAGAAAGAAATATGCATGATTCTTTTCCAAGCCATGGACAAGTTTTCCTAGTAATTTGAAAATTGTTGTTTCAAGTTATGAAGGATTAATGGGGCTTGAGGATGGTGAAGGAGAAAATGTTACACACCTACCGGCCTCGCCATTTCGGGTGGCAAGTAGTGTGATCCTTTACTTACATTCAATTTAAGATTGTGTTACCATGTTAATTTAAGTCATTTATCAGGGCATTAGAGCAGAGCGTGCACCGGTTTGGACAACAATATACTAGTAAGATAAAATACAGAAAGGTAAATTTCCCCGGAGGAATCAAGTATACAATTATCCCGGTATTGATACCCAAAATAATTATAATACAGTCATCCGAGACACCAAAATATATATATATCCAAAAGAAATCATCATCATCCTCCACCACACTAGTTCAGCTCTGGAGCCTTACCTATGTCTCCCTGCTCAGATCTAGATGAGCTTCCAGAAGGCTTAAAAGGGGCTGGGATTCAAAATTGAATCCCAGAGTAACCATTAATCTCATATAAAATGTATAAATAATGTATGTAAGAAAAATCATAAATAAACAACTACCACATAACATTCAGTATCAAGGCACAAAGCCAAATCTGGAACTAGCAACCCTAATAGCACACAACACAGACTGTAGTGGTCCTAATAGCACACTAACACAGACCATCAAGCACAAAGACACAAACAAAGCCCACGGCAAAGATGTTCCGATTCCATAGCGCTTGGAAATAAATGATAACCAAATGTATGCAAATTCAAGGTAAAACATACATACACAAGTCACACAGAGTATATGAGGATTAAGATTACTACCTGACTGCTCCAAAATCTTTAACTGGTTTTCACGTCCGATTAATTGTCTGGGCAACTATCGCGTCCTATAAATATACATTTACAGACGACGGGTTATTATTTGACCAAACTCTTCACAATCTCCTACGTCATGGCATTAGGCTTAGTGTAAAGCTATTGAGCCTTGTTTTCATTTTTACTCTTAGGCCGAATTTTTGCCAACTTACTATTATATTATTAAATATTATTGTTATTATTATTTTAATACTTTATTTATTTATTATTATTTCTCCAAAATTATTCTAAACTCTTAGGGGTTATCCTAACACTTTAATTAGGAGTTTAATAAATATGAACACCATGAAAATATGATTTATATATATACACCTGAAGAACACCCAACTAGCAACTGATCAATGACATTCCTATTGCTACTCAATTTTTAACAGTGTTATGTCCTTTTTCACGTGAGGGCCCACGCCAATTGCAACAATGTGGGTCTCAACGTGAGTAACCTACAACACTGACACTCTTCTTTAATATATAATGAGCCTGTTTGGGTTGGCGGTAAGAGTGGTGGCTTAAAAGCTATCTGACTTTAAAAAAAGCTCGATGGGAAAAAAGTCAGGTTATAGATAATGATTTGTGTTTGGATTGATAGTGGTAGAAGTGGCGGGGCCCACGTCAAAAGTTTGAAAGCGTTATGGAAAAAGGCGGGGTTTAGAGCTTTTTCCCTTAATGAGCTTTTGAGTTTTTTTGATGTTAAGTCTAGTGAACTTAACGCAACCTAAACACACCACGTTGAGTTTTTTCTCCAACGCCCATTAACTCTACCGCTAACGCTCTCCTAACGTTCATTCCAAACAGGCACAATATCAGGGTAGTTACTAACTTCACCACAACAAAGTTTCCATGTTATTTCCAAATGTAGCGTTATACTGATATATAAGACAAGCTTTTCCTTTCTTTTGTTCTCCATGGTTCATGCGTAGCCACACATATATATACCCTTACAAGGATGCAACTATGTGTATATATATACATATAAGATCAGTTTTTTTTCCTATTATTTCTTCCCTGTACCACGTTGTGGTCTTATATAAGTAAGCTTTAGTTCCTTATTGACTCATTTATAAGGCAGCAAGCAATTCTCTCATATATATATATATATATGGATGGCAACAAAACAATATCAGTAAGGTTTTTTCCTTTTTTTTTTTTTTGATTCACATGCAACGTAAAAAAATGAGTCTAAGGTTCATGTGTCTACCTAAATAATATGTTTACATAACCCCTTTACGTCTCCAACATATTTTCACCGTCTAGAATAGCTGTTTAGCATTTAGGGGAATTAAACATAAACTTCCATTAGTTTCCAGCTTCCAAGCTTAACGACAGAGTCACATACATATATATACAACTCACGACAGCAAAGTTCTTCATTTTTTTAAATATAAATAGCAAGCCCTTTGGGTTTAATGGTAACCATTCAAGTTTCCTATTATCTTTTAAGTGTGTTGCGTTATGTATATATATATCAGCAACCCCCTCCACTTTTCCTAAGTGCAGAGAAACAACTCAGAGAAAAAAAACAAAAAACAAGAAAACAAAGTAGATATCAACAGCCCCTGTATTTGGTATCTTTTTGCAGCAAACCCACCGCTTAGTTCCTATGGTTTCATGCTCTAAACTCACGTTGGGAATATTAAAAACAAGAAGGAAGGAAGTTTAAACATTACCTTCAACTAGCCTCTACCTTCTACAGTCGAACTCTCCGCTTCTCACCGTCACCTTTACCTCTTGTTATGGAATAAAATATTAGGCCCGTTCAAGTGAGGCCCAACAAGGGGCAACCAAACCCTAACCCTAAGAGGCACCCATTATCCCACAATCACATAGTGGGAGGACTGGGAGAAGAAACAGCGAATGATGGGAACGTGCTAAACGGATCCTCTATGCCTCACTATAAATAAGAGGGGAATTCCCAGGTGTGAACGGTACACAAGTATCTTCTACTCGCCTCTTTGCAATTCGATCTATACGTAACACACACCCCACTCCCTTAGGCGAAAGCCTTCATGTGTGTGCTCGTGATCTCTTATTCTCATAGGTATCCCATCCATGGATACCTAGGAGGTACCTATTTGATCCTACATCAACATACTAGTCCACCTAGGGCTAGACATCTGTGTTCTTATGACAGAACATTGGCACCGTCTGTGGGGATCGATAAAATTCGATTCCTATGACCAACGATGGTTAATACAAGAAAGAAGCAGCGCGACCGAGATTTTGGAGTGATCGGAAATTCCCAAAAAAGTTTCAAACAGCGAAGCAAAGAGGGTTGTGAATCGGGTTACGGTGAAAACCCTAAACAAATAATCGCCGGCACAATGATGCAAGGACTCGATCATCTACAACAACAAATTCTAGCATCAGCGATGCGGATGCAAGTTTCGGGTGTGAAGAATGCATATGAAAACTGGAGGCGGCATCAGTCCAATGCTGCCAAAGAGGAATAATTCATGTCTGAAGTATGCATGGTGTCGTCGGATCAATAATCCCGGGAAGCATTAATTATCTCGATTTTAAAGGAGGCATCGCTGTTAAAACTTGGAAGTTGCTCGGTCATCAATTAGCTCGGCCAGCAGCAAGAGAGCTCGGGCGTTGACAAAAATGAAGTCAGAGTCGGGAGAACCTGAAGAAATAGAAGGACATGGAATCAAGCGAAGTCCTTCATGTCCGTGACAATTGGCCGAATACGTTGTCTAGACCATCCTCTTCCCTTCATCCATTTACTGGGATTGGGAAGGCAGTGAAACACTGCCAAAGTTCTGGTGCCGAGATAAGTGAAGACGACTTGGAATTTTGGCGGAGTAGCGGGAGACGAGGTTGGAGTAGCCGAGGTCCGAGATGCCTGAGTTGCCGAGATACTGAGATGCATGCCGAGATGCATGATTCTGAGGTGCATGCCGAGATGCATGATTCCGAGGTGCATGCCGAGATTTCGAGATGCATGCCGAGATGTACATGGTTATGAATTGAGTCGTGATATGAGGACACGGATTCTGCGTTGCTGCCAAGGTGTTCCGTGCATGTGCATGTGCATGTTCAGGATCCTGTGCCGAGTTGCACTTTGTGTGTGCATATCCGGATACAGTTCCGGGATGCCTAGTAAGTACATCAAAAGTCCTTCTACTGGTTCATTGTCTTGAGGACATGGATTCTGCGTTGCTCTGGAAATTGAAACAACTATCCCAAGCGTATGCAGCAGAACCGCATGCAACGAACAGAATCCTTTCTCTGGTTACTTGTCTTGAATGATATGATGAAGCGCAGGGATCTCAAGGGAGCCTGGATATAGTTTTTGCTTGTACGATGAAAAGTGGAGTTGCCTCGTATACTGCCAATGACTTTGGACGGTTAAGTCCCGTGGGCCAGCGCTTTGCTTGGATTGAGCAAGTCGACGTGATACCACAATCAACCCAACTCGGCATAAGTCACAGACCTATGGTTCCTGATTTCTTTCTGTAGAAACCTAAAAAAAAAAAAAAAGATGTCCATTATCTATATATCAATTGAGAGCCTCAAGAGGCACTTGGAGTAGCTACATCAAGATCTAGAAGGGTGTGGAGAACATACAAGCAAATTCTCAGATTCATGCCACATTTATGATCTCATTATCATTGATTTTAATCACATTGATGATCAAACCCAAAGAGAGCAAGCGTTTTTAAATCTTCATACAATGCTGGAGCATACTACAAGTAGTCATTTAATGCTTGCGGTGGATGGGATGTTGGCAAAAGCTAGACCCCAAAGGAGGATCATTCATTGCCTTGGGAGCTCTTCTGCAAGATTGTTGGCAGTGAGCTATCCGAGAAATTGCAGTGCGAATGGTGGAGAAATGTGGGGGTCATCTTCTTACTATTATCTGAGACATTGAAAGACAAAAGTCTTGTAATGAGAGACAACACAATCCGGGGCCTTTGCGAAAATGTGGAGATGGCATCTAAATTTATTAAACAAATTGAATGCTGGGAGTTCAGTGCAAAAGAACCGACAGCGACTAGTTCAAATCTCTATGCTGATGTAAAAGCGTGATGTATATCTTTGGGTTCCACATATAAATATCTTTCTGACAGCAATGCTTAGAAGAAATATGATTGATGAGAAGTCCTTTACAAATGAAAGAAGCTCAAGTAATTCAAGCAAAGAATTACTAGAAGCACATGAAAAGATACAAGAACTTAAGGTTGAATTACAAAGACCAATACAATCTTTGAAGCCCTATGAACATGGAAATGCTCAGTTGAAGTGTGAGATTGCTGTGACAAAAAATCAGGTTCTAATATTCTCCTGTCTTATGCTTTGTGGGGCTTAGCTGAAATGGTTCATCAATATGCTTCTTTATAAAATAGTTCCCACATATCTATTGTTGTTATAGAATATTTTGAAGCTTAATTAGTTAGCAAACTCATTGAGATTTGCAGTAATGCCTCTCTTAGTCATGGTCTAAGATGGTACGCAGCTTATATTCTTAATCATTTTGGGATTTTACGACTTCCCAAAGGAACTAGCTAAAAGGGGTTGATGCTCTTGTTCATATTTCAATAAGCCTCTGCACATGTTGCCATGGAAAAGTATGCGTATATTGCTCATACATTAATTTTCATATTCACTGTGCATTGAAAGCATTAGTTCATATTGGCTCATTTATCTATGAGTTTCATGAGTCTGAAAAGGACAGGAGCTATAAGACTTTTGTTGCAAAAATTTGTCGAACTACTGCCTCTTGATGATACCGCCATGCCTTTTCCACTCAAATTGGCAGCATTATTTAATGTTACAAGACTACAAAGGATCAGATGTATGGGGATCCTGAATTGTATGATTTGACCATGCAATCTGAAGCAATGAAATTAATTGAAGCAAAGAGATGAAATTACAATCATTCGATGGCTTTACTTTCCCATTCACTATGCTTGCCAGTTTTCAAGAGATCAATTATTCCCCTCTGAATGGTGCAACTTGATACCAACCAAAGTGTTGAGGGAGTTCATTACCTCAGTGCTCCAGGAATTATTGTTTCAAGATTTTTGCATCGTAGTTTCAAGATTTTTGGAATTATTATTTCAAAAGGGGAAATGCAGACTCAAGACAACAGCATCATGATTTTAAAACAAATCCATGCTATATGCAGCTCGACACTCCTTTTCGAGTCAAACAGAACGCTTGCTTCTAGGGAAAACCCACCATCAAAAACTCAATTGGAGGAGACGCTTTCTAATGGAGCATACATGCTTGTGTACAACAAGTTTATTGCCAGGCCATTAGGCTTTCCAACCACTGAATCATCACGAAAGGAAGAGACTAATTGCTAAGCATGATCCTCAGGGAAGTGCTTGTAAAAAGATATGTAACTTTCTGTTTGCTGGGGATTCATGTCGATGCTCTTGGAGTTGTCAAGCTTAAATCAAGCTAAGAGATATAACTACCGGCTAATGGAAGTATGCGGGTATGGATCTGCAACATTTAGCAGCATGTGCCTTGAAAGTGGCATAGGAAAGATGCACAAGCTAAAAGGTGGGATGGCGTGGCAAGCACCTACAAAAGGAGACGAAGACGATCCCCGGTTTAACCAAATATGGTTATAATCCGGGCTCCGTGTAAAGTTTTTGCAGGAAACAAAAATATAAGGAGATCCCAGTTAACTGAATCTAGTTAAAATCCAGGATCCGTGTAAGCTTTTGAAGCCAGACCCGGTTATACCGAATATGGTTAAAATCCCGGCTCCGTATGAATCTTTGAAGGCGGACCCGATTTAAACTGAATCTAGTTTAAATCAGGGATCCATGAAAGTTAAAACAGAATCTCGTTAAAATCTGGGATCCGTGAAAGTGTCGAAGGCGGAACCCGATTACACTGACTACAGTTAAAATCCGAGTTCCGTATGAAATGAACCCTTACGACAGGGATGAAGGCAGACCCGGTTAACACTGAACATGTATGAATAGAGGTTCGAAACTCCTTCATAAATCATGTGGTGTAAAAGATCGAGTTTTAACTCATTCATGAATGACATGAGCGACTCAGGGTAAAAAGCCCGATTACGCGAAATTTGTCATAGCGGCAAAGCCGCCAAAGAAAAAACATACCCCGAGTCCAAATAGACAAGGCGAGTATAAATATGAGACATGAGCGACTCAGGGTAAAAAGCCCGATTACGCAAAATTTGTCATAGCGGCAAAGCCGCCAAAGAAAAACATACCCCGAGTCTAAAATGACTAGGAGAGTATCGATCGAGAAAGGTTTTTCCAAGTTTTGCAGAAACATTGTTGAAGGCGGACTCAGTTAAACGAATCTAGTTTATAATCCGGGATCCGTGTAAATTTTTAAAGGCGGACCAGTTAATCGAATCTAGTTAAAATACGGGATCCGCCAGTAAAGACGGCAATGCCGCAAGTCTATTTAAACGATTGAATTTTGGGTAAACAAACCCGTTTTCAGAAATCATTAACCCGGAATCTCGGTGTTAGAAGACATAACCCGGAATCTCGGGGTTAGAGATATTAACCTTGAATCTCGGTGTTAGAAGATATTAACCCGGAATCTCGGGGTTAGAGATATTAACCCGGAATCTCGGGGTTAGAATATATGAACCGGAATCTCGGGTCAACACGCAAGCAATCCCAACAATCACGAACATCCGGTCGGGTTGGAAAATCAACACATCCCTAAGCTCAAAGTGACTCGAACTACCAGCCGGAGGCAACAGAATGGATAACGATTTGTTAGTGGAAAAGCACATTATCAATAGTCGGGATTATTGCAAACCGAATGTTTAATGCAAATTCGGACAAGCATTCGAAATGAGCAAGCTAAACGAATTGTGTAAATAGTAAGTATTTTTCATTTTATTGTGATTTGCTTATACATTATTAAATGCGGGAATATAGACCGACCGATTATCCCGGTAAGAAATTGCTACGAAAGCAAATTCGGGTTTAAGGGATCTTGGAAAGCTTCTAAACGGAAGAAAACTCGAATACACCGTGTCGGGTTAAGCAATCAATTAATCTCGGCGGCTCGGAGACTGAATCGCAAGCTTGGGGGCAAGCTGTTATGGAATAAAATATTAGGCCCGTTCAAGTGAGGCCCAACAAGGGGCAACCAAACCCTAACCCTAAGAGGCACCCATTATCCCATAATCACATAGTGGGAGGACCGGGAGAAGAAACGGGCGAATGATGGGAACGTGCTAAACGGATCCTCTATGCCTCACTATAAATAAGAGGGAATTCCCCGGGTGAACGGTACCCAAGTATCTTCTACTCGCTCTTTGCAATTCGTCTACACGGAACACACACCCCACTCCCTTAGGTGAAAGCCCGTGTGTGTCTTCACGTGATCTCTTATTCTCATAGGTATCCCATCCATGGATACCTGCAGGAAGTCACTATTTGATCCTACATCAACATCTACCACCACCAGGCTGCACATCGTGTTCTTATGACAGAACACCTCTGTTTTAAGAGTTTAAAACAGAGCAACAAGAAGTGAAACTCTCTCACTCTCCCGGCTTTCCCTGTCCCTCTCGCTTTTGGTTTTAGCTTTGGTGGAAGTAAGTGAGTGAATGAGAGCCAAGGAACTACTTTAAATAAAACTTAAGGATATGGTTCGAGGAAGACAATGACAGACCAAAAGGGAAGGACCGATGGGGGATGATCTGTGATGGGGCTCAAGAAGCATGTAAATCTGGGTTGGAGCTCGAGAAGGATGGAGTAGGTGATCTTTTACTGTGGTCTCTGTCACAGTATTTTCTCTGCTCTGCAATTTCAGTTGATCGCCACGATATGATACGCTGACGAGGGAGTGATCTGGTTTGATGATATATATATATATATATATATTGAACAACAAGCTCCAGGTCGAATGACGTAGAGAGAGCTGCTGAATCAATAGTAATGGTTTGGGTTCTAATGGATATGTAATGGGCTTTATATCATTCATAGGCCGTGCAAATGAATAGAGACATGCAATTGGTTTGGGTTTTGATTTTTTTTTACTCATTGGGCTTATGAGTTGCATGACTTAATGGGCTGAAGAGGAATATATGTATTTGTAATGTGTGACCACTTAAAAATCATCTCGATTCTACCAATGTGAGTTGGTATAGATGGTAAGGGATCCGGGATTAGGCGCAGGGTCGTGGGTTGATCCTCTGCCGTCATTGGGACTCCTTTGGTAGGCGATCTCGTAAGTCCGAGTAAGTCTTCATAGAAGTGGCCGTCGCAGCGCAGTGGGGCCCGATGTTGAACCCCTCCAAAACTTTTTTTTATCTTAAAAAAAAAAAAAAATCATCCCACTTGATTCCCCATAAGGCTTTTATTTGCAGTTAGGCTATTTGTTCATTTAATTGCAATTATTGGATAATCATTAAAATTAAATCCTTAGTTCCATATAAGGTTTTTATTCTAAAATTTGTCTCCTGCAATTATTTTCCTTGGTTTTATTTACAAGGAAATAAATTCCTAATTTTTTAAATAATTAATTTAATCATTTGGCCAAATTCCACCGTTTAAGTTTTGTATATTATTTTTATAATATTTAGGCATATTTTATCCCTTATTTGAACAAATATTTTCCCAAAATAAATTAAAGGAAAAATAAGTCTAAATTTCGAATAATTATTCTCATAATTATTTTAAACTGAATTTCATAATTAATTTCCATATATCATTCACACTTTAAAATCCCAAAATTTGGGATGTTACAAAACAAGCCATGGATCGAGAACAATATGGATTAGATTGTTAATTTCAGATGAAGAAGAAGACAATGACGACGAAGAGAGAATAATTGGTTTTTGTTGTGCTGTTAATTGCTATAGTTTTATTATGTCGTCAAGGCAAATGATAGAGAGAGGAAACAGAATTAAGATTTTATATTGTTGGTTGATCAATATTGTTAATTAATTCATATTGTTAATTTTTTTTTACACGCAATCATAAAGTAATCAAATAATCGTCATTTATAATTTTTTCGCGTCACAAATGTAGTAAGAAAATTTTGGTTGGTGGCGTAGGCCATTGGCTATTAATTTGATTGTTGAATGTTAATATGTACTCCCTCCTCTCTCTCTCTCTCACTGTTTATAAGGTCTCAATTTTTAAATAAGGTTCTCTTTCGGTTTGTCAGACTAATAAATATTTCTTTCGATACTAATTATAGGAACACTTTTATAAGACAATTTATACTATAAAAATATTCCTATAATTAGGACCGCAAGTAGTATTATTTTATCTATTTTATTCTCCTTTAATTTCATACATGGTATTGATTAAAATATTAACTCATTTCCTTTAGTCTCTCCCATTCTCTTTATTCTCTTTCAGCATCTTTTCTCATACGTTCTCTTTCATCATTTTTTCTCATTATTATTTTTAATCATTCATAAATAAGGACACACGCACACACATCCTATATATTTATTTCTTTTAACAAATTATAACTATTTTATTGAACACTGTAATTCAGTTAAAAGAATATTATACCACTATGATTCTATTTATAAGAACTTTTTGAGAAAAAAATTTAGTCCTTATTATAAGTCTACTTTAGAGTTGTTGTGATTTTTTTTTAAAAAAATTGCAAATATATATTGCAATAAACAAAAAAATTAGTCATGTTGATTATTGTAACTATTCATAAATATAGACAAAATTAAAAATTGGTTTAAGGTACAAAAATAGAATGTGCTTTATCCCAAAGAGCGCTCAACATCAAGATTTTTTTTAGGTGCAAAAAAGTCGCATACGTTCTACAAATTAGATGCAAAAAATATTGTTTCACCATTAAGTTTGACTTTTTTTTTTTCTAACCTGATGATGACATGGCTTTCAAAACGCGCAAAAATACACATATGTTTTGGCAAAAAGAGCACCCAACACCAATTTTTTTTTTTTTAATTTAATAATTTTATTTCAATTAAAGGAACATTATTATTTCTCTAGGTATAATTCCTGGAAGGCCAAATTTTTTATTTCCATAACTTATTTTATTTTCTTAAAAAAAAATCCTTATAAATTTTCTAATTGATAATTAATAAATGAATATTTATGCATTTGAAAATTGATATTATAAATATTATATTTGATATTATTAAATATTTAATTTAATAATTATTTCTTTAACTATTTATTTTTCAAAAATTCGAATTATTTTTAAGTAAATATATTATTTATAATATCAAATTTCAAATGCATAAATACTCATTTATCAATTATTAATTAGAAAATTTAATAAGGATTTTAGAAAAAAGAAAATAAATTATGGAAATAATTTTTTTTTTCCGTTTTTATCCATTAAATAAAGGGAAAATTTCAATTAAATACCATTTGAATTTGTAAAACCCCGTAAGTCTACCGAATTTGTAAAAAGACCGAGAAATACCAAGGATCTATGATGGATATTCAAATTCGGGTGAAATTACCCTTTTGCCCTTAGTTTTAAATAAATCAAAAAAAAAAATACTCGCCGGAGGGCCGCCACCGGTGAGGGGGTGGGTTTTTTTTTTTTTTTTTTTTTTAAGAAATGTTTGGGGGGTGGGGTTCGAACCCCCAACCCCCACACATCCTTGGGGCCAAGTGGCTCACCGGTTGGGCCACTTGGTTCCTTTGTTAAATAAACATATTAATAAATATATATATTCTTCTTAACATTTTTTCAACTGGCATTTACAAATCTCATAATGCAATTTACAAATCTCATAATGCAAATTACAACGTTTTTTTTGGAGGTTTACACTTTTCAACTCTTTGATGCCTCTGATTGATTTTTTTTTTTTTTAAAAAAAATGCACTTTAACAATCTCATAACGCAAATTACAACGTTTTTTTGGAGGTTTACACTTTTCAACTCTTTAATGCCCTTGATTGAAATTTTTTAAAAAATGCACTTTTACAAATCTTATAACGCAAATTACAAATCTCATAACGCAAATTATAACGTTTTTTTTTTTTTGGAGATTTACACTTTTCAACTCTTTGATGCCCTTGATTGATTTTTTTTTTTTTTTTTTTAAAAAAATGCACTTTTACAAATCTCATAACGCAAATTACAAATCTCATAACGCCAATTACAAATCTCATAACGCAAATTACAACTTTTTTTGGAGGTTTACACTTTTCAACTCTTTGATGCCCTTGATTAAAATTTAAAAAAAAAATGCACTTTTACAAATCTTATAACGCAAATTATAAATCTCATAACGCCAATTACAAATCTCATAATGTAAATTACAACTTTTTTTTTTAGAAGTTTACACTTTTCAACTCTTTGATACCCCGATTGAAATTAAAAAAAATGCACTTTTACAAATCCCATAACGCAATTTACAAATCTCATAACGTAAATTACAACGTTTTTTTGGAGGTTTATACTTTTCAACTCTTTGATGCCCCGATTGAAATTTTTTAAAAAATGCACTTTTACAAATCTTATAACGCAAATTACAAATCCCATAATTCCAATTACAAATCTCATAACGAAATTACAACTTGTTTTGGAGGTTTACACTTTTCAACTCTTTGATGCCCCCGATTGAATTTTTTTAAAAAATGCACTTTTACAAATCTCATAATGCAAATTACAAATCTCATAACGCAAGTTACAACTTTTTTGGAGGTTTACACTTTTCAACTCTTTGATGCCCCTGATTGATTTTTTTTTTTTGTTAAAAAAAAAGCACTTTTACAAATCTCATAACGCAATTTATGTTTTTTTTAAGGTTTACACTTTTCAACTCTTTGATGCCCTTGATTGAAATTTTTTAAAAAAATGCACTTTTACAAATCTTATAACGCAAATTACAAATCTCATAATGTCATTTACAACTTTTTTTCAACTTTACATTTTTGTTTTTCAATCGAGGCATGAAAGAGGTGAAATGTGTAAACCTAAAAAAAATTTGTAATTTGCGATTTGTAATTGGCGTTATGAGATTTGTAATTTACGTTATGAGATTTGTAAAAGTAGCCATGCGTGGCCGGCGGCGGGCCCTCCAAATGTCGGCCAGGGCGGCCTCCGGCGAGGGTATTTTTATTTTCTCTGATTTATTTAAAACTAAGAGCAAAAGGGTAATTTCACCCGAATTTGCATATCCCTCATAGGTCCTTGGTATCTCTCAGTCTTTTTACAAATTCGGGAGACTTCTAGGGGTTTTACAAATTCAAATGATATTTAATTGGAATTTTCCCTTAGACAAATCCTCCTTCCCAAAAAGATAAATCAGAAGAAAAAATTTGGCTTCCCAGGAATTATACCTAGAGAAATAATAATTTTCCTTTAATTGAAATAAAATTATTAAATTAAAAAAATGTACTTGGTGTTGAACTCTCTTTTGGCTAAACCACATGTGTACTTTTGCACATTTGAAAATCACGTCATCGTCCAGTTAGTAAAAAAAGTCAAACTTATGTAACACCCCATTTTTTGAAAAAGCCGAATTTTGTATTTTGATCAGAATAGAGCATCGGAGCAATTTAAAAGAGCGAGTATCTGATAAACATTCACTGTTGGTGTATCTGGATGCTTACACAGCGGTACAATTATCCGAAATATAATTTTAATAATATGGTAATACAAGTCCAAAAAGAAATTCTCCGGCCGGGACTCTAAGAGTGCTGCTTGCCCTTATCTTCGGCGCTTAGTCCTCCTGACCCTGAAGCTATTGTAAAAGCCGAGGTCCAATGCCCATCGGACCTCAGGTAACGGTTAACCTTATGCTTATGTAAACAATGTATGTATGACATCACATCATTAATCAACACATGACTACATATCAGATGTAAGATTAATATATCAACAATACACATCACATGTAAAGTTATCTATGTTAACAGTACACATCACATGTAAAGTTATCTATACAATTCACATGTATAGTCGTCTATCACATATAAGTATACAATAAGCATCAGAGCTAGTGTTACAGTACGCGAACGTACATTCGTTGATGATTTTCGGTACGTTTCGACGGAAGGCGTTCACAGATATCCTATAAGGGTAATATCATCTTTATTAATTCAAAAATATTATTTCAAGAGATATTTTGGCTATATATGACCATTTTACCCCTGGATTAATTATTTCCAATTTATTGTATCATATTTTCGTAAAAACGTTACTTAACAGCATATAAGCTGATTTTTCATCTAACTTTGGAAATTTATAATTAATTTCACATAACTCGAAACGAGGATCCGTAAAATTCCTAGGAATCCTTAAGATGTCTAATTTTAGGAAAAAATATTTGTTTTTTTTCCCAGATTTTATGAACAATTCCCAGTTTTCGTATTTTCATCCTTCGTTCAGAATTTTCCAGAATTTCGTAGCCCATTTTGTAGAATTTTTATCTCCTAGCAAAAAACTCAAAACGACATGCTTTAGGTATATTTGGAAAGCTCTATATGTCTAATTTGAACATGAAGTTTCTCAGAATTTTAGCATAGCATCTTCAACATAAGATACCAGCGTTTTTGAAATTGCTTTCGGAAGTCGCTAGCCGACAAATTTTCGCCAGAGCTTCGCTACTTTGACTATAATCTTCCAAAATTTTTGCTATAACTTCTTCTTCATCATTTTTTCTAAATAAAACCAATTATAACCATAAAAACATGAAAATAACACTATAATTGGAAGATTATGAATCAAAACAACATTTAAGCTATAAATCACAAAGCTAGAGAGCTCAATAACATATCTAGAACTTTGCTCCTTCCTTCCTCTTGCTTCAAGAACTCACTCTACTCACTCTCTAGCTTCTATAATCAGATCACTTTGGGCTGATTGGTGTGAAGAATTGTGAAGGCTCAAGCTTCCTATTTATAGCAAATTGGCCATTAACTACCTAACAACTTTTCTTCATTTCAAGCCCTTAGATTAAACTTAGTTGATAAGTTTAAATCTCACCCTTACACCTACTAAAACAGACTTCTCACTCCTCTCTCCCCTAGTTAGTTTGTTTCAACTTTTAGTTACCCCAAATGCTTATTTAGTTAGGTGCAAGTTGGTGATTTTATTCAAGATTTATTTCCACATTTCAAATCTCCATTTTATGGCTTAATTAAAGGTCTTTTTAAAACTCTTAAATCACTTAAGTATGAATCATAAAAGTTTGTGAAAATCACTTTGGAGATAATCAAGTTCAAGCTTAAATTGTGCTTGTTCATAATATCTACTTATATTTGTTCTATGATCATTGGTTTTCAAGATACAATTTATTTTCTATAGGTTCTCATTTACTTGTGTCTTGAATTTATCCTAATGATTTTTATCTTACCATTAATTAATTAACCACTTAATCCCTTTATTACCCATGCTTACATCATTATTTACCACTAAAGTCTTCTTAAATTAATGTGAGATTAACACATATTTGCCTTAAAAGTCTTCATGATTTTAATGCTCCATGTGAACCCTTTAATTGCATTAATGTGAAGTGCAATTTTTTCTTCCTTGATTAAGACTTGCATGTGCTTAATTTATCATTGCATCATTTATTTAATTAATAACTTCAATCCTCTATTCTGATTTTTTATGCACAAACCGTGTACTCCCTCTTTTCTCTTCAAATCTTGTGTTTTAATTACTTATTAAATCATCTAGAAAGAATTCTCTCATTGGTTGAAGCTTAATTCACATGGATCTCACTTTATGATACTTAATTAAAGCCTTAGGATTTAGCTTTATTAATTTTAATCCAAGCCTTTGATGTTGGGTTGGAAAAATCTAAACACTATTAGTGATATTTGTTAATGATTTAGGATTAAGAATTAATGCAATTACTTAGCCTTTTTAATTAGTAATTTTAGCCACTTTAAATAATTAAAGGGAGAATTAATTAATCTTGCTTAATATTGCTAATATAGTGTTTTAGAGGTTATTAGGCCTAATTGTAAAAATTTGATAGGTTTCTAAATTAATCTTGATGATTAAAAATCCTTTGTATACTAATCTTGGCCTTTAAATATCATTTGGACCTTAATTTAATTGATATATTCTTAATTATGCCCTTTTTAAATTAATAATTAATTAATTTCGAAAATTACAAAAATATTACAATTATTGCAAATTTAATTGCCCAATAATTGTTGCTAATTTTCTTTAATTGATTTAGGCATCTTTTGATGATTTTTGATTGCTATTATGATATAGTTAAGATTATACTTGATTATGATAATTTTATGATATTTTATGATCCCTAATAAGATTTAGAAAATTAAATTTCTAGTCACCTAAATTCTAGGGAGACATTACCTAGAAAATAGGATAAACATAACAGAAAAATTGAGACCACATATTCACCTATTTTAAATAGACATTATTTATCCAAATATAATATTCAAGATATATTATTTATCCAAATATAATATTTAAGATATATTATTTATCCAAATATTTAAGATAAATAATTATTTGGGTATTACAATTTAATTGTTAACGGTATCTTTGGACCTAATTTGTAATCACATATGTCTTTTCGCAGACATAAAAAAGATTTTGGTGTTGACATTCATCTAAAAGCGTATATTTTTGTACCTTAATCATTAAAAAATTAACCCATAATGAATAAGTTAATTAACTCTTATTGATATGTGTGAGTTTGTTAATTGAGACTTATAAATAAAACTGGAACAAATGATATATTAGGACGGAGGTAGTAATTATTCATGATAAAGGCTTTGAAACATTTTTTCTCCTTACTTCACAGTACCCATCAATTCCTAACTAAAGAACTTTTCCCCGTTGACTATAATTACAAGTTGCAAATAATAAGAGCCTTCATAGGCTAACTATTAATTAGGTAAGAATATTCTATATATGGTTCACACTTCGACCGAAAGACAGGTAGTTGGAATAATAAATGCGTGGATGATGTTTTTCCTTTGAAAAAAATCAACATGATTAATTTTGAGTGAGGTTATAATTATTTATTTGATTTTTTTTTTCCAGATAATTATTTAATATATTTTATTTCAATATACATCATTAATCTATAAACAGTCATACTCGGTTCAGTTACTTGCTATAACTATCTTCGAGAAGTGATGGATTGTCCTTATTGTAAGTTAGTTGATGGGATATTGACAAACTTTTTCTAATATCACCGCATTTTATAGACACACATAGAGAGAGAATATTGTATAAATATAAAAATGGGTTAAGTATTAACCCAAATTTGTCATCGAAGTTTTTATTGAGCATCAATGTTGCCTAGAATTTTTTTGGTTCTATATCACTCCAAAAGTTTTAAAACGTAGTAATGTTACCCCATATCATAAAAAAAGTGACGTTGACCATTAAAAAATTAATGATCCCGTTAATTTTTTAACGGAAAAGGGTAACATTACTCAATTTTAACACTTTCGGAGAAATATTGAACCTAAAAAAACATTTATGGTAATATTGTCCCCAACAAAATTTTTTGGGGCAAATCTGCACTTTAAACCTATAAAATTTTCCTATTTGAACAAGGTAAAAGCAAAAATTGATTAAATTCTCACATAAAATGAATGGCTTAATTACTTTTTTTTTTTGTCTGAAGATGTAATTAGACGTTTTTTATAATAGTACATCCATAATGAAGGGCAAATGATTTCATTATGAACAATATTAGTATATTACTAATAGAGACGGCCATTTTGGCATCACCTAACAATAACAGTATACCATCCAAATTAATTAATGTATTTAGATATATTTATAAATTTAACATTTTAGTTAAGAAACCAAGAAAGATATGCGTTCTGTTGTTACCAACGAAGGTTCATATGAATGAGGGAGAGAAATATAATTAGGACTTATAATTACTTTAGAGTATTTTTTAATTTTTTTCATCAAACTAATTAGTTTAACTAATAAACTAATATATAATATAAGGATACACAACATATGAAATGATTAAATAATTTATTTAGCTTCCTTAATCTCTCCAAAGAAAGCCAACTGGCGCCTTATAATTGTGAATGGGAGGTAGTATTTATATATGTTTAACAATTATCTATGAAGTTTCTTTGAAACTTTCAAAATAACGTAAGTTACAGAGTAATTGCATTTTATATTACACGTATTTTATCCAAAAACTAAAAACAACAGAAGTGTGTGATCGGAAACAATATTAATTTGAAACAAAAACAATATAATGGAGTTAAGACAATAACGTTGCTGATTATAATTACTTAATACCGGTATCAACCCTACCCCTTTGGAAATTCGAAGAATCCAAATTTCTTATCATAGTTAATTATCATAAAATAATGACTTTGAATTTATCTGATTATTATATGATAAACAAGTTTTATAATTAAGTTTGGGTAGATATTAATAGTAATACATTGTTAAGTGTAAATACTGGCCATTGATATTTTTTGCATGTGTATGTGAGCTTAATTGTATAAATATATTTTTTAAAAAAAAAACAAGAACATGAACATAAAAGCTTATTCTTTTTCAAGATATTATTCCCTCTATCCTTTTGTCTAAAATTTGAATTGTTTTGATCTTTTTTATAAAAGTCTGATAATAGTTGTCTAAACGTTTAATGATTTTTTCTTTTTTACATTTTTACCTCTCATTAATTATATGCATTGCATGAAATAAAAGGTTGACAAAAAAAAAGGTTGGTGATATTTATACTATTATGATCATATTTATAATTCCAAATTAATTAACTCTCACATACTAAGAAAGGAGAATTAGTTAACTCATTAATTATGAGTTAAATTTCCAATTTTTCCTTTATCTATGATTGGTTCCAAAAGTCAATATGAATACACTATTTTGTTTATTAGAATTAATAGGGGTAAAAAAGTTATAAAAAAAAACACATTTATTACTCTCAAATTGGACTTATAATAAGGATAATTTTTTTATATTTATCAAAATGGACTTAAAAATAAGACTAAAATGGTATCGTATTTACTTTGTTTTCTCTCTTACTTGCTACTAAAAAATGAGTATATATATTATTTGTAACTAACCTTATCTTAAACAACGTAGTTCAATTATTAATTTCTTATAAATAACCTAGGAGTAGAAGACTACACTATCAAAGCTATCACAATAATACTCCCTCCGATCCTTTTTATAAGCAACTTTTTCTCTCTTGAGGTTGATCATTTTTATAAGCAACTTTCTCCTTGTGTCTCAAAATTTGAACTATTTTTTTTCCTTTTCTACCCCTATTAAACACAAATCTTTATATATTAATTACCCCCTACTATAGTCACGCTTAATTCTCTTTCATTTACTCATTTATTATACATTCTCTGTCATATTTTATACTTATACTCTCTCATATTTGTTACTCATTCTCCTCTGCTCTTTCCATAAATACAGGTATATTTGGAAGAAACATGACATTTTTGACACATTTATTATTTTTAACTAATTTTAACCGCAAGTTCGTTTTAAACCCTCCCTTTAACTAAAAAGAACTGGATGGAGTCCTAAACTTCTTCCTTTAATCTTTCTTAAGGGTAAGGTTGTGATTTTAAACCCTCCCTAAGTATAACGAGGGTGAGCTATAACCCCCAAAAAATTGAGGGTCACTCATAACTTATGACTTTTTCGCACAAATATTAAATGCTTTGTTAGAAAAAGTCATTAGACTTGTGCATTTTTCGAACAAACATTAAATGCCTAAGATGAACAAATTAAATATTAAATGCTCTGTTAGAAAAAGTCATAATAATTTCTCGTATAAATTTTTCCAACAAATATTAAACGCCAAATACCCTTCACTAAATGGACGTTCCACCTCGCAACTAAACGAATGGAAGTCCTTGATACACCCAATCACAAAGCAGCTGAGGGGTTCAGAATTCCAAAATAACCGACTCACGAAATGATCATTTAGGAAGTCAATGGTCTTCAATCTATGGAAAAATTGGCTAAACAGATTTCGGGGAATAATATGTTCATCAAAACAACGCCCTTTCCAATTCACCATGTGAATACTATTGTATCGACCTAATGGAACATTATTATGCACCACTTTAAGAAGATGAATGGTCACTTCTGTGAATGTTATATCTGCTATCAAGGTTCTCCTTTAATTCAATTCTTATGGAAGAATACACGAAATCCAAGTTCTTCTTTCCATGATAGGTGTTTGAGAGCAGCTCTACTTTGGATCACTAACTTGGATCACTAACTCTCAGCTTCATGAAACATTTGCATGTCATCATTTGGTTATAACATATGTTAACAAGGATTTTTGGTGTTTCCATCGAACTGTTCTTCAACTAATAGCATTACATGGCATGAAATATTGGCTCTGATAAAGGTTTTCCATATGCAACTTATTCATGTTGTTTCACAGTCTGTTTGTTTTACTTATTTTTGTCAATTTGTTTGTTGCATTTGCTTTGGTACTTTGTAAGCTTTTTAATTTCGGTAATATCATTTTGTCTTTTTTTTTTTTAAGAAAAAAAAAGAGACCAGAGAGAGAGAGAGAGAGAGAGATTGTTTTAATTATGCTGACTGCTCAACATCAATGATATACTCTCTAATCCTTTTTATCAGAGCTCAAAATTTGAATTGTCTAAATCCATTTTATAAGAGCCTGACAAGACTTAACTGAACATTTAATGATTTTTATTTTTATTTTTACCCCTAAGTAATTATGTATTACATTAATTAAAAGGTCATTGATACTTATATTTACTTTATTACTCTTTCTTACCGCCCCTTCATAAATAATAAAGGCATGCTTAGAAAACAAAGTTAATTTAGACATACTTATGATTTTTAATTAATTTCAACCACTTTATTAAACCGTGATTCAATTATTAAGCTCTTATAAATAAGATCATATAGAGTATTAAAAATGTAGTATGTGACAAAATTTTCTCACCCCTCCAAAATCTCCATTTTTGAAGGGGAGGAGAGCATAAAAAGACAAGATTCTATCTCCCCTCCCCTCCCCTCCAACCAAATACACTTAGCCCCTCCCCCTCTTAAAAGAAAAACCCCAACCAAACACTTCCTTACCAAATGGGTTGTAAAATCAATGGGCTTAAAGGCCCAACTCATGGTAAATACAAATGGGCCATCACTTGTACTCATAAGTGAGATATAATAATTTGGTGTCTGAGGGTGTTTTAAACAATATTGCTTTCACTAAAAAGATAGTTATGCCGAAGGAGATCCTCTTCTAATTTTTTTTTTCCTTATTTTCTCTTATCAGCCCATCTGGACTGTTGATTGGGAAAATGAAAGAAAAGTTAAAGTAATATTGTATTGATTAGACATATATGATTTAGAGATTATGAGGGATGATGAGAAAAAGATAAGAAAAGAAACTTAACCTATACTTATACAAAAAAAAAAAAAAAAAAAAAAAACTTAAAAGCATTCTATGTCATTCACGAGCTAAAAAGAGTACCAAGAATTATAATTGGGTTCTTGAATATCATATTAGAAGATTGAATTTTTCTATTTAAAATTGCACCAAACATACTTGAACATTTTTCGTTCAATAGTTGCCACAGTTGAGGTTTACATGGTGAATGTAGATCCACTTTCTATTTGAGATATTAAATCATGCTAAATATGTGAACAGCGCATGAACCTTCCGTTATTACTGTTAATTTGTGCCATAATCTTTTTCGTTATGTAATTAATAATTGCACGGAACACAGCTTATTCCCAAAAAGAAATGATTGATTTCATTTGCAATATGAGAAATTATTGATTTAATGTTTTATGTATGTTTGTATTCTTGAAATAGTAAAGGGTTAAGTTGAGCTTGATAATTGAATATTATTACACTTATTTATATCTCTTAGTTAATAATTTTAGGATTATTTAGTTCAAAAATAATGGGCTTTTGAACTTAATTGGACTTTGAGCTTTTAATTAGATTTAATTCATTTTTATGTTAAAATTTTAGATTTATAGTGTTTGAGTATTTTCCATGGTTATCAAAACCGGACCGGACCGGCCGGTTCGGACCGGAAACCGGCGAACCGGCCGTGAAGCCGGTCCGGAGAAGCACAAAAACCGGGGTCAGAGACTTTTTTTTTTTCCAAATGTCGAGTGAAGAGTTTACAGACAGAGAAAGAGAGAGATGGAGGGAGATGGGAAGATGAAGTCGAAGACTCCGATCGTTGTCAGCTCCGACGTCAAAGACTCCGATCGTTGTCAGCTCCGGCGTCGAAGACTCTGAGTTCAAAGACGACTTGCAGAGAACAGAGGAGGAGGTCAGTTGCATGGCGGAGATGAAGCTTTCTTTGTTCTCTTGCGGTTGCTTGAGCTTGTATGATGTGAGGTTACAGTAAAACTTCAAGGAAGGAGCCATGGCTGAAACGAGAGAGAGAGAGAGAAAAAAAAATAGATATGAAATTATGTGGAAGAAGTGAAGAACCGAAGAAGAAGAAGTGAAACTGAAAGGATCATTGGTAAATGGTAATGGACAATAGAGTGGTTTACCCAAAGGACAATAAGAATGACATGAAGAGAAGTGAAAAGACATTTCACTGGAATACTTTGCTTTATTCAATTGGTCATTGGGTCTAGAGGCGTGATTTTTAATTAGACAGTAGGCATTAAAGATTTTTTTAAAAAATATAATTTCATATTAATAAATTGAAATTCTCATTTTCTCACCGGTTTGGTTCCGGTTTGGTTCCGGTTTGACTGCGGTCTGACCCACTAACCCTTAACCCAAGTCTTTTCGACCGGTTCAATGACCGGTCCGGTTTTAATAACCTTGGTATTTTCACCATAACTTTTGATCTTGGTATCCGATTAGCCTCATTCTTGTCTCATTTTCTAGATGGTTCAGAGAGCAACAAATGATTTGAAGACTTGAAAGCCAAATTAAGACAAGATGACCAAAATTGGAGCCAAAGTCATACACGAAATGATGGAGTTTTATTTAATTAATTGGGCCTCACTTTGTAATTGAGACTATTTCTGATTTGTTTTCATTATGGACCGATTTTGTGAAGCTCCAACCCGTTTTGCTTAAGTTAAGATGCTAGGGTAGCTGAAACAACTAAGTTTTTTTTGTTGGAGTAATATTCGGATCAAAACAGAAGCTTATATTTTCTCTCAACTGTTCTTTATAATTTCTTCTACATTTCCGTTTTGTACATGCTTGGCTAAGTTTCTCTAATCAAACCCATGAGGATTCCATAGTGTAGTCCAGAGGACCTGCATTTTCGCTTTAATCTAATTCGATTCTAGGGAAGAAATTGAATGTTAGATTTAACGTTTAGATTGATTAACCCAAGGATATAATTTGAACCAGGTTATAGTGAACATGCCGCCATGTGTTGGAATAAATGCTAGGCGATTGTCTAATTGGGAGTTTTTTTTAGAAAAATGGTAGTGATGCCGTTTTATCTAGTGTCAATCATGAATTTAGTAATTTCTTGCCCGATGATTAATGTTGTTGGGATCCCAATTCTAAGTTGGTTGCTTTTAATCTGTTAGTTCCGTCTTTACGTCTTGCTTTAATTGTTGCTTTAATTTTAATTGAACTGAAAACCCCTTGTTTGATTTTTTTTTTTTTACTTGAGTGATTTAGACCAAATGCGAATTCCTTGAGCGATTGTCCCTATACAACAAATATCTGGAAAACCTAGTTATTTTATGTGAGTTCAACATCTTGTGTTAGCGCCCAATACCTCGATAAGTACGCCTAGTACCCTAAAGTTTTTTCTGATGCAATTTCAACCTTGAACTAAATTTTTTGGTGCAAATCCATCCAACCCTAACATAAGTTTAATTTTGACTTCGTGTTAGATTTCTGTAGCGCTTTCTAAGAAAGCGCTACATATTATCCCATTTTTTTTTTTAAAAAAAAGAATTAAAACCAATTGTAGCAATTTCTTAAGAAAGGTGACGAGTACATCTGAATAATACTGCTTGTGTGGCAGTGTGATTTTATTGAATTTTTTCCCTCAAACATAACATCATCGTAGAACAACAAAAGAAAATACAATCGACACCTATAAAGCCTTGAATCACGAAGAGGAACTTGCTCTAATCTAAAAGAGAAAGTGGGCCGAACAATCTTGACCCTCTGTTTTCCTTTCTCATACCGATTACTCTTTTTGCTTTAGGTCTGATTCGAATGATTTAATCCCTTTTCAAGTACGACATTGTGAGGGAAGTGATAAAGGTGGGTCGTAGTGTATAGAAATACAAAATTAGTAATATAGCATATGTGTATATATAAATTCAATATATTTATTAAGGACCAAAGGTAGTTATAGATAGCTACAATTATATAATATAATCATGTGTGTATATAACTTGAAATAATGTCGAAACCTAACAATATCTCCATGAGACCATGATAGGTATCATTGTAGTGTAAGGAAGTATATAAACCAAATGACTTCCACTAACATTGCATATATATCACTTAAAATAAACTTGTACTTAACAAAACATAAATAAACTACATTATCTATAATTTATAAATAGTTATTGACTTTATTATACATTTTAATATAATGATTAACATTATTGATATTGATTTTTCCTCTCTCAACAATTGATATTGATTCAAATTGGAGTGAAGTCATCAAAGAATTACCCATTCAAAAAGTCAAGCCGATGTTTTTTTTTTTTTTTTTTTTTTTTTAAAATAATAATAGAGAAGGCTAAATGCCCAGTTTAAGTCGATGTTTTTTTTTTGATATAAAAAAGTTTTGGAGGGTTAATGATCGATGTCAAGGCAAGAAAAGACACGGCCCGATTTTTTGAAGACTTAATGGGACTTACGAGATCGCCTACCAAAGGAGTCCCAACGACTTAATGGGCTCTTTAAGTCGATGTTTCTTGTTTCTAAACGTGTCTGACCTTATTTCAAATCCCAACCAATGGGCTTGAGAGGGGGAGATCCAGAGCTAATAATTTAATGAATGGGTTGTAAAACTAATGGGCCCAACTCATGGCAAATACAAATTGGCCATCACTTGTATTCACAAGTGAACGCTAATAAATTTATATTACCTATACTTAAAAAAAAAAAAAAGAAGACTATTTTTAATTCTTAATATAAGATCCCGTTCATAGTCTAAAATATACAAGCTTTGCCTTCCAAAGCTGGTGAATATCAGAGTTGTAACTAGAAGATACGCCTCTCATACAACCTGAGTCCTCTAAAATCTTCAGTAGTAGCCGCTGCAATGAGGAAAAACTTCAAATATGACGTGTACAAAATCTCAAACTCATCACATGACATGATATCTACGTCTCTAAAAGAAATAAATAATAATAATAATAAGTAATAACCATTGATCACCAGGTCCAAGCAAGTAAATCAAAGTTCAAAACTTACTCTGCGATAATGAAAGCAAGAATTATCAGCAATATGCTGTTCAGCCCAATTTCTGGCTCTCTTCAATATAATTCATGCAGAGCCTACACAAACACGATTTTTAATTTTTAATTCATCGCTGGAAATTCAACATCACACATAACACTATTCATGTCAGCTTGCTAGCGCATTTTGTTATTGCGTGAGTCTAGATCTAGAATTCATAACAAGGGACAGAGCGAGTGGAACTACTTATATATTAAAAACAAACCTGTTTTGTTTTCATGTGAGAAACTAACCAGCATTGGTGATTCCAAGCACGGTAATTCATTTTTTATCTCTGAAAATACAGGATTAAAAAGGCATAAATTCACTACTAAAAAATCTGGTTTTTGCAACGGAAAAAATCCGTAGCAAAAATGCGATTTTCCGTAGCAAAACAGATTTGCTACGGATTTCGTCCGTAGCAAAAAATCGCGTCGCAATTGCGACGGATAAGGCAAACTCCGTCGCAATTTGCGACGGATTGATATAGCTGTCGCAAATTGAGACGGATTTGGATATCCGTATATTAGATCCGTAGCAATTTGCTACGAAAAAAATATCCATAGCAACTTGCTATGGAATGAAATCCGTAGAAAATTTTCAAAATTGCTACGGATTTCATTCCGTAGCAAGTTGCTACGGATTTTCTTTCCGTAGCAAATTCTGAAATTTGCTACGGTTTTTTTCCGTAGCAAATTCTGAAATTTGCTACGGTTTTGATTTCCGTAGCAAATTCGAAATTCGCTTACTAATAAATTTTTTAATCTTTTTTTAAATTTTTTAATATAAAATTGAATACAAATAGTAAAGTATTGTACCATGAATATATTAACGATAAAAAAAGTTTAAATAGTGAAAACAAAATATATATAATCCGTAGCAAAAAACAAATACAAAAAAATAGTAGCAACAAGCAAATACAAAAAAGTAGGCTAAAAAAAACATTGTGATCATCATCATCACGGCAAGATGGTCATCATCACCGTGAGTCGGCCGGAACCTCGTCTTCGAAGGGACATGATTTGAGCCGCATCCGCCTCATCATATCCGTTCTTGCCGAGTCATCTCCCGCCGTATCATCGTCCGTTCGATTCAACGCCCGCTTCATCGCCTCTTGTTCCCGAAGCATCGTTTCGCCTCATCATCTCCGTTTCCGAGTCGGCCCGCGCTCATCATCTCCCGTTCCGGGTCATCTCGTGTTGTTTGCTCCTCCAACAATGCCTTCATCTTCTTGGCTCATCTACAAAATTGATTAGTACATTTATTATTTGTACTTCATTTGTATGGACAAGAGAATGAAAATTATCAATATCAAATGTATTATGTTTACCCGAAGAAACCCTCCGGTGCCGGATGAGGGGCGCTTTGTTTGCTTCAACTACGCGACTCACCGTATCCAAAGACCCTCCTTTCTTGTCAAATCCGCTAGTAGCCTCAAAGAAGGACTCTCGTTATCGGATTGAGAGGATGAGGGGTCGATCTCACGCCGCGAGGCTCTCCCGCGATGACTTCTCAAAGTTTTCCTACAAGCAAACAAATACATAACAAATAAGACATGTAAAATGAAATAAATATGGTGGTGCATAAAACAAGTAATAAAGGCAACCCAAAGTTTTCCTAATCGCTATTTGTTGCGCCCTTGGGTTAATCCATTGCCTCTCACTCCCTTCAGACTATCGGGAATGGGTCCGCGAAAGGTAACCCACTCAACCGATCCACTGGAGCTTCCTGACTCTATCCGCAAACGCATATGATGACCTTAATTAATTACTTCAAAGTACAAAATATTGAATACGTAAATAGAAAATAACGTGTACTTACAACTTTGCGTCGATGCTCACTAATTGATATGGAGCCGCCAAAGATATGATGGTCCTTCCATTTTGGCCCTATTTTCCTTATTTTTCGCACTTATGGTCTTAAACTTGTCATTGTTTTCCTAATTGCCAAATAATTCATCTTTAGTGTCCTCCGGAAGCCAATCGGTCTTGCCTCTCGACCTTCTCAATGAATAGAGCTTTTCGACGCACCAAAGACGCCACTGTGGTTATAAGCTTTTTTCAGATTTTCACGATGCTCAGGCAACGTCATATGCTTATCCTGAAAATCAATAACGAACAATTAGTGCTTCTTTAAAAGTACTTAATTAACACGCATAAAAAAAATAACTTACCAAGAACTCCTTGAACCAACTGTCTTGTTGCATCTTAGGAATCTTTGTCCATGCGGTCCAAGCTTGAGTGTAATTATGGAATATTAGGTTCAACATGAAAGTCGCCACCGGATTATCAGGCACAAATATGAAAACAGAGATTATCATGCAAATATTAGCATACAAACCAATTAGAAAAGAAAATTGGCCGATCACAGGTAACTTGGCATGACTTACTCGTTGCCGTTAGGACAGATCCAAAGAAACCCTGTCTCAGGATCTGTTGAGCCCCAGATTGGTGTATCGGAGGAACTACCTTCTTCCCCGACGTGGCTCTGAGGCGACGCAGTGTGCTAAGGAAGAAATGTGAAATATTGAAGATGTTTGTACATAGATGGTTTCAAGAAACTAAACATATGTAAATCAATCAGAAATGGTAAAGTAAACCTGTTGTCCCCCTTGCTGTGGATCAGGGGGTAGCCAACGGTGACGACGATGTATAAAGTGACGGTGAAGATGACAAATATCCTGACGGTGATGACGAAAAATCAAATAGTGGCCCCTCTGGGGAAGCGCTGAGCCCTCTGCCTCCATATGGAGCAGTTGGCGTCGCCCTACCCCCTTTTATAGTACGGGGTCGGGCTCGACCACTACCACGTCCACTACCTGAACGGCCTCCTAGATGGTCCATCTCTGAATCCATAAGACATAATGTCAAAATATATATATATATATATAAAAAGATATTTATTAAATATGACAGTAGCGAAGTAACACAGTATGTAGTATAACAGATCGTCATAAACAAAGAACTAACACAAATCAATCGGACGATTCCTGTTCATCGACATCTACTTGCATGTCTTCATCTGAACTCTCATAGTCGTCGAACTCAGATTCACTATCAGAGAAGCTCATTTCTGCCTCATCCTCATCGTCTGATTTCTCATCGTCAATTTGTATAGGAATCAACTCTAACTCCGCACGAGAATCAAAGAGATTGCTTGGTACTTCGTCATCGAAGATGTTTATGGGCAGCACATGTTCCACATCAGCTTGAAAAGGTTCAGCCATACTGTCATTTGATTCCGGCTCTTTCGACTTTGGTATAATATTCCGTGCTTTGGTTTTAATAACTCCCGTCCACCCTTGGCGAGATGTAGGGTATGGTGTATAGTAAACTTGTTCCACCTGTTGAGCAAGGATGAATGGGTCATAACCAACCGTATATCTCCTTGTCTAGTGGATCTCAATATTTCCATGTTTGTCCACTTTTGTCCCACGCGGACCGTTATCAAACCACTCACACTTAAAAAGGGTCACCACCTTGTCCCACCGGTAACTCGGCTGAATTATCTCAACTAACTTCCCGTAGTAGTCGGTCTCCACCCCGTCAACTTGGTCACCTCGACAACATACACCGTAATTGCAACATAGTGTACTGCGTTCGCGTCAACGGTTGCAAATCGATACCCATTGATTATATATTTGTTGCATCGGGTAGCGTAATTGTAGCTCCATAAGATAAACTCCACACAACTTCATTGGGATCGATGGATTTTCCAAGAAATATGATCGAAACCATTTTGGAAACTCAGAATTAGTGAATTGATCAACTTGGGACACCGACATTGAAGGATTTCCAGATCGGACCCAATTAGAGAAGTAACTGTAACAAAAAACTGAAGTTAATACTTTAATACTTATCGTAATAGTAAAAAAAAAACTTACTCTAGGTACTTGACGGCCTCTTCACAGTTGTTTAGAATGTACCACTCTGCAACTCGCTTATCTCTTCCGTTAAGAGTTGACTTCCAACGTTTTCCCACGACTCGCCCTGGAAAATTAAATATTGATTTTTGATCCCTCGTATCACCGGCATCATCGTTACGAGGTACCCCTTTCCATCTTGACATCATTTCAGGGGGATAATAGTATGACGCAAATTTTGTGGCCTCTTCGACTAGATAAGCTTCAACGATAGATCCTTCAACGTACCTTGTATTTTTGATCTTGTGCTTAAGTGTGTGTAAAAACCTACAATGGAATATCAGAGGGTATTTATAATCTAAAGTACCATGTCGGTCAATTAATAACAGCGCAAATCAATATATATATTACCTCTCAAACGGATACATCCATCTATATTGTTGCGGGCCTCCTACCTTTGCTTCGTAGGCCAAGTGAACGGGCAAATGTTCCATTGAGTCAAACAATCTAGGAGGAAACACCATCTCTAACTTGCATAGCGTTATGGGCATGCTCGCCTCCAGGTGTCGTAACTTTTCAACATTAAGCTCTGAAGCACAAATTTCTCTAAAGAACTTGGAAAACTCCGTTAGAATAGACCATATATGCTTTGGTAGTGCTTTGAAGGCCCACGGCAACAATCTCTGGAAAAAAACATGACAATCATGACTCTTCATCTTGCTCAACTTCCCCTCGTGCATGTCGACACATCTTTTCCAGTTTGACGCATAACCGTCTGGGAGTTTCAGATCTTTAACCCATTGCAACAATTCTAAATTCTGCTCTTTATTAAATGTGTACGGCGCTCTGGGTTTGGAAATTCATCCAGTGCCACTGTCCACCAAATGCAAAGCAGGCCTTCTACAAATCGCTTCAACGTCCAATCTTGCTTTCACTGTGTCTTTCGTCTTGCCCTTGGTGTTCATCACGGTGTACAAAATATTACAAAACACATTCCTCTCAATATGCATGACATCGAGGTTGTGTCTTAACAATTGATCTTTCCAATATGGTAGTTCCCAGAAGATACTTCGCTTGTTCCAATGATGATCAATGCCATACCCCTCGTGTTCGCTTGAAGCAGCCCCTCTTCGACACTCGGAATGTACCTGACCATGTCCCATATTTCTTGTCCACTTAAACGACGAGGTTGATCTGCTCGTTCAACAACATTCCGCGTGAAGTCTTTTCTATTTCTCCTAAACGGATGATCGGGGGGTAGGAATCGTCGGTGCTTGTCAAACCAACTGACCTTGCGACTGTGTTCCAAGCTAAAACCCATATTCGTTCAAGACATACCGGGCATGCGAGCTTTCCGACGTTTGCCGGCCCACTCAACATCCCATATGCGGGGAAATCATTTATCGTCCACATTAAGGCAGCCCGCATGGTGAAATTCTGACTTAATGATATATCATACGTAAGAACACCTTCACTCCACAACATCTTCAACTCGTCTATCAAAGGCCTGAGGTACACATCTATCTTCTTTTTTGGGTTCGATGGCCCAGGGATTAACGCGTTAAGGAAGAAAAACTCTCTTCTCATGCACATAGAAGGTGGGAGGTTGTACGGAGTCACAATGATCGCCAACAGGAATAATTCCCGCCCGTATTGTTGAAAGGAGCGAACCCATCCGAACATAGACCAAGACGAACATTACGGGGATCCATAGCAAAGAAAGGATTCGCCTCGTCAAATTTACGCCAAGCTTCGGCATCGGATGGATGCGTCACAAAGTTTTCATCCCTACGTTGCTCCGGTGCCATCTCATGTGAGCATTGTTTGTTCGGATGCATACAATCTCGTAAGTCCGGGCACCGGAGGAAAGTACCACTTCTTGCTTAATGCATGACGGGTCTTTTCCTTCCTTTCCCCACAACTTTATATCGTCATGTCGTCGAGAATTTGCAATTGGTCGGCTCAAAGATCATCCTTGTAATACAACATACATCCTGCGGGGCAAAGCAATGGATTTTTTCACATCTAAGCCCAAACTCTTTCATCTTTTTTTTTGCTTGGTAAAAATCCTTCAGCAAATTATTGTCATTGGGAACAACCTTACTCATGATCTGCATCATTTTGTTGTAATTCTTCTCACTCATATGGTGATCAGTCTTCAAGCTTAGTGTTGCTAGGGTAGCCGATAGCGATGAATATTCACTATTTTCAAAGTGTTCGCAACCTTCCTATAACGGACGCTGTGCTTCTTGAAGCATTTTATAGAACCTAGCGGCTTCGGATGAGGATCCTCACCCATGTATGATGGTTGAGGATGTGTACTGTCTCCTCTCCCATGTATGACGGTTCGAGCATGAGTAACGGGATCAAAATATTGGCCGATCGACGGACCCGCGGCATCCATAACCAACCGCTCATATTGATTAAGGTTTTCTTGATGACTACTTTGTCCCGTAATAACCACTCGGTGTCGTCGGACTTCGCCATGACATTCCCAACATTCATAATCTTTCATGAATCCCTTTTGACACAAATGAATTCGACCGTGCCCGCATCTGTAAATCTTAAACACTTACATTTGGCACATGGACACCTGATCTCCCTACTTGAATTATTTGAATTCGCCAAAGCAAATTGGACGAACACTTCCAAACCCGTGAAGAATGCTTGCGTTAGTTGTCTTTATCGTTAGACGATTGTACATCCAACTTCTATCATGGTTGCCTTCCATACTTCCTACCTAGTTCGTTACTAACCTAATTAACATCTCAACATACCACAAATATATATAAGTTGCCTCTTATGCCTACCAATTGCCACTAAATCAAGAAAGTGAAAAACAAACACATGCATTGAACAAAGAACATATTCAAACCAAGCAACGAGAGAATGAGGATAGCACACCGAACATGGGGACATGCATATGGAGGGGGCAAACAAAGAATAGAATACTAAATATTTTGGAGTTTCTAACATATATGAGCTAGATCAAAGAGATTATTTATGTATCATTACCAACTAATACAAAATCATAATTTTATCACACCAAAATCGAATCCAAATTTCTAAATTCCTAAAAAGTGCTACATAAAATACTTCACATGAAATATTTATATACGTGTATTAGCTGTGTTTCTTTGGGAAAAAATCCACATCATAAATAATAATCATTAAAGCCCAATAATAATAATAAAAATCATATAATCTCCTACAAACTATAAGAATAATTCAAATTGATAAACAACTAAGTATGAAGATCATTATGTAATTAATAGATTCAGCTAAAGGAGAAACTAAAACAAAAAAGAATACTTAAAATCATGTAACTTATAATCTTCTACTAACATATATATTTCAGTTATGTAATAAAGCAAATCTAACATAGATATTTTCAAATAATTATATAAAAAAAAACAAAAATACTTCAAGCTAACCTGGCGGTGACCGGAACGAGAGAAGAGGATGCCGGAGGAGCTGAGGGAGGCAAAGGGGGACGAAATCAGGGGGGCCGGAGCTTGAAGTATCTGGCCGGCCGGAGGTGAGGGGAGGCCGGAGCTGGGGGCGGAATGAGGGAGGGTGGAGCGAGCGAGTGGGGCGGATCGCCGGCCGGTGAGGGGGGACGCCGGGCTGGGGGCCGGAATAGGGGTGGGCCGAGCTTGGGGTGAAATGGGGGGGTGGGGCGAGCAGGGGGGGCGGGGGGCCGGAGCTTGGGGAAACCGGGGGGGGGGCCGGAAATGAGGGAAAGGCGGGAGCTGGGGGTGGGGCGAGCTTGGGACGAGCCGGGAGGGTCGGAGGGGGGGGCGAACCGGGGAACCGGAGCTAGGGGGCCGGAAATGAAGGAAGGCCGGAGGCTGGGGGTGGGGGGCGAGCTTGGGACGAGCCGGGAGGGCGGGAGCCGGGGGTGGGGCGAACTTGGGGCAAAATGGGGGGGGGTGGGGCGAGTGGGGACCGGAGCTGGGGGTGGCGGTCAGAGCGGGGACCGGAGCTGGGGGGAGATGCGTACAATGGGAAAGTCTCATTAATGAGACTTTCCCATTTTGCGACGGATGACGTCATCCGTCGCAAAGTCCTCTTTTTGCGATGGATAACGTCATCCGTCGCAAAAAGCGACAAAAAGTCCGCCATCTTGCGACGGATTATGTCATCCGTCGCATATTCCTCTTTTTGCGACGGATGACGTCATCCGTCGCAATATTGCGACGGATAGAGTCATCCGTCTCAAATTGCGACGGATTAATGAAGCCGTCGCAAACTAGCTGACCATTTTGGTCAGCCATTTTGCGAAGGACACCTGGTCCTTCGCAAATTGCGACTGATAACGCTCATCCGTCGCAATTTTATGTCCTTTTGCGTTTTTTTGCTACGGATTTTTAAATCCGTAGCAAAATTCATCACCATTGCTACGGAAAATTTTCCGTAGCAAATTCCGTAGCTATTTCCTATTTTTGTAGTAGTGAAATGAATATTCAACTAAAGAAAATACAATTCATCCCACATCAAAGTATCATATTGATGATAAAAGGTAAATAGATGACAGAAACCTAGAAAAATTATCCATAGCTCTGTCCATCCTGTTTTCTTCAATTCCCCCTTTATATGAAAAAAGGTGGATGTTTTATCAATTATACCATCCATATGGTGCCGATTTCATTATAATATAAGAAGCAACTAAAACTTTAGAGACAAATGTGAAATGGTTCAATTGCCAATTTGACTACAAAATTTTCTATTATCCATTCTGTGTAGAGTTTTAGCATAAAATCAAGGACAAATGAAAGCAAATACTACTTTTATACTGAGTAAACATGCTCTATAAACATCAAAACAGAAAATAAAACCTTTAGACCTTCGCTATTCTTCTACAAGCTCAGATTCTTTCTCTAAAATCTCATTGAAATTTGAACAGTTTGCAAAGATTGACTTGATTACCCACCACCTGGCAATAACACATCTATAAATTACAATGCAACTCAAATTTCAAAATTGCTTTAAGTTCAATCAATAGTCAAGAATTAAAGCAAGATTAGCATGTATCATATCACTGATGGAGACAAAGCCATAAGTAGAATATATAAAATACGTATGGCTCCAAGCTTGTTCGCTTTTAGGTGCATAAGAGAGCACAAGTCTTTGAAAGGTGAAGTTCATCCATAAACACTAAGAGTTGATTCTTCTTTGAAAGTACATACTTTTCGTAACCGAGTGTAGGAAAAATAAGGCGTTTGCCACAAAAAGTGAAACCAATGACATCTAATATTATTTTACCATAGTTCGATTTCAATGTATAATTATGTTCTCAAATCCATGAAAGGAAAAAGCAAAGAGATAGCACGAATTAAAAGTCGCATGATAAGATTACCATGAGGGAATTCAGAAAAGCAACCGAAGACAATTTATGTTGTGTTGAAATTTAGTTGACTTACATATATCAATAAGAAACATATAACTAAATCATGCAAATGATTAGAATAGAACTAGCAATTCCAAGCAGTTATGAAGTCACAGCTCAGCAGCAGAAGAGACTTGCTATGTCTCATAAGCATACTTTCAAGATGGTCACAGGATAAAAAGGCATATGAAGAATTGACAACTTTGTCAGATTAATTATTAGATGCCTTGTGATACATATATACTATTATCTATTAGGACTTTATAGTAAATAACTATAGGAGAAATACCCATTTGCTCAGGAGTTAGTTAGAGGAGAGAGAGTATTAGAAATGACGTGGCAATGTATAGGGCTATACATACCTTTGTCGTGGTCATCTTTCCTTTTTCGTGAATGAATTTAGTATATTTCCTTTCTTAGTTATATCAAGGTATCGAGCTAGGTTTGTACGGCCATGGCCCCCGCCGCCGGACACCTAGATCCCAAGAGCGTCGGGTGAGCTTGAGCATCGGCTCGAGTCCCTCCATTCTTCCTTCCATACACATTTTGAACAGAGTTCTAAGGAAATCGCTGACCTCAGGACGACGGCTACTCGGCTAGAAGAACTTATGGAGGTGCTGGAACTCCGATTCGCACAACCACCCTCCTTGACTGCTGGTAAACAACCCATCAATCCTAATGGCTCTCCGGTGATGGCTCCAGCTCCATCGTTCTCCCTCGCATACCACCATTTGGAACATTTCCAGAGCTGCACCACCAGCAAGCTCAACAACAATCTGCATATTCGATTTCCACGAAGCAGAGTCGCGTTGAATTTCCTAGGTTTGGCACAGACTTCCGTGGGTGGGTTTACGCTGTCGGCAATTTTTGAGGTAGATGGTACGCCGCTAGACCATCGTATCCGTTTGTTGAGCATTCACCGGAAGGTCATGCTCTTCGGTGGCATCAAACATTCATGCGCCATCGATCATTTTTGAAGTTCGCCATTTGGGATGATTACTTCCGACACATGGAGGCCAAATTTGTCGACGTTCGAGATGAGCATCCTCTAATTGCTCTCAAGAAGCTCCAACAAGGTGACAGCGGCGTTGCTGATTATGAGCGTCAGTTTGATGAATTGCTCTCTGAGGTTGATATTCGAGCCGTGCGATAAATCTCTTCATCGGTGGCCTTCGGCCGGACATTCGTCGGTTGTCTTGAATTTTGCTCCGCCATCTCTCGCCGGTGCGACATGCTCGGCTCGCGCAAGAGGCGACCATCAGGACCTTGCACGAGCACACACCTCCTCGTGATCGTCGGCTTCCCCTGTGCTTTCAATTGGTCGCTCCATCGATATGAGTTACAAATCTTCTACAGTAACGGGCTCTAAGCTTGGCCCATTTTCATCCACTTACACTGATCCAGTGAAGCCTCTGTCCCACTTCTCCAAACCACCAAGTCCGACATTCTCCTCTAGCTCCACACCGCACCCTGTGGCTTCTTCAGGATCTATTGCAAAGCCTTCGCGGCACTTATCAAAACGGGAAATGGATGAGAGACGACGGCAGGGCATATGCTACTGGTGTCCTGAGAAGTATTCCTCTTCTCACCGCTGCAAGGACTCCCATGCGTACATGTTGGTCATCGATGACGAAGAAGAAGAATTCGAAGATGCCTTGGGAGATGCTCAGGGAACCACCGAAGGGAGTATTAATGCTATTGAGGGTCGCCTTCACACCTCAACACTAAAAATCATCGCCCGGATCAAGAATCAGCAAATCATTGTCTTAATAGATACTGGTAGCACTCATAACATCGTTGATGCGATGGTGGTTAAGCGTCTCAGCTTGAAAACGCACGACCGAGACCCAATCCGTATGAATGTTGCCGATAATCGTCAAGTGTGTCTTACCAAATTCTGTCCTAATTTGACTTGGGAAATGGGAGGTACGTTTTTCTGCTCTGACTTTTTAGTTAAGAAGATTGGGGGATATGATGCAATTTTAGGGGTGGATTGGTTGAAGACTTTAGGTCGCTTCTCCATGGATATGGACTCACGGCGTTTTGAGTTTCGGTTGAAGGGTCAACCTATTGCCTTACATGGTTTGAATTCGGGACACCACCCCGCTCCCGAGGAGAGGTTTTGGGTCTTCGTGAATTTATGGTAGCTAATGAGTTATACCTCATTCACACTACTTCTCATCTAAGTATGACTTGATTCTGATTCTACTCTGTCCTTTGAACAAAGGCTTGAATTACAGCACCTTTTAGAAACCTTTGCTGGTGCCTTCCAGGAGCCCACTGAGTTGCCTCCATCCGGACCTTTGACCACTCCATTCATCTCAAAGACCCTTCCCCTATCATTTGTCGCCCTTAGGTATGATCGTTCGAAAACCGAGATCGAAAATCGATACGACAGATGCTCACTAATGGCATCATCCGCGAGAGCTCTAGTGCCTTCGCTGCCCCAGTTGTTCTAGTTCAGAAGAAAGAGGGAAAATGGCGTTTTTGTGTCGACTATCGTAAGCTGAATGAAGCTACCATCAAGAACAAGTTCTCTATTCCTGTTATTGATGAATTGTTAGATGATTTAACAGTCTTTGCATTCTTTTCTAAATTGGACTTACGCGCTGGTTATCACCAAATTCGCATGAAGGAAGACGACATTGGTAAAACAACTTTCAAAACACATGAAGGGTTGTATGAGTTCTTGGTCGTCATGCCATTTGGTCTCACAAATGCTCCAGCTACCTTCCAAGGCCTCATGAACTCTGTTTTTAAGCCTTTTCTACGCAAGTTTATTTTAGTATTTTTCGATGATATTCTCATCTATAGTAAAGATTGGCCTTCTCATTTACAACATTTAGAAGCTACTCTTTCTGTTTTGAAGTTGATCCTAAGAAGTTAGAGGCTATTGCTACATGGCCTACCCCATCATCTCTTCGGGAACTAAGAGGATTCCTTGGTCTTACCGGGTATTATCGCCGCTTTATTCACCATTTTGGATCCATTAGTAAACCATTGACCGATTTACTAAGAAAGAATGAAAAGTATGAATGGACTTTAGAGGCTGCCACGGCTTTCCAAGCTCTTAAGGATACTATGATGTCCCCTCTGGTTCTTGCCTTGCCAAATTTCAATGAAACATTTGTCATTGAAACTGATGCGTCTGGTTTTGGTTTTTGGACTGTCCTATCTCAAAATGGCCATCCCTTGGCTTATGCTAGCAAGGTCTTAGCTCCTACTAAGCATCACTTATCTACATATGAGAGGGAAATTCTTGCTATCCTCTTTGCCGTTAAACAATGGCGATCTTATTTGGGTGGACGCAAGTTCTTCATTCGCATAGATCACTTACCCTTAAAGCATCTTTTAGAACAGCGCAATTTAAACCAAGACCAATTTAAATGGCTCCATAAGCTTTGGGGGCTGCATTATGAGATTATTTACCGGAAGGGCAGCGATAATGTTGTAGGCGATGCCTGTCCATCGGCCAGAAAGCACTTGCTTAGCCTTTTCTGTTCCTATTTCTCCTCTTTATGACCGTGTGCGTGATTCTTGGTTGACTGATCCTTCATTGCAGCAGTTGATTAAGGAGCTAGAACGCGATCCAACTTCTCATTCAAGTTTCTTTGGCAGCACCAGTTACTTAAGCGCCAAGGAAAACTTGTGGTAGCAATGATCGGGTACTCCGGCAAGACCTCCTTACCTTCTTCCATACTAAGAGCATTGGTGGGCACTCAGGTATCCATTCCACTTTTAAACGTCTTGCTTCTGTGTTTTATTGGAAGGGTATGGAGAAAGATGTTCGTAACTTTGTACGTGAATGCACTGTTTGCCAACGCTTCAAACCTGAACTTGTGGCTTCGCCGGGTCTTATTCAACCTCTTCCTATTCCTGAACATTTGTGGTCTGAAATGTCTATGGATTTTATTAGTGGCCTTCCGAAATCGTTTTCCAAAACTACTATTCTGGTTGTAGTGGATCGTTTATCTAAGGCAGCTCATTTTATGGCTCTTAAGCACCCTTTACCTGCGGTAGATGTAGCTCGTGTTTTTATGGATAATATTGTGAAGTTGCATGGTTTTCCTAAGTCTATTGTTTCCGATAGAGATCCTATTTTTTGTGGGAAATTATGGAAAGAGCTGTTTCATTTATATGGTGTTAATTTGGTCTACTCCTCGGCATATCATCCTCAAACGGATGGACAAACTAAAGTCCTTAACCGTTGTTTGGAGTGCTACCTCCGTTGTATGACTGGTGATTTCCCTAAGCAGTGGACTAAATGGTTATCATTAGCAGAACTTTGGTACAATACTACTTATCACTCGCCTATTGGCATGACTCCTTTTGAGGTTGTTTATGGGGTGTCCCCGTCCATCTTCCTTACATTCTTTGGTGATTCAGCTAATGACTTGGTGGATCGCACTTGTTTGTCTCGTGAGCTCGTAATTCAGAATCTTAAGACTAATCTATTGAAGGCACTGCACCGGATGCTACAAACGGGCCAATAAACACAGGTACGAACGCCATTTCTCTGTGGGCGACATGGTTTACCTTAAGTTACATCCATTCCGGAAGAACTTACTCAACAATTCTGCCCTTCATAGGTTAGCTGCACGTTACTTTGGCCCATTCAAGGTTTTGAAACAAGTTGGGGCTGTTGCTTATGAATTGGAACTTCCCCCGTCGACTAGGGTGCATCCCGTCTTCCATGTGTCTCTCCTCAAGCAACATATTGGGCCATCTGTTTAGGTCCATTTGTCATTCCCTCCCATTGATGATGATGGCCAATTTGCCTTAGAACCAGAATCTATTTTGGGCAGGAAGCTTGTTTGTCGTAATAATCTGCCTGTCACACAGGTTTTAATTCAGTGGAAGTTGACTAATCCTGAAGATGCTACATGGGAGGATCTTTCGGTCATCCAAGCTCGGTTCCCTCACTTTCCTCTTTCAGCGCAATTGCAACTCGTGAAATCCTTGTGGATAAGGATTCTTGTTAGGGGGGAGTATTGATACATATATATTATCTATTAGGACTTTATAGTAAATAACTATAGGAGGAATACCCATTTGCTCAGGAGTTAGTTAGAGGAGAGAGAGTATTAGAAATGACGTGGCAATGTATAGGGCTATACATCTTTGTCTTGTGGTCATCTTTCCTTTTTTGTGAATGAATTCAGTATATTTCCTTTCTTAGTTATATCACCTTGTATTGTTTAAATGCGGACATAAATGAATGTTTAGCAGATCTGTATAATTGTATAAGAATTTGGCTTCAAATTCCCAGTTTATGATCACTGTTCCAAAAATATAAGTTCACTTGTTTGGAAGCATCAAGAAGTGATTCCACAGAGCTTGCTGTCCTTCCTGCTGATGGATGCAAAAATTCTTCAGATGCACCACAGGAAATACCCGATTCAGCATTAAGCAAGGAGAATTGAGACGGATGAATATAGCCCAGTTCATCACTAGATCCAGAAGCCAAAGATAAAACTCATTAAATAGAGGCAACATTTACCAACAGTCAGACAACATTCTATCATCCGTAGACTTTGTATGACAAGAGTTCAGTATGTCTAAAAATGGTTCCCATTACCCATTCAAGAGGCAAATGTAAAACAAAAGAAGACAGCAGATTAAGTAACAAAGACCCAGTTGCAAGACACATAAACATCGACGTACCAGCATGTCCACAAATTTGTGCAAAAAGTCATACCAACAGTATTTAAAAATGGGGAAAAAGTCCCTAAAGTTAATACCAACAAGATTTAAAAATGAAAACATTTAAAAACAAAATAAAAAATGTCCCTTGCAAAAATTGAGGCATTGAATTCGATATACCAACATAGCAGCTAAACCCTATCTTCAACCAACACAACCACCAGAAGTTTGCGGACAGTTCAAGGTCCTTATAGAAAGATACACTCTGTCCCAAAATATCAAGCAGCAAAAAGAAAAATAAATCCTTTAGAAATGAGCCAAATATTAAATATAAGTCATTTCAACAATTTGCAGGTGAAACAAGGTATTCTCAATGTAATAGCAGGTGAAATAAAGCCCAAAATGATTGCCAACATTTAATAAAGGACAAAACAAACTTGCAGAAAGAAGTAACTTCCCTCTATTTTCCAGATCTCATTTAAAACATATAGAAGACATATTCCAAACTAGCTGATTTAACATTAAAGTATTCATTCTCTATGAAATGTCATAAGTTTCTCAAGTTTCTCTATATCAATCACATTAGGCACATATAATTAAACTTACATTAAAGGATCATTTTCAAGTATATCTTCCAGCTGATGCAAGAGATTCAAGCCTTTTTCTTCAGAACATGGTTCTTTTCTCATGTTTGCTGTAGTAGTTGCCATAGACACCAACTTAAAACAATGAATAAAACAAAAACGGGATAAAATACGAAACAATTTCATTAATTCATACATGAAAACTTAAGTCCATGAACATAAAATCTCTTCTCAAATAATGTATGAACATAAAATCTCTTCTCAAATAAGTCTATGAGTATGCTTTAAAGTCCTCTCCTATCCTGACAACTCTTTGCCGTTGAAAAGGCAACATTTATCCCTCTTTTCAATGATTCTTAAAACTTCCATTCCTCCTTCAAAAGATGAGATATTGAACCACATAATGCCCTGAGATGCTAAATAAATATGGCTGATGACCAACACTCACAAATACCAATGTACACATTGAGAAAGGTCAATATAGTATTCACCGCCCAAAAAAAAAAAATAGAGAGTACATTCTTCTGAAGACAATCACAAAGTTTTGTGGTTTTGTTTAACAGACGTACTCCCATGCCTCACCTAGATGGTACAATTGCAAACTTTTCCTGCTTATATTAACCCTTCCTTAGTCCCTTCTAACTTTCCCCCCACAATAACAAGTTAAGAACCACAACCAACTTTCTTCAAGTGAAAAGAAGATGAAAGTTGTAATATCCCCAATTTTCATGTAGATCAATTAATGGAATATATGAATTTTTCAGTAGTGGACAATGATATATTATTTTTTCTGACAAGATAAATTAATTATTGAAAAATAATGTGGAATTATTCAAAAAGGTGGTTAATAAATTTGGATATAAATAATTTGAGATAAGTAATGTCAATTAATTTAATATATATTTTCCCCTTTATTTCCATAATTTTTGTCTAATAAAAGGAGGGGGAAATCCTGATAAAAAATTAGTGGAGTTTCAATATAAGTCTAATTTATTTTTAAAACGTAGACATTGGATGGGACTTATATGATACAAAATCAAAACAAATCTCTTTCTCCCATCAGACAATATATGACGTCCAAGAAGAGGGAGAAAAGTAGAATGATGATAACCTAAGACTTAGGACATCTTAGGTACAACTAGGACTTTAGGTTTATTGGACAAGGCCTTATTAATGGGAAAAAAAAAGACATCTACACGTTGAAAGAGAACAAATGAAGACAAAAAATATTTCTCCCACATTTTCCCTAGGCATCTGACGTGAAAGGGGGATCAAATGAAGAGAAAAAAAAAAAAATACTACCCACTTCTCTAAACAGCCGGAGAGAGAGAGATTTTTGATGGACGTGATAAAACTCAACTAATGAAGGAGAGAGGTAGGCGCACGTTGATTGAGGCAGATGGAGATCACACAATTCCTTCAATGTTCTCAAGCGCCTGACGTAAAGAGAAGCCAAGGGAAATATTATTTTTTTTAAAAAAAAAACCTATCTCCATTATTTCCCCAAGATGCTGGACGTGAGAGACCATAAAGAATAAGAGGAATTTTTCTCCAAAAACACCCAAAGGCGCCGACTAAGAGAGAAGGATCAATAGTGATAAGAAAATATATATTTTTTAGATTACTCTAGAAGAGTAAAGAGAGATCCAGAGGTGAGAGAGATCTAACACCAACTTTGGAGATTTATTTAAAGGGACTTGCCTCTCCCATTTTTTTGGCCAACTGAACATGTTTGAAGAAGAGAAGAAGAAGAGATTAAGTAGGAGATAGAAGGGGCGCAAGCCAAACAATCAAGAGGAAGGTAAGGTCTTGGATATTTATTCCACCTTCTTCCACCTTTGTTCTTGGGGGTAAAATATTTTTAATGAGAACTTCTTCCTTGCAGCGTGAAGGATTAAAGACGAAAGGAAGAGGAGGAAAATGTGAAGGACCAAGTTTCTAGTTGAAGAATACCAAGAACAACAAGTAAGTGATTATTTTAACTACCTTATGATTTTATGGTTGTGAAAATGGTAGTACCCTTGTGTTTTTGTTCATGAAATGGGTCTGATTAATAGATAAAAAGGATGAATAAGGGATTGAATTTAAGGCTTGAGGTTTAGGAAGAAAGGTTATTATGATAGAAAAAAATAGTTGATGAAAATGGGAGTTTATGTGCCTGCCAAGGACGTGAGAAAACTAATTTTTGTTGGTGTTTCTAATGCCTTCAAAGGGTTCAAAAATATGATCTTAGTATAAGATTGAGATTTTTTTTTAGGTTGAGGAAGGCCTATTTTCAAGTCATCAAATAAATATTTTAAGGAGGAGTTACTTATATTTATATTTTGGTTATTTTAGGATCATTTTGATTTTGTACACCCGAAGAAAAATTATACTGATAAATTTGGTCAACTACTAGGTAGTAACCTTAATCCTCATGTGTTCTGTGTTTCTTTGTATGTTTGTATATTCCTTGATTGTGGACCCGTGTCTCCTAAAAAAGAGACATGCGTTTGTGTGGATTCAACATGGTCTGGGTTCAAAGCCCGACTACTGTGTCTTTCCTAGCGTTGTGGATCTGGAGCTTTCTTTGTTGAGCAGTCCTGCGTTTGTTTCTAAGACATGTAGTCCTTCTGCAGTTAACACAGTATACTTGGTATGTTGTATTTGTGTTACTGCGCGTTTGTTACCGAATCTTTGTTATCGGTGTTTTTCCTAATTATGGTTACATACATACACTGTTTATGCATTACATATGAGATTAACGGTTACTCTGGGATCCATTTATGAGTCCCATATTTTTGTAGAGCCTCTGGAAGTTCTTTGAGGACGGATTTTGGAGAAAAGGGGTAAGACTGCTGTGCAAGAGTAGTTAGAGTCATTGGTGGCGGTGGCAGATTATTTTGTTATTTATTTTGAAATTGGATAATTGTATATTCTTTTGGGTTTGTAGACACCGGTGGATGACTGTATATTTAACCCTTTGGGGATTATATTTTGTTACTTACATTTAATTATATCAGTATTGTCTGAAATCCAACTGGGGAAATGCTCTACTGCGATAAATTATAATGCATGCTAATAAGTAGTAATTAGATAATATATGGTAATTAAAAAAGGGAATCTCTCTATCCGCCAGGGGCGAGGCCGGTAGGGGTGTTACAAAAGTAATAATTGTGAATATGCAAACCCCCAAAACCACCTATTTAATTTACACCTAACTTCAAAATAATGAATCACAAGTAAAGGTATTGATTGTCCTATAAAGTCACAAGGGCTTACCTTTCAAATCCGGTAGCAGGATCTCTACGAGGAAACACCAAGTAAAAACCTGCGAACATGTTAAGAATAAGTTAATAACTACAACCAACTTTCTTCTAGTGAAAAGAAAATGAAGGTAATGATTTTGAATTTGTGAATATGCAAAACTCCCAAATGCACATAATTTACACCTAATAACCTTCAAAGAAATGAATCATGAGTATAGTTAATGATTATACAATAAAGTCACAAGAGCTTTGTTTGTTGTAGAACACGAGATGTCTAACTTCGATAGGCTAGTTGGTGATTTATATAGGATCGGATAATCTCTCCAAGTTGTCTATTAAACAGATATCAAAGAGAGGATGATTGCTCCCAGATATCTATGAGGAAGATATCGAAGAGTATTAGTGGATCACTGTGCTACACAGATATGGCGTTAGTCAAAATGGGGTGGGGTGTGTGCACAGTGAGACTGAATTGTAGAATAGATGAAATAGAGAGTGGGCACTTGATGGGTAATCTCCTATTTATAGAGGTTACCTCTAGGGTTTCAGCCCAAGGGCCCTTCGCGCCTCCAATCTCTCGTGCCTGGTCCACTACCCTGCTCCACTACTTGTACTGTCCGTGATTATAGGCATGGTTATAGGGTGATTAGCGTTTTACCTGATTATGGAGGGATTATGTCATAAAGTGTCCCTGTTGGGCCGCATAACACTGGGCCCAATATGCTAGTCCATAACAGTTGCCTCCAAGCTCGATAGTTCAGGGCTCGGAGCTGTCAAGATTAGCTGACTGCTTAATCCGGACTTCATGTCCGACTTTCTTAGCCTACCTTTCGTGACTTTCACTCACTTAGACCTGGAGAATTGCCAAATTCCTGACTCATTTGCAGCTTGCCTTCAGACATGCTTGCCGAGTTCATTTGTTTTGAAAACTCCCTTGCTTTCATGATAACTGGGATTTCTCTTGCATCTTCAAATTGCTGGATTCGTATATTCTCGCCACGTGTTGCCCCCAATATGGGGTGTCATGAAAGAATAGAATACAAACGGATTCCATCTGCCTATGCCGCTGACATCATGGCGTAAGGCCGCCATTTCCCGTGTGCTAGCCACGATCGCCGTCCTTGAAATCCGTGTGCATTAAATATGCACATTGTTTCATAACAGTCATCATTGCACTTTTCGATTCTCAGTGAGAATTGACTTCGCTACCCTTGACTCTTCAAATTCGAACGTCTATATATTTCAATTTCCTCCTCTTCTTATCCTTTTACGCTCAAACCTTTTCTTGCCTTCACAGAGAAATATATTGGATTGAATTTATTAATATTATACATATTTAATTATCTTTTATATATTTATCTACATTTTAATTAAATATAGGATAAAAGAATATTATAACAGAAAATCTATTGATATCCTATTTTATTATGCGGGAGATATTATATGAAGAAAGAGATAAAAAAAAAAAAAAGAATCAAATAGGATAACATCAGAAGATAGCATCAACATTGACATAATGTAATATATTATTTATAATATATCACAATGGATGAAAACAAGGCGTGGGACCCAAGCCTTTTATGCGACATCTTCAAGTATCATTCAAAATAAAAAAGATCAATTGGTTTTGGGACCTTTAGAATCTATCAACTAACGGAAAGATCAAATGGAAATATATCAACTACGAACAAAAGTCCACGCACAGAGCCCAACTGAAAAATATATATTGGAAGGACGCAGTGAGAGATTCAGACGAAAAAAGGACGAGATGCAAGCCAAGACGCAAGAGATCAGGACGCGTTGTAATACCCTAAAAATCGTATTTATGATAAGTATCATATTTTAGTAAATAATACCTATTTGAAATAGGTGAATTTGTGGTCTCAAATAATAAGTTATAATTATCTTATTTTGTAAGGTAATTTCTATGGAAATTAGAAGAGATAAAGAGCTAAAAATCTCTAAAATGCATTTATGGGGCAGAAATGGCCTAAAAATATTATGATAAATCCCAAGAGCCAATAAAATATTTATTAAAAATTAGAAAGTATGTTTTCTCTAATTTTAGTAATTTATGGGAATATTTTCCTTGGAAAATATTGAGGCAAAATTAAATATTATTTTTGGGATCATAAATGACCCCATGATTTTTAATATTTTACATAGGACATAAAATACCAATGTCAGTGCAATAGTTGTGAGATAATGATTTATCCTAATTAAGAAAATTATCAACAATTAGTAAGTGACTAATTAAGTAATTAATGGCTAATTACTTAAATTAAGATATAAAGTAAATTAATTAAGAAAATAAGTAAAAAACACAATAAATAAGGGGGCGAAATATTAAAGATATTTGGTTGAGAAAATAATAAAATAATAAAAAGTAAAATATCATGATATTTTGTATTAAAATAATAATATAAAATGAGATATTTTGTAAAGAGCCAACAGGATAAATGAGAACCGATAGAAATTAAATCCTATCTCAAAATAGGTGAACTAAGTATTCAACATCTGGACTTTTTATAAACAAGTATAATTTTATCCCGGAGTGGGCTATCTCCGAAGTCATTTCCGAGACCGACGGAGTAATTAAGAGATAGGATGAAAAAGGAAAAGGGCAGATAGTAGAAATGAGAACCAATGGAAAATAAATCCGTTGTGGAAAACCAAGAACTAGGTTTCTTAGGTCAGGACATATTATAGACCAGTGAATTTTTATCCAGAAGTTGGCGTTACCGGAAGTCATTTTCGTAACCGATGGCGTTTATCCAAAAATGTTCAGCAGAATACGGAATACCCTTAATGAGATCAAAAATTTAGTTAAAGCAAGTATTTTGAAAGAGGATGAATAAACCTTTAGCGCTGTGTTGTCGGATTTTTTAGATTCTCCAAGATTACGCGATTAGAACACTGAACTGGGAACTTTATCGGTACCGGCTCATAAAGCAAAGCTTGTGACATCATGGATGACATCACTTTGTTGAAAAAGGGGGATGGGGAGGTCGGCATACACACATCAATGGCCAAAACGAAGACTTGCAAAGTGAACAAGATCCGATCAAATTTGAGATTCGATCGAAAAAGTGTGAATAGTAACTGAAATTTTCCTATAAATAGCCATCACCCCTCTTCACAATTTCCACACCAAAATTTTGAATCTAGAGAGAGGTTAGAGAGAAGAAGGAGTGCGGAGAAAGTGTAGCGAAGCCCTGGGTAAGTTCTTCGGTCCCTAGTCTTAAGCTTTGGTGTTTTGTTGGTAGTTATAGTAGGAATGTTGTTTTGATCTTTAATCTTCCAATATATTGTAGATATCATGTTTTTGGGCTAACTATGATATATATTTCGAAAAATATGTTGGGGAAAGGGTTATGGCAAAATTTTGGAAGATTAGAGTCAAAGTAGCGAAGCTCTGGCGAAATTCCGCCGATTAGGGGAGTCAGGGGCAAAATGGTAATTTGTACCCAAAATGCCTGTTATGATATTAGACTTTGATAAATATGATATTATCCTTATAGGATATCTGTAATCACGTACCCATTTGTCGTACCACCATTTGTTGTGCATTTGTCGTACCATTTGTTTTTACGTCAAAAGTACCGTTTTCCATCAAACGTACCGTTTTCCGTCAACGAAGGTACGTTCGCGTACTGTAACACTAACTCTGATATTTATGGTATGTGTATATGTGATATATGTGTTGTATGCGTATTGGTGGTATGTTAGAGGATAACCGAACATATGCATGCGGCTGAGGAGCGACATACGTACGTATTTTGGGAGCGGTATATGCATTCGCGGGAGTGGTTCATTTAGGAGTGATTCATTTGTTGTGCTTATATGCGTATATAAATATGAGGTTAATCGTTACCTGAGGTTCAATGGGCATTGAACCTCAGCTCTTAATATAGCGTCAGGTTCAAGAGGAACGAGGAACGAGGAGAAAGGCAAGCATGCCGCATAGAGACCCGGCTAAAGACTTTCCTCCGTTGTTATCTACTTTGTAAACACTCGGTACAATGTACCATTACTGTAAACAGCCAGACTTACGGCATTTGAAATATATGTATCAGTTACTCAATCACTCCGATGCTCTACTCTGATAAGAAAAAAAATATACTGCTTTTGAAAATGGGATGTTACACGCGTAACACACAGAGCAGCGAGAGGAGCAGCGTTTCAGTTATCTCCATCATCTCCACGGAAGGATGAGAGGACTGTGGAGGCGACGAAGAAGCTTTCTTTCCTCGCTCTCTTTATTCTTTGAACCTGAATTCTTATCTTTATCTTTTTATTATGGATTTTAATCTAGCCATGTGTGGGTAATTTCTTTTCAACCTAGAGAACCTATGAACTTGTTTAGGTTCTAGATATTATTCCTACGGATTCATTTTGCTTAATTTTATTTCAGTTTATTTAATCTTGTCTTATTTGTTATTGCTTATTGATTGGCCATCATTGAGCATGTTTTGGGGATTTAAGGTTGAACTTGGAAGAGAGAATCTTAAATTGACCTTGGGATTAAATAATGTGGAATTAGATTTTAATCTAATTTGCGTCTAGGATAGACATATACGTAGAAGCTCTGCATAATCAAATTTGAGTGAGCCCGATCTAAAACGCATCTTATTTAGTTGTGTGAGGCATTACATAATTAACTAAGGTAGGTATATAAGTAGACCGGAAGGCATTTATAGACATTAATACTATAGATTAGCTGAGTAAATTAAGTCAAAATTAATTTAGTGGGGATAAAATCTAATAAACAAATAAGGGATTAGTGACTCTAGGTTGCTCGTTTGATTAGTGGTAATTTGTTTATTTTAATTTTAGTTTTAATTTCTTAATTAAATTCAATTGGTTTTGCTCAACTTAAACGAAATTGTAAAATTAATGTTTAACTGAAGTTTGTGATACTAAGTCCTCATGGGAACTATACTTTTCTTATCACTTTATTACTTGATACGGCCCGTGCACTTGCGGAGTTTTTAGGCTATAAAGTTTTGCCCTATCACTCTACAAAGCTTTCTTCTCACAAAGCTCTTTCCGCCTTGCACTTCTTAGCCTTCTTCCACCTTTCTACAATTAGGTACTCTTTACTGCTTCTCTTTCTTCTTTCATTTACACTTTATTCCGTCTATCATCTCTCTCCTTCTTCGACTGTGGTTCCCGAAGGCCATTTTTCTTGGTTTTCTAGGTAAATACTTAGGGTTTCTGGGCGTTCTAGGTTTTCTTCTTTGATTTCCCTTTTAAACCGAATGTGTTGGTATTGACGACGGTGATGACCTAATAGGTAATTCCTCGCCGAGCTAACACGGTGAAATACCTAGACCGGGTCATTTTAATACTACGAGCTTTTCATTCTTTTTTCTAGGGCCTTCATGGATCCTCCGCTTTTGGACATGTATGGTAATCCAATTCCGAGGAAGAAGATAGAGAAGTGTTTATAACACTTTCTTCTAGAAAGAAATTCTAGTTCGGGTCCATACCTTGCACTAAGGAAGAGAATAAAGACGCCTACTTCGGAAACCTTCGGGGTAGTGGGAGTAGGAGGAGTTCCCAAACACCACTGCAAGATAATCGAGACTCAAACGTCTCTAATCCGGGATTCCATCCTAATCCATCTAGGCTTCCAAACCGAGATCAGACCACACCTACCATGGCTTCTTCCCTTGCCCAGCTAGAAAACATACTCCAAAATTAGCCGGGGTCCCATGCAAAAGGCGTTGTCAACCCTTGTAATGAGTGCCTCTTTTTGAGTATTGAACTCGCCAACAGCAACTGTAATTCAGAAGTCAAGTCCATGCTAGCTTCATGCCATCATAAGCTTTCTCTCAATGCCACCTTAGCCTCTGACAGCCTGAGTCATCCCAGCTTGGCACCTTTCAATCTACCATACACTAGTTCTTTTCACTCAGGTATATTTCTTGCTTCTGACTTTTACCTTTTTTAATTATAGGTATAAATGGGTTCACCTTCAAGACAATTTGAGCCATCTATAACCCGGGGGGGTCAGGCTCTATTGGTCCTTCCAAAGCTTCAAGTACTCCGGAACCACGAATTTCTGATGTCGTGCTACGTATTAAAAATACAATGGCAGAGTAGCTCAACGACCTCGGCATCCGGGGTGGAGAGGGATATACCCTGCACTTGCCTCAAATACATGAAACGATAGCCTCCGCCGAGTGAAGGATAGCGACCCCACTTCTTTTTATTCTACCGAGATATCATTTCTCGGCTTGGAATGCGGTTTCCCTTCACCGAGTTCCAAATGTCTTCTTAATCATCTACATCTTGCTCCTTCCCAACTTCATCCCAATAGTGGGCCTTCGCCTTTGCTTTTGAAAATTTCTATAAAGAGAAAAATCTAACTTGCCTTTGTTCAAGTTTTCTTCCATTTCTTTGGCTGTTGGAAACTCACATCGACGAGAAGACCTCTTTCATTTGGACTTCACTCCAGTGTTGCCGGCTTAAAACTCTTTAACATTTTCGTGGATTCATTCAAAGGGTTTAGACGTGCCTTTTTCAAGGTGGAGGCCATACCCGGTCACACTCCTTAGTTTCTTAACACCCTCGAGTCTGGGGATGTAGAAGAAAAATTCCCTCTGTATTGGACTTCAGATCACCATATTCTCTCCCCTTCCGCATATGACCTTTCTACCTTGGAATTTTCTAATTCCGAGAACCAAGCAATATCCTTTATCGAACACTTCATCCAAAAGTAAGGCCCCGTGAATTCGGTAGATTACCTTTCGAAACCTCCAACCAAAAAATGATCTGCAGCGAGTATGGACCAATCTTCTTACTGCGTCATATTGCATGGCTTTTGTTCTCTGTTAAATAACTAACCATTTCCTTTGTCTTTTGCAGATCCGATAATGGAACAAAGGCCCTATTTTGTTGATGCCTTGGCCAACACTGGTCTTGTAAAACTTGGAGCCAACAAGAAAAGAACTGCGTCGACATCTGGGGCTGCTGGTACTGATAAGGGCGGCTGGGTGAATCCGTCGAAGAAAGCAAAGGCCGGCCCATCAAGTTCATCCCAAAAATCCAAAGAGAAGATGAAGGAGCCTGTCAAACCTCCAGTTTCTGTCGCAAAGATAGCTAATCTCGTCCCCAATCTTCCTGTCACTTCACCGAGTCTTCCTCCTCCGCCTGATAAGTATATATTTTATAATTAAATAGGTATCTATTTTATGGTATAATGAGTTAGATTTGTTAATATTTTATACCTATATAATTATCTTTTATGTATTTATCTATCTGTTAATTAAATATAGGCTAAAAGAAGATTATAACAGAAAATCTACTCATATCTTATTTTATTTTTGTAGGAGATATTATGTGATCTAAGAGAGGAGCAAATATAGAAAAGGCAAGAAGCATGATTACCACGAACAACAAATTAAATTGAAAAGGATATAATATAATATATGATTATATTAAATTGACCAAGGTGATAAAATAAAAGACGTGGGACCTTGCGTACAATAAAAGTCTCGAATGTAGGGAAAATCATTTTCAGCGCCCTTTTTGGAGGAAAAAAATCCAACAAAAGGCCCCGAGAAGTCGAAATCCCGAGAAAAGGCTTCGGGCCTTTTACGGGATTTTCAAAATCTTGCGTGAGTTGTTAACGGGGCTGATATAGTTGTTAATTAACAACTAAATCAGCCCCATTAACAACAATTTTCTAACAACTAAATCAGCCCCATTAACAACTATATCAGTACCCGTTAACAACTATATCAATCCCATTAACAACTCACGCAAGATTCTGAAAATCCAAGAAAAGGCCCTAGGCCTTTTCTGGGATTTCAGAATCTTGGGGGCCCTTTTTGGGATTTTTTTTTTCTCCAAAAAGGGCCTTGAAACGATTTTCCCCGAATGTATATGATATATTATATCCGAGAAAGAAAAAGATATCAAGACGTGGGACCGACAAAAGGAACTCAACCTAATATCTATTATATTAGAGAACACGCAGAGAGTAAAAAAAAAAAGAGGAATTGACATCAGCACAGGAGCGCGATCGCAAATCAGGAGTGGAGACGCCGAATAACAAATCAAGAAAGCAGATCTGCAGCAACCAGAGAGAGTTTACAAGACGCACAAGACGGAAGAATTGCGACCTCTTCTTTCGTCTTTATCCTATTTATTGAATCTGAATTTTATCTTAAATTCATGGATTTTATTATAGCCATGTGTGGCTAAGTTTTCTTTTCAACCTAGAGAACCTATGAACTTGTTTGGGTTCTAGAGATTATTCCCACTATTAGTTTTGATTAATTTTATTCAGTTTATTTATTCTTGTCTTTATTTTTATTGCTTATTAATTGGCCACTAGTAAGCATGTTTTGGGGGATTAGGGTTGAACTTGGGAGAGGGAATCTTAATTTGACCTTGGATTAAATAATGTGGAATTAGGTTTTAATCTAATTTGCGTCTAGGATAGGAATATACCTAGAAGCTCCACATAATCAAATTAGAGTAAGTCCGATCTAAAACGTATCTTAATTAGTTGTGTGAGACATTACATAAGTAATTAAGGTAGGTATATAAATGGAATGGAAGGCATTTATAGACATTAATACTCTAGATTAGCTGATTAAGTTAATTCAAAATTAATTTAGTGGGGATAAAATTTATGAAACCAACTCGGGATTAGCGACTCTAGGTTGTACTTCTTGATATTGGAATTTGCTCTTTTATGAAGAGTCTTTGCTACTATTATTTCTTATTTATTTTCTTATTAAAACAATTCTGATTTTCTCAACGGAAAGGAAAAAAGGAAATTTAACACCTAATCACTAGTTTGACTGAGTCTCTGTGGGATGACCTTAATTTGCCACTTACTATTTTCATGACCCGTACACTTACGGTGCATAGTTAAATTTTGGTAGCATCACCGCCACCAAACCTGGAATTCCCCCATGGGGTTGTCTGGAATCATGACGTCCCTACCGAGCTCAGCTACGCCATTTGCCCTCCAGAGTGCTTCTTTGAGCCGACGAAATATGGCACTGCCGAGCTGCAAAAGATCACAGACTTAGAGCGATGCGCCTTGTAATTACTAGCTTGGCCCAAACTCTGGTCACCTTGAACACTCGGTATGCTTCACAGGCGGCTGAGTTACAAAGGACTAAATCGGAGGCAGAGGAGCAAAATATTCATTTGAATAAAATGATGGAGGCGGTTAAGTCTGATGCTTTGGGACGAGTACAGAATGTAAAAGCTGTAAGGGATAAATTGAAACGGAGGTGGAGACGGTCAAAGCGGACTTCAATAAGGTACTCTCAAATCTGCGCCAATTCGAAGAAGCTCAGGCCAAGGATAATTCCACGATAGGGCTGCTGCAGCAGGAGCAAAAAGAACTTCGAGCTTAGCTGAATGCCTGCTGGGATGCCTTAGATGCAGCCAATGCCACAATTGAGCTGAAAGACACAGCGATAAAGAAGTCTGTCGGGGAGTCTTTTGAGAATGCCCTAGCGCAGATTCGCGTTTTGAATCCCGACGTCAATTTCAATACCACCGTCATGGATTGCATGTCTTTTATCGATGGAGACAAGATAGTGTCGCTCTTTCCTTCTTCCGAGATTCCTTTCGAAAGCCAATTTGAAGGGGATCAAGGTGAAGACGGAGGTGAAGAGGCTCAAGGTGGAGGTAAAGCTCCACCGTCCTAAAGGCCGAGATTTGAGATTCGTATTTGCTTTAATTTCTTTGCTTGGGGTACTGAAACCCCTTTCTTTCCTCTTTGTAGACTTTTTCTGGGTTAGTAACCCGGGTTTTTATTCCTGCAATTCTTCAATGCACCACATTATGTAAACAATTTTAAAGTGAATGAAACACTTTTTGCGCTCCGAACACTTGCTTCTTGCTTTCCGAACCCGAAGAGCTTTTTGAGTTAAACTTTCACATTGCATTTGCTGTACTTGATGAACTTGAATTTATTTTTGAAGTTCTGTTTGATGAGTGGGCCAAAGTCAAAAATATATTGCACATAATATTCATCGGTGCCATCCGAGAACCGTACGCTCCGACACGGTTGACCAGGATTCAATCCGGAGTAAGAACAACCTGCCACATGTTTAGATTCAACGTTGTAACCAATCTCTAAGCATTTTAACTTGATTAGGGTCATTATGATGGTTTGGTTCATTACCCTGGACCAATGTTTTGATGCATCAGGGCCCATAGGCCTTCCACTTTTACCATGTTTCAACAGGAGCACATTTTAACTGTTATTTCAGTTTAACCGAGTTCTGACAAGAACACATTTTAACTGTTCTTTTAGTTTTACTGAGTTCTGACAAGAACATGTTTTAACTGTTATTCAGTTTTATCGGTTCGACGGGAACACATTTTAAGTGTTATTCGGTTTTACAGGTGTTGGGGAACACGTTTTACTGTTATTTAGTTTTACCAGGTTCGGAGGAACATGTTTTAATTGTTCTTTAGTTTTTTCGAGTTCGATAAGAACGCGTTTTAACTGTTATTCGGTTTTTCTTGGGTTACGACAAGAACGCATTTTAACTTGTTATTCGGTTTACCAGGTTCGACAAGAACACGTTTTAATCGTTATTCGTTTTCTGCGTGTTCGACAAGAACACGTTTTAACGGTCTTGCTCCATTGAAACCGGGTTTCGTACCCTGGATTCATTTATCCTTCTTTATCGAGAACCGGGCTTCGTGCCTTGGGCTCATTGCTCCATATTTATTTAGGGCCAAGTTTCGTACCTTGAGTCCTATCATCCTGCGAATCTCCATTTGAAATTGCTTAATAACAATATTGATTGAATAACTGCATTGCCATCTTTACAAAACTTTCACATAGATAGGTCCAAAATAAATGCAACCTATTCAATAATCATTTAATTGCATTCAAAGTCGGCCTCCGGGAACTCTTCATCATCCTTAATTGTTTCTTCCTTTTCTCGTTCACCTTCTTTTGCTCCCAGGCTGGGCTTCCACTACAGCCAGGTAGTTTGTGCTTGCTCTTCTGTCCCTGGGTTTCTATCATATATTGCCGCAATTTCCCCTCTAGGATGAACTTATCAATAGCATCTCGGAGGTCCTAACATTCATTCGTAGAATGTCCTGGGCCGTCATGAAATGCGTAATACCGGGATTGATCTGCTCCTGGTCTGTTGCTGAAAGGCTGATGAGGGCATTTTTGTCTTTAGCCTTGGGGTCCACAATCAAAAATTAACCAAGGATTGCGTATAGGCAAACCTAGGATCGTTCTCTCTCTCGAGGAGCCTTTTATTGAATCCTAAGTAATCTAAATGTCATGCAAATGCAATTAAAACAAGGGAGAAATAGATTTTGGCTTTTTATATTAAATAAACTAAAATAAGAATGCAATTTAATTAAATGCTAAACTATTATTTTTGGTATTTTTAATAAAATGGTGAATGAGTGAATGAAATGATATTAAAGTGAAAATATGAATGATAAATGTTCTTGGTAATGAAGAAATGACTATCCTTGCTCATAAAAGATTATGGGAGTTAAAATTCATCAAGTCTTAAGAAAAACCTCAAAATAACACTTGAGTCCAATATTCTCAATTAATAGCAGCTCCTACAAACATAGCTAACCACTACCTCTTGAGAAATTGTTAAAAACCACTTAATGTGCAATTAAAATTGGAATAATGTAACACGAGTCTTCTTAAAATTGAGTACATAACAGTCCCTCAAAGGGCACAAATCAACCATATTAACTAGACAATAACACGCTAATTAATATAATCTTATTGCAACCACACGAAATTAAAACAAATATAATCTTCACATTGCAAAATCCAATCTCAATCACAATTATCAATCCAACGAGACAATAAACATTAATCTCGTTCAGATTTGTACACAATAATTCCTAAAACTAGGCAACCTAAATATATAAATCCAGACTAATAGAAAGATAGAAAAAACTCCCCTAATAATGTAGTCCAATAAGCTCAAACATTAATCTCCATCACCAAGAAAGAGGAATCGAACCCTGAAGGAACGAACACTCGGAACACTCGCCGGAAAATACGAGTTCACCGAAATAATGGAGGAATGGTGGTGCAAGGTTGAAGGAGGGTGAATAGAAAAGAGGAGAAAGGTCGCCGGCGAATATGGTTGAGGATGATTATCGCCGGCGACAATTACCAAAAGCAAAAGTCCAAGGTCCAGACCCCACGTCGTCAAAGTCGAAGATCGGGAATTATTCGCGGCGCTGGCTCCTCATTCACGGGTCTCTGGTCTGATATATATATATATATATTGATTAAATGAAGAAAGGTCAAAATTGACCTAAGGAGTCAAAACGCAGAGTTTGAGGCAGGGACTTAAATGAAAAGCTTAAAAAGTTCTGGAGTAGGGACCAAACTGAAACTTTTAAAACTTGAGTTCAAACTTTCATTTTCAAATCTGATTTAATCTTTTCAAGCATCTACAATCAAAATAATTAATCTAACATCAAAATATTCTCATGAAATCAATGATTAAGAGTAATTACAATTTCTTTGACAATTTTGCCCTTTTAATCCTAATTTAATGTATTTACTCTTAATCTTAATTTATCACAAGAAAGGCATTTTAGGCTCAATAACTATGATAAAATGCATTAAAAATCCCAATTTAATTATCAAAAATCATGTAAAAATATGGTTCAATCAAAGGCCGAGGTCATTCCACTTTTTTCATTTCGGTCTGAGCCACCTCCTTCCAAAATTGCGATCGTGACATATTCAAGGGAGTGTACTTTTCATATTTCGCTTTTGTGTCACTCCTCTCCCCCTGGTACTTGCTATCCAAATTTTTCCTGTGAGTTTCTCGCTTTTGATTGTTATGCTCTTCCTTCCCTTTCGAAAACCTCCCAGAGTGCTCCTTTTCCTTTGAAGGTAGACTTTTTCCCCTATCTTTTGTCGCCGCATTGGCGAGTTCCACTTGTTTCGGCTCAAGTATTTCGTTGCCCGCTCTCCAAAAGCCTCCAGGTCGTCCATACGCTCCTTGATGAATGATTTGGCCAGCCGTGATGAAGAATCTAGGCCGGCTATGAGGAGATGCACATGAACACTTTCCTTTAATTCTTGCACTTGCAAGGCTACGTCTTTAAAGCGGTTTAAATATTTTTGAAGAGTCTCTCCTGGTAACTTCTTAATCTTGCTCAGGGTACTCAGATTTAGGTTGTTTCTTGCTCGTCACAAAATTCAGTAAAAACTTGTTTCCAAGATCCTCAAAATTATGAATCGACTTTGAGGGCAACGTGTGGAACCATGCCTGCGCTGCACCTCACAAGGTCGTAGAAAATAGCTGGGACATAATGGGCTCCTTAAACTGCCTTACATACATCCGTAACTCAAACGTATTAATGTGAGCCTGTGGATCTTGAGTTCCATCGTACGTAGGCAAGTAAGCCAAATTAAAGTTCTTTGGGTATAGAGCATCGCGATCTCATTTGAGAAGGGACTACTATTATTCTCCCCTGCTATAGTTTCTTCTATACTTTCCGGGTGCACTCTTGGTTGTTGGTGGTGCATCTTTGTTTGACATGACAATGTCCTGGATAAGCTCAGCTTGCTTGTTCGTGTGATCTGGACCTTGAACTTGCTGAGTCTGGGCCTGATCCCGGTCAATCAAGTTTTTTCCCACATTATCGTTCTGAGGTCTTTCGACATTGACTTGAAGCAAAGCGAAGGAGTAACTCGGCTAAGATCATCTCGGTTTCTGTTTCGACTCGAGTTCTCAATTCTCTCAATTCGTTTGAGGCGCTCCTCGAGCAACCTCATTCTTGGCTATCTGTTTGGCACGTGTCTTCTGTAACAATTCAAGTAGAAAATGCAGCGTTAACTCGGCTGGGCTCGCTTTCATCCCGATTCCTGTCATGTACTGGTTCCTCCACTCGTCCGAGACGCTCTTCTAATAACTGCATCTTTCGCCTTTCTTCTTGCCGCCAAAGGGCATTCTGACGGTCTGCCTCCTCCCACATCAATCGTATATCTTCTTGTCTTTGAAGGCGGTTACGAAGCTCCATCTCGTCCATCCGTCTCAACACTAAAGCCATTGTATTTCGCAGGAGACGAACGTCCGGATTCTCAATCTGAAACTCGAGAGGAAGGACTTGTAGTTGATCTTGTGTCTGGATCATCCCGGAAGTCCCATTCTAAGAAGCCACCGTAAACAATGGAGAAGTTCCAGTATCAGTTATCTCCGCTTCAGTCCCCAATATAACTCGATTAGGATTTGGAGCACCCGAGACCTCATACTGAATCGTTTGTTCCTAACGTTGCTGTGGTTGTCCTTCCGGCAATTGGTCGCCGAGGTATCCGCTACGGCTGCTTTGGTATTTGCAGCCATTTTCAATGGTTTAGGAATCAAAGTTTATCTCTCCCCACGGCCGACGCCAATGTTGTTGTAGAACACAAATGCCTAACCTCGATGGGCTAGTTGGTGATTTATATAGGATCAGATAATCTCTCCAAGATGTCTATTAAACAGATATCAAAGAGAGGATGATTGCTCCCAGATATCTATGAGGAAGATATCGAAGAGTATCAGTAGATCACTGTGCTACACAGATATGGCGTTAGCCAAAATGGGGTGGGGTGTGTGTACAGTGAGACTGAATTGTAGAATAGATGAAATAGAGATTGTGCACTTGATGAGTAATCTCCTATTTATAGAGGTTACCTCTAAGGTTTCGACCCAAGGGCCCTTCGCGCCTCCAGCCTCTCGTGCCTACTCACTACCTGTACTGTCCATGATTATAGGTATGGTTATAGGGTGATTAGCGTTTTACCTGATTATGGAGGGATTTTATCATAAAGTGTCTCTGCTGGGCCACATAACACTAGGCCCAATATGCTAGTCCATAACAAGCTTACCTTCCAAATGCGACAGCGAATCTCTATAATGAAACACCTAGTGAAAACCTACGAACAAAACGGAGAATTTTCATTTACACGAAAATATATTAGTCAGTAGCATGATAAAACTTTTCTCCATAAAGCACCAATGGAAAATCTCATGCAGATACCAGCTTCAATAAAGATTCTCCTTCAAAATAGAGAAAGTTCCTGTTTTTGTTGACAATGATCTAGCCAAGCTATAGCATAATCAAGAATCAATTCAGCCAATCGCCGATAACTACTCTGCCTGTCTCCTGTTTGTCGTCTCTGTTTGATGCGTCACCATCTGACTTCTTCCTTCCCTCAAGCTCCGTCTTCATTGTCAAGACCTTGTTCTGGGAGCTCAATCCCCTACCATTACCACTTCGACCTCTCCAGACCTTTCTTCATGACTAATCAATGATAATTTATAGGGAAAATATCAATGAGGTCCAAGAGAAAAAAGATCATAAAGTGACAACACCAAATTTAAGACTTCTTTGATACTCGGTTCTAATTATATATATGACAACATTTGTGAGTTGGTTTGCGTCCTAATTATAGGACAATATTCTAATTTTTGTCAATTTCTTCCTAAAATACCCCTATTTTATTCTCTCAAGTTTGTTTAGTTTTTAGTAAATATATGTATGTGGATGCATAGACTCATCCAGTCAATAAAACTTTTAGATATATGTGTGTGTATCTAAGTACATATATATATATGTCTGTGTCTACACACACACACATATATATATGTAGACACACACGTATATATGTGGTTCCTTTAGTGAAATCCTGATGGGAAATGTATGGCGTTCGATGAATTTGGGTGCCTTAAATCTGTTTCATGGGTAATATGATTCTCTTCTTTATAAAAATTGATCTGCGACAGGGAGAACAGGGGATTAGTAGTTTCGGTAAGAATCATGGCTATGCGGGATGGTGGGGTATGGTACTTTCAATTAATCCTTTTCAAAGAGAAAACTAGTTTTCGTTTGGTCTTATTTGAGAAAACTAGTTTATCTTCTGAGAATAAGAAAATTTTCTGGTTTCTATAATTTTCTCTCATTAATTAATTGCAATAGTAGTGGTTATTTCTTGTAAATTAAGGCTTCCATCATCTGTTCTCTGATTGATTTTCGAATATTACGGGAACAAACGACCGAGTTCTTTGCATGGTTGGCGAAGTAAAGCGGTGTTTATTTTGTTCTTCTTAACTCGTGAATAACAAATGTGATATTCCCTCTTACCTGTTTGTTATCTGTGGTCCTTTATCCATTTCATGAGAAATTAGAAATGTTATTTTTCTAACATTATCTTGGAAAGCTTTTCCTTTTTCTTCCCATGAAATATTGTTATTGTTTCCTGGATGGTGTTGATGATGAAAATTGTACATCTCAGCAAATTGGACCACGTTCTTGTTGTTGTTTGTACTAGTGTTTTCCTTATCTCTCTAAATCTGTTGCAATTAGTCTTTTGCCCTTCTATTGTTCTTGTTATTTTCATTTGTGTCATGTTTGTGTGGAATATCTTATATGATTCTTTGGCGTTTGTTAACGGGTTAATGGGAGAGCTCTCTCTGGCGGGAGGAAAAGCGGATGTTCAAAGAGTAAGGGAATAAACTTTTACGTATGTTATCCGTACATGAACTTTTTTGTAAAAATGAATTTCAAGATGCATCCTTTCTTTTTTCACTCTTGCTTTAGTTGGATTATTCATTTTGTATGAACGTACTAATTCTTAAATTCAACACAATGTTAAGTTGATTGTTTGTTTTATGTACGAATGCGATATGCGGGTTCATGGAGGACCACAACACAGCTACCTTCCCTAAAAAAGTATGAATCTTTACCATTAGTTCAGCTTATTCGAATTGATTTTTGCATAATTTTATGTGCTCCTTTTATTCACCTTTGGTTCTAGCTTTGTGAATTTTTTGGTCATCGATATTTTTTGCATTCATCAATGTAAACTCAACCCAAAAAGAAAGTGTGCATGTTGTGTGGTGCATAAATGGATTTAAGATTCAATATCTTAAACTAGTTCATACATTTTTAGGGTTGACAAATGCTCGATTTCTCTATGGCGGGTACTACAACCTTGACGCTTATCACAGGCTTCAGATGGAAAAAGAGATGAAAAGGGGTTTTAAGAAGGTTGTGGCAACAGAGCGTACTGTTTTTAATGATGAAGAGCAACAAAGGTATGCCTTGCCAATGTTTGGTTTATTAATTTTATTTAGATTGCCTTATACGATTTTCTCCACACAGTTGTGGGAGTAGCGGAAGCAAAACCATAACTGGATTTATCAATTGATTTATCAGATCAAATCTGCTACTTGAATGTCTCTGAAGGCCAATTTGGTTTTCCTTTTTAAGACTTTAGTTTCTTTAATTAATCCGTGTAGCATCTCTATCAACAGTATACCAATTTACTATTTGCTTTGCTTTCTATACATGTTATTGTTCATCTCTGTCCGTTTGGTAGGCCGTGATCCTGATGAACCCTTCTCTGATATGATGGATTTAGCTGATAATTAAGTACAATGGTTAGGGATTATTTTTTTGATATACACGCTTACTTGACTTGTTTTGGGAGTAATGTTTTGTCTAGTTTGATTGAAAGGGGTGCTCACTGGGGTTTTATTGAAGGTATTAGAGTAGCAAGAGGGTGCCTAAAAATTACCCATACTATGTTTGTGGATGATTCTGTCTTATAAAAAGACAATCAACCAGAACCTTATTGTCTGATTTAAAGATTGCATCCTTTAACTCTTTTTCTTTTGCATACTTCACTGCATCCATCATAGTAAAACATTCATCCATCAATATTCAATCTGCTTTCACAATGTTCACTTTGCCATCTAAAAGCCAACCATTGGCATCACGAACAATGAAAGTTGCTCCTGTTTGACCATTCTCAGTATTAAAAGCTGCATCTATGTTGATTTCAATCTGGAGATCAGCAGGTTTTTCCCATCCATGCTTTTCAAACAGTGAGCATCTTCCCTGTTGTCCACTAACACCCGTAGAAGTCCATCCATTTGCATCCCAAAAATATACGACAATATTTCCGCTTTAGAGAAAGTAAACAAAGGATCAGTTGCTTGATTATTAAAGAGAAAAGCATTTCTTCCTTTCCAAATTTTCCATAAAGTAAATGCAAATATTGCTTTTTGTCTATCATCCATATTCAAGTTATATAAACAGTGTTTCATCCAAAGCTTTATGTCAAAATTCTCTTCATCATGCCAGCGCCTCGGTAGCACAAGTGGCATGATAGGCTGGTCTTGTACCAGTGTTTCCCGGGTTCGATCCCTCCTAGGGACCATTAGGTCCCCAATCAAAAAATAAAATAAAAAATTCTCTTCATCATGAAAATTGAAAGTGAACATACTGCCAAACCAAGTCAAGTTTGCCCACGGACAGAAGCAGAACAAATGCTGAATAGTTTCAGGCTTTGTCTTGCAAATAAGACATCTGTTAACCATACAACATTTCCGGCGATGTAGATTCTCAAAAGTTGGCAACATTTGAGAGCATACGCCATAAAAATAATCTAATCTTATGTGACACCCAATTGATTTTCTTTTAGTCTCATTGTGCTTCCACCCAAAACTATTAATCAAACTGTCCAGTTGTTTAAGCACATTCTTTGGAAATTGAAAGCATGACATGGGATAAAGAGGAGTAAAGTTTGCTCTGATTTAATTAGTACCTCTCTTCTAGCTTCGGATAGAAAACTCTTACGCCTAGAGGTGAGCATTCGGTTTTTCGGTTCGGTATTCGTTAAAACCAAAAAACTGAAAACCAAAATACATGTGTTTTTACCAACCAAACCGAAACCGAAGTAAATAAAAAACCGAACCAAAAAAACCGAAATATTTTGGTTCGGTTTTTCGTGATTTTGGTTTTTGAAGAGTTCAAAAAAGAAAATATTAATAGAAGCAAAATTATTAAGAGTCCTTTTTTTTTGCCCGAGGAATAATAGAATACCAAGTGATTTGAAATGACTACTAAATTAAAAAGAAATAAAATCCACATGTTATCAAAAGTGAAATAAAAAATATGACAACGAGAGATCCAAACAATCCATGATAAATTGCAGCTATAATAAATGATATACAAAAAATTGTAACTACATCATAAACTCAAAAACAACTATGCGACTGTGGAATGGGGTAGGGTTTTGACTTTTGACGGTTTTCATGTTTAAAGTGAGGAAAACTTGAAAGGAAGGCTTGGATATCTGGAGGTGACGTGGGTCCATCTTTTTATAGGAAATCTTTTTTTTTTTGAAAATAAACGGTTAAAAAATTCATCTCTGGAAGAAAAATTCAAAGGAAACAAAAATTCACTGTACCACGTTGTGTTATAGCAATTTCGGTTTTTCGGTTAAAATTGAATTAATTTTAAATAAACCGAATCAAAAACCTAAATAAGCATATTTTATAAACCGAAAAAAAAAAAACCAAAAACCGAATAGACCGAAACCGAAAATCGAATTGACTTCGATTCGATTTGGTTTTTGATTTTGGTTATGATTTGCTCACCCCTACTTCTGCCACCCTTGCATCCTTCTTTTAACCCGATTAACAACAAAATTGAGTGCTTGCTTCTTTTAGCTTCCCCAAATAATTGGCAACCCCAAATAAGAACCGAGCATATGAATAGCAGCAACCTGAAAAACACGGCCAATTCTCTCATCAATGCTGGTGTATTTTTTTTTAAGAAAAATACAGACAGGATTTGCTTGTATTGATTTTTTTGACCTGAAGCTTCACGTAATTTATATTTATTTAATTGAAAGTTTATATGAACTAATAATAAATCTTTTAATTTTTTAGGGAAGTATTATGTAGTAGATGCTGGATATCCTAATATGAAAGGGTATCTAGCACCATTTAAAGGAGAAAGGTATCACATTCCTGATTTTAGAGGTTGCAGTCAAACACATGGATTACAAGAAGTTTTCAATTATGCACATTCCTCACTAAGAAATGTCATTGTGAGAACGATTGGAGTTTGGAGGAACAAGTGGCACATCTTATGTGATATGAAGCCATTTTCATTAATCAAGCAAGAGAAAATTATTATTGCAACAATAGCCCTTCATAACTTCATTAGAAAGTCTAGTGTTGACGATGAAGAGTTTGACAAGTGTGATCTTAATCCTAATTATATTCCTGAGGGTTAAGAAGAATGTAACATTGATGAAGAAATAAGTATCCATAGTCATAGAAGAACTGAACATAATGGTTATATGAATAGAGTCTGAAATCGAATAGCAGCAACATTAATGGAAAATAGAAATAGGTGATTTCATGTGAATAGAATACTTGTTGACAATTTGTAAGACTACTGATGATTTCTTCATTGTGCGCCCTTTGTTGGCAAATCTATTCTCATAGAATTTTTATTTTGTAAATATATTGATAGTTTAAAGGTTATTTTATAATATACCTTTGATGATAATTTTTATTAGAAAAAGTGCTTATTAAAAATTTTGCCTATGACTTATTTTTAAGAGTAAATACCCTTTTGGGTCCTAGACAAAAAACACGGACCCATTTTCGTCCCTAGGGACTAAAATGAGACTTTTTTATGGACTAAAAATGGCTTTTTGGAAATTTGCGAGAGACCAAAATGTTCACAAATTGACCCATATTCGTCCTTTTCAGGGACTAAAAGGGCATTTCTTTGTATGAGGGACCAAAATGGGGTTCGTGTTTTTTTCCAGGGACCCAAAAGGGTATTTACTCTATTTTTAATTTCAACTTTTAAGTAACTTTTAAACTAAAAACTTTATATAATCATCAAACAGCTTTTAACTGTTTTTTTAAAAGCTTTTTTTTTTTTTAGCTTTAGCTTTGTTACGGACCCCCATTAGGCCCAATGCCGAGGCGGCCCAATGTGAAATATACCCTATCTTAGGATCTCCCTATAATAATGGGGAATCCTATCTTACCTATAGTCCCGGGATATCTAAATCTATATCTTTGGATACGATATAACGGCTTGAGATCACACAAGGCCCCAGATACTGGATATAAGGTATTCTCTATAAATACAGAGGCAGTATTCTAAGGTGCACACGTTCTAAACCTTGAATTATTACATTGTCTCACTCTACACACACGGCACCCCTTTGGCGAAAGCCTCTTCTGTGTACAGTGATCCCACGCTCTCCTGGATATTTGCCTCATAGATATTCAGGAAGAGCCTACTGATCCAATATCAAAGCACTAGCCCACTAGGTTAGACATCTGTGTTCTATACCAGAACATTGGTGCCAACCGTGGGGAACGTTAAATTTTGATCCCTGTGACCGACGATGGCTAATACCAGAAGCAACAGTCGGAACCCTCAGCCTGGAAATCCATCGCAGGCTGAGGCGAGTCAACATCAACAAGCACAAGACCCGCCGTTGCTTGAGGATGTCCCGAGAAAACGATCTTTGCGAACGAAGGGAATGACGTTTCGACATGGCTTCCTCCCCGCGATGCTTGCCAAACCTCAAGGCGCAACGGCACGGGAAATCCCAGCCTCGAGTCTAGACTTTGTTCTTCTGCAGAAAACCCAGGACTCAATGCCGAGGCGAATAGAGTGATACAGCAGATGATGGAGGACCGCTTCAAGCAACGGGGACGATGATTCGGAAGAACAAGCGGGATGACGGGCGTGGAAGGAAAGAAAGGATGGGCGGTGAGCGGCCGAGGTCCACGCGGCGTGAAATTGGTACCACGGCTCAACGAGACGGATTCGGGCGACCACGAGTTCAAAATCCCATTGCGACCCACAAGAAAGCACTCATCGAGAGGACACGGATGATGAAGACCGAGATGTTGATAGACCACCCTCGGCGGTCGAGCTCCCCAAAGAAGTATAAGATGAAATACGCCGTAGGGCACAACAGCAGCACCTTTTCGGACGAGATAGCGAACACGCCATACCCAGAAGACTTCGACTTGGCAGACCTGCCCAAGTACGACGGAACCCAAGACCTGCGGTCCCATCTTGACACGTTCGAGTTACTCATGTTCGTACGTCAGATTGGTGGACCGGTTATTTCCCGACTCTTTGCCGCCATTCTGACCGAGCCGACCCAGAAATGGCTCATCACTCTGCCGACCAATTCAATTCAGAACTTTGAAGACCTCGGAATCAAGTTTGAGTTGAACTTTGTAACCAGTAAGAAACAGCCAAAGTCCCAATTCGCTCTTAGCAAGATTAAGCAACAGCGCAGATAGACGCTCCAAAAATACCTGGATAGATTCAAGGAGGTCTCGCTGCAAGTACGGTCACTCTCGGAAAGCGTACACGTACATTGCCTCATTGATGAAATTTGGATCCATCATCACCGGGCGAATTCAATTTTCAAAAATAAAGTTTATATCCTCACCAAGTTCAACACGCGGTCAAAGTAATACTTAGAGGTGGAATAAATGGAAATAGCCAACGCGGCCGGGAATGATAGGAGGAAGGATACACCCTCAAGAGGAAAAGAACCATCCGAAAGTGGAAGAGGAGATACTAACAGATGAAACCAAGACAACAGATCCTGGGGGGGACAAATTTGAAGAAAAAGCTAGGTATGATAGATACACCCCTTTAAATGTTGCACGTTCACAGATATGGAAGGAGGTGGCGTTGACCGAGATGAAAAAAGTGGAGAGACCTCGACCCCCTCGATATCGAGCCAACACAGATTAGTCCAATTTTTGTGCATTCCACGACGGGCCGGGACACACCACGGATCAATGCTATGAACTCCGTGATGCGATCGAGAAGTTTGTACGAGATGGCAGGCTGCGTCGATATATGATCAAAACTCGGGGATGGAGAAATAACAAACGAATGGGGGCTGAAGTAGTAGCCCAACCCGGGATCGAAGAAAGAAGATAAGAGGCGAAAGCCACCCAGCGATGACGAGGAATTTCCAGAAGCCGGGTTCAATTACAAAGTTATCAGCGAAGCCTTGGGCGATGGAGGAGATACGGCAAGTCAGCGCAAGAAATACTTAAGGGAAATCCTCTCCGTAAGGGACATCCCCAGATTTAAAGAAGATCATAACAAACCGGCACCTTCGCCATTAGCTTTTACCAATGACGACATGAAAGACGTAGTCCCGAGCCACCGGGATGGTCTAGTGATCACGGGAACCTTGGTAAATTGCCGGGTAAAAAGGATTTTTGTAGACGCAGGAAGCTCGGCAGACATCGTTAGTTGGGATGCTTTCAAAAGGATGAAGCAGGATACCGAGGATTTGAAACCATGCAAAACGACCCTCATAGGGTTTAACGGCGAGCATTCTCCACCGGGGGATATCTCGATCTCGGATTGAATTTGGAAACTAAGGAAGCTTTTAAATCGAGAACGGGTAAGGTTCATAGTGGCCGACTTCCCCTCTCCATATAATATCATATTAGGAAGGCCGACTATCCATAAGTGAGATATGTTAGTTTCCACGAAACATCAGAAGCTGAAGATGGTAAACAACAACAATAAGGTTGTTACTATCGCCGGGGACCAGAAGGAATCTCGGCAGTGTTACTTCGAGATGGTCCGAGAGGGTGAAAGCAGTTTGTCATCTCCACCTCGGATTCAAAAAGGCGAAAGAGATACAAGCATGGGGAGAAGAAGACATGCAGGACGGTCGGAAGCATGGTAGAACTCGACCTCAGAGAAAAGCTCGAGGTCCCACGACCAGAGCCAGAAGATGAACTAGAAGACTTCATACTGGGAAGCGACCCCTCCCAGATCACTAAAATTGGCGGGGCAATGAGTATGGAGTTAAAACACCGATTGAAGGACCTTTTAAGGAAGAACCGAGATATATTCGCACCTCGGACGTCGGCGGAAATACCGGGATTGACCCAGATTTTGTTGTCACTGCGCTGCTATCCGTCGGGATCACCACCCATGGCACAAAAGAAGAGGAAGCAAGGATCAGACAGGTAGATAACGTTGGAAAAGCACGTCGACGAGCTATTGGAGGCCGGGTTCATCAGAGAAATACAATATACCACATGGTTATCGAACGTAGTCATGGTCGTGAAACCAAATGGTAAATGGAGGGTGACACGGATTACAAGGACTTGAACAAAGCTTGCCCGAAAGATTCATATCTGATGCCCAACATTGACCAATTGGTCAACAACTCGGCCGGGTTCCACATGGATGATACTCGGGATACAACCAAATCTTGATGCATCCAGAGGATCAAGAGAAGACAACTTTCATTACCGAAAGAGCAAACTACTGCTATAACGTAATGCCATTCGGGTTGAAGAATGTAGGGGCCATGTACCAGAGGATGATGAACCGAGTGTTTGAAGACCAACTCCGACAAAACATGGAAGTTTACATAGACGACATGATCGTCAAGTCAAAGGATCCTGAAGATCACATCCAGGACTTGGAGCAAACCTTTGAGAAACTTTGGGCGTATCAAATTCGTCTAAACCCGACCAAATGCGCATTTGGGGTCCCAGCTAGGAAATTCTTGGGGTTTCTATGAACAAGTCATGGAATCGAAGCCAACCCAGACAAATGTAAGGCGGTCCTAGACATGAAAGCCCCTCGGAACAAGAAAAAAGTCCAACAACTGATAGGGAGACTGGCGGCGCTAACCAGATTCCTACTCAGATCGGCAGAAAAGGCCCTTCCTTTCTTCAAGCTCCTAAAGAAGGAGGCGCAAGATGAATAGAACCCGAAATGCGAGTCTGTATTCGGTAAGATCAAGCAATGCCTGGCAACCTCACCAGTCTTATCAAAACCTGAAATCGGAGAAGTACTTTTCCTCTACTTATCGGTGGAGGAGGAAGCTGTGAGTGCAGTCTTGGTACGGGAAAAAGAGAACGGCCAAGAACCGATATATTTCGTGAGCAAAGCGCTGCAGAGCTTGGAACTGAGGTATCAGAAACTAGAGAAAGTGGCCTTCGCCCTGCTCATGGCAGCAAGAAGGTTGCGTCAACACTTCCAGGGATTTCAGATCGTCATGCGAACCAGTCAGCCGATCCGACAGGTGTTACACAAGACAGATTTGGCTAGAAGAATGATTAGTTGGGAAATCGAGTTATCAGAGTTTGACATCACTTACGAAGCCCGGCACGTGATCAAATCGCAAGCGCTAGCAGATTTCGTAAGGGAACTCACTCCGGTCCATGAAGAGGACGCAACCAGACTTCGGACGTGGAAAGTATATGTCAATGGTTCATCAAACGCCAAGAGAAGTGGAGCTGAGATCATAATCGAAAACCCAGACGGGGTCGCGATCGAGCACTCACTTCACCTCAACTTCCCAACCTCGAATAACTAGGCAGAATATGAAGCAATGTTTGCCGGACTGCAACAGGCAAAGGAGCACGGGGCCTGGAGAGTTAAAGTCTTAACAGACTCTTAGCTCGTAGCGGCGCAGATCGAGGGAACCTACCAAGCAAAAGGACCTCTACTGGCCAAATACTTGAACAGAGCAAGGGAAATGATTTCTGACTTTGAAGAGGTGACGGTAACGCATATCCCGCGCGAGGAGAACGTTAGGGCCGATATCTTATCCAAGCTAGCCAGTACGAAGGGGCCGGGGAACCACAAAACCATGGTGCAAAAGAATTTAACGGAACCAAGCTGCGTTCTGACCATATTAGCAGCCACAGATTAGAGAAAACCCATTGAAGACTATTTAGAAAGAGGAATCATCCCCGTCGACCCTTCTGAAGTGAAAAAGTTGGTTCGAGAGGCCGCCATGTACACTAGGTGGACGATCAGTTGTATCGACAAGGACTTCACTCTCATATGATGAGGTGCTTAAACTCGGCCGAGGTAGAATACGTTTTGGCAGAAATATAGGAAGGAATCAACGGCCAGCATATGGGAGGAAAAGCTCTAGCTATGAAAGCTTTACAAGCAGGCTATTACTGGCCGACCATGGTAGCAAATTCCAAGGAGTTTGTGAAGAGATGCGACAGTTGCTATAAGCACGCCAAGATCATCTGGCTCCCTCCGGCGGAACTGAAGAGCATTTCGGCCCCATGGCCTTTTTACAAGTGGGGGATGGATCTTTTGGGACCATTCAAAACAGCCCCCGGACAACTCCGCTGGCTAGTGGTAGCTGTCGATTACTTTACAAAATGGATAGAAGCCGAGCCTTTAACAGTAATCACTTCGGCACGTATACAGCGGTTCTTCCGGCATAGCATCGTTTCGCGATTCGGAGTGCCGGCGGAGATAGTCACGGATAACGGGACCCAATTTGTTGACAAAGGATTTCAGGAGATGATTTTGGGCCTCGACATTGAGCAGCATTTTGCCTCCGTAGAACATCCCCAGTCTAATGGACAGGCCGAAGCTGCAAACAAAATAATCATCAAAGGTTTAAGGAAGCACATGCAAGAGGCAGAATTCAGCTGGGTCGAGCAACTCTACAGTGTACTGTGGGGTTATAGAACCAGCGTTCAAACTTCAACCTAGGAAACCCCTTTCAGGTTGACATATGGAAGAGAGGCGATGATCCCGGTCGAGATAGGACAGCCGTCCTGGAGGAGATTGAAGGCTCTCCAAGAAGGTGAGGCAATGAACACCGAGGCACTGATGATAGAATTGGATTTTGTGGACGAGGTCAGGGTTACGGCACACTGCCGAGATCTGGCCACAAAGCAACTCATCGCGGCCAGGTACAATCGAAAGGTGAGGCCTCGGTCCTTCAACAGGGGCGACCTCGTGCTCAGAAGAGCCGACGTCGGAAACAGAAACGCTAGGGACGGCAAGTTAGCCGCAAATTGGGAAGGTCCTTACCGGGTTAAGGAGAAACTTGAAAAAGGGGCGTACGTTCTAGAAACCCTAGCAAGGAAGCAAATCAAAAGGACGTGGAACGCCGACAAGCTGAAAATCTACTACAGCTAGACCCAGCTGCCATGCGGATGGTGTATCGGATATACCATGTCCGAGTCAGTTAAACTTGAGTGCAATATTTCCATTTTAATTTTATTTTCGTACTTACGTGATTTCCTTATTTAAAGTGTTAGCTCTTTAGATCGGATTATTTCATGAATTAATGAAAGACTCCTCTGCGGAGATTCAGTTATAAACTATTGAAACATCTTTTCATACACCTGCAAAGGAATACACAAAGACTCGGGACATTGTACCCAGTCGTACACCAGCTTAGTTAAAAGAATGACACCGGGGCCAACGAGCTCGGGTTCTTAATTACGCTAGGTCACTGAGCTTGGTTGAAAGAATGACACCGGGGCCAACAAGCCCAGGTTTTTAAATTACGCAAGGTCGCTGTTAAAAGCCTTTGCAAAAATCCTGATGCATTAAAAAACTTGCTCCTAGATAAGAAGGTGAATTTTCATCCAGGCCATGATCAGGCCAAAATGTTTAAGTATGCGTTTCTACACCACGGCTGGACATGTGACAATTTGCCCTTATTCTGATTATGATCCCGAACATCGGATCCGGAACTCGGTAGCGGTTAAAGTAAAAAAACCCTTATCCTAATACCCGGTCTTTGGTATCGGAAGAGCACGAGCAAATTCTGCATACATCAGGCCTTGGCCTGGCCCTAGAATTTCCAACATGGTTTGGGATTCACAAAAGAAAAATTGCAGCAAATAAATAAAAGACGAGGAAACATGCGCAATGTGATCCAAAATAAATGCTATAAAGATGGTCACAATGACCGGGAAATTCATAAAATTTATACATTGTCACAAACCCGGAGTAAAAACCGGTGTAGACATAAAATAAAAGGGGCAACAACGCCCAAAAGAAAGAGGAAAAAATGACACGAGCAAAGCTCAGTCGGGTCAATTAGTTGGCGCTACCGACTCGGAGGACCCCTGACCACCTTCTAGAGCAGGGTCGGGCGGGACTTCTTCTTCCCCTTCCCCGGATCGATCTTGACCCTCCAGCTTCGTCACAGAGGCACCATTGGGAGAAGGAGGAGCCGGGACAAGTTGGCAGCCCTCATGTAGGCCCGATAGTGGAACCCGGCAAGTTCCAGGTTCACGACGGGGTTTAGATGCCGGATTTGCGTGAGGGCCATATCGAAAGCGTCCTTGGCGGTCCTCCTCACGATGTCGGAATAGTCGGCAAGAGCTTTCTTTGTATCAGACAAGGCTGCTTTGGTCTCGCCCAGCTCCTTGGCCAAATCACCCCGCTATTGCTGCACCGTCTTCAAGGCATCTACACACCTGAAGTTAGCGGTTTTTGTATCGAGGAGCTCAGAATTTGTCTTTTCCAGGGCTTCCTTGGTTGAAGTGAGCTCCCCAGCCAGTTTTTTGGCTTCAGCCCTAGCAGCGTTGAGCTCTTTTGCCATCTTATCTTTGCCCAATACCACCTCTTCCTTCTCCAACATCACCGCCGTAAATCGACGCGGACCCAACATATTTGTTCTTCAAATGAAGCATGGCTGTGTTAGTCGACGGCCTTCAAAAGGTTATCTCGCACACCTTGAATTGTAGCCATATCAACGTCAGGCAAGGGATGAGTGTCGACGAAGCGGCGTGGTGGCAAGAAGACGATGCAGGTCTCATCAGTGATCCTTTTTTCATAGGGCAACCCCCGGGGGATTTTGGGAGCCGGAGGAGGAGCTGTGGGAATATTGGTGGGTGATGGAGGAGCTAGCGCATCCGATGGCGAGACCTCCTCCCCTTTCGAACCAGGGCTGACAGGCTGGGAAACCGAGGCTAAAGGAGGAGAGGAAGAAGTTCCTTGCGGGACCGAGGCCCTTGACTTCTTGGCCGCAGCAGCCTGAGGGGTGGTCCCGGTCTTAGCCTTCCCGGACTCGGTAGGGGCCGATCAATTCCTTGTGGTCCTCTTACTCGGAGCCCCAGCGGCTGAGTTCACGAAGGATAAATAGGGCGGCAGCGGTTCCATTCCCTGAGCTGCAAAACAAACAAATGAGAAAGTCAGAAACCAGGCGGGATATGGTACAAGCAAAGTGTATAAACACAAATCTATGACAATCAACAGAAGGGGTCATACTGGCCGACGACCCCGCCCCGGCGCCAGCCCAGTTAATATAAAAGGCCGCACTTTTGACCCCATTTACAGCGACGTAGGAGACCAGCGGATCCACGGAAGAAACCTCGTCGGCCGAAAGATCATCGGGGTCGACTTGATAAGAGGTGGAGATCAATTTGTGATGGATCTCCGTCTAGTATAACGGGAACCTCCACTCCACGTCTTTGGCCTCGCGCCCTTTAAGAAACCAGGGCTGTTCTCCTGGTTTGGCTACGACTTTAAAAAAGCTATTTTTGAAGTGTTTGAAAGAATCGAAAAAGGCGGTCATAAGTTTTCTATCTGGGTCACCCCGAAGAGAGGTCAACCCCTTTAAGTTAGCAGACTCCTTGCCAGAGCGAGGAGTGAAGGTGGTAAAAAAATAAGGTGGCAGTGCAAGGAATGGGCTCCCGAAAGGAGCCGCATAAGAGCTCGAAGGCCACTAGATATGCCCACCCATTCGGGTGAAGCTGAGAAGGGGCTAGATGAAGGTGATTTAAAGCAGCGACTTGAAACTCGGTAAATGGGAAGTGAATACCGAGTCGGGACAAGTAGTCCCTGTAGAAGAAGAAGAAGTTGGTGTGTCCGACCTCCCGGGTTGAGCAAATGGGTTCATCCTCATCAGGAGGACATAAGAAACATCTGTCAAATTCACCCAAACCCAACCGGCCTATATCGGCAGCGGTCATCAATGAGTGGGCCTTTATTACTTCATGCATCACCCATGTATATCGCGCGAGCAAGATTTTGGGGGGATTGGAAGAATCTGACCCTCCAGCGTTGAAACGGGTACTAGGGGTTAAAGACGATGACTCCATTTACTTATAACAAAAACCAAAAAGACTAAGATCAGCAAAGAGGGGTATACCTGACATACGCAAGCTACTGCGTGAGGAAGGATGGACGGGTGGCCTCGAAAAATTCTGGCTTCTAACAACCGGGGTTGAAACGGAGGACGACCTATGACGGCAAGAACCTAAGATTGTGTCGGCCATGGAGTCTTGGCCAATGGAAATGTAATGTGAGCTTGAGGCGAGGCAATCCCAGTAGGGGCCAAGGTATCCGTCGGGATGGTTGTCCCATCTTGCGCTAAGGTAAACATCATAAAAGTTAACGGGTAGTGCTAGAATAGCACAGATTCACCGGATCCGGTACCGAGACAAAGTAATAGCGGAACCCTCATTTCGGGACCTAGCGGCACTAGGATCGAGTCCTCGACACTCCTCCCACCGGAACCACCCCGGAGCAAGGTATCTAGCCTTTGCTCTTCAAAAAGAGGGGAGCCAAGCAACCAATAGCTGGTCCGGGGATAACGGAGATGCAATGCCTCTTGCTCTTCGGGGGTTAGGTTCGAACTCAAAGAAGGCAAAGGGTCAACCCTACCCATCAACGCCGGAAGTTGAGACCTAAAAGGCATAAGAGGCTTGGGAATCTAGACCGCTAATAATCCTACAAATTGGGACGTGTGGCCACAAGAATGAATCCAGAAACTGAAGGGTACCTAGAGACTCCCATCGAAACTTGGTTAGAAGACCCAAAAGACAAAGCTTGTCGAGGGAAGGCGGAGGAATGAGTTTGGAGACCATTGAACGACCAAAAAATCAAAAGAAATGGAGAAATGTTGAGTGGAGAATATACTTGAGTAGATGAAACGAGGGAAGATACGAGGTATCAAAATCTGTGAGTCGTGGAGAGGTTGGCAGAAGCAGAAACGAGAGTGTTTCACAAGTTTTGCGAGCATCCCAGGAATAGCGAAAGTGTGAAAAATGGAGGGAAATGCGAAATAAATACGAAATGACACTGGAATGACAGGGGAAAAGGAGACAATTCACTATACTAGTGGAAGTGACGTACGTCGCGTAAGGGGAGCATTAAATCCGCATGCAAACCGTTGGCGGCTAGGCGTGGCGGTTACAGCCCTATGCCAATCCAAAGGAGCCAGGTGTCAAAGGGCCATGATGACGAATACAGGGAGGTGCTGACCTCGAAGTCAAGCAATCCACTTGGCACGGCCTCGGATCCACGGATGTCCTGTAGCAAGCTCGGATCTTAGAAAGGCGACCTCAGGTCTTCAAGTAAGAGATGCGGCAGTATAGCCCGGTCAGGGGTTAAGATGCATCCTGGCAGCTCAAGTGGTTGAGCTACCGGGCTGAGGGCAACTGTTACGGACCCCCATTAGGCCCAATGCCGAGGCGGCCCAATGTGAAATATACCCTATCCCAGGATCTCCCTATAATAATGGGGAATCCTATCTTACCTATAGTCCCGGGATATCTAAATCTAGATCTTTGGATACAATATAACGGCCTGAGATCACACAAGGCCCCAGATACCGGATCTAAGGTATTCTCTATAAATACAGAGGTAGTATTCTAAGGTGCACACGTTCTAAACCTTGAACTATTTACATTCTGTCTCACTGTACACACACAGCACCCCCTTTAGCGAAAGCCTCTTATGTGTACAGTGATCCCATACTCTCCTGGATATTTGCCTCATAGATATTTAGGCAGAGCCTACTGATCCAATATCAAAACACTAACCCACCAGGTTAGACATCTGTGTTCTATACCAGAACAAGATTAAAAGTAGCTTTTAGCTCAAAAATAAGAGGATCTAAACAAGTTATACACACACACACATATGTATATATGTAGATATGTATATACATATATACATATGTACATATGTATATGTATATATATGTGTGTGTGTGTGTGTGTGTGTGTATTTTTGACCTTACACTGTTGATCCGTGATCGTGATCACCCTCCTCATCATCACTGAATTCTCTAGTTTTTAGTGAAACTTAGTTTAAATAATTTATTAAGAGTTCTTTATATTAATTTTAATTTTACAAATAGTTACAGATTTTTTATTTAATGTTTTTATTATATTGATGGAATCAAAATGCTATTATTGTAACGCCCTAAATTATATACTAATTATTGTACCCGGTGACACGTAGTATTCGAAATATCAACAGAGTTGACGGTGTTGACAGATCAGAGTAACGTGGAACGGAGAGCATGTATTAACGTTTGGACGATGAGTAACTGATAATATCCATACATATGCTGATGCCTGACATATGCTGGTTGCATTGAAAATCCTGAAGGAATATTCGTGATACAATTTTACTAACTCAAAACACTGGTCTATCTAGACCTTTGTCTTGGAATCCAATATAGTTAATCAAATGTATTGGCCAAGCCAGTGTTAGTCTAGTGGGAGTTTTCCCGTCTTTCACGGTGACTAATTATTATAACCACATAGACCAACACTTTCTTAGTTTAAGCACCAAATGGTTTGAAACAACTTTATCAAATTCATGCCAGAAACTAGTCCCTATTAAACTCCTCAAACTCTCGTCTTGGCCGGTGCCTCTTCACGTCTTCATCCACCGGTGCCTCTTCTTGGCTCCGTCCACGTCGCCTTTTCAGATCCAGGTTCCTTTCTTAAATCTTTAGTTAGGGTTGAGATTCAATTGAATTGAATCTCAGGTAACAGTTAGCCTCATATTCAAGTATAAACAACATATATGACAGATATTCATTACATTTCAGCATCAACCATACATAGCACATAGTAGATATAAGGTTACAACAATACATAGCACACAACAAATGTAATGTTAACAGCACAACATTACTTAGCACTTAGAAAATGTAATGTTCACAACGTTTGCACTCACTAGTGCCACGAATCTACATGTCCTTTGCGTTAGGAAAACTTAACCAGTGGTATTATCATGACTATAACCCACGACAAGCTAAATGTATACAAACATGTGACCTAAGACCGAGTCTTAGTCACGGTGCATGACTCAAGACCTAGTCTTGTCTATGACTCTAAGAATCATTCTATCATATATAAGCATACAAGACACATTATATTTAAAGTTACAGTACTCGTTCGTACATTTCTTCCACGTAGTTAGCAATACGCCTGACCTTTGAATCCGACCTCAGACTTCTCGAGTATCCTGTAACGTTACCGTTGAATTATTTCATTTTCCATAACTTATATGATATTATAATTAATATCATTTTTCCTAAAATAATATCAAAAATGATATTTTCACCTATTTTGACCCTTTTACCCCTTAGTGGATTAACTATCCAATAATTACCCTTAATTTCCTTAAAAACGCATTGCTGGATTTTCTAGTAAGATTTTGCAGCAACTTTGAAATATCATCATTAATTCTACAAAATTCCAATTTGAGTGCTTGAAAAATCTACATTACCCTTGATATGTCTATTTTCATGGAAAAATAATTCAAAAAGACAGAATGACGTGAATCATTCCCGGTGTTATCATTTTCCAACACTTTGTTCAGATTTTAATTCAGAAACAAGGTCTAACTTCAAATATTCCTAACTCCTTGTCCAGAGCTCAAAACGTTACATATTTTATATCCTTAGAAACCCCTACATGTTTAATTTATTCTTGTAAAATTTCATGATTTTTAAAGCTCATTTGATATATAAAATATTAGCTACAACATTTATTACCGTAGAAAGCTTAAAATTGGAAATTCTCTAACTTTTGCTATTTTATTCTTTGGCTTTCAAAAATTATTTCCTTCCATGTTTTTCATCCCATTTTACGTTTTAAAATAAATGGAGACCTTCAAAACATGAACAATAATTTTTTTAACCATTTTCTACATTAAATCAAAATTCTACATAAATTTAAAAGCTTGAACTCAAGATTATTACCTTTGATTTTTGAACTCCTTCTTTCTCTTGCTCCAAGAATTTCACCCTTCTCACTCTCTAATTCTATAATCAGATGTTTTAAATTGATTTTGGTGTGAAGAATGAAGAGAGATCATGGCCTATTTATAGTGGAAAAACAAGCTTATGTGAAACTTGTTGCATGATGTGATCCATTTCCCCTTCTTTCCTTTCATCCATTGGATCAAAAACCACCTTTTGAAATCAGATCTTCTCCCTTCCTCATGGCTGCCGTCATGCCTCCTCTTTTTGGCCATTAGATGTGCTTTTTATGTGGCAAACATCCAATGATTCAAGTCTCTAATTGGTTACTTTAATTATCTAAGGATTTAGGCTTAATTACAAGGCTAAATGACAACCATTGGATCTTAATACATGTGTCAAAATCTCATGGTTGGCTAGTTGCCATTGTTGACTTTTGGGGCTGTTTCATTAAGCTTGATTAACATCTTAATCAAGTGTTTATTTGCTCTCTAATCACAAGTGTCGTTGTATAATTGGTTTATTAGCTAATCATGGTAATTAGTACTTATTTAGACAAGCTTTATGCACTTTAATCTTTACTTATTCCCATTGTCTTTGATTTCTCTTAATCAAGTTGAAATCATAAGCCATTAATCTCAATTAGTACAAGCTAATTTGCTAAATGTTAATTGCTAATTTATGTTAATTTGGCTAAGGGTCTTCATAACCCTTTTCTTATCTCCTTTAATTATAAATTAGCTACTATTTTGTGTGCTATTTATTTCACATTTTATAGCCCCTAAATAATGTCTCATAATTAACTATTGGTTAATTAATTCCAAAGTGAAATTTGGATAAGAATATAATCAATAGATTATAATTCTTTGAGACACATATTTACCTTTGTATTTTGCTAATTATTTGCTAAAATACAATGTTTACATGAATTATGAAAATTAGGGTTTTACAATTATCCTATTGGACAAAGCAATTTAATTTGCGTAGGCATACAAAATTTAATTAAAAATTTGATTGATTCTAATAATATACTTAATTAAATTTTTTAGATGTTTCTAGAAAAAATGCGTTTAAAAAATTTCAATTAAAAATTTAATTAATTTATGTAATCTCTTAAATTTATAACATTTATAATATATTATGAATATTGGCTAGCAAGAAAAATAATATATTGTGAACAAAATTGTGTTTGAAAAATGTTTTTAGCTTTCAAAAGAAGTCCAAATAAATGAGTTTCAATAAATATTATGAAAAAATAAAATTATAAATTTTATCATACGAAGAAAATTAATAAATTTTAATATTTTATAAAATATTAGAAAGTTTGAAAACTTATGTGTTAGAATTACTCCTTGATTGTATATTTTTTTTTTAAACTATAAATGTTTATTCTTATTTGGTAAAAGAAAAATTATTCTTATATCAAATAAGGTATCTGGTTAGAATAAAAGTTTAACTGTCAAAACTAATGGTTGAGATATTATAAATGAAATCTCAAATATATAAGGGAGATTTGCATAATCTGCATTACAGTTTTAAATGAGATTTATATATATATTCAAAATAGTTAGGAGGGTTTTGCAATTGGGTGGTTAATGTATTAACTAAAATACTCTAACCTTTCTTATAAGACGTTTGGTATGAGGGGAGGAGAGGGAAAGTGAAGGGAAGAAAAATTTGTTTGAGTCGATTTAAAAGTTTTATTTTTTTTAAAAAAAAAGAGTTGGGTTAAAAGTTTTTAATTAAATTTTCTTACTTTTTTATGTTGCACCTTCTAAGATTTTATAACCCCATTTCTCCAATTTGTTTCAATTCAACTCATATAAATTCCCCCACGCGTTCAGTTCAATTCAACAGCATGAGGTGGTGACTTTTTATACGAATCCACCTAAAGAAGTGATAGATACTGTTGGGCCCAACAAGTATTGGGATAGGACTTATACAAGAAAGGCTAGAAGGAGCCCAGGGCCCAATACAACTCAGCAAGGGTTGGAGAAGGAAGGGCAGAATGGGAATACCACAATGTAACAGAATACTGACACTGTCAGGTAGTGGGGTGCGTTATAGAGAGGGAGGACGTAGTGTGTGTGGTTATGCAGAAAATTGGTGAGGAGAGTGTGCTAGTCTCTCGAATTGCTAGCAGAGTGTTTTAATTTCTTTTTGCTGAGTTCTTGCTGTTCTAGGGATATTGGAGTGTGGATTTGTGACAGAAGCAAGTGTAGGAACTGTATTCTCTCATTTTCCCTATATTAAAGAGGATACGTTGTTGATAATTCTTCCTATAGTTTCTCTGGTTCTAACAGATACATTGTACAGTGATTTTGTGGGTTCTGTTTACCCACGTATAGTGTTAATATAGATTGATGGGCTTTATTCCCGATTTCTATAAAAAAACAAAGTTCTAGAAAATATACAACTTAAGCACAGTTTAAGACAGATGATTTAGGTCTCACTTCAAAAAATCCTTGCCTGTGAATATGCATCGAGACCAAAATTCATGGCCTCAAATTCAATGATCAGACGAATCAAAGTGAATGGAGTTTAGAGTTTGGACTCAATGTATCATCACCATATGGATTTTTCTTTCCTCATAGACTTGTACTAGCACACAGTTATTTTATTGATTTTGTGCAAATCACATATCAAGATATAGAGGCACATATAGAAGTTTCATGAGCAAGAGCTTTTACATTATAACAAAGGCAAAACTTTCTACTTACAGAAATCATTCTCCACAGAATGTAAATGCTCAAGTTCCGAGACTAAGAGACTTCTTGAACTTGTTCTCAAATCTGGAGGCTAAGGCTTCTCCGTCTCAAAAGCTTTATGGTTCTCTATGTTCTTGCGGTACGAAAGGGGTACCAAAGAAAGCTATATATAATGCGATGCTCATTATTTCATTTTTTTATTAGGTTAAGGGTATAATTCATTTTGAGGCTTAGAGCGCACATAAAGGTTTTTGTCTCTCCCAACAAATGCACTTCTTGATATTCGAACTTGTGTTTTCATTTTTATGGGTGAGGCCGCTTACCACCTCAATTAACAAAGCTTAATTCACATATATTTATATGTATAATATACACACACATGTACCATGGATATTCACTTCATGGTTTTATTATTTTGCCAGAAAAAACGCAATTAAGTTTTGATTATTTTTTCATATTAATTTTGTTTTGATTTGTATTGAGGTGAAATATGAAACACAGCAATAGTTTGGTAAATTGTATTTAAGCCAAAAATGAATGTTTCTTATGCATGTATCGAATCCTGCTTTGAATAAATTACTTTGTACGGAAAATTCAATGTATATCATTCATTACTTGCTCTTTCTATAATTCTCTTGTTGATAAGCCTAAACTAATCCTAAATTGTACTGACAACTCAACAGTTTTATCTAGAACCTATAATTGTCCTGAAAACACATGTCACTCAAGTTTCCCAACAACAACAAAAATAACAAGGGATAGAAGTAGAAGACACAAAATAGAAAGGAGACCCAAAGACTTCCACTTGTGAATATTTTTTCTTATTTATTATCTAGATGGACCCATCGATATCTGGTGTTTTTGCAAGATCCTATGATTAAGTATCTGACTAATTTGGCCCACCCAACAGAGGTCCACTTAAGCGGTTAGGGTGTTCCAGCAAGAGTTTTATCCATACTTAGAGATTGAACTCGATAACATCTTTTTTTTTTTTTTTGTTGTTTTTGATAATAAAAGGTTTTGGAGGGTTCGACATCGTCCTCCACAAAGCCGCGCAAGACGGCCCGGGCTCTATGAACTCGATAACATCTAGTTAAAGGGTTAAGGTACCTACCATCTGGGCTAACCCTCCTTGGTAGTTTGTCATTCTTTACTTTTTTTATTGTCTAACTGAAAAGAAAAAAATCACAGTATTATTCTTAGAACAAGAACAAGATAATTATTATATCATACATCCCACATGAAATTAAAAATACAAACTTCCTTTTTTTTTTTAGTTTTTCATATTTTTCTTCGGCAGCAAACCTGCTTCATAGTTGAAGAGCTTTGATGTTATTCAATAATCCTTCTGCCAGCATCATCATCACCGTACACAAGATAGACTATAGTCTTCTCCAGAACAATATATTTATGAGCAAAATCCACTTTAACTTCAACTTCATTTCCTGGATCCAAATTAGATGATATCTTGTGCCATTCTTCTTCATTAGAACTAGTTTCAGAAGAATCTCGCTTGTAGAAATCAATGGAAGCCTTTGTATAATTCTTTATCAGGAAACTAACAGGATAATATACTGATGATGATACTTGAATTGATGAAAACATAATGCAGATGACCATTGCTTTTAAGTTACGATTATCAACTTGAGACACTTTAAATGATACTGAGGACCCTTCATCTTCAAAGGCTAGCCAATCAGGATGATTATCTTCAGGAAGAGAACATTCAAGCTCTCTCTCACTCAATCCCTATATTGTTCCATCAACAAGAACAATGAGAACATATATAATAGAGGATCCAGTAACTTAGTTTGTATCACACTAATGATATTGGAATATGTTGTCAAATGTAGGAGAATAAAGAACAATGAAACAATATAATATGGGAATTGAACCTTTCAAAACATAATCTTTATTATTGCCCATTTAAAAGTTCAAATCATCTTTATGTTTATGTTTTCTCAGTTAAAAACTATAATTAAGGATATGGTGAACTTTTTCGTCTAGAGAAATGAGTGCAAGAGTGAAATTTAGCTAGAACGACACTTGCTCAAGTTTTTAATATAAGACATATTTACCTAATTTGATTAGATTAAGAAAGTTAGTTGAGTTAGTTAATATGATATTTAATTTCTAAAATACCGGCCTAGTCGTCTTCCTTAATTCTATAATCTCTCTCCTCATTGATTATTGTTGAGAGACCATTAATAGGGGTCAATTAATAAAAAATTGACAAATATGAAAATTATGCACTACAAAAAAACTTCAACTTACCCCTTTGAATTACCGATGGAAAAATTTCCGTAGGAAATTACCCGAAATTTCGTGGGTAATATCTTCCGCCGTTTTTTTTTTGTGACGGACGTTTTCCGTCGGACATCCTATTACTGATGGAAATTTCGTGGGTAATTCGGTCGGTAATTGGATTTCGCGGAAATCGCCCGTTGCAGAAAAAACCGTGGCAGGAGACATTACCCACAGAATTCCGTGGGTAATTTCCAACAGAATTGTTTCTGCCAGTAATTCTGTCGGTATTCCGAAGCTTTTTTGTAGTGATGTCTTATATTTAGGATACTATCAACTCTAATAGTAACAGTGTTTGAATGTCATTTAGTTCCTTCTTATTCATTCTAGAGAAATCATCGTTATTTGTGTCTGTCTGTGTGTGTGTTTTGGGGGATTAAAGTTGGAAAAAATTATTGAGAAATCCCCCATTATTGAAATATTTAACACTCAATCTGCTAAAAAAACATAATGAAATATTTATTGCCTAACGGTACTTAAAATTTGTTTAAGGGCCTAGCTCCTTGAGTAGGTGTATTTTCAGCAAATACAACTCTCATTCAGGTGTGTGATCCTGTCTTCAACTATATATAAATGTCTTCCATTTTAAAGACTTTTGCATAAAGCTATATAGGCTGCACATACAGCTGAAGAAGAGTTGCACTAGTTGAAGATAAATTTCTTGATTATGCCCTAGTTTTGAGGCAAAATAATGGAAGACATATACATATATAGATGAAGATAAATTATCTGCAACTGAAGAAGAATTGCATCCACTCAATGTCCTATGTAGCTTTGGCCAATAAATTTGCCAAATGGGGAATTTCAAGCAATTTTTCCATTAAAAGGAAAGTTTTATTGTAAATATAAATATAGTTTATGCAATGATAGTAGCAATCAATATTTATTAAGATTTAAGAGGCAAGTAGAGAACCTGGGAGATACTCTTCACAAGTGAATCCATGACTTCGCTAAATCCTCCCACTTTTATAATAAGGGAAGTAGAGAAGTTTGCAGCCTCTTCAATAGTGTCAACTTGGTCATGAAAACCAATTGAAGCTAGGGGTGGTGTTGCCCCAGACATATGGAATGTCGTATGAGATCTCCTCAATATTCCACCAGTTAGGTCCGAAAAACTACGAAAAAGATGTGGCAATAAAAATGACATGCTTGGTGCAAATTCATGAAGAAGGGACCTTGCATTAGTTCTTGGTGTCACCCATGATTGAATGAGAATTGGAAATACATCTCGGGGCAATCCTTCAAGGCCACATATTGATACATGTGTGATGCTCCTTGATCTCACTAATGAACGAGGAACTTGTGTTATAGCAGTTTCATTTGCCATTAGAGTTGTCAAGGATTGCATTTGGGTGATCCCATCTTCCAATTTCTCAAGTTTTGAGCAACCACAAATGTTGAGAGTTTTCAGAGATTTCAAATTATATATACCTTTTGGCAACTCGCTCAGATCTTTACATCCCTTCAGGTTTGCCAAAATTAAGCACTTCAAATCTCCAATTGATTCATGAATCGAACACGATCGTGGACAATCTTTAAGTATTAGCTTTTCAAGATTTGGCAGTCTTGTAAAATCAGGCGTTTCTCTCAATTTATAAGAGTGACTTAAATTGAGAAATTTCAACTTGTCTAACAACTGTTGAAAAGAAACATTGTTAGATAACATTCAAATATAGTTGGAATGATGGGTAAAAGCTGCAACAAAAAGTAATACTCCCTCTAATTCTTAACAAGATGACTAACTTGCTTATTAAGAAAATTAGTAACCTAGTTATATTTGTAAAAAAAAAAAAAAAAAAAAAAGTTGTATGTTGGTTTCCCTACAATATACTTTTTAATTATTTATATTGGAACTACCCATGTACTAAAATACTTTTAATATGTGCAATATTGAAAGGGATAGTTTGGGGGAAAACTTATAAATTAGGGAAATAAAATGGATTAAAGTCGTACATTTAAAATCAAAGTATACCTCTTAACTATAACATTTCGGACCGGAGGAAGTATTGTTTACATTGAATTCTAGGAGTAATTCATAAAATACCTGAGAATTTTTCCATGCTTGGGTTAGAGAACTAAATCTCAAGTCAATGGCAACTGCATGTTCTTGACGAAAATTCTGGGGCATGTAACTTGAAGGAAATCCATGCCAACGAAGCCATCGCAGATCTTTTGATAGATATTCATAGTTTCCATTAAGTTCTACATGGTCAAGTTGAAGCAATTTAAGTCTCTTCATCATCTTAAATCCCTTCGCATCAAAAGATTGTGTTTCTGACAGATTCAAAGAAAGTCCTTTAACATTGATTGTTCCCTATGAAAGATGAGCAGGATGAGAAATGAAAAGATCATCCGGATATATAATTTGATTATTTCATCTAAGAAAATATTAAAAAGGTTTGAGAACTATAATTAGCAAGAAGAAGGTGGTGAGTGGATAATGATGAGTAAGAAGAAAAATTAGTGAATATTGCAATATGAAAGGATCATAAACTGGATGAGAAAATTCTTACCCTACGGTTTCTTAACACATCAATCACATTATCACGAAGCCATAATCTGCTACGATTTCCAGGTTCATCTGGTGACTCTTCACGAACAATCTCTCTTCCCATGTCACGGATTAAATTATGCATATCGAGTTTATTATTTTTATCAACTCTTAGGAGGCTCAACTCTATGAGTCGGCTAATTCCAATCCTGCGTGAAGCCCACAACCATTCAAAATTTGTGTAGCATAATTTCTATCCTTTCCAATGAAAAAACAACATATATCCAAGAATATGTTTTTCTCGAAATCATTGCTTAGACCGTCAAAACTTATTCTTAGCTTTTTATGTATTTGATGATTTGGAATTTCTTTTAGACTATCCAAAACAAATTCCCAAGCCTCTTTTGGCCTATCCAAGAGATAAGCCCCAAGAACTTCAAGAGCTAATGGCAACCCTTCACAATAAGCAATTACACTTCTTGAGTGTTCAATTAAATCCTTTGTTGGCCTTGCTTGTCCGAATGCATGCCAACTAAAAAGTTCAAGAGACTCGTTATCATCCATTTCTTTCACCCTGTATATATTATCCGCTTGAACGATGTCAAGGACATGTTGGTCCCTTGTAGTAATGATTATTCTACTACCTGAACCAAACCATTTATGACTCCCACATAGAGCATCAAGTTGAGCTTCGTTAGTGACACTATCTAGCACGATTAGTACCTTTTTACGACGAAGCCATTCTTTCATTCTACCTTTCCCCAATTCAATGCTATTCAGCGGCATTTTCCCTGTTTGTAAAATGTCTGAAAGAAGTTGTTCTTGCAGATCCACAAGGTCCTTGTCTGACCTTGAAGCTTCTCTAATGTTTGCAAGGAAGCTTTTAGCCTCAAAGTCTTTTCCAATTTCATTATAAATGGCTTTAGCAATGGTTGTTTTGCCAATACCCCCCATTCCAAGAATCCCAACCACCTTAATCTCATCTGATTGGTCACTTAACATTTCGGTGATTTCCTTCATGCGAGTTGTTAGCCCCACAGGATGATTTGTGACAAACAAATTTGTGTTGTCATATAGATTCTTGGCCATAGAGTTAACAACACGGCTGATCAACTCAGCTTCAGTTCTGGCAACAATGATAATAAATTAGAGATCAATAAAAATTTACAAAATGTTGCGTGCAGTTTTGAGTAGACGCTTAATATTGGAGATCTCAATTCGAAACCCAAAAATGATGACATATAATCATTGTTAAATCCCTAAGGACAAGTTTGATTTAATTTTGCAGTAAAATTACCTAAATGACCTTAATTTGAGAAAATGAAATAAAATGGCAACGATAGTTTAAAATAACAACGTTAACTTATCAAGCGACAATGACAACAAGAAGACAGTGACAACCAATTTAAGTGAAATTTCTTGTTGAATATCAATGACTATAATGGTTTAGCAAGAAATAAAATTTATCAAATGACGACAATAATTAAGGTAGTGACAACTAATTTCATTGGGGACAATTAGGTCAATTCACAAAAACTTAATTGTAGAATATAAAGTCCTTAGGGATTTATAGGAGTTAAGCCATTTTGAAGGGCCATTTTCATATTCTTATATTTTGATCCTTGTTTATCTTTATCCCTCGATTGTTTTCTCTTCATCGGATACTAACTACTTTTTAAACTCAAAATAAATAACTTTTTTCCAACTAAAGCATTTATATATATAAAACGAAATTAAGCTTATAGAGAAGTGACTTTAAAAAAAATTACCCATTACGATGAGAGTAGTCCCATCCAGCTATATTGGCAACTTCATTGAGTGCTCTTGTCCAATTCAGCTTTTGTTCTTTGCTACACGTGGTTTTCTTCATGAGCTTTTTGAATTCACTTCCAAAATCACCAGATTGCTTCCGTACATGTGATGGTTCCACACCGAAGAATATAGGAAAAACCTGTTGCCCAACTTTTCTGTGACATTCCATAATTTTTTCTAGTTCTTGCATGCACCAACTTGAGCCTGCATAATTGACTGAAAGAATAAGGATTGATGTTCTTGAACTTTCAATTGCTTGAATTAGTGTGGATTCGATCTTGTCTCCCCTTCTAATTTGATTATCCATGAAAACCTCAAGACCAGCCCTTTTCAATGCCTCGTGAAGATGAGTTGTAAAAGACTTGCGCGTATCTCCACCACAGAAACTCAAGAACACATGATAGTTATATTTGGGTTTTGGCTTATTAGGGCTTATTCCCTTTCCAATCTCTTGCAACAATTCATGTATATGAAGCCTGTTATTCTTGTCAACTTTTATCAGGCTCCTCTCAATGAGAGTTTTTATCCCCATTTCTACTGGAAATTGAAAGCCACTTAGTTTTTGTGTAACAGAAGATTTCTCGTCACCCACATAAAAGTATGCAATATTAAAGAACATTTTTTCTCTGAGTCATCTAAATACTCACAACTTATTTTCATCTTCTCTTGTATTTGACTTGCCGGGATGGCTTTCAATTTCTTCAATACGCATTCCCACTCTTGTGGTGTCTTCTTGTACAAAAGAGAGCCAATCACTTCAAGAACTAGTGGCAATCCTTCACAATGGAGGATGACACTTTTGGCAAGATTAATGAAATCGTTGCTTGCAGTAGTTTGCTTGAAGGCATTCCAACTCAACTTGAAAGCATGCCAGCTCAAAAGCTCAATAGATTCCCTTTTGTCCATTTTTTTAGCTTCGTAAACATATTTGACTTTTAATTGATCAAATATATGCTTACTTCTTGAAGTGATGAGAATCATACTCCCAAAACCAAAGCAGTCTCGGCTTCCACACAAAGTCACAAGTTGTTCTATATGATCAACATCATCAAGTACTACAAGTGCCCTTCTATTCTGTAGAGCCATCTTTATTTGCTGGATGCCTGTTTCAGTGTCATGTATCTTCAAATCTTTTGTCCCAGTAATATCTGAAATAAGTTGTTCTTGAAGAAGAACTTGACCTTTGTCTTTGTCCCACACTTTCTTGATACTTGCCACAAAGCTTCTGCTCTCAAAATTGACACTTATTGTATCATAAATCATTCTAGCAATGGTTGATTTGCCAATGCCAACAACTCCACATATGCCCACTATGATCACTTCTTCTTCCCTCACAGTGATATCTTGTGAGTAGTATTTGGACAAATGAAGCACTTCTTTCATCCGATGTTGTATTGGTACCAGATGTGGTGGGACATCCAAGTATGTTGAATCAAGAAATATTTTGATAGAGTGAGTAATTTCTCTGATTCTTTTGCTATATCTGTTTGACAACGTAGCTTTTAAACTCAGAAGGAAAAAAGTCATTTATACAAGCATGATATCACACACATATGTAAACAAAACAAATGCATCTTGTGATTTTAAAGATATGCGTTTGATTTCTCTTGTGATTTTATCCAATTCGATCCAATAATTTGGGCATATGAATTTAGAATTAAATTATTTAATTACTCCCTAAAGAATACTATATAAAAGCCTTTGATGCAGTTCATTAAAAAGAAAAAGAACATTTAGAATAATTTACCAATACAACCAACTATTAGTTTGTTCTAAATCCTATTTTTAAAAATGCACCAGAGCATGAGTTCAACAAAAAGAAAGAGAATTAAAAAAGTAACCAAGAGTTTATATCTTATTCATTACTCTTCTTTTAACAAAGTGGTATCAGTCAATCAGTGCAGCTTTCTATGTGGAAAAAAGATTCAGCAGGCATCTCACATTTTGGGCTCATGTTTTTCAACAAATTTGAATTGGGTAATAAAATCAGCTTTCAATTCAAGCTCAAAGAAGCATAACTTAAAAGTTTTTTGGTTTAGGAAGCAGTTCTTGCCGCCTGAAGAAGTAAACAAGGACCCTGCAAATGCCATTTACCTTGATATTACTCTTTTGTCAAGTGTTTTTGTCTTCTCTAATATTGAAGTGACTCCTTATTTAGGTCATAGGACGCTCAACCTTTTAAATTCATGTCCTTGTCTTCTCTAAATGTATTTTGTCTTTCATGAAAAAAACAAAGTGGCATCAAAGTCATTGCTCTTCTCTTAACAAAATGATGTTGTGCATCATTAGATTATATATCAGTATATAAGTTAGTTAATTAAATTAGTTTGGAGAAATTAGATAAAAATAAATACTTTAATAAACTTATTTAGCTTGCTTAACCTCTCCAACAAGAATCAACTGGCTCTTATATTAAAGACCAGAGGTTACAACTTGTGAGTTTATAAACCTTAATTATTTGTCACGTGAATCTTTCAATTGACTATTGGAACAAGAAATTTTGATTGAATAGGAATTGAAGTTTCCTAGTTATTGGAACTTCTGACAATTTCTATCCAAATTTTACAAATAGTGAGTCATTTTTTTAATGCGCAAGTGGTGAGTTTACATATAAACCTTAATTATTTGTCATGTGTAACTTTTAACTGACTCTTGGAACAATAAAGTTTAATTGGATTGGAAGTTGTATTATGATATTTGAACTTTTGAGAGTTTCTGTCTGAATTTTTTATTTTTTATTTCCTTTGAAATCCTTAAATGATATTCATTTTAATGTAACAAATTTCATGTCAATTCGGTTTAGTTTTAATTATTTTAAGCTTACTTGAAATTTTCACTTATAACCGACTTTGTTTTTTGTAGAACTGTAAAATTGACATTTGTGACTTTTGTTTGGATATTAAGGGGTTTATTGGGCACAAATAAAACTTATTAGAGTGTTAGATTGTGGAATTAATACTCATGGCTTGTAATGTTTGAGTCACAGCCTCTGCGATTAGATATAGATTTATCAGGCTTTTATTATGGGATATAAATCTTAATCTATGTGGGTTAATTTGTAGGATGGAAATTGGGTTGGGTATTTCTTCGGCTTTGTTCCTGGCTTGCCCTTCTCCCTTCGTTTACTTGATGGGATTGAGATAACATTCTAAATTTTGGATTTTGAAACTTATTTTAAGTCTAAATAAGTAGGCTGTTGAACTCAGAATAGAATAAGTTTCAAAAGAGTAGTTCTGAAAAGATAGAATAACTTCTATGAACAAAAATCATAATTAAATTAAAAACCTTTTCTAAGAAAATAGCTTAAAATTTTTTAAAGATCCCAGAGAAGTAACCAAAATTGGGAAATAAGCCATTTGAAGTCCTATAAAGAAGGCCAGAAGGAATCTATATTTTTATGGCCTATAGGAGAATAACAGTGGCATCTATTAAGAACAGTCTTAAAAGTCTGTTTGGCACGAGTGAGACGAGAAAGATAAATAAATGTTAATGAGTTCAATTTGAAAGAAATAAATGAGTGGGGTTAAAAAATTTAATAAAGAAAATATATATAAAAAATAAAAGAGTAAAAAAAATAAATCATCAAAAGCTTTTAACCGCACTTCTTCGATTTTTTTTAAGTTGAAATTATTAAAATTCTCTCCCCTCCCCCTATCCTCTCCATTTGTCTCATAGCAAACACAAGGTTGGAGAACAATCAATACGGTTGCTGGAATAATGAACACAGTATATGTAGTGACAGAGAGACAGGTGATAATAGTCAAGACAAAAGGTAAAAAATTTGTGGACATAATTGATCTTAAATCTCATGGACTACATTGAACACATATGTAAGATATTTACCTGGAACAATTGGCTGACATTGTAAATCTGGAAAGAGAAGTAGCTTCAGTAAAGGCGCTTCTCCATTTGAAAAACTCTTGTTTCTGCAAATCTCCTCTGCTCATTAACTCTGCAATACTTCCCATCTCCTGACGTACACCTGTCAAACTCACACCACAAAACACAGGAAACACTTTCTTTCCCATGTTTTTGTGATAATTAATGATTATGTCCAGTTTATCCAAGCAATATCTGGACGAACCGAAGTTTTTTGTGAAAACAAAGATAACTATTCTTGAAAGTTCGATGGCTCTCAACAAGGAGGGTGAGATTGGCTCATCTTGGTCGATGTATGTTCTGATTGAAGCATCCCTTAAAGAGGTTTCAAGAGAAACTATGGTTTGGTATTTGGTTTGGTACGTTAAGAAGACATCGTAACGACGGCCTTCTTCGTTTGATGGCAAAGGATTAATGGGGCTTGATGATGGTGAAGGAGAGAAGGCCATGGAGGACTTGGATTGGATTGTTTCAGATGAAGAAGAAGACTGAGAGAGAATTGGTATGTGTTGAGACTTTGTGCTGCTAGTTTTCTCCACAAGGCAAATGAGAGAGAGAGAGAGAGAGAGAGAGAGAAACAAGATTGGATTTTTCTATTGTCGGTTGTTCAGTCAATTATCCAAATTCATATTCGTAATTTATTATTTAACACGCAATGATAATGAAATCAAATAATTGTCATTTATAATTTCGTGTGTGTCATTGTGTCACAGATATAGTAAAACAACAATTCTGGTCGAGCTTTTATGACCGTTGACTAGTTTATTGTTGAATTTTAATTAAAAAACTTTTCCCCTTGAACTTTAATAACAAGTTGCAAACAAATAATAATAAGATCCTTCATAGGATAATTATGTATGAATATTCTATACATGGTTTTTTTTTTTATCACGGATATTCTATACATGGTTGAGAAAACAGGATGATTGGAAGTTAGAACAATGTTACACAAAATTCAATATAATTAATTTTTTTTATACAATCATTCTTTATTTATTCAAATATACATAGTAATTATCTCTGTAACTATAGTTAGACAAAAGTTTGTTTGGTTTTTTAACTTTACATAAGGTTCCATTTTGACATCTTAATTTTTCAAGGTGTCTTGTAAGTCCTTTAACCCTAAAGTCATCAACAGAAAAAGGTTAACATTGAAATTTTAAATGCTGAAAAAACAAGTTTAAATTACAACATATTAAATTTAATTTTAAAAATAATAACAATTATTAAAAAAAAAAACATCATTTGAGACAAACGGTATTAGAGTTAGACGATGAATTTTTAATTAAAATTAATAAATGGAACATGCTCTAAAACAGCTGTAAATCAATGATGACAGATACATATTGGAGTCTCATTAGTTTAAGAGACGGCCATTTTGGCATCACCTACCCAATATAGTCCATCCAAATTAGTCAATGTACTACATTTACTATTTAGAGATATATTTATAATTATAAAAGGGAAAATGAGAGAAAACAATCATTTGAATAAAAAAAAAAACCCAAATGTTTATTAAATTAACAAAAGGACAAATAGGTAATCTGTTATGAATATGGGATTTTAAAGTTTGAGTGTTGAGAACTTAAGTATAGGTAATGACAACTTAATAATAGCAATTAACAATTTAGGTATATATACATAGTGACAATTTGATAATCTCAAGTTATTAATCTTTATACTAAAGTTACTAACTCTCATACTTAAGCTGTCAACATCCAAACTTCAAAAACCTAAAAAACCTATTTATCCTTTTGCAAATTTAGTAGATATTTTGGGTTTTTGTATTTTAAATGGTATTTTTTCCTCATTTTTATAATATAAAATTTTAGCTAAGAACCCAAGAAAGACATGGATTGGTTTTGTGTTGTTACCAAGGAAGGTTCATGTATACACAAACAGAGAGAGATAGATTATAGTATTATATACGACGTTTTCCCATTCTCGGTTTTTATTATTAGTATATAATACTGTATGTGTTTGACAATTATCAGTGAAGTTTCTAGGGAAGTTTCAAAATGAGGTTAGTTACAGAGTAATTGGTTTTTATATAACATGTATTTATCTAAAAACTAATTAAAAACAACATAAGTATGTGATTGAAGATGATATTAATTTTTCAAAATAAAATTAAAGCAATGGAGTTAAGGCAATTGGCCCGTCAAGAGGCTGTCAACGTTGATGATTATGAGAAATTCTTGTGTGAACATATTTACTTCCTAAATATTAGTTAGCATATTAATAAAATTAAAAGATTTCACAATATTTACTTTTTCATTACTTGTTAAATCTTAATTAAGGGATTTACTTTTTTTCATTACTTGTATTTTAACTGATTAAACCACAAATAACGTAGCAAACTAGATTTATAAAAGAATTTATTGATGATTATAATTAATATAGGTATCAAGCCTACCCTTTTGGAATTATATGTGTCGAAGAATCCAAATGTCTTATAGTTTTCATAACTAATAAGGTTGATTATTTTTTCTAAATATAAAAAAACCAAATTTTATAATGTAGTTTGAGTAGATAATAATACATAGTGTTAAATGTAAATAGAAATATGCATGATTCTTCTCATAAAAAATAAAGAAAGAAATATGCATAATTCTTTTCCAAGCAGAAGTCAAAATGGCCACCTATTAAACAAATAGTTCTTCTGACAAAGAAAGCCGGCCACATATTATATCACTGTAATATATATATATCGTAAGCAATTTGCATTAAAAGAGGAGCGATATATAAACTTATAATGAATTTTAATCACTTAAGTAGCTTAACTATTTGGGTAATTTGATATAATAGAAGCTATAATATAATCACGTATATAAACTTGAAATAATATTAAAACCAATATTAAAAAATTAACAATTACATATCCGTGAAAAATATCATTGTAATACATGAAAGTAGAATAAAAATTAATTTTTATTTTATTAGTCATCATTCATATAAAAACACACACGATATATATATAAACCAAATGACTTGAAATATCTAAGCATTTGAATGGCTAATCATTAAAGTAGTACAAATAGGAATACGAAAGATGAAATTAATTATTTGAAATTGTAAGAATCACTATTACAGAATCGTAATATTTGACGCTAATTATTTGAGGGTTAAAGAGGAAGCCATAAATATAAAAAGTTGAAGTCATCACAAAAAATGGTATTACTGATATTGAAAAGGTCAAGTCAATATTAGCCTTTTCTAATTTTCACGTCCTGACCCTATCCCTCTTTTGTTTTTATATTGAAGAAAATATTATTTGAGGCACTATTAAGAATTAATTGTGGACAAATTTCGTAGTAATTTGAAAATTGTTTTTTCCAGTTATGAAGGATTAATGGGGCTTGAGGATGGTGAAGGAGAAAATGCCATGGATCGAGAACAATATGGATTAGATTGTTAATTTCATATGAAGAAGAAGACGATGACGACCAAGAGAGAATAATTGGTTTGTGTTGTGCCGTTAATTACTATAGTTTTATTATGTCGTCGAGGCAAATGATAGAAAAATGAAAAAACATAATTAAGATTTTATATTGTTTGTTGATAAGTATTGTTGATTAATTCATATTCTTAATTTTCGTTTTACACGCAATCATAAATAATCAAATAATCGTCATTTCTAATTTTTTTGCGTTACAAATATAGTAAGAAAATTTTGGTCGGTGGTGGCGTAGGCCATTGGCTATTAATTTGATTGTTGGATGTTAATATGTACTCCGTCTCTCCCTCTCTCTCTATTTATAAGGTCCCAATTTTTTAATACACTTGTCCCCTTTTATAATAAGATTCTCTTTCTTTTACAAAAAAAAAAAAAAAAAAAAAAAAAGAGGATTCTCTTTCAGTTTGTCTCTGACTAATAAATATATTTTTATCTATTTTACTCTCCATTAATTTCATACATGGTATTGATTAAAATATTGACTCTTTTTATTTATTCTCTCTCAGTATCTTTTCTCATACGTTCTATTTCATCATTTTTCTCATTATTTTTTAATCATTCATAATAAGGGCATATTTAATATATATATATATATATATATATATATATATTCTATATATTTATTACTTTTAACTAATTATAACTATTTTATTGAATACCATTATAAGTCTACTTTAGAGTAATAAATGTGACTTTTAAAATTTTTTTACACATATTTATTCAAATAAAAAAAATTAGTCATGTTGATTATTGAAACTATTCATAAATAAAGATAAAATTAAAAATTTAACTCATAATAAATGAGTTACTTCTGGTATGTGGCGGTTAGTCAATTGAAATATTGGGATGGAGGTAGTAATTATGTATGATAAAGTCTTTGAAACATTTTTTTTTCTCCTTAATTCACTGTACCCATCAATTCCTAACTAAAGAACTTTCCTCCGTTGACTATAATTACAAGTTGCAAATAATAAGAGCCTTCGTAGGCTAACTATTAATTAGGTAAGAATATTCTATATATGGTTCACACTTCGACCAGACTGGTAGTTAGAATAATAAATGCGTGGATAATGTTTTTCCTTTATAAAAATCAACATGATTAATTTTGAGTGAGATTATAATTATTTATTTGATTTTTTTGCCAGATAATTATTTAGTATTTTATTTCAATATACATTATTAATCTCTATAAACAGTTATACTCGGTTCAATTACTCTCTATAGACACACATAGAGAGAGAATATTGTATAAATATAAAAATGGGTTAATGTACAAATTTGCCCTAGAATTTTTGTTGAGGAGCAATGTTGACTAGAAAGTTTTGTAGGTTTAATGTCACTTCAAAAGTTTTAAAACATAAAGATATTCCCATACCGTTAAAAAACTGATATTGACTGTTAAAAAATTAATGAACATTGCTCCATTTTAACACTTCTTGGACAATATTGGACCTAAAAAAACATTCAAGGTAACTGATTAGTAGTATTTATGTCATGTTTTTCCTGTGTTTTGACTGTTTTTGTTAGACCTGGCTATCACCCAGAAGGGGGGTGAATTGGGTGTCTGATAAAACTTTAGGAACTTTGAAAATCTCTTCGTAACTTACTGAAGGTAGTTTAAATGACAATAATAATTTATAAAGCAATAGTCAGTCATTCAAACATATATACTGGAAATATAAGAGTTTAGGGAAGAGAATATGCAAATTGTGATTTATCCTGGTTCGGTCCAATCCAAGATGACCTACGTCCAGTCCCCAGGCTCCTCCTGAGATTTCAATCCACTATCTGCTTTCAACTTGATTACACGTTCTGTACTCGAAGTAATCCTCTCACTAGGATTCACTCACTTACAAACCGTAATCAATACACCGCTGATTACACACTCTTGTACTTTTCGAAGTAATCTTCTCACCAAGATTCACTTCCCTTACAAGTATGTAATCAACACGGTGTTTTCCCACTCAAGATCACCCAATCTTGAGTAACTCTCGAATAGAATGTTTACGAGAAAAATCTTCTCTCTCTCGAAGTGAATAAATAAATGCGAAGTACATAATCGATCAACTCACTCTACGGTAAACTATATAAGCATTGAGAACAGAGAGAGTAAGTGAATATCGAGTATTGGCATTTTGAAGATGTAAGCTCGTGTCTCTGTGTTCTACACTTCTTCCTTCGTTCTTTCTCTATTTATAGACAATTGTTGGAAGTATTCGTCCGTTGCGTTTCGGCCGTTGTGAATAGTAACAATTTTGAATTTCGGTCCGTTGAGAATGGTTGTTGGAGCGTCTATGCTTCCTCTCTCTTTTGTCTGCCATTTAACTTCATTAAATGTCCGCTGTGGTGTTCATCCGTATAAAGAGAGATAGTCGTTGGCGAATTTAAATGTTTTGTCGTTTTGCTTGTTTCGTCAAGTGCTTTTGCAATTTCGCTTCCTACTCAGCTTCGTTGAATCTTCGTATATATCCGTTGAGATCATTTAAACATCCGTGCCTTCATTAAATGCGTTCACCTACTTGTGTAGAAGATGAGTCAGAATAATAGCTGTCTTCGACTGCTACACGCTTCAATCCCATTTGCGTGTTCTGCTTTTTCAGCGCAATAAATGCTTCTGACACAAATCTTGCTTTTCGGTTGAATAATATCTTATTTCTTTAAGGAATAGAATCCTCCAAAGGCTTTCCCCAGAATTACTTGCGGAGACAGAAAATATTACTTGAGTAATGTCCGAAAGTAATATTGAATAGCTTCAAATAAAATCTCACTGGAAAGATATTACTTGATAGACAACATTTGTTACTTGAGTAATATCGAAAATAACCAAGAAGTAGAAGTCTCGGTGGTGTAAACGAAATTACTTGCAAAGCATATATTTGTTACTTGAGTAAGCTTCGAAAGTAATATTGAAAGCAGTTCTTTGAAAACAAGTAAAATGACATTACTTGCGAAGATAAGAAGTCTTACTTGAGTAAAGGATGAAAGTAATTTTCGGATGGTTTCTTGAAAGAGAATGATTAATTCCAAATTACCCATCCTCAGAAATCTTTTTAAGTCTTCTTTCCAATGCAAGAAGAATCAGCTCCAAACTCATTGTATTTTGTCCGTTATCATCAAATGAATGGAGGTTCGTCTTAATCAGCGTTTTTGCAACATCCTGAACAGACTATCAACTTCAAAACATCATATCTCCTTCAATTGATCTTTTTGTTTCATGATCTTGATGTTTTTGAAAAGGAATTTGAGTCTAGTTTCAAATGGAACTTGTTTCAGCTCATTTGGATTTTTCGTTTGTGAGATACACTCAAATTACCGAAGCTTGGTCTGCTGTGTGACGTTGATTTCACTGTCATCTTCCAAAATTCATAGCTCCCTCATATGAAGTCCTTTGGACTTGAATTTTATGTCAAAATGACGCATTGGGAGTCTAGTTTCATATGCCACTGGTTTCACCTCAATCCGATCTCTGGTTTGAAAGATATAATCGAAATACTGAACGCCGCCCATGAAAAACGTAGAACGAGAGGCAAACGGAAGCGGATGAACAATAGCTTACTCGCGTTGCATATATTTTCTTACTCGAGTAATGTCGAGAGTAATGCGTGGAGATTGACTGGAGGCAGAATAAGAAGTTCATCGAAATTACGATTTTGCCATTCTGAGTGAATTTGGAGAAATGAACGGGAATGACTTGAGGCAATTAGTGGAGTACCTCGAGGCAACTCATTCCAAGAGCAAAATCACTGTAGAAAACAGATACTGATTCGTATGGCGCTGTTCATACTGTATGACACTATTCATGTATACGGTGTACTATTCACGTATACGATACTATTCATGTTGATGCTTCAAATAGCTTAATTTAACTCCGGATTAAGCTATTCCAACTTCCACTTGATCAAAGAGACTTCCAGTATCACAAGAACTTGAATGTTAATATTCCCATTATATTCAGCAAGTTCTTCCTTCTTGATCTCCTTTATTGATTGTTCTTCATTAGTAAACTTCACATCTACATTAAATATAAGAATTAGTCAAAGTAACATATAAATGTAGTATGCAAGCTTTTTGCTCTTAAGAATGACATCTATATAAGACATCATCAAAACTAATCATAACTAACATTCTCCCCTTTTTGATGATGGCAAATACCTTAAGAAAAATATGTATGAATATGAAGATATATTAAATGCAGATATTTTTCTTGCCATTCTCTCCCCTTATTTGTCATTAGCAAAAAGTTGAAATAAGGATGGTAAACTTGTGAAGAAGCAAATATGAAAATAAGTTCGAAATGATTTTCTCTTCTTAATCATTTGTCAAGAAAACAATTTTTCTCTCCCGTTTGTTATGATGCAAGTAGAAAAAAAATGTGTCGAAAAACAATTTGGAGAGGTTTTTCAAGAACTTTAAACTTTCATGATTGAAGCAAATTGAAACCAAACATGTACAAATTTCTACTGAATATAAAAAGATAGAGATTAGAAATGCTCATGTAGATTCTGCAAATGATGAATGATCGATGAAGTCCATTTGCTTGCTATATGCACTTTAGTTGAATCCCCGTGGCTTTGTAGAAAGCTATATCTCAGCTTCAGTATGATTAAGCGTCAAAAACATCTTCCCTCATTGTAATAGTTTCTCCTTGTAGAGCATTAAGGAAGATTTTTGCACGAGGCACCGAATTCTCTGCGATAATTGTAAAACTTTCTTGCAAGGGAGAATTATTAGTGCAATCGAGATATCAAAATATTCCTCTCTATATAATATTTTCAAATTAAGATAATGAAAGGAAAATATAATATCAACTCATCATCAAAACTAATAAAACATAGTAAATGTAGATGAGAATGTTTAAAAGGGTTTTCTTCAAATAAAGGAGATGAGCTTTTAAGATATCAAACACAATCGCAAGGGAGGTAAGACTAAGAAGAGATGACACTAAACAATTAAACCCACCAAAAACAAATTTGAAAAGATCGGATAATTATTTTTAAAAAAAAAAATCGCTGAAAAGATGCCACACCAAACCGCACAAGAGCACAATAAAATATGAATAACAGATGTTGCACAATGAAATCAATTAGATCATTAATTGATTTTTGAATATGTTGGATTAAATTAATGGGTGCATATCAAATGTGAAAAACGCTGCATAATAAGTGAATCAAATCTTTATTGTCAAGTGGAAGAGATGAAGACGCAACCAAAAAAAAAAAAAAAATATATCCAAAAAGAAACATGCATGAATTGTATATATTAAAATATATAAATATATAATTGAAGAAAAGTCAAGCTAGAATAGTGTGGATGAAAGAATGAAGCTACGGAAGACAAAAGGATCCATAGCAATTTGAAAAGTGGCTATTAAAAATATGTAGAATTCGGGACCCACGTAATGGACTTTTAAATTAATATGCACACAAAGCAATCAATGAATATAAAGCACATGAATTTATTACTCGGGCAATTTCAAAAGTAAAGTATGAGAAGAGAAAGGATTACCGCCACAAACTACGAAAGCTGCTCGAGTAATATGATTGGAGATAATTAATCAACCATATTGAAGTACAATATTACTCGGGTAGTAAGATACGTTACTTGAGTAGCCTTAGCTTTAACACTTTCCTTCGATATTACTTGCAAGTAATTATTAAATTACTCGGGTAAAATGGATTTTCTCAAAAGTCATGAAGGTAGACCATTATCAAAATATGCTTAGCACAACAGAAATATGAGCACAATAACTTTGCTATTGTTCAAGTGATAATCTTGCCTCTTAGAAAAGAGTCTTGAAATGTATGAATATTCAAGGCAAGAATTTGAATATAGTTACTCGAAATGAATGAAGATAAATTTGATGTACTTGAGTAACTAAATGACTACTAGAATTCATGGATAATGAAGCACAAACTCATTAGTCCAAATGACTAGAGTTCCATAATATTATCCTAGTAAATTATTCCATATAATGGTTAATGCACTAATATTTAATGCATTAATGAACATTCATAATGCTTGGAATAACTTGACCAATAAGGATTTATCCAATAAATATAAGATTTTCACAAATTGAATTCTTTTCTAGAGATAAGCTTGAAACTCATATATGATTAACTTGTTAGACAATGAGGTCCAACTAGTTAGAGAATGAAACTAAAGAGTTCAAGTAAAACATTTAATTCCAAAGATCAATATGTGAAAGATAAGGAAAGCTCAACTGGAAAAATTTGAAGCATATCCAACATTCAGTATACCATATTAACTTCCAGTTTTGAAACATCATTTAAATGCAATCAAAGTATGGATATTTTTCAAAACATTTGTATGCATTTTCACAAAACAGAGTGAATAGACATTAAAAACAAATTTTAGAATTGTGCATTTCACAAAACATAAACTCAGAAGGTTATGCACAAATTCATTTATGGTCCATTTAGCAATCGAAACATTTTGAAAAATTGATTGCTAATGAAAAGCAATAATGGACAAGTATTCATTACCCAAATATGAATTTCATATAAGCACAATATAGGGTAAAAGTTAGATATCACCGTAATTCCTCTTGTCCTTGTTGAAGCTTGCTTGGTTGAGATGGATTGATGTAGATAACTTCTCTTCTGACGTTCACCATCAACATCAAGCATAGCTTGTTTAGCTTTCTCAAGACTTGAATCATTTCTCTATGTTGCATTCTTGAAAAGCTTTTTCTCATCCTACAAAACCATATAAATCTTTTTTTCTTTCCTGGTATCCAACCTTACTTGGATCCAATCATTGTTAGCTTGTAGGAATAAGATTCACATGCTCTTAAGAATATATTCAATTCAGAATAACTAAGCATAGTGAATTAAACATGACTTTATGCATGAAAGAGAGGCTTTCTTTTCAAATTATCTTGTATGCATAAAGAATTAAGTTCTTGAACATTGCAATCTCTTTGAAAAATAAATCAGGATGTGAATACCCAATTTTAAAATAATTTGTAATGCTCATTCCTAAGGTTACAAATTATAAAACCTCAATATATGTTTCAGATAATGGTGTAGGAGGTTTTACCATATATCGTTGCCTTAGGTACTTGGAGGATTGGCTTTGCTTACCCATTGGTTCTTCATATGTTTTCTCAGGGGTATCTGCAAAACTCTCTCAGAGAATGTAGACTTTAATAGTCTTCGGTTTGATACTTGAGAGATTTTCCTCTTCATGTTCTCCTCAGGATAATTGAATGGTACTCTATGATAGTCCATTCTTGAGGCATAATGTATTCTTCTTGCGGGTGTCCATTGCTTCTTATGATTTGACTTTGTAATTCTAGCAATGGGTGCTCCAAGAGTTCTCCTATTAGATGTGAGTCTCCTTTTAGGCTCATGAGAAACTTTTGGCTTCTTCTTTCTCTTTTCGTACCTTGATGTCCATTGATATTCAAATCATCCTGCACACATAAAGTACTAGATGGACATTTTGGTACCCACTTATACTTGGGTCCTTGATCGTTAGCATTGATTGGACTTTGCTTGTCCTTTCGAACCCAAATAAATTTATTTCTCACATTAGAATTTATCCTAATATAACATGTGTGAGAAATATGACTAGACTTACCACAATAATTGCAAATTATATGATGATGTGCATTATGAGATTTTATGCAAGTATTGTGTCGGTCGTCGAGTGAAAATTCAAATAAATCTCATTTGAATATTCTTTCTTTCCAATAAACTTTCCAAAGATTATTTTTGAAAACATTTTTGCTTTTAGAATCAATGATTGGTTGAAAAACAATTTTATGCAATTGTTCAAAATCATTTTTCTTATCTACACAAGAAGAATTGGAATCGTTTACCTTATGTGCATCTTGAGCTCCAGATAATAATTGATCACAATCGTCCGTGAGCTCATCTTGGGAGTAATCTTTCTCTTGTTCTTTTGTGTTATTTGGATCATGAAAACATTATCTAATTTCGCCTTCTTCCATTTGTTCATCACTCATAGATGTGCAGTTTGAAATTTCGATGAATCATGTCAACACTTTCAACTTCAACACAATTGTTAGAAGCATAAATAGAATCAAGAGTATCCCATATATCTTTAGCATTAGAGCAACATTTGATTTTTGCAAAATCATTTTCGGTTAAAGCACTATACAAAATTTTCATTCCTCTAATGTTCAACGAAAACATTTTCTTTTCTTTTTCTGTCCAATCCTTTCTCGGTTTGAAATAAAAAACATTTGTAAAAACATCCCACATATCAAAATCGATTGCTTTGATAAAACTAGTCATTCTAGCTTTCCAAAACCGAAATCAATATCTTTTAAAAATGGTGGAACAAGTATAATCGAAACCTTCGGAAAGCAAGCAACACCCAAAATTAGCCATTGTAACTCTTGAGACGGTTAAGTCCTTTAAACAAGAGCCCGCACCGATACCAAATGTTAGACACGGCTATCACCCAGAGGGGGTGAATTGGGTGTCTGATAAAACTTTAGGAACTTTGAAAATCTCTTCGTAACTTACTGAAGGTAGTTTAAATGACAATAATAATTTATAAAGCAATAGTCAGTCATTCAAACATATATACTGGAAATATAAGAGTTTAGGGAAGAGAATATGCAAACTGTGATTTATCCTGGTTCGGTCCAATCCAAGATGACCTACGTCCAGTCCCCAGGCTCCTCCTGTGTAATACCCTAAAATTCTTATTTGTCATAAATACTATATTTTGATAAATAATACATATTAAATACAAAGGTGAATATTTGTCTCAAGAAATTATAATCTATTGATTATATTTTCATCCAAATTCCACTTTGGAATTAATTAACGAATGGTTAATTATGAGACATTATTTAGGAGCTATTTAATATGACATAAATAAGCACATAAAAAGGTAATTAATTTATAACCAAAAGGAGGAATGTAATATCCCAAATTTTTGAATTTGGAAACAAGAAATGTTTTATGGGAATTTATTATGAAAATTTGGCCTAAATAGTTTTAAAGCTATTTTCTGGATTTTGAGGCATATTTTCCCAATAATTCAAGGAAAAATAGTTAGAGGATAATTTTTGGTCTAGAAATTTTAGAACCAATATTTTATGGCCTAGAGAGTTAATTATGGAAGAAAATTCTTATATGGAATTAAGGATTTTATTTTCCAATACTTATTTAATATTTGCAAATAAATATTAAATGGTAGTTTTTGGTGGATGGAATAGGTAAGTGGAATGGTAGTTTTTGGTGGATGGAAGAAGAGTGTTTGGTTTATAAGGAATGTTTGGTTAAGGAAGAAATATGGTTGGAATAGCCTTGAATTTCTTCTATAAATAGAAGGCTCTTTCTTCATATTCTTCACACCAAATCAGCCCCAAGAGGTGATTTCTAAAGAGTAGATAGGAGTGAGAGCTAGAGGGAAGCAAGAAGGAGGAAGTTCTTCAAGGGTAAGTTTTCTAGTTCTTGAGTTTTAAGTTTTAAGTTCTTATGAGTTTTAGTAGAAATGTTAGTTTGATCTTTAATTTTCAAATATAATTTTATTTTCATGTTTTTATGGTTAGAAATGGTTTTATTTCGAAAAAATGATGGAAAAGGTTATATAGCAGAATTTTTGGAAGCTAATCAAAGTAGCGAAGCTCTGGCGAAATTTTATCGGTTAGCAATTCCTGAAGTCAGTGATACAAACGCCAGTATTTTATATTAAAGATGATGTTCTTAAATTCTGATAAAATTCATGTTCAAAGTAGACATATAGGGCTTTTCAAATATACCTAGAATGTATTATTTCGAGTTCTGTGCTAGGAGATATAAATGTCCAAAGTTGGGCTACGTTTTCTGGAATATTTCTGGACAGAGGATGAACACGTGAAAACTGGGAATTATTCTTAATATGTGGACAAGAACCAGTATTTTTCCTCAAAACTATACATCCTAAGGATTCGGGAATTTTACGGATCCTCGTTTCGATGTTTGTAGAATTAATTATGATTTTTCAAAGTTAATCCAAAATTCTGCCCAGAAATTCAGTATTGCGTTTTTAAGAAAATGTAAGGGTAATAATGGAATAATAAATCCACCAAGGGTAGGAAGGTAAAATTAACCTTTTGGATATTATTCTAAGTGTTATGGTAATATGTTAGGATATCCAAGGATTCCGGAGTCAGATTTGAAGGACGGGCATATTACTATTCATAGTGCCGTATTTATGAATAGTACCGTATACATAAATAGTAAATTACTATTCACACGGAAGGAAGGTACGTTCGCGTACAGTAACTTTAACTCTGATATGACTTGTATGCATGTATGAGATGGAATGATTTCATAGAGTCATGGACAAGACTTGGTCTTGGGTCATGCACCGTGGTTAATTCCAATCCCTGCGTGAAGCCCACAACCATTCAAAATATTTGTAGCATAATTTCTATCCTTTCCAATGAAAAAACAACATATATCCAAGAATATGTTTTTCTCGAAGTCATTATTTAGACCTTTAAAACTTATTCTTAGCTTTTTATGTATTTGATGATTTGGAATTTCTTTTAGACTATCCAAAACAGATTCCCAAGCCTCTTTTGGCCTATCCAAGAGATAAGCACCAAGAACTTCAAGAGCTAATGGCAACCCTTCACAATAAGCAATTACACTTCTTGAGTGATCCATTAAATCCTTTGTTGGCCTTGCTTGTTTGAATGCATGCCAGCTAAAAAGTTCAAGAGACTCATTATCATCCATTTCTTTCACCTTGTATACATTATCCACTCGAATGATGTCAAGGACATGTTGGTCCCTTGTAGTAATGATTATTCTACTACCTGGACCAAACCATTTATGACTCCCACATAGAGCATCGAGTTGAACTTCGTTAGTGACACTATCTAGCACAATTAGTGCCTTTTTACGGCGAAGCCATTCTTTCATTCTACCTTTCCCCAATTCAATGCTATTTAGTGGCATCTTCCCTGTTTGTAAAATGTCTGAAAGAAGTTGTTCTTGGAGATCCACAAGGTCCTTTTCTGACCTTGAAGCTTCTCTAATGTTTGCAAGGAAACTTTTAGCCTCAAAGTCTTTTCCAACTTCATTAAAAATGGCTTTGGCAATGGTTGTTTTGCCAATACCCCCCATTCCAAGAATCCCAACCACCTTAATCTCATCTGATTGGTCACTTAACATTTCGGTGATTTCCTTCATGCGAGATGTTAGCCCCACATGATGATTTGTGACAAACAAATTTGTGTTGTCATATAGGTTCTTGGCGACAGAGTTAACAACACTGCTGATCAACTCAGCTTCAGTTCTGGCAACAATGAAAATAAATTAGAGATTAATAAAAATCTACAAAATGTTACGTGCAGTTTTGAGTAGACGCTAAATATATATTGGACAATTCCAAGACTATTAGGAGAAAAACACAAAATCCTTCCAAATTTGGATATCTGAATTCAAAACCCAAAAATGATGACATATAATCATTGTGAAATCCCTAAGGACTAGTTTGATTAAATTTTGTAGTAAAATTACCTAAATGACCTTAATTTGAGAAAATAAAATAAAATAAAATGGCAACGATAGTTTAAAATAACAACGTTAACATATCAAGTGACAATGATAACAAGAAGACAATGACAACTAATTTAAGTGAAATTTCTTGTTGAATATCAATAACTATAATGGTTTAACAAGAAACAAAATTTATCAAATGACGACAATAATGCAGTGACAACTAATTTCATTGAGGACAATTAGGTCAATTCACAAAAACTTAATTGTAGAATATAAAGTCCTTAGGGATTTGTAGGAGTTAAGCCATTTTGAGACTCTTATCTTTTGATCCTTGTTTATCTTTATCCCACGATTGTTTTCTCTTTATCGGATACTAACTACTTTTTAAACTCAAAATAAATAACTTTTTTTCAACTAAAGCATATATATATATATATATATATATATATATATAACGAAATTAAGCTTATAGAAAAGTGACTCAATAAAAATAATTTACCCATTACGATGAGAGTAGTCCCATCCAGCTATATTGGCAACTTCATTGAGTGCTCTTATCCAATTCAGCTTTTGTTCTTTGCTACACGTGGTTTTCTTCATGAGCTTTTTTAATTCACTTCCAAAATCACCAGATTGCTTCCGTACATGTGATGGTTCCACACCGAAGAATATAGGAAAAACCTGTTGCCCAACTGTTCTGTGACATTCCATAATTTTTTCTAGTTCTTGCATGCACCAACTTGAGCCTGCATAATTGACTGAAAGAATAAGGATTGATGTTCTCGAACTTTCAATTGCTTGGATTAGTGTAGATTCGATCTTGTCTCCCCTTCTAATTTGATTATCCATGAAAACCTCAAGACCAGCCCTTTTCAATGCATCGTAAAGATGAGATGTAAAAGACATGCGTGTGTCTTCACCACAGAAACTCAGAAACACATGATAGTTATATTTGGGTTTTGGCTTATCAGGGTCGATTCGCTTTCCAATCTCTTGCAACAATTCATGCATACGAAGCCTGTTATTTGTGTCAACTTTTATCAGGCTCCTCTCAATGAGAGTTTTTATTCTCATTTCTACTAGAAATTGAAAGCCACTTAGTTTTTGTGTAACAGAATATTTCTCCTCACCCACATAAAAGTATGCAATATTAAAGAACATTTTTTTTCTCTGAGTCATGTAAATACTCACAACTTATTTTCATCTTCTCTTTTATTTGACTTACCGGGATGGCTTTCAATTTCTTCAACACACATTCCCGCTCTTGTGGTGTCTTCTTGTACAAAAGAGAGCCAATCACTTCAAGAACTAGTGGTAAACCTTCACAATGGAGAATAACACTTTTTGCAAGATTACTGAAATCGTTGCTTGCACTAGTTTGCTTGAAGGCATTCCAACTCAACTTGAAAGCATGCCAGCTCAAAAGCTCTAAAGATTCCCTTTTGTCCATTTTTTTAGCTTCGTAAACATTTTTGACTTTTAATTTATCAAATCTATGCTTACTTGTTGAAGTGATGAGAATCATACTCCCAAAACCAAAGCAGTCTCGGCTTCCACACAATGTCACAAGTTGTTTTATATGATCAACATCATCAAGTACTACAATTGCCCTTCTATTCTGTAGGGCCATCTTTATTTGTTGGATGCCTGTTTCAGTGTCATGTATCTTCGAATCTTTTGTCCCAGTAATATCTGAAATAAGTTGTTCTTGGAGAAGAACTTGACCTTTGTCTTCGTCCCACACTTTCTTAATACTTGCCACAAAGCTTCTGCTCTCAAAATTGACACTGATTGTATCATAAATCATTCTAGCAATGGTTGATTTGCCAATGCCAACAACTCCACATATGCCCACTATGATCACTTCTTCTTCCCTCACAGTGATATCTTGTGAGTAGTATTTGGACAAATGAAGCACTTCTTTCATCCGATGTTGTATTGGTACAAGATGTGGTGGGACATCCAAGTATGTTGAATCAAGAAATATCTTGATAGAGTGAGTGATTTCTATGATTCTTTTGCTATATCTGTTTGACAACGTAGTTTTTAAACTCAGAAGGAAAAAAGTCATTTATACAAGCATATATCACACACTTATGTAAACAAAACACACATGCATGCTCCGTATAGGATTTAAAGAAAAGCGTTTGATTTATCATGTGATTTTATCCAATTCGATCCAATAATTTGGGCATATGAATTTAGAATTAAATTATTTATTTATTCCCCAAAGAATACTATATAAAAGCCTTTGATGCGGTTCATTAAAAAAAGAACATTTAGAATAATTTACCAATACAACCAACTATTACTTTGTTCTCAATCCTATTTTGTAAGAATGCACCAGAGCCAGAGTTCAACAAAAAGAAAGAGAATTAAATAAGTAACAAAGAATTTATTTCTTATTCAATACTCTTCTTTTAGCAAAGTGGTATCAGTCAATCTGTGCAGCTTTCTTTGACCAAAAAAATAAAATAAAAATCTGTGCAGCTTTCTATATATGTGGAAAAAAGATTCAGCAGGCATCTCACATTTTGGGCTCATGTTTTCCAACAAATTTGAATTGGGTAAAAAAATCGGCTTTCTATTCAACCTCAAAGAAGCATGACTTAAAAGTCTTTTGGTTTAGGAAGCAGTTCTTGCAGCCTGAAGAAGTAAACAAGGACCCTGCAAATGCCATTTACCTTGATATTACTCTTTTGTCAAGTGTTTTCGTCTTCTCTAATATTAAAGTGATTCCTTATATAGATCATAGGACGCTCAACCTTTTAAATTCATGTACTTGTCTTCTCTAAATGTACTTTGTCTATCATGAAAAAACAAAGTGGTACCAGACTCATTGATCTTCTCTTGACAAAATGATACTACCCCCTGTTCTTAATATATAAGAGTTAGTTGACTTTTTTTTGGAGTGATTAAGGAAGTAAAATAAATTATTTAATCATAGCATATGTTGTGTATCATTAGATTATATATCAGTATATAAGTTAGTCAAATTAGTTTGGAAAAATAAGATAAAAATAAATATTTTAATATACCTTATTTTGCTTGCTTAACCTCTTCAACAAGAGTCAATTGGCTCTTATATTAAAACCAGAGGTTACAACTAGTGAGTTTATAAACCTTAATTATTTGTTACGTGTATCTTTCAATTGACTATTGGAACAAGAAATTTTGATTGAATAGGAATTGATGTTGCCTTGTTATTCGAACTTTTGACAACTTCTATCCAAATTTTCCAAAAGTTTTACAAGTAGTGAGTTAGTTTTTAATGGGAAAGTGATGATTTTATATACAAACCGTAATTATTTGTCATGTGTAACTTTTAACTGACTCTCTGAACAAGAAATTCTAATTGGATTGGTAGTTGTATTATAGAATTTGAACTTTTGAGAGTTTCTGGCTGAATTTTTGATTTTTCTTTTTTCCTTTCAAATCCTTAAATGATATTCATTTTATGTAACAAATTTCATGTTAATTCGGTTTAGTTTTAATTATTTTAAGCTTACTTGAAATTTTCACTTATAAGCGACTTTTTTTGTAGAACGGTAAAATTGACACTTGTGACTCTTGTTTGGATATTTAAGGGGTTTATTGGGCACAAATAAAACTTGTTAGAGTGTTAGATTGTGGAATTAATACTCATGGCTTGTAATGTTTGAGTCACAGCCTCTGCGATTAGATATAGAGATATCGGGTTTTTTATTATGGGATATAAATCTTAATCTATGTGGGTTAACTTGTAGGGTGGAAATTGAGTTTTGTATGTATTGAATGTTAAGCATTTTGCATAATTAAATTATGTGACTAAAATTAGTGTTGGACTTTAAACTGAAATTATGTTTGTATACTGCTTTTGAATGATTTGATTTGGCTTTTACCATTGTATTGAAAATATATAGTTTAGCCATTTTATTACCATGCGGTGATGGCTCAGTATTGCTCTAAAGTTTTGAATGATTTGATTTGGCTTGTTTTCTTACGTAAGGTGCTTGGGTATAATGGCCTCTACTAATCTATATCCCAACGGATTGTAGAAGGTGAAAGGAAAAGCCAAATATGTGTGTGTGTGTGTATGAGAAACAAGGCAACTCAAAAAATAATAGATATATATGGGAGAGGATCAGCAACAGCAAGAGATTAAGCTGCCATAATGTTATTTTGCGACAACCAATCTACAATAGCTATGTGAAATAATTGTCTTTCACAATCATGCAAAGTATACATGAACTTATAAGATTCTAATTTTTGGATTTTGAAACTTATTTTTAGTCTAAATATGTAGGCTATTGAACCCAGAGTAGAATAAGTTTCAAAAGAGTTCTGAAAAGATAGAATAACTCCTAAGAACAAAAATCATAATTAAATTAAAAACCTTTTCTAAGAAAATAGCTTAAATATTTTTAAAGATCACAGAGAAGTTACCAAAATTGGAAAATAAGCCATTTGAAGTCCTATAAAGAGGGCCAGAAGGAATATATATTTTTAGGGCCTATAAGAGAATAACAGTGGCATCTATTAAGATCAGTCTTAACGGTTTGTTTGGCACGAGTGAGATGAAGTGGATGAGAAAGAAAAGTAAAGGTTAATGAGTTCAATTTGAAAGAAATAAATAAGGGGATGGGGAATTTTTTTTTTAATAAAGACAATATAGCAAACAATTGGCTGATTTTTATTCCATAGCAAACACAAGGTTAGAGAATAATCAACACGGTATAGTCAAGACAAAAGGTAATAATTTTGTGGACATAATTGACCTTAAATCTCATGGACTACATTGAATACATATGTTAGATATTTACCTGGAACAATTGGCTGAGATTGTAAATCTGGAAAGAGAAGTAGCTTCAGTAAAGGCGCTTCTCCATTTGAAAAACTCTTGTTTCTGCAAATCTCCTCTGCTCATTAACTCTGCAATACTTCCCATCTCCTGACGTACACCTGTCAAACTCACACCACAAAACACAGGAAACACTTTCTTTCCCATGTTTTTGTGATAATTAATGATTATGTCCAGTTTATCCAAGCAACATCTGGACGAACCGAAGTTTTTTGTGAAAACAAAGATAACTATTCTTGAAAGTTCGATGGCTCTCAACAAGGCAGGTGAGATTGGCTCATCTTGGTCGATGTATGTTCTGATTGAAGCATCCCTTAAAGAGGTTTCAAGAGAAACTATGGTTTGGTATTTGGTTTGGTACGTTAAGAAGACATCGTAACGGCGGTGTTCTTCGTTTGATGGCAAAGGATTAATGGGGCTTGATGATGGTGAAGGAGAGAAGGCCATGGAGGACTTGGATTGAATTGTTTCAGATGATGAAGAAGAAGAAGACCGAGAGAGAATTGGCTTGTGTTGAGACTTTGTGTTGTTAGTTTTCTCGACGACGACAAGGCAAATGTGAGAGAGAGAGAGAGAGACAAGATAGGATTTTTCTATTGTTCGGTGTTCAGTCCATTATCCAAATTCATATTCGTAGTTTATTATTTAACACGCAATGATAAAGTAATTAAATAATTGTCATTTATAATTTTGTGTGTGTCACAGATATAGTAAATGGAAAATATCAGTGAGGTCCAAGGTAGATAAAAAATAAGGTTAAGGTGCGATTTGACCAATAAACTATTGGCTTAAGAGCGTCCAACACAATTAACTATTAAGTGGATCAAAAATACCAACAAACTTTTAAAAAGATGTAGTCAAGACAATAGTTAGAAAAAGTTAACGTCCGTTATCTAAGGTGCAAATTTAACTAACTTTTACCCTGGTGAAATGCTTCAAAGACAAAAAAGTTTTACTTTCAGTCCAACACAAAATTCTAAATTTTACTAAATTAAATAATTTTTTTCTCATTGTCATTATTCAAAACTACTTGTATAGATATCTATGGAAAAAAATTACTTATTCTTCAATTTTGTCAAAATTATAATTTGCTAAAATAAACAAAAGTTTTAATTAAAAATATAATTATATGATTTAAATAAAACTCAAGTTGTTTTATAGTTTATTATATATTTTAAACAAAAAATATATGATTTATTTTTATTTTAGAAGAAATTTATGTGAGTTAAAAAATTCATTTAATGTTAATAAAATTTAAAAAAATATAAAAAATCTATTATATCCGAAAGAAATGAAATGAGTTTAATTTTTATTTTTATAAAAAGAGCTTAATGGATATCAACATTGATACTTAATAATATAAATACAAAGAACTTGATGATATATTTAATTTGTTAATTAAATGATCTATTGATTATATGAATATGGGACTTATTGAAGGACAATTTAATAATAGGTTAAGGAGCAATTTGGCCTACGAAAATTTTATTAACATTAAATGATTTTTTAACTCACATAAATTTCTTCTAAAATAAAAATAAATCATATAATTTTTTTGTTTAACATATATAATAAACTATAAAACACCTTGAGTTTTATTTAAATCATATAATAAATGTAACACCCCAATTTCCGTAGCATAAATCGTGCCGGTGACACGTGGTTTTATAAAAATTTGAAAGAGTTTGAGGCACTACAACTCAGCGTGTTGCGGAAACGAAGAGCATGTACTAAAAATTTGAACGAGTAACTGATATAAAATACTCAGGCATACGCTGATGCCCGACGTATCTTTGGTATATTAAAAATTTCCCGAAGGAATATTCATGTGATACAAGACTTATATAATTACGTAATTTACATTGTAACTATACATTTCCGACCAAGCCATTTCGGACTTGGGGCATAGAACCTAACACGTTAAATCAACCCATTTGGCCAGTAGGCCGGTAAAGTCTAGTGGGAGTCTCCCGAATTCATGGCAACCGATTGATTGAACCACATAGACGACCCTTTCTAGTTTAAGCACCAAATGGTTTGAAGTAACCCTATTAGATTCATGCGGAAGGTAGGTTCGTTAACCTTCTTCCCGCATTTGCTTTGACAGGTGCCTCCTCACGACTCCGTCCATCGGTGTCTTTTTACGGCTCCATCTACTCGGTGCTTCTTCCGATTCATGATCCTTTCCCGACTATTAGTTAAGCGAGGTCCAATGCCCATCGGACCTCCGGTAACGAGTTAACCTCATGCTTATGTAAACGTATATGTATGACGAGATATTACAGTAGTACAAAATCTCATTTTCAAAACATTAACAATATGTAAGGCAATAACAAAACACAGCCCCTGCATTATGTTTGTTATCCCAGTCTGCACTATTCACTAATGCCACGATGGCCTATCGTGTCCTCAGCGCTAGGAAAACTCAACGGTATTATTATAACCATAACCCGTATATATTTGAATGTATCAAGAACAATTTAAGACAGAGTCTTAGTATATGAACACAACTATCATATATAGGCATACAATAAGCATAAGAGTTAAGGTTACAATATGCGTCCGTACATTCGTTGATGATTACGGTACGTTTGACGGTCAGAAAGTGGTTACGGATATCCTATAAGGGTAATATCGCATTTATTAATTCACAATTAATATGCCAAGAAATATTTTGGCTATGTATGACCATTTTACCCCTGGGTTAATTATTTACATTTTATTTGCTATTAATTTCGTAAAAACGCTGTTGGACAGCATATAGGCTGATTTTTCGCCTAACTTTGAAAAATCATAATTAATTCTAAAAAAATTGAAACGAGAATCCGTAAAATTCCTCGGAATCCTTAGGATGTCTAATTTCAAGAAAAATACTCATTTATGCCTAAATTCCCTGAGTCATTCCCAGGTTTAAGGTTTTCAACCTCTGCCCAGAATTTTCCAGAATTTCGTAGCCCATTTTTCAGAATTTTTAACTCATAGCACAGAGTTCAAAATAAAATGTTTTAGATATATTTGAAAATCCCTATATGTCTAATTTTACCATGAATTTTCTCATAATTTTAGAACATCATCTTCAACATAAGATACTAGTGTTTTTATAATTGCTTTCTGAAATCGCTAACCGATAAATTTTCGCAAGAGCTTCGCTACTTTGACCATAATCTTCCAAAATTTTTGCTATAACATCTTCTTCATCAATTTTTCTAAATAAAGCTAATTTTAACCATAAAAACATGAAAACAAAATAATATTGGAAGATTAAAGATCAAAACAACATTTAAGCTATAAACTTAAAAGCTAGAGCTCAAGAACTTACATAGAACTTTGCTCCTCCTTTCTCCAAGACCCCTCACTCTCACTTTCACTCTACAATCAAATGCTATGCTTGTTTTTGGTGTGAAGAATAATGAAGGCAAAGGCCTCTATTTATAGTAAATTGGTGTGGCAATTGTGTAATTTCTTTGAACTTCCTCTTCTTGCTTTTGAGCCATTAGATCTAGGTTAATTCAAAACCTCTCATCATCACCATTTAACTCCCCTAACTGACTCCCCCCTCTCACACTCTCTTCATCATCTTTTTTTTTTTTTACCTTAAAGTCAAGAAGCAATTAATTTTCTCTTTCCAATTAATTCCCCTCATTAATATGTGATTATCCTATTGTTTTAGTTAAATAATAAACAACTTATTTGCTCTCTTGAACAAGCCTCCTAACCGACTTTTTCATCTTGCTCCATTAGTTTGTTTGTTTCAATTTTTAGTTACACCAAATGCTCATATAGTTAGTTGCAAGTTGGTAGTTTTATTCAAGTCTCTTTTCCACTTCTCTAATCTTAAATTTATGACTTAATTAGAGGTCTCTTTTAACACTTTAATCACTTTAATATTAATCACAAAAGTTGAGAAAATGATTTTGGAGACAACCTAATCCAAGCTTAAAATATGCTTGTTCATAATAACTCCTTATATTTGATCTATGATTAACATATCTCAAGCTGCAATTTATTTTGTATAGATTCTCATTTACTTGTGTCTTGAATTAATCCCAATGGTTTTTAACTCAATTCTACACACTTTTCTCTCTCCTTTTTCTCAAATTCTATCCTCTTCCACTTCATTAATTACCTTCTAAGATGTCATCATCAATAATCCTTGAAAGTCTTATGCATTAACTTCATGAAAGATTCCATTTTGCTTGTGATTTGGTTAATTAATAAACAACAATTCATTTTTCAATTCAGATTTTTCCCTCCCCAAAGAACCGTGTATTACTCCCTCTATTGCCTCTTGGATTTGTGTTTTTACTATCTCACATAATCAAGAAGATAATCCTCTTATTGGTTGATTTTAATTCCACAAGGATTATGCTTTATGAAGTCCATTCTTAAGCCTTTAGATTAGCTTTATTACATTTAATCTAAGCCTTTGATTTGGGTTGGAAAAATCTAAACACTATTGATGATATTTGTTAATGATTTTAGGATTAAGAATTAATGCAATTACTTAGCCTCTTTATTTAGTAATTTTTTCCATTTTAAAATAATTTAAGGGAGGATTAATTAATCTTGGTTAATTTTTCTAATATAGTGTTTTAGGGGTTATTAGGCCTAATTGCCAAAATTTGATAGGTTTTTAAATTAATCTTGATGATTAAAAACCCCTTGTGTACTAATCTTGGCCTTTAGATATCATTTGGATATTAATTAAGTTGATATATTCTTAATTATGCCCTTTTTAAATTAATTATTAATTTATTTCGAAAATTACAAAAATATTTCAATTATTGCAAATTTAATTGCCCAATATTTGTTGCTAATTTTCTCTAATTGATTTAGGCATATTTTGATGATATTTCATTGCTTTTATGATATAGTTAAGATTATACTTGATTATGATAATCTTAGGATATTTTATGATCCCTAATAAGATTTAGAAAATCAAATATATGATCCCCTTAATTCTAGGAAGAGATTGCCTAGAAAATAGAATAAACATAATAGAAAAATTTGAGACCACATATTCACCTATTTTAAATAGGTATTATTTATTCAAATATAATATTTAAGATATATTATTTATCCAAATATAATATTTAAGATAAATAATTATTTGGGTATTACATTTGCTAATTTGCTTTAATATAACTAAGTAGTTTCATAACCTTTGATCATAATTTAATCACTATTTTATGTGTCATTCTTTTGCCTTATGATCATCTAAAATAGTTATTATTTTATGTGATTTAATATCACATTTTATAGATCCTAATATGTAGTCACATAATTAACCATTGGTTAATTAATTCCAAAGTGAAATTTGGATGAAAATATAATTAATAGATTCTCCTTTGTATTTTTAGTATTTATTTACTAAAATTCAATATTTATATTAGGGTACATTATGATCCCTAAATGAAATCTCAAGATTCACACTTGATCCTTTTAAATCTCAAGGAGAAATTGCTCATAAATTTATAATAAACAATATCCCAAAATTTGAGACAATATACTCTCATTTTACTATAAAGTAGTATTTATCACAATATACCATTTATGATAATTAGGGTTTTTTTTTGGGTATTACAATTAAAAATTTGGCCAATAGTTTATTGGCCAAATCGCACCTTAACCCTAAAAAATATCAAAAAAGTCTCATCCTCAAATTCCCTCATTTTGATATTAATTACGGAATTCCCCTTACAAAAAGTTTAGTTGTCAAAATGACTTTTTTATTGTAAAATAGCTTTTTTTATTAGTTGTTAAAATGTCGTATGAAAATTTCGTTGTTAAAATGGCTTTTCATGTTTTTAAAATGACTTTTCCATTCGCTAAAATTTTTTAGGTTTGAAAATTTTACACGCCGGAGGAAAAACTCAAAGAATTTTTTACATAAATAATAAGGTTGTTTTTTTTTTTTTTCTGATTATTGATATAACAAAATTTTATAATTTAGTTTGAGTAGATAATAATACATAGTATTACGTGTAAATAGAAATATGCATGATTCTTCTCATAAAAAAGAAAGAAATATGCATGATTCTTTTCCAAGCGGAAGTCAAAATGGCCATCTATTAAACAAATAGGTCTTTCTGACAAAGAAAGTCGACCACAAATAGGTATTTGAGAGTTAAAGAGGAAGCCATAAATATAAAAAGTTGAAGTCGTCATAAAAAATGTTATTAATTACTCATATTGGAAAATGTCAAGTCAATATTACCCTTTTCTACTTTTCATGTCCTGACCCTACCCTCTTTTGTTTTTATATAGGCACGGGTATTTTTCATTAAAGACAAATTGAGAATTAATTGTGGACAAGTTTTCCTAGTAATTTGAAAATTGTTGTTTCAAGTTATGAAGGATTAATGGGGCTTGAGGATGGTGAAGGAGAAAAAGCCATGGATCGAGAACAATATGGATTAGATTGTTAATTTCAGATGATTGGTTTTTGTTGTGCTGTTAATTACTATAGTTTTATTATGTCGTCGAGGCAAATGATAGAGAGAGGAAACAGAATTAAGATTTTATATTGTTGGTTGATCAATATTGTTAATTAATTCATATTCTTAATTTTTTTTGACACGCAATCATAAAGTAATCAAATAATCGTCATTTATAATTTTTTCGCGTCACAAATGTAGTAAGAAAATTTTGGCTGGTGGCGTAGGCCATTGGCTATTAATTTGATTGTTGAATGTTAATATGTACTCCCTCCCCTCTCTCTCTCTGTTTATAAGGTCTCAATTTTTTAATACACTTGTTATAATACCCCAAAAATTGTAAATGATCTTAAACACAACATTTGGATAAATAACACCTATTCTAATAGGAAAGTATGTTGTCTCTAAAAAGTGTAGAGTATTTATTTTAAATACCATATTTTGATAAATACTACCTATTTAAAATAGGTGAATATGTGGTTTCAATTTTTCTTATTTTATTTCTAAGTGATTTCTTCTTAGAATTAAGATAGTGTAAGATTTAATTTTCTAAATCTTATTAGGGATCATAAAATACCCTAAGATTATCATAATTAAGTATAAACTTAATTATATTATTCTAGCAATAAAATCATCACAGGATGACAAAATCAATTAGAGAAAATTAGTAACAATTATTGGGTAATTAAATTTGCAATAATTGGAATATTTTTCTAATTTTCGAAATTAATTATTAATTAATTTAAAAAGGTCATAATTAAGAATATATCAACTTAATTAATATCCAAAAGATATTTAAAGGCCAAGACTAGAATACAAGGAGTTTTTAATCATCAAGATTAATTTAAAAACTTGTCAAAATTTTGGTAATTAAGCCTAAAACCCCTAAAACACTATATTAGCAATATTTAACCAAAGATTAAGTAATTCCCCCTTAAATTAATTAAAGTGGCGAAAATACTAATTAGAGGGGTTAAGAAATTTTATTAATTCTTAATCCTAAATCACTAACTAATATCACTATTAGTGTCTAGATCTTTCCAACCCAAAATTAAGGGCTTGGATTAAACATAATAAAGCTAAATCTAATGGTTTTAGAATTAATCTAATAAAAACCAGCGGGAGTTAGCTCAAGTGGAAGGGACTTGGGCCCCTTAAGCAAGGGTCTCGAGTTCGAGTCCTTGTGGATGCAGAAAACTCCCTTGGGAGAGGTCCCCGCATATGCGCCCTACAGAACCTCGATCTAGACTAGTCAGGGCAAAGCTCTGGTGAACTGGATGCAATAGCAAAAAAAGAATTAATCTAATAAAGCTTAATCCATGTGAAAGTTAAGTAACCAATAGGAAAGCTTTAACCAAGTAAAAGCAACAAAATTCAAGAGTGAAATCCAAGAGGGGATTTCGGTTTTTACAAGGGGAAGATGAGGAGAAATTGATTATGTAATTTGCTAAAATAAAACATCCCAATCAAACAATTAATTACACAAGACTTTTAAGGCAAATTCACATGTAATTAAGAAGCAAATTCACATAAATTTGGGGGGAGGGGTGTCGGCCAAGATGAGGAGGAAGGAGGGCCAAGTAAATAAGATTTTTACACTCCAAATGTCATAATCAAGAGTTAATTGCATGAAGACTTATTGGTAAAAATGACATAAGCATGTGTAATAATAGTAATTAGTGGTAAATTAATTAATGATAAGATAAAAACCATTAGGATAAATTCAAGACATAAGTGAATGAGAACCAATACAAAATAAATTGTATCTTGAAATCCATGAACTAGTTTACAATTATAAGTAGATATTATGAACAAGCATAATTTAAGCTTGAACATAGTTGTCTCCAAAGTGATTTTCATAAACTTTTGGGATTCATACTTAAGTGATTTAAAAATTTAAAAATACCATAAATCAAGCCATAAAATTGTGATTTCAAAAGTGAAAATGGATCTTGAAGAAAAACACCAACTTATACCTAACTAATTAAGCATTTGGGAAGAAAAAGGTGAAGAGGAAAGAAGGAGAAGGAGGTGGCTGTTTAAGGGGGATAAAAGGGTGATATTAAAGCTTCTTTACTAAGATTAAAACCAAGGGTTAAGATTGAATTAAAGATGCTAGGTTAACCCAAGAATTACTATAAATAGGGGGGTAGTGCATTCATTGTTCCTCACCAATTCACAAGTAAAGCAACCTGGTATTAACCAAAAGCAAGAGAGGAAGTGAGAGTGAGAAGCTCTGGGAAGGCAAGAGCAAAGTTCTAGGTAAATTCTTATGCTCTAGCTTTGTGATTTATAGCTTAGATGTTGTTTTGATTCATAATCTTCCAATTATAGTGTTATTTTCATGTTTTTATGGTTACCATTTTCTTTATTTCGAAAAAATGATGAAGAAAAAGTTATAGCAAAATTTTTGGAAGATTATGGTCAAAGTAGAGAAGCTCTGGTGAAATTTTGTCGGTCAGCGACTCTCGGAAGCAATTTCAAAAACACTGGTATCTTATGTTGAAGATGCTATGCCAAAATTCTGATAAAATTCATGGTGAGAGTAGATATATAGAGCTTTTCAAATATACCTAGAAGTTATCATTTTGAGTTCTGTGCTAGGAGATAAAAATGTTCGAAGATAGGCTAAAAATACTGAAAATTTCTGGGCAGAACATGTTGTTGCGAAAACTGGGAATTATTTATGAAATCTGGGTAAGAACCAATAATTTTTCCTAAATTTAGACATCTTAAGGATTCCAATGAATTTTACGGATCCTCATTCCGAGTTCTGTAGAATTAACTATGATTTTTCAAAGTTAGACGAAAAATCAGCCCATTTATTGAGTAATAGCGTTTTTACGAAATTAAAATGGGATTAAGTTGAAAATAATTAATCCAGGGGTAAAATGGTCATTTATAGCCAAAATATCTCTTGAAATAATATTTGTGAATTAATAGAGGTGATATTACCCTTATAGGATATCTCGTGATCGCCTACCGTCGAAACATACCGAAAACCATCAACGAAGGTACGTTCGCGTCTTTAACACTAACTCGATGCTTATTGTATGCTTATATGTGATAGACAACTATACATGTGAATTGTATAGATAACTTTTACATGAGATGTGTCTGTTAACATAGATAACTTTACATGTGATGTGTCTTGTTAACATAGATAACTATACATGTGAATTGTATAGATAACTTTACATGTGATGTGTACTGTTGATATATTAATCTTACATCTGCTATGTACTTATGTGTTGATTAATGCTGTGATGTCATACATATATTGTTTACATAAGTATGAGGTTAACCGTTACTTGAGGTCCGATGTGCATTTGGACCTCAACTTTTAAAATAGCTTCAGGGTCAGGAGGACTGAGCGCCGAGGATAAAGGCAAGTAGCACGCTTAGAGTCCCGGCTGGAGAATTTCTTTTTGGACTTGTATTACCATATTATTAAATGTTCTGTTCATTGTACCACTGTATAAGCAACTAGATACACCCACAGTGAATGTTTATCAGATACTCGCTCTTTTAAAATTGCTCCGATGCTTTACTCTGATGAAATTTTTTTATTCCGCATTAGAAAATTGGGGTGTTACACTTGTCCCCTTTTATAATAAGGTTCTCTTTCGGTTTGTCAGACTAATAAATACTTCCTTCGGTCCTAATTATAGGAACACTTTTGTAGTACAATTTACACTACAAAAGTATTCCTATAATTAGGACCGCCAGGTAGTATTCTTTTATCTATTTTATTCTCCATTAATTTCATACATGGTATTGATTAAAATATTAACTCATTTCCTTTAGTCTCTCTCATTCTCTTTATTCTCTTTCATCATCTTTTCTCATACGTTCTCTTTCATCATTTTTCTCATTATTATTTTTAATCATTCATAAATAAGGACACACACATCCTATATATTTATTTCTTTTAACAAATTATAACTATTTTATTGAACACTGTAATGCGGTTAAAAGAATATTACACCACTTTGATTCTATTTACAAAAACTTTTTGAGAAATTTTTTTGGTCTTTATTATAAGTCTACTCTAGAGTTATTGTGATTTTTTAAAAAACAATTGCACATATATATTGCAATAAACAAAAAAATTAGTCATGTTGATTATTGTAACTATTCATAAATAACAAAATTTAAAATTGGGTTAAGGTACAAAAATACAATGTGCTTTATCTCAAAGAGCGCTCAACACTAAGTACTTTTTTTAGGTGCAAAAGTGCACATGTGGTTACAAATTAGATGCAAAAATATCGTTTCACCAATAAGTTTGACTTTTTTTTTCTGACTGGAAGAAGATATGGCTTTCAAAGGTGCAAAAATACACATGTGTTTTGGCAAAAAGAGTACCCAACACCAAGTTTTTTTTAATTTAATAATTTTATTTCAATTAAAGGAAAATTATTATTTCTCTAGGTATAATTCCTGGAAGGCCAAATTTTTTTATTTCCATAACTTATTTTATTTACTTAAAAAAATTCTTATTAAATTTTCTAATCGATAATTAATAAATGAATATTTATGCATTTGAAATTTGATATTATAAATATTGAATTTGATATTATTAAATATATTTATTATAATAATTTCTTTAACTGTTTATTTCTCAAAAAATAGAATTATTTTTAAGTAAATATATTATTTATAATATCAAATCTCAAATGCATAAATACTCATTTATCAATTATTACTTAGAAAGTTTAATAAGGATTTTACAAAAAATAAAATAAATTATGGAAATAATTTTTTACCATTTTTATCCATTAAATAAAGGGAAAATTCTAATTAAATACCATTTGAATTTGTAAAACCCCGTAAGTCTCCCGAATTTGTAAAAAGACCGAGAAATACCAAAGACCTATAAGGGATATGTAAATTCAGGTGAAATTACCCTTTTGCCCTTAGTTTTAAATAATAATAAAAATACTCGCCATGGGAGGGCCACCACCGCGCGAGGGGGGTTTTTTTTTTTTTTAAAACAAACGTTTTCATCGAAAGTGTGGGGGGTGGGGTTCGAACCCCAACCCCCCACACATCCTTGGGGCCAAGTGGCCCAAAAGTTGGGCCACTTGGTTCCTTTGTTAAATAAATACATTAATATATATATATATTCTTTTTAACATTTTTTCAACGCAAATTACAAATCTCATAACGTAAATTACAACATTTTTTGTTTTAGGTTTACACTTTTCAACTCTTTGATGCCCCTGATTAATTTGTTTTTAAAAAAAAATGAACTTTTACAAATCTCATTACGCAAATTATAACGTTTTTTTTTGGAAATTTACACTTTTCAACTCTTTGATGCCCCGATTGAAATTGTTTTTTTAAAAAAATGCATTTTTACAAATCTCATAACGTAAATCACAAATCTTATAACGCCAATTACAAATCTCATAATGCAAATTACAACTTTTTTTTGAGGTTTACACTTTTCAACTCTTTGATATCCCTGATTTTTTTTTTTAAAAAAAAATGCACTTTTACAAATCTCATAACGCAAATTACAAATCTCATAACGCAATTTACAAATCTCATAACACAAATTACAACTTTTTTTTGGAGGTTTACAGTTTTCAACTCTTTGATGCCCCTGATTGAATTTTTATTTTTTATTTTTTTAAAAAAAGCACTTTTACAAATCTCATAACGCAATTTACAAATCTCATAACGTAAATTACAATGTTTTTTTTTTTTTTTGGGTTTACACTTTTCAACTCTTTGATGCCTCCGATTGAAATTAAAAAAAAAAAACACTTTTACAAATCTCATAACGCAAATTACAAATCTCATAACGCAAATTACAAATCTCATAACGCAAATTATAACGTTTTTTTTAGAGGTTTACACTTTTCAACTCTTTGATGCCCCGATTGAAAAAAAAATGCACTTTTACAAATCTAATAACGCAAATTACAAATCTCATAACGCCAATTACAAATTACAACAATTTTTTTTTTTAGGTTTACACTTTTCAACTCTTTGATGCCCCGATTAATTTTTTTTTTTTTTTAAATGCACTTTTTCAAATCTCATAACGCAATTTACAAATCTTATAACGCAAATTACAACTTTTTTTTGGAGGTTTACACTTTTCAACTTTTTGATGCCCCCGATTGATTTTTTTTTTAAATGCACTTTTATAAATCTCATAACGCAAATTACAACGTTTTTTGGAGGTTTACACTTTTCAACTCTTTCATGCCCCGATTGATTTTTTTTTTTAAAAAATGCATTTTTACAAATCTCATAACGCAAATTATAACTTTTTTTTTGGAGGTTTACACATTTCAACTCTTTGATGCCCCTGATTGATTTTTTTTTTTTAAAAAAAATGCACTTTTACAAATCTCATAACACAAATTACAAATCTTATAACGTCAATTACATATCTCATAACGGAAATTACAACTTTTTTTTTTTTTTTGGAGGTTTACACTTTTCAACTCTTTGATGCCCCTGATTGAATTTTTTTTTTTAAAATGCACTTTTACAAATCTCATAACGTAAATTACAAATCTCATAATGCAATTTACAAATCTCATAACGCAAATTACAACTTTTTTTGGAGGTTTACACTTTTCACCTCTTTGATTGAATTTTTTTTTAAAAAATGCACTTTTACAAATCTCATAATGCCAATTACAAATCTCATAATGCCAATTACAAATCTCATAACATCATTTACAACTTTTTTTTCAACTTTACATTTTTGTTTTACAATCAGAGGCATGAAAGAGGTGAAAAGTGTCAACCTAAAAAAAAAGTTGTAATTTGCATTATGAGATTTTTAAATTGGGTTATGAGATTTGTAATTTGTGTTATGAAATTTGTAAAAGTGCATTTTTTTTTTAAATTTCAATTAGGGGCATCAAAGAGGTAAAAAGTGTAAACCTCCAAAAAAAGCTGTAATTTGCGTTATGAGATTTGTAAAAGTGCATTTTTTTTTTAAATTTCAATCAGGGGCATCAAAGAGTTGTAAAATGTAAACCTCCAAAAAAAAGTTGTAATTTCCGTTATGAGATTTGTAATTTGCGTTATGAGATTTGTAAAAGTGCATTTGTAAAAGTTTTTTTTTAAATTTCAATCGGGGGCATCAAAGAGTTGAAAAGTGTAAACCTCCAAAAAAACATTGTAATTTGCGTTATGAGATTTGTAAATTGCGTTATGAGATTTGTAATTTGCGTTATGAGATTTGTAAAAGTGCATTTTTTTTTTAATTTCAATCAGGGGCATCAAAGAGTTGAAAAGTGTAAACCTCCAAAAAAACGTTGTAAATTGCATTATGAGATTTGTAATTTGCGTTATGAGATTTGTAAATACCGTTAAAAAAATGTTAAGAAGAATATATATATTTGTTAATGTATTTATTTAATAAATGAACCAAGTGGCCCACTTGGCCCCGAGGATGTGTGGGGGGTTGGGGGTTCGAACCCCACCCCCCATTTTCAATGAAAACATTTTTTTTTTTTTTTTTTTTTAAAAAAAAAAAAAACCTAAACCCCCCCAAAAAAAAAAGAACCCCCACCCCCTCGCCGGTGGTCGCCGGCTGTGGCGGCCCTCCGGCGAGGGTATTTTTTTATATTTAAAATTAAGGGCAAAAGGGTAATTTCTCGGTCTTTTTACAAATTCAGGAGACTTCTGGGAGTTTTACAAATTCAAATGGTATTTAATTAGAATTTTCCCTTAAATAAATCCTTCTTCCCAAAAAGATAAATCAGAAGAAAAAATTTGGCTTCCCAGGAATTATACCTAGAGAAATAATAATTTCCTTTAATTGAAATAAAATTATTAAATTTTAAAAAATGTATTTGGTGTTGAACTCTCTTTTGGCTAAACCACATGTGTACTTTTGCACATTTGAAAATCACGTCATCGTCCAGTTAGTAAAAAAAGTCAAACTTAACTGTCAAAGTGAAACTTAACTGTTAAACAGTATCTTTGGACCTAATTTGTAATCACATATGCACTTTTGTCATAAATAAAGCACTTGGTGAAAGATTCTTCGAAAGAAAGACATGTATATTTTTATACCTTAACCATTAAAAAAATTAACCCATAATGAATGAGTTGATTAACTCTTCTTGATATGTGGGAGTTAGTTAATTGAGACTTATAAATAAAACTCAACCAATGATATATTAGGACGGAGGTAGTAATTATGCATGATAAAGTCTTTGAAACATTTTTTTTCTCCTTACTTCACGGTACCCATCAATTCCTAACTAAAGAACTTTCCCCCGTTGACTATAATTACAGGTTGCAAATAATAAGAGCCTTCATAGGCTAACTATTAATTAGGTAAGAATATTCTATATATGGTTCACACTTCGACCGAAAGACAGGTAGTTGGAATAATAAATGCGTGGATAATGTTTTTCCTTTGAAAAAAATCAACATGATTAATTTTGAGTGAGGTTATAATTATTTATTTGATTTTTTTCCAGATAATTATTTACTATATTTTATTTCAATATACATTATTAATCTCTATAAACAGTCATACTCGGTTCAGTTACTTGCTATTATAACTATCTTCGAGAAGTGATGGATTGTCCTAATTGTAAGTTAGTTGATGGGATATTGACAAACTTTTTCTAATATCACCGCTATTTATAGACACACATAGAGAGAGAATATTGTATAGATATAAAAATGGGTTAATGTACAAATGTATCCTCAAAGTTTTTATTGAGCATCAATGTTGCCTAGAAAGTATTTTAGGTTCTATGTCACTCCAAAAGTTTCAAAACGTAGTAATGTTACCCCATACTGTTAAAAAATTGACGTTAACCATTAAAAAATTAATGATCCCGTTAATTTTTTAACGGAAAAAGGGTAACATTACTCTATTTTAACACTTTCGGAGCAATATTAAACATAAAAAAACTGTTATGGTAATATTGTCCTCAACGAAATTTTTTGGGGCAAATCTACACTTTAAACCTATAAAAATTTCCTATTTGAACAAGGTAAAATCAAAAATTGATTAAATTTTCAGATAAAATGAATGGCTTAATTACTTTTTTTTTTGTCTGAAGATGTAATTAGACGTGTTTTTATAATAGTACATCCATAATGAAGGGCAAATGATTTCATTATGAACCATATTAGTATATTACTAATAGAGACGGCCATTTTGGCATCACCTAACAATAACAGTATACCATCCAAATTAATTAATGTATTTAGATATATTTATAAATTTAACATTTTAGTTAAGAAACCAAGATAGATATGCGTTCTGTTGTTACCAACGAAGGTTCATATGAATGAGGGAGAGAAATATAATTAGGACTTATAATTACTTTAGAGTAATTTTTTTTCTTCAAACTAATTAGTTTAACTAATATATAATATAAGGATACACAACATATGAAATGATTAAATAACTTATTTAGCTTCCTTAATCTCTCCAAAGAAAGTCAACTAGGTCTTATAATTAGGACCGGAGGTAGTACTATATATGTTTAACAATTATTTATGAAGTTTCTTTGCAACTTTCAAAATAACGTAAGTTACAGAGTAATTGCATTTTATATTACATGTATTTTATCCAAAAATTAAAAACAACATGAGTGTGTGATCGGAGATTCGGAGACAATATTAATTTCCAACAAAAACAATATAATGGAGTTAAGACAATAATGTTGCTGATTATAATTACTTCCTCTGGTCCTTATTATAAGACACCAACTAACAATTCTCACAAACCAATAAAAACAGTTAAAGTCAATAAATACTACTACAAAATATGGATATTACTACCCTAAAAGACGTCCTTTTTTTTAAAAAAAAAGAAGTAAAAAGTGAAGGCGGTGGCATTGTCGTAATTATTTGCTTGACTTTGAGACTTTAGACAACCCAAATATTAATTTAGAACGCCTAAAATGTAATATTTAGCGCCATTTAGGATTTTTTGGCGCAGGAAAATACTTTAGACAACCTAAATAATAATTTAGGACGTCTAACAGTTTTTTTGACGTCCTAAATATATTTTAGGGCGCCTAAAATGTAATATTTGGCGCAGGAAAATACTTTAGACAACCTAAATAATAATTTAGGACGTCTAAAAGTTTTTTTGACGTCCTAAATATATTTTAGGGCGCCTAAAATGTAATATTTAGCGCCATTTAGAATTTTTTTGGCGTAGGAAAATACTTTAGACAACCTAAATAATAATTTAAGTCGTCTAAAAGTTTTTTGGTGTAACATCCCATTTTTAAAAGCAGTATATTTTTTTTTCATCAGAGTAGAGCATTGGAGCGTAAGAGTAACTGATACATATATTCAAAATGTCGTAAGTCTGGCTGATTACAATAACAGTACATTGTTTTCGGACGTCTAACGTCAGTGTAACTACAAAAAGAAAATAGAAGAAGTCTTCAGCCACGTCCCTACGCGTGCTGCTTGCCTTTCTCCTCGGTCCTCGGTCCTCCTGAACCTGACACTATGTTAAGAGCTGAGGTTCAATGCCCATTGAACCTCAGGTAACGGTTAACCTCATATTTATATAGAGCATATAAGCACAACAAATGAGTCACTCCTAAATGAACCGCTCCCAGCGAATCAGAATATACCGCTCCCAGCGAATACAGATGTACCGCTCCCAGCGCATGCATATGTTCAGTTATCCTCTAACATACCACCAATACGCATACAACACACATATCACATATACACATACCATAAATATCAGAGTTAGTGTTACAGTACGCGAACGTACCTTCGTTGACGGAAAACTGTACTTTTGATGGAAAAGCGGTACGACGGTGGCACAATAGCGGTATGGTATGAAGGGTACGTGATTACAGATATCCTATAAGGATAATATCATATTTATCAAAGTCTAATATGATAACAGGCATTTTGGGTACAAATTACCATTTTGCCCCTGACTCCCCTAATTGGCGGAATTTCGCCAAAGCTTCGCTACTTTGACTCTAATCTTCCAAAATTTTGCCATAACCCTTTCCCCAACATATTGTTTGAAATATATATCATATTTAACCCAAAAACATGATATCTACAATATATTGGAAGATCAAAGATCAAAACAACATTCCTACTATAACTACCGAACAAAACACCAAAGCTCAAGACTAGGGACCAAAGAACTTACCCAGGGCTTCGCTATATTTTCTTCGGGCTCCTCCTTCTCTCTAAAATCTCTCTAGGTTCGAAATTTTGGTGTGGGAAATGTGAAGATAGGTGAGGCCTATTTATAGGAAAAATTGTGACACTATTCATACTTTATCATATCGATTTCCAACCGTCAGATCTTGCTTTTACACATGGCTCCATCTTGGCCATTCATGTGTGTGTGCTGACCTCACTTGCCACTAAAGTCAACAAATTGATGTCATGCATGATGTCATCTAGTTGTTTTATGTGACTGTACCGATAAAGTTCCCTGCTCGGTGTTCTTATCGCGTAATCTCAGCGAATCTCAAAAATATAGCAGCACAGCTCTGAAGGTCTAGTCTTCCTCTTTCAAAATACTTGGGTTAACTAAATTTTTGATCCCATTAAGGGTATTCCGTAGTCTGCTGAACATTTTCGGATAAACGCTGTCGGTTACGGAAATGACTTCCGGTAACACCAACTTCTGGACAAAAATTCACTGGTTTATAATATGTCCAGACCTAAGAAACCTAGTTCATGGTTTGTCACAACGGTCTTGTTTTACATTGGTTCTCATTTCTACTATCTGCCCTTTTTCTTTTTCATCCTGTCTCTTAATCATCTCGCCGGTTTCGGAAATGACTTCGGAGACAGCCCACTCCGGGATAAAATTTCACTCGTTTATAATAAGTCCAGACGTTAGCTACTTAGTTCACCTATTTTGGGATAGGATTTTATTTCTATCGGTTCTCATTTAGCCAACTGGTCTTTCTACCGAATATATTATTATTTAATTACTTAAATATTATAATATTATTTTTGAAATAACTATAACCCCTTTCACACTAATAATTTCGACTCCCCCTTTTTTATTTGTTATTTATTTATTTTCTTAATTCATTTACTTTATATCTTAATTTAAGCAATTAGCCATTAATTACTTAATTAGTCACTTACTAATTGTTGATAATTTTATTAATTGAGATTAATTATTATTTCACAACTATTGCACTGACATTGGTATTTTATGTCCTATGTAAAATATTAAAAATCATGGGGCAACTTATGCTCCCCAAAATTATATTTAATTTTGCCTCATTATTTTCAAGGAAATAAATCCCAAAAATGACCTAAATTAGAGACAACATATTCTCCAATTTTTAATAAATATTTCATTGCCTCTTAGGATTTATCATAATATTTTCGGGCCATTTATGCCCTATAAATGCATTTTAGGGATTTTAGCTCTTTATCTCTTCTAATTTTCATAGAAATTACCTTAGAAAATAAGATAATTATAACTTATTATTTGAGACCACATATTCACCTATTTCCAATAGGTATTATTTACTAAATTATGATACTTATCATAAATACGATTTTTAGGGTATTACATTTGGAAAATACTTTAGACAACCTAATTAATAATTTAGGTCGTCTAAAAGTTTTTTTTTTGATACTTTAGACAACCTAAATAAAAATTTAGGAAGTCTAAAAGTTTTTTAAGGTTATTTTCAGATTCAATTTTCAGGTCCCCGCGTGGCAAAACACAAACGCATGCCTCATTTGCGAGTTGTGCAGAGAGAGAGAGATGAAGAGCAATACCCATTTATTGAAAGAAGAGTAAGGAAATGAAACTTGAGTTGCGTGTTCACGCCAAACTCGCACAACTCCCTCCCTCCTTTTTATTTAATAATAATCTTCCCCCTTTGCACAGTTCTCTGCTTTCTTCGTCGTGGACCGAGTTGTGCGAGTTGTGTTAGTGAAGCCCGGCCATGGAGAACAATCGGCAATCCTTCCGGCAATTTAGCAATCGGCTTCGTCTTCGTCTTCAAATCTGGCGAATCCGTCGCTCAATGATTCAATAAGGGTATTTATTCCAAGCCTTCTTATCTTGATCTGTCACTCAACTCCATCAACCCTAAGGCCCCCAAATTCGGCGCTAAGGGTGAAGAACCCAAAGCTGCCAAGAAGAACAATACCAGTGGGAAAAATTGTGGTGTGATTTCGGCGGTGACCGTGATTAGATCTGGAAGTCTCTTGTGTAGATCTGATATTGTAATTTCTGCATTTTGTGTGTGAATCTTAGATGTAAGTGTAGAAATTATCCTTGTTCTGTTGTTGTGATTTGTCAGTGTAGAAATCTTTTTTTCTTTCATTTTTGTGATTTGTTGTTCTAGATCTGATTTGTTTTTCCAGATCTACTCCAAATCTTTTTTTCATTCATTGTTGTGATTTGTTGTTCTCACCGTGCCTTCACTACTGGATCTACTCGTCTCCATCTCCCTGTTTTTCCTTCCAGTTTTGTGAGGTCCTTTGCGGTTTTTGGCCATCGGGTTTTGTGTTTTTTTTTTCAAAAAAAAGCGGTAAAGGCGACTGAATTTAAATTCAGTCGCCTTACTCGCCAAAAGTAATTTTTTTTACTACCCCTCACGAGACATCCCTAGAAAAAAGGACGTTAAATGGGTTAAATTTAAGACGTTTTTGACGTTTTTTGTAGTAGTGAAAGTTGTCCTACAATTTAAATAATTTACAATATTACCCCTACTAATTGCACTAAACTCTAATATTATATTATTATTACTCTCATCCACTACCCTTATTAATCATGGGCATACATGGAAAAAAGCAATTAATGTTTCTTGAAAACAAGCAAGTGCCTTATAAAAAGGACCAAATACATTTACTAGTTGGTGTCTTATAATAGGATCAGAGGGAGTACTTAATACCGGTATCAACCCCTACCCTTTTAGAAATTCGAAGAATCCAAATTTCTTATCATAGTTAATTATCATAAAATAATGACTTTGAATTTATCTGATTATTATATGATAAACAAGTTTTATAATTAAGTTTGGGTAGATATTAATAGTAATACATTGTTAAGTGTAAATACTTGTAATACCCCAAATTTTATTTATCATAAATACAATATTTTGATAAAGCATACATGATAAATAAAAGAGAATATGTTGTCTCTAATTTAGAGATTTATTTATTGTTATTTAAGGGGCAAAGTTTACCTTGAAATTTAATAGATCTAGGTTAAATATTTAAGATTATATTTAGGGATCATAAAATACAACAAGATTATCATAGTAAAACCTAATTCTTATGTAACCAAATGAAGCAAGAAAATGTTATAAAAACACTTAATCAAATTAAAGGAAATAAGCAATGATTACTGGGCAATTAAGCTTTCGCTAATTAAAATGATTATGTAATTCTTCAAAGTTAACCAAGTGGCAAATTAAAAAGCATTAATTAGAGAATGTCTTAATTTAAAAATCAAGGACTAATTAGAAGACAAGGTTAGCCTCAAATAAAGCACTAATGATCATAATTAATTAAGGAACCAATCACACTATGGTAAATATACCTAATAACATCTAAAGCACTACACTAAGGGGGGCTAATTAGGATTGAATAATTATTCCCCAAAATCAAGAGTGTGGTACGAAATGCACATGGGAGAGAGAGAATGTGGAATTATTCAATAAATCTTAATCAAAACACATGGGATGGAAATAAGACTTGGATAGGATTTTACAATAAATATCCAAGATATTGTCATCATAAGAACACATGCAAAATTGAGAAAATATCATCAATAGTAATTAGATCTTTACCAAGCCAACTTTGTTGAATAAGAATGCAATTGTTTAATATTAATCATATAATCACATGCAAAATAAATCCCATGGAGTAATTAAAGTCAAAGTAGCCTTGTTGGAGCCATGAGAGCCAAGCTTTCAAAAATAATATCTCAAATAGTTAATCCAATAAAGATGAGATAATATTAGCCTAGTTGAACACTAATTTTCATGGTCAATTAATTAATCCTTGTAATTGAATTTGTAACACCCCAAATTCCGTAGCCTTAAATCGTGCCGGTGACACGTGGTTTTATAAAAATTCATCAGAGTTTTGAGGTGCTACAGCTTAGCGTTTTGCGGAAACGGAGAGCATGTACTAAAAAATTGAACAACAGGTATAACAATGAGTTTAACAATGAGTAACTGATATAAAATACTCAGACATATGATGATGCCTGACGTATACTGATATATTAAAAATTTCGCGAAGGAATGTTCATGTGATACAGTAATACAAAGCTTTACAATTACAATTTTTCATGTAACTATACCCTCTTCATCCGAGCCTTGAGTAGACTTGGGCATCGAACCTAACTCAGTTAAATCATCTCATTTGGCCAGGCTGGGTAGGTCTAGTAGGAGTCTCACCGTGCTAGGGTGACTGATTGATTGAACCATATAGACGACCCTTTCTAGTTTAAGCACCAAATGATATGAAGTAACCTTATTAGATTTATGCCATAAGGTAGGTTCTGTTGACTTTCTTCCCGCATTTACTTTGACCAGTGCCTTCTCACGGCTCCGTTTCCTGGCGTCTATCTACTGGTGCTTCCTCTGGTTCATGACCCTTTCCTGTCTATTCATTCAGACTGAGTTAACCTCATGCTTATGTAAACAATATATGTATGACAGGTATTCATGACATTTTCACAATAATCTCTACAAAAGTCCATAACTAATGTAGGAAATACATATATGTAGGGCCATAACAATACACAGCCCCTGCAGTATGTTTGTTATCCCAGTCTGCACTATCAAATCCAGTGCCACGATGGCCTATCGTGTCCTCAGCGCTAGGAAAACTCTAAACGGTGTTATCAAGACTATAACCCGTGTATTCATGATTTCATCAATTTCAAATGAGACAGAGTCTCAGTACAGGAACACAGCAATCATATATAAGCATATCATAATCATCAAAGTTAGTGTTACTGTACGTCACGAACGTACCTTCGTTGACGGTACTTTCGGTACGTTTTACGAAAAACGGTAATTTTTTACAGCGGCCCGACAGTGGCCCAACAGCGGTATGACAGCGATACAATTTTCACGGATATCCTATAAGGATAAGATTTATCAACATTTAGCCCTATAATAGGAATTTTAGGTACAAATTACCATTTTGCCCCTAGTTGGACTAATTGGCGAAATTTCGCCAGAGCTTCGCTACTTTGGCTCTATCTCTCCAGAATTTTGACATATCTCTTTTCCCCATATATTTTCAAAATAAATATCATATCTACTCTTAAAACATGATATCTAACTATTTTGAAAATTTAGAGATATATCTAGCAATTCTACTATATCTACCGAAAGAACTACCGAAACTAAAGACCAGGGACCGAAAAACTTACCCAGGGCTCCGCTAGAATTTCTCCGGGCTCTTCCTTCTCTCTAATCTCTCTCAAACTTGCGGTTTTGGGGTGGGAGAAATGAGAGGAGAAGGCTTGCTATTTATAGGCAAAGGTGTGACACTATTCATCACTTTATCAGACTGGATTTCGGCCGTCGGATCGCACTTTGACACGTGGCTTCATCCTTGCCATCCATGTGTCTCCCCCTATGTCATGCATGATGTCACACTTTTGCTTTATGTGACTGTACCGATAAAGTTCCTAGTTTGGTGTCCTAATCGCGCAATCTTGGAGAATCTTAGAAATCCGATAGGAAGGCGCTGAAGTTTTATTCTTTCTCTTCAAAACTACTTGGGTTAACTAAATTTTTGACCCCGTTATGAGTATTCCGTAGTCTGCTGAAGATTTTTGGATAAACGCTGTCGGTTACGGAAATAACTTCCGACAGCACCAGCTTCTGGACAAAAATTCACTGGTTTATAATATGTCCAGACCTAAGAAACCTAATTCACGGTTTGTCTCAACTATTTCGTTTTCTATAGGTTCTCATTTTGGCTATCTGTCATTTTCCCTTAAAACCCTGTATCCTAAGTACACGATTGGTTTCAGAAATGACTTCTGAGACAGCTCACTCCGAGGTAGAATTTCACTGGTTTATATAAGGTCCAGATGTTTTAGACTAAATCCCTATATTTTGGTGTAGGATTTAATTTCTATCCATTCTCAAATGTCCTGTTGGCTCTTTATCATATATAATATTATTATATTACAAATATCTAGATATTTTATATTTTATATTTATTTTTCTAAGCATTTTATATTTTATATTTTATTTTTTAATTACGAATTTCAGCCCTTAATTAAATATTTTTCTAATTCATTTATCTTATATTTTAATCCTCTTATATTATCCCATTAATTACCGATTAGCCACTTACTAATTTTTGATAATTTTCTTAATTAGGATAAATTATTATCTCACAACTATTTTAGTTACATTGGTATTTTATATCCATGTAAAATACTAAAAATCATGGGGCCTAATTTAGGGTTTTTAATTTAATAATTAATTTCCCCTTATTATTTCTAAGGAAATAATTTGTTAAATTCCTATAATTAAGGACAATATTCTCCCATATTTTTAATAATTATTTTATTGCCCTCTATGATTTATCATAATATTTTCAGTCCAATTTATGCCTTAAAAATGTATTTTTAGCCCTTTGGCAACTTATCTCTTCTAATTTTCATAGACATTTCCTTAGAAAATTAGATAATTATATCTTTTTATTTGAGACCACTTATTCACCTTGGTAGTCTCAGAATTTATTTACTAAAATTCAACAATTATTTTAGGGTGTGTTATGATCCCTAAATGATATTTTAAAGAGAAATTGCTCATAAATTTATAACAATTAAGTTGCAAAATTAGAGACAATATACTCTATCGAAATATTTATCCAAATATTTTACTTATATTAGTTAGGGTTTTCAGGGTATTACAGAATTGGCCAAAATCAAGAAGTAAATATTATAAATCCCTAGTTAATTAATTTGGATCAATGAGAAATTTAAACCATAGATTAATGATAGGGATTAATCTTAAACAAATCTACATAATAAGTTTAGGTTAAAGAATCACCATAATTTTTACCCAACTTATACATTTAATCTTAAGTTAATAAAAGACAATTAGAGACATCTAAGGAAGGTTCTAATTTTCGAAAATTGTGAACCAAATGAGGGACTTGGATAGATTTTATGATTAACTCCTAGATGTATCTTGTTTAGTTGGTAACTAACTATCACTTTGCATCTAGTTACAATGAGCACTTAGAGTAACTAATGTCATCATAAAAATCTTCCCCAAAAGTCTTCACACACATGGCTTGAGTTAAGCCAACAATGCAAGAAGATAAGATGATGTAAGCAAGCACATGGGGTAATTAAAGCAAAAATGCATGAAGGTGGTGAGGCCACCAAGGCTTGCTTGGAGAATGGATGAAGGTGGAGAAGCCACCAATGCCTTCTTCAAGCCAAGAATTGTTTAACATAAACAAAAACACACATGTGATAATAATATCCAATTTTGGAAGAGGATAAGGTACCTTTGGATGGGATATCCTCTTGGAATTGGAAGAAAGTGATGGAGGGAGAGAGGGCCACGTTTTTGGCCTTGGCTTGAAGAAGAATTCAGATTATTTAATGTAAACCCCATGGTTCACATGCAAGATGAATTAGGTTAGGAATAATTACCAAGAGTGCCATGACCTTTTAGTATAAATAGACCCCTTAGCTCTTCATATTCTTCACACCAAAAACCATTCTAAAAAGAGTAGAGAGAAGTTAGTGAGAAGCAAGAAGGAAGTAGTAGCAAAGTTCTTGAGGGTAAGTTCTCTAGTTCTTAAGTTTAGCTTTTAAATTCATAGAAATTTATGCTTTGATCTTAAATTCCTAGGAGCAATTTTATTTTCATTTTTTATTTATGGTTAAAATTGGCTTTATTTCGAAAAAAATGATGAAGAATAAGTTATAGCAAAATTTTTGGGAGATTATGGTCAAAGTAGCGAAGCTCTGGCGAAAATTTGTCGGTTAGCGATTTCTGAAAGTTATTTCAAAAATGCTGGTATCTTATGTTGAAGATGCTATGCTAAAATTCTAAGAAAAGTCATGTTCAAATTAGACATATAGAGATTTCCAAATATACCTATATCATGTCGTTTTGAGTTTTGTGCTAGGAGATAAAAATTCTACAAAATGGGCTACGAAATTCTGGAAAATTCTGAACAGAGGATGAAAATACGAAAACTGGGAATTGTTCATAAAATCTTGGAAACAACCAATATTTTTTCCTAAAAGTAGACACCTTAAGGATTCCGAGGAATTTTACGGATCCTCGTTTCAATATTTGTAGATTTAATTATGATTTTTCAAATTTAATCAAAAATTCTGCCCAGAAATTCAGTATTGCGTTTTTGACAAAATGGAAGGGCAAAATTGTAATAATGAATACACCAAGGGTAGAAATGTCAAAATGGGTGGAAATATCCTTTTTGATATTATTTTAAGAGGTATAATATTAGTTGTGATATTATGGGAAAAAGAAATAATCCGACGATAACATATAGGATATCCGGGAGGTCCGGAGTCGGATCAATAGTCAGGCAAGTTGACCAATACACGGTGAAAGGTACGTACGCGTACTATAACACTAACTCTGATGCTTATTGTATGCTTATATGTGATAGACGATAACTTTACATCTGCTGTGTGCTTACGTCTTTGTAATACCGGATTTTAGTAAACGGAAGTTTTGAGATAAAGGAAATTAACGAATATTTTGATAAAGCAAAATCATGAGCTTAAACATGTTATAGAAAATTGTTATAATTATAGAGTAAATTGTCAAAAAAGTTACGGGAAAATCGATGAATGAATGACTAAAAATGATATAATGGTGATAAAAACAGTCTAAAAATATTATGATAAATCTTGAAAGATCATGAAAAATTATGAGAAAAATATGGAAGTGTTATCCCTAAATATGAGAATTTAATAAATTATTTCAGAGGAAATAACATGAAGAAAAGTTTAAAAAGCATTTCGTAACCATAAAGTAAACTTGATGGAGTAAACATTTTTAATATTTTACATAGGATATAAAATGACAATTAATCGATATAAAAGTTTGTAAGATAACAATATACTGTAAAATTGGTAAAGATAAATATATGAAGAAACCTGATCCTAAAAAGATCACTAAAGCGAAGAAATTAGGTCGATTAAGCCCTAACGAAGGCGAGGAGGGTAAAACGGGAATTTTTGGTAAAAAATATTATATTTTAAAAAAAATGGAAAAAATTATAGAAAAATAAATAAACCTGAATTTTTAAAAGAGGGGGCCGAAATTCTAAGTATTTTTAATTAAAAAGAATTGTTTAAATAATTAAAATGGTAATTAGAATAAAATAATAATATAATGCGGTGAGTCGGCTTATAGGCGGGAATAGGGGAAAAGTTAGAAATAAATTCTACGGGTAAACCAGAGGTAAAAGTCTTTTCGACTGATCAAATTAAGCACAAGTGAAATTCTACACGAAGAAAGAATTTACCAGGACGTCGATTCCGCAACCGAAAAACCCTAATTTCAAATAAGACGAAAAGTTGATCGGATAGAGTGGAGTCGGATAGGCAAAGTGAGAACCTATAGAAACAATTGTGTCTTTTTAAACACGAGATTAAGTTAGACAACAGCGGACGTTTTACGATTCGGCGAATTATTGTCCGAGAAGTTGGTTCTATCGGAAGCGATTTAAAGTAGCCGGACGCGTTTGTCCGAATATCTTCCGACGCACCGGAGAATACCTGGATATGATCAAAAAGAGGATCAAAATAGATAATAAGAGAGAGGATGAAAAGATCTTCAAAGTTGCATGCCCAGGATTTTTGAGTTTCGCGAAATCGCGCGAAACGGACACCGTCGGGTAGCTTTATCGGATAGGAGGCCATAAAGCAAGAGTCATCATTGGATGACAACTCATTCTTTGACTTTTTGGGCCCTAGATGTCGACCAAGACCATGGATGGCCAAGATTCCATCTTACAAAACCCTAGATCCAACGGACGGAATCATTTACGAAGACTTTTGGAAATTCCCACCTTGTCCCTATTTTTCTCTATAAATAGCAAGCTCTCTTGCTCTCATTCTTCACACCAAAATTCAGATCCTAGAGAGAGGTTCTAGAGAGAGAAGCTCTGGAAAAATTGTGCCTTAGCTCCGAGTAAGTTCTTGTCCTTAGTTTTTAGTTTAGTAGTTCTTTCGGTAGTTATAGTAGAATGTTGTTTTGATCTAGGAAGTTTCGAATATATTCCTATGCTTGTTTTTATGCCTCATTGCATTGAAAGATGCTGACGAGGTAAAAACATAGTGGGGATAATTTTGAAATGGAATACGGTCAAAGTAACGAAGTTACGGCGAAATTCCGCCGATTAGGGGTTCGGGGGCAAAATGGTAATTTGTACCTAAAATGCCCGTTATGCTGCTAAAAGTTGTTAAATATTATCCTTATAGGATATCTCGAGATAATCGTACCGCTGTCGAGCTCTTTGTTGTGCCGCCGTCATACCATTTGTTTTTTCATTTGTCGAATTTCACGTTTTTCCGTAAAAGTTCCGTTGTACCGCCAAAAAGGTACGTTCACGTCTTACCGTAACACTAACTCGATGGTTATTGTATGATTATATATGTTTGTTGTGTTGTTTGTTGTTGTAGCATACGTGGTTATGTTATATACACGGTTATGTCACATACGTGGTTATGTCACATACGAGGTTATTATTCTTTGTATCATACGTGGTTATGTTACATACGTGGTTATTATCTTACATACGTGGTTATGTATTTTTAATCATACATCTGTTATGGACTGTTGTATTGATTGCTTTTTGTCGTGTATATGTAGTCGTATTTAAGCATGAGGTTAACTTATTTACACGAGATCCAAATTGTAATTGGATCTCGGCTCTTATCATAGCGTCAGGTTCGGAGAACCGAGAACCGAGGAGAAAGGCGAGCGGGCCGTACGAGTCCCGATCGAAGACTTTCTTCGGGTGTTATTCATTTTGAAAACTCTCGGTCAATGTACCGCTTCTGTAAATCAGCCAGACTTACGGCAATTTGAATAAATGTATCAGTTACTCAATTGCTCCGATGCTCTACTCTGATGAAAAAAAAATATACTGCTTTTGAAAATGGGATGTTACACTTTTGGTATCAGAGCAGTAGTCCTGGCATTGATATGACTATGTTATTACGGACAGTATGGTAGGACAGTTAAGGCTAGTCTATGTGGGTGTGGCCAATCAGTCGCCATAGAGTTGGTGAGGTCCCCATGATAGACACTTATCTGGCCATTCTGTTCGGTTAACGGAGTTATGTTCAAATCAGCCTTTTTAAAGAGCATGTTTTTGAAAATGAGTACTGATATAGCCCTAAGTCGATGTACCGACCGGTATACCATTCGAACCGGTGTACCACCCGTCGGTGCATCATTCTAACCCGAGAATCGGTAAATCCATCGTCCATATTCATATTTGATATTAGACCCGATTAATTCGATAATTTTGATAATCGTCGTTTGTCTTTGGGACGACTATTCGTCCTAGCGCAGAGCTTATATGTGGAGCTAGGCCACGCCGGATGAAACTCCGAGACCAACAAGGATAAGTACATGTAGTATTTGACTCATGTAGAGGAACTCTCGATACGAAATTCCGTACCCGTTTCTGAGTAGACCGAATCAACGAAATCCTAAACAAAGGGAAATAGTACGAGTGTCCGTTCGTTCGTAGTACTAGTGTGATAAAGTCTGCGATAGAGTAACCATTGTTTTTTTAAAAAAAAAAAAAAAATCTAACGTTTTCCCTAATGAAGGAAAAAGAGTGAGACATGGCTAATTTAAGAGGAGCCGAGCTCCTGAGGCCGAGGCGAGAGGTAGAGGTAGGGGCATGTGACCCACGAATAATACCAATACCGTACACGAACCCGAACGACAAGGACCGCAGCAACCCGGAGCGAAATGAGTTGCAAGAAATGCGGGGGATCTTTTGCAAGAACAAAGGGCTCTTATTGATGAACTCCTTTTGAAAGGCGGGAGAGAGAAGAGAAAGGTGGCCAGAGCCAATGAGGAACGAGAATGCGAGGAAGAAGATGAAACCGAACCGATGATGAACGTGAACCGAGGAGTCGATAGATCTCGACACCCCCTCGACGTAATAGGGCAATAGCGGTGCTACCTCGACCAACAGAGTGGTTGAGACCACGCAAAGAATGGGTCACCCAGTCCCGCAAGCTCAAACCTCCGGTTTTTCGTGGTAAGCTCGATTCGGCTGAAGAGGCGGCTTATGAGACTGGACAAGATCTTCGAAGTGATGGATTGTCCGGAAAACCGAAAAGCCCAACTTGCGGTCTATAAGCTGGAAGGGGATGCGGACCGATGGTGGAAAAGCATTGCAAGTAACATTGCAAACCCGTTATTGTCCCGTGACTTGGGAGAAATTTCGGAGAAGTTCAACGAACAATATTTTCCTCCTTCGGTACAAGTTATCAAGGAGTCGAATTCCTCCATATTCGACAAAGTCATGAGGAGTCATTCGATGACTACTTCGCCGGTTTACCAACTGTCTCGATATTCTTCATATCCGAAACGTAACGTTGACGAGCCTGGAAGGCAAGCGGGATGGTAGACGGGCTAAAGTATGAAATAAGGGAAAAGCTGGTATCCCAACAGTTCCCGGAATTGATCCAAGCGGTGGAGTCATGCCGGTTGATCGAACGTAACATAACGGAACTACGCACATCAAGAATCGACAACCGCGGCGGTGCAAGTCGTGACGGGTTGAGCCGCGGAAGTTCCTCGCGAAGAGGGCAGCACCATGGAATAACCCTCAAGGGGAGGCAAGATGCCATACCGTCGAGCAACAGAACAACCCGGGGAATGCCTGGACCCCGACCATGTCCAAAATGCAAAACGAACCACCGGGGAACCAAGCGTGCGGGGAGCGAGATATGCTACAAGTGTCAGAAGCTGGGGCACTTATACATGAACTGTCCTCAAAGGACTACGGGGATAAGGCCACAAAACCCAGGCCGGGTTTTCGCTTTGACAACTAACGAGGCCGAATAATCTCCAGAGAGGATCCGCATAACTATCTCTCGATGGGAACCTACCTTAGATATTGTACGACACGGGTGCTAATCACTCGTTATGTCGGATGCATATGCGAATCATTTTGGGATGCATACATATACGTATTACCTTATGATCCAAGTAGTAGCTACACCATTGGGTGTGAACTATTTTGCTTATGTAAGCATGTTTAAATTCAAATCAAATATACATATCTCGTTCAAAAACCCGTTCACAAACATCGACGACATTCTCAAAATTCACTATGACATTAATACCTAGCATAGGATCAACATCTAAAACGCCGTATCAAATGATACCAAACAAAGTACAAGAGTTGTGACTTTGTATCAACCATCACAGGATGGACAAAATGACTATCATGAACACATACACACTTCCCATGATCTACGATTTACTCGGTTATGTAATTCCTACGTTTTGTCAAGGGTTGACGTATGCTCGGAACACCACTTCAGTGTACATCAAGGAATAGCAATCTTCGAAGATAGTAACATAGATATTTAGTTTACGGATCTAGCGGGATAGTACCGCAGATTCATACCGAAATTTTCTCATAACCATTGATAAAACTTAAAGAGTAAAACTTAAATCATTGCGTAGAACACGACCGAGACGAGCTTGCATAGACCGAGAACGAAGTTGGTCATAAGCACCAAGAGTTGGTTGTCCGGATCCAAGTAGATGGTCGTGGTGCCATTAGGTATGGGTCGGGATATGTCTTCTTGCGACGGGACGGCGTGATGACTTACGCCTCTCGCCTATTGAAGCCTCTCAAGTTGAACTAATCGATGTAAGACCTAGAGTTAGTGAGTATTGTATAGAATTCTCTTTTGCTAACACAAGTGTTTGAAGTACCTTTTGAGTTGAAAGAAACTCGGGAAAGGACAAGAAGTCCTGTGTTTTAATGGACGAAAAGTCTGTGTTCGAAAAACTACACCGAGTACAGGGTAAAAGAAATCCCCTATGGTTTGATAAATAGTTGTCTTACTTGCCGCGAAAATTTTAGTTTCCGATGCATATCTCATAGTTACTACTATCCGATTTCGCAATCGTGTCATTGAGTAGGAGGTATCTTGTGTTGTCATGGTGTATGGGCGTCATGGAAACATTTAAGGTATCTTGTGTTACCATGATGTATGGGCGTCATGGAGACATTTTGATATCGGTATTGACCGGGGTATATGGGTGCCACGGAAAATACTAAATATCAAAGTACAAAATGACAAGATCTTGTGAGTCAAACCCGAGCAAATTCTCGATCATCAAGTGGAGCGGTCGACATATAGAGAAAAGTTCGGAGCGAATAAGTCGTGGAGCTGGTTGCATGCGCGAGAGATGCGGTGCGTAAAACTAGCGGTGAAGTATCTTTTGTCGTCACGGCACGTGGTTGCTAAGGAGACGGTTTTGGCACGTGGTTGCTAAGGAGCGAATAAGTCCGAAGTGTAGTTAGTACGAGTCTAAATTGGTATAGAGCAAATTTCGAGGGCAAAATTTTATTTAACGGGGGGAGAAATGTAATACCCGGATTTTAGTAAACTGGAAGTTTTGAGATAAAGGAAATTAACGAATATTTTGATAAAGCAAAATCATGAGCTTAAACATGTTATAGAAAATTGTTATAATTATAGAGTAAATTGTCAAAAAGTTACGGGAAAATCGATGAACGAGAATGACTAAAAATGATATAATGGTGATAAAAACGAGTCTAAAAATATTATGATAAATGCGAAAGATCATGAAAAATTATGAGAAAAATATGGAAGTGTTATCCCTAAATATGAGAATTTAATAAATTATTTCAGAGGAAATAACATGAAGAAAAGTTTAAAAAGCATTTGAGAACCATAAAGTAAACTGATGGAGTAAACATTTTTAATATTTTACATAGGATATAAAATGACAAAGTGTCGTATAAAAGTTTGTAAGATAACAATATACTGTAAAATTGGTAAAGATAAATATATGAAGAAACACGATCCTAAAAAGATCACTAAACGAAGAAATTAGGTCGATTAAGCCCTAACGAAGGCGAGGGTAAAACGGGAATTTTTGGTAAAAAATATTATATTTTAAAAAAAATGGAAAAAATTATAGAAAAATAAATAAACCTGAATTTTTAAAAGAGGGGCCGAAATTCTAAGTATTTTTAATTAAAAAGAATTGTTTAAATAATTAAAATGGTAATTAGAATAAAATAATAATATAATGCGGTGAGTCGGCTTATAGGCGGACCGGGGAAAAGTTAGAAATAAATTCTACAGGTAAACCAGAGGTAAAAGTCTTTTCGGACTGATCAAATTAAGCACAAGTGAAATTCTACACGAAGAAAGAATTTACCAGACGTCGATTCCCAACCGAAAACCCTAATTTCAAATAAGACGAAAAGTTGATCAGATAGAGTGGAGTCAGATAGGCAAAGTGAGAACCTATAGAAACAATTGTGTCTTTTTAAACACGAGATTAAGTTAGACAACAACTGGACGTTTACGATTCGGCGAATTATTGTCCGGAAGTTGGTTCTATCGGAAGCGATTTAAAAATCGGACGCGTTTGTCCGAATATCTTCCGACGCACCGGAGAATACCTGGATATGATCAAAAAGAGGATCAAAATAGATAATAAGAGAGAGGATGAAAAGATCTTCAAAGTTGCATGCCGGATTTTTGAGTTTCGCGAAATCGCGAAACGGACACCGTCGGGTAGCTTTATCGGATAGGAGGCCATAAAGCAAGAGTCATCATTGGATGACAACTCATTCTTTGACTTTTTGGGCCCTAGATGTCGACCAAGACCATGGATGGCCAAGATTCCATCTTACAAAACCCTAGATCCAACGAGAATCATTTTCGAAGACTTTTTGGAAATTCCCACCTTGTCCCTATTTTTCTCTATAAATAGCAAGCTCTCTTGCTCTCATTCTTCACACCAAAATTCAGATCCTAGAGAGAGGTTCTAGAGAGAGAAGCTCTGGAAAAATTGTGCCTTAGCTCCGAGTAAGTTCTTACGTCCTTAGTTTTTAGTTTAAAGTAGTTCTTTCGGTAGTTATAGTAGAACCTGTTGTTTTGATCTAGGAAGTTTCAGAATATATTCCTATGCTTGTTTTTATGCCTCATTGCATTGAAAGATGCCTGACGAGGTAAAAACATAGTGGGGATAATTTTGAAATGGAATACGGTCAAAGTAACGAAGTTCCGCGAAATTCCGCCGATTAGGGGTTCGGGGGCAAAATGGTAATTTGTACCTAAAATGCCCGTTATCTTTGCTAAAAGTTGTTAAATATTATCCTTATAGGATATACGAGATAATCGTACCATTTGTCGATTTGTTGTTGTGCCGCCGTCATACCGCATTGTTTTTCATTTGTCGAATTTCACGTTTTTCCGTAAAAGTTCCGTTGTACCGCCAAAAAGGTACGTTCACGTCTTGTAACACTAACTCGATGGTTATTGTATGATTATATATGTTTGTTGTGTTCTGTTTGTTGTTGTAGCATACGTGGTTATGTTATATACAGTTATGTCACATACGTGGTTATGTCACATACGAGGTTATTATTCTTTGTATCATACGTGGTTATGTTACATACGTGGTTATTATCTTACATACGTGGTTATGTATTTTTAATCATACATCTGTTATGGACTGTTGTATTGATTGTCTTTGTCGTGTATATGTAGTCGTATTTAAGCATGAGGTTAACAGTTACTCCGAGATCAAATTGTAATTGGATCTCGGCTCTTATCATAGCGTCGGGTTCGGAGAACCGAGAACCGAGGAGAAAGGCGAGCGGGCCGTACGAGTCCCGTGAAGACTTTCTTCGGGTGTTATTCATTTTGAAAACTCTCGGTCAATGTACCGCACGTAAATCAGCCAGACTTACGGCAATTTGAATAAATGTATCAGTTACTCAATTGCTCCGATGCTCTACTCTGATGAAAAAAAAATATACTGCTTTTGAAAATGGGATGTTACACGTACTATTGGGATACATCTGCTGTGTGCTTATGTACTATTGGGATACATATGCTGTGTGCTTATGTACTATTGGGATACATATGCTGTGTGCTTATGTACTGTTGGGATACATCCGCTGTGTGCTTATGCATTGATTGTTGCTGAAATGCCATGAATATATGTCATACATATATTGTTTACATAAGCATGAGGTTAACCGTTGCCTGAGGTCCGATGGGCATTGGACCTCAGTCTTAATCTAATAGTCAGGAAAGGATCATGAACCAGAGAAGGCACCAGTAGATGGAGCCGTAAAAAAACGCCGATGGATGGAGCCGTGAGGAGGCACCGGTCAAAGTAAATGCAAGAAAAAGGTTAACAGAGTCTACCTTCTGGCATGAAACTAATAGGGTTACTTCAAACCATTTGGTGCTCAAACTAGAAAGGGTCGTCTATGTGGTTCAGTCAATCAGTCGCCGTGAATTCGGGGAGACTTCCACTAGACTTTACCCAGCCTGGCAAAATGGGTTGATTTAACTATGTTAGGTTCTATGCCCCAAGTCAAGAAATGACTTGGTCTGAAAATGTATAGTTACAATGTAAATTCTGTAATTATACAAGTCTTGTATCACATGAATATTCCTTTGGGAAATTTTAATATACCAGTATACGTCGGGCATCATCATATGCCTGAGTATTTTATATCAGTCACTCAATTGTTCAAATTTTTAGTACATGCTCTCCGTTTCCGCAACACGCTGAGTTGTTGCACCTCAAAACTCTGATGATTTTTCTAAAACCACGTGTCACCGACATGATTTATGCTACGGAAATTGGGGTGTTACAATACTGGCCATTGATATTTTTTGCTTGTGTATGTGAGCTTAATTGTATTTTTTTAAAAAAAAAAACAATAACATGAACATAAAAGCTTATTCTTTTTCAAGATATTATTTCCTCTATCCTTTGGTCTAAAATTTGAATTGTCTTGATCTTTTTTATAAAAGCCTGATAATAGTTGTCTGAACGTTTAATGATTTTTTATTTTTTACATTTTTACCTCTCATTAATTATATGCATTGCATGAAATAAAAGGTTGACAAAAAAAAGGTTGGTGATATTTATACTACTATGATCATATTTATAATTCCAAATTAATTAACTCTCACATACTAATTAAGGATAATTAGTTAACTCATTAATTATGAGTTAAATTTCCAATTTTTCCTTTATCTATTATTGGTTCCAAAAGTCAATATGAATAAACTATTTTTGTTTATTAGAATTAATAGGGGTAAAAAAGTTATTAAAAAAACACATTTATTACTCTCAAATTGGACTTATAATAAGGATAATTTTTTTATATTTACCAAAATGGACTTAAAAATAAGACTAAAATGGTACTTGTATTTACTTTGTTTCTCTCTCTTACTTGCTACTAAAAAATGAGTATATATATTATTTGTAACTAACCTTATCTTAAACAACGTAGTTCAATTATTGAGCTCTTATAAATAGAACCGGAGGGAGTAGAAGACTACACTATCAAAGCTATCACAATAATACTCCCTCCGATCCTTTTTATAAGCAACTTTCTCTCTCTTGAGGTTGATCATTTTTATAAGCAGCTTTCTCCTTGTGTCTTAAAATTTGAACTATTTTTTCCTTTTCTACCCCTATTAAACACAAATATTTATATATTAATTACCCCCTACTCACGCTTAATTCTCTTGTATTTACTAATTTCTTATACATTCTCTGTCATATTTTATACGTATACTCTCTCATATTTGTTACTCATTCTCCTCTTCTCTTTCCATAAATACAGGTATATTTGGAAGAAACATGACATTTTTGACACATTTATTATTTTTAACTAATTTTAACCGCAATTTTGTTTTACGTAATAAGGATAGAAGTTACTTATAAAAAGAACTGGATGGAGTCCTAAACTTCTTCCTTTAATCTTTCTTAAGGGTAAGGTTGTGATTTTAAACCCTCCCTAAGTATAACGAGCTGAGGGTGAGCTATAACCCCCAAAAAATTGGGGTCCACTTCTCTTCCCGTCCTCTTCCCATCCTCTTCCTCATCTTATTTGTTAGATTGAAATATAAATGGTTTAGATGTAATGTTTTATAAAAATATTATTTTTATATTAATAAAATATTAAATTAATAAAAAATATATAAAAATAATACTTTTATAAAACATTAAATTTGAACAGTTAAAATTTTAATCCAACGCGAGATGAGGAAGAGAATGGGGAAGGAGGAAAGAAAAAGTTGACAAATGTAACCCAAAAAAATTGAGGGTCACTCATAATTTATGAATTTTTCGCACAAATATTAAATGCTTTGTTAGAAAAAGTCATTAGACTTGTGCATTTTTCGAACAAACATTAAATGCCTAAGATGAACAAATTAAATATTAAATGCTCTGTTAGAAAAAGTCATAATAATTACTCGTATAAATTTTTCCAACAAATATTAAACGCCAAATACCCTTCACGAAATGGACGTTCCACCTCGCAACTAAACGAATGGAAGTCCTTGATACACCCAATCACAAAGCAGCTGAGGGGTTCAGAATTCCAAAATAACCGACTCACGAATTGATCATTTAGGAAGTCAATGGTCTTCAATCTATGGAAAAATTGGCTAAACAGATTTCGGTGAATAATATGATCATCAAAACAACGCCCTTTCCAATTCACCATGTGAATACTATTGTATCGACTTAATGGAACATTATTATATATGCACCACTTTAAGAAGATGAAGGGTCACTTCTGTGAATGTTATATCTGCTATCAAGGTTCTCCTTTAATTCAATTCTTATGGAATAATACACGAAATCCAAGTTCTTCTTTCCATGATAGGTGTTTGAGAGCAGCTCTACTTTGGATTACTAACTCTCAGCTTCATGAAACATTTGCATGTCATCATTTGGTTATAACATATGTTAACAAGGATTTTTGGTGTTTCCATCGAACTGTTCTTCAACTAATAGCATTACATGGCATGAAATATTGGCTCTGATAAAGGTTTTCCATATGCAACTTATTCATGTTGTTCCACAGTCTGTTTGTTTTACTTATTTTTGTCAATTTGTTTATTGCATTTGCTTTGGTACTTTGTAAGCTTTTTAATTTCGGTAATATCATTTTGTCTTCTTTTTTTTTTAAGAAAAAAAAGAGACGAGAGAGAGAGAGAGAGAGAGATTGTTTTAATTATCTTTTTTGCTCAACATCAATGGTATACTCTCTAATCCTTTTTATCAGAGCTCAAAATTTGAATTGTCTAAATCCATTTTATAAGAGCCTGACAAGACTTAACTGAACATTTAATGATTTTTATTTTTATTTTTACCCCTAAGTAATTATGTATTACATTAATTAAAAGGTTGCTGATACTTATATTTACTTTATTACTCTTTCTTACCTGCCCCTTCATAAATAATAAAGGCATGCTTAGAAAACAAAGTTAATTTCAGACATACTTATGATTTTTAATTAATTTCAACCACTTTATTAAACCGCGTGATTCAATTATTAAGCTCTTATAAATAAGATCATATAGAGTATTAAAAATGTAGTATGTGACAAAATTTTCTCACCCCTCCAAAATCTCCATTTTTGAAGGGGAGGAGAGCATAAAAAGACAAGATTCTATCTCCCCTCCCCTCCCCTCCAACCAAATACACTTAGCCCCTCCCCTCTTAAAAGAAAAACCCCAACCAAACACTTCCTTATCAAATGGGTTGTAAAATCAATGGGCTTAAAGGCCCAACTCATGGTAAATACAAATGGGCCATCACTTGTACTCATAAGTGAGATATAATAATTTGGTGTGTGAGGGTGTTTTAAACAATATTGCTTTCACTAAAAAGATAGTTATGCCGAAGGAGATCCTCTTCTAATTTTTTTTTCCTTATTTTCTCTTATCAGCCCATCTGGACTGTTGATTGGGAAAATGAAAGAAAAGTTAAAGTAATATTGTATTGATTTGTATATGATTTAGAGATTATGAGGGATGATGAGAAAAAGATAAGAAAAGAAACTTAACCTATACTTATACCAAAAAAAAAAAAAAAAACTTAAAAGCATTCTATGTCATTCACGAGCTAAAAAGAGTACCAAGAATTATAATTGGGTTCTTGAATATCATATTAGAAGATTGAATTTTTCTATTTAAAATTGCACCAAACATACTTGAACATTTTTCGTTCAATAGTTGCCACAGTTGAGGTTTACATGGTGAATGTAGATCCACTTTCTATTTGAGATATTAAATCATGCTAAATATGTGAACAGCGCATGAACCTTCCGTTATTACTGTTAATTTGTGCCATAATCTTTTTCGTTATGTAATTAATAATTGCACGGAACACAGCTTATTCCCAAAAAGAAATGATTGATTTCATTTGCAATATGAGAAATTATTGATTTAATGTTTTATGTATGTTTGTATTCTTGAAATAGTAAAGGGTTAAGTTGAGCTTGATAATTGAATATTATTACACTTATTTATATCTCTTAGTTAATAATTTTAGGATTATTTAGTTCAAAAATAATGGGATTTTGAACTTAATTGGACTTTGAGCTTTTAATTGGATTTAATTCATTTTTATGTTAAAATTTTAGATTTATAGTGTTTGAGTATTTTCACCATAACTTTTGATCTTGGTATCCGATTAGCCTCATTCTTGTCTCATTTTCTAGATGGTTCAGAGAGAAACAAATGATTTGAAGACTTGAAAGCCAAATTAAGACAAGATGACCAAAATTGGAGCCAAAGTCATACACGAAATTATGGAGTTTTATTTAATTAATTGGGCCTCACTTTGTAATTGAGACTATTTCTGATTTGTTTTCATTATGGACCGATTTTGTGAAGCTCCAACCCGTTTTGCTTAAGTTAAGATGCTAGGGTAGCTGAAACAACTAAGTTTTGTTTTTTGGAGTAATATTCGGATCAAAACAGAAGCTTATATTTTCTCTCAACTGTTCTTTATAATTTCTTCTACATTTCCGTTTTGTACATGCTTGGCTAAGTTTCTCTAATCAAACCCATGAGGATTCCATAGTGTAGTCCAGAGGACTTGCATTTTCGCTTTAATCTAATTCGATTCTAGGGAAGAAATTGAATGTTAGATTTAACGTTTAGATTGATTAACCCAATGATATAATTTGAACCAGGTTATAGTGAACATGCCGCCATGTGTTGGAATAAATGCTAGGCGATTGTCTAGTTGAGAGTTTTTTAGAAAAATGGTAGTGATGCCGTTTTATCTAGTGTCAATCATGAATTTAGTAATTTCTTGCCCGATGATTAATGTTGTTGGGATCCCAATTCTAAGTTGGTTGCTTTTAATCTGTTAGTTCCGTCTTTACGTCTTGCTTTAATTTTAATTGAACTGAAAACCCCTTGTTTGATTTCCTTTTTTTTTTTTTTTACTTGAGTGATTTAGACCAAATGCGAATTCCTTGAGCGATTGTCCCTATACTACAAATATCTGGAAAACCTAGTTATTTTATGTGAGTTCAACATCTTGTGTTAGCGCCCGTACCCTAAAGTTTTTTCTGATGCAATTTCAACCTTGAACTAAATTTTTTGGTGCAAATCCATCCAACCCTAACATAAGTTTATTTTTGACTTCGTGTTAGATTTCTCTAGCGCTTTCTTAAGAAAGCGCTACATATTATCCCATTTTTTTTTTAAAAAGAATTAAAACCAATTGTAGCAATTTCTTAAGAAAGGTGACGAGTACATCTGAATAATACTGCTTGTGTGGCAGTGTGATTTTATTGAATTTTTTTCCCTCAAACATAACATAATCGTAGAACAACAAAAGAAAATACAATCGACACCTATAAAGCCTTGAATCACGAAGAGGAACTTGCTCTAATCTAAAAGAGAAAGTGGGCCGAACAATCTTGACCCTGTGTTTTCCTTTCTCATACCGATTACTCTTTTTGCTTTAGGTCTGATTCGAATGATTTAATCCCTTTTCAAGTACGACATTGTGAGGGAAGTGATAAAGGTGGGTCGTAGTGTATAGAAATACAAAATTAGTAATATAGCATATGTGTATATATAAATTCAATATATTTATTAAGGACCAAAGGTAGTTATAGATAGCTACAATTATATAATATAATCATGTGTGTATATAACTTGAAATAATGTCGAAACCTAACAATATCTCCATGAGACCATGATAGGTATCATTGTAGTGTAAGGAAGTATATAAACCAAATGACTTCCACTAACATTGCATATATATCACTTAAAATAAACTTGTACTTAACAAAACATAAATAAACTACATTATCTATAATTTATAAATAGTTATTGACTTTATTATACATTTTAATATAATGATTAACATTATTGATATTGATTTTTCCTCTCTCAACAATTGATATTGATTCAAATTGGAGTGAAGTCATCAAAGAATTACCCATTCAAAAAGTCAAGTCGATGTTTTTTTTTTTTTTAATAATAGAGAAGGCTAAATGCCCAGTTTAAGTCGATGTTTTTTTTTTTTGATATAAAAAAGTTTTGGAGGGTTCGCATCGATCCCCCATCGCCTGGCACGGCCCCGAAACTTTTGGAAAGATTTAATGGGAACTACGAGATCGCTTCAAAGAAAAGTCCCAACGACTTAATGGGCTCTTTAAGTCGATGTTTCTTGTTTCTAAACGTGTCTGACCTTATTTCAAATCCCAACCAATGGGCTTGAGAGGGGGAGATCCAGAGCTAATAATTTAATGAATGGGTTGTAAAACTAATGGTCCCAACTCATGGCAAATACAAATTGGCCATCACTTGTATTCACAAGTGAACGCTAATAAATTTATATTACCTATACTTAAAAAAAAAAAAAAGACTATTTTTAATCCTTAATATAAGATCCCGTTCATAGTCTAAAATATACAAGCTTTGCCTTCCAAAGCTGGTGAATATCAGAGTTGTAACTAGAAGATACGCCTCTCATACAACCTGAGTCCTCTAAAATCTTCAGTAGTAGCCGCTGCAATGAGGAAAAACTTCAAATATGACGTGTACAAAATCTCAAACTCATCACATGACATGATATCTACGTCTCTAAAAGAAATAAATAATAATAATAATAAGTAATAACCATTGATCACCAGGTCCAAGCAAGTAAATCAAAGTTCAAAACTTACTCTGCGATAATGAAAGCAAGAATTATCAGCAATATGCTGTTCAGCCCAATTTCTGGCTCTCTTCAATATAATTCATGCAGAGCCTACACAAACACGATTTTTAATTTTTAATTCATCGCTGGAAATTCAACATCACACATAACACTATTCATGTCAGCTTGCTAGCGCATTTTGTTATTGCGTGAGTCTAGATCTAGAATTCATAACAAGGGACAGAGCGAGTGGAACTACTTATATATTAAAAACAAACCTGTTTTGTTTTCATGTGAGAAACTAACCAGCATTGGTGATTCCAAGCATGGTAATTCATTTTTTATCTCTGAAAATACAGGATTAAAAAGGCATAAATTCACTACTAAAAAATCTGGTTTTTGCAACGGAAAAAATCCGTAGCAAAAATGCGATTTTCCGTAGCAAAACAGATTTGCTACGGATTTTGCTACGGATTTCGTCCGTAGCAAAAAATCGCGTCGCAATTGCGACGGATAAGGCAAACTCCTTCGCAATTTGCGACGGATTGATATAGCCGTCGCAAATTGAGACGGATTTGGATATCCGTATATTAGATCCGTAGCAATTTGCTACGAAAAAAATATCCATAGCAACTTGCTATGGAATGAAATCCGTAGCAAATTTTCAAAATTGCTACGGATTTCATTCCGTAGCAAGTTGCTCGGATTTTTTTTACGGATTTTAGGGATTTTTTCCGTAGCAAATTCTGAAATTTGCTACGGTTTTTTTCCGTAGCAAATTTTCAAAATTGCTATGGATTTTCCGTAGCAAATTCTGAAATTCGCTTACTAATAAATCTTTTAATCTTTTTTTAAATTTTTTAATATAAAATTGAATACAAATAGTAAAGTATTGTACCATGAATATATTAACGACAAAAAAGAGTTTAAATAGTGAAAACAAAATATATATAATCCGTAGCAAAAAACAAATACAAAAAAGTAGTAGCAACAAGCAAATACAAAAAAGTAGGCTAAACAGCAGCATTGTGATCATCATCATCACCAGCATGGTCATCATCACCAGGAGTCGGCCCGGAACCTCTGTCTTTCAGAATGGACATGATTTGAAGCTGCATCTGCCTCATCATATCCGTTTGCTGAGTCATCTCCTGCCGTATCATCGTCCGTTCCTGATTCAACGCCTGCTTCATCGCCTCTTGTTCTGAAGCATCTGTCGCCTCATCATCTCCGTTTCCGAGTCGCCCGCCCTCATCATCATCTCCCGTTCCTGGGTCATCTGTGTTGTTTGCTCCTCCAACAACGCCTTCATCTTCTTCAGCTCATCTACAAAATTGATTAGTACATTTATTATTTGTACTTCATTTGTATGGACAAGAGAATGAAAATTATCAATATCAAATGTATTATGTTTACCTGAAGAAACCCCTCCAGTGCCAGATGAGGGGCGCTTTGTTTGCTTCAGTCGGCTGGCAGACTCACCGTATCCAAAGACCCTCCCTTTCTTGTCAAATCCGCTAGTAGCCTCAAAGAACGAGACTCTCGTTATCGGATTGAGAGGATGAGGGGGTCGATCTCACGCTGCGAGGCTCTCTCCGCGACTTGACTTCTCAAAGTTTTCCTACAAGCAAACAAATACATAACAAATAAGACATGTAAAATGAAATAAATATGGTGGTGCATAAAACAAGTAATAAAGGCAACCCAAAGTTTTCCTAATCGCTATTTGTTGCGCCCTTGGGTTAATCCATTGCCTCTCACTCCCTTTCGACGTCGGGAATGGGTCCGAAAGGTAACCCACTCAACCGATCCAGTGGAGCTTCCCGGACTCTATCTCGCAAACGCATATGATGACCTTAATTAATTACTTCAAAGTACAAAATATTGAATACGTAAATAGAAAATAACGTGTACTTACAACTTTGCGTCGATGCTCACTAATTGATATGGAGCCGCAAAGATATGATGGTCCTTCCATTTTGGCCCTATTTTCCTTATTTTTCGCACTTATGGTCTTAAACTTGTCATTGTTTTCCCAATTGCCAAATAATTCATCTTTAGTGTCTGTGGAAGCCAATCTGTCTTGCCTCTCGACCTTCTCAATGAATAGAGCTTTCGACGCACCCTTTTTGCCCCTTGTGGTTATAAGCTTTTTTGATTTTCACGATGCTCAGGCAACGTCATATGCTTATCCTGAAAATCAATAACGAACAATTAGTGCTTCTTTAAAAGTACTTAATTAACACGCATAAAAAAAATAACTTACCAAGAACTCCTTGAACCAACTGTCTTGTTGCATCTTAGGAATCTTTGTCCATGCGGTCCAAGCTTGAGTGTAATTACGGAATATTTGGTTCGACATGAAAGTCGCCACCGGATTATCAGGCACAAATATGAAAACAGAGATTATCATGCAAATATTAGCATACAAACCAATTAGAAAAGAAAATTGGCCGATCACAGGTAACTTGGCATGACTTACTCGTTGCCGTTAGGACAGATCCAAAGAAACCCTGTCTCAGGATCTGTTGAGCCCCAGATTGGTGTATCGGAGGAACTACCTTCTTCCCCGACGTGGCTCTGAGGCGACGCAGTGTGCTAAGGAAGAAATGTAAAATATTGAAGATGTTTGTACATAGATGGTTTCAAGAAACTAAACATATGTAAATCAATCGAAATGGTAAAGTAAACTGTTGTCCCCCTTGCCTTGTGGATCGGGGGTAGCCAACGGTGACGACGATGTATAAAGTGACGGTGAAGATGACAAATATCCGACGGTGATGACGAAAAATCAAATAGTGGCCCCTCCGAGGAAGCGAGAGCCCCCCGCCTCCATATGGAGCGGTTGGCGTCGCCCTACCCCTTTTATAGTACGGGGTCGGGCTCGACCACTACCACGTCCACTACCTGAATGGCCTCCTAGATGGTCCATCTCTGAATCCATAAGACATAATGTCAATATATATATATATAAAAAGATATTTATTAAATATGACGGAGCGAAGTAACACGGTATGTAGTATAACGAGATCGTCATAAACAAAGAACTAACACAAATCAATCGGACGATTCCCGTTCATCGACATCTACTTGCATGTCTTCATCTGAACTCTCATAGTCGTCGAACTCAGATTCACTATCAGAGAAGCTCATTTCTTCCTCATCCTTATCGTCTGATTTCTCATCGTCAATTTGTATAGGAATCAACTCTAACTCCGCACGAGAATCAAAGAGATTGCTTGGTACTTCGTCATCGAAGATGTTTATGGGCGCACATGTTCCACATCGGCTTGGAAAGGTTCAGCCATCTTGTCATTTGATTCCGGCTCTTTCGACTTTGGTATAATATTCCGTGCTTTGGTTTTAATAACTCCCGTCCACCCTTGGCGAGATGTAGGGTATGGTGTATAGTAAACTTGTTCCGCTTTGTTGAGCAAGGATGAATGGGTCATAACCAACCGTATATCTCCTTGTCTAGTGGATCTCAATATTTCCATGTTTGTCCACTTTTGTCCCACGCGGACCGTTATCAAACCACTCACACTTAAAAAGGGTCACCACCTTGTCCCACCGGGTAACTCGGCTGAATTATCTCAACTAACTTCCCGTAGTAGTCGGTCTCCACCCCGTCAACTTGGTCACCTCGACAACATACACCGTAATTGCAACATAGTGTACTGCGTTCGCGTCAACGAGTTGCAAATCGATACCCATTGATTATATATTTGTTGCATCGGGTAAGCGTAATTGTAGCTCCATAAGATAAACTCCACACAACTTCATTGGGATCTGATGGATTTTCCAAGAAATATGATCGAAACCATTTTGGAAACTCGAATTAGTGAATTGATCAACTTGGGACACCGACATTGAAGGATTTCCCGATCGGACCCAATTAGAGAAGTAACTGTAACAAAAAACTGAAGTTAATACTTATCGTAATAGTAAAAAAAAAAAACTTACTCTAGGTACTTGGCGGCCTCTTCACAGTTGTTTAGAATGTACCACTCTGCAACTCGCTTATCTCTTCCGTCAAGAGTTGACTTCCAACGTTTTCCCACGACTCGCCCTGGAAAATTAAATATTGATTTTTGATCCCTCGTATCACCGGCATCATCGTTACGAGGTACCCCTCTCCATCTTGACATCATTTCAGGGGGATAATAGTATGACGCAAATTTGGTGGCCTCTTCGACCAGATAAGCTTCAACGATAGATCCTTCAACGTACCTTTGATTGACTGGATTTTTGTCTCTTTAGCCTTGGGGTCCACAATCAAAAATAAACCAAGGATTGCGTATAGTCAACCCTAGGATCGTTCTCTCTCTCGAGGAGCCTTTTATTGAATCCTAAGTAATCTAAATGACATGCAAATTCAATTAAAACAAGGGGAACATTGATTTTGGATTTTTAAATTAATTAACTAAATTAAGCAATGCAATTTAATTAAATCCTAACTATAGTTTTTGGTATTTTCTTTATAAAATGGTGAATGAGTAAATGGAATGGATGAAGTGAAAATATGAATTATGATTGTTCTTGGTAATGAAGAAATGACTATCCTAGCTCATAAAAGATTATGGGAGTTAAAATTCATCAAGTCTTAAAATCAACCTCAAGATAACACTTGAGTCCAATGTTCTCAATTAATAATAGCTCCTACAAACATAGCTAACCACTACCTCTTGAGAAATTGTTAAAAAACCACTTGATGTGCAATTAAAATTGGATTAATGCAACATGAGCCTTCTTGAAATTGAGTACACATAGGTCCCTCAAAGGGGCACAAATCAACCACATTAACTAGACAATAACATGCTAATTAATATAATCTCATTGCAACCACAAGAAATTAAAAACATATTTTTCACATTACAAAATCCAATCACAATCACAATAAATCAATCCAACAGAGACAATAAACATTAATCTCAGTTCCAGAATTTATACACAATAATTCATAAAACTAGGTAATCTAAATATATAAATCTGGACTAATGAAATGATAAATTAACTCCCCTTTGTAGTCCATTGAGCTCAAGTAAAAATCTTCATGACCAAGAAAAGGGAAAATCAGCTACACATATTCATTGAAAAACCCACATTAGCTTCACAACCCAAAGAACCGAGAGAACATGAAGGCAAAGATGAACGGAATTTTAGACTATGAAAGAGGGAGAAAGGATGAGGTTGACGGTGATGGTGCCAACTTGTTCACGGCGCTTTCCTCCGATTTCTCGGGTCTGCTCGCTCTTTTTCTTTCTTTTTCCGGTTTGTGATGCGAAGGTGAGGGATGAAGGGTGAAGGAAGGTGAATGGATGGATCGAAGGTTCTTTGGTGTCCAAGGTTGAAGACGATAGGTGATGAAGACGATACTATCCCAGTCCGAATGGTGAAAACGATGAAGTGCGTTCAGCGTCAATCCATCCCTCAACTCGCGTCTCTCGTATTTAATTCCCCCCTCCTGCGTTGCTTGAATTAATCCCTCCATATCCAATCTCCCAGCCTCTCCCCCAAATTCCCCTCGGCTCCCTCTAATTTATTTCCCCCAGCTCCTCCCTTTTGTCCGATGTGTTGAAGTCGATGATGAGGTGTGTAGTTTCTGTGTGTGCGGCGCTGGAGCTTATTTAATTTCCCTCGGCTCACGAAGGCGTTGAAGACTTGGGGTCCGAATGCGTTAATGTGCAGCTCCTCTGTTTTCTTTTATTTTTTTTTGCTCATAACTCTGTTTTCTTTTATTCAATCCATTAATTCCTTTCCTTGCGGCGCTGTACATCCCCATCTCCAAATGCGGGTGTAACCTAATTGGTTCAAAACGCATGGCTTTATCACAGGGACCTAAGTGAAAATTCCGAAAGTTTCGGAGTAGGGACTAAACTGAAAATTTTATAACTTGAGCTCAAACTTCAATTTTCAAATTTGCTCCAATTTCTTCAAGTACCTACAATAAAAAGAATTAATCTAACATCAAATATTCTCAGAAAAATAAATGATTAAGAGTAATTACAATTTCTTTGACAATTTTGCCCTTTTTAGTCATAATTTAATATTTTTACTCTTAATCACAATTTATCACAAGAAAAGCATTTTAAGCTCAATAACTATGAAAAAATGCATTAAGAATCCCAATTTAATTATCAAAAATCATATAAAAATATGGTTCAATCAACCTTGTATTTTTGATCTTGTGCTTAAGTGTGCGTAAAAACCTACAATGGAATATCAAAGGGTATTTATAATCTAAAGTACCATGTCGGTCAATTAATAACAGCGCAAATCAATATATATATTACCTCTCAAACGGATACATCCATCTATATTGTTGCGGGCCTCCTACCTTTGGTTCGTAGGCCAAGTGAACGGGAAAATGTTCCATTGAGTCAAACAATCTAGGAGGAAACACCATCTCTAACTTGCATAGCGTTATGGGCATGCTCGCCTCCAGGTGTCGTAACTTTTCAACATTAAGCTCTGAAGCACAAATTTCTCTAAAGAACTTGGAAAACTCCGTTAGAATAGACCATATATGCTTCGGTAGTGCTTTGAAGGCCCACGGCAACAATCTCTGGAAAAAAAACATGACAATCATGACTCTTCATCTTGCTCAACTTCCCCTCGTGCATGTCGACACATCTTTTCCAGTTTGACGCATAACCGTCAGGGAGTTTCAGATCTTTAACCCATTGCAACAATTCTAAATTCTGCTCTTTATTAAATGTGTACGGCGCTCTGGGTTTGGAAATGCATCCAGTGCCACTGTCCACCAAATGCAAAGAAGACCTTCTACAAATCGCTTCAACGTCCAATCTTGCTTTCACTGTGTCTTTCGTCTTGCCCTTGGTGTCCATCACGGTGTACAGAATATTACAAAACACATTCCTCTCAATATGCATGACATCGAGGTTGTGTCTTAACAATTGATCTTTCCAATATGGTAGTTCCCAGAAGATACTTCGCTTGTTCCAATGATGATCAATGCCATACCCCTCAGGTTCGCTTGAAGCAGCCCCCTCTTCGACACTCGGAATGTACCTGACCATGTCCCATATTTCTTGTCCACTTAAACGACGAGGTTGATCTGCTCGTTCGACAACATTCCGCGTGAAGTCTTTTCTATTTCTCCTAAACGGATGATCGGGGTAGGAATCGTCGGTGCTGTCAAACCAAGCGACCTTGCGACGTGTTCCACGCTAAAACCCATGTTGTTCAAGACATACCGGTATGCGAGCTTTCCCGACGTTTGCCGGCCACTCAACATCCCATATGCGGGAAATCATTTATCGTCCACATTAAGGCAGCCCGCATGGTGAAATTCTCGACTTAATGATATATCATACGTAAGAACACCTTCACTCCACAACATCTTCAACTCGTCTATCAAAGGCCCGAGGTACACATCTATCTTCTTTTTGGGTTCGATAGCCCGGGGATTAACGCGTTAAGGAAGAAAAACTCTCTTCTCATGCACATAGAAGGTGGGAGGTTGTACGGAGTCACAATGATCGGCCAACGGGAATAATTCCCGCCCGTATTGTTGAAAGGAGCGAACCCATCCGAACATAGACCAAGACGAACATTACGGGGATCCATAGCAAAGAAAGGATTTGCCTCGTCAAATTTACGCCAAGCTTTAGCATCAGATGGATGCGTCACAAAGTTTTCATCCCTACGTTGCTCCGGTGCCATCTCATGTGAGTAAATTGTTTGTTCGGATGCATACAATCTCGTAAGTCTGGGCACCAGAGGAAAGTACCACTTCTTGCTTAATGCATGACGGGTCTTTTTCCTTCCTTTCCCCACAACTTTATATCTGTCATGTCCGCAGAATTTGCAATTGGTCAGCTCAGCATCATCCTTGTAATACAACATACATCCTCTGGGGCAGCAATGGATTTTTTCACATCCAAGCCCAAGCTCTTTCACCTTTTTTTTGCTTGGTAAAAGTCCTTCGGCAAATTATTGTCTTTGGGAACAACCTTACTCATGATCTGCATCATTTTGTTGTAATTCCTCTCACTCATATGGTGATCGGTCTTCAAGCTTAGTGTTGCTAGGGTAGCCGATAGCGATGAATATTCACTATTTTCAAAGTGTTCGCAACCTTCCCATAACGAACGCTGTGCTTCTTGAAGCATTTTATAGAACCTAGCGGCTTCCAGATGAGGATCCTCACCCATGTATGATGGTTGAGGATGTGTACATGTCTCCTCTCCCATGTATGACGGTTCAGCATGAGTAACAGGATCAAAATATTGGCCGATCGACGGACCCGCGACATCCATAACCAACTGCTCATATTGATTAAGGTTTTCTCAATCACTACTGTCCCCGTAATAACCACTCGGTGTCTGTTAGACTTCGCCATGACATTCCCAACATTCATAATCTTTCATGAATCCCTTTTGACACAAATGAATTCTGACCGTGTCCGCATCGTAAATCTTAAACACTTACATTTGGCACACGGACACCGATCTCCCTACTTGAATTATTTGAATTCGCCAAAGCAAATTGACGAACACTTCCAAACCCGCGAAGAATGCTTGCGTTAGTTGTCTTCTATTAGTTAGACGATTGTACATCCAACTTCTATCATGGTTGCCTTCCATACTTCCTACCTAGTTCAGTTACTAACCTAATTAACATCTCAACATACCACAAATATATATAAGTTGCCTCTTATGCCTACCAATTGCCACTAAATCAAGAAAGTGAAAAACAAACACATGCATTGAACAAAGAACATATTCCAGCAAGCAACCAGAGAATGAGGATAGCACACCAGAACATGGGGACATGCATGTGGATGGGGCAAACAAAGAATAGAATACTAAATATTTTGGAGTTTCTAACATATATGGGCTAGATCAAAGAGATTATTTATGTATCATTACCAACTAATACAAAATCATAATTTTATCACACCAAAATCGAATCCAAATTTCTAAATTCCTAAAAAGTGCTACATAAAATACTTCACATGAAATATTTATATACGTGTATTAACCTGTGTTTCGGGAAAAAATCCATATCATAAATAATAATCATTAAAGCCCAATAATAATAATAAAAATCATATAATCTCCTACAAACTATAAGAATAATTCAAATTGATAAACAACTAAGTATGAAGATCATTATGTAATTAATAGATTCAGCTAAAGGAGAAACTAAAACAAAAAAGAATACTTAAAATCATGTAACTTATAATCTTCTACTAACATATATATTTCAGTTATGTAATAAAGCAAATCTAACATAGATATTTTCAAATAATTATATAAAAAAAACAAAAATACTTCAAGCTAACCGGCGGTGACCGAAGACGAGAGAAGAGGATGCGGGAGGAGCCGAGGGAGGCAAAGGGGGACGAAATCAGGGGGGCCGGAGCTTGAAGTATCGGCCGGCCGGAGGGTGAGGGAGGCCGGAGCCGGGGCGGAATGGGAGGGCCGGAGCGAGCCGGGGCGGATCTCGGCGGAGGCGGAGGTGGGACGCCGGGCCGGGGCCGGAATAAGGGGCGAGCTTAGGGTGAAATGGGGGCGAGCTTGGGGCGAGCGGGGGGCGGAGCTTGGGGAAACCGGCCGGGGGCCGGAAATGAGGGAAGGCCGGGCCGGGGGGGTGGGGCGAGCTTGGGACGAGCCGGGGAGGGTCGGAGCCGGGGGGGTGGGGCGAACCGGGGGAACCGGACAGGGGGGCGGAAATGAAGGAAGGCCGGAGCAGGGGGGGGCGAGCTTGGGACGAGCTGGGAGGGCGGGAGTGGGGGAGTGGGGGGCGAACTTAGGGTAAAATGGGGGGGGGTGGGGCGGCTGGGGGACCGGAGCGAGGTGGGCGAGCTGCGGGGGACCGGAGAGGGGGGAGATGCGTACAATGGGAAAGTCTCATTAATGAGACTTTCCCATTTTGCGACGGATGACGTCATCCGTCGCATATTCCTCTTTTGCGACGGATGACGTCATCCGTCGCTAAAAGGTCGACAAAAAGTCCCCCATTTTGTGACGGATGACTGCATCCATCGCAAAAAGGCGGACCAAAAGTCCGCCTTTTAGCGACGGATGACGTCATCCGTCGCAATATTGCGACGGATAGAGTCATCCGTCTCAAATTGCGATGGATTAATGAAGCCGTCGCAAACTAGCCGACCATTTTGGTCGGCCATTTTGCGACGGACACTGTCTTCGCAAATTGCGACCGATAACGCTCATCCGTCGCAATTTTATGTCCTTTTGCGTTTTTTTGCTACGGATTTTTAAATCCGTAGCAAAATTCGGGTCACAATTGCTACGGAAAATTTTCCGTAGCAAATTCCGTAGCTATTTCCTATTTTTGTAGTAGTGAAATGAATATTCAACTAAAGAAAATACAATTCATCCCACATCAAAGTATCATTTTGATGATAAAAGGTAAATAGATGACAGAAACCTAGAAAAATTATCCATAGCTCTCTCCATCCTGTTTTCTTCAATTCCCCCCTTTATATGAAAAAAGGTGGATGTTTTATCAATTATACCATCCATATGGTGCCGATTTCATTATAATATAAGAAGCAACTAAAACTTTAGAGACAAATGTGAAATGGTTCAATTGCCAATTTGACTACAAAATTTTCTATTATCCATTATGTGTAGAGTTTTAGCATAAAATCAAGGACAAATGAAAGCAAACACTACTTTTATACTAAGTAAAAATGCTCTATAAACATCAAAACATAAAATAAAACCTTTAGACTGAGCTATTCTTCTACCAAATTTCGCATTCTTTCTCTAAAATCTCATTGAAATTTGAACAGTTTGCAAAGATTGACTTGATTACCCACCACCTGGCAATAACACATCTATAAATTTGAATGCAACTCAAATTTCAAAACTGCTTTAAGTTCAATCAATAGTCAAGAATTAAAGCAAGATTAGCATGTATCCTATCACTGATGGAGACAAAGCCATAAGTAGAATATATAAAATACGTATGGCTCCAAGCTTGTTCGCTTTTAGGTGCATAAGAGAGCACAAGTGCTGAAAGGTGAAGTTCATCCATAAACACTAAGAGTTGATTCTTCTTTGAAAGTACATACTTTCTGTAACCAGTGTAGGAAAAATAAGGCGTTTGCCACAAAAAGTGAAACCAATGACATCTAATATTATTTTACCATAGTTCTGATTTCAATGTATAATTATGTTCTCAAATCCATGAAAGGAAAAAGCAAAGAGATAGCACGAATTAAAAGTCGCATGATAAGATTACCATGAGGGAATTCAGAAAAGCAACCGAAGACAATTTATGTTGTGTTGAAATTTAGTTGACTTACATATATCAATAAGAAACATATAACTAAATCATGCAAATGATTAGAATAGAACCAACAATTCCAAGCAGTTATGAAGTCACAGTTCAGCAGCAGAAGAGACTTGCTATGTCTCATAAGCATACTTTCAAGATGGTCACAGGATAAAAAGGCATATGAAGAATTGACAACTTTGTCAGATTAATTATTAGATGCCTTGTGATACATATATACTATTATCTATTAGGACTTTATAGTAAATAACTATAGGAGAAATACCCATTTGCTCAGGAGTTAGTTAGAGGAGAGAGAGTATTAGAAATGACGTGGCAATGTATAGGGCTATACATACTGTACTGTGGTCATCTTTCCTTTTTCGTGAATGAATTTAGTATATTTCCTTTCTTAGTTATATCAAGGTATCAGAGCTAGGTTTGTCTGGCCATGGCCCCGCCGCCGGACACCAGATCCCAAGAGCGTCTGGGTGAGCTTGAGCATCGGCTCGAGTCCCTCCATTCTTCCTTCCATACACATTTTGAACAGAGTTCTAAGGAAATCACTGACCTCAGGACGACGGCTACTCGGCTAGAAGAACTTATGAAGGTGCTGGAACTCCGATTCGCACAACCACCCTCCTTGACTGCTGGTAAACAACCCATCAATCCTAATTGCTCTCCGGTGATGGCTCCATCTCCACCGTTCTCCCTCGCATACCACCATTTGGAACATTTCCAGAGCTGCACCACCAGCAAGCTCAACAACAATCTGCATATTCGATTTCCACGAAGCAGAGTCGCGTTGAATTTCCTAGGTTTGACGGCAAAGACTTCCGTGGGTGGGTTTACCGCTGTCGGCAATTTTTTGAGGTAGATGGTACGCCGCTAGACCATCGTATCCGTTTGTTGAGCATTCACCTGGAAGGTCATGCTCTTCGGTGGCATCAAACATTCATGCGCCATCGATCATTTGTCTTGAAGTTCGCTGTGATGATTACTTCCGACACATGGAGGCCAAATTTGTCGACGTTCGAGATGAGCATCCTCTAATTGCTCTCAAGAAGCTCCAACAGGGTGACAGCGGCGTTGCTGATTATGAGCGTCAGTTTGATGAATTGCTCTCTGAGGTTGATATTCCAGAGCCGATTGCGATAAATCTCTTCATCGGTGGCCTTCGGCCGGACATTCGTCAGTTTGTCTTGAATTTTGCTCCGCCATCTCTCGCCAGTGCGACATGCTCGGCTCGACTGTAAGAGGCGACCATCAGGACCTTGCACGAGCACACACCTCCTCGTGATCGTCGGCTTCCCTTGTGCTTTCAATTGGTCGCTCCATCGATATGAGTTACAAATCTTCTATAGTAACGGGCTCTAAGCTTGGCCCATTTTCATTCGCTTACACTGATCCAGTGAAGCCTCTGTCCCACTTCTCCAAACCACCAAGTCCGACATTCTCCTCTAGCTCCACACCGCACCCTGTGGCTTCTTCAGGATCTATCGCGAAGCCTTCGCGGCACTTATCAAAACGGGAAATGGATGAGAGACGACGGCAGGGCTTATGCTACTGGTGTCCTGAGAAGTATTCCTCTTCTCACCGCTGCAAGGACTCCCATGCGTACATGTTGGTCATCGATGACGAAGAAGAAGAATTCGAAGATGCCTTGGGAGATGCTCGGGGAACCACCGAAGGGAGTATTAATGCTATTGAGGGTCGCCTTCACACCTCAACACTAAAAATCATCGCCGGATCAAGAATCGGTAGATCATTGTCTTAATAGATACGGTAGCACTCATAACATCGTTGATGCGATCTTTGGTTAAGCGTCTCGGCTTGAAAACGCACGACCGAGACCCAATCCGTATGATCGTTGCCGATAATCGTCAAGTGTGTCTTACCAAATTCTGTCCTAATTTGACTTAGGAAATGGGAGGTACGTTTTTCTGCTCTGACTTTTTAGTTAAGAAGATTGGGGGATATGATGCAATTTTAGGGGTGGATTGGTTGAAGACTCTAGGTCGCTTCTCCATGGATATGGACTCACGGCTTTTTGAGTTTCAGTTGAAGGGTCAACATATTGCCTTACATGGTTTGAATTCAGGACACCAATTCTACTCTAGAGAGGTTTTGGGTCTTCGTGAATTTATGGTAGCTAATGAGTTATACCTCATTCACACTACTTCTCATCTACAAGTGCGACTTGATTCTGATTCTACTCTGTCCTTTGAACAAAGGCTTGAATTACAGCACCTTTTAGAAACCTTTGCTGGTGCCTTCCAGGAGCCCACTGAGTTGCCTCCATGCCGGACCTTTGACCACTCCATTCATCTCAAAGACCCTTCCCCTATCACCGTCGCCCTTACCGGTATGATTCTGTTTTAAACCGAGATCGAAAATCGAATCTGCAGATGCTCACTAATGGCATCATCCGCGAGAGCTCTAGTGCCTTCGCCGTTGCTTGTTCTAGTTCAGAAGAAAGAGGGAAAATGGCGTTTTTGTGTCGACTATCGTAAGCTGAATGAAGCTACCATCAAGAACAAGTTCTCTATTCCTGTTATTGATGAATTGTTAGATGATTTAACAGGTGCTGCATTCTTTTCTAAACTGGACTTACGCGCTGGTTATCACCAAATTTGCATGAAGGAAGACGACATTGGTAAAACAACTTTCAAAACACATGAAGGGTTGTATGAGTTCTTGGTCGTCATGCCATTTGGTCTCACAAATGCTCCAGCTACCTTCCAAGGCCTCATGAACTCTGTTTTTAAGCCTTTTCTACGCAAGTTTATTTTAGTATTTTTCGATGATATTCTCATCTATAGTAAAGATTGGCCTTCTCATTTACAACATTTAGAAGCTACTCTTTTCTGTTTTGCACAAAGAAGTGACAACTTTTTGCTAAAAGCTCTAAATGTACTTTTGCGCCACTAAAATTGACTACTTGGGCCATCTCATTTCTGCTCAAGGTGTTCAAGTTGATCCTAAGAAGTTAGAGGCTATTGCTACATGGCCTACCCCATCATCTCTTCGGGAACTAAGAGGATTCCTTGGTCTTACCGGGTATTATCGCCGCTTTATTCACCATTTTGGATCCATTAGTAAACCATTGACCGATTTACTAAGAAAGAATGAAAAGTATGAATGGACTTTAGAGGCTGCCACGGCTTTCCAAGCTCTTAAGGATACTATGATGTCCCCTCTGGTTCGTGCCTTGCCAAATTTCAATGAAACATTTGTCATTGAAACTGATGCGTCTGGTTATGGTTTTGGGGCTGTCCTATCTCAAAATGGCCATCCATTGGCTTATGCTAGCAAGGTCTTAGCTCCTACTAAGCGTCACTTATCTACATATGAGAGGGAAATTCTTGCTATCCTCTTTGCCGTTAAACAATGGCGATCTTATTTGGGTGGACGCAAGTTCTTCATTCGCATAGATCACTTACCCTTAAAGCATCTTTTAGAACAGCGCAATTTAAACCAAGACCAATTTAAATGGCTCCATAAGCTTTGGGGGCTGCATTATGAGATTATTTACCGGAAGGGCAGCGATAATGTTGCGGTGATGCCTGTCCGTCGGCCGAAAAGCACTTGCTTAGCCTTTTCGTTCCTATTTCTCCTCTTTATGACCGTGTCCGTGATTCTTGGTTGACTGATCCTTCATTGCAGCAGTTGATTAAGGAGCTAGAACGCGATCCAACTTCTCATTCAAGTTTCTTTGGCAGGCGCGGTTACTTAAGCGCCAAGGAAAACTTGTGGTAGCAAATGATCGGGTACTCCGCAAGACCTCCTTACCTTCTTCCATACCGAGAGCATTGGTGGGCACTCGGGTATCCATTCCACTTTTAAACGTCTTGCTTCGTGTTTTATTGGAAGGGTATAGAGAAAGATGTTCGTAACTTTGTGCGTGAATGCACTTGTTTGCCAACGCTTCAAACTCGAACTTGTGGCTTCGCAGGGTCTTATTCAACCTCTTCCTATTCCCGAACATGTGTGGTCCGAAATGTCTATGGATTTTATTAGTGGCCTTCCGAAATCGTTTTCCAAAACTACTATTCGGTTGTAGTGGATCGTTTATCTAAGGCAGCTCATTTTATGGCTCTTAAGCACCCTTTTACTGCAGTAGATGTAGCTCGTGTTTTTATGGATAATATTGTGAAGTTGCATGGTTTTCCTAAGTCTATTGTTTCCGATAGAGATCCTATTTTTTGTGGGAAATTATGGAAAGAGCTGTTTCATTTATATGGTGTTAATTTGGTCTACTCCTCGGCTTATCATCTTCAAACGGATGGACAAACCGAAGTCCCTAATTGTTGTTTGGAGTGTTACCTCCGTTGTATGATGGTGATTTCCTAAGCAAGTGGACTAAATGGTTATCATTAGCGGAACTTTGGTACAATACTACTTATCACTCGGCTATTGGCATGACTCCTTTTGAGGCTGTTTATGGGGTGTCCCCTCCCGTCCATCTTCCTTACATTCTTTGGTGATTCAGCTAATGACTTGGTGGATCGCACTTGTTTGTCTCGTGAGCTCGTAATTCAGAATCTTAAGACTAATCTATTGAAGGCACAAGACCGGATGCTACAGCGAGCCAATAAACACAGTCCGAACGCCATTTCTACGTGGGCGACATGGTTTACCTTAAGTTACATCCATTCCGGAAGAACTTACTCAACAATTCGCCCTTCATAAGTTAGCGCACGTTACTTTGGCCCATTCAAGGTTTTGAAACAAGTTGGGGCTGTTGCTTATGAATTGGAACTTCCCCCGTCGACTAGGGTGCATCCCGTCTTCCATGTGTCTCTCCTCAAGCAACATATTGGGCCATCTGTTTAGGTCCACCAGTCATTCCCTCCCATTGATGATGATGGCCAATTTGCCTTAGAACCAGAATCTATTTTGGGCAGGAAGCTTGTTCGTCGTAATAATCTTGTCACACGGGTTTTAATTCGGTGGAAGTTGACTAATCCTGAAGATGCTACATGGGAGGATCTTTCGGTCATCCAAGCTCAGTTCCCTCACTTTCCTACTGCTGCAATTGCAACTCATGAAATCCTTGTGGATAAGGATTCTTGTTAGGGGGGAGTATTGATACATATATATTATCTATTAGGACTTTATAGTAAATAACTATAGGAGGAATACTCATTTGCTCAGGAGTTAGTTAGAGGAGAGAGAGTATTAGAAATGACGTGGCAATGTATAGGGCTATACATACTGTACTGTGGTCATCTTTCCTTTTTCGTGAATGAATTCAGTATATTTCCTTTCTTAGTTATATCACCTTGTATTGTTTAAATGCGGACATAAATGAATGTTTAGCAGATCTGTATAATTGTATAAGAATTTGGCTTCAAATTCCCAGTTTATGATCACTGTTCCAAAAATATAAGTTCACTTGTTTGGAAGCATCAAGAAGTGATTCCACAGAGCTTGCTGTCCTTCCTGCTGATGGAAGCAAAAATTCTTCAGATGCACCACAGGAAATACCCGATTCAGCATTAAGCAAGGAGAATTGAGACGGATGAATATAGCCCAGTTCATCACTAGATCCAGAAGCCAAAGATAAAACTCATTAAATAGAGGCAACATTTACCAACAGTCAGACAACATTCTATCATCCGTAGACTTTGTATGACAAGAGTTCAGTATGTCTAAAAATGGTTCCCATTACCCATTCAAGAGGCAAATGTAAAACAAAAGAAGACAGCAGATTAAGTAACAAAGACCCAGTTGCAAGACACATAAACATCGACGTACCAGCATGTCCACAAATTTGTGCAAAAAGTCATACCAACAGTATTTAAAAATGGGGAAAAAGTCCCTAAAGTTAATACCAACAAGATTTAAAAATGAAAACATTTAAAAACAAAATAAAAAATGTCCCTTGCAAAAATTGAGGCATTGAATTCGATATACCAACATAGCAGCTAAACCCTATCTTCAACCAACACAACCACCAGAAGTTTGCGGACAGTTCAAGGTCCTTATAGAAAGATACACTCTGTCCCAAAATATCAAGCAGCAAAAAGAAAAATAAATCCTTTAGAAATGAGCCAAATATTAAATATAAGTCATTTCAACAATTTGCAGGTGAAACAAGGTATTCTCAATGTAATAGCAGGTGAAATAAAGCCCAAAATGATTGCCAACATTTAATAAAGGACAAAACAAACTTGCAGAAAGAAGTAACTTCCCTCTATTTTCCAGATCTCATTTAAAACATATAGAAGACATATTCCAAACTAGCTGATTTAACATTAAAGTATTCATTCTCTATGAAATGTCATAAGTTTCTCAAGTTTCTCTATATCAATCACATTAGGCACATATAATTAAACTTACATTAAAGGATCATTTTCAAGTATATCTTCCAGCTGATGCAAGAGATTCAAGCCTTTTTCTTCAGAACATGGTTCTTTTCTCAAGTTTGCTGTAGTAGTTGCCATAGACACCAACTTAAAACAATGAATAAAACAAAAACGGGATAAAATACGAAACAATTTCATTAATTCATACATGAAAACTTAAGTCCATGAACATAAAATCTCTTCTCAAATAATGTATGAACATAAAATCTCTTCTCAAATAAGTCTATGAGTATGCTTTAAAGTCCTCTCCTATCCTGACAACTCTTTGCCGTTGAAAAGGCAACATTTATCCCTCTTTTCAATGATTCTTAAAACTTCCATTCCTCCTTCAAAAGATGAGATATTGAACCACATAATGCCCTGAGATGCTAAATAAATATGGCTGATGACCAACACTCACAAATACCAATGTACACATTGAGAAAGGTCAATATAGTATTCACCGCCCAAAAAAAAAAAATAGAGAGTACATTCTTCTGAAGACAATCACAAAGTTTTGTGGTTTTGTTTAACCGACGTACTCCCATGCCTCACCTAGATGGTACAATTGCAAACTTTTCCTGCTTATATTAACCCTTCCTTAGTCCCTTCTAACTTTCCCCCCCACAATAACAAGTTAAGAACCACAACCAACTTTCTTCAAGTGAAAAGAAGATGAAAGTTGTAATATCCCCAATTTTCAAGTAGATCAATTAATGGAATATATGAATTTTTCAGTAGTGGATAATGATATATTATTTTTTCTGACAAGATAAATTAATTATTGAAAAATAATGTGGAATTATTCAAAAAGGTGGTTAATAAATTTGGATATAAATAATTTGAGATAAGTAATGTCAATTAATTTAATATATATTTTCCCCTTTATTTCCATAATTTTTGTCTAATAAAAGGAGGGGGAAATCGATGAAAAATTAGTGGAGTTTCAATATAAGTCTAATTTATCTTTAAAACGTAGATATTGGATGTGACTTATATGATACAAAATCAAAACAAATCTCTTTCTCCCATCAGACAATATATGACGTCCAAGAAGAGGGAGAAAAGTAGAATGATGATAACCTAAGACTTAGGACATCTTAGGTACAACTAGGACTTTAGGTTTATTGGACAAGGCCTTATTAATGGGAAAAAAAAAAGACATCTACACGTTGAAAGAGAACAAATGAAGACATAAAATATTTCTCCCACATTTTCCCTAGGCATCTGACGTGAAAGGGGGATCAAATGAAGAGAAAAAAAAAATATACTACCCACTTCTCTAAACAGCCGGAGAGAGAGAGATTTTTGATGGACGTGATAAAACTCAACTAATGAAGGAGAGAGGTAGGCGCACGTTGATTGAGGCAGATGGAGATCACACAATTCCTTCAATGTTCTCAAGCGCCTGACGTAAAGAGAAGCCAAGGGAAATATTTTATTTTTTTAAAAAAAACCTATCTCCATTATTTCTCCAAGATGCTGGACGTGAGAGACCATAAAGAATAAGAGGAATTTTTCTCCAAAAACACCCAAAGGCGCCGACTAAGAGAGAAGGATCAATAGTGATAAGAATTTTTTTTTTTTTTAGATTACTCTAGAAGAGTAAAGAGAGATCCAGAGGTGAGAGAGATCTAACACCAACTTTGGAGATTTATTTAAAGGGACTTGCCTCTCCCATTTTTTTGGCCAACTGAACATGTTTGAAGAAGAGAAGAAGAAGAGATTAAGTAGGAGATACAAGGGGCGCAAGCCAAACAATCAAGAGGAAGGTAAGGTCTTGGATATTTATTCCACCTTCTTCCACCTTTGTTCTTGGGGGTAAAATATTTTTAATGAGAACTTCTTCCTTGCAGCGTGAAGGATTAAAGACGAAAGGAAGAGGAGGAAAATGTGAAGGACCAAGTTTCTAGTTGAAGAATACCAAGAACAACAAGTAAGTGATTATTTTAACTACCTTATGATTTTATGGTTGTGAAAATGGTAGTACCCTTGTGTTTTTGTTCATGAAATGGGTCTGATTAATAGATAAAAAGGATGAATAAGGGATTGAATTTAAGGCTTGAGGTTTAGGAAGAAAGGTTATTATGATAGAAAAAAATAGTTGATGAAAATGGGAGTTTATGTGCCTGCCAAGGACGTGAGAAAACTAATTTTTGTTGGTGTTTCTAATGCCTTCAAAGGGTTCAAAAATATGATCTTAGTATAAGATTGAGATTTTTTTTAGGTTGAGGAAGGCCTATTTTCAAGTCATCAAATAAATATTTTAAGGAGGAGTTACTTATATTTATATTTTGGTTATTTTAGGATCACTTTGATTTTGTACACCCGAAGAAAAATTATACTGATAAATTTGGTCAACTACTAGGTAGTAACCTTAATCCTCATGTGTTACGTGTTTCTTTGTATGTTTGTATATTCCTTGATTGTGGACCCGTGTCTCCTGAAAAAGAGACATGCGTTTGTGTGGATTCAACATGGTCTGGGTTCAAAGCCCGACTACTGTGTCTTTCCTAGCGTTGTCGATCTGGAGCTTTCTTTGTTGAGCAGTTGTAACATCCCATTTTCAAAAGCAGTATAATTTTTTTTTTCATCAGAGTAGAGCATTGGAGCGATTGAGTAACTGATACATATATTTATAAATGCCGTAAGTCTGGCTGATTTACAGAAACGTTACATTGATCGAGAGTTTTCAAAATGAATAACACCCGAAGAAAGTCTTCAGCCGGGTCTCTGTGCGGCCTGCTCGCCTTTCTCCTCGGTTCTCGGTTCTTCTGAACCTGACGCTATGATAAGAGCGAGATCCAATTACAATTTGGATCTCGTGTAACGGTTAACCTCATGCTTAAATACGACTACATATACACGACGGCAAAGCAATCAATACAACAGTCCACAACGAGATGTATGATTAATAATACATAACCACGTATACAAGATAATAACCACGTATGTAACATAACCTCGTATGATACAACAATAATAACCTCGTATGTGACATAACCTCGTATGTAACATACCGTGTATATAGCATAACCTCGTACACTACTACACAACAATCATATACAATCATATAATAAACATTAGAGCTAGTGTTACAGTACGCGAACGTACCTTTTTGGCGGTACAACATAACTTTTATGGAAAAACGTGAAATTCGACAGCGGGAAAAACTGCGGTATGACGGCGGCACAACAGCGGCTCGATTAGCTCAGATATCCTATAAGGACAACGTTTATCAACATTTGGCATCATAACAGGCCATTTCGGCGAAAATTACTATTTTGCCCCTAATACCCCTATTTGGCGGAATTTCGCCAGAACTTCGTTACTTTGACCTTATTCCATTTCAAAATTATCCCCACTATGTTTTTACCTCGTCGAGGCATCTTTCAATGCAATGAGGCTTAAAAACAAGTATAGGAATAAATTCGAAACTTCCTAGATCAAAACAACAGTTCTACTATAACTACCGAAAGAACTACGAAAACTAAAAGCTAAGGACGAGAAGAACTTACTCGGAGCTAGGTAGAATTTTTGCAGAGCTTCTCTCTCTAGAATTTCGGCCAAGGAAGAGAGAAGAATGGTGTGAGAAATGAAGAAGAGGAGGGTGCTATTTATAGAAGAAATTCAGGACGTAAAGGGAATTTTCTGCTTTGTTTTGAACCGTTAGATCTAGGGTTTTGGGAGGAGCAATCTTGGCCCTCCATCCATAGGTGCCGACCTCTTTGGCCCAAAAAGTCAAAGAATGAGTTGTCATCTTGCTTTATGGCCTCCGGTCCGATAAAGCTACCCGTCGGTGTCCGTTTCGCGATTTCGCGAAACTCAAAAATGCGAGCGTGTAACTTTGAAGGTCTTTTCATCCTCTTTCATATTATCAATTTGGATCCTCTTTTTGATCATATCCAGGTATTCTCGGTGCGTCGGAAGATATTCGGACAAACGCGTCCGATTCGGAAATCGCTTCCGATAGAACCAACTACATTCAACAATTCACTTTGAATCGTAAAACGTCCAGTTGTTGCCTAACTTAATCTCGTGTTTAAAAATACACAATTGTTTCTATAGGTTCTCACTTTGCCTATCTCGACTCTACTCTATCGATCAACTTTTCGTCTTATTTGAAATTAGGGTTTTCGGTTGCGAAACAACGCCCGGTAAATTCTTTCTTCGTGTAAAAATTCACTTGTTCTTAATTTGATCAGTCGGAAAGACTTTTACTTCTGGTTTACCTGTAGAATTTATTTCTAACTTGTTCCCTGGCCGCCTATAAGCCGACTCACCGCATAATATTATTATTTTATTCTAATTACCATTTTAATTATTTAAACAATTCTTTTTAATTAAAAATACTTAGAATTTCGGCCCCCTCTTTTTAAAATTCAGTTTTAATTATTTTTCCATAATTGTTTCCATTTTTTAAAAATATAATATTTTTTACCAAAAATTCCCGTTTTACCCCGCCGTTAAGGCTTAATCGACCTAATTTCTTCGTTTAGTGATCTTTTTAGGATCAGGTTTCTTCATATATTTATCTTTACCAATTTTACAGTATATTGTTATCTTGCAAACTTTTATCTTGACATTGTCATTTTATATCATATGTAAAATATTAAAAATGTTTACCCCATCAGTTACTTTATGGTTCGAAATGCTTTTTAAACTTTTCTTCATGTTATTCCCTCTGAAATAATGTATTAAATTCTAATAATTAGGGATAACACTTCCATATTTTTCTCATAATTTTTCATGATCTTTCAGTATTTATCATAATAGTTTTAGACTGTTTTTATCACCATTATATCATTTTTAGTCATTCTGTTCATCAGATTTTCCTGTAACTTTTTTGACAATTTACTCTATAATTATAACAATTTTCTATAACAGTTTTAAACTCATGATTTTTCTTTATCAAAATATTCGTAAATTTCCTTTATCTCAAAATTTCCAGATTTACTAAAATCTGGGTATTACATTTCTCCCCCTGTTAAATAAAATTTCGTCCTCGAAATTTGCTCTATAACAACTTAGACTCGTTTATCTAAACTTTGGACTATTCGCTCCAAACTTTTCTCTATATGTCGCCGCTCCGCTTGACGAACGAGAATTCGCTCGGTTTGACCGTAACGATCTTGTCATGTTGTACTTTGATATATAGTATTTTCCGTGGCACCCATATACCCGGTCAACACGAGATATCAAAATGTCTCCATGACGCCCATACACCATGGTAACACAAGATACCTTAAATGTTTCCATGACGCCCATACACCATGTCAACATAAGATACCTCCTACTCAATGACACGATCGTGGTCCGATCGTAGTAACTAAGAAACATGCATTGGAAACTAAAATTTTCGCGACAAGTAAGATAACTATTTATGAAACCATAGGGAATTCCTTACTATACATGTATCTTAACGATTTCTTTCACCCTGTACTCAGGTGTAGTTTTCGAACACAGGACTTTTCGTCCATTAAAACACAGGACTTATTGTCCTTTCCCGAGTTTCTTTCAACTCAAAAGGTACTTCAACCACTTGTGTTAGCAAGACGAGTTCTATACGATACTCACTAACTCTAGGTCCTACATCGATTAGTTCAACTTGAGAGGCTTCAATAGGCGAGAGGCGTAAGTCATCACGCTGTCCCGCTGACAAGACATATCCCGACCCATACCTAATGGCACCACGACCATCTACTTGGATGCGGGACAACCAACTCTTGGTGCTATGACCAACTTCGTTCTCGATCTATGCAAGCTCGTCTCGATCGTGTTCTACGCAATGATTTAAGTTTTACTCTTTAAGCTTTATCAATGGTTATGAGAAAATTTCGATTTGAATATGCGGTACTATCCCGCTAGATCCAGAAACTAAATATCTATGTTACTATCTTCAGAAGATCGCTATTCCTTGATGTACAGCTGAAATGGTGTTCCGAGCATACGTCAACCCTTGACAAAACGTAGGAATTACATAACTGAGTAAATCGTAGATCATGGGAAGTGGGTATGTGTTCATGATAGTCATTTTGTCCATCCTGCGATGGTTGATACAAAGTCACAACTCTTGTACTTTGTTCGGTATCATTTGATACGGCGTTTTAGATGTTGATCCTATGCTAGGTATTAATGTCATAGTGAATTTCGAGAATGTCATCGATGTTTGTGAACAGAGTTTTTGAACGAGATATATATTTGATTTGGAATTCAGACATGCTTACATAAGCAAAATAGTTCACACCCAATGGTGTAGCTACTACTGGATCGTAAGGTAATACGTATATGTATGCATCCCAAAATGATTCGCATATTCATCAGACATAACGAGTGATTAGCACCCGTGTTGTACAATATCTAAGGTAGGTTCCTATCGAGAAATAGTTATGCGGATCCTCTCTGGAGATTATTCGGCCTCGTTAGTTGTCAAAGCGAAAACTCGGCCTGGGTTTTGTGGCCTTATCCCCGTAGTCCTTTGAGGACAGTTCGTGTATAAGTGCCCCGGCTTCCGACACTTGTAGCATATCTCGCTCCCCGCACGCAGTTGGTTCCCGGGTGGTTCGTTTTGCATTTTGGACATGGTCGGGGTCCGGGCATTCCTGGGTTGTTCCGTTGCTCGGATCGGTATGGCATCTTGCCTCCCCATTGAGGGTTATTCCATGGTGCCGCCTCTTCTGCGAGGAACTTGGCGGCTCAACCCGTCACGACTTGCACCGCTGCGGTTGTCGATTCTTGATGTGCGTAGTTCCGTTATGTTACGTTCGATCAACCTCGCATGACTCTACCGCTTGGATCAAGTCCGGGAACTGTTGGGATACCAGCTTTTCCCTTATTTCGTACTTTAGCCCGTCTACCATCCCGCTTGCCTTCCGGCTCTCGTCAACGTTACGTTTCGATATGAAGAATATCGAGACAGATTGGTAAACCGGGCGAAGTAGTCATCGAATGACTCCTCGTGACTTTGTCGAATATGGAGGAATTCGACTCCTTGATAACTTGTATCGAAGGAGGAAAATATTGTTCGTTGAACTTCTCCGAGAAATTTCTCCCAAGTCACGGGACAATAACGGATTTGCAATGTTACCGCAATGCTTTTCCACCATCGGTCCGCATCCCCTTCCGGCTTATAGCGCAAGTTGGGCTTTTCGGTTTTCCGGACAATCCATCACTTCGAAGATCTTGTCCAGTCTCATAAGCCGTCTTGGCCGAATCGAGCTTACCACGAAAAAGCGGAGGTTTGAGCTTGTAGAATTGGGTGACCCATTCTTTGCGTGGTCTCAACCACTCTGTTGGGTCGAGGTAGCACCGCTATTGCCCTATTACGTCGAGGGGGTGTCGAGATCTATCGACTCCTCGTTTCACGTTCATCATCGGTTCGGTTTCATCTTCTTCCTCGCATTCTGTCGTTCCTCATTGGCTCGGTCACCTTCCTCTTCTCTCTCCGCCTTTCGGCAAGGAGTTCATCAATAAGAGCCCTTTGTTCTTGCAAAGCATTCCCGCATTTCTTGCAACTCATTTCGCTCCGGTTGCCGCGGTCCTTGTCGTTCGGGTTCGTGTCTTGGTATTGGTATTATTCGTGGCTGTCTGCCTCTACCTCTACCTCTGCCTCGGCCTCTGGGAGCTCCGGCTCCTCTTAAATTAGCCATGTCTCACTCTTTTTCATCATTAGGAAAAACGTTAGATTCAAAAAGATAATGATTAGTCTATCGCAGACTTTATCACACTAATACTACAAACGATCGGACACTCGTTCTATTCCCCTTTGTTTAGAATTTCGTTGATTTGGTCTGCTTAGAAACGGGTACGAAATTTTGTATCGAGAGTTCCTCTACATGAGTCAAATACGCATGTACTTATCGAGTTTCATCCGGTGTGGCCCTACTCACGCCTAAGCTCCGGGTTAGGATGGAATCACCGCCAAGATAGGCGACGATTATAAGAGATCGATACCACGAGTGGTGCACCGACAGAGGGTGGTACACTGTTTAGGATGGTATACCAGTGCAGACTGGTACACCAACTTAGGGCTATATCAGTACTCATTTTCCAAAAAGTGCTCAAAGTTTTTGAAAAAGGCTAATTTGAACATAACTCCGTTAACCGAACAAAATGGCCAGGTAAGTGTCTATCATGGGGACCTCACCAACTCTATGGCGACTGATTGGCCACACCCACATAGACTAGCCTTAACTGTCCTACCAAATTGTCCGTAATAACATAGTCATATCAATGCCAGGACTACTGCTCTGATACCAAAAGTGTAACATCCCATTTTCAAAAGCAGTATAATTTTTTTTTTCATCAGAGTAGAGCATTGGAGCGATTGAGTAACTGATACATATATTTATAAATGCCGTAAGTCTGGCTGATTTACGTAAACGTTACATTGATCGAGAGTTTTCAAAATGAATAACACCCGAAGAAAGTCTTGACCCGGGTCTCTGTGCGGCGGCCCTCGCCTTCTCCTCGGTTCTCGGTTCTTCCGAACTCCGACGCTATGATAAGAGCGAGATCCAATTACAATTTGGATCTCGGGTAACGGTTAACCTCATGCTTAAATACGACTACATATACACGATGCAGCAATCAATACAACAGTCCACAAGATGTATGATTAATAATACATAACCACGTATACAAGATAATAACCACGTATGTAACATAACCTCGTATGATACAACAATAATAACCTCGTATGTGACATAACCTCGTATGTAACATACCGTGTATATAGCATAACCTCGTACACTACTACACAACAATCATATACAATCATATAATAAACATTAGAGCTAGTGTTACAAGACGCGAACGTACCTTTTTGGTACAACATAACTTTTATGGAAAAACGTGAAATTCGACAAATGGGAAAAGCTGCGGTATGACGGCGGCACAACAGCGGCTCGATTAGCTCAGATATCCTATAAGGACAACGTTTATCAACATTTGGCATCATAACAGCCATTTCGGCGAAAATTACTATTTTGCCCCTAATACCCCTATTTGGCGGAATTTCGCCAGAACTTCGTTACTTTGACCTTATTCCATTTCAAAATTATCCCCACTATGTTTTTACCTCATCAGGCATCTTTCAATGCAATGAGGCTTAAAAACAAGTATAGGAATAAATTACGAAACTTCCTAGATCAAAACAACGGTTCTACTATAACTACCGAAAGAACTACGAAAACTAAAAGCTAAGGACGTAAGAACTTACTCGGAGCTAGGTAGAATTTTTGCAGAGCTTCTCTCTCTAGAATTTCGGCCAAGGAAGAGAGAAGAATGGTGTGAGAAATGAAGAAGAGGAGGGTGCTTATTTATAGAAGAAATTCGGGACGTAAAGGGAATTTTCTCGCTTTGTTTTTGAACCGTTAGATCTAGGGTTTTGGGAGGAGCAATCTTGGCCCTCCATCCATAGGTGCCGACCTCTTTGGCCCAAAAAGTCAAAGAATGAGTTGTCATCTTGCTTTATGGCCTCCGGTCCGATAAAGCTACCCGATCGGTGTCCGTTTCGCGATTTCGTGAGAAACTCAAAAATGCGAGCGTGTAACTTTGAAGGTCTTTTCATCCTCTTTCATATTATCAATTTGGATCCTCTTTTTGATCATATCCAGGTATTCTCCGGTGCGTCGGAAGATATTCGGACAAACGCGTCCGGTTACGGAAATCGCTTCCGATAGAACCAACTACGGACAACAATTCACCGAATCGTAAAACGTCCGGTTGTTGCCTAACTTAATCTCGTGTTTAAAAATACACAATTGTTTCTATAGGTTCTCACTTTGCCTATCGACTCTACTCTATCCGATCAACTTTTCGTCTTATTTGAAATTAGGGTTTTCGGTTGCGAAACAACGCTGGTAAATTCTTTCTTCGTGTAAAAATTCACTTGTTCTTAATTTGATCAGTCTGGAAAGACTTTTACTTCTGGTTTACCTGTAGAATTTATTTCTAACTTGTTCCCCCGGTCTGCCTATAAGCTGACTCACCGCATAATATTATTATTTTATTCTAATTACCATTGTAATTATTTAAACAATTCTTTTTAATTAAAAATACTTAGAATTTCGGACCCCTCTTTTAAAAATTCAGTTTTAATTATTTTTCCATAATTGTTTCCATTTTAAAAAAATATAATATTTTTTACCAAAAATTCCCGTTTTACCCCCTCGCCGTTAAGGCTTAATCGACCTAATTTCTTCGTTTAGTGATCTTTTTAGGATCGGTTTCTTCATATATTTATCTTTACCAATTTTACAGTATATTGTTATCTTGCAAACTTTTATCGACATTGTCATTTTATATCATATGTAAAATATTAAAAATGTTTACCCCATCAGGTTACTTTATGGTTTCGAAATGCTTTTTAAACTTTTCTTCATGTTATTCCCTCTAAAATAATGTATTAAATTCTCATAATTAGGGATAACACTTCCATATTTTTCTCATAATTTTTCATGATCTTTCGGTATTTATCATAATAGTTTTAGACTGTTTTTTATCACCATTATATCATTTTTAGTCATTTCGTTCATCGATTTTCCGTAACTTTTTTGACAATTTACTCTATAATTATAACAATTTTCTATAACAGTTTTAAACTCATGATTTTTCTTTATCAAAATATTCGTAAATTTCCTTTATCTCAAAATTTCCAGATTTACTAAAATCTGGGTATTACAGCAGTCCTGCGTTTGTTTCTAAGACATGTAGTCCTTCTGCAGTTAACACAGTATACTTGGTATGTTGTATTTGTGTTACTGCGTGTTTGTTACTGAATGCTGTTATCTGGTGTTTTTCCTAATTATGGTTACATACATACACTATTTATGCATTACATATGAGATTAACGGTTACTCTGGGATCCATTTATGAGTCCCAGATTTTTGTAGAGCCTCTGGAAGTTCTTTGAGGACGGATTTTGGAGAAAAGGGGTAAGACTGCTGTGCAAGAGTAGTTAGAGTCATTGGTGGCGGTGGCAGATTATTTTGTTATTTATTTTGAAATTGGATAATTGTATATTCTTTTGGGTTTGTAGACAGGTGGATGATTTGTATATTTAACCCTTTGGGGATTATATTTTGTTACTTACATTTAATTATATCGTATTGTCCGAAATCCAACCTGGGAAATGCTCTACCACGATAAATTATAATGCATGCTAATTAGTAGTAATTAGATAATATATGGTAATTAAAAAAGGGAATCTCTCTATCCGCGGGGCGAGGCCGTAGGGGTGTTACAAAAGTAATAATTGTGAATATGCAAACCCCCAAAACCACCTATTTAATTTACACCTAACTTCAAAATAATGAATCACAAGTAAAGGTATTGATTGTCCTATAAAGTCACAAGGGCTTACCTTTCAAATCCGTAGAAGCAAAGATCTCTACGAGGAAACACCAAGTAAAAACTCGCGAACATGTTAAGAATAAGTTAATAACTACAACCAACTTTCTTCTAGTGAAAAGAAAATGAAGGTAATGATTTTGAATTTGTGAATATGCAAAACTCCCAAATGCACATAATTTACACCTAATAACCTTCAAAGAAATGAATCATGAGTATAGTTAATGATTATACAATAAAGTCACAAGAGCTTTGTTCTGTTGTAGAACACAGATGTCTAACTTCGATAGGCTAGTTGGTGATTTATATAGGATCGGATAATCTCTCCAAGTTGTCTATTAAACAGATATCAAAGAGAGGATGATTGCTCCCAGATATCTATGAGGAAGATATCGAAGAGTATTAGTGGATCACTGTGCTACACAGATATGGCGTTAGCCAAAATGGGGTGGGGTGTGTGCACAGTGAGACTGAATTGTAGAATAGATGAAATAGAGAGTGTGCACTTGATGGGTAATCTCCTATTTATAGAGGTTACCTCTAGGGTTTCAGCCCAAGGGCCCTTCGCGCCTCCAGTCTCTCGTGCCTGCTCCACTACCCTGCTCCACTACTTGTACTGTCCGTGATTATAGGCATGGTTATAGGGTGATTAGCGTTTTACCTGATTATGGAGGGATTATGTCATAAAGTGTCCCTGCTGGGCCGCATAACACTGGGCCCAATATGCTAGTCCATAACAGTTGCATCCAAGCTCGATAGTTCGGGGCTCTGATTTGTCAAGATTAGTCGATCGCTTAATCCGGACTTCATGTCCGACTTTCTTAGCCTACCTTTCGTGACTTTCACTCACTTAGACACGGAGAATTGCCAAATTCCTGACTCATTTGCAGCTTGCCTCCAGACATGCTTGCCGAGTTCATTTGTTTTGAAAACTCCCTTGCTTTCATGATAACTGGGATTTCTCTTGCATCTTCAAATTGCTGGATTCGTATATTCTCGCCACGTGTTGCCCCCAATCTGGGGTGTCATGAAAGAATAGAATACAAACGGATTCCATCTCGCCTATGCCGCCGACATCATGGCGTAAGGCTGCCATTTCGTGTGCTAGCCACGATCGCCGTCCTGAAATCCGTGTGCATTAAATATGCACATTGTTTCATAACAAGATCATCATTGCACTTTTCGATTCTCGGTGAGAATTGACTTCGCTACCCTTGACTCTTTGATTCGAACGTCTATATATTTCAATTTCCTCCTCTTCTTATCATTTTACGCTCAAACCTTTTCTTGCCTTCACGAGAGAAATATATTGGATTGAATTTATTAATATTATACATATTTAATTATATTTTATATATTTATCTACATTTTAATTAAATATAGGATAAAAGAATATTATAACTCGAAAATCTATTGATATCCTATTTTATTATGCGGGAGATATTATATGAAGAAAGAGATAAAAAAAAGAATCAAATAGGATAACATCGAAGCTAGCATCAACATTGACATAATGTAATATATTATTTATAATATATCACAATGGATGAAAACAAGGCGTGGGACCCAAGCCTTTTATGCTGACATCTTCAAGTATCATTCAAAATAAAAAAGATCAATTGGTTTTGGGACCTTTAGAATCTATCAACTAACGGAAAGATCAAATGGAAATATATCAACTACGAACAAAAGTCCACGCACGAGCCCAACCGAAAAATATATATTGGAAGGACGCAGTGAGAGATTCGATTTAAAAAAGGACGAGATGCAAGCCAAGACGCAAGAGATCGGGACGCGTTGTAATACCCTAAAAATTGTATTTATGATAAGTATCATATTTTAGTAAATAATACCTATTTGAAATAGGTGAATTTGTGGTCTCAAATAATAAGTTATAATTATCTTATTTTGTAAGGTAATTTCTATAGAAATTAGAAGAGATAAAGAGCTAAAAATCTCTAAAATGCATTTATGGGGCGAAATGGACTAAAAATATTATGATAAATCCCAAGAGCCAATAAAATATTTATTAAAAATTAGAAAGTATGTTTTCTCTAATTTTAGTAATTTATGGGAATATTTTCCTTGGAAAATATTGAGGCAAAATTAAATATTATTTTTGGGATCATAAGTGACCCCATGATTTTTAATATTTTACATAGGACATAAAATACCAATGTCAGTGCAATAGTTGTGAGATAATGATTTATCCTAATTAAGAAAATTATCAACAATTAGTAAGTGACTAATTAAGTAATTAATGGCTAATTACTTAAATTAAGATATAAAGTAAATTAATTAAGAAAATAAGTAAAAAACACAATAAATAAGGGGGGGCGAAATATTAAAGATATTTGGTTGAGAAAATAATAAAATAATAAAAAGTAAAATATCATGATATTTTGTATTAAAATAATAATATAAAATGAGATATTTTGTAAAGAGCCAACAAAAGGATAAATGAGAACCAATAGAAATTAAATCCTATCTCAAAATAGGTGAACTAAGTATTCAACATCTGGACTTTTTATAAACAAGTATAATTTTATCCGGAGTGGGCTATCTTCGAAGTCATTTCCGAGACCGACGGAGTAATTAAGAGACATGATGAAAAAGGAAAAGGCAGATAGTAGAAATGAGAACCAAGGGAAAATAAATCCGTTGTGGAAAACCATGAACTAGGTTTCTTAGGTCAGGACATATTATAGACCAGTGAATTTTTATCCAGAAGTTGGCGTTACCGGAAGTCATTTTCGTAACCGATGGCGTTTATCCGAAAATGTTCAGCAGAATACGGAATACCCTTAATGGGATCAAAAATTTAGTTAAACCAAGTATTTTGAAAGAGGATGAATAAACCTTCAGCACTGTGTTGCCGGATTTTTGAGATTTTCCAAGATTACGCGATTAGAACACCGAACTGGGAACTTTACCGGTACCGGCTCATAAAGCAAAGCTTGTGACATCATGGATGACATCACTTTGTTGAAAAATGGGGATGGGGAGGTCGGCATACACACATCAATGGCCAAAACGAAGACTTGCAAAGTGAACAAGATCCGACGGCTGAGATTTGATCTGAAAAAGTGTGAATAGTAACTGAAATTTTCCTATAAATAGCCATCACCCCTCTTCACAATTTCCACACCAAAATTTCGAATCTAGAGAGAGGTTAGAGAGAAGAAGGAGTCTGGAGAAAGTGTAGCGAAGCCCTGGGTAAGTTCTTCGGTCCCTAGTCTTAAGCTTTGGTGTTTTGTTCGGTAGTTATAGTAGGAATGTTGTTTTGATCTTTAATCTTCCAATATATTGTAGATATCATGTTTTTGGGCTAAATATGATATATATTTCGAAAAATATGTTGGGGAAAGGGTTATGGCAAAATTTTGGAAGATTAGAGTCAAAGTAGAAGCTCGACGAAATTCCGCCGATTAGGGAGTCGGGGGCAAAATGGTAATTTGTACCCAAAATGCCCGTTATGATATTAGACTTTGATAAATATGATATTATCCTTATAGGATATCTTTAATCACGTACCGCTGTCGTACCACTGTTGTGCCGCTGTCGTACCGCTGTTTTCTGTCAAAAGTACCATTTTCCGTCAAACGTACCGTTTTCCGTCAACGAATGTACGTTCGCGTATTGTAACACTAACTATGATATTTATGGTATGTGTATATGTGATATATGTGTTGTATGCGTATTGGTGGTACGTTAGAGGATAACTGAACATATGCATGCGGTGGGAGCGGTACATCTGTATTCGCTGGGAGCGGTATATCTGCATTCGCTGGGAGTGGTTCATTTAGGAGTGATTCATTTGTTGTGCTTATATGCTGTATATAAATATGAGGTTAATCGTTACCTGAGGTTCAATGGGCATTGAACCTCAACTCTTAATATAGCGTCAGGTTCAAGAGGAACGAGGACCGAGGAGAAAGGCAAGCATGCCGCATAGAGACCCGGCTAAAGACTTTCCTCCGTTGTTATCTACTTTTGTAAACACTCGGTACAATGTACCGTTACTGTAAACAGCCAGACTTACGACATTTGAAATATATGTATCAGTTACTCAATCACTCCGATGCTATACTCTGATAAGAAAAAAAAATATAATGCTTTTGAAAATGGGATGTTACACGCGTAACACACAGAGCAGCGAGAGGAGCAGCGTTTCAGTTATCTCCATCATCTCCACGGAAGGACGAGAGGACTGTGGAGGCGACGAAGAAGCTTTCTTTCCTCGCTCTCTTTATTCTTTGAACCTGAATTCTTATCTTTATCTTTTTATTATGGATTTTAATCTAGCCATGTGTGGGTAATTTCTTTTCAACCTAGAGAACCTATGAACTTGTTTAGGTTCTAGATATTATTCCTACGGATTCATTTTGCTTAATTTTATTTCAGTTTATTTAATCTTGTCTTATTTGTTATTGCTTATTGATTGGCCATCATTGAGCATGTTTTGGGGATTTAAGGTTGAACTTGGAAGAGAGAATCTTAAATTGACCTTGGGATTAAATAATGTGGAATTAGATTTTAATCTAATTTGCGTCTAGGATAGACATATACGTAGAAGCTCTGCATAATGAAATTTGAGTGAGCCCGATCTAAAACGCATCTTATTTAGTTGTGTGAGGCATTACATAATTAACTAAGGTAGGTATATAAGTAGACCGGAAGGCATTTATGGACATTAATACTATAGATCAGCTGAGTAAATTAAGTCAAAATTAATTTAGTGGGGATAAAATCTAATAAACAAATAAGGGATTAGTGACTCTAGGTTGCTCGTTTGATTAGTGGTAATTTGTTTATTTTAATTTTAGTTTTAATTTCTTAATTAAATTCAATTGGTTTTGCTCAACTTAAACGAAATTGTAAAATTAATGTTTGACTGAAGTTTGTGATACTAAGTCCTCATGGGAACGATACTTTTCTTATCACTTTATTACTTGATACGGCCCGTGCACTTGCAGAGTTTTTAGGCTATAAAGTTTTGCCCTATCACTCTACAAAGCTTTCTTCTCACAAAGCTCTTTCCGCCTTGCACTTCTTAGTCTTCTTCCACCTTTCTACAATTAGGTACTCTTTCTTTCGCTTCTCTTTCTTCTTTCATTTACACTTTATTCCGTCTATCATCTCTCTCCTTCTTCGACTGTGGTTCCCGAAGGCCATTTTTCTTGGTTTTCTAGGTAAATACTTAGGGTTTCTGGGCGTTCTAGGTTTTCTTCTTTGATTTCCCTTTTAAACCGAATGTGTTGGTATTGGACGACGGTGATGACCTAATAGGTAATTCCTCGCTGAGCTAACACGGCTGAAATACCTAGACTGGGTCATTTTAATACTCTGAGCTTTTCATTCTTTTTTCTAGGGCCTTCATGGATCCTCCGCTTTTGGACATGTATGGTAATCCAATTCCAGAAGAAGATAGAGAAGTGTTTATAACACTTTCTTCTAGAAAGAAATTCTAGTTCTGGTCCATACCTTGCACTAAGGAAGAGAATAAAGACGCCCTACTTCGGAAACCTCGGGGTAGTGGGAGTAGGAGGAGTTCCCAAACACCACTGCAAGATAATCGAGACTCAAACGTCTCTAATCCGGGATTCCATCCTAATCCATCTAGGCTTCCAAACCGAGATCAGACCACACCTACCCCGGCTTCTTCCCTTGCCCGCCTAGAAAACATACTCCAAAATTAGCCGGGGTCCCATGCAAAAGGCGTCGTCAACCCTTGTAATGAGTGCCTCTTTTTGAGTATTGAACTCGCCAACAGCAACTGTAATTCAGAAGTCAAGTCTATGCTAGCTTCATGCCGTCATAAGCTTTCTCTCAATGCCACCGTAGCCTCCGATGACTCGAGTCATCCGGCTTGGCACCTTTCAATCTACCATACACTAGTTCTTTTCACTCGGTGTATATTTCTTGCTTCTGACTTTTACCTTTTTTTAATTATAGGTATAAATGGGTTCACCTTCAAGACAATTTGAGCCATCTATAACCCGGGGGGGTCAGGCTCTATTGGTCCTTCCAAAGCTTCAAGTACTCCGGAACCACGAATTTCTGATGTCGTGCTACGTATTAAAAATACAATGACTGCAGAGTAGCTCAACGACCTCGGCATCCGGGGTGGAGAGGGATATACCCTGCACTTGCCTCAAATACATGAAACGATAGCCTCCCGCCGAGTGAAGGATAGCGACCCCCACTTCTTTTTATTCTACCGAGATATCATTTCTCGGCTTGGAATGCGGTTTCCCTTCACTGAGTTCCAAATCTGTCTTCTTAATCATCTACATCTTGCTCCTTCCCAACTTCATCCCAATAGCTGGGCCTTCGCCTTTGCTTTTGAAAATTTCTATAAAGAGAAAAATCTAACTTGCACTGTTCAAGTTTTCTTCCATTTCTTTGGCCTGTTGGAAACTCACATCGACGAGAAGACCTCTTTCGGCTGGACTTCACTCCAGAGTGTTGCCGGCTTAAAACTCTTTAACATTTTCGTGGATTCATTCAAAGGGTTTAGACGTGCCTTTTTCAAGGTGGAGGCCATACCCGGTCACACTCCTTAGTTTCTTAACACCCTCGAGTCTGGGGATGTAGAAGAAAAATTCCCTCTGTATTGGACTTCGGATCACCATATTCTCTCCCCTTCCGCATATGACCTTTCTACCTTGGAATTTTCTAATTCTGAGAACCAAGCAATATCCTTTATCGAACACTTCATCCAAAAGTAAGGCCCCGTGAATTCGGTAGATTACCTTTCGAAACCTCCAACCAAAAAATGATCTGCAGCGAGTATGGACCAATCTTCTTACTGCGTCATATTGCATGGCTTTTGTTCTCTGTTAAATAACTAACCATTTCCTTTGTCTTTTGCAAATCCGATAATGGAACAAAGGCCCTATTTTGTTGATGCCTTGGCCAACACTGGTCTTGTAAAACTTGGAGCCAACAAGAAAAGAACTTCGTCGACATCTGGGGCTGCTGGTACTGATAAGGGCGGCTGGGTGAATCCGTCGAAGAAAGCAAAGGCCGGCCCATCAAGTTCATCCCAAAAATCCAAAGAAGATGAAGGAGCTGTCAAACCTCCGGTTTGTCGTCGCAAAGATAGCTAATCTCGTCCCCAATCTTCCCGTCACTTCACCGAGTCTTCCTCCTCCGCCTGATAAGTATATATTTTATAATTAAATAGGTATCTATTTTATGGTATAATGAGTTAGATTTGTTAATATTTTATACCTATATAATTATCTTTTATGTATTTATCTATCTGTTAATTAAATATAGGCTAAAAGAAGATTATAACAGAAAATCTACTCATATCTTATTTTATTTTTGTAGGAGATATTATGTGATCTAAGAGAGGAGCAAATATAGAAAAGGCAAGAAGCATGATTACCTGAACAACAAATTAAATTGAAAAGGATATAATATAATATATGATTATATTAAATTGACCAAGGTGATAAAATAAAAGACGTGGGACCCTTGCGTACAATAAAAGTCTCTGAATGTAGGGAAAATCATTTTCAGCGCCCTTTTTGGAGGAAAAAAAATCCAACAAAAGGCCCTCAGAATTCTGAAATCCCAGAAAAGGCTTCAGGCCTTTTCTGGGATTTTCAAAATCTTGCGTGAGTTGTTAACGGGGCTGATATAGTTGTTAATTAACAACTAAATCAGCCCCATTAACAACAATTTTCTAACAACTAAATCAGCCCCATTAACAACTATATCGCACCCGTTAACAACTATATCGGTCCCATTAACAACTCACGCAAGATTCTGAAAATCTAAGAAAAGGCCCTAGGCCTTTTCTGGGATTTCAGAATCTTGGGGGCCCTTTTTGGGATTTTTTTTCTCCAAAAAGGGCCTTGAAACTGATTTTCCCCTGAATGTATATGATATATTATATTTGAGAAAGAAAAAGATATCAAGACGTGGGACCAGCAAAAAGAACTCAACCTAATATCTATTATATTAGAGAACACGCAGAGAGTAAAAAAAAAGAGGAATTGACATCAGCACAAGAGCGCGATCGCAAATCAGGAGTGGAGACGCCGAATAACAAATCAAGAAAGCAGATATGCAGCAACCAGAGAGAGTTTACAAGACGCACAAGACGGAAGAATTGCGACCTCTTCTTTCGTCTTTATCCTATTTATTGAATCTGAATTTTATCTTAAATTCATGGATTTTATTATAGCCATGTGTGGCTAAGTTTTCTTTTCAACCTAGAGAACCTATGAACTTGTTTGGGTTCTAGAGATTATTCCCACTATTAGTTTTGATTAATTTTATTCAGTTTATTTATTCTTGTCTTTATTTTTATTGCTTATTAATTGGCCACTAGTAAGCATGTTTTGGGGGATTAGGGTTGAACTTGGGAGAGGGAATCTTAATTTGACCTTGGATTAAATAATGTGGAATTAGGTTTTAATCTAATTTGCGTCTAGGATAGGAATATACCTAGAAGCTCCACATAATCAAATTAGAGTAAGTCCGATCTAAAACGTATCTTAATTAGTTGTGTGAGGCATTACATAAGTAATTAAGGTAGGTATATAAATGGAATGGAAGGCATTTATAGACATTAATACTCTAGATTAGCTGATTAAGTTAATTCAAAATTAATTTAGTGGGGATAAAATCTATGAAACCAACTCGAGATTAGCGACTCTAGATTGTACTTCTTGATATTGGAATTTGCTCTTTTATGAAGAGTCTTTGCTACTATTATTTCTTATTTATTTTCTTATTAAAACGGTTCGATTTTCTCAACGGAAAGGAAAAAAGGAAATTTAACACCTAATCACTAGTTTGATCGAGTCTCGTGGGATGACCTTAATTTGCCACTTACTATTTTCATGACCCGTACACTTACGGTGCATAGTTAAATTTTGGTAGCATCACCGCCACCAAACCGGAATTCCCCGTGGGGTTGTGCGGAATCATGACGTCCCTACCGAGCTCGGCCTACGCCATCTGCCCTCCAGAGTGCTTCTTTGAGCCGACGAAATATGGCACTGCCGAGCTGCAAAAGATCACAGACTTAGAGCGATGCGCCTTGTAATTACTGGCTTGGCCCAAACTCTGGTCACCTTGAACACTCGGTATGCTTCACAGGCGGCTGAGTTACAAAGGACTAAATCGGAGGCAGAGGAGCAAAACATTCATTTGAATAAAATGATGGAGGCGGTTAAGTCTGATGCTTTGGGACGAGTACAGAATGTAGAAGCTGTAAGGGATAAATTGAAACGGAGGTGGAGACGGTCAAAGCGGACTTCAATAAGGAACTCTCAAATCTGCGCCAATTCGAAGAAGCTCAGGCCAAGGATAATTCCACGATAGGGCTGCTGCAGCAGGAGCAAAAAGAACTTCGAGCTTAGCTGAATGCCTGCTGGGATGCCTTAAATGCAGCCAATGCCACAATTGAGCTGAAAGACACAGCGATAAAGAAGTCTGTCGGGGAGTCTTTTGAGAATGCCCTAGCGCAGATTCGCGTTTTGAATCCGACGTCAATTTCAATACCACCGTCATGGATTGCATGTCTTTTATCGATGGAGACAAGATAGTGTCGCTCTTTCCTTCTTCCGATATTCCTTTCGAAAGCCAATTTGAAGGGGATCAAGGTGAAGATGGAGGTGAAGAGGCTCAAATTGGAGGTAAAGCTCCACCGTCCTAAAGGCTGAGATTCCGGCGTTGCTTTAATTTCTTTGCTTGGGGTACTGAAACCCCTTTCTTTCCTCTTTGTAGACTTTTTCTGGGTTAGTAACCCGGGTTTTTATTCCTGCAATTCTTCAATGCACCACATTATGTAAACAATTTTAAAGTGAATGAAACACTTTTTGCGCTCCGAACACTTGCTTCTTGCTTTCCGAACCCGAAGAGCTTTTTGAGTTAAACTTTCACATTGCATTTGCTGTACTTGATGAACTTGAATTTATTTTTGAAGTTCTGTTTGATGACTGGGCCAAAGTCAAAAATATATTGCACATAATATTCATCTGGTGCCATCCGAGAACTGTACGCTCCGACACGGTTGACCAAGATTTAATCTGGAGTAAGAACAACCTGCTACATGTTTAGATTTAATGTCGTAACCAAACTCTAAGAATTTTGACTTGATCAGAGTCATTATGATGGTTTGGTTCATTACCCTGGACCAATGTTTTGATGCATCAGGGCCCATAGGCCTTCCACTTTTACCATGTTTCAACAGGAGCACATTTTAACTGTTATTTCAGTTTAACCGAGTTCTGACAAGAACACATTTTAACTGTTCTTTTAGTTTTACTGAGTTCTGACAAGAACATGTTTTAACTGTTATTCAGTTTTATCAGGTTCTGACAGGAACACATTTTAAGTGTTATTCAGTTTTACCGTGTTCAGACAGGAACACGTTTTAACTGTTATTTAGTTTTACCAGGTTCTGACAGGAACATGTTTTAATTGTTCTTTAGTTTTTTCGGGTTCTGATAAGAACGCGTTTTAACTGTTATTCAGTTTTACCGGGTTCTGACAAGAACGCATTTTAACTGTTATTCAGTTTTACCAGGTTCTGACAAGAACACGTTTTAACTGTTATTCAGTTTTACTGTGTTCTGACAAGAACACGTTTTAACTGGTCTTGCTCCATTGAAACCGGGTTTCGTACCCTGGATTCATTTATCCTTCTTTATCGAGAACCGAGCTTCGTGCCTTGGGCTCATTGCTCCATATTTATTTAGGGCCAAGTTTCGTACCTTGAGTCCTATCATCCCGCGAATCTCCATTTGAAATTGCTTAATAACAATATTGATTGAATAACTGCATTGCCATCTTTACAAAACTTTCACATAGATAGGTCCAAAATAAATGCAACCTATTCAATAATCATTTAATTGCATTCAAAGTCGGCCTCCGGGAACTCTTCATCATCCTTAATTGTTTCTTCCTTTTCTCGTTCGCCTTCTTTTGCTCCCAGCCGGGCTTCCACTACAGCCAGGTAGTTTTCGCTTGCTCTTCTGTCCCTGGGTTTCTATCATATATTGCCGCAATTTCCCCTCTAGGATGAACTTATCAATAGCATCTCGGAGGTCCTAACATTCATTCGTAGAATGTCCTGGGCCGTCATGAAATGCGCAATACCGGGATTGATCTGCTCCTGGTCTGTTGCTGAAAGGCTGATGAGGGCATTTTTGTCTTTAGCCTTGGGGTCCACAATCAAAAATTAACCAAGGATTGCGTATAGGCAAACCTAGGATCGTTCTCTCTCTCGAGGAGCCTTTTATTGAATCCTAAGTAATCTAAATGTCATGCAAATGCAATTAAAACAAGGGAGAAATAGATTTTGGCTTTTTATATTAAATAAACTAAAATAAGAATGCAATTTAATTAAATGCTAAACTATTATTTTTGGTATTTTTAATAAAATGGTGAATGAGTGAATGAAATGATATTAAAGTGAAAATATGAATGATAAATGTTCTTGGTAATGAAGAAATGACTATCCTTGCTCATAAAAGATTATGGGAGTTAAAATTCATCAAGTCTTAAGAAAAACCTCAAAATAACACTTGAGTCCAATATTCTCAATTAATAGCAGCTCCTACAAACATAGCTAACCACTACCTCTTGAGAAATTGTTAAAAACCACTTAATGTGCAATTAAAATTGGAATAATGTAACACGAGTCTTCTTAAAATTGAGTACATAACAGTCCCTCAAAGGGCACAAATCAACCATATTAACTAGACAATAACACGCTAATTAATATAATCTTATTGCAACCACACGAAATTAAAACAAATATAATCTTCACATTGCAAAATCCAATCTCAATCACAATTATCAATCCAACAGAGACAATAAACATTAATCTCAGTTCCAGATTTGTACACAATAATTCCTAAAACTAGGCAACCTAAATATATAAATCCAGACTAATAGAAAGATAGAAAAAACTCCCCTAATAATGTAGTCCAATAAGCTCAAACATTAATCTCCATCACCAAGAAAGAGGGAATCAGCAACTCATGAAGCACCAGAACACTCGCCGGAAAATACAGAGTTCACCAGAAATAATGGAGGAATGGTGGTGCAAGGTTGAAGGAGGGTGAATAGAAAAGAGGAGAAAGGTCGCCGGCGACTATGGTTGAGGATGATTGTCGCCGACGACAATTACCAAAAGCAAAAGTCCAAGGTCCAGACCCCACGTCGTCAAAGTCGAAGATCGGGAATTATTCGCGGCGCTGGCTCCTCATTCACGGGTCTCTGGTCTGATATATATATATATATTGATTAAATGAAGAAAGGTCAAAATTGACCTAAGGAGTCAAAATGCAGAGTTTGAGGCAGGGACTTAAATGAAAAGCTTAAAAAGTTCTCGAGTAGGGACCAAACCGAAACTTTTAAAACTTGAGTTCAAACTTTCATTTTCAAATCGATTTAATCTTTTCAAGCATCTACAATCAAAATAATTAATCTAACATCAAAATATTCTCATGAAATCAATGATTAAGAGTAATTACAATTTCTTTGACAATTTTGCCCTTTTTAATCCTAATTTAATGTATTTACTCTTAATCTTAATTTATCACAAGAAAGGCATTTTAGGCTCAATAACTATGATAAAATGCATTAAAAATCCCAATTTAATTATCAAAAATCATGTAAAAATATGGTTCAATCAAAGGCCGAGGTCATTCCACTTTTTCATTTCTGGCCCGAGCCACCTCCTTCCAAAATTGCGATCGTGACATATTCAAGGGAGTGTACTTTTCATATTTCGCTTTTGTGTCACTCCTCTCCCCCTGGTACTTGCTATCCAAATTTTGCCCGTGAGTTTCTCGCTTTTGATTGTTATGCTCTTCCTTCCCTTTCGAAAACCTCCCAGAGTGCTCCTTTTCCTTTGAAGGTAGACTTTTTCCCCTATCTTTTGTCGCCGCATTGGCGAGTTCCACTTGTTTCAGCTCCAAGTATTTCGTTGCCCGCTCTCCAAAAGCCTCCAGGTCGTCCATACGCTCCTTGATGAATGATTTGGCCAGCCGTGATGAAGAATCTAGGCCGGCTATGAGGAGATGCACATGAACACTTTCCTTTAATTCTTGCACTTGCAAGGCTACGTCTTTAAAGCGGTTTAAATATTTTTGAAGAGTCTCTCCCGGTAACTTCTTAATCTTGCTCGGGGTACTCGATTTAGGTTGTTTCTTGCTCGTCACAAAATTCAGTAAAAACTTGTTTCCAAGATCCTCAAAATTATGAATCGACTTTGAGGGCAACGTGTGGAACCATGCCTGCGCTGCACCTCACAAGGTCGTAGCAAATAGCTGGGACATAATGGGCTCCTTAAACTGCCTTACATACATCCGTAACTCAAACGTATTAATGTGAGCCTGTGGATCTTGAGTTCCATCGTACGTAGGCAAGTAAGCCAAATTAAAGTTCTTTGGGTATAGAGCATCTGCGATCTCATTTGAGAAGGGACTACTATTATTCTCCCCTGCTATAGTTTCTTATATACTTTCCGGGTGCACTCTTGGTTGTTGGTGGTGCATCTTTGTTTGACATGACAATGTCCTGGATAAGCTCAGCTTGCTTGTTCGTGTGATCTGGACCCTGAACTTGCTGAGTCTGGGCCTGATCCCGGTCAATCAAGTTTTTTCCCACATTATCGTTCTGAGGTCTTTCGACATTGACTTGAACAGAAACTGAAGGAGTAACTCGGCTAAGATCATCTCGGTTTCTGTTTCGACTCGAGTTCTCAATTCTCTCAATTCGTTTGAGGCGCTCCTCGAGCAACCTCATTCTTTGGCTATCTGTTTGCCATGTGTATTCTGTAACAATTCAAGTAGAAAATGCAGCGTTAACTCGGCTGGGCTCGCTTTCATCCCGATTCATGTCACGTGCTGGTTCCTCCACTCGTCCGAGACGCTCTTCTAATAACTGCATCTTTCGCCTTTCTTCTTGCCGCCAAAGGGCATTTCGACGGTCCGCCTCCTCCCACATCAATCGTATATCTTCTTGTCTTTGAAGGCGGTTCTTAAGCTCCATCTCGTCCATCCGTCTCAACACTAAAGCCATTGTATTTTGCAGGAGACGAACGTCCGGATTCTCAATCTGAAACTCGAGAGGAAGGACTTGTAGTTGATCTTGTGTCTGGATCATCCCGGAAGTCCCATTCTAAGAAGCCACCGTAAACACTGGAGAAGTTCCAGTATCAGTTATCTTCGCTTCAGTCCCCAATATAACTCGATTAGGATTTGGAGCACCCGAGTCCTCATACTGAATCGTTTGTTCCTAACGTTGCTGTGGTTGTCCTTCTGGCAATTGGTCCTGCCGAGGTATCTAGCTACGGCTGCTGGTATTTGCAGCCATTTTCAATGGTTTAGGAATCAAAGTTTATCTCTCCCCACGGCCGACGCCAATGTTCTGTTGTAGAACACAAATGCCTAACCTCGATGGGCTAGTTGGTGATTTATATAGGATCAGATAATCTCTCCAAGATGTCTATTAAACAGATATCAAAGAGAGGATGATTGCTCCCAGATATCTATGAGGAAGATATCGAAGAGTATCAGTGGATCATTGTGCTACACAGATATGGCGTTAGCCAAAATGGGGTGGGGTGTGTGTACAGTGAGACTGAATTGTAGAATAGATGAAATAGAGATTGTGCACCTGATGAGTAATCTCCTATTTATAGAGGTTACCTCTAAGGTTTCGACCCAAGGGCCCTTCGCGCCTCCAGCCTCTCGTGCCTACTCCACTACCTGTACTGTCCATGATTATAGGCATGGTTATAGGGTGATTAGCGTTTTACCTGATTATGGAGGGATTTTATCATAAAGTGTCTCTGCTGGGCCACATAACACTAGGCCCAATATGCTAGTCCATAACAAGCTTACCTTCCAAATGCGACAACGAATCTCTATAATGAAACACCTAGTGAATACCTACGAACAAAACGAAGAATTTTCATTTACATGAAAATATATTAGTCAGTAGCATGATAAAACTTTTCTCCGTAAAGCACCAATGGAAAATCTCATGCAGATACCAGCTTCAATAAAGATTCTCCTTCAAAATAGAGAAAGTTCCTGTTTTTGTTGACAATGATCTAGCCAAGCTATAGCATAATCAAGAATCAATTCAGCCAATCGCCGATAACTACTCTGCCTGTCTCCTGTTTGTCGTCTCTGTTTGATGCGTCACCATCCGACTTCTTCCTTCCTCAAGCTCCGTCTTCATTGTCAAGACCTTGTTCGGGAGCTCAATCCCCTACCATTACCACTTCGACCTCTCCGAGACCTTTCTTCATGACTAATCAGTGATAATTTATAGGGAAAATATCAATGAGGTCCAAGAGAAAAAAGATCATAAAGTGACAACACCAAATTTAAGACTTCTTTGATACTCGGTTCTAATTATATATATGACAACATTTGTGAGTTGGTTTGCGTCCTAATTATAGGACAATATTCTAATTTTTGTCAATTTCTTCCTAAAATACCCCTATTTTATTCTCTCAAGTTTGTTTAGTTTTTAGTAAATATATGTATGTGGATGCATAGACTAATCCAAATCAATAAAAATTTTAGATATATGTGTGTGTATCTAAGTACATATATATATATATATATATATATGTCTGTGTCTACACACACACACATATATATATGTAGACACACACGTATATATGTGGTTCCTTTAGTGAAATCCTGATGGGAAATGTATGGCGTTCGATGAATTTGGGTGCCTTAAATCTGTTTCATGGGTAATATGATTCTCTTCTTTATAAAAATTGATCTGCGACAGGGAGAACAGGGGATTAGTAGTTCGGTAAGAATCATGGCTATGCAGGATGACTGGTGTATGGTACTTTCAATTAATCCTTTTCAAAGAGAAAACTAGTTTTCGTTTGGTCTTATTTGAGAAAACTATTTTATCTTCTGAGAATAAGAAAATTTTCTGGTTTCTATAATTTTCTCTCATTAATTAATTGCAATAGTAGTGGTTATTTCTTGTAAATTAAGGCTTCCATCATCTGTTTCTTCCGATTGATTTTACGAATATTACGGGAACAAACGACCGCAGTTCACCGCATGGTTGGTCGAAGTAAAGCGGGTGTTTATTTTGTTCTTCTTAACTCGTGAATAACAAATGTGATATTCCCTCTTACTGTTTGTTATCGTGGTCCTTTATCCATTTCATGAGAAATTAGAAATGTTATTTTTCTAACATTATCTTGGAAAGCTTTTCCTTTTTCTTCCCATGAAATATTGTTATTGTTTCCTGGATGGTGTTGATGATGAAAATTGTACATCTCAGCAAATTGGACCACGTTCTTGTTGTTGTTTGTACTAGTGTTTTCCTTATCTCTCTAAATCTGTTGCAATTAGTCTTTTGCCCTTCTATTGTTCTTGTTATTTTCATTTGTGTCATGTTCGTGTGGAATATCTTATATGATTGCTGGCGTTTGTTAACAGGTTAATCTGGAGAGCCTCTCTAACTGGGAGGAAAAGCAGATGTTCAAAGAGTAAGGGCATAAACTTTCTGTCTGTTATCCGTACATGAACTTTTTTGTAAAAATGAATTTCAAGATGCATCCTTTCTTTTTTCACTCTTGCTTTAGTTGGATTATTCATTTTGTATGCACGTACTAATTCTTAAATTCAACACAATGTTAAGTTGATTGTTTGTTTTATGTCTGATTGCTGATATGCAGGTTCATGGAGGACCACAACACAGCTACCTTCCCCTAAAAAAAGTATGAATCTTTACCATTAGTTCAGCTTATTCGAATTGATTTTTGCATAATTTTATGTGCTCCCTTTTATTCACCTTTGGTTCTAGCCTGTGAATTTTTTTGGTCATCTGATATTTTTTGCATTCATCAATGTAAACTCAACCCAAAAAAGAAAGTGTGCATGTTGTGTGGTGCATAAATGGATTTAAGATTCAATATCTTAAACTAGTTCATACATTTTTTAGGGTTGACAAATGCTCGATTTCTCTATATGTGTACTACAACCTTGACGCTTATCACGGGCTTCGAGATGGAAAAAGAGATGAAAAGGGGTTTTAAGAAGGTTGTGGCAACAGAGCGTATCGTTTTTAATGATGAAGAGCAACGAAGGTATGCCTTGCCAATGTTTGGTTTATTAATTTTATTTAGATTGCCTTATACGATTTTCTCCACACGGTTGTGGGAGTAGCGGAAGCAAAACCATAACGGATTTATCAATTGATTTATCGATCAAATCTCGCTACTTGAATGTCTCTCGAAGGCAAATTTGGTTTTCCTTTTTAAGACTTTAGTTTCTTTAATTAATCCGTGTAGCATCTCTATCAACAAGATACCAATTTACTATTTGCTTTGCTTTCTATACATGTTATTGTTCATCTCTGTCCGTTTGGTAGGCCGTGATCCTGATGAACCCTTCTCTGATATGATGGATTTAGCTGATAATTAAGTACAATGGTTAGGGATTATTTTTTTGATATACACGCTTACTTGACTTGTTTTGGGAGTAATGTTTTGTCTAGTTTGATTGAAAGGGGTGCTCACTGGGGTTTTATTGAAGGTATTAGAGTAGCAAGAGGGTGCCTAAAAATTACCCATACTCTGTTTGTGGATGATTCTGTCTTATAAAAAGACAATCAACCAGAACCTTTAACTCTTTTTCTTTTGCATACTTCACTGCATCCATCATAGTAAAACATTCATCCATCAATATTCAATCTGCTTTCACAATGTTCACTTTGCCATCTAAAAGCCAACCATTGGCATCACGAACAATGAAAGTTGCTCTGTTTGACCATTCTCGCATTAAAAGCCGCATCTATGTTGATTTCAACGGAGATCGCAGGTTTTTCCCATCCATGCTTTTCAAACAGTGAGCATCTTCCCTGTTGTCCACTAACACCCGTAGAAGTCCATCCATTTGCATCCCAAAAATATACGACAATATTTCCTGCTTTAGAGAAAGTAAACAAAGGATCAGTTGCTTGATTATTAAAGAGAAAAGCATTTCTTCCTTTCCAAATTTGCCATAAAGTAAATGCAAATATTGCTTTTTGTCTATCATCCATATTCAAGTTATATAAACAGTGTTTCATCCAAAGCTTTATGTCAAAATTCTCTTCATCATGCCAGCGCCTCGGTAGCGCAAGTGGCATGATGGCTGGTCCTGTACCAGTGTTTCCCGGGTTCGATCCCTCCTAGGGACCATTAGGTCCCCAATCAAAAAATAAAAAAAAAATTCTCTTCATCATGAAAATTGAAAGTGAACATACCGCCAAACCAAGTCAAGTTTGCCCACGGACGAAGCGTAACAAATGCTGAATAGTTTTGTGCTTTGTCTTGCAAATAAGACATCGTTAACCATACAACATTTCCGGCGATGTAGATTCTCAAAAGTTGGCAACATTTGAGAGCATACGCCATAAAAATAATCTAATCTTATGTGACACCCAATTGATTTTCTTTTAGTCTCATTGTGCTTCCACCCAAAACTATTAATCAAACTGTCCAGTTGTTTAAGCACATTCTTTGGAAATTGAAAGCATGACATGGGATAAAGAGGAGTAAAGTTTGCTACAGATTTAATTAGTACCTCTCTTCTAGCTTCGGATAGAAAACTCTTCTGCCTAGAGGTGAGCATTCGGTTTTTCGGTTCGGTATTCAGTTAAAACCAAAAAAACTGAAAACCAAAATACATGTGTTTTTACCAACCGAACCGAAACCGAAGTAAATAAAAAACCGAACCAAAAAAACCGAAATATTTCGGTTCGGTGATTTTGGTTTTTGAAGAGTTCAAAAAAGAAAATATTAATAGAAGCAAAATTATGAAGAGTCCTTTTTTTTTTGCCCGAGGAATAATAGAATACCAAGTGACTGAAATGACTACTAAATTAAAAAGCAATAAAATCCACATGTTATCAAAAGTGAAATAAAAAATATGACAACAGAGATCCAAACAATCCATGATAAATTGCAGCTATAATAAATGATATACAAAAAATTGTAACTACATCATAAACTCAAAAACAACTATGCGATGTTGTGGAATGGGGTAGGGTTTTGACTTTTGACGGTTTTCATGTTTAAAGTGAGGAAAACTTGAAAGGAAGGCTTGGATATCGGAGGTGACGTGGGTCCATCTTTTTATAGGAAATCTTTTTTTTTTTTTGAAAATAAACGGTTAAAAAATTCATCTCTGGAAGAAAAATTCAAAGGAAACAAAAATTCACTGTACCACGTTGTGTTATAGCAATTTCGGTTTTTCGGTTAAAATTGAATTAATTTTAAATAAACCGAATCAAAAACCTAAATAAGCATATTTTATAAACCGAAAAAAAAAACCAAAAACCGAATAGACCGAAACCGAAAAATCGAATTGACTTCGATTCGATTTGGTTTTTGATTTTGGTTATGATTTGCTCACCCCTACTTCTGCCACCCTTGCATCCTTCTTTTAACCCGATTAACAACAAAATTGAGTGCTTGCTTCTTTTAGCTTCCCCAAATAATTGGCAACCCCAAATAAGAACCGAGCATATGAATAGCAGCAACCTGAAAAACACGGACAATTCTCTCATCAATGCTGGTGTATTTTTTTTAAGAAAAATACGCATGGATTTGCTTGTATTGATTTTTTTGACCGAAGCTTCACGTAATTTATATTTATTTAATTGAAAGTTTATATGAACTAATAATAAATCTTTTAATTTTTTTAGGGAAGTATTATGTAGTAGATGCTGGATATCCTAATATGAAAGGGTATCTAGCACCATTTAAAGGAGAAAGGTATCACATTCCTGATTTTAGAGGTTGCAGTCAAACACATGGATTACAAGAAGTTTTCAATTATGCACATTCCTCACTAAGAAATGTCATTGTGAGAACGATTGGAGTTTGGAGGAACAAGTGGCACATCTTATGTGATATGAAGCCATTTTCATTAATCAAGCAATAGAAAATTATTATTGCAACAATAGCCCTTCATAACTTCATTAGAAAGTCTAGTGTTGACGATGAAGAGTTTGACAAGTGTGATCTTAATCCTAATTATATTCCTGAGGGTTAAGAAGAATGTAACATTGATGAAGAAATAAGTATCCATAGTCATAGAAGAACTGAACATAATGGTTATATGAATAGAGTCCGAAATCGAATAGCAAAGCAACATTAATGGAAAATAGAAATAGGTGATTTCATGTGAATAGAATACTTGTTGACAATTTGTAAGACTACTGATGATTTCTTCATTGTGCGCCACTGTTGGCAAATCTATTCTCATAGAATTTTTATTTTGTAAATATATTGATAGTTTAAAGGTTATTTTATAATATACCTTTGATGATAATTTTTATTAGAAAAAGTGCTTATTAAAAATTTTGCCTAACAGCATATTTTTAAAAGTAAATACCCTTTTGGGTCCCCGACAAAAAACACGGACCCCATTTTCGTCCCTAGGGACTAAAATGAGACTTTTTTATGGACTAAAAATGGCTTTTTGGAAATTTGCGAGGGACCAAAATGTTCAAAAATTGACCCTTATTCGTCCTTTTCGGGACTAAAAGGGCATTTCTTTGTATGAGGGACCAAAATGGGGTTCGTGTTTTTTTTTCCGGGGACCCAAAAGGGTATTTACTCTATTTTTAATTTCAACTTTTAAGTAACTTTTAAACTAAAAACTTTATATAATCATCAAACAGCTTTTAACTATTTTTTTAAAAGCTCTTTTTTTTAGCTTTAGCTTTGTTACGGACCCCCATTAGGCCCAATGCCGAGGCGGCCCAATGTGAAATATACCCTATCTTAGGATCTCCCTATAATAATGGGGAATCCTATCTTACCTATAGTCCCTAGGGATATCTAAATCTATATCTTTGGATACGATATAACGGCTTGAGATCACACAAGGCCCCAGATACTGGATATAAGGTATTCTCTATAAATACAGAGGCAGTATTCTAAGGTGCACACGTTCTAAACCTTGAATTATTACATTCTGTCTCACTCTACACACACGGCACCCCTTTGGCGAAAGCCTCTTCTGTGTACAGTGATCCCACGCTCTCCTGGATATTTGCCTCATAGATATTCAGGCAGAGCCTACTGATCCAATATCAAAGCACTAGCCCACCAGGTTAGACATCTGTGTTCTATACCAGAACATTGGCGCCAACCGTGGGGAACGTTAAATTTTGATCCCCGTGACCGACGATGGCTAATACCGGAAGCAACAGTCGGAACCCTCAGCCTGGAAATCCATCGCAGGCTTAGGCGAGTCAACATCAACAAGCACAAGACCCGCCGTTGCTTGAGGATGTCCCAGAAGACGATGCTGCGAACGAAGGGAATGACGTTTCTGACATGGCTTCCTCCCCTGCAGTAACTGCCAAACCTCAAGGCGCAACGGCACAGGAAATCCCAGCCTCGAGTCTAGACTTTGTTCTTCTGCAGAAAACCCAGGACTCAATGCTGAGGCGAATAGAGTGATACAGCAGATGATGGAGGACCGCTTCAAGCAGCTGGGGACGATGATTCAGAAGAACAACTGGGATGACGGGCGTGGAAGGAAAGAAAGGATGGGCAGTGAGCAGCCGAGGTCCACGCAGCGTGAAATTGGTACCACGGCTCAACAGACGGATTCGGGGCGACCACGAGTTCAAAATCCTGTTGCGACCCACAAGAAAGCACTCATCGAGAGGACACCGGATGATGAAGACCGAGATGTTGATAGACCACCTCGGCAGTCGAGCTCCCCAAAGAAGTATAAGATGAAATACGCCGTAGGGCACAACAGCAGCGCCTTTTCGGATGAGATAGCGAACACGCCATACCCAGAAGACTTCGACTTGGCAGACCTGCCCAAGTACGACGGAACCCAAGACCTGCGGTCCCGTCTTGACACGTTCGAGTTACTCATGTTCGTACGTCAGATTGGTGGACCGGTTATTTCCCGACTCTTTGCCGCCATTCGACGGGCCGACCCGTAAATGGCTCATCACTCGCCGACCAATTCAATTCGAACTTTGAAGACCTCGGAATCAAGTTTGAGTTGAACTTTGTAACCAAGAAGAAACTTGACCAAAGTCCCAATTCGCTCTTAGCAAGATTAAGCAGCAGCGCAGATAGACGCTCCAAAAATACCTGGATAGATTCAAGGAGGTCGCGCTGCAAGTACGGTCACTCCCGGAAAGCGTACACGTACATTGCCTCATTGATGGGCTGGATCCATCATCCCGGCTGGCGAATTCAATTTTCAAAAATAAAGTTTATATCCTCACCGAGTTCAACACGCGGTCAAAGTAATACTTAGAGGTGGAATAAATGGAAATAGCCAACGCGGCCGGGAATGATAGGAGGAAGGATACACCCTCAAGAGGAAAAGGACCATCCGAAAGTGGAAGAGGAGATGCTAACAGACGAAACCAAGACAACAGATCCTGGGGGGGACAAATTTGAAGAAAAAGCTAGGTATGATAGATACACCCCTTTAAATGTTGCACGTTCACAGATATGAAAAGAGGTGGCGTTGACCGAGATGAAAAAAGTGGAGAGACCTCGACCCCCTCGATATCGAGCCAACACAGATCAGTCCAAGTTTTGTGCATTCCGCGACGGGCCGGGACATACCACGGATCAATGCTATGAACTCCGTGATGCGATCGAGAAGTTTGTACGAGATGGCAGACTGCGTCAGTATATGATCAAAACTCAGGGATGGAGAAATAACAAACGTAACTGTGGGGGCTGAAGTAGTAGCCCAACCCAGGATCAGAAGAAAGAAGATAAGAGGTGAAAGCCACCCAGCGATGACGAGGAATTTCCAGAAGCCGGGTTCAATTACAAAGTTATCAGCGAAGCCTTGGGCGGTGGAGGAGATACGGCAAGTCAGTGCAAGAAATACTTAAGGGAAATCCTCTCCGTAAGGGACATCCCCAGATTTAAAGAAGATCAAAACAAACCGGCACCTTCGCCATTAGCTTTTACCAACGACGACATGAAGGACGTAGTCCCGAGCCACCGGGATGGTCTAGTGATCACGGGAACCTTGGTAAATTGCCGGGTAAAAAGGATTTTTGTAGACGCAGGAAGCTCGGCAGACATCGTTAGTTGGGATGCTTTCAAAAGGATGAAGCAGGATACCGAGGATTTGAAACCATGCAAAACGACCCTCATAGGGTTTAACGGCGAGCATTCTCCACCCAGGGGATATCTCGATCTCAGATTGACGCTGGAAACTAAGGAAGCTTTTAAATCAGAATGGGTAAGGTTCATAGTGGCCGACTTCCCCTCTCCATATAATATCATATTAGGAAGGCCGACTATCCATAAGTGGGATATGTTAGTTTCCACGAAACATCAGAAGCTGAAGATGGTAAACAACAACAATAAGGTTGTTACGATCGCTGGGGACCAGAAGGAATCTCGGTAGTGTTACTTCGAGATGGTCCGAGAGGGTGAAAGCAGTTTGTCATCTCCACCTCGGATTCAAAAAGGTGAAAGAGATACAAGCATGGGGAGAAGAAGACATGCAGGACGGTCGGAAGCATGGTAGAACTCAACCTCAGAGAAAAGCTCGAGGTCCCACGACGAAGAAAAGATGAAGAGCCGAATTCGAAAACTCCTATTTTGAAGATGAACTAGAAGACTTCATACGGGAAGCGACCCCTCCCAGATCACTAAAATTGGCGGGGCAATGAGTATGGAGTTAAAACACCGATTGAAGGACCTTTTAAGGAAGAACCGAGATATATTCGCCTGGACGTCGGCGGAAATACCCGGGATTGACCCCAGATTTTGTTGTCACAAACTGGCTATCCGTCCGGGATCACCACCCATGGCACAAAAGAAGAGGAAGCAAGGATCAGACAGGTAGATAACGTTGGAAAAGCACGTCGACGAGCTATTGGAGGCCGGGTTCATCAGAGAAATACAATATACCACATGGTTATCGAACGTAGTCATGGTCGTGAAACCAAATGGTAAATGGAGGGTGACACGGATTACAAGGACTTGAACAAAGCTTGCCCGAAAGATTCATATCTGATGCCCAACATTGACCAATTGGTCAACAACTCGGCCGGGTTCCAGTTATTGTCCTTCATGGATGATACTCGGGATACAACCAAATCTTGATGCATCCAGAGGATCAAGAGAAGACAACTTTCATTACCGAAAGAGCTAACTACTGCTATAACGTAATGCCATTCGGGTTGAAGAATGTAGGGGCCACGTACCAGAGGATGATGAACCGAGTGTTTGAAGACCAACTTAGACAAAACATGGAAGTTTACATAGACGACATGATCGTCAAGTCAAAGGATCCTGAAGATCACATCGGGACTTGGAGCAAACCTTTGAGAAACTTTGGGCGTATCAAATTCGTCTAAACCCGACCAAATGCGCATTTGGGGTCCCAGCTAGGAAATTCTTGGGGTTTCTATGAACAAGTCATGGAATCGAAGCCAACCCAGACAAATGTAAGGCGGTCCTAGACATGAAAGCCCCTCGGAACAAGAAAAAAGTCCAACAACTGATAGGGAGACTGGCGGCGCTAACCAGATTCCTACTCAGATCGGCAGAAAAATCCCTTCCTTTCTTCAAGCTCCTAAAGAAGGAGGCGCAAGGTGAATAGAACCCGGAATGCGAGTCTGTATTCGGTAAGATCAAGCAATGCCTGGCAACCTCACCAGTCTTATCAAAACCTGAAACCGGAGAAGTACTTTTCCTCTACTTATCGGTGGAGAAGGAAGCTGTGAGTGCAGTCTTGGTACGGGAAAAATAGAACGGCCAAGAACCGATATATTTCGTGAGCAAAGTGCTGCAGAGCTTGGAACTGAGGTATCAGAAACTAGAGAAAGTGGCCTTCGCCCTGCTCATGGCAGCAAGAAGGTTACGACAGTACTTCCAGGGATTTCAGATCGTCGTGCAAACTAGTCAGCCGATCCGACAGATGTTACACAAGCCGGATTTGGCTGGAAGCATGATTAGTTGGGCAATCGAGTTATCAGAGTTCGACATCACTTACGAAGCCAAGCACGCGATCAAATCGCAAGCGCTAGCGGATTTCGTAAGGGAACTCACCTCGGTCCATGAAGAGGACGCAGCCGGACTCTGGATGTGGAAAGTATATGTCGATGGTTCATCAAACGCCAAGGGAAGTGGAGCTGGGATCATAATCGAAAACCCAGATGGGGTCGCGATCGAGCACTCACTTCACCTCAACTTCCCAACCTCGAATAACTAGGCAGAATATGAAGCAATGTTTGCCGGACTGCAACAGGCAAAGGAGCACGGGGCCTGGAGAGTTAAAGTCTTAACAGACTCTCAGCTCATAGCGGCGCAGATCGAGGGAACCTACCAAGCAAAAGGACCTCTACTGGCCAAATACCTGAACAGAGCAAGGGAAATGATTTCTGACTTTGAAGAGGTGACGGTAACGCACATCCCACGCGAGGAGAACGTTAAGGCCGATATCTTATCCAAGCTAGCCAGCACGAAGGGGCCGGGGAACCACAGAACCATGGTGCAAAAGAATTTAGCGGAACCAATCTGCGTTCTGACCATATTAGCAGCCACAGATTAGAGAAAACCCATTGAAGACTATTTAGAAAGAGGAATCATCCCCGTCGACCCTTCTAAAGTGAAAAAGTTGGTTCGAGAGGCCGCCATGTACACTAGGTGGACGATCAGTTGTATCGACAAGGACTTCACTCTCATATGATGAGGTGCTTAAACTCGGCCGAGGTAGAATATGTTTTGGCAGAAATATAGGAAGGAATCAACGGCCAGCATATGGGAGGAAAACTCTAGCTAGGAAAGCTTTACAAGCAGGTTATTATTGGCCGACCATGGTAGCAAATTCCAAGGAGTTTGTGAAGAGATGCGACAGTTGCTATAAGCACGCCAAGATCATCTGGCTCCCTCCGGTGGAACTGAAGAGCATTTCGGCCCCATGGCCTTTTTACAAGTGGGGGATGGATCTGTTGGGACCATTCAAAACAGCCCCCGGACAACTCCGTTGGCTAGTAGTAGTTGTCGATTACTTTACAAAATGGATAGAAGCCGAACCTTTAACAACAATCACTTCGGCATGTATACAGCGATTCTTCCTGCATAGCATCGTTTTGCGATTCGGAGTGCCGGCGGAGATAGTCATGGATAACGGGACCTAGTTTGTTGATAAAGGATTTCAGGAGATAATTTTGGGCCTCGGCATTGAGCAGCATTTCGCCTCTATAGAACATCCCTAGTCTAACGGACAGGCCGAAGCTGCAAACAAAATAATCATCGAAGGTTTAAGGAAGCGGATGCAAAAGGCGGAATCCAGTTGGGTCGAGCAACTCTACGTGTCAGACCGTGGGGTTATAGAACAGCGTTCAAACTTCAACCTAGGAAACCCCTTTCGGGTTGACATATGGAAGAGAGGCGATGATCCCGGTCGAGATAGGGACGGCCGTCGGAGGAGATTGAAGGCTCTCCAAGAAGGTAAGGCAATGAACACCGAGGCACCGATGATAGAATTGGATTTTGTGGACGAGGTCGGGGTTACGGCACACCGCCGAGATCGCCACAAAGCAACTCATCGCGGCCGCAGTACAATCGAAAGGTGAGGCCCGGTCCTTCAACAGGGGCGCCTCATACTTAGAAGAGCCGACGTTGGAAACAAAAATGCTAGGGACGGCAAGTTAGCCGCAAATTGGGAAGGCCCTTACCGGGTTAAGGAGAAACTTGAAAAAGGGGCGTACGTTCTAGAAACCCTGGCAAGGAAACAAATCAAAAGGACATGGAACGCCGACAAGCTGAAAATCTACTACAGTTAGACCCAGTCGCCACGTGGATGGTGTATCGGATATACCATGTCCGAGTCAGTTAAACTTGAGTGCAGTATTTCCAGTTTAATTTTATTTTCGTACTTATGCGATTTCCTTATTTAAAGTTGTTAGCTCTTTAGATCGGATTATTTCATGAATTAATGAAAGACTCTCTGCGGAGATTCAGTTATAAACTATTGAAACATCTTTTCATACACTCCGCAAAGGAATAAACAAAGACTAGGGACATTGATCCCGGTCATACACCAGCTTAGTTAAAAGAATGACATCGGGGCCAACGAGCTTGGGTTCTTAATTACGCAAAGTTACTGAGCTTGGTTAAAAGAATGATACCTGGGCCAACGAGCCCAGGTTTTTAAATTACGCAAGGTCGCGTTAAAAGCCTTTGCAAAAATCCGATGCATTAAAAAACTTGCTCCTAGATAAGAAGGTGAATTTTCATCCGTGCCATGATCAGGCCAAAATGTTTAAGTATGCGTTTCTACACCACTGGACATGTGACAATTTGCCCTTATCCTGGTTATGATCCCGAACATCGGATCGGGAACTCGGTAGCGCAGTTAAAGTAAAAAAAAACCCTATCCTAATACCTGGTCTTTGGTACCGAAAGAGCACGAGAAGATTCTGCATACATTAGGCCTTGGCCCGGCCCTAGAATTTCCAACATGGTTTGGGATTCATGAAAGAAAAATTGTAGCAAATAAATAAAAGACGAGGAAACACACGTGAGGTGATCCAAAATAAATGTTGTAAAGATGGTCACGATGACCGAGAAATTCATAAAATTTACATATTGTCACAAACCCGGAGTAAAACCGGCGTAGACATAAAATAAAAGGGGCAACAGAGCCCGAAAGAAAGAGGAAAGAACAACACAAGCAAAGCCTAGTCGGGTCAGTTAGTTGGCGCTACCGGCTCGGAGGACCCCTGACCACCTTCTTGAGCGGTGTCGGGTGAGACCTCTTCTTCCCCTTCCCCGGATGGATCTTGACCCTCTAGCTCTGTCACAGAGGCACTGTCGAGAGAAGGAGGAGCCGGGACAAGTTGGCTATCCCTCATGTAGGCCTAATAGTGGAACCCGGCAAGTTCCAGGTTCACGACGGGGTTTAGATGCCGGATTTGCGCGAGGGCCATATCGAAAGCGTCCTTGGTGGTCCTCCTCACGATGTCGGAATAGTCGGCAAGAGCTTTCTTTGTATCAGACAAGGCTGCTTTGGTCTCGCCCAGCTCCTTGGCCAAATCACCCCGCTACTGCTGCACCGTCTTTAAGGCATCGACACACCTGAAGTTAGCGGTTTTTGCATCGAGGAGATCAGAATTTGTCTTTTCCAGGGCTTCCTTGGTTGAAGTGAGCTCCCCAGCCAATTTTTTGGCTTCAGCCCTAGCAGCGTTGAGCTCTTTTGCCATCTTATCTTTGCCCAATACCACCTCTTCCTTCTCCAACATCACCCGCCGTAAATCAGACGCGGACCCAACATATTTGTTCTTCAAATGAAGCATGGCCTGTGTTAGTCCGACGGCCTTCAAAAGGTTATCTCGCACACCTTGAATTGTAGCCATATCAACGTCAGGCAAGGGATGAGTGTCGACGAAGCGGCGTGGTGGCAAGAAGACGATGCAGGTCTCATCAGTGATCCTTTTTCGAGGGCAACCCCGGGGATTTTGGGAGCCGGAGGAGGAGCTGTGGGAATATTGGTGAGTGATGGAGGAGCTAGCGCATCCGATGGCGAGACCTCCTCCCCTTTCGAACCAGGGCTGACAGGCCGGGAAACCGAGGCTAAAGGAGGAGAGGAAGAAGTTCCTTGCGGGACCGAGGCCCTTGACTTCTTGGCCGCAGGGCCCGAGGGCGGTCCCGGTCTTAGCCTTCCCGGACGGTAGGGGCCGATCAATTCCTTGTGGTCCTCTTACTCGGAGCCCCAGCGGGGCCGAGTTCACGAAGGATAAATAGGGCGGCGGCGGTTCCATTCCCCGAGCCGCAAAACAAACAAATGAGAAAGTCGAAACCAAAGCGGGATATGGTACAAGCAAAGTGTATAAACACAAATCTATGACAATCAACAGAAGGGGTCATACTGGCCGACGACCCCGCCCCGGCGCCAGCCCAGTTAATATAAAAGGCCGCACTTTTGACCCTATTTACAGCGACGTAGGAGACCAGCCGATCCACGGAAGAAACCTCGTCGGCCGAAAGATCATCGGGGTCGACTTGATAAGAGGTGGAGATCAATTTGTGATGGATCTCCGTCTAGTATAACGGGAACCTCCACTCCACGTCTTTGGCCTCGCGCCCTTTAAGAAACCAGGGCTGTTCTCCTGGTTTGGCTACGACTTTAAAAAAGCTATTTTTGAAGTGTTTGAAAGAATCGAAAAAGGCGGTCATAAGTTTTCTATCTGGGTCACCCCGAAGAGAGGTCAACCCCTTTAAGTTAGCATACTCCTTGCCAGAGCGAGGAGTGAAGGTGGTAAAAAAATAAGGTGGCAGTGCAAGGAATGGGCTCTCGAAAGGAGCTGCATAAGAGCTCGAAGGCCACTAGATATGCCCACCCATTCGGGTGAAGCTGAGAAGGGGCTAGATGAAGGTGATTTAAAGCGACGACTTGAAACTCGGTAAATGGGAAGTGAATACCGAGTCGGGACAAGTAGTCCCTGTAGAAGAAGAAGAAGTTGGTGTGTCCGACCTCCCGGGTTGAGCAAATGGGTTCATCCTCATCAGGAGGACATAAGAAACATCTGTCAAATTCACCCAAACCCAACCGGCCTATATCGGCAGCGGTCATCAATGAGTGGGTCTTTATTACTTCATGCATCACCCATGGATATCGCGCGAGCAAGATTTTGGGGGGATTGTAAGAATCTGACCCTCCGGCGTTGAGAACGGGCACTAGGGGTTAAAGACGACGACTCCATTTACTTATAACAAAAACCAAAAAGACTAAGATCAGCAAAGAGGGGTATACCTGACATACGCAAGCTACTGCGTGAGGAAGGATGGACGGGTGGCCTCGAAAAATTCTGGCTTCTAACAACCGGGGTTGAAACGGAGGACGACCTATGACGGCAGGAACCTAAGATTGTGTCGGCCATGGAGTCTTGGCCAATGGAAATGTAATGTGAGCTTGAGGTGAGGCAATCCCAGTAGGGGCCAAGGTATCCGTCGGGATGGTTGTCCCATCTTGCGCTAAGGTAAACATCATAAAAGTTAACGGGTAGTGCTAGAATAGCACCAGATTCACCCCGGATCCCGGTACCAGACAAAGTAATAGCGGAACCCTCATTTCGGGACCTAGCAGCACTAGGATCAGAGTCCTCGACACTCCTCCCACCGGAACCACCCCGGAGCAAGGTATCTAGCCTTTGCTCTTCAAAAAGAGGGGAGCCAAGCAACCAATAGCTGGTCCAGGGATAACGGAGATGCAATGCCTCTTGCTCTTCGGGGGGTTAGGTTCGAACTCGAAGAAGGCAAAGGGTCAACCCTACCCATCAACGCCGGAAGTTGAGACCTAAAAGGCATAAGAGGCTTGGGAATCTAGACCGCTAATAATCCTACAAATTGGGACGTGTGGCCACAAGAATGAATCCTTAAACGAAGGGTACCCAAGAGACTCCCATCGAAACTTGGTTAGAAGACCCAAAAGACAAAGCTTGTCGAGGGAAGGCGGAGGAATGAGTTTGGAGACCATTGAACGACCAAAAAATCAAAAGAAATGGAGAAATGTTGAGTGGAGAATATACTTGAGTAGATGAAACGAGGAAAGATACGAGGTATCAAAATCCGTGAGTCGTGGAGAGGTTGGCAGAAGCAGAAACGAGAGTGTTTCACAAGTTTTGCGAGCATCCCAGGAATAGCGAAAGTGTGAAAAATGGAGGGAAATGTGAAATAAATACGAAATGACACTGGAATGACAGGGGTAAAGGAGACAATTCACTATACTAGTGGAAGTGACGTACGTCGCGTAAGGGGAGCATTAAATCCGCATGCAACCGCTGTTGGCGGCTAGGCGTGGCGGTTTGACCCTATGCCAATCCAAAGGAGCCAGGTGTCAAAGGGCCATGATGACGAATACAGGGAGGTGCTGACCTCGAAGTCAAGCAATCCACTTGGCACGGCCTCGGATCCACGGATGTCCTGTAGCAAGCTCGGATCTTAGAAAGGCGACCTCAGGTCTTCAAGTAAGAGATGCGGCAGTACAGCCCGGTCAGGGGCTAAGATGCATCTTGGCAGCTCAAGTGGTTGAGCTACCGGGCTGGGGGGCAACTGTTACGGACCCCCATTAGGCCCAATGCCGAGGCGGCCCAATGTGAAATATACCCTATCCCAGGATCTCCCTATAATAATGGGGAATCCTATCTTACCTATAGTCCCGGGATATCTAAATCTAGATCTTTGGATACAATATAACGGCCTGAGATCACACAAGGCCCCAGATACCGGATCTAAGGTATTCTCTATAAATACAGAGGCAGTATTCTAAGGTGCACACGTTCTAAACCTTGAACTATTTACATTCTGTCTCACTGTACACACACAGCACCCCCTTTAGCGAAAGCATCTTCTGTGTACAGTGATCCCACGCTCTCCTGGATATTTGCCTCATAGATATTTAGGCAGAGCCTACTGATCCAATATCAAAACACTAACCCACCAGGTTAGACATCTGTGTTCTATACCAAAACAAGATTAAAAGTAGCTTTTAGCTCAAAAATAAGAGGATCTAAACAGGTTATACACACACACACATATATGTATATATGTAGATATGTATATACATATATACATATGTACATATGTATATGTATATATATATATATGTGTGTGTGTGTGTGTGTGTGTGTGTGTGTGTGTGTATTTTTGACCTTATACTGTTGATCCGTGATCGTGATCACCCTCCTCATCATCACTGAATTCTCTAGTTTTTAGTGAAACTTAGTTTAAATAATTTATTAAGAGTTCTTTATATTAATTTTAATTTTACAAATAGTTACGAGTTTTTATTTAATGTTTTTATTATATTGATGGAATCAAAATGCTATTATTGTAACGCCTAAATTCTATACTAATTATTGTACCCGGTGACACGTAGTATTCGAAATATCAACGAGTTGACGGTGTTGATGCATCGAGTAACGTGGAACGGAGAGCATGTATTAACATTTGGACGATGAGTAACTGATAATATCCATACATATGCTGATGCCTGACATATGCTGGTTGCATTGAAAATCCTAAAGGAATATTCGTGATACAATTTTACTAAATCAAAACACTGGTCTATCTAGACCTTTGTCTTGGAATCCAATATAGTTAATCAAATGTATTGGCCAAGCCAGTGTTAGTCTAGTGGGAGTTTTCCCGTCTTTCACGGTGACTAATTATTATAACCACATAGACCAACCCTTTCTTAGTTTAAGCACCAAATGGTTTGAAACAACTTTATCAAATTCATGCCAGAAACTAGTCCCTATTAAACTCCTCAAACTCTCATCTTGGCCGGTGCCTCTTCACGTCTTCGTCCACCGGTGCCTCTTCTTAGCTCCGTCCACGTCGCCTTTTCAGATCCAGGTTCCTTTCTTAAATCTTTAGTTAGGGCTGAGATTCAATTGAATTGAATCTCAGGTAACAGTTAGCCTCATATTCAAGTATAAACAACATATATGACAGATATTCATTACATTTCAAAGATCAACCATACATAGCACATAGTAGATATAAGGTTACAACAATACATAGCACACAACAAATGTAATGTTAACAGCACAACATTACTTAGCACTTAGAAAATGTAATGTTCATAACGTTTCACTCACTAGTGCCACGAATCTACATGTCCTTTGCGTTAGGAAAACTTAACCAGTGGTATTATCATGACTATAACCCACGACAAGCTAAATGTATACAAACAGGTGACCTAAGACCGAGTCTTAGTCACGGTGCATGACTCAAGACCTAGTCTTGTCTATGACTCTAAGAATCATTTTATCATATATAAGCATACAGGACACATTATATTTAAAGTTACAGTACTCGTTCGTACATTTCTTCCGCGTAGTTAGCAATACGCCTGACCTTTGAATCTGACCTCAGACTTCTCGAGTATCCTGTAACGTTACCGTTGAATTATTTCATTTTCCATAACTTATATGATATTATAATTAATATCATTTTTCCTAAAATAATATCAAAAATGATATTTTCACCCATTTTGACCCTTTTACCCCTTAGTGGATTAACTATCCAATAATTACCCTTAATTTCCTTAAAAACGCATTGCTGGATTTTCTAGTAAGATTTTGCAGCAACTTTGAAATATCATCATTAATTCTACAAAATTCCAATTTGAGTGCTTGAAAAATCTACATTACCCTTGATATGTCTATTTTCATGGAAAAATAATTCAAAAAGACAGAATGACGTGAATCATTCCCAGTGTTATCATTTTCCAACACTGTTCAGATTTTAATTCCAGAAACAAGGTCTAACTTCAAATATTCCTAACTCCTTGTCCAGAGCTCAAAACGTTACATATTTTATATCCTTAGAAACCCCTACATGTTTAATTTATTCTTGTAAAATTTCATGATTTTTAAAGCTCATTTGATATATAAAATATTAGCTACAACATTTATTACCAGTAGAAAGCTTAAAATTGGAAATTCTCTAACTTTTGCTATTTTATTCTTTGGCTTTCAAAAATTATTTCCTTCCATGTTTTTCATCCCATTTTACGTTTTAAAATAAATGGAGACCTTCAAAACATGAACAATAATTTTTTTAACCATTTTCTACATTAAATCAAAATTCTACATAAATTTAAAAGCTTGAACTCAAGATTATTACCTTTGATTTTTGAACTCCTTCTTTCTCTTGCTCCAAGAATTTCACCCTTCTCACTCTCTAATTCTATAATCAGATGTTTTAAATTGATTTTGGTGTGAAGAATGAAGAGAGATCATGGCCTATTTATAGTGGAAAAACAAGCTTATGTGAAACTTGTTGCATGATGTGATCCATTTCCCCTTCTTTCCTTTCATCCATTGGATCAAAAACCACCTTTTGAAATCAGATCTTCTCCCTTCCTCATGGCTGCCGTCATGCCTCCTCTTTTTGGCCATTAGATGTGCTTTTTATGTGGCAAACATCCAATGATTCAAGTCTCTAATTGGTTACTTTAATTATCTAAGGATTTAGGCTTAATTACAAGGCTAAATGACAACCATTGGATCTTAATACATGTGTCAAAATCTCATGGTTGGCTAGTTGCCATTGTTGACTTTTGGGGCTGTTTCATTAAGCTTGATTAACATCTTAATCAAGTGTTTATTTGCTCTCTAATCACAAGTGTCGTTGTATAATTGGTTTATTAGCTAATCATGGTAATTAGTACTTATTTAGACAAGCTTAATGCACTTTAATCTTTACTTATTCCCATTGTCTTTGATTTCTCTTAATCAAGTTGAAATCATAAGCCATTAATCTCAATTAGTACAAGCTAATTTGCTAAATGTTAATTGCTAATTTATGTTAATTTGGCTAAGGGTCTTCATAACCCTTTTCTTATCTCCTTTAATTATAAATTAGCTACTATTTTGTGTGCTATTTATTTCACATTTTATAGCCCCTAAATAATGTCTCATAATTAACTATTGGTTAATTAATTCCAAAGTGAAATTTGGATAAGAATATAATCAATAGATTATAATTCTTTGAGACACATATTTACCTTTGTATTTTGCTAATTATTTGCTAAAATACAATGTTTACATGAATTATGAAAATTAGGGTTTTACAATTATCCTATTGGACAAAGCAATTTAATTTGCGTAGGCATACAAAATTTAATTAAAAATGTGATTGATTCTAATAATATACTTAATTAAATTTTTTAGATGTTTCTAGAAAAAATGCGTTTAAAAAATTTCAATTAAAAATTTAATTAATTTATGTAATCTCTTAAATTTATAACATTTATAATATATTATGAATATTGGCTAGCAAGAAAAATAATATATTGTGAACAAAATTGTGTTTGAAAAATGTTTTTAGCTTTCAAAAGAAGTCCAAATAAATGAGTTTCAATAAATATTATGAAAAAATAAAATTATAAATTTTATCATACGAAGAAAATTAATAAATTTTAATATTTTATAAAATATTAGAAAGTTTGAAAACTTATGTGTTAGAATTACTCCTTGATTGTATATATTTTTTTTAAACTATAAATGTTTATTCTTATTTGGTAAAAGAAAAATTATTCTTATATCAAATAAGGTATCTGGTTAGAATAAAAGTTTAACTGTCAAAACTAATGGTTGAGATATTATAAATGAAATCTCAAATATATAAGGGAGATTTGCATAATCTGCATTACAGTTTTAAATGAGATTTATATATATATTCAAAATAGTTAGGAGGGTTTTGCAATTGGGTGGTTAATGTATTAACTAAAATACTCTAACCTTTCTTATAAGACGTTTGGTATGAGGGGAGGAGAGGGAAAGTGAAGGGAAGAAAAATTTGTTTGAGTCGATTTAAAAGTTTTATTTTTTAAAAAAAAAAGAGTTGGGTTAAAAGTTTTTAATTAAATTTTCTTACTTTTTTATGTTGCACCTTCTAAGATTTTATAACCCCATTTCTCCAATTTGTTTCAATTCAACTCATATAAATTCCCCCACGCGTTCAGTTCAATTCAACAGCATGAGGTGGTGACTTTTTATACGAATCCACCTAAAGAAGTGATAGATACTGTTGGGCCCAACAAGTATTGGGATAGGACTTATAAGAGAAAGGCTAGAAGGAGTCCAGGGCCCAAGGCCACTCAGCTAGGGCTGGAGAAGGAAGGGCAGAATGGGCATACCACATTGTAACAGAATACTGACATTGTCAGGTAGTGCGTTATGTTATAGAGAGGGAGGGGGAGGTGTGTGGAGGTTATCCAGAAATTGGTGAGGAGAGTGTGCTAGTCTATCGAATTGCTAGCAGAGTGTTTTTTCATTTCTTTTTGCTTAGTTCTTGCTGTTCTACGTTAATTAGATTGTGGACTTGTGACAGAAGCAAGTGTAGGAACTGTATTCTCTCATTTTCCCTATATTAAAGAGGATACGTTATTGACAATTCTTCTCAAGTTTATCTGGTTCTAACAGATACATTGTACAGTGATTTTGTGGGTTCTGTTTACCCACGTATAGTGTTAATATAGATTGATGGACTTTATTCCCGATTTCTATAAAAAACAAAGTTCTAGAAAATATACAACTTAAGCACAGTTTAAGACAGATGATTTAGGTCTCACTTCAAAAAATCCTTGCCTGTGAATATGCATCGAGACCAAAATTCATGGCCTCAAATTCAATGATCAGACGAATCAAAGTGAATGGAGTTTAGAGTTTGGACTCAATGTATCATCACCATATGGATTTTTCTTTCCTCATAGACTTGTACTAGCACACAGTTATTTTATTGATTTTGTGCAAATCACATATCAGATATAGAGGCACATATAGAAGTTTCATGAGCAAGAGCTTTTACATTATAACAAAGGCAAAACTTTCTACTTACAGAAATCATTCTCCACAGAATGTAAATGCTCAAGTTCCGAGACTAAGAGACTTCTTGAACTTGTTCTCAAATCTGGAGGCTAAGGCTTCTCCGTCTCAAAAGCTTTATGGTTCTCTATGTTCTTGCGGTACGAAAGGGGTACCAAAGAAAGCTATATATAATGCGATGCTCATTATTTCATTTTTTTATTAGGTTAAGGGTATAATTCATTTTGAGGCTTAGAGCGCACATAAAGGTTTTGCCTCTCCCAACAAACGCACTTTCGATATTCGAACTTGTGTTTTCATTTTTATGGGTGAGGCCGCTTACCACCTCAATTAACAAAGCTTAATTCACATATATTTATATGTATAATATACACACACATGTACCATGGATATTCACTTCATGGTTTTATTATTTTGCCAGAAAAAACGCAATTAAGTTTTGATTATTTTTTCATATTAATTTTGTTTTGATTTGTATTGAGGTGAAATATGAAACACAGCAATAGTTTGGTAAATTGTATTTAAGCCAAAAATGAATGTTTCTTATGCATGTATCGAATCCTGCTTTGAATAAATTACTTTGTACGGAAAATTCAATGTATATCATTCATTACTTGCTCTTTCTATAATTCTCTTGTTGATAAGCCTAAACTAATCCTAAATTATACTGACAACTCAACAGTTTTATCTAGAACCTATAATTGTCCTGAAAACACATGTCACTCAAGTTTCCCAACAACAACAAAAATAACAAGGGATAGAAGTAGAAGACACAAATAGAAAGGAGACCCAAAGACTTCCACTTGTGAATATTTTTTCTTATTTATTATCTAGATGGACCCATCGATATCTGGTGTTTTTGCAAGATCCTATGATTAAGTATCTGACTAATTTGGCCCACCCAACAGAGGTCCACTTAAGCGGTTAGGGTGTTCCAGCAAGAGTTTTATCCATACTTAGAGATTGAACTCGATAACATCTTTTTTTTTTTTTTTTTTGATAATATAAAGGTTTTGGAGGGGTTCGACATCGATCCCTCACTGCCAGCAGACGGCCTCATGAACTCGATAACATCTAGTTAAAGGGTTAAGGTACCTACCATCTGGGCTAACCCTCCTTGGTAGTTTGTCATTCTTTAATTTTTTTATTGTCTAACTGAAAAGAAAAAAATCACAGTATTATTCTTAGAACAAGAACAAGATAATTATTATATCATACATCCCACATGAAATTAAAAATACAAACTTCCTTTTTTTTTTTAGTTTTTCATATTTTTCTTCGGCAGCAAACCTGCTTCATAGTTGAAGAGCTTTGATGTTATTCAATAATCCTTCTGCCAGCATCATCATCACCGTACACAAGATAGACTATAGTCTTCTCCAGAACAATATATTTATGAGCAAAATCCACTTTAACTTCAACTTCATTTCCTGGATCCAAATTAGATGATATCTTGTGCCATTCTTCTTCATTAGAACTAGTTTCAGAAGAATCTCGCTTGTAGAAATCAATGGAAGCCTTTGTATAATTCTTTATCAGGAAACTAACAGGATAATATACTGATGATGATACTTGAATTGATGAAAACATAATGCAGATGACCATTGCTTTTAAGTTACGATTATCAACTTGAGACACTTTAAATGATACTAAGGACCCTTCATCTTCAAAGGCTAGCCAATCAGGATGATTATCTTCAGGAAGAGAACATTCAAGCTCTCTCTCACTCAATCCCTATATTGTTCCATCAACAAGAACAATGAGAACATATATAATAGAGGATCCAGTAACTTAGTTTGTATCACACTAATGATATTGGAATATGTTGTCAAATGTAGGAGAATAAAGAACAATGAAACAATATAATATGGGAATTGAACCTTTCAAAACATAATCTTTATTATTGCCCATTTAAAAGTTCAAATCATCTTTATGTTTATGTTTTCTCAGTTAAAAACTATAATTAAGGATATGGTGAACTTTTTCGTCTAGAGAAATGAGTGCAAGAGTGAAATTTAGCTAGAACGACACTTGCTCAAGTTTTTAATATAAGACATATTTACCTAATTTGATTAGATTAAGAAAATTAGTTGAGTTAGTTAATATGATATTTAATTTCTAAAATACCGGCCTAGTCGTCTTCCTTAATTCTATAATCTCTCTCCTCATTGATTATTGTTGAGAGACCATTAATAGGGGTCAATTAATAAAAAATTGACAAATATGAAAATTATGCACTACAAAAAAACTTCAACTTACCCACTAAATTACCGATGGAAAAATTTCCGTAGGAAATTACCCACAGAATTTCATGGGTAATATCTTCTGCCACGTTTTTTTTTTGTGACGGACGTTTTCCGTCGGACATCCTATTACTGATGGAAATTTCGTGGGTAATTCAGTCGGTAATTGGATTTCTGACGGAAATCGCCCGCTGCAGAAAAAACCGTGGCAGGAGACATTACCCACGGAATTCCTTGGGTAATTTCCAACAGAATTGTTTCTGCCAGTAATTCTGTCGGTATTCCGAAGCTTTTTTGTAGTGATGTCTTATATTTAGGATACTATCAACTCTAATAGTAACAGTGTTTGAATGTCATTTAGTTCCTTCTTATTCATTCTAGAGAAATCATCGTTATTTGTGTCTGTCTGTGTGTGTGTTTTGGGGGATTAAAGTTGGAAAAAATTATTGAGAAATCCCCCATTATTGAAATATTTAACACTCAATCTGCTAAAAAAACAGAATGAAATATTTATTGCCTAACGGTACTTAAAATTTGTTTAAGGGCCTAGCTCCTTGAGTAGGTGTATTTTCAGCAAATACAACTCTCATTCAGGTGTGTGATCCTGTCTTCAACTATATATAAATGTCTTCCATTTTAAAGACTTTTGCATAAAGCTATATAGGCTGCACATACAGCTGAAGAAGAGTTGCACTAGTTGAAGATAAATTTCTTGATTATGCCCTAGTTTTGAGGCAAAATAATGGAAGACATATACATATATAGATGAAGATAAATTATCTGCAACTGAAGAAGAATTGCATCCACTCAATGTCCTATGTAGCTTTGGCCAATAAATTTGCCAAATGGGGAATTTCAAGCAATTTTTCCATTAAAAGGAAAGTTTTATTGTAAATATAAATATAGTTTATGCAATGATAGTAGCAATCAATATTTATTAAGATTTAAGAGGCAAGTAGAGAACCTGGGAGATACTCTTCACAAGTGAATCCATGACTTCGCTAAATCCTCCCACTTTTATAATAAGGGAAGTAGAGAAGTTTGCAGCCTCTTCAATAGTGTCAACTTGGTCATGAAAACCAATTGAAGCTAGGGGTGGTGTTGCCCCAGAAATATGGAATGTCGTATGAGATCTCCTCAATATTCCACCAGTTAGGTCCGAAAAACTACGAAAAAGATGTGGCAATAAAAATGACATGCTTGGTGCAAATTCATGAAGAAGGGACCTTGCATTAGTTCTTGGTGTCACCCATGATTGAATGAGAATTGGAAATACATCTCGGGGCAATCCTTCAAGGCCACATATTGATACATGTGTGATGCTCCTTGATCTCACTAATGAACGAGGAACTTGTGTTATAGCAGTTTCATTTGCCATTAGAGTTGTCAAGGATTGCATTTGGGTGATCCCATCTTCCAATTTCTCAAGTTTTGAGCAACCACAAATGTTGAGAGTTTTCAGAGATTTCAAATTATATATACCTTTTGGCAACTCGCTCAGATCTTTACATCCCTTCAGGTTTGCCAAAATTAAGCACTTCAAATCTCCAATTGATTCATGAATCGAACACAGTCGTGGACAATCTTTAAGTATTAGCTTTTCAAGATTTGGCAGTCTTGTAAAATCAGGCGTTTCTCTCAATTTATAAGAGTGACTTAAATTGAGAAATTTCAACTTGTCTAACAACTGTTGAAAAGAAACATTGTTAGATAACATTCAAATATAGTTGGAATGATGGGTAAAAGCTGCAACAAAAAGTAATACTCCCTCTAATTCTTAACAAGATGACTAACTTGCTTATTAAGAAAATTAGTAACCTAGTTATATTTGTAAAAAAAAAAAAAAAAAGTTGTATGTTGGTTTCCCTACAATATACTTTTTAATTATTTATATTGGAACTACCCATGTACTAAAATACTTTTAATATGTGCAATATTGAAAGGGATAGTTTGGGGAAAACTTATAAATTAGGGAAATAAAATGGATTAAAGTCGTACATTTAAAATCAAAGTATACCTCTTAACTATAACATTTCGGACCGGAGGAAGTATTGTTTACATTGAATTCTAGGAGTAATTCATAAAATACCTGAGAATTTTTCCATGCTTGGGTTAGAGAACTAAATCTCAAGTCAATGGCAACTGCATGTTCTTGACGAAAATTCTGGGGCATGTAACTTGAAGGAAATCCATGCCAACGAAGCCATCGCAGATCTTTTGATAGATATTCATAGTTTCCATTAAGTTCTACATGGTCAAGTTGAAGCAATTTAAGTCTCTTCATCATCTTAAATCCCTTCGCATCAAAAGATTGTGTTTCTGACAGATTCAAAGAAAGTCCTTTAACATTGATTGTTCCCTATGAAAGATGAGCAGGATGAGAAATGAAAAGATCATCCGGATATATAATTTGATTATTTCATCTAAGAAAATATTAAAAAGGTTTGAGAACTATAATTAGCAAGAAGAAGGTGGTGAGTGGATAATGATGAGTAAGAAGAAAAATTAGTGAATATTGCAATATGAAAGGATCATAAACTGGATGAGAAAATTCTTACCCTACGGTTTCTTAACACATCAATCACATTATCACGAAGCCATAATCTGCTACGATTTCCAGGTTCATCTGGTGACTCTTCACGAACAATCTCTCTTCCCATGTCACGGATTAAATTATGCATATCGAGTTTATTATTTTTATCAACTCTTAGGAGGCTCAACTCTATGAGTCGGCTAATTCCAATCCCTGCGTGAAGCCCACAACCATTCAAAATTTGTGTAGCATAATTTCTATCCTTTCCAATGAAAAAACAACATATATCCAAGAATATGTTTTTCTCGAAATCATTGCTTAGACCGTCAAAACTTATTCTTAGCTTTTTATGTATTTGATGATTTGGAATTTCTTTTAGACTATCCAAAACAAATTCCCAAGCCTCTTTTGGCCTATCCAAGAGATAAGCCCCAAGAACTTCAAGAGCTAATGGCAACCCTTCACAATAAGCAATTACACTTCTTGAGTGTTCAATTAAATCCTTTGTTGGCCTTGCTTGTCTGAATGCATGCCAACTAAAAAGTTCAAGAGACTCGTTATCATCCATTTCTTTCACCCTGTATATATTATCCGCTTGAACGATGTCAAGGACATGTTGGTCCCTTGTAGTAATGATTATTCTACTACCTGAACCAAACCATTTATGACTCCCACATAGAGCATCAAGTTGAGCTTCGTTAGTGACACTATCTAGCACGATTAGTACCTTTTTACGACGAAGCCATTCTTTCATTCTACCTTTCCCCAATTCAATGCTATTCAGCGGCATTTTCCCTGTTTGTAAAATGTCTGAAAGAAGTTGTTCTTGCAGATCCACAAGGTCCTTGTCTGACCTTGAAGCTTCTCTAATGTTTGCAAGGAAGCTTTTAGCCTCAAAGTCTTTTCCAATTTCATTATAAATGGCTTTAGCAATGGTTGTTTTGCCAATACCCCCCATTCCAAGAATCCCAACCACCTTAATCTCATCTGATTGGTCACTTAACATTTCGGTGATTTCCTTCATGCGAGTTGTTAGCCCCACAGGATGATTTGTGACAAACAAATTTGTGTTGTCATATAGATTCTTGGCGATAGAGTTAACAACACGGCTGATCAACTCAGCTTCAGTTCTGGCAACAATGATAATAAATTAGAGATCAATAAAAATCTACAAAATGTTGCGTGCAGTTTTGAGTAGACGCTTAATATTGGAGATCTCAATTCGAAACCCAAAAATGATGACATATAATCATTGTTAAATCCCTAAGGACAAGTTTGATTTAATTTTGCAGTAAAATTACCTAAATGACCTTAATTTGAGAAAATAAAATAAAATGGCAACGATAGTTTAAAATAACAACGTTAACTTATCAAGCGACAATGACAACAAGAAGACAGTGACAACCAATTTAAGTGAAATTTCTTGTTGAATATCAATGACTATAATGGTTTAGCAAGAAATAAAATTTATCAAATGACGACAATAATTAAGGTAGTGACAACTAATTTCATTGGGGACAATTAGGTCAATTCACAAAAACTTAATTGTAGAATATAAAGTCCTTAGGGATTTATAGGAGTTAAGCCATTTTGAAGGGCCATTTTCATATTCTTATATTTTGATCCTTGTTTATCTTTATCCCTCGATTGTTTTCTCTTCATCGGATACTAACTACTTTTTAAACTCAAAATAAATAACTTTTTTCCAACTAAAGCATTTATATATATAAAACGAAATTAAGCTTATAGAGAAGTGACTCAAAAAAAAATTACCCATTACGATGAGAGTAGTCCCATCCAGCTATATTGGCAACTTCATTGAGTGCTCTTGTCCAATTCAGCTTTTGTTCTTTGCTACACGTGGTTTTCTTCATGAGCTTTTTGAATTCACTTCCAAAATCACCAGATTGCTTCCGTACATGTGATGGTTCCACACCGAAGAATATAGGAAAAACCTGTTGCCCAACTTTTCTGTGACATTCCATAATTTTTTCTAGTTCTTGCATGCACCAACTTGAGCCTGCATAATTGACTGAAAGAATAAGGATTGATGTTCTTGAACTTTCAATTGCTTGAATTAGTGTGGATTCGATCTTGTCTCCCCTTCTAATTTGATTATCCATGAAAACCTCAAGACCAGCCCTTTTCAATGCCTCGTGAAGATGAGTTGTAAAAGACTTGCGCGTATCTCCACCACAGAAACTCAAGAACACATGATAGTTATATTTGGGTTTTGGCTTATTAGGGCTTATTCCCTTTCCAATCTCTTGCAACAATTCATGTATATGAAGCCTGTTATTCTTGTCAACTTTTATCAGGCTCCTCTCAATGAGAGTTTTTATCCCCATTTCTACTGGAAATTGAAAGCCACTTAGTTTTTGTGTAACAGAAGATTTCTCCTCACCCACATAAAAGTATGCAATATTAAAGAACATTTTTTTCTCTGAGTCATCTAAATACTCACAACTTATTTTCATCTTCTCTTGTATTTGACTTGCCGGGATGGCTTTCAATTTCTTCAATACGCATTCCCACTCTTGTGGTGTCTTCTTGTACAAAAGAGAGCCAATCACTTCAAGAACTAGTGGCAATCCTTCACAATGGAGGATGACACTTTTGGCAAGATTAATGAAATCGTTGCTTGCAGTAGTTTGCTTGAAGGCATTCCAACTCAACTTGAAAGCATGCCAGCTCAAAAGCTCAATAGATTCCCTTTTGTCCATTTTTTTAGCTTCGTAAACATATTTGACTTTTAATTGATCAAATATATGCTTACTTCTTGAAGTGATGAGAATCATACTCCCAAAACCAAAGCAGTCTCGGCTTCCACACAAAGTCACAAGTTGTTCTATATGATCAACATCATCAAGTACTACAAGTGCCCTTCTATTCTGTAGAGCCATCTTTATTTGCTGGATGCCTGTTTCAGTGTCATGTATCTTCAAATCTTTTGTCCCAGTAATATCTGAAATAAGTTGTTCTTGAAGAAGAACTTGACCTTTGTCTTTGTCCCACACTTTCTTGATACTTGCCACAAAGCTTCTGCTCTCAAAATTGACACTTATTGTATCATAAATCATTCTAGCAATGGTTGATTTGCCAATGCCAACAACTCCACATATGCCCACTATGATCACTTCTTCTTCCCTCACAGTGATATCTTGTGAGTAGTATTTGGACAAATGAAGCACTTCTTTCATCCGATGTTGTATTGGTACCAGATGTGGTGGGACATCCAAGTATGTTGAATCAAGAAATATTTTGATAGAGTGAGTAATTTCTCTGATTCTTTTGCTATATCTGTTTGACAACGTAGCTTTTAAACTCAGAAGGAAAAAAGTCATTTATACAAGCATGATATCACACACATATGTAAACAAAACAAATGCATCTTGTGATTTTAAAGATATGCGTTTGATTTCTCTTGTGATTTTATCCAATTCGATCCAATAATTTGGGCATATGAATTTAGAATTAAATTATTTAATTACTCCCTAAAGAATACTATATAAAAGCCTTTGATGCAGTTCATTAAAAAGAAAAAGAACATTTAGAATAATTTACCAATACAACCAACTATTAGTTTGTTCTAAATCCTATTTTTTAAAAATGCACCAGAGCATGAGTTCAACAAAAAGAAAGAGAATTAAAAAAGTAACCAAGAGTTTATATCTTATTCATTACTCTTCTTTTAACAAAGTGGTATCAGTCAATCAGTGCAGCTTTCTATGTGGAAAAAAGATTCAGCAGGCATCTCACATTTTGGGCTCATGTTTTTCAACAAATTTGAATTGGGTAATAAAATCAGCTTTCAATTCAAGCTCAAAGAAGCATAACTTAAAAGTTTTTTGGTTTAGGAAGCAGTTCTTGCCGCCTGAAGAAGTAAACAAGGACCCTGCAAATGCCATTTACCTTGATATTACTCTTTTGTCAAGTGTTTTTGTCTTCTCTAATATTGAAGTGACTCCTTATTTAGGTCATAGGACGCTCAACCTTTTAAATTCATGTCCTTGTCTTCTCTAAATGTATTTTGTCTTTCATGAAAAAAACAAAGTGGCATCAAAGTCATTGCTCTTCTCTTAACAAAATGATGTTGTGCATCATTAGATTATATATCGAGTATATAAGTTAGTTAATTAAATTAGTTTGGAGAAATTAGATAAAAATAAATACTTTAATAAACTTATTTAGCTTGCTTAACCTCTCCAACAAGAATCAACTGTTTTCTTATATTAAAGACCAGGAGGTTACAACTTGTGAGTTTATAAACCTTAATTATTTGTCACGTGAATCTTTCAATTGACTATTGGAACAAGAAATTTTGATTGAATAGGAATTGAAGTTTCCTAGTTATTGGAACTTCTGACAATTTCTATCCAAATTTTACAAATAGTGAGTCATTTTTTAATGCGCAAGTGGTGAGTTTACATATAAACCTTAATTATTTGTCATGTGTAACTTTTAACTGACTCTTGGAACAATAAAGTTTAATTGGATTGGAAGTTGTATTATGATATTTGAACTTTTGAGAGTTTCTGTCTGAATTTTTTATTTTTTATTTCCTTTGAAATCCTTAAATGATATTCATTTTAATGTAACAAATTTCATGTCAATTCGGTTTAGTTTTAATTATTTTAAGCTTACTTGAAATTTTCACTTATAACCGACTTTGTTTTTTGTAGAACTGTAAAATTGACATTTGTGACTTTTGTTTGGATATTAAGGGGTTTATTGGGCACAAATAAAACTTATTAGAGTGTTAGATTGTGGAATTAATACTCATGGCTTGTAATGTTTGAGTCACAGCCTCTGCGATTAGATATAGATTTATCAGGCTTTTATTATGGGATATAAATCTTAATCTATGTGGGTTAATTTGTAGGATGGAAATTGGGTTGGGTATTTCTTCGGCTTTGTTCCTGGCTTGCCCTTCTCCCTTCGTTTACTTGATGGGATTGAGATAACATTCTAAATTTTGGATTTTGAAACTTATTTTAAGTCTAAATAAGTAGGCTGTTGAACTCAGAATAGAATAAGTTTCAAAAGAGTAGTTCTGAAAAGATAGAATAACTTCTATGAACAAAAATCATAATTAAATTAAAAACCTTTTCTAAGAAAATAGCTTAAAATTTTTTAAAGATCCCAGAGAAGTAACCAAAATTGGGAAATAAGCCATTTGAAGTCCTATAAAGAAGGCCAGAAGGAATCTATATTTTTATGGCCTATAGGAGAATAACAGTGGCATCTATTAAGAACAGTCTTAAAAGTCTGTTTGGCACGAGTGAGACGAGAAAGATAAATAAATGTTAATGAGTTCAATTTGAAAGAAATAAATGAGTGGGGTTAAAAAATTTAATAAAGAAAATATATATAAAAAATAAAAGAGTAAAAAAAATAAATCATCAAAAGCTTTTAACCGCACTTCTTCGATTTTTTTAAGTTGAAATTATTAAAATTCTCTCCCCTCCCCCTATCCTCTCCATTTGTCTCATAGCAAACACAAGGTTGGAGAACAATCAATACGGTTGCTGGAATAATGAACACAGTATATGTAGTGACAGAGAGACAGGTGATAATAGTCAAGACAAAAGGTAAAAAATTTGTGGACATAATTGATCTTAAATCTCATGGACTACATTGAACACATATGTAAGATATTTACCTGGAACAATTGGCTGACATTGTAAATCTGGAAAGAGAAGTAGCTTCAGTAAAGGCGCTTCTCCATTTGAAAAACTCTTGTTTCTGCAAATCTCCTCTGCTCATTAACTCTGCAATACTTCCCATCTCCTGACGTACACCTGTCAAACTCACACCACAAAACACAGGAAACACTTTCTTTCCCATGTTTTTGTGATAATTAATGATTATGTCCAGTTTATCCAAGCAATATCTGGACGAACCGAAGTTTTTTGTGAAAACAAAGATAACTATTCTTGAAAGTTCGATGGCTCTCAACAAGGAGGGTGAGATTGGCTCATCTTGGTCGATGTATGTTCTGATTGAAGCATCCCTTAAAGAGGTTTCAAGAGAAACTATGGTTTGGTATTTGGTTTGGTACGTTAAGAAGACATCGTAACGACGGCCTTCTTCGTTTGATGGCAAAGGATTAATGGGGCTTGATGATGGTGAAGGAGAGAAGGCCATGGAGGACTTGGATTGGATTGTTTCAGATGAAGAAGAAGACTGAGAGAGAATTGGTATGTGTTGAGACTTTGTGCTGCTAGTTTTCTCCACAAGGCAAATGAGAGAGAGAGAGAGAGAGAGAGAGAAACAAGATTGGATTTTTCTATTGTCGGTTGTTCAGTCAATTATCCAAATTCATATTCGTAATTTATTATTTAACACGCAATGATAATGAAATCAAATAATTGTCATTTATAATTTCGTGTGTGTCATTGTGTCACAGATATAGTAAAACAACAATTCTGGTCGAGCTTTTATGACCGTTGACTAGTTTATTGTTGAATTTTAATTAAAAAACTTTTCCCCTTGAACTTTAATAACAAGTTGCAAACAAATAATAATAAGATCCTTCATAGGATAATTATGTATGAATATTCTATACATGGTTTTTTTTTTTTATCACGGATATTCTATACATGGTTGAGAAAACAGGATGATTGGAAGTTAGAACAATGTTACACAAAATTCAATATAATTAATTTTTTTTATACAATCATTCTTTATTTATTCAAATATACATACTAATTATCTCTGTAACTATAGTTAGACAAAAGTTTGTTTGGTTTTTTAACTTTACATAAGGTTCCATTTTGACATCTTAATTTTTCAAGGTGTCTTGTAAGTCCTTTAACCCTAAAGTCATCAACAGAAAAAGGTTAACATTGAAATTTTAAATGCTGAAAAAACAAGTTTAAATTACAACATATTAAATTTAATTTTAAAAATAATAACAATTATTAAAAAAAAAACATCATTTGAGACAAACGGTATTAGAGTTAGACGATGAATTTTTAATTAAAATTAATAAATGGAACATGCTCTAAAACAGCTGTAAATCAATGATGACAGATACATATTGGAGTCTCATTAGTTTAAGAGACGGCCATTTTGGCATCACCTACCCAATATAGTCCATCCAAATTAGTCAATGTACTACATTTACTATTTAGAGATATATTTATAATTATAAAAGGGAAAATGAGAGAAAACAATCATTTGAATAAAAAAAAAAACCCAAATGTTTATTAAATTAACAAAAGGACAAATAGGTAATCTGTTATGAATATGGGATTTTAAAGTTTGAGTGTTGAGAACTTAAGTATAGGTAATGACAACTTAATAATAGCAATTAACAATTTAGGTATATATACATAGTGACAATTTGATAATCTCAAGTTATTAATCTTTATACTAAAGTTACTAACTCTCATACTTAAGTTGTCAACATCCAAACTTCAAAAACCTAAAAAACCTATTTATCCTTTTGCAAATTTAGTAGATATTTTGGGTTTTTGTATTTTAAATGGTATTTTTTCCTCATTTTTATAATATAAAATTTTAGCTAAGAACCCAAGAAAGACATGGATTGGTTTTGTGTTGTTACCAAGGAAGGTTCATGTATACACAAACAGAGAGAGATAGATTATAGTATTATATACGACGTTTTCCCATTCTCGGTTTTTATTATTAGTATATAATACTGTATGTGTTTGACAATTATCAGTGAAGTTTCTAGGGAAGTTTCAAAATGAGGTTAGTTACAGAGTAATTGGTTTTTATATAACATGTATTTATCTAAAAACTAATTAAAAACAACATAAGTATGTGATTGAAGATGATATTAATTTTTCAAAATAAAATTAAAGCAATGGAGTTAAGGCAATTGGCCCGTCAAGAGGCTGTCAACGTTGATGATTATGAGAAATTCTTGTGTGAACATATTTACTTCCTAAATATTAGTTAGCATATTAATAAAATTAAAAGATTTCACAATATTTACTTTTTCATTACTTGTTAAATCTTAATTAAGGGATTTACTTTTTTCATTACTTGTATTTTAACTGATTAAACCACAAATAACGTAGCAAACTAGATTTATAAAAGAATTTATTGATGATTATAATTAATATAGGTATCAAGCCTACCCTTTTGGAATTATATGTGTCGAAGAATCCAAATGTCTTATAGTTTTCATAACTAATAAGGTTGATTATTTTTTCTAAATATAAAAAAACCAAATTTTATAATGTAGTTTGAGTAGATAATAATACATAGTGTTAAATGTAAATAGAAATATGCATGATTCTTCTCATAAAAAATAAAGAAAGAAATATGCATAATTCTTTTCCAAGCAGAAGTCAAAATGGCCACCTATTAAACAAATAGTTCTTCTGACAAAGAAAGCCGGCCACATATTATATCACTGTAATATATATATATCGTAAGCAATTTGCATTAAAAGAGGAGCGATATATAAACTTATAATGAATTTTAATCACTTAAGTAGCTTAACTATTTGGGTAATTTGATATAATAGAAGCTATAATATAATCACGTATATAAACTTGAAATAATATTAAAACCAATATTAAAAAATTAACAATTACATATCCGTGAAAAATATCATTGTAATACATGAAAGTAGAATAAAAATTAATTTTTATTTTATTAGTCATCATTCATATAAAACACACACACGATATATATATAAACCAAATGACTTGAAATATCTAAGCATTTGAATGGCTAATCATTAAAGTAGTACAAATAGGAATACGAAAGATGAAATTAATTATTTGAAATTGTAAGAATCACTATTACAGAATCGTAATATTTGACGCTAATTATTTGAGGGTTAAAGAGGAAGCCATAAATATAAAAAGTTGAAGTCATCACAAAAAATGGTATTACTGATATTGAAAAGGTCAAGTCAATATTAGCCTTTTCTAATTTTCACGTCCTGACCCTATCCCTCTTTTGTTTTTATATTGAAGAAAATATTATTTGAGGCACTATTAAGAATTAATTGTGGACAAATTTCGTAGTAATTTGAAAATTGTTTTTTCCAGTTATGAAGGATTAATGGGGCTTGAGGATGGTGAAGGAGAAAATGCCATGGATCGAGAACAATATGGATTAGATTGTTAATTTCATATGAAGAAGAAGACGATGACGACCAAGAGAGAATAATTGGTTTGTGTTGTGCCGTTAATTACTATAGTTTTATTATGTCGTCGAGGCAAATGATAGAAAAATGAAAAAACATAATTAAGATTTTATATTGTTTGTTGATAAGTATTGTTGATTAATTCATATTCTTAATTTTCGTTTTACACGCAATCATAAATAATCAAATAATCGTCATTTCTAATTTTTTTGCGTTACAAATATAGTAAGAAAATTTTGGTCGGTGGTGGCGTAGGCCATTGGCTATTAATTTGATTGTTGGATGTTAATATGTACTCCGTCTCTCCCTCTCTCTCTATTTATAAGGTCCCAATTTTTTAATACACTTGTCCCCTTTTATAATAAGATTCTCTTTCTTTTACAAAAAAAAAAAAAAAAAAAAAAAGAGGATTCTCTTTCAGTTTGTCTCTGACTAATAAATATATTTTTATCTATTTTACTCTCCATTAATTTCATACATGGTATTGATTAAAATATTGACTCTTTTTATTTATTCTCTCTCAGTATCTTTTCTCATACGTTCTATTTCATCATTTTTCTCATTATTTTTTAATCATTCATAATAAGGGCATATTTAATATATATATATATATATATATATATATTTTCTATATATTTATTACTTTTAACTAATTATAACTATTTTATTGAATACCATTATAAGTCTACTTTAGAGTAATAAATGTGACTTTTAAAATTTTTTTACACATATTTATTCAAATAAAAAAAATTAGTCATGTTGATTATTGAAACTATTCATAAATAAAGATAAAATTAAAAATTTAACTCATAATAAATGAGTTACTTCTGGTATGTGGCGGTTAGTCAATTGAAATATTGGGATGGAGGTAGTAATTATGTATGATAAAGTCTTTGAAACATTTTTTTTTTTCTCCTTAATTCACTGTACCCATCAATTCCTAACTAAAGAACTTTCCTCCGTTGACTATAATTACAAGTTGCAAATAATAAGAGCCTTCGTAGGCTAACTATTAATTAGGTAAGAATATTCTATATATGGTTCACACTTCGACCAGACTGGTAGTTAGAATAATAAATGCGTGGATAATGTTTTTCCTTTATAAAAATCAACATGATTAATTTTGAGTGAGATTATAATTATTTATTTGATTTTTTTGCCAGATAATTATTTAGTATTTTATTTCAATATACATTATTAATCTCTATAAACAGTTATACTCGGTTCAATTACTCTCTATAGACACACATAGAGAGAGAATATTGTATAAATATAAAAATGGGTTAATGTACAAATTTGCCCTAGAATTTTTGTTGAGGAGCAATGTTGACTAGAAAGTTTTGTAGGTTTAATGTCAAAGCAAAAGTTTTAAAACATGCAATATTCCCATACCGTTAAAAAACTGATATTGACTGTTAAAAAATTAATGAACATTGCTCCATTTTAACACTTTTGGACAATATTGGACCTAAAAAAACATTCAAGGTAAGCGATTAGTAGTATTTATGTCATGTTTTTCCGTGTTTTGATTTGTTTTTGTTAGGCGCATTTCATCAAGAGGGGTGAATTAGGTGTCGATAAAACTTTAGGAACTTTGAAAATCTCTTCGTAACTTATGAAGGTAGTTTAAATGACAATAATAATTTATAAAGCAATAGTCGGTCATTCAAACATATATCTTGGAAATATAAGAGTTTAGGGAAGAGAATATGCAAACCGTGATTTATCCGGTTGGTCCAATCCAAGATGACCTACGTCCAGTCCCGGAGGCTCCTCCCGAGATTTCAATCCACTATCTGCTTTCAACTTGATTACACGTTCGTACTCAAGTAATCCTCTCACTAGGATTCACTCCCTTACAAACCGTAATCAATACACCCATTGATTACACACTGTACTCTCAAGTAATCTTCTCACCAAGATTCACTCCTTACTGTTCGTAATCATGTCACACGGTGTGTTTCCCACTCAAGATCACCCAATCTTGAGTAACTCTCGAATAGAATGTTTACGAAAAATCTTCTCTCTCTCGAAGTGAATAAATAAATTGAAGTACATAATCGATCAACTCACTCTACGGTAAACTATATAAGCATTGAGAACAGAGAGTAAGTGAATATCAGAGTATTGGCATTTTGAAGATGTAAGCTCGTGTCTCTGTGTTCTACACTTCTTCCTTCGTTCTTTCTCTATTTATAGACAATTGTTGGAAGTATTCGTCCGTTGCGTTTGGTAGTTGTGAATAGTAACAATTTTGAATTTCGGTCCGTTGAGAATGGTTGTTGGAGCGTCTATGCTTCCTCTCTCTTTTGTCTGCCATTTAACTTCATTAAATGTCCGCTGTGGTGTTCATCCGTATAAAGAGAGATAGTCGTTGGCGAATTTAAATGTTTTGTCGTTTTGCTTGTTTCGTCAAGTGCTTCGCTGCAATTTCGCTTCCTACTCAGCTTCGTTGAATCTTCGTATATATCCGTTGAGATCATTTAAACATCCGTGCCTTCATTAAATGCGTTCACCTACTTGTGTAGAAGATGAGTCGAATAATAGTTGTCTTCGGCGCTACACGCTTCAATCCCATTTGCGTGTTACGCTTTTTCGCCGCAATAAATGCTTCTGACACAAATCTTGCTTTTCGGTTGAGTAATATCTTATTTCTTTAAGGAATAGAATCCTCCAAAGGCTTTCCCAGAATTACTTGCGGAGCCAGAAAATATTACTTGAGTAATGTCCGAAAGTAATATTGAATAGCTTCAAATAAAATCTCACTGGAAAGATATTACTTGATAGACAACATTTGTTACTTGAGTAATATCGAAAATAACCAAGAAGTAGAAGTCTCGGTGGTGTAAAACGAAATTACTTGCAAAGCATATATTTGTTACTTGAGTAAGCTTCGAAAGTAATATTGAAACGGTTCTTTGAAAACAAGTAAAATGACATTACTTGCGAAGATAAGAAGTCTTACTTGAGTAAAGGATGAAAGTAATTTTCGGATGGTTTCTTGAAAGAGAATGATTAATTCCAAATTACCCATCCTCAGAAATCTTTTTAAGTCTTCTTTCCAATGCAAGAAGAATCAGCTCCAAACTCATTGTATTTTGTCCGTTATCATCAAATGAATGGAGGTTCGTCTTAATCAGCGTTTTTGCAACATCCTGAACAGACTATCAACTTCAAAACATCATATCTCCTTCAATTGATCTTTTTTTTTTCATGATCTTGATGTTTTTGAAAAGGTATTTGAGTCTAGTTTCAAATGGAACTTGTTTCAGCTCATTTGGATTTTTCGTTTGTGAGATACACTCAAATTACCGAAGCTTGGTCTGCTGTGTGACGTTGATTTCACTGTCATCTTCCAAAATTCATAGCTCCCTCATATGAAGTCCTTTGGACTTGAATTGTATGTCAAAATGACGCATTGGGAGTCTAGTTTCATATGCCACTGGTTTCACCTCAATCCGATCTCTGGTTTGAAAGATATAATCGAAATACTGAACGCCGCCCATGAAAAACGTAGAACGAGAGGCAAATGAGCGGATGAACAATAGCTTACTCGCGTTGCATATATTTTCTTACTCGAGTAATGTCGAGAGTAATGCGTGGAGATTGACTGGAGGCAGAATAAGAAGTTTATCGAAATTACGATTTTGCCATTAAAACTGAACTTCAACATAATTACGATTTTGCCATTCTGAGTGAATTTGGAGAAATGAACGGGAATGACTTGAGGCAATTAGTGGAGTACCTCGAGGCAACTCATTCCAAGAGCAAAATCACTGTAGAAAACAGATACTGATTCGTATGACGCTGTTCATACTGTATGACACTATTCATGTATACGGTGAACTATTCACGTATACGATACTATTCATGTTGATGCTTCAAATAGCTTAATTTAACTCCGGATTAAGCTATTCCAACTTCCACTTGATCAAAGAGACTTTCGTATCACAAGAACTTGAATGTTAATATTCCCATTATATTCAAACAAGTTCTTCCTTCTTGATCTCCTTTATTGATTGTTCTTCATTAGTAAACTTCACATCTACATTAAATATAAGAATTAGTCAAAGTAACATATAAATGTAGTATGCAAGCTTTTTGCTCTTAAGAATGACATCTATATAAGACATCATCAAAACTAATCATAACTAACATTCTCCCCTTTTTGATGATGGCAAATACCTTAAGAAAAATATGTATGAATATGAAGATATATTAAATGTGCATATTTTTCTTGCCATTCTCTCCCCCTTATTTGTCATTAGCAAAAAGTTGAAATAAGGATGGTAAACTTGTGAAGAAGCAAATATGAAAATAAGTTCGAAATGATTTTCTCTTCTTAATCATTTGTCAAGAAAACAATTTTCTCTCCCGTTTGTTATGATGCAAGTAGAAAAAAAAATGTCGAAAAACAATTTGGAGAGGTTTTCAAGAACTTTAAACTTTCATGATTGAAGCAAATTGAAACCAAACATGTACGAATTTCTACTGAATATAAAAAGATAGAGATTAGAAATGCTCATGTAGATTCTGCAAATGATGAATGATCGATGAAGTCCATTTGCTTGCTATATGCACTTTAGTTGAATCCCCGTGGCTTTGTAGAGCGCTATATCTCAGCTTCAGTATGATTAAGCGTCAAAAACATCTTCCCTCATTGTAATAGTTTCTCCTTGTAGAGCATTAAGGAAGATTTTTGCACGCACCGAATTCTCCGCGATAATTGTAAAACTTTCTTGCAAGGGAGAATTATTAGTGCAATCGAGATATCAAAATATTCCTCTCTATATAATATTTTCAAATTAAGATAATGAAAGGAAAATATAATATCAACTCATCATCAAAACTAATAAAACATAGTAAATGTAGATGAGAATGTTTAAAAGGGTTTTCTTCAAATAAAGGAGATGAGCTTTTAAGATATCAAACACAATCGCAAGGGAGGTAAGACTAAGAAGAGATGACACTAAACAATTAAACCCACCAAAAACAATTTTGAAAAGATCGGATAATTATTTTTTTAAAAAAAAAATCATTTGAAAAGATGCCACACCAAACCGCACAAGAGCACAATAAAATATGAATAACAGATGTTGCACAATGAAATCAATTAGATCATTAATTGATTTTTGAATATGTTGGATTAAATTAATGGGTGCATATCAAATGTGAAAAGACGCTGCATAATAAGTGAATCAAATCTTTATTGTCAAGTGGAAGAGATGAAGACGCAAAAAAAAAAAAAAAAAAAAAATATCCAAAAAGAAACATGCATGAATTGTATATATTAAAATATATAAATATATAATTGAAGAAAAGTCAAGCTAGAATAGTGTGGATGAAAGAATGAAGCTACGGAAGACAAAAGGATCCATAGCAATTTGAAAAGTGGCTATTAAAAATATGTAGAATTCAGGACCCACGTAATGGACTTTTAAATTAATATGCACACAAAGCAATCAATGAATATAAAGCACATGAATTTATTACTCGGGCAATTTCAAAAGTAAAGTATGAGAAGAGAAAGGATTACCGCCACAAACTACGAAAGTTTGCTCGAGTAATATGATTGGAGATAATTAATCAACCATATTGAAGTACAATATTACTCGGGTAGTAAGATACGTTACTTGAGTAGCCTTAGCTTTAACACTTTCCTTCGATATTACTTGCAAGTAATTATTAAATTACTCGGGTAAAATGGATTTTCTCAAAAGTCATGAAGGTAGAGCATTATCAAAATATGCTTAGCACAACGAAATATGAGCACAATAACTTTGCTATTGTTCAAGTGATAATCTTGCCTCTTAGAAAAGAGTCTTGAAATGTATGAATATTCAAGGCAAGAATTTGAATATAGTTACTCGAGAAATGAATGAAGATAAATTTGATGTACTTGAGTAACTAAATGACTACTAGAATTCATGGATAATGAAGCACAAACTCATTAGTCCAAATGACTAGAGTTCCATAATATTATCCTAGTAAATTATTCCATATAATGGTTAATGCACTAATATTTAATGCATTAATGAACATTCATAATGCTTGGAATAACTTGACCAATAAGGATTTATCCAATAAATATAAGATTTTCACAAATTGAATTCTTTTCTAGAGATAAGCTTGAAACTCATATATGATTAACTTGTTAGACAATGAGGTCCAACTAGTTAGAGAATGAAACTAAAGAGTTCAAGTAAAACATTTAATTCCAAAGATCAATATGTGAAAGATAAGGAAAGCTCATTTGGAAAAATTTGAAGCAAATCCATCATTCAGTATACAATATTAACTTCTAATTTTGAAACATCATTTAAATGCAATCAAAATTTATTTCAAAACATTTGTATGCATTTTCACAAAATAGAGTGAATTGAAATTAAAAAAACAAATTTTAGAATTGTGCATTTCATAAACATAAACTCAGAAAGTTATGCATAGATTCACTTATAGTCCATTTAGCAATCGAAACATTTTGAAAAATTGATTGCTAATGAAAAGCAATAATGGACAAGTATTCATTACCCAAATATGAATTTCATATAAGCACAATATAGGGTAAAAGTTAGATATCACCGTAATTCCTCTTGTCCTTGTTGAAGCTTGCTTGGTTGAGATGGATTGATGTAGATAACTTCTCTTCGACGTTCACCATCAACATCAAGCATAGCTTGTTTAGCTTTCTCAAGACTTGAATCATTTCTCTATGTTGCATTCTTGAAAAGCTTTTTCTCATCCTACAAAACCATATAAATCTTTTTTTCTTTCCTGGTATCCAACCTTACTTGGATCCAATCATTGTTAGCTTGTAGGAATAAGATTCACATGCTCTTAAGAATATATTCAATTCAGAATAACTAAGCATAGTGAATTAAACATGACTTTATGCATGAAAGAGAGGCTTTCTTTTCAAATTATCTTGTATGCATAAAGAATTAAGTTCTTGAACATTGCAATCTCTTTGAAAAATAAATCAGGATGTGAATACCCAATTTTAAAATAATTTGTAATGCTCATTCCTAAGGTTACAAATTATAAAACCTCAATATATGTTTCGAGATAATGGTGTAGGAGGTTTTACCATATATCGTTGCCTTAGGTACTTGGAGGATTGGCTTTGCTTACCCATTGGTTCTTCATATGTTTTCTCGGGGTATCGCAAAACTCTCTCGAGAGAATGTAGACTTTAATAGTCTTCGGTTTGATACTTGAGAGATTTTCCTCTTCATGTTCTCCTCAGGATAATTGAATGGTACTCTATGATAGTCCATTCTTGAGGCATAATGTATTCTTCTTGCGGGTGTCCATTGCTTCTTATGATTTGACTTTGTAATTCTAGCAATGGGTGCTCCAAGAGTTCTCCTATTAGATGTGAGTCTCCTTTTAGGCTCATGAGAAACTTTGGCTTCTTCTTTCTCTTTTACGTACCTTGATGTCCATTGATATTCAAATCATCCGCACACATAAAGTACTAGATGGACATTTTGGTACCCACTTATACTTGGGTCCTTGATCGTTAGCATTGATTGGACTTTGCTTGTCCTTTCGGAACCCAAATAAATTTATTTCTCACATTAGAATTTATCCTAATATAACATGTGTGAGAAATATGACTAGACTTACCACAATAATTGCAAATTATATGATGATGTGCATTATGAGATTTTATGCAAGTATTGTGTCGGTCGTCAGAGTGAAAATTCAAATAAATCTCATTTGAATATTCTTTCTTTCCAATAAACTTTCCAGCATTATTTTTGAAAACATTTTTGCTTTTAGAATCAATGATTGGTTGAAAAACAATTTTATGCAATTGTTCAAAATCATTTTTCTTATCTACACAAGAAGAATTGGAATCGTTTACCTTATGTGCATCTTGAGCTCCGGATAATAATTGATCACAATCGTCCGTGAGCTCATCTTGGGAGTAATCTTTCTCTTGTTCTTTTGTGTTGATTTGGATCATGAAAACATTATCTAATTTCGCCTTCTTCCATTTGTTCATCACTCATAGATGTGCAGTTTGAAATTTCTGATGAACTGTCAACACTTTCAACTTCAACACAATTGTTAGAAGCATAAATAGAATCAAGAGTATCCCATATATCTTTAGCATTAGAGCAACATTTGATTTTTGCAAAATCATTTTCGGTTAAAGCACTATACAAAATTTTCATTCCTCTAATGTTCAACGAAAACATTTTCTTTTCTTTTTCTGTCCAATCCTTTCTCGGTTTGAAATAAAAAAACATTTGTAAAAACATCCCACATATCAAAATCAGTTGCTTTGATAAAACTAGTCATTCTAGCTTTCCAAAACCAGAAATCAATATCTTTTAAAAATGGTGGAACAGTATAATCGAAACCTTCGAAAGCAAGCAACACCCAAAATTAGCCATTGTAACTCTTGAGAGGCGGTTAAGTCCTTTAAACAAGAGCCCCGCACCGATACCAAATGTTAGACCTGGCTATCACCCAAGAGGGGTGAATTGGGTGTCGATAAAACTTTAGGAACTTTGAAAATCTCTTCGTAACTCATCTTGAAGGTAGTTTAAATGACAATAATAATTTATAAAGCAATAGTCAGTCATTCAAACATATATACGGAAATATAAGAGTTTAGGGAAGAGAATATGCAACGTGATTTATCCTGGTTCGGTCCAATCCAAGATGACCTACGTCCAGTCCCGGGCTCCTCTGTGTAATACCCTAAAATTCTTATTTGTCATAAATACTATATTTTGATAAATAATACATATTAAATACAAAGGTGAATATTTGTCTCAAGAAATTATAATCTATTGATTATATTTTCATCAAATTCCACTTTGGAATTAATTAACGAATGGTTAATTATGAGACATTATTTAGGAGCTATTTAATATGACATAAATAGCACATAAAAAGGTAATTAATTTATAACCAAAAGGAGGAATGTAATATCCCAAATTTTTGAATTTGGAAACAAGAAATGTTTTATGGGAATTTATTATGAAAATTTGGCCTAAATAGTTTTAAAGCTATTTTCTGGATTTTGAGGCATATTTTCCCAATAATTCAAGGAAAAATAGTTAGAGGATAATTTTTGGTCTAGAAATTTTAGAACCAATATTTTATGGCCTAGAGAGTTAATTATGGAAGAAAATTCTTATATGGAATTAAGGATTTTATTTTCCAATACTTATTTAATATTTGCAAATAAATATTAAATGGTAGTTTTTGGTGGATGGAATAGGTAAGTGGAATGGTAGTTTTTGGTGGATGGAAGAAGAGTGTTTGGTTTATAAGGAATGTTTGGTTAAGGAAGAAATATGGTTGGAATAGCCTTGAATTTCTTCTATAAATAGAAGGCTCTTCTCTTCATATTCTTCACACCAAATCAGCCCCAAGAGGTGATTTCTAAAGAGTAGATAGGAGTGAGAGCTAGAGGGAAGCAAGAAGGAGGAAGTTCTTCAAGGGTAAGTTTTCTAGTTCTTGAGTTTTAAGTTTTAAGTTCTTATGAGTTTTAGTAGAAATGTTAGTTTGATCTTTAATTTTCAAATATAATTTTATTTTCATGTTTTTATGGTTAGAAATGGTTTTATTTCGAAAAAATGATGGAAAAGGTTATATAGCAGAATTTTGGAAGCTAATCAAAGTAGCGAAGCTCGGCGAAATTTTATCGGTTAGCAATTCCTGAAGTCAGTGATACAAACGCCAGTATTTTATATTAAAGATGATGTTCTTAAATTCTGATAAAATTCATGTTCAAAGTAGACATATAGGGCTTTTCAAATATACCTAGAATGTATTATTTCGAGTTCTGTGCTAGGAGATATAAATGTCCAAAGTTGGGCTACGTTTTCTGGAATATTTCTGGACAGAGGATGAACACGTGAAAACTGGGAATTATTCTTAATATCTGGACAAGAACCAGTATTTTTCCTCAAAACTATACATCCTAAGGATTCCGGGAATTTTACGGATCCTCGTTTCGATGTTTGTAGAATTAATTATGATTTTTCAAAGTTAATCCAAAATTCTGCCCAGAAATTCAGTATTGCGTTTTTAAGAAAATGTAAGGGTAATAATGGAATAATAAATCCACCAAGGGTAGGAAGGTAAAATTAACCTTTTGGATATTATTCTAAGTGTTATGGTAATATGTTAGGATATCCAAGGATTCCGGAGTCGATTTGAAGGACGGGCATATTACTATTCATAGTGCCGTATTTATGAATAGTACGGTATACATAAATAGTAAATTACTATTCACACGGAAGGAAGGTACGTTCGCGTACGTAACTTTAACTCGATATGACTTGTATGCATGTATGAGATGGAATGATTTCATAGAGTCATGGACAAGACTTGGTCTTGGGTCATGCACCGTGGTTAAGACTCTGTCTTGAATCACTTTGTTTATATACATTCGAACTTGATACGGGTTATAGTCTTGATAATGCCGTGAGATTGTTTTCCTAGCGGCGAGGACACGAGTGTACATCGTGGCACGGGTGGTGCAGACTATTCAACTATACATGGATTTGTATAGATAACTTTACATGTCTTGTGTGCTATGTCTTGTTGTTGTGTTGACATTACATCTTTGTGTGCTATGTATTGGTTAATCTTTGAAATGTAATGAATATACGTCATACATATACCGTTATACTTTTCATATGAGGTTAATCGTTACCTAAGATTCAATTTGTTTTGAATCTTAGACTTGACTAGAGGTTCGGGGAAAGGAATCGGGATTTATGAAGACGTTGTGAATGGAGCCATGAGAAGGAGCATTAATGGACGGAGCCGTGAGGAGGCACCGGTCAAAGGAAATGCGGGAAGAAAGTCAACGAACCTACCTTATGATATGAATCTAATAAAGTTACTTCACATCATTTGGTGCTTAAACTAGAAGGGTCGTCTATGTGGTTCGGTCAATCGGTCACCCTAGCACGGTGAGACTTCCACTAGACCTACCCGGCTGGCCAAATGAGATGATTTAAGCGAGTTAGGTTCTATGCCCCAAGTCTACTCAAGGCTTGGTGAAGAGGGTATAGTTACATGTAAGAATTGTAATTATAAAGTTTTGTATTCTTGTATCACATGAACAATCCTTCGGGAAATTTATAATATATCAAGTATACGTCGGGCATCGGCATATGTGCGAGTATTTTTATATCGGTTACTCAATTGTTCAAATTTTTAGTACATGCTCTCCGTTTCCGCATTACGCTAAGCTGTAGCACCTCAAAACTCTGATGAATGTTTATAAAACCACGTGTCACCGGCACGATTTATGCTACGGAATTTGGGGTGTTACATCCTGAGATTTCAATCCACTATCTGCTTTCAACTTGATTACACGTTCTGTACTCGAAGTAATCCTCTCACTAGGATTCACTCCCCCTTACAAACCGTAATCAATACACCCGCTTGATTACACACTCGTACTCGAAGTAATCTTCTCACCAAGATTCACTCCCCTTACAAGCCGTAATCAACACAAGTGTGTTTCCCACTCAAGATCACCCAATCTTGAGTAACTCTCGAATAGAATGTTTCTGAGAAAAATCTTCTCTCTCTCGAAGTGAATAAATAAATACGAAGTACATAATCGATCAACTCACTCTACGGTAAACTATATAAGCATTGAGAACAGAGAGTAAGTGAATATCAAAGTATTGGCATTTTGAAGATGTAAGCTCGTGTCTCTGTGTTCTACACTTCTTCCTTCGCTCTTTCTCTATTTATAGACAATTGTTGGAAGTATTCGTCCGTTGCGTTTCGGCCGTTGTGAATAGTAACAATTTTGAATTTCGGTCCGTTGAGAATGGTTGTTGGAGCGTCTGTGCTTCCTCTCTCTTTTGTCTGCCATTTAACTTCATTAAATGTCTGCTGTGGTGTTCATCCGTATAAAGAGAGATAGTCGTTGGCGAATTTAAATGTTTTGTCGTTTTGCTTGTTTCGTCAAGTGCTTCGCTTCTTCCTACTCAGCTTCGTTGAATCTTCGTATATATCCGTTGAGATCATTTAAACATCCGTGCCTTCATTAAATGCGTTCACCTACTTGTGTAGAAGATGAGTCGGAATAATAGGCATGTCTTCGATCGCTACACGCTTCAATCCCATTTGCGTGTTCTCGCTTTTTCGCGCAATAAATGCTTCGACACAAATCTTGCTTTTCGGTTGAGTAATATCTTATTTCTTTAAGGAATAGAATCCTCCAAAGGCTTTCCCAGTAATTACTTGCGGAGCCAGAAAATATTACTTGAGTAATGTCCGAAAGTAATATTGAATAGCTTCAAATAAAATCTCACTTTGGAAAGATATTACTTGATAGACAACATTTGTTACTTGAGTAATATCGAAAATAACCAAGAAGTAGAAGTCTCGGTGGTGTAAAACGAAATTACTTGCGAAGCATATATTTGTTACTTGAGTAAGCTTCGAAAGTAATATTGAAACGGTTCTTTGAAAACAAGTAAAATGACATTACTTGCGAAGATAAGAAGTCTTACTTGAGTAAAGGATGAAAGTAATTTTCGGATGGTTTCTTGAAAGAGAATGATTAATTCCAAATTACCCATCCGCAGAAAGCTTTTTAAGTCTTCTTTCCAATGCAAGAAGAATCAGCTCCAAACTCATTGTATTTTGTCCGTTATCATCAAATGAATGGAGGTTCGTCTTAATCAGCGTTTTTGCAACATCCTGAACAGACTATCAACTTAAAAACATCATATCTCCTTCAATTGATCTTTGTTTTTCATGATCTTGATGTTTCTGAAAATGAATTTGAGTCTAGTTTCAAATGGAACTTGTTTCAGCTCATTTGGATTTTTCGTTTGTGAGATACACTCAAATTACCGAAGCTTGGTCTGCTGTGTGACGTTGATTTCACTGTCATCTTCCAAAATTCATAGCTCCATCATATGAAGTCCTTTGGACTTGAATTTTATGTCACAATGACGCATTGGGAGTCTAGTTTCATATGCCACTGGTTTCACCTCAATCCGATCTCTCGGTTTGAAAGATATAATCGAAATCCGAACGCCGCCCATGAAAAACGTAGAACGAGAGGCAAAGCAGAGCGGATGAACAATAGCTTACTCGCGTTGCATATATTTTCTTACTCGAGTAATGTCAAGAGTAATGCGTGGAGATTGACTGGAGGCAGAATAAGAAGTTCATCGAAATTACGATTTTGCCATTAAAAGCGAACTTCAACATAATTACGATTTTGCCATTCGAGTGAATTTGGAGAAATGAACGGGAATGACTTGAGGCAATTAGTGGAGTACCTCGAGGCAACTCATTCCAAGAGCAAAATCACTGTAGAAAACAGATCGATTCGTATGGCGCTGTTCATCTTTGTATGGCACTATTCATGTATACGGTGTACTATTCACGTATACGATACTATTCATGTTGATGCTTCAAATAGCTTAATTTAACTCCGGATTAAGCTATTCCAACTTCCACTTGATCAAAGAGACTTCCAGTATCACAAGAACTTGAATGTTAATATTCCCATTATATTCAACAAGTTCTTCCTTCTTCAGTCTCCTTTATTGATTGTTCTTCATTAGTAAACTTCACATCTACATTAAATAGAAGAATTAGTCAAAGTAACATATAAATGTAGTATGCAAGCTTTTTGCTCTTAAGAATGACATCTATATAAGACATCATCAAAACTAATCATAACTAACAGTTTTAAATGGTGAAACTGAGCTTTATGGCTTACTATCTGATAGAATGCTTGAGAATTCATACACATGGGGAAATAGAGAATTGATCTTACAAGTTATTGCATTCATATCATTATCCTGATCATGTACATATATAAGAAAAGCACCGTTTTATGGTTTACCGCGAAAGCACATAATGAAGCTGATACAATGCTATAACATATCGTATGCCTACACCTGCGCCAACAATACAATGTGATCACTATGCTGTAGCATCATAAATGATGTAGAATAATGCACTAAGTTATTCTAAGCATCACAAATTGTCTAAATAGATCTCAGTGAAAAATATGATCATCGAAACAACGCCCCTTTCCAATTCACCCAGTAAATAATACTGTTGTATCTTTGTATCGACTTAATAGAACATCATTATGCACCACTTTAAGAAGATGAAGGGTCACTTATGTGAATGTTATATCTCGCTATCAAGGTCCTCCTTTAATTCATTTGTTATGGAAGAATTCGGGAAATGTGGGTTCTTCTTTCCATGATAGATGTTTGAGAGCGGCTCTACTTTGGATCGGTAACTCTCAACTTCATGAAACATTTGCATGTTATCATTTGGTTATAATATTTGTAAACAAGGATTTTTGGTGTTTCCCTTTGGACCATTCTTCGATTAATAGCATAACATGGCATGAAATATTGGCTCTCATAAAGGGTTTTCATATGCAACTTATTCATGTTGTTCCACGTTTGTTTGTTTTACTTATTTTTGTCAATTTGTTTGCTGCATTTGCTTTGGTACCTTGTAAACTTTTTAATTTAGGTAATATATTTTGTCTTTTTATCCAAAAAAAAAGAGACCAGAGAGAGAGAGAGAGAGAGATTTTAATTATGCCGACTGTTGAACAGTAATGCTATATTCTCTCCAATCTTTTTATAAGAGCTCAAAATTTGAATGTCTGAGTCTTTTTTATAAGAGCCTGACAAGAGTTGTTTGAACATTTAATGATTTCTTTTTTTCATTTTTATCCCTCATTAATTATATGTATTATATTAATTAAAATGTTGGTAATACTTATATTTACTTTTTTTTTCTTACTTATCCATTCATAAATAAAGGCATGCTTAGAAAAAAAAAATTAATTTTAGACATACTTATTATTTTCAAATAATTTCAACCACTTTTTTAAACTGCATAATTCAGTTATTAAACTTTCAAAAATAGGATTAGAGGAAGTATTTAAAACAATTATGGGCATTTTATGCGGTATGTGACAAAATTTCTCAACCCCCCAAAAAAAAAAATCTCCATTTTTGAAGGGGAGGGAAGCATAAGAAGACAAGATTCTTTTATCTCCCCTCCCCTCCCCTCCAACCAAATAGCCGTACCTCCCCCTCTTAAAAACCCCAACCAAACACTTCTTTATTAAATAGGTTATAAAATCAATGGGCTTAGAGGCCCAACTCATGAAAAATACAAATGGGACATTTGTACTCAGAAGAGGGATCTCTAATAATTTGGTGAACAATATTGCTTTAACTTAAAAGATACCTGTACATAGACCACCCAAAAAAAAAATGCTGCCCAAAAAAGGAAAAAGAAAAAAACTTAAAAGCATTCTATGTCATTCAAGAGTTAAAAAGAGTACCAAGAATTATAATTGGGTTCTTGAATATTATATTAGAAGATTGAATTTTTCTATTTAAAATTTCACAAAAAGCACTTGAACATCATTTCTCGTTCAATAGTTGCCACAGTTGAGTTTTACATGGTGATTGTAGATCCACTTTCTATTTGAGATATTAAATCATGCTAAATATGTGAGCAAAGCAAGAACCTTCCGTTAATAATTTTAATTTTGTGCCATAATCTTTTGCGTAATGTAATTAATAATTGCACGGAACACAGCTTATTCCCAAAAAGAAATGATTGATTTCATTTGCAATATGAGAAATTATTTATTTATAAATAGTTATTGATTTTATTATATATTTTAATATAATGATTAACATTATTGATATTGATTCAAATTGGAGTAAAGTCATCAAAACATTACCCATTCAAAAAGTCAAGTCAATGTTTCCTGTTTCTAATCCCAACCAACGGGCTTGAGAGGCGGAGGTCCAGAGCTAATAATCTATTGAATGGGTGATAAAACTAATAGGGCCCAACTCATGGCAAATACGAATTGGCCATCACTTGTATTCACAAGTGAGAGCTAATAATTATCAAAAAAAAAAAGTGAGAGCTAATAAATTTATATTACCTATCCTTAAAAAAGGAAAAAAAAATTCTAGTATTAAGGTCTCGTTCATAGTCTAAATTATATTGCGAATGAGACTTTATGTTAAGAACTAAAAGTAATACTATGTCTATTTACCCCCCCCCCCCCCCATCCAAAAAAAAAAAAGTTATAAAAGCGCTCTATGTCATTCACGAGTCTAAAAGAGCATCGGGAATTATAATTGGGGTCTTGAATAATATTATATTAGGAAATGTAGATGGTAAATGTAGATACACTTACTATTTGAGATATTAAACCACGCTATATGTGAGCTCTACCTTCCATTTACAAATGTTGATTTTGTGTCCTAATATTTTACATTATGTAATTCATAACGACGCGGTACACAAGCTTGATTGCCCCAAAAGAAGTAATTGATTTTATTTTCCATATAGAGAGATCATTGTTTTAATGTTTTATGCATACGTATATATTGTTGAAATAAAATAAATACATAAATAATAAACTGCATTTGGCATCATTGGGTGTGGCGTAAGTAGTAGAAGTAGTACTGTATCTTAAACAAATGCTTGTGGTCAATTTATAATCTTTGCGTGTGAAACAAAAATAGTTAGAAAGAGTTTTTGATAACAATAATTAATTTAGCTGGTAGCGAGTTGGTTCATAATCCATAGTGTTGTGAGTTTAAATCTTGCTAAGAAAGCTGAAGATGAATTAAGGGAAAGAATATCAGTAACAAGCATTATTTTCTTAGTAAGATTAATCAGTTTACCATTATGCTAATCATTAACTGCCTAATAGATCATTGCTTATTTGATTAACAAGGATAATGACAGAACAAAAAAAATGAGAGGCCCTTCAAGCACAAGTTCCTTCCCTTTGAGGGAAAAATCCGCCACTTATATCTGTTCCTTCATATTCTATGAACAAAAGTAAAAGGAAAATCACGACTTAATTGAGATAGGAGGAAATATTGGAATCCTCATTACATGTTAGTCTTTTAGGTGCTTCTTCTCCTAAGAAGCACATAAAGAAATATTGATAATTTTTTTTAATTTTTTTTATATTTTTTATATTTAGATTAAATTATATCGCATCCCTGAAATATTTTTTTTACACCCGTATCTTAAATTAATTAATTTACGGGATCTTGGTGTTACAAGAAAAAATTTCTGAATGTAAAATTAGATATTAATTAATTTGATATACTGGGTATAAAAAAAATATTTTAAGATGCAGTATATAATTTAATCTAAATATATAAAATATATAAAAAAATTTAAAAAAAATTATCAATATTTTTTTATGTGCTTCTTAGGAGGAGAAGCACCTAAGAAGCACATAAAAGACTAGCATGTAATGAGGACCCGAAATATTGAGCCTGTCTGGAGAGCTTTTGGAGGAAAAAAGCCCAGTGGCAATAGCAAAAGAGAAAAAGCCCACACAGAGGTATTATAGTCACTTGTGTTGAGTAATATTCCATCAGTAATGCTTTGAAAAAGCCCACACAGAGGTATTATAGTCACTTGTGTTGAGTAATATTCCATCAGTAATGCTTTGCATTTTCTAAAAACGAGTTGTTTCTTTGTAAAAATTGTAAAGGGTCAATGGGCAATTTCATCTTGAAAGTAACCATTCCATAGTCTTCAGTATTCAAAAGTTTGTCGAGAAGCAATTTTACCTTGTAAGTAACCAAAATGTAGCAATTTTACCCCTTGCTATTGGCCAGGTCGTTGTTTTTTTGTCAAGTGGGAGTCTCCCCGTCTTTCACGCTGACTAATTATTAAAATCACATTGACCAACCCTTCCTTAGTTTAAATACCAAACAGTTTGAAACAACTCTATCAGATTCATGTTAGAAACTAAGCCCTACCGGACTTCTTCTGACTCTCGTCTCAGCCGGTGCATCTTCACGGTTTCATCCATCAGTGCCTTTTCACGACTTCGCCCACCGATGCCTCTTCCCGACTCCGTACATGCCGCCTTCTCAAATCCAGGTTCCTTTCCTGAACCTTTAGTCAATGTTGAGATTCAATCAAATTGAATCTTAGGTAACAGTTAACCTCTATATCAGATATAAACAATATATGACATATATTCATTATATATCAGCATCAACAATACATAGCACACATCAGATGTAAGGTTACAATAATACATAGCACCCAGCATACAGTAAATGTAATGTTCACAACGCTTGCACTCACCTTGTGCCACGAATCCATGTGTCCTCAACGCTAGAAAAACATACTTGCGGCATTATCATGACTATAACCTGTACAAAACTGAATGTATATAAACAGGTGACCTAAGACTGAGTCTTAGCCACGGTGCTTGACCAAAAAACTAGTCTTGTCCATAACTCTATGAATCATTGAATCGTATATAGACATACAAGATATAAATGATTATAGTTACTAGTACGCGGACGTACCTTCCTTTCGCGTAGTTAGCAATACGCCTGAACTTTAAATCTGACTCCGGACTTCCCGCATATCGTATAATACTATCACCGCATTATGATATTATGATAAATACCACATGTCTTAGAATGATATCCTAAGAGATATTTTCGCCACTATTGACATTTCTACTCTTGGTGGATTTTTTTATTTCATTTTTACCTTTACATTTTATTAAAAACGCAATTCTGGATTTTTTCGGCTGATTTTGCAACAATTTTGGAAAATCATAACTAATTCTAAAAAAACTCCTTTTTGAGTGCTTCAAAAATCCTCATGACCATTGACATGTCTATTTTTAAGGAAAAATATTCCAAGAAGCCGTAACATCAAGGATCATTACTAGGTTTAACGTTTTCAATCACTGTTCAGTTTATATATCCAAAAATAAGGCTTAACTTCAAAAATTCGTAGTTCCTTGTACAGAACTCAAAACGTTACATATTTTATATATTTAGAAAGCCCTACATGTGTACTTTATTCATGAAACATTTTGTGATTTTTTAAGATCATTTCATTTATAAAATAAAAGCCTCGTCGATGACTTTAACGGCCAGGTTTTGCGGGAATTTTCACAATCTTGATCCATTCATTTTAAAAATTATTTCCAAACATGTTTTTACCTCATTCAGCATTTTAAATGCAATGGAAACCTAAAAACAAGTAAAGGAATTTACTTTACCATTTCCTGGATTAAACTACAATTATATTACAAACTAAGGCTTAAAGACTCACCTATGGAACCTTTCTCCTTCTCTTCCTCCTCTTGCTTCAATGTGGTTCCTCACTCTCACTCTCTAAATCAGTTGCTTTGAACTGATATGGTGTGAAGAAATGAAGAGAGGTCCCCCTCTATTTATAGTGAAAATCCTAAGGTCAAAGTTGTAATTACAGAATCAATCCAAAACTTCTTTCCTTTCATCCATTGATCTCATTTTCACTTTTTGAAATTTAATCTCCTCCTTCCATTTGAGTTCTAACATCCCTCCCCCATATCAGCCATTTAATGTGTTATTTCATTTAACAAAATATCTCTTGGTTCACTCCCCTCATTGGCTAGTTGATATATTTGACTTTTCAAAGCTAAACTTAATTATTATATGATAAATCCTATATCCTCCTTCTTGTGCAATGCGCCATTTATGCTGACTTTTGGGGCAGATTTGTGGAGCTTTATTAACCCTCTAATTAAGTGCTTAGATACCCTTTAATTATAATTGTCATTGTAGGATTGGTTCATTAGTTAATTATGGGCATTAGTATTTTAATAGACAAGTTTGAATCCTTCATCTTTGGTCCTTAAATTTTTGAATTAACCAGCCTCTCTTGGCCCTTATTATTTTCTTAACTTATGGCCACAATAGATGTCTTTTATAGCCCTTCAATAATCTTAATTAGCACAAGCTAATTTGTCTATTAATATTTGCTAATTGACACTTAATTTGATTAAGGGTTTTTTATAACTTTTTCATGGCTCATTTGAACTTAAAATAGCCATATTTTATGTGACTTTATGTCATATATGTTAACCAATTTAATATGATAATGTATTCCTTAAAATACAAGATTTTCGGTAAAACAAAAAATTAGGTATTACAGAAGACGTTTCACATCAGTTATTGGAGAATAGTATATACTTATGATGTCTTTGAAATGACATAGAAAATACTTTCTAGGCTAAAGTATACCTTGTGTTTTTTAAGTTTACGTCAAATTTCATTTGATCCTATAATTATATAAATCACATTTTTAGTTTCTTAGCTTTAATATTGTTAACTTATCGTACTACTACATAATTGTGGATAGTTTACCGTCTATACTTAATGGTTATAATGAAACCATGAAATATGAAGAGGTGGAGCTACGGGAATAAAAAAGTTAACAATTATTTTGAACAACCGTTAAGTATATGTGCAAATATTCGACGGTGTTTATAACAACAGTGAAATATTAGTATGGTTTTTTTGAAAAAAAAATGTATCGTTTACTAGACGGTTATATGCGAACAACCGTACCATAGTGTAATAACCCAGATAATGGGGAATTTAAACTAAAAAAATAAATAAAAAATAATTACTAAATTAAATTATAATATTATAAGCTAATTATATATTTATTATTTATTGTAACTAGGTGTTAAAGTAAAGTTTGTAGATTAATGGTATTGGGATTGTTAAAGGTCCCTTGGATTATGGGTTTGAATCCTCCATTAGATAAGGTGTGTGTGATTTTATTTTTGCCTCAGTTCAGAGGAAATTACCAAAACACCCCCTTATGTGTTATTTTTTATTTTATTTTTTAAAAAAAAACACACATGAGAACATTTTTTTTTAGCGCACGATTTTGGCAGAGGCAGAGCGAAGCTTCGGGAATTTTTCCAGAAACCAAAAACCTGAGCCCTTTGAGCGATTCTGTTCTTTCATCCTTCCGGTCCGTTTGCGTCCACCGTAACTCGTCCGTCCGCCGGCTTCCTTCTCCGTCGATCGAAATTTTGTTGCTGTTACTTTTTCCTGGTTCTGTTCTGTTTGGTTCTGTCTGCGGCGATTTTGCGAGAAAGGGAACGTAGGAAAAGCTTCTCGATTTGAAGCTCCAAACCCCAACCACAACTGCTCCTTCGCCCTACGCCACCTGTGTAGCTGCCATTGATGTATGTGCGCTGCAATCCTCTTGATTCTTCACTCCCGAATGATCCCTGCGTCTCCGCTTTATGCCTACGTGAGTAATTTAGAAGTCCACCTATTCAATCTCTCATTCCACCGTCAACTCTCATGTGATTGGTAAGCTTGGAGTCCTTTCTTTTACTTATGGGTATAGCCGTAGGATTTTTGAATCAGATGAAGAAATTAGATTTGGATATTGGTTCATTTTTATATAGACCAAGTCTTGTTAAGAAATTGGTATTGGGGGGCCTTGAAATTTGAAGGTTAGGAAGTTTGATGTGTGGAAGGTATATTCTAAAGCATTTGTTGTTTAATGTTCACACTACTTTATCCGATTAATCATCTACGCCAAGGAATGAGAAATAGTTAAAGATTTCGATAGAAATAAGAATTTCATGTTCTCTAACTACTCTCCTTAGAAAATGTTTATCCACTATCATAACTCTACCTATGTTACTACTAGCATAACTGAAAGTGTGTTCTGTCAAAGTTGTTTTAGGGCTGTCATTGAGGGAACCAATATTCTACTGTTGTGATTAAAGTGTTGTTTCTGTTACACTTGTGTAGCTATTGAATCTGATTGCAAATTGTAAAAAAAGTTCAGGTTTAAATTTGAGCTATTGGAAAAAAAATTGGTTTTGTTTTAAATTGCATGGAGTCAATAGTTCTAAAAATCCAGAAATATGTGTTTTCATCTACATCCTATGTTTGTTCCTTTTTGTTAGAGATTATATATGTGTTGTAGAAAGTTGTGGAAAAGAAAGCTTGTTCTATTAATTATAATTTTTATATATGAATGATACAGGTGATTAATTAAAGGTGTAAAAGATGAATTTGGTTGTGCTTATTGAAGATTGGAAATTATTGATGAATGACTTAAAGAACATAAGGTAGGTGGATGGATGGTTTATAAATTTTGTAAACGGATTATGGTTTTATTTGAAACTAAATTGAAATGTTGATGAAGTAAATGATGATAGAATGAAGAATCTTATTGAATAAGATATTATATGTGGAAAGCATATGTAAGTCATAATTGAGTAATAATATTTTGTGTTATGGAATATTAGGAGAGTTAGGAGTGATTAATTCTGGAGCTGATAAATAGGAGAAATGGCATATTTTGGAGCACAGGTGAGTGAATAACGTCCTATTATAATTCTTGTAAATGATATTTGACTACTTTTATGTTTTAATTTTATTATAGCATATCCTGATCATGATTTCTCCAATGAAAGTTTATTAGAATTATCTAAGCTTCTCATCGATATTGAATTCAGTAAATAAAAAGGATTTATATTGAACATTATTGGTCTTCTCCATTTCTTTCGATGAACATTTATATATGAAATCTGAAAGGAAGTTAAATTTATTTCACAATCGATCAACCTTGTATGTCAAGGTTAAATTGAATATTTGTATATATGACTTTACGAAGTATTTGAACAGTTTGAATCATGCATGGAGTTGGTGAAAGGATTTTTCAGATGAATAATATGTTGAATTGCGTTGAAAATAAATTATACTTATGATATAGATTTTAGGGAAAATTACGCTCAGGTCCCAAGGAAGGGAATTAATTACAATAAAGTCCTTGAAATCATCAAATTACGCTCAGGTCCCAAGGGACTTTGTAATTATTTGTATTAACAACGGGGAAATGCATATATTAACAACGGAAATGCATAGATTAACAACAACTTTTAAATACCTGACCATTTACAACAGGAAATGCATATATTAACAACAGGAAATGCATATATTTACAACAACATTTAAACACCTGGATTTACAACAGAAAAAGCATAGATTAACAACAACTTTTAAATACCTGACCATTTACAACAGGAAATGCATATATTAACAACGGAAATGCATGTATTTACAACAACTTTTAAAAACCTGGATTTTATTTCCATACAAATAATTACACGAAGTCCCTGGCTATTTACAACGAGAAAATGCATGTATTAACAACGGAAATGCATGTATTAACAACAACATTTAAAAACCTCCATACAAATAATTTACGAAGTCCCTTGGGACCTGAGCGTAATTTGATGATTTCAAGGGACTTTATTGTAATTTTTTTCGTTCCTTGGGACCTATATGAAATTTTCCCTAGATTTTATGCATGCTTGAAAGTAGCATTTAAGATATTATTCATGGACCTTCATGCTGGGATCCTTGATTGTGAACCGCTCCTCATGAGATTTTATTATTCGAAGCTCTTTTCATTTATAAAGTCAAACTGATCCCACGCATGTTTGAAAATATTTTTAAGAGGATTTGGATAACGCCGGTTACTAATAGCGATCTTGTTAGTCCTTGGTGCACCATGGTTAACCTTGAGCTCGCTTGATCTTCGTGAGATTTGTTCTCACGCTTGTTATTCGTGGGGTACCTACGCTTGTTTCGTAGCCTCGTGCTGCGCTTGTTTCGTGGCCTCATGCTGCGTTTGATTGGTTACTTACCCTCGTGGACTGTGTATCCACGCTTGTTTTCGTGGCCTCGAGCGCGCTTGGTTAGTTGCCCTCGTGGATTGTGTGTCCATGTTTGTTTCTCGTTCTGTTTAAGTCCTCATTTAGAATGAATTTTGCATAGCATTTGGTACTTAATTTCATCTATGAGTTCTTTGTATACCTAGTATTTTCTTATTAATAAACTTTTATATAGTGGCATCGACGTTTATGATTTCGTACTTGGAAATATAATATAATTGTCACTACGTTATTATAAAAATTTACTTGCTGAATTTATTCCTTTAGTATTTTATTTACTTAATTTTTTTTTGGGACGTTATTCACCGGAAAATATTGTTGGCCTCAGATGGCATTGCTGACCTTGCACCTTCAGTTGAACAGTGAAGGCTATCATTGCTGACCAAGCTTGTAGATATATTTTGGAACAACTGCTAGTGAATGTAAAGTTAAGTTTTCATTTATGTATTAAAATCTGTAGTTTAGATGCTCTGCGTAGTCTATAGGTAGGGCCCTGTCTTCCCTTGTAATTTGGAATATATGTATATGTATATGTAGATGTAAATGCTATAGTGGAGTATAGCTCCAAATGCTATTATGAAAGTCGTGTCATTGTAGAATTTTTGGGAGGTTGATTTATAAAGGAGACTTTGCCCAAAATTTCTATAAAAGGCATAATATTTTGATTATATAAGGCATGTTATTATATATGAATTTAAAATAGTTTAAGCATGCTTAGGACTATTGTTCTAGTTATGATTTTGTTAATGGTATTATGAGTATTATTTAATATTCGTATATAAGTTTAAGGCTTAAGGAATGTGAGTCCACTCATATTCTGTGCCAGTCACCCCTTAGTTTTCAGGGCGTGACACATAGTGTTCACAAATAATAACTATAAACTATCATATATTTCATGGTTATTTAATAGTAAATGTGAAGTATAGTCTTTAAAAAACCCTTACCACACCTATTTTTGTTTGATATTTGAAAGTTACAAGTTATAGAAAGTTATAGAGAGCTCAACCCCAACACCTCCAACGACTCCATTACAGCTCGCTCTCCTCTGTTGCTCCCTTGGTGGTTTTACTTCTTTCTCCTCCATCGCTCTCCTTCATCACTCATCGTTTGTGAGTTCATAGGTTCATGGGTTTTGTGGGTTCTAGAGTTCTTTTGGGTTTGTGGGTTCTCTTACTCATGGTTTCTGGGTTTGTTTATTCTTCTAGGATTCGTGGGTTCAATTTTTAGGCTCGTCTCTTCTTAGGAAGTTCAATTTCATTATTCTTCGATTTGGGTTTGTTGATGCATTTTATGGATTTTGATTTGAGTAAAGTTGTTGGAAATATTGTTTTATGATTGATTTTGTATGTGCCAAGGTTTTTGCCACTAACTTTAAGTGTGTTCTATGATTAAAGTTGTCATTTGTTAGTTTTGAGTTGAGTAAAGTTTCTGGAAATATTGTTTTATGAGTGATTTTGGATGTTCATAGGATTTTGCCATTGAGTTTAAGTGTTTTCTGTCAATAAATAAAGTTGTTATTTGTTAAGTTGTTATTATATTTCCCTCTACATGCATGATATGTTATAAATGAGGAGTGAAAATAAAGAATGGATGTCTGCCAATCGTATATCTAAGGATTACTAAGATGGGGTTGGAGATTTCATAAGGTTTGAGGTTCTTAATAGTGTTGATGATCATGATATGATTATTTTCCCTTGCATAAAGTATGGCATTGTGAAGCTTGTTGATTCAGATAGTTGTGAGTCACACTAAATGATATATGGAATTGATCAGAGTGATACATATTAGACAAAACATAGAGGGATGTAGATAGTACTAGTCGGTTGAATTTGGAAAGGTGTGAATCACCTAACTTTGACACAAGTACTATTGAGGCTGATTGTCTTCAAGATATGGCCGATGCAATTGAAGCAGAATTCAGTGAATACCCATAAAATATTGAGAGAATGAAGAGCAATGTAGAGAAGCCTTTGTATGAAAATTGTACTGAGTTAACATTATTACCTATAGTGTTTAACTTGTACAACTTGAAAGCAAAAAATGGGTGGAGTGACTAGGCTTCACAGAATTGCTTGCATGTTTTAGAAGAATGCTACCACCAGGGAATGATATGCCAACCAAGACATATGATGCAAAACAAGTGATGCACACTACTGGCTTGAGCTATGAAAAGATACATGTTTTTCCCAATAATTGTATTTTATTCAAAAAAGAATATGAATCGTTAACTGAGTGTCCTAAGTATTGTGCCTCACGCTACCAAGAGAATGGGAAGAGTTTAAAGAAGGTGTTATGGTGTTTTCCTATTTACCTAGATTTAGATGCTTGCATAGCAATGCACATGATGTAAAAAATTTAAGGTGGATGCGGATGAAAGGATTCAAGACAACATGCTTCGACATCCTGCTAATTCTGCTAAATGGAGTAAGTTTTACCTTGAGTATCTTGAATTTGCGGAAGAAAAAAAAAAAAGAAAACTTCCACTAGCATTGGAAAGCGATGGGATGAACCCATATGAGATGTAGAGCAAGTACCTACAATGCATGGCTAGTTATGTTGTTCATATATAACTTCCTTCCATGGCTCTTGATGAAACGGAAGTATATGATGTTGTCAATTCTAATCTCAAGGCCAAGGCAACTAGGGAATGACAAATGTATACCTTGCGCCACTAATCAAAGACTTGAAGAAGTTGCAAGACATTGGGTAGCCTGTATACATTGCGCACGGTAATTTGTCAAGGTATAACATTAAAGGCCAATTTGGATGACCGATTTGTGAAGAGGGTACATAATCAATTAGGTTGAAGCATGGTATGAAGAATTCCTATATGAGACATCATAAATAGTTGCAAAAGGGTCATGCGTATTGTCGTATGAGAAACTAATTCAATAGGGAATTAGAGGAGAGGATAGACCTGAACCTTGGACTGGTAAGGAGGTTTTAGAAAAACGGAAAGATATAGACTATAAATTTGGGAAGCCATATGGGGAATATGTCAGGACAAGCAGGTGGAGGAAAAGGTCTATTTTCTTTGATATGCCAAATTAGAGTTCCCTAAATGTTGGATCTTTTTGTAGGTGTTATGTATATTGAGAAAAATGTGTGTGAAAGTCTTTTCAAGGCTAGATATGGTTGAGATGAGAAAAAGGGAGGAATTGGCACCAGAGGAGAGAGTATCTCATACATTCCTTGGCCAGCGGCTTTTACACTATCCAAAGAAGGAAAAAAATGTTTTTGTGAGTTTCTTGCTACAGTGAAAGTGCCAGAGGGTTAGTCATCAAACAATAGCAACCTTGTGTCATTGAAGGACTTGAAGATGAAGGATCCTAAATCACACAATTGCCATGTGTTGATGGAAAACTTTATTTCAGTAGCAATATGAGATATTTTATTGATGAGGTGAGAGCTACAGTCACAAAACTATGTTTCTTCTTCAAGTCACTATGGATTAAAATGATTCACCCCAAGAAATTACCATGGTTATAAACCTAAATCGTGACTACACTATGTGAGCTAAAGATGTTTTTTCCTTTAGCTTTCTTTGACATAATAGTACAACCAACTGTTTAGTTGGTTAGAGAGGTACAATTGTGTGGCCCAGCCTACATGAGATGGATGTACCCAATCAAGCGCAAGATAAAGGACTTGAAAGGGTATGTGAAAACTAAAGTTGGCCAAAGGGTTGCATTGTTGAACGATACATTTGTGGAGAGGCTGCTGAATTTTGTATTGATTACTTAAAAGATGCATGTGATATTGGCCTTTCAATGTCTCAGCTTGAAGGAAGGACATCTGGACAAGGGTTGACGGGGAAGAAAGTTATCTCTATCTCAACTAATAGTGGGAGCAAGCACACCTATATGTACTTCAAAACTCCGAAGATTGACGAGTATGTAGATGTTCATATGGATGAGTTTAGGAGGGAAAATCCCAACAGTATGCCAAAGAATATAATAAACAATTCACAGCATGTGGATGACAAGTACAATGTTGATCATAATTCAGTTTCTCAGAAAGTAATGTTCTTGGCAAATGGTCCGAAGTTTTTTTTCTCAAGCTACGTCATTAATCGATACACCTTCTACACTAAAGAGCAGGATGACTAGAGCAAAATGAAAAGTAATGTGGTAATTGTTGTTGTTAACACCATGCATGTATCAAGTGCAAAAAAATAAATAAGAATCCTATCTATGTGAATATATTGTACTTTGGGGTGGTTGAGCACATTTGGGGGTTGGTTTACTTATAACTTCAGGTTCTGGTATTCAAGTGGAAGTGAGTTGACAATAGTAATGCTTTGAAAGTTGATGAGTTAGGGTTCATACAATTGAATTTGAACAAGTAAGGGTATAAAGGAGAGTCTTTCATTTTTGCTTCTCAAGCTAAACAAGTGTTCTATGTGCATGATCCTACTAATAAAGAATGGTCTATTGTTTTGTTATTAAATAAAACAAATGAGGGTATAGGAGGTGAACTCAATATAGCTTAGGATGATCCTTTCCTAGGGACGCAACTTGAAACACATTTCAAATGAGAATGATATTTTGTATATTAGGCATGACCAAAATGAAGGAATATGAATTTTAAAGAGGGGGAAATTGCTTCAAAGAAAACAATTATTACTGAAAAATTAAAAATATCAAGACTAGGAAAATAAAAATGGGTACTTGATCATGTAAATTCCCATACCTTTGTTGCTTGATTTAATTATGGTTTGTGTATATGTTAATCATTGTTTGATTTAAATGATTTTAATGATGATCATGTTTTGTTTTGTTTGTCAACTTGACACAGATAAGTGTAGCTTCCTTATGATATGTGGTTCCAATAGTGATTGTAATCCACAGCTCAGTGTATAGATATGCAGCTTGTTAAGTACATGCACTTTGTCCATATTGTTATTGATGTACTGATATTTATATTGTATATATAGTACTAGATGTTATGTTTTGATTTGTTGTCACTTGTTGAAATTGGTTATTTTGTATATTGTGATATACCTCCAGCTCGAACTAGATTTAATTTGTTTAGGGTGTTTGATATGTATTTTTGTAGGAGGTTGGTCGAAAGTGAGCCCCCTATTTTTATTTTTATTTTTAAAAAAAAAATTGGTGTTACATACTTCATGGTCATTTGTCAATAATTGTCAAGTATTACAAAATATATTACGGTTCTTCCAAATATCTGTCAAGTATTTTAATATATTTTACAGTTATAGACAAACAACTGTCAAATAAACTCCTTAAAGATGACTCAAATTAGTGTCGAATACTTTACAATTCATCATTTGAACCGTAAAGTATTTCGTCATATATTTCACGGTTCTTCATGAACAACCATTGAATATTGTTTACTATATTTAACAATTATTGACTAAAATCGGTGAAATATAGGGTCCTATTAATAACGGTTTTATTTAAACAACCGTGAAATGTAGTGCCATATATTTTACGGTTGACAAACATATAATATTAATATTTAGCGCAAAAATATGTAATGGTTGCAAACCATTAAATATATCTAAAAATTACCGTGAAATATAGGCAAATCTATAGTAGTGTAAGAAGTTGAGCCAACAAATTAAATGTTGTCTAAGCAATTAAATTTTAATTATTTAATATAATGATTTCTTTGTTTTAAAATAAAAGAAAAAAAAAAATTGTGTCTTCTCCTTTGTCATTGTTTGAGAATGGTGTCTCCCTGTATTTGTTAGCAAATCAGAAACCAATACCAGATAACCACGATGGAAATTTATCAAATATTTTTCATTCAGAAGTTCATTCATCTGAGCAAGCCTTTTAGGATTTGCAAAACCTTCAACTCTGGTTCAGGCTTTGGTCCAGTTACATTCCAGGCCATGAAATAATTGCAAAGGGTGCCATCAACTAACTGATTAAATGAGGAGCCATGGTAGAGGAGATCAGTGGAAGAGGAGAGAAGACGTGATTATCGAATAGGGGTTGAAAAGACACATTTTTTTTTATTTACTCTTTATTTTAACTATATTAAACATAAACATAAATAATGGAAATTTAAACAAGCTTTACCGGCATTTAATTCGTCAAGTCAACAATTTCCGTTAAAAATATACTTTATAAATTTAAATGACTAAAATAAAGTTTCATATAAGTTTATAAGACAGAGGTATACTTTAGTCACCTACATTATTGTTTTTTTTTTTTTTAAATATATTATTAATTTTCTTTATTACCAACGACCACACACTCTGAGAATTAAAGAAAAACAAACTAAGACAATAAAGTAGAACATGAACCAATGATGCACCATCTTATGTACCAGAACCATTTAAAGTAGTCTGAAGACATAAAATTTCAAACTATCTCAATTATGGAAAATAATGAATCATAGTTAATATACTTAAAGCCATATCCAACCCAAGTAAACTATGCCATAAAGCTACACAGTAAGTGATTAAAAATAACTTTAATTCAATATCTCCTGAAGTATGTATTGTGACAAATAGTCTCGAATCTCATCAATCTCTTGGTTTGTATATGGTTCTGGGTTATCAAATGTCTGCAAATTGAAATCAAGTAACACAATAATTAATAAGCAATAAGTAAACTCAAAACAGTAAATCATAACCATGATAATTAAAACCATTATCAATGAGATCACATATCTAAGTACCTCGTGTAATTTCTCAACGTTGCCTTTCAGGATAATGTCATGCATGTAGCGGATGACATAATACCCACACTCTACCTGCCCGAGTTGACGACGATACTAAAAATAAAAAAACAATGTTGAAGGTGAACAAAAAGATATATAGAGCATAAATAGATAATAAAATGTTTAGTTCAAACTACTTACAGTTGGCCGGATCCATTCTGGTTTTCCATTTTTTCTGGGAGGAATTCCACCCATTAAAAAATATGTTGAAAGCGCTCTATCATCAAATACACAAAAAATCAGATATTATAAAAATTAATTTCACATCAAACAAATTTTCACCCTTAAACATACCTTTCAAAGACAGTTTTGGTTTCAATGCTTGGCTTTCCACCCAAGGAATCAAACCAGTATATAGTGTTCTCAGGGGGGCAAACAACAACCAGTGTCCAATGGTAACCGCAAGATATAACCGTTTTAATTATAACACATTCTATGTATTTAAACATCTACAAAATTAAATATTTCTTACTCTTCGATGAGAGGGGCAAGATAACATGATAGTTTGGTTTTGACCATTGTGGTCATAACATATAACTTCCTGTTGTCCACACTGTTCAACTTTTGCACTCTTTGTGGACACATGAAGCCATATTTGTCCCTCGTTCCCAGTTCACTGCTTGAGCGGTGGAATAACCTATAGTTGAAAGGAGACAAAAATCAATACACACACACTGACACACACACATGTGTGTGTACACACACACACAAATGAAAGACTAAAGCTTAATGAATAAAGTTGCAACTTACAAGATTGTAAGTTGCATGTCGACTGCATCTAGCTCCTTCATAGTTAGGAACTCGATGAGGTCCTTCTTGTCTATTGTGAAGTTGCACGTTAATTCTGAACCCACAATCTCCGATGGCATTTTGAAACTAAAGGCCTCTTCCATCGAGATCACAACATCTCGTAGCTTTGTTAAATATGGAACTCCTTCCTCTGGTGTGCGGCTAGGGTCAATGGCAACCGATGGTGGCTTTGCTAATTGGTTGTTACTGCTTTTCTCACTTTGAACCATAGGTGAAGCCTGGACCTTTGGACGAATCAAACTAACTTAAAGCAAATTAAAAAAACCTAGGAAAATTAATAAAACCCTGAATATAAGTAGCTACCTGGGATCGAGTTTCACGTACCTGGCCTATTGACATGATAGAGATCATCATAGATTTTAACTCAGCCAACATGTCATTTTGGATCTGAAGCATCCGCTTTACTTCTACATAAACCTCAGCTATGTTCTCCTCCCTTTCCTTCTTCAACAATTCATGAAGCTCCTCTTTAGATACCATGCTCGAGGAATTGCATGAACTTTCTCCAAAGTATTGTCCAAGGCCGACACCTTTTCCAACCTCTCTAACGTGTTTGGGGTGATCTGACTTTCCTATTGAAGTTGCCAAGATTGTCGTCTCTCTACTCGGAGTGAATGAACCTTGGGTGCTTTGCTTTTTAAGTGAATCCTATAACATACAAGTAAAAGATTTAAATTAAAAGTTACTTAATCATGAATTTAGTTTATATAGTTTAATAACTTACAATATTTTTAGCAACCTCAACAACAGCCTCAGATTTCTTAATCCTTGCACCCCTCCGTTTTCTTTGGCGAGTTGGACGAGTTGGGGATTGAATAAAAATATTTTGGTCTAGTCTTGCAACTTCTTCCATCACCTTCGAACCAGGCTCAATGATCTTCTCCTCCATTTTGTATCCCCCACGAGACAAGTAATGCATATAAACATTTTTGGACTGTCTTGCCTTATTTGCAACAGTTGATTTCTTCTTTGAAAATAAAACAAAATGAACTAAGGTTGGTGAGATGAGTTAAATCAGAATAAACCAAGTTAGTGGTCAAAGAAATATACCTGAAGTTTAGGATTTTCCTGTGACTTCACAAACTGTTTCCAAGTATCTTCATCAATAAAAGGGTATTGTGAACATGGACTCTCTCCCTTCTTATTTCCACCAATATAATCCTTGGTTAGTGTTGACTTGAAATCTTTCCATTGATCACAAACTTGCTTAAGCAGTTGTTGCTTCATCTTAGAGGTGGAGGGCATATCATGGGAGAGCTGTAAAATAAAACATACATTTAAGTTAGAAGTACCTAATTAATGTTACTACTTAAAATAATGGGTAAATATGAAAATTTAGCAATGAAGTTTTTCACTATGAGCACCTAGTAAAATTATGTTTTGTTTTGTGCAAAAGTAGATATTATCATTTTAAGAGGTGCAAAAGTAGACATGATCATTTTAAGAGGTAGGAAATTTGGCATTGTCATTAACTAGAGATAACATCCGTCCAATTATTGCATTCGAGGGTTCTACAATTCTTCATATTGACCACATCATTTATGCTATGACCAATAAAAGCATGCCAAGTCATTGAATTTAATATGATGAGTAAGCTGATATGTCATCCATTAAATTTACTTATGTTTTATTATTTTTAGTTAGACATTATTTTATTTTAGAGATTCATGCCACCTTTTTTCTCTGTCCTCCGTCTCATTATCCCTCACCTCTGACCTCCCTCTAAGATATTTTCAATGGAGAAAAAGGAACTTTAATCAGATCACATTAGATATTTCTGACCACAACACCTACCCTTGAGTTTTAAGGGTGTTTCACTCGCTGACAGCGGCCTAACTTCTGAGTCATCTACCACATTTCTTGTAAGATCCCTATATGCATTCATTTGGAAAAAGTAAATGAGGAGGGAGAGCTTGAAGAGAAAAGGTGAAGAGGGAGGTAGGAGGTGATGGAAGGAGAGGAAATGTAATACCCAGATAAATATCTATCCAGAGTCTTGTTAAAATAAGAGAAATTGTTATTTTCAAATGGATGGATATGGAATATCAAACAATATAGTTTTTAAGTGTCTTATTTTCTAAGGAAATTACTGTGAAAATTTGAAAGGGAAATAAGCTAAAAATACATGGAAAATGTATTTTTAAGGCAGAAAATGGTCTAAAAACATTATGGAAAATACCATATGATAATGAGATCTTGGAAAAAACTTAGAAAGTATGTTATCTTGAATTTTAGAAATTTTTGGGATTATTTCCCTGGAAAAATATTGCGCATAAATAAAATAATATTAAAAAGCACTTTATGCTCTTTGATTTTTAATATTTAATATAGGATATAAAATACCAATGTCGGTTCAATAGTTATGAGAACATAATTTATCCTAAATCTTAAAATTATCAACAATTAGTAAATGGCTAATTATATAATTAATGGCTAATTGTTTAGATTAAGGTATGAATAAATTAATTAGTAAAACTAATTAAATTAAATTAAAATTCGAAATTAATTAATTAAAAAATAATAAAAAAATAAAATAATAATATTATAATCAGTAGAAATACCTGATAGCTAAGGATCAATGGATAGAAATAAAATCAAACCTCAAGATGTAAAAACAAAGTCAGAAACAACTGCACTTGTTATGAACAAGTGAAATTCTACCTCGTAGTGGACTATCTCCGAAGTTGATTCTGAAGCCAATAGGGAAAATAAGAGACCGGGTATATCGGAGAATAAGCGAGATAGTGAAACGTGAACCCGTAGTAATCTTGAGTGTTGTGACAATCCAGGAATGAGTTTCCTTAGGTCGAACGTAATACGAATCCACAAATTATTATCCAGGAAGTTGGTTCTAGGAAGTCATTTCCGCAACAACCGCGTCTGGCCTGAAATGTTCAGCCAGCAATGGAATACCCTTAAAGGGATTTAAAATTTAGTCAACCCAGATATTATGATTGAGGAAGTTTAAACCTTCAAAACACCGCTGTCGGAATTTTGAGTTTCGGCAAGATTACGCGATTCGAACACCGATCAGGGGAGACTATCGGTAAGTCAGCATGTGTGACATCATCAAAGATGATGTCACGAGGGCCGGGGGGGGGTTGGAACCTTATGTGTAAGGCCAAGATCAGCCCATTTGTCCCAAGTGCGATCCAACAGCCGAAATCCGATCTAGAGAACTTTTCATAAATTCCCACCTTGTCCTTGTTTTTTCCTATAAATAGCAAGGTCCTCTCCTCTCATTTTTCACACCAAAATCGCAGCCTTGAGAGAGAGTAGAGAGAAGGAAGAGCTCTTGAAGTTCTAGCCAAAGCCGGAGTAAGTTTTTCGGTCCCTAGTCTTAAGCTTCGGTAGTTCTTTCGGTAGATAGAGTAGAAATGCTAGAATTTCTTTCAATCTTTCGAATAGTTTTAGATATCATATTTTATGAGTATATGTGATATTTATGTTGAAAATATTTTTGGGAAAAGAGATCTCGGCAAAATTTTGGATAAAAAGAGCGTAAACTTATGGCTCTGGCGAAATTCCGCCAATTAGCCTAACTAGGGGCAAAATAGTAATTTTCACCCAAATAGCCTGTCATGATGCCAAATGTTGATAAACACTGTCCTTATAGGATATCTGAGCTAATCGAGCCGCCGTCGTGCCGCCGTCATCCCATTGTTTTTCCCGCCCGTCGAAATTTACGTTTTTTGTAGAAGTTTCGTAGTACCGCCGAAAAGGTACGGACGCGTATTGTAACCTTAACTCTTGCGCTTATTGTATTCTATGTGTGTTTGCTGTGTTCCTATACTGAGTTTCTGTTGTTGAAAATGTTGAAAACGAGATTCTGTCTGTTGAGACGTTGAAATTATAAATATACGGGTTATGGTTTTAATAACACCGAATTATAGTTTTCCTAGCGCTGAGGACACGACCGTACATCGTGGCACTGGATTATGTGCAGACTGAGGGTAACATACATATTGCAGTGGCTGTGTGATGTTATTGCTTGCTATGATCTGATCGATATATGATATTTTGCGAAATATTGTGGATATCGCTATGCATATACCGTACATAAGCATGAGGTTAACCATTACCCGAGATCCAATGGGCATTGGATCTCAACACATTGATGTAGCTTCGGGATCCCGAGGAGTTCGGATCGGAGAAAAGGGTAAGGAGCCGTAGAGAAGCCAACGGAGGAATAAATTAGCGAGTTTATTTTTGTTAGAGAAACATCGAAGAATGTACTTATGACTACCGAACATATTATTATGAATGTTATTCGGTGACTCTCTTTTATAAAAAAAAAATTCCGGCGCTCAAACTCTGATCACAAACTGCGAGAAAACGTTTACGAAAACGAGGTGTTACAGGAAAAAGGGAGAAAAAAAAGGTGGGTACAAATTTCTAGAACAAAAATAAGTATATACAACATGCCTGGAAGAATATGGGACCCACAACGTAAAAAATGGACAGATGTTTGCTCTGGTTAATTGGGTGCCAAATTTGTTACATGTTAAAATTATTATGTCTACTTTTGCTCTCAACCAACATAATTCTACTAGGTGCCCATAGTGAAAAACTTCATAGCTCAATTTGCACCTTTTCCCTAAAATAATAGGAAGAAATCTAGAAAGTTGTATACCAAAATATCTTCCCAGATCTTGTTCTTAATAGCTTCTGGCACTGAATGACAGTTAGGGAACAAAATACTAACTTGGCTTTGGGCCAAAAGGCCTATATAGCTTATGAACTTAGCCCTTTCTATACCAATTGGTCTCCCTTCCTCATCAAGCTCCACTTGTTCCTTTTGTGTAGTAGTACATTGATGTAAGGCTAAATCATCCAACTTTGTGTTTCCTTTACCCTTTTTCTTACTAGTTGAAGTGTTGATGTTATCGCAATCTTTGTTAGAACCCTTCAAGTCCTATTAAGAAAAAAAGGTGAAATATATCATGTAAGCAAATTGCAAATAAATGCAAGGATAAGTAATATATTCATGAAGGAAAGGTAAATGAAACATATATGTTATTTCAACTATATATATTTATTAATTAAGGTCTTACTTTTCTCATTCTCCTAAATTCCTTCACAATGATAATCTCTAACAACATATTTGTCATCTATCAAATTGCTTAATGTGATCTAGATACATTTATAGTTAAGGGTAAGGTTTCATGATGAAAGTTAAAGTTTGAGCTACCATCCTCCCGACCAACTGTTTACCTTTTAGCTTGGAGTGCAGTAAACAAATGTTTGTTTATTGGAATCTTGACATAAAACACTTGTTTCACTTAACTTTGTAAAAGGAAGGGCTCCTCTATATAACCAACCCAATCAAAACCAACTAAGGTAAATCCAAATTCCTTGTCTATTTGAACACTATTTTTGTTAGCCTACTTATATTTGAAGACATAAACTTTGAACTTAGTATAACTTACCTCTCATATCTCTTCGATAATCCCATAATAATTCATGGCTGTCAATGTTTGGATTTTATTTTTCAAACTAGAAAAATACATCACTTCGGCTAATACTATTACCTTATCATTCTAAATATAGTACTTTTGTCATCTTGAGTTTTTGTGTAGAAGAAATACCCATTTATGTCATATATACACCCCAACATACAACCTCAAAAAGAGGTCCCCCACTAACAATTTTATTGTATTAAAGCCTCGTTCAAAACATTTTCCTTGAACCACTCTATGTATGTCTAGTTGTGTTCATTAGTTAGTTGCACATTATTCTTTTTTTAGTACTAGTTATCTAACATATTTTGCAAGCATCTAAGTAAGATTGAACATCTTTTATGTTTTTCACGATGTATATATGTGCTTAAAACACCTCTTCAAAAGATGTACTATTTTACTCTTTTGTGTTCCCTTATGCTAAGACTGAGAAGGTCCAATTACCTTCACCCTCTATAGGTGTTCATTACAAAATTCAAGAGCCTTTTCAACTACATATCTTCTTAACAATTGACACCTTGGGCCGTTTGGATTCATTGAATAGCCTTTTGAAGATTTTTATGTATCCCCCAAAGGGTAAATCTACATTAAATAAACAAGGCCGAAATGCCTTGTATGAACTATGAAATGCACCATGATGTCAAAAAGTGCTAGAGCACAATACATATATAGTTGAGGAAGAATAACATAGCCCTCATTCATTGAGACTTCAACCCTAGTAATAATTGTTGTATCAATACATGACATCATCTTTCATAATGTGTCAGCTAGCCACTGGTAATAATTGTTGCATCTATTTGGGCACGAAAGCTTCTTTGCATCACTATGAAGCTGTCATGTACATGTCATCTTGCAAAGGACTCTGCTCCAGCACCACAAATCATATCTTTCATTCTATTACCCAACTCACTCACAGATTCCTCCTTTGGGGGATGTATAACTCCTTCCATTCTCACTATGCCATATCTAAAGTCTATACTTTAAATTTATCCCACCACAAAGAAGATGCTCCCTTATTATAGGAATACGTGGTCAGCTCATAGTTAAGCACTTCACACAAAGACAACAATACAACCCACTTTTACTACACACATTTCTTTGAGCAAATTCAAGAAAAACTTCAACTCCATTCTCATGTTCATCACTCGTTCTTCTAGCATTCATTCAATTACATTAAATTGTATTACCTAATCAATTGTCATATCTTCTATCAAATTATCAAACTCAATCTATTTGAACCAAATAATGCTTATTTCTCACGCTATAACATCCCGAATTTTGGACCCTGAGAATTGAGAATAAGCCTAAAGTAGGCGAACGACTAAGCCCAGTTCGGGAAGAGTCCCAAGAATGTCGAGAGATAGGAAGCCTCTCAGGGACTAAGTAACTCGGTTCTACGAGTCAGTGGACCTAGTATGTATAAACCGTGGAATTAAAGTGCCAATGGAAAGGGGCACAAAAGACCTATACGGTATAAATCCGATTGGAAAAGATGCCACCTAACTTTGTCCTGAGGTATAGGACAATTAGTTGAGTGAAAATATGCAGGTATAAGTAAGTATATAGCATTTTCAGGGTAGTCGGGTATTCCTTGCGTTTTTTAGAAAACATCAATGTGTGGCATCATTTGTTGGGTCTTGGTATTCACACCTTTAATGAAGTAAGTCATGATGATTCATGATGACATTTCTTTTGTGTTGGTTCAACAAGAATGTGACATGTGTCTTTTAATCAAGATATACTTTTGTGTTGGCCAAATAGAAAGGTGACACGTGTCCAGCTTGCTCTCCAAGTATGTCAAGCTTGTTAAGGAAGTCAAATAGTTTTTATAAACATTTAATGCACAATTGCCACATGTCGTACTTGGATGAAGAATTGACAAGTCAAAGAGCTTGTTGAAGAAGCCAAGTTTAAGAAGATATTTTGAAGACATGTAGCTTGTGAAATAAGACACGAATCAGGGCAATTTGGTCAATTGCTATGAGAGACACATAAGCATGTGTTTATGTCATAAGGATGAGGCATAGGCTTCTTCAATAAGCCTCAAATTCGTGCAAAGAAAGGGGAAGAGAGAAAAGTCAACAAAACTTGCAAAATAAGCTAAGTTAAGAGGATATTTTGTAAAGGCACTTTGGTCATTTGATTTGGGGGATTTTTAAGTGTCTTCTTGACATATTTTAAGACGTTTTACACTCTCTTTTGCATAAGTATTCCGACCAAGAGCTCAAGGGCCATAGAAATTAAAGTATCAGTGCAGAAGGGCACAAAATACTTATACAGTGTTAATCGATTGGTAAGAATGCCATTTAGCTATGTCCTAAGGTATGAGACAATTAGCTGAGCAAAAATGTGCTAAAATAAATATGTACATGACATTTCTTGGACTAATAGGGGATTCCTGCGTTTTTGGAGGAAGGGGAAGAGACTGTGCAAAAATCACATGATAAAAATAAAAGTCAACCGTAATGATGCTAGGAGGACACATGGCATTCAGTGGAGTAATGGTTGAATTTTGTAAGATAAAAATACAAGGTAATCATGACACTTTAAAAATTCAAATCCTTGCTCATTAAGGAGTAAATTTTGACCACTCAAAATCAGAGAGAAGAAGCAGTTGATTTAACCTACATACAAGCCCAATCAAAAGGTCTAAGCCTTAGGGAAAAATTAATTGATGAAAGGGAATCAATAAGGACTAATTAAGGACTTCTTTTTGAATCAAGTGGAACAAATATTAGGCTGCCTCAGAGTATAAGATGGCACCATATACATATGATCAGCCAAAGAATAGATTTGAAAAACTTGAAGATTAACTAAAGAGGGGGTGAGCTATTAACCACCGATGCACCCTATCGACCATTGGATAAAAGGGTGACTTGGATAATTCATATAAAAGCAAAAAAAAAAAAAATCTGATTTGATGGTTCAAAATTGCGTCACATGTACAGCTCTAGAAGGATCTATAATTTCTTGAAGATTAAGCAAGGAAACCCTAATGCAGCCTATTAACCAATGGATAATAGAATGAACCGGATATTTCACTGAATCCCTGGCCATTATCTAAGGACATTTCTGCCAATTTTCTTGGCTGCAAGAGGTGTGCTCAAGGGATGCCAAGGAGGGTTCATCCAACCTCAAACACAAGGAAAAAGAAGGAGAAACACTGATTGAAGCTCAAGATCATGGTAAGTTCAAAACTAGCTTCTATGACTTGGAGTTTAGAGTTTCTGTCCGACTGGTTTAAACATGGTGTTATGGTGTGATTTTGATTTTTTTAAGGGTTCCATTTTGTTTAAAACGAAATTTTGCATGAGAGTAAGTTAAGGTCATGATCTGCAAACCTAAAAACCCTAAATCTTAAGGAAAGTAGCAATCTACCAGATTCTGGAAATTCTGGGCAGACATAATTAACAAATGGTTTAAAAATAGTAAATGAAGTCCAATGGCCATGAAATTTTATATGATTAAAGTAGACATTGGGGCTTCATTTTGATCTATGATTTCATAATTTTGCAAGTTTCCTATTAGACGAAATTAATTTTTGAAAATAGCCTAGAGGATTGGAATTTTTCTCTACCCAGTGAGCAAAGTTTTGGCTACATGAAAAGATATGAACCCTTATGGTCTCTGTAAGTATTTTTAATATAAACGAGACATAATAAGGGTTCAATGGCCATTGGGTTCACGTCAATCGGATTTTTGTATAATTAATAAAAAATGTTTGAATTTGAGGCATGATTTCTGAAATTTCTGGGTTTTGATCGGATTTTCTGAAAATAAGAGAAGAGTTTATGTAAGCATGAGAAATAAAGTATATTTATTTTTTCTAGGGCAAAAACATATCCGGAAAGACTCTCGAACGTTCGGAAATTATAGTGACCTCTAAATAGCTATCAAGTAGTAATGCTTGTTTATACGTACTTTATGTTACTTGTTGTATCATTGTTTGCCATGATTAAGGATTAGGGCTATAGGGCCTAGTGAACTGTGTGTCCTTAGATCGCTATCGAGCCTGATATGCATTCAGTGTAGTTGGTTTTGAGGGCCGGCTATTGTGTTGTTCCTAGCGTTGAGGATTTTCCGGGGCTGGCCTTTTTAGGCAGCTCAACGGTTATGAGATTCCGGGGTTGGCCCTGTTAGGCGGCTTAACGGCTATGTGGATTCCACGGCTTGCCTTGGTAAGACAACTCAACGGTATGTGGATATGATTGTGAGTTCTGAATGCATATATGGTATGTATTTCCATTCTGATTGTGATTTCCTAGTTATGGTTGCATTCATGCACTGCATACACATGATATTTGAGTTTAACAGTTACTCTGGGGTTCAATATAATTTTGAACTCCAGACCATTCTATAGACACAAGTGATAAACACTGAGCTATTCAGGTTGTTGAAAAGGTAAGGACATGAAGTGGAGAATTGAAGAAATAGGGAATGCCTTATCTCACTTTGTATATTTATGTTGGGATGATTGTATGAGTTTATTTACTGTTCAGAATTTATTTTTGGATGACTATACCCTTAACTCTACGGGGATTACTTTATGTTTTGTTCTTACCTTTACCAGTATATTGTGATTGTCCAAACCGATCATATGCTCTACCGCGCACACTCTGGTGTATATTAAAAGAGGTTAATTAACTAAGGAAAGGTAATAAATAAAAGGAATCCCTCTAACCCGCCACCCAAAAGGGTGAGACCGGTAGGGGTGTAACACAAGCTCAATAAATTGACTAATACTTAATTAAAAATTTAAGGGGTTGCCTAACTTATCTTAAAAAAATTCAGCAAGATTTTCCTCTTAAAATAAGACATCTCAAAATCTCAACAAGAATATATCAATAATTATAGTGCAAAAGGCCAATCTCTAACGACCCAAATAAACAAATATAATGTTAAAGAAACCCAAGTAATTAGCAAACTAAGTTTGGTGGTTTTCAAATTTTAACCAAATTTATCATAAATTTCGGAGGTATTTTTTTAATGTGAAATTTGGTCATTGTTTGACTAGTTAAGACATTATCTCGGTTAGAAACAATGATTGATAAGGAACTTGTGTCGAAAGTTTCATGGTGAACGGTTTGTGTTTGATTTACCGTTTTGAACTTGAGATTTCTACTTTAAAAAGACTTTGTTTAGGGGTAAAAAGGTTTGCTCTAATTTAAAGTATCACCTTACTCTAATTTAAAAACTTTTGGCAGAGTTTCCCCTTAAATATGAGACATCTCAAAATTTTAGCATAATTAAATCAATAGTAACAGAAAAAAATTCACAATTAAAAGCTAATTCCGTAATATACTCTACCCGATAGTGACTCAAACATGATTACCTCCATCTAATAAGAGGGTACCTATGTATATAAAAAATTGACTTCAAAACGGTAGTTCAATTTAAGTCTGCTGACCTTGAGATTTTAAATACAAGTTCTTTGTTAACTAAAGTTTTTAACGGGAAAAGTTCTTTAGCCAAACAATGTTTAGATTGCTCTTACAATAAAATAGCCAAAAAAATCATAATAAATATCTCAAAAACTAAAAATAAAACAATTTGCAAGATAATCACATGTTCAATCTCCAATAAGTATTTATAAGATAACCCTTGCAAATAAAACGATATGGTGAATTTTTTTGGTCCACATTAGAGAGAGAGAGAGAGAGAGAGAGAGGGAGATTAAAGGTTTATGGTAAATATAAATATGATTTATGCAACGATAGTAGTAATCAATAATTATGAAGCCTTAAGAGGCAAGTAGAAAACCTGGACGGTACTCTTCAAATGTATAGCAGGAAAACTCGAGAAATTTGCAGCCTCCGCAGTGTCAACTTGGTCATGAAAACCAATTGAGGCTAGAGCTTTTGCCTTAGAAATATGGAATTTATAAGGTCTCCTTATCATTATTCTACTCCATAGGTTCAATGAACTACTAAAAAGATGTGGCAATAAAAATGGCATGCTTGCTGCAAATCCATGAAGAAGGGACCTTGCATTAGTTCTTGGTGTCACCCATGACTGAATGAAAATTGGAAATACATCTCTGGGCAATCCTTCATGGCCACATATTGATACATGTGTGATGCTTCTTGATCTCAGTAATGAAGGAGGAACTTGTGTAATAGCAGTTTCATTTGCCATTAGAGTTGTCAAGGATTCCATTTGGGTCAACCCATCTTCCAATTTCTTAAGTTTCGAGCAGCCAAAAATGATGAGAGTTTTCAGAGATTTCAAATTATATATACCCTTTGGCAACTCACTCAGATCTTTACAGCCCTTCAGGTTTGCCAATATTAAGCACTTCAAATCTCCAATTGATTCATGAATTGAAGACAGTCTTGGACAATCCTTAAGTATTAGCTTTTCAAGATTCAGCATTCTTGAAAAATCTGGTGTTTCTCTCAATTTATAAGAATGACTTAAATTGAGAATTTTCAAATTATCTAATACCTGTTGAAAATAAACAATCTTAGATAACATTTAAATATAGTTGGAATGATGGGTAAATGCTGCAACAAAAAGTAATATTCCCTCTAACCCTTAGCTAGATGACTAATTTGCATATTAAGATTTTTTTTTTTTTTTTAAAAAAAAAAAAGTTGTATGTTGGTTTCTTACAATATGCTTTTTAATTATTTATATTGGAATTACCCATGTACCAAAATACTCTTAATATTTTCAATATTGAAAGGGAATGTTTGGGGGAAAACTTATAAATTAGAAAGATAAAATGAATTAAAGTATAGCATTTAAAATCAAAGTAAACCTCTAAACTATAACATTTCGGACCGGAGGAAATATTGCTTGCTTTAAATTCTAGAGAAGAATTCATAAAATACCTGACAATTCTTCCATGCTTGGATGAGAGAACTATATCTCAAGTCAATGGCAATTGCATATTCGTGACAAAAATTCTGGGGCATGTAACTTGAAGGAAATCCATGCCAATGAAGCCATCGCAGATCTTTTGATAGATATTCATAGTTGCCATAAAGTTCTATACGGTCAAGTTGAAGCAATTTAAGTCTCTTCATCATCTCAAATCCCTTTGTATCAAAAGATTGTGTTTCTGACAGATTCAAAGACAGTCCTTTAACATTGATTGTTCCCTGTGAAAGATGAGAAGGAAGAGAAATGAAAAGAACATCCAGATATATAATTTGATTTATTTCATCTAAGAAAATATAAAAAGGTTTAGAGAACTATAATTAGCAAGCAAAAGGTGGTGAGTGGAAAATGATGAGTAAGAAGAAAAATTATTGAATATTGCAATATGAAAGGATCATAAATTGGATGAGAAAAATTCTTACCCTATGGTTTCTTAACACATCAATCACATCATCACGAAGCCATAATCTGCTACGATTTCCAGGTTCATCTAGGGACTCTTCACGAACAATCTCCCTCCCCATGTCACGGATTAAATTATGCATATCAAGTTTATTATTTTTATGAACCCTTAGGAGGCTCAACTCTATGAGTCGGCTAATCCCAATCCCTGCCTGAAGCCCACAACCATTTAATATTTGTGTAGCATAATTCCTATCCTTTCCAATGAAAAAACAACATATATCCAAGAATATGTTTTTCTCTAAATCATTACTTAGACCGTCAAAACTTATTCTTAACTTTTTTTGTATATGAGGATTTGGAATATCTTTTAGACTATCCAAAACAGATTCCCAAGCCTCTTTTGGCGTATCCAAGAGATAAGCACCAAGAACTTCAAGAGCTAATGGCAACCCTTCACAATAAGCAATTACACTTCTAGAGTGATCAATTAAATCCCCTGTTGGCCTTGCTTGTCTGAATGCATGCCAGCTAAAAAGTTCAAGAGACTCGTTATCATCCATTTCTTTCACCCTGTATATATTATCCGCTTGAACGATGTCAAGGAAATGTTGGTCCCTTGTAGTAATGATTATTCTACTACCTGGACCAAACCATTTATGATTCCCACATAGAGCATCGAGTTGAGCTTCGTAAGTAACACTATCTAGGACAATTAGTGCCTTTTTATGACAAAGCCATTCTTTCATTCTACCTTTCCCCAATTCAATGCTATTTAGTGGCATCTTCCCTGTTTGTAAAATGTCTGAAAGAAGTTGTTCTTGCAAACTCACAAGGTCCTTTTCTGACCCTGAAGCTTCTCTAATGTTTGCAAGGAAGCTTTTAGCCTCAGAGTCTTTTACAACTTCATTATAAATGGCTTTGGCAATTGTTGTTTTGCCAATACCCCCCATTCCGAGAATCCCAACCACCTTAATCTCATCTGACTGGTCACTTAAAATTTGGGTGATTTCCTTCATGCGAGATGTTAGCCCCACAGGATGATTTGTGACAAACAAATTTGTGCTGTCATATAGGTTCTTGGTAAAAGAGTCAATAACACGGCTGATCAACTCAGCTTCAGTTTCTGGCAACAGTGATAATAAATTAGAGATCAATAAAAATCTACAAGATGTTGCTTGCAGTTTTGAGTAGACACTTGATATATATTGGGCAATTCCGACTATTGAGAGAAAAACATAAAAATCCTTCCAAATTTGGAGATCTCAATTTAAAACCCAAAAATGATGACATATAGTCATTGTGAAATCCCTAAGAAGTAGTTTGATTAAATTTTGTAGTAAAATTACCTGAATGACCTTAATTTGAGAAAATAAAATAAAATGACAACGACAGTTTAAAATAACAAGTTAACTTATCAACTGACAACGACAACAACAAGACAGTGACAACTAATTTAAGTGAAATTTCTTGTTGAATATCAATGACTATAATGGTTTAACAAGAAACAAAATTTATCAAATGATGACAATAATCAAGGTAGTGACAACTAATTTCTTTGAGGACAATTAGGTCAATTCACAAAAACTTAACTTCAGAATATAAATTCCTTTGGGATTTATATAGGAGTTAAGCCATTTTGAGATTATTATATTTTGATCCTTGTTTATCTTTATCCCACAATTGTTTTCTCTTTATCGGATACTGACTATTCTTTAAACTCAAAATAAATAACTTTTTTCCAATTAAAGCATATAAATAAAAACGAAATTAAGCTTATAGAGAAGTTACTAAATAAAAATAATTTACCCATTACGGTGAGAGTAGTCCCATCCAGCTATATTGGCAACTTCATTCAGTGCTCTTGTCCAATTTGACTTCTGTTCATTGCTCTTCTTGAGCTTTTTGAATTCACTTCCAAAATCACCAGATTGCTTCCGTACATGTGTTGGTTCCACACCGAAGAATATAGGAAAAACCTGTTGCCCAACTGTTCTGTGACATTCCATAATCTTTTCTAGTTCTTGCATGCACCACCTTGAGCCTGCACAATTGACTGAAAGAATAAGGATTGATGTTCTCGAACTTTCAATTGCTTGGATTAGTGTAGATTCGATCTTGTCTCCCCTTCTAATTTGATTATCCATGAAAACCTCAAGACCAGCCCTTTTCAATGCTTCGTGAAGGTGAGTTGTAAAAGACTTGCGCGTATCTCCACCACAGAAACTCAAGAACACATGATAGTTATATTTGGGTTTTGTCTTATTAGGGTTTATTCCCTTTCCAATCTCTTGCAACAATTCATGCATATGAAGCCTGTTATTCGGTTCAATTTTTATCAGGCTCCTCTCAGTGAGAGTTTTTATTCCCATTTCTACTCGAAATTGAAAGCCACTTAGTTTTTGCAAAACAGAAGATTTCTCCTCACCCACATAAAAGTATGCAATATTAAACAACATTTTTTTCTCTGAGTCATCTAAATACTCACAACTTATTTTCATCTTCTCTTTTATTTGATTTGCCGGGATGGCTTTCAATTTCTTCAATACACATTCCCACTCTTGTGGTGTCTTCTTGTACAAAAGAGAGCCAATCACTTCAAGAACCAGTGGCAATCCTTCACAATGGAGGATGACACTTTTGGCAAGATTACTGAAATCGTTGCGTGCACTAGTTTGCTTGAAGTCATACCAACTCAACTTGAAAGCATGCCAGCTCAAAAGCTCAATAGATTCCCTTTTGTCCATTTTTTTTGCTTCGTAAACATATTTAACTTTTAGTTGATCAAATATATGCTTACTTCTTGAAGTGATGAGAATCATACTCCCAAAACCAAAGTAGTCTTGGCTTCCACACAACGTCACAAGTTGTTCTATATGATCAACATCATCAAGTACTACAAGTGCCCTTCTATTATGTAGAGCCATCTTTATTTGTTGGATGCCTGTTTCAGTGTCATGTATCTTCAAATCTTTTGTCCCAGTAATATCTGAAATAAGTTGTTCTTGGAGAAGAACTTGACCTTTGTCTTTGTCCCACACTTTCTTTATACTTGCCACAAAGCTTCTGCTCTCAAAATTGGCACTAATTGTATCAAAAATCATTCTAGCAATGGTTGATTTGCCAATGCCAACAACTCCACATATGCCCACTATGATCACTTCTTCTTTCCTCACAGTGATATCTTGTGAGTAGTATTTGGACAAATGAAGCACTTCTTTCATACGATGTTGTATTGGTACCAGATGTGGTGGGACATCCAAGTATGTTGAATCAAGAAATGTCTTGATAGAGTGAGTGATTTCTCTGATTCTTTTGCTATATCTGTTTGACAACGTAGCTTTTAAACTCAGAAGGAAAAAAGTCATTTATACAAGCCTGATATCTCACACATATGTATACAAAGCACACTTGCATCCTCCGTTTAGGATTTTAAGATATGCGTTTGATTTATCTTATGATTTTATCAAATTCAATCCAATAATTTCAGCATATGAATTTACAATTAAATTATTTATTTATTCCCCAAAGAATACTATATAAAAGCCTTTGATGGGGTTCATTAAAAAAACAGAACAGTTATAATAATTTACCAATAAAACCAACAATTAGTTTGTTCCGAATCCTATTTTTTTAAAAAATGCAACAGAGCATGAGCTCAACAAAAAGAAAGAATATTAAAACGTAACAAAGAGTTTATTTCTTATTCATTACTCTTCTTTTAACAAAGTGTTATCAGTCAATCTGTGCAGCTTTCTATGTGGAAAAAAATTCAGCAGCCATCTCACATTTTGGACTCATGTTTTCCCACAAATTTGAATTGGGTCAAAAAATCAGCTTTCTATTCAACCTGAAAGAAGCATAACTTAAAAGTCTTTTAGTTTAGGAAGCAGTTCTTGCCGCCTGAAGAAGTAAACAAGGACCTTGCAAATGCCATTTACCTTGATATTACTCTTTTGTCAAGTGTTTTTGTCTTCTCTAATATTAAAGTGATTCCTTATGTAGACCGTAGGACGCTCAACCTTTTAAATTCATGCCCTTGTCTTCTCTAAATTTATTTTGTCTTTCATGAAAAAAAAAATGGTATTAGAGTCATTGCTCTTCTCTTAACAAAATGATACTACCTCCCGTTCTTAACATATGTTGTGTAGATCATTAGATTATATATCAGTTTATAAGTTAGTCAAATTAGTTTAGAGAAATAAAATAAAAATAAATACTTTAATCTAAATTGTTTAGTTTCTTTAATATCTTCAACAACCGTCAACTAGACTATTGGTACAAGAAATTTTGATTGAATAGGAATCTTGTTATTTGAACTTTTGACAATTTCTATCAAATTTTCCAAAAATTTTACAAGTAGTGAGTTAGTTTTTTATGGGATAGTGGTGAGTTTATATAGAAACCTTAATTATTTGTCATGTGTAACTTTTAACTGACTTTTGGAACAAGAAATTTTAATTGGATTGGAAGTTGTGTTATAATATTTGAACTTTTGAGAGTTTCTGTCTGAATTTTTATTTTTATTTTTTACATTTTTTTCTTTCAAATCTTTAAATGATATTCGTTTTATGTAACAAATTTCATGTCAATTCCGTTTATTTTTAATTATTTTAAGCTTACTTGAAATTTTCACTTATAAACGACTTTTTTGGTAGAATTTTAAAATCGAAACGTGTGAGTTTTGTTTGGATTTTAAGGAATTTATTGGGCACAAATAAAACTTATTAGAGTGTTAGATTGTGGAATTAATACTCATGGCTTGTAATTTTTGAGTCACTGCCTCGGCGATTAGATATGGATTTATTGGGTGTTTATTATGGGATATAAATCTTAATCTATGTGGGTTAATTTGTAGGGTGGAAATTGAATTTTGTATGTGTTGAATTACGTTTGAAAATCTTAATATTTGCTTTTGGGATGGGTTGGGTATTTCTTTCGGCTTTGTTCCTGGCTTGCTCTTCTTCCTTCGTTTACTTGACGAGATTGAGATAACTGGTATATATTTTTCTTCTTGTCCCTCCTTTAATATTTATTTGCATAATCTTAAACATTTTGCATAGTTAAATTATGTTACTTAAATTAGAGCCCGTTTGGATCCTCTTATTTTTATTTTTTTTTAAAAGCTACTTTTAAAAAAGCTAAAAAAAGAGCTTTTTTAAAAAAGCTAAAAGTTGTTTGGTGATTATATAAATTTTTTAGCTTAAAAGTTACTTAAAAGCTAAAATTAAAAATAAGTTGGTTAACAAGATTTTTGTCATAAGCATTTTTCTAATAAAAATTATCATAAAAGGTATATTATAATAGGGTGGCGGCGGCGATGGTGGTCGTGGTGGCGGTGGTGGAGGCGGCGGCGGCGGCGGCGGTGGTGGCGGTGCGGTCGTGTTCGATCGAGAAATTACGATTTCTTTTTTTTTTTTTTTTTTTTTTTAAAAAAAGAACTTATACAAAAAAGAGCTTAAAAATAAGCTCTATGAGGAGCTTATTTTTAAGCTTTCTTTTTTCTTCATTATAAAATAAGTTTTTATAATTATAAGAGCTTATGTAAAATCTCGTTTGACCTAGCTTATACTTATAAGTAGAAAATAAGCTAAAAATAAGCTAGGCCAAACAGGCACTTAGTGTTGGACTTCAAACTGAAATTATGTTTATGTACTGCTTTTAAATGAATTTATTTGGCTTTTTTTCTACTATTGAATAGAATATATATAGTTTAGCCTTTTTATTACCATGTGTTGATGTCTCAATATTGCTCTAAACTACTATCCAATTGCCAGGAAAGTAGAAGGTAATTAAGTGTGGACGCTTGTGACCATTTCACTAAATCATTCTCCATTAGCTTGGAAACGTAAGGTTTGTTTGCCACGAGTGAGAAGGAGTGAACGGGAAAGAAAAGTAAATGTCAATGGGTTCAATTTTAAAGAAATAAATAAGTGGGGTTAAAAAGATTTGATTAAGAGAATATATAATATAAAAGAGCAAAAAAAAAAAAAAAAATCATCAAAAGCTTTTAACCGCACTTCTTCGTGTTTTTAAAAAAAGTTGAAGCTATTCCCCCCCCCCCCCCAAAAAAATTTGCTTAGAGAATAATCAATTCGGTTGCTGGAACAATCAACACCGTATATCTAGTGACAGAGAGACAGGTGATAATAGTCAAGACAAAAGGTAAAAATTTTGTGGACATAATTGACCTTAAATATCGGGGTTGGCTATGGTCACTTCTTTTCCCATCATCTTCCTCATCTCCGGTAGTTGGATTAAAATCTTAACCGTTCAGATTTAATGTTTTATAAAAGTATTTTTTTTATATTTTTTTAATAATTTAATATTTTTTAATATAAAAATAATTTTATTATAAAACATTTTAAACTGTTCAGATTTCAATCCAACGGCTGCAATGAGGAAGAGAATGAGAAGAGACGTGTACCGTAACCAAATCCATAAATCTCATGGACCATATGTTAGATATTTACCTGGAACAATCGGCTAAGATTGTAAATCTGGAAAGAGAAGTAGCTTCAGTAAAGGCGCTTCTCCATTTGAAAAACTCTTGTTTCTGCAAATCTCCTCTGCTCATTAACTCTGCAATACTTCCCATCTCCTGACGTACACCTGTCAAACTCACACCACAAAACACAGGAAACACTTTCTTTCCCATGTTTTTGTGATAATTAATGATTATGTCCAGTTTATCCAAGCAACATCTGGACGAACCGAAGTTTTTTGTGAAAACAAAGATAACTATTCTTGAAAGTTCGATGGCTCTCAACAAGGCAGGTGAGATTGGCTCATCTTGGTCGATGTATGTTCTGATTGAAGCATCCCTTAAAGAGGTTTCAAGAGAAACTATGGTTTGGTATTTGGTTTGGTACGTTAAGAAGACATCGTAACGGCGGTGTTCTTCGTTTGATGGCAAAGGATTAATGGGGCTTGATGATGGTGAAGGAGAGAAGGCCATGGAGGACTTGGATTGAATTGTTTCAGATGAAGAAGAAGAAGAAGACCGAGAGAGAATTGGCTTGTGTTGAGACTTTGTGTTGTTAGTTTTCTCGACAAGGCAAATGTGAGAGAGAGAGAGAGAGACAAGATGGGATTTTTCTATTGTTCGGTGTTCAGTCAATTATCCAAATTCATATTCGTAGTTTATTATTTAACACGCAATGATAAAGTAATTAAATAATTGTCATTTATAATTTTTTGAAAGAAATAAATAAGTGGGGAAATTTTTTTTTAATAAAGACAATATAGCAAACAATTGGCTGATTTTTATTTCATAGCAAACACAAGGTTAGAGAATAATCAACACGGTATAGTCAAGACAAAAGGTAATAATTTTGTGGACATAATTGACCTTAAATCTCATGGACTACATTGAATACATATGTTAGATATTTACCTGGAACAATTGGCTGAGATTGTAAATCTGGAAAGAGAAGTAGCTTCAGTAAAGGCGCTTCTCCATTTGAAAAACTCTTGTTTCTGCAAATCTCCTCTGCTCATTAACTCTGCAATACTTCCCATCTCCTGACGTACACCTGTCAAACTCACACCACAAAACACAGGAAACACTTTCTTTCCCATGTTTTTGTGATAATTAATGATTATGTCCAGTTTATCCAAGCAATATCTCGACGAACCGAAGTTTTTTGTGAAAACAAAGATAACTATTCTTGAAAGTTCGATGGCTCCCAACAAGGCAGGTGAGATTGGCTCATCTTGATCGATATATGTTCTGATTGAAGCATCCCTTAAAAGAGGTTTCAAGAGAAACTATGGTTTGGTACGTTAAGAAGACATCGTAACGACGGCGTTCTTTGTTTGATGGCGAAGGATTAATGGGGCTTGATGAGGGTGAAGGAGAAAGGGCCATGGAGGACTTGGATTGGATTGTTTCAGATGATGAAGAAGAAGACCGAGAGAGAATTGGTTTGTGTTGAGACTTTGTGCTGTTGGTTTTCTTGACAAGGCAAATGATATATATATATATAGAGAGAGAGAGAGAGAGGATGGAATTTTTAAATTGTTGGTTGCTCAGTCAATTATCGAAAGTCATATTCGTAATTTATTATTTGACACGCAATGATAGAGTAATCAAATAATTGCCATTTATAATTTTGTGTGTGTCTTATAGTAAAAGAACAATTTAGGTCTAGCTGTTATAACCGTCGAATATTTTATTGTTGAATCTTAGTATGTATGATAAAGTCTTCACTATTACCCATCAATCCCTAATTAAAAAACTTTTCTCCTTGGACTTTAATTACAAGTCGCAAAAAAAAAAAAAAAAAAGAGCATTCTTAGGATAATTTATGTATGAATATTGTATACATGGTTGAGAAAACAGGATGATTGGAAGTTAGAACAATATTACAAAAAATTCAATATGATTAATGTTTTGATACAATCATTCTTTATTTATTCAAGTATACATAGTAATTATCTCTATAACTATAGGAAGACAAAAGTTTGTTTTTGGTTCTTTAACTTTACATAAGGTTCCATTTTGATATCTTAATTTTACAAGGTGTCTTCACTAGTGCAAAAAAGGGTTTTAAGACCGCCTCATTTAGACCGGACATTCGACGCCCCGGTCTTAAAGGTATGACCGGTGGCAGTTTTGTAAATATAAAGAACTTCTTATGTATGACCGGTGGCAGTTTTGTAAATATAAAGAACTTCTTATACCGGATCATTTTTTCATAGGTCTCAAATGTATTATTCGAGACCCGTTAAAAAACAAACCGGTCTTAAAAATGTTATTAAAAAAATTCAAATATCAATTACTTTATGGAGAAATCTCACACAACCGGACTAATATTTTTCTTTGTCCAAAATAATAAAGAAAAATTTAAATATAAAGGTAATAAAGTTTTAAGACCGAACATATTTAAAAGCCGGTCTTAAAAGTTATTCTTTTAAGACCTAGGACATAAAATGCGGCTGGTATAAAATATAGAAAAAGAGTGCGGATAAAAAATTAATTACGTTTAAGACCGGACTTAGATATGACCGGTCTTGAATATTAATTATTAGGACCGTTTCTTTGTTTATCCGGTCTTAAAAATGAACCGCCAAATAAACATTTCTTCGCGCGAAAGCTTTTGTTACTCTCACTAAAGAATCTCTGTTCACGTTGCGAAACCCTTCCTATTGTATTACCTCTCTTCCTATCTCGAAAATGAACGGTGAAAATGATTCTATTCGTGTTCCAGGAACGCCAGTTACTGGTGTGACTGGTGTGAGTCTGAATGAACCCTCTTTATCTCACAATGAACCTCGTAACCGCCCTGCACGCCGTGGTAGAAGAGGCACACGAATGATGGATGTAACCCTAAGTCGGACTTCTGGGTCAAGGCTAGAGATTCAGTTTGATGAAAAGTTGGAACCTTTCGGTCCCAAGAAATCCAAATATACTAGTTTTGTTGGCTATCTAGTACGCAGCAAGGTAAGCATCTTGACATATGAGTGAAAAAATGTGGACGTTGGCACAGTAAAAGATCCTATTTTGGACACTATCCGACTTACATACACGGTCCCTGACTGTCAGAAGTTGAAAGACAAGACATTGTCTTATTGTGCTGATCGGTGGAGGAAGTTTAAGACCTTTCTAGCTAACAAGTATATTTTTGCCGAGGTTCAGCCTGAAGAAAATCCTTGGGACAACTACACATTTATTGATGAACAAACTTGGCAACAATTTGTTTAGCTGCGGACCACTCCTGAAGCTCTGGTGAGTTTATATTTAGTTTTGTTTGCCCTTTTTTTTGCTTATTAACCTGTGCGGATATGTGAATGTTATTGTGTTCATCTAATCCTGTTAGTTAAATGGTTTGGTGTGTGAATAGAAGTATACATTTCCTGCCTTTGTCTATGCAAGTCTGATATGTAAACCCTGAAAAGGTAAAATACTAAGAAGGTAATTAGGGAAATAATAATGGCATAAGAGTCAAGTCATTATTATAGGCTTAGTTCTGTTATAGTAGGTAGTGGTTAGACATTGCTGTTAGTTAGTATGTTAACTGTGTAATGGTTTCGGTGCAAGCTGTTATTGGGCCTTAAGAGTCAAGCCTCTAACTATATATAAGAGGTTAGTCTAATATGTGTAGGAACCAGTTATGATGAATGAATGAATTGACGAGTTGTCGGCATTTCGCAACTCCCTTTCCTCTGTTTCTCCCAATTTCTTCTACAATTCTACATCTTTCTTAAATAAAATGTTGAAACTTGATGAAGTGAATTTGACTAATGTTTGACCTTCATATGAAGCAGAAGTTCTCTAATTTCTGTTAGTGAGATGGCTGGAATTCATAATTAATAGTTTTTTTTTCAATTTTGATTCACAGAAAAGATGGGAACAAGCACAGGAGATAGGGAGAAAGAATGATTGCCCGCATAGAGCTTCTCGCGGCGGATATGAAATGGCCGAAAAAGAATTGATGGCGGCCAAGCGGAAGAGATTGGAAGATGAAGCTGAATCCAATCCTTCTGCGATAGTTGATCAACCATCTCCAATACGTCGCGAGGAGTTGTGGTTGCATATTCGGCAAAAGCCAAGCGGTGCCTACACGAGTGAACAAACTCGTGTAGTTCTTTGAAAGAATTGTAAGTATCGTTATTGTTATTTTTTAGTTACTAAACATGTTTCATTATTAAGCTTCTCGTTATCTATATCTTACAGGAAGATCTTTAAAAGAAACAAGCATAGAGATCTTTTGTGTCGGACGGGAGGAATGATGTTCTGACCGTTGCGACCGGAAAACCGGATCACGCGGGGCGTGTAAGGGGGGTTGGAGGACGGTTAGGCCTGAAGGAATACTTTGGTAAATCCAAATGCCACAAACAAAGTATGGTTACCCGGGAAGAGATGGAACAAACGATGGCCAAAATAAATGAGGAAACAGCGGTCAAAGCGGCGGCTCAAGAAGCTTCATTGAGCGCAAAGTTTCGCAAAGTTTCAATCCGGATGAGCAAGATGGAGGAGGAAATGAATGAGTTGAAGCTGCTTTTGAGCTCTCGTCCAAAGAGCGGTGTTCCCTTCACACATTCACTGTACCTATGCAGCAGAGCACTAGGGGGAGCTGCATTGTTAAACAGTCAAAGCAACCTTGTGACCTGTATGTGGAGGATCGTGATAGTCAAAGACGATTAGTTGCAAAAGGGACTGTCCACAACTTGGGATCAACTGTACACCACCAACAAATGGTTGATGATGAAGTCAGAGTGTCAGTTGAAAAGGTGACCGTTGATGCACCTCTCTCTCTCCCAATTGATCAGCTGAAGCTTGTGAGTGATGTCAAGGGAACCTTCATCTCTTGGCCAGTGAAGTTTGTACATGTCTCTACTCCTCCTGAAGCTTCATCCCCTCTTCCTCAAGTTTCATCCCCTACTGCTAATTTGACTGCCAAGGAAAAAATATCTGATTTGGCAAAAAAAAGATATTTTAAAGATAAATCATGGCCTGTCAATGAAGTAGTAGGCGTCCCTAAATCACGAAGATGTTTACCTTGACAACGAAGATGTAACGTCCCTGCTGCTTCCTGGACAGGAGCTTACTAATCCAATCCTTCAACTGTTTATGAAGTAAGTATATGATTCTATGAGTACATAATTTAAATGCATCGTTTAGACACACATACATATATATACTAATTCCCTGATCGATGTCATTATTGTAGGTTCATGCATCAAGAATTGGTTGAACAGGGCAGAATCAATGATTTTGGTTTCTTGTGCCCAGTCTTTGCAAGTACAACACCCTTGAAGAATAGACAAGAATACATGTCAACGAGGGTGTGTGAAGTGATAAGAAAGGTGTACGTGTTTCCATACTACCACGGGTACATATCACAATTCTTGTCTCGCAATTCACTTAATTACGCTACATATATCCGAGTACTTTTTCTTTTGTGAATTTTCAGCCGCCAATGGCGTTGGTCCTCATGTGCATGGAGGATCATAAAGTTATCTTCTTATGCTCCACTCATAGTGAGCCAGGGGCTACATTGATGCAGAGCGTCAACGAGTAAGCATGTCATTTTGATTCTCTTATCTGAAATCTCTAATGTGAATTTTCAGTGAACATTATTGATAAATTTGTGATTTTGATAATAGTGCCATGAAGACCTTCCAAATCGAGGTAAACAAAAGGCGTGGGTCTCAGGCCACTTATCCTAAATGGTACAAACCACATGTTAGTACATATTTGGACACGGCACCTTGCCTTGTGAACTTGGTCGTAAGCTATATATGCTAGCTCTTATATATATATTTCTTGTTCGTTTTAGACCCGTCGGCAACCAACGGGGTCCAACTTATGTGGCATCTACGTCATGAAACACATATATGATATTATCACGAAAGGAACGACTAAATTAACTTCATAGGTAAATGTATTTGATGTTACATATTATGGCTGAATTCAGTTTCTGGCTTAATGTTACATATGAAATATGCACGCAAGTTAATTTAGTTTCTGTCTTTGATGTTACAGAGGTTTGCCGGTCCTGCTCCCTTTCTTGATGATGAAGTGGAGCACATACGCAATGTGTTTTTGTGAATATCTGTATGACCTAATTAAGTCTTAAATTCATTTGTAAATATACATACGCAATGTGTAATTCAATAATAAATTTGTTTATTTTTTTCGAAGAATTCGTTCATTCATTCTAGCTATTTAGTGCTTGAAATTTAAGGTACAAGATGTTGTAAATGAGCAATAAGATACTCTGAAAAGTATTTGCGACTTCTATGACATAAATTAATTAAGGGAAAAGAATAATTCAATGAATTATGCCTAAAATTATATATGAGAATTAAATCATGAAGAATAGCCAATGATTTAAACGTAACTGGAAAATTAGGAATTTATTTTCCTTGTAATCTATAAAAAAAGGAAAATAAAATAATAATAATGAATAAAGTACTCAGGGACTTTTATGACCGCATAGTTTTTTAAAGATCCGGTCCTATAAGACTTTTAGGACCATATATTTGTTAAAAGTACGGTCTTAAAAGAATTCGTTTATTGTACAAATATGGCGAGACCTTTAGGACTGCATATTTATTAAACATCCGGCCCTCAAAGTCATCGTTTATTTCTAAAGACTTTTAGGACCGCATATTATCTGAACATTCGGTCCTAAAAGTCTACGTTTAATTAAAAAAATATGGCAAGACTTTTAGGACCGCATATTATATAATATTCCGGTCCTAAAAGTCTACGTTTAATTATAAAAATATGGCTAGACTTTTAAGACCGTATATATATTTGTTAATTATCCCTTTTGGGCTCCTAAAAGTCTATTGCGAGACTTTTAGGACCGTATATTTGTTATTTGTCCGCTCCTAAAAGTTCAGTCTTAAATATCGTTTTATAAAAAATGTGGCTTAATGGCTTAACCTTTAGGACCGTATATTTGTCTAACGTCCGGTCTTAATAGTTTTCCTTTAAACAGAAATGTTGACTAGTTTTTCAAACAAATTATTAGGGTTCAAGACAACCGAGGTTCTGGCGTTCTGCTCAAGCTAGGACCCTCTTTGTCGTCGATGTTACCCTCGGTTTCCCTTTTCTTCGTCTCTTTTCTTTTTGTCGGAAAAAGAAGGAAGATAATGAAAATGACACTGAAAATATTCAAATCAGGGCGAGGTAAAACCGACGACAACGACGGTCCAACCTTGAGAAGAATAGTCACTTTGTTTGTTTTTATTCGAATAAGGTAAACAATTTTTTTTTGTATGTTCTTAATTGTATTCTGCGAATTTTTAATGTTCATCTACACGAGGACAATGTTTTGTTTGTTCCGTTTTGTCCGGGAAAGGAAAAAGATAATGAAAAGGACAATGTTCACGAATATAGAAACAACAATAAATTTATTTACATTTTTTCAGCAACATATAGGAAAAAAAACATAAAAACATTTACTCCTCCCCATCGTTGTCGGAGGGGAGGGAGTCGTCGGAGAGGTCGTCAATGTCGTCATCTGAAGGATCGTACTCAACGTCCTAGGCGTCGAGTACCGCGGTCAGCTTGTTGTTGACGGCATGATAGACCTAAAACAGTTGGCTCAAGCGTCGGTCTATATGATCGACGCGGGCTAGAATCATCTGGTAGAATGACGGGTTCAGAGGCAGCGGAGGAGGGTACGGAAAAGGAGGACCTCGTGGTGATGGAGAAGCCATTACGGTGGAGGTTTTAGAAGTGATGGAGAAGAATGTGAAGGAAGTAAAGTAACATCGAGTTTAAATAGAGAACCCTTCCTGAAATTTGTGAAACGCCGGAAACAATAACGAGGAGACGCATAGTTCCTCAGAATACAAGGAGATACCTAGTTGGGAAGTTTATCTGAAAGTTGAAGAGACTCTGAATCATTCATTTGAACAGAGTGTAAGGATACGACTATGCTATCTGAGTAATTTGAAAAGAATGAACCTTTAATACCAGATATTGTAAAAGGTCTGTTCTTAAAACTAATATTTATTAAGAAAAAAAATGCTTACTTAAAAAAAAATAGAATTGAAAAAAATAAATGAATTCTTGGACCGGATACAAGGTAAAAGGTCGGTCTTAAAAGTGTTTGAATTGATTGAAAAAAATAAATAATAGACTTTTAGGACCGGATATATTATAAAAGGTCGGTCTTAAAATCAATTGAATTGAAAAAAAAAATAGAATTTTAGACCGCATATTTATTAACTCCTCATACATCTCTGTCCTTATTAAACTCCTCATACCTCGTAACTCCACACTACGTGGCTCTTAAAGTATATAAACTCCTCATACCTCTCTGTCCTTATTAACTCCTCACAATCTCGTAACTCCACGCTACGTGGCTCTGCCCTAATTTGCTCAAACCATGGTTAGATACAAGAGAACCGCTCGTAGGGGTACTCTTACTCCTGATGCTTGCGCCTTCCGTAGATCGTTATACGGTGCGCCTCCTCTAGCGAGAGTGCGTTCTATTGTGACAGAAGAGTCTCAGGTCATTGGACCCATTGTTATTTCGGATGATGAAAAGATTGCCGCACCCCCTCTCCAGCCTTCGGACCATGAAGTGGTTCCTCCCCTCCTCTCAACCGGTTGGCCCCGGCGCCCTGCCCGACCCCTCTCCTCTTTCCTCTAATGATGCATTGCGGCTGATGCAAATAAGACAGGAACTTGCTAATCTCCGGCGAGAAATTAATGCTTTTCACGCCAATATCGCCAAGGCTTTGGAGGATAATAAGCTTTAGGATGTTTAGTCAAATTCTTGTTTTTGATAATTTTTTCGCTTGTTTTTCTTTTGTATTTTTTCTTGTGTACATGCATATTCACCGAGTAATGTATGAAGCATTAAGAACTAAGCTTGTGTCTTTTTTTTGTTCATATTCTCCGAGTAATTAAAAAGTTTATTCTCTAGTTTTTCTTTAATTTTTATTCATTCAGTTGCTGCTACGCTCGCCAAAGCCAATCCTCTTTTTTTTTTTAAAAAAAAAAATGAGGACTTTTAGGACCGGATGTTTAATAAGACTCCGGTCTTAAAATTAAATGAAAAATAAAAAATTAAGACCGAAGTCTTTTAAACCTCCGGTCTTAAAATTTTAATTATATATTTAGGACCGGCTACTTTATAACTAAGCGGTCTTAATAAAATCCAAATTAATAAAACATGTCTCTGTCACACGGAATATTAAATTTCCCTCTCTGAACTGCTCTTGTCGCGCCGAAAGTGATTACTCAGGTTCTGTCTCCAGTGTTTGTGTGTTGCTTCGTCGCTGCTTTGCATTGCTCTCTCAACAATCACTTTATGGTTCCTTATGTAAACGTCTATAGACCAAGCTGTAAGAGGTGTTTCGGTTATATAACTTTATGATTTTCTGGGTTGAACGAAATTGATGAAATGTTCTTGTGCGTTTCTCTGTTGTTAATGAATATTGTATTTTGAAGATTATATTTGCACTTTAGACCTACCCAACTGACCAACAAATGTTTTTAGGTTACTCTTGCTATCTGCAACATCAACGTTCGTGGCGGGAGCAAGTTTGAATCAGCAAACGCATTTGAATTTATATGCTATAGGTGAGTCCACAAGACCTTCATGCGATGCATTTAATTTCCTCGTCATGCATTTATTTTGCTTCTTGGATTCACTGTGATATATTTATGACCAAATATGATTCTTTGTTATGCATTTAATAGGCATGTTTCTCCGTAATAAAAAAAAGATATAACCAACATTGAGCATAAATATGCATTTGGTGTTGCCTTATTTTATATGCAAGTGTCAATTTTTTCAGATTATGTATGTTAAATCTTTACGTCTATAGGAATTCTACTATGGATCACAGTTGGATAACTGCGTTACGGATGAGTGTTGAATATCAGAATGGGGTGAGGGACTTTATAGAATTTGCTAAACAAAATGCCCATGATGATAGTGGGAACTTTTATTGCCCTTGTGTAGAATGTTTGAATGAGAGGCGACTAAGTCGAAGTTATACACACACATTTAATTTGTGAAGGATTTTGTAAGACTTATACAGTGTGGGTATGGCATGGTGAAAAAATACCAAGTGGGTCTCAACATGGGGATGTGGCCTTTGATGATAATGACACGGATATGGATGATCGCATAAAGGACATTATTCGTGATGTATGAGAAGAGGCTTTTCATCAATCACATACATATGGTAATATGTGCAGTGATGCAGAGACCCCGCTATACCCTGGGTGTAAAAAATATCAATTGTTGAACGTTGTATTGAAATTGGTAAGCTTGAAGGCACGTCATGGATGGAGCGACAAGAGTTTTTTCGAAATGCTTGAGGCTTTTAAGGACATGCTTCCCGGATGAGAATGTGTTGCCGCATCGATACTATGATGCTAAGAAAATACTTTGTCCATTGGGGATGGAGTACAAAGAGATCCATGCATGCCCGAATGATTGCGTATTGTATAGAAAAGAGTTTGAAGATAAGCAGAATTGTCTGATATGTGAAACCCCAAGGTACAAGTCAAATAAGGGGCTTGCAAAAGTGTTGTGGTATCTCCCAATCATACCAAGGTTCAAGCGGTTGTTTGCGAATGAAAATGATGCAAAAAATCTGAGGTGGCATGTAGATGAGGGGATTTCTGATGGAAAACTTCGACATCCGGCCGATTCTTCTCAATGGAAGAAAATCGATCATTTATTTCCGAACTTCGGCGAACAACCTAGGAACCTTAGGCTTGCCCTTAGCATGGATGACATGAATCCATATGGAAGCCTTAGCAGCATACATAGTTCATGACCTGTGCTCCTTATTATTTACAACTTATCTCCTATGTTATGCATGAAACAAAAGTACATCATGCTGTCTATGTTGATTTTGGGACCAAAACAACCCAGAAATGACATTGATGTTTACCTTCAGCCCTTGATCGAAGACTTGAAGGAGAGTTGGAAGAAGGTGTCGATGTTTTTGACTCTTTCAAGAAGGAGGTGTTTAAATTGTGATCCATGATATTTTGTACTATAAACGACTTCCCAGCATATGGGAACTTGTCAGGGTATAGTGTAAAAGGCCATAAAGCATGTTCGGTTTGTGAAGAAGGCACACGCTACCATCAACTTCAACATGGAAGAAAGACGGTTTATCTTGGACATAGGAGATTTCTTTGATAGGACCACCCATATCGTCGATTAAAGAAAGCCTTTTTTGGTGGCCAAGAGTATGAAGATGCTCCGGTGGCAAAAACTTGGTGCAAACGTGAAAAATATCAGTGTCATCTTTGGTAAGACTGCAACGAGTAGAAAAGAAACAAATATATGGAAAAAGAGATATGTATTCTTCGATCTTCCATATTGGCGCAATCTTGATGTGAGACACTATATTGATGTCATGCACGTGGAGAAAAACGTATGTGATAGTATTGTTGGCACGCTTCTCAACATACAAGGTAGTTCCAAGGATGGTGTGAAGGCAAGATTGGATTTGCAAGTAATGGGAATACGTGAAGACTTACATCCAAGGCCATACGAGAAGAGAACTTATTGTCCTCCGGCTTCTCATACTTTGTCTAAGGATGAAAAAAGAAGTTTTTGTGAGTGTTTACATGGCACAAAAGTTCTCACGGGGTATTCTTCAAATTTTAAGAGGCTTGTATCGATGAAGGACTTGAAATTAGTAGGCTAAAAGTCTCATGATTGTCATGTCTTGATGCAACAGCTACTCCCAGTAGCTATTCGAGGCATCCTCGAATATGATCTTCGGGTCATTTTGACTAGACTTTGTGTCTTCTTCAATGCGGTTTGTAGTAAAGTTTTTGAGATTGAAAAGTTGGATGAATTGGAGAATGAAGGATATCTTATCTTGTGACACCTTGAGAAGCTTTTTCTTCCTACATTTTTTGACATCATGGTTCATCTAATTGTTCATCTAGTGAGGGAGATAAAGTTGTGCAGCCCTATCCATTTACGGTGGATGTACCCAATTGAAAGATCTATGAAATTCCTAAAAGGGTACGTGAAGAACGCATACTGGCCAAAAGCATCAATTATTCAGAAATATGTTTATGAAGAAGCCATTGAATTTGGTCAAAATTATTTGGCCAAAGTAAGACATATTGGGCTTCCAAAACGTCAGCATGCTGAAGGGGGTAGACGAGGGGCTTCGATAAAGAGTGTGGATCTTGATGAATTGTCACAAGTCCACTTATACATCTTGAATAATGTTGATGAAGTTCAAGTCTGCATAGCTGCACATAAAGAAGCTGTAAGGAAAGAAAATCATCGAATGATCGAACAAAGGTTGATTAGGGAGCATAAAGAACTTTTGCAAAGCTGGTTCAAACAAAAGGTCGATGGAGAGGAATGTGTTTCGATACAATCAAATGGTTAGCACGTGGTCTTGAGGTTGATGTCATAAGTTGGAATTCGTATGTGATCAATGGTTATATATTTTACATGAAGTCCCTAGATGATAGGAGCACCGTCCAGAACAGTGGTGTTATGTTAGAGGCTGAATCTATGCACTTCTCCAGTTCGAAAGACAAGAGGCCTTTATTGGCAGTCATGCCATATTATAGGGTTATTGAAGAGATTTGGGAGGTGGACTATGTTAAAATTAGATTTCCCATTTTCAAATGCAAGTGGGTTAATGTCAATAATGGGGTTCAGATCGATTGGCTAGGATTTACATTAGTCGATGTCAATGGTAGAAGTTTTGGAGATGAACCTTTTATTATGGCAGACTAGGCGAAACAAGTGTTCTATATCACCGATCAAGAAAATAAAATGTGGTCTGTAGCTCTCCAAGGAAAAAGGGTCATTGATATTGATGAGAAAAGTCATTCTAATTATGGTCTTCCTAAGAGTACTCCTTTTTCAAGGGGTCTACCGAACATGAACGAAGAAGATGAAGCAAATAATGAACCCGGCATAAGAAATGATCATCAAGAAGGGATATGAGAGGATATTGCTTTATAAAAGAGTCAATTCTTAAGGTAATATTCATATGCAGAATTCTTTGAAAACTTTAAGGTTTTAACTATATTATAGTCCTTCTATGTTCTTAAACAATGTCACTGACTATGAAGTTTGTTTTTGTTTTATTTTTGTGGCAGGATCCGATCCAAAGGGGGCATGTTATAAAAGAGAATGTTACGTTGTTGGGTGGGAATCAGATGAAGTCATGGTGAATATTACATTGGGCATGTATGTTGTATTTGTAACTTATTGTATTTGCATTATATTGTAAGTAAGTTATCTTATTGTATAAATTAATTTAGGTGGTAGTCATAGTATAATCATTAATTAAGAAGTCACATAACTCATGATGAATAATATTTATATTCTATTTCCCAATTCAATTTATTCATAATTGTTCATAGCTTGTACTAAAAGTATCGACTTTTATGTGCTGGATTGGGTGGTGGATTTGTGTATATATATGATCAGGAAGAACAGAACAGGGAAAAAATTTGGGAAAATTTAGACCTGAAATAAATACGCCGGTCTTAAATGTTCAACTGTTAAGGCCAGATGTATTTATATGTCCGGTCTTAAAGGTCATGTGTACATATTTGATATTAAGCCACTCTTAAAAGTTGGTCTTTTAAGACTGGTGTATTTATACGTCCGGTCTAAAAATTCAATTTTTAAGACCGGATGTATTTACCATCCAGTCTTGAAAGTCAGCCTTTTAAGACCGCGTATAATTAGTCGTCAGGTCTTAGAAGCCGCTATTTTTCAAACCAGATTTATTTTTGCCCGGTCTTAAAATTCTGATCTTTTAAGAGCGGCCGAGTTTTTGTCCGGTCTTAAAAGTTGAGTTTTAGGACCGAACAAAAAATATTTCAGCTTTATTTAGTACGACTTTTAAGACCTAATGTTTTAAATGTCCGGTCTAAAAGAGTTTCTTTAAGACCGGTTCGAGTCCGGTCTTAAATGTGGACTTTTAATACCAGCAGGAACAAGACCGGTCACGGGTCCGGTCTTAGGATTCCTCTTTTGTCCGGTCTTAAAACCCTTTTTTGCACTAGTGGGTATATTGGGATGGAGGTAGTGATTATGTATGAAAAAGTCTTTGAAACATTTTTTTCTCCTTAATTCACTGTACCCATCAATTCCTAACTAAAAAACTTTTCCCCGTTGACTTCAATTACAAGTTGCAAATAAGAAGAGCCTTCATAGGCTAACTACTACTAATTAGGTAAGAATATTCTATATATGGTTCACACTTCGACCAAAAGATTAGAAGTTGGAATAATATTAAATGCATGGACAATGTTTTTTCTTTGAAAAAACTTAACATGATTAATTTAGAGTGAGGTTATAATTATTTATTTGATTTTTTTGCCAGATAATTATTTATTATTTTATTTCAATATACATTATCAATCTCTATAAACTGTTATACTCGGTCCAATTACTCGTTATAAGTTATCTTCGAGAAGAGATGGATTGTCGTTATTGTAAGTTAGTTGATGGGATATTAACAAACTTTTTCTTACATCACCCCTTTTTTGGCCAACTAATAACACCCCTATTTATAGACAATTAGACACACATAGAGAGAATATTGTATAAATATAAAAATTGATTAAAGGGCAAATTTGTCTTGAAAGTTTTCGTTGAACAGCAATGTTGCCGAATTTTTTTTAGGTTCAGTATCACCATAAAGTTTCAAAACATAGCAATGTTGCGCTATAAACGTTAAAAAACTAACATTGACCATTAAAAAATTGACATTGACCGTTAATTGTTTAACCAAAAATGGTAACATGGCTCCATTTTAATATTTTCAAGGCAATATTAAACCTAAAAAAAATTTTGGGGCAAATTCTCATCTTAACCCTATAATTTTTTTTTTAAAAAAATAAGGTAAAAGCGAAAATTGATTAAATTTTCGGATAAAATGAATGGCTTAATTACTTCTTCTTTTTTTCGTCTGAAGATGTAATTAGACGTGTTTTATAATAGTACATCCATAATGAAGGGAAAATGGTTTCATTATGAACAATATTAGTATATTACTAATGGAGACGGCCATTTTGGCATCACCCAACAATAACAGTATACCATCCAAATTAATTAATGTATTTAGATATATTTATAAATTTAACATTTTAGTTAAGAAACCAAGAAAGACATGCGTTCTGTTGTTACAAATGAAGGTTCATATGAGAGAGAGATATATATATATAATATAATATTATATGTATGAAGTTTTCCCTTTCTCGGTTTTTATTACTAGTACTATATATGTTTAACAATTATATCTATGAAGTTTCTTTGCAAGTTTCAAAATGACGTTAGTACCAGAGTAAGTTTTTTTTATATTACAAGTATTTTATCCAAAAACTAAAAACGACAGAAGTGTGTGATCGAAAACAATATTAATTTAAAAGAAAAACAATTTAATGGAGTTAAGGCAATTGGCCTGTTAACTTCCTAATTATAATTACTTAATACAGGTATCAACTCCTACCCTTTTGGAAACTCGAAGAATCCAAATTTCTTATCATAGTTAATTATCATAAGAAAATGATGATGAGTTTGAATTTATCTGATTATTATATAATTAACAAGTTTTATAATTTAGTTTGGGTAGATATTTATAATAATACATTGTTAAGTGTAAACACTGGCCATCAAACAAATATAGGTCTTTGTTGCTAAAGCCGACCAACATTCAACACTTTTGAACAGTTAATTTTGTAGCAACGATTATACCTAGGAGAGTATATAGGTAGTTTCCGCGAACAAGAGGATGTATATATAGTCAACGGTATGTTGTCTTAGTGACAATCAAGGACGGACCCAGGAATTTTATTTACGGGGGGCGAAAATAAAAAATGCTACATCATAAATAAAAGTACTTAAAATACGATAAAGACGTAATCTATAAAAAATTGAAAGAAATATATTACATAAATTAAGTTTATTTCACTTGACTCTTACTTTACGTGTTTTCATATTGCTAAACTCATCTATAATTGAATCTATGCTAAAACTCAAAACAATTTCTTTTTCAATGTATGTAATCAAAGAATCATCAAGAAATTCATCTTCCATTCTATTTTGAAGTCTGTTCTTGATTATCTTTATAGCAGAGAAAGATCTTTCAGTAGTTGCTGTAGAAACTGGAAGAGTGAGTACAAGTCTAATCACTCTATCAATAAGAGGGTAAATCATGAACTTTCCAGTTCTTGCAGGTCCTTGACATAATTCAGATGTAGTTGATAAATTAATGAACTCTGGATGCTTAGGAATGTCAAGTTCAAAATGTTGTAACTTCATCTTCAAATGCAATTTTTCCTGTTCTGTGAAATCTCTAGAATAAAATTTATCAACAAGTTTGTAAATATTATTACTATTAAATGACTTGTACTTGTTTCTTGGATCTAAAGCCATGCTCAAAGCAAGTAATTCAACAGTATTATCATTGAACCTGCTATTTAATTCTTGCAATTGATAATCAATGGTAGCACAAAAGATATTTACTCTATAAAATTTTTCGAGAAAAATCACCTTGTTCATTTCGAGTACAACCTCTCCTTCCAATATATTTTGCACTCATATCTGGAATGTCAATGTCGTGTTTTATGCAAAATTCTTGAACATGAACTAAGAAAGCATCCCAACCTGTCTCTCTTAATTTCTGAAGTAACTCTTTTGTAGTTGAAACCAGATGTAAAGCATTTGAAATATCTTGAGACTCTTGTTGCAAAGCTTGACAAAGGACTTCAGTAACACCCATAATTTCTTTCATAAGATGCAATATGATGATAAAATCAAAAGATACCAATGATGAGTATGCATTATCTGCATCTCCACGATGTGATGCTGTCTTTCCTTCATTAGAAATATTGTCAACAACTTCACATGTGGCTCGAAACATTTTAAACAAGCTGCATATGGAATTGTAATGAGAACTCCAACGAGTAGCTCCAGCTCGATGCAAAGTACCAATCTGATTAAGACCAACTCTTGATTTGAGTTCATCAATAGCAATCATTTTTGCAATTTCATTTGTTTGGGCAACCCTTAACTCATCATTACGCTTACAAGAAGAAGTAACAATATTAATTATGAAGTTCAATTTTTCAAAAACTGATGAACATGTTTTACCTCATGAGATGCAAGAACCAAGGCAAGTTGAAGGCGATGGGCAAAGCAATGGACATAATAAGCATATGGGCACTCAAAGTGCAAATTAAAGCTTGCAATCCATTCCATTCACCTCGCATATTGCTAGCTCCATCATAGCCTTGTCCTCGAATATTTTGAATGTCAAGATTATGGCGACGAAGAGTGTTGACTATTCCTTCTTTTAAAGTCTTAGCACTTGTATCTTCCACATGTACAAGACCGAAAAACCTTTCCCATATAAAACCATGTTTATCAATGTATCTCAAAACAATAGCCATATGCTCTTTTTTAGATACATCACTAGCTTCATCAACAATAAGACAAAACTTGGCATTGGAAATTTCTTCCTGTATTGTGCTCTTTACCTTCTGAGAGAAAACATGAAGAATTTCTTTTTGAACTCGAGGGGAACTATATGATGCATTTTGAGGAGCTTTTTCTAAAACAACTGCTACAACTTCTTGATTATAGGAAGCTAAAAACTTTATCATCTCAAGAAAATTACCCCGATTAAGTGAATCTAAGTTTTCATCATTACCTCTAAAAGCACATCCTTGAAGAGCAAGCCATCTTGTCACATCCACAGAAACTTGTAGTCTCAAACGATTAGCTGCAATCTCTTGAGAAGTAAGTTTTTCAACCAATACCTCAATATGTTGAGATTGATTCATAAGATCGCTACATGAACTCACATCATTTTTATGCGTTGAGATAACATTTTTCCCAACATGGCGTAGAAAAGCACAATTTTCTCCATCATTTACCTTTTTCCAATTTTTAAATCCATCAACAACAAATGTATTAAGTCCAAAACGACCACTGCCTGGTTTACTAAATAAATAACAAGGCAAACAAAATGCAAAGATCTTTACTTGGAGAATATTCTAACCAAGATGGAAACAAATCAAACCAAGAAGCGCAAAAATGACGTTGATTCTTCTCTGGCCCAGAAAAAGGATAATTTTGAAGCTTGCACTGAAATGGACCAAGTTTAAGATAAGCACGACGAATTTCATCTTGTTGATTTATCGGATATTCCCATATTGGAGGGCGAAGTGTAGGATCTCTTTCTAATGAAGCAAGATCAACTTCTTTACCTACCTCTTTATTTTCAATTCGAGGAGACTTTGAAGAAGGAGTCTCAGTATTTAACAATTCAACATTAGAGGTAGACGAAGACAAAGAATCACTATTCTTTCTCTTAAAATAAGTATCAATAGTAGCACTCTTCCCCATAATAATCACCTACAAAGAGTATAAATTATTTAATGACCAATATGATTTTAAAAATATTATTAATAACAAAAGTAAACCGATTAAAATTAAATATTAGTCATCATCAATATTCTCATAGTCATCTGTTAACAAAACTCAAAATTTGTCCAAAATACTAACCCTAAAATATTCTCTAATCAGTATAAAAGTAGTATCCTTATAAAGATAAAATCATGTATAATAAATTTCATGAAGGAAATTTCATAAGAAAAAATGATTTTAAATACCTTATTGATTCTCAAAATTTGTCGTAATCGTTGGAAAAAATGCCGTACGGTGACACAATGACAATTTCCGAAAAGAAAAAAAATGCCGCCAGCGACACAGTGACAATTTCTGAAAAGTGTAGGGCAAGTAAGTTGGAAAAATATATTAAAGGGCGGGCCCCACCTCTTTACTCTTTCTTAAAATATTATATATGAAGGCAAACTTGTGTGCGCGTGAGTATATGAAAGCAAAAACGATCGTGAAAGCACACCTATGGGCCCATCTCAATTAATATATATGAAAGCATTGATTTTTTTTTTATTTTAAAAAAAATGTTAGGGGCGGGGCCACTCCCGCCCCCTCCGTCCGTCCTTGCACCCATGGACGACTACGTGGTGGTGATGTTGTACCTAAGGCAAGGCCACATCACCTCCTTGATGCATCTTTGCAACATCCTCTTTTTGAAGAACCCCATCATACTCTTCACCTTCGTTGTTACCAAAGAATGGCACTCCTTTATTGGATCTAACCCGAAGCCCTATAAAATCCACCTCCAAACCATACCCAATGGCATCCCCTCCGAGCGTATCAGCGAAAATGACATGGTCGCCTTCCTTGATGCTACGATGACCAAGATGAAGGCTCTATCCCACCATCGACATTCATTGTTATGTTATCTACTTGTTCTAGGTTGTCGATGTCAGCAACCGCATGAATGTCTTAATAGCGTCATTTTTCCCTATGTTGGCGTTGGTCGTCATGTATCATTACTATCTTTTGGGGCAAAATAGACACCACCCGGTCAATTTGTCAAGTGAGAATTCTATTCAACGTGATCTCACATAAACCTCATCTATGTAAAATTCAAGCTAGGCCGAGTGAAACAAGCAAACAAAAATCTCACCTCATTAGATGAAATGCATATTTCTATTCCATGACTTATATTCAAAGTTTTCCATTGATTAAATATGTGATATTCCACACACAAGGGAAGTGGTGTTGACTAGGTGTGATTGATGGTTGCACAACTAGTGAGAGTAAAGTTAGATAACTTTCCCATAACCATGATATACCCATGAGCAAAATAAGACCATAGAAAGTAGTTGTAACCACGTGCAAGTGATGGGTATGTAATAGTTAAAAGTAAAGTTGTTTTGGTTGCATGTAACCATGAGCCACTCATTACACACGCATGTGGTTAAAGTTGTTTTCATTCATTCATGTATGACCACAAGCGACTAGTAAGTATCTCATAGTTATTGCTCTATTACATTATGAGGAAACATGGGTGAACAAAGTTCTTTCTTCCACTTTCTTACTACATGCAGCCTATGGTGGTTAAGCCGTGGTTATGCGGGAATAATTTGAAGTGATTCATAACTATGGGTTGCCCATGGAATGCATATGGTTAGAGGGACTAAAGTAAAAATAGAAGCCTTTAAATAATGTTTTTAAAACAAGGGCCTTCAAATAATATTTTTTAAAACAAGGGCAAAACTATCTTTTGGCTCATTTTCCTATATCATTTTTTTTTAAAACCAAACAAAAATTTTCTTATCAACCCATTTTCTTTTTTAGTGCAAACCAAACACCGTCTGGACATGTCGTCTGGACATTACTAGAATAAATCTAAGTCTTTTCTTGTATTTAACCCTAATGTCCCTTTTTCTCAAAAGACCTCATTGTTCAAATTTCTAAGGCTTTGATTTGAATGAATGTTGGGGAAGTATCTTGGGACTGGATTGACTCTGGTAGAAGTAAAGATGTCATTTATCAACAAGTTACTAATTCTGTGGAGAAATGAACCAGTGCATGGCAAGTTAAGCTTCTCTCACAAGCTTCAAGGCTAACTTTGATTGAATCCATATTGGCGGCTATTAAGACTAATGTGCTTTCATGTATTTGTCTTCCTCAATATGTGTGTGTTATAAAATTGATTCTTATTGTGTTAATTTCTTGGGTTAAGGTGCAGATTTGCCAACGAACTATTACTCGAGGAGCATCTGGCACAAAAAACAATTGAGGGTATCAAAATTACCAATAAACAATTAAAAAGTGAAAAAAAGTACCAAATAATTATTAAAAAAGGGAAAATGATGTGCATGTCCCAAGGAAGAGAATTGATCACAATAAAGTCCCTTGAAATCATGAAATTACACAGAAGTCCCAGGGACCTGGTTGTAATTATTTGTGAATGTAAACTTACCATTTTGACCTTCCCTCTCTCCCCTCTCTCTCCTCTCTCCCTTTTTCTTTCTCTTTCCTCTCTCTCCTTCTTCTACCGTTGTAATCTTACTCACGAAATTTCTAAATCGGCTTGACTTGAGTGCGGAGGTGGCGTTTCAAATTACGAACGGATCGGGCGGAACTCGCATTCGTGTCACGAACGTCATTGCCGATCATATGCTTGCACGGTGGTGGTAGTGACGCCGATCAATGGGTTGTGTGAATTCGAAGCAGGTGGTGTCAGTAACTCCTACAATTGACCACTCCGGTGTGTTTCGTGGTAATGCAGGTACGGGAAATTCGGGGAGGAATTTAGGGGAGTTGGACAAGAAGAAGAAGAGTGAGTTAGTGGGGCTGAGTAGAAGCGAGGTAGGTGAGTCGGGAAGGGCGAGTTCAAATGGAGGTTGTGATTCGTATAGTTTCATATTGGGGAATCTGCAAAAGTATGTAGAAGGAGAGCAAGTAGCAGTGATAGATGAAAAATTCTGAAGTGATAGATGAAAAATTCTATGTTTTCACAAGTTGTTGTTATTATATGCATTTTTTGTTGTTAATATAGCATTGGTTGTTGTAAATAGCATCTGGAAGTGATAGATGAAAAAATCCAGGTTTTCAAAAGTTGTTGTTATTATATGCATTTTATGTTGTTAATATAGCATTTGTTGTTGTAAATAGCTTTTGGAAGTGAAAAATGAAAAAAAATCCACGAATCTTAGGTTGTTGTTATTATATGCATTTTCTGTTGTTAATATAACATTTGTTGTTGTAAATAGCCTCTAGAAGTGATAGATGAAAAAAATCTAGGTTTTCAAAAGTTGTTGTTAATATATGATTTTTCTGTTATAAATATAGCATTTATTGTTGTAAATAGCATCTGGACGTGAGAAATAAAAAAATACAGGTTTTCTAAGGTTGTTGTTAATATATGCTTTTTGTGTTGTAAATATAGCATTTGTTGTTGTAAATAGGCTCTCGACGTGAGAAATGAAAAAAATCTTGGTTTTCAATAGTTGTTGTTAATATAGCATTTCTTGTTGTAAATAGCCTCTGGACTTGAGAAATGAAAAAACTCCAGGTTTTTGTTCGTCGATTTCCTTGATGGCAAGTGAACCAGTCGAACAAGTAATAAAGTGAAAGTAAAGTATCGTCCCACAGAGACTGAGATACCAAAGAGTGACGCTTAATTGCTATGATAGTTGCAACTAGAAGGTAGATGTAATGGGTTTGAGAGGTTTTTGGTGATTATGCTAAAAACAGAATTAAGCAAAGTAATTCGAAGAGGATATCAGTGAGAGATTAGGTTGAACGCGGACTCCTCCTTAAGTGCATAATTCCCCCAGTTGCTTTACCCAATGCTATAGCATCTATCCGTATGCTTACGCAATTGCTACAAACGGATGCTAACTGCAAAGCTATTCGATTAACCCACCGCTATGATCTACCTAAGCTTCCGCGTCCGATACATTTGATATTAACTATACTCCTTCCATATTCCTATGGCAACTTTCTAGCTTTTATCGCATTACTCTCGGGGTGTCACGGTTATGAGAGGTAGACCCATTCCCGAAGCCTACAATAAATAGGTCAAGCCTTGCACCGGCCGCCTAGCAAACACTTGTTTCTCGAGGTCTAGCCTCGACTCCTTGCCGCAAGTCGAGACCACGGATCTAGCCCTTAGATTCCTCTAACCGACTAGTAATTAATCTACTAATACGCAAATCGAATCTTTAATTAAAACTTGCAACCGGGTTCATATACGCTTAAGGATTCATCCTTGTTGACCATCGAAAATTAGTTCATGATGACGAAGGAAATATAAAACAGCTAATAACGGAATGACCCATGCTCTAACTATCAAAGGTAAATGAAAAGTAGAAAGCTCGCCGCGCTCCGGGACGGCGTGGATGAAGCCCCGTCACGTTGCGCTCCACGTCTTCTTCCCTCTGTCTTACTGCGAGGAAGGATTCTGGGTTATCCTGGAATTCTCGTGTTAGTGAAACCTTTCACTCTTCTCTTGCGTCGGCGGAATGTGTATTCTCGTGTTGGCTCTTCTCCGACTTGCCTTTGTGTTGACTTGCTTATTCCTTTTTATATTCAGACTTCCGTGTGATGCAAGTTAGGCTAATAGGGCTTTCCAAATCTGTTGTGATCTATCATATCTTGTTTGTAGATTGATTCTCGTCTTTGCAGGATTCTTCAAATCTTTCCTTTTTGATCCTCTCGTATCTTCTAGTAGATCGCAATCCACCTGTTGGCCTCGACCTTTTATTTCCATTCCTGAAATCAGCTAGATAAACAGGTTAGAAAATGTGTCGCATAGCATCGCGTCCTTTACTTTGCTATAGCTTCCTTATGCCTTTAGTTGCAATTCGAAAATTTGCTATTGACCGCTATATCATAGTATCACTCACGTGCGTTTCTTCTAGAGACAATGTAACTTGCTCTTCCTTAGCACATGTTTTTCGGATGTAATTGGTTTCCATCCCTCAGTTCCTTAAATCTTGAATACTTGCCTTTTTGCTTGAGTTATTTGCAATTTACGCTCTTATTTGTGATAAAATTTAGTCATGAAATATAGGGAAAAACATGGCATAATCTGTACGTATCAGTTTTCGAAGGTTGTTGTTAATATATGCTTTTTCTGTTATAAATAGCCTCTGGACTTGAGAAATGAAAATAATTACACAGAAGTCCAAAATGGTAATTGTACATTCACAAATAATTACACAGAAGTCCCTAGGGACTTCTGTGTAATTTTATGATTTGAAGGGACTTTATTGTGGTTAATTCTCTTCCTTGGGACCTGTGCGTAATTTTCCCTAAAAAAACAACTATCACAATTGACGGAGGACGGTGGCGGAGTCGCTGGAGAAAAGAGCGGTTAAGCCTTCTGGTTGGATAAGGCAAACACCAACCAAGATGGGACCCATGCGAGCAAGCGATGTGGCAGCGGCGGCTGCTGCTTGTGGCATTGGAGGGATGGAACCAGGGTACAAGGTGCGTGCCGGTCGAACAATATGGACTACTGGATTTGGACATTGATGAGTTCAAGAGGGTGAGTGGAACACCTAGCAACAATGGAAGCTTTGGAGATGCCGACATCACCGACATTGTGACAGTCAATGGAAGACGGAGACACCAAGACAGTGACGGGGTAATAGTTCGTTGGCCAATTTGCACCTTAGTTGTGTTTTTTTTTTCACTTTTTAATTGTTGATTGGTAATTTTGGTACCCTCAACTGTTTTTTGTGCCAGATGCTCCTCGGGTAATAGTTTGTTGGCAAATCTACACCTTAACCCTAATTTCTTTTGGGGGACTACTAGTGATACAAGGAAAATTCATCTACTTTGTAAAGACTCTCTTTTTCATCCATTGGATAAGGGTGGATCGGTATAAGGCCTTTCAAATTTTTTAATCGGCTCTTTTAGCCAAGCAGCTCTGGCGAGTTCTCTCAACAAAATCTTCATCTCTATTGGGACATACTTTAAAATCAAATATATTGATCTCAATTTTAACTGAGTCATCAAGCTACTATATAATTCTTCCTGGATATGTAAAGGTATTGCATAATACTCTAACCTTATTTTAGATAAGTTATAATGGCAGGTGGGTAATGGCTCATCTATACCACTTAACCACCAATTATAGTGGCCGATTCAATTAGATCAAAATTCAGTTGGCTTCCCCTCCTCTTGAAATCCTGACAGATGAAACCATTCATTGGTTTATGATCTCTATCCCCCTGATATGGCACAAAATTTCATTAGCATTCCTCTATCCTTCCTAAATACATGGGACATAATATTATGGGAAGGTAATAGTTCTAGTTTGTATTAAGTCAAGGATGGTTTTTAATGTCTTTTAAATCAAGAATCTAGGCCTTAACCTATTGATAATGGATTCTAGAAGATGTTTTGGAAATTTCCTTGTATGCCAAAATTTCTTTTGCTAATCTAAAAATTACTTCAAGGAGACCTCCCTGCTATACATATTCTTCAAAAACATCATATGAATGTTAGTGGCTACTATCAATTTGGTTCTGACATCGAAGAAACTTATGCCCATATCTTCTTTCAATGTCCTTTAGCAAAAGTTGTCTGGTTTGGTCTATTAGGTATAAGAATTCCTAAACTGGTTCTTCTACTTTGTTGTCCAAGGAAGTCCTCATTCATCTTTATCAATCTAATGAGTTAGGTCTTTTTGACAATTCATGTTCTATGGTTAAATAGAAATGCAGTACTGCATCATGGGAAATGACCAACTCTAGAAATGATCATTCGGGATGTAAATGGTCTTCAATCTATGGAAAAATTGGCTAGGCAGATTTAGGTGAGCAATGTGATCATCAAAACAATGCCCTTTCCAATTCACCATGTGAATACTTTGTATTGACTTAATGGAACATCATCATGCACCACTTTAAGAAGATGAAGGGTTACTTTTGTGAATGTTATATCTGCTATGAAGGTTCTCCTTAAATTCAATTCTTATGGAAAATACGGAAATCCGGGTTTTCTTTACATGCTAGATGTTTGATAGCGGCTCTACTTTGGATCACTAACTCTCAACTTCATGAAACATTTGCACATCATCATTTGGTTATAACATGTGTTAACAAGGATTTTTGGTGTTTCCACCAGAGGCTCGCTCTTCGATAGAATTACATGGCATGAAATATTGGTTCTCATAAAGCATTTTCATATGAAATCTATTATGTTGTTCCACGATCTATTTATTTTACTTATTTTTGTCAATTTGTTTTTTGCATTTGCTTTGGTACTTTGTAAACTTTTTAATTTAGGTAATATTATTTTGTCTTTTTATCAAAAAAAGAGACCGCCACACAGAGAAAATATATATATATATATATATATATATATATATAAATTGTTTTAATTGTGTCGGCTGAGAAAGAATGGTATACTCTCTCCAATCCTTTTTATAAGAGCTCAAATTTTGAATTGTTTGAGTCCTTTTTATTAGAGCCTGACAAGAGTTGTCTGAACATTTAATGATTTTTTTTAAAAAAAAAAAAAAATTACCCCTCATTAATTCTATGTGTTGCATTAATTAAAAGGTTGGTAATACTTATACTTACTTTATTTCTCTTTCTTACTATGCCCTTCATAAATAAAGGCATGCTTACAAAATGTAACATCCCAAATTTACGCTTTACCGAAAATCCCTGTATATTACGAATATTCAATAAAATGTTGATATTGAATATTTAATGAAATGTCAAAATTTCATATCTCTTGTGACATTGATAATCTATTGATTATTCCTAAATCAATTTTGACAATAAAAAGGAATGCTTGTCACTTAGATAAATTAGTGCATAAAGACCAAGGCAATATGACATTTTGACACATAAATGGTGACACATTGAAAAGTCAATAGGGACCCCTTGAACATATAACACACATTGGAACAAAAGTCAACAAGTCAAAGTGCCACATGTCAAGCTAGGAAGCAAGATGATCAAGATGGTTTAGATGGTTGATCGAACCATATTTTTATATGATTTTTTGATAATTAAATTGAGATTCTTAATGCATTTTGTCCTAGTTATTGAGCTTTAAATGCTTTTCTTATGATAAATTGAGATTAAGAGTAAATACATTAAATTAGGGCTAACAGTGGGCAAAATTGTCAAAAAAATGTAAATACTCTTAATTATTAATTTTTATGAGAATATTTGATGTTAGATTAATTATTTTTTATTGTAGGTGCTTGAAGAAATTAGACCAAATTTGAAAATGGAAGTTTGGGCTCAAATTGTGAAAATTGCAATTTAGTCCTTCTAAGAAACTTTTTAAAAAATTTCACTTAAGTCCCTTTTGCAAAAGTTTAACACTTTGCACTTAGGTCCCTAGTCAAACTGCGTTTTGACCAGGGGACTTTCGACCTAGCCGACGCCCGAGGAACAGTAGAGAGAGACCCGATATATTAAATAGCTAGCGCCGCGGATTGGGATAGGGGGAGTCTGGAGTCCATTATTGCCCTGCCCACAAATTTTTGGGCTTCTATCGGGCAGGGCCGGGCATTGGGCTGCATTTTACTACCTAATGATCTCTTGGGCAGGGCATCGGCAAGGGTCTCGCCGTCGCCGCCTGCCCGCCCATACGAACACCCCTAGTCCGGACCTTGAGCTTTTCATCGTCGACCATCGTTCTTCTTCCTTCCCGGGACCTACCCTCTCGCCGGTGACCTCTGCTCTTCCGTTCCCTTGCTCTGTCGCCTACGAGACGCTGTTGATAGGGGACGACCTGAGACGCAGACCTTGGTCGATCATCTCTCCTTTGTCTTGATTCTTCCTCTCACCGGCGACACCCCTCACCTTCATAGTCGCCGGTGAGATTTGCACCTCCACTAGCAGTGGCGAGAGACCTGTGAGATGCGACACGCAGACCTGAACGCCATTCTTCATCATCGATCCTGGACTTTTACGACCACTCATCCGGATTAACGCCAGCTGTGAAAACCAACCTTCTCTGATTTATTTTTCACCGTCAGTTATTGTCCTCTTCTGGTTCATGGATTTCTGGTGCTTTGGCCGATTGATTTCAATGTGTGGTTGATCCCTTTGTCTCTTGGAGATGGAAAGTGGCTAGAATTTTGGAGCTTCAATGAGGGGAGTTTTTAGTTTGATTCATTTTCTCATTGGTGTTTTATGATTTACTAGTTCTAGGAATGTCATTTTATGCTTGAGACTGAGTGGCCGTTTGGATTTCTCTGTGGATTGAATATATGTAATTAGATTGGATTTTGTGATTTGGTGTTAGGATTAATATATTTCTTTTATTGGGTCAATGAGATTATACTAATTTGCGTGTTATTGTCTAGTTACTATAGTTGATTTGTGCCTTTGAGGGACTGTTTAGTACTCAAGTTTAAGAAGACCCAATTTGCATTATCCCTATTTTAATTGCACATTAAGTGGTTTTAAACAATATCTCAAGAGGTAGTAGTTAGCTATGTTTGTAGGAACTACTATTAATGGGAATATTGGACTCAAGTGTTATCTTGGGGTTTTTCATCAAGACTTAATGAAAATTACTCCTACATCTAATTGAACGAGGATAGCCACATTCTTCATTTCCAAGAGCATCATCTATACGTTTCATACTCCATTCCATTTTATTAAAAAGACCAAAAACAATAGTTTAGCATTTAATTAAATTGCATTACGATTTTAGTTTAATAATTTGAAAATCCAAAATCAATTTTCCCCTTATTTTAATTGCATTTGCATGACATTTATATTACTTAGGATTCAATAAAAGGCTCCTCGAGCGAGAGAACGATCCTCGGGTTGACTATACGCAATCCTTGGTTTATTTTTGATTGTGGACCCCAAGGCTAAAGACAAAAAGGCCCTCATCAATGGTGGATACCTAAGCACTTGCTTATTCCATGGGGCTTATGTCATCAAAATGACAACATTTTCAAGCCCAATAAGCCACCCAAATCAGCCAAGCAAGGAAGAGGGAAGACAAAGATGATGGCTTATTAAAAAAAAACGAGAGTTGGTGAAAGTTGGTGAGGCTTTTTAGGCAAAAAGGACTCGTAAGTGGTTGGCTCATCAAGTCATATACACTTAAACACTCCTCTCATTTGTCATTTGGAGATCAAACACATCTTGCCTTAGATAGAAGAGAGAGGGACAAAATTTAGAGAGAAGGAAGAGCTTCAAGAACAAGGTAAGTGTTCTTGTGCTTTGAAGGTTCATCTTCTCATAATCTTCCATAAAATCCTAACTCTAATAAAACACTTTCCTTTGGTGTTTATGGTGAAGAGGTTGAAATTTTGAAGACCCAAGAGGAAGGAGAGTTTACCACAAAACATAAAGATCAAGGCTAGTTGGTAAGGATCCTAATCGATCTTGTGTATTTCTTGTGCTTTGTTATAAAAAGGGCTTGATGTTAGTTTTCTTTGGTTAAAATGGTTTGTTCATATTGTTCTTGGGACATAGAGTCATGGAACCTTAAGGGTCATGCTTCCCAAAATAAGAACTAGCATGATCAATGATCAAAAAGCCAAGATCTAAGACTAAACTAAGCTAAAGATCATGATTTATGAAAAATAGGTTTTCTTGGCTTTAAAGCTATATTTTGGCCTAAGCAACAAAATGGTGAAGCAAAATGATTTCCATGATTTTGAGGTCACCAATGTGTTTAAAAAAATTGGGTGGAAACATGGTGGAAAATGATTTTTGGAAGCAAAAGATCAAAGTTGTACAAGTTGCAAAATCTATCAGTTTTGGTTTTTCTGAAGGCAATTGACTTGTACATTAGTTTTGACCGATTAAATGATATCTAAAAATCATGAAGTAGTTACTGATTTTTGAAAGACTTATGTTTCTAGAAGTCCAATCTGAATAGTAGTTATTGTTCGAATTTTTGACTGATCAAATGATGTCTAAAAATCATGAAACTTTCCAAAAATAAAGTAGACAGAGAGAGCTTTATTTTGATGGGTAATATGTAATTTTTCAAGCACGGTACAAAGAGTTACAGATTTTTGAAAAAGACCTATGTTTCTAGAAGTCTAATCTGAATAGTAGTGGTTGTGTGTACTTTTAAGTAAGAAAAATGATGTCTAAAAATCATGAAACTTTTCAGAAATAAAGTAGATAGAGAGAACTTTATTGTGATGAGTAATTCATAATTTTTTGATTTCTGTACAGAGAGTTACATATTTTGTTTAACAAACCTATGTTTACGGGAAGTGCAATCTGAAGATATGATTGTGCATGATTTTTGACTAACCAAATGATGTCTAAAAATCATGAAACTTTCCAAAAATGTAGTAGACAGAAGGATCTTTCTTTTGATAGGTCACAAGCAATGTTTAGAGTTTTTTACAAAAAGATATGGATTTTTCAAACTGACTCATGTCTCTGGAAGTATGATCTGAACATTTGAGAAACTATATTATTTTGGGAATAATTTGAAAGTTTCTGACTGTTGGAAGTATTTTTCCATGAAAATAAACATGTTAAGGGACCCATAAAATTTTGCAGCACATCTATTAGATTTGTGTGCATTTAATTATGATTTTTCAAAGTTACTTGGACAATTTTTGGATAGAAAAGCAAATGGTCTGAAAATCAAATACAATAAAGTCAAAGATGTAAGACCTAACTTATATGAATTAAAGAGTGACTTAAGAGATAAGGAAAAAATCTTTTAATATTTTAAGAATGCTATTTAATATAATACCTTACAAAATAAATAAGAGATTAATATTTATAATGGTCTTACTTTAGGATATTAAAGGAAGTCCGAGTCTTAAGCTACTGGAAATTAATATTAATTACGTGAAATTAAGGTTGGTAACTTAATCTCGATTCTTTGTGTTTTGATATATGCCTTATATGTTCATATATTGTGGATTCTTGGCCGGGTTTGTATGTCCGAGTCTATGCGTTTTATTCAGCTAGCTGTGGATTATTGTTTTTAAATGATAATATATATTGCATGTTTGTTTTCCTAGCATTGAGGATTCGTGTCTAGGACACATAACATTTGTGTGTGCTTCCACCGGTAACGACACATGTGTTGTGTGCTATGTAGTCTGGTTGCGATGTGTTTGCTTAATGCTTTCTTTTATTTCGCAATATATAAATGTTTATCATGTATGTTTTGCACTTTGAATATGAGATTAACCGTTACCCTGGGATTCATTTGATTACTAAATCTTAGAAATACCTAAAGATTCAGGAAGATGTTTTGGATTGAGATGTAAGGCGATATAGCTGGAATAGATGAAGAAGACCTCGAAGGAAGGGATATATTTAAGCGAATTTTTATATTCCGATATTTTGAATTGTATATTACTAACTATTCGACTGATATTAATTCAGGATAATTGTATAACCAATATCCTCCAACGGGATTAACCCTGACTATTTCTTAATTATTAAAATTGTATCGCGTGAATATTCCTCTGGGAATTAAAATTAACCAGCATATGTATGGGCATATGTTATCAGTTACTCATCGTTCAAACGTTATACATGCTCTATATTGTGAATTACTCTGATCTATTAACGTCATCACTCTAATAATTACACGTCAATTAGATTAACAAGAGAGATATGAACATAATCGAACTTCATAATGAACATAGAATTAGAGGCGTTACAGAAAACATAGTTAATTTAAGACATACTTATTATTTTTGACTAATTTTAAGCATTTTCTTAAACCGCTTAATTCAACTATTAAGCTCTTATAAATAGGATTAGATGGAGTATTAAAAAGAATTATGGGCATTTTAGGCAAGTATGTGACAAAATTTTCTTCCCCCCTCCAAAATTTCCATTTTTGAAGGGGAGGGAGCATAAAAAGACAAGATTCTTTTATCTCCCTCCCCTCCCCTCCAACCAAATACACCTAGCCCTCCCCCTCTTAAAAGAAAAACCTCAACCAAACACTTCCTTATTAAATGGATTCTAAAATCAATGGGCTTAAAGGCCCAACTCATAGCAAATACAAATGGGCCATCACTTGTACTCAAAATTGAGATCTAAATAATTTGGTACATGAGAGTGCCTTAAACAATATTGCTTTCCCTAAAACGATACCTATACATAGCACCAAAAAATTGCTGTCCAAAAGAAACACGACTTAAAAGCATTCTATGTCATTCACGAGCTAAAAAGAGTACCAAGAATTATAAATGGGTTCTTGAATATTATATTAAAAGATTGAATTTTTCTATTTAAAACCGCACCAAAAACACATGAACATTTTTCGTTCAATAGTTGCCACAGTTGAGGTTTACATGGTGAATGTAGATCCACTTTCTATTTGAGATATTAAATCATGCTAAATATGTGAGCAGAGCATGAACCTTCCGTTATTATGTTGCGCCCAATACCCCCGATAAATACGCCCAGTACCCTATAATTTTTTCTGATGCAATTTCAACCTTGAATTAAATTTTATGGTGCAAATCCATCCAACCCTTACATAAATTTAATTTTAAGTGTTACAGCTTGTAATTGATTTCTGTAGCGCTTTCTTAAGAAAGCGAAACAGATCATACCAATTTTTTTTTTTTTTTAAAAAAATAAAACCAATTGTAGCAATTTCTTAAGAAAGGTGCCGACATCTGAATAATACTGCTTGTGTGGCAGTGTGATTTTATTGATTTTTTTCCCTCAAACATAACATCATCGCAAAACAACAAAAGAAAATACAATCGACACCTTAAAGCCTTGAATCGCAAAGAGGAACCTGCTCTAATCTGAAAGATGAAGTGGGCCGAACAATCTCGGTCCTGTGTTTTCCTTTCTCATACCGATTACTCTTTTTGCTTTCGGTCTGAGTGGAATGATTTAATTCCTTTACAAGTATGACATTGTGGGGAAGTGATAAAGGTGGGTCGTAGTGTATAGAAATTCAAAATTAGTGATATAGCATATGTGTATATATAACTTGAATATATTAAGGACCAAAGGTAGTTATAGATAGCTACAATTATATAATATAATCATATGTGTATATATAACTTGAAATAATGTCGAAACCTAACAATATCTCCATGATAAATATCATTGTAATGTAAGGAAGTATATAAACCAAATGACTCCCACTAACATTGCATATATATCACTTAAAATAAACTTGTACTTAACAAAACTTAAATAAACTACATTATCTATAATTTATAAATAGTTATTGATATTAATTCAAATTGGAGTAAAGTCATCAAAGAATTACCCATTCAAAAAGTCAAGTCAATATTTCCTTTTCCTTTTTTTTTTTTTTCGATAAATATTTCCTGTTTCTAAACGTGTGTCTGACCTTATTTCAAATCCCAATCAATGGACTTGAGAGGCGGACGTCCAGAGGTAATAGTTTATTGAATGGGTGTAAAACTAATGGGCCTAAGGGCCCAACTCATGGAAAATACAAATTGGCTGTCGGTGTACTCACAAGTGAGAGCTAAAATATTTATATTACCTAACCAACATCCATTGGTGAGCAGTGGGAAAGGTCTTGCTATCATTTAACTACATTATCAGTTCGAGTGTGGAAATGAAAAACATGGTGTTGGTGAGCTTTCCCTCTAACTATGGGCTTGACGTAGAAATAAATTCGAATTAGTCGGGTGGGAAAAAAAAAAAGAAACTATTTCTAGTGTTTAATATAAGATCTCGTTTATAGCATAAATTGCTTCGCAAAATGACAACAATGAAGGAATATGAATTTTAAAGGGGGAAATTGCTTTGCAAATAAAGAAAACAATTATTACTGAAAAGAGCATTTATTAAGGCTAGGAAAAGAAAAATGGGTACTTGATCATGTAAATTCCCATACCTTTGTTGCTTGATTAAATTATGGTTTGTGTATATGTGATCGTACCATATTTTTATATGGTTTTTAATAATTAAATTGAGATTTTTAATGCATTTTCTCGACATTATTGGATGATTAAATACTAATTTGAGTCAGAGACATTTGTATTGAATTAAGTGAAATTAGGGGCAAAATGGTCATTATTTATTAATTATTCATGCAAATGATTTTTTGGACTTTTGATGGTATACTATGTTTAATCTTGCATTACAGGTGTTTTGGAAGAAAATTGAAGAATTTGGAAAAATGTCATTTGGGTCATAATTATTATTTTTGAGGACGGGGAAAATTACAAGAAAGACCCCAACAATTTCCGAAAATTGGAAATGAGTGAAGAAAAGGTCCAGAGAAAAATTACATAAAAGGACCCAGAATTTTTGTGAATTTCATTCTACCCGTAAATATTTAAACATATTTCACTTAGTTCCTCCACGCAATGTTTCGTACTTTTCATTTAGGTCCTTGGTCAAAACTTTACGTTTTGACCAGGGACATTTTCGACCTAATTGAAATGCATAATGTGCCGTGAGCTGAGGGAGAGAGGAATAAAGATTCGCACGCGAGGCGGGAGGGGAGTCGACCTTCAACCGGAGACTTCACGACCCGGGGACGCTTATCTTGCATCATCGTCTTCATCACGCATTCGACCATCACCTTCGTCTTGATTTTTCCTCTCACCGGCGACACTCACCTTCACTGCCGCCGGGAGATTTGCACCTCCACCAACTCCGCGACCATCACCAGCAGCCAGCCGCCGCGAGTTTCAAGACAAAAAACCACAACGACCTTCTTCGTTCTTCCTTCCTCCACCTTCCATTCTCACCTTCGACCTTCCTCCTCCCATCGCCTTGCACCTTCGACCTTCTCCTTCTTCCTTTGTTCCGACGATGCCTCCTTCATTCACCGTCATACACCACCATCGTCACCGATCCTCACCATCGTCTTCTCCACCCTCTCCGTTGTGAACCAACAAAACAACCGTAAGTCTTCATCTCCACCATCGACCTTCTTCATCCTTCCTCACCCTCCACCATCGCCTTCTACCGACTACACCACCATCACCTATCTTCTTCTCCACATTCGTACGTAGACGCTTGTTTCGAGGGATTTTTGGAAGAAAAAAAAAAAGAGGCGGACTTGTTTTGAGTAGATTGGGCAATTCGATTGGGTTCTTTCATGGCTATGCGTGGCTAATCATTGAGCCTCTTGGAGATGAGAATTTGTGCTTGAGTTCCAAAGCTTAATCGGGAGTATTTTGTTCAATTTATTTTTCTTATTACATTTTAATTTCATAGTTTTAGGAATTTTGTTTTGTAATGTTGAGACTTAGTTTATCCGTTTGGAAAACTTTGTGGATTGAACCTATGTGATTGGATTGAATTTTGTGGTTTGTTGAATTTATAAATTTGTATTTTTCTATTGATTCAGTGAAATTGTGCTTTCTACGTGGTATTGTTAGATAGTATAATTGAATTGAATTAATTGAGTGGCGTGGTATCGCATTCATATCAAGAGAAACCAAGTTACATTAATTTAATCCTAATCACACACTAAGTGGTTTTAAACAATATCTCAAGAGATAGTAGTTTGCTACGGTAGTAGGAGCTACTATTAATTAAAAATATTGGACTCAAGTAGTATCTTGGGGTTTTTCATCTAGACTTGGTGAAAATTTACTCCTATATTTAATTGAACCGTGATTGTCACTATTCCATTTCCAAGAGCATCCATACTCATTTTCATACTCCATTCCATTTTATTAAAAATACCAAAAATATTAGTTTAGCATTTAATTTAATTGCATTATTATTTTAGTTTATTAATTAGAAAAGCCAAAAACCTATTTTCCTTTATTTTAATTGCATTTGCATGATACTTAGATTACTTAGGATTCAATAAAAGGCCCTCGATAAAGAGAGAACGATCCTAGTGGGGGAAAAAACTATTTCTAGTGTTTAATATAAGATCTCATTCACAAGGACAAATTGCTTCGCAAAAATGACAACAATGAAGGAATATGAATTTTAAAGAGGGGGAAATTGCTTTGCAAATAAAGAAAACAATTATTATTGAAAAGAGCATTAAAACCGTAATACCCGGATTTTAGTAAACTGAATTTTTTGAGATAAAAGGAAATTAACGAATATTTTGATAAAGCAAAATCATGAGTTTAAAACTATTGCGTAAAATTGTCATAATTATAGAGTAAATTGTTAAAAAAGTTACGGAAAGATCGATGAACAAAATGACTAAAAAATGAAATAATGGTGATAAAAACAGTCTAAAAATATTATGATAAATACTGAAAGATCATGAAAAATTATGAGAAAAATATGGAAGTGTTATCCCTAATTATGAGAATTTAATAAATTATTTTCAGAGGAAATAACATGAAGAAAAGTTTAAAAAGCATTTCGTAACCATAAAGTAACCCGATGGGGTAAACATTGTTAATATTTTACATAGGATATAAAATGACAATGTCAAGATAAAAGTTTGCAAGATAACAATATACGTAAAATTGGTAAAGATAAATATATGAAGAAACCCGATCCTAAAAAGATCACTAAACGAAGAAATTAGGTCCGATTAAGCCTTAACGGCGCAGTGGGTAAAACAAGAATTTTTGGTAAAAAATATTATATTTTTTAAAAAAATGGAAAACATTATGGAAAAATAATTAAAACTGAATTTTTAAAAGAGGGGCCGAAATTATGGTTATTTTTAATTAAAAAGAATTGTTTAAATAATTAAAATGATAATTAGAATAAAATAATAATATAATGCGGTTAGTCAAAGATATAGACAGTAGGGGGAAAAGTTAGAAATAAATTCTACAGGTAAAACCGTATAAAAGTATTTTCCGACCGATCAAATTAAGAACAAGTGAATTTTTACACGAAGAAATAATTTACTGTGCGTTGTTTCCGCAACCAAAAAACCCTAATTTCAAATAAGACGAAAAGTTGATCGGATAGAGTAGAGTCGATAGGCAAAGTGAGAACCTATAGAAACAATTGCGTCTTTTTAAACACGATATTAAGTTAGGCAACAACTGGACGTTTTACGATATCAAATTATTGTCCGTAAGTTGGTTCATCTAAGTTGATTTCCGTAACCGGACGCGTTTGTCCGAATATCTTCCGACGCACCGGGAGAATACCTGGATATGATCAAAAGAGGATCAAAATATATAATATGAAAGAGGATGAAAACCTTCAAAGTTACACGCCGCATTTTTGAGTTTCGCAAAATCGCGCGAAAATGACACTGACGGTAGCTTTATCGACAGAGGCCATAAAGCAAGAGCCATCATGGATGACAACTCATCCATTGACTTTTGGGCTCTTAGATTTCGATCTTGACCATGGATGGCCAAGAGTGTTTTGTCCTCAAAAATGCGATCCAACCGCCGAATCCGACCAAGACTTTTTGTGGAAATTCCCACTTGTCCCTATTTTTCCCTATAAATAGCAAGCTCTTGCTCTCATTCTTCACACCAAATTCGAAACCTAGAGAGAGGTTCTAGAGAGAGAAGCTCGCAAAAAATTCCCGCTTGCTCCGAGTAAGTTCTTTCGCTCTTAGTTTTTAGTTTCCGTAGTTCTTTCGTAGTTATAGTAGAACCGTTGTTTTGATCTAGGAAGTTTCAGAATATATTCCTATACTTATTTTTATGCCTCATTGCATTGAAAGATGCCTCGACGAGGTAAAAACATAGTGGGGAAAATTTTGAAATGGAATACGGTCAAAGTAACGAAGTTCGCGAAATTCCGCCAATTAGGGGTAGTAAGGGCAAAATGGTCTTTTTCACCTAAAATGCCCGTAATGCTGCCAAATATTCATAAGTGTGTTATTATTCTGATTAGAATACTTCGACGCCGAACCGTAGAATTTCACGTTTTTCCGTAAAAGTTCCGTTGTACCGCCAAAAGGTACGTTCGCATCGTAACACTAGCTCTAATGTTTATTATATGATTGTATGTGATTGTTGTGTAGTAGTGTACGAGGTTATGCTATATACACGGTATGTTACATACGAGGTTATGTCACATACGAGGTTATTATTGTTGTATCATACGAGGTTATGTTACATACGTGGTTATTATCTTGTATACGTGGTTACGTGTTTTTAATCATACATCCGTTATGGACCGTTGTATTGATTGTCATTGCCGTGTATATGTAGTCGTATTTAAGCATGAGGTTAATCTGCTACCGAGATCCAAATTGTAATTGGATCTCGCTCTTATCATAGCTGCCAGTGTCAGTGGAGAACCGAGAACCGAGGGAGAAGGAAGCAGCCGCACAGAAGACCCTATAAGACTTTCTTCGGTGTTATTCATTTTGAAAACTCTGGCCAATGTACCGTTTCAGTAAATCACCAGACTTACGGCATTTATAAATATATGTATCGCTTACTCAATCGCTCCAATGCTCTACTCTGATGAAAAAAAAAATTTATACTGCTTTTGAAAATGAGATGTTACAAAAACTATTAAGACTAGGAAAAGAAAAATGGGTACTTGATCATGTAAATTCCCATACCTTTGTTGCTTGATTTAATTATGGTTTGTGTATATGTTAATCATTATTTGATTTAAATGATCTTACTGATGATCTTGTTTTGTTTGTCAACTTGTCACTGTTAAGTGTAGCTTCCTTATGATATGTGGTTCCAATAGTGATGGTAATCCGCTGCTCAGTGTATAGATATGCAGCTCAATACATACATGCACTTTGTCCATATTGTTATTGATGTACTGATAATTGTATGTATAGTACTAGATGTTCTATTTTGATTTGTCGTCACTTGTTGAAATTAGTTATTTTGTATGTTGTGATACCTCCAGCTAGAACTGGATTTGTTTTGGGGTGTTTGATATATATATATATATATGTTTTCGTAAGCAATTTTGCAGGGCGTTAGTGAGCTCCCTATTTTTTTTTTTTTTTTTAAAAGTTGGTGTTACTTACTTCATGGTCATTCGTCAATATCTGTCAAGTATATATTACAAAATATATCATGGTTCTTCTAAATATCCGTCAAGTACTTTAATATATTTTACAATTATAGACAAACAATCGTCAAATAAACTCCTTATAGATGACTCAAATTGGTGTCAAGTACTTTACAAATCATCCTTTGAACCATGAAGTATTCCGTCATATATTTTACGGTTCTTCATGAACAACCGTTGAATATTGTTTACTATATTTAACAATGAGTAAATATTTTTTCTCGTCTCGACAAAAAAACGCGATCTCCATTTTGGTCCTTACAAAAAAAAAAAAAAGTCCTTTTTTTGTCCATAAAAAAGATTAATAAGGGTCGACGGGTTGACATTTTGATCCGTCATAAATTTTCAAAAGGTCATTTTTAGTCCATAAAAAGGACGAATAAGGGTCGATTTTTTTTGTATGTGACCAAAATGGGGTCCGTGTTTTTTATCGCGACCAAATAGGGTATTTACTCTTTAACAATCATTGACTAAAATTTGTGAAATATAGGGCCCTATAAATAATGGTTTTATTTAAACAACCGTGAAATGTAGTGCTATATATTTTACAGTTGATAAACATAAAATATTAATATTAAGCGCTAAGATATTTAATGGTTGCAAGCTGTTAAATATATCTAAAAATTACCGTGGAATATAGACAAATCTAGAGTAGTGTACGAAGTTGAGTCAACAAATTAAATATTGTCTGATCAATTAAATTTTAATTATTTAATATAATGATTTCTATGTTTTAAAATAAAAGGAAAAAAATGTGTCTTCTCCTTTGTCATTGTTTGAGAATGGTGTCTCCCTGTAATTGTTAGCCACATCAGAAACAAATACCAGATAACCACAACGGAAAGTTATCAAATATTTTTCATTCAGAAGTTCATTCATCTGAACAAGCCTTTTAGGATTTGCAAAACCTTCAACTCTGGTTCAGGCTTTGGTCCAGTTACTTTCCAGGCCATGAAATAATTGCAAAGGGTGCCATCAACTGCGACTGATTAAATGAGGAGCCATGCATGGTAGAGGCGATCAGTGGAAGAGGAGAAGACATGATAATCGAATAGGGGCAGACACTAGTGCAAAAAAGGGGCTTTAAGACCGGACAAAAGAGGCACCGTAAGACCGGACCCGCGACCGGTCTTGTTCCAAAGATTAAAAGTCCACATTTAAGACCGACTCAAACCGGTCTTAAAGAAACTCTTTTAGACCGGACATTTAAAACATCGTGTCTTAAAAGTCGTACTAAATAAAGCTGAAATATTTTTTGTTCGGTCCTAAAACTCAACTTTTAAGACCGGCAAAAACTTGGCCGCTCTTAAAAGATCAAAATTATAAGACCGGACCAAAAAAGTCCGATATGAAAAATAGCTATTTCTAAGACCGACGACTAATTATACGCGGTCTTAAAAGACCGACTTTCAAGACGGACGGTAAATTCGTCCATCTTAAAAATTGAATTTTTAGACCGGACGTATATATATACCCGGTCTTAAAAGACACATTTTTAAGACCGGCTTAATATCAAATATGTACACATGACCTTTAAAACCGGACATATTAATACATCCGGTAACTTGATTGAACATTTAAGACCGCCTTTTTATTACCGGGCCCGTATTTTCCCAAATTTTTTCCCTGTTCTGTTCTTCCTGATCATACATATTCACAAATCCACCACCCAATCGAGCATATAAAAGTCGATACTTTAAGTACAAGCTAAGAACATAAATGAATAAATTGAATTGGGAAAAAGAATACAAATATTATTCACCATGAGTTATGTGACATCTTAATTAATGATTATACTATGACTACAACACCTAAATTAATTTATACAATAAGATAACTTACTTACAATGCAAATACACAATAAGTTACAAATACAACATACATGCCCAATGTAATATTCACCATTCCTTCATCCGATTCCCACCCAACAACGTAACATCCTCTTTTATAATATGCCCTTTTGATCGGATCCGCCACAAAAATAAAACAAGAACAAACTTCATAGTCAGTGACATTGTTTAAGAACATAGAAGGAATATAATATAATTAAAACCTTAAAGTTTTCAAAGAATTATGCATATGAATATTACCTTATGAATTGACTTTTTTATAAGGTGATATCCTCCCATATCCCTTCTTGATGATCATTTCTTATCTTAGGGTTCATTATCCACTTCATCTTCATCGCTCATGTCCAATAGACCCTTGAAAAAGGAGTACTCTCGTGAAGACCATAATTTGAATGACTTTCCTCATCAATATCAATGACCCTTTTTCCTTGGAGAGCTATGACCACATTTTATTTTCTTGATCGGTGATATATAACTCTTGTTTTGCCCGGTCTCGCCATAATAAAAGGTTCATCTCCAAAACTTCTACCATTGACATCGACTAATGTAAATCTTAGCCGATCGATCCAACACCATTATTGACATTAACCCACTTGCATTTGAAAATGGGAAATCTAATTTTAACATAGTCTACCTCCAAAATCTCTTCAATAACCCCATAATATGGCATGACTGCCAATAAAGGCCTATTGTCTTTCGAACTGGAGAAATGCATAGATTCAGCCTCTAACATAACACCACTGTTCTGGACGGTGCTCCTATCATCTAGGGACTTCGTGTAAAATGTATAACCATTGATCACATACGAATTCCAACTTATGACATCAACCTCAGGACCACGTGCTAACCATTTGATTGTATCATAAACACATTCCTCTCCCTCGACCTTTGTTTGAACCAGTTTGCAAAAGTTCTTTATGCTCCCTAATCAACTTTGTTCGGTCATTCGATGATTTTCTTTCCTTACGGCTTCTTTATGTGCGCTATGCCGACTTGAACTTCATCAACATTATTCGGATGTATAAGTGGACTTGTGACAATTCATCGGGATCCATACTCTTTATCGAAGCCCTCGTCTACCCCCTTCAAAGATGCCGACGTTTTTGGAAGCCCAATATGTCTTACTTTGGCCAAATAATTTTGACCAAATTCAATGGCTTCTTCATAAACATATTTCAACAATTGATGCTTCCGGCCGCATGCGTTCTTCACGTACCCTTTTAGGAATTTCATAGATCTTTCAATTGGGTACATCCACCGTAAATGGATAGGGTCACACAACTTTATCTCCCTCACTAGATGAACAATTAGATGAACCATGATGTCAAAAAATGTAGGAAGAAAAAGCTTCTCAAGGTGGCACAAGATAAGATATCCTTCATTCTCCAATTCATCCAACTTTTCAATCTCGAAAACTTTACTACAAACCGCATTGAAGAAGACACAAAGTCTAGTCAAAATGACCCGAAGATCATATTCTGGGATGCCTCGAATAGCTACCGGGAGTAGTCGTTGCATCAAAACATGACAATCATGAGACTTTTGGCCTACTAATTTCAAGTCCTTCATCGATACAAGCCTCTTAAAATTTGAAGAATACCCGAGGGAACTTTTGTGCCATGTAAACACTCACAAAACTTCGTTTTCATCCTTAGACAAAGTATGAGAAGCCGGGGACAATAAGTTCTCTTCCCGAATGGCCTTGGATGTAAGTCTTCGCGCATTCGCATTACTTGCAAATCCCAATCTTGCCTTCACACCATCCTTGGAACTACCTTGTATGTTGAGAAGCGTGCAAACAATACTATCACATACATTTTTCTCCACGTGCATGACATCAATACAGTGTCTCACATCAAGATTGCGCCAATATGGAAGATCGAAGAATACAGATATCTTTTTCCATATATTTGTTTCTTTTCTACTCTTTGCGGTCTTGCCGAAGATGACACCGATATTTTTCACCTTTTCATAAACTTGCTCCCGTCAATGCCAGGAGCATCTTCATTCTCCCGCCACCAAAAAAGGCTTTCTTTAATCGACGATATGGGTGGCCTCGTCTAAGAAATCTCATATGTCCAAGATAAACCGTCTTTCTTCCATGTTGAAGTTGATGGTAGCGTGTGCCTTCTTCGCAAACCGGACATGCTTTATGGCCTTTTACACTATACCGACAAGTTCCCATATGTTGGGAAGTCGTTTATAGTACAAAATATCATGGCTCACAATTTAAACACCTCCTTCTTGAAAGAGTCAAAAACATCGACACCTTCTTCCCTAACTCCTTCAAGTCTTCGATCAAGGGCTCAAGGTAAACATCAATGTCATTTCCGGGTTGTTTTGGTCCCGAAATCAACATAGACAGCATGATGTACTTTCATTTCATGCATAACATTGGAGATAAGTTGTAAATAATAAGGAGCACATGCCATGAACTATGTATGCTGCTAAGGCTTCCATATGGATTCATGCCATCCATGCTAAGGGCAAGCCTAAGGTTCCTAGGTTCTTCGTCGAAGTTCGAAAATAAATGATTGATTTTCTTCCATTGAGAAGAATCGGCCGAATGTTGAAGCTTTCCATTAGAAATCCTCTCATCTGCATGCCACCTCAAATTTTTTGCATCATTTTCATTCGCAAACAACCGCTTGAACCTTGGTATGATTTGAAGATACCACAATACTTTTGTAGGCCCCTTATTTGACTTGTACCTTGGGGTTTCACATATCGGACAATTCTGCTTCTCTTCAAACTCTTTTCTATACAATGCGCAATCATTCGGGCATGAATGGATCTTTTTTACTCCATCCCCGGTGGATGAGTATTTTCTTAGCATCATAGTATCGATGCGGCAACACATTATCATCATCGGAAGCATGTCCTTAAAAGCCTCAAGCATTTCGGAAAAACTCTTGTCACTCCATCCATGATGTGCCTTCAATATGCGTTCAACAATTGGTATTTTTTACAACCAAGGTATAGCGGGGTCTCTGCATCATTGCACATATTACCATATGCATGTGATTGATGAAAAGCCTCTTCTCCTACATCACGAATAATGTCCTCTATGTATTTTGTCACCATGCCATACCCATACTGTATAAGTCTTACAAAATCCTTCACAAATTAAATGTGTGTGGATAACTTCAGGACTTAGTCGCCTCTCATTCAAACATTTTACATATCAGACTTGCATAGACAAAGGCAGGAAATATATACTTCTATTCACACACCAAACCATTTAACTAACAGGATTAGATGAACACAATAACATTCACATATCCGTATAGGTTAATAAGCACACAAAAGGGCAAAAAAAAACTAAATATGAACTCACCAGAGCTTCAGGAGTGGTCCGCAGCTGAACAAATTGTTGTCAAGTTTGTTCATCAATAAATGTGTACTTGTCCCAAGGATTTTCTGCAGGCCGAACCTCGGCAAAAATATACTTGTTAGCTAGAAAGGTCTTAAACTTCCTGCACCGATCAGCACAATAAGACAATGTATTTTCTTTCAACTTCTGATAGTCAGGGACGGTGTATGTAAGCCGGATAGTGTCCCCAAATAGGATCCTTTCTTTGTGCGAACGTCCACTTTTTCCACTCATCTCGTCAAAATGCTAACCTTGCTGCGTGCTAGATAGCCAACAAAACTAGTATATTTGGATTTCTTGGGACCGAAAGGTTCCAACTTCTCATCAAACTGAATCTCCAGCCTTGACCCAGAAGTCCGACTTAGGGTTACATCCATCATTCGTGTGCCTCTTCTACCACGGCGTGCAGGGCGGTTACGAGGCTCATTGTGAGATGAAGAGGGTTCGTTCTCACTCACACCAGTCACACCAGTAACTGGCGTTCCCGGAACACGAATAGAATCGTTTTCACCGTTCATTTTCGAGACAGGAAGAGAGGTAATGCAACAGGAAGGGTTTCGCAACGTGAACAGAGGTTCTTCAGTGAGAGTAACAGAAGCTTTCGCGCGAAGAAATGTTTATTTGACGGTTCATTTTTAAGACCAGATATAAAAAGAGACGGTTGTAATAATTAATATTCAAGACCGGTCATATTATGGTCCGGTCTTAAAAGTAATTTTTTATCCGCACTCTTTTTCTATATTTTATACCGCCGCATTTTATGTCCGGTCTTAAAAGAATAACTTTTAAGACCAGGCTTTTAAATATGTCCGGTCTTAAAACTTTATTACATTTATATTTAAATTTTTCCTTATTATTTTGGACCACGAGAAAAATATTAGTCCATTTGTGTGAGATTTCTCCTTAAAGTAATTGATATTTGAATATTTTTTAATAACATTTTTAAGATGGCTTGTTTTTTAACTGTCCGAATAATATATTTAAGACCTATGAAAAAATGATCCAGTATAAGAAGTTCTATATATTTACAAAACTGTCACTAGTCATACATAAGAAGTTCTATATATTTACAAAACTGTCACTAGTCATACATAAGAAGTTCTTTATATTTACAAAACTGCCACTGGTCATACCTTTAAGACCGGTGTGTCGAATGTCCGGTCTAAATGAGGCGGTCTTAAAGCCCTTTTTTTGCACTAGTGAGAAAAGACACATTGTTCTTTTGTATTTACTCTTTATTTTAACTATATTAAACATATGCACAAATAATGGAAATTTAAACAAGCTTTACCGGCATTTAATTCGTCAAGCCAACAATTTCTATTAAAAATATACTTTATAAATTTAAAGCACTAAAATAAACTTTGATATACGTTTATAGGACACGAGTATACTTTAGTCACCTACATTGGTTAACTTTAATTTTCAACTTGGTTCACCGACGTAGAAAATGCAGTTTCTCATATATCATAAAAGTTTACCATTTTTTTTAAAAAAAAATATTTTATTAATTTTCTTATTACCAACCACCCCACACTTTGAGAATTAAAGAAAAACAAACTAAGACAAAAAGGGAGAACAAGAACCAATAATGCACTATCTTATGTACCAGAACCATTTAAAGTAGTCTGAAGACATAAGATTTCAAACTATGGAAAATAAGTAAATAAGTAATCATAGTTAATCTACTTAACCAATATCCAACCCAAGTAAAGTATGCCATAAAGCGACACAATAAGTGATTAAAAATAACTTTTATTCAATATCTCCTGTAAGTATGTATTGTGACAAATAGTCTCGAATCTCATCAATCTCTTGGTTTGTATATGGTTCTGGGTTATCAAATGGCTGCAAATTGAAATCAATTAACACAATAATTAATAAGCAATAATTAAACTCAAAACAGTAAATAATAACCATGATAAAACCATTATCAATGAGATCACATATCTAACTACCTCATGTAATTTCTCAACGTTGCCTTTCAGGATAATGTCATGCATGTAGCGGATGACATAATACCCACACTCTACCTGCCCTAGTTGACGACGATACTAAAAATAAAAAAACAATGTTGCAGGTGAACAAAAAGATATATAGAGCATCAATAGATAAGAAAATCTTTAGTTCAAACTACTTACAGTTGGCCGGATCCATTTCGGTTTTCCCGTTTTTCTGGGACGAATTCCACTCATCAAAAAATATGTTGAAAGCGCTCTATCATCAAATACACAAAAAATCAGATATTATAACAATTAATTTCACATCAAACAATTTTTCACGCTTATACATACGTTTCAAAGACAGTTTTGGTTTCAATGCTTGGCTTTCCACCCAACGAATCAAACAAGTATATAGTGTTCTCGGGGGGGCAAACAACAACCAGTTTCCAATGGTAACTGCAAGATATAACCGTTTTAATTATAACACATTCTATGTAGCTAAACATGTATAAAATTAAATATTTCTTACCCTTCAATGAGAGGTGCAAGATAACATGATAGTTTGGTTTTGACCATTGTGGTCATAACATATAACTTCCTGTCTTCCACACTGTTGTTTAACTTTTGCACTCTTTGTGGACACATGAAGCCATATTTGTCCCTCTTTCCTAGTTCACTGCTTGAGCGGTGCAATAACCTATAGTTGAAATGAGACAAAAATAAATAAATAAATAAATAAAAACATAAATACAAATGAAAGAGTAAAGTTTAATAAATAAAATTGCAACTTACAAGATTGCAAGTTGCATGTAGACTGCATCTAGCTCCTTCATAGTTAGGAACTCGATGAGGTCCTTCTTGTCTATTGTGAAGTTGCACGTTAATTCTGAACCCACAATCTCCGATGGCATTTTGAAACTAAAGGCCTCTTCCATTGAGGTCACAACATCTCGTAGCTGTGTTAAATTAGGGAACTTCATAGCAGCTTCTAGGTCAATGGGTGGAAGTTGAGGAATTGACTCCTGATTAAATAGAAAATAAAGTTTCAATATAAAATGCTTCATGTTAAATTAAATAAATGATAATAATTAAAGTGTTCTATAACTTTTTAGGTGTCATCTTTGACACCATATCAACAAGTCTTTTCTGCCCGTGAACAAAATTCTCGTTTGGTTGGCTTACTGCGACAGCCTTATCAGTAGGGAAGGGAATTGCTACATCTCCCTGATCCTTTTTAATTTCTTGGTGGTGGGTGGTTAAACCTAGAGTGTACATTCGATTATTAGTAACAATGCGCTGATTGGGGACCTCTAAGTAGAGGATACAGGGAATTCCTACCTCTGGTGTGGGGCTGGGGTCAATGTCAACCGATGGTGACTTTGATAGTAGGTTGTTACTGCTTTTCTCACTTTGAACCACAGGTGAACCCTGAAACTTAGGACGAATCAAACTAACTTAAAGCAAATTAAAGAAACCTAGGAAAATTAATAGAATCTTGAATAGATGTAACTACCTGGGATGGCGTTTCAGGTACTTGGCCTATTGACATGATAGAGATCATCATAGATTTTACCTCATCCAACATGTCATTTTGGATACGAAGAAGCATCCGCTCGACTTCTACATAAACCTCAGCTATGGTCTCCTCCCTTTCCTTCTTCAACAATTCATGAAGCTCCTCTTTAGATACCATGCTCGAGGAATTGCATGAACTTTCTCCAAAGTATTGTCCGAGGCCGACACCTTTTCCAACCTCTCTAACATGTTTGGGGTAATCTGACTTTCCTATTGCAGTTGCCAAGATTGTCGTCTCTCTACTCGGAGTGAATGAGCCTTGAGTGCTTTTCTTTTCAAGTGAATCCTATAACATACAAGTAAAAAATTTAAAATAAAAGGTACTTAATCATGAATTTAGTTTCAATAGTTTAATAACTTACAATCTTTTCAGCAACTGCACCAACAGCCTCACATTTCTTAATCCTCGCACTCCTCCGTTTTCTTTGGCGATTTGGACAAGTTGGGGATTGAATAACAATGTTATGGTCTAATTTTACAACTTTTTCCATCACCTTCGAATCAGGCTCAATGATCTTCTCCTTCAATTTGTATCCCCCACGAGACAAGTAATGCTTATAATCATTTCTGGCTTGTCTTGCCTTGTTTACAACAGTTGATTTATTTGAAAATAAAACAAAATGAACAAGTTGGTGAGATAAGTTAAATCAGAATGAACCAAGTTAGTGGTCAAAGAAATATACCTGAAGTTTAGGATTTCCCTGTGACTTCACAAACTGTTTCCAAGTATCTTCATCAATAAAAGGGTATTGTGAACATGGACTCTCTCCCTTCTTATTTCCACGAATATAATCCCTGGTTAGCGTTGACTTGAAATCTTTCCATTGGTTACAAACTTGCTTAAGCAGTTGTTCCTTCATCTTAGAGGTGGAGGGGATATCATGGGTGAGCTGTAAAACAAAACATACAGTTAAGTTAGAAGTACCCAATTAATGTTACTACTTAAAATAATGGGTAAAGATGAAAATTTAACAATGAAGTTTTTCACTATGAGCACCCAGCAAAATTATGTGTTATTGGGTACAAAAGTAGATATTATCATTTTAAGAGGTAGCAAATTTGGCATTATTATTAACTAGAGCTAACATCTGTCCATTTTTTTCAATCGAGGGTTCTACAATTCTTCATATTGACCACATCATTTATGCTATGACCAATAAAAGCATGCCAAATCACTGAATGTAATATGATGAGTAAGCTAATATGTCATCCTTTGAATTTACTTGATTTTTATTATTTTTAGTTAGACATTATTTTGTTGTAGAGATTCTTGCCACCTTTTTCTCTCTCTTCCGTCTCGTCATCCCTCACCTCTGACCTCTTTCTAAGATATTTCCAACAAAGAAAAAGGAACTTTAATCGGATCACATTAGATATTTTTTACGCAGCTTTTGCCTTTGAGTCGTAAGGTTGTTTCACTTGCCGGTAGCGGCCCAGCTTCTGAGTTATCTGCCACATCTCTTGTAAGACCCCTTGCTAGATTCATCTAGAAAATGTAAATGAGGAGGGAGAGCTTGATGAGAAAAGGTGAAGAGGGAGGTAGGAGGTGATGGAAGGAGAGGAAAGGGAGGACAAATGTGGGTTTGAATTTCTAGAACAAAATAAGTATACAAAACATGCCAACTGGAAGAACTGTGTGACCCACAATGTTAAAAATGGACAGATGTTAGCTCCGGTTAATGGGGATGCCAAATTTGCTACATGTTAAAATTATTATGTGTACTTTTGTACCCAACAAAACATAATTCTACTAGGCACCCATAGCGAAAAACTTCATAACTAAAGTTGCACCTTTACCCTAAAATAATAGGAACAAATCTAAAAAGTTGTATACCAAAATATGTTCCCAGATCTTGTTCTTAGTAGTTTCTGGCACTGAATTCCAGTTAGAGGACAAAATACTAACATGGCTTTGGGCCAAAAGGCTTATATAGCTTATGAACTTGGGCCTTTCTATACCAATTGGTCTCCCCTCCTTATCAAACTGCACTTGTCCCTTTTGTGTAGCAGTACATTGATGTAAGGCCAAATCTCTCGAGTTTGTGTTTCCTCTACCCTTTTTCTTACTAGTTGAAGTGTTGATGTTATAGCAATCCCTGTCAGAACCCTTTATGTCCTATTAAGAAAACAAGGTTAGATTTTTTTATTTTTTATTTTTTGCTCGAACAAGGTTAGATATATCATGTAAGTAAATTGCAAATAAATACAAGGATAAGGAATATATTCATGAAAGAAAGGTAAATGAAACATATATGTTATTTCAACTATATATTTATTAATTAAGGTCTTACTTTACTCATTCTCCTAAATTCCTTCTCAATGATCATCTCTAACAACATATTTGTCATCTATCAAATATGCTCCATGTGATCTAGATACATTTATATTGAAAGGTAAGGTTTCATCATGAAAGTTAAAATTTGAGCTACCATCCTCCCCACCAACAGTTTACCTTTTACATTGGATTGCAGTACAATTGTTTGTTTATTGGAATCGTGACATAAAAACTTGTTTCACTTAGCTTACTAAAAGGATGGGCTCCTATATATAACCAACCCAATCAAAATCAACTAAGGTAAATCCAAATTCCTTGTCTATTTCAACACTAATATTGTTAACCTATTTATATTTGAAGACGTAAACTTTGAACTTGGTATAACGTACCTCTAATACCTCTTCTATAATCCCTTAATAGTTCATGGTTGTCAATGTTTGGATTTTATCTTTCAAACTAGAAAAATGCATCACTTCGGCAAATACTATTACCTTATTATTCTACATATAGTACTTTTGTCATCTTGAGTTTTTGTGTAGAAGAAATACCCATTTATGTCACATATACGCCCCAACATACAAACTCAAAATGAGGCCCTCTACCAACCATGTTATTGTATTAAACACACTAGCCTCATTCAAAACATTTTCCTTGAACGACTCTATGTATGTCTAGTTGTGTTCATTAGTTAGTTGCACATCATTCTTTTTTCCCATTACCTTCACCTTTTCTAGGTGTGCATTACAAAATGCAAGAGCCACTTCAACTACATATCTTCTTAACAATTGACACCTTGGGCCGTTATGGATTCATCGAAATAGCCTTTTAATATTTTTATGTATTCTTCAAAGGGTAAATCTACATTAAACAAACAAGGCCGCAAATGCCTTGTATGAACTATCGAATGCAGCACGATGCCAAAAAGTGCTAGAGCAAAATACTTATATAGTTGAGGAAGAATAACGTAGCCCTCACACTTCAACCCTAGTAATAATTGTTGTATCAATACATGACATCATCTTTCATAATGTGTCAGCTTGCCACTAGTAATAATTGTTGCATATATCTGGGCACAAAAGCTTATTTGCATCACTATATGCAAGCTGTCATGTACATGTGATCTTGCAAAGACCTCTGCCCCATCAGCACAAATCATATTCTCCATTCTATTACCCAACTCATTCACAGATTCCTCCTTTGGGGGATGTATAACTCCTTCCATTCTCACTATGCCATATCTAAAGTTTAAACTTTAAATTTATCTCACCACAAAGAAGATGCTCCCTTATTATAGGACTACTTAAGTCAGCTCATAGTTAAGCAATTCACACAAAGACAAACAATACAACCCACTTTTACTACTCGCATTTCTTTGAGCAAATTCCAGAAAAATTTAAACCCCATTCTCATATTCATCACTCGTTCTTCTAGCATTCATCCATCTGCAGTCAATTGTATTACCTAATCAATTGTCATATCTTCTATCAAATTCTCAAACTCAACCTATTTGAATCAAATAATGCTTAGTTCTCAAGAATATATCAATAATTATAGCACAAAAGGCCAAAATCTAACCACCCAAATAAGCAAATATAATGTTTAAGAAACCCAAGTAATTTGCAAACTAAGTTTGTTGGTTTTCAGACTTTAACCAAATTTATTCTAAATTTTGGTGGTATTTTTTTAATGTGAAATTTGGTCATTGTTTGACTAGTTAAGACACTCTCGATTAGAAACTAGGATTGATAAGGAAACTGTGTCTAAAGTTTCAAGGTTAACGGAATGTGTTTGATTTACCGTTTTGAACTTGAGATTTCTACTTTAAAAAGGCTTCGTTTATGGGTAAAAAGACTTGCTCGAATTTAAAGTATCACCTCACTCTAATTAAAAAACTTTTGGCAGAGTTTCCCCTTAAATACGAGACATCTCAAAATATCGGCATAATTAAATCAATAGTAACAGAAAAAAAAATCACAATAAGCTAATTCCGTAATATACCCTACCCGACACTGACTCAAACATGATTACCTCCATCGAATAAGAGGGTACCTATGTATATAAAAAATTGAGTTCAAAACGGTTGTTCAACTTAAGTCTACTGACCATGAAATTTTAAATACAAAATTCTTTGTTAACCAAAGTTTTTAACGGGAAAAATTCTTTAGCCAAACAATGTTTAGGTTGCTCTTACAAAAAATAGCCAAAAAATTCATAATGATTATCTCACAAAAAAGAAAAAAAAAAAAAAAAAAACATGTTCAAGATTCAATAAGTATTTATTACATAACCCTAGCAAATAAAACGATATGGTGATTTTTTTGGGGCCACATCATAGAGAGAGGGAGATTAAAGATTTATGGTAAATATAAATATGATTTATGCAATGATAGTAGTAATCAATAATTATGAAGACATAAGAGGCAAGTAGAAAACCTGGGAGCTCTTCAAATGTATAGCAAGGGAACTCGAGAAATTTGCAGCCTCCGCAGTGTCAACTTGGTCATGAAAACCAACTGAAGCTAGAGCTTTTGCCTTAGAAATATGGAATTTATAAGGTCTCCTTTTCATTATTCTACTCCATAGGTTCAATGAACTGCTAAAAAGACATGGCAATAGAAATGGCATGCTTGCTGCAAATCCATGAAGAAGGGACCTTGCATTAGTTCTTGGTGTCACCCAAGACTGAATGAGAATTGGAAATACATCTCTGGGTAATCCTTCATGGCCACAAATTGATACATGAGTGATGCTTCTTGATCTCACTAATGAAGGAGGAACTTGAGTAATAGCAGTTTCATTTGCCATTAGAGTTGTCAAGGAGTCCATTTGGGTGATCCCATCTTCCAATTTCTCAAGTTTTGAGCAGCCAAAAATGATGAGAGTTTTCAGAGATTTCAAATTATATATACTTTTTGGCAACACACTGAGATCTTTACAACCCTTCAAGTTTACCAATATTAAGAACTTCAAATCTCCAATAGATTCATGAATAGAAGATAAACGAGGACAATCTTTAAGTATTAGCCTTTCAAGATTTGGTAGTCTTGAAAAATCAGGTGTTTCTCTTAAGTAATGAGAATGACTTAAGTTGAGAATTTCAACTTCTCCAACAACTGTTAAGTAAAAACGTTCTTAGATAACATAAAAATATAGTTGGGTGAATAAAATAATATGCTGCAACAAAAACTAACAATCTCGTTTACTTTACATTTTGGAGAATAATTCATAAAATACCTGACAATTCTTCCATACTTGGGTGAGATGACTATATCTTAAGTCAATGGCAACTGCATTTTCTAGATAAAAATTATGGGGCAAGTAACTTGAAGGAAATCCATGCCAACAAAGCCATCGTAACTCTTCTGATAGATATTTATAGTTGCCACTAAGATTTACATGGCGAAGTTGAAGCAATCTAAGACTCTCCATCTTCTCAAATCCCTTTGCATCAAAAGATTGTGTTTCTGTTCTGGACAGATTCAAAGCTAGCCCATTTACATTGGTTGTTCCCTGTGAAAGAAGAGCAAGATTAAAAATGAACATACAATCTGGATAATTTGATTATTTCATTTAAGAAAATATAACAAGGTTTAGAGACCCATAATTAGCAATCAAAAGGCAGTGAGTGCATGATGGTATGTAACAAGATTAATTATTGAATGTTGCATTATCAAAGAATGATGAATTGCATGAGAAAATTCTTACCCCAAAATTTCTTAACACGTGAATCACATTATTTTGACTCCATAATCTGCTACGATTTCCAGGTTCTTTTAGTGACTCTTCCCGGACAATCTCTCTTCCCATATCACGTATTAAACCATGCATACCAAGTTTATTATTCTTATCAACTCTTAGGAGGCTCAACTCTATGAGTCGAATAATTCCAATATCTGCATAAAGCCCACAACCATTTAATATTTGTGTAACATAATTTCTATCCTTTCCAATGAAAAAACAACAAATATCCAAGAATACGTCTTTCTCATAATCACAACTTAGACCATCATAGCCTATTTTGAGCTTTTTATGTATTTGATGATCTGGAATTTCTTTTAGGCGATCCATAGCACATTTCCAATCTTCCATTGGCCTATCACAGAGATAAGCACCAAGAACTTCAAGAGCTAATGGCAACCCTTCACAATAAGCAGTAACACTTTTTGAGACATCAATAAAACCTTCTACTGGGCTTTCTTGCTTAAATGCATGCCAGCTAAAAAGTTCAAGAGACTCATTATCATTCATTTCTTTCATCTCATATCCATTATCTGCTTGAATGATATCAAGTATATGTTCATCTCTGGTAGTAATGATTATTCTACTACCTGGACCATACCATTCACGACTTCCAAATAGAGCATCAAGTTGAGCTTCGTTAGTGACACTATCTAGCACAATTAGGGCCTTTTTACCACAAAACCTTTCCTTCATTATACCTTTCCCCATTTCAATGCTATGTAGTGTCATCCTCCTTGTTGGGAAAATGTTTGAAAGAAGTTGTTCTTGCAGATGCACTAGGCCATTTTCTAACTCTGAAGCTTCTTTAATGTATGCAAGGAAGCTTTTAGCCTCAAAGTCTTTTCCAACTTTATTATAAATGGCTTTGGCAAAGGTTGTTTTGCCAATCCCCCCATACCATGAATCCCTAGCACCTTAATCTCATTTGATTGGTCATTTAATATTTGGATGATTTCCTTCATGCGATATCTAAGCCCCACAGGATGATGTGAGACAAACAAATTTGTGTTGTCATCTAGGTTCTTGGTGACATCGTCAATAACACGTTCAATCAACTCAGCTTCAGTTCTGACAACAATAATAAGAAATTAGACCAATAACAATCTACAAAATATTGCATCCAATTTTGAGAATGTTATTTTATGTTTTTAAAATTTGTGATTATTGATAAATTGGACAATTCCAAGATTATTTTCTCTTTAGAATAAACTAAATCAAAGTATTTTTCAAACTCAATAAATAACTTTTTTCAATGAAAGCATAATAAAAAATTAAATTAAGCTTATCGAAATAAGTGACAAAATTAATCTTTTGATCTTATAGTTTTGACTCGATTGTAATTTAGTCCCTACACTTTGACTCAGTACATCTCAGTCCCTATAGTTTTAACTTGATTTCATCGAGGACAATTAGGTCAATTCACAAAAACTTAACTTCCAGAATATAAAGTCCTTTGGGATTTATAGGAGTGAAGCCATTTTGAAGGGCCATTTTGAGATTCTTATATTTTGATCCTTGTTTATCTTTATCCCACAATTGTTTCCTCTTAATCGGATACTAACTATTTTTTAGACTCAAAATAAATAAATTTTTTTCAACTAAAGCATATAAAACAAAAAAAACAAAATTAAGCTTATAGAGAAGTGACTAAATAAAAATAATTTACCCATTACGGTGAGAGTAATCCCATCCAGCTATATTGGCAACTTCATTGAGTGCTCTTGTCCAATTCGACTTCTGTTCAATGCTCTTCTTGAGCTTTTTGAATTCACTTCCAAAATCACCAGATTGCTTCCGTACATGCGTTGGTTCCACACCGAAGAATATAGGAAAAACCTGTTGCCCAACAGTTCTGTGACATTCCATAATTTTTTCTAGTTCTTCCATGCACCAACTTGAGGCTGCATAATTGACTGAAAGAATGAGGATTGATGTTCTTGAACTTTCAATTGCTTGGTTTAGTGTGGGTGCGATCTTATCTCCCCTTCTAATTTGATCATCCATGAAAACCTCAAGACCAGCCCTTTTCAATGCTTCGTGAAGATGAGTTGTAAAAGACTTACGTGTATCTCCACCACAGAAACTCATGAACACGTGATAATTATATTTGGGTTTTGTCTTATTAGGGTTTATTCCCTTTCCAATCTCTTGCAACAATTCATGCATATGAAGCCTGTTATTCGGATCAACTTTTATCAGGCTCCTCTCAATGAGAGTTTTTATCCCCATTTCTACTGGAAATTGAAAGCCCCTTAGTTTTTGTGTAACAGAAGATTTCTCCTCACCCACATAAAAGTATGCAATATTAAAGAACAATTTTTTCTCTGAGTCATCTAAATACTCACAACTTATTTTCATCTTCTCTTGTATTTGACTTGCCGGGATGGCTTTCAATTTCTTCAATACACATTCCCACTCTTGTGGTGTCTTCTTGTACAAAAGAGAGCCAATCACTTCAAGAACTAGTGGCAATCCTTCACAATGGAGGATGACACTTTTGGCAAGATTACTGAAATCGTTGCTTGCACTAGTTTGCTTGAAGTCATTCCAACTCAACTTGAAAGCATGCCAGCTCAAAAGCTCAATAGATTCCCTTTTGTCCATTCTTTTAGCTTCGTAAACATATTTGGCTTTTAGTTGATCAAATATATGCTTACTTCTTGAAGTGATGAGAATCATACTCCCAAAACCAAAGCAGTCTCGGCTTCCACACAATGTCACAAGTTGTTCTATATGATCGACATCATCAAGTACTACAAGTGCCCTTCTATTCTGTAGAGCCATCTTTATTTGTTGGATGCCTGTTTCAGTGTCAAGTATCTTCGAATCTGTTGTCCCAGTAATATCTGAAATAACTTTTTCTTGGAGAAGAACTTGACCGTTATCTTTGTCCCACACTTTCTTAATACTTGCCATAAAGCTTCTGCTCTCAAAATTGACATTGATTGTATCATAAATCATTCTAGCAATGGTTGATTTGCCAATGCCAACAACTCCACATATGCCCACTATGATCACTTCTTCTTCCCTCACAGTGATATCTTGTGAATAGTATTTGGACAAATGAAGCACTTCTTTCATCCGATGTTGTATTGGTACCAGATGTGGTGGGACATCCAAGTATGTTGAATCAAGAAATATCTTGATAGAGTGAGTGATTTCTCTGATTCTTTTGCTATATCTGTTTGAAAACGCAGCTTTTAAACTCAGAAGGAAAAAAAAGTCATTTATACAAGCATGATATCTCACACATGTATACAAAACACACATTCATCCTCCGCATAGGATTTTAAGATATGCGTTTGATTTATCTTGTAATTTTATCCAATTCGATCCAATAATTTGGGCATATGAATTTAGAATTAAATTATTTATTTATTCCCCAAAGAATACTATATAAAAGCCTTTGATGCGGTTCATTACAAAAAGAACATTTAGAATAATTTACCAATACAACCAACTATTAGTCTAGTTTAAATCCTATGTTCTAAAAATGCACCAGAGCATGAGTTCAATAAAAAGAAAGAGAATTAAAAAAGTAACAAAGAGTTTATTTCTTATTCATTACTCTTCTTTTAACAAAGTGATATCAGCCAATCTGTGCAGCTTTCTATGTGGAAAAAAGATTCAGCAGGCATTTCACATTTTGGGCTCATGTTTTCCAACAAATTTGAATTGGGTAAAAAAATCAGCTCTCTATTCAACCTCAAAGAAGCATAACTTAAAAGTCTTTTGGTTTAGGAAGCATTTCTTGCCGCTTGAAGAAGTAAGCAAGGACCCTGCAAATGTCATTTACCTTGATATTACTCTTTTGTCAAGTGTTTTTGTCTTCTCTAATATTAAAGTGATTCCTTATGTTGACCATAGGACACTCAACCTTTTAAATTCATGTCCTTGTCTTCTCTAAATGTATTTTGTCTTTCATGAAAAAACAAAGTGGCATCCGAGTCATTGCTCTTCTCTTAACAAAATGATACTACCTCTTGTTCTTTTTACAAGAGCTAGTTGACTTTCTTTGAAGACATTAAAAAAGCAAAATCAATTATTTAATCATAATGTATATTGTGTATTATTAGATTATATATCAGTTTATATGTTAGTCAAATAATTTTGGAGAAATAAGATAAAAAGAAATACTTTAATCTAACTTATTTAGCTTCTTTAACATCTTTAACAAGAGTCAACTAGATCTTATGTTAAGGATCGAGGTTACAACGAGTGAGTTTATAACCCTTAATTATTTGTCACGTGAATTGACTATTGGAACAAGAAATTTTGATTGAATAGGAATTGATGTTGCCTTGTTATTTGAACTTTTGACAATTTCTATGCAAATTTTCCAAATTTTTTACAACTAGTGAGTTAGTTTTTAATGGGAAAGTGGTGAGTTTATTTGTCATGTGTAACTTTTAACTGACTTTTGGAACAAGAAATTTTAATTGGATTGGAAGTTTTGTTATAATATTTGAACTTTTGAGAGTTTTTTATGTTTTTGTCTTTCAAATCTTTAAATGATAGTATTTATTTTATGTAACAAATTTCATGTCAGTTCGGTTTAGTTTTAATTATTTTAAGCTTAATTGAAATTTTCACTTATAAACGACTTTTTTTCTAGAACTGTAAAATTGACACTTGTGACTTTTGTTTGGATTTTAAGGGGTTTATTGGGCACAAATAAAACTTATTAGAGTGTTAGATTGTGGAATTAATACTCATGGTTTGTAATGTCTGAATCACTGCCTCTGCGATTAGATATGGATTTATTGGGCTTTTATTATGGGATAAAAATCTTAATCTATGTGGGTTAATTTGTAGGGTGGAACCAGCGCCTTTGTAGCGCAAATGGTATTTGGAGCTAGTCTCCTCCCCTCTTGTCCTGGGTTTGAACCCTGCCCCCTCCCCTATCGTCTAATATCAAAAAAAAAAAAAAAAAAAAAATGTAGGGTGGAAATTGAGTTTTGTATGTATTGAATTACGTTTGAAAATATTGATATTTGCTTTTGGAATGGGTTGGGTATTTATTCGGCTTTGTTGCTGGCTTGCTCTTCTTCTCCCTCATTGAATATCTATTTGCATAATGTTAAACATTTTGCATAATTAAAATTTGTTACTAAAATTAGAGTCGGACTTCAAACTGAAATTATGTTTGTATACTGCTTTTGAATGAATTGATTTGGCTTGTTTTACTATTGAATGGAATATATATAGTTTAGCCTTTTTATTACCATGTTGTGATGGCTCAATATTGCTCTAAACCACTATCCAATGGCCAGGAAAGTGGAAGTAAGGTAGTTAAGTGTGGTCGCTTGTGACCATTTCACTAAATCATTCTCCATTAGCTTGGGAACATAAGGTGCTTGGGTATAATGGCCAACGGATTGTAGAAGGTGAAAGGAAAATCCAAATGTGTGTGTGAGAGAGAGAGAGAGCAACAAGGCAACTCAATCATGCAGAGTATACATGAACTTGCATTGTAACATTCTAAAGTTTTGATTTTGAAACTTGTTTTGAGTCTAAATAAGTAGGCTACTGAACTCAGAGTATATTAGTTTTCAAAATAGTTCTGAAAAGATAGAATAACACCTAATAACAAAAATCATAATTAAATTGAAAACCTTTTCTAAGAAAATATAGCTTAAATATTTTTAAAGATCATAGAGAAGTAACCAAAATTGGGAAATAAGCCATTCCGAGTCCTATAAAGAAGGCCAATATATATTTTTAGGGCCTATAGGAGAATAACAGTGGCATCTATTAAGATCAGTCTTAAAGGTCTGTTTGGCACGAGCGAGATGGAGTGGACGAAAAAGAAAGGTAAATGTTAATGAGTTCAATTTGAAAGAAATAAATAAGTGGGCTTAAAAAAATTTTAATAAACAGAATTTATATAGAGTAAAAAAAAGAAAAAAAAAAATTCATCAAAAGCTTTTAACTGCACTTCTTCGATTTTTTTAAGTTGAACTCAATAAAATTTTCTCTCCCTTCCCCTATCCTCTCGACAAGGTTAGAGAATAATCAATACGGTTGCTGGAATAATCAACACAGCATATCTAGTTACAGAGAGACAGGTGATAATAGTCAAGACGAAAGGTAATAATTTTGTGGACATAATTGACCTTAAATCTCACGGACTACATTGAACACTTATGTTAGATATTTACCTGGAACAGTTGGCTGAGATTGAAAATCTGGGAAGAGAAGTAGCTTCAGTAAAGGCGCTTCTCCATTTGAAAAACTCTTGTTTCTGCAAATCTCCTCTGCTCATTAACTCTGCAATGCTTCCCACCTCCTGACGTACATCTATCAAACTCACACCACAAAACAAAGGAAACACTTTCTTTCCCATGTTTTTGGGATAATTAATGATTATGTCCAGTTTATCCAAGCAATATCTGGACGAACCAAAGTGTTTTGTGAAAACAAAGATAACTATTCTTGAAAGTTCGATGGCTCTCAACAAGGCAGGCGAGATTGGCTCATCTTGGTCGCTGTATGTCCTGATTGAAGCATCCCTTAAAGAGGTTTCAAGAGAAACTATGGTTTGGTATTTGGTTTGGTACGTTAAGAAGACATCGTAACGACGGCCTTCTTCGTTTGATGACAAAGGATTAATGGGGCTTGATGATGGTGAAGGAGAGAAGGCCATGGAGGACTTGGATTGTATTGTTTCAGATGAAAAAGAAGACCAAGACATAATTGGTTTGTGTTGAGACTTCATGCTGTTAGTTTTCTTGACAAGGCAAATGAGAGAGAGAGAGAGAGAGAGAGAGAGAGAGAGAGAGAGAACAAATAATAATAAGAGCCTTCATAGGATACTTTTTGTATGAATATTCTTTACATGGTTGAGAAAACAGGATGATTGAAAGTTAGAACAATATTGCAAAAAAATTCAATATGATTGATTTTTTGATACAATCATTCTTTATTTATTCAAATATACATAGTAATTATCTCTGTATCTATACGTAGACAAAAGTTTTTGTTTGGTTCTTTAACTTTACATTAGGTTCCATTTTGATATCTTAATTTTACAAGGTGTCTTATAAGTCTTTTAACCCTAAAGTCATCAATGAAAAATAGTAACATTGAAATTTTAAATGATGACAAAACAAGTTTAAATTCTAACATATTAAATTTAATTTTCAAATTGAGACAAACGTATTAGAGTTAGATGATGAATTTTTAATTAAAATTAATAAATGGAATATACTCAAAAACAGCTATATATCAATGATGAAAGACACATGGAGTCTCATTAGTTTAATAGACGGCCATTTTGGCATCACCTAACCTATATTGTCCATCCAAATTACTCAATTTATTTACTATTTACATATATATTTACCATTTTGGCATCTGTTAGGAATAATGTGAATTTGAAGTTTGAGTGTTGAAAACTTAAGTATATGTAATGGCAACTTAATAATAGCAATTAGCAACTATTAGGTTTACACAGTGACAATTTGGAGAGTTCAAGTTATTAATCTCTATACCAAAGTTGCTGACCCTTATATTCAAGTTGTCAATATCCAAACTTCAAAATCCCAGAAAATATATTTTTCATTTTGCTAATTTAGTATTTTTTTTTTTTTGGAGGGGGTATTTGGTAACTTAAATAGTATTTTTCTCGCATTTTCCTAATATAAAATTGTAGCTGAGAATCCAATAAAGACGTGGATTGGTTCTGTGTTGTTACCAATGAAGGTTCATGTATACACAAACAAAGAGAGATAGATTATAGTATTATATATGAAGTTTTCCCATTCTCGGTTTTTATTATTACTATATAATACTATATGTGTTTAACAATTATCTATGAAGTTTCCAGGTAAGTTTCAAAATGACGTTTGTTACGGAGTAATTGCTTTTCATATAACATATATTTATCAGAAAACTAATTAAAAACAACAGAAGTATGTGATTGAAATTATATTTAATTTCTTAAATAAAATTAAAGCAGTGGAGTAGTTAAGACAATTGGCCAGTCAGGAGGTTCTTAACGATGATGATTATAACAAATTCTTTTGTGAACCCAGTTTGCCGTATTATTTGTAATTTAACCAATTAATTTCCATGAAAAAGACGAGGGGTGTATAAACTTATAATGAATTTCAATTGTAATACCGGATAATTATTTATCTTAAATATTGTATTTAAATAAATAATATACTTTAAATATTATATTTGAATGAATATTACCTATATAAAATAGGTGAATATGTGGTCTCAATTTTTCTTGTTATTTTTATTTGTAATTTCTTCCTAGAATTAATGTAGTTGAAGATTTAATTTTCTAAATCTTATTAGGAATCATAAAATATCCTAAGATTATCATAATTAAGTATAATCTTAATTATATCATTTTAGCAATCAAAATCATAAAAAAGATGCCTAAATCAATTAGAGAAAATTAGCAACAATTGTTGGGTAATTAAATTTGCAATAATTGAGATTTTTTTTTCTAATTTTCGAAATTAATTAATAATTAATTTAAAAAGGTCATAATTAAGAATAGATCAACTTAATTAATATCCAAAGGATATGTAAAGGCCAAAATTATTACACAAGGATTTTTTAATCATCAAGATTAATTTAGAAACCTATCAAATTTTGGTAATTAAGCCTAATAACCCCTAAAACACTATATTAGCAATATTTAACCAAAGATTAATTAATTCCCCCTTAATTAATTAAAGTGGCAAAAATTTCTAATTAAAAGAGTTAAGAAATTGTGTTAATCCTTAATCCTAAATCACTAACAAATATCACTATTAGTGTTTAGATTTCTCAACCCAAAATCAAAGGCTTGGATTAAATTTAATAAAGTTAATCTAAAGGTTTTAAAATTTATTTCATAAAGCCTAATCCTTGTGAGATTAAAATCAACCAATAGGAAAATTTTACCATGGCTTTTACAAATAAAACACAAATCCAAGAGTAAAATTATAGAGTGAGTTCGGTTTTGGGAAGGGAAAGGAAGAGTAAAATTGTTAAATGTAATTAACAAATAAACATCATAATCAAACATTAATAGCAAAGACTTTCAAGGCTTGTAAGATTAAGACATAAAGGAGATGAAATGCAAATTAGAATGAAATTAAGTGGGGGGGGATCGGTTTTGTGAAGCAAGAAAGATGAGCCAAGATAATATCTAGATATTTACCTATAATATGTCATAATCAAGTTTAAATACAAGAAGACTTTTGTGGTAATTGTGATATAAGCTTATGTAATAAAGGTAATTAATGATTAATTAATAAATGGTAAGATAAAAACCATTAGGATGAATTCAAGACACAAGTGAATGAGAACCAATAGAAAATAAATCAGATCTTGAAAATCATTGATCATAGATCAAATATAAGTAGATATTATGAACACGCACAATTTAAGCTTGAACTTGGTTATCTCCAAAGTGATTTTCACAAACTTTTGTCATTCATACTTAAGTGATTTAGAAGTCTAAAAAGACCTTAAATCAAGTCATAAAATTGTGATTAGAAAAGTGGAAATAGATCTTGAATAAAAACACCAACTTGCACCTAACTAAATAAGCATTTGGGGAGAAAAAGATGAAGAAGAAAGGAGGAGAGGAGGTGATGGTTTTGAATAGGTGTAAGGGTGCGATTTAAACTTCTCAACTAAGTTTAATCCAAGGGTTAAGAATGAGTAAGAGTTGTTAGGTAGTTAACCCACAATTTGCTATAAATAGGGCCTTTGGCTCTTCATAATTCCTCACCAATTCACAAAGCAAGAACAAGCTTAGAGTAGCAGAAATATAGAGAGAAAGTGAGAGTGAGAAGCTTTGGGAAAGAAGGAGCAAAAGTTCTAGGTAAGTTCTTGACTCTAGCTTTTGAGTTTTTAGTTAAATTGTTATTTTGATTCATAATCTTCCAATTATAGTTTTATTTTCATGTTTTTATGGTTATAATTAGCTTTATTTCAAAAAAATTATGAAGAAGAAATTATAGCAAAATTTTTGGAAGATTATGGTCAAAGTAGACATTTAGCGACTCCCGAAAGCTATTTCAAAAATGTGGGTATCTTATGTTGAAGATGCTATGCTAAAATTCTGAGAAATTTCATGATGAAAGTAGACATTTAGATCTTTTCAAATATGCCTAGAAGTCATCATTTCGAGTTTTTGCTAGGAGATAAAAATGTTTGAAGTTAGGCTATATTTCTGAAAATATCTGGGCAGAGGATGACATCACGAAAACTGGGAATTATTTATGAAATATGGGCAAGAACCAATAATTTTTCCTAAAATTAGACATCCTAAGGTTTCCAAGGAATTTTACGGATCCTCGTTTTGAGTTCTGTGGAATTAATTATGATTTTTCAAAGTTAGGCGAAAAATCAGCCTATATGCTGTTAAACAACTTTTTTTCACGAAAATTAAGAGAAAATAAGTGAAAAATAAATACACCAGGGGTAAAATGGTCATTTGTGACTAAGATATTTATTAGAATATTATTTATGAATTAATAAATGTGATATTACCCTTATAGGATATATGTGATCGCATTTTGACCGACACACGTATCGTATTCGTCGACGAAGGTACGTTCGCGACGTACTGTAACACTGACTCTGATGCTTATTGTATGCCAATATATGATAGTTGTGTTCATATACTAAGACTCTGTCTTAAATTGTTCTTTATACGTTCAAATATATACGGGTTATGGTTTTCATAATGCCGTTAGAGTTTTCCTAGCGGCGAGGACACGATAGGCCATCGTGGCAAGACGGTGAACAAAGTGCAGATCGGGATAACATGCATGCTACGTGGCTATGCTTTGTTATTGCCTTACATATTGTTAATGTTTTGAAAATGAGATTTTGTACTAATGTAATATTTGTCATATATATATTGTTTACATAAGCTTGAGGTTAACGTTACCTAAGGTCCGATGGGCATTGGACCTCGTCTTAACTAATAGTCGGGAAGGATCATGGATCGGCGAAGGCACCGGTGGATGGAGCCGTAAAAGGACGCCGATGGACGGAGCCGTGAGGAGGCACCGGTCAAAATAAATGCAGGAAGAAGGTTAACAGAACCTGTCTTATGGCATGAATCTAATAAGGTTACTTCATATCATGTGGTGCTTAAACTAGAAAGGGTCGTCTATGTGGTTCAGTCAATCAGTCGCCGTAAAAACTCGGGGAGACTTCCACTAGACTTTACCCAGCCTGGCCAAATGGGATGATTTAACTGAGTTAGGTTCTATGCCCCAAGTCTACCTAAGGCTTGGTTAAAGATGGTATAGTTACATGTAAGAGTTGTAATTATACGAAGTTTTGTATTATTGTATTACATGAATATTCCTCTGGGAAATTTGTAATATACCTGTATACGTCAGGCATCAACATATGTCCGAGTATTTTATATCAGTTATTCGTTGTTCAAATTTTTAGTACATGCTCTCCGTTTCCGCAACACGCCGAGTTGTAGCACCTCAAACTCTGACAATTTTTATAAAACCACGTGTCACCGGCACGAATTATGCTACGAAACTTGGGGTGTTACATCAATCATTTAAGTAGCTTAAACTATTTGGGTAATTTTGATATAATAGATAGCTATAATATAATATAATCACTTATATAAACTTGAAATAATATAAAAACCAATATTTCAAAAAATAACAATTACATATCCATGAAAAGTATCATTGTAATACATGAAAGTAGAATGAAAAATATTTTTTATTTAATTATTGATCATTCATATAAAAGACACGTACACACGATCGATATATATAACCCAAATGGCTTGAATTATCTAAGCATTTGAATGGCTAATTATTAAAGTAGTACAAATATGAATACGAAAGATGAAATTAATTATTTGAAATTGTAAGAATCACTATTACAGAATCGTAATACTTGACGCTAATTATTTGAGGGTTAAAGAGGAAGCCATAGATATAAAAAGTTGAAGTCATCATAAAAAATCAAGTCAATATTACCCGTTTCTACTTTTCACGTCCTGACCCTATCCTCTTTTGTTTTTATATAGGTACGGTTTTTTTTTTTTTTTTGGACAATATTATTTGAGGTACTATTGAAAGTTAATTGAGCAAAAATTTCCTAGTAATTTGAAATTTGTTTTATCCAGTTATAAGGGAGTCGCAGCTCCGCTGGTGACCTTTTATATATGTGTGTGTATATATATATATATATAACACTATAAGCTTTAGGTCAGTTGTATATAACCCCAAAACATTTTAAAATTTAAACCTAATCCCATAATCTTTTAGTTTTTAATTATTAAGCTGCTGCTGTTAAATGATCATTATCTTTTTGATAGAAAAGGTCACATCAGATTATAAGATTACACATGATACCCCATGTAAACTACTAATTTCTTGTGATAAATTGAGATTAAGAGTGAGTCTGTTTGGATCCTCTTTTTTAAGTTAAAAGCTACTTTTAAGCTAAAGCTAAAAGAAAGAGCTTTTTTTAAAAAATAAAATAAAATAAAAATTGCTTGATGATTATATAATTTTCTTAGTATAAAAGTCACTTAAAAGTTCAAATTCAAAATTCAAAATAAGTTGTTTGGAAAAATTTGTTATAAGTATTTCTAATAAATATTATCAAAAAAGGTATATTTTAAAATAACGTTTAAACTATCAATATATTCGCAAAATAAAAATACAATGAGAATAGATTTGTCAATAGTGGAGCACAATTAAGAAATCATCAGAAGTCTTGTAAATTGTCAACTAGTATCTAATTCACATGAAATCACCTATTTCTATTTTCCATTAATGTTGATGCTATTTGATTTCAAACTCTATCCATATAACCATTATCTGCTATTCTTCTATGACTATGGATACTCATTTCTTCATCAATGTTACATTCTTCTTGACCCTCAAGAATATAATCCAGATTAATAAGATCACACTTGTCAAACTCTTTGTCATCAACACCACACTTTCTAATGAAGTTTTGAAGCGCTATTGTTGCAATAATAATTTTCTCCTGCTTGATTAATGAAAATGGATTTATATCACAGATGTGCCACCTATTCTTTTAAACTCCAATCATTTTCTCAATGACATTTCTTAGTGAGGAATGTACATGATTGAAAACATAGAGTGTTTAAGGTTTCTCGAACCCAATTTCATCCATCAGAGTAATTAAACCGGTTACCTTGCTTCATTAAATGTTTCATGTAATGTAAATATCCAATTGTTGTTGCTCCATTCATTTCTCAATAAAACTTTGGACATTTTCTTCTCTTGACAATTCTTGATGATGATTTAGTTTGTTTAGATGCCATGTATTATCTTCTAATAACTTCTTACCTAAAAATATGATAGAGACCACATAAACATAAGTAAACAACAGTCTAAAAACATAAATATAAGCTTTAAAGTGTAAAAATGCACAAGTGTTTTACCTTGAGAAGCGCTCAACACCAAGTGTTTTTTTTAGGTAGAAAAGTTCACAAGTGGTTACAAATAGGTGCAAAAATACCGTTTGACCATTAAGTTTGACTTTTTTTTCTGATTGGACAATGACATAGCTTTCAAAGGTGCAAAAATACACATATGGTTTGACAAAAAGAGCGTCCAACATCAATTTCTTTTGTTAATTTAATAATTTTCTTTCAATTAAAGGAAAATTATTATTTCTCTTTGTATAATTCCAAGAAGGTCACTTTTTTTTTTTGCATAATATATTTTCTTTTATTTTAAAAATCCTTATTACATTTTCTAATTAAAATTAATAAATGAGTATTTATCCATTTGAAATTTGAAATTATAGATACTATATTTAATCAAAAATAATTTTAATTTTTTGATCAAACAAATTGAACGATAAGTTATTTAAATAATTTTTATTTAATTTTTATTACATTAAGAAATATGCAATATAAACATTTACACCTCTAAAAGAGTTATTTCTATTTATATGATGAATGAAAATAAATCGAGGAATGTTATAGACTTATAATTATAAAGTTGACTTTTTCAAAGTAAATGATTTTTTTTTTTAGAATAAACAAATTATTTCTTTAACTATTTATTTTTAAAAAAATTTAAATTATTTTTAAGTAAATATCTTATTCATAATATCAAATGTCAAATGCATAAATACTTATTTATCAATTATTAATTAGAAAATTTAATAAGGATTTTTTTTTTAAATAAAAGAGAATAAATTATGGAAATAAATTTTTTTTCGTTTTTACTTATTGAATAAATCCTCCTTCCCAAAATGATAAATCATAAAAAAAAAAATTGGCCTTTATACCTAGAGAAATAATAAGTTTCCTTTAATTGAAAAAAAATTATTCAATAAAAAAACACATTTGGTGTTGGGGCTCTTTTTGGCCAAACCACATGTGTATTTTTGCACCTTTGGAAGTCATTGTCCAGTCAGCAAAAAAAGTCAAACTTAACGATTAAACGGTATTTTTGCACCTTATTTGTAACCACATGTACACTTTTGCAACTAAAAAAAGAACTTGGTGTTGGACACTCCTCGAGGTAAAGCACTTGTGCATTTTTGCACCTTAATTCTAAATATAATGTCATTCAAATATCAACCAGCATAGTTTAACATGGGAATAACAGGTATGAAATCTGTAATACCTGATTTTCGGTTTAACGAATGTAACACCCCAAATTTCGTAGCATAAATCGTGCCGGTGACACGTGGTTTTATAAAAATTCATCAGAGTTTTGAGGTGTTACAGCTTAGCGTTTTGCGGAAACGGAGAGCATGTACTAAAAATTTGAACAAACAGGTATAACAATGAGTTTAACAATGAGTAACTGATATAAAATACTTAGACATATGATGATGCCTGACGTATACTGATATATTAAAAATTTCCCGAAGGAATGTTCATGTGATACGAAGAATACAAAACTTCATAATTACAAATCTTCTACGTAACTAAACCCTCTTCATCCGAGCCTTGAGTAGACTTGGGGCATCGAACCTAACTCGGTTAAATCATCCCATTTGGGCCAGCCGGGTAGGTCTAGTGGGAGTCTCACCGTGCTAGGGTGACCGATTGATCGAACCACATAGACGACCCTTTCTAGTTTAAGCACCAAATGATATGAAGTAACCTTATTAGATTTATGCCATAAGGTAGGTTCTGTTGACTTTCTTCCCGCATTCACTTTGACCAGTGCCTTCTCACGGCTCCGTCTACTGGTATCTATCTACGGCTCCATCCCCTGGTGCCTCCTCTGATTCATGAGGTCCAATGCTCATCGGACCTCAGGTAACGGTTAACCTCATGCTTATGTAAACAATATATGTATGACGAATGTATTCATGACATTTTCACAAAATCTACTGTGACCCCATGAGATGTAGAAATACACAAATATGTATATATAGCAATAACAATACACAGCCCTTGTAGTATGTTTGTTATCCCAGTCTGCACACTCTCCGGTGCCACGATGTACAGTCATGTCCATAGCGCTAGGAAAACTCTCAATGGTGTTAACAATACCATAACCCGTGTATTCATGATTTCACCAGTTTCAAATGAGACAAAGTCTCAGTACAAGAACACATCAATCATATATAAACATAACACAAGCACCAGAGTTAGTGTTACAGTATGCCGCGAACGTACCTTCGTTGACGGTACTTTCGGTACGTTTTACGAAAAACAGTATTTTTGTCAGCGGCCCGACAGCGGTACAACAGCGGTACGACAGCAGTATGACAGCGATACGATTTTCACAGATATCCTATAAGGATAAGATTTATCAACATTTAGCACTATAATAGGCATTTTAGGTACAAATTACCATTTTGCCCCTAGTTGGACTAATTGGCGAAATTTCGCGAGCTTCGCATTACTTTGGTTCTATCTCTCCGGAATTTTGACATATCTCTTTTCCCCATATATTTTCAAAATAAATATCATATCTACTCCTAAAACATGATATCTAACTATTTTGAAAATTTAGAGATATCTCTAGCAATTCTACTATATCTATCGAAAGATCTACCAAAGCTAAAGACCAGGGACCGAAAAACTTACCCAGGGCTCCGCTAGACTTTCTCCGGGCTCCTCCTTCTCTCTAACCTCTCTCTAGTTTTCGATTTTGAGGTGAAGAAATGAGAGGAGAGGGCTTGCTATTTATAGCAAAAATCCTGACAGTATTCATCACTATATCAGACTGGATTTCGGCCGTCGGATCGCCTTTGACACATGGCACTCATCCTTGCCCTTCATGCCTTGGATGACATCATCCTTCTAGAAGAAGATTACATCATCCATGATGTCACCCATGTGCTTTATGCACCTGTACCGATAAAGTTCCCAATTCGGTGTCCGAATCGCGTAACCTTGGAGAAACTCAAAAATTCGGTAGCACAGCGCTGAAGACATATTCTTCTTCTTTAAAACTGCTTGGGTTAACTAAATTTTTGATCCCATTAAGGGTATTCCGTAGTCTGTGAAGATTTTCGAACGTACGCAACGGTTACGGAAATAAATTCCGGAAGTGCCGAACTTACGGATAATAATTCATTTGGTTCGTAATATGTCCCGACCTAAGGAAACTAGTTCATGGTTTGTCACAACTATTTTGTTTTCTATAGGTTCTCATTTTGACTATATGTCATTTTCCCTTAAAACCCTGTATCCTAAGTACACGATTGGTTTCAGAAATGACTTCTGAGACAGCTCACTCCGGGATAAAATTTCACTAGTTTTTAAAAGGTCCAGATGTTAAAGACTTAATTCCTATATTTTAAGGTAGGATTTTATTTCTACCCGTTCTCAAATGTCATGTTGGCTCTTTACAGAATATCATATTATTCTAATTTAAATATCTATATATCATTTAAAATATCCACAACCCTTTTCAAACTATACTTAATTAATTTCATTATTATTTTAATTAATAATTTCGCCCCCCCTTAATATATTATTATTATATTTATTTTCCTAATTAACTTACTTAATATCTTAACTTAAGTAATTAGCCATTAATTACTTAATTAGTTATTTACTAATTGTTGACAATTTTATTAATTAGGATTAATTATTATCTCACAACTATTTTAATTACATTGGTATTTTATATCCATGTAAAATATTAAAAATCATGGGGCCAAAAAGGGCTCATTAAAATAATATTAATTTTTCCCTTTATCATTTCCAAGAAAATAATTTATTAAATTGCTAAAATTAAGGACAATACTTTCCCTAATTTTTAATATTTATTTAACTTCCCTTTAAGATTTATCATAATATTTTCAGGCCATTTCATGCCCTAAAAATACATTTTTGGGAGTTTTAGTTCTTTATCTCCTCTAATTTCCACAGACTTTTACCTTAGAAATAAGATAATTTTGCTCAATAGTTGAGACCACATATTCACCTATTTAAATAGGTAATATTGACTCAAAGGGAATATTTAAAATAAATAATTATCCGGTATTAAATATCCGGGTATTACAACGAAAATCTTGTATTTTAAGGAATATGTTACCATATTAAATTGGTTAACATATGTGACAATGTGTCACATAAAATAATGGTTATTTTAAGTTCAAATTAGCCATGAAAAAGTTACAAAAACACTTAATTGAATTAAGCGTCAATTTGGCAAATTAGCTTCCATTAATTAGGATTAATTGCATAAAATCTCCTAATTAATTAGAGACAAATTAAAAGCATCAAAAGAGGGCTAATTATATTTGAAAATAATAAAGACCAAAGAAAATGAAATAATATTCTATTAATAAATGTATACATATACTTGATTAAATAAGCAACCAATTGTAGATTGGCATTTGACATTCATGGGATACTTGAGCACCTAATTAGGTCATTAAAAATACATTATTACTTGCCCCAAATATCAGCAAAATACGTTCAGCATAATGGAAGAATGAGAAATGATGAATAAAGTATAAAGTTAGAGTTGAAAAGTCAAAAAGCAACTAGCCAATTAGAGAGTTGGACCATGGAATATTTGATTAATAGAAAAACACATTAGATGGATGTTGAGAGGGAATTGATGTCAGCCGAACAATGAACGGGAGAGATCAATTGTCAAAAAGTGAAAATTAATCCAAGGGTTAAGGTGAGTTTTGGTCAAATTTAATTGCCATTTGTGTCCTCAATTTTTTCCTATAAATAGGAGGCACCTCCCTTCATAATCTTCACACCAAAAACTACAATCAAATCTGATTGTAGAGATAGAGAGAGAGTGGGAAAAATTCTTGGAGCAAGAAGGAAGAAGGAGTTGAGCTTCAAGGGTAAGTTCTTGAGTTCTAGTTTTAAATTCATAGATAAGTAGTGTTTTGATCTTTAATCTTCCAATATATTTTTTTTTTCATTTTTTATGGTTAAATATGTCCTTATTTCGAAAATTAGATGAAAAATATGGAATAACAAAATTCTTGGAAGTTGAAGATCAAAAGTAGCGAAATTCTGGAAAAAAATTTGGTTAGGAATCAGCAGCAAAAAGGCCATGATTTTATGTAGAAGATGAAGTTATTAAAATCTGAAAATTTCCATGGTTAAAGTAGACATCTAAGGCTTTTCAAATACTCCTAGAGTGTATCATTTTGAATTTTTTACAATGAGATAAAAATTCTTGAAGATAGGCTACGTTTTCTGGGAAAAATCAGGAACAGCATTGAGAAAATGAAACCTGGGAATGATTCATTAATTCTGGGTAAAAACCAGTTTTTGTTCTCGAAAATAGACTTCCTATGGATTCTGAGGAATTTTACGGAACCTCGTTTGAAATTTCTAGAATTAATTATGATTTTCCAAAGTTGATGAAAAATCTGCCCAGAAAATCAGCATTAGCGTTTTTCAAGAAATGTAAGGGCAAAATTGTAATAATAAATCCACCAAGGGTAGAAAGATAATTAAACCTTTAAGATATTATTCTAAGAAATATGATATTAATACCATGGAAAAAGGAAATAATCCGACGATAATGTATAGGATATCCGGGAAGTCCAGAGTCGGATAAAAGAGTCGGGCATGTTGGCCATTACACGGTGAAAGGTACGTTCGCGTACTAGTAACTTTAACTCTGATGTGTCTTGTATGCTTATATGTGATAGGATGATTCATAGAGTGATGGACAAGACTTGGTCTTGGGTCAAGCACCGTGACTAAGTTTATGGAGCTTAGATCACCTATTTATACATTCAGCAATTGATATGGGTTATAGTCTTGATAATGCCGTGAGATTGTTTTCCTAGCGTTGAGGACACGAATAGCTATCGTGGCTTGGTTAGTGCAAACGTGGATAGACTTTACATGTACTGTGTGCTATGTATTGTTGTTGTGTTAACCTTACATCTGCTGTGTGCTTATGTGTTGGTTATTGCTGTAATGTAATGAACATCTGTCATACATATACTATTCATACTTTTCATATGAGGTTAACTGTTACCTAAGGTCCGATGGGTATTGGACCTCAGATTTGACTAAGGTTAAGGTAAAGGAACCACGATCAGAGAAGGCACCGGTAGATGGAGCCGTTAAAAGGCACCGAAGGACGGAGCCGAAAAGAGGCACTAATGGACGGAGCCGTGAAGAGTCACCGGTCAAATCAAATGCCGGAAGAACTTCGTCGAGCATTCATTCTAGCATGAATCCAATAGAGTTGTTTCAAACCATTTGGTGCTTAAACTAAGAAAGGGTCGCTCTATGTTGTTCAATCAATCAGTCGCCGTGAATTCGGGGAGACTTCCACTAGACTTTACCCAGCCTAGCCAAATGGATTTGATTTAACTGTGTTGGGTTCTATGCCCCAAGTCTACCTAAGGCTTGGTTGAAGATGGTATAGTTACATGTAGGAATTGTAATTATACGAAGCTTTGTATTATTGTATCACACGAATATTCCTTCAGGAAATTTTTAATATATCAGCTTATGTCGGGACATCAGCACATGTCTGGCATTTTGTATTAGTTACTCTTTGTCCAAATATTAGTGCATGTTCTCCGTTTCCGCATTACTCTAAGCTGTAGCACCTCAAACTCTGTCTATTTTCTTAAAACTAAGTGTCAATCGACACGATTTCAAGTATGGAATTTGGGGTGTTACAAAATCAGTCCATTTAACATTAGAATAACAAATATAAAATCAAATTCCAACCTAATCACTAGTGTTTTTAAAATTTATATTTGTACAAAATCCACCCTATGAGATCATCAATTGATTCAGAAAAAGACAGAATAATTATCCTTTCTTGTTGCACTCTAAGCATCTACTGCATAGAAAAATTGTTTGGCATCCAATTTCCCTTCAGCCCTCAATTTTTCAATATCTTAATGCCATCCAGAATGGAAAAGGGCCCACTGATTTCAGATGTTTGTGACATTTCAACTGCTTCAACTGCATTATGACTCTCTGCTACATTGGCTATTCTCACTGATGTTTTTAGCATGCTTGTTGCAATCCCACTCTTTTGCTTACCCTTTACCATTTTTTTACTCATTGCTTCTGAGGTGCAACCGTCATTGATAAGATCAAGTTCCTGCCAGAGTGTGCTTTTGGCAAGATAATAGTCACCCAGAGGAAGATTTCCATGTTTAAGATCCCATACCTTGGCTTGAAATTCGAATATATACGGCGAATTACCACCATCACTGTAGGCTTCACATATGGCTTCCCACATGTCGCGGGCAAAGGATATAAACATGAAAAACTGCTTGATTGCCGATCTCATTGAGTTGACAAGCTAAGAACAGACTAGCGCATCTTCAACTTGGCAAAAATCTGTTGCTTTCTTGTTGGAGGGCGAAGGTAGCGATGACAGGCCGGTAACGTGCCCAAGTTTCCCACGATCCTTAAGGGCAAATCGGACAGACTGTGCCCATTCATGATAGTTGTCACCGATGAGTAGTTCATGAATAATGGTAACAACCAAGCCTTCAAAGGCAGTTGTCATGTGGCGTGATGCACCCGTAGTGGAGGAGTTCCCACTCGCCATACCCGCGGAATGATGCGACACAGGCGGAGAGCTCGACTCCTGTGTATTGGTGGAGGGATTTCCGGACATTATTATTGTCGTCGCCATGCTACTGCTCTAATACCATGAAGGAAGAATGTGATAATAGTTTATCCAATAAACTTATTTATTCATCAACGTTTTTCATAATTATGTACAGCGGGGATTTGATCTTCTAGTTTATATAGATCCTAATACTTAGGAATAGATCCTAATATCTAGCGATTACAAATTACAAAATCAAAATTTACATAATCTCCTAATTAGATCCTAGAATCTCTCTAACTACCAAGATTCTATTATGTGCAAATCTGCCTTTGATTTTATCGGGCTTCTAACAAAATTACATTGGGTAAAATAGCATCTATGGAATCAACAATAGCTTATAGTATTCCCTTCTTTTCAAAACATATGAACTCCCTCACACAAAGCTTGCATGCTTCCATCTAGGTCATAATGTAGTTGAACAGCGAGGATCGCTCTGGGCATGACTTATTAAGCAAGTTCATCAGATAAACTTCTCTCGGTTCTCTAGGAGCTTATTTTTCTAGAGTATTGGGAATTTGCTTTGAAGTACACATGTGAATTTGACAAATAGCTTTAGAAGGTAATCCAACAAAGTAATTGTTTAAAATATAAGGCACAAAAGGAAAAGTAAAAAAAAAAAGAAAAAAAGATGCTCTTGCCGTTTTCAACCATAGGATATAGCAAGCGGAATGTTTTGCTTGTGATTGGAGATCCTCAAAGTCATTATCTATAATAGTGAGCAAGATCTCGACCAGACGTACTTCATCTTCCGAGAAATTTTCTAAATTCAAGATTCTTCCGGTTGTCTCTTTGGAGCATTTGATGTATCACTCGAGTTTGTTAGAAAATGGTTGATACAGCATGAGGAAAGAAAACGACGGTGAAGCCACAGAGCCTGTTCAATATAAGCAACATGAAACATCTCCAGTGATAAGAAAATTACTGAAATAGTACAGAATTGACAGTCAAACCAAGTTCATCACAAAAAAAAAAAACTTCAACGAGGAAAAAAAATGTAATAGATTTTATTTTTTATTTTTTAAAAAGAAACCATTGCTTCATTGTTTCTAAGCAAATAGAATTGGTATAAGCCCCACAAACCGAAACGCAATAGGAATACTTGAATGGAAAAAAGATTTCAAGGGGCGAGTATCCTTACCATTCCCGAACTAGGTCTATGAGCGGGAATAAGTCCTCAATAGACCCATAATCCACCAAATTATTAATTAATTTAGATAAACATCAACGATTCTTAGTAATATTATTTTCACCAATCTTCAACTATTTCAGCCCACGAATACACACCCACAATATGCGTTATGCCCTAAATCGGTGGGGGATTTTGGGTATAAATACCCCCACCCCTCCACACTAAAACACACACACATATGCGCATTCAAGAAGGAGAGAGAGAGTTTGAGAGAAGAGAGAGAGGGAAGGAGAGATAAGAAAAATGTGGAGATAATTATTTGGAGAGCCTTGTAGTAGCTTTTTGGTGATTATTTAGGAAATTAGCGAGTAGCAGGTAACTCTGAATATTCTTCGATATACTTGTGAATTGTAACATCCCATTTGAAAACGGCGGAATTTTTTTTTTTAAACGTTTCCAAATATTTCAAGCAGAGTAGAGCATTGGAGCGAGTGAGTAACTGATTCATAACAAACATCAACCACAGTGTAACATTGTAATGATTACAGTAATCCTAGAGTTTGAAATTGGATAAGCGAAAGCGGTAAAGATAGATAAGTCTCTCGGGCCGCACGTCTAATGCTGCTTGCCTCGATCTTCGATCCGTATTCCTCCGGATCCTAAAGCTATAGCTGAGATTCAATTCACCGCATTGAATCTCAAGTAACGGTTAATCTCAAACCCAAACAATACAGTATACAGATAACAGATATTCTAGACAATACAACAGTATATCACTACATAAGCATACAGCAGATGCATGATCATTATGCCGACAAAACATAAGCATTACGCAAGTATGTAAAGCCCTACAATGTAAAACAACAATAACAGCTTGCACTATTCACCGGTGCCACGATACCACTCGTGTTCTCGGCGCTAGAAAAACATACGGCGTTATCATGACTATAACCGTGTAAACCTGTCTCGTATATCGGTCTACGAACATATCTATCACATATATGCATTTAAGAAGCACAAGATTAGTGTTACGGTACGCGTCCGTACCTTCGTTGACGACGTTAGGTACTTCGGCGGAAAAACGTACTTTTACGGAAAAACGTGAAATGTTCACGCGTATGTCGGGCGGCGTAACTAAAGCAAATCAAAGTTTCGATGCCCTATCGAGTAATATCACTTTCATTAGTGATTTGACATCATAATTGGCATTTTAGGTAAAAATTACCATTTTGCCCTTCTACCCCTAATTTGGCGGAATTTCGCGTAACTTCGTTACTTTGACCGTATTCCATTTCAAAATTATCCCCACTATGTTTTTACCTCGTCAGGCATCTTTCAATGCAATGAGGCATAAAAACAAGCATAGGAACAAATTCTGAAACTTCCTAGATCAAAACAGTTCTACTATAACTACCGAAAGAACTACGGAAACTAAAAACTAAGGACGAGAAGAACTTACTCGGAGCTAAGGCACAACTTTGCGAGCTTCTCACTCTAAGTTTCAGCCAAGGTAGAGAGAAGAAAAGGTGTGAAGAATGAAGAAGGGAAGGGTGCTATTTATAGAAAAATTTCAGGACGTAAAGGGAATTTTCTGCTTTGTTTTTGAACCGTTAGATCTAGGGTTTTGGGAGGAGCAATCTTGGCCCTCCATCCATAGGTGCCGACCTATAAAGCTACCCGATCGGTGTCCGTTTCGCGCGATTTCGCAGAAACTCAAAAATCCGGGCATGTAACTTTGAAGATCTTTTCATCCTCTTTCATATTATCTATTTTGATCCTCTTTTTGATCATATCCAGGTATTCTCCGGTGCGCCGGAAGATATTCGGACAAACGCGTCCGGTTACGGAAATCGCTTCCGATAGAACCAACTTCTGGACAATAATTCGCTGAATCGTAAAATGTCCAGTTGTTGCCTAACTTAATACCGTGTTTGAAAACACGCAATTGTTTCTATAGGTTCTCACTTTTCCTATCTGGCTCTACTCTATCTGATCGCTTTTCGTCTTATTAGAAATTAGGGTTTTCGGTTGCGGAATCGACGTCGGTAAATTCTTTCTTCGGGTAAAAACTTCACTTGTTCTTAATTTGATCAGTCTGAAAAGACTTTTACCTCTCGGGTTTACCTGTAGAATTTATTTCTAACTTTTCCTGGCCCGCTATATGTTCGACTCACCGCATTATATTATTATTTTATTCTAATTACCATTTTAATTATTTAAACAATTCTTTTTAATTAAAAATAACCATAATTTCGACCCCCTCTTTTAAAAATTCAGATTTATTTATTTTTCTATAATTTTTTCCATTTTTTAAAAATATAATATTTTTTACCACAAATTCTCGTTTTACCCCGCCGTTAGGGCTTAATCGACCTAATTTCTTCGTTTAGTGATCTTTTTAGGATCAGGTTTCTTCATATATTTATCTTTACTAATTTACAGTATATTGTTATCTTACAAACTTCTATCTTGATATTGTCATTTTATATCCTGTGTAAAATATTAAAAATGTTTACCCCATCAAGGTTACTTTATGATTAAATGCTTTTTAAACTTTTCTTCAAGTTATTTCCTCTGAAATAATTTATTAAATTCTCATAATTTAGGGATATCACTTCCATATTTTTCTCATAATTTTTTCATGATCTTTCGTATTTATCATAATACTTTTAGACTGTTTTTATCACCATTATATCATTTTTAGTCATTAATTCATCGATTTTCCGTAACTTTTTCAACAATTTACTCTATAATTATAACAATTTTCTATAACAGTTTTATCTCATGAATTTACTTCATTAAAATATTCAATAATTTTCCTTATCTCGAAATTCCGGAGTTGCTAAAATCGGTATTACATGAATTGTGTATGATTGTAAATTATATTATTTTTATAGACTGAATTATGTGTATATGTATTATAATATTATTTTAATAAAAGCTGAATATTACAGTTTTATACCCAAGAAAATTACAGTTTGTGCCCAGCAAAAATTACGATTTTCCCCCCGATTTCAGAATTGACATTTTAGTCCTTTGAATTTCAAGAACGACCGATTGGACCGATGAGTTTTATGAGATGTTTGGTTTACCTTGTGATGATATTTAATATATATGGAAGCTTGTTTTAATATACTTTATTTTATTGAAATTATTATTATGGCGGCTGTATTTGTGATGGGTTGGAGTAAGAAGGAATTTCAATGATAAGATTTCTTTATGCCACCACTCGGTGCACAGTGGATGGTACTTGTCAGAGCCCCTTCTTCATGTTTTCCTCTGGCCCGGATTGCATTGGAGTTGTGGGACATGTGACACCTCCTTAGTTGATATTTTTAAGGACCGCCATAGTCCGGACTTAAGCTCTATAGCTTTGGTCGGGTGTATTTTAAGTTTTGGCGAGCTTGGAACCATCCGAGTCAAATGAATGAGTTTCTATTGGACTATGTGTTAGCCTATGGCTCAGTCACCAGTACAAGGGTGGACGGTGATATAAGGGAGGCCGCATATTTCATATTGTATAATTGTATAGTTCACAATTCGACATAATGATGATTACTATTGCAAAATAATTTTATATGAAAAATATGGTATATATAGATATAATTGAAATCAACCCTTGCTTTTTGTCATATGTAATTTGCTTGTGTATGGTCGAAATGTTCAATAGTTACTGAGACATGGAATCTCATCCCATATTATCATTTTTCAGGTGAATATCCTAGTAGAGAGCAATGGAAGGCACCTATGGAGTGAGCTTTGAAGGTTCTTTTGTACTCCTATAATTTATGTTATGTTATTTTATTTGCCATGAACGTAAGACTTCCGCTTTGTATTAAACTCTAAAACATCTTCGGGAATTTATTTTGAATATGTATTATGAATTTTATTTTAATTGGTTAAGTAAATTTAATGATTTGGATATTGATTATCCCTGTTGGAGGTATTTCAAATATTTTGGCCAAGTTTTTAGGTGTTGAATTTGAGGTGTTACATTTTTGGTATCAAAGCTAAATGTTCCATGATTATTACATTGATTTTCTAAAATGGTTTCTTTAAACTTTTAGAGGTCGTGGCAAATTAAATTTCATAACATAAGTACTTCCCTTTAGTTAGTTTTGATATTTGTTGGATTATTGTTTAGCTTGCCTAGTGTATTCAAATGATTGGTAATTGAGATTTATAATTTTGAGGTTAGATTGTGGTTAAGATTGATAATTTATCAAAGTGGTGCGGCGAGAAGATGGTGAATTTTGAGGACAAATTTTTTTTTTTTAGGAGGAGAGGAGTGTTTTTTTTTTAGTTATCTATGGTGTTTAGAAAAATGATTCAAAGGTTAAGCCTTGATTTAGTAGTTATTGAATTAGTCATGTTTAGTATGTGGTATAATAAGTGGATTTTCTTGTTTTCGCCGAGGATTTTATTTTTAAGGTAATAATGATAAATTATTTTCTTTTTAGTAAGAGAGATCAGAGCTAAACAAAATTAAAATGACAAAGTACAGTCAGAAACAACAAGGCTAAGAAGAAAAGACTATATTATTTTAAGTATTAAGAGCAACAGTTGGTACAACCCCACCACAAACTTTGACCATCTTATGTTGAAGTCTATTAATTTCTTCTTGAACAGTTGCCCTTGAGACGGGATCATCAGCAGACACTGTACTTCTCAGTCCAGTGATTTGCCTCATAATATTGCGAACCTTCATGTAGGGCCATTTATCTACCCCTCCCCTGCGACATATTCCTTTTACAACATTTTTGCATATACGAACTTGTTTAGCCGCTTCTTGAAGGGGTAAAGGGAAGAGGTCTCTAAAATCATTTGTTGACATGGATCTTTGCTCTAATACTTTGTTCAGCTCTTGACTGTATGAATCACTAAGTATGGGAACTAGAGCCGGAAATCGGGCCGAACCCGTCAGCCGTCGCCCGTTTAAGCCCAGCCTGCGCAGGCAGGGCTTGAAAAATAGGCCAAAAATTTGAAATTGGCCCGCGCGGGCCGCTCGATAGGGCCTCGGGCCGGCCGTTAGGGCCGTTTAACTATAGCTTTTTTTCAAAATAATAATAATAATTACTTAGACGACTTCCACTTAATGAATGTGTTTATTTACAATTACATAATATATTTTTTTAGTTTAAACTATAACTCTTTATTAAAACACATAATTAGTTATTATAAGTTTTAAAGAAGGGATGTTTTCATATTAAATAAAAACATACTTTGATATTACAATATTATATAAGTAATAAATTATAAATATATTTTGTGTAAAATAAGTATAATTATTTTTACCGTCGTAAAATCATGCATGAACGAAGGAATCTGCAGACACACACAAAATTACGAGAGGGAAATGCATTTTGTCGTGGGCATACATAAAGCAATTCATTTTTTTAATATTTTTTGAAAAAAAAGGAAAACACATATTCTTTGTGTTTATTTGTTTTTTTATTATGAATTGATGAATGTGTTTATTTGTTGAATGATTTATATTGTTTAGATATTAATGTTGATAACATTTATTTGATAGATTAGAACTTTAATGATTGCAATTTACTAATTATATTTCTTCAAAAAAAATTGAAGGAAAAAATAGTTAAAATTTGGAATAGTAATTTTCTAGCCCTGGTACTATCGGGCCGGGCTTTGAAAAAATAGGTAAAATCTGGAAGAACCTCCTTGTACGTCCTGGTGAAAGACAGGATGGCATATCATACCGATCCTCCCATGAAATTCAAGTTTATGATATCGAAGACCATTCGTATGAATGATTTCCCATAGAATAGAGGCTGCACATACAACTGAAGAAGAGTTGCACTAGTTGAAGAAACATTACTTGATTATGCCCTAGTTTTGAGGCAAAATAATGCAAGACATAAACATATAGATGAAGATAAATTATATACAACTGAAGAAGATCAGAATTGCACCCGCTTTACATATGTAGCTTTGGCGAATAAATTTGCCAAATGGGGAATTTCAAGCGAGCAATTTTTCCATTAAAATGAAAGTTTTATTGTGAATATAAATATAGTTTATGCAATGATAGTAACAATCAATATTTATTAAGACTTAAGGGGCAAGTAGAGAACCTGGGAGATACTCTTCACAAGTGAATCCATGACTTCGCGAAATCCTCCCACTTTTATAATAAGGGAAGTAGAGAAGTTTGCACCCTCTTCAATAGTGTCAACTTGGTCATGAAAACCAGTTGAAGCTAGGGGTGGTGTTTCCCCAGATATAAGGAATTTCGGATGAGATCTCCTCAATATTCCACTGGTTAGGTCAGAAAAACTACGAAAAAGATGAGGCAATAAAAATCGCATGCTTGGTGCAAATTCATGAAGAAGGGACCTTGCATTAGTTCTTGCTGCGTCATCCATGATTGAATGAGAATTGGAAATACATCTCTGGGCAATCCTTCAAGGCCACATATTGATACATGTGTGATGTTTCTTGATCTCACTAATGAAGGAGGAACTTGTGTTATAGCAGTTTCATTTGCCATTAGAGTTGTCAAGGATTGCATTTGGCTGATCCCATCTTCCAATTTCTCAAGTTTTGAGTACCCACAAATGTTAAGAGTTTTCAGAGATTATATACCTTTTGACAACTCACTCATATCTTTACATTCCTTCAGTGTAATACCCCAAAATTCCTATTTATCATAAATACTATATTTATATTTTGATAAATAGGGCATATTAAATAAAGGTGAATGTCTCAAAATTTCGTAATTTGTTAATTATAATTTTTGGGGAATTTTTTCCTTGAAATTAAATTAATCAAAGACCAATTTTAAGACTACATATAGGGAACATAAAATATGATAAAATTATCATATTAAAACATGGTTCTTATGTAACCAAAATAAGCAAGAAAGTGTTATGAAAACACTTAAATTAATTAAAGGGAATTAACAACAATTAATGGGCAATTAAGCTTACATTAATTAAAGTGATTATGTAATTCTTCAAAATTAATCAAGAGGCAAATTTAAAAGCATCAATTAGTGATTGTCTTAAATAAAAATCAAGGACTAATTAGGAGACAAAATTAGCCTTAAATGAAGCACGATGATCATAATCAATTAAGGAACAAATCCTAAAATTACAATTACAATTTAGGGGCATACAACTCTACATTATGAATGCTAAATGATGATTAAATATTCAGCTCCTATGGTCCACAAGAAGTGACGAATGGACATGGAAAAAGGAAAGAAAATATACTATATAATAATCAAGATATTAAGCTATAAGAGCACATGTTATATAAAACAAAAAGATCTTGGATTTTTCTACATATATGAAGGGCCAAGATTTAATTTGATAAAGCTAAATCCAATGGCCTAAATTAATTACATGTTTAAATCCTTAATCCATGAGAAAATGAATTAACCAATAAGAAGCCTTGAACATGGGATATTTTGAGATAAAGAAGCACAAAAACAAGAGGCAAGGAGGGGGGCCACTGTTTCAACATAAATGGAAGAGGGATAATAAGCTTTAAATCTAGATACTTGGTTAATTAAAGCACATGTTGTGATTAAAGTCAAAAAAAAAAGACGAAGGAATTGTGATCTTACATTCTAGTAGCCTTGTTGGAGCAATGAGAGTCAAGCATTCTGATCATAATATCTCAAGTAATTAAGGCAATAAAGGTGAAACAATATTAGCATAATTACACACTAATTCTCATAATTAGTTCATAAATCAATTAACCTTAATTCTTGTAATTGAATTGGCCAAAATCAAGAGGTAATATAATAAGTCCCTAGTTAATTAATTTGGATCAATGAGAAATTTAAACCATAGGTTAATGATGAGAATTAATCTTGAACAAACATACATATCAAGTTTGGGTTAAATATCACATTGATTTTTATCCATACTTATATATTTAATTTCAAGATGATAAAGAACAATTAGAGATATCTAATGAAGGCTAGGATTTTCGAAAGTCAAGAGCTAAATGGGAGACTTAGATAAACTTTATAATTAACACCTAAATTATTCTTGTTTAGTTGGTAACCAACCATCCATTTGCATCTAGTCCCAAAGAATAATTAGGAGCTAACTAACTTGATAAAAATCTAGATATTCTTCCAAACACACATGGTGAGAATATTGGCCAACAATGCAATGTACTTTAGGATAGGATTTGCTTTTCAAAAAGTGGAAGAGGATAAGAGGGAGAGAGGGGGACGGTTGAGAGAGGGAAAGAAGGATGAAAGAAAGAAGACTTAGTGAAGAAGAAAAGGGCAAAGTGGTAATTGCACATGTGGGGCCCGCAACTTTTGAACATCCAATGAGAAAAATCAAGAGAAATGCTTTTAATTAAATTAAAACTTCTTCATTAAGTATGGATCCAATGGTTAAGATTGAAAAACTTAACTAAGTTTAGATCCTATGGCTCCAATTGAAGAAGAGTTAGGTTTGAAATAATTGCAAGAGTGCCATTGCATTTTGCTATAAATAGAGGGTTGCTTCTTTGTAAATCCCCACACCAAAACTCAAATGAGTTTTAGAAAGCAAGAGTAGAGAGTAGTAAGAGCAAGTGAGAGGTATGGAGAAGTGAGAGGAAGTTCTTCAAGAGGTAAGCAAGCTCTCTAAGCTCTAGTCTTTAGCTTTTGTAGTTCTTGAAGTTATAGTTTAAGTTCGTAGTTAAATGTTGTTTTGATCTTTAATCTTCCAATATATTTTTGTTATCATGTTTTTATGGTTAAATATGGTTTTATTTCTAAAAATTGATGGAGAAAGTGATATAGCAAAATTTTTGGAAGATTGGGATCAAAGTAGCGAAGCTCTGACAAAATTTACGGGTGGAAGTTTTCGGTAGTCTGCGAAAAGATGCTATGATTTTATGTGTAAAATTAAGCCAATAAATCATTATATTTTCCAGAATTATAGTAGACATATAGGGCTTTTCAAATATACCTATAGTGTAGCATTTTGAGTTCTACAGAAGGAAAAATGAATTGTTGAAATTAAGCCATTTTTGCAGAAATAATTCTGGACAGCGTTTTGGAAATTTAAAACTGGGAATGAACTATGGTGTTCTAGGTTCTTGAAGTAATTTTCATTGAAAAAAGACATCCTAAGGATTACGGGGAATTTTACAGATCCTCGTTTCGATTTTTGTAGATTTAATTATGATTTTTCAAAGTTAATAAAAGATTTTGCCCAGAAATTCAGTATTGCGTTTTTTTAAGAAAATGTGAGGGCAAAGTTGTAATAATTAATCCACCAAGGGTAGAAATGTCAAAATAGGTGAAAATATCCTTTTTGATATTTTTCTAGAAAATATGATATTAATTATAATATCATGAAAAATGAAATAATCCGACGATAATGTATAGGATATCCAGGAAGTCCGGAGTCGGGTTCAAAGGTCGGGTGTTCTGGCCATTACGCGGTGAAAGGTACGTTCACATACTGTAACACTAACTCTGATGCTTATTGTATGCTTATATGTGATAGACGATAACTTTACATCTGCTGTGTGCTTACGTACTATTGGGATACATCCGTTGTGTGCTTATGTACTATTGGGATACATACGCTATGTGCTTATGTACTATTGGGATACATCTGTTTGTGTGCTTATGTACTATTGGGATACATCTCATTTGTGTGCTTATGTACTTGTTGGGATACATCTGTCTTTGTGTGCTTATGTATTGATTGTTGCTGAAATGCCATGAATATTTGTCATACATATATTGTTTACATAAGCATGAGGTTAACCGTTACCTGAGGTCCAATGGGCATTGGACCTCAGTCTTAAATTAATAGTTCAGGAAAGGATCAAGGATAAGAGAAGGCACCGGTAGATGGAGCCGTACAAAGACACCGATGGAGGGAGCCGTGAGGAGGCACCGGTCAAAGCAAATGCAGGAAGAAACTTAACAGAGCCTACCTTCTGGCATGAATCTAATAGGGTTACTTCAAACCATTTCGTGCTTAAACTAAGAAAGGGTCGTCTATGTGGTTCAATCAATTAGTCGCCGTGAATTCGGGGAGACTCCCACTAGACTTTGCCTAGTCTGGCCAAATGGGTTGATTTAACTGTGTTAGGTTCTATGCCCCAAGTCTACTTAAGGCTTGATTGAAGATGGTATATGATGCGAGTTGTCGAGCTCTCACAAAATAACCAAGTTACCAAATATTTGCAGTATAGGGACAACCTGGATCGTCTCCCAAGGAATTCGCAGTTGGTTTAAATCAATTGGTAAAAACAGTGAATGAAATGGGGGGATTTAAGGTTTAGTTAAAATTAAAGAAAGAACTAAGGATAGAGTGGAAAGATAAATGAAATTAAGTAGATTAAAACGATCAACCCAGAAGTGGGATCCAAAATCTTCCATCATCGGACAAAAATAGAATAACTAACCTTGTGATTGATTCTAGATAAACCGAAATCTCTCGCATTAGTCTAGAAGCTCCTCGACTAGACGATCGCCTAGCATTTATTCGAACACGTGGCGAGCTTGCTATACGAACGTACAACGCTCTTTATAACCCGGTCCGAATTATGTCCTTGGGATATCAATCTGGATATTAAATCTAACATCCAATCTATTTCTAAATTCGAATCCGATTAAAGTAAATAGAGACAAGTCGTTATCGATTAAAACACAAGTCCTCCGGATGACACCATGGAATCCTCAACTCATGGGTCGATCACGAAACTTAGCCAAGCATTGCTATGTAAGATAAAATTGAAGAAATAAGGATATTCATCATGACCACGAAGAACATGAACTAGTTCAACATGAACACGAAGAACACAAAGAACAACTTAAAAAAATGAAAGTAAATCTCACAAACATAATGAGTCCATAAAAGAAAAAGATGAAGAACATAAAATCAACATAAATAATTAAAAGAAAATATTAAAATGCCATACCAAGAAGGAGGCAAGAAATTAAAGACAAGAATTAAAGACAATACATGAAAATAATAAAGCAAGATATTGCCATACCAAGAAGGAGGCAAGAAATTAAAGACAAGAATTAAAGACAATACATGGAAATAATAAAGCAAGATATTGCCATACCAAGAAGGAGGCAAAAAATTAAAGACAAGAACTACAAGAAAGAATTTAGAATGGGAGAATTAGAGAGATCTTGGTCTTCTCCAAAGGTGTGTCTTGCTCTTCTCAAAATCCATCTATTTATAGAAATCATGGAAGAACTATTTAGCCATACTTTTTGACTTTTGCACCTCCAAAACCGTGTTCCATCTTGCAAGCTGTATTACACCACAAATTCGGTGGAACTGGGCCTTTTTGTCTTCATATGAAATGTGCCCGTTTGTGTCAGATTTCCAGTCGTTCAAACTGGGCCTCATGTGGAGTTCTGTAGCTCAAGATATGGATCAAACACCGAACGTTGTTCCGGAGCCCAGTTCAGCGCCCCTGTTCCGTATTCCAGGCCCAATTTGGTCCTTTAAACATTTGATTTAGCCTTTGGGCTCTTCATATGGTTTGTAGATCTTCATTTTAGCTTTCTGAAAATATAAATTGTACAGCCATTGGATCTCTAAAACTCAAGTTATACCCAAAATACCGAACAGTGTTCACTACCCAATTGTAGTAAGAATATGACTCAAGTTCAATTTTGAATCCAAACTCAAGATGTGACCAAGATTAATGCAAATAAAGTTTAAAAACTCATTATGAAGTGTAACCACATATTTAACTAATTGGTCTATTAAATCATGACAATGACAGAGTTTTTAACTTCTTTTTGTATTTAAAATAATATGAATTTAAAGATTATCAAACTCCCCCACACTTATCCTTTTGCACTCCGGAGCAAAAATAAAGATAAAAACGATTCTCTTTTCTAACAATTGCTGAAATTTCAAAACTTAACAAGGATCACAAAAGTTTCAAAAGATCAACCAATCGAGACATAAATATCTTCATCTCAAATTACAAATCATGGCAATATCATTCAATGATGCTAATCACACAAGATAGTCTCTCAAAGGATGCCCTCAATCAATCTCTCAAGTGTATATGGTTAATAAGTGTATCGCTCAAATTCTACTCAAGGAAATTGTTCTACCATAAGCTTGCTCAAGTTCTACTTCTCCACTACTCATAACACATGCTTGCAAAAATCAAGAGGACTTGTTATTAAGGTTGTAATGGGGCTATGGTAATGGTATGGAAATGAGAGGCTAAATACCCGAGAAATTTAAAAGAGCGTTAGTACATAATATAAAGTCACTCTTTCTTTTCTTTTCTTTTTTTCTTTTTTTGCTTCTCTTTTTTTTTTTTCAATAAATGCCAGATGATGAATGGCACATAAGCTTTTTTTTTTTTCAATAAATGCCAAACAATGAATGGCACATAATCAAATACTTTGAACAAATACTTCAAATAATACTTTGAACAAATACTTCCCCCACACTTAAAATGTTGCACTCCTGGGCAACCCCCACACTTAACCACAAAACCAATGCGCAATTAATTTCCAAGGTGCGGAATAAAATGATGTGACATTTAGGCTAGTAATGTGGCTTCGAAAGGAATGAGTAAAAAAGGCACAAAGGGCTGACAAAGGAGATATAATGCAAGGGAAAGGCTATTTGGTCAGAGTGAGGAAATATAAGAAAGAAAACAAGCCTCCATCATATTTATGCATGCAAATGAAAAATGTAGTTTTGAAAAGAATGAGAGCAAGTTCTAGAGAACATAAATCATGAGCAGATGCACACAAGAAAGAAATAATGGTAAAAGATGAGTTCCATTCATGTAGGCCCAAGATCTCACAAAGGAAAATACCAAATCATGCAATTAGCATCATAGAATTAACCACCAGGGCAAGTAATCCAAGAATTAAGAAATATAGCCCAATTAAAATGATCCATTAAAACCAAAATGTCCAAGTTCATAATATGTTGCAATCATAGAAGGAGAGAATGTATTGTTCAAAAGAAAAAAAAATTGATTTTTTTTGGTTTTTTTTTTTTTGGTTTTGTTTTTTTGTTTTTTTGTTTTTTTTTTTGTTTTAAATGAAAAGTGGGAAAATGGAAATAATAAAAGAAAAAGAAATAGAGAAAGAAAAGAAAAATACTCCCCAAGGTTCTTATGGAGGGTAAGTGGCATCTCGTGAGTAGGATCTCTGCTTCCATAGGCCGCTCCCGGGATCCCTCATAAAATGGTTTGAGGCGATGTCCATTCACTTTAAAGGTTTTCCCTGTAGACGGATCACACAACTCAACAGCACCAAAAGGGAATACATTAGTAATCACAAAAGGGCCATCCCATCTAGATCGAAGTTTACCAGGCATAAATTTGAGACGGGAATTGAATAGAAGGACTTTTTGGCCCACAACAAACTCTCTCCTCAGGATCTGCTTATCATGGAATGCCTTTGTCTTTTCCTTGTATAACCGCGAACTCTCATAGGCATCTAATCTAAGCTCATCCAGTTCTTGTAACTGCAACTTTCGTTCAACCCCTGACTTAGCCAAGTCCATGTTGCACTGTTTAATGGCCCAATAGGCTTGATGCTCCAACTCAACTGGAAGATGACATGCCTTACCGAAGACAAGCCGATAAGGAGACATCCCAATCGGAGTCTTGTAAGCAGTTCGATATGCCCACAAAGCATCGTCAAGTCTCTTGCTCCAATCCTTCCGAGTAGAGTTAACGTTTTCGAAGGATTTGCTTGATTTCTCTATTTGAAACTTCACTCGACCATTGGTCCGTGGATGGTATCTTTGTGGAGACCTTATGAATCACTCCATATTTTCGTAACAAAGCACTCATGCTTCGGTTACAAAAATGAGAACCCTGGTCACTGATAATAGCTCGTGGAATACCAAACCTGCATAAAATGTTAGACCTGACAAAATCTACCACCACGGGAGAATCATTTGTCCGGTGGCCTTTGCCTCAACCCATTTTGAAACATAATCAACAGCCAGTAGTATGTAAGTAAATCCATAGGAAACAGGAAATGGACCCATAAAATCAATACCCCAAACATCAAAGATTTCACAAAATAATATAGGCTGCTGGGGCATCTCATGCCTACGAGAAATACTCCCTGCTCTTTGACGAGTTATCACATGACTTACAAAACAAATAAGAATCACGAAACAGGAAGGCCAAAATAAACCGAGTCCAACACTTTCCTAGCAGTTCTTTGAGGTCCAAAGTGACCACCACATGCGAAGCATGACAAAAATGCAATATGGAGTTTAACTCATGATCAGGCACACATCTTCTAACTATTTGGTCACTACAAAATTTCCACAGATAAGGGTCATCCCAAACGTAATATCTAGATTCACTTTTCAATTTTAGAGTTTGGGCCCTAGTAGAATTTACAGGTAAAACACCAGCAACCAAGTAATTAACCAGATCAAAGATACCATGGAAGCTTACCTTGTAGTTGTAGAAGCCGTTCATCGGGAAAATCATCCGAATGGAAGAGGGTTAGAAGAATGAGTTATGCGACTAAGGTGATCGCTACCCGCTTTGTGCTCCACTTCTATCTTTAATCTCAACATCAAATTCTTGGAGCAATAGCATCCACCGGATGAGTTGCGACTTAGCATCCGCCTTTTTCAACGTAAACTTCAAAGCAAAGCATGGTCGAAAAACACAATTACTTTAGTATCTAGCAAATATGACCTAAACTTGTCAAATGCAAACACTATAGCCAAGAGCTCTTTCTCGGTGGTTGTGTAATTGGATTGGGCAGAATCCAAAGTCTTGGATGCATAGGCAATGACATGAGAGGCTTTGTTGACCCACTGTGCTAAGATAGCACCAACAGCATAGTTAGAAGCATCACACATCAACTCAAATGGAAGAGTCCAATCTGGAGGTTGGATCACGGGAGTTGTGGTAAGACAACGCTTCAAGTGATTGAAGGCCTCCTTACACTCATCATTGAATACAAAATCGTGTCCTTATGCGAAGGTTGGACAAGGGTCGGGCAATCTTGCTAAAATTCTGAATGAAGCGCGGTAGAAACCCGCATGACCAAGAAAAGAACGAACTTCCCGCACCGATGTGGGGTAAGGCGAGAAAGTAATAACATCAATTTTAGCAGGATCTACCTCAATACCCTTACTTGACACAATGTGTCCCAAAACTATTCCTGACTCAACCATGAAGTGACACTTTTCATAATTAAGCACAAGATTAGACTCTATGCATCTATGCAAGACTCTAGAAAGATTAGCCAAACATGCATCAAAACCAGATCCATATACGGTAAAATCATCCATAAAAACCTCCATGCAATCCTCTAGAAACTCAGAAAAGATACTTACCATACAACGCTGAAAGGTGCCAGGTGCATTGCAGAGGCCAAAGGGCATCCTTCTGTAAGCATAAGTTCCAAAGGGACATGTGAAGGTTGTCTTCTCCTGATCCTCGGGAGCAATGTGGATCCGAAAGTAGCTCGAGAAACCATCCGAAAGCAATAGTGTGACTTACCAGCCAATCGCTCTAACATCCGATCAATGAATGGTAAAGGATAATGATCCTTGCGAGTAGCTTGGTTGAGCCTCCTATAATCAATGCATACTCTCCAACTATTCCGAACTCGTGTAGGGATGAGTTCATTTTTCCGATTGGCTACCACAAGTACTCCGGACTTCTTGGGAACCACCGGACCGGGCTAACCCACCGACCGTCGAGATGGGGTAGATGATACCAGCTTGCAAAAGCTTAGTGACCTCCTTTTTCACCACATCAAGAATAAGGGGATTAAGGCGTCTTTGGGGTTGTCTCACTGGCTTAGCCTCCTCTTCCAACAAAATTCTATGCATACACACGGAGGGGCTGATGCCAACGATATCGCTAATGTCCACCCAATTGCCTTCTTGTTTGCTCTCAAGAATGTCAACAACTTTTCTTCTTGATCTCGGGTAAAAGATTATTTGCCAATATGACCGGCAACCGCTCATTGTCCTCCGTAAAAGCATACTTCGATGATCCGGAAGAGACTTAAGATCCAACTTCGGTGCCGCTCGCAGAGGGAAGAAGCTTAGGTGGTTGTTGCACTAACTCGATGTCATCACACTTGGAACGCCCGAAACCAAATTCACGAAGCGAGAGAAAGAACCGTGCCTTGATGACTCAACATTATCATCGAATTCAGTTCACAATCGAATGAACATCAAAATCGAATTTAGCTCCAATGTGCAATAATTAGTATCAATAAGAGAGTCGAATCACCATATAATGCAGCATTTATTTCGAGCATGCAGAGCACCATTCATTATCGAACATGCACAAATGGTAGCATCACTCATATATGCAAAATCGGGATAATCAAGCAAACCAATTAGCAAGAACATCATCAACAAAGCATCAATGCACAAAACCGAATGTTCTTCCCTAGGATGTTTCATGGCATCAAATATGTTAAAATGCACAATTATATCACCAAACTCCATAGAAAGAGTACGGAGAATGTACATCTATTTTAGTCCTAGCTGTTTTCATGAAAGGTCGCCTAAAATGATTGGTGACTTACTACTAGGAGACTCATCCTCCATATCTAAGATGTAAAAATCAGCGGAAATATCAATTCATTAACTTTGACTAATACATCTTCAACTAAACCGAAGGATGAGCATTACTCCTATTAGCTAACTGGACAACAATACCAAGTAGGGACGCAAGGGACCAAGACCAAGAGATTTATAGACGGATGCAGCATGACATTAATTGAAGCACCTAGATCTAACATGCAATCATCAAATCTATAATTACCAATAATGCAAGGGATAGAAAACATTCCGGGTCTTTGCACTTGTGAGGCATGGGTTGGAGGAGTGCTGACACATTCTGATTCAGGCTCACTCGCTCAGTCCCCTTCAGTCGCCTCTTGTTGGTACATAACTCTTTGAGAAACTTGGCATATTTGGGAATTTGCTTGATTGCATCCAAGAGAGGAATATTGATCTCGACCTTTCTGAATGTCTCAAGGATGTCCTTTTCTTGTGCTTTTTCACCCAACTTCTTGGGTTGAATTGTTCTTTGAGGGAAAGGAAGAGGAATGGGAATGTCAAGTTCTTCTTGGCTTTGATGCGGTGGCCTTTTATTACTAGAGTCAATCTTCATATTTTCTCGACTCTTTTCCCGATGTGGATTCGAGTTACATCTCGCAACTTGTTTAGGCTCCTCCAATTTCTTGCCGCACCGTAGGGTTATAGCACTAACGTTCCCTTTTGGATTGGGAATTGTTTGTGAAGGAAGAGTGTTGGATCCCCGAGGTTGTAGTTGGTTCAATGATGTTGCTAATTGCCCAATTTGTGTTTGCAAAGTCCGAATAGAAGTCTCGTTCTTTGTTGGAATTGCATATTGTTTGTAGCAAATTGCTTCATCATTTCTTCCAGTGAAGAACCATTACTACGGGTCTCGCTGTTGTGAAATCTGTGGAGGTGCAGATTGCTGAAAATTCGTCTATTCCGTGGAAACCGTCTCGTTGGTAATTTACGAATTTTGTTGAAAGCGGTTACTCGGTTTTGACTCGATTCGATTCCACCGAAAGTTTGGGTGATTTCTCCATCCTGGATTGTAAGTGTTGGAAAATGCATTATCTTCTGTTGTTGGTATTGTGGCTTCCTGGAAAGACTCCACCTGCAGCTTCTGCAGATGTCTGGGAAGTGGTATCTTGCAAAGTGGGGCAAGAATCGGTGGGATGAGAAGGGTCTCGAAGAATCCACGGGAATACCCAATAGAAGGAGTAGAAGATTGCACTGTCTGTGTCACTGCTAGTTGCCTCACAAGAGAAGTCAGATTATCAAGTCTATTCTCTAACCTTTGTTGATCTGCACTTGAGGAACCTGATTTCTGGGAATTAAGTTGGACTGGTGGTGCTTGAATCGGTAACCGGTGCTATTTGCTCGGTGCCAAGCTCGCGAGAATTAGCAGCCATAGTGGATATTAAGTCTCCGGCCTCTTCAGAGTCTTGCTATCTAAAGTCCCACCACTTGATGCATCCACCAAGCTTCTATCCATTGGCAATAAACCTTCATAGAAATAAGTGATTAGTAGTTGCTCAGTGATTTGGTGATGCGGACAGCTGGCACACAATCGCTTGAACCTCTCCCAATACTCATACATGTTCTCCCCATTGACTTGTTTTATTCCACTGATCTCTTTTCGAATAGCAGTAGCTCTTGAGGCAGGGAAGAATCTCTCTAGGAATAATTTTTGCATGTCAATCTAGCTTCGAATGGAGGATGGCTCAAGATAATATAACCAATCCTTAGCAACTCCATCGAGAGAAAATGGGAAAGCTCTCGGCTTAATGTGGTCCTCATCAATTGCTTGTGGTTTCATTGTGCTACAAACCACGTGGAACTCTTTGAGATGTTTATGTGGACATTCACCGCAAGACCGTGAAACTTGGGCAACAAATGGATAAGACCAGATTTAAGTTCAAAGTTAGCACCAAGTTCGGGATAAGTAATGCACAAAGGCGATAATTAACATCGGTGCAGCCAATTCCTTTAAAGTAGGACGAATTCTTTGTTCGGCCATAATTTTGGAGTTAGAATCGGTGAAAACAACAAGGTTATCGAGGAATTAGAAAGATCAAGAATGAAGAGAATCAAAATGATCAGAATCAGAATGGTCAGAATCAAGACTTATCCTACCAGCTCTTCTAGCAGCAAGAATTGTTCTTTCTATTTCAGGGTCGACTCCAAACAAAGATTCAGAATAGCAAAGACTCCTAGTATTCATACAACATAAGAAGAAAGAAATGCTAGAAATTAAGAAACACAATGAAATGATTTTTTTTTTTTTTGAACGAACAACTTCTACACAATTTAGGAACCTAAAATGAAATAATAATAAATAAAAAAATTCAAAAATTGCAAAAGTGATTTGGGTGAGATAGAAATCTGCCCAATCACCAAAACCACTAGATTTAAACCGATGCGAGTTTCCCAAGAACGGCGCCAAATTTTGATGCGAGTTGTCGAGCTCTCACAAAATAACCAAGTTACCAAATATTTGCAGTATAGGGATAACTCGGATCGTCTCCCAAGGAATTCGCAGTTGGTTTAAATCAATTGGTAAAAACAAGTGAATGAAATGGGGGATTTAAGGTTTAGTTAAAATTAAAGAAAGAACTAAGGATAGAGTGGAAAGATAAATGAAATTAAGTAGATTAAAACGATCAACCCAGAATTGGGATCCAAAATCTTCCATCATCGGACAAAAATAGAATAACTAACCTTGTGATTGATTCTAGATAAACCGAAATCTCTGCATTAGTCTAGAAGCTCCCTCGACTAGACGATCGCCTAGCATTTATTCGAACACGTGGCGAGCTTGCTATACGAACGTACAACGCTCTTTATAACCCGGTCCGAATTATGTCCTTGGGATATCAATCTGGATATTAAATCTAACATCCAATCTATTTCTAAATTCGAATCCGATTAAAGTAAATAGAGACAAGTCAGTTATCGATTAAAACACAAGTCCTCCGGATGACACCATGGAATCCTCAACTCATGGGTCGATCACAGAAACTTAGCCAAGCATTGCTATGTAAGATAAAATTGAAGAAATAAGGATATTCATCATGACCACGAAGAACATGAACTAGTTCAACATGAACACGAAGAACACAAAGAACAACTTAAAAAAATGAAAGTAAATCTCACAAACATAATGAGTCCATAAAAGAAAAAGATGAAGAACATAAAATCAACATAAATAATTAAAAGAAAATATTAAAATGCCATACCAAGAAGGAGGCAAGAAATTAAAGACAAGAATTAAAGACAATACATGAAAATAATAAAGCAAGATATTGCCATACCAAGAAGGAGGCAAGAAATTAAAGACAAGAATTAAAGACAATACATGGAAATAATAAAGCAAGATATTGCCATACCAAGAAGGAGGCAAAAAATTAAAGACAAGAACTACAAGAAAGAATTTAGAATGGGAGAATTAGAGAGATCTTGGTCTTCTCCAAAGGTGTGTCTTGCTCTTCTCAAAATCCATCTATTTATAGAAATCATGGAAGAACTATTTAGCCATACTTTTTGACTTTTGCACCTCCAAAACCGTGTTCCATCTTGCAAGCTGTATTACACCACAAATTCGGTGGAACTGGGCCTTTTTGTCTTCATATGAAATGTTCCCGTTTGTGTCAGCTTTCCAGTAGTTCAAACGGGGCCTCATTTGGAGTTCTGTAGCTCAAGATATGGATCAAACACCGAACGTTGTTCCGGAGCCCAGTTCAGCGCCCCTGTTCCGTATTCCAGGCCCAATTTGGTCCTTTAAACATTTGATTTAGCCTTTGGGCTCTTCATATGGTTTGTAGATCTTCATTTTAGCTTTCTGAAAATATAAATTGTAGAGCCATTGGATCTCTAAAACTCAAGTTATACCCAAAATACCGAACAGTGTTCACTACCCAATTGTAGTAAGAATATGACTCAAGTTCAATTTTGAATCCAAACTCAAGATGTGACCAAGATTAATGCAAATAAAGTTTAAAAACTCATTATGAAGTGTAACCACATATTTAACTAATTGGTCTATTAAATCATGACAATGACAGAGTTTTTAACTTCTTTTTGTATTTAAAATAATATGAATTTAAAGATTATAGTTACATGTAAGAGTTGTAATTAAAAAAAGTTTTGTATTAATGTATCACACGAATATTCCTTCAGGAAATTTGTAATATATCAGTATACGTCAGGCATCAGCATACGTCCGAGTATTTTTATCTCAGTTACTCGTTGTTCAAATTTTTAGTACATGCTCTCCGTTTCCACAACACATTGAGTTGTAGCACCTCAAACTCTGACAATCTTTCTAAAACCAAGTGTCAACTGGCACGATTTATGTTACGGAACTTGGGGTGTTACATTCAGGTTTGCCAATATTAAGCACTTCAAATCTCCAATTGATTCATGAATCGAACACAATCGTGGACAATCTTTAAGTATTAGCTTTTCAAGATTCGACAGTTTTGAAAACGAGGCGTTTCTCTCAATTTATAAGAATGACTTAAATTGAGAAATTTCAACTTGTCTAACAATTGTTGAAAAGAAACATTGTTAGATAACATTCAAATATAATTGGAATGATGGGTAAAAGCTGAAACAAAAAGTAATACTCCCTCTAATTCTTAGCTAGATGACTAATTTGCATATTAAGAAAATTAGTAAGTTAGTTATATTTGTAAAAAATAAATAAATTGTATGTTGGTTTCCCTACAATATACTTTTTAATTATTTATATTGAAACTACCGATGTACTAAAATACTTTTAATATGTGCAAAATTATTGAATATTGGAATATGCAAGGATCATAAACTGGATAAGAAAATTCTTACCTTATGGTTTCTTAACACATCAATAACATTATCACGAAGCCTTAATCTGCTATGATTTCCGGGTTCATCCGGTGACTCTTCATGAACAATCTCTCTTCCCATGTCACAGATTAAATTATGCATATCAAGTTTATTATTTTTATAAACTCTTAGGAGACTCAACTCTATGAGTTGGCTAATTCCAATCCTTGCGTGAAGCCCACAGCCATTCAAAATTTGTGTAGCATAATTTCTATCCTTTCCAATGAAAAAACAACATATATCCAAGAATATGTTTTTCTCGAAATCATTGCTTAGGACCGTCAAAACTTATTCTTAGCTTTTTATGTATTTGATTATTTGGAATTTCTTTTAGACTATCCAAAACAGATTCCCAAGCCTCTTTTGGCCTATCCAAGAGATCAGCACCAAGAACTTCAAGAGCTAATGGCAACCCTTCACAATAAGCAATCACACTTCTTGAGTGATCAATTATATCCTTTGTTGGACTTGCTTGTCGAATGCATTTGCTAAAAAGTTCAAGAGACTCGTTATCATCCATTTCTTTTACCTTGTATACATTATCCACTCAAACGATGTCAAGGACATGTTGGTCCCTTGTATTAATGATTATTCTACTACCTGGACCAAACCATTTATGATTCCCACATAGAGCATCGAGTTGAGCTTCGTTAGTGGCACTATCTAGGACAATTAGTGCCTTTTTACGACGAAGCCATTCTTTCATTCTACCTTTCCCAAATTCAATGCTATTTAGTGGCATCTTCCCTATTTGTAAAATGTCTGAAAGAAGTTGTTCTTGCAGATCCACAAGGTCCTTGTCTGACCATGAAGCTTCTCTAATGTCTGCAAGGAAGCTTTTAGCCTTAAAGTCTTTTCCAATTTCATTATAAATGGCTTTGGCAATGGTTGTTTTGCCAATACCCCCATTCCAGGAATCCCAACCACCTTAATCTCATCTAATTGGTCACTTAACATTTGGCTGATTTCCTTAATGCGAGATGTTGGCCCCACCGGATGATTTGTGACAAACAAATTTGTGTTGTCATATAGGTTCTTGGCGACAGAGTTAACAACACCGCTGGTCAACTCAGCTTCAGTTCTGGCAACAATGATAATAAATTAGAGATCAATAAAAATCTACAAAATGTTGCATCTAGTTTTGAGTAGCCGCTTAATATTGGACAATTTCAAGACTATTGGGATTTAATCAAACTAGTCCTTAGGGATTTCACAAAATTTAATCAAACTAGTCCTTAACCAAATTTGGAAGGATTTCGTGCAAAACCCAAAAAAGATGACATATAATCATTGTGAAATCCCTAAGGACTAGTTTGATTAAATTTTGTAGTAAAATTACCTAAATGACCTTAACTTGAGAAAATAAAATAAAATGGCAATGATAGTATAAAATAGCATCGTTAACTTATGTAACACCCCAATTTTCTAATGCGTTTTCAAGATATTTTAATCAGAGTAGAGCATCGGAACAATTTAAAAGAGTGAGTATTTGATAAACATTCACTGTTGGTGTATCTGGTTGCTTATATAGCGATACAATTATCCGAATATTTAAGTGTACGATAATACATATCCAAAAAGAAATTTTCCTAGGGTTCTCACGGGTCTTCGCTTTCCCTTTTCCTCGATCCCGATTCCTCCGAATCCTGAGGCTATATTAAGAGCTGAGGTCCAATGCCCATCGGACCTCGTGTATGATTAACCTAATGCTTATGTAAACAATATATGTATGACATCACAAAGCATTAATCAACACATAAGTACATAGCAAATGTAAGATTAATATATCAACAAGACACATCACATGTAAAGTTATCTATGTTAACAGTACACATCACATGTAAAGTTATCTATACAATTCACATGTATAGTCGTCTATCACATATAAGTATACAATAAGGATCGAGTTAGTGTTACGGATAAACGAGAACGTACATTCGTTGACGTTTTTCGCACGCGTTTTGATAGTAGGCGATCATAGATATCCTATAAGGGTAATATCGCCTCTATTAATTCAAAAATATTATTTCAAGAGATATTTTGGCTATATATGACCATTTTACCCCTGGATTAATTATTTTCAACTTAATCCCATTTTAATTGCTTAAAAACGCTATTACACAATATATGAGCTGATTTTTCGCCTAACTTTGGAGAATTATAATTAATTCCACAGAACTCGAAACGAGGATCCGTAAAATTCCTCGGAATCCTTAGGATGTCTAATTTTAGGAAACATTATTGGTTATATCCCAGATTTTATAAAAAAATTCTCAGTTTTCATAATTCCAACCTCTGCCCAGATTTTCAGAATTTCGTAGGTCAATTTGTAGAATTTTTATCTCCTAGCACAAAACTCAAAACGACATGCTATAGGTATATTTGGAAATCTCTATATGTCTACTCTCACCATGAATTTTCTAATAATTTTGGCATAGCATCTTCAACATAAGATACCAGCGTTTTTGAAATTGCTTTCGGAAGTCGCTAACCGACAAAATTTCGCCAGAGCTTCGCTACTTTGACCATAATCTTCCAAAAATTTTGCTATAACTTATTCTTCATCCTTTTTTCGAAATAAAGACAATGGTAACCATAAAAACATGAAAATAACACCATAATTGGAAGAATATGAATCAAAACAACATCTAAGCTATAAATCACAAAGCTAGGGCATAAGAACTTACCTAGAACTTTGCTCTTGCTTCCTCCAAACTTCTCACTCTCACTTCCTCTCTTCCTCTTGGTTAATACCAGCTTACTTAGCTTGTGAATTGGTGAGGAATGAAGCTTGCATTACCTTCCTATTTATAGGGTTTTCAAGGTTCACTTAATTGATGGATTCCAAACATTAATTGAATCAAGTTTTTAACTCTCTCTCTCTCTCTCACTCTTCAAACCGACCTCCCCTCCTCTCATAACACTCTTCATCTTTCTTCCATTCTCAAATCCTAATTTGGTTAGGTGCGAGTTGGTGTTTTTCTCGAGGATCCATTTCCACTTTCGGAATTACAATTTTATGACTTGATTTATGGTATTTTTAATCTTTGTTTTCACAATAGTATGAATCTCAAAATTTTACCAAAATCACTTTGGAAACCACTATGTTCAAGCTTGAATTTTGCTTATTCATAATATCTACTTATATTTGTTACTTAGTTCATGGATTTCAAGATATGATTTATTTTCTATTGATTCTCATTCACATATGTCTTGAATTCATCCTAATGGTTTTTATCTCATCTTTAACTAATTTACCCCTAATTACTATTAATTACACAAGCTTATGTCACTTTTTTACACAAAGTCTTCATGCAATTTACTCTTGATAATGACACTTAGGGAGTAAAAATCTGTTTTACTTGGCTCTCCTTCCTCCACCATGTTGGTCGACACCCCCTCCCCTTTATATCTCAAATCTGATTTTTATTTCACATCCAATTAGCCTTAAAGTCTTGGGTGATTGTGATGTTTTATTTTTTTGGCTTATTACTATTAATTAAATTCTCCTCTTTTACCATCAAGCTAGCACCGATTTCACCTTTGCATTTTTACTCTAGAATTGTGTTCCGTTTGTCTCTCAAATCCTATGTTAAAATTCTCCCATTGGTTGCTTAATCTTCACATGGATTAAGCTTTATTAAATTAATTCTAAGTCCTTTAGATTAGCTTTATTAAATCTAATCCAAGCCCTTAATATTGGGTTGGAAAAATTAAGACACTAATAGTGATATTAGTTAGTGATTTAGGATTAAGGATTAATAAAATTTCTTAACCCTTTTATTAAGCAATTTTCGCCACTTATTTTAATTAAGAGGAATTTAATTAATCATTAATTAAATATTGCTAATATAGTGTTTTAGGGTTTATTAGGCTTAATCACCATGATTTGATAGGTTTCTAAATTAATCTTGATGATTAAAAACTCCTTGTATGCTAATCTTGGCTTTTAAATATCCTTTGGATATTAATTAAGTTGATATTTCCTTAATTATGGCCTTTTTAAATTAATTATGAATTAATTTCGAAATTTAGATAAATATTCCAATTTATTGCAAATTTAATTGCCCAATAATTGTTGCGAATTTTCTCTAATTGATTTTGTCATCCTTTGATGATTTTATTGCTAAAATGATATAATTAAGATTATACTTAATTATGATAATCTTAGGATATTTTATGATCCCTAATAAGATTTAGAAAATTAAATCTCTAGTCACCTAAATTATAGGGAGACATTACCTAGAAAATAGGATAAACATCACGAAAAATTGAGACCACATATTTACCTACTTTCAATAGGTAGTATTTATCAAAAATATGGTATTTAAAATAAATACTCTACAATTTTAGAGACAACATACTTTCCTATTAGAATAGGTGTTATTTATCCAAATGTTGTTGTAACATCCCATTTTAAAAGCGATTTTTTTTTTTCAATCAGAGTAGAGCATTGGAGCGAATGAGTAAGCTCGAACCATAATAAAACATTAACCATAGTGTAATAGTAACGATACGGTCATCCTAGTGTTCAACGGTAAATACATAAACGGTAAGTAAATCTCCATCCCGAAGCCTACTCCGCTGCTTGCCCCTATCACCAATCCTCGGTCCTCGACCGACCACGAAGCTACGGTGAGATCCAATTCCCATTTGGATCTCAGGTAACGGTTAACCTTATGCTCAAATAAAACAGTATATGGACAACAAATATTCATAACAATACAGCAGCATATCAACACATAAGCACAAAGCAGATGCATGATTAGTATAATGACAAAACATAAGCACAAAGCAATATGTAAAGTCCCACAACATGTCCCGCACGTGCCCGGTGCCACGATCACAACACGTGTCCTCATCGCTAGGAAAACTCATACGGTATTACCAATACTATAACCCGTGTAAGCTGTATGTATAATTGACGACCCTAGACAGAGCCTCAGTCTATGAATGTATCTATCACATATATGTATATGAGTAGCACAGAGTTAGGGTTACAGTACGCGTCCGTACCTTTGTTGATGATATTCGGTACTTTTGACGGAAACGGTACTTTTGACAGCGGTACGATAGCTGCACAACAGCGGTACGTGATCACAGATATCCTATAAGGATAATATCACATTGATCAATGTCCAACATCATAACAGCGTCTTAGGTACAAATTACCATTTTGCCCCTATCTTTACTACTCCACTAAATTTCGCCGGTAGCTTCGCTACTTTGACTCTAATTCTCTAAAATTTTGACATATCTCTTTCCCCAATATATTTTTGAAATAAATATCATATGTACCCCTACAACATGATATCTAAACTAACCGGGAAGATTAAAGATTAATCTAGCATTTCTACTATAACTACCGAAAGAAACACTAAAGCTTAAGACTAGGGACCGAAGAAATTACCAGATCTTCGCTACAAATTTCTCAAGAGCTCTTCCTTCCTTCTCCACTCCAAAATTTTGAACTCAAGCAAGAGGAATTGGTGTGAAAGTATGCTTGGAGTTGCCATCTATTTATAGGCAATTTTGAGCTACTATTCATGCTTTTTCATATTGAATCTCAACCATTGGATCTTGGCTTTATTGCATGGTTCTTTCTTGGCCCTTGGATCCCCTTGGCCGACCTCCCCCTTCCTTTTGAAGAAGTTTTCATCATCACAATGATGTCACCTTCTTGCTTTTTGATCTTGTACCGATAAAGTTCCATGTTCGGTGTCCTAATCGAGTAATCTTAAACAATCTCAAAAATCCAACAACATAACCTTGAAGGTCTATTCTTCCTCCTTCAAAATATCTGGGTTAGCAAAATTTTTGATCCTATTACGGGTATTTCCTAGCCTCGCCGAACATTTTCGGACAAACGTCGTTTGTTACGGAAATGACTTCCGGTAACACCAACTTTACGGATAAAAATTCACTTGTTTATAATATGTCCTGATCTTAAAAACTTAGTTCATGGTTTTCTAGATAGGATTTAATTTCTATCGGTTCTCATTTATCCTACTTGCTTTCTTTACAAAATATCCCATTTTACATTATTATTATAATACACAAAATTATCCTATTGGCCCATTCTTAATTACATGGATTTAGGCATTTTAAAATTGTTAGAAATTTTTGTAGCCTTTGATCTTGCTTTATTAGATTACATCCTAACCATTGACCATTGTTTAATTTGTCTAATTTAATTAGAATGCTTAATTAGGGCCTTAATCCTATGATTAGTAACCTTTTAGGATTTAGGGTTTTCATGTACTTAATCTCACCAATTTTTCTTAATCTTTTATAATTAATTAGCAAGTACACTTTATGCTAACCTTAGCCATAAACATCTAATTAAAGGGTTTTACATAATTTACCTTGGATATTCTCTTGTTCAAGCTTAAACAATTAACCATTAATTACTTAATTAATCACTTACTAATTGTTGATAATTTTCTTAATTAGGATTAATCATTTTCTCACAACTATTTCACTAACATTGGTATTTTATGTCACATGCATTATATTAAAAATTATGGGGTCAATTAGGGTTTAGTCACAACCTCTGCGATTAGATATGGATTTATTGGGCTTTTATTATGGGATATAAATCTTAATCTATGTGGGTTAATTGGGTTAATTTCTTCGGCTTTTTTGGCTTGCCCTTCTCCCTTCGTTTACTTGACGGGATTTAGATAACTGGTATTTTTCTTCTTCTCCTTTCTTGAATATTTGTTTGCATAATGTTAAGCATTTTGCATAATTAAATTTTGTTACTAAAATTAGAGTCGGACTTCAAACTGAAATTATGTTTGTATACTGCTTTCGAATGATTTGATTTGGCTTGTTTTACTATTGAATGGAATGTATATAGTTTAGCCTTTTATTACCATGTGTGTGTGTGTGACTGTGTGTGTGAGCAACAGAACAACTCAAAAAATAATAGATATGGGAGAGGATCAGCAACAGCAAGAGATTAAATTTAAAATACAATAACTATGTGAAATAATTGTCTTTCACGATCATGCAGAGTATACATGAACTTATAACATTCTAAATTTTGGATTTTGAAACTTATTTTACGTCTAAATAAGTAGGGAGTAGAATAAGTTTCAAAAGAGTTCTGAAAAGACAGAAGAACTCCTAAGAACAAAAATCATAATTAAGTTAAAAACCTTTTCTAAGAAAATAGCTTAAATATTTTTAAAGATCACAGAGAAGTAACCAAAATTGGGAAATAAGCCATTTGAAGTCCTATAAAGAAGGCCAAAAGGAATCTATATTTTTATGGCCTAGAGGAGAATAACAGTGGCATCTATTAAGAACAGTCTTAAAGGTCTGTTTGGCACGAGTGAGATGAGAAAGAAAAGTAAATGTTAATGAGTTCAATTTCAAAGAAATAAATAAGTGGGCTTAAAAAATTTAAAAAAGAAAATAAATAAGATAAAAGAGTAAGGAAAAAAAAATCATCAAAAGCTTTTAACCGCACTTCTTCGATTTGTTTGAGTTGAACTTATTAAATTTTTCTCTCCCTTCCCCTATCCTCTCCATTTGTCTCATAGGAAACACAAGGTTAGAGAACAATCAATACGGTTGCTGGAATAATCAACACAGTATATCTAGTGACAGAGAGACAAGTGATAATAGTCAAGACAAAAGGTAATAATTTTGTGGACATAATTGACCTTAAATCTCATTGACTACATTGAATAGATATGTTAGATATTTACCAGGAACGATTGGCTGAGATTGTAAATCTGGAAAGAGAAGTAGCTTCAGTAAAGGTGCTTCTCCATTTGAAAAACTCTTGTTTCTGCAAATCTCCTCTGCTCATTAACTCTGCAATACTTCCCATCTCCTGACGTACACCTGTCAAACTCACACCACAAAACACAGGAAACACTTTCTTTCCCATGTTTTAATGATAATTAATGATTATGTCCAGTTTAGCCAAGCAATATCTGGATGAACCGAAGTTTTTTGTGAAAACAAAGATAACTATGCTTGAAAGTTCGATGGCTCTCAACAAGGCAGGTGAGATTGGCTCATCTTGGTCGATGTATGTTCTGATTAAAGCATCCCTTAAAGAGGTTTCAAGAGAAACTATGGTTTGGTATTTGGTTCGGTACGTTAAGACATCGTTAAGAAGACATCGTAACGGCGGTGTTCTTCGTTTGATGGCAAAGGATTAATGGGGCTTGATGATGGTGAAGGAGAGAAGGCCATGGAGGACTTGGATTGGATTGTTTCAGATGTAGAAGAAGAAGATCGAGAGAGAATTGGTTTGTGTTGAGACTTTGTGCTGTTGGTTTTCTTGACAAGGCAAATGATAGAGAGCGAGAGAAACAAGATGGGATTTTTCTATTGTTGGTTGTTCAGTCAATTATCCAAATTCATATTCGTAATTTATTACTTAACACGCAATGATAAAGTAATCAAATAATTATCATTTATAATTTCGTGAGTCACAGATATAGTAAAAGAAAATTTTTGGTCGAGATGTTATGACCGTTGACTATTTTATTGTTGAATCTTACTCTTGGTCCTAATTATAAGGCGCAGTTGACTTTTTGGTGAGATTAAGGAAGCTAATTAAATTACTTTAGAGTATTTTTATTTTATTTTTTTCTTTCAAACTAATTAGTTTGACTAATAAACTAATATATAATCTAATCATACATAACATATGAAATGATTATGTATCTTATTTAGCTTCCTTAATCTCTTTAAAAAAGTCAACTGCGCCTTATAATTAGGATCGTTGAAGTAATATGTATGATAAAGTCTTCACTATTACTCTGAATCCCTAATTAAAAAACTTTTCCCCTGGAACTTTAATAACAAGTTGCAAACAAAATAATAATAAGATCCTTCATAGGATAATTATGTATGAATATTCTGTACATGGTTGAGAAAACGGGATGATTGGAAGTTAGAACAATATTTTTTAAAAAAATCAATATTAATAAATTTTTTGATACAATCATTCCAATCATTCTTTATTTATTCAAATATACATAGTAATTATCTCTGTAACTATAGTTAGACAAAAGTTTGTTTGGTTTTTTTAACTTTCCATAAGGTTCCATTTTGACATCCTAATTTTTCAAGGTGTCTTGTAAGTCCTTTAACCCTAAAGCCATCAACAGAAAAAGGTTAACATTGAAATTTTAAATGCTAACAAAACAAGTTTAAATTATAACATATTAAATTTTATTTTCAAAATAATAACAATTATTTTTTTTAAAAAAAAAACATCATTTGAGACAAAGGGTATTAGAGTTAGACGATGAATTTTTAATTAAAATTAATAAATGGAACATGCTCTAAAACAGCTGTAATTCAATGACGAAAGACACATGGAGTCTCATTAGTCTACTAGACGGCCATTTTGGCATCACCTACCCATTATAGTCCATCCAAATTAGTCAATGTACTACATTTACTATTTAGAGATATATTTATAATTATAAAATGGAAAATGAGAGAAAAATATCATTTGAATTTTAAAAAAAAAAACCAAAATATTTATTAAATTAACAAAAGGATAAATAGGTAATATGTTATGAATATGAGATTTTGAAATTTTAGTGTTGAGAACTTGAGTATAGTTAATGACAACTTAATAATAGCACTTAACAACTTAGGCATACACTGTGACAATTTGGGGATCTCAAGCTATTAATCTCTATACCAAAGTTACTAACTCTCATACTCAAGTTGTCAACATCCAAACTTCAAAAACCCAGAAAACATATTTATCCTTTTACTAATTTAGTAGATATTTTGATTTTTTGTATTTTAAATGGTATATTTTTCCTCATATTCCTAATATAAAATTGTAGCTAAGAACCCAAGAAAGACATGGATTGGTTCTGCGTTGTTACCAAGGAAGGTTCACGGATACACAAACAGAGAGAGATAGATTATAGTATTATATATGACGCTTTCCCATTCTCGGTTTTTATTATTAGTATATAATACTGTATGTGTTTGACAATTATCTGTGAAGTTTCTAGGGAAGTTTCAAAATGAGTTTAGTTACAGAGTAATTGGTTTTTATATAACATGTATTTATCTAAAAACTAATTAAAAACAACATAAGTATGTGATTGAAGGCGACATTAATTTTTCAAAATAAAATTAAAGCAATGGAGTTAAGACAATTGGCCCGTCAAGAGGCTGTCAACGTTTATGATTATGAGAAATTCTTGTGTGAACATTATTTGCCATGCCATTTGTAGTCTAATTAATTAAAATACAACAACTCATGAGCTGATTTGGCACTTCCTAAATATTAGTTAGCATATTAAAATTAAAAGATTTCACAATATTTACTTTTTCATTAGTTGTTAAATCTTAATTAAGGGATTTACTTTTTTCATTACTTGTATTTTAACTGATTAGACCACAAATAAAGTGGCAAACCAAGTTTATAAAAGAATTTCTTGATGATTATAATTAATATAGGTATCAAGCCTACCCTTTTGGAATTATATATGTGTCGAAGAGTCCAAATGTCTTATAGTTTTCATAAATAATAAGGTTGATTTTTTTTTTTCTGATTATTAATATAACCAAATTTTATAATTTAGTTTGAGTAGATAATAATACATAGTGTTAAATGTAAATAGAAATATGCATGATTCTTCTCATAAAAAATGAAGAAAGAAATATGCATAATTCTTTTCCAAGCAGAAGTCAAAATGGCCACCTATTAAACTAATAGGTCTTCTGACAAAGAAAACCGGCCACATATTATATCACGGTAATATATGTAACACCCCAAATTTCATACTTCAAATTGTGTCGGTTGACACTTAGTTTTAAGAAAATCAACGAGTTTGAGGTGCTACATTCCTCATAGTAATGCGGAAACGAAGAACATGCACCAATGTTCTGGACGATGAGTAGCGAGATAAAATGCCCGGACATATCGATGCCCCGACATAAGCTGGTATATTAAAAATCCCGAAGGAATATTACTGTGATACAATTATTCAGAACTTGTATAATTACAACTTTTACATGGTAACTATACAATCTTAAACCAAGCCTTAACTAGACTTGTGGCTTAGAACCCAATACAGTTAATCAAACCCATTTGGCCAGGCCGGGTAAAGTCTAGTGGAAGTCTCCCCGTCTTTCTCGGCGACTTATGACTAAACCACATAGACCGACCCTTTCTTCGGCACCAAATGGTTTGAAACAACTCTATCGGATTCATGCCAGAACTAGTCCTATCAGACTTCTTCCGACTCTCATCTCGACTGGTGCCTCTTTTACGGCTTCGTCCATCAGTGTCTTTTCACAGCTCCGTCCATCGTTGCCTTTTCATGGCTCCGTCCATCGGTGCCTTCTCAACTCCAGGTTCCTTTCCTGAACTATTAGTCAAGGCTGAGATTCAATTGAATTGAATCTCAGGTAACAGTTAACCTCATGTTCAAGTAATAAACAATATATGTATGACAGATATTCATAACATTACAGCATTAACCAATACATAGCACAAAGCAGATGTAAGGTTATAACAACACAACAGTACATAGCACACAGCACACAGCACATGTAAAGTTATCCATGTTTGCACTAACGGTGCCACGACGGCCCCTCGTGTCCTCGCGCTAGGAAAACAATCTCACGGCATTATCAAGACTATAACCCGTATATAGCTGAATGTATAAACAGTAACCTAAGACAGAGTCTTAGCCACGGTGCATGACCCAAGACTAAGTCTTGTCCATGACTCTATGAAATCATCTATCACATATAAGTATACAAGACACATCAGAGTTAAAGTTACTAGTACACGAACATACCTTTCACCGTGTCATTGCCAAATGTCCGACCTTTTGAATCCGACTCCGGATTTCCCGGATATCCTATAATGTTACCGTCGGATTATTATATGATATTTGATAAATATCATATCTCTTAGAATAATATCCTAAAGTTTTAATTTACCTTTCTACCCTTGGTGGGTTTATTATTCCATTTTTACCCTTACATTTTCTTAAAAACGCTACTTCAGAATTTCTGGGCAGATTTTGTAGCAACTTTGAAAAATCATAATTAATTCTACAAAAATAATTTTTGAGTGCTGCAAAGTTCCTCATGACCCTTGACATGTATATTTTAAAGGAAAAAATATTCTCATAACCTATAACATCAATAATTATTCTCAGTTTAATTGTTTCTCAACGTTGCCCAGATTTTCGTCCAGAAACAAATAGCTTAAATTAAAAAATATGTTACTCCTTGTGTAAAACTCAAAATGCTTCATATTTTATATATTTGGAAATTCCTACATGTCTAATTTATTTCTGAAAATTTTTGTGATTTATTGGCTTCATCTTATACATAAAATATTAGCCTCTTTTTCATTGGCTGCACAAAGCTTAACAACCGAAAATCCTACAAGCTTTTCACAACATTGATCCATTGCTTTCAAAACTTATTCCCTTACATGTTTTCCACTCCATTTTGCGTTTTAAAAGCAATGGAGACTTCCAAACATGAAAAGGAATATTTCTAACAATTTCCTAGATTAAATTACATTTATACTAAAAACTACAAAAAAACTAAAGAAACTTAAAGCTCAAGAGCTTACCTCTTGAAGAACCTTGCTACTCCTTCTTCCTTCTTGCTTCTCACTAGCTCTTACTTCTCTCTTAAACTCACATATTTGGTTTGAGTTTGGTGTGAAGAATTGTGAAGGAATGATGTCTCTATTTATAGGGAAATTTCAAGATCTCCAACCATTGGATCATACTTCTTTATCAATGGTTCATGTTGATTTGGTCTTCTTGAAGACACAAATTATGAAGAAGAAGCTCTCATTGGTTGTTCTTAATTACATAGGATTAAGCCCAATTATTTCTTGATTTTTCCTATTGGTTGTTCAAGAGTTGTGAGCCCCACATGTGCAATTACCACTTTGCCCTTTTCTTCTTCACTAAGTTTTCTCTTTTTCTCTCTTCTTTCCCTTCTTCAAATCCGTGCTCTCTCCTCCCTCTCTCCTTCATCCATTTCATTTAATGATCTCATCCTATCTTATCTCTTGCATGTGCCATTTACCCCATGTGTTCATTTAATTATAATATCTTAAATATTATTAATTCATCTCTTATCCTCTCATCTTGATCCCTAACCGTTGGATCCCATTTTGTGTTAGTTTATATTAAATCCTCACCTTTTAATCCATGGCTTAAATCTCCCATTGGTCCAATTAATTAACTAGGGACTTAGATCACTTCTTTGATTTATCATTGGCTAGTCAATTTCCAAGAGGATTAAGCTTATTTATTTAGTTAGGACCATTGGATTCGATTTTGTTTTTTTCAAATCCAATCTTCACCCTTAATTGCATTTGCTATTAGTTAATTGATTTATTAACTAATCATGAAAATTAGTGCTTAATTAGACAAGTATTATTTCATCCTCATCGGCTTAATTATTTTCAAATATAATTAGCCCTTATTTGATACTTTTAATTTGTCTCTACTCATTTAGAAGAATTATGCAACTAATCTCAATTAGTGCAAGTATATTTTGCTAAAGATAATTGTTAATAGATAACAATTAAACTAAGTGTTTCTTTATCCCCTTTTTCTTGTTTTATGAGCACTTAAAATAGTTATTATTCTATGTGATTTTATATCACACTTTATAGCCCTCATTATGTAGTCTCATAATTAACCATTGGTTAATTAATTCCAAAGTAAAATTTGGATGAAAATATAATCAATAGATTATAATTCTTTGCGACACATATTCACCTTTGTATTTTAGTAATTATTTTCCAAAATATAATATTTACATAAATTATGAAAATTAGGGTATTACAATATATATATCGTAAGTAATTCCATGAAAGAGGAGCGATATATAAACTTATAATGAATTTTAATCACTTAAGTAGCTTAAACTATTTGGGTAATTTGATATAATAGAAGCTATAATATAATCACGTATATAACTTGAAATAATATTAAAATTGTTCCGTATGAGAACATCTAAAGGATGATTCTTGACCCGGATAGCCGCTATCTTATCTCGCTATGAACAAGAGATTCGACATCTTGGAGTCACGTGTGCAAAGAAAGAAGATTTCGGTCTTCATGCGGATGTCTAGCCCGATGGGCTAGTGAGTTGATATTGGATCAGATGATTCAACCTAGATATCTATGAGATAGATAACCGGGAGAACGTAGGATCACTTTGTACACGACGAGGCTTTCGCCAAAGGGAGTGGTGTGTGTGCACAGTGATGACAGTATGTAAATAGTTCAGGGTTAGAACGTGTGTACCTTAGGATTTTACCTCCTTATTTATAGAGTGTACCGTAGGTTGAGATTTATGGGCCCTGTGTGTCTCGTGGCCCAAGTATCATAACTGCGTGATCTAGATTGAGATCTTCCTTGATTGTAGGTGGGTTAGGATCCTCCTTTATTATAGGCGGATCCTGATGTGCAGGATATTCCTAGCTGTGCTGTCCCATGAATGGGCCTGATATAGGTCCGTAATAGTTGCCCTCCAAACCCGATAGTTCGGGCTTCTAAGCCGGGGATGCAATTTACCCCTCGAACGAATGATCTGAGTTATCTTTCCTTAGACCCTGTTCTCTCGCTTACCTATTGAACATTGTCCAAGTTGGTATGCGTTGAACTCGGCTCTTGATGTTGTATACTCAGATCCGGGGTAGTGTCAGGAAGTTCACGTAACTCTGAGGTCGGGCTCCTGCTGCGAGCATTATCATGGCCAAGCGACACCGGCAGCCCTCGATTAGAAAAGGACTTCAACTACCACACCTAGCCGCTTGCTTCGCACACATTTAATGCACCCATCACATCTCATATGTCTCTCTTGCTTTTTGGGTGAATAGTCTCTTTCACCTCGACTCTTCGGTGTCATAACGTCTATATTCATATTTCCTTCCATTCTCCATACTTCAACCATTCGATGCATTCTCTTTCTTCCCGAAACCTCTTTCCTTCTTGCGACAATTATCTCTTTGCAACCCTCAGGTCTTGCCACTTCATACTCCTTCAACCTTCGTTAAATCAGGTATTTCTGCCACTTCTCACCATTCCTTTCGCTTTTATTTTGAAGTTCGTCAATTCTGTGGTTTTTGATTCTTGCCTTTTCATCCGTACTTTGCAAAGAGACTGGCTTCTAGGTCTTCTGGGTAGGTTTCAATAGACTTTTCTGGGGAACCTTTGATTTTTGGCTTTACCCATATGAACGTATACCCCTGTTCTTGGGTGTAACCATCGTCTAGTTTCGTTTTCATTGTCCCCTTCCTTACCAAGCCTTTTATGCCTCTTTAGGTTTTAACCCCTGGTGGTGATGGATAGGGTTAACCCTTTGCCAATTCCAGAAGAGGAGGAGTCACTTCGTAAAATTCCTCCTAAAACCTTTTTTGGTTATGGGGCAAGCCTCTTCGAAGAGCAAAGACGGGAAGTCTTGCTTGGTGGAGGGCCTAGTAGGAGCAATGTAGAAAGATTTCAACCTGCCATAGCTAGGTTCCAGAGTGGAGGATCGACCAATGTTTTGTCTTCCTTTAGGGATTGGGGATTCTCTAGTGCTATCTTGACGCCGCCTAATGCCTTTTATGAGGATACTTCTCGCGTAGGGCCAAAATCCCTTCCGTAAGGTTACATCGACCCATGCTGGGACTGTATCGCCTTAAGGTCCCTCTATATCGCGAACGACCAATATTCCTTAGCCAACTCCACTCTAGGCTCGTGTCGCCATAACTTGTCGTCTGACCCCATCCCAGCCCTTAGTAGTCAGGGTCATCTCGGTCCAGAACATTTTTCTTCTTCACACAATAGCTCTTCTATTTCGGGTATGCCACCTACTTTCTGATCTTTATTTCTTTGTTATAGGTATAAATGGATTCGCCTTCCCGTCCCATAGCACGCAATCGATGTCAAGAATTCAAGTTCCTCGAACCCACTAAAAATCTTAACGAGATAAATACCCATGGGTAACCCATGACGTGTTGAGAAAACACACCGATGGGCCCAAGCTCAATATAGGAGATTCTAGCGGGTGCACCCTTCGTCCCCTAACGATGAGGGGCCGGTTTGTACCTCGAGGGAAGGAACGACCCATCTTTTTTCTTCTTCTATCGGGATTACATTACCCGACTCGGTATTCGATTTCCGTTTACCGAGTTTCAAATGGCCATCCTAAATTACCTACATTTAGCTCCTTCTCAGCTTCACCCCAATGGTTGGGGGTTCATGATAGCTTTTGAACGCCTATGCAACTCTTTTGCAGAACCCATTCCTTGCACAGTACCTCTATTCTTTTATTTCTTTTCTCCCCATACGACTCATTCCGGCAAAGAGCCAGTAGAGCAGAAAGGCTGGACTTCCCTCCGTGGATCCGCTAATAAAAAACTCTTTATTGCCTTCTCCAAGTCTTTTAAGCATTTTAAAACTGGCTTCTTCAAAGTCGTTGCCAAACCTGGGCAGCAACCTTGGTTTCTTCAGGCTGCCGAGTCCAAGAATGTGGAATGGAGGTTTCCATTATATTGGACTTTTGCTCATCATAAAATGCAACCTCCTCTATATCGTGTTTAAGAAGATGACCTCTCGGCCAAAGAGGTTGCCTCCGTTACTCGCTTGATGTCGTACATTAAGGAGCACGGTGCCACCAGCGTGACTTCTTTCATCTCGTTCCCTCGTACCAAATTGGGAAATGTAGCGAGTAGGATTAGTCTTTATCATCTGCTGTGTGTTTAATTTTATTTCCTGCGTGACGATTAACCACTATTTTCTAACCGTGTGGTTTTCCTGATATGCAGTTCAAGGTATGGAGACCTTGCCGCCTAATTGTCGCATGTGAACCCGAATCTGGGGGGTTTAAGTAAGGAGAAAGGCAGGAAACGGTCTGCTCCTGAACCCCGTAAGGCAAAGGTTAGCTCGGGTGCTCAAGCGAGAGCGCCCAAGAAGATTAAGACCGGCCGGGATACTTCGGAGAGTATACCTCAAGAAACCCCGGTCCCGCTCCCCCACCGGTGCTCGCGAATCACTCGACATCTCACACGGTCATTTCAGCCCTTGGACCCTCTTCTTCAGCTCTTCCACCTCCACTCGCATTCAAGCTTCCGTGTGGGCTTACGTGGAGCAAAGGAAGAACGGAGGAGCTCTGCATGTCTCTTTTCCCCCCTGGCGCTACACTAACAACGTTCCCTTCTCGGAAGTTGAGGAGAACGAACTTTGGGAAATTGAACGGCACGCGCTGAGGGCTGCCAGATTGGCACAGGCCATGGGAACTTTGAAGCATAACTTCATTGAGGCTAGTGCTTTGCTAAGGCATGTAAGGGCGAAGAAAGATGAGCTTGCAGAGGAGAAGAAAAAGGCCGATGAGGATCTCCAAGTAGCTAAAGCTGAAGCCGACAAAATACACGAGGAGCTTCTGATGACAAGACAGGCTCTTAAGGGGGCAAACTCAGACCTTGTCAAACTGCAAGTCGATCACGCCAAAGATATTCAAGCATTAAGCCTTGTGCAGTCCCAGCATGGCGAGCTAGCAAGAAGCTAGGTGAGATGAAGGCCACTCTTGCTGCTGCCAAGAAAGCCTACAGAATGCTCCGACATGGTGAAAGAGACTGCGAAGGACGCCTTTGATATGGCCTTAGCACAAATCCAGAACTTGAACCCCAATGTCAACCTAGATCTTGCTGGATTTCACTATAGGGCATATGTTTGAGGTGTCCTAGCTGGACGGAGGCCGAGTTGGCGAGGGTGAGGAAGAGGTCCGGACAAACATTCCCCCCGAGGAGAAGAGGCTTCATCTAAGGCGGCTGCACCTTCTAGCTGAGTGACCAAGGTCCTTGTTTAGCCGTGTCTTTTGATTGGGGCACTGGGGCCCATTATGACTTGTGTGTGGATTTTTTCCAGCTTTTCATCCCGGTTCTCTTCCTTTTGTTTTAGTTGTTGCTTTTGAACAGACTAATTATTAATAGTGGTGTTACCTACTTCCTGTTTAAATGAAGCATGTTTCCACATCTTTTCATTTAACACGACGATGAATTAATTCTATGAACCCAAATCTGTGGTTAGGGTTCTATGACCGGGCCGCGGTCGAGTATGTATTATGCAGAATTTGCTTGCAGTGTTCTTTCGGTATTAAAGACCGGGTATGTGAGTGGAGATTTTCAATCAAACCTCCATACTACGTTCTGGTTCCGTTGTCCGGTATATAATCCAAGATAAGGGCAAATTGTCACATGTTTCAGCCTCGGTGTGGAAACGCAATACTCAAACATTTTGACCTGATCAAGGTCTGAATAACAATTCACCTTCTTATCTAGGAGTGAGTTTTGATGTATCAAAATTGCGAGTACTTGTAATAGCGGCTTCGCGTAATTGAGAAACTGGGCTCGATGGCCCTGGTGTTCATCTTTAGATCGTGTGTATTTATGATCGGGTTTAATGACCAGATCGCCATTCGTTCCTTTGTTTGCAATCGGCACAATTTGGAGAGTTTAGAACTTGAATCTCAACCGAGAAATTCTTTATTAATTTGAAAGATAACTTGCTCCAATGAGCTAAGAACTTCGGAAAAGGAAATTACATGAGTAAATGGAAAATTGAAATCAAAACGAACTAACGTGGACATAGTCTCGTACGTAAGCATTGTGGACATGGAGGTTGGGTCTAGCTATAACGGACCCCTTTAGCTTATCCGTGTTCCACGTTCTTTTAATTGGCTTCCTCTCCGTGGTCTTCAAACAAGTAAGCTCCTTTGTCGAGTTTCTCTATGATCTCGGTAAGGACCTTCCCAATTTGTAGCCGCTTTCCATCTTTGGCATTTTTTTTCCGACGCGCCTCTTCTAAGAACCAAGTCGCCCTTGTCGAATGACCGGGGTCTCACCTTTCAGTTATATTTGGCCGCGATGAGCTGCTTGGTGGCCATATCTCGGAAGTGTGCCGTGATTCTGATCTCATCAATCAAATCTAATTCCATCGCCAACGCTTCATTATTCATTTCTTCGCTTTCTGGAGAGTCTTGAATCTCCTCCATGATGGGCCGGCCTATCTCAACGGGATCATCGCCGCATCCGTAGGTCATCCGAAAGGAGTTTCTTGGGTTGACGATTGAACACCGGTCCCGTAGCCCCATAACACACTATAGAGCTGTTAAACCCAGCTGGAATTTGCGTCCTCCATCCGCTTCCTTAAACCATCAACGATTATCTTGTTTACTGCTTCAGTTTGACCGTTCCACTGAGGATATTCCACGGAAGCAAAGTGGTGTTTGATGTTGAGACCTATCATTATATCTTGGGAGCCCCTATCAACTAATTGGGTACCGTTATTCGTCACTACCTCGGCAGGGATTCCGAACCGGTAAACGATGCTGTGTTCGAAGAATCGCTATACCCAAGCAGAAGTAATTGTAGTTAACGGCTCAGCTTCTATCCATTTCATAAAATAATCTACAGCTACAATGAGCCACCGTAATTGTCCGAGAGCCATTTTGAATGGTCCTGAAGATCCATGCCCCCTTTGTAAAAAGGAAAGGGGCTTTGAGATACATTTTAACTCCGTCGGATGGAGCCAAATCTTAGCGTGCTTTTGGCAGCTATCGCATTCTTGATTATCTCCTTGAATCCGCATTCATGGTCGGCACAATAATAGCCAAGCATGTAGAGCTTTCTGGCGTAGCTTTCACTCCCGTGTGTTGGCCATTGATTCCTTTGTGTATCTCTGCCAAGACATACTTGACCTCATTCGAGTTCAAGCACTTCAACATTAGAGAGTGTAATTATTTTCGGTATAGATGATCTTCCACCATTGCATACATGGCGGCATCTCGACCAACCTTCTTGCTTCAATAGAATCGTCGGGAGGATTCCTCGTTCCAAATAATCTTCGAATGGCTTCCTCCTCGGTTCTGTGTCGATATAGCCATGATGCAGCTCGGCTCCGCTAGATTCTATTGAACTACGGTTCTATGGTTCCCTGTGCCCTTCGTACTTGCCATTTTTGACAAGATATTGGCTCAGTATTCTCCCTCTCGGGATGTGAGTGACGGTCACTTCTTCAAAGTCGGAGATTACCTCTTTTGCTTTATTCAGGTATTTGGCCAATAATAGACCCTTTGCTTGGTATGTCCCCTCGATTTGTGCTGTTACGAGCTGAGAGTCGGTTAAAACCTTCACTTTCTAGGCTCCGTGTTCATTCGCGTGCAGTAGCCCTACTATTAATGCTTCATATTCAGCTTGATTATTTGATGTCGGGAAGTTTAACTGAAGAGTGTGTTCAATCGCAATCCCTTCGGGCTCATTACTATGATTCCGCCCCACTACCCTTAGAGTTTGACGAGCCATCCACATACACTTTCCACATCTTGGGGTCATCATCTTCGTTTTTACTTGTGGGGTTAGCTCCCACATAAAATCTACCAATGCTTGTGATTTGATGGTATCTTGAGCTTCGTATGTGATATCGAACTTGGATAGTTCTATTTTGATCATCCTACGGCCAAGTATGGCTTACACAACACCTATCATATTGGCTGACTAGTTTGAACAACGATCTGGTGTCCTTGGAAATAAGGACGTAGCCTTCTCACTGCTGTGAGTAAGGCAAAAGCCACTTTTTCTGGTTTTTGATACCTTAGTTCCGAGCTTTGTAATGCTTTGCTTATGAAGTATATCGGTACTTGACCATTCTCTGTTTCACTGACCAAGAGCATTTGATGAGGGCCTTTTATCGTTAGCCTTGGGGTTCACAATCAAAAATTAACCAAGGATTGCATATAGACAAACCTAGGATCGTTCTCTCTTCTCGAGGAGCCTTTTATTGATTCCTAAGTAATCTAAAAGCCATGCAAATGCAATAAAAACAAGGGAAAAATAGTTTTTGGATTTTCAAATTAATAAATTAAAGAATAATGCAATTTAATTAAATGCTAAACTATTATTTTTGGTATTTCCTTTATAAAATGGTGAATGAGTGAATGGAATGGTATTAAAGTGAAAATATGAATGATGAATGTTCTTGGTAATGAAGAAATGACTATCCTTACTCATAAAAGATTATATGAGTTAAAATTCATCAAGTCTTGAGAAAACCTCAAGATAACACTTGAGTCCAATATTCTCAATTAATAGTAGCTTCTACAAACAGAGCTAACCACTACCTCTTGAGAAATTGTTTTAAACCACTTGATGTGCAATTAAAATTGGAATAATGCAATATGAGTCTTCTTAAAATTGAGTACTAAACAGTCCCTCAATGGCACAAATCAACCACATTAACTAGACAATAACACGCTAATTAATATAATCTCATTGCAACCACAAGAAATTAAAACAAATATAATTTTCACACTACAAAATCCAATCTCAACTACAAATATCAAAAACCAACGAGACAATTAACATCAATCTCAGATTCGAGATTTATACACAATAATTCCTTAAACTAGCCCAACCTAAATATATAAATCTAGACAAATAAAATGATAGAATAACTCCCCTATGAAGTCAATTAAGCTCAAACATTAATCCTCATCACCAAGATCAAGGGAAATCAACCACTCATAGCAAACAAGGAACACTCGGGAATCTAGGAAAGATTGGAATATGGAAAAGAAGCCGGGAAAACTCAAATCTCGCGGAAAATTCAGAGACTTCGCCGGAAATGGGGAAGAAGAGACGATGAAGGAAGGAAGACGATGATGAGTAGCTTCCTCTCTCTTCTCTCTCTCTCTCTCTCTCTCTCTCTCTCTCTCTCTCTCTCTCTTTAAACTCTTACCCCGTTGTGTACGGAAGATAATGGTCGCCGGCGTTCTCTTCTGTTCTCCAGATCTAAGCTTTCTATCTCGCCGGCGACGAAGGTGTATGGCAAAGGAGAAACGCCGGTGAGGAAAGGAGGAGGCGAAGGTAGAAGCAAGGGTCATCGGGTCGATGCTCTCTCGCTTCGCTTCCTCATCGGTTCATTGCTCTACTTCTCTCGATGAAGGTTGGAAATGACGAAGGAGGTGGTGAGATGGAAGAGGTTCGCCGGCCAAGGTGGGGCGGTGGCCGGTGGAGTCGATGGCCGGCGAAGGTGAGGTGAAAGTAGAGTGCGAGGTCGAAGGCCCGGAGGTCTCTCGCGGCGCAATGCTCAGTCCACTTTTATGTATCGGGTCTCCGCCGATATATCCAGGAAAAGGCAACCTAATTACTCCTTTGGTCAAAACGTGCATTTTGACCAAGGGACTAAATGCAATGATTGAAAGTTCTGAATAGGGACTAAATCGAAAAGTTTCAAAACTTCGTGGGTAAGAAATGCAATTTCCAAAACGGGCCCTTTTATGTAATTTTTCTTGGCTCCTTTTCTTCCTTGATTTGCAATTTCCAGGAATTCTTGGGCACTTTTCTATAATTTTCCCCTGACCTCAAAAATATTAATTCAACCCCAATTGATATTTTCCAAGGATCTCGAATTTTCTTCTTAAACACCTACAATGCAAGATTAAACACAATGTAGCATCAACAGTTCAAGAAATCATTAGTATGAATAATTAATAAATATGACCATTTTAACCTTAATTTCACTTAATTCAATACAAATGTTCATTCCACAAATTAGTGCTCAATCATGAAAAATGTCATAGAAAATGCATTAAGAATCTCCATTTAGTTATAAAATATCATATAAAAATATGGTTCGATCAACCGCACTTACCGCTCCTCCTCCATACGACAAGTAAAGAAAGAGCATCTCGCCGGGTTCTGGTTTAGATAGGACTGGCGGGGTTACTAGACATTGCTTGATCTTCTCGAGTGCGCTTCACACTGGGTTCCAACCTCCTTGTGCCTCCTTTTTCGGCGACTTGAAGAAAGGAAGAGCATTCTCGCCGATCTTGGCAAAAATGCGGAGAGCGAGAGCGCCGGTAATCTTTCGATCAACGCTGGACTTCCTTTTTGTTCCTTGGGGCTTTCATGTCTAACACAACTTTGCATTTATCCGGTTGGCTTCGATTCTACGGTTCGTCAATAGAAAACCCAGAATTTCCCAGCTAGGACTCCGAATGCGCATTTACCCGGATTCAATTGGATTTGGTACGTCCTCAATTTGTCGAAGGTTTGTTCCAAGTCTCGGATATAGTTTTTCGGGTCCTTTGACTTGACTATTATGTCGTCGATATATACTTCTACATTTTGACCGAGCAAGTCTTCAAAGACTTTGTTCGTCATTCTACGATATGTGGCCTCGACATTTTTAATCCGAACAGCGATCACGTTATAGCAATAGTTAGCCTTTCTATGATGAAGGTTGTTTTCTCTTGATCTTCCGGGTGTATCGCTATTTGATTGTATCCAGAATATGCATCCATGAAGGATAACAATTGGAAACCGGATGAGTTGTCGACTTACTGGTCAATGTTGGGCATCGAGATATGAATCTTTCAAGCATGCTTTATTCAAGGTGTAGTCCGTACATGCCCTCCATTTTCCATTTGGCTTCATCACCATGACCACGTTGGATAGCCACGTGGTATATTGTATTTCTAGGATGAATCTGGCATTCAACAGCTCTTTGACATGTTTTTTAAGGGCTTGCTGCCTATCCGTCTGATTTTCTCTTTTTCTATGCCACGGCGATGATCCGATCGGATGGCTAATTTGTTACAACAAAAATTAGTGATAATCCTAGGTATTTCGATGAGTTCCATGTGAATACATCTTGATTCTTTCTTAAAAATTCCTTCAACTCGGGTTTTTAACTCGGACTCAATGTTCTGCCTATTTTCGTGATTTGCGAAGGCTCATTTCCCAATACCAAATCTTCCAACTCACCTTCGCTCGGGGTCGTGGAATCTTGGGCTTTTCTTGCTTGATTTAACTCCACCATACTTACTAGCCGGTCCGTTACCTCCTTTTTTCCCTTACCCGTGCTTCTTTCGCCTTCACGAATACGGGGGTGGGATGATGGTCGTCTTTGCCATCTCGGATTGTTTCAAAATAACATTGCCGAGATTCCTTTTGGTCTCCTTTGATAGTGATAACCTTGTTTTTAGTGCTCACCATCTTCGTTTTTCGATGCTTTGTGGATACTAGCATATCCCTTGGATAGTTGGCCTCCCCTTAATATTATGTTATACGGGGAAGGAAAATCGGCCACAATAAACCTTACTTGTTCTAATTTGAAAGCCTCTTTCTTGCCCAAGGTCCGGCTCCTCGAGGTCAATGTACCCCTTGGGAGGGAATGTTCTCGTTAAACCCTACGAGGTCATTTTCCATGGCTTCGATCTTCCCGATCCAGGTTCATCCTTTTGAAGGCGTCCCAAATAATAATGTCCACCGAGCTCCCAAAGATCAACGGAAATTCTTTTAACCCGGAAATTTACTAGGGTTCCCATGATTACCAAACCGTCCCGAGGGCCCGGAGCTACGTCCATCAAATCTTCCTTTGTGAAAAGTAATGGGGGAGGTGCCGATTTGCTATGATCTTCTTTAAATTTTGGGAGGTCCCTTCAGAGAGGACCTCTCTCAAGTACTTCATCTACGCTAGCTTGTCGTGTCTCTCCTCGACCCATGGCACCTTCTGTGCATTGTTTGAACCCACTTCTAGGAATTCGTCATCATCACTAGCTAGTTTTCACCTCTTATCTTCTTTATTTTGCTCGGGGCCGGACTCGTACTTCCCGGCCTCCTTGTTTGCGTTGTTACTTTTCTCGCCCCGAGTTTTTTTATCACATATTGGCGTAATTTTCCATCTACTCGAAGTTTTTGATGGCATCACGTAGTTCATAGCATTGATCCGTAGTATGCCCCGGTCCATCATGAAATGCACAAAACCTAGACTAGTTTGTATTAGCTCGGTTTTGGGGAGGTTGAGGTCGTTCGATTTTTTTCATCTCGGCCAATGCCACCTCCCTCCAAACTTGGGAACATGAAACGTTCAAAAGGGTGTACTTTTCGTACTTCGCTTTCCCTTCAAATCTTTTACCTCGAGATCTACTTTCTGAATTACTTCTGGGGAAATCTTCCTTTTGATTTTTAGACTGCCTTTTTCCTCTCGGAAGCGAGTTCCTCCTCCTCTCGTTTCCGATCGCATTAGATATTTCCATCTGCTTCGCCTTTAAGTATTGCTTTGACCAAGTTCTGAATTCGGTGAGTATGTCGACCTGGTTCTTGAAAATCGACTTCGCCAGCCGATATGATGGGTCCAGGCCATCTATGAGACAGTGTACGTATACCCTCTTTGGTATGGGATTGCACATGCAAAGCAACGTCCTTGAATCTATCCAAATACTTTTGGAGTGTCTCTCCGGTTGCTACTTAATCTTCTTTGCCGAGAGCAAGTTGGGACTTTGGTCTTCTTACTAGTTGCAAAGTTCAACTCAAACTTGCTTCTGAGATCTTCAAAGTTCTGGATTGAATTTGCTGGTAAAGTATGGAGCCACTTTTGGGCAGCTCCAATCGATGGCAAAGGCAAAAGCGGGAACAACAGGCCCTAGGATTATTCGTACAAACATAAGCAACTCGAATGTATCGAGATGGGATTGCGGGTCTTGAGTTCCATCGTACTTTGGCAGGTCTACCAAGTCGAAATATTTCGGATAAGGTGCGCTCACGATTTCATTTGAGAAGGACTAATGTTGTGCCCCATCATGTACTTCATCTTATACTCTTGGAGAGCTTGCCGGTCGGGTTGCCCTCTCGGTTTCTCGGTCCTCATCGTCCGGATCCTCTCAATACATAGTTTTTTAAAAGCTGAAACGGATTTTGGACTCGTACTGCGCCCAAATTCGTCTCGTGTGTAGTTGCGCCGTATTACGTTGCGTAGGTCTCGGTTGCTCATTGCGAGGAGGTTGCGGCATCTCGTGTCACCCTTTCTTTACTCCCACGCATGTTATCCTGGCATTATTTTTGAGCCGCGGTTTCAAATTGCTTGAACCGCTCCTCCATCATTTGCTGTACTACTCTAAGATCCTCTTGGCGTTGGAGATTATTGCATTTCTCCATGTTTTTCCGTTCGCCTTAACATCGAGTCCATCGTATTACATAGGAGGAGAATATGCAGGATTCAGGGACTCGGAATCTCCTAAAGAGATCCCGCCGATGTACTTTATGCCACCGCATCCCGAGGGTTAGCCGCGACTGCGTGGGGAGGATGTCGTATCATCTCCATCATGCACAACGTCGTAATCGGGACATCTTCGGGTAGCGGTGGGTCTTGATTTATTTGTTGTTGACACTCCTCTCGCTCGAGTTGGATTTCCGGGCGAAGGGATCGGCGATCAACCGCTTGTGTTTGCCATTGTTAGTCACGGGGATTGAAGTTTATGGTTCCCCATGGTTGACGCCAATGTTCTATATGAGAACACAAATGTAGGGGCTTTGATGGGCTAGTGAGTTAATATTGGATCGAGATGATTCAACCTAGATATCTATGAGATAGATAACTAGGAAAATGTAGATCACCGTTTGTGCACGAGGCTTTCACCAAAGGGAGTGTGTGTGTGTGCACAAAGGATGACAAATATATAAATAGTTCAAGGTTAGAACGTGTGTACCTTAGGGTTTTACCTCCTTATTTATAGAGTGTACCTTAGGTTGAGATTTATAGGCCATGTGTGTCTCGTGGCCCAAGTATCATAACTGCCTGATATGATCTAGATTGAGATCTAACTTGATTGTAGGTGGGTTAGGATCCTCCTCTAGTATAGGCGGATCCTAATGCGGGATATTCCTAGTTGGGCCGTCCATTGAACGGGTCCGATATAGGTCCGTAACAAAAACCAATATTAAAAAATTAACCATTACATATCCATGAAAAATATCATTGTAATACATGAAAGTAGAATGAAAAATAATTTTTATTTTATTATTCATCATTGATATAAAAACACAATTACACACGATATATATAAACCAAATGACTTGAAATATCTAATCATTTGAATGGATAATGATTAAAGTAGTTCAAATAGGAATACGAATGATGAAATTAATTATTTAAAATTGTAAGAATCACTATTACAGAATCGTAATGTTTGACGCTAATTATTTGAGGGTTAAAGAGGAAGCAATACATATAAAAAGTTGAAGCCATCACAAAAAATGTTATTACTCATATTGAAAAAGTCAAGTCAATATTACCCTTTTTCTAATTTACACGTCCTGACCGTATCCTCTTTTGTTTTTATATAGGCACTATTAAGAATTAATTGAGGACAAATTTCCTAGTAATTTGAAAATTGTTTTATCAAGTTATGAAGGATTAATGGGTCTTGAGGATGGTGAAGGAGAAAAAGTCATGGATCGAGAACAATATGGATTAGATTGTTAATTTCAGATGTAGAAGAAGACGATGACGACCAAGAGAGAATAATTGGTTTGTGTTGTGCTGTTAATTACTATAGTTTTATTATGTCATCGAGGCAAATGATAGGAGAGGAAACAGAATTAATATTTTATATTGATCAAATTTGTTAATTAATTCATATTCTTACTTTTTTTACACGCAATCATAAAGTAATCAAATAATCGTCATTTATAATTTTTTTTTTGCGTCACAAATATAGTAAGAAAATTCTGGTCGGTGGCGTAGGCCATTGGCTTTATTAATTTGATTGTTTGAATGTTAATATGTACTCCCTCCAGTGTTAAAATATATATACACACACACTCCCTCCTCTCTCTCTCTCTCTCTCTCTCTTTATAAGGTCCCAATTTTTTAATACACTTGTCCCCTTTTATAATAAGATTCCCTTTCTTTGACCAAACAAAAAAAATCTCTTTCAGTTTGTCTCTGACTAATAAATATATTTTTATCTATTTTACTCTCCATTAATTTCATACATGGTATTGATTAAAATATTGGCTTATTTCATTTATTCTCCTATTCTCTATATTCTCTCTCAGCATCTTTTCTCATACGTTCTCTTTCATCATTTTTCTCATTTATTTTTTTAATCATTCATAATAAGGGCATATTTAATATATATATATATATATATATATATATTACTTTTAACTAATTATAACTATTTTATTGAACACCGTAATTTGGTTAGAAGAATATTGTACCACTGTTCTATTTATAAGAACTTTTTGAGAAAAAATTCTGATCCTTATTATAAGTTTACTTTAGATTAATAAATGTGATTTTTTTGAAAAATAAAATTGCACACGTTTATTGCAATAAACCAAAAAATTAATCATGTTGATTATTGGAACTATTCATAAATAAAGACAAAATTAAAATTTAACCCATAATAAATGAGTTAACTAACTCTTTTTGGTACGTGGGAGTTAGTCAATTGATATATTGGGATGTAGGTAGTAATTATATACCACTTTGGTCCTATTTATAAGTCCTCTTTTGGCCAAAACACACATACCAAGGAAAGGTAGTTGGCTTAATGATTATAGGGTAAAATTTCAACTTTACCCTCATTTATGATTGGGTATCTTTCAACTCTTTCTTCTCTCTCTCTCTATCTTTATTGGTATAATTAATATGGGCAAAATTATCACAATTTCATCTCTTTCCTCAAAGAGGACTTATAAATAGGACCAATTTTTTTGGTCAAAATGGACTTATAAATAGAACAGGAGTGGTATGATAAGGTCTTGAAACATTTTTTTCTCCTTAATTCACTGAACCCATCAATTCCTAACTAAAGAACTTCCCCGTTGACTATAATTACAAGTTGCAAATAATAAGAGCCTTCACAGGCTAACTATTAATTAGGTAAGAATATTCTATATATGGTTCACACTTCGACTGAAAGAGTGGTAGTTAGCATAATAAATGCGTGCATAATGTTTTTCCTTTGAAGAAATCAACATGATTAATTTTGAGTGAGGTTATAATTGTTTATTTGATTTTTTGCCAGATAATTATTTAGTATTTTATTTCAATATACATTATTAATCTCTATAAACAGTTATACTCGGTTCAATTACTCGCTACAAGTATCTTCGAGAAGAGATGGATTGTCCTGATTGTAAGTTAGTTGATGGGATATTAACAAACTTTTCTAATATCACCCCTTTTTTTGCCAACGAAACTCCCTATTTATAGACACACATAAAGAAAAAAATACTGTATAAATATAAAAATGGGTTAATGTGCAAATTTGTCTTAGTAGTTTTCGTTGAGTAACAATGTTGTCCAGAAAGTTTTTTAGGTTCAATGTCACATCAACAGTTTCAAAACATAGCAATGTTGCCCCATATGGTTAAACAAACTAATGTTGACCCTTAAAAATTTTCTCCTTAATTTTTTAACATAAACAGGCAACGTTGCTCCATTTTAACACTTTCGGAGCAATATTGAACTTAAAAAAAAACTTTTAAGCGTAACATCTTTCTTAAATGAAAATTTTCAAGACAAATATGCACCTTAAACTTATAAAAATTTCCTATTTAAACAAGGTAAAAGCGAAAATTGATTAAATTTTCAGATAAAATGAATGGCTTAATAATCTTTTTGGTTTGAAGATGTAATTAGACGTGCTTTATAATAGTACATCCAATCATCCATAATGAAGGGCAAATGGTTTCATTATGAACAATATTATTATATTACTAATAGAGACAGCCATTTTGGCATCACCTAACAATAACACTATACCATCCAAATTAATTAATGTATTTAGATATATTTATAAATTTAACATTTTAGTTAAGAAACCAAGAAAGACATGCGTTCTGTTGTTACCAACCAAAATTCATGAGAGAGAGAGAGAGAGAGAGAGAGAGAGAGAGAGAGAGAGAGAGAGAGAGAGAGAGAGAGAGAGAGAGAGAGAGAGAGAGAGAGAGAGAGAGAGAGAGAGAGAGAGAGAGAGAGAGAGAGAGAGAGAGAGAGAGAGAGAGAGAGAGAGAGAGAGAGAGAGTATAATAGGGAAAATCCCCCTTATGGCCGAAATAAGCAAGATATTATCAAAAAAGATCTAAAGAAAATACGTCGTCGAGAAAAGTCCTATGGCTTTTTTGGTATTATTATTCAAAAACGTTAATAATTAAATCGCATACATGATAACAATTATATCTTAACAACTAAATTAGTACACGTTAACAATTAGTATCGTTAACAACTAAATTAATACAACTTTAACAACTAAATCAATACACGTTAACAAGTAGAGCCATTTTTTACATGTGACTTTTCTTTAAGCTTTTTTTTGACAATATCTTACTTATTTGGGCTCGAGGAGATTTTCCCAATATAATATTATATGTATGAAGTTTTCCGTTTCTCGGTTTTTATTACTTGTACTATATATGTTTAAAAATTATTTATGAAGTTTCTTTGCAAGTTTCAAAATGACGTTAAGTATAGAATAATATCGTTTTATATTACAAGTAGTTTATCCAAAAACTAAAAACGACAGAAGTGTGTGATCGAAAACAATATTAATTTAAAAGAAAAACAATATAATCGAGTTAAGACAATTGGCATGTTAACGTTACTGATTATAATTACTTAATACCGGTATCAACCCATACCCTTTTGGAAATTCGAAGAATCCAAATTTCGTATCATATTTAATTATAATAAAATAATGACTTTGAATTTACCTGATTATTATATAATAATCAAGTTTCATCATTAAGTTTGGGTAGATATTAATAATAATACATTGTTAAGTATAAATACTGGCCATCAAACAAATATAGGTCTTTTTTGCTAAAGCCGATCAACATTCAACACTTTTGGAAAGTTAATTTTGTACCAACGAATATCAACAAATAGTAGTTTCCAGCGAACAGGAGGATGGATACCTATATATATATGGGGAAATGATTTGTCGGAGGTAATGTTTTTGTCCAGTGAACCCCAAGCAGGGGTGGAATCGGGGGGCTAGGGGTGGCCCGCCCCCCAAAATTACATAAATTTACCCAAAATTTTAGGTAATTATGATTTTGTCTCATAAAAATTTTAATCTTTTCAATTTAGTCCCTATGAAAATATTAAAATATTTATGAGGCTAGAGCATAATTTCATAAAATTTGGGTCCAATTCTATAATTTTCACCCCCTAATTTCAAATGGTAACTCCTCATGGTTCTATTATGTAATTTTCGCCCCTTTATTTTTGGGGAGTTAAAACGAGAGCTCACCAGGCGGAGCCAAATGCCCCAAGCGACGTCATTTGGCTTTGTGTGAGCTTTGTTTTGAATCCGGTAAACAGAGGAAGCCGTGATCATAATTCATTCTCTCAATATAGATACTTTCTCAAATCAGCAAACCTACGTGACTATGCCTGATTCATATAGATACAAAACAACAATATATATATTCTATTTGCAGCATTTTGATAGTAAGCTTATGACAGTAAATTTATATCGTGACAGTTATTAAATCAGTAAGCTATATATTCTTATTCAACACACAAGTCTTCCTCCTCTATACACAGCGACACTATGACAGCAAGCTAACACTATATATATGCAGTAAGTTCTTTCTTCTCTTTCATTCCATGTGCAGAAAATAGGGCAGTAAATTACACACACAAGTACAACAAGCTTTCATTTTTTTTTTCTTTTCGGTTTGTCAGTACTGTAATGCTTTTATATATATTTATATACTGTGTAGCGAGAGGAAGGGTTCGAGAATGGAACACAGGCTAAAAAATGATCCCTGTTTTCAACGCATATAAAGCAGAGACTCACATGGAAACTAGAAGGAAGGTAACCGATGACTCACCTTCAGTTTGCTAGCTTGAATGTTATGTTACTCAATGACAATTAGCACCCTTGTTTTCAGTGTGCTTTGCAGAGGAAGAACGATGTGGGTTCAGTTTCGCTGTGATTACTAGACCAAACGAGCGTCGCTTAGGGCTCACTGGAAAAAACATTACCTCCAGTCACTCGACAAATCATTTCCCCTATATTTATATATATAGATAGGTTTATCATTTGTCATGTCACTTAACATAAGATTATGTCAAGTCACTCCAAAACTACGTCGTTTTGGGAGTTACGAGAGTTAATGAAGAGTGTTTTGGTCAAATTCAGATAATAACTACAAAAATAAAAATACCAAAACACCCTTCATTAATTTCCTTAACTCTCAAAACGACGTAGTTTTTAGGTTAGGGGAATTAATGAAGAATCTTTTGGTAAAATTCATATAATAAGTACAAAAACAAAAGCACCAAAACACCCTTCATTAATTTCCCTAACCCCAAAATGACGTAGTTTTGGGGTGACTTGACATAACATTATATCATATCAAGTGACATGACAAACGATAAACTCATATATCTATATATATATATATATAGAGAGAGAGAGAGAGAGAGAGAGAGTCAATGGTGTGTTGTCCTACTAACATTGTCACCTACACATTGAGATGAAATTCCAAGTTCAAGCCTAACATTGATATTTTTTGCATGTGTATGAGGGTTTAATTGTATAAAAAAAACAAGAACATGAACATATAAACTTATGATGAATTCTAACATGAGAGTTTATTCTTTTTCAATATATATTCCCTCTAGTCCTTTTTATAAGAACACAAAATTTGAATTGTCTTGGTCCTTTTTATAAAAGCCCAACAAAAGTTGTCCGAACATTTAATGAGTTTTTTCTTCACATTTTTACCCCTTATTAATTATATGCATTGCATTAAATAAAATGTTGGTGATATTCTTACTATTCTGGTTCTATTTATAAGTCCAAATTAATTAACTCTCACATACCAATGAGAATTAGTTAACTCGTTATTTTTGAGCTAAATTTCCAATTTTTCTCTTATCTATGATTGGTTCCAAAAGTCAACATGAATAAACTATTTTTGTTTATTATAATTAATAGGGGCAAAAAAAGTTTTAAAAAACACATTTGTTACTCTGAAATTGGACTTATAAAAAGGATAATTTTTTTTGTCAAAATAGACTTATAAATAGGACTAAAATGGTACTAGTATTTACTTTGTTTCTTTCTCCTACTTGCTCCTAAAAAATGAGTATATATTATTTGTATTTAACCCTAACCATGTTCTTAAACCGCATAATTCAATTATTAAGCTCTTATAAATAAAATAGGAGGGAGTAGATCACTACAATATCAAAGCTTTGTAGCACAATAATACTCCTCGATCCTTTTTATAAGCAACTTTCTCTCTCTTGGGGTTGATCATTTTTATAAGTAACTTTTTCATTGTGTCTCAAAATTTGAACTACTTTTTCCTTTTCTACCCCTATTAAATACATATCTTTATATTAATTATCCCACACTCACCCCGAATTCTCTTCCCCACACAGCCCTAATTCTCTTTCATTTACTCATTTATTACATGTAACATCACATTTTCAAAAGCAGTATAATTTTTTTTTCATCAGAGTAGAGCATTGGAGCGATTGAGTAACTGATACATATATTTATAAATGCCGTAAGTGTCCGCTGATTTACGAAATGGTACATTGACCGAGAGTTTTCAAAATGAATAACACCCGAAGAAAGTCTTCAGCCGGGTCTCCGTGCGGCTGCTCGCCTTCTCCTCGTTCTGGTTCTCCTAAACTCCGACGCTATGATAAGAGCTGAGATCCAATTACAATTTGGATCTCAGGTAACGGTTAACCTCATGCTTAAATACGACTACATATACACGACAGTAGCAATCAATACAACAGTCCATAACAGATGTATGATTAAAAACACGTAACCACGTATACAAGATAATAACCACGTATGTAACATAACCTCGTATGATACAACAATAATAACCTCGTATATGACATAACCTCGTATGTAACATACCGTGTATATAGCATAACCTCGTACACTACTACACAACAATCACATACAATCATATAATAAACATTAGAGCTAGTGTTATAGTACGGGAACGTACCTTTTTGGCGGTACAACGGAACTTTTACGAAAAAAACGTGAAATTCGACAGCGGTTCGACATCAGAAGTATTCTAATCAAAATAATAACACACTTATGAATATTTGGCAGCATTACAGGCATTTTAGGTGAAAAAGACCATTTTGCCCTTACTACCCCTAATTGGCGGAATTTCGCGTAACTTCGTTACTTTGACCGTATTCCATTTCAAAATTTTCCCCACTATGTTTTTCCTCGTCGAGGCATCTTTCAATGCAATGAGGCATAAAAACAAGTATAGGAATATATTTGAAACTTCCTAGATCAAAACAACGGTTCTACTATAACTACCGAAAGAACTACGGAAACTAAAACTAAGAGCGGAGAAGAACTTACTCGGAGCAAGGCAATTTTTGCGTGAGCTTCTCTCTCTAGAACCTCTCTCTAGGTTTCCGAATTTGGTGTGAAGAATGAGAGCAAGAGAGCTTGCTATTTATAGGGAAAAATAGGGACAAGGTGGGAATTTCCACAAAAGTCTTCGATTGGATTTAGGCCGTTGGATCGCATTTTGAGGACAAAACACTCTTGGCCATCCATGGTCAAGATCGAAATCTAAGAGCCCAAAAGTCAATGGATGAGTTGTCATCCATGATGGCTCTTGCTTTATGGCCTCCGGTTCGATAAAGCTACCCGACGGTTCTGTTTCGCGTGATTTGCGTAAACTCAAAAATGCGAGTGTGTAACTTTGAAGGTCTTTTCATCCTCTTTCATATTATATATTTTGATCCTCTTTTTTATCATATCCAGGTATTCTCCGGTGCGTCGGAAGATATTCGGACAAACGCGTCCCGGTTCACGGAAATCGCTTCCGATAGAACCAACTCGGACAATAATTCGCTGAATCGTAAAACGTCCAGTTGTTGCCTAACTTAATCTCGTGTTTAAAAAGACGCAATTGTTTCTATAGGTTCTCACTTTGCCTATCCGACTCTACTCTATCTCGATCAACTTTTCGTCTTATTTGAAATTAGGGTTTTTGGTTCGGAAACAACGCCCGGTAAATTCTTTCTTCGTGTAAAAATTCACTTGTTCTTAATTTGATCAGTCTGAAAAGACTTTTACTTCGTTTACTCGTAGAATTTATTTCTAACTTTTCCCCGAATTCTATATGCCGACTCACCGCATTATATTATTATTTTATTCTAATTATCATTTTAATTATATAAACAATTCTTTTTAATTAAAAATAACCATAATTTCGCCCCCTCTTTTAAAAATTCAGTTTTAATTATTTTTCCATTTTTTAAAAATATAATATTTTTTACCAAAAATTCCCGTTTTACCCTCGCTTCGTTAAGGCTTAATCGACCTAATTTCTTCGTTTAGTGATCTTTTTAGGATCAGGTTTCTTCATATATTTATCTTTACCAATTTTACAGTATATTGTTATCTTGCAAACTTTTATACCGACATTGTCATTTTATATCCTATGTAAAATATTAACAATGTTTACCCCATCGTTACTTTATGGTTCTCAAATGCTTTTTAAACTTTTCTTCATGTTATTTCCTCCGAAATAATTTATTAAATTCTCATAATTAGGGATAACACTTCCATATTTTTCTCATAATTTTCATGACCTTTTAGTATTTATCATAATATTTTTAGACTATTTTTATCACCATTATTTCATTTTTAGTCATTCTCGTTCATCCGATCTTTCCGTAACTTTTTTAACAATTTACTCTATAATTATGACAATTTTCTGTAATAGTTTTAAACTCATGATTTTGCTTTATCAAAATATTCGTTAATTTCCTTTATCTCAAAAAATTCATTTACTAAAAGGTAGAAATAATTTAGTTTAGTAAGCATAATAAGAACCCCTATGTATGCTTTGCATCTTTTTGGTCACTACCCTACTTAATTACCATTGTGCCTTGAATTTCAACTTGTTTATCATTCTTTTTAGAGTGATTTTTCTACATTGAGGACAATGTGTTGATTAAGTGTGGGGGAGGTAGATACATTTTGAGTCCCAATTAATTGGTTGTTTTTAAATGAGAAAATGCCTTAAACTAGAAAAATTTTCAATTTTTTTTTTCAAGAATGACTTGCTCTAATGCATGCCCTTCTTTGAGCTTTCATGAGATCTAGTGTTTTGGCAACTTTTTAAAACCATGTTTTGCTTTTTAAGTGAATGGGAAGAGAAATGAACCCACATTTGAATTTTTGCTTACTCCTTATTTTGAAAAGAGAAAGTTTCTACATCATTAGTGCTTTTAAGACTTGAGCATTATTTTAATTGATTGCAATGTTTTTATTAGTTGTGTTTGAAAGGTTAGCATTTGGAATAGTTAAGTAGATGTTTTGTGGTTAGTTTACTATGCAATTGATTGTGTTAGAGTGAGCATTGGAGAAAAACCTTGTTGGAAGGATACTTGAGCCTTAAATTCTTTTCGTGTGTGTATGTTCTCTTAGTTTTTCATCTTCTAGAACTTGTTTCATCTCTTCTTCAAAACGGTGTTTGCATTAGTGTCATGAAAATGAAAGAGTCATTCAATTCTACACCATTTTCACCCAAACACAAACCACCATTCATTTACTATTTGTTTACCCCTTTTGAGCCATTCATATGTTGTATGCATGTCATTATTCATAGTGTTCATAGTATTTTGAAAATCAAAAGTGAATTGTCAATAAAAATAAATTGAAATGCCATGTATATTGAAAAAAAAAAGAGTGTAGTTTGAAAAAGAAAAAAAGGGGGTATTGAAAAAAAATATAGAAAAGTATCTCGGATTGAAAAGAAAAAAAAAAAAAAAAAATGAAGAAGGCATTTGTTCATGGATTTGTAAAAGAATTGGAAAAAGTTTGTAAAGTCATTTAGATGCTATGAACTTGGTCATTAACTTTGACTTGCATATCAACTATTCATTTTTCAAATCAATTCATTCCATTTAGCCTTCATCCAACATTGCAAGCCTTTTAAGTCCTCTTGATTCATTTGACTAATTGCTATAAATAGTGGAGATGTTAGAGTTGTTACAAGCCTATGGTAAGGTGTTGATTAAGAGAGCTAGAGTGAAATTATCCCAATCAATGAGGTGAGATAAATGAAATAGAATTACCTTAAGAGTTCTCTTGTGCTTCATTCTAATATGTTGGATTGTGTAATCAGCTAATTTCTTTACATCGCTTGATTATCACTGGTGTTGTCTTGAAGAATTTGATTAATTAATTCATTGTTTTCTAATTATGAAATTGCTCATTTTTCAAATGCATTAGTGATTTGGACTTGGAATTTTGTACTCAATTGCCTTTGTTCAGGAGTACAAAGGTCTAAGTGTGGGGAAATTGATCGAACCATATTTTTATATGATTTTTTATAATTAAATTGGGATTCTTAATGCATTTTTTATTAGTTATTGAGCTTAAAATGTGTTTCTTATGATAAATTGAGATTAAGAGTAAATATATTAAATTAGGGCTAAAAAGGGTAAAATTGTCAAAAAAAATGTAATTGCTCTTAATCATTGATTTTTCTGAGAATATTTCATGATAGATTAATTATTTTGGATTGTAAATGCTTAAAAGATTAAATCAAATTTGAAATTTGAAATTTGAAATTTGAAATTTGGACTCAAGTTTTAAACTTTTCATTTTAGTCCTTCTAGGAAACTTTTTAAAAGTTTCGCTTAGGTCCCTGCAGAATGAAACTCAGCGTTTTGACCAAACTTTGGGCAGTTGACCTTTTCATTCAATTAATATATATTAGACCTAAAAACGCAGAACCAGGGGAAGAGATCCAGCGCCGCGAATGGAGAAAGTTTTTCACGCCTTCACACCTTGACACATACGACCTTCACGCCTCAGCTCCTGGATCTTCGACTTGTACTCCTCTCTCACTGTCGCCGGTGACCACCATCCTCACCATAGTCGCCGGCGACCTTCCTCCTTCTCTGATTTCTACTCCGGCGAGATTCTTGGGTTTTCTGGCGGATTTTCCAGATTCCAGCGAGGTTGTGTTTCCTGGATTTTTAGAGCTCCAATGAGTGGCTGATTTTTCGACTTCTTGGTGGTGGATATTGACTTGAGTTCAGAGCTTCAAAGGGAGTTAATTTGTTCATTCTATTAGTCTAGATTTATATATTTAGATTGCCTAGTTTTAGGAATTATTGTGTATAAATTCTGGAACTGAGATTAATGTTTATTATCTTTGTTAGTTTGATAATTGTAATTGAGATTTGATTTTTGTAGTGTGAAAAATATATGTTTTTAATCTCTTGTTGTTACAATGAGATTATATTAATTAGCGTGTTATTGTCTAGTTAATGTGATTGATTTGTGCCATTTGAGGGACTGTTATGTACTCAATTTCAAGAAGACTCATGTTGCATTATTCCAATTTTAATTGCACATCAAGTGGTTTTTAACAATTTCTCAAGAGGTAGTGGTTAGCTATGTTTGTAGGAGCTACTATTAATTGAGAATATTGGACTCAAGTGTTATCTTGAGGTTGATATTAAGACTTGATGAATTTTAACTCCCATAATCTTTTATGAGTAAGGATAGTTATTTCTTCATTACCAAGAACAATCATAGTTCATTTTCATACTACATTCCATTTTATTAAAAATACAAAAAATAATAGTTTAGCATTTAATTCAATTGCATCCTTATTTTACTTTATTAATTTGAAAATCCAAAGCCTAATTTTCCCTTTGTTTTAATTGCATTTGCATGTCATTTAGATTACTTAGGACTCAATAAAAGGCTCCTCGAGAGAGAATGATCCTAGGTTTGCCTATACGCAATCCTTGGTTTATTTTTGATTGTGGACCCCAAGGCTAAAAACGAAAAATCCACCCAATCAATTCCCTTTTATAATTACCACATATTATCTAATTACTACTTACTAGCATGCAACAGATGTTATCGCAGCAGAGCATATCCTGATTGGATTTCAGACAATACTGGTATAAAAGTAAATAGAAAAATATAATTCCTAAAGGGTTAGATATACAATCATCCACCAGTGCCTAAAAGGCCAAAAGAATATATAGTTATCCCAACACATAAATAAAATCAAAAATAAATCTTCCTCCGCCACCAACGACTCTGACTACTCTAGCTCCTCATTCTTATCCTCCTCTACAACTACAACCCTTGAAGTACTTCTGAAGCTTTACAAAAATCTGGGATTCATAAATGGATCCCAAAGTAACCATTAATCTCATATGTAATGCATAAACAGTATATGTATGTAATCATAATTAGGAAAACACCAGATAACAGCATTCAGTAACAAACACGCAGTAACACAAATGCAACATACCATGTGTACCGTGTTAACCGCGGAAGGACTACATGTCCTAGAAACAAACGCAGGACTACTCAACAAAGCAAGCCCCGGATCCACAGCGCTAGGAAAGATACAGTAGTCAGGCTCCGAACCCAGACCACACTGAATGCACAAAAACGCATGTCCCTTTTCAAGAGACACAGGTCCACAATCATGGAAAATACAAACATACAAAGAAACACAAAACACATGAGGATTAAGGTTACTACGGGTAATTGTTGATCAAAATATCGGTAAGATTTTTTTCTCCGGGTGTACCAAATCAAAGTGATCCTAAAATAACCAAAATATATAAATACAAGTAACTCTTCTTCGAAATATTTATTTGATGGCTAAAAATAAGCCTCCCTCAATCATACATAAATCTTTAAGTTCCTGAACTAAAATTTGGCTTTGAATACGTGGAAAGCATTACACTATGACAATGAATCAGTTTCCTCACGTCCTTGTAGTTGGCCAACTCGTGCAACAAGTTTTCACTTTCATTAACAAATTTCTCTTATTATGATAATCTTGCTATCCAACCTTTAAATCTTGAGTTTGATCATTCATTTATCCACTTTATTAATTAATCAGGTCCATCAGATAAAAAAACACACAAGATACAACCATTGCAAAGCCAGCAATCACGAGATCATAAGATAGTTGGAGCTATAACTTACTTATTTCTTGGTATTTCACCAACTTGAGACTTTAATCCTACACTTCTCTTCCACTTTGTTTCATCCTGATCCTTCACACAACAAGAAAACAGTTTTCCTTAAAGGTTTTTGACTCCCAAGTACAAAGGTAGAAGAAGGTGGAAAGGAGTATCCAGAGACCCTACCTTCTTCTTCAACGTTTGCTTGGCTCTCCTTGTGTCTTCACGCTAGCTTCCTTGTTTTCTTCGATCACCTTCTTCTCTTCTTGTCCAGACTCGTCCAGCAAACTCTAAGGGAAAGGGATGAGTTCCTTAAATAGATCCAAGGTCGATTCTAAATCCAACTTGCGTCTAGATTTCTCTTCCCCATTCTAGATTTTTTTATTTTTTTTATTTCCACTAATTCTCAATTGGCCGACGCCTCTGATGAGGTTTGAAGAGGAAAAAAAATTCTTTGATTTCTTTTAGTTTCTCAGGTCCGACAGTTTGGAAGAAATTTGGGAAGAGAAAATAAATGTCTCATATTCCACTCTCTCTCTCTCACGTCCGGATGTCTAAGAGAAATATTCAATTTCAATTTTTCCTTCTCTTCGTGTCAGGCACGTTGGGAGGATTGAAGGAAAAAAATTAGTGATTCAAATTGCCTTGCTTAAAACGACATGCACACCCCCTCTTATCTCTCATTAATTATACTTGTCACTTCCTTCCCATCTTTCATCTCATAATAAGCACTCCCAAGGTCATATTACAATTATCTATTCTTTCCCCTTCACACATCTGGCGCTTTTAGGAATTATGGGGGAATATTCATTTCATTTAAAAAAAAAAATCATTTCCTTTGACTTCTTTTATGTCAGACACGTTGAGACTCCATTAATTGAGTCCTATTACATCAAATCCTTCTTCTTTCACTCATCTGGCGGTTTTGGAGGAGTAGAAGGTAAGATTACTTCATTTATTTATTTATTTATTTATTTCCTTTGATCTCTCATTCTCATCAGATGTCTAAGGGATTTTTCGAGAAAAGGAAAAAAAAAATGTATTCTCCTTGTCTCACCACTCACTTCACTCTTCCTCTCAACCCACGTGATACTCCCTCTTTCCTTCATCTATATTGATTTGTCCAATCGAACTCATCCCTCATTGGCAGCTGATGAGGAAAAGAGGGATTTTATATCATATAAATTTCATCCAATATCCACCTTCCCGAAGTAAATTAGACTCATATTGAAACTCCACTAAATTTTTTATTAGAATTTTTCCTCTCCTTTTGTTGGACGAAAATTATAGAAATACTGAGGAAAAATGTATTTTACTACCTTCTTGACATTACCATCTCAATTTATTTAAAAACCAAAATTATTAGCAACTTTTTCGAATAATTCCACATTATTTTCCCAATAATTAATTTATCTTGTTAGAAAAATAATATATCCTTGGCCACTACATGGTGAAAAATTCTCATATATTCCATTAATTGATTTACATGAAATTTGGGGATGTTACACAATTATACTCTCTCATGTTTGTTCTCGTTTTCTCATATGCTCTTTTAATAAATATGTGTATATTTGTAAAAAACATGATATTTTTGACACATTTATTATTTTCAACTAATCTTAACCATGGGATTCTGTTTTGCATAATAAGGATAAAAGTTGCTTATAAAAAAGACAAGAGAGACTAGAGAGTACTAAATTTCTTCCTTTAATCTTTCTTAAGGGTAAGGTTGTGATTTTAAACCCTCCCTAAGTATAATGAGGGTGAGTTATAACCGCAAAAAATAATCATGGTCACTCATAATTTATGACTTTTTCGCACAAATATTAAATGCTTTGTTAGAAAAAGTCACAAGACTCGTGCACTTTTTGAACAAACATTAAATGCCTAAGATGAAAAGATATTAAATGCTCTGTTAGAAAAAGTCATAAAAATTACTCGTATAAATTTTGCCAACAAATATTAAAGGCCTAAGATCCTTGGTGAAATGGACGTTCCACCTCCCAACTAAACCAATGGAAGTCCTTGATGGTGATAATTATAAAAGAAATACACCCAATCACAAAGCAGCTGAGGGGTTCAGAATTCCAAAATTGAAAATATATATATATGTGTGTGGAATATTTGTTGCTTATGAACAAAAATTAATAACCAATAGAAAATGGAGGGAGAAGCTGACATAATTAACACATGGACCAATGATGAAGCAAATAGCTCTATTATATATATATATATATATATATATATATATATATATATTGATGATTGATAAAAAAAGTTTAAAAAATAATTATTTGAAATATTTTTTGCTCATGAACTAAAATTAACCGATAGAAAACGGAAGGAGAAGCTGACCTGTTTAACACATAGACCAATGGTCAAGCAGCTATCACTATTATTGATATACTCCCTCCTAACTTTTATCCTTATCGTGTTCAATGAAATCACGGTTAAAATTAGTTAAAAATGATAAATGTGTTAAAAATGTCATGTTTTTTCTAAATATGCCCATATTTATAAAAATAGCATAGGAGAGAAAATGAGTAACAAATATGAGAGAGTATAAGTATAAAATATGAGAGAGAATGTGCAATAAATGAGTAAATGAAAGAGAATTAGTAGTGAGTAGGGGATAATAATATAAAGATGTGTATTTAATAGGGGTAGAAAAGGAAAAGAAAGTTTAAATTTTGAGACACAAGGAGAAAGTTGCTTACAAAAGGACCAACCCCAGGAGAGAGAAAGTTACTTATAAAAGAGACCATAGGAAGTATTAATTGATAGATGATTGGAGTGAAGTCGTTAAAGAATGTTACCCATTCAAAACATCACCTATATTATCCATTTCTACTTTTCACCCCTTAACCCTATGCTTTAGAGCCTGTTTGGTTCACTGAAAATGAAAATGAAATTTTCTCTCCGGTAGTGGTTGTTTGATTGGAATTTTCATCTGTAAATCATTTTCCCGTTGCAACCTATTTTCATCTACATAGATGAAAATGTTTTCCCAAAAAAAAAAAAAAAAAAAAAAAAAAAAAAAAAAAAAAAAATTATGGGAACCAATTTTTAAGCCCCTGGAAAATCACCAAAAGATATATAAGCTCCTGGATGTGATATAAAAAAAATGGCATTGAGAGAAATTGACAGTGCCAAAGTTGGAGAAAATAGATGGAGGTGGAGAATAGAGGACGGACGACTTGCTAAGGCAATGAGGAGGCCTTCGATCAACCCTGTACAACAGGTTTAGATGAATTTAGCCACGGCTCCAAAATCCACATTCACCACTTCCTCATCTCCTACTGTTCTAATCCTCCACTTTTAGCTTTATTCATTTGGATCTTCTGATGGATCCTTCACCACCCATGGACGACTACATGTCGGTGATGTTTGTTACACCCCTACCGGCCTCGCCTTCATAGGTGGCGGGTAGTGTGATACCTTTTATTTATTAAATCCAAGCGATACACGTTTCCAATAATATCACAGATTAGAGCAATATGGCAAAGTGCAATGGTAAAATAGTTTGGGCGTAGTATGCGATAATAAATTACAAACCTTGATTAGAATATAATTACATAAAATCTCTACAACAATTCTTCAAATATTCTGGAATTGGTCCAACACCTTCATCCGCTGATATCCGCCTGGGAGCTAAATCCAATAAATTGTACATCATACAGGTAGCAACAGAAGCTGGAATCCCGAAGGATCCCAGAGTAACCGTTAATTTCATATCCAAAGTATATACAGAGTATGTATGAAAACCATAAATCATACAGCATTCAAAGGTCGCACACAAAATGAGGCATACACCTAAACCAGAATGGCTTGGAGTCACATAACATATCTTTCAATAAGGCACATAATCATGCCAGGGGTTGCACACAGCGGGTTCCAGTACCCAAAGCGCTTGGAAAACAATAACACTGAATGTATACACAATCATGGTAAAACATGTTGGTTTTGATTAGTTTTGATGATGTCTTATATAAATGTCATTCTTAAGAGCAAAAAGGTTGCACACTACATTTACATTATACTTTGACTAATTCTTATATTTAATGTAGATGTGAAGTTTAATGATGGAGAATAATCAAGAGAAGAGAAGAAAGAAAGAAGAACTTGTGAATATAATGAGAATATCATTATTCAAGTTCCTAGATTGATTCTAGAAGTCCCCACGATGATATGGAAGTTGGAACGCCCAAATCGGAGTTGAAATAAGCAAAATCAAGTTTTGGGATGAATTACCTCGAGCCAAAGGGTCTAGCCTCGAGTTAGAGGTGTTTCTAAAGTGTTTTGGACACATGGGACAAGTTGCCTCGAGTCAGGATCATCACCACCTCGAGTTAAAGTGTTTGCTACAGTGTTTTTGGCTTCTGAGTTGATTTACCTCGAGGCGGGGCATCGATCCCTCGAGTTAGCAACCTCGAGGCAAGAATTCAGCTTACCTCGAGTCAAATAGCCTTGACACTCTGTTTCACGTGCAGCTCTGGCGACCTCTGGTAATTCGATGATATCTCCTAAACCAAGAATAGGATTGACGTGAAATCAGTAGCATATGAAACTAGACTCATAATGCGTCATTTGGATATATAATTCAAGTCAAAAGGAGTTCAGATGAGAGAGCTATGAATTCTACAAATGGGAACAACAATCACCGTCACAGGCCAGACCAAGCTTCAGTGTTTTGAGTATAACTCACAAACTACAAATCCGATTGAGCTGAAATTGGTGGCATATGAAAGTAGACTCACATAGCTTTACATCAAGAGTCGAACCACCCAAAACGGAGTTCTGCACAAGGAGATATGGCCCTCGAAAGTGGACACTCGTGATTCTGGAATCAAATCAGCATAGCTTCGGTTTTCTGTTTCTACACAACCAAATGAAATGAAACCAATTCCATATGATTCTAGACACAACAAGGGTTTCATAGAATTTGGAAGAAACCAATTTTTATGAGTGCCTCCTCAAATCAAGTTCAAGTCGAAAGCACAGAATTGACGTTGCACCTTGAGACAACACATCCACCTCGAGTCGAATGCAAACAGAGAGTTAGAAGAATTGAGAAGGGTTTTTACCTCTAGGCAGAGAGTTCACCTAGAGGCAATTGCCAACCAGAGAGTTAGAACAATGGAAAGCACTTTTTACCTCCAGGCAGAAGGTTCACCTCGAGTTAAATGGCCAACCGTAGAGTTAGAACAATGGAGAGCACTTTTTTACCTCCGTGCAGAAGGTTCACCTCGAGTTAAATGGCCAACCGTAGAGTTAGAACAATGGAGAGCACTTTTTACCTCCAGGCAGAATGTTCACCTCGAGGTAATTACACAGCTAGAATACTCGCGATTATTTAACTCGAGCCAAGGAAGAATGATGCCTCAAGTTAGCCGCTCGAGTCGATAAGTGCTACCTCGAGTTAATATCTCATCCGGATCTCTTTGTTTGATTATTACCAATCGATTACCTCGAGTCAAGGTTTCTCCGCCTCGAGTCAAGTTCTCATTTGGAATTCACTCGCTTGCCTATCACGATGCTTTAACTCGAGCCTACGGGAAGTGTGCCTCGAGTCGATTACCTCGAGTCACAAGACATGCCGCTCGAGTCAATATCTCTTCTAGATCACTCGTTTGATTAATTATCAATTGACTAACTCGAGCCAACAAACATACCGCCTCGAGCACGGACTATCTCGTTTTAACAAACGATTATCATTGAGTAGAATATGTTTGCAAACACAAATCATATACTTCAATATGACCCGTGATATTGCTAATCATATTTCCGAGTGATTTCCAAGATACAATCAGTTCAAACGGACTAGCCTTGGAGCACCGAAAATATCGAGGAACAAGAGCCGACAGGATGAAGGATGCCCATAACGTCAAAAGCATCTGAATATTATTTTAAGTCATCCTCCGACCAGACCACACGAATGACAATCTGTAAAGTGACTCCACCAAGCAGACAATCAATCATGGCTAGGCGCGCATATGCTTAAACATCTTCAACGGACATATTCAAACATTCAAACGGGCAGATTCAAATCCTTCCAACGGTCCTCAATCTTCAACCAGTATAAATACTCGAAGGTTTGAATTCTTCAATGGCGGAATAGACATACACGGACAAAGCATTCAAAGTGATCAATCTATATTCGTATATATCTTCGGATATTATTGAGCTTCAAAGTGTTTATCAATATCTACTCTTGAGAGAGAGTTCATTTTCGTGTATATCATTCATTGTAAGAATCTCAAGTCGTGGGACTTGGAGATTGGGATAATCGTGAGTACAACTTGTAAGGGGGAGTGTATCCTAGGGAGAGGATAACTTTCGAGTACGTGAGCGTGTATCCGATTGTATACAATTACAGCTTGTAAGGGGGAGTGAGTCCTAGGGAGAAAGGATCATCCTAAGTTACAGAGTGTGTAATTGTTCTTGAGTGATAGTAGAAAATCCCGTAGAGTCCGGTTCGGACGTAGGTCAATGAGTTGGACCGAACCAAGATAAATCCTCTGTGTCAAGCTCTTCTTCTCTATCTCTACTTTACCTTGGTTAATATCCGTTGTGTGGGTGAATCAAAAAGAATTTTTGAAATCCCCTATTCACCCCCCCTCTAGGTGATATTCCACCTTCAAAACATACATACAAAGTCATACAAAGCATATGAGATTAAGGTTACTTAACTGCAAGTAGCTGATCAATAAAATAGCAAACACCCAGCTATAAGAATGATAGACCTAAAATAAAATAATATAATGGTGTTAGTGGCAGTATAACCCCTTTCTTCAAGATACATAACTATACACTTGCAATAGGGTTTTTTTTTAACCTTTGAAACTCATTAATTTCCTATATTAATGAGTATTTTTTTTCTTTGGTGAATTTTCTGTTATTTTCGCACATAGTACAGAAACTTTCTAAAATTTGACCCAACTCCAAAATTCATAACTAATTGTAGAAAAATCCGATTTGGGTGTTCCAAAATCCACATAACCCTTGACATGTCTATTTTTGTCTAAAAATACTTTCTTAGTCCAGAAGCACGTGAAAAAAAAATCCAAGTTTCCGAAAATACCCTTGTTGGTTCATAACTCCTTACCTCAATTTCCTTTGTAATTCTTCTTATGCTCCTTCTTGATGCTATTTCTCAAGCTCTCTATTATCCTCTTCTCCTTTTGTGTGCATGCATGTGATGTCTTTCTTCGTGCTAGATGGGAAAGAGGTTCTCTTTATATAGAGGCTTAGGCACCAAGAATATCTTCTTGCAATTTTTACCTTTTACCCTTGTAATTGCCCCTTGGAATTCTTTAGATTTCTCTTCTATTTTCTTTGAAAAACTTGACTTCCCTTCCACCCTCTCTATGCCACGCACAAGTGTCCCCTTAGGACACCAAAATATCTCTTTAATTATTAGCTTCTTGTGATGGAAATAATTTGCCTAATGGTTAAGTTAATTAGGTGGCATAACTTGTCAATTAATTTTGCACAAGTGTCCTTAGCTTTTTCTCTTTAAATTACATGTTGCCACCTTAGTAGCTTAGGTGTCCTCTATAATTAATTAACTAGGCATATGTGTCCCTTCTAGAAATCCTTTAATTAATTAGGGGACATGTAGACTCATTCTAGTTGCTTCTTGAATAATTATGTGATAAAGTCTCTGTTGTTTCTTCCTATTCCCTTCTTCATGCGTCACTTTTCAAGAAATGAGGAGGCACAATATATTCTTTTATTCATATCTTAAATGCTTGCCCATGTGCCTTTGGATAATAATATCATCATTAAAGCCTCCATCTTAAAGTTAAAGATATTTCTCTAATAATCACCTTAATCTTGCCATGTGCATGTCATTTTCAAAGGTATAAATGCTTGTTGCTAATAGTCTTCCCACTTGCCATGTGTCCATATTCTTGAACCATCTCTTATCTTCCTATGCCATCTCATAATAATTATCTCTTATTGGCCAATTAGATGGAATCACATTGCCTTAAATTTATTGAAAATCCCATATATTTCAATAATATAATATTAATTAGCTATATAAAATAATTTACATGAAAATCCTTTTGTCACAAGCTAATTCTCAAATTTCTAGGTCCAAAATTTGGGATATTACAATGTTGTACCCTAGGGCAAGGCCACATCAGCCCCTTATGCACCTCTCGCAACATCCTCTTTTCCAAGAACCCCAACATCCTCTTCACCTTTGTCGTTACCAAAGAATGTCACCGCTTCATTAGATCCGACCAAAAGCCCCACAACATTAGCCTCCAAACCATACCCAATGGCATCCCCTCCGGAGTGTGGTAGCAAAAATGACATGATTGCCTTCCTTGATGCGCCATGACCAAGATGGAGGCTCCGTTTGAACACTTGGGTGATTGGCTCGACCCACCGCCGACATTCATTGTATATATGTCATCTACTTGTTCTTGGTTGTCGATGTCAACAACCGCATGAATATCTTAGTAGCGTCATTTTCCCCATGTTGGCATCGTCATGTATTATTACTATCTTTTCGAGCAAAAAGTACCCAGTCAATTTGTCGGGTGAGAATTCTATTCCACGTGATCTCACATAAACCTCATCTACGTGAAATTCAAGCTAGCTAATTTTTAAGGTTAAATATATATTTCTTCCATAATGCTAAGTGAAACAAGCAAACAAAAATATCACCTCATTAGATGAAATGCATATTTCTATTCCATGATTTGTATTCAAAGTTTTATATTGGTTAAATATGTGATATTCCACACACAAGGGAAGTGGTGTTGACTAGGTGCGGTTGATGGTTGCACAACGGGTGAGAGTAAAGTTAGATAACTTTCCCATAACCATGATGTACCATGAGTAGAATAAGACCATAGAAAGTAGCCGTAAACCATGCGGGTGATAGGTATGTAACGGTTAAGAGTAAAATTGTTTGGTCACACGTAACCATGAGCCTCTCATTACATGCATGTGGCTAAAGTTGTTTTCATTCATTCATGTATGACCACAAACGATGGTTATTATACGTTACGTTATGAGGAAACATGGGCAAACAAAGTTCTTTCTTCCACGTTGTTACTACACGCATGACCCTATGGTAGTTAAGTTTGTGGTTATGAGGGAATTATTTGAAGTGATTCATAACTATAGGTTGCCCATGGAGTGCATATGGTTAGAGGGACTAAAGTAACAAAAAGAGGCCTTTAAATAATGTTTTTAAACAAGGGCCTTCAAATGATATTTTTAAAAACGGGGCAAAACTATCTTTGGTTCATTTTCCTATATCATTTTCTTCAAACCATACAAAAATTTTCCTCTCAACCCATTTTCTTTTTCTGGTGCAAAACCAAACATCGTCTAGACATGTATGCTATGTCGTTTGGACATTACTATAATAAATCTAAATCTTTTAGTGTATTTAACCCTAATATCCCCTTTTCTCAAAAGACCTCATTGTTTAAAATTTTGGGGCTTCGATTTGAATCAAAGTTGGGAAATATCTTGGGACCTAGATTGACTTTGGTAGAAGTAAAGATGTCATTTATCAACAAGTTACTAATTCTATAGAGAAATGAACCAATGCATGGAAAGTTAAGCTTCTCTCACAAGCTTCAAAGCTAACTTTGATTAAATCCATATTGGCGGCAATGAACACTCATGTGCTTTCATGTATTTGTCTTCCTCAATATATGTGTGTGATAAAATTGATTCTCGCTTGTTGTGTTAATTTCTTTGGGGACTACTAGTGATACAAGGAAAATTCATATGCCTTGTAAAGACTCTTTTTCATCCATTGGATAAGGGTGGATTAGGTATAAGGCCTTTCAAATTTGTTAATCGTGCTCTTTTAGCCAAGTTGCTCTAGCGAGTTCTCTTAGCAAAATCTTCATATCTATCGGGCAGACTTTAAAATCAAATATATTGATCTCAATTTTGACTATTCATCCAGCTACTTTATAATTTTTCCTGGATATGTAAAAGTATTAGAACGTTCTAACCTTATTTTAGATAAGTTGCAATGGCAGTAGCAAGGGCTCATTTATACCACTTAACCACCAATTATAGTAGCCGATGTAATTAGATCAAATTCAGTTGGCTTAGTCAATCGAGTGGATGATATGTTAATATATGTCCCTTCCTCTTGAAATATCTTGGAATGATGGAACGATTCATTGGTTTATGATCTATATCCCCACGATATTGCACAAAAATCGTTAGCATTCCTCTATCCTTCCTAAATACATATGACTTAATATTTTGGCAAGGTAATAGTTCAGTTTGTACTAAGTCAACGATGGTTTTCAATTTCTTTTAAATCAATAATCTAGGTCTCAACGTATTGATAATGAATTCGGGAAGATGTTTTGGAAATTGCCTTCTATGCCAAAAATTCCTTTGCTAATCTAGAAATTACTTCAAGGAGTCCTCCCCACTATAGATATTCTTCAAAAGCATCATATGAATGTTAGTGGCTCATCGTCAATTTGGTTGTGACATCGATGAAACTTTGGCCCATATCTTCTTTCAAAGTGTCATTTAGCAAAAGCTTTTCGTTTGGTCTCATTAGGTATAAGAATTCCTATCGGATTCTTCTAGTTTGTTGTCTTGGTTTAAGGAAGTCCTCATTCATCTTCATCAATCTAATGAGTTAGGTCTTTTACATGTGATAATTTTGACAATTCATGTTCTATGGTTAAATAGAAATGCAAGTCGATCATAGGAAATGACCAACTCCGTAAATGATCATTCAAGAAGTCAATCGTCTTCAATCTATGGAAAAACTTGCTAAATAGATTTTGGTGAACAATATGATCATCAAAACAACGCCTTTCAATTCACCATGTGAATACTATTGTATCAACTTATTGGAACATCATATGCACCTTTAAGAAGATGAAGGTCACTTACGTGAATGTTATATCTGCTATCAAGGTTCTCCTTTAATTCATTCTATGGAAGAATACGGGAAATCCATGGTTCGTTTTTCCTTGGTAGATGTTTTAGAGTGGCTCTACTTTAAATGATCACTAACTCTCGCCCTTCTTGAAACATTTGCATGTCATCATTTGGTTATAACATGTGTTAACAAGGATTTTTGGTGTTTTGACCAGACCGTTCTTCGACTAATAGCCTCACATGACATGAAATATTGGCTCTCATAAAGGGTTTTTATATGCAACCTATTCATATTGTTCCATGTCTATTTATTTTACTCATTTTTGTCAATTTGTTTGTTGCATTTGCTTTAGTACTTTGTAAACTTTTTAATTTAGGTAATATTATTTTGTCTTTATATCAAAAAAAGAGACCCTCCCCACTCCACGCACACACACACACACCACAGAGAATTAAGTGTGCCGACCTGCGAGGAGCAATGATATACTCTCTCCAATCATTTTTATAAGAGCTCAAAATTTGAATTGTCTGAATCCTTTTCATAAGAGCATGACAAGAGTTGTCATAACATTTAATGATTTTTTTTCATTTTTACCCCTCATTAATTAAAATGTGGATAATACTTATATTTACTTTATTATATATACCTACTTCATATTTTTTACTGGGCATTTGAAGATTATCATATGAGAATAATTGTTGTATATTCAGATGAGAGCACGATTACATTTATAGACAAAATATATATCTAGATTTAAAATTTGAAAAACTAACATCCTAACAATAATATCCTATAATCTCTAGGTTTAGTTAATCCCTATAATTATGGGACTAATAAAATATTCTATCATGTTTGATTTTCCGCTTATTTAAATTCCCCTCCTTCCCAAAAAGTAATACTAAAGCCAGGAATGGAAGACCCAAAGACCAAAATTAAACATATAATAAGGTATAGGGAACAATCACCGCTGTCTTTGTTCATTAGCAGACTCTCTAAATTCAATATCCCGTTGCCTCTGTAGTAGCAAGAAGTGTATGCAATTACAAGTTCGTGCAATGGAAACCTACCAAAGTAAAGACAATAAAAGTAAAAAGGGGAGCAATCCCTCTCTTCTTTTTTCTCGCATTATAATAAACTCAATAGTATCAAAGATTGATTCTCAGTGGTCATTAGCAAAAAAGTCTAGAGAAGCCGGAAACGAAGAACGAGTCGAGCGAAAAGAAAAGGAGAGAAATAAAAGCGGGAGAATAATAGGCATGTAAGAGTTCAGATTACCCGAATATCGAAATCTCCAGTCAACGGGCCGACATTTTGTGTGTTTGAAAGCTTTCTTCTTTCGCCTTCTTCTCCTAAATTAAAGTTTCGTAAATCAAGCAATAAAATCGGAGTTTCTGAAAAATTAGGCGTGGATTAGAAAGATCTAAGCGGAGTGCATCGAACGTAGATAACTAAGTCCGGTCAGATCTCTCCTCACGTCCCGAGGCACCCCTTTGTGTGAAACTACAGATCGACGGTGAGGGATCCGCTTTCAAATCTGAAGGAACAAAATAGAGATCTCACGCAAAGCATAGCGGAGCGGCGGCGTAGCTAAGCGGGCGATCAATCGAGCGACGGAGTCGTGGATCGAAGATGATGAAGTCGATTTTGAGTCGCCGGAGATGAGAGTGAAGGCTAAGATGAGACTTCATCACCAAAATGAATATGACGAGAGATGAGAGGGTGAAGGTCGAGATGATATGAATTGAACCGATATTTCAATTTTAAAAAAACATGGTTTGGCGTTAAAATAATTTCCGGACGACACAAATTATGATTTTGACGCTCGACGAGTGCGATTTAGGACGCCAACAAAAATTCCTGGAGCGTAAAACTCATCAATATGTGCCAAAAAATACATTTTAGGCGTCCTAAATATATTTTAGAACTCCTAAAATTCAATTTTGGCGTCCCGATTTTATATTCGGGGACGCCAAAAATTTCCCGGCGCCAAAAATTCCTCAAAATGCTTAAAAAAAAATTTGCGCTCAAAAAATTCATTTTAGGCGTCTAAATATTTTAGGACTCCTAAAATTCAATTTTGGCATCCTAATTTTATGTTAAGGACGTTTAAAAAATCTTGGAGCCAAAAAATTCCTCAAAAATGCGCAAAAAAAAATTCCCGCCGCCAAAAAATTCATTTTAATTTAGGCGTCCTAACTATATTTTAGGACTCAAAATTCAATTTTGGCGTCCCGATTTTATTTTGGGATGCCAAAAAATTTCCTGGCGCAAATAAAAAATTCCTCAAATCGTTAAAAAAAAATTTAGCCCCAAAAAATTCATCAATATGTGCCAAAAAAATCATTTTAGTCTTCCTAAATATATTTTAGGACTCCTAAAATTCAATTTTTAGAGAAATTTAATGACCCGTATTTCCTCTTCATCGACTTAAGTGATCAACAGTCGGAGTTCCTTCACATTCAACAAATGGGTGAGGAATCATTCGATGACTACTTTGCTCGTTTCACCAACCTGTCACGGTATTCATCGTATTTAAAACGGGAAGATGACGAAAGCTGGAAGGCGCATAGGTTGGTCCATGGGCTAAAGTACGAGATCAGGGAAAGGTCGTATCTCGCCAGCTTCCTTTGACTCGCTCAAGTCTTGGAATCTTGCCGGCCGATTTGAGCAAAATCTAAAGAGTCGTGGATTTCCGGGAACTCCAACAATAGCGCAGATACGGGTTTAACCATGGAAATTTTCCATAGAAAAGGAAGGCACCATGGAATAACCCCGAGGCAAGAACCAGCACTACTTCCGGTGCCGGGCAACAAAACTATCCTCAGATCGACGGGGAACCCAATTCACCCCAAAATGCGGAAGTACCATCCGGAGTCAACTGTGGCATGGGAAGCAAATGTGTTTTAAATGCCAAAAGCCTTGGGCACTACAAATGAATTGTCCTAAGAATATCAGCAGTAAAGCACTCGTAGCCAGCTAGATCTTCATGTCGACAACAGCGTAGGCCGTAAAGTCTCCTGAGATGGTTCAAGGTACTATTTACCTAAATGGGAATCTACGTTGCATTATCAGACATTGGGTGCCGGCCATTCCTTTATTTCCTATGATTGTGCAAGTCGCCTAGAATGCATGCCTATAGGTTACCTTATGACCTCGATAAAGTGTCTACACCGCTTACGGAAATCTTTAGCTTCGACGATGTGTATTAATTGTACTACGAATGTGGATGGACGAAGCGAAAGTGGGACTTTATCCGATTACCTCTTCATGACATCAACGCCATACTCTGGCCTAAATTGGCTAACTGGGCTAACGCGCAAATGATCACGAGTAAAGAGGATATCATTTCCGACCACCCAGCAGGACAAGATTGATGTGAGCCGAATTTTCTCTCTCGCTACGGTGACAGATGCATGAAGTGGACGCCAAGCATACATGATATTTTTCTCGCCAAGGCGCGTGCCGAACTTTCACTCAAGGATATTCCCGTGGCATGAATTTCCCGACGTGTTTCCGTGAGGATCTCATCGTTACCTCCTACAAGAGAAGTGAAGTGGTTGAATTGATGCCTGGTACAGGTCAATATCAAAAGTTGCCGATCGTATGGCTCCGAATGAGATGCGAGTGGAGTCAAGAAGCAATGGAAGAACTCAAAGCAGGAGTTCATTCGCCCGTTGTATTACCGGGAGCCTCAAACATATTTGCAGAAGAAGAAAGACTAAAGTTTCCTGATCAGATCGACTATCGTGAACCAAACAAAGTAACCGTCAAGAACAAGTATCCACTTCCCCTAATCAATGATCTTTTGGATCAATTAACGTCTCCACCGTATTTTCCTAAAATCGATCTACGCCTCGGATATCATCACCAAAGTTAAAGATGGCATGTTCCCAAGATGCTCGCCTAAACCAGGTATGGGCATTACTTAATTCCTTGTGATGCCTTCGGATCGACTCAATGCACCGCGGTACATGGATTACATGAATCGCATTTTTCAATAACACTTAGACCAATTTGAAGCGGTGTTTATTGACGATATACTTGTCTATTCTAAGAGAGTAGGAGAAATATAAAGAACATCTCGGCGACTTGTGTTGAATATACTGTGGGAAAAGTCACTCTACGCTAAGTTGAGCAAATGCAAATTTTGGTCATCGGTTAGATTTCTAGGCCATGTTATATCAAGCCGAAGTGAGTCAGCAATATTGATCCAGTAAAGCGGAAGTTAGCCTGGATCCTGGAAGAGACCAAACAAGACGGAGATACGTAGCTTTCTAGGTCCAAGCGGTATTACCGCAGATTTATACGAGATTTCTCACGCTCTTGCCTTACCATTGACAAAGCTTACAAGGAAGAACCAACCCTTGTAATGGGAGATCAGAGATGGCGATAGCCTTTTCGCAGACTAAGCGAGAGGTCGACTATAGCACCTGCTGCTGGTTATCCCGCATCCCAGGAGATTTATGTTGTCTATAGTGATGCCGCTGGGCATGGATTGGGATGTGTCCTAATGCAACAGAGTAAGTAGTGGGTGGCTTATGCCTCCGTCACAGTTTCTCCGCGAGTCGAATTATCCTACACATGATTTAGAGCTTGCGCTATCGCGGTTCGCTTTGAAGATATGGAGGCATTACCTCACGGTGCGACCGTAGAATTATACTACATTACCACAAGAGCTCGAATATCTCTTTGATCAAAGGGAACTTAACACGAGGCAACGTAAACGCCGGATGGAATTGCTAAGATTACAACCCGGAGATCACGATCATCCGTAAAAGCAAACGTTGTTGCGTATGCTCTAAGTAGAAAGAAGGTAATGTGGCATACATGATGATGCAAAGAGCAGAAATTACTTGAAGATTTCGCAGATCGGAATCTATCAAACCAAATTTGCTGGTCTCAACACACCAAATGATGCCTATCTTGCAACTCTCCTCGCGAGTCGCGGGAATACGATCCGAGGGACGCAGTCGAGGAAGCTCAAGCAAGATAATTCTGGGCTATCTCCAAGGTGAGAAGATCTCTCAGGGTGAAACCCAAGACCATGACCTATCACCTAGTGGGTTGCCAGTACAAGAAGCGAATCTACACGGCCGCTGATGAATTAAGGCGTAAGATACTAGATGAGGCTCATTAGTAAATATACTCGATCCGTGAACGGTCAAGATGTACCATAACATAAAACTGAACTTTGGTGGCCTGGGTTGAAGAAAGACGTAGCCCAAGATTTAGCCGGGGTGTTTGACTTGTCGTAAAGTAAAGATTGAACACCAACCACCCCTGGTCTTCTTCAAAGACCTGAACGCCGGGAACGGAATGGGCGAATGTAACCATGGATCTTGTGCTGGGTTTACCTAAGATCGAATCACGATACAACTGGTGATCATGACCAATTAACCAAGTCGCACACTTCATACCCATTAGTATCCATTATTCTCCGTAATGATCGCGGAGATTTATATCAAAGAGACGTGGAGACTACACGGCCATTCCTTAGGAGTATTATCTCGATCGGGATACGCGGTTCCAATCCCGTTTCGGCAAGCGATACACGAAGGTATGGGTAAAGCTGAAGTTCGCCTTGGCTTATCACCCTCGCATCGAATGGTCAATTTGAGAGAACGAGCATGCATGACTGGAGGATATGTTGCGAGCACGTGCCCTAGATTTCAAAGGAAGTTGGGATCGACATCTTCGCAGCGTAATTTGCATACAACAACAGCTATCACGCGAGTATACAAATGGCCCCGTTTGAGGCATTGCATGGGCGGAAGTGTCAATCACCTTTATACCGGGATGTAATCATCCAAAGGTAACGTTTGACCGTATATGCTCGAATGCACTCTCCGAGCGATCGCGTTGATCAAGAAGTTAGACTCGCAAAGACATAGTAGACATAAGAGCTATGCTGACAAAAGGAGGAGACCGTTGAAGTTCTATGTCGGTGACCATGTATTTTGAGGTTAGCTCTCCAAGAACGCGCCTGCAGTTAACGCTATGTGAGTGAGGTAAGTCAGCTCCACGTTATGGGACCATTCAAATTTTGGCCGAGCGAGGATCGGCCGCTTATCGGGATAGCTCACTCTTTACCGAACTTGAGTAATCTCCATGACATCTTCCATGTGTCACGCTTAAAGAAATACTTACTGCATCACATCATGTCATTGAATATGAAGACGTTGAAGACGTGTACGATAATACCTTCGTAGTCGAGTTCGAGCGCACTTCTTGAACACTGTGAGTAAACGGCTTAGGAATAAGACCATACCGAAAGTGAAGGTAGTCTCGGAAGGGTTTGTCACCTAATGAGGCGACTTGGGAAACGAGTCATGAAGGAGAAGTACC